>CM060685.1:42331000-45243500 GCA_030686995.1 Artemisia argyi | reverse complement strand
AATATATATAGTACATAAGAAAGGAACACTCTCTTCTTAAGAGGAATAAAAAGAAGTAGCAAAGTGTTAACACCAAGTACCAAGTTCGAGTGTTCATCTATTAAACGAAGATTGTAAGATTCACAAGGCAATAGGTCTTAAGGTTAGTTTCTGTGTTTATAATAAAAACTGGAATACATGCTAATTATATCTATGCCTTATGACCTTTATGTGTTACGTTGATTATGTGAAATTAAAAGGTCGTGACTAGTTGTTCTATACTATTCCTTGTATTATAAAAAATCTCGATTTTTCTAAGATGCACCTGGTCCAAAAAAATTGTGTTACTCGTTTTGTACAATTTTCGTAAATGCACTTGATTCAATTATATCATGATTCCCTCCCTGGATACAACCTTAATGAAATAGGATCCATTTATTCGTGCATGGTTGAGACTCGAATATGATGTCATCGCTAACTTAGGTCTCCCGATATATAATATGTCAACTGAGGTCAAGGATCATTACACTTTAACCAGGAGATCAATCTTACTATATGCTGTATTTCGGTGTAGTGATCATTGTGTTTAGTTCATTAAAATGAAAAAATAAAATAAAACAAAATAAAAAATTGTGAATAAATTGCAAAAATTGTCCTTGTAATTTGGCCAAATTATAGGTTTCATCTCTAACATTAAAAGTGATAATCTCTATGTGGAATTATGGGTTGCAATTTTCGTCCATGTCTAAAGTAAAATAACTAAAATACCTTTGTCAAAAAATGCAATCGAAGGACGAAAATTGCAACCCAAAGTTCTCCACAGAACTAGGGGTGGCAATTCTGGTCGGTTTCGGGTTGGCAGGTTCGGATTGACAGGTTGGCGGGTCAGAAAACCCCAACCCGAACATGACTCATTTGAATAATCGTGTAAGCTATGTCAACCATAACCTCTTTACACATAACCCGAACATAATCCATTTAACCTGTATATATACTTGGGTTGGTGGGTTAAATAGGTTACACTGGTTGAATATGTTAAACGGGTTTTGGATTAACCATTTTAACCCGTTTTATATATAAAAGTTGACACATTACACGAGTTAAACAGGTTTACAGGTCTACCGTTTAACCCATTTAACCCATATAATAAAATATAAATAATTTTTTATTTAAGAAAAAAATCTTAAAGTTAGAGGGTCAACCTGCTTAATTTATTCTCAACCCGAACCTGACCTGTCTAATAAACGAGTTATATCGATCGACCTAAACCCGATGTCCATTTAGACTCAACCCGAACTTATTAATTTTCGTGTCGGCTCAGAAAATGTCACCCCTAAGTCATGAACAGTGACTGCAATTTCAAAAGTTTATGGACGAAATTTGCAATTTGATCAAATCACAAGGACAATTTTTGCAATTTACTCAAAAATCATTGTGTGGTACACAAAGAAAGGGATTATGTTGCTTGGATTGGAAGGTAGTGGTCCATTTTAGAGCATTCAGTCAAAGAGAAGATAATATCTCGAGTGCTATTAATAATTGCTAAACTTCCCGTTTCTCGTCAATTTATCTCCTAAATTAATTTCCACGTACACTGATTGTTTTATCAATATATCTAAACAGCAAAATTTTATTTAGTCAGTGGATTACGTCTCGTCAACTTTGCTTTTTGTATGGTGTAAAAGATGACTACTCACGAAACACAGCACAGAAGACAAAAAGCAAAGTTAATGGCTATAATCCATTAATTAATCAACCAACACGGTTAGCATGTTGTGATACAAAGTAAATTGATAGATCACATATTTTATCTATTATTATAAATATATATGATGACCCAATCATTTTTTTTATGTTATTTATCAAGGTTATAAATGGCGTGAGGCGTGACATGGCGTGGCGGCATGGGCACGACTCAAGCCTTACGAGCCATGTTAAAGCCATGACGTTTTTTAAGGCGTGATTAAGAAAGCAAAAAAATATTTATAGATTTATCATTTACATTATAATATCATATTTCATATATATTTGGACTACTATATTAGACATTTAAACTACTAATTATTATATAATTACCAGGCTCAAATACCAAATAGCCCAAATTTCAAATGCCGGTTAAAAATAGTTATTAAAAAAATGGTTCAAAAAGTGGCGCCACGCCTTACCGGCCAAAAGGCGCGCCTATTCGCACGCCACGCCTAGAGCAGCCGCCAAGGTCCATTTCGTGGTGGCGAGGCCACGCCTCGCACTTTGACGACGCCTTAGCGGCGCCTTTTAAAACACTGTTATTTATTCAAGATGATATAATTTGAGACACAAACATTAAAGGTTTTCAAGCCTTCACTCAATACTAATATAAGAAGAACATGAGACAGGAAAATCTTAATCCTATCAGAAAAATAATACCGTTAATAATCAAATCATGGTATAACTTTACATAAAAAATACAAAAATAGGTCACAGAAAAGACATTAACAGTCGGCTCATTGATGCTATCCTTAAACTCAATAATTCTAATATACTTGTATTAAACTAACGAGTTCACCTATTAAAGTGTAGTAGTACAATAGAAATACTTATCAAAGTTGCTAATTAAATATGCTAAGCAGGTTTCAAACCTTCTAAAAAAGAAAACCATGGTGCATGAAAGCTTCTCGTCAAGAACGAAAACAAGAAGACTTTTTGTTCTTATTTTGCTCGTTACATTTGCGGTTGTCCATGGTGTCGTTGACAGAAAGGTATCGTCTTTTGCTAACAGTTTTTCCACAAATGTTAAGGATACAAGAGATAGTAAAGTTATATAACTAATTAAAGTGTTGGACTAATATAGCATTACATAGTGTACATGGGACAACACTCGCACCCGAGCTCAGAATCTGTAATTTCAGCTAACCATGAGATGCTCACATCGGTTCTTAAAAGGCAAGCATTTATAAATCACTATCACGATTTGAAGATATTCGGTTTGTCTATTTTGTTATTTATTGTGTTTATTGGGTCTCATTTGTATGGGAACCACAAACATTAGTTGAGGTTTATGACATCACACTTCTTTTGCAGTTACAAAGGAGCAAAAGAAGCAACGATCCATCATTACACTAAAAGTTTTAGAGGCTTCTCCGCCATGCTTACGCCCGATCAAGCATCAAAACTTTTAGGTTTCTCTACTACAAGAAAATCTATTACAAGTGACTCGCTTGTTGTGTCGGTCTTAAATAATTAATTACCAACACATATATGGTGTCGTGAATAGTACTAGACTTAAGAATAAACATATTTTTCTACTAAGTTTTACCCCGTTTTTGAACCTTTATTCTCACAACATACACAATGTTTTTAATAAACAACAATGTTCCAGATGGCCAAGGATTTGGCAACAAGTCGCAGACACATTTTACACTCACATGCATCTGGATAATTGGATAAATAAATTTCGAACTATTTGAAACGATTCCAAGCTTTGGTGACATGTTTCCTAGGACAGCAAACAAAATTTTTTCCTTGCCGACCGATATGATCTGTCTTCGTAACCTGTTTTTCTTTTTAGTTTATGGATCTATACATGCTTGGATAACAAATATATCTAGCATATAGACCCTATACAGCAATGATACATAATGTGCAGTTGTTATAGGTCTTGAATAAATTAGAAAGCTTTTGTTGCAGCTAGAAAACTAAATTCATCTCAGCTATAATATCTTTAAATTCGTCGGATCATCGTTAAAAGTCATCTAACAGTTTACAACATGATTTCCTCGCAGAAAATGAAGGTGTAGTTTCTGTTTTTGAGAGCAGGATGAACCGATTGCACACAACTCATTCATGGAAATTTCTGGGAATAGATTCTATCCCGCAATA
The DNA here is from genome assembly GCA_030686995.1 of Artemisia argyi. NCBI lineage: Eukaryota > Viridiplantae > Streptophyta > Magnoliopsida > Asterales > Asteraceae > Artemisia > Artemisia argyi. Next base: position 45,239,663 of record CM060685.1, on the reverse strand, counting down.
TAACAATCTTCCTATGGACATAAAATCGGATGTAATTGTTGGTGTCCTTGACACGGGTACTCGTTACATACAGTACTAGTTTGCTACGGTATTATGGTATGAAAAGCTTGTTAGTTGCAAGCCGGAATGTGGGATGTCAAATCTAATCCCATTTCCTTCTATCAGAGGTGAAATGTCGAGTTGTTGTAACTTCACCATTTGCCACAATTTTTAGCAATTTAAACACAACATCAAGCCCTTTCTAATAAAAGTGGTACCATGAATTTAGGTGTTTGGCCTGAGTCAGAAAGCTTTAATGACTATGGATTAGGGCCTGTGCCAACAAAGTTCAAAGGAGAATGTGTGCCAGGACAGAATTTCACAAGATCAATGTGCAATAGGTAAGCAATGTTATGCTATTGATCATATACTGTGTACTTCGCACTCTAAAGGAAAAATTTACCGCATTATTGTTGATTATAGCGTCACTATATGATGGATTTTCTTATAGTTGTGTGTGACGTCAATCTCCCAATTTTGTTAATATTAGTTGGTATTTTACCAGGAAAATTATAGGATCTAGATACTACTATGAAGCATACGAAGCAATAAATGGACCACTTGAGAGCTTCAACCTTACATTCTTCCGATCAGCACGAGACAGTGAAGGCCATGGAACACATACATCATCTACTGTTGCTGGATCAAAGGTCTCAAACATCAGTCTATATGGGTTGGGAAGAGGCAATGCAACAGGAGGTGTGCCAAGTGCTAGACTTTCCATCTACAAAGTTTGTTGGTTTAGTGATTGTGAAGATGCCGACGTTCTTGCTGCATTTGATGATGCTATTTATGATGGCGTCGACATTATTTCTACTTCTCTTGGCCCACTTCCGCCCCAACCAGTTTACTTTGAGAACGGGATGTCGATTGGAACATTTCATGCTTTTGAAAAAGGTATTGTTGTTTGTGCATCAGGTGGGAACAGCTTTTTCCCACGCACAACGACCAATGTAGCCCCATGGATACTGACTGTCGCTGCTAGCACAATCGACCGTGAGTTTCCGTCATATATATTTCTTCGAAATATGAAGCAATTGAAGGGGTTTGGTGTAAACACTATGCAAGGCCAAGGGAAACAACTCAGCTTGATATCCGGGGCTGATGCTGCAGCTTCAGAAATTCTTTCTAGAAATGCAAGGTATTAAAAAATAAAAACAGATACGCCGAAAAAGTGTCACGAAGATTGAAAAATCTAATTGCAAATCAGCTAAACTAAATTTACGCTTTTATTTGATTCAATTTTAACAATCAATATCTGTTTGGGCTCCGATTATAAAGCTTTTGCAAGAGAAACGCCTTGGATTCGAACTTGATCAAGGGGAAAATTGTGGTGTGTAAGCTGGAGTCATTGCTTGCTGACAGAAACGAGAAAGCCATTGCTATAAAAGAAGAAGGTGGTGTTGGGATGATACTCATGGATCCTCTTGCAAAAGACATCTTATCTCAATTTGTAATCCCAAGTGTTTTAATCAGGCATGCGGAAGCTCAAGAGCTTCAATCTTACATGAGCATTGAAAAGTAGGTTCCAAAGCCAGTTTTCTCAAAACACTGAACAATTTTAGAAAAAAAAAATATATATATATATTTCTGATCTAACATAAATGTTTTTCCTCATGATCCAAGAAACTCGACAGCTAGAATAATCCCAACAGAAACAAACCTCGGGACTAAACCAGCACCAGCAATGGCGATTTTCTCCTCCAAGGGACCTAACATTATAACTCCTGATATAATTAAAGTTTGTATCTAATTTCCTTAATTCTTTTACCAAGTTAATGAACTTTAATCCTAATATATATCAATGACAGTTGTAAGTTTTGAATGCAGCCGGATATTACTGCACCTGGAGTTAACATTTTGGCTGCATGGTCACCTATAGCGACAGAAGATACCGCTGGCAAAATCTTAAACTTTAACATCATATCGGGCACTTCTATGTCGTGTCCACACGTAGCTGCGGTGGCAGCACTGTTAAAATCAGTTCATTCAGATTGGAGCCCTGCCGCTGTAAAATCTGCAATAATGACCACAGGTTTAACCTTAACCCTTAGAGAAGTAAGTTGGAAAAAGCAATACTTTTGTACTCCTCATATGCTTGTGAATAGATAGCTAGTCACCAATTTACTTTGCCACTGATAGCGAATCGAGAGGATATTGCAGTGACTCGTGAGATTTTTCAAGAGCTAAATCGGGCTTCTTTTGATATAAATGAATTAATAGCTGCTAACATGATTCCCTTTTCACTTTTCCATTCACTATAGTGTCACCAACACATAATGGCTTGAGACCATCATTTCATATGGTGGATGTGTTTTTCTTAGTAACCAACTTAAGAGCGGCATTCAACCCACCTTCTTTTATTGCCGTTTTCGTCATTGCAAATACATGTATACTTTGATTTATTTTTGCGTTGTCATGAAAGGCTACCTTGATCAGAGTTGAGACCAAGGCATACCCCCAACTTTAAATAACAGATATTTAGTGACACAAAGGTGTCAGTATCATACTCCATTGATACAAAAAAAGTCGGCATCTTCGTTTAACTGACACTATAGAAGGAAAAACATAAGATTTGTTTATAAGACACCTAGTCTTTTTTATACAGTGAAAGATATACTGTATGATTTTTGATGACACATCTGATGCCTCTAAAGGCAAATTTCATGTAGTGTCCATACGCTGTATGTTACCATAACCTTCAAATTTCTATCTTTATAAGTTAACAATGCAAAAAAGATAGTAATTATAGAAAAATAGCAACTTTTCTTACTTAGTACTCTGCCATCTAAGGTTGTTTAATTTGATGGTCGTCTATATGCATTAATTAACATGTCCTAGACAACTTTCTGTGTTTAAAGATACATGTATTGATCAACAGATTATATGATTGCCGTAATTCTCTTCAAACACCATATATATATGAAGGAAATCTCTCTTGTTGCAGCTTACACCACAGACAACACCCAAAACTTCATAAAAAATGACGACTCTACAGATGCAACTCCTTTTGATTATGGATCGGGACACATAAATCCAGCAGCAGCAACAGATCCTGGGCTCATCTATGATTTCAACACCAACGATATCATCAACTTACTTTGCAGCTATCACGCCAGCCCCGCACAACTAAAGAACTTAACCAAAACACCATTTTACTGCCAGAATCCTCCCACGCCCCCCTATAACTTCAACTATCCGTCAATAGGTGTCTCTAATATGACAGGAAACTTATCGGTTTACAGAACTGTTACCTACATTGGTGAAGGTCCTACTCTTTATTATGCGAAACTTGAACCAGTTAGAGGAGTAAAAGCTTCGGTTGATCCTGATGTCTTGAGGTTTAAAAAATCGGGGGAGAAAATGACTTACAGGATAGATTTTGTACCTTATAAGAGCTCTAACGGTAGCTTCGAGTTTGGATCATTGACATGGATGAATGATGTTCACAGGGTTAGAAGTCCCATTGCCGTTAATGTTTTGTCTGTTTAATATTATACTAGCTTATAAACTTGTAAGTTATATGGACATCCGCATTTAGATGTATGGCTTGCAGTTCAATGTACAAAAATGTAACATTTAAAGTAGTAATATAGATACACGTACATATACTTGTAGTTAACATCCTTAGTCAAAAGGGTTAAAGTATATCAATATGCAATGTAATTGGATAAATCTATAGACAAATGACTCTCTCTCCAAAAAAATTCAAATGTACAAAAAATTATGCAATGTTTACAACACTTTAAAGCAAGGATTTTTCAAAATTACAACAAGCAAAGCATTGTGTACAATGAAAACAAGCATAACTCAAAATTCAGACCAAAATCTTACAATTATACATTAAATAGTATTTAAAACACCCATAGACCTATTATTACAATTACTTAAACATAATATACAGCCCTCTATATAATTCCCACAACCTTTATACCACAACTCATCATTGACTTCACTTTACTTTGAGCATCAGCCCAAGCATACCATCATCAGCCCACAAGTCTACATTTCGGATAAAAAAAAAAAAAAAAAAAAAAAAAAAAAAAAAAAAAAAAGCAGTCGAGCCACTTATATTTCACAACCACAAACAACTCCACATCTAATCTACAACCCAACCTGAGACCACAACTCATCATTGGCTTCATATGTTTATATCCGACATAAAGAATGAAAAATAACAAATATGTTATCATCATTCTTTGATTCGTTCAATGAATGACTAAACACAAATCGATATCACTACCTACCTGAGACCGATCTTGAAACATCAAGCATATATAACGGGTGGTGTTGACGTTCATTGATATGAACCCTTGAAGATATTTTTGTTATCAATTGGTTAAACATGAATAAAGACTTGATTGATGATGAAGATGTATCTAAAATGTGGTGAATTATTTTTTATCGATTTGATGGGAGTAGCAAGAAGAGAGAGAGAGAAATGATGAAGAGGGGGTGGATGGGACTGGTTAATAATCATTTCATTTGGGTTGGATTGGTTTGTGAACCGGGCTAATAGGCTTTGAACCATTATTGTATACAACATACTATTGTTATAGTATTCAGAACCATTATTGTCACAGATTTTAACTTTCTGAAAAACGGCAACCATATACAACAACGACAGAGACCAAGGAAGTTTAGCCCGTGCCCGATGTGTATAGTAGCGAACGTTTCACTAAATAAACGTAGGTCACAAATAGTTTTGGTGTAGGAGGATTCCGAGACGGAAATTTAAAAATGTGTCCAAGGCTATATATTGTACATATTAAACAAAAAATATGTCCAAGGCACATACTGACATACAGTATTAAATAAAAAGTATGTCACAGTCATTTCAACATAAAAATAAAAAAGAAGGTGATGCTCAAATCATGAAAAAAAGATGTGAATAAGTTTTCAACGAAGAGATTTCACATTACAAAACTCAGTTACAATCAACGTTTTGAAACCCGGGTCGACCCGGCCGGTCGAACCGGTCGGACCGGAACCCGGTCCAAAAACGGGTTGTTTTGACCCGGGTTTCTAAAACCGGGTCAACCGGTGTGACCCGCCGGGTTTCGAGTGACCCGGGTTGACCCGGGTTTTGAAACCCGGCCGGGTTTGGATTTTGTCTATTTTTTTTTTTTTTTTTTTTAAAAAAAATTTAAATTTTGACTCTTTTTTATTTATTTGTCATTATTAAGGTGCTATTTTTGTTTGATATGACTTTCTTATGGTGTTTATTCACTCATATTTGTGCGTAAAATCGAATTTTGGAAATATGCGTAAAACCGGGTCTAACCGGGTTGACCCGGGTTGACCCGGTGACCCGGTAACTCGGCCGGGTCGATCCCAAACCCGGGTTTCAAAACATTGGTTACAATAATGTCACATTGTACCAATTATTCTTAAACGTAAAGTGAAAAACATTAGATGATCATATTACATTTTCAATCAACCATAAACCTGGGACGGAAGCCGTGGAGTCAAGAGGACCTCTAACGGCGTCTTTTTTGGAATAGTCAAACCGGGGCTTTCAGTCATATCCACCTGGAGACCTCCGGGTGGACACAATTCGAAAGAATGGACAAGACGAGCCAATGTTAGATGAAGCACTTGGAGCCCAAATGTGGCCCCGGGGCATGAACGTCGACCTGAGCCAAATGGCATCAACACAAATTGTTGTCCTCTCAAGTCGACATGTTCATGATGTTCTAAACCCATGAACCTCTGGGGTTTAAATTCAGATGGATCACTCCAAACCCTCTCGTCCCTTTGAATCTTCCAAACATTAACAATTAACCGAGTCCCAGCTTTGACATTGTAACCAGAAACCGTGCAATCTTCCATTGCCTCTCTTGGTCCTAAAAGCGGGCCGGCTGGATACAAACGTAAAGTTTCTTTGAGTACAGCTTGAAGAAACACAAGGTTCTTAACATCAGATTCATCAACTTGTCTGTCTTTTCCTACGTGTTCGTCTAGTTCTTGTTGCAATTTCTTTAGGACATCAGGATGGTTTAACAATAACGAGATTGCCCAAGTTAGTGTCCCAGCCGTAGTGTCACTCCCTCCTAGAATCAATGCCTGCAGGATGCATCAAAAAGAAACTATTTATTATCAACATGTACTGTAAAAGGTATAATGGTTTTTTGTTGAAAGAACTCTATCTAAACAAGTATAATTTACCAAACACGTAGACTTGATGCTAGTATCTGAATCATGCTCAACGTTGGAGAGTTTCCCTTCGTCTTCAAGCGACAACATCACATCTATAAAATCTTTTACCTCGTCTTTATTTCGTCCCAAATCCAATTTCTTATTTTGCCGATGCTCATCTAGCCATCCTCCAAGCACCAAATCAAGATCCTTTGCGGTCTTCTTCATCTGCTTCTCATACCCTTGTAAATCCAACCACCAAAGAAAAGGTATCGCATCTGACACCACAAAAATACCAATCAAACGAAAGAAATCACTTATGGCTTTTTGACACCTTTCGGCCTCCTCTCCGCCACCTCCCACACCAAAATAGCGCTTTCCCGTCACCATCATAACAACAATGTTTAGCATCATATGCTCTAACCATTTGTTCAATTCAACAACCACTGGCCCATTAGAGTTTTCCTTCCATCGCACGTAAAGTTCATTAATACCTGTATTAATCTCAGATGACCTTACGTCTTTAAGCATCTCGAGCCTGCGGTTGGAGAGTAGCTCAATGGTAGCAATCTTTCTCATCTCACGCCAAAAAGGAGTATATATGGTGCGAACCCAAAGACTGCATAGTTATATCCCATATGCTTAACAGCCGCGGTTTTGGGCCTAGAAGCAAGCGCTTTGTCATTTATAGTAAAGCATTCTTTGGCTACTTCCCAACTGCTAACCACGAAAGCACAACGGGTACCTAAACGGATGTTAAATGCTGGCCCGTATTTATCAGCCATTGCACCTAGTGTACGATACAGAAGCTTGTCGCCACCCCCTAGCAGATGGAGATGTCCGATGATAGGCCATCCACCATCGAGTTCAGGAGCTTCTTTAGCTATTGATTTCGACTTGGTTCGATTGATAAACATGAACAAGAAAAGAAATGATAGGGAAACGAGTGACACAATTAATTCAAGTGAGCAATTCATATTGTAGTAGTATTTTTGTTGTGGTGTTGAACATATAGCATGGGCATGTCTTTATATAGTAGCATTTTAAGGTTAGTTTATTTTATATTGTATGAATTCCATATATAGTATTATGTATATCATATATATTACTATGCAAGTATATATATTATATATATTCAATTGATAAATATAATACGCACAACTGGATCATGCAACTAGTGTTTTCAGGTGTTTATTCTTGTTATAAAATTTTGTTTATTAAAATATTTTTAGCGGATTTTTAGCTTTCTATAGTAACAGCACATATAAGTTATAGAGTAGTGATTGGGAGACCTAATTTTACGCCTAATTTTATGCCGAAAATTGCATGTCACTACTTCATTGGTTGTAACCACATGGCCCACTACTTCACAATCCAATGAGGTATCTCCACATGTGTTAGGCACACAATTAGACATAAGTTGTAGGTCTCTAAATCATTTTCCTAAGTTTTATCAAGACCTACAGCTTGTATACATGTGGCACAAACATATATATTGTACATATGAAATTCATTCCATCATGATAAGAGCACCATTGATGCATGTGAATACTCATTCACATTCGAGGTATAAACCTTAAAAAAAAAAAAAAAAAAAAAAAAAAAAAAGATTGGATCACTACAAAGAAAAGTTTACTTTAATTTAGGTTCTGTAAGAGGATAAGGAGTAATAACGCTAACGGCGTTTTGATCTAGTTGGCATGCGTTTCGTCTGACGTGGTCATTTTTCAACGGCGTTATGCCGTTAATACTAATTCCACCCACCTGCGTTTTTGTTTGCGTTTTGTTCTACGTTACCGCAGCAACGTGCGTTGTGGTTATATATGTGAGTTGCGGTGGGTCCGAAAAAATGGTGTTATGATTTCCGGGTGTTTTTGGTGTTATGTTATTTGGTGTTAAAATGATGTGACGCTGACGTGACAGTGGTGTTGGTGATATTTGGTGTTATTACCCCCTTTGCTCTAAGGAAACTACGATCTCTTAGCATTCATAGATATATAAAATTTGATATATTTATAACCCATTTATATATAATGAAGTTAATATATAAGAGTACGTTTGGTATGCTATCTAGAATCACAATCGGTATTACAATGATTAGAGGGTAGTATGGGATTAAAGATACCTATTTCATTTCTATTGTTTGGTGTAAATTTTAAGATATGCTTTTTACATGTTAGTCGTGGGTCCCAAAAATATAAAATGTTAAAATGAACAAAAAAAAGGAGGTGATTTTTTTATTGTAGAAATAATTCCACATGTTAGTGGTGGGTCTCATCGGAATCAATTAGAAAAGGTGCCTACTCCCCTTACTATGAATCTATGAGTATGAAGTGATAGTTGATTCCCCAACTTAGCTACCAAACACTTGCAATGATAATCATTGTGATTTATTGATTCCCATAGTTGTGTACCAAACGCACCCTAAAGTTTTATATTATAATATATTTAACATAGACAATTTGAATGCATGCAGCATTATAATTAATTAGTAAATTTTAAACTATTTTCATAAAAATATAAAGTGTCTAATATGTGACATATATTATCGTAGCAACATATAAAGATATACAAGATAAAGTTGCATATCAAAATATATTTTCCGTAAACTAAATATCATATCTAACAGTTAGATACGATATACAATTTAATACAATACAAAATGAAGTGAATTACATAAACGATCACTATGATTTGCCGGTTTTTGCAGATTTAATCACATAACTTTTTTTTTTTCACAAGATTCAGTCGTTGAGGTTTTAAATAGTTAAAGATTCACTCCAATTTCGTTACACAAATGGTCTATGTGGTTTGACAAAAATTACACAAATGGTCACTGAGGTTTGCCATAATAAAACTGGACCCGTAACCATTTAAAGCCTCAATGATTGAACATGATGAAAAAATAGTTCATTAACCAAATCTGCAAAAACTGGCAAACCATAGTAACAACTTATGCAATTCACTCATTTAGTTATTATACGAATAAACTAGTTTTAGAACAAGTTTTGGCAAATACTATAACATGTAGTAATATTTCAATAACTTGATTTTAGAGTTAAATGTTGTGACATTACATAAATTCATGGTTTTGTAATGTTTAAGATTTTTCTTTAGAATTATGTTAAATTTTTTATACTTATATAGTTATTACATCTATGGTTTTGCAAGCACTAGTTTTTACATAATTTTTTTTATTATGTGTTAATATCGATTAATACTTTGTTTAGATTTTTGTTGCGTGAAGGATTTGACTTTGTTTAATTGTCATAGTATTTAGGTTGATCTTGTTTAAATTTAACTATTACTGATAATAATGATAATAATAATTTAAGCTAATGTTTAAACCCATATGTAGGTTAAACTTATAAAGAGAAATAACATAAGTCATTATTGAACGCAAATAATTAAAAAAGAATTATTCCGGATATCCTTATTTAATCTGGTAAGAAACATGAGCATAAAAGGAATAGACATAGGGAAAATTTTATTCTTCTAGTCGACATACTTTTTTATCGTCCTTAGTAGATCACACTTTGGTTCGTCAGTTGATCACACTTTATACATCAGTGAATCACACTCAAGTTCGTTAGTGAATCACGTATATCACACTATTCGTCAGTCCTCAAGGACGTGATACACCGTCGGACCTCAATTGATATTGTATGTTATGCATAAAGAAATTTCTCATTCAAATGAAAAGTATACAAGAATAATGATTCAATTAAAGAAATAAGTCTTATTATGGTGGTTAAGCATTAATTAATGACGTAGCTAAGGTATGAAACATGACTCACAAGCAATTAAACATAATCTATTTTGTAGTATTTTAAGCATAAAGTAATGACACAAATACAATGAGGGCATGCATGGAACATACCTTACATTAGTGTCGTGGAACTTCTGGCCTTGTTTGGTTGAACTTTCAGATTTCAATTAAGGGAGGTGAAAATTGGGAACGTGTCATTATTATATACTAATTTTTGTATATGTACAATATTTTATATACGAATTGAATTTGGTTTAAACTTTGAGTTTAATATACAAGACTTTTAATAATGTTGGTGGTATTTAATTATTTAATCCGTGTACGCAACGGGTTATTAAACACAGTGTTGTAAAATTAATAATTTTTGATATATTATGAGTCGTTGTATTATTACCCATATTAATGTATTTCTTAAAACATGTTGGTATTATGATTATATCGTATAATGATGATTATAATAATATTAAAGATAAAGACAATAAAAAAATTAAAAAAAAAATCTTTTAAGAAAACTATAAAGTTTGGGAGTAAAATTTATGAAAATTAAGAATTTTATGCTTGAGCACGATCCCATAACGAGAAAGGTGTTGTGGTGACCGAAACCCATCACGACCACGAGTTTCATGAACATTGAGATTGAAATGTGTCACATTGCACATAGGGGTGAGCATCGGGTCAAACCCGACCAATGTTGCAAAACTCGCTAGGCGTAGGCGGGGCGGTCGACCACCTTCGAGGCGGAATTCGCCTAGGCGCCGCCTAGGCGGATTGAATTTTTTATATATAAATAATATAAATAATATATGTAACATAACAAAATACTTCAAATTCAAATAGTTCAAACTTCATATAGTTTGAAGTTACAAAATAGACACATTAACATAACAATTCAAGTAGTTAAGACTTCAAACGTTAACATGTTACTTCAAATACTTCAAATAAAAATATTAGATTCATGCTCAATTATCATCTTGCCCATATTGTTCCTTGATTTGAGCATCATCCGACTCGTATTCAACCTCCTCATCTATTTCCTCCTCACTTCCCGACACAAAATCATCCTCAAAAAGTTCTCTTGCTTTCCTTCTAGCACTTGTCCGAGGCCTTAATTCATCTTCGACACCCAAGGCATCACTAACCGCCTCCCAATGTGCATCATCACCATCAACGATCCATTCTTGTGCCTCACTTGCATCTTCTCCTAGAAATAGTTCATGATTTCTCGCCTTTCTTTTCTTGTTACTTTCCATTAAATTTGCATTAGCTTGAACATAAACAAGATTGTTCATTTTAGCTACCTCTAGTCTATTTCTTTTTTTCGTATGCACCTACGAAGTTCAAATCAAGCAATAATATATTTAAGTAAATAAATGAATATTTTATATATGTTAAATTACTTAAGATTTGAAGTTACTAACCCCTTCAAATATGCTCCAAATTCTTTCACATCCCGATGAACTAGTGGTTAAAGAAAGTATCCTTATAGCAATCCTTTTCAAATTAGGAGCCGAGCCACCATAACTATCCCACCAATTTGCTATAAGACGAAAACTAACATATTAATATATTGATAAATCTAAACTTTAGTTCCAAAAAATTGATTAAAGGTTGCATTACCCGGATCAAACTTCTCATTGTTCACCGCACATGCTTTAATCGCGATCGGCCGGTCAAACTTTTCAAGCTTATTCTTGTACATTGGCAATTCAACCGTATTGATATGGTCTTGAAGCTCATAATCCCCGGGAAATAAAACACCAAGAATATCAACAATCGAATCATTAGCTTCTACATCTAGTTTTGCCAACGGATCATAATAATAATAATAATAATAATAATAATAATAATAATAATAATAATAGGGGTTTAAAATGTAGGCCGCCATATGTAGGCACGTGTCAAGCCTCTTTGATGACTTTTCTCCAATGATATCCAAAATGGGTTTGTATGCATTTTCATTATCGTTCAACGCACCTTTTATTTCTTGTGTTGCCTTTCTTAGCTCACCATATATAAAACCCATGGAAGGCTTCCAATCCGCATCGACCATACGAAGAACTTTAACTAATGGTGCAAAAACTTTCAAACATGTTGTTATACCCGTCCAAAATGCGGCATTTAGCACCAATTTATAAACGGTTTTTCCTTTAACCGTTTTTGAGAATTTACACTTCTCCCACTCTTCACTACAAAACATAGTTCTTAGCTCAGACTTTTTCTCGTTCAAACTTTGTAAAGTGAGAAATCCGGAAGCAAATCTTGTAACTCCCGGTCTCACTCTATCTCTTTTCTTAGTGAAGTGCCTCATCATAGCCAATGTCTTGTGGTGGGCATAAATAAACACCGTTAGCGTTTTCGCTTGATCAAGTATTTTCTTGTACCTTGGTAGCCCACCAATAGCTTCAAAAAGAAACAAATTTATAAACACGAGCACGAAACTTACAAAATAAACTTCAATTCAACTAATGCTACTTTTAAAAACATTACAACAATGTTACACTAATGCTTATTTTTAAAAACAATGTTACTGTAATGGATTTTAGATCAATTTTTTTTAAAAAAAATGTTACTGTAATGGGCTAATGGCAATGCCATGTCCAATATACATGTTACTGAAATTAAAAACAATTATTAAATATATCAAAAGTAAAACAACTTTCAATTTTCATCAAGGTCGATCGTTTCATCATTACTAATATTCACTTCCGCTCTTAAAGCATCCATATGTTCTTGTTTGGCCTTCTTTTTATTTTTGGCCTCATTAAGAGCATTTCGACATTTGATTTTATCTTCATTTGTTGAAGATTTACATGCCTTTACACTTCCTATTATACCCGCAATATGTTGCTTGATTCTATAAACTCCTCCCGACACTACTTTCTTACATCTCAAACATTGGACTTTATCCGGGTCCTTTGGGTCCGCTAGTACTCCAAATTCCCACCCAACGTCACTTGAATTTCGTTTAGATCTATGAGTGACGTCCGTAGACGCGGTAGATTCTTTAGATTGAGGTGTCGATGACATGTTTAGACTTTAGTTAATCTATGATTATAAAGAAAAAAATTGTTTAGTTAATGCAAGACAATAATTTATAATCCACTTGCCTATGTCCCAACTTTAATAATCACATTAAATACCAAATTTATTATACCCACTTTTCGCCTTATTAAATATCAAAAAAAAACACAACTATCCAAACACATTAACACAAGAAAGCCAGGAACAAAACACACAGTCGACCCAATAATTTCAATCAAAAAATCGAATCACGCAATGATTTCGAAAATAAAACACCAATTAAACCCACAAAACACAATCAATAAACACAAACATCTCAATCGGCTGTTCTTATCAGATATTCAGATTCAGAAATTAAAAGAGTGGTTTTAATTGAAATTAGAACATACCTTTTGAATCTTTGATTAATGGTTTTAATCGGATTCTTTTGGAAGATACATGTTACTGAAAGTAAGTGTGTGAAAAAAGAGGCGGGATATGAAGAAAAAAAAAACCCTAGATCTGAAATTATTGAAGCGTTGACCGATTTTTTTAGTTGACCGACCCGACCCGCCTAGCCCGATTTGACCCGCCTAGGCGCTTCGTTGACCGCCTTTTGACCAAAATGCCTAATTTGGCCGATTTGGTGCAAAGCGGGGCGGAATAGGACCGACTAGCGCCTAGGCGGCCGCCTAGACCCCTTTTTACAACACTGAACCCGACCCGAATCGACAAAACTGATCCGATCCGAAAATCGAAAAAAGAAAAAACTCAAACCAAGAATCGAACTGAGAAATAGATATCAAACCCGAAACCGAACCGAATAACTTGGTTCGGGTCAATTTTCGGGTTTCGAACCGAAAAAGCCGACAAAAACCGAACCGAACCAAAACCGACAAAAACTGAAACTAATATACAAAACCAAAACCGAACCGAAAAAGGTCGGTTCGGTTCGGTTCGGTCCGATTTCGGTTGATTTGTCGGTTCGGATTGGTTTTCGGATGGATTTGCACATCCCTAATTTCACACGCACTGGTTTTTGACTTTTTAGTAAGGACGGATCTAGCATGATGAAGGGAGTAGCACAGACTACACATAGATTTTAAAACATAAAATGTAAACAACTCGCAAGAAAGAACGTTTTCTACTATATGCATTTCAAATTAACTCAGATTGTGACAAATTTATAATAAAATAAAAAAATTTGCAAGAAGCTAAACGTTACAAACACCAAACCACAAAGAAACACTTTAGATAACCACTAAAACAAACCGAACACAATCACATCAAACGACCAGGAAAAAACACCTAAAAAAACCCTATACGTAACAACCCTCGATAAACTAAAGATCACCTAAAACAAACACCATCAAACCACGTCTTTGAAAAGGAAAAAACAAACTACACTGCCAAACCCCGTAGCAATTCGAGCATTTTGGATGACCTTAATCTCTAGAGAAGTTTTTTTATTTCCTTAATCGATTTTTCAACTTTTTTTATCCGAACAAGCTGGAGATGACTTAGTAGTTTTCATCTTTTTTTATTCACTTTAGCCTTAGCATGCACATGTTTTTTGGTTAAGGTGATGCATCAGTTTCTTTTATTTAAGATGGAAGTGAATGATATTTAGAAAAGAAACCATCATAAATTCTTTTTCTTTGGACAAAGAAAGATTAAGACCACGAGCATAAGATATAATATTGATCAAATCCAATTGAATGGGCCGAGGTTTTGCTAGCCAAACATTTCCCTCACTTGATAGCAATATTTCATCTTTTGCCACAAAACTGCCCTTTATCAAATGTAACATGCTTTATCATTTAGAGTTAAGAGTTAATTCTATATGTACCAAATTCAAACCTCTAAATGACATATTTACCCAACTAAATATCATAATGTCATATATACCCAATTTAAACATCATAATTGTCATATTTACCCATTTCATTATATGATCAATTAGAAGTTAATTTACATAATTAAATTCTTATTATACCCTTTAATATATCGAAATCTAAATTTTCTTTTCTAAATACAAAGAACCACACCGTCTAACAAACTAAACAAAACCTTAGCAATAATTTTGGAACAAACTTTTAGAAACCACAACAGCAAGAAAACAAACCATAACCTCTAAACAAAGTGTGAAAGAATTACAATTCACATTACAAAGGATACAAAAATCTGTTAGTTTTCTTTCTTGTAACAAGAGTGTGGACGTATGGTCCGGACTGGGCCAGGAATGGGTCAGGCCCGGGTAGCCAGCGGCCCACTTTACGCACCTTGCGGACGTATGGTCCGGACTGGGCCAGGAATGGGTCAGGCCCGGGTAGCCAACGGCCCACTCTGCGCCTTAACCCTAATCCATGCCTTATAAATAGAGGATTGGGGTTCCATTCACAACACAATATGATCTCATAACAGGTTATCCTAAACCTAATTATCATATATGCTCCGCGCATCACATACTAACTTGACCGTCGGAGGTGGATCCCGGGGCTACGGCCTCGGGTCCACTCCTAACGGGTTCTCTTTGTTGACAGGTCTACTCAGGGCTTATGAAGACGACTAACGGCCCAAGGAGAGTCGTTGAATAAGTCCGCGCCAGATTATGCATCAACAAAGAGAAACTCAAAATTCACATTACAAAACGAGGATCTATTAAATTTACACTATCACTTGTGCCTACATATATTGAATATCAAGCATATACTAAACTTCAAAAATATTTGAAGCCTACGTGGTTTCATAAAATGTGTTCGTGCACTTAGACAGGTAGTCAACCAATTTTGTGTAAATCTAAATGAGGCAAAAAAGAGTGAGAGTTTTTATTTCTTGATCATAAGGGTATAATAGTCAATAGGTTTGCAATTGATAATTATTGAGAGTTATATATTTATTTTTCATGAATAAAACTAATGAAATGGGTAAATATGACAAATATAATGTTTAGATTGGTATATATGACATTATGATATTTAGTTGGGTAAATACGTCATTTAGAGGTTTAAATTGGAGATATATGGAATTAACCCTAGAGTTAATTACACACATCGTCCTTGTGGTTTTCTCCAAATTGCATGTGACGTCCCAGAAACTTTCAAGTTGCATAGAGTGTCCTTAACTCTACAAAGAATCACACCACCGTCCTTTGTCATAACTTCCATTAACATAGTCAGTTAAACTTTCAAGTTGCATAGAGTGTCCTTAATCCTGTACGTAGACGTAAGTTCTTAATTTGTAAACGTTTTTAGTTCACGTAACTGTTTAAATACATATTGTTTAACTGTTTCATTGTGTAAATCAGTAGAATAAATCAATCTCACCTTTGCCCATTCATAATCACCCGATCCCAAATTTCGTTTTATTACAGATTTCACATCTCGTTGGGAATAACGACCCGAGGATACATTGTACTCCGCGGAGCATTAGTCTAAGCTATTTTTGACTTATTGACATTGGTCAATAATATCTGACTGTTTAGCACTGTTCAATATATATATTGGATTTGACCAAAACCTACAACGACGACATGTAGTCGCTATAGCTCGTCGTTAAAAGCTCTCGTTTTTTACCATAAAAATAGATATGGTTAACTCTTATCTTTATAAACTCTTATCCTTTCAAACTCTTATCCTTACACCACCACACTCACCACCACCTCGCCCACCACCACCCAGTTTTTTAGCTTATGCAGATGGATCCATATAAGTGTAGTGGAAGAGGAGATATAGTGCTAACAAAATCATATCAAACTCGTACTTGTAGTAAACTTTACTATGCATATCCTCATTCAAAGGTGAACAATCATAAGGGTTTATTTATTTATTTATGCAATATATAATTAATTTGGTTGTTAAAATGACATTTCTTTATGATTTTCTTACTCAGTAACAAAAAAAAAAAAAAAAAAAAAAAAAAAAAAAAAAAAAAAGAAATGGATATGGATATTTTATGTGGAAGGATGATTTTGATCTCCGGTTCGGTATAAGCCTTCTCCCGGACCTTCAGCACCCCAAGGTTCTTCATGAGCTTTTAAATGACATGAAAAATCTTCGTATTAAGTAGTGATCTGTATGTTTATTTTGATGTGTTAATCCGTATGTCACGTTTAATTTGTTATTTTAACGTGTTAATTATTTTAATGTATTAATATCTAAACATTTATCAATTTGCAATGTAATTCGTATGCTTTAATTATTTGAGCGGTTATATATTGTTTATATGTTTATCAGAAAGTGATGTATGTTCGCGTTCGTGTTCCGTTTTGTCGTCTAGTGCAAAAACTAATTTAAATTATTTAAAAATCATTTATAATTTATTTATAATTTATTCAATCATTTTACAATAATTTTTAATTATTTTAACTCATTTTTAATTAACTAAAATTATTTTTGATAATTTAAATCATTTATAAATGAAAGAAATCATTTTATTCAATTTTTAAATCATTTTTAATTAATTTTAATTATTTGTAAATTATTTATAATTTATTTAAATCATATATAGATTATTTAAATTATCAATTTGAAATGTAATTCGTATTTTTGACTTATTTGTTGTGATTTAGTACCGTTCGATTTAGTTAACTATCACTTATCATTAATTAATCATTTTTAGTTAAAAAAAATACTTTAACCTTTAGCGACTAGAAGTGGTCATTAAAGTTTTTGCTGCAAAATTCTCACTATCGGTAAAGCAAAAGCTTGACTTTGACGACGATTAAAAAAAAAAAAAAAAGTTTCTAAACTTATAGCGATCACGTGTGGTCACTATAGTAGTCAAAATTAATTTTAGTCAAAGATTTCCCACTTTCGTCATCCGGTGGTCCTTTAGCGACAATACGTAATCGCTATAGGATTTGCTCAGACGCAGGCCCAAAGTGAATTGTTTTTTGTTTAGTGGCCTTTAGCGAGAGCATTCGTAGTCTACATCCGTAGTCGCTAAAGATGGGGGGTCTCGAAAATTTGACATTGCGTAGTGTGATGCATAATGTGATTGATTTCATGATATAGGTGGTGGTGTTTTTTTTTTTTTTTTTTTTTTTTAATACTTCCAGCTATTTGAAAATCCATTTTTAGATTGTTATGGTTGTTTAGGAGAGAACAAACGATAGAAAAAAAAAGTGACTAGTTGCATGACTACTCTAAAGATAACAGCATATAAAGATACAAATACTAAAATAAAGTTATATATAATAATAGTAATTAATAAGTGCAGACTGAGACAAGTTTTGAGGGTGACAAAGGAGGTGCATTTAGGGGGAGGGAGTGGTCCAAACTTTGCCAAACTTTGCCAAATTGCCATATCATCATCTACCAATCACAACCTTCCAACTCAAAGTTTACCAAAGTTTACCAAACTTTACCAAAATGGTGGCGGCGGTCACCAAAGTTTACCAAATCCACATTTTCCACATCATATTTTTTTAATACATATAATCCAACAAAAAATATATAAAATTAAAACATAACATTTTATTAATAACAAAAAAAAACATTACACAATACTTAAAAAAAAAAAAACTACATAAAATTAAAACACACATTTCATCCGTTCTTATTCGCAAATACAATCTAAAACCAAATTGATTTGGGGATGGTTGAGAAAATTGATTTGGAAGAAAATTTTGTGATTGCGGATAAACCAATCGACTAGGTTGGGATCGGGTTTGTTTGGGGTTAGCCATTTTTTTTGACTTTCTTGAATCCATAGTTGATTTGGAAGAAAATTGTATGTATGTAGTTGTTTTGGGAAGAAGATGTGAAATGGTTGATTTGGGAAGAAGAAAATGGTGTATGTATATATAGTTAAAAAAAGGGATTTTTTTTTTTTTTTTTTTTTTTTTTTTTTTTTACAATGGCCAACGGCCTTATTATTTCAAAATTTTGACCGTTTGCTTCTTGGTTTCCACACAATTCATTCGGCAAATGTTACCAAATTTTTGGTTTACCGATTTTTGCCGAACGGTGGCATCGGTGTTGCCGATTCTTGCCGAGATTTGCCGAGCCTTCACCGAGCCCACTCCCTCCACTCTAAGTTCACCCATAGCTTGTTTCCTGTATTGGATTTGACTACTCTAAAGGGGTGCATCTAATAATAATTACTCTAAAGGGGGTGCATGACTACTCTAAAAAATGACTAGTTGCATGACTACTCTAAAGGGGTGCATCTAATAATAGTAATTAAATGTAGCTTGTTTCCTATATATACCACTAGTTCTACTAGTTAAACTTGTGTGACTTTTTCTATATCACCTCCCTTTCTTTTCCCATGGCTTCCCTTGAATACTCGACTATTCCGTTTTCAATTCTTATTCTTATTTCCTTTCTCGTTTTTCTCTATATACGTCTAAACAAGAATTCTATCTTCCCTACAAATTGGCCCGTTCTTGGCATGCTACCAACAGCTCTTGTAATTTGCGATCAACCACATGATTATATCACCCGAGTTCTTGTACATAGTGGTGGTACTTATATGTTTAAAGGCCCTTGGTTAGCTAGCATGGACATGCTTTGGACCACAAATCCTTTAGACATCAACCACATTATGAGCAAGAAATTTTCTAATTTTTTGAGGGGCCACAAATTTCGTAAGATCTTTGATATCCTTGGAGACGGGTTCTCCAGAACCGATGGAGAATTATGGGAACTCCAACGTAAAACAATCATGTCAGTTTTAAAGCTCCCTGGCTTTCAAAACCTATTTCAAGACACTATTTCAAACAAGGTGGAGAGAGAGTTGATGCCAATGCTTGAGCATGTTTGCGAAAAAGGGGTGGAAATAGATTTGCACGAAGTACTTCAGAGATTTTCATTTGACACTACAAGCACATTGCTTTTTGATTTCGACCCGCAAAGCATGTCTCTTGATTTTCCTCACATTCCATTTGAGAAAGCTTTTTCGGATATTGAAGAAGCTATCTTTTATAGGTATATCATGCCATCAAGTTTATGGAAATTGCAACAACTACTTAGGGTGGGGAACGAGAAGAAGTTGAAAGATGCATGGCGAACCGTTGATCAGTTTATTTACAACTGCTTAGCACAAAAGCAAAGAGAGTTCACTAACATGAACTACGAACTTCACGAGAAAGATTTTAAATTATCAATGGCTCTCATGAGAGAGTTAAAAGACCATTGTGGAACTTGTGAGGACCCTAACAAGTTCTTACGAGACGTATTTTTTAATCTTATGATTGCAGGAAGAGATTCTACGGGCATCATTCTATCTTGGTTCTTTTATCTTCTTGCGAAGCACCCAGTTGTAGAAGATAAAATCCGAGAAGAGGTTAAGACAAAGCTAGAGATGAAAATAGATGGAAAATGGAAAGATTTTAATACAAGCGAGTTGCACAAGCTGGTTTATCTTCATGGTGCATTATGTGAAACTTTAAGGCTATTTCCTTCAATCCCATTTCAAAACAAAACACCATTACAACCGGACACCCTACCAAGTGGCTATCAAGTGGACCCGAACACCACAATCATCCTGTGTTATTATACTATGGGAAGGATGAAGTCGATATGGGGGGAGGATTGTATGGATTTTAAGCCTGAAAGGTGGATATCATCGGAAGGTCGTCTCAAACATGAACCATCTTACAAGTTCCCCGCGTTTAATGTTGGCCCTAGAGCCTGCTTAGGCAAAGAAATGAGCTTTTCTCAAATGAAGATGGTGGCACTTACCATTATATGTCATTACCATGTAGAGCTTGTTGAAGGTCACCATGTGCTTCCATATGGTTCAGTTCTACTCAAAATGAAGAATGGTATGAAAGTGAAGTTAACTAAACATGCGGAGTAAAAGTAAAATGAATTGTATGATGTTATTCCTGTTCTTTCTTCTGAACTTGATTAATACGTACTCTAAATAACATTCTCTAGGAGTTTTACGTTTTAATTAATAAGCGAGTGTAACTCGTTCAAGTTCTACAACATTTGTTGGTTCATCGTTGTAATTAAATATTGCTGTATATCTTTTCGAATGTGTTTAATTGTTTACGCATTTTAATATTTACGACTATAAAAAGAACTAATTAATCAAAACGAGCTTGCTAAGTAATTATGCAAATAAGCATATTATATCAATATAGAACGCACATTGCCGATAATTTAGTGGCAAAGTACCTAAAAATGTATTTAACTTGCCACTTTTTACCATTGTATGTAGCATTCTTTTTTTTTTCTCAATCTGTCAATAAACTTGCAAAATCCGTTCATTGCGTGTAGCGGTGACCTGTTTGACCTGCTGGGGCAGGTTAAACTAACGATCGTTAGGTTTATCATTGCAATGTTAGTCCTTTATACTAACGATTGTTTATCATGGCTACATACAATGACAAAAAGTAATAAGTTAGATGACTTTTATTATTTTTAAAATTTATGTACGTTTTTTACACATTTTTGCAGACATTTTTATAAACGTTTTTATACATATTTTTATGCACGTTTATACACACGTTTTTATGCATATTGTTATACGGCTTTTTATACACACATTTGTATACAAGTTTTTATGCACGTTTTTATACACACGTTTTTATGCACGGTTTTACACACATTTTTAAAATATTTCAATACATACATTTTTATACGTTTTCGTTTGTTTTTTTACGTTTTTGTTTTTTTATGTTTTCACACGTTTTTTTTACGTTTTCGACAATTTTTTACGTTTATGTCTATTTTTTTACATTTTCGTCCGTTTTTTCACGTTTTCGTTTTCGCCCGTTTTATTATGTTTCCGTCAGCTTTTTACGTTTTCGCCCGTTTTATTACGGTTTTTGTCAGTTTTTTACGTTTTCGCCCTTTTTTTTTACGTTTATACACATTTTTATGCATGTAAAAAAACTGATAAAAACATAAAAAATTGACGTAAACGTAATAAAACGGGCGAAAACGTAAAAAAACTAACGAAAACAAAAAAAACTGGCTAAAACGTTAAAAAATGGACGAAAACGTAAAAAAACGGATGAAAACGTAAAAAAACGTGTGAAAACATAAAAAACGAAAACGTAAAAAAATAGACGAAAACGTATAAAAATGTATGTATTGAAATATTTTAAAAACGTGTGTAAAACCGTGCATAAAAACGTGTGTATAAAAACGTGCATAAAAACGTGTATACAAATGTGTGTATAAAAATCCGTATAAAATCATGCATAAAAACGTGTGTATAAACGTGTATAAAAATATGTATAAAAACATGAATAAAAATGTGTGCAAAAACATGTAAAAAACGTATATAAATTTTAAAAATAATAAAAGTCATCTAACTTGTTACTTTTTGTCATTGTATGTAGCCATGATAAACGATCGTTAGTTTAAAGGACTAATATTGCAATGATAAACCTAACAATCGTTAGTTTAACCTGCCCCAGCAGGTCAAACAGGTCACCGCTACACGCAATGAACGGATTTTGCAAGTTCATTGACAGATTGAGAAAAAAAAAAAAGAATGCTACATACAATTGTAAAAAGTGGCAAGTTAAATACATTTTCAGGTAATTTGCCTATAATTTAGTAACTCGTGTATAAAGTCTTTTTACGTTTTTTTATCTGTTTATTTATGCAAATGGCCATTTACGTCATTTTACCTATTATAATTTCAGCTATAGCTACTTGTCAAACATTTTTATAAAACAACACGCAGCTTGTAGCTATCGCTAATTCGCTATCAATTAATATTTATAGCTATCGCTATCAATTAATATTTATAACCATACAACTTACCTATAAGTTTAGTTAACAGTTTGTAGCTACTAGCTAGTTATGTCAAACATTATCTACCTCATTCTTGTAGTCATGTTAATATCAAGGAAAAAAAAAAGGTTTTTGCTAGCTTTACTATTATACTGTCATGATAAAAATAGAGAAAATCACAAAACTATAACATCACTCAGGGTTTAAACGAGACGAGACAGCTCGCGAGCTATTCAATATCGACTCATAAATTACTCGAAATCGACTCGAAATAAACGAGTCGAGCTCGAGCTACTCGAGTACACTTTCGAGTCGAGCTCGAGCTCGAAAATACTCAGCTCGCGAGGCTCGCGAGCCTTTATCGAGCTTCAATGATATTACACTTTATTGTTATACAATTGAGTCGAGTCGAGCTTGATATGCCGATTTTTCATCGAGTTCGAGCTTTAAATCTAGAAATAATCGAGCTCGAGTCGAGTTTTGAGCTCGAGTTTATGATGACGAGCCGAGCTCGAGCTTGAAATCCAAAGCTCGGCCGAGCTCGAGGCGCGTTTTGAGCTCGAGTTTTAGTAATCGAGTCGAGTTCGAGCTTTGCAGTACTAGGCTCAACTCGGCTCGTTTACACCCCTAACGTCATCACTAACTTATTTTTGCTTAAATAATACTCCCTCCGTCCCATAAAAACTGTCCAGTTTGACTTTTCAAAGTCAAACTGGTTCAACTTTCACCTTAAATATTTTTTTATGTGTTATATAATACTGGATGAAAAATTATACCAATGAAAAACACACTTAAAACTCAATCCATTCATATATTTTACATAAAGTATTATATAATACTCACAAAAATAGATAAGGTCAAAGTTGAACCAGTTTGACTTTGAAAAGTCAAACTGGACAGTTTTTATGAGACGGAGGTAGTAACAAATAAGAAGTTCAAAACTAAACATCAATATCGCCAATTCCTAAAAACCATGGGCTTTAATCTTAAAATTTTTGACATCCTCCAAAGTTCAAAACCAAACATCAATATCGCAAATTCCTCAAAAATTCGGAGTATATTAAAGAAAAGTTCATTTATTGACTAAGTTTTTGTTACGTACTAAGAGACAAATCCGCGCTATTCATCTAGTCTGATCTAATGGTAGGGATTTACCTAAGATTTAATATGAAACCTAAGTTTATGATTTTCTTTTTCTTTGTCTTTTTGTCTTTTTTATTTATTTTAATTTTTTTAACTATTTTTTTGTCTTTTTTTAATTCACGTTTTTTTTAAATCATGTTTTTTTTTTTTTTTTTTTTTTTTTTAATTATAAATTCACGTTTTTTTTACTTTATTACGTTTCATACATTTTCGTCCATTTTTTTCTGTTTTTATATGTTTATATCCGTTTTCATACGTTTTTATCTGTTTTTTAAGTTTTCGTCCATTTTTTAGACGTTTTCATATGTTTTCAGACGTCTTCGTCAATTTTTATATGCTTTAGGCTGTTTTCATACGTTTACTTCCGTTTTTGTAAGATTTCGTCCAATTTCAGACGTTTTTTTTCGTTTTCATACGTTTTCGTCCGTTTTTATACATTTTTTCCTTTTTCAGACATTCTCATATGCTTTCAAGCATTTTCGGCAGTTTTATACGTTTTCAGACATTTTTGTCCGTTTTCATACGTTTTCGTCCATTTTTTACGTTTTCGTCTGTTTTCAGACGTTTTCGACTGTTTTTATACGTTTTCGCCCGTTTTCAGATGTTTTCGTCCGTTTTTATACGCTTTCGTCCATTTTTGTCTGTTTTCATACGTTTATATACGTTTTTGTCCATTTTCATACGTTCTCATCCGTTTTTATATATTTTTGTCTATTTTCAGACGTTTTCATACGGTTTCAGCAGGTTTTATACGTTTTTGGCAGTTTTTATACGTTTTTGTCCGTTTTCAGACGTGTTTTTACGCTTTCATATGTATTCGTTCGTTTTCTTATGTCTTCGTCTGTTTTCATACGTTTTTGAATAAGGGTGCTCATCGGGCGAAAACCGGATCGGACCGAGAAAAACCGGACCGGACCGAGACCGAATCCGGCAAAAAACCTAGACCGAGACCGAACCAAATATGGTCGGTCCGGTCTCAGTCCGGTCTCGGTCCAAATAGGATAAATGCCTAGTTTTAAGACGGACCGAGACCGAAATTATGAAAAACCTTAGACCGAGACCATACCGAATGCGGTCGGTCCGGTCCGATCCGGTCGGGTTTGTCGGTCGGTCCGGTCCATCCGGTCCGTTTGCTCACCCCTATTTCTGAATATCACTATTGATATTCTTAAAATCACAAGTGATTTTCTGTGATATTCAAAATATTACTTGTGATACTAAGAATATCAATTGTGATGTTCAGAAACGGACAAAAACGTATAAAAATGAACGAAAACATATGAATATGGACGAAAACGTAAGAAATTGAAAAAAAAATGAATTAAAAAAAATGTGAAAATCACTTATGACTTTCATGTTACAAAACATTAGTTGAAAATCAATTGTGAGGTATTCAGAATAATTCAGAATATCACAAGTGATTTTCATGTTACAAAACATTAGTTGAAAATAACTTGAGATATTTAGAATATCACTTGCGATATTCAGAATATCAATTGCGATATTCAGAATATCACTTGCGATATTATGAGTATCACAGAATATCACTTATGATATTTAGAAATGTATGAAAACGTCGGAAAATGGCCGAAAACATTTAAAACGGACGAAAACGTATAAAAATGGACGAAAAAGTAAGAAAACGGATGAATAAGTAGGAAAATGGACGAAAACGTCTGAAAACGGACAAAAATGTATAAAAACGGGCAAAAACGTATGAAAACGGACGAAAACATAAGAAAATGGACGAAAACGTATGAAAACGGGTGGAAATGTATGAAAATGGACTGAAATGTATAAAAGCGGACGAAAACATATAAAAACGGACGAAAACGTAACAAAACGAACGAAAACGTATGAAAACAGACAAAAACACAACGTATAAAAACGGACAAAAACGTATAAAAATGGAAAAAAAAACGTATGAAAACGGACAAAACGTATAAAAACGGATGAAAACGTATAAAAATGGACGAAAAAGTAAGGAAATGGACGAATATATATGAAAACGGACGAAAACGTATGAAGACGGACGAATATGTATGAAAACATATGAAAAAGAAAAAAATGTAAAAAAGGAAACGCGAATTAAAAAAACATGAATCAAAAAAATAATAAATAAGAAAGACAAAAAGACAAAAAGACAACGAAAAAAAAAAAAAAAAAAAAAAAAAAAAACATGGACTTAGGTTTCCATATTAAATATTTGGTTAATCTCCATTATTAGATCAAAATTGATGGATAATGGGAATATGTCCCTTAGTATGCATGATGAGGCGAAAAATAATCCACTTTTAGGGGGTCATTTAAGCCCGGAATTGAATTTATTTGATCAAATATTGCCCTAAATCGTTCCTTTTGTGATTTTAGGTACTTTGGGAGTGAAATCTGGAAAAGGAAGCAATTCGGACGTTTTTGGAGCATAAAAGTGAAGAAAACGCCAAAGTCTTAATTTTCCTTGCTGGGAACAGTAGGTGACGGCGTCAAGAAGCCCATTCTGACGGCGTCAAGAGCAATTTGCATGACGGGCCAGTAGGAACGTGAGGGCGTCACGAATTAGGGCGTCAAGAGTAAAAGTCATGACGGCCTGGAAGACCCTAACACATGACGGCGTCAGATGAAGATTAAGGCAGTCCGAGAAGAATTTTGGCGGTGAGGTGACGGCGTCACATACTTTGTCTTGACGCCGTCAGACCCTATTTCCTATATATATTTTTCTAATTTTTACACTAAAGGGAGAGAAGTTTTGGAGAAACCCTAAGTACGAACTTGGTGCGAATTTTACAGGTTTTTCAAGGGTTCTAAACCCTTGATACCTTTCATGTGTAATTGAGATAAGTGTTCTTTTAATTCAATCAATATGTCTATGTGTTGGTTGTCTATATCTTGTTCTTGTCTTAATTCCATCATGTTAGGCTAGATTTATCTTGTGTTTGCTTGGATCTAATGAAACCTAGATGTTAATTATGTGATAATTACTTGTTTATAGTTGTTTTAGTTGAATGAATTTGATGTTAGGCCTAAGAAAACTGGCAGATCTCCAATGGTAACATGCTTGAACGTCTTAGGAAACATGAATCGATGTGCACTAGGTCTTTATTGGTTGTATTTAATGCATGAGCCACTGTTTTATAATCCCTATGGTTGTGCTGGACATGACATAGGAGGATATAAGAGCTCATAGATTGGGGTGTTAAGTGCGCCACCCCATTAATGGTATTAAGGAATACGATCCGTCATCCATGCAACTATAACAAGTAATTAACATGTAAAAGATGTCTAGGGAGTAGTGAAATCTAAGTAAACACATTTTCTCCACTTATTGCTCACAACCTTAGTTTAATTTAGTTTATTTTCATTTTTAGTATTTTATTTTGATTGCATCTTTAGCATTGGGTTAGTTGACTAGCAACTAATTCCGCCCAAATCCTTCAAACCCGAGATTTTTAATTGCTTTCTAAAAAATATAAAAATACAAAAATAATCATCCATCACCTTTAGAACTAGTATTTAGGTTTTCTAATCCTAGCGACACTATTCCTAGCTGAACGATCAATCCCCCGGTACTTGTCACTATACTATACTACAACGATCAGGTATACTGCCTGGTGGGGGTTGTAAGTTTCTCAAGATCCCTTGAGAGGTAAAGCCTGGTGCGATTCCCACGTATTAAGTTTTTGGCGCCGCAGCCCAGGGAAATAGTTATTGTCTAGGTTAGAATCTCCTTTTATTAGGTTTACTCGCTAGATTCCTTTCTAGTGAGATTTTATTTTTATTTTTAGGTTTTCTTTAGTCTATCTTATTTCTTTGTGTCTTTGTTCGTAACTCTTCACCACCCGACATCATGGAAGATGGGAACATCTTTGAACCCGTCATCCCACCACAACAAAACCCACCACTAGTTAACCAACCTCTTAGGCCCCGAACCCTAGGAGAGTATTCCCGACCTAGCCACCAAGGCTACCGAAACACCATTGAGCTCACCGGAGCCAATGTGACCCCCTTGCGATCCGACACCATCCGGTTGGTGCAAAGCGGATGTGCATTTCATGGACTTCGTTCCGAAGATCCAAATCAACATCTTAAGGACTTCCTCAAAATCGTAGATTCCATAGACCTAGATGTTGAAACTAGAGAGACAACCCGATTACGCCTATTCCAATTCTCTCTACGGGATCAAGCTAGTCAATGGCTTGAGCGTTTACCCGCGGGATCCATCACCACATGGGATAATCTCACCAATCACTTCCTTACTCAATTCTTCCCATCGGGGAAGACTGCAATGCTTAGAAACGACATTTTGATGTTTGAACAACATCAAGCAGAAACTTTCTACGAAGCATGGGCCCGTTTTAAGGATCTCCTCCATAAGGTCCCTCATCATGGTATAAACCTTTGGTTATTAGTCCAGATTTTCTACGACCATGTTGATTATCATACTAAGCGCACAATCGATAGGGCCTCGGGAGGTAAACTGCGTGATAAGAACGCCGAGGAGTCCTGGGCGATTATCGAGGAGCTCGCCGCTGATAATCATGAGATGTGGGAGTTTAATCATACAATAAAAGCGGCCATTAATGCAGTCTCAACATCTGGAGGAACCACCGAAATCCCCGATGAACTCCTATGCAAACTCGAGGCAAAAGTTGACTATTTTGAGGAAAGACAAAGGAGACCTTTAAGTCCTAGACGGGCTACTGTCAATTCTGTCTTAAAACCAACTTCGGCACCATTATCTGAGTCACCTTCTAGAGAAAATGTCGAGACTTTTCAGAACTATGCCCCACCTTGTTCCCCTCCCGAGGAACTTAGCTCGGAGTTTGAAGCTAGGATGAGAGAATATATGGCAACTCACTCAGATCGGCTTGCTAGATTCGAGGAAGCAGTTTATAAGCAAAAAGAGGAAATGCAAGAGAAAATGAATGAGATGATGAGTCTATTAGAGGAGTATGCCAACCAGAAAACCCCCGAAAGAATGCTACTAAGGAAAGAAAGCGCCACTCCCACTACCCAATTTGTTAATTCCATCACAATTGTCCAAAGGATAACGAGAAGGTAGAAACCCGTGCTAAACATACCGTAGAAAAACCACCAGAATCCCAACCTTTGAGTCATTACCTGAAACATGATATAAACGAAAACACCATAACAAATTGGATTAAGGGTGATGGGCGTAACCAACCTTCCAAACAGGGTTCTAAGAAAGAGGAAAAGGTAAAAGATGAGTGTGATACGTTACCTGGGGGATCAGTATTCGAGAGGCTAGTGGTACAAAAAGTGGCTACTAAACAGATAGCATGTGGGAACTTTGAGATACCAACCAGTATCGGGGACTTGAAATATCTTAGTGCTTTCGCCGACCAAGGATCGGAAGTAAATCTTATGCCCCTAACTATTTACATCCAACTAACGTAAAAAATGCCAGCCCCTACTCGTGTTAGGTTATCCCTCGCTGGACACTCGTACGTATACCCCCTAGGGATCGCAGAAGATGTATTAGTTAATGTTGCAGGATCCATGTACCCCGTTGATTTTATAATCATCGATGATAAAGGAGATGGACGCATGCCAATCATCCTTGGGGCACCGTTCCTCGCCACCGCTAGGGCTGTCATTAATTATGAAGGTAGGAAGATTGAGCCTAAATCTGGAAAAAGAAAGATTAGCTTCCCCATGACTCCGCGAAGTGGACATGAGAATTTGAGTTGGAGAAAGGTCAAAAACAACATTGACACGACACCCATTCGTGTTCAGAATAAAATTCTTGCATGGGAGGCAAGAATTAAAAGCTATAAGGAGGCTAAATATGAAAGAAGCAAAAGCAATAAAGTTCAAATCGAATTCGAACATACTCAACCCGCAGAAAATCATGTACCATTCGAGGAAGGGAATTTGGTACTCTTGAGACACCTAGAAACAAAGATACCACCAGATAAACCGAGTCCTTGGTGGTATGGGCCTTTCACAATTGAAGGCGTGAGCCAAGATGGGATAACTAACTTGAGAAGCAAAGTTGGTGGAATGGTGATTGCAAGTATCGATAGGTTGAGGCACTACCACCATAACAGTTATGATCGCAACTACATGGGGTATATCATTTCAAGGGATGAGGTCACGTAGTAGCCCATGACCTTGAGTCTAGCTACAAGAATCGTAAATAAAGAAAAGCGCTTCTTGGGAGGCAACCCATGTTTTGTGTGATTTTATTTTTGTTTGTTTGTTATTTGCTTCTGTATGCATGTTTCATTTTTATTGTTGGTAGATCATGTTTGTCAAATAAATAGTAGAAATACTTTACTTTGTTGTTTTGGCCTAGTCTTAACTTCACCTAAAAGTATTTTTGCAAAAGATAAGTGTAAGGGGAAACCCCAAATATGTTTTTAAGAAACAAATCGATCATGATTCTCCACAATATTAAATGAACATGTATATTCGTATTTGTTAGAGTCAAATGCTTGTATTGAGTCATAATGAAGTTTTACAGGATTTTCCAGGAAGTAGGACAAAGTTTTTCCAGAAATTTTCCGGAAACTTAACATAAGAATTTCTGCAGATCACTTCTGACGGCGTCACGAGTTTACTCTTGACGGCGTCACGTGTAAAAATCTGGAAATTTTTCTGGTTTTGTTTTTCTAACGGAGTCTTATGGTTTTTGTGAATTATTAAGTTTTATAATCTCCAGGAAATCTGCAAACTTCATTCCACAAGCATTATATCTTATTTTGTTTTCTAGGATTTAGTTACTTATATAGGATGCCGCCGATTTTACGCGAGGTTGTCTTGTCTATTTTTTCAGGATTTACAGGTTATGTACGACAAGAAGATGATTTATATTCTAGAAGGGAAGCTTTGATTGTTCATTTTCTTGGAGGGAGATTTAACCTGGCCACCTAATTATCCATACCGAGCGAATCAGGGGAGTATTTGATTTCATTCTTTTTACTTTTTCACTTTTACATTCTTTACTTGAACATTGGGGACAATGTTCATCCTAAGTGTAAGGGGAGGGTAAAATGATGATACCTTACATGTACACTTTCGCTTGAGTTTGTTTGTTTGATAGTAGATGTGTAATAAAATTATGAGAAATACTTGTTAGCGTAATTTTAGCGCCAAATTTAAAATTTTTTACAACATTTACGAGTGAAACTTTAGCCATAGCAAGCGTCTCATGGATAGGAGATCGTATGACTAGCACATAACCGTATATTCAGAAAAATTTTCCACCCAAATATGTGAGGTTCGCCTTTAGATTTGATAGGAAAAACATTTACTATTAGTGCTTATGAGTGTACCGGTAGCAATTTAGATTCTAGAACTTGCGTTAGTAATGCATCCCGAGACCGCTAGTGAGACTACATTCGTGTAGTAGGATTTACTACATGATAAGAGGCATTAGGATCACCCTTGTGTTAAACCCGTAGCATAATTACTTGACCATTTAAGTCATATTACTTGGCTAGTTAAGTCAACTAATTTTTCCCACACCCTTAGCGTTGTACTCATTTTTAGTACACGAAACCCCTAGTACACCCCTCCGAGCCTATCTTTTCGTTTCTAACTTTAAGCATTTTACTTAAAGGAAGAATTTGTTACACCCCACTTAAATGTACACCTAAATCGCCTTAGCCTTCCGTGTATGCACATATCTTTAGTGCATTATTGTTATTTGTTAAACCTTAAGTTAACTATCTAATTGATTACATGGTTGCTAAGTCGAGTCATATCCTTGTACATATTGTTTTGGGACGATTAGGACTCATGGGTAAGTACTTATTTTATGGAGTAATGGGGAAGAACATCATATTATTACCCCCATATGTGCGTTAATCTTAAAAGTGCTCTAAGTGTTTTAATTTTCTTAATTCGAGTCATTAGAATAGTTGATTGTAAAGTATGTAAAGATTCAAGTGTAAGTGGAATGTTCATTCCCTATGATGTATTATTTTGGATGGTAGGGTAAGAGTGAATGCAAAAAAAAAAAAAAAAAAAAAAAAAAAAAAAATTCAAAAAATCAAGAAAAAAGAAAAAAAAATATAGAAAAAGAAAAAGAAAGAAAAAACATACGGACTACCATCCCTTTTTATTATATGTTCATTTTATGTTTTTGTTATTTTTCCTTTATTAGCTTAAGTCGAGTCTAGTCTTGGCTTAGCAACGCCATCTTGTACATGTAATTAACCAAGATTGTTAACTCGCCACCAGTAAAAACTTCCTTTATCCAACAAAATCGTGTATTTCATATCCCTACACCTAACATTACAACCCTTTAAAAAGACCTCTTTGATAGTTTATCCTAGGTGCTTACGCCATGTGGTGGAGGTTTGATCCTTTCCCAAGCCTATAGTAATCTATTTTGCTATGACAGGTAGTGAGAGATATCTTCCATTTCAATATTGTAATTTTTACTTTATTACACCCGAGAGATGTGAGTATCTAAACACTATTTGTGAGGTGCTAGTGTATGACCTCCGTGCTTGTCTATTGGTCTTTAGTGGAACGATTATTTGTTGTAATTACTTTTATATTAGTGTTAAATGACCCCTAACTTGTATTTTGAATAGAATAAAAGCGCATTTGCTTGAGGACAAACAAATATCAAGTGTAAGGGTATATGATGAGGCGAAAAATGATCCACTTTTAGGGGGTCATTTAAGCCCGGAATTGAATTTATTTGATCAAATATTGCCCTAAATCGTTCCTTTTGTGATTTTAGGTACTTTGGGAGTGAAATCTGGAAAAGGAAGCAATTCGGACGTTTTTGGAGCATAAAAGTGAATAAAACGTCAAAGTCTTAATTTTCCTTGCTGGGAACAGTAGGTGACGGCGTCAAGAAGCCCATTCTGACGGCGTTAAGAGCAATTCGCATGACGGGCCAGTAGGAACGTGAGGGCGTCACGAAGTAGGGCGTCAAGAGTAAAAGTCATGACGGCCTGGAAGACCCTAACACATGACGGCGTCAGATGAAGATTAAGGCAGTCCGAGAAGAATTTTGGCGGCGAGGTGACGGCGTCACATACTTTGTCTTGACGCTGTCAGACCCTATTTCCTATATATATTTTTCTATTTTTTACACTAAAGGGAGAGAAGTTTTGGAGAAACCCTAAATACGAACTTGGTGCGAATTTTACAGGTTTTTCAAGGGTTCTAAACCCTTGATACCTTTCATGTGTAATTGAGATAAGTGTTCTTTTAATTCAATCAATATGTCTATGTGTTGGTTGTCTATATCTTGTTCTTGTCTTAATTCCATCATGTTAGGCTAGATTTATCTTGTGTTTGCTTGGATCTAATGAAACCTAGATGTTAATTATGTGATGATTACTTGTTTATAGTTGTTTTGGTTGAATGAATTTGATATTAGGCCTAAGAAAACTGGCAGATCTCCAATGGTAACATGCTTGAACGTCTTAGGAAACATGAACCGATGTGCACTAGGTCTTTATTGGTTGTATTTAATGCATGAGCCACTGTTTATAATCCCTATGGTTGTGCTGGGCATGGCATAGGAGGAGATAAGAACTCATAGATTGGGGAGTTAAGTGCACCACCCCATTAATGGTATTAAGGAATATCCGTCATCCATGCAACTATAACAAGTAATTAACATGTAAAAGATGTCTATGGAGTAGTGAAATCTAAGTAAACACATTTTCTCCATTTATTGCTCACAACCTTAGTTTAATTTAGTTTATTTTCATTTTTAGTATTTTATTTTGATTGCATCTTTAGCATTGGGTTAGTTGACTAGCAACTAATTCCGCCCAAATCCTTCAAACCCGAGATTTTTAATTGCTTTCTAAAAAATATAAAAATACAAAAATAATCATCCGTCACCTTTAGACCTAGTATTTAGGTTTTCTAATCCTAGCGACATTATTTCTAGCTGAACGATCAATCCCCGGGTACTTGTCACTATACTATAATACAACGATCAGGTACACTGCCTGGTGGAGGTTGTAAGCTTCTCAAGATCCCTTGAGAGGTAAAGCCTGGTGCGATTCCCACGTATCAATGCAATAAAAACTTAGTCTTAATATCAAACTAGTGGCAGACCTAAGGCGGTTCCTGGAGGTTCATGGACACCCGATTGATGTTTGCCGCTTACTTTAAATTTTCATTGAAAATCCTAATTCTTCCCAAATGAACCAGATCCGAAACATTGTGTCGCATAATTACATGTCTTGTTTAATTAGTTAGTCTATTAATATGTCAAAAGAAATATATGTTTTCTAGTTTGTTTACTATTTTTAATGAAATCACAAATATTAGTTTATTTTTATTTCATTTATACCTGTAAAAAAATTATGCACATGGTGAGTTAAAGTTTTGTGTCCGCATATATCTGCTAAACGTTTTAAAAAATATTGTCTTTACACTTCAGATGATGATGGCCGGAATAATCTATACTATATTACAATGCATTTAGAATATATATAATTAGAAAAGCTTAAAAATTCAGACTTTTTATTTCTTATTATAGAAAGATTTCAAATATTAATTAAAGAATGATTACAAACATTAATTGGTGAAAACAGAAAACTGAAAAACAGAAAAACTGGAAAACTAAAAACTGGAAACTAGAACTGGAAAACTAAAAACTGGAAAACTAAAAACTGAAAAATGAAAAACTGTAAACTGAAAAATTAAAAACTGGAAAACTGAAAAACTGAAAAACTAAAAACTGAAAACTAGAGAAACAAAAAAATTGAAAACTGAAAAACCGAAAACTGAAAAACTGAAAAATTGAAAACTTGAAATCCTGAAAACCTGAAAAACTTAAAAGCTAAAAAATAGAAAAGCTGAAAACTGAAAACAGAAAACAGAAAACAGAAAACCGAAAACAGAAAACTTAAAAACAGAAAACCTGAAAATCTGAAAACTGGAAACTAGAAACTGGGAAACTGAAAACTGAAAAATTAAAAAACTAAGGGTCCGCTTGGTTCAAAGTGGGGAAAGGGAAATGAAAAGGGAAAAAGAAAGGAATGCAAAGGAATGAGTGATGTGGGTAATAAATACCTTACCCCCCAATATACTCTATAATGGTTGATTACCCACTACGAGGTAATCAATACCTTACCCCTCCTTTACCAAACACCATTATTTAAAGGATGTGGGCCCTTTTCCTTACACATTCCCCACCCCTCCTTTACCCCCCACCAAGCACCCCCTAAAAACTGAAAACTAGAAAAACAAAAAAACTGAAAAACTGAAAACTTGAAAACCTGAAAAAACTGAAAACTGAAAACAAAAAACAAAAAGGTAAATGCAGAAAAACAGAAAATCTCTACTTATAAAGCATGAAGACAATTAAACATATAACCGAACGCAAAATATAGTCATATGGTACCCGCCGTCGCATTGCGCGGTACCGTTCTAGTTTAACCAAAATATATGTTAGATGATCTTGGACGGCATGGCCGTCACGATGCTATCTTGTTTGGATATGGTAACATTAATTAGGGATTCATATAATGTCAATCAAGTGAAGATGCACATGCTGGACATGTGTGTATCGTCATAAGCGGGCCTAACATATTTATTGGATGATTTAAGCTGGATCACGAGTATAATTGAGATGAGTTGAATCTGAGTTCAATAATGACAAATCTTGAGGGTTGTTTAGAAACCACAGTTTGACCTCGGAATGTTCGAGCTTGCATGTAAAGTTGAATTTCGGTTTATTGTGAGTCATATCTAAAGTTCAAACTGATAGGTTTGTGATCGACTCGTTCATTTATAAAATATACTTACTTTTGAACTTTGAATAACAAAAATATAACTTGTTTACGATAAGCTTAGCATAAGAAAGTTGACTGAATTGAATCATTGATGCACAACATTTTGGCAAAATATATTTTTAATCAGAAAGATATTTTGTCAAATTAGAGAGCTTTAGACATCTCTATGGTTTTATACTTATTTTGATTAGCCTTAGCCTTAATCTTTTTTTTTTTTTTTTTTTTTTTTTTTTTTTTTTTTTTTCAAGTTGAATTATCATCTATTTAGGAAGCATTGTAGTAAAGCATTTTTTCTTTTCTAGTATGAATTTAGAGCTAATTACATTGTTATGTTTTTTAATTGATTTTAGTTAAAATGAAAAGTATAAAGTTTTTTCAATCTCACACCATCCACAATGGTAAATTCATAAAAGCTCTATAAACGATGAAATGGATTATAAATTGGATGTTCATAATAATAGAGTGAGGGTGGTTATGAGGACGTGAATGAAATATGTTCAAGATTATGAACCTTTTCATTACAAGTGTACGTGACTAATTACTCATTTAATGCCTATCTACTTTACAAAACTTTAACAAGTTTATTTTAGTGAAATATAAATTGATGATATTATAAGACATGTAAAATTATACTAACCATTGTGGATTCTCTTAAGGGTGTGTTTGGTTGAGGGAAAAGAAAGAGGAGAAATGGAATTGGATTGAATTCTCTTGTTTGGTAGAGAGAAATAAAAAATTTGAGAATTGAAGAGAAATTGATGGAGAGTTAGAGAGAAATGGTAGTGTAATTTGGTTAACTTTTATTTTCATCATTTTGGTGGAGAATTCAGAGAAATGAGGGTTTTTTTTTTTTTTTTTTTTTTTTTTTTCGCTTCAAATTATAATTTTTTTAAAGAGTGTACTTTGTTAAAAAAATTATAAAAATAAAAATATATTTTTTTATAGAATTGTTATTTAGAAAAAATAATTTTTTTTAAATAATTTTTAAAATTAATTTTCTAAAAAATAAATTAAAAAAAAATAAAAATAATATTTTTTTTAAAATATTTTTTTTAATAAAATTTTTAAAAAAATAATTAAAAAAAATATTATATATATTTTTTAAAATTGTTATTTAGAAGAAATAAATTCTTTAAAAAAAATCAACAAATAAATACATGTGAGTCTCATATGATAAAATGTTATTTAATTAATTTTTTTCATTTCTCGGGTCAAGTCTCTGTTGTTGCCAAACATTAGAATTGAACAAAATTCTCTACCGATTTATATTCTCTAAATTTTTATTCTCTACTTCATTTCATTTCTTTGAAATTCTCTGTACCAAACGTGCCCTAAGGCCCCGTTTGGTTCGTTGTAATCGGACGTAATTTGATGTAATTGTAA
This sequence comes from Artemisia argyi, assembly GCA_030686995.1. Lineage (NCBI taxonomy): Eukaryota > Viridiplantae > Streptophyta > Magnoliopsida > Asterales > Asteraceae > Artemisia > Artemisia argyi. The sequence continues at coordinate 45,202,749 of CM060685.1, read as the reverse complement.
TTTGATTACATTACGTAGTGTGTTTGGTTTGCATAATGGATGTAATTGTAATTCAAATTACATTACGTGGGTTGTTTGGTTTGCAATGTAATTGTAATTCAATCTTTCCAATTACATCAAGGGAGGGAATTCAGATTACATTACAAGTTGGATGGAAATTTTTGAATTACGTTGTAATTCAGTATTTTATAATTCGAAGCATCAGTATTTATAAAATAATATTAATATTATTATTAATAAATATTTATTATTATTATTATTAAAAATTATTATTATTCTTTATTATTATTATTATTATTATTATTATTATATTAATACTAATATTATTATTATATTACTTTTATTATTAATATTATTTTATTATTATTAATATTATTTTTATTATTATATTAATTGTTATTTAATAAATAATAATATTATTTTATTATTATTAATATTTTATTATTATTATTATTATTATTATTATTATTATTGTTATTACTATTATTATTATTAAAAAAATATCATTATTATTATTATATTATTATTATTATTATTATAATAATAATAATAAAAAAAATATATTATTATTATTATTATATTAATATTATTATTATATTACTTTTATTATTAATAATATTTTATTATTGTTAATCTTAAATATTATTATACTATTTATTATTTAATAAATAATTATATTATTAAATTATTTATAATTTAATAAATAACAATATTATTATTTTATTATTATTGTTATTATTATTATTATTATTATTATTATTATTATTATTATTATTTATTTATTTATTTTTAATTACATTACGTTGCGAGTCAAACAAACAAAATGACATATTTCATGAATTACACTTCCAACATATTACAATTACAATACATTTCAATTCTTTGAATTACAATTCATTCAAATTACAATTCCTTCTAAAGATTACAATTCCTTTAAAAACATTCTGTGAACTAAACGCACCCTAAGAGTTTTCTTATCTTACCAGATAAATGCTATCACCTGCTAATTCTCTGTAGGTTCATCTAACGTTAGGAGGATGAGGAAAGAGATTTTGAAAAAAATAATGATCTTGTTAGAAAGATGAACTAAAGAAATTGGCTTAGAGGATTTAATACGTTCCATGTGTTACACATTGTGTTCAAAGTATAAAATTATATACACATTATACAAGTGAAAGAATGGCTATGTTTGTCGCGGAGGTTTTTTAGGCGATGAGCAGGGAGCGATGAGCTTTTTGATTTTTATTTTTCGTTTGGCAAAGGAGTAGTGTGGTTTGGTATCTTTTAAAAAAGTTCATTTTTCAATGTTTTTTTTAAGAAGCTGTGAATGATAAGTTGTGGCTACTGATCACAGCTCACTATTAACGGCTAATTTTACCAATCACACATAAAAGTGGAATGATGAATATACTCTAATAAGATATGTGGTGGAAATTTCCAACCACACTTTATGCGAAGGAAACAAATATATATTAAACAATGTCAAAGTGGAATGATGAATATACCTAAGAAAGTGTTAACACCAAGTGCCAAAGTTCGAGTGTTCATCTCTTAAACGAAGATTGTAAGATTCACAAGTCAATAACAAACTAAGGTCTTAAGGTTAGTTTTTGTCTTTATTATAAAAACTGTGATACATGCATGCTATTTATATCTATGCCGTATGACCTTATGTATTATGTGGATTATGTGGAATTAAAAGGTCATGACTAATTGTTCTATACGATTTCTTGTATTATGAATATTGTCTAACGAATCATGAGCAAGTTCAAACTTCGGCTACACATAGTAGGATCCATTTATTCGTGCATGGTTGAGACTCGAATATGATGTCATGACTAACTTCGGCTACACAACTGCGGTCTTAACGTATGTTAAGGATCATTACACTATAACTAGGAGATTTTTTTTGAACATACTATAACTAGGAGATTGATCTTACTATATTTGTATTTTGGTAAAGTGATCATTGTGTTAGTTCATTAGAGAGAGAAGGAAAAAATAAATAAATAAATAAAAATAAATAAATCATTGTGTGGTACACAAAGAAATATTGATATACTTTGTTTTGTTTGGATTAGAGGGTAGTGGTCTATTTTAGAGCAATTAGTCAAAGAGAAGATAATATCTCGAGTGCTACTATTAATAATTGCTAAACTTTCATTTTCTTGTCAATTTATCTCCTAAATTAATTTCCACCTACACTGATTGTCTCGCTACAAAAAATAGTGTTATTCTCCACACTTATTTTGCCACAGTATGGTCAACTATGAATTTTTTTTATATGAATAATAATTTTGCTACATATATAGGTGTGACAAATATTTAAAAAACAATCCACATATACAAGTGTGTACAATTACAATAAAGCTACACTTATAAGTGTAGCAAATGTCTCAACACTTTTATTTTTGAACGTTTTTGCAATTTTGCCATACTTTTAGGTGTGGACATTCAAATAATATTTCCACACTTTTAACCATAGACATTTGCATAATATCTCCGCACTTATATGTGTGGCAAAATTTGTCACATCCATTATTACCACACTTGAGAAAGTGTGAAATCAATAATTTTACACATTTTTAAATGTGGCCATTTGGCTTTTAAAATGTGAAGAATTCAACTAGTTTTTTGCAGTGTCTTATCAATATTTTGATGTTAGATCTAAACAGCAAACTTTTATTTAGTTAGTCGATTACATCCATCAACTTTGCTTTTTGTATGGTATAAAAGAAGATATTACTCATGAAACACAACACAAATGAAAAAAAAAAAAAAAAAAGTTAATGGCTCTAATCCATTAATTAATCAACCAACACGGTTACGATGTTGTGGGACAAAGTAAATTGATAGATAACATATTTTATCTATTACCAGTATTATAAATATCTGATGACCCTACTATTTTTTTATGTTATTTGTTCAACGAGATAATTTGAGACACAAACATTAGATGTTGTCAATCCTCTCACAGAATGCGCTAATATGAGAAGAACATGAGCATGAGAATTTTAGGGTGCGTTTGGTTTGCGGAAGGGTTTGGATTAAAATTTGGATTTGGTATTGGTTTGAATGAAAAATAATAGAGAAATTGAAATTATATAATTAATGTATTAATTTTATATAATAAAAATATAATTAAAAATAGTGTGTAAAATTAAATAGAGGAGAGAGATAGAGAGAAAGATGAAAATGGCCTACTTAATATGATGATACCTACCATTTTTGGGAGGAATGGATGCATGGGTGTCATGTTTAAATCCAATCCCCAATCCATCAAACAAACAATTATATTTATCTTTCAATCCATTCCTCAATAACAAAACCCCTAAAACAAACGCACCCTTAATCCTATCAGAAAAATATATTTAATTCATATTATCATTAATAATCAAATCATGGTATAACTTTACATAACAAATACAAAAACAGGTCAGAGAAAAGACATTACCAGTCAGCTCATTGATGCTATCCTTAAACTCAATAATTCTAATAAACTTGAATTAAACTAACAACTTATATATTTTCATCCTAAAGAGTTCACTTATAAAAGCGTACAATTGAAAGACTTATCAAAGTTGCTAATTAGATATTCTAAGCAGGTTAATTTTAGACCTTCTAAAAAAGACAACCATGGTGCATGAAAGCTTCTCGTCAAGAACGAAATCAAGAAGGCTTTTTGGTCTTATTTTGCTCGTTACATTTGCAGTTGTTTTACACATTTTTAAATATGGCCATTTGGCTTTTAAAATGTGAAGAATTCAACTAGTTTTTTGCAGTGTCTTATAAATATTTTGATGTTAGATCTAAAGAGCAAACTTTTATTTAGTTAGTCGATTACATCCATCAACTTTGCTTTTTGTATGGTATAAAAGATGATATTACTCACGAAACACAACACAAATGGAAAAAAAAAAAAAAAAAAGTTAATGGCTCTAATCCATTAATTAATCAACCAACACGGTTACCATGTTGTGGGACAAAGTAAATTGATAGATAACATATTTTATCTATTACCAGTATTATAAATATCTGATGACCCTACTATTTTTTTATGTTATTTGTTCAACGAGATAATTTGAGACACAAACATTAGATGTTGTCAATCCTCTCACAGAATGCGCTAATATGAGAAGAACATGAGCATGAGAATTTTAGGGTGCGTTTGGTTTGCGAAAGGGTTTGGATTAAAATTTGGATTTGGTATTGGTTTGAATGAAAAATAAGAGAGAAATTAAAATTATATAATTAATGTATTAATTTTATATAATAAAAATATAATTAAAAATAGTGTGTAAAATTAAATAGAGGAGAGAGATAGAGAGAAAGATGAAAAGGGCCTACTTAATATGATGATACCTACCATTTTTGTGAGGAATGGATGTATGGGTGTCATGTTTAAATCCAATCCCCAATCCATCAAACAAACAATTATATTCATCTTTCAATCCATTCCTCAATAACAAAACCCCTAAAACAAACGCACCCTTAATCCTATCAGAAAAATATATTTAATTCATATTATCATTAATAATCAAATCATGGTATAACTTTACATAACAAATACAAAAACAGGTGAGAGAAAAGACATTACCAGTCAGCTCATTGATGCTATCCTTAAACTCAATAATTCTAATAAACTTGAATTAAACTAACAACTTATATATTTTCATCCTAAAGAGTTCACTTATAAAAGTGTACAATTGAAAGACTTATCAAAGTTGCTAATTAGATATTCTAAGCAGGTTAATTTTAGACCTTCTAAAAAAGACAACCATGGTGCATGAAAGCTTCTCGTCAAGAACGAAATCAAGAAGGCTTTTTGGTCTTATTTTGCTCGTTACATTTGCAGTTGGCCATGGAGTCGTTGACAGAAAGGTATATATCATCTTTCTTAAGAGCTTTTTGGCAGATGTTAATTGTTAAGGATACAAGAGATAGAAAAGCTAGATTAACTAAATAAAGTGTTGGACTAGTGGTTATAAACTTGTGTTTATTGATGTATAGCATTACATAGTGTACATGGGACATCACTCGCACCCGAGCTCAGAATCTGTAGTATCAGCTAACCATGAGATACTCACATCGGTTATTAAAAGGCAAGCATTTATACATACTATCACGATTTGAAGATATCCGGTTTCTCTATTTTGTTTATTTATTTTGTTTATTGGGTCTCATTTATATGGGAACCACAAACAATAGTTGAGGTTTGTGACGTCACGCTTCTTTTGCAGTTACAATGGAGCAAAAGAAGCAACGATCCATCATTACACTAAAAGTTTTAGAGGCTTCTCGGCCATGCTTACGCCCGATCAAGCATCAAAACTTTTAGGTTTCTTTACTACAAGAAAATCTATTACAAGTGACTCGCTTGTTGTGTCGGTTTAAATAATTACCAACATATATGGTGTCATGAATACTAGACTTTAGAATAAACATATTTTTCTACTAAGTTTTACCCCTTTTTTGAACCTTTATTCTCACAACATACACAATGTTTTTAATAAACAACAATGTTCCAGATGGCCAAGGATTTGGCAACAAGTCGCAGACACATTTTACACTCTCATGCATCTGGATAATTGGATAAATAAATTTCAAACTATTTGAAACGATTCCAAGCTTTGGTGACATTTTTCCTAGGACAGCAAACAAAATTTTTTCCTTGCCAACCGATATGATCTGTCTTCGTAACCTGCTTTTCTTTTTAGTTTATGGATCTATGGATCCAATAAGAAGAGAAAATAAAATAAGAAGAATGAGAAATGTTTGTAGCCACACATTTCAAATGAGGAAGGAGAATTTCATGGGAGATGCATCTTATTTTGTAGGTGCATCTGAAATGTGCGGTTGTAATCACTTCTCATTCTTCTCATTTTACTTTTATTTCTCATTTGATCCTTACTATATGGATCTATACATGCTTGGATAACAAATATATCTAGCATATAGACCCTATACAGCAATGATACATAATGTGCAATTGTTATAGGTCTTGAATAAATTAGAAAGCTTTTGTTGGAGCTAGCGAACTAAACTCATCTCAGCTATAATATATTTTAATTCGTTGGATCATGGTTAAAAGTCATCTAAACAGTTTACAACATGATTTCCTCGCAGAAAATGAAGGTGTAGTTTCTGTTTTTGAGAGCAGGATGAACCGATTGCACACAACTCATTCATGGAAATTTCTTGGAATAGATTCTATCCCGCAATATAGCAATCTTCCTATGGACATAAAATCAGATGTAATTGTTGGTGTCCTTGACACGGGTACTCATTACATACAGTACTAGTTTGTTACAGTATTATGGTATGAAAAGCTTGTTAGTTGTTGCTAGCTGAAATGTGGGAAGTCAACTCTAATCCCATTTCCTTCTATCAGAGGTGAAATGTCGGATTGTTGCAACTTGACCATTTTTGTGCCATAATTTTTAGCGACTCAAACACAACATCAATACCTTTCTAATAAAAGTGGTATGATGAACTTAGGTGTTTGGCCGGAGTCAGAAAGCTTTAATGACTATGGATTAGGGCCTGTGCCAACAAAGTTCAAAGGAGAATGTGTGCCAGGACAGAATTTTACAAGATCAATGTGCAATAGGTAAGCAATGTTATGCTATTGATCATATACTGTGTTTCATCTTAAGATCTCAAGGGTGTTGTTCGCACCAGAAGGAAAAGTTACCACATTATTGTTGATTATAGCGTCGCTAAATGATGGATTTTCTTATAGTTGTGCTTGAAGTCAATCTCCCAATTTTGTTAATTTTAGTTGGTATTTTGCTAGGAAAATTATAGGATCTAGATACTACTATGAAGCATACGAAGCAATAAATGGGCCTCTTGAGAGCTTCAACCTTACATTTTTCCGATCAGCACGAGACTCTAGAGGCCATGGAACACATACATCATCTACTGTTGCTGGATCAAAGGTCTCAAACATCAGTCTATATGGGTTGGGAACAGGCAATGCAACAGGAGGTGTGCCAAGTGCTAGACTTTCCATCTACAAAGTTTGTTGGTTTAGTGACTGTGAAGATGCCGACATTCTTGCTGCATATGATGATGCTATTTATGATGGTGTCGACATTATTTCTATGTCTCTAGGCCCACTTCCGCCCCAACCAGTTTACTTTGAGGATGCGATGTCTATTGGAACATTTCATGCTTTTGAAAAAGGTATTGTTGTTTGTGCATCAGGTGGGAACAGCTTTTTCCCACGCACAACGAGCAATGTAGCCCCATGGATACTGAGTGTCGCTGCTAGCACAATCGACCGTGAGTTTCCGTCATATATACTTCTTGGAAATATGAAGCAATTGAGGGGGTTTAGTGTAAACACTATGCAAGGTCAAGGTAAACAATTCAGTTTGATATCCGGGGGTGATGCTGCAACTTCAGGAATTCTTTCTAGAAATGCAAGGTATTAAAATAAAAAAATATACTCTGAAAAAGTCTCACAATGATAAAAAAATCTAATTACAAATTAGTTAAACTAAATTTACGCTTTTATTTGATTCAATTTTAACAATCAGTGTCTGTTTGGGCTCCGATTATCCAGCTTTTGCAAGAGAAACGCCATGGATTCGAACTTGATCAAGGGGAAAATTGTGGTGTGTAAGCGCGAGTCATTGATTGCTGACAGAAACGAGAAAGCCATTGCTATAAAAGAAGGAGGTGGTGTTGGGATGATACTCATGGATCCTCTTGCAAAAGACATCTTATCTCAATTTGTAATCCCAAGTGTTTTAATCAGGCATGCGGAAGCTCAAGAGCTTCAATCTTACATGAGCACTGAAAAGTAGGTTCCAAAGCCAGTTTTCTCAAAACACAGAACTATTTTAGAAAAAAGAAATATTTCTGATCTAACATAAATGTTTTTCCTCATGATCCAAGAAACTCGACCGCTAGAATAATCCCAACAGTAACAAACCTCGGGACTAAACCAGCACCAGCAATGGCGAATTTCTCCTCCAAAGGACCTAACATTATAACTCCTGATATAATTAAAGTTTGTATCTTTTCCTTAATTCTTTTACCGATTTAATGAACTTGAACCCTATATATCAATGACAGTTGTAAGTTTTGAATGCAGCCGGATATAACTGCACCTGGAGTTAACATTTTGGCTGCATGGTCACCTATAGCGACAAAAGACACCGCTGGCAAAAGCTTAAACTATAACATCATATCGGGCACTTCTATGTCGTGTCCACACGTAGCTGCGGTGGCAGCAATGTTAAAATCAGTTCATTCAGATTGGAGCCCCGCCGCTGTAAAATCTGCAATAATGACTACAGGTTTAACCTTATCCCTTAGAGAAGTAAGTTGGTCAAACCTATAGTTTCATACTCCTCATATGCATGTGAATAGATAGCTAGTCACCAATGTACTTTGCCACTGATAGCGAATCGAGAGGATAATACAGTGACTTAGCTTGTGAGATTTTTCAAGAGCTAAAGCGGGATTCCTTTGATATAAACAAATTAATAGCCGCTAACATGATGCCCTTTTCACTTTTCCATTCACTAATTGTTAGTGTCGCCAACACATATATACTTTGATTTATTTTTCCGTTGTCACGAAAGTCTACCTTGATCAGAGTTGAGACGAAGGCATACCCCCAACTTCAAATAACAAATATTTAGTGACACAAAGGTGTCCGGCCGTATCATACTCCATTGATACAAAAAAGTCGGCATCTTCGTTTAACTGAAACTATAGAAGAAAAACATAATATTTGTTTTCTATATGCCTTTACCGGCTACTCACTTATCTACTAACTATAAGTGTATGTGACTATGTGAGACACCTAGTCTTTTTTATACAGTGACGGATATATGATTTTTGATGACACATCTGATGCATCTAGAGGCAAATTTCATGTAGGGTCCATACACGGTATGTTACCATAACCTTCAAATCTCTATCTTTATAAGATTTACAATGGACAGAAGATAGTAATAATAAAAAAGTAGCAACTTTTCTTACTTAGTACTCTGCCATCTAAGGTTGTTTTATTTGATGGTCTAGATGCATTAATATAGATCAACATGCAGATTATATGATTACCCTAATTCTCTTCAAACACCATATATAAACAAAGGAAATCTCTCTTGTTGCAGCTTACACCACAGACAACACCCAAAACTTCATAAAAAATGACGACTCTACAGATGCAACTCCTTTCGATTATGGATCAGGACATATAAATCCAGCAGCAGCAACAGATCCTGGGCTCATCTATGATTTCAACACCAACGATATCTTCAACTTACTTTGCAACTATCACGCAAGCCCCGCACAACTAAAGAATTTAACCAAAACACCGTTTTACTGCCAGAATCCTCCCACACCCCCCTATAACTTCAACTATCCATCAATAGGTGTCTCTAATATGACAGGAAACTTATCGGTTTACAGGACTGTTACCTACATTGGTGAAGGTCCAACTCTTTATTATGCGAAAATTGAACCAGTTAGAGGAGTAAAAGCTTCGGTTGATCCTGATGTCTTGAGGTTTACAAAATCGGGGGAGAAAATGACTTACAGGATAGATTTTGTACCTTATAAGAGCACCAATGGTAGCTTCGAGTTTGGATCATTGACATGGATGAATGATGTTCACAGGGTTAGAAGTCCCATTGCCGTTAATGTTTTGTCCGTTTAATATTATACTAGCTTATAAACTTGTAAGTTATATGGACATCCGCATTTAGATGTATGGCTTGCAGTTCAATGTACAAAAATGTAACATTTAAAGTAGTAATATAGATACACATATACTTGTAGTTAACATCCCTTAGTCAAAAGGGTTAAAGTATATCAATATGCAATGTAATTGGATAAATGTCATTGTATACAACATACTATTGTTATAGTATTCAGAACCATTATTGTCACAGATTTTAACTTTCTGAAAAACGGCAACCATATACAACAACGACAGAGACCAAGGAAGTTTAGCCGGTGGCCGATGTGTATAGTAGCGAACGTTTCACTAAATAAACGTAGGTCACAAATAGTTTTGGTGTAGGAGGATTCCGAGACGGAAATTTAAAAGTGTCCAAGGCTATATATTGTACATATTAAACAAAAAATATGTCCAAGGCACATACTGACACACAGTATTAAATAAAAACTTACAAAGTATGTCACAGTCATTTCAACATAAAAATAAAAAAAGAAGGTGATGCTCAAATCATGAAAAAAAGATGTGAATAAGTTTTCAACGAAGAGATTTCATATTACAAAACTCAGTTACAATAATGTCACATTGTACCAATTATTCTTAAACGTAAAGTGAAAAACATTAGATGATCATATTACATTTTCAATCAACCATAAACATGGGACGGAAGCCGTGGAGTCAAGAGGACCTCTAACGGCGTCTTTTTTGGAATAGTCAAACCAGGGCTTTCAGTCATATCCACCTGGAGACCTCCGGGTGGACACAATTCGAAAGAATGGACAAGACGAGCCAATGTTAGATGAAGCACTTGGAGCCCAAATGTGGCCCCGGGGCATGAACGTCGACCTGAGCCAAATGGCATCAACACAAATTGTTGTCCTCTCAAGTCGACATGTTCATGATGTTCTAAACCCATGAACCTCTGGGATTCAAATTCAGATGGATCACTCCAAACCCTCTCGTCCCTTTGAATCTTCCAAACATTAACAATTAACCGAGTCCCAGCTTTGACATTGTAACCAGCAACCGTGCAATCTTCCATTGCCTCTCTTGGTCCTAAAAGCAGGCCGGCTGGATACAAACGTAAAGTTTCTTTGATTACAGCTTGAAGAAACACAAGGTTCTTAACATCAGATTCATCAACTTGTCTGCCTTTTCCTACGTGTTCGTCTAGTTCTTGTTGCAATTTCTTTAGGACATCAGGATGGTTTAACAATAACGAGATTGCCCAAGTTAGTGTCCCAGCCGTAGTGTCACTCCCTCCTAGAATCAATGCCTGCAGGATGCATCAAAAAGAAACTATTTATTATCAACATGTACTGTAAAAGGTATAATGGTTTTTTGTTGAAAGAACTCTATCTAAACAAGTATAATTTACCAAACACGTAGACTTGATGCTAGTATCTGAATCATGCTCAACGTTGGAGAGTTTCCCTTCGTCTTCAAGCGACAACATCACATCTATAAAATCTTTTACCTCGTCTTTATTTCGTCCCAAATCTAATTTCTTCTTTTGCCGATGCTCATCTAGCCATCCTCCAAGCACCAAATCAAGATCCTTTGCGGTCTTCTTCATCTGTTTCTCATACCCTTGTAAATCCAACCACCAAAGAAAAGGTATCGCATCTGACACCACAAAAATACCAATCAAACGAAAGAAATCACTTATGGCTTTTTGACACCTTTCGGCCTCCTCCCCACCACCTCCCACACCAAAATAGCGCTTTCCCGCCACCATCATAACAACAATGTTTAGCATCATATGCTCTAACCATTTGTTCAATTCAACAACCACTGGCCCATTAGAATTTTCCTTCCATCGCACGTAAAGTTCATTAATACCCGTATTAATCTCAGATGACCTTACATCTTTAAGCATCTCGAGCCTGCGGTTGGAGAGTAGCTCAATGGTAGCAATCTTTCTCATCTCACGCCAAAAAGGAGTATATGGTGCGAACCCAAAGACTGCATAGTTATATCCCATATGCTTAACAGCCGCGGTTTTGGGCCTAGAAGCAAGCGCTTTGTCATTTATAGTAAAGCATTCTTTGGCTACTTCCCAACTGCTAACCACGAAAGCACAGCGGGTACCTAAACGGATGTTAAATGCTGGCCCGTATTTATCAGCCATTGCACCTAGTGTACGATACAGAAGCTGGTCGCCACCCCCTAGCAGATGGAGATGTCCGATGATAGGCCATCCACCATCGAGTTCAGGAGCTTCTTTAGCTATTGATTTCGACTTGGTTCGATTGATAAACATGAACAAGAAAAGAAATGATAGGGAAACGAGTGACACAATTAATTCGAGTGAGCAATTCATTGTATTACTTGTGTAGTAGTATTTTTGTTGTGGTGTTGAACATATGGCATGGGCATGTCTTTATATAGTAGCATTTTAAGGTTAGGTTATTTTTATATTGTATGAATTCCATATATAGTATTATGTATATCCTATATATTACTATGCAAGTATATATTATATATTCAATATTGATACATATTATACACACAACTGGATCATGCAACTATTGTTTTCAGGTGTTCATTCTAATTATAAAATTTTGTTTATCAAATTATTTTAAGCGGATTTTGGGCTTTATATAGTAACAGCACGTATGATCGATCAGTTTTATCATGACCTATAGCTCGTATAAATGTGGCACACAAATATTGTACATATGAAATTCATTTCCATCATGATAAGAGCACCATTGATGCATGTGAATACTCATTCGCATTCTTCGTGGTGTAAACTTAAAAAAAAAAGAAATAATAAATAAAATAAATAAATAAAAATGAACAAGACTGGATCACTACAAAGAAAGTTTAATTTTAGGTTCTGTAAGGAAACTACGATCTCTTAGCATTCATAGATATATAAAATTGTTATATAACTAGATTCCAGACCCGGCTCAGCCTATTTTCAAAATTTTATATGAGGTTAATATATAAAGTTTTATATTATACTATATACATAATTACACTCTAATTTTTTTTAAAGAAAAAGGTTAATCACGCGTTATATATATATATATATATATATATATATATATATATATATATATATATATATATATAGGGTGAGGTTATTCTAAAAAGGTCATTATAATAAAAAATGTAGGAAGGATTGTGAGAGTGACATGTGTCACCCCCTTGCCACATCATATGACACGTGTCACCCCCCCCCCCCCCCCCCGAAAAATTTTTTTTTTCCCGCAAAAAAAAAAAATTTTTTTTGGGGCAAAAAAAAAAAAAAAAAATTTCCCGCCAAAATTTTCTAGTGCATCACAGTTATAAAGTTACTGCATCACGGTTATAAAGTTACTGCATCACGTTTACTGCATCACAATTATGATTTTACTGCATCACGGTTACTGCATTCATGGTTTTAATGTTACTGCATCATGGTTATAAAGTTACTGCATCATGGTTATAAAGAAACTGAATTATCATAAGTTTTATGCATCATATATGTATGTAACTGCATCACAATTAAAATACGATTCTTTTTTAAGTTTTGGTGCATCTTTATTATAAGTTACTGCATCATAGTTAATAGTTTAGTGCATCAGCTATGTTGCAGTAACTTATAACCTTAATGCACTAAAATTTAAAACTGTGATGCAGTAACTTTTATAATTGTGATGCAGTAACGTTATAACTGTGATGCACTAAAAAATTTTGGCGGGAAAAAAAAAATTTTGCCCCAAAAAAAAATTTTTTTTGGCGGGATTTTTTTTTTTTTTTTTTTTTTTTTTTTTTTTTTTTTTTTGCGGGGGTGGGGGGTGGGGGTGGTGACATGTGTCATATGATGTGGCATAGGGGTGACACATGTCGCCCTCACAATCCTTCCTACATTTTTTATTATAAGGCCCTTTTTATTTTAACTCATACATATATATATATATATATAGGGGGCTTTATTTTCAGAACCCTGTTACATGCGAGAACCCTAATTTTGCATTAGAAAACATGCATGTTTATATAAAACCATTTTGCATTGATATGTTGCACTAACAAGGTTTTATATAAACATGTATGTTACGCAGGTATGTGTATTAAGGTGTATGTAAGAAAACATACATGTTGTATATGAACATGCATGTTTTCTAATGCAAAATTGGAGTTCTCGCAGTTCTCGCACTTAATAGGGTTCTGAAAATAAAGATACACTATATATATATATATATATATATATATATATATATATATGTGTGTGTGTGTGTGTGTGTGTGTGTGTATGTGTGTGTGTGAGAGAGAGAGAGCATTGACTAATAAATTTTAAATTATTTTAATACAAATATAAATATGTAACATATATTATCGTAGCAACATATATAAAAATATACAGAGATAAAGTTGTATATTAAAATAAACTTTCCATAAACTAAATATCATATCTAACAATTAGTTACGATAATCAAAACAATTTAATACAATACAAAGTGAAGTGGATTACATAAAAGATCACTATTATTTACCGACTTTTGCAGATTTAATCATAAAAATATTTTTTCACAAGGTTCAGTCATTAAGGTTTTAAATAGTTAGAGATTCAGTTCAATTTCGTTACACAATTGGTCGTTGTGGTTTGCCAAAATTACACAAATGGTCCATGAGATTTGCCAAAATTGAACTGGATCTGTAACCTTTTGATACCTCAATGACTGAACCTGGTGAAAATAAATTCAGTGACTAAATCTACAAATATTGGCATAAAAACAGATAGTATAACATGTAATAATATTTCGATTAGTTGGTTTTGAAGTTAAATATTTGACAATATATAAATTCATGGTTTTTTAATGTTTAAAATTTTTCTATAAAGTTATATTAATTTTTTTATACTTATAGTTATTAAATCCATTGTTTTGCATGCATGAGTTTTTAAATAATTTTTTCATATGTGTTTATATCGATTAATACTTTCTATAGATTTTTATTCCACGAAAAATTAGACTTTGTTTAACTGTCATGGTGTTTAGTTTGATCTTGTTTAAATTTAACTATTGATAACATGTTCTAGACGTTATGTGTGTTTAGTAGCACCTAATGACCTTAAAAATATATGTGTCGTTGTCATATGTAAAATTTCGTCTATTTATTTTCATCTCACAATAACATGTGAGGTCGTGCATGCCTTTATTTTGATATTTATATTATTATTTATAATAATTTAAGCCGGTGTATAAACCCGTACGCGAGTTAAACTTATAAAGAGACAATAACATGAGTTATTATTGAATGTAGATAGTTAAAAATATTTATTTTGGATATTGATCTTATAAAGAGGAATAACATGAGTATAAAGGAAATAGACATACGGGAGATTTTATTCTTCAAGTTGACGTACTTTTTTTTTATCGTCCACTTGTGTTATTACTGGATCACACTTTAGTTCATCAGTGGATCACACTTTGCATCGTCAGTGGGCGAGTCCTAAAGACCTGATACACCGTCGGACCTCAATTAATACGGTATGTTATGGATAATAAATTTCTCATTCAAATGGAAAGTATACAAGAATAATGATTCTATTAAAGAAATAAATCTCATTATGGTATTTTAAACAATTCATACGGTGTGTTATTCATAAAAAAATTTCTCATTCAAATGGAAAGTATACAAGAATAATTCAATTAAAGAAATAAATCTTATTATGGTATTTTAAACATTAATTAATGACACAACGAAGGTATGAACTACATGACTCGATCACAAGCAATTAAACATAATTTATTTTGTAGTATTTTAAGCATAAAGTAATGACACAATAAAGGCATGCATGGAACATACCTTACATTAGAGTCGTGGAACTTCTGGCCTTGTTTGGTTGAACTTTCAGATTTCATTTAAGGGAGGTGAAAATTGGGAACGTGTCATTATATACTAATTTTTGTATATGTATAATATTTTATATATGAATTAAATTTGGTTTAAACTTTGAGTTTAATGTACAAGACTTTTAATAATGTTGGTGGTATTTAATTTTTAATCCATAACGCGGGGTTGTATAATTAATAACTTTTTAGATATATTGTCATTGTATTATTACCCATATTAAATGTATTTCTTAAAATATGTTGGTATTATGATTATATAGTATAACAATGATTATAATAATATTAAAGATAACAAAAATATAAAAGAAAAAAATCTTTTAAGAAAACTATAAAGTTTGAGAGTATTTTTTAAGTTTATTAAGATTAAAATTTATGAAAATCGAGAATTTTACGCTTTGAGCACGTTCCCATCACGAGAAAGGTGTTGTGGTGACTGAAACCCATCATGACCCCGAGCATCATGAATATCGAGCTTGAAACGTGTCATCGCACACGCATTGGTTTTTGACTTTCTAGCAGGGGCGGATCTAGAATGATGACGAGAGCAGCACGGACTACACATAGATTTTAAAACATAAAATGTAAACAACCCTTATGTAACGAATGTGTGTGCATGTGTAAAGATTTGTGTGTATGTCGTGTGTGTGTGTGGTCATTGCCTTTGCATGAAGTGATAGTGTTGAAGACAAATCAGAGTTTCAAGTGTGCGTGTGTGGTGGTGGGTTGCCAACAATTTCAAATTAGTTGCCAATGGTTTCATGATGTACGTATATAATGATTGAAATTACAATTCTGAACTGTGGATGCCGATCTACTACAGTTATGAGATATAAATTGACAACGATGTATTAGTTTAGTTTCTTCACCTTTGTTCTAAAGAAATGACAAAAAAATGGAACTAATAGATCTCGATGAATTATTCAATTATATGTGATGATTGCTAGATAAGGTAATTGTGGTTAAACTTGAGTTAGAAAAAAGCGGATTACACTGAGCTTTTTATTTATTTATTTATTTATTTATTTTATTTTTTTTGTGTATGGGGTTAGAAAACAATTGAGTACTGTAGTTTCATAAAAAAGAAATACCTAGTGCTCCTTACGTTACATAATAAGTGCCTACATTGCTATTTTAGGATGTTGCAAAATAAGTGTTAACTTTTATTTCAACCAATGAGAAGAGGTTTTAGCGGGTAAAAATGATAGTATTTGATTAGTTGAGAGTGTAGTTAGTGAGATTTCTTAACATCTTATACATTTTAGAAGTGGATATTTATTATAGGATGGAAGGAGTATAAGATTTTTTTTTTTTTTTTTTTTTTTTTTTCAAACAAATGGAACTAGGGTCGACCAATTTAAGAATGTGAGAAGTTGTGACTTGTAAATTGAGTATTGCAACTTTTTATTTCAACAATATTAGGTTACGGATGACCTTTTTAGAACACATGCTAGACTTGCAATTTGTATTTATATCTTTGTGTGATTTTGATGTCCAATTCTACAATGAGTCATCATGAGTTATCACGTTGGTGTGCAAATGAAAACAAAATTTTGAACTAGATATATTTGAGTTCAAAATTTTACAATAATGCCAGTAGGCTTGTAGTTGGAAGGAAAAGATCATACAAAAACAAAAAGGTGAAAATACGCCTTAAGATTCTATTTTAACATTATAAAGAATGAAATGACGGTTCTACCTTCATGTGCATAGCACATGTGCGGATTTAACAGACTATGTTAATGGAAGTTAAAACAAAGGACGGTGGGTGTAATGCTTTGCAGAGATAAGGACACTCTATGCAACTTGAAAGTTTTAGGGATGACAGATGCAATTTCGAGCATACCACAAGGATGATTCTTGTAATTTACTTTATCACTAAAAAAATGTCCTTGTTCATGCATTTGCATTTTAATAAGAACAAGGAGGAAGCCCCCGCCGCGTTGCGGCGGGATTAGTTTGTTTTCAACTGTCCGTGATTTAGATTTTGATCGCTTATGTTAAGGTGAAATTGTAGTGGGTTTATACATTTTATTCTAAGTTTGATTGTTTTGCATTGCCAATGTTTGTGTCTTTAATTAAGTGTTGTCAAGAGTGTGTCCAAAAACCTTTGTTTCTGGGAGACCTGTTACAGGATACGTATGGTAAGGAATTAGCAGTTGATTTACCAATGTTTTTGTCTTTTATTAACAATTATGGACTATGTGGTCAACGTTTATTTTAGGCTAAAACACCTATTTCATACTATACACTTAGTCAAAAAAAAATAGATACGTTAAAAAATATAGCCCAAGGTAAATAGTATGTTAAGTCCAAGGTAAATGATATTATAATGGTGCCGACGTCGGGTTTTAATATATATATATAAAACGAGCGGTTTTGTCCACGCGTTGCTGCGGTGCGGCCGTTTTATGTTCATGTACTCAAAGACCGATATATCATAGACAATGACATGTTTGTGGTATAATGTCAACCGTCAAAAACTTTGAGAAATTAGATGAACCATATTATTTTAGTTTGTAATTTTTTTTAACCACAATGCAAAATAAAAGTAAAAAAAATGAGCCGAAAACTTGACCCACATCAGTTTGACCCATTACAAATCCCATCCCTTTTTTGCCTATAGTGAATCCTAACAGCTGCGGGAATACCATGTGCTATTTTTTACTGTAATGTTTTTGAAGAGTAACAGCGATCTTGAACAGTGTAAGACCCTTCCTTGCAAACTTACAAATATTCAAGTCGACAAAATGAAGGGGAAGATACAATTTCCGTTGTAATAACAACTACGGACTACATGACAAAAAATTCCTTAATACTGATAACATATACCAACTGAATGATATCAATAACTGATTATTGCACCTTGTTACTTCGCGGCACCCGTTACCACATGTTCATTTGCAACCCAACATGATCCACCATATTGCTTACCAACAGAACGGGTGTGTAAAGCGTTGTCCTTACTGAGCTTGGCTCCTAGCCTTCCAAGGTGAAGTGCAATCAGCTTCTCATCAAGGTTCCTAGGCAACACATACACGTCGTTCTGGTACTTGACGATCCCCTTCTCGTTTGACAACTTAAGTTGAGCAATCACTTGGTTAGTAAAAGATGCGGGTTTGTGATCTGCACAATTGCATAGTATAAGCATAACAATACCTATGAGAAGTACAATTAATAGAACTGAGCTATGCCAAACCATAGTCAATGACAGGCATATCAAGTGTTGGATGTCTTAACCTAAGCTTGTAGTAAACAGTCGAGCCTGGTGTGTTGGAAAATTTAGTACACTGGTGGGATTGGTTCACACCTGGTAATGGGCTTGGACGTACGGAGTGTACACCCATCAGGTCCCTGAACTCCCTGACTCTAATAGTGGTTGTGTGGGATTCTGCTGCTAGTGTTGGTTTCCACTGATAGTGGACTCTGCTGCTATCATCAGGATCCTGCTGATGGCAATTCTGCTGCTGGTCAGTATGACTCTGCTGCTGAGCAGTGATTCTGCTGCTAGTGATAAGTGGATCCTGCTGATGATATGTAACTGATTTGACCTATTCAAATGGCAGTTACATCTATATTTATGACCTCGTTTAACGGGTCAATTAACCACTATTTTAGGCTATAATGGGGATAATTATGTGGAGATTAATGGGCCGATTAATTCTCATAATTCCGTTTGACTAGCCATGAGTATATTCCTATAAATAGGAAATCATATTATGCATGATAAAGATACAGAAACACACAACACTTAAACACGAAGGGTTATTGATTTGTGCCTAAATCACTAACAACATTTGGTCTTATCCCAAGTAGATATTCGTGATACCCAGGCATTAGGGTCGAATAGTTTACTTTGGAAAGTGATAACACGATTCCAAGTGATATCCGGTAACCTTAATTGGTACGTAGCTAGGTCTTTGATTATCTCTACCCTGATCTGGCGAATATAACCACCAACAATCAAAGTAAACTATTTTGTGATAATCAATGGCTGCTGCTATGAGGCATATGGCTGCTAACTTTTCCAAATTGGATAAGTTTGAAGGTGTTGATTTCAGAAGATGGCAAAAGAAGATGCACTTCTTGCTTTCAAGCATGAATGTGGTGTATGTTCTTAGTACTGCCATTCCTGAGGATCATGGGGATGATGCTACTGTGGAACAGATAAGGAAGAGGAGAAAATGGGAGAATGATGACTATGTTTGCAGAGGTTTAATTCTCAATGGTATGTCTGATTCTCTCTTTGACATTTATCAGAACGTTGAATCTTCCAAAGAACTTTGGGATTCCTTGGATGCCAAATATATGGCTGAGGATGCTTCAAGTAAGAAGTTTCTTGTGAGTAATTTCACAAATTACAAAATGACTGATTCAAGATCAGTCATGGAACAATACAATGAACTTCTTGGAATACTTGGAAGGTTTACACAACACAAAATGAACATGGATGAGGCTATTTCAGTCTCTTGTATCATTGACAAACTCCCTCCTTCTTCGAAAGATTTCAAGCATGCCTTGAAACATAAGAAGGAAGAACTGACACTTGTTCAGTTGGGTAGTCATCTGCGTATTGAGGATTCCCTCAGGGCGCAGGATAATGACAAGCCAAAGAGTAGCAATGCTACTGGTGCATCTGTTGTCAATATGGTGGAACATAACAATTCCACCAGGTACAATGACAACAAAGGCAAACGCAAACATCATGATAACACAAGGGCTGATCCTAACAAGAAGGCTACACTTACTTGTTGGAAATGTGGCAAATCTGGTCACATTAAAAGGGATTGCAAATGTGTTAAGATTGGTGGTAAAACCAATGGTTCAGGCACTAGTGGTTCAGGGAGTGGTGGTTCAGCCAACTTACTGAAAGGTCAGAATATGTTTAATGAATCTCTTCAGATTTATTATGTTACATATGTATCTGAATCTAACTAAGTGCAGGATGATGATGTTGCGTGGTGGGTTGACTCTGGAGCAACTGTTCATGTGTGTAAAGATAGATGCTGGTTCAAGACTTATGAGTCACTGAATGATGGATCTATTCTTCACATGGGAAATGAGTCAACAGCCTTGGTGCATGGTCATGGTTGTGTAGATCTTAGTTTTAGTTCTGGAAAGATTGTAACTTTGTTTAATGTTATTCATGTTCCTGATATAAGGAAGAACTTGGTTTCAAGTAGTGTTTTGAATAATCATGGATATAAACAAGTTATCGAATCTGATAAATTTATTTTGTCCAAACATGGTGTGTTTATTGGTTTTGGCTATTTGTGTAATCAAATGTTCAGGCTTAATGTTGTCACTGACAATGCAAATTCAGCCTTTTTATCAACCTCTAAACTGAATGACTCTACCCTGTGGCATGCTAGACTTGGCCATGTACATTATAAAAGGATGCAAGATATGTCTAAGGATGGGTTAATCCCAGCATTTGACATGGACACTGAAAAATGTAAAACTTGCATGTTGACCAAAATTACTAAGAAACCTTTTCAGGGTGTAAAACGTGAGACTGAGCTCTTGGAGCTAATACACAGTGACCTGTGTGATTTGCATGCCACTCCCTCTTTGGGGAACAAGAAGTACTTTGTGACATTTATTGATGATGCTTCTAGGTTTTGTTATGTCTATCTGTTACATGCCAAGGATGAAGCATTAGATAAATTCAAAGTGTTTAAAACTGAAGTTGAGTTGCAACTTGGGTCCCTGATCAAAAGATTTAGGACTGATAGGGGAGGTGAGTACATGGATACTCTGTATTTTCAGTCTGTTGGTATAATCCATGAAACGACTGCTCCCTATACTCCTCAACAAAATGGTATCTCTGAAAGGTAGAATAGGGTACTGAAGGAGATGGTTAATTCCATGTTGTCCTATTCAGGACTGAGTGAAGGGTTCTGGGGTGAAGCTATGTTAACAGCTTGCTATTTACTTAATAGGGTTCCCAACAAAAGGAACAAGGTTACCCCTTATGAACTCTGGACTAAAAAGAAACCCAACCTGAATTATCTCAGGGTCTGGGGTTGTAGGGCAGTTGTAAGACTCCCTGATCCAAAGTTAAAAACTCTGGGTGAAAGAGGCATTGATTGCATCTTTGTTGGATATGCTGAGCATTCCAAGGCTTATAGGTTCTATGTTATTGAACCTAATGAATATGTTTCAATTAATTCAATAATTGAATCAAGGGATGCATTATTTGATGAGAATAGATTCTCATCAGTCCCTAGACCAAGTCACAAGATTCCAAATGGAACTGATGACAATGGTGTATCAGAGGTCCCTGATGATTTATCATCTCAGGCCCCTGATGAGGTTGTGGTTCAACAACCTGAACCTGAGCTCAGGAAGAGCAAAAGGGTCAAGACTCCAAAGTCATTTGGACCTGAGTTTCAATTATACTTAATTGAAGGTACAAGGAATGAGGTCTCTGACCAATATTCCTATTGCTTCATTGTTGAGGATGATCCCAAAACATTTGAAGAAGCAATGAAGTCCCAGGATGTTGCTTTCTGGAAAGAGGCAATAAATGATGAGATTGAGTCCATCATGGGCAACAACACTTGGGTGTTGGTTGATCTACCACCAGGTTGCAAACCTCTTGGTTGCAAATGGATTTTCAAAAGGAAAATGAAGGTAGATGGAACTATTGAAAAGTTCAAGGCTAGACTAGTCATTCAGGGCTTTAAACAAAAGTCAGGGATAGACTACTTGATACTTATGCCCCTGTGGCACGTATCAGTACCATCAGGCTGCTGATTGCTTTGGCATCAATTCACAATCTGATTATTCATCAGATGGATGTGAAGACAGCTTTCTTGAATGGTGAATTGGATGAGGAGGTTTATATGAACCAACCTCAGGGCTTCATCTTGCCTGGAAATGAAAACAAGGTGTGTAAACTGATTAAGTCTTTATATGGACTGAAACAGGCACCTAAGCAATGGCATCAAAAATTTGATGAAGTGGTTTTGTCTAATGGTTATGTTCTTAACCAGGCTGACAAATGTGTATATAGCAAATTTGATGATTCTGGTAAAGGAGTCATCATTTGTCTATATGTTGATGACATGTTGATCTTTGGTACTGACCAAAATCAGGTTGACCTGACAAAGGAATTTTTGTCATCAAGGTTCTCCATGAAGGACATGGGGGAGGCAGATGTTATCCTTGGTATAAGGATCAAACATGAAAGCAATGGTATATCAATTTCTCAGTCTCATTACATTGAGAAGGTACTGAAGAAATTTAATTGCTTTGATTGTACTCCAGTGAGTACTCCCATGGATACCACTGAGAAGCTTATGTTGAACAATGGCAAAGCTGTATCTCAACTTGAGTATTCCAGGGTGATTGGCTGCCTGATGTATGCCATGACTTGTACAAGGCCTGACATTGCTTTTGCTGTGGGTAAACTGAGCAGGTATACTAGTAATCCTAGTGCTCAGCACTGGCAAGCAATTCAGAGGGTACTGAAGTATTTGAAGAGAACTATGGATTATAGTCTCTCATATACGGGTTATCCTTCAGTGTTGGAAGGTTACACTGATGCAAGTTGGATCAGTAACACTGAAGACAATTCGTCTACCAGTGGCTGGGTATTCCTACTTGGTGGAGGTGCAATTTCTTGGGCATCCAAGAAGCAAACTTGCATCACCAGTTCAACAATGGAATCTGAATTTGTAGCTCTTGCAGCTGCTGGTAAAGAAGCTGAATGGTTGAGAAACTTGCTTCTTGAGATTCCATTGTGGCCTAAACCTATAGCACCTATTTCTATCCGTTGTGATAGTGCAGCTACATTGGCTAAGGCTTATAGCCAGATGTACAATGGTAAGTCTAGACACTTAGGTGTCAGGCATAGCATGATTCGTGAGCTTATCATGAATGGGGTGGTATCTATAGAGTTTGTAAGATCTCAACAGAACTTAGCTGATCACTTGACGAAGGGTCTGGCTAGAGACTTGGTTATAAAGTCTGCTAAAGGGATGGGTTTAAAGTCCAACTTGGTCACTGAATGCTAGGACACCCAACTCCCTCCTGAGGAAACTTGGGAGCTGAGTTCAATGTGGAATGCTGAACATTCAGTGTACTGAAGCACATGTTTTACAAACATCCCAAGGTTTGTGCTTGGAACCTGCTGAAAAGGAGGATGAAGTCTTTACTTCTTAATGGTTAATTTTCTTTGAAAAAGTGCTTGGCAGGAGCATGAATAAAGAGGAACCACCTATGTGAATGTTGAAGTTTTGCCGCTTCAGGAAGCTATGGACTTTTAGCTTTTACAACATTTATGAATTGGATATGGACACATGGCTTGTATAGTGTCAGGAGTGTTTAAGTGTTGGAAAACTTGTGTGTATTTTATCTTCAGGTATTCAAATGGGTTGAAGGGTTCAATTCTTAGAACACCCTGATTCTCGAATATTTGAACGTGTAATTTACTAAGATGGAAATTCAATCCTCAGGACATTTTCGTTTATGCACTTGTTTTGTATTATGGTTATTTTTTCATGCAAAGGTAGTGAACTAAATTTGGGGAGGATTGTTGGAAAATTTAGTGCACTGGTGGGATTGGTTCACACCTGGTAATAGGCTTGGAGGTACGGAGTGTACACCCATCAGGTCCCTGAACTCCCTGACTCTAATAGTGGTTGTGTGGGATTCTGCTGCTAGTGTTGGTTTCCACTGATAGTGGACTCTGCTGCTATCATCAGGATCCTGCTGATGGCAATTCTGCTGCTGGTCAGTATGACTCTGCTGCTGAGCAGTGATTCTCCTGCTAGTGATAAGTGTGTTGGAACCAAAGTTTTAATATTTTATCAAGTCTCGGTCATTTGTAATAATAGGTTGCTTTAATCATTTATTACTTACACTTATGTATTGTTTCAAGTTTACTAGGCTTAAGTCATATGGTCCATGGGCCATAAAAGCCCACGAAATGATGAGTGGAAGGAGAGGGTGTGTTGCCCTAGCTCCTTCCCTATAAATAGTAAGCTTAGGCCATTTGTAAACTTGGTTGGTTATTTGGAAACATTAAGGAAACTCTTGCATTTCATTTTCTCAAATTTCTCATAATCATCCCACTCTCATTCTCATCTCATTTCTCTTATCATTATACTTGTGTTTACAAAATGGTGACCTAACAAGTGGTATCATTCGCTAGAGGAAGGTGTAGTTCTTGTTTTCATTGATTTCTTTCTTACAAATTCGTTTTTTTTATCGAATTTCTTGTGAAATTTTAAACTTTTGTTTTGTTTCTTGGTTTTTCTCACATCTTTGCTTACAAACTTGTGTTTAAAATCAAAACAAACCATAAAGTTCCAAACTTTTACAATAATATTCGATTTTGCTTCTTTGTACTTTTATCGAAAACTTTACAAATTTGAAATTTTTTCTTAAAGTTGTCTACTTTCTTTAAGATCTACTCATTTTATACACAAAAGTACAAGAATCTTGAAATAAAAACGAGTTTTAGGATTGCTTTCTTTGAAAAACAAAACCTACAAGTTATCGAGAACCTACTACTTGCCTATTTCGAGATCTTCTCAAAGTGCACTACCTCGACTTCGTTTGTGTGGACTCGGTATTTTCTTTCTTGTATAAGAAAGTTAAGTACTTCGACTTTTGGAAAAGTTTTCGAAATTGTATAATTTCGAAAACTAAGTTTTGCAATTTTGTGGTTTTTCGAGAAATCCTACATTTTTTCGAAAAAGTTATCGAGAAACTTTATTAAAATTATCGAAATCTTATTTTTTTCGATAAACCTGCTTTATTATCGAAATCATACTTTCTCGATAAAACATCAAAGTTTCGAAATCTTTTTCTCGATAACATCCACTAAGTTTTTTCGAAAACTGTGTTTCTCGAAAATCTGCCAAGTTTCAAAAACATAGTATCGAAATCTCATTTGAAGTTGGGCTAAGTTTCTCAATACTTGGTTTAATCTACACTTTCTACAAGATCCATTTCTACACAAGTGTTTTTTAAGATGTCTCAACCACCGAATCATTACTTCCCTCATATTCAGCAACCTCAACATCAGCAGTCTCAGCAACCTCAGCATCAGCAGTATCAGCAACAACAATACCTTCCGCACATAATGAATCAACAACCTTCTAAATACAATCCACAACAACATTACCTAATGATGCAACAACAACTCATTCCTCAACAGCAACCATATCAAGTGCTACAACAAACCACTCAGTTTTCCTCCAAACAACCTCACTGGTTTGACAGAATGTGTGAAGTTATTACAACTCAACAATCCCGACATGAGGCAGGATCACTTGAAACACCTCCAATGTTAACACCTGGGAATTATGTTCAATGGTCAAGTCGATTCTTAAGATTTCTTGAACTAAAGAAACCTCATGGGCAGTTCTTAAAGCAAGTGATACTTGAAGGACCATTTGAGTGGCCAACACGATTTGAAGCTGGTGATCCAAATGCAGATCCTCCACGTCCTCCTGGTGATAGACCCCTTCCAGAATCTTCACTCTCTGAAGAACAGAAACTACATCGTGAAGCTGATCAGTATGCAATGGCTTATATACTTCAAGGTATACCTAATCCGATCTATCGCAGTGTCGATGCTCAGAAAACAGCCAAAGCTATGTGGGAACACGTTCATCTCCTCATGGAAGGCACTCAATTGAACAAAGATGACATGGAATCCAAGCTATACATGGAATACACTGACATCACAATTGAACCTGGAGAGTCACTTGAATCCTACTATCATCGTTTCACAAATGTGGTCAATGATCTGGAACGTCACAAAATCACTGTACCAAGGATCGCTGTGAACTCCAAATTTGTTGGTAGTCTTGGCCCTGATTGGCATAAATATGTGACATTTGTTCGTCAAACGAAGAATCTTCATGATGCTCCATATGGCTTGTTGTATGATTTTCTGAAACACCATGAACCTGAAGTGGAAAAAGATAGAGCTCTACGAGGAGGATACACACCAACATCAACACCAAATTCTTTGGCTCTCGTAGCTCAATCTCCCCATGCTCCACCACCAATGTCAAATCATGCATATGTTCAAGAGCGGAACTATTTCAGTTATCCACAATCTTCCACCTCGAACCAAATGGTCCCTTATGATTCATCTCTACAGAATGACTCTACTCAACTTGTTCCGTTAAACAACAATGATGCTGTGTACTACTCCAACTCTAATGATGATGACGATGATGACTTTAATACGTTGAATCAGGGACTTGCTCTTATTGCTCGTGCTTTCAGCAAATTCTCCAACAAAACAAACAATCGTCAACGTTCATCTTCTAACACAAGGAATCAAGCTGTTGTCAATGATGGAAGAGTGGAAATTCAGAATCGTAGCTATGGTCGATCTGGTTCAGGAAATTTTTCAGGAAATTCTCCAGGAAATTATGGGAATGGTCAGAGGTTTAGTAACAATGGTGGGTTTAGGAACAACTCAGGATCTTCTCAGCAAAGGTCTGAATCAGTTGCACCTAGGAACTCCAACTCAGGGAATGCAGTGTGGTGCTACAATTGCAATGAACAAGGTCATATAGCGACAGCATGTCCCAAACCGAGAACTCGGGGTAGTAAGTTTCACAAGCAGGCATTACTAATGGCTCTTCAAGATGAAAAAGATGGACATTTCCCTGAACAGGACAACAACTTCATGGCAAATGTGAACAACGATGATGACATGGAAGATCTGGAAGCCAATGCTGCTGTGATGCTTATGGCCAACATGCAGGAACTTAAGCTCAATGATTCAGGTCCAGTGTATGACACTGACGGCTTGTCTCAGGTACATGACCTCAATGCATGCTTTATTAATGAAATTGTCTCACCTTCTGCCTCTGAATCAGATATGGCGCAAGTTGTTCCATCTAAATCATCTTCATCATCTCAACAAGATGATCAAATAAGCACAGTTGTCATATTTGATGATGACACAGTTGTTTCATTTGATGATCCTATTGAGAATGATAAACATGATAATTTAGAACAACATGAACCATCATTTGATCCAGACCCTGACCTCATAATGTTGTCTAAACAACTGAATGCTCAACAATTGCTAATTGCAAAGTGCAACGAGAAAAACAAAGTTTTAAAAGAAACTAATGCAACACTTGCAAGAGACATTGAGTGTTATAAAATTCAGCTTTCTAATCAGGAAGAAAAGATTAAACACACTAAAAGTTTTGAAAAAGCTTTTCAAGATTCTTACAACAAAGAACAAGATCTTCAACGCAAAATGCAAGATTTAATTGAGTCAAATGGAAAGTTGATTTCGAAACTTGAAAGTGAGAAGTGTGAATTGAAAAAACAAGTTGAATGTCTTCAAACTGAACTTTCAAAAACAGAAACAGAATTGTCAAGTTGCAAAAAGGATTTTCATGAACATAAAATACGGAAAAGGAAGTACATAGATAACCTACTCGGTGATATTGTTGATCTTGAAAAACAACTCAAAGAATTTCGTCACATTGTTTACAAACACGGGAACTCTGTCACAACAATTCAGAAATTTACTTTAAAACCGAGACCCAATACAGGATATGCACTTGGTGATTACAATTCAATGTTTCTTCACACGGCATTCAAAGAAATTCCAAAAATTTACAGTATGGATTATTTTTTTGATAATACGATTGTGCGTGCTGTTGTTTTTGATACTGAGGAAGAAGAAGAACTTGAAGAAGAGAGTCGATCTAAAATGAGTCAAGTTCAAAATTGGACACCATATGACTATTCAAAAGCTCCTCCACTTTCAAAATCTTTTGTTACTCAAAAGGAATTACCTGAGAAATCATGGTTTATCGAAGAGTCATATGTTTCATCTCACAATGCGGCTCCTGTCCCACCTGTAGCACAAATAAATGGTCCTTTACCATCATCCGGTGAACTTACACGTTTACCAAAATGTCGTGTCTTAAATTATTTCAAAACCTTTATGGAAGACATCGATATTTTGGAGGAAACAATTGAACGCAATTCTGAAATAAAAATTGAAACTTTTCAATCCGCTTACGAGCGAGAAAAGAGAGATATTTTTCAAAAACAAATGAAACCAATGGTTCAACACCTTTGTCTATGTGCTACACGTTGGGATCAGGAACTTCAAAAGGAGGTCAAAAATATGATAAACGTTTTTGATACTGCTGAAAATGAGATTTTAGTCCAAAAGCTACAAACTCAAGTTTTCAAAAATGATGCTGATCGACTCTTGGAACAAGTTCTCTGTGCTGATATTTTGTCTGTTATCATGAATGATCTCTATAAATCTGGTACTTCTATGCTTATGGATGATCTTTGTGTTGATAATAATTTGTTGAATGAGGAAATTGAGACACTTAAACAGGAAAATGATAAGTTGAGGAAAAAGAATGATGATGTGACAAAACAATTTTCAAAACAAATCAGTCTACTCAATCAAAGGCTTGAATGGTGTCAAGCTAAAAGTCTTGAAAGAGAATTGAAGTTTCAAAGTCACAATGTTTCAAACTCTTGTCAACTTTGCAAAAACAATGAGTCTTTAAAAGGTTTGTGTCTCAATTACGAGAAAGAAATTGCGAAGTTAAAAATTGAAAATGACGAATTTCTACAAAACCACATAGACATCAAATATTGCAATGGTATACTTGAGTCTAATATTCAGGATAAAAATCACATCATCATCGAGTTGAAAGAGAAAATCAAAATACTTGAAAAAGGAAAAATGGTTGACACCACGATGATAGCACCAGGAATGTATACAGTAGACAAAACTGTTAAAAGAAAGGTTGTTCAAAACACTAATGTTGACAATTCCACTTCTACAGGACTAGTCTCCACTACTAGCGTTAGCAGACCCAAGCGAAAAAGTAAAAAGAAGAATAGGATCTTGCAACGTAAGAGAGGACACCTAGAAGCTCAGGAAGTAGAAGACCAACTTAGGAATTTGAATAAAACTCATGTTGCATCAGATTTAGATTCTAATCTGGCAAATTGTAATCAAAATCTAAATGTAACGAATGATGAACCTTTAAATGTTTTGAATATTAATGCATCTTGTGTGTTTTGTCGTAAAAGCGTATCATCTGGTGATCATACTAAATGTATAGCTAATTCTCTTCTCAATCGTCATAAGAAACGTAGGACACGCATTCCTTCTAGGCCCACTATTGCCTCTAAGTCTAACTTAGGAAAGCCGTTTTCTACGGTCTCTAATGATGTTGAAGTTACCCCCATTAGTGCCGAGAACAAATCTAGGACAAAGCCAACCACTAGTGCATTTAACATTAAGAAAGCAAATACTAGTTGGAATTGGCAACGTTGGTTACAACACAAACCAGACTTTAAATGGATCCCTAAATTATTGAATACATGTGTTACTAACCAACAGGAACCCGCAATTTCTTTGGGTTCCACCCTTACTTCTGTTCCATCCGTGTCTTCTTCTGGTGATGCAGGTGGTACAGATCGTTCTCTGGATTGTTGATAGCGGATGCACCCGACATATGACAGGCAATCTCAAACTGCTACACAACTTTGTCTCAAAGTTTATTGGAACTGTCAGATTCGGGAATGATCATTACGCTCTTATCATGGGTTATGGTGACTATGTCAGTGGGAACATCGAAATAAGCCGTATTTATTATGTGGAAGGCCTTGGACACAACCTTTTCTCTGTTGGTCAATTCTGTGATGGGGATCTAGAAGTTGCATTTCGTGAGAAAACCTGCTTTGTTCGTGACTTACAAGGAAACGATCTTATGTCTGGCTCACGCGACTCCAATCTTTATACAATCTCAATGTCAGATATGATTGCAACATCTCCGATATGTCTTCTCTCCAAAGCTGAATCGACTAAATCTTGGTTATGGCACAAACGTCTCTCACACTTGAATTTCAGAACTATGACTGACCTTGCTCGTTATAAACTTGTCGATGGTTTTCCAAGATTCCGTTTTACCAAAGATCACTTATGTCCAGCCTGTGAACAAGGAAAAAGTACTCGTGCTCATTTTCCGTCTAAACCTGAGCAAAGTACGAATCATGTTTTACAACTGCTTCATATGGATTTATGTGGACCGATGCGTGTTCAAAGTATCAACGGTAAACGCTACATACTTGTAATTGTAGATGACTTCTCCAGATGAACTTGGGTTTATTTCCTACGAAGTAAAGATCAGGCTCCTTCAATGATCATCACTTTTCTCACTAAAATTCAAGTTCAGTTACGCAACACGGTACGAATCGTCAGAACTGACAATGGAACTGAATTCAAGAATCAGACACTTAGGTCTTATTATGAGAAAGTGGGAATTGAACATCAAACGTCTATACCTAGAAGCCCAGAACAGAATGGTGTGGTTGAAAGACGCAACAGGACGTTAGTGGAAGCTGCTAGAACTATGTTGATTAATGCTCAATTACCAGATTACTTGTGGGCAGAAGCTGTTTCAACCGCATGTTATACACAAAACCGTTGCATGATCACAAAACGCCATCGCAAAACTCCATATCAAATTGTTCATAAAAGGAAACCAAACATCGATTACTTTCATGTATTTGGAGCACTTTGCTATCCGAAAAATGATCGTGATGATTTAGGTAAACTGAAAGCAAAGGCTGACATCGGAGTGTTCGTAGGATATTGTGAAAATTCCAAAGGTTTTCGGATATGGAATCGTCGAACAAGAGAAATTCAAGAAACAATTCACGCTAATTTTGATGAACTCACTCAAATGGCTTCTGAGCAACACAGCTTAGGACCCGAATTTAACCGTCTTAACTCTCCGGAATCTTCAGCTGATCCTTTGCCACTTAACCGCAAAGAATTAGAAACCTTGTTTGCTCCACTATTTGATGACACAATTGAATACCGTCCTACCGAGGTCTCACCAAATTCCGCTGCACAACCTGACTCACCTCAACAAACTACAACAAGTGTTGAGAGAGACGGCCCTCCAATTGTATCACCATCTACAGCATAACAAACTGGTTCTACTTCCCCCCATCCAGCTGAAGATCCATCACCTCAATCAGTTCCACAATCCGCAGAGCATGATCCTGATGCGTTCTTTAACCCATTTGCACCAGCTACTACAGTTCCTGATATAGCTGAGTCGTCAACACGCAACTTGGATCCTGCCAACATGCGAGATACTTATCAACTACACCCTTCAACACATAAATGGACTCGTGACCATCCACTAGTTCATATTATTGGCCATCCAGATGCACCTGTCATGACAAGACAACGACTTCACACAGATGGAGAAACTTGCATATACGCACTCACAGTTTGTCATGAAGAACCCAAGAACATTAAAGATGCAATGACTTATGACAACTGGATTGAATCTATGCAAGAAGAATTTCAGCAATTCATAAGATTAGAAGTCTGGGAATCTGGTATCCGAAGGATTCTGGTTTCGAACTAATTGCTTTTTCAGATGCTGACCATGCAGGATGTTTAGACACACGCAAAAGTACATCTGGTGGATTACAATTTCTTGGAGACAAACTTGTGTCATGGCAATCTAAGAAGCAGGACTGCACGTCACTGTCATCTACAGAATCTGAATACGTAGCCATGTCTGCTTGTTGTGCTCAAGTCATTTGGATGAGATCACAACTTAAAGATTATGGCTACCTATTCAACAAGATTCCTATCTACTGTGATTCAAAGAGTGCAATTGCTATCTCCTGCAACACAGTGCATCATTGCAAATCCAAACACATCGATCTCCGATATCATTTCATCAAAGAACATGTGGAAAGGGCTACAGTTGAACTTTATTTTGTTGGAACTGAGTACCAATTGGCGGACTTACTTACCAAATCCCTGGCACCATCCAGGTTTGCTAGTTTAGTTCACCAAATTGGTATGAGATGTTTGACACCAGAGGATCTGGAAAAGTTTTTAAAATACAACTAATCGTCAAACATCATAACTATCTTTGTATTATATATATATATATATTTTTTTTTCCTTATTATTAATTAATCAAAACACAAAAAGATTTTTCATATTTTACTTTTCAAAAAAAAAAAAAAAAAAAAAAAAAAAAATGCAAGTATATCGCTTCCATTCAACACCTTGTTCTTACATTACAAGTGTTGAGGGGGAGTCTCGCTCAAAACTTTTACCAATCTTAATTGGTATACTTGCATGTTTTTCTCATACTTTTACGGTTCGGAGTGTATGTGGATGATTTTTTCTTTTTCATCACTTTGTCTCACTTATTTTACGTCTTCATAAGTTAGCTTTATGGATGCATATCTCTAATTTCACTTAAGTTTGCTAGTTAATAGACATATCTTAAAAGTTAAGAGGCCAAAAGTGACTAAACTTTAAAATCTCAAAAACTTATAAACAAACAAACCGTATAACATAATACCCACAGATTTCAAAAACCCTTAAACCTCTAAAACCCTTTCTTCTTAACCAACGGCCCTCAATCATTCGAATCATCCAAGAACTTGATCATAAAATTGTAAGTTCCCATGTAATCACTAGGGCATAACATACATAGGATCTTGGTTAATTTGAAAATCAACGGCTCGATCTCATGATATCAAGATTTCGAGAACTAGGGTTAGGATTTCGATATTGATCTTAACATGTTGTGGTGGTTAATTCTTGATGGGGTTTTGTTACTTAGCTTGTTTCTAACACTTTCTCATCACTTCTTTCTCATTCCATCATGTTTGCATCGATCTAAGAAAGTTAGGGTTTAAGTCGAATTGGGTTTATAAATTTCAATGCGTATTTGTTTGATGTTATTGGTGGGATTTGCCTCTAAGGTCTTATTAATGCATGTTTGATTTATCTTTGTTGATATTCGCCAAGGATGCTATGTTCTCGATAGCCATGTATGCCTCGTTAGTTGATTGTCTACATCTATCTAAGTCCAAAAGTGTCTTATTCTGTCACTATGTGCTTACTGCTTATGTTTGAGATACAGTAGGACCATTGAATCACCTTAGGCTCAAATTTGTTTAGTTATCGAAAAAAAACATGTTCTTGTGCATTATCGAAATCATTGTGATTTTGCCTAAATGGTGTTTATCTATCGTGGTGACAGGCCAAAATCATTGGAAACGTTATTTGTGAAGGAAATGTACGTATGACTTCAATTAAATTCGAGTCAATTCTTGTATAAGAATCTTCTCGAAAAACTGTGTTTTTATCGAAATCTTCTCAAATTATCGAGAACCTTAAGTTTTTTCGATAAATATTGTTCATATGCCCAATTTTTCGAAAACTTCATTTTTTTTTCGAAATCTTTCGGTGAACTATATTTTTCGAAATCTTCAGTTTCTCGAAAAATGGTTTTATCGAGAAAAACTTTGATTTCTCGATAACTTAAAGTTTCGAGAAATCACATTCTCGATAAAAGTCACGCTTTTCGATAACATTCAGTGAATTACAAGATCTCGATAACATCAGTTTCTCGAAAAATTTGTAAAAGATGTTTTTCTCGATAACTTCAATTTTTCAAAAGGAAAGAGATCTCGACAAAAGTCTATTATGAGAATTTTTTTTCGAGAAGTCACTTTCTCGATAAAGTTTCTATATTACATTTTTTGTCGAAATCTGTTTCTTTACTCAAGTTTGCGATAAAAGGTCAATGATATATTTTTTTCGAAATCTTGTTTGGCATTGTCATGTTATATCTATGTATCATTGTTGTAAATCATTATTGTTGTATAATGTGATGTAATTGTGAATTGTGATTGTCATATTGTGCTTATTTGCAATATGCATTATTTGACTCATAACAATATGACACATTTGTGCTTAGTTGTCTCAAGTAGATATCTGTATCCAAACTCTAAACTGTGCTAACACATAACAAATTTGGATGTTTGGTTTATGGTGATACTTTTCAGATTAATATGGCTGAACACACTGAGAACATCGCTGAACAAACTCTTCCATTGCTCACCTTGGACGACATCACTCCCGAATACTATGATGTCACAATTGGCAACAACAACCCCCGAGTGGATTTCAACAAACTGAATATTACAGAGAAATCATGCTTGATAGTGAAAGATATCTTACTTGCACATCCTTGCAAACCACTGCTCACCTGTTCTACCTCAGTTCCGCTGTTCTACCTTCATCAGTTCTGGCTTACTGCTCAGGCCAACTTGGATGATGAGTCTTTCACTGTCACATTGGATAGCAAAGAATACACTGTAGATCATGACGTTCTTCGAACAGCCCTTCTCATGCCACAAACTGACAACGAATTTGCACCAATACTACCTGACCTGGAACTTCTTGACTTCTTCATTGAATTAGGATATGAGGTTGATGATGATGTACCTCTTGTCAAGCTTTCCAAATTCAATGTCAAGTATATCCCTCAGCCTTGGAGAACTTTCTGTCTGTTGGTAGTAAGATCTATATCTGGAAGGAAAAGTGGTCATGAACATCCAAGGCTCGAACACCTGCAAACATTCTGGGGAATGGTGACTCTGACACCGATTGACTTTGCAGTTCCTATCATGAATGATATCGTCCACAGTATTCAGACACAACGTGTGAAGACTATGATACCATTCACAAGATTCACCAAGCTTCTCATTGAACATCTCTGCAAAAGTTCTCCAGAATTCATCAAAAGGATGGCTGATCCAAATGAGCCGAAGCACCTCTTCGAGGAAGACTTCACCACCTCATTCATCAAAACGACTACTTCCTCGACAAAGATCAAGGGAATGAGGCTTCCAGAATACCTACTGAATGACAAGATTAAGAAGAGTCTGAACTACCAGCTGTATGACAATGCTTACACAGGTGTACAGGAAGATGCAACTATTAAGACTCGTAGCAAAGAAGGTGCAAAGTCTGGGAGTACTACAAGCACCACTGCCTCACCTCATACAAGATCTAAGTCTGCTCCAATAGCTAAACCCAAGACTACTACCACACCTAAACCTACATCCAAACCCAAACCTGCTACCAAGCCAAAGAAGAAAGTTACTCCAGAGCACACTCTTCGTGATGAACCTACACCTCCACCTTCTGACACCGAATCTGAGTTCGATACGGAATCTGAAGAAGAAGAACCAGACTATGAACTGAGATACAGAGCACCTGATGAAGGATTTCCTGCAACAGAGATTGCCGTACAACATAGTCTTGAATCTTATGTAGAAGAGACAAGGAGAAGAAAAGGAGTCACTATCAATGAGCCGAATGATGATGAAGACGAGCCGATCGTTGAACCGTTAGTCGATAAACGCAAACTGAAGAGTATAGTTGTCGACACTCGAGCTGAAGAAAAGCGACTCAGGAAAGAGCAAAGGAAAGCAACTCTTGAAAGCCGACTCATGTCTCAACCTCCTACACCACCACCTATCGATCAGTCAGAACATGTAGGGGCTACAAGCAGCATGGTTCCTCCCACAACGTCAGAATCAGCTCCACAACCTGATGACAATGTTAAGGATACGGACAAGACTGAAGATGTCCACATGACTGAGACTGCTACTTTAGAGGAGAATGTTGGTGGCTTAGAGAATATTGCTACGGATCAAGAACATGAATACCTCATTACTCCGGAGTTTCTAGCACGAGAAGCAGAGGAAGCAGAAGAACGTCGTAGAAAGGAAAACGAAGAGAAGAATGCGTTCGACACCAACATGTTTCTTAAGTCATCCTCTCAGCAGACTTCTTCAGCACAATCTCCACCTCCTCAAGACTCTCCACCAAAGGATCCGACTCCTCCCGCTTCTTCTTCAAACTCACAACATGAGTCGTCGTCAGAATCATCACCAGAGCACTCATCTCCCACACCTTCTGAAACCGCATCAAAACAACATTCAGTCAATGAACCAAAACAACCGGTTGATCTTCAGGAGCAAGTCGACAAACTCACCAACATGGTCACTGGGCTTACCAAACAAGTTGAGGAATTCCAGGAGTCAAAGCAGCTGATCGACAAGTTCTTGAACTCTGATTACGAAGGATTTATCAGAACTGCAACACATGATTTTCTCACTGAAAATCTGGTTGATATGATCACTCCTACAGTAGCAAACCTTCTTGAACCTATCAATGACAACTTGGATCACAGAATCAGAAGTGTTACCAGGAAAATGTTGTCTACTACACCATTTACGCTTCACACCGCTAAACCTTCTACTGTGGCTCCAACCGTCCCTGAATTGTCCTTCAATGACATGCTTACCAAACTCTTTGACAGCATTGCCTCCAAAACCACACAGACTGCAGAAGAAAAAGCACTGCATGATGCTTTGGTGGCTTACATATCAAAGGAGTCATGCAAAGAAGCTGCTGGAACCCGAAAACGGACAAGAAAAGATGACGATCCTGACCCAAACTCCAAAGGCAAGAAACCTAAGTCTGGAACAGGTCCCTCATCCTCACCACAACCACAAAGGGTCTCCACTCCTCCTGGAAATCAACAACAACCCTTAACTACTGGTAAAGGTCAAACTGAAGATGAAGAAATTTTCATGGAACACACTGCTGACTTCCAGGATCAACTTGACACCGATTACCGTGCTCCACCTACTCATGATTCTCATGCTGGACCATCTTCACCATTCAAAGCTAAAGACAAAGATGCTACATCTAAGTCTAAGAAATCCAAGAAGAAAAGTCGTCATACATGGCTCGACAATGACGACACACCTCTTAATGACTGGCTAACAGACATGGTTCAAGCACAACCTCCTCCAGAAGATGAAGAACCCCTTCCGGGCAATACTCTACAGTTCACCCAAGTTATCATGAAGGATCTTCAGATCGACAAACTCACAAAGGCAGAGCTCAGGAGAATCAACAGGGATGCACAAGAATTCCTCAAGAAAAGATCTGGAAACAAAGTCGAATACGAGTACCATATGCAGAATATAGCTAGTGCAATGTCTGCCGACTTTGACTGGCTAAATCCAGAAGTGAATATCGATCTCAGCTCCAAGAATCATGAAAAACCTTACTTCACCGACTGGACCAAACCATTACCATTGAAAGGATTTCCAGACAAATCAAAGATACCTTACAGCTTCTTCTTCAACAAAGATCTTCGTAACATCCAACTCACTCAGGAGACATCCAAGACGAAATATGCTTCCTCCCTCACAATCTCAGTACCAGCCGCACGATACGAAATTCCAGCTATTGAAGAAACTACCCGTGTTTTCAGCAACTCCATTGTAGCTTACGACAGAGATGCCCTACACGGAATTCAACACTGGCCAGAACGACGTCGTCTCGGTTATACCAGCAGATTAGGAGAGACATCCTTGGAAAATGTGAAGCAGAAATCTAAGATCATCGCTATCTTGGAGATTCAACAGTCGAAACGGTTTAACTACATATTCATGCGTGAAATTGTTGTTAAACGACAAGATGAAAGGAAGTACAAATTCTCCGAAGCCGACTTTCCCGACCTTAATCTCAACGACATAGAAGATATGTATCTTGAAAAGGTTCAAGGTAGAATGCGCGGATTCGATAGAGACGTACAGTACAACTTCATGGCATCACTACTTCTTTTCATCCGACGACTGATTGTTCAAGAAAGAGTGGAAGATCTTCAGCTTGGAGTGGAAAGTTACCAACAGAAGATCAATTTGACAAAGCCGCAATTCTACTTTGAGAATATCTATCAAATACCACAGTTCACTCTCAACCAAGAACCTTTTGGTTTCACCTACATCAATAGCAAAAAGCTACAAAGCTTCATGAGATTCGATGAGGTACACAAATTCTGTGATGTTACACTCAAATCAGTTCGTGATGGGCTTGTCAAAAGGTTGAATGATGATCGCCGTAAGATAGCTAAGGGAGAACAACCCAGATGGAAATCCAGCATTAGAAGACAAGTCCGCAACTTTGTCTTTAAGATTGAGGAAAGGTTATTTTGACGGGAACAGATCAGACGACTGGAAAGCTACATCGGCGTCAGACAATCGTTTCCTGTCAGAAACTTCGAAAGACCTGAACCCAAGTTCACTGACTTTGATGCTCCACTTCCCGACGAAGAGTAAC
Organism: Artemisia argyi; assembly: GCA_030686995.1. Lineage (NCBI taxonomy): Eukaryota > Viridiplantae > Streptophyta > Magnoliopsida > Asterales > Asteraceae > Artemisia > Artemisia argyi. The sequence goes on along the minus strand of CM060685.1, from coordinate 45,164,189 downwards.
TTGGTACATTTGATTATTTCAATTGATTGAATGATTTTTTCATTATGGTTTGTGTACGCATTACAGTGCACAACCCGATCTTGTAAAGAAAGGACCCTGAGGTACGCATCAGTGCCTCAATCCTCATATAAGGAGCGAAGGCTTCTTACTTTTGAGTAGAATTAATCAAACATTTATGATTTTTCATAATTCTGCTCAAAAGGACAAGTATTTCACCTCAATAAGACCTAATCACTTGTTGAGGGGGAGCACTTGTCAAATACAAAATACTTTGCTCTAAATCAAAAGTTCTTGGTGAATCTCCCCGTAAGACTCAAAAAGGCATATTTTAATCAAAAGTTTGTCAAAAACACCATTTTCTATGCTATTTTTTGAGGGGGAGAAAATGATAAAGTTATTAAAATATATGAAGTCAATGCTTAAAAGTTGGATCATGTGCGAGCTAGACTCAGTATTGACCCAGGAATTGACGAGATAATACAAGTTAGTTACATCGAAAGGACTTATCCTCGACTGGTAATAACATCAAGTTAGTTATTAGAGCTAGTTGTCACCTAAAAGCTGACAACGCATCTCTTTAACTAACCACGTAAGCGTGTCTCGAAAAGGATATGTCTTAGTAGAAAAGTACCATCTCGAGAAACTTTCTATGGACTTGACCAGGACGGGTAATAACTTCAAGCTAGTCTAACTAGTGATGTAAGCGTGTCTCGAATTGGTCTTGTTCACGGAAAGTGGATCAATTCAAAGTGATTGCTCCTCCCGCATGTGCAGATTTATTTAATACTTATGAGCACATGTGAAGGGGGAGCCCTTCAAAAGTGTACACAAAACTCTCAAAGTGTTAACCAAAATATTTGATTATCACAAACACTTTGAGAGATTTTTCAATCAAAGGTTTCTTGGCTACTGTCGGAGTTATAAGGTGATTAAGATAGGAATATCAGTCCTATGATCCGCCAGAGCCGGAGGGATCTACCCAAGGACATCTCCCATAGTTAGAATTAGAAGTCCTTAGGTATGATACGAAAAAAAGGAGAAATGAATGAAAGGGAAAGAAGGAGTTGAAGAATTAAAAAGAAAAGTAAATAAAAGGGTGAAAAGAAATAGCCCTCCATGTGATTCAACCTTAGGTCAGACACCGGGTTCAATTCATATGCTATTGGTTGTTGCTAAGGCAACACCGGTATTGAAGATAAAGTCGTCATGGACCCAGTGACGCAATGCACTAAACCTTCTTAGCCACTCAAGTTCTCTTAAAAGAGCTTGTTTCATTCTCACGGGGAACCCACGTAACCTATCGACCCATCTCTTAGAGACGGTTGATATTGAATCAGGACATCCCCAGTCTCCGCATAGGAAACCTAGGTGTGCACTTATAGAGTCTAGAGCCATGAGATACATCAAAAGATCTCCTAGGAACACTTAGTATTTCTACAACTGGTGTTCTGCTTCAATGGACACCAGCTGTAAATTATCGAGTCCTTCGCAGATCTTAGCAATCTGCCGAGAACGTTTATGAGAGAAGTACTTATGTATTTCTCAATGATTGAACGGAAACTCCTGTCAGGGTCATCATCTTACAGCCTTGACAGGTCACTTCGGTAACTCCTCGTGAGTTACGCTTAGTGTTTGCGGTGGTTCCATAGCGATCTACAGTCGTGGAGTGATCCCCAGCGACTCACCCAGTCATTGAGCTACCTAGTAGGTCTCGTAAGCTCCTTCGGGAGTATCTGATATGGGAACGGCCCGGATAAGGATTAGAAGGAGTCTTCACAATATGCTGTTGATGAGCTCTAATTCCTTATCCGTAAGTACCGGTTGTATTATTGCTAACTGTTTACTCGCAGGTACCTCACTTCCATGATGGCAGATTCCAACATGCTCATACATACATCTTGAAGTCAAAGAAAGCTCCCCAAAGATCTTAGCAACACAAAGTTCAAAGAAAGATTCAACGCCAATATGAAGAATCTACAATGTATAAAGACAAAGATCTTAATGCATGTAAAGGAACTTCTTGTACGTGAAAGTTTAAGTCCAAAGATGTATGAGTATGTTGGAATGGCGGACAACCACCACAGACGCTGGAGTAACGAACGGCAGACAACTTCATTACACTATCACAACATCATCACCAATGAACAAAGACAAAGAGCAAAGTATATCCATCATTATTCTTATCATTTCATAAAGACGTCTAAAGCTATGAAAGTCAAAGATTACGACAAAGACGTCAAGCAACCATGATGACCGACCCTTAGGGGGAGATTGTTGGAACCAAAGTTTTAATATTTTATCAAGTCTCGGTCATTTGTAATAATAGGTTGCTTTAATCATTTATTACTTACACTTATGTATTGTTTCAAGTTTACTAGGCTTAAGTCATATGGTCCATGGGCCATAAAAGCCCACGAAATGATGAGTGGAAGGAGAGGGTGTGTTGCCCTAGCTCCTTCCCTATAAATAGTAAGCTTAGGCCATTTGTAAACTTGGTTGGTTATTTGGAAACATTAAGGAAACTCTTGCATTTCATTTTCTCAAATTTCTCATAATCATCCCACTCTCATTCTCATCTCATTTCTCTTATCATTATACTTGTGTTTACAAAATGGTGACCTAACAAAGTGGATCCTGCTGATGATATGTAACTGATTTGACTTATTCAAATGGCAGTTACATCTATATTTATGACCTCATTTAACGGGTCAATTAACCACTATTTTAGTCTATAATGGGGATATTATGTGGAGATTAATGGGCCGATTAATTCTCATAATTCCGTTTGACTAGCCATGAGTATATTCCTATAAATAGGAAATCATATTATGCATGATAAAGATACAGAAACACACAACACTTAAACACGAAGGGTTATTGATTTGTGCCTAAATCACTAACAACATTTGGTCTTATCCCAAGTAGATATTCGTGATACCCAGGCATTAGGGTCGAATAGTTTACTTTGGAAAGTGATAACACGATTCCAAGTGATATCCGGTAACCTTAATTGGTACGTAGCTAGGTCTTTGATTATCTCTACCCTGATCTGGCGAATATAACCACCAACATGGTTCACCCATGATCATACCAATGACAAAACTATAATAAATCATGTGACTTCATATAAATATATGAAGTGACATGCATTGGATAGGTTTATATCTTACACTTTGATATTGCAGTAGCGGATTTAGGATAAAGACTAATAATGAGGATAAGCATTGGCAATGTTGCTCCACAAAATTCAATGAAGCTACTAAAAACTCTTTTCCACCCAAATTCCATCTCCTTTGAATCGCACGATTCTTTTTCACATCAAAATTACATTTTGTTACTATCAAAAGTTCCATTGTCTAATTACATACTTAAATAGTCATTGTAATTGACCCTTTTAATTATATACAAATGTAAATCAGTGACTTTTTAAGTATTAAAATATATCAATATAATGTTATTTATGCATGCATCTGAAACATCAGTAAAAGTCAATAAATTTTGCCTAACATATGTACGAAGAAAATCAAACTACAAAAAGTCAATAAATTTAATAAATTTAGCATAACACATATACGCAGACAATCAAACTACAAAAAGCTTGAACTTTATTAGTAAATCTAAAGTTTAAATCAGTTATACAAAAGTTGTGAATCTGAACGGACGAAATCCATGTTGTAAATCGGATTTACCAACATTTCAGTCTCACAAATAACCCGAACACACCTTATCCTGCTTTTTGTAGTAGCCTGATCCTAACACATCTCAAGTCCATAGCAACCTGATATACATATTAAGCCTACGCCGCCCGCCTCACTTTAGAAGCTTTGAAAGCAACTTTTTGACATATAAAATGAATACTAACAGTTAAATATAAGCAATCCCAAGCACCCTACATATAGGTACTAATTTATTGTTTCATTCTTTCTAATGAAAATGAACATGTAACTGATTGAGAGCACCATTCTTTTGCAATGTTTGAACCTGTAGAATCACTTCTTCCAAGCCTTACTTCCTATGATGGACCACGCACCTACATATTTATATTTTGATCAAAGCCACATATTTTTATCATACACAAACCTTAGTTACTAAATACTGCTTGAATGTTAACACGACACCCCTTAAAGAAACAGTTATAAAGCAGCCTCAAAATACCAAATAATCGACCGAAATACCACTGAATCGACCCAAACACTGCTTAAAAACTCAGAAACCACAAAACTGATACAATAGATCATTACGCTCAGCAATTGACAATCCCAAACAACCATAACCGTGTCAGTCAGCAGCCATAAGCGACCCGTAACAGTTTTAATTAGCAGTCCCAAACAGGCCCTTTCAAACAACCCGTCACACACTATCAGACACACCCTCTTTTTAAATTTGACAGCGTAATTTATTTTTGTTAAGAAATTAATGCTGCCTAACCTTGTTTCAATCAGACACACAAACAGGCTGTTTAAACTTCTTAATTACCCACACCGTTAACTCTTTTTGCAGTTACTTTTTAAAACATCTAATTCTTTGTTTTAGCCTTATTCAGCAAAGTCACTATATATCAGTAAGAAAGAAATATGTCAATAAAGATAATCATTTTTATTTCAGTACCTTGGCAGCTTCAAAGAGTAGAGGAATTGTTAGCATTCAAACGCTGGCCAACACTCCAATCTGCAAAACCGTTAATACACTAATCGCCAACACAAATACTCGCTTCAGTCTCATAAAAAGCCTTAAGATTATTTTATTAACGGTAACAGAAATTGTTCTCAATAACCCGAGTGTATAAATTAGAGTGCTTTTATTGATGGGATTTCAAAACCAACATTCATTGAACAAAAACTAAAAATAAAAAACACACCTTTCTCTAGCTCTCCTCTTTCTTACAATGCCTTTCTTCATCCTTCAGTAGTAACTTCCTCCTGCAACTTGACCAATAAAAAGTATATGAAATTCTTAAAAGATAGCAGTTGAACGTCCAAATATAGGCTTTAAAAAACGTTTGCGGTGATTAATTTACCTCATTGGCATACGCCTCATCATCCCTTATAACTACATCATCAGCATGAATTCCTTCACGAAATTATGACCTGGTTAACCCTAAAGCTTGTCAGTTTAAGAGGCCGTGGATCATGGTTAGTGCTCCAAGGTAACTCCTCCATAGCCTTTACATCTCTGGGTATGAAAAAAGGATATTGTAACTGCAAAAAAAAAAAAAAAAAAGGTATATAAGCCTATATGAACCTGATAAAAAGGTAACACGAACATCAATTAACTCAATACACCAAGTAATTAAAACATAAAATGAAAACAACAATATGAATTCTACAATGACTAAAGATTTCAAACCAAATTCAACCCACCAACATATGAAAAAAAAAGTAACCCGTACCAAGACATATCTGGAACCCAAAATTTAGTCAGCTGCAAAATTGCACCACAGAAAGCTAAATGAAACAAAGAAAGGAAAAAAAATCTAAAATTTTACCAAAAAAAAAAGATCGTAAATTATTATCTAAAAATTGGTTAGTACCTACATCACAATAAGAAACTGGTGGTTCTTCAATCTTCATTTTGTTCTACCTAATCAGAACACATATAAAAAACACAAACCGAAAAGTCATAATTAAATGAAAAGAAAACATCCCCTTTTTTTAGATATAAACATCAATAGGATTAAAATAAATAAACTATATGTTACCTTTGGAAGAATTATTATCTTCAAATTCATCTTCTTGATGACCCTTTGTGCTTGATTTCATTTTTTTAACCTAATTTTTACAAAGGGGTTTTTCTAGGTGATGATTCCGTTAGTTTTTTTTTTTTTTTTTTTTTTTTTTTTTTTTTTTTTTTTTTTTGTAGATGAAGAGCCGATCCAAGTTTTTTGGATACTGTGTTAATTTGTGTTTGTGAATCTGTGTTGATAGAGAAAGAAAGATTAATAGTGGGAGGAAAAAGCAGAAGCAGAAGTGTGTGGAAATTTTGTTGAACCGGTCAAATGTGGGAGAGGAGGGTAATATTAGCACTCACAGAAGGACTATTACAATACAATACTCATTACGGAGAGTCGTACGTGAATAGTAACAATGCTAACGTGTCTAAGCCAATGGGCTTATGCCAAAGAGTATAGGAGATACTGTTTGGGCCTATTTTTCTTGCTAATGACAGAATATCCACCAATGGTGTGTAATATTAGCAAAATACGGAGACCTTAAGATTTTTACTAATGGACCGTTCATTTTTCTCTATTAGTATATACTCCATCCGTCCCAAATTTATTGTCCACAATTTACCTTTTTAGTCTTTTTTCTTCAACTTTGACCTTAAATATTTTTGTGGGTGTTATATAATATTTGATGCAAAATATATAAATGAATTGGGTTTTAAGTGTACTTTTCAATTATATAATTTTTTTATCAAGTATTATATAATAAAATATATATATTTATAATCAAAGTTAAACCAGTTTGACTTTGAAAATTCAAACTGAAAAATAATTTTGGGACGGAGGGAGTAGTATAATGTACACGATAAATTCTTGCTTACATTATATCAGTTTAAAGCAAATTTAATAACAACAAGTCCTTAGCTTTCAAGCAACATTCCATACTCAATTAATTTGCGCTTTTCATACGTTGCCAATCAAGTATCCTAAAACTTTCAGCCATATTATATGATAACATCAAAGTACTTGAGCAAAACCCAGCCATTTAAGTGTTCCAGTTTGCTGTCAGCGTCGGGTTCGTATTGTTTATTGACATAGTTTAATTCGTACTTAACACAAAATAAATTTTCATTAGTGTTATGTTTTTAGTCTTCATATTAGCTTATAAATAAGTCTAGGGATTAGAGTGTTAAGCTTAAACTTATCTTAGTTAAGTAGAGTCGGTTTGGTTGGCTTGTGTCCCAAGCCCAACCCGTGTCTTTGTTTACAGCCAACATTGAGACTTTGTACAAGTCGGTTTTCCTCCCCTCTCATCTCTATAAAAGGAGGTGAGGGGTTAGTCACGTCATTCTTTCAATACTAATCAAGAGTCGATTAGGGATACTTACTTGTGCTCGATATTACTTTTCTGTCGATACATAAGCTGTTGGTGTGTGGTTGTCTTCAACGATCGGGTTCATTCCATGCTAGTAACCAGGGTGTAGGTTGTCGATTCCTACAAGTGGTATCAGAGCCAGGTCCGAGGGTTCACTGGTTACTAGGATCGATTGTGAGAAGGGTTACAACAAGAAGGAGCAGCAGGAGGTTTGATCGACAGATAAGCGTTTGTTGGTTTCTTAGATTGACAAGTTTTTCTGGTCGATTATTTTTTGTCGTGGTAAAAGAGGAAGAAGAAGTAGGTGAAACCAGATCTACTTTTTATGAATAATAAAACTCAACAAGAAGATATAAAGGGAATATTTAAAATAAACAAAGGGGCTTTGTTTATTTATTTTCTTTTGTTATTTTTATTGTTTAGAAAATAAAAGGTTATTAATTAAGAGGGTATTGCACAAGGGATTTTGTTAGTTTGTGATTGTGAGAGTTATTCACAAGGTTTAACAAATTAATAAAGGGATTAAAGAATGACGGGAGCCAAGTTTGAGATCGAGAAATTCGATGGAACTGGTGATTTCGGGTTATGGAGAGTCAAGATGCGTGCTTTATTAACCCAACATAGCTCTCGAGGTTTTACCCGCGAATATGGATGCTACAGCGAAAGCTAAGCTAAACAAGAAAGCTTACAGTGCCATGATTTTGTGTTTAGGTAACAATGTTCTAAGAGAGGTTACCAGGGAGACGACTGCAGCAGGGGTTTAGACCAAGCTCGAGACTTTGTACATGATAAAGTCCTTGGCCTAAAAGTTGTACTTGAAGAAGAAGTTGTATACATTCTACATGCCGGCTTGACGTACGATTTTCGAGCATATAGATAACAAAATCGTTCTTGATTTAGCAAATATTGAGGTAAAATTCGAGGATGAAGATCTTGCTTTATTATTACTCACTTCTTTACCAGCATCATACGAACACTTTGTGGATACCTTGATTTATGGACGAGAAGCTTTGACTTTGGAGGATGTGATTGCCACACTGAATTCAAAAGAAATCAAAGAAAGATCTAAGGCGAAGGGGGATGATGGTGAAGGGTTATACGTGAGGGGAAGAACTGATCGCAGGAATTCGCATCAGTCTATGGGAAAGTCAAGATCGAAGTATCGAGGTGGAAGACTCAAGTGCTTTATTTGCCAATCTGAGGAGCACTTGAAGAGAAAATGTCCAAAGAATAATCGCAAGAAGTCAAATGGTTTCGTCAAAAAAGAAGATCAACCAAGCTCTAGTGGTTCGATTTATGACGGTTATGAGGTGGTGATGGTTATGAGTGAAAAGGCGCTGCTAGATTGGATCATGGATTCAGGAGGTTCATACCACATGACACCCAGGTTAGATATATTTTTTGATTTTCTGGAATGCGATGGGGGCAGGGTACTGTTGGGTGACAACAGGGAGTGCAAGATCAGAGGTATTGACAAGGTCAGGTTACAACTGAAAGATGGGCCAAGTTTTGTATTAAACAATGTCAGGTATATTTCTGAATGGAAAAGAAACTTGATATCGCTGGGAACTCTTGAAAAAAAGGGATATACCGTTAAATTGCAGTCGGGCAAAATCAAGGTGATTAATGGTTCCAGGGTTGTTTTATCTGGAACCCGAAGGGATAATTACGTATACTCTTTGGATGGCCATGCAGTGGTGGGTGAGCTTAATTCTAGTGTTGAAGAAAAAGACAGTCTTACGCAGGTTTGGCACAAAAGACTGGGACATATCAGTGAGGCGGGACTTCAGGTGCTAGAAAAGCAGGAGTTGTTTGGCAAGAAGAGTCTAGGTAAGCTCGATTTTTGTGAGAATTGTGTTCTGGGAAAGTCACATCGAGTCAGTTTTGGTGTAGGAAGGCACACTACTCAGGGAGTGATAGACTATGTTCATTCAGACTTGTGGGGTCAGTCTCAGGTGGAATCATTGGGAGGTAAGAGGTATTTCTTATCTATTGTTGATGATTATTCCAGGAGGGTATGGGTTTATATTCTCAGGTTCAAACACGAAGCATTTGGAAAGTTCAAAGAGTGGAAGCAATTAGTAGAGAATCAGACTGGGAGGACGGTTAAGAAGCTAAGGACAGATAATGGTCTTGAGTTCTGTAACCGGGAGTTTGAGCAGCTATGCACTAAGAGTGGGATTGCTAGACATTTGACAGTTGCTGGGACGCTGCAGCAGAATGGATGAATAGAACTCTCATGGATAAGGTACGCTGTTTATTAATTCAGTCTAGATTGCCCAAGGCCTTCTGGGCGGAAGCGACATGTACGGCCGCATATCTTATAAATAGGTCACCATCGACAGCGATTGAGAAAAAGACTCCTATGGAGATGTGGTCGGGACATCCAAGTGATTATGGGATGTTGAGGATTTTCGGCTGTGTCGCATATTCACACGTTAAACAAGGTAAGTTCGAGCCAAGAGTGGTAAAATGCGTTCTTTTGGGGTATCCTGAAGGTGTGAAGGGGTACAGGCTATATAGGCTTGATAATGAATCACCTAAGATAGTCACTAGCAGGAACGTGGTCTTCAATGAAAGTGTCATGTACAAAGACACGTTTAAGGATTCTGGTACAGGTACTGATAAGTCTGTTGAGGAATTACAGGTTGAGGTGGAACTGCAAAGGTTAAATAATCATTCGCTTGAGGAAGATCAGACAGATGATCATGAAGATGGAGATGATGAAGATGCAGGGGATCAAGATCATGATCAAACACCGGATCTCACAGATTATCAGTTGGTTCGGGTTAGAGATCCAAGGACAAAAACGAAACCTTTGAGGTTTCGGGATGAGAGTCATATGGCTGCTTACGCGTTTGCTACAGCAGAGGAAGAAGATACTCATGAACCATTGACATACCAGGAGGCAGTTACTTGTGAAGTCAGTTCTAAGTGGAAAGCTGCTATGGATGAAGAGATGGATTCTCTGAAAAAGAATAAGACCTATGAGTTAGTAGATCATCCAGCTGGGCAAAAGCTGGTGAGCTGCAAATGGCTATTCAAGATAAAGGAAGGGATTGAAGGTGTTCAAAAGCCTAGGTACAAGGCGAGGTTGGTGGCTCGTGGATTCACACAGAGGGCAGGTATTGACTACAATGAAGTATTTTCTCCGGTAGTTTGACACACATCTATCCGGGTTATACTTGCATTGACTGCGTGTAGAGATTATGAGCTGGAGCAGCTTGCTGTAAAGACGACATTTTACATGGAAATCTTGAAGAAGTGATCTACATGAGGAAGACACCGGGTTATGAACAAGGTAACAAGGTATGTTTGTTAAAGAAATCTTTTTATGGTTTGAAGCAGTCACCTAGGCAATGGTATAGGAGGTTTGATGAGTACATGCTGAGCAACGGGTTTAAGCGTAGCAGTTACGACAGCTGTGTATATTATAGGAGTTATGCACCAGGTGAGTATATCTATCTACTGTTATATGTAGACGATATGCTGATTGCTTGTAAGAGCAAGGCTGAGATTGAGTCTACCAAGTCTTTGCTAAAGAAGGAGTTTGACATGAAAGATCTCGGGGAAGCAAAGAAGATTTTTGGTATGGAGATCATCAGGGATCGGAGTCGTAAGATTTTGAGGGTGTCACAATCCGGGTATGTTTCTAAGATTTTAAATAATCATAGAATAGACAATGGGAAATCGGTTCAGATGCCATTGGGTGGGCACTTCAAGCTGTCGTTGAAGGATTGCCCGGTTAGGGATTGTGATGTTGAAAGGATGAGTAAGGTGCCGTATTCAAATGCGGTTGGGAGCTTAATGTACTTGATGGTGTACACGAGGCCAGACATAGCGTATGCGGTAAGTGTAGTTAGTTGATATTTGGTGAATCCTGGTAAAAGGCATTGGGAAGAAGTGAAGTGGATTTTGAAATATTTGCGGGGTACTGCGAACGTGGGTTTGGTGTATGGGAGAGATCGTGGCAACCATGTGGACGTAACAGGTTTTGTTGATTCCGACTACGCTAAGGATCCGGATAAAGGTAGGTCGATCACAGGTTACGCGTTTTTAGTACAGGGATGTGTTATAAGCTGGAAGGCAACGCTACAACACGTGGTGGCTCTTTCAACTACATAGGCGGAGTATATGGCCCTTACGGAAGCTGTGAAGGAAGCTATTTGGCTAAGGGGACTCTTGGAAGAGTTGGGCGTGAAGCTTAATACTGTGGCAGTTAATTGTGATAATCAGAGCGCTATTCGCTTATCGCGGAATCATGTTTTTCATGAAAGGACTAAGCACATCAATGTGCATTACCACTTTATCAAAAAGGTCTTGGAAGCAAAGACGGTTGAAGTTCTGAAGGTGGGTACTGAACACAATGTTGCGGATGCCTTGACGAAGGTGGTACCTGGACGGAAGTTACAACACTGCTTGGAGTTGTTGAAGGTCGGTATAGGCTAATATGAAGCCTAAGGTGGAAATTTTTATGTTTTTAGTCTTCATATTAGCTTATAAAGTCTAGGGATTAGAGTGTTAAGCTTAAACTTATCTTAGTTAAGTAGAGTCGGTTTGGTTGGCTTGTGTCCCAAGCCCAACCTGTGTCTTTGTTTACAGCCGACATTGAGACTTTGTACAAGTCGGTTTTCCTCCCCTCTCATCTCTATAAAAGGGGGGGGGGGGGGGGGGGGGGGGGGGGGTTAGTCACGTCATTCTTTCAATACTAAATTACTAATCAAGAGTCGATTAGGGATACTTAGTTGTGCTCGATATTACTTTTCTGTCGATACATAAGCTGTTGGTGTGTGGTTGTCTTCAACGATCGGGTTCATTCCGTGCTAGTAACCAGGTTGTATGTTGTCGATTCCTACAATTAGGTTATGCTATATAAAAAGATTTTACAACATAGTAGCTAAGCCACATGTTTTCGAATTTAGATAAAGCAATCGTCACAAGTTTCTTAAACACGTGATTATAACGTAATTACAAGGATTCTCAGCGCATAAGATATCAAAATACATAAGCTTTAATTGCCACACTAACTTTATTGTGTCAAAAGTTAGGATTTATGTTTTTATTGTGAAATGTGAGACTTAAATAAAGTCGACAATGCTCGCAAGATACCCTTGTTAGACCAGGTATTATGACTGACTCACCTCGATAACATGAAGATTTAAACAATTTACCCATATAAGACTAAAATTAAACCAAGTAAAGTAATTAATCCGAACAATTTTAGAACCTTGAACTTGATTCATTGAAACCTTCTTTGTTGGGCCCGTTGGCCCACGTATCGCAATCAAAGGCTTGTCATTTTACAAAAGACTTACAAGCCGTTTAGAAGAATCAAATGGATCAAAGACACTATCGGTAGCTTCTAATTGTATTATCTTTATGGAACCACTACATTTTAATATTTTATATTTATTACTAAAGATATGAGAAATGAGAAAAGTTCTTTTGTGAACTAGTTTTTTTTACATACCAAGGGACAAATCCCCACCATCCATTTAGTTTGATTTAATGGTGGGGATTAACCTAAGATTAAACATGGAAACCTAAGTCCATGTCTTTTTCTTTCCTTTTTTTGTCTTTTTTATTAGATATAAGATTATTTTAGGACCAAACTTTTTTTACATACCAAAGACTAATCTCCACCATTCATCTTCCCTCCATCTTTATTTGATCTAATGGATAAGATTAATCCTAACAATTTAAAAAACTCACTTTCATCTTTTTTCAAATATTAATATCTTTCAAACCGTTAATCGTTAAGCGAAAAAAAATATACCGTTACACCGGGCATTTAATTATCTTTCTATAGATAGGCACTTTGACATATTTTTGACAAATTATTTTTTTTTGTTTTTTTCACGTTTTTTTTCGTGACCGAAAAAATCATATATGATATTACATATCATATCATATATGATATGTGAGATCATATATGATATGATATATAATATCATATATGATATGTAATATCATATATGATATTTTTTCGGCTATGAAAAAAAAACGTGAAAAAAATATTTTTTTATTTTTATTTTTCGAAAGTATATCAAAGTGCCCGTCTATAGAAAGATAATTAAATGCCCGTCGCGATGGTGTAATTATTTTCGCTTAACGATTAACGGTTTAAGAGATATTTAAATTATAAAAAATAGGTGAAATGTTAAAATGCTTTTAATCTCAACCATTGATTTCCTTTTTAGATAGATGGTGAGGATGAGTCCTCATATGTGAGGAATGTTTGGTTTGTAGAATAACTCGACTCATTACTAAAAACCTATCTTAATTGTCATATTAGTCAATAATAATAGTAATGAAACTATTATTTTAAGTCGTTTAAACTTTCGTTCAAACAAAAACGAATGCCGGCTATGTTACCTACATTAACCGCCGGCTCATTGATGCTTTTCCTAATTCAGCTAACATTTGTTTAATTTTTTAAAATGAGTGAATAAACTTTTTTCTATAAAGGTCTACTATTATTCTCATGACTTCACCTACAAAGTGTATATATATGATCTCATTTGCACAATTGCTAAGCAAGTTTTTAGCTTCTGGTGCATGAAAGCTTCTTGAGTATGGAATCTATAAGAGTTTTTGGTCTTATTTTGCTCGTTACGCTTGTACTTGGCCATGGAGATCCCGACCGAAAGGTAACATTTTTTCCTTTAGAGTTATATAGTACCAGTATATGGTTAGTTACAAATGATAGAACAAATTTAAGATTTAGAAAGCGTTATAGTTTGAGGGACATTATAACATATTCATGAGCTATAATTCCATGGAATAAAGGTAGGCAAGTGATTAACTTAACGTTGCGTTTTTTCTTATGTATAGCATTACATAGTGTACATGGGACAACACTCGCACCCGAGCTCAGAGTCTGTCATATTGGCTAACCACAAGATGCTTGCATCAGTACTTGAAAGGCAAGCACATATAGTCCATTTCATTCGTTTCTTGTGTATCATCGTCTTTATATGTTCACGCAACCATGAGTTGAGATTGAGTTTTGTGACAAATTAAGCGCTTCTTTGATTTTGTAGTTATAATGGAGCAGAAGAAGCATCGATCCACCATTATACTAAAAGCTTTAGAGGCTTTTCTGCCATGCTTACAACCGATCAAGCAACACAAATTTCAGGTTGCTAGCTTACTACAAAAAATAATAATTTAGAACTAGCTAGCATCTTGTGTTGATTTACAGGCCTGTGACAATTAACACTTGCATGTGTTGTCGCAAGCCAAAGACTACTTTTTGATTGTTTTGCACATAAATTTGAACATGCATTATATTGTTAAGATATATCAGGCTTGACGGCAATGCTAACTAGACGGCTGATCCATCGCAATCTGTTTCTATGTTTTATTTTGTTAATTTCTAAAATTAGTGAATATATAGTTCTCGAGAAATTTTAATGATGAAACTAAATTATAGAGAAATATCCTAGACAACTGTGACATGTTTTCTTACTATACAACTGTGACATGTTTTCTTACTATATCACAGAAACATATATGACTAAAAAGTTTACAATTTGCATTGTCACAGAAACTGAAGGTGTTGTTTCAGTCTTTGAGAGCAAGATGAACCGACTACATACAACTAATTCATGGAGATTCTTAGGAGTAGATTCTATACCGCAATACAACAAGCTTCATACCAATCTAAAATTAGTGAATATATAGTTCTCGAGAAATTTTAATGATGAAACTAAATTATAGAGAAATATCCTAGACAACTGTGACATGTTTTCTTACTATACAACTGTGACATGTTTTCTTACTATATCACAGAAACGTATATGACTAAAAAGTTTACAATTTGCATTGTCACAGAAACTGAAGGTGTTGTTTCAGTCTTTGAGAGCAAGATGAACCGACTACATACAACTAATTCATGGAGATTCTTAGGAGTAGATTCTATACCGCAATACAACAAGCTTCATACCAATATAAAATCAAATGTTATTATTGGTGTCATTGACACAGGTAGTGCACTATATAAATACTAGTTCCTCAATATATTAAAGGGATCACACAGTTAATTAACTTCATTTCTAATGGACTACAATGCTCAATTTAGGCGTTTGGCCTGAGTCAGAAAGCTTTAATGACTATGGATTAGGGCCTGTTCCTACAAAGTTCAAGGGAGAATGTGTACCGGGACAAAATTTCACACAATCCAACTGCAACAGGTTAGCAACATTTCACTTACACGCCGTTCGCAATAGAAAAAGAAAAAACAAAAAAAAATAATAAAAAAAAAAAAAAAAAAAATCTAATATACTAACAAATAATGGCTCTTTTCGTGTCGCTGAACACGTACTCTAATATTACAAAATGATTTTTATTCTCATATGAATATAGAATCGAAAATAAGAGATGTCTCAGATAATTAGCGATCCCAGGCTGCATATCACTGTTTAAGTCGCCAAACTTCAAAAGTCTTACTTCTAAATATCACTTATTTCGAACTTCATATTACAGGAAGATCATAGGAGCTAGATACTACTCGAAAGGATTCGAAGCAATAAATGGACCTCTTGAGAACACCAACCTTACATTTTTTCGATCACCACGAGACAGTGATGGCCATGGGACGCATACATCATCGACAATTGCTGGATCACAAGTTTCCAACATTAGTTTATATGGACTTGGCTCAGGAACCGCAACAGGAGGTGTACCAAGTGCTAGACTTGCCATCTACAAAGCCTGCTGGTTCGAGGACTGTGAAGATGCCGACGTTCTTGCAGCAATTGATGACGCTATTCATGATGGTGTCGACGTTATATCTATTTCTCTGGGCTCAATTCCTCCTCAACCAATTTACTTTGAAGAAGCAATTTCGATAGGATCATTTCATGCATTTGAAAAAGGTATTGTTGTTAGTGCATCAGCTGGAAACAGTTTTGCACCAAGTACAGCAAGCAATGTGGCTCCATGGATCCTTACTGTCGGTGCTAGTACGATAAATCGTGAGTTTCCATCATATGTAGTTCTTGGAAATCTGAAACAATTGAAGGGTTTCGGTGTAAACACAAAACAGGATAAGGGGAAACAATACAGTTTGATATCCGGGAGTGTTGCTGCAGCTTCAGGAATCCCATCAAGAAATGCAAGGTATCATCCTTAACAAAGTTATAATCGCAACTATAAAAACTTGTAACAAAAGTATTTACAGTTATAGCGACTATAATCACATAAAAGCAACAAACTTGTAACAAAAGTATTTACAGTTTATTTACCGCAATCTGAACAGCTATTTGTTCTTTTCACTCCTCTTATCTAGCTTTTGCAAGAGAAATACCTTGGATTCAAACTTGATCAGTGGAAAAATAGTAGTGTGCATGCTCGAGAAGTTGGACGATGACAGAAAAGAGAAAGCGATTTCAATAAAAGAAGGTGGTGGTGCTGGGATGATCATTATTGACCCTCTTGCAAAATATGTTTTATTTCAATCTGTAATTCCAAGTGTTTTAATTGGCCAAGCTGAAGCTCGAGAGCTTCAGATGTACATGAATTCCGAAAAGTGAGTTCCTAAATAATTTATTCAGTTATAGAAATGAACAATAGAATATGTTTCTGATCTAACATTACACGTCTTCTTTATCATAATCCTAGGAATTCGACAGCTAGGATCTACCTAACAGTAACAGATGTCGGGACTAAACCAGCACCATCAATGGCTATTTTCTCCTCGAAGGGACCGAACCTTATAACCCCAGATATAATAAAGGTTTGCAACATTTTTCACCTTTATTATTTTGTTAGCAATTGAAACTCGAATCCTAATAGGTGATGGTTGTAAATTTTAATGCAGCCAGATATAACTGCACCAGGAGTCAACATTTTGGCAGCCTGGTCACCCCTAGCGACTGAAAAAACAGCTGGCAACATTCTTAACTATAACATTATATCGGGCACCTCTATGTCTTGTCCACATATATCTGCAGTGGCAGCACTATTAAAATCAGTTCATCCATATTGGAGCCCTGCCGCGATAAAATCTGCAATAATGACTACAGGTAATTAATACTTCACTAAGTTAATACGACTCAGCTATAGCGACCAACAAGGTTGTCCCAAAACTGACTTTGTGCCGTTCCCAAATTGTTATGCAATCAACTTAATATGATCTTGAAAATTTATTATGATATTGATGAACAATGAACTTTCAATTATGTAGATGCCCTGTATGTTGCAAATAAGTCGCTAACATTAACTCTTTGCAACCTGTCATTTTGTCACTTTTGTCCCAAAAAACTATTTTTGTACGTATTTCTGAATCCATCATCTAATAACAGTACATAAATCATTGTTACAGCTACGACGACAGATAACACGCGAAACTTCATACAAAACGACGATTCCACAAATGCAACTCCTTTCGATTACGGATCAGGACACATAAATCCATCCGCAGCAATTAATCCCGGACTCATATACGATTTTGACACCAATGATCTCATCAATTTCCTTTGCAGTTATGGCGCAAGCCCTGCACAGCTAAAGAATTTGACAGTAGCACCAGTTTACTGCAAGAATCCTCCCACACCCTCCTATAACTTCAACTACCCGTCAATTGGTGTCGCTAATATGGCTGGAAATTTGTCAGTTTACAGGACAGTTACCTACATTGGTCAAGGCCCAACTACTTATTACTCAAACCTACAAACAATCAAAGGAGTAAAGACCTCGATTTACCCTGATGTTATGAGGTTTTCAAAACCGGGTGAGAATATGACTTATAGAGTTGACTTTGTACCTTATAAGAGCAGCAATGGTAGCTTCGTGTTCGGATCATTGACATGGATGAATGGTGTTCACAGGGTTAGGAGTCCAATTGCTGTTAATGTGGTTTCAGTTTGATATCATATATACACATATTTGTATAATGTATTAGTTGTTCTTCTATCAAGATGTCAAGCTTCTTAGCCATGGTAAAATTTACAACTTAATATATTTTTTTTCCCTTCAAGTCAACAGGTAAAGTTGAAGAGAAAGTTTTCTTTTCTGATGTTAAAGAGAACATGGAACACATGGTTAATCAAGTCCACAAGAAAAATGTGTCATGTGTGTCAATACTATCTTTTTATATAGGTTGTGAGTTCAAAGTCCAACCAACTTGTTTCCACATGCATACTATATATATCATTTCAACCTGAACTCATGTTGGCCATCGATCAAAAGTCAGAAAGAAGAATCTGACGCCCGAAATTCCCCTTCCCAATTTCCAGTAGTAAAGTTTAAGCAGATCAATTGTGTAGCCCCTACCATCCTTAATTTGACTCATTTGACCCATCAAAACCCTACATGGTTCAAGTTTTTAAATTTTATCCATTTGACTCGTCAATAAGTAAGAATGTAAGATGCTGTATGAACTCTTATTCGATTACCAATTGAAAACACAAGCATCCATGGTGTGATTTTGCGAACATAGGTTTTTCGTGAGGAGATGTGGTGTCAGGTGATCGAAAAGAGAAACTATCATTCATTTTTAGCATACTATTCATTTCAACTCACTTAAAAATAAATACATAAATTTAAAAATCCATATATAAGGGACAGATGATAAAAACAACATAATGAGAAGGGATAAAGAGGTTGCCCGAAAAACCGAGAAAATTATAACTTTGTAAAACAACATCACTTCTAAGGCTTCTTGAGCTAAGGTCATATCATATCACTGAACTACGAATGATACATGAATCAATGAACACATATTCATTTAAACAGATCCTATATTCTTAGAGTATAACAATTCCTTTTACTTTCTATCTTCTAACATCAATCTATTCTTATATCAAGATGTAAAGTTTCTAGGCAATGGAAAAACCAGCTTACTCTTTAGTTTGCCAAATCGTGAATAACGTTTAGCAACATGTAATCTCCTCTTTATAACAGGAACCTTTTTCGACACAGCTCGCCATATCATATCCACAGCATCACTCTTTTGCGAAGGGTACCGATACTCAAAAAAATGTTCAACTTCTTTAAGCTTTTCCCACTTTCGAGTCCACTCGTCTTTCCCGATACTTCTTATGAAATTTATAAGAAAATTCTTTTTTAAAGCATCCGATGTTTTAACAAAAATACAGAACTCTGAGTAATCAAGAACGTCTTCAAAGGGTAGTTCAATTTCGTCACTAATTATCACAGGTACACAATGACTGACAATAGCATCAAATAACCGATTTGATGACGGTGTATCACCAGCTATATTAAGACAAAACTTTGATGATTGCATTCCTTTAGTAGCCAAAGGAACACCTTGTTTCTGAACACTACCAAACGCAAAATGTACATCTTTTTCGTCTTTTAAAAGGTAAAAGATCTCTTGACGAGCAAAGCCACCGTCTTTTCTATATATAGCCCCTTGAAAAAACAGTAAAATCGGCCGTGAATCATAACCGGTTGGATCAATGGCATAGCTTTGGATGATATGTTTATAAGGTGCAATCACGTCTTTATCAATATTGGCTATAGTTGGCGGGTACCTTCCAAAATCAGAAAGAATGAACATAGCGGGCCACAGCTGCATTCGTGCATCAAGTAAACTATTCGGATGATGAGCCACAATTACATGATCTATACCACCCGATCTTTTCCATTCGGGTTGACTCGTTAAGTACTTAACTAACTTATGTTGTAGTTCCTTGTTTGTGTTAGTTTTTTGGTGCGGGTTTAATCTTGAAAAACGATTAAAACATAAGGAAGAAAAAAACGGTACAAATACGACATCCGCTTCACTAGAATTATGAACTCTAACCGCCGTACGACCACCAACATTATCAAAATCTGATGCTAAAAGATCTAAAGTAAGCCAATACGCAACACTATGTTGCACATTCAATCCACCGGGATATTCAGGTACTTTTGACCGTATATCAGGCCATACAGACTTACCCTCAGGCTTCCAATCCAAAAGCTCAAAATGAAATTCAGACGGTAAATCATACATAAACACCTTAAGACTTCCATCCCCCTCACCACCAACCGAAAACCCATCATTTCTTGGACCATTCGCAATGTACTTCGAATGCGGCAAAAAATTATGATCTACAAACCGAAACCGACCATCAGACCTTAACAACAAAGACCATGATACCATAAACACGGTAATCGCTATAGACAACAAACAAATCAACAATCTCCTCGAAAACAATGCAATCGAAGAACCAAAGTTTCTGTCAGGCATTTTATCAAACACTTGGTGTGCATTAACATTTATCCGTTAATTAACACCAGATTTGTAACAATTTTCAGACGGGTATTTTTCAAGAACATATAAAATCAAAAACCAAACAAAACCCAGGTTTTAGATTTCGTTAAATTTGGTTAAAAATGGTCCAATTTGATGGGGTTATGTTAGTTATTACAGTTGGAAAATGTGGTGAAAAATGGAAAATGGTTAAATTGGGTGAAGGGATTCGTTTAATGAGGCAAAACCATGGGATTTGAATTTAATTTGAATTTGGGTGAAATTTGGATTTGGATTTGAAATGAGATTGAACGAGGGAAGAATGAGAAAGGTGGTTGAAAGTTAGTTGATGTTTGTTAATTGTTATTCCCCGAATCTTTGTGTGTGTGTATTTTTGGCAATCTCAATATCTAATCTCATTTCACCTTCCAACACAAACTGGTAAAGATTTAAATCGGCTGAAAATGGGGGGATCCATTGTTTTTTATTTGGATTTTTGATATTTAATTTTCCATGAGGAATCTTTTCTTTCACAAAGTTATACACTTGTTTCTAAGGGTCCTCATCGGGCGAAAACCGGACCGGACCGAGACCGAATCCTGCAAAAAATCTAGACTGAGACCGGACCGAATGTGGTCGGTCCGGTTTCGGTCCAAATAGGCTAAATGTCCAGTTTTAAGCCAGACCGAGACCGAAATTATGGAAAACCCTAGACCGAGACCAGATCGAATATTGTCGGTCCGGTCGGTTTTGTCAGTTGGTCCAGTCAATCCGATCCGTTTGCTCACCCCCTACTTGTTTCAGCTTATATAACCGACTTATCGCTTATTTGATTTTGGGCTTATATAAGCCGAAAGCCATCTACATAAGCCGAAACAAACACCTTTATAAATTAGACTAGTTTCTATTGTCACCACTTTCATTACATTCACATTAGTGTCACATTATCATTCAACATACACTAAACTAACCATTTTTTAACATCTATAATTCCGAGAGGCTTCGTGAAGTGCTTCTTTAGGAGTTAAACTTCAATTTGTCCGTATTTCGAGAAATTGTAAAACACTTTATAAAAACATATTTCACAATATACCTCTGCACACTCACAAATCAAATAAATAACAATAAAATACTCAGTTTTCCTTGGTTTGTAATTATGGTGGTGCAGACCACCAATATGGTGCCAAAAACCCATCTTGGCGTCTGGTAAATGCCTCCTTCTATGGGGATCAAGCGTGGTTAGGTTGTGTGGTGGTGATGGACCACCCACCATAAAAAGCAAGCTTTGGGGTAATGATGTTATGTAGTCATTAATGAAAATGGTATATAGATTATCATTGACTATGGTATATGTGTCATGGTTTTGTGGTTTTGGTTATTGCCATACATGCCTCTTTTGTTACATGCATACGTTTTTCAGGATTTGGTTATTGACATAAACGTCTAGCCATCAAGCGGTATTAGGTGTCTTGCTTTCGAGAGCTCTTTTTCTTAGCTAATCTTGATTTTTCATTTTTTAGCCGATTAATCAATAGTGTTTAAGCTCATATTCATTTTATTTATAAGATTTTGATACATGTGAATAGTGCCACCAAGGCTGTTAAGATCGAGATCCTACTAAGGATCGTTTTTTCTTTGTAAGATCAGAATCATAAGATCGAATTGAGATCGGAAGATCCTACTTAAATGTCTAAAAATCTTATTTTTCTTGTAATTTGTATTAAAAAATGATTGTATAACAAATTAGAGAAGAAAAAAGAGTTTTGAAAGTTATAGTAATACGAAAATGCGACGCATAATGCCCTAAAATACAAAAATATTTAATTAGTAATTAAATACGCTAAATCTTTTAATAAAAAAATCTATATATCTTGCTCTTATTAAACATTTACAGTTCTCAACGCTTGCTATATTGTTTTAATGTAACAAAATTCATTTATTATAGTTTATTAGTTAGTTAAATTAAGGGAAGTAGGATCGAATCGGATCGAGATCTTACGATCCTATGGTAAGATCGAGATCTTA
This sequence comes from Artemisia argyi, assembly GCA_030686995.1. Lineage (NCBI taxonomy): Eukaryota > Viridiplantae > Streptophyta > Magnoliopsida > Asterales > Asteraceae > Artemisia > Artemisia argyi. Next base: position 45,141,923 of record CM060685.1, on the reverse strand, counting down.
CTTAAGATCTTATGCTTTTTAAGATCCTACGAAGGATCGACTCGTTTTTTCTTAACAGGATTGTAAGATCAGAAAATCTTAAAAGCTATATCAAGATCTTAACAGCTATGAGTGCCACAATTGCCGAAAGTTAAAAAAAATAATAAAAAAACGAAAAAAATAAAAAGACCTTAGAAGTAGTGTTTAACAAACCATGTGGTCCATGTGAAAAAAGTGATCACATGTGTTTTTCCTGAAGGCAAAACGTAATTTTACAAAAATGAGATTATTAAAATAACAAATGTTAGAATCACAAAATTTTACCAAAAAAGATCTTCCACAATAATGTGGCATGCTTACTTACGACATTAAATTTTTTTAATTAACTTTCTCTCTTGTGTGCATTCGCAAATTAAATGACACATCATTGTGTGAACATCTAACAACTTATTAAGAGTGAATGCATATCTATTACTATATATAAAGCTTATCCCTTTAATTTAATGTGTATAAAGCTTATCCCTTTAATTTAATGTGCAGGGGTTGTGCACAACCAATAGTACGGTGCAAACATGATTATGCATACCAAAATAACTGCAACCAATTTCGTTTATGAAGAGGCTCATCTGGAATGCAAACATCAATTCATTACAGAAGATCAAAATGAGCCTTCAATTCAATTGAATACAAAGAATACAAACCATCTGTGGTTACACCAGTAATAAGTTAATGCATTTTAGTTATCAATTTTATGCCTTTTAGTTTGTCCACAATTAGTAGCTAGTATTTAATGTGAATCTTTTCATATGTTTATTAAAAACTATAAATAACCCTCTACACCTTCACTGATCATACTTATCCCACAATCATATCGACCTCGGATCTGTTACATCTTCATCGAACGAAAAAGAAGAGAAAGATGAACAAAAGAAATAGCACAAACAACTTTCGAAAACAAAAAGGAAAAGACAAGATCTCAGATCTGTTAAACTTTTCCACAAATCTTTTGAAGATAGCTTCTTTCAATATTCGAAGAGATAAAGAAACAACAAAACTTGAGTTTCATTATTTCTTTTTTTCGTTTCAAACATACGAAATAAATATCACCAACCCGAGAGATCTATGGGATCTTAAAGCCGAACATGTTGAAATGAAGTGGGTTTGTGATTCGATCCAAATACAAAAGAAAGTTGTGTTGAGTGACGGTTTGTTGATGGGAGGGAAGAAAAAAATGGGCGGTTTTTTGATTCGAAATATAAAGAAATATTTATAACAATTAGTTATAATCGTTCTATGGTTCATTCAAAGCCAGATAAGAGAAACGGAATGCATCATGTTTATCTTCATGTGTGTGTAAGCGGTATGTTTGTGATAAGTGTGTATTTAGGGTTAAAAGATGTAACCGGTTAGTAACTCCTCATTGGATCGGGTTATGATTTCCTAATTGGGTTGGATCCAGTAATATGGGCTTTAATGATTTCTTTATCAGTGTAAAAAGTACTACCTCCGTTTCATATTAAGTGTCCACTTACATAATACACAAAATTTAAAGATTCCACTAACTAAACTCTGCACCAATCAAATATTACTTTTACTCACTAAACTCTCATCTTATTGGTTGAAAGGTACAAGTTGACACTTAATTTGGGACATCTAAAGATTCTATTGTGAACACTTAATATGGGACGGAGGGAGTATTATTACTTTGCGTGCGATTTTTTATTCTTCTTTTTTTAATTATATAAACGTAGCCTTACTCTAATATTGTTTGTACGAACAATTTGCAATCCCTTCACCACTAGCTTCTAGCTAAAGGTTTCTATATTTGTATATTTTATTGTTCAAAAAGAATTGAGATACGCACATGAAAACAATGTTGAGTCACCAATCAAACTTGCTAATTAACGGTACTTACTCATTTTAATTTATTTTGCTAAAAAAATGTGTTTAGTAGGCTTATAAATGAAAACATAACCACCTTTCGATATGTAGTTACCCGTTTAGTTTTATATTACTTCTACTTGATACGATTCCTTTCATTCTCTTTTGTAAAGGGGATATTGGAAAGCGAAAAAAATCCAAATAAGATAAGAAGAAAGGAAGATACGGATGTTGATACAATGATGCATTCACTTTTTATTGATCAACTATTTACAATACAAGTATACAAGATTACTTAAAATTTTAATGGATCTTGATCGAACACAACTTGGTCAACCCTTTTAATTCAGTGACTAATATTAATTGTGATTACGCGCACGGGTTTTGTTTAAATTTTTGAATAATGTGTTTTTTTTTTAATAATATTTTATTATTTATTTTTTTCAATTATGGTTCTTAATTTTGGATTATAATTATTTTTGACTAACGTAGTAAGGATGACTCTTTTATGCTTTGGTGCTTTGGTAGTAAACTTTGTTGAAACTGACATATGCCCGTGATTCAATGCTCAAATTATAGTTTATATAAAAATATTTGAGATTTATATCACTACTACAATAAGGAGCTTTTAGACCGGTTGTAGGGACCTTTTAGACACGTTGCACCACCGGTTTAATATGAGGGTGGTCTAAAAGAATTAAACTTATTTGGACCGGTTCGAACTCCGGTCTAAAAGACTAATTATTTGGACCGGTTGGTTTTATTTCCACCGATTTAAAAGGTGTTTTTAATATTAAAAAAAATTACTACATATTTTTTTTCAAAGAATTAGCAATTTAGTTAGATAAGCTGTTGTAGTTCATGGGCTTATTCCACCATTTTTACCCCCGCATTGACCACCTCCTTTGCCTCGCTACTGCAACCATCTTTCACCCTATTTTGGCCATCATTCATCGCATTTCGACCACCATTTTTCACCCCATCCCGACCATCATCGAGTGATAAGCTAGCAAAACCGACCATCATCTTTCACCCCATGTCGACCATCATTTTTCACCCCATTCCGACCACCATCGAGTGATAAGCTAAGAAAGCCAACTGTACGATATAAACTTAATTATAAAACATAAACAAATTTAGTCAAGTTAAAATATTTAAAACTAGAAACATTACACAACAATTTCAAAACATGACCATATATATTTAGTAAACTCAATAAAATAGAATACCCCAGAAACATAAATTGTAAACTTACCAAATAATAGAAGAATGGCGATTTGATTCGTGTGCTTCATGTGATGAAAAGAAGAAAGTGCGGAAACAAGTGAAAAAAGTAAGTAGAGAAGAAGGTTTAAAATTTTTGTATGGGCGGGCAGATTTAGATGAAAAATTTGAACTCCACCAAGACTTTTTAGACAGGTTTAAATGATGTCCAAAACTGAAAATATATTTAGACCTGTGGAATTTAAACACACACGTCTAAAAGAGTAGTTTTTAAACGGGTTTGTTTGATAGTCACTGGTCTAAAAGTAAAATTCACATTTAGACGTGTTAAAATCATATACACCTGTCTAAAAGACTTCCAGGTAGCTTTTAGACCTGTGATTTTGGTAGAAGGTCTTTATGTGGAGGTCTAAATGATCCTTTTTGTAGTAGTGTATATTCAAATTAAGTGAAACGAATAACATAGTGAGTTGTGTTTTGGTAAATTGTCTTTTGAGACTATGAAGTAAAATTATCCGTATTAAGTATGGCGTATGAAAAGGAAAAAGTAATCATTGAATTACATTGATGTTGTTGACAAAGTTATGGTGTCAAGAAAGTCGGGTTGTTTCAAAGCTGAATATGACCACACGGGTCAACATGATGTTGAATATGATCACACGGGTTAACATGATACTGATTATGACCACACGGGTCAACATATAATTAAAATCTTAAGGATTTATCAGTTCATTCTCATAAAAAAAAAATAAAAATAAAAAATAAAAAAAACTTATCTATGGAGAAACTTCTTTTTTTCTTTTTTTTTGTTTGAAACTATTGGATCTTCATATGTATGAGATAAGTTATAATTATCAGGTAGGTTGTTTTCTTAGCCATTAGCTATGAATTACTTGAAATGATTAAGTTACTCCTTCACAAGCTTGCTCGGACTTGTTTTGATTTAACAACTAGACATGTCGTGAAATTGAGTTCAAAAAGCTTACAGAAGGATGTGTGGCAAGATAGTTAATTTTCTTTATTTGAACTCCAACAAAAGGTATTGTTTTGTTTGATTCATTAGATCATACACTTATCACTATGAGTATTCAAAATGTTATCCTTTTTTAGTAAACTTGAGTAGCTTAGCTTTAAGGAAAAACTAGTAATTGTGAAGAACCTGCAAGCTCTTTGTGTTTCTTACTGTCGTCGTTTTTAAAACTCTCTAAGCTTATTGATCAACATGCATTTCAGGTACTCAACATCTTAGGTATTTATACAATGTCGATGCGGGGTGAGCGAGGTGTATCAAAGGGATCCAAATATTTTCAAGGAGCTGTGTATGAAATTAAGTTTAATAATAGTAAGTTACCATGTGGCAAAAACCATAATCGCTTCAAGGATTTTATTATATGTGCTTTGTCTCTATACTAAATTGATGAACCTTTTGTGTAGCGAGTGTCATTGACTTCTTTTTGTGGTTTGCCAAAACTTGAGGAGGGGTTATATAGTGGATTCGTCGAATTAGGGAATAAACGAGAAAAATTATAATTTTCCAGAGATAGTAGAGGTAAAATTTTCTAACATTGACTTTGAGTTGACATGTATTTTTTGAAAAAATAGTTGAACTTAACGCCATGTCATTGCTTTTCAATTTAGTGCTTTCGAGATCAAGTTTAATTGGACGATGGCTAAGGTAAATAATCTACAATTGTTGTGTATATATAATTGATTTGGTTGTTGCATTTGTGTAACTATGTTTATTTAAATTTATTGTTTCCAACAAGAGGGTATATGGGAATGTGGATGCTATTTGATGAAGTTCATGTATGACATTGCTATTAAAAAACAAGCCGCCTTTCCAAAAAGTGCAAGTATTTCCTTTTAAGCTTGAGATTATAGCGGGTTAGCTAGGATTGCAATGGTCGGTTGCTGTTGCAGCGGGTCAACTGTTGTTGCAGTTTATGTCGTAGTTTGCTTTAATGCAGTAGCTGCTACTCGTGTTATGTTTTCTCAAAAAGGTGAAGATCGGTGGGATCACCTTGGTCCCACAGTAGCTGCTACTCGTGTTATGTTTTACCAGTGATACCCTGCATACGGATTGACGGCTGAACATAGGCCTGTTGAGTCAAAAAAATTGTAGCTAAATAATAACTAGTGGTGATAGATAAAAACGAAAGGTGATCAAGGCAGTAAGCAGTATCAATGGTGTTGAGTTAATAGCACTTGATGTTGGGAAACTTTGGTCACTTTTAGCACAATTTTCTGAAATGTACACATAGTTATTGATGATAAGAGTTATATTATTTCGTTTTTCTCAACACCATTGATACTGAAATGTACACATAGCTATATTATTTAGTTTCGTGTTTGGGTTAAAAACTGTAATAAATGCATATATTTGTTTCTTTCTTGTTGTAATTCTGCATTAGTATCTGTTGGTTTTATAGACAAAATAATAATAGTCGTGTGTTAGGATCGAACTTGAGATCACGGGATTGCACATAATACGTATGAAGAGAAAAAGAAATAATTATTTATAAAATGTAATAATTAATTATTAAACACAAAATAAATAATAGTAATTAGTATTTAATGATTAATGACTAATTATCTATTAAACGAAGATTAGGAAAGTAATACTAGGCAAAATTTGGAAACAAGAGAAGGTTCCGGAAACCCCTTTGGGGATCCATGGCCGATCGGCATAGGGGGGAATCACCTCCTTTATGTGCCTTGAGCTCCAAGTTTTGAATAGTATATAAGCAAACCCAAGATGCATGTTTTTCTCATAACTTGTACACACACATCTTGGTGTTTTCTCTTCTCTTTCTTTTCTTGGTCGATCCATCAAAACAAACCCCTTAGGGTTTCGATTTTCATAGATCTAAAAAAGGTTTTGTGTTTATTACTTGCATAAACTTTTTCTTGAATTAGTACGTATGTACAAGAACGTGAATCAAACACACTATTGTTTGATTCTTGGATTGAATTACAAAAGAGGTAAGGGGTAATTCTTGTAATCCACATAAACCCTAATTAGGGTTCTTGTTCCGGAAGATTGCTTTTGATTCTTGTTCGGGCTAGAATCATAAAGGTACTATTTAATTATTGATTAATTAATTACATGTTATTTGATCTTGTTATAATTGCTTCCGCTATGCTCACTTTGATGTACTTGGTTTATTTATATGAAGGTCATGATATAATAATTTCAACAGTGGCATCTAGAGCTGTTATAATGTGTAATTAATTATCGAAACGCATAAAAATTGGATCTTGATTCGTTTAGTTACATGTTTTTAGGGTTTATTTGTTAGATTCCTAACCCTATAATATTTTATGGGTCTATTGACCTTATTAGGGTTTTAGGGTTCATGGTTTTTAATTTTTTTAAATATGATTAGAAACCCTAGGATGTCATGTAATTGTTATGCGTTTTAGTAAACGATCTTGGTGCAATATGTTAATTGTTAAGCTAAATCAATGAAAAAGTGCATATTTGCATGGATTTTTATATTGTGTAATAATTTAAATGGTTTAAATTGTTTATATTAATTAATGGTTAAGTTATAGCGAAACATGTAAATTTATTAATAGATGTCGAATTGGGGAAGACTCCAATATTAAGTAATCAATTATGTGCTATGTGGTATTTATTTAATTTTGGCTTACAGAATCGATTTATCGATGTATGTGGCTCTTTTTCCAAGAAGAAGAAAGCCTCAATTGAATTAATACGTTATAAACCTAGATTTGATTATTAATAGGACTATTGAATAAGATTTGCATGTGGCTACATGTTTTATACATATTTAATTGTTATGATTATGTATATTTGTTTATTTAGTTGTTTTATTTTTTATTGTACATTACTTGTTTTTGTTTATTAATTGTGTTAGACATGTTTATAAACGAAAAGGGTAATTTTTGAATAGAAAAATAATACGGACTAAATAATGGCGAAATTGTTTTGGTTTTTAAGAGTTTAAATTTCAAAGGATTGGTTGATTGATGTTTTTGTACGTAATGGTTAAATAGGCTCGACCGAAGTTTACACACTATAAGATGGGTATAAGGATGGTAACGTATTAAATTGTGGCCTTAGAGAGACAACATTCTGTCTTAACGCTCGTTTGTGTGTAAATTAGACTTACCGAACAACCATTACATGTACACTTTCATCTTAAGGGTGAATTATCAACAATTCCACAATGATTATCCGAAACACTAAGCTTTCGGGCTTATGCAAAAGTACGATATAGTGGACGATAATTGATGGTAATTCTTTAATTGGTGAACCCGATACCTCAATCAAAACTTTGTTATTTTATTCTTAGCAAATTGGTAATAAAAATGTTTTGTAAAACCAATGTTATGAAGTTGTATGCATGCTTCTTCATACATCATTTTGATCACATCAAAATATTAATACCCTTATAAAATTAAGTCGAATGCCATCTAATTAAGAACACTTGAAGTTGTAATTTACGTCATGTGAGAACTTGGCGAGATTGCAATGGAGAGGTAAATTTCATGAATCCATTGCTAGCAGATCAACTGATGTGATGGATTTGTGAGTTTGCAGTTTTTAAGTTAGAAGACTTAAATTGAGTAGTAAGTGAGATCTTGGACTCAAGGCATTAAGATGGGGACTAAACATGCTTACAATACAAATGTTTTGTGATTGTAAATCCCATATATCTAGGAATTGGACAAATGTTATGCCAATTACTTGTACGACAAGTTACCTCATATTATACTTTCATTACTAGGAGATCAACTGATGTGATGAAACTATGTTTATGGAGGATCCTAGTTTTCAAGATTATTCTATGGATATGATTTCCTTGGGTATTTTAATTTTCTTGAAAAATTTTGTATTATCAAAAATACTAATGTTTTGAACTTTCTTTATCTGTAGAAATGGCTCAAACTGATAACACCAACTTTCGTTCTGTGTTCAAAACTTATTTTGAACGAGAAAAATTGACTGGCTCAGAAAATTTCAATGATTGGTATCGTTCACTAAGGATTGTCCTGCGAGTGACTGGTCAACTTGAAATCTTGAAAAAGCCTTGTCCTGAAGAACCTGTAGGCGAGGCAGCTACTGAAGCTGCTAAGGCCAAATGGAATCTTGATTGTAAGGAACATATTGATGTGGCCGCAATGATGTTAGGGGCGATGTCCACACCTCTTCAAAGGCAGTTTGAAGAGTATTTCCCCATGAACATGATTGATGAACTCAAGAAACTATATGAGAAACCATCAAATGTAGAGATTTACGATTTGATGGAGGCTCTACATGGTTGTAAGCAGGGTGATGGTGAACCTGTGAGTGCTCATGTGTTGAAGATGAAAAGTTTCATGGATCAACTATAAACACTTAAGAAACCCTATGACAATGATATGGCTGTGAACTTAATCAATAGATCCCTTAACAAGGATTTTAATGGTTTTGTGAGGAACTTCAATATGCATTGCGTGGGGAAGACAGTAAGTGAATTGCATGCACTGCTCATTGATTATGAGAAAGGGTTGACACCAAAGGCTCCTACGCCCCAAGTTCTTGCTATACAAGGGGGTAGAATTAACAAGCCAAATGCGAACAAGAAGAAGGGTAAAGGAAAGAAGAAGATTGATAAAAATAAGCAGGTCATGGCTTATCAACCACCACAACCTAAGAAGAACCCTCCTGTGAAGAATAATCCAAAGAAGGATCAAGGATGCCATTACTGCAAGGTGATGGGTCACTGGAAGAGGAATTGTCCTCTTTATTTCGATGACTTGCGAAACAATAAGGTTAAGAAGACTGGGCACATGGGCGCCAACACTTCAGGTAACTTATTTGTCATTAAATTATTTACTTTATCTCGTAAATTAAATTCCTGGGTATATGATACTGGATGTGGTATTAATATTTGTAATACACTACAGGGGTTTAGAGAGGAAAGGAGACTAGCTTATGGGGAACAATTTCTGCATGTGGGAAATGAAGCACAAGCAGCAGTTGAAGCCATAGGAATGTTTGATTTAGTTTTACCTTCGGGTTTAGTACTTTGTTTAAACAATTATCATTATGCACCTTCTATAATTAGAGGTGTTGTTTCCTTTTCATGTTTGTTGGATCTTGGTTTTTCTCATACTATTAATGGCAATAAAATTTATGTTTCTTTAAATGGTGTATTTTATTTTAATGTTATTGATGTGAATGGTGTGTTTGAAATTGATATGAATAATTGTGTGACTTCCAACAATAATAATAATTCAATGTACAGCATAAGTAAGAGAATGAAGTATGACTTGAATTCGTCTTACCTTTGGCACTGTAGACTTGCCCATATAGGCAAGACTCGCATGCAAAAGCTGCAACGTGAAGGGCTTTTGAATAATATCAATGATGAGTCATTTGATAAATGTGAGTCTTGTATTTCTGGGAAGATGACGAATAAACCTTTTCATAATAATATGGAAAGAGCTTCAGATCTACTTGGTTTGATACATACGGATGTATGTGGACCACTTAGACATGTGTCAAGGAGAGGTGCTGTTTACTTCCTAACTTTTACAGATGATTTCAGCCGTTATGGTTATATTTATTTACTTAAACATAAACATGAGGTGTTTGAAACATTTAAAGTTTTCAAAGCAGAAGTAGAATTGCAATTGGGAAAGAAGATTAAAGCTCTTCGTTCTGATCGAGGTAGTGAATACCTTAGTCAAGATTTTAAAGATTTCTTAACTGAGAATGGAATTGTCCAGAATCTCACATCTCCATATACTCTACATCAAAACGGTGTATCTGAGAGAAGGAATCGTACATTGTTGGACATGGTTCGATCAATGTATAATCTTACTAATCTTCCTTTGTCTTTTTGGGATTATGCTCTTGAATCAGCCGTTTGTATTTTGAATATGGTTCCTACCAAGAAGGTTGATAAGACACCATATGAGATATGGACTGGAAAAGCTCCAAACTTGTCTTATTTAAAGGTCTGGGGTTGTGAGGCGTATGTTAAACGTGACTCACAAGATAAACTCCAACAAAGATCTGTCAAATGCATTTTTGTAGGATACCCAAAGGAAACAATGGGTTACTACTTTTACTACCCACCTGAGAACAAAGTGTTTGTTGCAAGATATGGTGATTTTCTTGAAAGTGATTTTGTGACTCAAGAAATCAATGGGAGAGTATATGATCTAGAAGATGATCTAAATAATGCATTACCTTCAGAAAACACTAGCATACTTCCTATAGAACCGGAAAGTCTGGGTCCTCCACCGGAAGTTGAAGTAATTCCCATTCGCAGATCTTCAAGATCTGTGAAAGCTCCTGACCGTCTATGTCTTAATGTAGAGGTCGATGAGCATACACTAGGGGATCTTAATGAACCTACTAGTTATAGAGCTGCCATTAATAGCCCTGAAAAGGTTAAGTGGAAAGCTGCTATGGATGGGGAAATACAATCCATGCATGACAATGAAGTCTGGGAAGAAGTTGACTTACCTCCTGGTGCCAAGGTAGTTGGGAGTAAGTGGCTCTACAAAATTAAGACTGACATGGATGGATATGCACACATTTATAAGGCTCGTCTAGTTGCTAAAGGTTTTACTCAAACTTTTGGAATTGATTACGAGGAGACGTTTTCTCCTGTAGCAGACATAAGAGCTATAAGAATTCTCATAGCTATAGCAGCGTACTATGACTATGAGATTTGGCAAATGGATATGAAAACCGCTTTCTTAAATGGTCATCTAGATGAAGACATCTATATGGCACAACCAGAAGGGTTTGAAAATCAAGAATTTCCAAATCGTGTATGCAAGCTTAAAAGATCCATTTATGGATTAAAACAAGCATCACAACAATGGAACAAGAGGTTTGATGCTGAGATCAAAAAGTTTGGATTCACTCAAAATCTTGATGAGCCATGTGTGTATCACAAAGCTAGTGGGAGTGATAATGTAATTTTCCTAATTCTATATGTTGATGACATATTGATCATGGGAAAAGACATTCCAAGTTTGCAAAAGGTTAAGGCATATCTTGGAAAGTGCTTTTCTATGAAAGATTTAGGAGAAGCTGCATACATTCTGGGAATCAAAATTTATAGAGATAGATCAAGGCGGTTAATTGGATTAAGTCAAAGTGCTTACATTGACAAAATATTGAAAAGATTCAATATGCAAAATTCCAAGAAAGGATATTTGCCGATGGAAGTAAAACATGGCTTATGTAATGAGTTTTGTGCTTCAACACCTGCTGAGGTGGCTCGCATGAGTAAAGTTCCTTATGCTTCGGCTGTAGGATCTATTATGTATGCGGTTAAGTGCACAAGGCCAGATGTAGCGTTTGCTCAAAATATTACCAGTCAATTTCAACAGAATCCAGGTGATAAACATTGGATTGCTGTTAAGCATATTCTTAAGTATTTGAGAAATACAAAAGATATGTTTTTGGTATATGGTGGAGATCCAGATGCAGAACTTTGTGTTACAGGTTTCTGCGATGCATCCTTTCAAAGTAATAAAGATGATTCGAAGTCTCAGACGGGTTATGTCTTTGTTATTAATGGAGGAGCTGTAGACTGGAGGAGCAAGAAGCAGAGTATAATTGTGATGTCTGCAACAGAAGCTGAATACATTGCTGCTTCAGAAGCTGCTATGGAGGCTGTTTGGGTTAGGAAATTCGTTTCTGGGCTTGGTGTTATGCCTTCAATTGAATTACCTATTAATATGTATTGTGACAATTCTGCTGCAATCATATTTGCCAATGAACCTGGAGTCATGAGAGGCACCAAACATTTTCTACGGAAGTATCACTTTGTTCGTGAAAAGGTTAACGAAGGTGAAATAAATCTGCTGAAAGTTCACACAGATGATAACTTAGCTGATCCGTTCACTAAGGCTTTGGCGAAAGAGAAGCTTAATGAATTAGCCAATGGAATTGGACTTAAATTAGCTAGTAGTTTCATGCATAACTGTGATTAGTATTTGGATAAAGGATATTGTAAACAATTATTATTTTAATGAAATAAAGTATGTTGGTATGTTTATTTCTGTTATTAATTATTGTTGTCCTATTTTTGCATGTTTAAATCCAGGAATAAGAGTTATTCTAAATTGTCCGTTGTCAGTTAATAATATGAGAATATTATCAAATTAAGACAAATCTGAAGTTGGTATAATATACTTAAAGTATATTGATGTATAGACATGTCATTTCAGACGATATTCGATGATACTGGATATAGGACTTATCCCAACTATATGATGTTACTTTATGGATATTGTCATTAAGTAAATCATAAGAAGTTATCCTTAGACTTGAGATACAAGATAACGGTCATGAATGTAGTACATTTTTGTGGAACAACTTAACGCTATACGTAACTGGTAGTCATAAGGGTTGTTTTTCGGAAGTGTTACAAAGTTTGTGTGTTTTGCTTGTAATCAATAAAGAATTTGTTCATTCAAATTAATTTTTGGAGTTTAATACTGCTGGGCCCCTCGTAGGGTTGTCAAGGTGTTTGCGTGGCCACGCCCAAGGTCTTTCCTTAAAGGTTCAGAAGATTTTGTAATCTTGTCAATTTCTAACAACGAGAAACATAATGGTTAATTAAGAAATGATCTAGATCCATATCCTTATTTAACATGGTATTAGAAACAAAGGGATAATAATAATGAGAAATCATTAAAAGGTTTTCCTGGAGCCTTACTCAAGTTGTACTAGAGGCATCGGCGTGTTGCAAGACGCTAACCGATGTGATCACACTATTATGATATATCTAAGTGGGAGCTGTTGGTTTTATAGACAAAATAATAATAGTCGTGTGTTAGGATCGAACTTGAGATCACGGGATTGCACACAATACGTATGAAGAGAAAAAGTAATAATTATTTATAAAATGTTATAATTAATTATTAAACACAAAATAAATAATAGTAATTAGTATTTAATGATTAATGACTAATTATCTATTAAACGAAGATTAAGAAAGTAATACTAGGCAAAATTTGGAAACAAGAGAAGGTTCCGGAAACCCCTTTGGGGATCCATGGCCGATCGGCATAGGGGGGAATCACCTCCTTATGTGCCTTGAGTTCCAAGTTTTGAATAGTATATAAGCAAACCCAAGATGCATGTTTTTCTCATAACTTGTACACACACATCTTGGTGTTTTCTCTTCTCTTTCTTTTCTTGGTCGATCCATCAAAACAAACCCCTTAGGGTTTCGATTTTCATAGATCTAAAAAAGGTTTTGTGTTTATTACTTGCATAAACTTTTTCTTGAATTAGTACGTGTGTACAAGAACGTGAATCAAACACACTATTGTTTGATTCTTGGATTGAATTACAAAAGAGGTAAGAGGTAATTCTTGTAATCCACATAAACCCTAATTAGGGTTCTTGTTCCGGAAGATTGCTTTTGATTCTTGTTCGGGCTAGAATCATAAAGGTATGTTTACTATTTAATTATTGATTAATTAATTACATGTTATTTGATCTTATTACAATTGCTTCCGCTATGCTCACTTTGATGTACTTGGTTTATTTATATGAAGCTCATGATATAATAATTCCAACAGTATCAACTTTTGACATTAGAGTTATCATGTTACTGTCATTTTTATTCATCATATACACATAGTTGGAAATTGCTTACTGTGTTTAATTTGATATGCCATCTTATGTTTTTTGACTTGGTACAATTACAAGAAGTCATTATACACTTGAACATGCAAGTCATATTAGAAATCAATTGCAATACTGGACAAGAAACGCTGGTTTTATTGCGAATTAATATGACTAATATATTCTATATTTGTTTTTATAGCTTAGGGATGATACATGCCGTCTAGAATCGGTGGAGATCGACCAAGTGGCTCTTTTGACGTTGAACGAGTTTTATAGGGTTGTAGTTACTCCTTAGATACGAAGGCTCTTCAATAGTTAAGGTTCTATATTTTCATGTTGATGATATTTAAACAATTGTAAGGGATAACACTTTTGTCTAACTCATATTGTTGAGTTGGTTGATGTTTATATAGAATGGTAAGTTTGTTGAATACTGTTTGTGTATGCTACAATGGTCGGGTCTGCTGCGAACGATATTGTGGTGTTTGGTTACAGGTTTTGGAAAAGCAAAATGAATTTATTTATTTTTTTTTTGAAAAAAAAGATTTTGGTGCGGTTTATTAAAAAACCGTACCAGAAAAGAAAAATATGCTGACTTGCTTATAGAAGATAATTTGCTACGGTTATAAAGAGAACCGCACCAGATAATCATTTTTTGGTACGGTTTTAAAACCGTACCAAAAAACATTTTATTTTTTGGTACGCTAACATTTGGTACGGTTTTAAAACCGTACCAAATAGCCTTAAAAACCGTACCTAATGAGATTTTTGTGTAGTAGTGACGTCAGTTGCTACATGAAACACTTATTCACAATATCTTAAACTTTAACTATTCACCGTTATAAAATCTCTTTAGTAGCTTTCCAATTAGAAATTGGATAAAATAGTAGTAGCCAATTACAGTAAAATCTCTATAAACTAATAATGTCAGAATCGGGATATTTTATTAATTTAGCAAGATATTATTTTATCGACAAATTAATAATTTGCTAATTTAATGAGGTTTTACGTATGGCCTTAAAATTTTCAAGTCCAGGATACTAGTTATAATGTATATTAGTTAGAGATGAAAAATAAATTAAAAAAACAAATTTCAATCAACAATTTATGAATGCAAGGCATTGAAGAAATTAATGAATGTATACTAATGAATTTTACGAGGTTAAAGGCATTGAGGAAATTTTAGAACTTTTTAGTAATTATTAATTTATACTTTTGCTTGGACCAATAAATATACACTAGGGTTTCAAAAGAATTGTTACATAGTATCTTATTATTTTATCGACTGAGGTCTAAATTGTACTAGTCTCAAGTTGGGACTGGATAAATTATTAATTTTATCGAGGTTATTAATTTATCGAGTATTAATTTTTAGATGTTTTACTGGAGATATCGATTATTTAGTAGAACATCTTAATAGAAAAGCCCGATTAAACATCGATGGGTTAGTAGCAAGTTAGTAATGGGTTGACTTGTAGAAATTTATAGTAGTACCATGGTAGTAGCATTACAGTCATAGGCTCATAGCAAAGAAATGACCCGCCTCTCCTTGTAGTTAGTGGGTATTTTAGTAGAAGATCCGATTAGATATAAGGATAGAGATTAGATTAGCTTTAGTTCCGTTTTACTCATTAAGCTTCATGGCTTACCATTATATGTTACGCTTTTTATGTAGGTAAATGAAGTGGATATATGAGGCTTGTAGGTAGAAGAGGGTGAAGTTTGAGAGATAACGGTAATGCTCGTGGGATAAGTTGACCGCGCATCTCTTACGCACTCTATTGATATTCAACTTGTAATGTCCGAAAATATTCAACAGTATAAATAGAAATTTTGGGTCCAAAATTCTTCAAGTTAAACTTTAGTGTGTTTTGTATGAATGTTTAGAAGCAAAGTTATTTAATTTGGGTTAAAAAGGAAGTGTTTGTGTTAACACCATACTTTATGAGATATAGCTTCCAAGTGGGTTAAAAAGGAAGTGTTTGTGTAAAAGTCCAGTTTTTGAATTATGAAAAAGTGCAAATCACAACTTGTATACGGCGTATATATAGGGTCTTGTGATAAAGAAAAAAGAATTTTTTTTGGGTGTTTCAACTTATCCATATAAATGCTACATCCTCTAAAAATTGTCCACACACTGACATGACAAGTAAATTGGACCGATAAGTTGTATGATATTTTCTCTTTTGTATTTTTTTACCAACTATATTCATATGATACATTTGTGCGTGGATTTTTTGTGGAAGAAGCATTTTACATATCTAAAACTATAAATATCAAACCATTAGAGAGAGAGAGAGAGAGAAAAAAAAAAAAAAAAAAAAAAAAAAAAAAAAAAAAAAACCATTATAAAATCTTGTGGGTACACGATTGAAAAAAAGAGTAAAGAGAAAAGACTAGAAGGGTCACAAATGAAAATAAAATAAAGAGGGCTTACAAAAACACAAAACAAGGAAAAAAATCAAGGGACCGGCAAAAGCAAACCCTAGCTAAATGAGATCAGAGATGGAGGATGATGATGATTGCAAGTGGACGCAGGAGGATATAAAGAGTTTAAGTGCACCGACGCGGGTGGATTTTGCACGTTTTAATGCTATGTGGGAATTTGACACTAATGGTGATAGTCGGTGGATGTCCAGGGAGGAGTATGCTGATATTCTGTACGAAACGGCTAGAGATGTTGGTGTACCTGAGAAACTCAAGAAGCTGATATCTGAAATCAGCAACAATAACAAGAAGGAGAAGAAGAGGAAGAAGATAGAAAAGAGTAAAAAGAAGGAGAAAAAGAAGAAGAAGAAGAAGAAGATGATGTTGAAAAAGGGCTATTATGATGATGAGGATAACAAGGAGAAGTTAGAAAAGAAGGAGAAGAAGATGATGTTGAAAAAGGGCTATTATGATGATGATGAGGAGGAGGAGGATAACAAGGAGAAGTTACAAAAGAAGGAGAAGAATATGATGTTTTTAGAAACATATGCTGCTGATTTTGATCCTAAGGATCCTAAGGTTCAAGCTGAAATGGACGAAAAGTTGAATGATGTTAAGAGAAGAATCGTATGGCTGCACGATATCCATAAGCATTTAGGACCAGCCGCAGCAGATGCCGCAGCCATAGCCTCACTTGAAGCCGAAGATCCCGCAGCATCCTTAGCACAAGCTGCAGCCAAAGCCTGTGCTGCAGCCAAAGCCCTCGCACCAAACTACTAGTTTAATTTGCTTGCTTCCTTCCTTATAATATCTGTCTGTCTTTCTTTCTTTTGTGTGTGTTTATGTTTTAATTACGTCAACAACTTCAACTTATTGTCATCGTCTAAGTTATAATATTATGTATTCACTTTGGCTTTGTTATTTGTTTTTGCCCCCTGCCTGCCTGCCTAAATTTTTACAACAAGCCTATATAACTTGCTATGTTGGTTTGGTTTGGTTTTAAGCCAAACCCGGCTACCACCTAGGTTTACCGTACTCATCGACTTGCATACTTTACTCTTCTTTGATTGTTAGTTTCTCTAACTTGTTCCTTTTTCACTATTCAGGAACTGGTAAAGGCCCCTGCATTATTTTTACCCATTTACAATCCCCTATGTTATGGTTGCGTTGCTACATGCTAACCATTAGAATTTACCCAAACTCTCAAAGCAAAGTCCCTTCACTGGGTTTAACCTTTGAACTTGCTGGCATCTACAAGTTTGGTGGTTCTCTAAAATGCTTTTACATCTTCACCCATGGGTATTTAATTAAACAGTTTTATACAGTAGGAATGCTCTGTCTTAGTTAGGATAAGGGGTTCTCAAAAGTGTGGCAAATGTTGCTGCTGGTTTCGTGTGGTTGGGTCAATTTGGTTTTGTTATATGTATGGGGGTAAGCTTTTTAAACCGTACGGACCAAAGTTCACTTTGATAGTGCTAGCTACATATGGTATGAGAGGGACCTATAGGACCCTATCTTAGTATTAGGGGTTCTCACAATTGTGGGGTTTGTTTTACGGATCAAATAGTATGGAAATTATTGCTGCAGGGCTGCTGGTTTCGGGCTGTTTTTGTGTGGTTGGGTCAGTTGGGTTTGGCTATTTACATGGAGTAGGCATTAAACTGTAAGGACCAAAGGTCACATGATAATGCAGGGCCGTATACTCATGGGAAGTGGTCGTTTTCAAGTGTTATATTTACTGATTAAACAGTTTCATATGGTATGAAAGGGACCCGTAGGACTTTTATAATTGCAGGGATTGTACTGTTAGTATTAGTGGTTCTCGCAAATGTAGGTTTTGTTTTACGGGTCGAATAGTATGGCACCTATTGCTGCAGGGCTGCTGGTTTTGTACGCTTGGGTCAATTGGGTCAAATAGTATGAGTAAGCATTCTAAGCCGTAGGGACCAAGAACATGATAATGCAGGGCCTTATACTCATTGGAAGTGGTCGTGATTAGTTTGCTTAAAGTGTACAATTTCTGATTATGCTCGATTGAATAATTACACGTGGTCTGTGGTTGAGATTGTTTTTATCAGTAAATGGAGGTGTGTAGATGTTCGGAATGTAGTACTGCTGTACTAGTAAATTGTATCTGCTCCTACGGTTCTTTAACTAACACTAAACACAGACGTTGGGTATATGCATGCCCTTATGGTAAGTTTCAACTCCAGGCCTAAGTTTCAACTGTAGGCCTAGGAAAAGACAAGAATCCAGCTTGCATGTTCTCTTTACGGTTT
Organism: Artemisia argyi; assembly: GCA_030686995.1. NCBI lineage: Eukaryota > Viridiplantae > Streptophyta > Magnoliopsida > Asterales > Asteraceae > Artemisia > Artemisia argyi. The sequence continues at coordinate 45,123,515 of CM060685.1, read as the reverse complement.
GATATATTAACAACTACCGTCATATGGTCTATAAATGTCAAGGGTGCAATCTAACTAATTTAAAATTATAGCATCAGTGTAGAAGACCTACTGAAGATGTTTATGTATTTTTAAGTTGTGATTTGTATAAGCTTATCCCAAGTCATATGAATGAATTCATGTGTCTTAGTTGATGTTATTGTGCTCTTCTATGTGAAACAATGAGTTTTTTTTTTTTTTTTAAATGACCATGGTATTTTAAAAAAATAATACTCCGTAATTAACAAAGTATCAAAAACGCCCCGAAGAAAGTCAACAGAAACAACATTTAACGACATCATTTAACTAATCGAAATACGATATCTTCTTTTACACATTGTCGGTTCCTTCAAGTGATGGTGTCGGAACCATACCGTACATCATCAACGGACAGAGGCGTAACCAGGATTTTACTTTTGGGTAGGCCAAATAATTTTCGACACACTAACGAGTATAAAAAAAACTCAAAATAGAATAATCATTACACTAATTGTGAGCTTTTAGACATTTTGCATGCACCACCAATGTTAAAAAATACATGAACTATCATTAGAAAAGATTAGTTATGAGCAGTGTTGCAAAAAAAGGTCTACAAGGCCGATTAATCGTCGATTAGGTGCTACAAGGCCACCTACCTTGCCGATTTATGTAACTGGGTCAAACAAATAGGTCAACCGTGGTCAACAACGATCAACGGCGGTCAATGGTGGTCAAACTTTCCGGAAACCTATAAATCTTGCCGGAAGTACTCAAAACTCACTGTAAACTTATTTTGATCACTTATAGTAATTGTTTAAGTCTATTACAAGTTGTTTTTTAGAAAATAATTTTCTGGAAATACCTAAAACTCACTGAAAATACACAAAACTTGCCGAAAATAACCAAAATTTGGCAGTATTGCCAATCTGATTAATTATCGATTAATCTCGACTAGACCGATTACAAGCTACAAGGTGGTCGACCGCCCGACTACCGATTCGCGATTTTTGCAACCTTGGTTATGAGTCTTAATCAAAATTTTATTTTAGGCTTAGCAGTTAAAATTGGCATATATATATACAAACATATAAGAATATCATGGGCTTCTAGGTGGGTCATGGCCTACCCCACATCCCATTTGGCTACGCCACTCCGGATGGAGTCGACAATTACAAAGACATAATAGATTGGAACGTCAACAACGTCAACGCAGATTAAGAGTTTATAAACATGGCTAATATTTTATTTTTAATTAGCAAAATTTGATAAAGATGTCAACAAGATACTCCGTATTCACGATCATGGCCGATTGGTTGCTGAAAAGCTCATCTTGCATGAGTTTTTATTTTTTAATTTTGGTAAAAAAAGAAAGAAATAATTAAACATTATATTATATGCTATTAAATGTACGTACTTTGTTAAATATCTATACTCTATACGAAATAAAAAGCATGTACGTATATTCTTGAAAGTTAAAAATAAGTAATGTTAAATATCTAAAATACCCCTCCAAACTTAAATTTCTACATAAAAATTCAAAAAATGTTTCATTAATAAAATAGTTATCTTAACAATTCTCACCCAAAATTTCAAAAAAATGCATGGTAGCTTTTGAAAACTTTTACTAATGTAATTTCCAAATAAATAAATAAATAAATAATATAGAAAAAAAAAGATTTTTTTTCCCTAACACTAACAATTTCAAAAAATTCGTCCACAAACTTTATTATGTAAGACACCATATTACAACGTGTGTTTTATTGTTATGTTAGTTGATAGTTGATGAAAATAAATGACCACACAATTGTAAAAGTTTGCAGGTGTAAAATCGTGTTGCTAGAAAAGAAAAAGAAAAAGGAGGAGGGTAAGAAATGAAAATAAAATAAAGTAAGGTCGGATATAAAAAGAGGATATAGAGAAAGACAAACAAGCGTCAAAAGCAAACCCTAGGCTAGATCGATCAGAGATGGAGGACGATGATGATGTTTACACCTGGACGCCGGAGGATTATAAGCGTGCAAGTGCCCCAAGGCTGTCGGATTTTGCCCGTTTTAATGCTATGAGGGCATTTGACGATCTAAGGTTTGAGAACTCACTCAATTTGGTCGGTAATAGTCACTTGATGTCCAGGGAGGATTATGCTCTTTTAATAAACGAATCGATTCAAGATGTTCTTCCTGAGGCACTCAAGAAGAAGATGGAAGAGATGAAGAAGAAGAAGAGGAAGATGGAATGGGAAGGGGGTGAATGTCAATCTAAAGAGAAGAAGAATAAGAAGAAGAAGAAGATGGAATTGGAAGGGGGTGAATGTCAATCTGAAGAGAAGAAGAAGAAGAAGATGAAGAAGAAGAAGAAGATGAAGATGAAGATCGACAAGAGGCCGAGTAACAAGAACAAGTGGTATGATGATTTATCTCCTGCTGATGTTTTTCAATACTATGCTGAAGCTGAAGGGGTAGATTATGAATTCATAGATCCTGAGGATCCCGAGTTTCAAGCCGAAGTTGCTCAGAAGAGAAAGTTGTTTGAGGAAGCATCCAAGTGGCTGGAAGATATATATAACAAGGAGGGACCAGTCGTAGCAGAAGCCAAAGCCAAAGCCGCAAATGAAGCCATAGCCAAAGCCAGAGCCGCAAATGAAGCCATAGCCAAAGCCAGAGCCGCAAATGAAGCCAAAGCCAAAGCCAAAGCCAAAGCCAAAGCCAAAGCCAAAGCCAAAGCCAAAGCCAAAGCCAGAGCCAGAGCCAGAGCCAGAGCCAAAGCCAAAGCCGCAAATGAAGCCATAGCCAAAGCCACAAATGAAGCCGCAGCAGATGCAGCATTTCAAGCTGCAGCACCGCCTGTTTAATTTCCTTACAATATGTCTTTTGTGTGTTTAACATGTTTTAATTAGGTGAACAACTAATAACTTATCGTCGTCGTCTAAGTTAGTATAATGTATGTGGCTTTCTTGTTTGTTTTTGTTTCCTGCTTGCCTAGATAATTCAACACAGTCTCATCAAGCAGCCTAGCATTGTTGGTTTAATCAACACGGCTAGCAGCTAGGTTTTCCATACCGATCGAGTTGCATACTTTACTTTACATTGATTGTAATTCTATTAGTTTCTGTAATTTGTTCGTTTTTCACTATTGACATGCGTAGGCAGCTGCATAACTTTTTACTGGTTTTTACCCTTTTACAATCCCCTATATTATGGTTTCTCAAATGGGTGCCGGTGCCCTACATGCTAATCATTAGAATATAGCCAAACTCTCAAAGCAAAGTTGAAAATAACCTTTGAACTTGCTTGTTAATTGCTGGTTTCAAGACATCTACAAGTTTGGTGGTTCACGCCTGCTACTAAAATGTTTTACTGCTATCTAAAGATGAAAATGTTGGCTGGGACGTGGTCTGTGATTGAGATTGTGTTATCAGTAAATGGAGGTTGTAGATGCTCGGAATGTAATACAAGTAAATTGTATCTGCTCTTATATGGTTATTTCAACCTACACTAAACACCGACGTCGTATATATGCCCTTGTGGAAAGTTTCAACTGTAGGCCTAGGGAAAGACGAGAGTCCAGCTAGCATGCCCTCTTTACAGTTTGATATATTAACAACTACCGTAAAGGTCTATAAAAGTCAAGGGTGCAATCTCAATAATTTGGAATTATATGCATCACTGTAAAACACCTACCGAAGATGTTTATGTATTTTCAATTTGTGATTTGTATAAGCTTAATCCCCAAGTCATATGAATGAATTCATGTGTCTTTGTTGATGTTAACGTGCTCTTCTATATGAAACAATACAATTATTTTCTTGTCATAGGATAGCAAGTCTATGATTTAAAATTCATATTGAAGTCTCATGAAAAATGTTATAATTGCTAAACAAAATTAGTATTATTGTCAATTTTGGCTGGATGGACAAGGCGACATAATGATTGTTTATCCTAATGATGATTTCATAAAACACAAAACACTAATATTTATGGTGGTAAAATTGATATGTCAAATGGCTGTGCTATTTGACAGTCATTTTTCTAGTGTAAGTTCATTCAGATATGCTATATGTGGTTGACACAGTAAGTTTCATGTCAACAAAACTGATCCAACCATTATTTGCAAGTGTAAAATACTTAAAAGTAAGCGAGTACCAGCCTGCTAAATTCTGTAACTCCTTATTTTAGGGTAGAATAAGCATACAAGTGAGTTTTGTCGTCAAACACTTGAAACTGCTTATCTTCCAAAAATTAGCAGATATGTATGTGGTTCACAATGAGTAATCTGTTGTAAGGAATGAAACAGTCATCTCTTATTGTGTATTAAAGTATGAGTATATATGCTACTTACTAACGTCATTTTATTATTGTGAAAGTTTTATAATTTGATGTGAATATTTCCAGTCCAACAAATAGAACTCTTGAGTACACTTCACGAAAGGATGGACGTTGGTATTTATATACACCATATGGTCAGGAACCAATTTTGCAGAGATATTGGAGCTAGGCTTTCTTTTAATCAACCACAAAACAAAAAGATGAATATAAATCAAGCGAGCTTCTACATATCTATATCTATAGATATATATAAAGCATTAAATAGGAAGGCTTAAAAATTTCAGATTCGACACTTTCTAATTGTAGAAATTGTAGAATTAAGTAAAATATAAAAGTAATACCTGCTGGGAATCGAACCCAAGCCTCGGGGGTAAGAGCCAAGAATGCTAACCACTGGTAAACAATGATATTTTCTTTACTATTTGCAAAACCATATATATAAACAACATTCGCAACTAAACATTTTTTCAGTTACATTTAGCCGATATGAAACACTAACATAATTCTATTAGTCCCTGTTCAACTGATTGTATTATACAAATGATCCATGATCCCATATTAATTATTATATAAATACTTTACAAACTAAACAACACAAAAGTTCATACTCCATCGGATAAATACGATTGAAAAAAATCTTACATGTCAAAGAAGATTTTTTAAATTAAATGACCATGGTATTTTTAAAAAATAACTAACAAAGTATATGCATCCTTAAAGATAATTAGCATAGTATTTAATTATTGGAGATATGATGCCTACTTTATAAAGTTGGCAAGTTACCTACTTTTCTTTGTAAAAATGGGTAGGGACAGAGACTGAACTGTATGAGGGGCTTACTGCAGGGACTGAACTGTACATTTTGTAAACTTTTTTCAAAGAGAATTGCCTACATTTAAAAGTAGGCATCATTTCCCCTTAATTATATTCTTCTTTTTATAAAATCAAGAGTATAAAACTCATGAAAGAAGAGTGTTATTTAACAGCCATCGTCCTCATCGTTGTCTAGTGCCTTGTCTCATGCATCCTCGTCATTGCCTCATCGTTGTCTAGTGCCTTGTCTCCTGCATCCTTAACGATGACAATGATGATCTACAGTGATGACTCCTGCATTGTGTTGATTTGATCAATAAGAAAAGCAAAATCATAGAAACTAAGGAACAACATCACATGAAAACAATAATTATCACAAAATTCACATGAAACTATGAAAGTGTAGGAAACGGTGTACACTTTTATTAATAAATTAGATTACAATAAATAATAAAATTAACAGAATGTAAATAACAGAAAATAAAATACAGACAGAATGGAGTAGAAGCAGAAGACAGACACTATATAACGTAAATTAAATGAAAGCAGTAAAAGCACGAGGCTCGTGTTATACACGATTCCCTTAAAACAGATTCGCCGTCTGTTTCCCAGGGTACAACGTACAAAGCTGTTGCACAGCCGGACTTGACTTACTTGCCTGAAAGATCACGAAAACCTGTGTGCTTCTGATCGAAAAGAATGCTGGAAATCGGCTGCAAGAGTTGCGTTTTTCTGTGTATTAAAACCGAATGAGGTATGGCTTTATTTATACTAAAAAGCTGTCTTGTCCTCCAAGACTAAATAAACACCATAATTAACAAATCTGTTAACTTAAAACACGATTTGCATATATTATATTTACACAACAATATTCTGTAAACTTTATCTAAAAGTTTCAAATCCATTCCTAAAATAGATTTGCAGAATTACTGGAAAAGATTAACCCGAACCGGCAGCAAAAAGATACGCACGTATGCGAGGCTTCGGAGCTGCATTCGTGTCCACAGGTCGCGCGGGCTCGCATGAGTTCAGAAGCTTCGACCTCAATTTGACCCAGAAATCCCACAATCTGCACCCCCTCTTGCGCGCGCGCACGTAGGAGTGGGAGCATAGCTCACCTAAAGAAATTTGGAAGCAAATACCAACAATTCCTTATAAACAAGCATTCACTTCTTGTTTTGGGCGATGTGGGACTTTTCTATTTTTGTGTTTCACGTGCCTCACTTTGAGACACGATATCTCATTCATTTCAACTCTATTTTGGACATTCTTTAGCTCGTTGCGAAGCTCTCTTGGAGGAGAACAAAACGCCCCCAAGTAACACAAATATATGTAACATATACATACATTAAATAATGTCCAAAATTTTGCAAAACTAATTTTTCCAACAATCCCCCACATGAATGGAGATCGGTCGAAAACACACGAAAGTTTCCGCGAAATTTCTGCGGTTAAGTCTTGCTTAGGATAGGTAGGTGTGACCCTTTGAACCTTCCCTTGTGAGATGCACTTAGTCTCCTAGATCTGAGTAGACGCGATGTCCTTGAACTCAACATCTATTTACGTAGACGACAATACACACTCACACAAGACTCTCCCTGACCTTGTCAAGTCCTCATAGTCGTATTCGTTATGGTCATGAATACTAGCCTGGTTCTGCAAGAGCTCTTAAGAATTGCGCACCCACAATTCCCTTCGAAGCGACCCCACTTCTCTCTCACATAGGTGATTTCATCTTGAATCATTAAAAACACATGTTTTGTGATTTCATCTTGAACCATTATGCTTTATGATTTCATCCTGAATCATAAAAACCATATGTTTAACCTTTCAACAAGTCACATTTGTTATAGGTATGGACTAGGAAGTTACAATATATAAGTAACTCCCCCACATTGACGTGACTTCCCCCACATTTCTATGATTAGGTTGTCCTATTGAACCCAGATCTTGGGACCTCCAGTCAACTGGGTTAGGTTTTCCTTCATAGAAACTCATTCCTTCAAGGGCTTTAATCCCATTCCTTTAGACGACTTACTAACTAACTCTCTGCTTAAGCCTTTCGTAAGCGGATCCGCAATGTTATCCTTTGACTTCACATAGTCAATTGAGATAACTCCTGTTGAGAGTAGTTGTCGTATCGAATTATGTCGACGACGGATATGTCTGGACTTTCCATTATACATTATGCTATGAGCTCTGCCAATTGCCGATTGACTATCACAATGTATACTAATGGCCGTTACCGGTTTAGGCCACCTTGGTATGTCCTCTACGAATTGTCGTAGCCATTCCGCCTCTTGTCCGCATTTATCTAACGCGATAAATTCTGATTCCATCGTGGACTTAGCTATAACAGTTTGCTTGGAAGACTTCCAAGATATAGCTGCCCCTCCTAGTGTAAACACATATCCACTAGTCGATCTAGAATCCTTTATGTCAGATATCCAATTTGCATCACTGTATCCTTCAATAACAGCTCGATATCTTTCGTAATGCAGTCCATAATCGCGACTGTATCTCAAATAATGAAGTACCCTAGTCATAGCTCCCCAATGTGCATAACTTGGATTACTAGTATACCTACTTAGCCTACTAACAGCATATGCTAAGTCAGGTCGGGTACCTGTCATTAAGTACATTAACATGCCAATAATTCTTGAATACTCTAATTGGGCAACACCTGCGCCTCTATTTTTAGATAGATGCTTGCTGGTGTCAATTGGAGTTCTAGCTAGGCCGGAATCCCCCGCATTATGAGTATTCAGAATTTTGTCCACGTAATGTGCTTGACTCAACACAAGTCCATTCTGAGTTCGTATGATCTTTATTCCAAGGATCACATCAGCCAAACCCATATCCTTCATGTCAAACTTTGATTTCAACATGTCTTTAGTAGATTTGATCATCTTGTCGTTACTGCCAACGATAAGCATATCATCAACATATAAACACAAGATTACATATCCACTACTTGTGTCTTTTACATAAACACACTTGTCGCATTCATTAATTTTGAATCCACTCTCTAGCATGGTGTGGTCAAATTTTTTGATGCCACTGTTTGGGAGCTTGCTTTAAGCCATATAATGACTTAACAAGCCTACAAACTTTGTTCTCTTGTCCAGGAGCTATGAAACCCTCAGGTTGGTTCATGTAGATCTCTTTTTCTAAATCCCCATTTAGAAAAGCCGTTTTTACATCCATTTGGTGAATTTCCAAATTTCTTAAAGCGGCAATAGCAAGTATCATCCTAATCGATGTTATTCGTGTAACAGGCGAATATGTATCAAAATAATCTAGACCTTCACGTTGTCTAAATCCTTTGATTACCAATCTTGCTTTGTACTTGTCAATGGTGCCATCGGCTTTCATCTTCTTCTTGAAGATCCATTTATAGCCTAGTGGTTTACAACCAGGAGGTAAATCTACGAGCTCCCAAGTATGATTTTGTAAAATAGAATCTATTTCACTTTTAATGGCTTCTTTCCATTGAGGCCCTTCTGAGGAAGTTACCGCTTCTTGATAAGAAGTAGGTTCATGTTCTACCATAAAAGAAACAAAATCGGGTCCAAACGATTTCTCGGTTCTTGCCCTTTTGCTTCTTCTAGGTTCTTCTTCTTCTTCCTCAATTTGATCTTGTCTCTCATCTTGGAGATCATTATCATCTCGTTGTCTCTTATCTTGGACAACATTGTCATCTATTCTAGATGAACTTCCAGTTTCCTTAGTTAAACAAGGAAATATATCTTCAAAGAAGGAAACATTCCTTGATTCCATTACAGAACCCTTTTGTATATTTGGGTTTTCGAATCATGTACAATGAAACGATAAGCACTGCTATTCCTAGCATATCCAATGAATATACAATCCACAGATTTAGGTCCAATCTTTTGGGCCTTGGGAGTCGGTATAGCTACCTGGTGTGTATTAATTTACACACCTATTCATGGCCAAATATCGACCCAAATAGACTATTTTGCTAACCAAATGCCAAAGAAATGTATGTTTTATATTTGTGTATGTGCAGGTACGGATATAAGAAAAATAGACAAAAACAAGCTAAAAACCGACAAAAACGAGCACGAGATTGGAAAAAGGTAAAAAGCCGAAGCCGAGGAAGAAATTTATCCAAGAAAAGCCCAAAATGACAAAAGTAATCCTTAGAGATTCAGAGAATAACAAAAGAGACTTTTAGTTGAAATATGAAGACCTTTACAATAATGACCCTCCAAGTTTTAGCAAGTTGTCAACTTTGGTCCTTTGAAGAACTTTGGAAGAAAAGTCAACTCAATTCCTCCAAGTTACAAGATCGTTACGTGTAGTATTTAGTTGCATTTGTAGCGTTTTAAAATGTTTTAACTAGTTTTCTCATGTTTTGTAAAAGTCTAGGGGCTAATTATGCAACAAACTAAAAGATTAGAAAAGCCCTAGCCCCTAGCCTATAAATACCCCTTAAACACCAACTTTGAAAGGTTGGTTGTTGAGGGTTGGTCCTCATAGTAGTAGGAGTAGTGTAGTTTTATTTTTATGAAGTATGTGTTTTATCTCACTTTCTCTCTCTAGCTTTATCTTTCTAAAAATCTTTAATTTTTAGTTGTTAAATTCGTGTTTTTATTGCTGGGAATTAAAGTTTATGGTTAAACTATGTTGTTTAGTAATAAATTTGGTAGAAAAACATTAGTTTTAGGCTTTATTTTGGATCAAAATGGTGTTTTGTTATGTTTTTATCGAGTTAGAATTTAAATTTTATCGAGTTTGAATTTTTGCAACAGTATCGAGTTTGAGTAATTCTACTTAGGGACTAAAATGCAAACAAAAAAACTTTCGAGTTTGAAAACAAAAAAAATATACCGAGTTTGATTTAATAAAATTGTATCGAGTTTGAGTAATAGCTAGGGACCTTTTTGCAATTTATCGAGTTTCGTTTTCGAGTTACGGTTTTTATTTGCAAAGTTACCGAGTTTGGAATTTTTTTCAAGTTACCGAGTTTGAATTTCGATGTAGGGACCTAATTGCAAAACAATGTTTATCGAGTTTGAGAATTTCGTCTTACCGAGTTTGGATTTTTTTAATACATTACCGAGTTTAGTTTAGTTTAGGTTTTTTTTTTTTTTTTTTTTTTTTTTTTTTTTTTTTTTTTTTAATTTTTCTAGTATTGATTTTTCCAAGTTTCATTTCTTTTCGCGAGTTAGCCAAGATTATCGAGTTAGATAATCATTACCTCATCGTTTATCGAGTGAGGTTCTCTTATGCTTTATGCTAAGGCGAAACTCTGCCGAATTTTAGTTTGGCTTATCTAGTTTGTTTCTTTTATCGAGTCTTTTTATTTTATCGAGTAACTTTATTTTATTAATATGAGTTCCGAGTAGTTTATTAGTGTTTGCTTGGTGGCACGAGTTTGTGAGTTAAGTGTGGATTACTTAAAAGGGGTCGTGATTAATAATGGTTATGATTATTTAGACTTGTAATTTTATTATTTGAAGGGCAAAAGCCGGAGAATAACCAAATTACAAATCTAGTAATTATTTTCTTTTTAAAGGATTATTTTCAAAATAAACCAACGTTGTGAGAAAATAGTTTTGTTTAAGGAAAATAATTCGTTGTCAATCCTTAACCCACACTTGATGAACTTATTCACGTCGCTTAGCAAACATATTATTTTTAAAGTCTTTTTCCCATCTTATTTTTCTTTCTTGTTTTAAATCTCTTATTGTTTTATTGTTTTTTAATTGCTATTTCATTTCTTTTAGAATAAAAACTTTAAAAATTCTCAATTATATTTTCCCATTCACTTCACAATCACGCGACACAAGCCGACTCAATCGCCGTCTTACCTTCGTTGGGACATAACGACCCGAGGAACATACTTTCACGAGCATTTCTTCGGAAAACAAACCTATATACTAAAAACTATAAAATCACTACCTTTGCTAGACACCTCCACACTCGTAAGTACTGATATGATGGTTTTCTTCCCATCCATAGTTCATAAGGGGTCTCTTCTTTTTCCTTACGAGGTATCTTATTTAAAAGATAAGTAGCCGTTAGAATGGCTTCCCCCCACATGTCCTGGCTTAAACCAGAACTTATCAACATGGCATTAACCATTTCCTTCAAGGTACGGTTCTTCCTTTCGGCAATACCGTTTTGCTGAGGTGAATAAGGAGCAGTGAATTCGTGTCTAATTCCATGTTTAGCACATCGATCAGCAAATGGAGACACATATTCACCTCCTCTATCACTTCGTACAACCTTGATTTTCTTATTAAGTTGATTCTCAACTTCGTTTTTGTATAGAACAAACTTGTCTATAGCTTCATCTTTACTTTTTAACAAGTAAACATAGCAATACTTTGTACAATCATCAATAAACGTGATAAAGTACTTATTGCCACCTTTTGTGGGTAGTGATTTCAAATCACATATGTCAGTGTGTATCATATCAAGTGGTTCGGTTTTTCGATCAACCGATTTGAAAGATGCTCTTGTAAGTTTGGCTTCAACACAAGTTTCACATTTATATTTTGAGTCAATATGGAAATTAGGTATGCAGTTAAATTTAATCAAACGGCGCATTGAATTAAAATTTACATGTCCAAGACGGCCATGCCACACATTAGAAGACTCAATCAAATAAGCAGAAGAATTCATTTTATTGATATCATTCTTAACAACCATTACATTGAGTTTAAACATACCATTCAGGGCATATCCCCTACCAACATACATTTGATTCTTAGAAAGAACAAACTTATCAGACTAAAAAACAAGACGAAAACCAAACTTGTTCAACAGCCACCCAGACACAAGATTCTTGCGAATCTCTGGAACATACAAGACATTAGTCAACTTGAGCTCTTTCTCGGATGTCATCTTCAGGATTACATCTCCTTCGCCCTTGATATCAGCAGTTGCAGAGTTGCCCATGTACAACTTGTCTCCATTGTCAACCGCTCTGAAAGAGTGAAACATACTCTTATCAGCACATACATGACGGGTAGCCCAAGTATCAACCCACCATTCCCTGTTGTTGGAACCTACCAGGTTAACTTCAGAGATCATGGCAATGATGTCAGAAACCATAGCAATCATGTCCACATCATTCACCATATTTGCCTCGCGTGGAGTCACCCGCTTCGGCATCTTACAGTTAGTAGCACGGTGACCTGGCTGGTCACAATTGAAACACACCCCTTGGAACTGCTGTTTCACAATTGCAGGTTTAAGAGCAAGGTACTCAGACGTCCCTTTGCCCTTCTTGTCATTCTTTCCTTTCCCCTTGCCTTTTCCCTTGACATGAGACTTTGAAGATGACGAAGCATGCTCAACCAGATTTGCCTTGGCAGAATCAGGCGTATAAGTGTTTTTCTGAGCCAGCTTGTTGTCCTCTTCAATACGAAGACGAACAACCAAGTCTTCAACACTCATCTCCTTTCGCTTATGCTTCAGGTAGTTCTTGAATTCTACCCAGCTTGGAGGTAACTTTTCAATGATAGCAGCAACTTGAAAAGTTTCACTCAAAGTCATTCCTTCAGCATGAATGTCGTGTAGCAAAATCTGCAGATCTTGAACCTGACTCATCACTTTCTTTGAATCATCCATCTTGTAATCCAAAAAGCGTGCTACCACGAACTTCTTTGTACCAGCATCCTCAGTTTTGTACTTGCGTTCCAATGACTCCCATAATTCTTTGGCAGTCTTGGTCTTGCAGTACACGTTGTACAAAGAGTCAACCAAACCATTCAGAACATATTTGTGACACAAAAAATCTGAATGCTTCCAAGGCTTGCACAACCTGTTGATTAGAGGATTGACCTTCCGCAGGAGTTTCCACTTGAGGTGGGTTCTCTTTTAAGAACCGCGCAAGGTTCAAAGTAGTGAGATAAAAGAACATCTTCTGTTGCCACCTCTTAAAATTCTGCCCATTGAATTTTTCTGGTTTCTCAGCATGATTAACAACTGTGTTGGTCACTGGCGCACCGGACACATGCACAGTAGTAGTCCCAGGAGGAGTAGTGTTTGTCATCCTGAAAATCAAACACAAACAGTTAAACAAACTGTTGCAAATCGGTATCTACTTGTACCAGATCTGACTCAACGAAACTCTATCTTGGTTTCGATAAATCAGTTAATAGAAACTCAATCTTGGTTTCAATAAACTGATTAGAACAACTGCTTAAAAAAAATGTTATAGATCTGTACACCAAATCTGTAAATTAAATCTGTTTAATTAAAACTGATTTCCAAAGAAACTCAACAAGGTCTCGATAGAAAACAGTTTATAAATCTGTTAAAATAATTAATCCGATTTAAACAAAGTGTTTTAATTCGGTTAAACCGAATCTGTTTTAAGACTGCAGGAAACGGTGTACACTTTTATTAATAAATCAGATTACAATAAATAATAAAATTAACAGAATGTAAATAACAGAAAATAAAATACAGACAGAATGGAGTAGAAGCAGAAGACAGACACTATATAACGTAAATTAAATGAAAGCAGTAAAAGCATGAGGCTCGTGTTATACACGATTCCCTTAAAACAGATTCGCCGTCTGTTTCCCAGGGTACAACTTACAAAGCTGTTGCATAGCCGGACTTGACTTACTTGCCTGAAAGATCACGAAAACCTGTGTGCTTCTGATCGAAAAGAATGCTGGAAATCGGCTGCAAGAGTTGCGTTTTTCTGTGTATTAAAACCGAATGAGGTATGGCTTTATTTATAATAAAAAGCTGTCTTGTCCTCCAAGACTAAATAAACACCATAATTAACAAATCTGTTAACTTAAAACACGATTTGCATATATTATATTTACACAACAATATTCTGTAAACTTTATCTAAAAGTTTCAAATCCATTCCTAAAATAGATTTGCAGAATTAATGGAAAAGATTAACCCAAACCGACAGCAAAAAGATATGCACGTATGCGAGGCTTCGGAGCTGCATTCGTGTCCGCAGGTCGCGCGGGCTCGCATGAGTTCAGAAGCTTCGAACTCATTTTGGCCCAGAAATCCCACAATCTGCACCCCCCTGCGCGCGCGCACGTAGGAGTGGGAGCATAGCTCACCTAAAGGAATTTGGAAGCAAATACCAACAATTCCTTATAAACAAGCATTCACTTCTTGTTTTGGGCGATGTGGGACTTTTCCATTTTTGTGTTTCACGTGCCTCACTTTGAGACACGATATCTCATTCATTTCAACTCTATTTTGGACATTCTTTAGCTCGTTGCGAAGCTCTCTTGGAGGAGAACAAAACGCCCCCAAGTAACACAAATATATGTAACATATATATACATTAAATAATGTCCAAAAGTTTGCAAAAAACACTTTGCAAAACTAATTTTTCCAACAGAAAGTATCATACACTTGTATTGATTTACTCAAATGTATAAAAAACACCCCAAAGAAAGACAACAGAAACAACATTTAACGACATCGTTTTCCTAATTGAAATATAATATCTTCTTTTACACATTGTTGGTTCCTTCGAGTGATGACGTACAATCATACCATACAACATCATATAACTGGACGGAGTCGACAACTACAAAGGCGTAAGAGATTAGAAAGTCAACGCATATTAGGAGTTTATAAACGTGGCTGATATTTTATTTTTAATTAGCAAAATTTGAAAAGATGTCAACAAGATACTCCGTATTCACGATCATGGATTGGCAGCTGAAAAGCACATCTTAGAGTATAATTTGGTAAAAAGAAAAAGAAATATTTAAATATCATTTTAAATACTTTTAGATGTACATACTTTTTTAAACATCTTTTTACTCTATCTTAAATTCACTAATTTTATATCATAATGGGTAAATTACATAAGGATGGTAGTTAGGCGGGCAACAAGCTGCGCCGCCACCACTTTCTGAATAGAAAATACAAATCTGCTAAAAACAAACCCCCGCCCTTGGGGGTGGAAAAGTTGCTGTGCACTACGCGCTGAACCTGAGCCAAAAACCGCACCGCCTCCGTTGCCAAGGAACTGAACGTGACGAAGGCCAAGGGAACGAAAACATGCTGATTATCCTCACACGCTTTAGCGTGCTTTTCCACTTTCTTGGATTCAGCTCTCATGACCGCTTGCCCGGCCACAAACCCACTATCCAGATGCCCAACTAGGGGGACACCCCGGTAAGATCAACACACGCATGTTTCCTACCTTCCCAACCAAAAACTAAGACGTCTGCTGGGCGCAAGGTGGACCTCCCCTCCGCGGGGTCTGTGAGAAAATTAACTGACGCCTCTTTTCTTGCGGAGAACCCCGCTCTCCTAAGGATGTCTGCCAATGCATCCCGGACAAAATCATGCCGATATTTAAACCCTGGCAATTCCTTACAATGTAACGCATGTTACCCATACTTATCAAGGCATGCTTTGCGGCAGACCAGGCAATTTTCATCATCGGGGAAAATGGGGATCATCAGCCGGTATTTAAGGATTGCCCTGTACTCTACTGCCGACATTCGTTGCCCCAATCCTTTGATAGGTAACACAGTAAGGAAGTCCTGGGCGTGAGGCTTTTTCAGGCATTCCAAGACGGCCTTCTGACGGGCGGACAGACGGAATTCCTCCTCCAAACTTTGTGCGATTCGGCTATAAAGAGCATTCGCCAGAGTTTTCTGTGGCTTATTGGGGGCGGTGTCCTTATTAAAGAAACCGCCAATATCAAAGTCAGGAAGGGATCGTTGCAAAGGGTCAATAGCACCAGAATAATCCGTGTCAACGTGAGCAACCCCACTGTTACGTAATATGTGGTCTTGCAGCCCCTAGGACTCGGATCTGGAAGCCACAAAAGCATAGGTAGCCTCGTCTCGGGCTGAGGAGAGGCCTAACCCACCAAGTCGAAGCGGCAAAGTCGCAACCCGCCACTGGAGGTCCCCAAAAAACGCCCCCCCCCAGACAACAATGTCTTCTATGGCCTCCCGAAGGCCTTTGTCGAAACAGGAAACAACATTTTCCACAAAGGGAGGCTGACAGGTACGCAAACCGAAGAGCAACTTGGCCACACCCATACATGATCTAAGCAATAGAAGCTTTCTTTGGGGATCCCGCAATCTCGGGAGGAGCCCCATGAGGTCAACAGCCCGCGCTGCCCTTTTAGCAGATATATCACTTATGAAACCGGCGTCGCAGCTAACTGCCCCACCAAGCAGTTTGACCCCCCGCTCCGGTCTACCAATGTCACTAGGAAACAGACCTGGCCGGATCTTCCCCCCATCACACGACGGCCAGAAAACCTCAGTTTTTCTAATATTGAGCTGGAGCCCTAGAGATGACCGCTCCCAGCTAATAATGTCAAGTGCTTGAGCCACCTGAACAGAATCCCCGATAATAGTCCCGTCATCTAAGTACCAAGCATGGAAGGGAAGGGCGCAGTTATCCTGTATCTTTAGCACGAGGGGGTGTAAAGCTAAAGCAAAGAGCAAGGGCCCCAAAAGGTCCCCTTGCTGAACCCCAGCGTAGGCCCCAAGACGCTCATTCCTCACATACAACCTAGCTGGCTGAGCATACAGGAACTGAACCCATGGGAAAATGGAAGGGCAGTGACAATGAAATTCCCGTAACAGAGCAGAACGATCAATAGCATTGAAAGCGTTAGAAAAATCAATTGTAAGCATAGCAAGCGAGCCATCATCAAACCTGTTGGCACTATGAAGCACAGCCTCCGCCCCATTTGGAATCCCAACCCTAAACTGAAAGTCCCCTAAATATTTAACAGCTTCTTTCCCCACTTTCTTCATGGCCACCTTAGAGACCAGTCTCCTCTATATGGCCCCAACGACAATAGGGCGGATTCCATTGTCAGGCTTAAGCAACGGAGTGAGGGGAGCCGAAGCAATATATTCTGCGAGCACCTTGGGGCACAACCCCCCCAGCCACAGATTAACCAACTCAGTGATAACAGCTATCAACCCAGATGCCGTAGCTGTCCCTTCGCTACCAAGGGCATCCATCAAGTGTTGAGCCCGCAGGCCATCACGCCCACAAGATGTCCCTTTCGGGAACGATTTCACACACCGGTAAATGCACTCATCTTCCACAGTTAAGGCCGGTTGGGTCAGGGGTAAGGAGGGGAGATTAGGAGGCGGCACAATGGGGTGCTTGTCAATAAGATCTTGCATGGTAGATTCCCCTTGGGGGGCGACCCCATTGGAGCACAACACTTTAACCGCTATAGTGAAGTGACCATCACTAACCTTCCTAAGGCACTGCTTGACGTTGGGGTTGACCTCATCGGATCCCTCCGCTGAAGCTGCCCTTGCAGGGAGGACCCTTCCCCCTCCATCGGGAAAAAACAACGCAACCAAATCCACAAAACCAGAACCATCTTTCCACATAGATAAAGCCTGTCGAATGCTGTCACATTGCAAGGACTTACGGTTCCCAGACCTTCTCTCCTGCCTAGAAGATGGAGTAACAACTTTGAGAGTACAACGAGGGAAAAGCAAAAGCTTGACCCAGTTTCCAACAGAACCCGGAGAGGCCACAACCTTACGAATGGCACCTGCTAAAGCATGCACAAAAGCCATACGACAACTGGGGGGATGCTTTTAACAGTCCTAACTGGGAGAGAGAAAACCCGATCCAGGAGGGCGACGTCACCCACCACACAATCCGTTTTTCCTTGTTCAGGCTCCATTTCAGGGTCCATAGGCATCGGAATCCCCACAATGTAATCCCCAGTTGACCCAGAAACCCCATAGAATGTGAAAACACCATCAGGATGGTGACACCCTCTACTAAGGGCGTGCATCCTCATACATCTCCCGCATAACCAATACCCAAAAGTCTGCAGGGTTTCCCCAACCGTGGAAAACAGATCAAAGTCTCTGCAAAGCACTTCCTTAGAGAAATCCCTGCGCTCGTCATCCTTGAAATGGAACTGCTGAAGGTGTGGGATCTGTCTGTTGTAACCTCCAGAAAGGGGCACAACCACACCCCGTTGGAGCTGGTAGCAGCACCCCCATCAGTGCCTTTCAAAGCATTGCGCTTCCCCATCGCCGGACCCATATGAAACCGAAAAATATCCCCCAGGAAAACAAAACAAGGAACCCCCGTCTCAAGATGAGAAGGAGACCGCAAACAAACCCACCGAAGAACCAAAGGAAAGGGAAGCAACTTGCAATTGTCCGCCCCTCTCAGGATACGAAATCGAGAGGGTTTTGTTGGAAAACAGAAAAAAAAAATGAAATTAAACTTAAGGGTTTTGTTGGTAATTACCTTGTGAATCCATTAATTTTTTTAATTTGGAAAATGGGAGGGTAATTGATTTGAATTTAGGGTTTTGATTTTTTAGGGTTTTGATGTGGGGGAAAAGAGTGAATGGCGAATACAGTTGAAAATCAGTTGAAAAAATAAATCAGGTGAAAATATAAAAATTAAATTTTATTTTTTTATATTTTTTAAAAGTGTTTTATAATTTACAAAACATGTTGTTGACTTTCTAAATCAAACTTTGATTTTAAATAGTTTTATTTGTATTATAGAATATATGTGATGCAAAATATATAAATGAATTGTGTTTTAAATATATTTTCATTCGGTATAATTTTTATAAAATGTTATAAAAGCAAAAATATTTAAGGTTGAAGTTTCGATTCAAAATGTCAAATTGAATTTATATTTTGAGACGGACAGAGTAATATACCATGCTTCCCAAACAAAACTCATGGTTGTACACGATTGAAAAAAGAGAAAAAGTAGAAGGCTACTTTTTGAAAATAAAATAAAGTAAGGTCGGTTGGTTTGTTTAGTGACGATATATAAATATAAAGAAAGAGGGTGGGGGTATTATAGAAACACAGAAACAAAGAATCGCAAACCCTAGATCGATGAGATCAGAGATGAAGAAGGATGATCGCTGGACGGATGACTATTTTAAGCATCTCGGTGCAATGACGATGCTGGATT
Organism: Artemisia argyi; assembly: GCA_030686995.1. NCBI lineage: Eukaryota > Viridiplantae > Streptophyta > Magnoliopsida > Asterales > Asteraceae > Artemisia > Artemisia argyi. The sequence goes on along the minus strand of CM060685.1, from coordinate 45,104,455 downwards.
TTGTACGTTTTAATGCTATGGTGGCATATGATAACGGAATGAACGGGCATAGTAGCGGGATGTCCAGGCGGGAATTTGCTCTTTTAACAAGCGAATCGGGTATGGATGTTCTTGCACCAGAGTTACTCAAGTTGGAGGCAAGCGGCAACAAGAACAAGAAGAGTGATGATGATAAATCTGAAAGCAGCAACAAGAACAAGAAGAGTAAGAAGAAGATGGAAGGGTGTGAATCTGAAAGCAGCAACAAGAACCAGAGCGAAACTGACATGAAGAAGATGATGATTGAACATGCAGGAGGTTATAGATTCCGGCTAGATCCTACGAATCCTGAGGTTCAAGCTAAAATTGCCGAGATGACAAAAGAGTCTATGAGAAGAGCCATTTTAAGGGAGAAAAGTCGACAAGCCGCAGCCAAAGCCCAAAGCCGCGACGATGCACTGATTGTTAATTAGCTTCCTTCCTTCTTTCCTTATAATATACCTATGTGACTCTGTCTGTATGTCTTTGTATGTGTTTTAGAACTTCAACTTATTATTGTCTTAGTTATATAATCTTCACTTTGGTTTTGTTGTTGTATGTTTTTGCCTCCTGCCTGCCTGCCTAAATCATTCATTTAACAGTCATCATATATGTTTACAACAGCTTACCTAGCTATGTCGGCTACCAGCTAGGTTTACCATACTTGCATACTTTACTTTGATTGTACTTCTATTGGTCCGTTTAACCTTTGAACTTGCTTGTTCATTGCTCGTTTCAAGACATCTACGGTTCACCACTTCTATGCTATCTAAAATGCTTTTACATGTTCACTCAGGTTTATATAAATTATTATAAACAGCTTCATATGCTATGGTAGGGCCCGTAGGAATGCTTTCTTAGTTAGGATTACGGCTTCTCACATCACATGTGTGGCAAATACTCAGCTGGTTTCCTGTGGTTGGGTCAATTCGGTTTTTGTTATATGTATGTGGGTAGGCATTCTAAACCTTATGGACCATAGGTCACATGATAATGCAGGGCCTTAAACTCATGGGAAGTGGTCGTGATGATTGGTTTGCTTTAAGTGTAAGTGCTGATTAGACAGCTTTGTATGGTATGGAAGACGCCCGTAGAAATGCAATCTTAGTTAGGAATAGGGGTTCTCACAAGCACGGCATTTGTTTTACAGGTCAAATAGTATGGCAACTGTTGCTGCATTGGGCTACTGGTTTCATGTGTTTGGGTCGATTGCAGGGGTGGAGCCAGGATTTTTAGGTAAGGGGGCCGGCCTTGTTTAACGCAAAAAGTTATAGTGATAGATATCGCCTCAAAATTAATCTATACTGTTCTCTTTTATTGTCTAAGTTATTCACTTATCAATTTTGTAGACATGTCTATAGAAAAAGGGTGTTGAATGTAAAAATAACTAGTAGAAAAACGGCTTGTGTTCTAAATAACTAATGAATGGAGTGGGTTGATTAGGGTGGCTCAGCACCCAATAGTCACCCTACTAGCTACTAGCTCCACCCCTGGTCGATTGGGTTTGGCTATATATTTATGGAGTAAGCATTGTGTACCATACGGACCAAAGGTCACTTTGATAATGTTAGCTTCATATGGTATGAGAGGGGACCCATTTATGATTGTAGGGTTCGTACATTGTTAGTATTAGGGGTTTTCACAAATGTGGGGTTTGTTTTACGGGTCAAATGGCATGGAAACTATTGCTGCAGGGCTGCTGGTTTCGTGCAGTTGGGTCAGCTGGCTATATGGAGTAGGCATTAAACCATCCGGACCAAAGGTCACATGATAATGCAGTGCCTTAAACTCATGGGAACTGATCTTTTTTAAGTGTTATATTTACTGATTAAACAGCTTCATACGGTATGAAAGGGACCCATAGGACTGTTATACTTGCAGGGACTGTACTGTTAGTATTAGTGGTTCTCACAAAAGTAGGTTTTATTTTACGGGTCAAATAGTATGGCACTATTGCTTCAGGGCTGCTGGTTTGTATGCATGGGTCAATTGGGTCAAATAGTATGGAGTAAGCATTTTAAGTCGTAGGGACCAAGAACATGATAATGCAGGGCCTTAAACTCATTGGAAGTGGTTGTAATTAGTTTGCTTAAAGTGTACAATTGCTGCTGGACTGAATAATTTCATGTGGTCTCTGATTGAGATTGTGTTATCAGTAAATGGAGGTGTGTAGATGTTCGGAATGTCCTATAAGGTTCTTTCAACCTATACTAAACACAGACTTGGATATATGCTCTTATGGTAAGTTTCAACTGTAGGCCTAGGAACGACGAGAGTCCAGCTTGCATGTTCTCTTTGCAGTTTGATATATTAACTACAAATGTCAAGGGTGCAATCTCACTAATTTGGAATTATATGCATCACTGTAGAAGACCTATAGAAGAAGTTAATGTATTTTCAATTTGTGATTTGTATAAGCTTAATCCCACGTCATGATGATTTCACAAAACACTTTTTTTTGAACGGCGGTTTTATTGAACTAGCAAGAAGCTAGAAGAAGAAACAATTTACAAACAAGTTTTACAAGCAGACATAGGGTCATTTAGCCACTCGAACCAAAGCGGTCGAAAGGTTTTGGACCTGTTAACAATCCAAGAAAAGGAAAAAGTTTTTATGTCATCCATGAGGGTATCTTTCCGTGGAGGCTTTTCGTCGAAGCAAATCTTGTTTCGGTAGCACCAAATCACCCAAACAGTAGTTAGAATAACCACATCCAGAAAGCTTTTAATCAAAGCATGAAGGTTTGATGAATCAACCCATGTTATCAGGTCCACAAGGGTATTAGGAACGTTAACCATTTTCCACCATTTAAAGACCGAACACCATACAGTAGAAGCCAAATTGCAGTGCACAAATAAGTGTTCAGCAGATTCTATGTGATCATCACAAACCGGGCACAACAAGGAGTGAAGATCAATACCACATGAGTCTAGGTTTGAACGTGTAGGAAGTCTATCATTGATCAAACGCCATGCAAGGATGTTGATCTTGATCGGGACTAATTTGTTCCATCTGGTCCGATTACTTCCTGTGAATAAAGAGGTAGAGTCGATATGTTTTCTCATAACGGATACGGAGTACATGTTGGAGTGGTGGAGTGTGAAGTCCCAACGATCATCAATAGGAGAAAGGCAATGGTGTTGTACAAGACCCATAAGAGTTTCCAACTGATGCAATTCATGACCCGACCTCAGATTACGCCTCCAAGCCCAAGTAAAGTGAATAGAACCGTTGAGCATACTACACCTCTCATTGATGAGACACTGTTTGTTGGATTGAAACAGTCGTCTCATATCGTGTATTAAAGAATGTCTATATACTTCTAACGTCATTACTGGAATGAAACAGTTATCCCTAGAAACGAAATTGAAAACGGTACAATCATAAATTCAATATGATGATGCCCTATGGGTGAGTACACTGAGATGTGATGGTAGAGTAGTACGATATGCAGCAATGACGATCGAGATGTCTACATCCCGCAAAAAATAAAGGTTTTTATTGTTTATTCGTGCTTCGAGTCTCCAACTGACCACCAGAACCACATACAAATTTGACAATGTAGGCAGCTTCATTGCTAACTTTGCAACCATTGCTCTTTGCTCATTAGTGATGGTTCCTTAGCTAAATTGGTTCATTTCTGTGCAAAAATATTGGATGTCACGTGTTTGACCCAACTCTCTTCCCATATGTTTTTACAAAAGGTTTCACCACTACTACTTATATTTTCGGAAACTCTTTTGTTGTGAACTTTTTGGACACAATTGAAAGTTTTTTATTTTATTTTTTATGTATTTTTTTTTAAGGGCAATTTATTTCCAAACAACCAAACCAAATACAAACAATGTCATCCACTTTATTAAGAGAGGACGGTGCAATTACTCAAATGAAACTCGCCACTCCTACGTGGAGCTCTTCATGGCTAGCCACTGCACCGCCCCTCCTCATCTCTCCTCACTTGGTTCTTGCTCATCTGCACGGCGAATCACATCCCCTCACATTTTGTACTTTTTTTTTTTTTTTTTTTTTTTTTTTTTTTGTGAGTGAAAAATAAAATAAATGTGTAAGTGGTGGGCCCGAAATGAGTAAGTTGAGGTTAGTTGTTGGTGAGGGGGGATGGGTTTAGTTGTGAAGAGGATGTAAGGTGATGTGGCACCCGTGGGCCTCAAATGAGGAGATGAAGCTCCTCACTGCACCTTCCGCTCTAACAAGATACTTATTATAGTGGACCCAGAAAAGAAATACACAAATCTTTTTTTCTAACTCCAAAATAAAGACAAAACATACTACTCTAATATGATACCATACAAAATAGAGCATATGCTCCCCAAATGAAAGAACTACACATCCACTGTCACAATTGAATAATGGCCCAAGAACTGATCATAATCCAAACCATGTCAAAATATTTTTGTAGCAGAAAGGGACTGAGGCAAATATACTGCAGACAGATTATAGACCCAACTGAGCAAACAGCCATAAAACTGCAGAACCCATTAGCCACTGAAAACCGACTACTGTGAAGTCCCAAGTCCCATTGACGCACCAAGTCAAAAGAGGACTTGATACAAACTAAACCCACAACAAACAAAGCAGGTAATTAAAGGTTGAACCCGACTCGACGTGTTTTACTTAGCATTAACAAATGACCCGTTTCAGCTGGACCTGTTTTAACATGTTGCCTGAACAAAGCTTTCTTTGAGGCGAGTTCTTTTATGGGGGCTTTCCGCTCCCCATGATGACAAAGTTTCTCTTTCTTTCAATTCAGACTATAGTGATTACGAAAAAAGAGTGAAATCACTATCCTACCCCCATAATTGCACTGCTCTTGGTTGCTTCGTTTCCATAGTTGTTCACCCTTTGTCCCTTCTGGTTGAAACAAACCCCCAAAAATTTAATGACCTTAGTGATTTTAAAGAACTAATTGAATGTAATTCCCAGCAGATCTGATCCTCACAAATGCAGGATGTGTTAGCATTATTTTCCTAAAGGGCCAAATGTCACCTTGGAGTTCCTGAAGTGGAGATATGCTTACTGGAGTTCCTTCATGCAGTTCGTTTACCATTTGTCATGAACAATGGGTTTCACCTACATTAAAGAATGGGTTTTCTGTTCGTGAGGATCCACCGTCTTCTAAACCACGTGGCGTGTTCATGTGGGAAGTTGTGTTAAAAGGCATTGAGTGCACCACCACATAATTCTATGTTTCTGCTTAACTTGCACCATAAACAAAAGAGTTTGTCATTGAAGAAAAGTGGCTTGGGGTCACCGCAATAGGGTGAGTCTGATGGTGTCAGGTGTTAAAAGTCAGCATCAAGACATCAAGTTTAAGAAAGAAGTCATGAAATGGTAGTAATTAGTAAGCACAATAGTTGATCGTATGAAACTGGTAGTTTTGAGTGCAATATTCCGGTTTTTTTATGTGAAGTAATGGTATGTAAAATGTCATATATAATGCATGGTTGATTTTTGGATGGAATAAATGTAGGTAGTGTGTTTGCTTCGATGTATACAGTAATGCTATGTTTACAAATGGGTTATATCAATTTGTTGTGGCTATGACCAAATTAAATATGATTGTTGAACACTTATATCTATACTACTTATACTTATAATGGAGGAATGATTCTCTCTCCAAAAATTTAGATGTACAAAAAATAATGCATGGTTTACAACACTTTAAATCAATCAATTTTCATAATTACAACAACCAAAACATTGTGTACAACAAAAATTAGCATGAATCGAAATTCAGACAACTTTTGTTAGAATTCTACATTAATAGCATTAAAAACACCCCCACACCCAATATTACAATCATTTAAACACAATGTACAACCCCCATTCTATATTAATAGCATTAAAAACACCCCTACACCCAATATTACAATCATTTAAACACAATGTACAACCCTCATTCTACATTAATAGCATTAAAAATACCCCTACACCTAATATTACAATCATTTAAATACAATGTACAACCCTCATTTTACATTAATATCATTAAAAACACCCTACACCAAATATTACAATCATTTAAATACAATGTACAACCTTCCATCTTAACCTAGACACGAACCTGTGACTGTGACTAAGACTTGACTCAATAAAACTTGACTCGATACACATGGCTGTGAGCTCAAGCTTACGGCATCCCTTGTTTTCGCGACTCAATAACAACAACAACAACAACAACAAAAAGAAAGAAAATGATACCAAACAATTATTTAACTTCATATTTATTAGTTTTAATATTTATTTAATCAAAAACTCTTGAAAATTCATGTACTTATCCCCCACCGTTGCTAGAAACACAAAAGGGTGGTGGGTTTTCCTACCTTCGACCGCCGATATTAACAAAACGAGAGAGAGATGGTTTTGGTGATGAACTCGAGCTGTAGTGGTGTTAATCGTGGTGTTGGGAAGTGTTTCTTGGCGCGTGATGTACGTCAAAATGATGGGGAGGTTGTAAGGAGTGTGGTGGTGGTGGCAGTGAGTTTAAGTGGCCGACGGTGGTGTTTGTTTGGCCAGAAAAACGACTGGAGAAGAAGAAGTAAAAGGTTGCGGGCTGGTTTGAGAGAGAAAGGGTGCCAAACCCTAAGTGAGGGTATAATGAGGTTTATATAGGAAAGTGTTTTGGACCTTGTGTGAACCCTATTGTGCCCTTAGGGACTAAGATTGTAAATATATGCTAGGGTGGGAAGTGTAGTTTACTAAATCTTTTAGTATTTCGTTCTCGAGGCAAATTTAGGTGTTGAAATGACTTCCCGTGACATTTTTATTAATTTCATCGATAATTTTTATTTCAAGGTACCCTCCGCTGCAACGCGCGGGTACCCTGCTAGTTTAGAGTTAAGCATTAATGATTAATTAGTACGTGGGTCTTTGGCGTTATTGTGAGTAATACACTATATATTAGAGTTGTCGATTCTAGATGGGTTGGTGAGATGGTTTATCTGAGACATGATCAAGGTGAAAACTTGGCCGAGTTATCCTTGTCTTATGGTGATCTTATTCGTCTTATTTGACTAAAATTTAGTTAATTAAACGTAAATGTCGAGTTGTTCTCTTATGTAACCTTACATTTGATCTTGACCGGTTGGTCACATTTTCGAAAATTGCAAAAAGCAACAATCAAATTTAGTCAATAATATAATATCGTCAATCTGGCTATATTAGTGTATGTCATTTTGCTTGAATAATAAATAAATAAGAACATTTATACATAAGATTTTTTTTTATTTTATTATTATTTTTTTATTATTTTTTTAATCCAACAATTGAAACAAATAACGACACTTCAAAATGTATGTTTTATTTATCAATAATAAAACATAAAATATCTTTTTTGAAAAAAACCTATGAGTGCACGGGTATGATAAATAGTAATTGCAACAATAAAACAATGAACATAAAATGAGGCATTCTTTTTTATGATCCCAATCCGGCTCCAAATCCCGATTCATATTTAAATCAAATCCCAATTTAATAAGTTGGAAATAAAATGATGGTGTTGTCATATCGGACGATGATGAAAGCTTGACAATATAAATATTACATGAAACATCAACAATATATCTTAAACTATAATAATTAGGGGTGGCAATTTCTGACCCGACACGAAACCTGACCTGAAACCGACACGAAAATTAACAGGTTTGGGTTGAGCTAAATAGATTATGGGTCAGGTTTGGGTCGACATATCTAACCCGTTTATTAAACAGGTCAGGTTCGGGTTGAGAATAAAATAAACGGGCCGACCCGCCAACCCGTTTAAGTTTTTTTTCTTAAATTAAAAATTACTTATATTTAATTATACCGGTTAAATGGGTTAAACGGGTCGACCCGCTAACCCGTTTAACCCATTTAACTCGTATAATGTGCTAACTTTTGTATATAAAACGAGTTAAATGGGTCAACCCGAAGCCCGTTTAACATATTCAACCCGTGTAACCTATTTAACTCGTCAGCCCAAGTATATATGGGTTAAATAGGTTAGGTTCGGGTTACGTGTAAACAGGTTAAGGTTGACGTAGCTGACCCGATTACTTAAATAGGTCAGGTTCGGGTTGAGGTTTTCTGACCCGCCAACCTGACAACCCGAACCCGCCAACCCAAACCTGACCCGAATTGCTACCCCCGAAATAATTGTACACTATTGAAAAGAAAAAGGCTAGGAGGAGGGTAAAAAATGAAAATAAAATAAAGTGAGGTCGGATATAAAAAGAGGGATGATATAGAGAAAGGGAATAATAAGTAACAAAGAACCGGCAAAAGCAAACCCTAAGAAGAAGAGATGGCGGGTGATGATGATGATGATTACACCTGGACGGCAGAGGATTATAAGCGTTTCAGTTCAACGTCACCGGTGGAATTTTTGCGTTTTGATGCTATGAGGAGATTTGATCAAAGGCACACGAACTCACTCAAATTCGACAGTAATAGTCACATGAAGACCAGGATGGAATATGCTCTTTTAGTAAAAGAATCGATTACAAATGTTCTTCCTGAGATGGAAGGCGGGGAAGGTGGTGAATCTGAAAAGAAGAAGATAGAAGGGGGTGAATGTGAATCTGAATCTGAAAAGAAGAAGATGGAAGGGGAAGGGGGTGAATGTGAATCTGAAGAACCTGAAAAGAAGAAGAGAAAAACTGACAAGAAGAAGAAGAAGAATTACGACTTGTCTGATCATGTATCTCCTTATGATGTTTTTCATTACTATGCTGATGAGATAGTTTATAAAACCATAGATCCTAAGGATCCCATTGTTCAAGCCAAAGTTGCTCACAAGAGAAAGTTGTTTGAGGAAAGATGCAAGTTGGTGTTTGGCGAGGAGGGATCAACCGCAACAGAAGCCAAAGGCGAAGATGCAATTGAAACCGCACCACTGCTTGTTTAATTTGCTTCCTTCCTCAATATATATCTGTCTGTCTTTCCTTTGTGTGTTTTAACATGTTTTAATTTGGTCAACAACTTCAACTTATCGTCCTAACTTATATAATATATGTGTCAAGACTTTCATTCACCTCATACTTGTATAGGGCGGCCCCCTGAATTTTGTTAGGCGGTCCCCTTAATTATTAAGGGGACCGGCCACGCTCCCGAACATTAAATTTTTCCCTATAAATACTGGCTCAAATCTGGCATTTTTCCTCACCTTTTGCACTATAAACTCTCTGATATAAATCTTCTAAACCATTCTCTTAAACCCTTTGATCATATAATCATAAGCTTTTGTTTCCAAGTGATTCAAGCTTCAACCTTCCAAGTGCAAGAGAAGAATACTTAAATCCTTCAAGAGAAAAAGTATTACAACTTGTTGTGACCTCCACATCCAAGTTGTTAGAGCATCATCCATTATATCTATTTCTTTGTGTAACTAGTTGTGAATATTTGATAGAAGATAGATTAGCAAGGTGTGTAGATAGAGAGAGATTGTGTAGTAGATAGTTGTGAAGTAGAGTAATTGGGAAGTAGATAGTTGTGAAGAAGATTGTTGGGAAGTAGATAGTTGTGAAGAAGATTGTTATGAAGTAGATAGTCGTGAAGATAGATATTTGTAAAGAAGTAGTGTTGTGATTAAGTAGTGACTAGGTGTGAAGAAGTTGTGTAGAAGGTGTGAATACGTTGTGACGAAGTTGTGGTGTGTATATTGGTGTGTAAGGTTTTCTCCGCCATAAGGGAGCTTGTTGACATAGTGAAGAAAACTCTCAAGTAGGTGACTCGAGGAGTGGAGTAGGGCAAGGAAGGTGTCCTTGTAGCCGAACCACTATAAATCCTTTGTCTCGCGGTTAGATCTTTCCATATCTTACTTATTATCTTGCTTATATCGCTATTACTTTTGTAGACGTAGACGTATATATATAGTTGCTCATATAGTGCTAGTATTGATTTTACTTAAAGATCAAACAAAAGTTTCATTCACAAAACAAAGTTTTTACAATCAAACTAAAAAGCTAACATACATATAATTGATCATTTCGATCAAGTATAGTTTTCATACAAAATATAACTAAGGATTATAAAATAAACGTTTACTTACTTATCTCTCGTATATAGCTATAATTGTTTATATTATGCATGTGTTGATTTCACATACTTAGTTTACATTATTATTATTATTGTTCATACTTAGATATAGTTGTTCATATTGTTCAAGATTTGAGTTCACGATCGAATCAAAGTTTTAAAAGCAAACAAGGTTTTAAAACTAAACTAAGTTTTCATAATAACATAAAAAAGACGTAAAACTATTCAACCCCCCCTTCTAGTTTTTCACAAATTAGAAGTATTTAAATCCCAGATGGAAGAAAAGTTTGAAATGAGCGACTTAGGATTGTTAGCTTATTACCTAGGGATAGAAGTTACACAGACAGGAGGAGAGATTACAATCAAGCAAACAGGTTATATTAACAAGATCTTTAAGGAAACAAGTATGATAGATAGTAATGATACGAAGATACCAATGGATCCCGGTACTAAGTTGGTCAAGGCGGAAGATGGTAACTCAGTTGACGCAACTTACTACAGAAGCTTAATTGGAAGTCTCAGGTACTTACTACATACAAGAACAGATCTTAGTTATTCAGTCGGACTACTCAGCAGATGGATGCAAGACCCGAAGGAACATCACCTGAAGGCGGTAAAGCAAGTAATCCGATATATCAAAGGAACAAAGGAGCATGGCATAATTTACAAGAAAGAAGGCGGCTACAAAATTACAGGTTACAGCGACGGTAGTTATGGAATCAACACTGATCAAGGAAAAGGAACTACTGGCATAGTATTTTATTTTGGAGAGTCACCCATTACCTGGTGTACTCAGAAACAACCAACAGTGGTGCTATCATCATGTGAATCAGAATTCATGGCGGCTACTGCAGCAGCATGTCAAGCCTTATGGTTAAAAAGATTACTTAGTGAATTAACTGGAAGTGAAGAAAAGAAGATAACGTTGAAGGTAGATAACGTTTCAGCAATAGCACTAGTCAAGAACCCAGTTTTTCATGAAAGAAGTAAACACATCGACATTCGCTATCATTTCATTCGAGAATGCGTAGAGAATGCACACATCAATGTGGAACACGTTAGCGGAGAATTACAAAGAGCATATATACTAACAAAGGCTCTACCAAGATTGAAGTTCACGACAATGCGACAAATGCTCGGAGTTCAAGATTTAGGAAGAAGCAACGATCAAGATTAAGGAGGAGAATGTGAACCAAGTAATCTCGCTCCATTGCTTCTTATAAACTCGAAGGACCAAATATGTTAGTTAGAAACTTAGTAACCGAAAGTTAGTTACAGAAGTTAGTTATAGAAAAGTTAGTTATTAGTTAAATCGGTTGGGACTAAAACTGAAGGGACACAATGGTTGGATCATGTCGATTCATAACCTATATATATGTATATACATGTAACGATACAATGGTAAGAAACATAGTACAATTTACTTATTCATTTACTTTGCAACTTGTATAATATCGATCTAGTTTTGGGACAACAGAGTGGACCAAATCTTGTGTAAAAACCCATAACCCAAAACACCAAATGTAAGCTTCTTAACACCCAAGTATTCAAGAATCAACCAAGAAAATGAAAAGAGTGTCTTTGTGGTGTACGACGGCACCAACTGAGTAAAGAGGAAGAGTTGGTGATTTTTGTTTTGTGAATCAAATGCTAAGTATTTGATCTTGTATTTTTTAAGATCTAATCCGATCCGATCTTACTTTTCTCGGATTACAATAAATTTATGGGTTTTTATTTTGTAGAATTCAAAAAACAACATGTTAATCTTTTTAAACATTTCATAATCATAATTCAGGACAATATTTCTATGAAACATTCATAATATTTTGTGTTTATAATGTATAATAATTTGTAGATTTGTATAATATTAAAAAAAGTATTAAGAAATAACATTAGAGTACGATCTTAAGATCCGGATCTGATCTTACGATCACGATTTTGCCAAGACGAAAACGATCCTGGGTAGGATCCCGATCTTGAAAAACCTTGTGAAAAACAATATTGAAAAGAAAAAGGAAAGGAGGCTAAATGAAAATAAAATAAAGTAAGGTCGGATATAAAAAGAGGGATAGAGTAACAAAGAACCGGCAAAAACAAACCCTAAGAAGAGATGGCGGGTGATGATGATGATGATTACAACTGGACGGCGGAGGATTATAAGCGTTTAAGTTCAACGTCACGGGTGGAATTGCGCGTTTTGATGCTATGAGGAGATTTGACCAAAGGCACACGAACTCACTCAAATTCGACAGTAATAGTCACATGAAGACCAGGATGGAATATGCTCTTTTAGTAAACAAATCGATTACAAATGTTCTTCCTGAGATGGAAGGCGGGGAAGGGGGTGAATGTGAATGTGAATCTGAATCTGAAAAGAAGAAGAGAACAACTGACAAGAAGAAGAAGAATTACGACTTGTATGATGATGTATCTCCTTATGATGTTTTTCATTACTATGCTGATGAGATAGTTTATAAAACCATATATCCTGAGGATCCCAATGTTCAAGTCGAAGTTGCTCACAAAAGAAAGTTGTTTGAGAAAAGATGCAAGTTGCTCTTTGGGATGTATGTCAAGGAGGGACTATCAATATTCAATATTTTCTGTTCTTTTGACCAACATGTTAGTTGCGGGTTGTCTCATATTGACATACTTATAGTTGTCGCTTTGCAATATATGCCGTGCCGCGGATACTTTAAAAACAGAATATATGCACACTACATATACACCATGATTTTAACTAAATTCACTTTTTTGCCACGTCTGGCTGTTACAGCTACTAATGAAAAAACACAAGAACGGTTACGTGGTACTTACAGAAGTATTAATGATCCATGTTTTATCGGCCAACACAAGTAAGCATGATAGTTTTTATACAACTTGGTGGCCATGTTCGCAAGTATTCAATTTATATTCAGCTTTGTCTACGTATTGATATTGCAGTTGCTGAGCAAACAAAACAATGGCGCAATACCGGTATGGCTCCACCTATTATTAACTACCCTAGCACTAAGATTGTGTCTGGGTGCTCTTCTCCTAATTGCGAAAGCACATGTGTAAGTTAATTCCTTAATGTTACTCACATAAAGTTTTAAAGCTGGAACATATATGAGAAACATACAGGGCGCGATTTACATTATAGGTAAAAATTGTCACAATATGACATATAAGTAGCAACGAGGAATGATTGTATGGATTAATAATTCCATGTTTGTTGCAGGAAGAGTTGTGTAATAATATTGTGTCAATTGTGAAGTAGTCAGTGGCCATTAATCGTCCTAGTGCTAACAACATGAAGGCTGAGATCATGAAGCCTCGACAACTGTCTGATTCCATCCATGAAGAAGTTGGGTAGGTTATTTACCATTACATATAACACATTTTCCATGTTATTGTGGCACTCTTTTGAGAAAACAAATGATGATTGACTCTACAGGTTTCGATTAGTGGTCAGTTGTTTGGACAGTTTCTGATTAAGGAAACATTGGATATTATCAAAGCTGCATGTGGCTCCTTTCATCTGGTCAAGTGTCAAGTGGGTTAAGGCAAAGACTCGACGTCTTACTCAGAACTTGAAAAGCGTTGTTTGCAAGAGTAGTTACAAGATTAATCTCAATGTATCAATAGAAAGTAGTTGTACTATCAGTGAATTTTTTACTATCTGATTCAATTTAATGTTCATTTGGCCAAAAGGAATTGGATTTCATGGCTGTATTTTTTTTCTTTTATTTTTTGGTTTCAAATAGAGCCATGCTTTTTCATAGAAAACAGGAATCTATAATACGTAATAGAGCCCGGTCTCTATTTTCTTCCGCATAGAATCCCTCCCCCTTTGTGCCCTCGTGAAAAACGGGCTCTATCAACCTTTTCAACCGGGCTCTATGTCCATTTTAGTAGTAGTGCAATTAGAAAATCTCACCATAAAGTTGGTGATGGAGATAATCCAGCACATATGCATAATGTTAAATACTTGAATGTTTATAGTGTAGTAGTATTCATATTTTAGATTTTCATAGATGAAACTAATGCAATACACAAACCTTTTTCGGATCCCATCTTATGTTACTAATTTCTTTGCATGTTACAACCATTTGCAATCACATTTTGATCTTTCCACGTTCTATTTTGAACGTTACACGAAACACTTACCACAATATCGCATATCGTTAATTGTCTGTCGCTAGTAATTTCCGTTTCTATGCACGGGTACTCATCTAGTTTAAAGAATGTATAGACAACCATGGTAAATCTTAAAGATTTGAACAACTTAATTACGAGCAAAGTTAACTTAGACCAAAGATTTTAAGACAAGTGCAAATCATTTATTTTTATACAAGATATGTATATCGAAACTAATTTCATCTCATATTGGCTATTAACTCGTTCATTACTTGTCTGAAATATGTTCGACTATTCTTTTAAGGAATCTCGATCATTCTTTTAAGAAATCTCGATCCGGCAAATGGATTAAGTAATGGCACGAGGTTGATATGTAAACGTTTTGATCCTACTGTCATCAATGCTGAGATTGCTGTCGGACAGCACGCTGGAGTTAGGGTGCTCTTGCCAAGAATCATCTTGCTCCATCTGAAGAAGACATGTTCCCTTTCAAACTAAAGAGAACACAATTCCTGTTCGCCTTAGCTTTGCGATAACTTTTAATAAAGCTCAAGGCCAAACATTTCCATATGTGGGTGTCTATTTGCCCGACTCTGTTTTCTCACATGGCCAGCTTTATGTGGCATTGTCTTGAGAGATACCCCATAGAACAACAAAGGTATTGGTTAAACCAGTCAAAGAGTTCTATCAAGCAGGATTCTACACCTCAAATGTCGTGTATCAAGAAGTTATACGCGACGAGTAACGTGTGTTGTTAGTTTTTATCTCATGACTGATGTAATGGTTTTACTTTCAGTTTCATTAAAAGTTTTTATATGTTATTTGATAGATGTTAAGAATTTTTTCTAGACTTTAGTTATCGTGTAGTACAACTGTTTGCAATTACATTCGGATCGGTTCACGTTCTATTTTGAACGCTGCACAAAACACTCACCACAATATCATAAATCGTTAATTATCTGCCGCTAAGAATTCTGTTGCTATGCACGGGTACTCGCCTAGTTTAAATAAAATCCCAATTTAAGTGAAATAATGTTGTTGTCATATGAGAACAATATTGAAAAGCTTGACATGAAAAAGTGAAAAACAATATTGAAAAGAAAAAGGAAAGGAGGCTAAATGAAAAATAAAATAAAGTAAGGTCGGATATAAAAATTAGGGATAGAGTAACAAAGAACCGGCAAAAGCAAACCCTAAGAAGAAGAGATGGCGGGTGATGATGATTACGAGTGGACGGCGGAGGATTATAAGCGTTTCAGTTCACCGTCACCGGTGGAATTTTTGCGTTTTGATGCTATGAGGAGATTTGACCAAAGGCACACGAACTCACTCAAATTCGACAGTAATAGTCACATGAAGACCAGGATGGAATATGCTCTTTTAGTAAAAGAATCGATTACAAATGTTCTTCCTGAGATGGAAGGCGGGGAAGGTGGTGAATCTGAAAAGAAGAAGATGGAAGGGGGTGAATGTGAATCTGAATCTGAAAAGAAGAAGATGGAAGGGGAAGGGGGTGAATGTGAATCTGAAGAACCTGAAAAGAAGAAGAGAAAAACTGACAAGAAGAAGAAGAATTACGACTTGTATGATCATGTATCTCCTTATGATGTTTTTCATTACTATGCTGATGAGATAGTTTATAAAACCATATTGTTCAAGCCAAAGTTGCTCACAAGAGAAAGTTGTTTGAGGAAAGATGCAAGTTGGTGTTTGGCGAGGAGGGATCAACCGCAGCAGAAGCCAAAGCCGAAGATGCAATTGAAGCCGCACCACTGCTTGTTTAATTTGCTTCCTTCCTCATAATATATCTGTCTGTCTTTCCTTTGTGTTTTAACATGTTTTAATTTGGTCAACAACTTCAACTTATCGTCCTAACTTATATAATATATGTGTCTTTCTTGTTTGTTTTAATTTGCCTCCTGCCTGCCTAACTAAATATATAATTCAACACATTTACTTCACTTTACTTTTATTGTAATTTTATTAGTTTCTGTAATTTCTCACTTTCGACAGATAAATGATGTCCCTCATAATTTTTACCCATTTACAATCCCCTACATGCTAACCATTCAAATTTAAGCGTATTGCTGCTGGTTTCAAGACATCTACAAGTTTGGTGGCCATCTAAAATGTTTTTACATGGAAGTTCACGTACTCAGGGCCCCGTAGGAATGCTATCTTAGTTACGATTAGGGGTTCTCACAAGTGTGGCAAAACATTGTCATACGTAATTGGGGCTAGGCATTCTAATTAACCGTCCGGACCAAAGGTCACTTTGATACTGTTAGCCTCATATCCTATGACAGGGACCCATAGGACTGTTGTTATTGCAGGCTCTGTACTTTGTGAGTGTTAGGGGTTCTCACAAATGTGGGGTTTGTTTTACGGGTCAAATAGTATTGCTGCAGGGCTGCTGGTTTCGTACGGTTAGCACTCCTGTGTCTTATCATATTTGCATAAGTATAGTGTCCCTCTTCACATGGATTAGTTGAAACCATTGCGCTCTTTTGGATTTATTTGTTTGCTATGTTGTCTCCAGATTTTGTACAGCGATAGCTATACCTACTTAATGAATATGAAACCATTGTCTGCTGGAAGTAGGAATTTAATGAAGTTGGCTCATTTGTAATCTTTCAACTGGAAGCATAAGTTATCTGATGAAAAGTGAATATGTCCACTAGTTTATTTGCTCCTCGTAAACACAAATGCAATAAGCTTTGTAAGAAACTAGATATCACTAGATGCACTCATGATGCATGATTATTTTCCCTTGTTTGGCATTGCTCAAGTATGACTGCTAAATGGATTGTTCTAGCGATTCCATTATGGTTAGTCTTTTCTGCAAGTGACCTGTACCATGTGAGAATATGGATATGGCTAGCTGGAATCATGCGGGAATTGATGGGAGGATATTTCTGGATGTTTTGGACTTCCTTGGGTAAGAGATGTTGCATGCTTTTTTGGTTCAGCTGTTTCTGCAAATGACTAGAAATAAATGAACTGTCCTCAAGTATATTTGCTGGTGTTTGGTTTCATATGGGTGACTGTGATAGACCTGATATGGATTCTAATAGAAGTTTTGTTTGAGTGTTCGTATATAAGTATGGTTAAACAATGCAAAATGTTATCCGTGCGTGGTGTGTGCTTTAATGGCTATTTGGAAGACATTTTTGCTGCATATGCTCTGATTGTTTCTTTGTTAGATATTGGTATGGTATGGGTCAGCTGGGTGGTAGGCATTAAACCGTATTATAACACCCCCATATTCGAAACGCAGCGGAATACAACATGGGGTGTTATTTATTAGCCACATAATACAAGTCATAGTAAACGAACTCAAAAATAGAGACGTTTATAATAAGTTTTCATATTCGATAATATTAGAGTTGCAAAAGAAGGTCCCAAAAATTTTCCACGACACAAGTATTTAAAAGCAACATAAGTTTAGACATAAGTTAAAAAATTTAGGTTTTCATCGAATATGAGTTTAAAAACATGGTCCATTCTTGTTGATATCCATATTTTTGCGCCGCCTATGAAGCATTTAACACTTACGGACCTGAGATAAGACATGCTAAAAGTCAGCAATAAAGTTGAGTGAATTTATAGAGTTTAATAAATGATAAGTTGAATACAAGTATTATTCTTCAAATGACAAGTAATGCATATACATTTATAACATCAAGCTCATGACACCGAACCTTAACGAAATTTAATAATGCCCATGAAGGTAATCTTTGCCATTTACCTTAGATTCTCAATATTATGTGTCTGTTTGATCTACCGGTATCAAGTGAGCGCTACTCACCTGGACATGTTTTTTAAACCCAATATGCATATTCATAATATTAGCTTTTACTCAACACGTAATTAACAGTTCATGAAATTAGGGACTTTTAGGACAAGAAGTACTCCATGTCTATAATTCACGTAGTCGGGTTAAGCAAAACAAAAACTACTTGTATTCAGTTTGTTAAAACTAGCATGTATCCCCCGTTTATAAAATATTTAAACAGTAAAGGCGAGGCTATGAATTCACCGTAAGCAAAGTGATCGATCAAAGTGAAGTAGTGAAGAATAAACCACAAGTATCATACGAGCAACCTAAATATATACGCGTGTCTTAGTTTCTAAAATTAATGATGTAATTATGTCTGTACGCTATACATAGATTATAATCTCAATTATGCTTGGTAAATAATATCTAAATAATTGTTAAGATTTAATTTGGCATTTTAAAATAACTACAAGAATGAATATATTTTCTTACAAAATTTCAAGTCTTACGTTTATATTAGTCCCTAAGTCCAAAATAAGTCATAGAGGTTCAATTTAAGTCTAAGGGTTCAATTTTAGTCAAAAAGTTTAGATTAAGTCTAAAGGTTCAAAATATATTAGGTGGTTCAAAATAAAACTTAAAGGTCCATTAATTTAAGAAGAAGAAGAAGATGGAATTGGAAGGGGGTGAATGTCAATCTGAAGAGATGAAGAAGAAGAAGAAGAAGATGAAGATCGACAAGAGACCGAGTAACAAGAACAAGTTGTATGGTGATTTATCTCCTGCTGATGTTTTTCAATACTATGCTGAAGCTGAAGGGGTAGTTTATGAATTCATAGATCCTGAGGATCCCGAGTTTCAAGCTGAAGTAGCTCAGAAGAGAAAGTTGTTTGAGGAAACATCCAAGTGGCTGGAAGAGATATATTACAGGGAGGGACCAGTCGAAGCAGAAGCGAAAGCCAAAGCCGCCGCAAATGAAGCCATAGCCAAAGCGCCAAAAATTCTTTATAGATTCAATTTTTACCATAGAACCCATCAAGCGCCAAAATTAAATCTTAGTTTCTGAAATTAATGATGTAATTATGTCTATACGCTATATATAGATTATAATCTCAATTATTCTTGGTAAATAATATCTAAATAATTGTTAAGATTTAATTTGGCATTTTAAAATAACTACAAGTATGAATATATTTTCTTACAAAATTTCAAGTCTTACGTTTATATTAGTCCCTAAGTCCAAAATAAGTCATAGAGGTTCAATTTAAGTCGAAGGGTTCAATTTTAGTCAGAAAGTTCAAATTAAGTCTAAAGGTTCAAAATATATTAGGTGGTTCAAAATAAAACTTAAGGGTCCATTAATTTAAGAAGAAGAAGAAGAAGAAGAAGAAGAAGATGGAATTGGAAGGGGGTGAATGTCATTCTGAAGAGATGAAGAAGAAGAAGATGATGAAGATCGACAAGAGACCGAGTAACAAGAACAAGTTGTATGGTGATTTATCTCCTGCTGATGTTTTTCAATACTATGCTGAAGCTGAAGGGATTGTTTATGAATTCATAGATCCTGAGGATCCCGAGTTTCAACCGAAGTTGCTCAGAAGAGAAAGTTGTTTGAGGAAGCATCCAAGTGGCTGGAAGAGATAAGTCGAAGCAGAAGCGAAAGCCAAAGCCGCCGCAAATGAAGCCATAGCCAAAGCGCCAAAAGTTATTTATAGATCCAATTTTTACCATAGAACCCATCAAGCGCCAAAAT
Organism: Artemisia argyi; assembly: GCA_030686995.1. Lineage (NCBI taxonomy): Eukaryota > Viridiplantae > Streptophyta > Magnoliopsida > Asterales > Asteraceae > Artemisia > Artemisia argyi. The sequence continues at coordinate 45,084,755 of CM060685.1, read as the reverse complement.
TAAATCTTAGTTTCTAAAATTAATGATGTAATTATGTCTATACGCTATATATAGATTATAATCTCAATTATGCTTGGTAAATAATATCTAAATAATTGTTAAGATTTAATTTGGCATTTTAAAATAACTACAAGTATGAATATATTTTCTTACAAAATTTCAAGTCTTACGTTTATATTAGTCCCTAACTCCAAAATAAGTCATAGAGGTTCAATTTAAGTCTAAGGGTTCAATTTTAGTCAGAAAGTTCAGATTAAGTCTAAAGGTTCAAAATATATTAGGTGGTTCAAAATAAAACTTAAGGGTCCATTAATTTAAGAAGAAGAAGAAGATGGAACTGGAAGGGGGTGAATGTCAATCTGAAGAGATGAAGAAGAAGAAGAAGATGATGAAGATCGACAAGAGACCGAGTAACAAGAACAAGTTGTATGGTGATTTATCTCCTGCTGATGTTTTTCAATACTATGCTAAAGCTGAAGGGGTAGTTTATGAATTCATAGATCCTGAGGATCCCGAGTTTCAAGCCGAAGTTGCTCAGAAGAGAAAGTTGTTTGAGGAAACATCCAAGTGCTGGAAGAGATATATTACAGGGAGGGACCAGTCGAAGTAGAAGCGAAAGCCAAAGCCGCAAATGAAGCCATAGCCAAAGCGCCAAAAGTTCTTTATAGATCAAATTTTTACTATAGAACCCATCAAGCAATCTTAGCCACTTATTTTTTTTTATCAAAATAAAAAAAAAAAATAAACTTTCACTCTTTTTTTTAAAACTTAAATATCTCGCAAGCCGTAAATCGTCAAGTTACAAAAAAATACCATCGCGGCGAGAATTAAATTATCTTTTTATAGACATGCATTGTTATATACTTTCGACGAACTTTTTTTTTGATGAATTTTTTTTTTTCAAATTTTCCGCCAAGAAAAATCATATATGATTTGTAAAAATCATATATGATTCATTAAAATCAAATCATATATGATTCTTACGAATCATATATGATTTTTAAAAATCATATATGCTTCGTAAGAATCATATATGATTTGATTTTAACGAATCATATGATTTTTACAAATCATAAATGATTTTTCTGGGCGGAAATTTTTTTTAAAAACAAAAATTCGTCGAAAGTATATAACAATGCATATCTATAGAAAGATGATTTAATTCTCGTCGCGATGGTATTTTTTTTGTAGCTTGACGATTTACCGTTTGCAAGATATTTTGTTTTAAGAAAAAATGTGGAAAATAAAAATGGGTGGCTATGATTGGTTCATTGGTTCTATGGCAAATATGAGATCTATATTGATCTCATCTCTAGCCAAAGCCAAAGCCAAAGCCAAAGCCAAATCCAAAGCCAAAGCCAAAGCCAAAGCTAAAGCTTAAGCTGAAGATGAAACCGCAGCAGATGCAGCATTTCGAGCTGCAGCACCACCTGTTTAATTTCCTTATAACATGTCTTTTGTGTGTTTAACATGTTTTAATTAGGTGAAAAACTAATAACTTATCGTTGTCGTCTTGTAATTAGCTAGTGAAATGGTTAAGGACATGAAAGTTCACTTTGACATGACTGTGAGACAGAAAGCTGTTTTTGAGTGTCTACGCGCACCACATGCTCAGGATTTTCTACTAGCTATCCCCATAGATGGGCTAGGTCAACATATGTCGCCGATGGAATATCGTACTATCCTTAAGTATCGCCTTATGATTAGTTCCGGTTGATGAGATATGCCCTGTTTGTAGCAAGGCATGTTTGATGTAGGTAGGCGTGCCGGGATCTCCGTCAAGAAAGAAGCGCGTGTAAACTTTTTGACGGACCCGTCGAATGGAAGATCTACATTGAGACTGGCTGACATTTTGGTTTTTGGATGGGTTGGAGGGAAATATGCTTGTGTGGATCTGACCGTGGTTTCTCCTCTCGTGGGGTTGAGTAGTCGGGGTTTTACAGCTGGACAAGCCGCTTTGAAAGCCGCCTCGTGCAAATTGACAAAACACGAGAAAGCATGCATTGAAAATCAACACGTGTTTATTCCTTTCGCGTTTGATACATTTGGTTTCCTTGCACCTGAGGCGGTGGAACTACTCAACAGAGTCCAACGAGTTATGAAGAGTAATGTTATGACACATAGATCCACGAATGTAGTTTTCAAAAGAGTTAGCTTTGCAATCCAAAAAGGGCTGGCGGCGCAACTTGTTGCTCGTTTGCCTACAACCACTATGTAAATTATATTTTGTGATGAAATAAAATAAAATGAGCCAAATAAAAAAAGAAAAAAAAAGTTAGTAAAATATATGTGGCTTTCTTGTTTGTTTTTGCTTCCTGCCTGCCTAGATAATTCAACACGCCTACCTAGAGTTGCATAAATTTACTTTTATTGTAATTGTATTAGTTTATGTAATTTGTTCCTTTTTCACCATCCACAGATAAATGATGCCCCTAAGGCAACTGCCTATGATTATTACCCATTTACAATCCCCTACATGCTAACCACTAGAATATAGCCAAACTCTCAAAGCTTCACTGGGTTTAACCTTTGAGCTTGCTTCTTAATTGCTGCTGGTTTATAGACATCTACTAGTTTAGTGGTTCACGACTGCTATCTAAAATGTTTTTACATGCATGTTCACTCAGTATCTTAGTTATGATTAGGGGTTCTCACAAGTGTGGCAAAAATTGTGTTTTATGTATGGGGGTAGGCATTCTAAACCGTAAGGACCAAAGATCACTATGATAGTGTTAGCTTCATATCCTATGAGAGGGACCCATAGGACTCTTACAATCGCAGGGTTTGTACTTTGTTAGTATTAGGGGTCTCACAGATGTGGGGTTTGTTTTACGGGTCAAATAGTATGGAAACTATTGCTGCATTTTTGGTGCGCTTAGCACTCCTGTCATGTGTGTTATATTTACATAAATATAGTGTCCCTCTTCATATGGATTAGTTGAAACCATTGTGCTCTTTTGGATTTATTGGCTAGCTCTTTGGACGAACATGAAATATAGCTTGCTATGTTGTCTCCAGATTTTTTTTACAGCGATAGCTATACCTACTTAACGAAAATGAAACCATTGTGTGTTGGAAGTGGGAATTTAACGAAGTTGGCTCATTTGTAATCTTTAAACTGGAAACATAAGTTATCTGATGAAAAGTGAATATGACTTGTTGTCCACTAGTTTATTTGCTCCTGGTAAACACAAATGCAATAAGCTTTGTAAGAAACTAGATATCACTTGATGCATGATTATTTTCCCTTGTTTGGCATTGCTCAAGTGTGACTGCTAAATGGATTGTTTTACCGATACTATTATGGTTATTCTTTTCTGCAAGTGACTTGTACCATGTGAGAATATGGATGTGGCTGTACCATGATAATGTGGGAATTGATGGGAGAATATTTCCAGGATATTTTGGGCCTCCTTGAGTAAGAGATGTTGCATGCTTTTTTGGTTCAGCTGTTTCTGCAAATGAGTAGAAATAAATAAAGTGTACTGGTGTTTGTTTTCATATGGGTGACTGTGATAGACCTGATATCGATTCTAATAGAAGTTTTGTTTGAGTGTTCGTATATAAGTAGATTTATGAGTTATACCTGCTTGTCAATTAATATACAACAAAACGATGTTGGTTCAGGTTCCAGAATATTTCCCCGCCACCCATTTTCGGTATATCATGGCCTCTATAATTCTATTGCTATCCGCGGACTTCATGTCGAAAATCCCGACAGCTTCTGTCTGTGGTACAATGGCCTTTCGAGTAACGTGTGGACATTGCCCTGCAAGATAACAAGTTAATTAAATAAATCTTTTTTATATAATAGAAGAATTACATCATTTCGGAGTGATTTTGACAAATCATTCTTATTGGAAAAATAAATTGGGCCAACAGAAAAGCTTGATTTTGCCACGTAGGCAAAATCGTGCGATCTGATTGGTTAATAAAAAGTCAAAATTGAATCGATTTTGATCAAAATTGGAAAAATTCCTGTAGAAGAAAACAAATCACCAAAAAACATATGTGTCAAAAACGTGATAAAAAGAACTTTTAAAAAACGGATTTGATATTATAAACTTCAAAGACCAAAATGTAAACAACACAAATCCTACCTTTTTTTAAACCAAATCATAAATTAGATGATATAGTATGGAGTACTGTTTGAAAGATTACATTTGAGATAAGTGTTTGTTTGAAGTTTGAATCCTTTTAAATTTTTGGGTTATCTGTTAGTTCGCTTGATGTTAGTTATAGTTGAAGTGAGTTGTTACTATAGTAATTCGAATGTTCAAACAGAAAAAGTCTGGTAATTTAGTTATAGATTTAGGTTTGAAAACGGGAATGAGTCAAATGGTTTGAAAATAACTAAAAATCTTTCCATGATGCATACTTACATTGTTTTTACTCATCGATTTAGGTTTTATAGAATTATAAAAAGTGGACGCCAAAGCGTTTAAAGGTTGAACCCGACTCGACGTGTTTTACTTAGCATTAACAAATGACCCGTTTCAGCTGGACCTGTTTTAACATGTTGCCTGAACCAACCATCTTGCCATCTTTACTCGGTAAACAAACAACTAAAATGTCAATCTTTGTTTGAGGTGAGTTCTTTCATGGGGGCATTCCGTGCCCCCTGATAACAAAGCTTCTCTTTCTTTCAATTCAGACATTAGTGATTATGAAAAAAGAGTGAAATCACTATCCTACCCCAATAATTGCACTGCTCTTGGTTGCTTCATTTCCATAGTTGTTCACCCTTTGTCCCTTCCAATTGAAACAAACCCCCTAAAATTTAATGACCTTAGTGACTTTAAGTTTTCAGATGTTGCAGAACTAATTGAATGTAATTCCCAGCAGATCTAATCCTCACAAATGCAGGATGTGTTAGCATTATTTTCCTAAAGGGCCAAATGTCACCTTGGGGTTCCCGGAGTGGAGATATGCTTACTGGAGTTCCTTCATGCAGTCATGTCTTCCATGCACCAAAGTCACAAAATGTGGACCGTCCGTTTACCGTTTTGAAAGAATAGAAGCGATGCCTTCTCATTCATTATGATTCAATATATATACAAAGTGTACATAACAACCTACCAGACTTTTATGGTCTAGATAAACATAAATACATTCTAAACTTATCTAAAAGTTTGTTATACAAATATATCTAATAGTCCCCCGCAGTCGAAGCGGTAGGAGGACGAATGCTGAGAGTGTCTCGGAAATCATCAAAGAGGACACGAGGAAGTCCTTTGGTAAAGATGTCGGCTAGCTGAAATCGAGAAGGGACATGCAATACCCAAACTTGACCACGAGCAACCTATTCACGAACAAAATGAATACCCAATTCAATGTGTTTGGTCCGTTGGTGTTGCACCGGATTCCCTGAAAGATATATTGCACTAACATTGTCACAATAGACAAGAGTGGCCTTAGATAGAGGACAATGTAGCTCAAGTAAAAGATTACGTGGCCAACAAGATTCAGAAACCACATTAGCTACATCTCTGTATTCAGCCTCAGCGCTAGACTTAGAAAGAGTAGGCTGGCGTTTAGAAGACCACTAAATCAAATTATCGCCTAAAAAGACGCAATATCCAGAAGTGGAACGTCTAGTGTCTGGACAACCGGCCCAATCCGCATCCATATACGCTACTAGATTGGTGTTGGCAAAATTAGAGAGATGTAAACCATAGGAAAGAGTCCCCTGTAGATATAACGTATGATACGTTTAAGAGCCTGCATATGTCCATCACGTGGGTCATGCATGTGAAGACATATTTGTTTAACGGCATAAGATATATCGGGACGAGTAAAAGTCAAGTATTGTAAAGCACCCGCCAAACTACGATAATAAGTAGGATCTGGAAATGGATCACCTGATGAAGTACTCAACTTAGGACTCGTATCAACAGGGGTATGTGCGGGTTTGCATGAGGACATACCAGCACGTTCTATAATCTCTTTGGCATACTTAGTTTGACTGAGAAACATACCATGGCGAGTACGAGAAACAGCAACACCCAGAAAGGAACTCAAAGGTCCAAGGTCTTTCATAGCAAACTCATGAGACAAGCGGGACGTAAGTGAGTTATGGAGTGAAGTAGTAGAGGTAGTGAGGATAATATCATCAACGTACAATAATAAGTAAGCCACATCACGTCCATGTCGATAGATAAATAAGGAATGATCACACTTGCTGTGAACAAAGCCAATGGTGGACACAAACTCAGCAAAACGTTGGTACCAAGCTCACGGTGCTTGTTTAAGACCATGAAGTGACTTCTTCAAAAGATACACATGATTTGGATGAGAGGAGTCACGAAAACCCATAGGTTGATGCATGTAGACTGTTTCATTCAAATTACCATGTAAAAATGCATTTTTAACATCCAATAGGTGAATTGGCCATCATTTGGAAAGTGCAAGACTTAACACGGTACGAATAGTAGTTGGTTTGACGACCGGGCTAAAAGTGTCTCCACAATCGACGCCGACCTATTGAGACCTGCCATCACCAACTAAACGAGCTTTGTATCGCTCAAATGAACCATCAGAATTCAGTTTATGTCTAAAAATCCACATAGAACGAATAACATGCATATGTGTACGAGGAACTAAAACCCAAGTCTTATTAGCAATTAAAGCATTATATTCATCGGTCATGGCCTGTTTCCAATCCGGGTTAGAGAGGGAAATTTTTGGACTAGTAGGAATTGGTGAAGGAGTGACCAAGGCAGACATGTTAAATGGTGTTTTAGTTTTAGTGATACTTGACATACTGCGAGTGGTCATGGATCGAGCAGGCGTGTGGGTGTTTGCAGAGACACTAGGCCGAGAGACAGATGGGCTACGAGTGGGAATGACTCTAGAGTTAATAAGCGATGCCTGTGAGTGAGAACGGGAGGCTGATGGACTAGAAATAGAGGGTGAAAAAGGACTTGAAACCGGGGGCTGGAACGTGTTAAGTGGACTACTCGTACTTGGATGTTGGTTGTCTACAGTAGTGTTGACTGGCTGGTCAATGGTTGGACCAGAATTTGGTTGTTGCTCATCTAGAGAAGGTGAGGACATCTAAGGTGTGGACGTCAGAGGTGGAGACACGGACTGGACATCGACATGCTCATAAAATAATGGATTGATACCGGCATGTAGAAGCTTATAGGTAGTGGGTGTTGGGTTGTGTAATTTTGCAAATGGAAATTGAGACTCGTCAAAAATTACATGCCTTGATAGAACTATCTGTTGGGTTTTTAAGTTTTAGCACTTATAACCACGATGGTTAGAAGGATATCCTAAAAACACACATGGATCGGACCGAGGTTGTAGTTTATTGATGGTGGTGGAAGGGTGAATAGGAAAGCAAAGGCAACCGAAAACATGTAAATGGTCATAAGCCGGTGTTCGTTGAAAAAGGAGTTGTGTGGGTGAATGGTTATTAATGAGTTTGCTTGGCAGAATGTTGATCAAGTATGTTGCCATTTCAAGTGGATGATGCCAAAATCGTTCCGGCATTGACGAGTGCGAAATAGCCCGGATTTTTCGTTCAGCTTTGCCATTTTGTGAGGAGGTATGGGGACAAGAGAAGCGAAAAACCATTCCATTTTTATTGCAAAATTGATGAAACATTCTGTTGTTATATCCAGTGCCATTATCACATTGAAATGTTTTGATGGATTTAGAAAACTGATTTTTAATGTAAGCACTAAATGAAAGAAACACAAAAAAGACTTGTGATTTTTGTCCAAGTGGAAAAGTCCAAAGGAAAGGAAATTGGAGAAATCATCAAGAAACAAGACATAGTAACGATGTCCAGCCGTACCTAACACCGGCGAAGTCCACAAATCACTATGAATAATATCAAAAGGGGATAAAGTAGATGAACACGAGTCATAAAATGGTAACTTATGTTTACCAAAGACACATGATTGACAAAGAGAAGACAACCCTATTACATTGAATGTAATTTTTATTCCTAAGAGATCAATGAGTTTCACCTACATTAAAGAATGGGTTCTCTGTTCGTGAGGATCCACCGTCTTCTAAACCACATGGCGTGTTCATGTGGGAAGTTGTGTTAAAAGGCATTGAGTGCACCATTGATAAGGAAATATTTGTTACGCTTTTAGGGGTAATTTAAGCCCTAAATCGTGATTTTATGATCAAATATTGCCCTAAATCGTTTCTTTTCTCATTTTAGGTACTTGGGACGTGATTTCTGGAATATGAAGTATTTTGGAGCTTTTTGGATGTTTTTATGCTAAAAAATGAAGAGGACAAGAAAACCAAGAAAAGTCAGGATTTTACACCTGACGGCGTCACGTTTTGGATGCTGACGCCGTCACTTGAAGATTGGAGCTGATGGAAATTAACAAGTGACGCTCCAGAAAACTTTTGGTGGAATTACACGTGACGGCGTCACGTGTTAATGGAAGTAGGCCATCACGTGTTAAATTAAAGAGTGATGGCCCAGAAGACTTATAACCTCAAGGGGTCACGTGTTAATGGAAGTAGGCCATCACGTGTTAACTAATCACAACTTGCGCGCGCGGTTGCTGTTACTGTTTTGGCCATATCTTTTGCATACGAACTCGGATTTAGGTGATTCAAAAGCCCACGCGAAGAGGACGAAAGATCTACAATTTGGTGAAAATGGTCATGACGCCGTCCCCTTATACTGACTGACGCCGTCACTCCTTACCGAAAGTAAAATTGCCTATAAATATAACATTATAACTTCACTTTTTGTAAGCCCCAAACCCTAAGTCCGATTCTAGGATTAGGGTAGGTGTTTTTCCAGAAACTTAGAGGGTTTCAATCATTCCAAAAACATCTTGTATTGGTTTGAGGGTTTCAATCATTCTAAAAACATCTTGTATTGGTTTGTTGATTCTATCTTAATTATGTCTTCCTTTATTATTGTTGCTTGATCTTCATTGATTATGCTTTGCTAATTCACCTTGTGCCTACTTATGATTGTGTGAAACTTGTTTATAATTAATTAGATCTTATTGATTCCTTGTTGATGTTTGTGTCTATCTTCACCAATTAAGGTGTGACAACTTCAATAGGTCTAGTTGATTTAGTTTATAATTCTTGCTTCCTGTTGTCTCTTGTTTAATTGATTGATTTCGCGTTAGACTTAAGAAAACTAGCCAACTTCCTATATGGTAATGTGCTTGAACGTTTTAAGAAATGTTTCTCGGTTGTGTACACCGATGTTATTGGTTGTTATTAAATGCATAAGTAACTATTAATGAGGCCATGATAGGATACTAAACGTGTCGTCATAGGAAGAGATATGAGCTTATAGAGTTGGGGAAGATCGTACACGGCCCCACGACTGGTATTAACGAAAGCAACCCTTCGGTTAAAACAAGGTTTACATTCAATAGGTAGAATTGGATAGCTAGCAAGGAGTAATACATCATAGGTAGATCCGTTTCACTTCCCTTATAGAACCCTAATTTACTTTTCTTGCACATTAGTTTAATTAGTAGCTTTTGGGTTAGTTGACTAGCAACTAATTCCGTCCACTCTTCCAATACCCGCGATTTTTACTTGCTTTCATAAATATAAAAACATACAAAAAGATTCATCCCTCACCTTTAGACCTAGTTAGATTAGTTTCAATCCTAGCGAACACTATTCCATGTAGAGAACGATCAATCCCCCATACTTGCCACTCACTATACTACATCGGCCAGGTACACTGCCTAGTGGGGATTGCAAGCTTCTCAAGATCCCTTGAGAGGTAAAACCTTTTGCGTAGACCGCAATCCACGCATCAACCACCACATAATTCTATGTTTCTGCGCTTAACTTGCACCATAAACAAGAGAGTTTGTCATTGAAGAAAAGTGGCTCGGGGTCACCGCAATAGGGTGCGTCTGATGGTGTTAGGTGTTAAAAGTGAGCATCAAGACATCAAGTTTAAGAAATAAGTCATGAAATGGTAATTAGTAAGCACAATAGTTGATCGTATGAAAGTGGTAATTTTGAGTGAAATATTCCGGTTTTTTTATGTGAAGTAATGGTATGTAAAATGTCATATATAATGGTTGATTTTTGGATGTAATAAAAGTAGGTCGTGTGCTTGCTACGATGCATACAGTAATGCTATGTTTACAAATGGGTTATATCAATTTGTTGTGGCTAAGACCAAATTAAATATGATTGTTGAACACTTATATTTACAGCTAAGTATTTAGTTTAATTAGTATGTGGGTCTTTGGCATTATTGTGAGTAATACAGTATTTTTAGAGTTGTCGATTCTAGATGGGTTGGTGAGATGGTCTATCTGAGACATGATCAAGGTGAAAACTTGGCCGAGTCATCCTTGTCTTATGGTGATCTTATTCGTCAGAGGTTGTTATTTGACTAAACTTAGTAAATTAAACGTAAACATCGAGTTGTTCTCTTATGTAACCTTACATTTGATCTTGAACGATTGGTCACATTTTCGAAAATTGCAAAAAGCAACAATCAAATTTAGTCAATAATAATACATTAAAATAAATCTTATCAAATAGTTATCTAATACCCGATAAATATGGTCAATTTGGCTATATTAGTGTATGTCATTTTGCTTGAATAATAAATAAATAAGAACATATATACATAGGATTTTTTTAATCCAACAACTGAAACAAATAACGACACTTTAAAATGTTTGTTTTATTTATCAATAATAAAATATAAAATAACTTTTTTGAAAAAAAAAAACTCGTGCGTGCACGGGTATTATAGCTAGTAATTGTAACAATAAAACAATGAACATAAAACGTGGCATTCTTTTTTATGGATTCATCCCAATCCGGCTCCAAATCCCGATTCATATTTAAATCAAATCCCAATTCATATTTAAATCAAATCCCAATTTAATAAGTTGGAACTGAAATGATGTTGTTGTCATATCGGACGATGATGAAAGCTTGACAATGTAAATCTTTTATATAATAAAAGAATTACATCATTTCAGAGTTATTTTGCAAAATCAATCTTAGTGAAAAAAAAAATTGGATCAATAGGAAAGCTCGATTTTGACACATAGGCGAAATCGAGCAATATGATTGGCCAATAAAAAGTCAATTTGAATTGATTTTTGTCAAACTTTTATAAATTTGGTGGAGAATTTGATGGGAAAAAAAAACACATAAAAATATAAGTGTCAAATTTGTGAAAAAAAAAACTTAAAAAAAGAGGATGTATGATGAGGCGAAAATTGAACCACTTTTAAGAGGTCATTTAAGCCCGAATTCGAGATTATTTGATCAAATATTGCTCTAAATCGTTCCTTTTGTCATTTTAGGTACTTTTGGAGAGAAATCTGAAAAAGGAAGCATTTTGTACGTTTTTGGAGCATAAAAGTGAAGAAAACGGCAAAGTCTTAATTTTCCTTGCTGGGAACAGTACCTGACGGCATCATAACTTCCTTAATGAGGGCGTCAAGAGTCACAAAAGAGGTGGATGTGGAAAATACACGTGACGGTCCAGAGGATTTTTAACTATAGGACCTAACGGCGTCACCAAGGCCGTCAGGGTCAAAACACAAGTGACGGCCCAGAGGAATTCTACACATGACGGCGTCAAAATCAGATCTAGGCAATACGATTTCTATTATGGCGGCGAGTTGACGGCGTCACATCTTAACACATGTCGCCGTTACCCTGTAAAATCTATATATAGTTTTCCAAAATTCATTCATTAGTGTGCAACTTTGAGGGAAAAACCCTAGGTCGAATTTTCCAACTTTTTCAAGGGTTTCAACCCTTTGAATCTTTCATGTTCAATAAGAGATAAGCATCCTTTCAAATCAATCAATATGTCTATGTGTTGTTTGATTATATCTTAAGCTAGTCTTCTATTTAACATGCTAGGCTAGATTTCTTTTGTGTTTGCTTAGATGTAGTGAAACCTAGATGTTGATTATGGGTTGATTGTTTGTTTATAGTTGTTACAGATGATTGTATTCGATATTAGGCTTAAGAAAACTGGCAGACTTCCATTGGTAACTTGCTTGAACGTCTTAAGAAACATGATCGGAGTTGTACTACGATATTTGGTTGTATTTAATGCATAGGAGAATTCTAATGATCTCATGTTAGGTGCTTCTAACAGCTCTACATAGGAGTGAAGTAGGATCCTATAGAGTTAGGGAATATTGTACACGGCCCTACGACTAGTATTAAGGAATATGACCCGTCATCCATGCAATTGTAACAAGCTATCAACCTGTAAAAGATATCTAGGGAGTGATGAAACCTAAGTAAACACAACTTTCCTCATCATTGTTACACCACATTAGTATAATTAGTTTTATTTTCATTTCTGTTATTTTATTTTGATTGCATCTTAGTAAATTGGGTTAGTTGGCTAGCAACTATTTCCGCCCACTTCTTCAAAACCCGAGATTTTAATTGCTTTCCATAAAATATAAAAATACAAAAAGAATCATCCCTCACCTCTAGACCTAGTTTATTAGACTTTCTAATCCTAGCGACACTATTCCTGAGTTGAACGATCAATCCCCCGGTACTTGTCACTATACTATACTACAACGATCAGGTACACTGCCTGGTGGGGGTTGTAAGCTTCTCGAGATCCCTTGAGAGGTAAAACCTGGTGCGATTCCCACATATCAAGTTTTTGGCGCCGTAGCCCGGGGAAATAGTTATTGTCTAGGTTAGGATTTCTTTTTATTAGGTCTACTTGCTAGATTCTTTTCTAGTAAGATTTTATTTTTATTTTTAGGTTTTCTTTAGTCTATCTCATTTCTTCGTGTCTTTGTTCGTAACCTTTACCATCCGACAACATGGAAGGTGGTAACATCTTTGAACCCATCAACCCACCACAACAAAACCACCCACAAAACCCACCACTAGCAAACCAACCTCCTAGGCCCCGAACTTTAGGAGAGTACTCCCGACCTAGCCACCAAGGCTATCAAAACACTATGCTCACTCAAGGAGCCAATGTGTCCCCCTTGAGATCCGACACCATCCGGTTGGTGCAAAGCGGATGTGCATTCCATGGACTTCGTTCCGAAGATCCTAATCAACATCTCAAGGATTTCCTTAAAATTGTAGATTCTATAGACCTTGATGTTACAACTAGAGAGTCAACCCGATTACGCCTATTCCAATTCTCTCTACGTGATCAAGCTAATCAATGGCTTGAACGTTTACCCGCGGGATCCATCACCTCATGGGATGATCTCACCACTCGTTTCCTTGCTCAATTTTTCCCACCGGGGAGAACTACCAAGCTTTGAAATGATATCTTGATGTTCCAACAACGTCAAGGTGAAACTCTATATGAAGCATGGACTCGTTTCAAGGACTTACTCCAAAAAGTCCCTCATCATGGCATAGATCTTTGGCTCCAAGTCCAAATCTTTTATGACCATATCGACCTCACCACAAGGCGAACCGTTTACCAAACGGCCGGTGGCAAGCTACGTGATCTAAGTGCAGAAGAATCATGGGAACTCATAGAAGATCTTGCTCTCTATGACAACGAAAGTTGGAATGATCCCCGTGATTTGAACAAAACGGTCAAGGCAATATCTTTTCCTTCGAACAATTCTAGCACTCCCGACCGTAGGATCATGGAACTTGAGGACCATGTCAAGCTTCTCATAAAATCCTACGAAGCTCCTAAGCCTTCAAGCCAAGTGAACAAAATCACTTCTTCGTGTAAATTGTGTAATGGTCCTCATGAAACTCATAACTGCATGGAACTTCCAAAACATGCTTTTAAGGAATTCACATCGTCACGTGCTGATAAAACAAAGGATAGAGAGCTCGCCACTAACCGAGGACCTCAAAACTTTGGCGAGGCCTATGATGCATGGAAAGATAAGCCAAATTTCAGAGGATACCAAACTCGGAGCGTGTCCTTCGATGATTTTCCTCCACTCGAATGGTCCGAGCATTTTCCACCTCAGAACACTCCTCAGCAAAGCTATGAAGATGCCTTGGGAAAGTTCATTCTCTCTCAAGAATTACAGCTCTCCACGCTCGAGACCCGATTTAGACAGCAGCAAGCCGATATGAATGACAAGATTTGTAATCTGTTAACCGCTATTAAAGAGCACGCTGTTAGTAAACTGATTCAGGCTGAATAAGTCAAATCTGTCACCATCATGAATCAGCCAACCTCTCCTGTGAAAATAAAAAGCCCTAGTAAACTCTTTAAACATCTGTCACCAAAGGTGAAGGAAGTTAGGGACCATGTTAACCCCCAGGATCAATCCACTTTGTAAATACCATCACCACAATATCTGCTCCTACACCTGACCAGAGCCAACAGCCAACTGGGAATAAGGGTCATGAAGTTAAGGATGTGACCCCAGAAATAGACCGCGAATTGTCCAAGAGCCTTGCGAACTTATTCGAGGACTCCGTCACACAAGAGTCAGACGAATGGGATGAGTCGAAAGAGAGATCAAAAGGGCATACGAAAAATCCAACTATAGGGAGTAGTGATAGGATTAAGGGTAGCGACTTTGAAGTTTTTAAGATTTCTTGCACTACTAGGAAGAAGCTCATAACCGATACTCACATAGATCCTAACCTCCCTATAAATGTAATCCCCTCTCCCTTTACAACGAAGCCTTCCCTAAACATATCTCGTGTGAAGGAATCGATAACGCCAGGATAATAAAAAGTTTATCAGTCATGATTGGAGGATTCATCTATACCATTGATCTCACCGTGGTCGACGACATTGACTCTGTCACTAATCCAACATTAATCAACCTCGTCCTCGGAAAACCATTTGTTAATGAAACGGGAGTGATCCTTGATGAGAAGGATGGTAGTGCATTATTCACCAATGGCGTCAGGAAAGTGATTTTTTGAAAGGGTAAGGAGGAAGTGTATGGGTATCGTCCGTCACTCGATTGTAATACATATGGATCACAGGATGGAAGATCGGAAAGGATAAAGCGGTGTGATCCGAATAACCTCAAAATCCCTTGTATGATTGGTCACAAGTATTTCGATAATGCCTACAGTGACGTGTTTCTAGCTAAGAATTTTATGTCCCTGTTCCATTATAACAATATCTGCAGATGGGGGATGATTTATAAAGGAGAAAATGTTGTTGGTAGAGATCATGAAATCCAGGTATTCATAGGAAATATGGCATTCACAATTGACTTTATGATCGTGGACAATATTGAGGATTATATCAACCCAAGATTATCCCAAGTTGTTTTCGAAGCACCATTTTGTGAAATCACTAACTTAATGGTTGACGACCGGAATGGAATCATGACCTTCACTCATGGAATTAGGAGGGTGTCATACCAAACGCCATACAAGAGGAAAGACTTCGAAGGAATTGATAGTGACGGACTTGATAAGCTAGGTTCTCAACTTGTTTTATGTGATGAAGATGTTCGGAGAGGATGTAAAAACACCTTTGATTTATCATGTGGATTCTTTAAGGATGTTAGTAAGCTTGGATCCAAGTATCGGGAAGATGTCTTTGAATTTGATGACCCAAAATACCTGCACTATGAAAGCGATCCCGATATTGGAGATGACCTAGAGAATGTGACCAATGATGAGGTCACGTAATTGCCCATGACCTTGAGTCTAGCTACAAGACTCGTAAATAAAGAAAAGCGCTTCTTGGGAGGCAACCCATGTTTTGTGTGATTTTTATTTGTTTGATTGTTATTTGCTTCCGTATGCATGCTTTATTTTTATTATTGGTAGATCATGTTTCAAACAAAATTGTGAAAATGCTTTATTTTGTTATTTAATTTCGTCTTAACTTCATATAAAGGTATTTTGCAAAAGCTAAGTGTAAGGGGAAACCCCAAATTTGTTTCTAAGAACAAAATTGATCATGATCCGCCACAATATTAAATGAACATGTGTATTAATACTTGTTAGAGTCAAATGCTTGTATCGAGTCATAACGATGTTTTACAGGATTTTCCAGGAAGTAGGACATAAGTTTTTCCAGAAATTTTCCGGAAACTTAACGTAAAGATTTCTACAAGTCACTTCTGACGGCGTCATGTGTAAAATTCTGGAAATTTTGCGAGTTTTGCTTTTCTAACGGAGTCTTAAAGTTTTTGTTAATTCTTTAGTTTTATAAACTCCAGGAAATCTGCAAACATTCATTCCACAAGCATTATATCTTAAATTGCTTTCTAGGATCTGTTAGTATATATAGATCGCCACCGATTTTACGCGAGGTTGCCTTGTTTGTTTTCTCAGGTTTAACAGGTTATATATGACAAGAAGATGATTTATATTTCTAGAAGGGAAGCTTTGAAGGTTCATTTTCTTGGAGGAAGATCTAACCTTGTTACCACACTATCCACACCGAATGAATCAGGGGAGTATTTGTTTTCATTCTTTTACCTGTTTTACTTTTACATTTTTTAATTGAACATTGGGGACAATGTTCATCCTAAGTGTAAGGGGAGGGTAAATGATGATACCTTATAGGATACTATTGCACTTGAGTTTGTTTGTTTGATGGTAGGTGTGTAATAAAACTAAGAGAAATACTTGTTAGTGTAATTTTAGCGCCAAATTTAAAATTTTTTACAACATTTAGGAGTGAAACTTTAGCCTTAGCAAACGTCTCATGGATAGGAGTTGTATGACTAGCACAAAACCGTACCATTCAGAAAATTTTTCCACCCAAATATGTGAGGTTCGCCTTTAGATTTGATAGGAAAAGCATTCATTATTAGTACTTATGAGTGTACCGGTAGCATTTAGATTCTAGAACTTGCGTTAGTGACGCATCCCGAGACCGCTAGTGAGACTACATTCGTGTAGTAGGATTTACTACATGATAAGAGGCATTAGGATCACCCTTGTTTTAAACCCGTATCATAATTACTTGACCATTTAAGTCATATTACTTGACTAGTAAAGTCAATCAATTTTCCCACACCTTAGCGTTGTACTCATTTTTAGTACACAAAACCCCTAGTACACCCCTCCGAACCTATCTTTTCGTTTCTAACTTTAAGCATTTTACTTAAAGGAAGAATTTGTTACAACCCACCCAAATGTACAACCAAATCGCCTTAGCCTTTCGTGTATGCACTCATCTTTAGTGCATTATTGTTATATGTTTAAACCCTTAGTTAATTATCTAATTGATTACATGGTTGCTAAGTCGAGTCATATCTTGTACATATTGTTTTGGGACGATTGGGACTCATGGCTAAAGTACTTGTGTTATGGAGTAATGGGGAAGAACATCATATATTACCCCCATATGTGCGTTAATCTTAAAAAGTACTCCAAGTGTTTTGATTATCTTGATTCGAGTTATTAGATTAGTTTATTGTAAAGTATGTAAAAATTCAAGTGTAAGGGGAATGTACATTCCCTATGATGTATTATTTTGGATGGTAAGGTAAGAATGTATGCAAAAAAAAAAAAAAAAAAAAAAAAAAAAAAAAAATTGAAAAAATTAAGAAAAAGAAAAAAAAAAAAAAAAAAAGAGAAAAAGAAAAGAGAAAAAACATACGGACTACCACCCCGTTTCATTCTATGTTTATTTTATGTTTTTGTTATTTTTGATTTATTAGCTTAAGTCGAGTCTAGTCTTGGCTTAGCAACGCCATATTGTACATGTAATTAACCAAGATGATTAACTCGCCACCAGGAAATATTGCCTTTATCCAACAAAACCGTGTATTCCATATCCCTACACCTAACGTTATAACCCTTTAAAAGTCCTCTTTGATAGTTTATCCTAGGTGCTTATGCCAAGTGGTGGAGGTTTGATCTTTTCCCAAGCCTATGGTAATCTATTTTGCTATGACAAGTAGTGAGAGACGTTTTCCATTTCCATATTGTGATATATACTTTATTACACCCGAGAGATGTGAGTATCTAAACACTATTTGTGAGGTGCTAGTGTATGACCTCCGTGCTTGTCTTTGGTTTTTAGTGGAATGATTATTTGCTGTAATTACTTTTATATTAGTGTTAAATGACCCCTAACTTGTATTTTGATTAGAATAAAATCGCATTTACTTGAGGACAAGCAAATATCAAGTGTAAGGGTATTTGATGAGGCGAAAAGTGAACCACTTTTAAGGGGTCATTTACTGTCAGCATTAAAAATATTTATATAGAAGTGATGGTCATTCTCATATTGTAACTTTGTGTCGTTTGTTAAGATTAGTAATAGTTTAGTCATTGGGCTTTGGACTTGGCAAGCTAATATGTTATGTGCTATGTTTCATAAGCCTAGTTATCCTACCATGTAACCAAGTCCAAGCCCATAGAAAGCCCATAGGGCATCTCATGTTAAGAACTATTTAAACACCTCAAAGGCTCATTTGAGGTGTGTGCTTGTGTGTGTATTTGTGTGTGTTTTCTTTGAATAAAAGCTCTCATTTCCATCTCTCTCTATATATATACGAATCACATATAAGTCACCAAGTCACCATCTTTCTTCTTCTAATCTTCTATATTTGTGATAAAGTTGTGATATCTAAGGTCCTACAAGTGGTATCAATCGCCTAACAATGATTTAGGAGTGTTGGGAGTTTGCTTGGTTCGTTTTTTTTAGCTATATACACGTTTTTTTTTAGAAAAGTTCTTACTTTTCTTGTTTTTCTTGGTTTTTAACACTTTTTTGATTACAAACTAGTGTTATAAACCTTTTCTAACAAGAAAGTTTCAACCTTTTTGAAAATTTCAAGCTTAAAAAATTCGAATTGGTTTTTGTACTTGTTTTCTAGATCTCGAAAAAGTTTCATAAAAATCATCAAGTTTTGAACTTTCTTCAAGTTTTGGTGTTTTTTAGCTTAGAAGTACAAGAATCTTGGATTAAAAACTTTATTTGGGTGTGCTTTAAGTGAAATCAAAAATCTGCCATAATTTCGAAATCCCAAATACTAGATTTCGAAATCTTGACTGCTTTTCGAGAACATCATAAACGGTCTCGTTCGTGCTCAAAATTGGATACTCGGTATTTTCTCTCTTGTATAAGAAAGAAATTACTTCGACTTTCGGGCTAAATTTCGAAATTGTATAATTTCGAAATTTTATTGTGAGATAGTGTTTTCGAAAAATTCACTATTTTCGAAAACTTTGCAAAATTTTTGAAAATTTCAAAATTTTCGAGAAAATTGCTAGTTTTTCGAAAAAATCAAGTTTTTCGAGAACACTGTGGACAATTTCGAAAAATCAAATTTCCGCAATCTTACAAATTTCGAGATCACAGAAATTTTCGCAATCACTCAAGTCTCGCAATCACAGAGTTTCGCAATCCAAGTTTCGCAATCTGAAGTTTCGCAAACCTAAGTTTCGCAAACCAAAGTTTCGCAAACCAAAGTCTCGCAATCTGAAGTTTCGCAATCCTGAAATTTTCGCAATCTCTCAAAAGTTTCGAGAACACAACAAAATTTCGAGAATTTTGACAAAAGTGAGGTTTTTGACGACCAAACTTCAAACGGCCATATCTTTTGAACCGTAACTCCGTTTTCGACGAATCAGCTGTCAAAACGACCGTCAGACAGAGGAGAACGACACGCTAAATGATTTATCGATTTAGGCGAAGTTTCGAGGCCTAAAAACGCTCCGAGAAGAAGTTATTGAGGTTTTAAGGTTTTCAGTCAAAATTTTCACCATAAAAACTTGCATCAACTCACTCTAAACTCTACTCCTATTTCGTTGGAACGATCCAAGAATCAACTTTATCCATCTACACTTCATCAATGGCATCTCAGCAAGATATTCATGCACCAGGTGCGGAAAACCGACCTCCTATGCTTGAAAAAGGTGGATATCTCCCATGGACAAGCCGCATGCTTCGTTACATCAAAACTAAGACTGATGGTAACCTCATGCTCAACTCCATTAAGAATGGTCCATTTCAGCCAAGACAAGTTCAAGTTGCCGGTGATCCAAACTCAACAAATCCTACTGAACCATACATGCGTTTACAAACAGAAGAAGATTACACTGATGAAGACAAGGCGCAGATCAAAGCTGATGATATGGCAATGCATCTAATCCAACTTGGATTACCTCGGGAGATCTTTGCTGCTGTCGACAGCTGTGAAACTGCTCATGCAATGTGGGAACGTGTTAGAAGGATTTGTCATGGAACAGAGATTGGACAACAAGACGTTGAGAACAAACTTCTTACTGAATGGGAGAACTTCACATCCACTAAAGGTGAACAGATTGAGTCATACTACACAAGGTTTTGCACATTGATGAATGAGTTAATCAGAAACAAGTTGACACCTCGAACAATTGCAACAAACATCAAATTCGTCAATAACCTTCCAGAAGAATGGGGTCGTTATGTTACAATTGTTAATCAGACAAAGGACTTACATCAGGTGAATTATGATCAACTCTATGACTTTCTGAAGCAAAACCAAGCTGAGGCTAATGAAGTTAGGAAAGAAAGATTGGCAAAGAATCATGATCTTCTCGCACTAATTGCTAATACACCAACACCACTACAAGTGAACACTCAACAACCATCATCATCTATTCACAACTACATGCAACCATCATGCATTCAACAACCAACACCGGTCTACCAACAACAATTCTACCCACAACAACAAGAAGTTATTCCACAACAGACATACTCACAATTCCAAGAACCAGAATTCACTGACAATGATGAAGCTGCTGCAGCATTGACTCAAGCATTTGCTTTTCTGTCAAAGGTATTCCAAGGACGCTATTCTACACCAACAAACAACAACCAAAGGATTTCATCGAATACTCGTAACAGGCAGATCGCTCAGCCGAGTTTCAATATGGGCAACGGAGGCCAAATGGTTGGAGTTTATGGGAATCCGCAGGGATATCAGAATATGCAGAATGCAGGTCAGTATGCAGGAAATCAGAATGCAGGACAGTTTGCAGGGAATCAGTATGGTCAGAATGCAGGGAATCAGTTGGGTCAGTTTGTTGGAAATCAGAGGGGTCAGAATGTTGGTAATCAGACAATGGGTAATCAGAATAGAAATGTTGCAGCTCCAGTAGTTGGGCATTTGGGAAATGTGAATCAGGGTAATCCGGTAAAGTGTTTCAACTGCCAGGGTGTAGGTCATATGGCAAGGAACTGTCCTACTAAGCCAAACAAGAAAGATCTAGCGTACTTGCAGAAAGCAGTGATGTTGGCACAAAAGGCAGAGGCAGGATTTTAGTTGAATGCAGAGGAGAATGACTTTATGGCTCTTATGGATGACATGGAAGATAGAGAGGATATCGATGTGAACTGCATATTCATGGCGAACCTTCAGGAAGCTAAGTATGACACGGATTCTGACACACTTCCTGTTTATGACGTCAATGCAGTCTCTGAGGTATCACACTTCAACACATGTCACAATAATGATATATTTGATATGTCTCCTCATGAGGAACAGCATTCTGAGAAGCCAGCACCTAATTATGATACATACCTGGACACGCCAAGTAGTAGCAATACTCCTTCAGCAACTCCAGATGTGAATCATAATGGAGGCTTCGTTTCACAGCATGCTGAGAATGATGAGGAAACACGTGCTTTGTTTGAATCATTATTGAATAATTGTCGTATTGAAATTGAGAATGTGCAAAAGGTCAATCGCGATGCTAAGGCCGCGAATGTTAAATTGACCGCTGAGCTTGAGAGTTACAAATCAACCGTTAAAGCTTTTGAATTTCATAACAAAAGATTGTCTGAATTAGAAACTGGTTATCAAAATTCCGTTTCAGAGAAACAACAATTGCAACTCAAGTTCGATACACTTGATGTTAATTCTTTCAAAAAGATAAAATCTTTAAACGCGGAAAGTTTTGATTTACAAAACCAACTTTCTAAACAAAAAACAGCTTATACCAATCTTGAAAAAGAAATGGATGAGTTGAAAAAGGATTTTGCAAAGAAAGAAGACAAACTTTTGGAAGAAATCGTAGAGTCAGAACACATGATTGCTCATTTAGAAGAGTTAGTGGTTAAGTCGGGGCAGTCGAGTCAAACAATGAAAATGATTTCAAATCAAACTAATCCGATTTACCATACGAAAAATAAAATGGCTCTCGGTAACAACACCCCTTGTAATCTCAAGAAAGCTCAGCAAGAACAGAATGTTTTGTACAATGGTAATGTGATTTATACCAAACATGATCCTCCCGTCGTTCGGGACTCTGTGCTAACGATTGAACATGTCGAAGAGAGCATTAATAAAATGAAACAAAAGGATTTGAAACCCATTGATTACAACAAATTGAACAAACTTTCGGGAATCACTTTTGTTCCACAAACAGAACCGTCTGTGTTTTCCATTAAACGACCATTTGCGAAATTCTTGTCTAAAAAGAAAGTTGTTTCCAAATCTCTTTCTAAATTAGAACAAATGTCTTCTAACAACACTTTTAAAACAAGTGAGGCTAGAAACATTCTCGATGACGTTAAAATGAAAATTCAAGAACTTCAAAACATAGTTAAATCTAAAACTTCCATCGATATTAACAACTGGCATTCTAGTTATCACATCGAACAGAAAAAGGTGTTTCAAAACGAAATTACTATTCCACTGAATAACATCAGCGCGAGTGTAAAAAATTTTGAACTAGCTTTTTTAAAAGAAACGGCCGACTTTGTCAAGGACCACAAATCCCTGGTAAACGAAGCTAATGATGCTCGTGAAAACATGAATGTTTTGGAAAACCTAAATGATTCTCTCTTCGAAGCTGTTATGACCACTGACATTATGTCCATCATTTTACAAACATATTCTGTTCAAGACGATGAACGACTAAGAGCTGAGACCTCCGCAATTGTTTCAAAATATGAAAATGCTCTTATAAAGCTTGAAAAAGAAAATGTGTCATATTTTAAACAACTTGATCGGAAAAAGGAAGAATGCAAGTATGACAAATTGTCGTATGAGCGTGCCTTAAAGAACATGAAAGAGCAAAATGATCTTTTGAGGGCCCAGCTTGAAAGTCACAAAGGAAAGGGTGAGGAAACTAAGTTTGCAAAACCGTCGACTTCGGAGAAACCAAATGTTTCAAACACGGTTCAAAAACCAAAGATGTCAATTTCAAGGTTTGCTCCAAAAGTCGATGAGAAAAAGGGTTTGACAAAACCAGTCACTCCAACACCCTTGCCCAAGATAAGTGAAAATGATAAGATTGTTGATAAAGGAAAAGCGGTTGTCGAAACTCCTAAAGTGTTAGCACCTGGCCTTTTTAGGATTAGTCCCACTAGTGCGTTTGCCTCAACTTCTAAGACAAATGATAAGTGCATAAAGGCTAATTCTAAAGAATCTAGGGATGCTAAAAAGGACAACAATATAAATCCTAATGTGTGTGCCTTACCTTCTACAGGATTAGAAAGCACCTCTAGGAGCAGCAGACTAAAGCCTAAGCGCAATACAAGGAACAATAGAGTCTCGCCTGTCTCTAAGAGTTGTAGCAAGCATAAAGTTGAAGAAGTAGAAGAACACCCTAGGAATTTATCGCTTTTTAATAAGAAACATGATTCATCTGAATGTAATAATGCATGTAATGACTCTATTTGTTTTATATGTAAGAAAAGTTTAATCAATGATGTTCATGATGAATGTGTTTCTAAGAATGTGAATGTTACGCCTGAACAGAAGAATGTTCCAGCAAGACCTAGTACCAGATCTAGATCTTTAGAAAGATTAGTTGCACGCTTTAGGTCTACCACTATTAGTCGTATGCCTAGGAACTACCTTAAGTATTGTATGTGGATTCCGACGGGTAGAGAGTTCACTCTTCAGGACGGCAAATTAGAAATAGCTCAAGCTAAACAAGTAGCAACTGTCTATGAGTGTGATTTAGATTCTACTCCTAACCCCATGGAACCAAATTCAAAACGGTTTCCAAATACAAACTCTTCTGTTCTTGGCAGGTTATCGAAATATGTCTTTGGATCGTCGACTCGGGTTGCTCCAAGCACATGACCGGGAATTTAAAGCTGCTGATCAACTTCATCTGGAAATTTATGGGAACTGTACGCTTTGGTAATGATCATGTAGCAGCTATTCAGGATTATGGAGATCTTCAGTTTGGGAATTTTTTAATCACTCGAGTTTACTACGTCGAAGGGTTGGGACACAACTTGTTTTCAGTCGGGCAGTTTTGTGATGCAGATTTAGAAGTTGCATTCAGGAGAAACACGGTTTTTATTAGAAATTTGGTTGGTGATGATCTCTTAACTGGTAATCGTGGTACAAATTTGTATGCTATCGACATCAACCAAATGGCTTCTACATCACCAATTTGTCTTATGACAAGGGCAACCGAAACTAAGTCCTGGCTGTGGCATAGACGTTTATCCCATCTCAATTTCGATACCATCAACAAGTTAGCCAAAGACAACATCGTCACCGGACTTCCTAAGTTCAAATACACCAAGGAACACCTTTGTCCATCATGCGAACAAGGAAAAAGCAAAAGAGCATCATATACACCTAAAACCGTACCTAGTTCGGAAGCAAGGTTACATCTGTTGCACATGGACTTATGTGGCCCAATGAGAGTTGAAAACATTAATGGGAAGAAGTATATTCTTGTTATTGTTGATGATTATTCAAGATATACTTGGGTAAAGTTTTTGAGATCAAAAGACGAAGCACCAGGCATCATCATCACCTTTCTGAAGCGTATTCAAGTTCTACTTCAAGCTCCAGTAAGGATTATAAGAACAGATAATGGCACAGAATTCACAAATCAGGAGTTAAGAACTTACCTCGAAGATGTTGGAATTACACATCAAACATCAGTTGTTAGAACTCCACAGCAGAATGGGGTAGTTGAAAGAAGAAACCGAACTCTTGTCGAAGCTGCTCGCACAATGCTGATTTTTTCTAGTGCACCACTATTCTTATGGGCTGATGCTGTAGCCACTGCTTGTTTTACTCAAAACCGATCCCTAGTCCATCCGAGATTCAATAAAACCCCATATGAGCTAGTGAACAACCGTAAACCTGACATCTCTTACCTTCACGTGTTTGGCGCTTTGTGCTATCCGACGAATGATAGAGAAGATCTAGGAAAGTTAAAAGCTAAGGGTGATATTGGAATCTTCATTGGATATTCAGAAAACTCGAGGGCATTCAGGGTGTATAATAGAAGGACGAAAAAGATAATGGAGACGATGAATGTGAAGTTTGACGAGATTTCACAAATGGCTTCTGAGAGATACGCTCTAGAACCCACGCTTAATCCGATGGCTTCTAATCATAACGGATTAGGACCCGCACCAAATAGTCAGACTTCTGGACACATCAGTTCAGGACTCGTGCCTCAAGGAGCTCAGTCAACAAACACAGATAAACCTTCAGAACAAGAACTAGAAAATTTCTTTGAGTTAATGTTTGATGAATATTATGGTGAAACTTCGACAAATGCATCTCCACAACATTCCGCTGCACCCGCTCAAAACCATCAACCACCACCACCACCACAGGATGCATCCACCACAATCGAAGCTGAAGCACCAACTACATCAACATCATCTACATCTACTCAAGCAACTCCAGTACTTGAAACTGATCTACCAAGAATTGATGAGCAAAATCAAAACACAAATTTTCAAGAAGAACCAACAAATAATTCAAACAATGATGCGTTAGAAGAAGAAGAAATATTTGAAAACCCGTTTGCAACAGACTCTGCTGAATCTTCTTCAAGGTTACAAGAACCATCTAACACACATTCGTTACACCCAAGGTACCCTTCTACGTTTCAATGGACAAAAGACCATCCGTTAGTACATGTTATTGGTGATCCTTCAATGCCAGTTCAGACGAGGAGACAACTTGCCACCGATCTCGAATTGTGCATTTACATTTGCTCAATAAGCACCAAAGTACCTAAGAACATTCGGGAAGCAATGGCAGAAAACCCTTGGATTGAAGCGATGCAGGAGGAATTTCTTCAATACCTGTTACATGACAGTTGGGAACTTGTTGATCGACCACTTGATAAACGTGTTCTTGACCTCAAGTGGTTGTGGAAGAACAAACTGGATGAGGAAATGACTGTCATTCGCAACAAAGCTCGTCTCGTGGCTAAAGGTTATCCACAAGAAGAAGGGATAGATTTCGAAGAATCATTCGCGCCTGTAGCTAGACTTGAAGCAGTCCGGATTTTCTTAGCCTATGCCGCTCACAAAAACATCACAGTCTATCAGATGGACATTAAGACAGCTTTCTTGAATGGAACTCTGAAAGAAGAAGTGTATGTGAGTCAGCCAGAAGGATTCGTTGATAAGGAACATCCAGACTACGTCTACAAGCTTAAAAAGGCCATTTATGGTTTAAAACAAGCTCCAAGAGCGTGGTATGACGAACTATCATCTTTCTTACTCAATAACAATTTCACCAAAGGAACAGTTGATGACACCTTGTTTATCAAAAAGTTCAAAGATGACATTTTGATCGTTCAAATTTACGTGGACGACATTATTTTTGGATCAACCAATCCTAACCATTCAAAACAGTTTGAAAATCTCATGAAAAGTAAATTTGAAATGTCCATGATGGGGGAACTAAAATTCTTTCTTGGTTTACAAATACATCAATCCCCTCGTGGTATTTTTATCAATCAAGCTAAATATACAATAGAGATTTTGAAAAAACATGGAATGGAAAATTGTGATTCTGTTGGTACACCAATGGTCACTTCACCAAAAATAGGTGCTGATTTATTTGGGAAACCCATCGATCCGAAAAAATATCGGAGCATGATCGGTTCTCTCATGTACCTAACTGCTAGCCGACCCGATATTCAATTTGCTGTTTGTTTGTTAGCACGGTTTCAGGCTAAGCCTACCGAACTTCACCTCAAAGAGGTTAAACGGATCTTTCGGTACCTACGAAGCACCATTAACATGGGACTTTGGTATCCGAAGGATTTGGAGTTTAATCTAACAGCATTTTCAGATGCAGACCATGCCGGTGATCAAGTTACAGTAAAAAGTACATCAGGTGGAGCACAATTTTTGGGTGAAAAGCTAGTAAGCTGGTCTTCAAAGAAACAGGATTGTACTGCACTATCAACCGCCGAAGCCGAGTATGTGTCTCTATCTGCATGTTGTACCCAAGTTCTTTGGATGCGGACACAGCTCACAGATTATGGCTTTACTTTTGACAGAATACCTATGTATTGTGACTCAAAAAGTGCCATAGCCATCTCGTGCAATCCCGTACATCACTCTAAGACGAAGCATATCAAAGTCCGCTACCATTTCATCAAAGAACACGTGGAAGAGGGTACTTTTGAATTATTTTTTGTTAAGACTGATTACCAACTCGCCGATCTATTTACTAAAGCCCTTCCTAAAGAACGGTTTGACTATTTAGTTCGACGAATTGGCATGCGAAGCCTAACTCCTGAGGAGCTAGAACGTCTTCTCGAATCTTCTTGAAAAATGTTTTCAAAACCGCTTCGCTGTAAATATTTTTGAAAAACAAAATACAAAATTTGAAAAATCAACAAAAACAAAATACAAAAATATAAAATTTCAAAAAATACAAAAAAAAAATATAAAATCAAAATCCAAACTATTCTTCTCACGACATGTCTCTCGTATAAATCAATATTCTGTACGTTTCTAGAAATGTCATTCAACAATGATACGGACATGTACAGATGCTTGAGCGGGAGTTCTTTTTAATGTTTTTCTAAAACATGTCATTTCTCAAAAGTTTCTTCACTATGGCTTTCGTATACATCAGTACGAAACCCGGACCCGAACAATGACTTCTGATTATTTTCAAATCAAGGACTCGTACGTTCAATGACGAAATCTTTTTCAAAAAGTTCGAGTCTAAACAAACGAAATATATTTCAAGCATAAACTCGTTTTCAAACAAAATTCTTGAGCACTTTTTCAAGATTGTTCAAAAGAGTTCTCAAAATCTCTCAAAATTAGTGCTCAAGAAAACTCCCTCTAAACCCTTAAATTGATTTTAAATGAGCTATCATTACGGGGGAGTATAAAAAACTAAAATGTTCCGATTTCATGCAAAATCAAATCTGTCTTTCTCTCCAAAAAGCTTTTTATTAATCAGTTGATATCAAAAATATCACGATATGCTATTTTTGAGGGGGAGAAGACATGATTAAAATGTGATCAAAGATGTTTAAAGTATGTGACTGAATCTCAAAAGAGCTCGACTCAGTAAGTACCAATGAATTGACGAAGCTTAAAATGTCAGTAATCGAAAAGACTTGTCCTGGACGGGTAATAATTTTAAGCTAGTCTAACTAGTGATGTAAGCGTGTCTCGAATAGGACTTGTCTGAGTAGAGTGTACCGTATCGAGAGACTTTCTTTGGACTTGACCAGGACGGGTAATAATTTCAAGCTAGTCTAACTAGTGATGTAAGCGTGTCTCGAATCGGTCATGTTCGCTGAAAGTGGATCAATTCAAAAATTGCAAACTCCTCACGCATGTGCAAATTTCTAAAATATTCATGAGCACATGTGAAGGGGGAGTCCTTCAAAAGAAATGCAAAACTCTCAAAGTGTCAACAATGTGTTTTATTATCATAAACACTTTGAGAGACTTTCAAATGAATGGTTTTATGGCAATGATAGGATAGTCATGGAGTTATAAGGTGACTAAGGTTAGGAAAAACCGTCCTATGATCCGCCAGAGCCGGAGGGATCTACCCAAGGACAAATCCAATAGATTAGTATTAGAAGTCCTTAGGTATGATTGAAAAAAGGAGAAAATGAGAAAGGAGAAAGAAGGGGTTGAAGAATTAAAAAGAAAAGTTATGAAAAAGGGTGAAAAGAAATAGCCCTCCATATGTTCAACCTTAGGGCAGACACCGGGTACAATTCATATGCTACTGGTTGTTACTAAGGTGACACCGGTATTGAAGACAAAGACATCATGGACCCAGTGACGCACTGCACTAAACCTTCTTAACCACTCAAGTTCTCTTAAAAGAGCTTGTTTCACTCTCACGGGGAACCGGTGTAATCTATCGACCTGTCTCTTAGAGATGGTTGATATTGAAGCAGGAGACCTCTCCCTAATCTCCGCATAGGAAACCAAATGTGCACTTATCGAGTCTAGAGCCCCGAGATTCATCAAAAGATCTCATAGGAACACATGATATTTCTACACTGGTTGTTCATCATTAAGGACGCCAGATGTAAACTTTAGAGTCCTACGCAGATCTTAGCAATCTGCCAGAACATTTATGAGAGGATTCACACTTGTGATTCTCAATGATTGAATGGAAATTCCTGCCAGGGTCAACCTCAAGCAGCCCTGACAGCAGGTCACTTCGGTAATTCTTTATGGGTTACGCTTAGTGTTCGCGGTGGTTTCAAACGGTCTACAGTCGTGGAGTGATCCCCAGCGACTCACCCAGTCATTGGGCTACTAAGTAGGTCTTGTAAGCTCTCTCGAGAGTATCTGACATGGGAACGGCCTTGGTAAGGGTTAGAAGGAGTCTTCACACTATGCTGTTGACGATCTCTAATTCTTATCTGTAAGTACCGGATGTTTTATTGCTAATTGTTTATATGCAGGGACACTTCATCTCCATGGCGATAGATTCCACGTGCTCATACATACATCTGGAAGTTAAAGAAAGCTCCCTCAAAGATCTATACAACACAAAGTTCAATGAAAGATTCTACGCCAAAAAGAAGAATCTACAAAGTATAAAGACTAAGGATCAAAGTGAAAGAAAGGGAACTACGTGCATATGATTATCAAAGTCCAAAGATGTATGAGCATGTTGGAATGGCAGACAACCACCACAGACGTAGAAGTGACGAAAGGCAGATAACTCCACATCATAATGGAACAAAGAACGATGAAAAATCAATTATCAAAGATCACAAAGCATGAAGGAACAAAGACTAAAGACTATTCTACAACGACACACAAAGTTAAAGACAAAGAACACGGAAGACCCACTCACGTGGAGCATCATTCGAATGACCACCCCTTAGGGGGAGATTGTTAGCATTAAAAATATTTATATAGAAGTGATGGTCATTCTCATATTGTAACTTTGTGTCGTTTGTTAAGATTAGTAATAGTTTAGTCATTGGGATTTGGACTTGGCAAGCTAATATGTTATGTGCTATGTTTCATAAGCCTAGTTATCCTACCATGTAACCAAGTCCAAGCCCAAGCCCATAGAAAGCCCATAGGGCATCTCATGTTAAGAACTATTTAAACACCTCAAAGGCTCATTTGAGGTGTGTGCTTGTGTGTGTATTTGTGTATGTTTTCTTTGAATAAAAGCTCTCATTTCCATCTCTCTCTATATATATACGAATCACATATAAGTCACCAAGTCACCATCTTTCTTCTTCTAATCTTCTATATTTGTGATAAAGTTGTGATATCTAAGGTCCTACATTTACGCCCGAATTCGAGATTATTTGATCAAATATTGCCCTAAATCGTTCCTTTTGTCATTTTAGGTACTTTTGGAGAGAAATCTGGAAAAGGAAGCATTTTGGACTTTTTTGAGCATAAAAGTAAAGAAAATGGCAAAGTCTTAATTTTCTTTGCTGGGAACAGTACCTGACGGCGTCACAACTTCCTTAATGACGGTGTCAAGAGTCACAAAAGAGGTGGATGTGGAAAATACACGTGACGGTCCAGAGGATTTTTAACTATAGGACCTGACGGCTTTACCAAGGCCGTCAGGGTCAAAACACAAGTGACGGCCCAGAGGAATTCTACAAATGACGGTGTCAAAATCAGATCTAGGCAATTCGATTTCTATTATGGCGGCGAGTTGACGGCGTCACATCTTAACACACGACGCCGTCACCCTGTAAAATCTATATATATTTTTTCAAATTTCATTCATTAGCGTGCAACTTTGAGGGAAAAACCCTAGGTCGAATTTTCCAGCTTTTTCAAGGGTTTCAACCTTTTGAATCTTTCATGTTCAATAAGAGATAAGTATCCTTTCAAATCAATCAATATGTCTATGTGTTGTTTGATTATATCTTACGCTTGTCTTCTATTTAACATGCTAGGCTAGATTTCTTTTGTGTTTGCTTAGATGTAGTGAAACCAAGATGTTGATTATGGGTTGATTGTTTGTTTATAGTTGTTACGGATAATTGTATTCGATATTAGGCTTAAGAAAACTGGCAGACTTCCATTGGTAACTTGCTTGAACGTCTTAAGAAACGTGATCGGAGGTGTACTACGATATTTGGTTGTATTTAATGTGTAGGAAAATTCTAATGATCCCATGTTAGGAGCTTCTAACGGCTCGACATAGGAGTGAAGTAGGATCATATAGAGTTAGGGAATATTGTACACGGCCCTACGACTAGTATTAAGGAATATGACCCGTCATCTATGCAATTGTAACAAGCTATCAACCTTTAAAAGATATCTAGAGAGTAATGAAACCTAAGTAAACACAACTTTCCTCATCATTGTTACACCACATTAGTATAATTAGTTTTATTTTCATTTCTGTTATTTTACTTTGATTGCATCTTAGTAAATTGGGTTAGTTGGCTAGCAACTAATTCCGCCCACTCCTTCAAAACCCGAGATTTTAATTGCTTTCCATAAAATATAAAAATACAAAAAGAATCATCCCTCACCTCTAGACCTAGGCTTTCTAATCCTAGCGACACTATTCCTGAGTTTAACGATCAATTCCCCGGTACTTGTCACTATACTATACTACAACGATCATGTACACTGTCTAGCGGGGGTTGTAAGCTTCTCGAGATCCCTTGAGAGGTAAAACCTGGTGCGATTCCAACGTATCAATGTAATTAATAAAACATTAGTGATTAAATTTTAAATATATTATACGAAGTTAAGTGTAAAATTATAAATCTCCATGTTTTTTGATAACTTTAGATAATAAACAAATAACCCCTTAGACTTTATACCCCCTATACTTTATAATATGAACTTTGTTTACAATTACATGAGTATTAGTATTAGCTTGAGACTTACATCCGTTAAACTTACAAATTTTATAAATATACAAATTAGTTTTAATATAAATTAAATGTTTTTAAAATAAATATTAGTTTTAAACTTTCATCTACTAAAATATTCTTTTTACCATGCATGTTAAATAAGGGCGCATATTATCCTATTTAAAAGTTTAATCTATGCGTACACGGATTTGAATATTAAATACGGCTAAATTATTTTTAACGGTAATATAAATATCAAATTTTAATCATGAGTTACTGTGACATGAAAATAAATATACGCGATTGTACTTATAACAACAACTCATGTAATTATTATTTAAAGTTTATATACGGATATGCTGAAAACATTTGAAAAACTTTACGGAGTATATTTTAACTTCATTAGCTCATTATGTGCTACTAAGCTCGCACATTTCGTACAACATGATACCAATTGTTAAAAGTTAAACAACAACATCTGTATTAGCTAAATAAAAGTTTATATATGGATATATTTTAACTTATAACAACGACAACGTTCATGCTATTAAACCTCGCACATTTTGTACAATATGATACCAAATATACATGATTGTACTTATAACAATGACTCATGTAATTATTATTTAAAGTTTATATACGGATATTTGAAAAACATTTTTAAAAAACTTTACGGAATATATTTTAACTTCATCAACGCTCATTAAGTGCTACCAAACTTGCAAATTTTGTACAACATAATATCAATAGTTAAAATTAAGCACAACAACATCAACCTCAATATCTATGTTAGTTAAACAAAGTTAAATCTTTCATCCAATAAAATTTTGTACAAATATTAATAGATATTAAATACATAATGAAATACTCTTGCATATTTATTAGTTGTACTTATATCACAATTTTCACGGGTAAATTCTTATATATTCATATAGTAAACAAAATTTTTAAAATAAATTTGATTTATGTGTAAAGCACGTGCGTGCACGGGACTTATAAGTAGTATTACATGAAACATCAACAATCTATCTTAAACTATTACACTATTGAAAAGAAAAAGGCTAGGAGGAGGGTAAAAAATGAAAATAAAATAAAGTAAGGTCGGATATAAAAAGAGGGATAGAACCGGCAAAAGCAAACCCTAAGAAGAGATATATGGCGGGTGATGATGATGATGATTACAACTGGACGGCGGAGGATTATAAGCGTTTAAGTTCAACGTCACCGGTGGAATTTGCGCGTTTTGATGCTATGAGGAGATTTGACCAAAGGCACACGAACTCACTCAAATTCGACAGTAATAGTCACATGAAGACCAGGATGGAATATGCTCTTTTAGTAAAAAAAATCAATTACAAATGTTCTTCCTGAGATGGAAGGGGAAGGGGGTGAATGTGAATGTGAATCTGAATCTGAAAAGAAGAAGATGGAAGGGGAAGGGGAATCTGAACCTGAAAAGAAGAAGAGAAAAACTGACAACAACAACAAGAAGAAGAAGAATTACCGCTTGTATGATGATGTATCTCCTTATGATGTTTTTCATTACTATGCTCATAAGATAGTTTATAAAACCATAAATCTTGAGGATCCCATTGATCAAGCCAAAGTTGCTCACAAAAGAAAGTTGTTTGAGGAAAGATGCAAGTTGGTGTTTGGCGAGGAGGGATCAACCGTAGCAGAAGCCAAAGCCGAAGATGCCGCACCACTGCTTGTTTAATTTGCTTCCTTCCTCATAATATATCTGTCTATCTTTCCTTTGTGTGTTTTAACATGTTTTAATTTGGTCAACAACTTCAACTTATATAATATATGTGTCTTTCTTGTTTGTTTTAATTTGCCTCCTGTCTGCCTGCCTGCATATATAATTCAACACATTTACTTCACTTTACTTTTATTGTAAGTGTATTAGTTTCTGTAATTTGTTCGTTTCTCACTTTCGATAGATAAATGATGCCCCTCATAATTTTTACCCATTTACAATCCCCTACATGCTAACCATTCAAATATAAGCCAAACTCACTGGGTTTAACCTTTCAACTTGCTTCTTAATTGCTGCTGGTTTCAAGACATCTACAAGTTGGGTGGCTATCTAAAATGTTTTTACATGCATGTTTTTACATGGAAGTGGGAATTTAATGAAGTTGGCTCATTTGTAATCTTTAAACTGGAAGCACAAGTTATCTGATGAAAAGTGAATACGACTTTTTGTCTACTATTTTATTTGCTCCTGGTGAACACAAATGCAATATGCTTTGTAAGAAACTCGATATCACTAGATGCACTCATGATGCATGATTATTTTCCCTTGTTTGGCATTGCTCAATTATGACTGCTAAATGCATTGCTATAGCGATACTATTATGGTTAGTCTTTTCTGCAAGTGACATGTACCATGTGAGAATATGAATATGGCTAGTTGCAATCATGTAGGAATTGATGGCAGGATATTTCTGGATGTTTTTGGACTTCCTTGAGTTTTTACATGTTGCGTGCTTTTTTGGTTCAGCTGTTTCTGCAAATGACTAGAAATAAATGAAGTGTCAAGTAGTTGCTGGTGTTTGGTTTCATATGAGTGACTGTGATAGACCTGATATGGATTCTAATAGAAGTTTTGTTTGAGTGTTCGTATATAAGTATGGTTGAACAATGCAAAATGTTATCCGTGCACGGTGTGTGGTTTAATGGCTATTTGGAAGATGTTTTTGCTGCATATGCTCTGTTTGTTTCTTTGTTAGATATTGGTATGGTATGGGTCAGCTGGGTTTGGCTATATGTATTGAGTAGGCATTAAACCGTACGGACCAAAGTTCACATGATAATGCAGGGCCTTAAACTCATGGGAAGTGGTCGTTTTTAAGTGTTATATATTCTGATTAAACAGCTACATATGGTATGAAAGGGGCCTGTAGGACTACAGGGATTGTACTTTTCTAGTATTAGTGGTTCTCACAAATGGTAGGTTTTGTTTTACGGGTCAAATAGTATGGAAACTATTGCTGCAGGGCTGCTAGTTTTGTTAGTATTATTGAAAAGTCCCGCCTAAACTTTAAAGGAATAAGAGCTCTGTTCTGTTGTCTTGATCATAAAGCTGAGAGGTTCATCACGGTATTGCCACCCCAGATGAACCTTTATACTTCAGCTTGAGTTCCCTCTACATACCAACTGACCCGCTTTGTCTTCAAGTAAACTTGACGATGTCTAAGTTTTGAACTTCTGCTGGAGCTGCTCGCTGACTTCATTGGACAACGAGTCTTCTTAAGGTGCTCTCTGATTCCATTATCAGAGATTCTTCTTTACTTAGTCTAATTTCTATTCAAATCCTAGTCATAGACCATTGGGCCTTAAATTGGCCCAACATACACAGTCCGAGGCGAAGGCATGAATTTAGTCTTAGATATCTACCTAATCAAGTAGCAAGTGGAGATCAAGAGTCAACCGGCTAATGATTACATTCATTTATTGCATGTGATTTATTTTAACGCGTTTTTGTGGCTACGATTGGAAACTGCGGAGATGGTTGTTGTTTGGAGTCGAAAGCAATACATCTCAATGTATATGCATCACTTTTGACTTCGAGCTTGATGACGTACCCTCTGAACAACTCGAAGGCCTCCCCTTCGAGCATACCCAGATACTAAATTCCGAAAGACTTGGGCTAATCTCCGAAACTCTCTTCTAGCGTAAAATCATTCTCACACAATGATTACCGGTATGCCGCCAGTCGAAGCCCTAATACCTTCCGAGGTATTTCCTTAGAAGACAGTAACAAGGAGGTAGTCCGACCAAGTCAAAACTCACGATCTCCTCCCTATCAAGGCTTTCCCACCAAGATAGGGATCGTGGTACACTAACCCAAGTACCCAACCATCACCTAAAGTCATGGGACACCCTCATTATCTTCGAATTTCGTGCAAAGGCCTGCCTAAGCCTATTTTCACCATCTATAAATAGCTTGGCAGGTCACAGAGGTTTGATCATACTCTCACCACTTACTTTACCTCACTTATACCATCATAACATATTCTTACTCTCACGTTGGAAGTGATTCACGGGGTCTAACTCCTGCGCATCACTTAACATAGTGTTTATACTTATGTTGTCACATGTTACTTCAAGCTTGGCAAGCCATCACACAACCTCTAATCCTTCAATTTGGTAGTACCTTTATTTGTACGATCAGTTAGAAAAAGAATTGGTTGTGAAGGAAGGCAAAGAAAGTGTAAAGAGAATGTTGAGGAAAGAGTAAAGGGAGAAATAATAAAAAAGAAAAGTTGATACCGGAGAAATTTACTTTTTTTTCTTGTATTTTTTAAGGGACAATTCTAAGACTAGCCTGGTCGCTCAAAGTGGTGGGCTTTTCTAGACCCATTTTGGTGGTTTTCTTCGAATAGACCGAACGACTAGCGAATTTTTAACTTTTAATAAGAAGGCGACAAGTATCACCTAAAAAAGTCGCGCACAATCATTGTTGTCTAACATGTGTAAGGCTGCTTTAGGTGTACCTTTTAAGCAACCTATGTCCAGCTACTTATTTATACTTTGAGCGACCTTCTATTATGTCCTTATCTAATAAAAAAAGTCAAACTTCAAAAAATATTATTTTATCTTTTTGTCACTTCCAAATGTTGAGCAACCTAAGCGCCTTACAACTTGGTACTTAGACCCATAAGTATTTAGCTGATGGCACTCTTAGTCGCTATAAGGCTCGCCTTGTGGCGAATGGTAGTAATCAATTAGAAGGGGTTGATATAGATGAGACCTTTAACCCGGTGGTTAAACCGGGCACTATTCAGACTGTTTTGAGTTTAGCTACTTCTCATCATTGGCCGATTCATCAGCTCGATGTCAAGAATGCTTTCTTACATGGTGACTTATCTGAGACAGTATATATGCATCAGCCTCCAGGGTTTCGGGATATTATGTGTGTTTATTACAGCGGTCTCTATATGGACTGAAGCACGCCCCTAGAGCTTGGTTTCAGCAATTTACATCTTATATTACTCGGGTTGGGTTTTCTCATAGTCGCTGTGACACATCATTATTTATATACAAAAAGGGGACAGATACTACTTACCTGTTATTGTATGTAGATGATATTGTTCTGACCGCTTCTTCTGAGAGTTTGTTGCAGCAAATTATTGGATCCTTACACCAGGAATTTGCTATGACAGATCTAGGTCCACTTAATTATTTTTTAGGTATCTCTGTTACACGTGATTCCTCGGGGCTATTTTTATCTCAGAAGAAATATGTTGTTGAAGTTTTGGAGAGAGCTCATGTGGTTAATTGTAATCCCAGTCGGACTGCTATTGACACTGAGTCTAAACTAGGGGATGATGGTAATCCGGTGTCTAATCCTACTTTATATCGGAGTCTTGCAGGATCTCTTCAGTATCTCACATTTACTCGCACAGATATATCTTATGCAGTTCAGCAGGTTTGCCTCATGTGCATGACCCTCGAGAGCCTCATTTCTCGGCTCTCAAACAGATTTTGCGATATGTTTGGGGTACCTTAGACCATGGACTACAGTTGTTTGCATCTTCTACTATATCATTGGTTGCTTATTCCGATGCGGATTGGGCTGGTTGTCCCACCACTAGGAGATCGACTTCTGGGTATTGTGTTTTTCTTGGCAACAACTTACTCTCATGGTCCTTTAAGCGTCAACCGACGCTTTCTCGTTCTATTGCCGAAGTAGAGTACCGTGGGGTTGCCAATGCTGTTGCTGAGACTTGTTGGTTACGGAATTTACTCCGTGAGCTACACACTCTTTTATCTTCCGCTACGCTTTTCTATTGTGATAATGTTAGCGCTGTCTACTTATCTTTTAACCCAGTTCAACATCAGAGAACGAAGCACATTGAGATTGATATACATTTTCTTCGAGACTTGGTTGCTACTGGTCAGGTCCGAGTTCTTCATGTTCCTTCTCGTTATCAGTATGCGGACATCTTCACGAAAGGATTGCCATCTGCTCTGTTTGAAGAATTTCGCTCCAGCCTGAGCGTCTGGTGTCCTCCCGCTCTGATTGCGGGGGAGTGTTAGACTGAACATTCTCTTGATTAGCATGATTTATGTAATCATCATAATGGGATTGATGTGATTGATTAGCCTGATTGTAGGCATTATACTTTTACCTTATTTAGCTCTCATTGTAGACCCTATATATAGGGTCCTCTTTTGTATGTATTGACATCAACACAACTGTATAATATTCATCTCACATTATATTCCTTCAAGTTTAGCTATTTTAATTGAAAGCTTCTGGTTTGCTGATGCTAAAAGATATTAAAGATAATTATGTGCAAAATATAGTTAGGGATTTGTTTTTCTTTGAAGAACGTCTCAGGTGTGGTGTATATTGCTAGAAATCCATATGTTTGACAAAACTAATTCGAAAATTAACATCGCCTTTTCATGAAAAATGCATTAAAATAGTTGTGGAAGGTGGTCTACATTTTGCTTGTATTGGCATGGTTTTATCTGTGTTCGAACGTGACACAGATATGGGTTCAAAAGAAACGAAGTAAACTTATGTTTTTTGTTTTGAGTTGGATTTATCTTATAACCCGACTACCCGAATCACCCGAACTTGATAACCCGATTTCTTATCGGGTCGGGTTGCGGGTCACTTTTTAAATACTCAAAACCCGACTCAACCCAACCCGATAACCCGACCCGATAACACCCCTACCTGCCACCCATTTTCGGTATATCTTGGCCTCTAAAATTCTATTGTTATCTGTGGACTTCAAGTCGCAAATCCCAAAAGCTTTTGTCGGTGGTACAATGGCCTTTCCAGTATCTAGGGGTGTCATAGTGTTTCGGCAACCTGTCGACATTGCCCTGCAAGATAAAAAGTTTATTAAACAAATATTTTATATAATAAAACAAAACTCCTAGTGAGTACTTTCGTATTTCGGAAAAAAGAATGTTTCCTTATTAGATAATAATTTAATTATTATTTATTTTTTTAGAGATGTTCAATAAGTACTAGACGAGTACCCGTGCATAGCAACGGGATTTATAGCGGAAAATAGTTATTGTGATGCTTTGGTTAAGTGTTTTTTTTGTAACGTTTTGTGTAAATATAGTTGTTTGCCGCTAGAAAATCCCTGCTGTTATTCACGGGTACTCGTCTAATTATTTTTGAAACTTCCGATACGCATATGCCTCTTTTTATATAACATATGCATAACCCATTGATATGTTCGTAAATCAAAAGTAAAGTGATCAACTATCATTTAAGAAAAATAGTAATATTTTTCATTTAAATAAACTAATCAAGTATCACTTAATTTTTTGTACATATAAATGCTTTTTCATCATACAGTTTATGAAAACTATTTGAAATTTCCTTTAGAAGTTTGTATTAACACATTGGGATACAGTCATGTTACCTTTAATAGTTTTCGTGTCCAACCTTGCATTTTTAGTTTTCACTTTTTCACTTTCAAGAAAAGATGATTGTTCCTAAAGAAATTGATGTAAATGCTTTATCAATAATAGACGAGTACCCGTGCATAGCAACGAGATTTTATAGCGACAAATAGTTTATTCATAAAAAAAAGTTTATAGGTTATAAATGAAAAATAATAAAAGTTTGAATATTTGGGAATTAAACATAATGTTTTGAAACCCGGTTCGACCCGGGTGGTTCAACCGGGTGAACCGTTCCGGTCGAAAAATTGGTCGATTTAAACCGGGTCAACTTGCTAGGTTGGGTCGAAAACGGGTCAAATTAAACCGGTTCAACCCGTCGGGTTTGAAGCGTCCCGAGTCAACCCGGTTTGTGATTTGTATTAATTGGTTGTATTTAATTTGGTAGATATGTATTTAATTGGTTGTACTTAAAAGTACAATTATTTATTCACATTGTACAACCAATTAAAAACATATCTACCAAATTAAATACAACCAATTAATACAAATCACAAACCGGGTTGACCCGGGATGCTTCAAACCCGACGGGTTGAACCGGTTTAATTTGACCCGTTTTCGACCCAACCTTGCAAGTTGACCCGGTTTAAATCGACCAATTTTTCGACCGGAACGGTTCACCCGGTTGAACCACCCGGGTCAAACCTGGTTTCAAAACATTATGTTAAAATTCCGAAATATTCAAACTTTTATTATTTTTCATTTATAACCTATAAACTTTTTTTTATGAATAAACTATTTGTCGCTATAAAATCTCGTTGCTATGCACAGGTACTCGTCTATTATTGATAAAGCATTTACATCAATTTCTTTAGGAACAATCATCTTTTCTTGAAAGTAAAAAAGTGAAAACTAAAAATGCAAGGTTGGACACGAAAACTATTGAAGGAAACACGACTGTATCCCAATGTGTTAATACAAACTTCTAAATGAAATTTCTAATAGTTTCCATAATCTGTATGATGAAAAAGCATTTATATGTACAAAAAATTAAGTGATACTTGATTAGTTTATTTAAATGAAAAATATTACTATTTTCCTTAAATGATAGTTGATCACTTTACTTTTGATTTAGGAACATATCAATGGGTTATGCATATGTTATATAAAAAGAGGCATATGCGTATTGGAGGTTTCAAAAATAATTAGACGAGTACCCGTGCATAATAGCGGGGATTTTCTAGCGGCAAACAACTATAGTTACACAAAACGTTACAAAAAAACACTTAACCAAAGCATCACAATAACTATTTGCCGCTATAAATCCCATTGCTATGCACGGGTACTCGTCTAGTATTGGTAACTCAAATATAAAAAAGTTCTTAAAGTCAACATCTTCATTTTCTAGAGTATACCATCACGCTCATCGATTAGCAAATTATATTTTTACAAAAAGACAAAGTGTCACATTTCTGTATAGTTAAATTAATTAGGTGCTCATTACATTAATTGGATGATATGTTTTGGTAAGATGAACTATTAGACGGGATAATTCTATTTCAAATGTGAATTAGGATTAAATTTAAAAACAGTTTTAAATGGATTCAACATTAAATTTGGTACATAAACATGACATATATATGTCTATGAAAGTACTATACAAGAGCTTTTATCACGTATATCAAATATAATTATAAATCAAAATTAGGAATCATAATTAAAACAAAAAACAAAAATTAAGCTATTTATTTTTTTAATAAATAAAAATACATTATTGAAAATTTTAGAAAAAACCCCGCGCGTGCTATATTATAACTAGTCTTTTATATAATAAAAGAATTACATCATTTCGTAGTGTTTTTGCAAATCCCTTCTCATTGAAAAAAATTGGACCAATAGCAGAGCTTGATTTTGCAATGTAGGCGAAATCGAGTAACGTGATTGGTCAATAAAAAGTCAAAATTAAATTGATTTTGGTCAAACTTAATAAATTTGGTGGAGAAATTTGGTTAAGAAAAAAAATGCATAAAAATATAGGTGTCAAATTTATGAAAACAAAAACTTAAAAAAAGGGGAAGTAACTAATAAAACTTTAGTGATTGAATTTTAAATAATTTATATAGAGTAAAGTGTAAAATTACAAGTTTCCATGTTTTTTAATAACTTTATAAAAAACACAAATAACCACTTACACTTTATACCCCTTATACTTTATAATATTAACTTTGATTCAAATTACATGAGTATTAGTATTAGTTTTTAGATTTTCATCCATTAAAATTACAAAATTTGGTAAATATGTGAATTAGTTTTAATATACGTTAAATATTTTTTTTAAACTAATGTTAGTTTTAAACTTTCATCCATTAGAATATTTTTTTAAATAAGGACTCATGTTACTATTTAAAAGTTTAATTTATGCGTACACATGTTTGAAATACGGCTAAATTATTAGTAACGAGAATATAGATATCAAATGGTAAGCACAATACTGTGATATGAAAGTAAATATATGTGATTCTACTTATAACAACGACTCATGAAATTGTTATTTAAAATTTGTATGGATAACCATAAAAAAATTTTAAAAACTTTACGGAGCATATTTTAACTTCATTAACGCTCATTATGTGCTACTAAATTCACACATTTTATACAACATGATATCAATAGTTAAAGTTAAACAACAAAATCAACCTCAATCTCAACATGTCTGTCAGTTAAAAACGTTATACAAAGCTAATTATTAAAAAAAAACAAACAAACACATGGGTTAAATAGTAATTGTTTAATATAGAAAGTGTTTTTCTTAAATTATATAAAAAATGCATGCATCACAATCCTTATTTGATAACAATCACTTCCTAAAAAAAACGTAGGTGATAATCTAACTTTATTCATTGACGTGATATTTTATCAAAAAAAGAAAAAAAAAAAAAGAAAAAGAAAAAAAACGTAATAGTTGGCCGTTGTAAATGAATTAAAGGTGTGTATATGAGAATTATTCAGTAAGAATATATAGTTTTAATCAGGTTATTACGTTACTATACTGCCATAATGTTATTGAGTTGGTAATTACGGATGTGAGATACAACCATTATTCTATACTTATGATTTATGTGTAAACTTCTTTTTGCTTCTGAATAGAATCCGAAAGAGACCTCAACAGAACTTTGGATTATGCCTTATCTAGCTGATAGTATTTAGTAACCTTTTTTACTATAAACACAGTAAGCAATAATAGAATTAGTTGTAAGTTCAAGGTTTTTCACTAAGCTTCTAAAAAAAGCTTATAGCTTTATCATACACATATTGTGTTATGTTAATTGAATAACCCAATAAGCACCTTTAATAAGTATAACCAAAAACCTCTTTAATTCTAATATGAAGTTTTCTTATTTGATGTTATAACTAACTTTGTTGTTATCCTCAATGCAACATGTTAGTGGTTTTTGTAGTTTTATTTCTTATCGCACACACTAAAGTGTAATGCAGTTTGTTGTGTGCGTTTTTTAGAGGAGGATTAAGTATCAACACATGATTGTCGTGGAAGAATTTTCTACGCCTGCTAAAGGTATGAATGTATAATTTAGTTGAGTTACTGATTTAGATAATACATGAATGTATTTTAATGTACCAAATATGTGTTTTAGTGCCTATATGGAGAATTTTATGGTAGGAATACTTTTCGGAGTGTAATTTATCTTTGAATGAGTTAATGAAACTTAGCAGGTGTTTGCTGTCATTGATAACACTATGGGTGTCAACCAACGGTCTAAAATATGTATGTCTTTTACCTTGATGATTTTGGCAAATTGTGAAGAAAGTTGCATTAAAGTGAAAGGTCGTTAAGGATTCAATTTTAATATCCTAAAAGACTTGCAAATATACTCTTTGTCATTTTTTTTAATGTATTTATAATTTACTTATACAAGTAATAATAATTTCCTTATATAGTTCGGGCTTAGAGAAAAATTATTCTTATACATTATATACATAAACGTTAGATTAAATTTGAGTTCTACTAATTACATCTTTTTTCGTTTCTTTTTATGTAATAAAGAGGCTATAGTGTAAGCATCTATGTTAATTTGGTAATTTTATGATCAAACATGAGAAGTAAATAACACAAACTTATGAAAATACAACTTTCCAAACAAAAAGGCACATTAGTAAAAATGATATGATAGTTATTCATAATTAAGGAAATGAATCAATC
Organism: Artemisia argyi; assembly: GCA_030686995.1. Taxonomy (NCBI): domain Eukaryota; kingdom Viridiplantae; phylum Streptophyta; class Magnoliopsida; order Asterales; family Asteraceae; genus Artemisia; species Artemisia argyi. The sequence continues at coordinate 45,041,239 of CM060685.1, read as the reverse complement.
TTCAAAGCTATCTAAATATGCTATATATTTTAACGAAAATATAAGTAAAAGAAATACCACAATTACAAAACACATCGTAAATTGATGGCACGGGTTTGCAAAACTAAAAGCATATATTACTAACATCTAATGCAAGTCAAGTATCATCATGTGATTTTGCTTGAAGAATGAAATATAATTTTTAATCCAAAAGCATTCTCCTAAAATAATAGGTACGTTATAATATACGTATGATTTTTTATTTTTAGTCCATCAAGTAAAACCATTTGAAACATGCTAAATGGTTCATTTATTAATCGATAATAATATATAATTAAAACGAAATTTTAAAAACCCTGTGCGTGCACAGGTATTATAACTAGTAATTGTAACAATAAAACAATTTTTTTTTTAATAAATGAATTAAGATTTCAATCAATCCCAATTTGTTAAGTTGGAACTGATATGATATTGTGTCATATCGGATTATGATGAAAGCTTGACAACGTGAATTGGACATGAAACAATTATCTACACAATTGAAAAGAAAGGGAAAAGAAAAAGGGTAAGAAATGAGAATAAAAATAAAGTAAGGGGCGTATAAAATAAAAAAGAGGGATATAGAGAAAGGAGAATAATAACAAACAACCGGCAAAAGCAAACCCTAAGAGATGGAGGGCGATGATGATGATTACAACTGGACGGAGGAGGATTATAAGCGTGTAAGTGCAATGTCGCGGGTGGATTTTGCCCCTTTTTATGCTATGAGGGATTTTGACCGTCAAAGGCTAGAGAACTCACGCAATTTCGTCGGTAATAGTCACTTGATGTCCAGGGGACCAGGGAGGAATATGCTCTTTTAGTAAACAAATCGATTACAGATGTTGTTGTACCTGAGACACTTAAGAAGAAGAAGATGGAAGGGGAAGGGGATGAATTTGAATCTGAAAAGAAGAAGAGAAAAACTGACAAGAGGATCTGTAACAAGAATAAGTTGTATGATGATTTATCTCCCGATGATGTTTTTCAATACTATGCTGAAGAGGTAGTAGTTTCTAAATACATAGATCTTGAGGATCCCGCGGTTCAAGCCGAAGTTGCTGAGAAGAGAAAGTTGTTTGAGGAAAGATGCGAGTTGCTGCATAAGATTTATGTCGAGGAGGGACCAGCCGCAACAGAAGCCAAAGCCTCAAATGAAGCCGCACCACTGCTTGTTTAATTTGCTTCTTTCCTTCCATATAATATATGTCTGTCTTTTTCTTGTTTTTGTTTTAATTAGGTCAACAACTTCAACTTATCGTCCTCGTCTAACTTATAATATATGTGTCTTTTCTGTGTTTTAATTTGCCTCCAGCCTGCCTAAATATAAAATTCAACACAGTCATCAAACAGCCTACCTATGTTGGTTTTAATCAACACGCCTACCTAGGTTTACCAGTTGCATTACTTTACTTTACTTTTATTGTAATTGTTTTAGTTTCTGTAATTTGTTCGTTTCCCACTATCGACAGATAAATGATGCCCCTATGGCAACTGCATAATTTTTACCCATTTACAATACATGCTTACCATTAGAATATAAGCCAAACTCACTGGATTTAACCTTTTAAATTGCTTCTTAATTGCTGCTGGTTTCAAGACATTTACAAGTTTGGTGGCTATCTAAATTTTTTTTACATGCATGTTCACAAAGGGCCCCGTAGGAATGCTATCGTAGTTACGATTAGGGGTTCTCACAAGTGTGGCAAAACATTGTTATATGTAATGGGGGTAGGAATTCTAATTAACCGTACGGAACAAAGCTCACTTTGATAGTTTTAGCTTCATATCCTATGAGAGGGACCCATAGGACTGTTATTATTGCAGGGTTTGTACTTTGTTAGTATTAGGGGTTCTCACAAATGAAGGGTTTGTTTTACGGGTCAAATAGTATTGCTGCAGGGCTGCTAGTTTCATGCGGTTAATTAGCACTCATGTATCTTATTATATTTACATAAGTATAGTGTCCCTCTGCACATGGATTAGTTGAAACAATTGCGCACTTTTGGATTTATTGGCTGGCTATGTTGTCTCCAGATTTTGTACAGCGATAGCATACCTACTTAATGAACATGAAACCATTGTCTTCTGGAAGTGGGAATTTAATGAAGTTGGCTCATTATTGAGTTGTCACAGAAGGGGAAGGGGAAGGGGGTGAATGTGAATCTGAAAAGAAGAAGATGAAGAAGAATAACGACAAGAGGCCGAGTAACAAGAACAAGTTGTATGATGATGTATCTCCTGATGATTTTTTCAATACTATGCTGGAGAGGAAGTTTATAAAATCATAGATCCTGAGAAGAGAAAGTTGTTTGAGGAAACATCCAAGTGGCTGCAAGAGATATATGACAAGGAGGGACCAGCTGCTACAGAAGCCAAAGCCAAAGCCGTAAATGAAGGCGCATATGCAGCATTAAGCTCCAGTGAACCATAAAGATATTGTGTGTACCGAACATCCATGTTTGTGTGAATGGCATCTCCTTGAAACAACAAAGCATTATTAAAAAAAGAAAAAAGGTTTTCCCACTTTAAACGATCAGAAACTGTAGAAAGTTGTTAGCGTAGAATTATGAGTTATACCTGCTTGTAAATTACGGAGTAATATACAGCAAAAGGCTGTTGGTTCAGGTTCCGGAATATTTCCCCGCCACCCATTTTCGGTATATCATGGTCTCTATAATGTAAACCGTATATCGCTTAATGATAATGGTTACAATGTTTAGTATAAACTAGCAGGGTACCCGCGCATTGCGGCGGCGGGTACCTATGATTGAAAATTTTGACGAACAATTTTTTGCTATTATATATTTACCGTGACAATTACATTATAGAAAAAGAGTGTTTTTTGTAATATCATTAAGCAATAGCATACTATTTTATGTAAAATTATTAGTGCACTCACGTGATATGAGTCGCGAAGTAGGTGAGTTTTGAGTTAGTTTTTGTTTTGGTTTGATACAAACAAAAATTGATAGTCCAAAAAATGATTTAGCTAATACCTTGCGTAACTTTTAATACTCGGTCCAAACTTAAAACTTATAGTACTGGACCCAATGTAAATTCTAATTTAACAAAGATTGATACCCGGCCAACAATTACAATTTAGTTAACAATACTTGGTCCAAGATTTATCTAGTGATAATCGGCCCAACAACACTTGTAATATCACGGTCCAACTATTTTTATCACACAAAAACAATATTTGGCTAAAATCCAATAATTGAGATAACCATTCCACTTCACAAGTTGATAACCTAGATAAAACGTTATCAATAACTATAACCCTAAGGCCTATACTCGTTTCATTTCATCTCTTGTATGCTGCCACCAACATTGTTTCTCTCTTCCCAAAAATCTCACACCTGACTCTTTTTGATACACAAGCCCTACTAAAAAATGTAAATGATCTTTGTCGTGATTTTATTAAAAATATACTATTTATGATCCAAAACAACCAAGACATACCCATATACACAAATTGAACGAAACACCTAGCATTTTTAAATACGAAATTTTTAAATTTCAAATTTTCTTTTTAGATTTTTCACTCAACTAGTTTAATGCGAAACAAAAATAAGAATACGATTACGTATGTTTGTGCGCTTTTTTTCTCTTATTTGACATCACTTTGTGAGCACCCTATTAAGTTTTGATTGTGTATTTGTCTTTTATATATAGAGGTTTAATATTATGTACAAGCAATTTTTTAGCCCTTTTAATCATAACCACAAAGCATATATTGTCAGAACTGCTTTTAACTGTCTTTGAGTTTGATCTACCACAATTTTCAAATGGTGTTTTTGGCTTTAAAGAAAAATTTCCAACAATACCTAGTAAGAAAAGGAAATTGGGTTCAAGCATCATCACTACCACCAAGGGCAGTTCATTAGCCTCAACGATCATCATTGGCAAAACCAAAAGTCTTACAAACAATCTAACAATCATGAGATCTTAAACAATATTATAATCTTTAAATCTTTAGATTCATGGTTTATGTGGGATTCGCATCTTTCAAGCGGTGGCGGTGGCTTCGACAAATATCACAAACATAACGGAAACCACCAAAAACCAAGAGATCCAAACATACTTGAAACTATCATAAAACATTTGGTTTCTCAAATATAGTAACAAAACCCGGTTACTAAAAAACCAACAGCAAAAACAAGTTAACAAAATAATAGCAGATCGTAAAAGCTCACTACATCATAAACAACAGATCTACCCCCAAACCGATGGTCAAAGTGAGACTTGATATGAGTACTGCATATCACCCCCAAACCGATGGTCAAAGTGAGAGGACTATTCAGACTTTGGAGGATATGCTTCGTGCATGCATCATAGACTTTGGTAAAGGCTGGGAGAAATATCTACCCCTTGCGGAATTCTCCTATAACAATAGCTACCACACAAGTCTTAAAGCTGCACCATTTGAAGCTTTATATGGTCGTAAATGCCGTTCGCCTATTGGTTGGGCTGAAGTTGGAGATAGCCAACTCACAGGCCCCGAGCTTATATTGGAGACTACTGAGAAAGTGACTCAAATTTGTGATCGATTGCAAGCAGCTAGAAATAGGCAGAAAAGTTACGCCGATCAGAGACGTAAACCCCTAGAGTTCCAGGTTGGAGACAAAGTGATGCTGAAAGTCTCACCTTGGAAAGGTGTGATATGTTTCGGGAAGAGTGGGAAACTCAACCCCCGCTACATTGGGCCATTCCTTATTTTGGAAAGAATTGGGCCCGTGGCTTATAGGTTGGAATTACCACATGAACTGAGTAAAGTTCACGACGTGTTTCACGTTAGTAATTTGAAGAAATGTCTTTCTGATGAGATGCCTATTATTCCGATGAAGGATATTCGTATTGATGAGAAACTGAATTTTGTGGAAGAGCCAATAGAGATTTTAGATCGTGAAGTTAAACGACTCAAGCGAAGTCGCATTCCGCTCGTCAAGGTTCGTTGAAATTCCCGACATGGACCGGAATTTAAGTGGGAACGTGAGGACGAGTTCCGAAAGAGATATCCGAAGCTTTTCACTTCGTTGATGGATTGTTCCGAGAGAAACCCGGGACGGGTTTCTTCTGAGGCTGGGAGGATGTGACAACTGGCAAATTGGGGAGTTATTTTGAAAACCCGCATTACATTAAAGTTCGTTTATAAATTATATTAAAATTTTATTCGTAACGAACTTGAAAAACCAATATTTTGGTTGATTATATCTAAAACTTTTATGGAATCGAATTTGGTTTATCGATATGATGAGAATTTATTTCGAGATTTTTATTGGCACTACGTTGACTCCGGCACTAGAATAACCTAACTAAAAATTTATGTCTTGAGTCTACGGATTCGACTATATATATTTATTTATGGAACTCTCGTGAGATATTAAATGATTTGAAACGAGTTACGGGTTTTGGTCCGTGTATTTTACACCTAGCCACCTTAACCTTAAAGGTTAATAATACCTTTATTATTATTATCTATTACTATTAGTATTATTGTTTAAGTAAAAGAAAAAAAAATATAATAAAAAGAGTAAACTAATAAATCGTCCTTGTGGCTCCCTGGTTAACACAAACAAACACACCACTCTTATTATCTCTCTCTCCCTCATCTCTATTCTCTCTTCTTGAACCCTAGCCGCCACCTATTTGGCCGGACACCACCGCGACACCATCGTCTACCACCACCCAAACCCGCCTAAAAAATAATCCCTATCACTAGATCTATTAGATCTACTAATTTAAGCTCGAGTTTTCTTGATTCTTGAAGATTTTTCATAACCTTTTCTTGTAATATTGAAGGTAAGACGAGTCACAAATGTGGTGACTCGTATTTTTATTAAAAACGTGGCTAATGAGCCACGGGGTTAAATTCTTGGGCGAGTTTTTGATGAATAACGAAATAAACATGTGGGTTTTTGAATAAAACGCGATTATAACAAAGTTTGGTATCCGGGTTTGTCGTTTTTGTGTGTGGTCGAGACCAAAACCAAGAGCCTATGCTCACGGCTTGTTATATTCTTGAGTTTTGGTGATTATTTGTTATACTTGGTTAGTCCTTGTGGTGATTTTGTTATCTTGGTCTCGTTTGGTATGTGTAACAAGAGGTAAGGACCAAGGGTTAATGGTAGATTGATTTTTTTTGTGACCATGTTCTGATTATTGTTGTTGTTATTGGATTGACGACCCATGAGGTCCGTTTGGTTTTGCTTGTGGCTCGTTGGAGCTAAGCCGAGGGCCACAAGGGTCTCTTGGATGAACTTTGACTCGATATGAGGTAAGCCGAGGCCCAAGGGGGTTCGGCAATAACCCTCACCTGGTATTGATATTCTAGTTGAATTGTTGTTATCATTTCTGGTTGTTATTATTATGGTGGTTGTTGACTTTATAATTGTAGTTATTGTTGTACTTGTGACTGAATGGAATGGAAGAGCCGAGACCCTCGAGGTCTCGGCAATGGACTTATTTATTTTGTGAAGTGTTGTCGATTATGTGGATGATTGGGGACCGATTGTGAGACGGTCACTTAGAATGACGGAGATAGGTTAGTCGGGTGCCGTAGTCGGACCCTATTGTTGTAGCACGTGATATGGGTATTGTTTGGACGGAGTTGGATTGATTGATTATGATTTGGTTATATTTTATTTTGGACTTGGACAATGAGCCGAGAGTGATGACTCGGACATGTGACCATTTCGTATGACTCGATAATTATTTATAATTAAACACAACTAATAAAACTCGTAATAATATTATTAATAATATAAACGTTTATATAAACGTGAAAACGTATATATATTTATACAAGTGCGTATATTAATAATAAAACGATCACGAGTAATATTATAATTAAACAACTACAAATAACGATGAAATCTTGACGTTAAATAAATATTAAATAAAATAATTTCTTTTAAATAAATGAGGGAAACTATCGAGTTATATGGGGTCGTGGTCACTTGAGTCCAAGTGGTTTATTAATTGTGACGATCGTGTTGTCATGGATATATGACGATTAATACATTCACTTTCGATAACTACGTAACTTATTTAATCGACGGGTTAAATAAGAGCTATTTAGTTATTTAAATTGAAAATATTAATGGGCATCCTATCCTACGACGCCCATAGGTTGTGGTATGTGTACGAGAATAATAAATTACTAAGTATCTCGTGAGGTTGCCAAATTGACGAATTTGGTAAGCTTAACGGCATAATTAGAGAATTTATCAAACTTTAATATATACCATATAGTACTTTATGTGCAATGTGTGACCTAGGATTCGGGTATAATCTTAGAATGGTATATTAAGTAAATAAATATGGGGGATTACCAAATCGATGGATTTGATAAACTTCGATGATTTATTTAAATGATATATTGGGCTAATATTAGACCTATAGATTGTTTTATCATCATTTTGTTGTGACTTCTTGGTTTGAGTTGTGTCGACCCACCACCCGTATGGATACCAAACGCCAAACTCCAAACTAATACGAGATTTATACGGAAAAATGGATTTTTTCGGAAAGTAAATGGAATACGTTCGGGTTTGGGAATATTCGAGTTTGAGGAAATGATTTCTGAATGAGTTGACTTTGTTATGTCGTGCCGAGTCCGTAGTTGCCGTCTTTTGAGTTACTATACATGTTACATCTATCGATTTCTTTTGATGATTGCTGGACTTGAGGTGAGTCATAGCCCCACTTTTTACTCTTGAACTATGTTTTCAATACTTGGGGTGAGAAACGTGCAAATTATTTTATGTGGACTATTATCGCTTTTATATTCTTTCTAAAACTTGCTATGCGTATGGACTAGGATGTATTGTCAGCTTTAGTCACATAGTTTTGTGTGTACTATTCAAGGTTGGCTTATTTGGTTATTGGTGGATTGTCAGCTTTAGTCACATATATGTTGTGTGTACTATTCAAGGTTGGCTTATTTGGTTATTGGTGGATTGTCAGCTTTAGTCACATATTGGTTGTGGGTACTATTCAAGGTTGGCTTATTTGGACTGTCAGCTTTAGTCACATAGTTTCGTGTGTACTATTCAAGGTTGACTTATTTAGATACTATAGTGTGCACCTATAGGTTATTGATACTTCGGAGGTTATCCGAGTATTTATGGTATTGCGGGGGTTACCCGGATATCTATGTTAGAACGGAGGGTATCCGTGTGTTATGTTGGAGCGGAGGGTATCCGCAGGCTTTTAGCGAATCCTTAGTCTAGCTAGCAAGCGTTTTGCGTATATGTCCACTATATTGTTAGATGAATTTAAACCTATGATCTCACCAGCGAAAGCTGACTTTTAGCACGTTTTCTCAGGAAATTAAGTGATGCTCTATGGATGCTTGGATTGGAGGCTTGGCAATGGCACCGGTTATGGATCTATTTTCTAAAACTCTGATAAACTATTGTGGACCTAAGTTTATTTCTATTGGGCCTTACTTTGGATAATTCTTGGGATAAATGTAAACCTTAAACCCCGTTTTGGTTGTGTTTTTCTTATGTTTACTTTATCTCATTCTTTCATGACTTTGAATGGATACCAATCCCCGTAGCACCCCGAAAGCTTGTTGAGTCTTCCGCTGTATCAAATTTTGGGGGTGTTACAGATTGGTATCAGAGCCAAGGTTATAGAGAACTAGGTAAATAAACACCTAAACTATAACCGATTTTTATAGAAAACGATCCTCGACCATTGCCCGCCAGCCCGCCAAGCCGAAGCATCATTGTTATTATTGAGGTATATTGAGATGATTATTAGATATGGGATTCTTGAGATGATTCGAGTATTGAGGTTATTGATTTTGTGATATGATGGCATTTTGAGGAATTATATGCGTTTTGAGGAGTTATATGCGTTTTGAGGAGTTATATGCGTTTTGAGGAATTATATGGCTTAATTATTTTATGGATGATTTTAGTAATGCGGTGTTTTAAATCTTTCTTGATATATATGATTGGGAATTATATGATGATTTTGATATGGTATTTTGAGTTCGCGGTTTAGTTGTTTTGAAACACTTACACCTACCCTACGCCGTTGTCACAAATCATAGCCTCCTTTGCACTGTTGTTATCAAGAATTGTTATTGCTAGTACGCGTCGTCCCTCGTAGATCACTATGGCCTATGATGACCCATACGTGTTGGTCATGCGTTCCGCCACTACGTTATCGTCTCATTGACGCCTTAAGTCACCGACTTTATCGCCTCGTGGTTCACCTGCTCGGAGATGACGAGTGATGGAGTACCCCTTCGACGAGGAGTATTAGGGTGAGCGGGAGAATGATGACCCTCAGGATGAGGAGGAGCAGGATGACCCTCAAGAGGAGGAGATGCCTGATGATGATGGTTTGTTAGCACCGCCAGCTCAGGCTTAGAAGCCTGACTCCCCGATACATTCGTAGAGCCGGTTTCACCTGATCATCCATTTTTGTTTGATTCACCACCTGGTAGTCCCGTGGCGTCGGATGCGTCATCTGAGATATCTGCTGAGCTTGCAGATTTGGGTGAGACTGGTAGGATGTGGACTCGGATTACTGCACAGGGCGAGAGGATCTCGCGGATGTTTGACCGACTTGAGATGGTTATTGCTGAGTTTATTGCTGAGTTTGTTGCGGAGTTGAGGAGTCTACGCCAGCTTCATGGCTAGATCGATTTGGATTTATGTTGCTTCCTAAGCCAGGGAGTACTTGGTTAAGAGAGATGGTTATTCTATCCATTAAGTCATGTTATTCGGATTGTATGTTAATTTCGTATGGAACGATTAGTATTTATTATGTCTTATGGTATATTGGAGCGAAGTATCGACCGCTACTTGTATGGACGATGGTAATTTCGTATGATATTCTACGGTTTTTGGCTTACATGGAGAATTGCGTTCGTATTTGCGTGGCTGATATTGTATTGGTATTACGTTCGTATTTCGACTTTCACCAATCGGATTCTTGTTAGACGTTATGGTACGTGTTAATGGAGACTTACGAACCTTGTATTGTGACTTATATTAATTGCCCCACGACGAAACCCTGTTAGAGCTACCAGAACTGGCCCTGCAACGACTACCCCTAGTCGTCGAGGACGCCGTCCTACTCGAAATGTCGAAACCCCTACTCCTGATAACCTGGACGCTACTAACCGCAACAACAGGAATCAAAATGTTGATGTTCAGGGAGACAATGATCATGTTCCACTTAACGCACCTACTGTGGATCAAGCAATGATCAATCAACTTGTGGAGCAACGAGTTGCTGAGCTACTAGCTGAGTCAAATCATTCCAACAATTCTACTAGAACATTTCCACCTGTTCGCGCTAATGGACGTAACTACAAGGAGTTTAAAATTTGTGGACCCATCGAGTTGGTGGAACCGAAGGAGTGGTCTACTTGGTCAGGTGGATAGAGAAGACTGAGTCAGTGTTTAATGTCAGTGGTTGTGCGGAGAATGCGAAGGTAAAGTTTGCTTCTTTTACCTTCAAGGATGAAGCTTTAACTTGGTGGAACAATTACAGAAATTCGGTTGGTAGTGATGTGGCTTATGCTATGACTTAGAAGCAATATAAGTCTTTGCTGATTCAGACTTACTACCCAAGGAATGAGATTAAGAAGCTGGAGATTGAGTTCTGGAACCATAAGGTGAAAGGTACCGATATGGCAATTTACAATCGCCGTTATCGAGAGTTAGCCTTACTTTGTCCCGATATGGTTAGGACTGAGACTTAAAGGATTGAGAGGTACACCAATGGGTTGCCTGTGGCTACAAGGAATGATATGATTGCTGCTAGACCTGCAAATATCCATGAAGCAATCACAATCGCTCAACAATTAATGGATACGTTGGAATTGGAAGGAGCTGATAAGGATAAGAATGGAAAGAGAAAGAGAGACCATCACTCTAAGGTAATGATCACCGAAACAAGCGACAAGCTGTAGCGAAAGCTTATTTTATTGGGGATGGAAATAAGAAGAACTATAATGGTGATGCACCCAAGTGTGGTCGTTGCTACAGGAATCATATAGGACAATGTACCGTGATTTGTCAGAGTTGCTCAAGGAGAGGACATGTAGCTAGGGATTGTAGAGCACGACCTCTTGCTATGGTTCAAGCTACTCCTGAAGTGAGAAGTAAGGCGGATGTTACTTGTTTTGGGTGTGGAAAGAAAGGACACTATAGGAGTGAGTGTAGAGGATCGTGGAACCAATGAAATCAAGGCTCGGGTGGTAATGGGTACAATCATGGAAATCGTGGAGCTGGAGGAAACCGTGGACGTCAAGACAATGAGGACCAACGTGTGGAAGCAGGAGCTGCTCATGGGAGAGTGTATGCACTCGGGATCGAGAGAGGAGAGGATCCGAACGTCGTTACTGATACGTTCCTTCTCAATAATCGTTATGCTTCCATACTATTTGATACTGGTGCCGATAGAAGTTTGTGTCCACTACGTTTGCACCCTTACTAGAGAAACCCCTGATGGCCTTAGGAATTGGGTATGATGTAGAGTTAGCTAATGGAAACATAGAAAGGATTGAGACTATCATTCGCGGTTGCACGTTAAATTTCTTGAATCACCCTTTCAACATAGATCTTCTACCCGTCACGTTAGGAAGTTTCGATGTCGTCATTGGTATGGATTAGTTGTCAAAGTATCGTGCTCACATACTTGCGATGAGAAGATCGTGCGTGTGCCTTACGGAAAGGAGATTCTAAATATACAAGGAAAGATGCATTGGAGATGTGCCTATAGTTCGTGATTTTCCTGATGTGTTTCCCGATGATTTGCCGGGAATCCCGCCGACTAGACAAGTGGAGTTTCAGATTGAGTTGATACCTGGTGCTGCGCCTGTAGCACGAGCGCCTTATCGTCTTGCACCTACCGAACTAGAAGAGTTGTCAAAACAGTTGGTGGAGTTAGCCGAAAAAGGATTCATAAGACCAAGTTCTTCACCTTGGGGAGCCCCAGTCTTATTTGTGAAGAAGAAGGACGGATCGTTTCGTATGTGCATTGATTACCGAGAGCTGAACAAGTTAACGGTGAAGAATAGATACCCGTTACCGAGGATCGACGACTTGTTCGATCAACTTCAAGGATCGAGTGTGTATTCGAAGATCGATTTGAGATCGGGATATCATCAACTTCGAGTTCGCGAAGAGGATATTCCGAAAACGGCTTTCAGAACCCGTTACGGGCATTACGAGTTTCAGGTGATGCCGTTTGGGGTTGACTAACGCACCGGCAATATTCATGGATCTCATGAATCGGGTGTGTAAGCCTTACTTAGATAAGTTTGTGATTGTGTTCATCGATGACATTCTGATTTATTCGAAGAGTGAGAAGGAGCATGAGGAGCATCTAAGACTTATCTTAGAATTGCTTAGGAAGGAGAAACTGTATGCCAAGTTTTCGAAATGTGAATTTTGGATTCCGACGGTGCAATTTCTGGGTCATGTGATTGATAGACAAGGAGTCCATGTGGATCCTGCTAAGATTGAGGCAATAAAAGATTGGGCTGCACCTACGACCCCAACAGAAGTTCGTCAATTTTTAGGTTTAGCCGGTTATTACCGAAGATTCATCGAGGGATTTTCGAAGATAGCTAAACCATTAACCAAATTGACTCAAAAGAGTGTTACGTATGAATGGGGAGATAAAGAAGAGGAAGCATTTCAATTACTTAAGAAGATGTTGTGTAGTGCTCCTATCTTAGCGTTACCTGAAGGTAACGAGGACTTCGTCGTCTATTGTGATGCTTCACATAAAGGTTTGGGAGCCGTGTTAATGCAACAAGAGAAAGTCATAGCTTATGCTTCCCGACAGCTCAAAAAGCATGAGAAAAACTACACCACCCATGATTTGGAGTTAGGTGCTGTAGTTTTTGCCTTGAAGATATGGAGACATTACTTGTATGGAACAAAGTGTGTTGTGTTCACTGACCACAAAAGTCTACAACACATTTTGAATAAAAAAGAGCTCAATATGAGACAACAACGTTGGATTGAGTTGCTAAGCGATTATGATTGCGAAATTTGCTACCATCCTGGTAAAGCAAACGTTGTTGCTGATGCTCTTAGTCGAAAGGAAAGAATACCACCGTTACGAGTTAAGTCACTATGAATGACTATCGTATCGCCATTACCGTCCCAAATATTTGAAGCTCAAACGGAAGCGTTGAAAGCAGAAAACCGACCTGCTGAGAGCATAATTGGAATGGCTGAAAATGAGAAAGGATTTGTTAAGCGTTATGATGGAGTATTTTGTTTTGGAGATCGGATTTGGGTACATTATATGGAGGAATGCGAGAGTTGATTACGCATGAGTCGCATAAGTCAAGGTACTCTATTCATCCTGGGTCTGACAAGATGTACCAGGATTTGAAAAAGTTATATTGGTGGCCAAACATGAAGGCAGATATAACGTTGTATGTTAGTAAGTGCTTGACATGTGCTAAGGTTAAAGCCGAACATCAAAGACCGTCAGGATTATTGATGCAACCAGAACTCCCGGTTTGGAAATGGGAGCAGATTACAATGGACTTTATTACCAAATTACCAAAGACAGCTAGCGGTTGTGACGCTATCTGGGTAATTGTGGATTGGTTGACTAAGTCTGCTCATTTCCTGGCGATTAGTGAAGATGATAGTGTCGACAAACTTGCGAAGTTGTATGTGAAGGAAATTATTTCTCGACATGGAGTCCCGATATCGATTATTTCTGATCACGATAGCCGCTTTACGTCAGCTTTGTGGCGATCACTTCAAACCGCTTTGGGGACGAGACTTGATATGAGTACTGCATATCACCCCCAAACCGATGGTCAAAGTGAGAGGACTATTCAGACTTTGGAGGATATGCTTCGTGCATGCATCATAGACTTTGGTAAAGGCTGGGAGAAATATCTACCCCTTGCGGAATTCTCCTATAACAATAGCTACCACACAAGTCTTAAAGCTGCACCATTTGAAGCTTTATATGGTCGTAAATGCCGTTCGCCTATTGGTTGGGCTGAAGTTGGAGATAGCCAACTCACAGGCCCCGAGCTTATATTGGAGACTACTAAGAAAGTGACTCAAATTTGTGATCGATTGCAAGCAGCTAGAAAAAGGCAGAAAAGTTACGCCGATCAGAGACGTAAACCCCTAGAGTTCCAGGTTGGAGACAAAGTGATGCTGAAAGTCTCACCTTGGAAAGGTGTGATATGTTTCGGGAAGAGTGGGAAACTCAACCCCCGCTACATTGGGCCATTCCTTATTTTGGAAAGAATTGGGCCCGTGGCTTATAGGTTGGAATTACCACATGAACTGAGTAAAGTTCACGACGTGTTTCACGTTAGTAATTTGAAGAAATGTCTTTCTGATGAGATGCCTATTATTCCGATGAAGGATATTCGTATTGATGAGAAACTGAATTTTGTGGAAGAGCCAATAGAGATTTTAGATCGTGAAGTTAAACGACTCAAGCGAAGTCGCATTCCGCTCGTCAAGGTTCGTTGAAATTCCCGACATGGACCGGAATTTACGTGGGAACGTGAGGACGAGTTCCGAAAGAGATATCCGAAGCTTTTCACTTCGTTGATGGATTGTTCCGAGAGAAACCCGGGACGGGTTTCTTCTGAGGCTGGGAGGATGTGACAACTGGCAAATTGGGGAGTTATTTTGAAAACCCGCATTACATTAAAGTTCGTTTATAAATTATATTAAAATTTTATTCGTAACGAACTTGAAAAACCAATATTTTGGTTGATTATATCTAAAACTTTTATGGAATCGAATTTGGTTTATCGATATGATGAGAATTTATTTCGAGATTTTTATTGGCACTACGTTGACTCCGGCACTAGAATAACCTAACTAAAAATTTATGTCTTGAGTCTACGGATTCGACTATATATATTTATTTATGGAACTCTCGTGAGATATTAAATGATTTGAAACGAGTTACGGGTTTTGGTCCGTGTATTTTACACCTAGCCACCTTAACCTTAAAGGTTAATAATACCTTTATTATTATTATCTATTACTATTAGTATTATTGTTTAAGTAAAAGAAAAAAAAATATAATAAAAAGAGTAAACTAATAAATCGTCCTTGTGGCTCCCTGGTTAACACAAACAAACACACCACTCTTATTATCTCTCTCTCCCTCATCTCTATTCTCTCTTCTTGAACCCTAGCCGCCACCTATTTGGCCGGACACCACCGCGACACCATCGTCTACCACCACCCAAACCCGCCTAAAAAATAATCCCTATCACTAGATCTATTAGATCTACTAATTTAAGCTCGAGTTTTCTTGATTCTTGAAGATTTTTCATAACCTTTTCTTGTAATATTGAAGGTAAGACGAGTCACAAATGTGGTGACTCGTATTTTTATTAAAAACGTGGCTAATGAGCCACGGGGTTAAATTCTTGGGCGAGTTTTTGATGAATAACGAAATAAACATGTGGGTTTTTGAATAAAACGCGATTATAACAAAGTTTGGTATCCGGGTTTGTCATTTTTGTGTGTGGTCGAGACCAAAACCAAGAGCCTATGCTCACGGCTTGTTATATTCTTGAGTTTTGGTGATTATTTGTTGGTTAGTCCTTGTGGTGATTTTGTTATCTTGGTCTTGTTTGGTATGTGTAACAAGAGGTAAGGACCAAGAGTTAATGGTAGATTGATATTTTTTGTGACCATGTTCTGATTATTGTTGTTGTTATTGGATTGACGACCCATGAGGTCCGTTTGGTTTTGCTTGTGGCTCGTTGGAGCTAAGCCGAGGGCCACAAGGGTCTCTTGGATGAACTTTGACTCGATATGAGGTGAGCCGAGGCCCAAGGGGGTTCGGCAATAACCCTCACCTGGTATTGATATTCTAGTTGAATTGTTGTTATCATTTCTGGTTGTTATTATTATGGTGGTTGTTGACTTTATAATTGTAGTTATTGTTGTACTTGTGACTTAATGGAATGAAAGAGCCGAGACCCTAGAGGTCTCGGCAATGGACTTATTTATTTTGTGAAGTGTTGTCGATTATGTGGATGATTGGGGACCAATTGTGAGACGGTCACTTAGAATGACGGAGATAGGTTAGTCGGGTGCCGTAGTCGGACCCTATTGTTGTAGCACGTGATATGGGTATTGTTTGGACGGAGTTGGATTGATTGATTATGATTTGGTTATATTTTATTTTGGACTTGGACAATGAGCCGAGAGTGATGACTCGGACATGTGACCATTTCGTATGACTCGATAATTATTTATAATTAAACACAACTAATAAAACTCGTAATAATATTATTAATAATATAAACGTTTATATAAACGTGAAAACGTATATATATTTATACAAGTGCGTATATTAATAATAAAACGATCACGAGTAATATTATAATTAAACAACTACAAATAACGATGAAATCTTGACGTTAAATAAAAATTAAATAAAATAATTACTTTTAAATAAATGAGGGAAACTATCGAGTTATATGGGGTCGTGGTCACTTGAGTCCAAGTGGTTTATTAATTGTGACGTTCGTGTTGTCACGGATATATGACGATTAATACATTCACTTTCGATAACTACGTAACTTATTTAATCGACGGGTTAAATAAGAGCTATTTAGTTATTTAAATTGAGAATATTAATGGGCATCGTATCCTACGACGCCCATAGGTTGTGGTATGTGTACGAGAATAATAAATTAATAAGTATCTCGTGAGGTTGCCAAATTGACGAATTTGGTAAGCTTAACGGCATAATTAGAGAATTTATTAAACTTTGATATATACCATATAGTACTTTATGTGCAATGTGTGACCTAGGATTCGGGTATAATCTTAGAATGGTATATTAAGTAAATAAATATGGGGGATTACCAAATCGACGGATTTGATAAACTTCGATGATTTATTTAAATGATATATTGGGCTAATATTAGACCTATAGATTGTTTTATCATCATTTTGTTGTGACTTCTTGGTTTGAGTTGTGTCGACCCACCACCCGTATGGATACCAAACGCCAAACTCCAAACTAATACGAGATTTATACGGAAAAATGGATTTTTTTGGAAAGTAAATGGAATACGTTCGGGTTTGGGAATATTCGAGTTTGAGGAAATGATTTCTGAATGAGTTGACTTTGTTAGGTCGTGCCGAGTCCGTAGTTGCCGTCTTTTGAGTTACTATACATGTTACATCTATCGATTTCTTTTGATGATTGCTGGACTTGAGGTGAGTCATAGCCCCACTTTTTACTCTTGAACTATGTTTTCAATACTTGGGGTGAGAAACGTGCAAATTATTTTATGTGGACTATTATCGCTTTTATATTCTTTCTAAAACTTGCTATGCGTATGGACTAGGATGTATTGTCAGCTTTAGTCACATAGTTTTGTGTGTACTATTCAAGGTTGGCTTATTTGGTTATTGGTGGATTGTCAGCTTTAGTCACATATATGTTGTGTGTACTATTCAAGGTTGGCTTATTTGGTTATTGGTGGATTGTCAGCTTTAGTCACATATTGGTTGTGTGTACTATTCAAGGTTGGCTTATTTGGACTGTCAGCTTTAGTCACATAGTTTCGTGTGTACTATTCAAGGTTGACTTATTTAGATATTATAGTGTGCACCTATAGGTTATTGATACTTCGGAGGTTATCCGAGTATTTATGGTATTGCGGGGGTTACCCTGATATCTATGTTAGAACGGAGGGTATCCGTGTGTTATGTTGGAGCGGAGGGTATCCGCAGGCTTTTAGCGAATCCTTAGTCTAGCTAGCAAGCGTTTTGCGTATATGTCCACTATATTGTTAGATGAATTTAAACCTATGATCTCACCAGCGAAAGCTGACTTTTAGCACGTTTTCTCAGGAAATTAAGTGATGCTCTATGGATGCTTGGATTGGAGGCTTGGCAATGGCACCGGTTATGGATCTATTTTCTAAAACTCTGATAAACTATTGTGGACCTAAGTTTATTTCTATTGGGCCTTACTTTGGATAATTCTTGGGATAAATGTAAACCTTAAACCCCGTTTTGGTTGTGTTTTTCTTATGTTTACTTTATCTCGTTCTTTCATGACTTTGAATGGATATCAATCCCCGTAGCACCCCGAAAGCTTGTTGAGTCTTCCGCTGTATCAAATTTTGGGGGTGTTACAGATTGGTATCAGAGCCAAGGTTATAGAGAACTAGGTAAATAAACACCTAAACTATAACCGATTTTTATAGAAAACGGTCCTCGACCATTGCCCGCCAGCCCGCCAAGCCGAAGCATCATTGTTATTATTGAGGTATATTGAGATGATTATTAGATATGGGATTCTTGAGATGATTCGAGTATTGAGGTTATTGATTTTGTGATATGATGGCATTTTGAGGAATTATATGCGTTTTGAGGAGTTATATGCGTTTTGAGGAGTTATATGCGTTTTGAGGAATTATATGGCTTAATTATTTTATGGATGATTTTAGTAATGCGGTGTTTTAAATCTTTCTTGATATATATGATTGGGAATTATATGATGATTTTGATATGGTATTTTGAGTGCGCGGTTTAGTTGTTTTGAAACACTTACACCTACCCTACGCCGTTGTCACAAATCATAGGCTCCTTTGCACTGTTGTTATCAAGAATTGTTATTGCTAGTACGTGTCGCCCCTTGTAGATCACTATGGCCTATGATGACCCATACGTGTTGGGTGAGACTGGTAGGATGTGGACTCGGATTACTGCACAGGGCGAGAGGATCTCGCGGATGTTTGACCGACTTGAGATGGTTATTGCTGAGTTTATTGCTGAGTTTGTTTTTATTTAAAAAAAACCCATCTTTTTTACACTATATATATCCACTACATTTTCATTTTTAATATACATTATTCACATGAACCAAATATCAAAATTAGCCCAAAATCAACTATATCATACAAATAATATACGACTCAATTAGTAATTAGTCAAATCATTTTCAGCCTAAAAAAACTTTAATCATCAATATCTATTAAGGCCCATGATAAAACTGCCAAACAATTTGTGACATTATTTGGCCAGCCCAATTAACAACGAAACGGGTATATAACCCAAATGTTAAGACTTATAAATACGTTTACAAAACCTAAATTACCTCATTCCTGCTCTAATTTCCCTCACAAAAATACGCAACCAT
Source organism: Artemisia argyi (assembly GCA_030686995.1). NCBI lineage: Eukaryota > Viridiplantae > Streptophyta > Magnoliopsida > Asterales > Asteraceae > Artemisia > Artemisia argyi. The sequence continues at coordinate 45,022,060 of CM060685.1, read as the reverse complement.
AATTTGTAGCCACACAAACGTCACATACTCTTCTTTTCTTTCTTATCTTGATAACCGAACATAACCAACAATCTATGTTTGCAAGAAAATCAGACCCTTTTCTTGAATATCAAACGAAAACTCTCTCGAAGGTTTTATGTTATGTTGACCGTGATAGTGGTTTTGAGATGGGGTTAGAATTGAGGTAAATATAGATGTTGTGTTTTATTGTTGCTGTATACTTTCTGTCTGTGGTCCATAGATGAAACAAGTTTGTTTTGGCTTGATTGATGATTGTTCTTTTCTTCTTTCGTTTCATCTTTGCTTTTGTTTTGATATGTAACGGTACAATTTTTTTCATCTTTTTTGGAATGCATTAATCGGTTGAGGGGGTGACTAGTTTGTGAATTTTGGAGCCATCCAACCTTCATTGATCTTTTGGTTGCAGTGGCGACGACTCGGTCAGCGCAGGGGTGACCGGTCCGGTCGACCGACCACTGTGCCCAGTCTAATGGCTTTATTTTTAAGTACTTGACTTAGTAGCTTGATTAGCTTGTACATTATGGTTAAATTATTGTATATTCTGGTAAAGGGGGTGAATTAATTAGTGTATTAATTATATGTGTTGAATAGATTATTGACATTAAAATCATTGTACTTTACATACTTGTGCTTTATGTTTTATGACTTGTATTTACTTAAACCCTATTGTACATTGGGCTTAAAGGGTTGTAATTTTTGGTGAATGGGCGTTTTTAATAGCATTAATGTTGTTTAGTAGAATTTTGGTCTTAAAATGACACTACGCTGTTTTTTGTTGTGCAATAAGCTTACTTTGTTGTAATTCTGAAAATTGGGTGCATTAAGGTGTTGTAACCTATGCATTATTTCTTGTAAATCTGAAAATTTTGGTGAGAGAGTGGTTCATGCATTATATGTAGTATAGATGAAATAGGTTGTTAGGGAATGGGCCGATTGAAATGGACTGTTACAACATGTTTATGAAATACACTGTTACAAGAAGACACTTAAATTGTCAGTTTTTGTAATTTTAAATATACTAGCAGGGTACCCGCGCAATGCGGCGGCGGGTACCCTGTGACTAAATTTTGTGGCAAGCAAATATCGTTCGTTTATACGTTTTTTCTAACAATAATTTTATGAGAATGATAATTAAAATAACTATATTCGGCATTTTTTCAGCTTGAGAGTTTTTTCGGCTTCAGAGTTTTCTTTGTTTTTTCTTGAGCCAAAATTCGGATAGTATTTTTGCTTAGCCCAAAACCACTTTAGACGAAAAAAAAAATAAAAAAAATAAAAATAAAAAATAAAACCAATATACTAACAAATGTTACTAACCCTATATCTCCTAAACACTTTGCAACCCTAAATCCACAAAACAAAGCCACCTCACTTCTTCTTTTGTAAAATTCAACGCCAACCACTCCACCAAACTTCACCCTCTTTTCTTTCTTTCTTTCTTAACCGAATGACAAACAAAGTTCCAGTGGCTTCAAGATCTTTTATAACAAAGGTCCAAGGTAGTTTTCCTTTGTTTTGTTTTTCCGTTTTCTAAGGTCGATGATGGGTTGTAGAGATCTTTAAAGATCCATTCTTGAAACTAGATAACAACCCTAGATCTTCTATTCTTGTTTTTTTTCGGTGAACGAACGAAATAAATAATTAAACAAATTTATTTGGTTATTTCTTTGTAAGTTTCGGAAATTTAAAAGAAGTTGAACTTCTCATAGATAAAACTGAGATCTCTGTTTTATTTTTTATCTTTTTTTTTTCGAGTCTTCGTGTGGTTAGATTGTGTCTTGAGGAGGGTGCGATTAGGATAGCATATGATGTTGTTTGAAAAGTGCTACGGGTTGTGGTTATTTGATGTTAACGTGAGACGGATTTGGGAGAAAAAAATAACGACAATGTAAATAAAACGTATGGCAAAAAAAAATTAGGCCAACACACCGAGTTGTTTCGTTCTTGTTTGAAGTAGGATGTAGATTGTCACTGGATCTCGAATTTTTGTTTTGGTGATGGTTCTCAGATTTTTCTTTTGGAAGCTTAATTATATTGTACATTGTGGTTAAATTGTTGTATTTTTGGGTGAATGGGTGTTTTTAATAGTGTATTAATTGTATTAGATGAGTAGTGTTTTTTAAGTTTTATGTGTACTTTAAGTACTTGTAAATAATGTTTAAATACTTGTAATTTTTGGTGTAAGGGTGTTTTTAATGCTATTAATATAGAATTGATAGAACTTTGGTATGAATTTGCTTTAATGCATAAAGTGTTGTACACTATGCTTAAAGTGTTGTAAGTCTAAAAATTTTGTGCATTAAAGTGTTGTACGCCATGCATAAAGTGATGTAAGTCTGAAATTTTTTTGGGGAGAGAGTCATTCCTCCATTATAAGTAGTATAGATGTGTATGTATTCATTTAATAGTAAAATTAATACAAGTATTTCCATTATAAGTAAGATGTTGAATCTGAATTTGTAAGCCTGCTATTTATAGTATGTCCAAAATGCTTTATAAAGGAGTATAGATAAGATACTAATGGGCCTAAATACAAATGCTAAACTATAATAATAAACATGACATATGGGCCGGATACATATTCCCGTTAACATATAATTCTATTGCCCATCCGTGGACTTCAAGTCGCAAATCCCAACAGCTTATGTATGTGGTACAATGGCCTTTCCAGTATCTTGGGGTATCACATTGTTTCCGCAACCCGTCGTCATTGCCTTGCAGGATAAAAAGTTTATTAAATAAATAATTGTAACAATAAAAAATGAACATAAAATCAGGCATTCTTTTTTATGGATTCATTCTAGTCCGGCTCTAAATCCCGATTCATATTTAAATAAAATCCCAAATTAATAAGTTGGAACTGAAATAATTTTGTAATCAAGGTTTTCAAGATCGGGATCCTACCCCGGATCGTTTTCGTCTTTGCATGATCGTAAGATCGGATCGGGATCTTAAGATCCTACTCTAATGTTATTTCTTAATAGTTTTTTTAATACTATATAAATCTACAAATTATGATACATTATAAAAATAAAAAAGATTATGAGTGTTTCATAGAAATATTGTCCTAAATTATAATTATGAAATGTTTAAAAGGATTAACATGTTGTTTTTCGACTTCTACAAAAAATACAACCTATAAATTTATAATTTTTTAGTTTGTAATCCGAGAAAAGTAAGATCCGATCGGATTAGATCGTAAGATCGTATGGTCACGATCGGGATCCTATAAGATTTTAAGCTTGCAAAGATCCTATGTAGGATCTGGATCATTTTTGCTTTGTAGTATCGTAAAATCGTAAGATCCTAAAATCAGGATCGGGATCGGGATCCTGAAAACTATGGTTGTAATATCGAATGATATTGAAAGCTTTGACAATATAAAAATTACATGAAAAACGCAGCAACAATATCTACACTATGGAAAACAAAAATGAAGGGAAAAGAAAAAGGCTGGTAGGAGGGTAAGAAACGAAAATAAAATAAAGTAAGGTCGGATATAAAAAGAGGGATAGAATAACAAAGAACCGGCAAAAGCAAACCCTAAGAAGAAGAGATGGAGGGGGGTGATGATGAGTGGACGCCAGAGGATTATAAGCGTTTAAGTGCGACATCGGCGGAGCAATTTGCGCGTTTTGATGCTATGAGGAAATTTGACCTTCAAAGGCTAAATAACTCACTCAATTTCGTCGGTAATAGTCACATGATGTCCAGGGAGGAATATGCTCTTTCAGTAAGCAAATCGATTAGATATGTTGTTCCTGAGACACTCAAGAAGAAGAGGGAAGGGGAAGAGGAAGGGGGTGAATGTGAATCTGAAGAACCTGAAATGAAGAAGATGAAGATGAATAACGACAAGTGGCCTGGTAACAAGAACAAGTTATATGGTGATTTATCTCCTGCTGATGTTTTTCAATACTATGCTGAAAAGGTAGTTTATAAAACCATAGATCCTAAGGATCCCATTGTTCAAGCCAAAGTTGCTAATATCAGAAAGTTGTGTGCGGAAAAAACCAAGTGGCTGCGCGAGGTATATGACTTGACAAGGAGAGACTAGCTGAAGCCGAAGCCAAAGCCAAAGCCAAAGCCAAAGCACCACTGCTTGTTTAATTTGCTTCCTTCCTTATAATATATCTGTCTGTCTTTTTCTTGTTTTAACTTGTTTTAATTAGGTCAACAACTTCAACTTATCGTCGTCGTCTAACTTATATAATATATGTGTCTTTCTTGTTTGTTTTAATTTGCCTCCTGCCTAAATATATAACCTATGTTAGTTTTAATCAACACGCCTACCTAGGTTTACCAGTTGCATTACTTTACTTTACTTTTATTGTAATTGTATTAATTAGTTTCTGTAATTTGTTCGTTTCTCACTATCGACAGATAAATGATGCCCCTAAGGCAACTGCATATAATTTTTACCCATTTACAATCCCCTACATGCTAACCATAAGCCAAACTCACTGGGCTTAACCTTTCAACTTGCTTCTTAATTGCTGCTGGTTTCGTGCAGTTAGCACTCCGGTGTCTTATTATATTTGCAAAAATATAGTGTCCCTCTTCACATGGATTAGTTGAAACCATGCGCTTTTTTGGATTTATTTGCTTGCTATGTTGTCTCCAGATTTTGTTCAGCGATAACTATACCTACTTAATGAATATGAAACCATTGTATGCTGGAAGTGGGAATTTAATGAAGTTGGCTCATTTGTAATCTTTCAACTGGAAGCATAAGTTATCTGATGAAAAGTGAATATGTCCACTAGTTTATTTGCTCCTCGTAAACACAAATGCAATAAGCTTTGTAATAAACTAGATATCACTAGATGCACGATTATTTTCCCTTGTTTGGCATTGCTCAAGTATGACTGCTAAATGGATTGTTCTAGTGATACCATTACGGTTAGTCTTTTCTGCAAGCGACCTTTACCATGTGAGAATATGGATATGGCTAACTGGAATCATGTGGGAATTGATGGGAGGATATTTCTGGATGTTTTGGACTTCCTTGAGTAAGAGATGTTGCATGCTTTTTTGGTTCAGCTGTTTCTGCAAATGACTATAAATAAATGAAGTGTCCTCAAGTATTTGCCGGTGTTCGGTTTCATATGGGTGACTGTGATAGACCTGACAACGATTCTAATAGAAGTTTTGTTTGAGTATTCGTATGTAAGTATGGTTAAACAATGCAAAATGTTATCCGTGCATGGTGTGTGCTTTAATGCCTATTTGGAAGATGTTTTTGCTGCAGATGCTCTGATTGTTTCTTTGTTATATATTGGTATGGTATGGGTCAGCTGGGTAGTAGGCATTAAACCGTACGGAGGGGTGAGCAAATGGACCGAGAACCGAACCGGAACCAAGAACCGAACCGGAACCGACCGAACCCGAACCCGAACCGCATTTTGGAACCGCGATCCGGTTCTCGGTTCTTAGATATTTCAAATTTCGGTTCTCGGTTCAGTTCGGTCCGGAACCGCGGGTATCGGTTCCGGAACCGATGAACCGCACGAATTTTCAAAAACGTTAAAACATATATAAGAACCTGTTTGTAGTTTTCTACCTCAAAATATATAGACATAAAATTGTTCAAATTAAAAATTGATATATAGACCACACTCATATTCAAGTGGTAACACCCACACATGGCACTCAATTGTCATAAGGAATTGAATTAGAAAAGTTAAAGATGTGAAGAATAAAATAACTTAAGATTTGAGTTTCCCTTCATGATCAGTAAGACTTGTCGTGTTTTTATAAATATTCCTATCCCATTTTGAAGTGTTTTATGTAACACAATTTTAGTTAATATATCTTCTATACTTCAACAGTAGATTTCTGCCTAAATTTTGAGTGTATGAGTGTAAGTACATTATCAGATTATGGCATAAGGTGTTCTTAAATCATTTATACTATCTAATAAGTTATTTATTGTTTGCTCAAGTATGTTTTGCTTAACTGTTTACATATTTCTTCATTTACTAAAATTTCAAGGTTGGTTTAAATTTTGAGTATACAGTCTAATCTTTAATTCCGTTTGCATTTTCATGTCTCGTAAACATTGTTTTTTCAAATATTGTGTTGTCCATTATAACAACCATTGACGTAACTCGAATATTATGTCACATGTTTTAATCGTTCAATATTTTTTATCATTTAGACTTAAATTAGTGCAAACACATATAATATTGAATTTTGGACGGTTTTTCAAAATTTGCGGTTCCAATCAGGTAGAACCGAAATACCCGAACCGGAGCCGGAACCGAACCGGAACTGAAACATGTTCTTCGGTCTTGTTCTCGGTTCCTAAAATATGAGTTTTTCGGTTCTCGGTTCTGTCGGTTCCGGGTCGGTTCCGTGCGGTTCCGGAACCGCGCTCACCCTACGGACCAAAGGTCACATGATAATGCCTGGCCTTAAACTCATGGGAAGTGTTCGTTTTTAAGTGTTATCTATATCTATACTACTATATAATGTATTTGGGACTATTCTATAATTAGAAAGGCTTAAAAATTCAGACTTTTACTTATTAATTATGGAAATAACCACCCCTAACAATCACCCCCAACAATTTATAACCACTTCAACAACCACCCCCAACAATTTATAACCACCCCAACAACCACTTTCCACCACCCCACCTCTTCACCCCCAACAATCCGCCCCCGCATCGCGCGGGCACCTTTCTAGTATTTACTGATTAAACAGCTTCATATGGTATGAAAGGGACCCGTAGGACTGTTATAATTGCAGGGATTGTACTTTTTAAGTATTAGTGGTTCTCACAAATGGTAGGTTTTGTTTTACGAGTCAAATAGTTTGGAAACTATTGCTGCAGGGCAGCTGCTTTTGTGTGGTTGGGTCAGTTGGGTTTGGCTATTGACATGGAGTAGGCATTAAACTGTAAGGACCAAGGTCACATGATAATGCGGGGCCTTTTACTCATGGGAAGTGGTCGCAATTGGTTTGCTTTAATTGTAAAACAACTCTGCTGATTAAACAGCTTCATATGGTATGAAAGGGACCCATAGGGATGCAAGTACAATAAACTCAAGTTTACTAATACAACTCAAAAAGACTGTTATCATTGCAGGGTTTCTAGTTTGTTAGTATTTCTTACAAAGTGGGTTTTGTTTTATGGGTCAAATAGTATGTCACCTATTGCTCCAGGGCTGCTGGTTTTGTATGCTTGGGTCAGTTGGGTCAGACAGTATGGAGTGAGCATTTTGAGCAAGAACATGATAATGCATGGCCTTAAACTCATTGGAAGTGGTCGTGATTAGTTTGCTTAAAGTGTAGAAATTGCTGATTAAGCTTGATTGAATAATTACACGTTGGCTGGGACGTGGTATGTGATTGAGATGGTGTTATTAGTAAATGGTGGTTTGTAGATGTTCGGAATGTAGTACTGGTTAATGTATCTGCTCCTATAAGGTTCTTTCAACCTACACTAAACACAGATGTTGGATATATGCCCTTACAGTAAGTTTCAACTGCGGGCAACCGTAGGCCTAGGGAAAGACGACAGTCCAGCTTGCATGTTCTCTTTACCGTTTGATATATTAACAACTTACTACCGTAAATGGTCTATAAATGTCAAGGGTGCAATCTCACTAATTTGGAATTATATATATGCATCACTGTAGAAGACCTACTGAAGAAGTTTATGTTTTTTCAGTTTGTGATTTGTATAAGCTTAATCCCAAGTCATATGAATGAATTCATGTGTCTTTGTTGATGTTATTATGCTCTTCTATATGAAACAATGCAATTATATTTTCTTGTCATAGGATAGCAAGTCTATGATTTAAAAATTTAAATCATGTGTCATGAAAAATGTTATTGCTAAACAAAATTAGTAGTATTGTCAAATGTGTCTGGATGGACAAGGCAACATACAGATCGAATTATGATGCTTTCAAAAAACACAACACTAATCTATATGTGGTTGACACGAAAAGTTTTAGGTCAAATGAACGTGCTATTTGACCGTAATTTTTCTAGTTTAAGTTCATACAGATATGCTATATGTGGTTGACAGAAAAAAGATTCAGCTCAACAAAACTGATCCATCCATTATTTGCAATTTTAAAATACTTAAGAATAAGCGGGGTACCAGCCTGTTAAATTTTTAAGTCCTTATTTTAGGGTAGAATTAGCATACAAGCGATTTTTGTCAAACACTTGAAACTCCTTATCTGCCTAAAATTAACAGATATGTATGTGGTTAACGGACTAGCAATCTACTACGGAATGACACAGTCATATCTTATTGCGTATTAAAGTGTGTATATATACTAATAACCTCATTACTGTTAAAGTTTTCTAATTTGATGTGAATATTTCCAGTCCAACAAATAGAACTCCTGAGTACACATGACGAAAGGACTGACGTTGGTACTATATACAACATATGGTCAGGAACCAATCGTAGAACCAAGGATTTGTAGGCATAATCGTAGGTGGAATAAGCATTTCTCCTCTGAATTAAGGTCGCATCTAGAAATCACCCTTATCAAATCTTAATGCATATCCAAATAAGGGATCATCGCACAAAAATCTAGCACAATCATTTGGAAAATAAATTTAAACAAAGGCCTGATAAAATTTCCCCCAAGACCATTAACATCCTCCGTAAAAGTAAAACAAAGCAAAATGAAGGCATAATTTGAGAATCCAGCAATTCCCAGTCAAATGTTGTTCCTAATTATTACAAAAAAGGGGATAACATTATCCAACCACTATGCTTTCATTGGTGATTTAGTTGCTTCATTATGAGCATTCTTGTTGTACATAACTTGATCTTGAACATACTTCAAAAGCTGTATTCAAAAAGTAAACTTAGTAAACAAACAAACATCTCAGTCAAACATGTTCTTTAAGCAATTGTACACTTTAAGCAAACTAATTAAGACCACTTCCAATGAGTCTAAGGCCGCACATTATCATGTTCTTGGTCCCTACGGCTTAAAATGCTTACTGATAACACAATCTTAATCACAGACCACGTCCCAGCCAACTTGTAATTATCCAACCGCTTAATCAGCAATTGTACACTTTAAGCAAACTAATTACGACCACTTCCAATGAGTTTAAGGCCCCACATTATCATGTTCTTGGTCCCTACGGCTTAAAATGCTTACTCCATACTATTTGACCCAATTGACCCAAGCATACAAAACCAGCAGCCCTGCAGCAATAGGCGCCATACTATTTGACCCGTAAAACAAAAACCTACATTTGTAAGAACTGCTAATACTAACAAACTAGAAACCCTGCAATAATTATAACAGTCCTACGGGTCCCTTTGATGCCATATGAAGCTGTTTAATCAGCAATTTTTTACAATTAAATGGGAAACCAATTGCGACCACTTCCCAAGAGTTTAAGGCCCAACAGTTTAATGCCTACTCCATATACATATAGCCAAACCCAGCAGAAACCGCGTGAAACCAGCAGGCCTGCAGCAATAGCATCCAAACTATAGACGACGACGACAATAAGTTGAAGTTGTTGACGTAATTAAAACACGCACGAAAGACAGACAGATATTATAAGGAATGAAGGAAGCAAATTAGTTTAATTTGGTGGGAGGGCTTTGGCTGCAGCTTGTGCTAAGGATGCTGCGGGATCTTCGGCTTCAAGTGCGGCTATGGCTGCGGCATCTGCTGCGGCTGGTCCTAAATGCTTGTTGATATCTTGCAGCCACATGAGTCTTCTCTCAAACTCTTTAAACTTGTCGTCCATTTCAGCTTGAACCTTAGGATCCTCAGGATCATAATATGTTTCTCTCAACATCATATTCTTCTCCTTCTTTTGTAACTTCTCCTTGTTATCCTCCTCATCATAATAGCCCTTTTTCAACATCACCTTCTTTTTCTCCTTCTTGTTATTGTCGCTGATTTCAGATATCAGCTTCTTGAGTTTCTCAGGTACACCAATATCTCTAGCCGTTTCGTACATAGCGTCAGCAAACTGCTCCCTGGACATCAACGGACTTCCACCATTAAAGTCATATTGCCACATAGCATTAAAACGTACAAAATCCATACGGGTCGGTGCACTTGCACGCTTAAAATCCTCCTCCGTCCAGATGTAATCGTCATCATCCTCCATCTTTGATCTCATCTAGGGTTTGCTTTTTGCCGGTCCCTTGATTTTTTTGTTCTGTTTTTTTTTATAAACCCTCGTTATATATCACAAAATAAACCGACCTTACTTTATTTTATTTTCATTTGTAACCCTCCTTTTTTTTTTTTTTTTTTTTTTTTTTTTTTTTTTCACACGAGATTTTTCATAATGGTTTTTTTAGAACCGTGTCCATGTTTATGTCTACCTGCTTAAACTCGGGAACACTATAAAGGCTCTTCATCTTATCGAGGAGCCGAATATATGATGAGTCAAGCGTTTTTAGACCTATTCCCTCCTCCATACATGCCACAACACAATGGAATGTCTGAAAGGGGAAATCGAACTTTGTGTAACACCCCAATACCGGGTCTCATGTATTTTATTACTGTGTAACTTCAATTACGACCTATATGAGTTTAAAGACTTTACGTGATTGGTTTGTCAAACCATAAGTTTTTATGATATGTATATGGTCTTAGAAAGGATTCATGTGTCACAACTATAAGAGGATATGACTTAAGGGACTACTATCGCCAATTGTCCAAAGATCATAACCAATTATATTGAGATAAGTCCTATACATTTCCCCACACTTCTTAACTGTTTCAGGAGTGTGTTTGTGTGTCGGTTTACAAGCAACAAAAGGGAGGGAAATGATGTTGAAGACCATTTCATGATGAAGAAATTATTTCCCAACTTCATTTGTTTTGTCCATGGCAATGATCCTCTAAGTAAGTACTTTTTTTTTGTTTTAAGCTTTGTTGTGAATTGGTAAGTTAGGGTTCTCGAGATTCAAATTGGGTTTTGGGTCATTTTCATTCTAAAGCATTAATTAAGGCGTTAATGAATATGGGTTAAGATTATTTAATCAATTAAGCGTAAATTAGTGATTTAGAGAGTTTTGGTCATGGTTATAGGGAATCGAGATCAAATAAGAACTTTTTTAAAGTTTCAAAAATGAGAACCCAATAAATGGTTGACAAGCGGAAATAATCATTTATGTGAGAAACTAGAAAGGGGTTGAATAGTTTACCGACTTGTTTTCTTTAGTTATAAAAATTTACTTTGTGAAAAACTTAGATTCAATTGTAAATGAAATCAATCAACACAAATATGAACACTATACTAGACTAATACAAGTAAGCAATAACTATAAAGAAAAGAGATGAAAAGATCAAACCGAGACAATGAGATTTATAGTGGTTCGGTTACGAAACTCTTCTTCGCCATACTCCACTCCCCGAGTACAACTCGAGAATTCTAAGCACTATATCAACAAAGCTCCCTTCAGGGGGGGGGGGGGGGGGGGAGAACCGCACTACATTGCTTACGTTATTTTTCGACACTAAGCTAAATGTTGAGTACTAATCTAGCTAGTACCAATCTCATATGATCCACACGATCTACACAATCCTTACGTACACGATCTACACGATCAACACAATCTACTCTTGATCCACTTGATTAACAAAATATCACACAAGCTACAAGAGATCCCCAAGATCTCTACAAGATCACATGATCAACACAAAGACTCTAACATCTTGTATCTTCTTGATACTTTGTGTTCTTCTCTTGACTAGTAGAGGAATGATGGTGATCACTTGGCTGGATGAAAGGATCACTCTTTAAACAAAAGTAAACTAACTAAATGTTCAAAGGAGAGTTTAGGTGATAAATGATTTGATCACAGAAAATTGTGTGTGTAAAGGATGAAGAAAAACTATGAAGTGAACTGGTATGTGCTTATTCACATACCTTTATTAGACCAAAAACGAACCAAACAGACCAAAAACTGATCAATAAATGCCAAATATATGTGTTTTTGTATTTGTGATTGTGCAGGTACGAATATCTAGAAAATGAGCAAAAATCAAGAGAAAATAACAAAAACGAGCACGAGAAATGGAAAGAGCATTTAAAGCCGAAGCTGGGGAAGATTTTACAAGAATGGATCAATATTATGCCTTAGTTTTCAAGATTAGCCCTCAAAAGTACTTTGCAAAAATGTCAGAAATGGTCCTTGGATTTTATCAATTGTCAAAATTAGTTCTTATGATTAAAATCCTAAAACTAATACACTAAATCCGGATCATAACTAAACCAATGAAAAATCCAATCCAACACTTCTTACAACCAACCCAGCCCATCTTTTATTCTACCCAGTCCAAACGAAACTACCCTTACTCGTTAATCCACCCATACCCGGTCAAACCAATATTTAATCCCTAGTCAAACATATCTAACCTTACCCGCCTTTTTACCCCAAGTACTATTCACCGTCTTCAACCTCTATTTACCCTGAACCCCCAAATTACCCACCTCATTAAGTACTTCTAGAAGCTGACAGGGACAAAGGAATGACAATCTAGCACTATGAAGCATTCTAATCAGAGGAAACACCTCATATCATGATCAAACAGCTGAGCTTCATGGATTGGCGGCCAAGATATAATCAAGGGTTGTGATAAGAGCATCTAGAACCATCTTCCAAACCCTAGTTTCCCCTCTCCTGTGGCTATAAGTAGGACCCCTTAGTCTCATTCCCAGTTGTGTAGTTGATGAGTCATTTGTAGCTTATTTTATGTTTTTCAGTTTATTATCTTATTTACATTGTATTTCCTTTTAACAGCTTTGTAAACCTTTAGTTATTAATAAAATTTCAATTTTACTTTTATTACTTGCCTTATTTACTCTTAAGCATTTATCATGTTTTGTTATGATTAAATAAGCTCTTACAAACTCTAATTTATGTTTCATAAACTCTCTTTTAAGTTTTTTATTTAGCTTTTTAATAGTATACTCTTGTTACTTTTGTTTTAATAAAGAAAAAAAATATAAGTCAAAAGCATTTATAATGTGTTTTGGTTAAAATAAGCTTTCATAAGCTCTTACTCAGCCTCATAAGCTCATACAAGCTCTACATAGCTTGTGTGAGCTGTGTTTTTAAACTATAAGCATTTTATTCAAAAATCAATCAAAAATACCCAAAAAAATAAAAAATAAATAAAAATAAAAAATAAGCAAGTAGATGAAAAACCAATAAGGGAATGGCTTATAGCTTTTACTAGCTTGTCTTTTTACAAGCTAGAGCTTGTTGAGTAGCTCCGCGAGCATATTTTGCCCTATTTGTGCAAGGGCTTTTGTAAGTTTACATTTAAATTCTATTTTAGCTTAATTTCTGAGTATTGCTTATTTTATTGCTTATTTGCTTTACTTTGTGCTTATTACTATTTCTATTAGCTTATTGTTAGTTATTATTGCTTTTTGTTGTTTATTTGTAGTATAGAAGTCATCTATTCATAGTTTTCATAAAAAAACTCATAAAATACAAAAATCTTAGCATAACTAGTTTTAGATTATCTCAGTGTTTATTTTCATTAGAATTTCACTTAATAGTACTTAATATTGTTAGTTTTACAAGTTTCTTTCAAAATCTCAACTTGATTAGGTCTTTTTCTTCATAAAAATCAAAACAGCCTTTCATAAAAATCTACTTTTGGTCATTTAGTAAACTTGAATTAGCTTTGCTTTAATCAATTGAGTAGTTTTTAAGTTAATTTTAGTGGTTTTACATAGTTTCCTAGCTTTTGTATGAATTTCCAAAATTTCATGGTTTGAAACATATTTAGACAACTTATATTTGATCAATAGATCATATAAACTTGCTTTGACCCATTTTCAATTCCATAAACACATCAGCATAGCCCTAGGCTATGCTGACTCAGTACAGCTTTTCCAAACCTTATTTCTAGCTTGTTTACATTTCCAAAATTCTTTAAATAGTGCTTTTTAGTAATCCTTTGTTTCTAATTTAATATGTGTTTACTTTTTGAGGTCTTACATAATCATTTAGTTGCTTAAAATTTAGCTTTAAATTGCTTCTTTGCCTATTTTCTCATATTGCTGATACATTAGTGTCCTGTGTAGCTATCTTTGTAACTTTATTTCTCCTTATTTATAAGTCCTTAGGTCTTGATTTTTGGTTTATAATTAGTTTAGAGTATAAGCTTCTTAAGTTTTCAATTTGATAGATTAGCTTTTAGGTTTTATTTCTTATTATTAAGCTTGAGTTTGCCTATTCAGGCTGTTTGGTTTAGCAGCCCTACTTAGTTGCTTTTTAGTTTCTATGCTTATGTGCTTATCTTAGACTACTTATATAAGTTAAATAGCTTAATTAGGTTGCATTAAGTACCTAGTAGCTTATTTAGGTGTTTTACTTTAGCTTTTAGCTTTAAAAATAGCTTCTTTAGTTCTCACTTTTTCTTGTTTAGCTTTTTTTAGTAAACTGTTTTATATTTGTGCTTAATTCTCAGCTTTTTCTAAATTTTCAAAAATATTTCCTTTTCAAAAATATCTTATTTTCATCTTATTATTAAATTTAAAAAGTTAAAAAATCCTAAAAATCTTCGAGATCCCAGCAAATTTCTTATCCCGTGTGATTTTCCGAGGATGGTTGAATGCTTAGCCTTGGCCAATCTTGGTGCAAGCATCAACCTAATGCCATTATCCGTATGGGAAAAGCTTTCTCTTCTATAACTCGCTCCTAATTGTATGACCCTCGAGCTTGCGGACCGTTCTATCACTCGTCCAATGGGTATAGACGAGGATGTCTTCGTCAAAGTAGGAAAGTTCCATTTCTCTGCCGATTTTGTCGTTGTTAATTTCGATGCCAATCCTCGGGTTCCTCTCATTTTTAGGAGATCCTTTTTGAGGACGGGCCGTGCTTTGATTGACGTTTATGGTGAAGAAATAACTTTACGATTTGATAATGAGGTCGTGACATTTAATCTTGATTGAACCTCCAAATACTCCTCCAATTACGATTCTGTGTCGGTTAACCGAATCGATGTCATTGACATTGCCTGTGAGGAGTATGTTCAAAAGATTCTTGGATTATCTAACAATTCTTCGAGTGGCAATCCCACTTCGACTTTTGAACGAATCATTTCCGACTCTTCCCCTTCCCTTACTCCTTTTGAGGGAAGTGATTTTATCTTAGAAGAGATCGAGGCTTGTCTCAAAAGTGATTCAATTTCACCGGAAATTGATGAAACTAATTTTGATCCGGAGGGAGACATTATTTTGCTTGAAAACTATTGAATGAAGACCCGTCACCTTCTCTCCCACCGAAGGAACTTAAAATTGAAGAATTAAAAGAAATTAAGCCGTCTACTAAGAATCCTCCAGAGCCCGAGCTCAAGGATTTACCTCCTCATCTCGAGTACGCTTTCTTAGAAGATACCGACAAGTTTCCCATCATTATTTCTAAATACCTTAAAGATGAGGAGAAGACCCAACTCTTGGATGCAATTAAGAAGCATAAAAGTGCCATCGCTTGGCAGATTTCCGACATAAGGGGCATAGACCCTCGTTTTTGTACTCACAAGATTTTACTCGAAGATAATTTTAAGCCTGCAATTCAACAACAAAGATGGGTTAACCCAAAAATCCATGACGTCATCAAAAAGAAAGTTCTTAAACTCCTTGATGCCAGGATGATTTATCCCATTTCCGATAGCTCATAGGTTAGCCCGGTCCATTGTGTTCCAAATAAAAGTGGAATGACCGTCGTTACAAATGAAGAAAACAAGTTGATACCCACACATCTCGCCACCGGATGGAGAGTGTGCATTGATTACCGCAAGCTTAATGATGCTACCCGCAAGGACCATTTCCCGCTTTCTTTTATGGATCAAATGTTAGAACGTCTAGTGGGGAGTAAGTACTATTGTTTTTTAGATGGATTCTTCGGTTACTTCCAAATCCTGATCGATCCTCAAGACAAAGAAAGGACCACCTTTACTTGCCCTTATGGAATGTTTGCTTACCAACGTATGCCTTTCGGCTTATGTAATGCTACGGGCGCGTTCCAAAGGTGCATGATGGCCATTTTCCATGAAATGATCGAGAAAACTATTGAAGTATTCATGGATGATTTCTCAGTTTATGGAAATTCTTTCACTTCTTGCCTCTCCCATTTAGAGAATATGCATAAATGGTGTGAAGACACCAATTTGGTTCTAAATTAGGAGAACTGCCACTTTATGGTTAAAGAGGGCATTGTCCTCGGCCACAAAATTTCCAAAGGCGGGATTGAGGTAGATAGAGCTAAAATCTATGTGATCGCAAAGCTACCTCATCCCACAACCGTCAAAGGAATTAGAAGTTTCCTTGGTCATGCCGGTTTCTATCGTCGGTTTATTCAAGATTTTTTGAAAATCACCCGGCCTTTGACCCACCTCTTAGAAAATGGTGGTCCATTCTTCTTCTCAAATGAATGCATTGAAGCATTTGAAATTATCAAGAAGAAGTTAACGGAAGCACCGATATTGGTTGCCCCCGATTGGGACTTGCCCTTTGAATTAATGTGTGATGCTAGTGATTATGCAATTGGGGCAGTCTTGGGGCAACGCAAGACTAAGTATTTTCAACCTATACACTATGCGAGTAAGACGATGATCGATGCTCAATCTCACTATACCACCACTAGGAAAGAGTTATTAGCCGTTGTTTATGCTTTTGAAAAATTCCAACCCTATCTCATCTTTTCGAGGACCATAGTGTATACCGACCATTCGGCTCTAAAGTATCTCTTAGCAAGATGCTAAGCCAAGATTACTTCAGTGGATTCTTCTCCTTCAAGAATCTGATGTTATCATTCGTGATAAAATAGGAGCGGAGAATCAAGCCTCCGATCATTTGTCAAGGTTAGAGAATCTACATCAAAGTGTTCTCCAGAAAAAGGAAATCACTGAGACATTTCCTCTCGAGACGCTTGGGATGATATCACATAGTGATTCTAGTACCCCATGGTTTGCCGACATTACAAATTACCATGCGGGGAATTTTTTTGTGAAAGGGATGTTGTCCCAACAAAAGAAGAAATTCTTCAAGGACGTTAAACATTATTTTTGGGATGACCCCTACTTGTTTAGGATTTGTGCGGATCAAGTGATCACGCGGTGTGTTCACGGCCAAGAAGCCGTTGATATTCTTATGGCATGCCACAATGGACCCACGGGGGGACATCATTGTGCCAATTACACCATCAAAAAGGTCTTTTATTCTGGTTTCTTTTGCCCAACTAATAACATCAAATAGTCCTGATACTCCTAATGTCAATTTTCCCCGTTATGACATCATTTTGTGTTTAATTACCTTCATTTATGCTCTTATTTCTTTATTTTCATTTCAGGACAAGAAAGAAGCAAATAAACGCTTTTGATGATTATTTGAAGATATTCTACTAAAGATTAGTGTCTACTCACAAGATCATTCTAAAGATGCAAAGACTACGGCTTAGTTGGATAATGGAGCTACGCCGTAGATTACTATTATATTGAAGAACTTATATTTGAGGAAAGCTACGCCGTAGCATGCAATAAACTACGGCGTAAATGTGCCAGCTGGAGTTCTACAACCGGAGTTAGTCATAAGACTACGGCGTAGATGTGACAACAAGAGTTCTACGCTCATGATGATGCGGGATTACGGAATCGCAAAAGTTTTACTTCTCAAGGGATCTTGAGAAGCTTGCAATCCTCTAGACCTGACCGATGTAGTATAGTGAGTGGCAAGTACCGGGGGATTGATCGTTCTCTAGGGGAATAGTATCGTTAGGATTGAAAGCTATGTCAACTAGGTCTAGAGGTGAGTGATGATTCTTTTTGTATTTTTATATTTTTATATTTTTATGAAAGTAGTAAAATCTCGGGTATTTGGAAGGTTGGGCGGAATTATTTGCTAGTCAACTAACTAAAAACTACTAATAAAATAAAAATAATAAGAAAATAAATGCGGTGGATTACAATAGGAGACAATTGTGTTTACTTAGATTTCACTACTCCCTAGTTATCCTTGACTAATTTATTGATTTGTTACAATTTTTTGATTGAAGGATTGCATTCCTTAATACCAGTCGTGGGGGCGTGTACGTCCTTCCCCAACTCTATGAGTATTTATGATGCGTGGGGTTTGCACCAGGCTTTACCTCTCAAGGGATCTTGAGAAGCTTACAACCCCCACCAGGCAGTGTACCTGATCGATGTAGTATAGTATAATGACAAGTACCGGAGGATTGATCGTTCAGCTAGGAATAGTGTCGCTAGGATTAGAAAACCTAAAGACTAGGTCTAGAGATGAGGGATGATTATTTATGTATTTTTATATTTTTAGGAAAGCAAGTAAAAATCTCGAGGTTTGAAGGATTTGGGCGGAATTAGTTGCTAGTCAACTAACCCAATACTAAGATGCAATCAAAATAAAATACTAAAAATGAAAATAAACTAAATTAAACTAAAGTTGTGAGCAATATATGGGAGAAATGTGTTTACTTAGATTTCACTACTCCCTAGATATCTTTTACACGTTAATTACTTGTTATAGTTGCGTGGATGACGGATTGTATTCCTTAATACCATTCATGGGGTGGCGTACTTACTTCCCCAATCCTATGAGTGCCTACTTCACTCCTATGTCGAGCCGGCTAAGAAGCTCCTAACATGGGATCATTAGAATTTACTCATGCATTAAATACAACCAATAAAACCTAGTACACATCGGTTCATGTTTCCTAAGACGTTCAAGCATGTTACACAATGGAGATCTGCCATTTTTCTTAAGCCTAACATTGAAATCATTCATCCAATACAACCATAAACAAGTAATCAACACATAATTAACATCTAGGTTTCATTAGATATAAGCAAACACAAGATAAATCTAGCCTAGCATG
Source organism: Artemisia argyi (assembly GCA_030686995.1). Taxonomy (NCBI): domain Eukaryota; kingdom Viridiplantae; phylum Streptophyta; class Magnoliopsida; order Asterales; family Asteraceae; genus Artemisia; species Artemisia argyi. The sequence continues at coordinate 45,003,171 of CM060685.1, read as the reverse complement.
TTGAAATCAAGACAAGCACAAGATATAGACAACCAACACATAGACATATTGATTGAATTAAGAGAAGACTTATCACAATAGCACATGAAAGGATTCAAGGGGTGAAAACCCTTGAATATACTGTAAAATACGAGCTAGGGTTCACAAAGTTCGGCCCTAGGGTTTTTCCACACAATTTCCCCTCTAATGAATGAAAAATAGAAAACTATATATAGAGTTTAGAAGGTGACGGTGTCAAGAACAAATGTCTGACGCCGTCATCTCGCCGCCAAATAGTTCCTCGGACTGCCTAGATCTAGGTCTGACGCCGTCATGTAGTCTCCTTATGTAGGCCGTCATGATTTTAACTCTTGACGCCCTTGTTGTGACGCCGTCAGGTTTGTACAGGATCGTCACCACTTTTACTCTTGACGTCGTCATGATTTTCCTCTTGACGCCGTCAGGTACTGTTCTCAGCTTGGAAAATTAAGTCTTTGGCGTTTTAATCACTTTTATGCTCCAAAAACGTCCGAATTGCTTCCTTTTCCAGATTTCTCTCCCAAAGTACCTAAAATCATAAAAGGAACGATTTAGGGTAATATTTGATCAAATAAATTCAATTCCGGGCTTAAATGACCCCCTAAAAGTGGTTCATTTTTCGCCTCATCATATACCCTTACACTTGAGATTTGCTTGTCCTCAAGCAAATGCGCTTTTATTCTAATCAAAATACAAGTTAGGGGTCATTTAACACTAATATAAAAGTAATTACAACAAATAATCGTTCCACTAAAGACCAAAGACAAGCACGGAGGTCATACACTAGCACCTCACAAATAGTGTTTAGATACTCACATCTCTCGGGTGTAATAAAGTATAAATTACAATATGGAAACGGAAGATATCTCTCACTACCTGTCATAGCAAAATATATTACCATAGGCTTGGGAAAGGATCAAACCTCCACCACATGGTTTAAGCACCTAGGATAAACTATCAAAGAGGTCTTTTAAAGGGTTGTAACGTTAGGTGTAGGGATATGAAATACACGGTTTTATTGGATATAGGCAGTCTTTACTGGTGGCGAGTTAACAATCTTGGTTAATTACATGTACAATATGGCGTTGCTAAGCCAAGACTAGACTCGACTTAAGCTAATAAACGAAAAATAACAAAAACATAAAATGAACATAGAATAAAAAGGGATAGTAGTCCGTATGTTTTTTCTCTTTTTCTTTTTCTATTTTTTTTCTTTTCTTTTTCTTGATTTTTTTAATTTTTTATTTTTTATTTATTTTTTTTTTCATACACTCTTACCCTACCATCCAAAATAATATATCATAGGGAATGAACATTCCCCTTACACTTGAATTTTTATATACTTTACAATAAACTAATCTAATGACTCGAATTAAGAAAATCAAAACACTTGGAGTACTTTTAAAATTAACGCACATACGGGGGTAATATATGATGTTCTTCCCCATTACTCCATAAAATAAGTACTTTACCCATGAGTCCCAATCGTCCCAAAACAATATGTACAAGGATATGACTCGACTTAGCAACCATGTAATCAATTAGATAGTTAACTTAGGGTTTAACAAATAACAATAATGCACTAAAGATGAGTGCATACACGGAAGGCTAAGGCGATTTGGGTGTACATTTAAGTGGGGTGTAACAAATTCTTCCTTTAAGTAAGATGCTTAAAGTTAGAAACGAAAAGATAGGCTCGGAGGGGTGTACTAGGGGTTTCGTGTACTAAAAATGAGTACAACGCTAAGGTTTGGGAAAAATTAGTTGACTTAACTAGCCAAGTAGTATGACTTAAATCGTCAAGTAATTATAATACGGGTTTAACACAAGGGTGATCCTAATGCCTCTTATCATGTAGTAAATCCTACTACACGAATGTAGTCTCACTAGCGGTCTTGGGATGCATCACTAACGCAAGTTCTAGAATCTAAATGCTACAGGTACACTCATAAGCACTAATAGTAAATGCTTTTTCTATCAAATCTAAAGGCGAACCTCACATATTTGGGTGGAAAATTTTTCTGAATGATACGGTTATGTGCTAGTCATACAATCTCCTATCCATGAGACGCTTGCTATGGCTAAAGTTTCACTCCTAAATGTTGTAAAAAATTTTAAATTTGGCGCTAAAATTACACTAACAAGTATTTCTCATAGTTTTATTACACATCTACCATCAATCAAACAAACTCAAGCGAAAGTGTATCTGTAAGGTATCATCATTTTGACCTCCCCTTACACTTAGGATGAACATTGTCCCCAATGTTCAAGTAAAGAATGTAAAAGAAAAATAAATAAAAAGAATAAAATCAAATACTCCCCTGATTCGCTTGGTATGGATAATAAGGTGGCCAGGTTAGATCTTCCTCCAAGTAAATGAACAATCAAAGCTTCCCTTCTAGAATAATAACCATCTTCTTATCATACATAACCTGTAAATCCTGAGAAAATAGACAAGGCAACCTCGCATAAAATCGGTGGCAATCTACATATACTAATAAAACCTAGAAAACAAAATAAGATATAATGCTTGTGGAATGATGTTTGCAGATTTCCTAGAGATTATAAAACTAATAATTCAACAAAAACTTTAAGACTCCGTTAGAAAAACAAAACTGGTAAAATTTCCAGATTTTTACATGTGACGCCGTCAAGAGTAAACTCATGACGCCGTCAGAAGTGACCTGCATAAATTCTTATGTTAAGTTTCAGGAAAATTTCTGGAAAAACTTGGTTCTACTTCCTGGAAAATCCTGCAAAACTTCATTATGACTCGATACAAGCATTTGACTCTAACAAATACGAATATACATGTTCACTTAATATTGTGGAGAATCATGATCGGTTTGTTTCTTAAAAACATATTTGGGGTTTCCCCTTACACTTATCTTTTGCAAAAATACCTTTGAGTGAAGTTAAGAATAGGCCAAACAACAAAATAAAGTATTTCCACTATTTAGTTTAGAAACATGATCTACCAACAATAAAAATAAAGCATGCATACGGAAGTAAATAACAAACAAACAAAATGAAAATCACACAAAATCAAGGGTTACCTCCCAAGAAGAGCTTTACTTTATTTACGAGTCTTGTAGCTAGACTCAAGGTCATGGGTTACTACGTGATACGGGTGAGTTCCTCATTGAGTACATCCTTGGGATCAAACTTAGGTTTTAGCTTCCTATCGGTTTTCTTAGTACGGTATGACCTTTCAAACTTTTCTCCATCCGGATCATACAAAGTCATCTTCATATGCCATGATCCGTCACCTTATTTAGGTGGCTTGTCCCACCTCCATTTACACTTGTCTCCCTCTCTTTTCCACTTATTCATCTCTATATTAATAGGCATTACGCTTAAGAACTCAATCATCTTCCTAAAGACTAAGGGGTCCTCAAAAGGATCTAGCTCTTCATCTCTAGCTATGAGTTGTTCCACCGAATGTGTCTTTTCAATGAAATCTTTTTCTAGATAGAATGGGCGTTGAGGTCCTATAAAGTTCCTTTCTATCCAAGGTTCATATCTAGACGGTCTCCTATTAATCTCTACCCAATGTGGTGTCGGTTCATCATCACAATCATAACTATGCTTCTTAACATCGTATACCGACCAAGTGTCGCCTTCACCTACCGCTATCTTAGACTCCTTACAATCTATCATGGCGCTAGCGGTTGCTAAAAATCCTCTTCCTACCAATAATGGGCATGTAGTGTCACTAACCATGTCTAGGACGTGAAAATCTGCTAAGATAGTTAACTTCCCTACGTGAACAACTACATCCTTAATCATTCCAATCGGATGGGCAATACTCCCATCCGCTAGACCAATCAATACCTCCGTCTCCTCTAACTTTCCTAGCTTAAGAGTGGTGAAAAGGGATAAGGGAATCAAGTTGAGGCTTGACCCGAAATCAGCTAGTGTGTCGAAAGCTTCAGATCTTCCTATCTTACAAGGCAAAACAAATATACCCGGATCATCAAGCTTTTTAGGCAACTTGTTTTGAACGAAGGCGGTCCCATTTTTACCTAGTTTAAACTTCTCATATTTTTCTAGGATGGCACTATAGTAGGGAGTGTAACACCCCCAAAATACCGCAGCGGAAGACTGTGTCATAGGGGTGCTACTTCATAATACAAAGTACAAGTTATAGAAAATGACCTCTAAATGAGACGATTTGAAAAGTTACCATTTGATTAATGAATTCAAAGTTACAAACATGAGATTTCAAAGTATGATACATAAATGTATACAAATGTTTTGAATGGTAAATGATAAAAGCGTAAGTCTTCAGAATATGCAGCTTGACTCTAAGTTCCACGCACTAGCTATCGCCTTACTAACCTGAGATAAACATGCTAAAGTGTCAACACAATGGTTGGTGAGTTCATAGAGTTTGTCTTAAAACAGTTGAAAAGCCTTAAAAGAATATTCGCACAGCAAAGGCATCGTGAATCCACTCAGTTGCAATTCCCGCCATAAGAGACTTGCAACCTGTGTGTTCACAACCCACTGCTAACATATAGTATGATTTCGATATATGTGTATACGATATATGCACGCTTAATGTAAAGTATCACTGCCTACTGAACCTCTTGACAAGAATAAGCACAAATGCTTCATAAGAATAAGCACAAATGCTTCATAGTGGATTATATTCACCCAAGGCTAGGAATATATGGCAATGGTGGGGGCGTCAGCCCGATAGTACTATCAATACCTCTCCATCGGCTCCATCCAGGAGTTAAACAGTAGTTAAAGAATATAGCGCATAGAATAGGTTTAACAGTAGTTAAAGAATATAGCGCATAGAATAGGTTTAACACATTAAGGCACATATCGTAATAAAACTACACATCATGTTTAAGAGTATAAAAGTATAGCATAGCATATGAGTAAAATTGTCTTTAGTAAAAGAGAAAGCAAGTAGTTTAAGCATGTATCTCCCCAAAAGAGTTTAAAACAAGTATGAAAAGAGTAGGGGCTATGACTCACCTTAAGCTTATGTAATGAGAAATGAAAGTGGTAGTCGAATCGCGAAAGTCTCTAAGAGCAGCCTATAATAGAACGTTGCGACTTAGGTTTGGAGTAACGTCTAAGAATACGAAGAATTGCCTATATATGTCTTGCATAATGTTCATGATGTAGTACTTAGTATATAGTGTAAGTCTTTGAATATAAATTGTTTATGAAACATGTATAGGTTGTACATCTCTTACTACCGTTCGGGCCGACATAATTCAGAAGTCATGGAGTAAACGTTCGAGGAGCCAGGACACTTTAATTCGTAAATCCACAACTCATCTCGACGGCTTACTTAATGAACTCCTCACATGAGGCTCCCTACTATTGTAGTATTTGATAACATATATATATAAGCTTTTTGATCTTTAAAAGTTATATGGTCTTTAGCCGTGGCTTTGCCGTGACCTTGGTCATTGTTACCATTGTATTGAGACTCAACCTTGGCTTTAGCCATGGTTGTGGTCTTGGCTTTAGGTTATTAGACCTCTTGGTCTTATCTAATTATAACCATTATATAGTTACTTTGGTCTAAAAATGGGCTGTTAAGAATTTGAAGAAAATTATCACTCAGAAAGCGTTTTAAGGGCTCGAGCTTCTTTGTTCCTGAATGAAAACGTCGTTCCGGACAACTTTTGTGTTTTAACTTTTTGATGAATCAGAACAGAAGGGTGACTTTCAAAATGGCAGAATGCAAACAGTAGGGTATTGGCAGTTTCGGCGTTTTGGTTTCGCTAACTTCTTATGGCCATAACTTTTGACTCGGGTACTCGTTTTGGGTGATTCAAATTGCTATGTTTTCCTTTTGAAGTCCTTTATAACAGTAAGTAAGTGTCAAATATCATAATTATACTATTTTGGTCGTGGTTCTCCATAAAAGTCACTAGTTTACTTGTTTAAATACCATAAGTTAACATATATATACCATAACTTGTTTTACTAGTTTTTATACATCATGAGCATAATACAAAGACCATATATAGCATAAAAGAAACATAATAAGTATGAAAATGATATGGAGCAAGAAAGTGTATAAGGGTTTCTTACAACTTTTGGCTTTCTCTTAAGAAAGGAAGTCAAGTATGAACTAGGACACTAAACCTATGCTTGCAAACCCTTTACCACAACTCTTGTAACCCTTGCTAGCCTTGATCTAACCCTTGTGAAAATCATTTAACTTCAGCCCTAGTAACCTTGTGTAGCTCCTAAATCAACCATGGAATCACCAAACAAACTTGAGAACTAGGTAGAGAATACTAAGACCTTGAACTCTTATGTGTAACTTATAGTTTGAAGATCAAAGGATCATGGTGCTAGGGATTTGTTGTGTGTCATTTTTATTGATGAAGAAAGAAAGGAGAATGAGTTTTCTAAGTCATGTGTGATCATTTATATAGGCTAGGATGAGGAGGTTAGGAAAGTGTTAGGAAAGTGCCTAAACTTGGTGACCAAGTTGTAAATAAGTATGATCTAATGGCTAAAGTCATGAGATGAAGCCACAAGTGTGAATCCCCCCCCCCCTAAATGGCGGTTCAAGATGGATAAGGGTGACTAGATGATGACTCTTGGTGCTATCTTGCTTAGTTTGTGTATTTTGACTCCGTAAAATGCTAACCGTAAGTTGTTAAGTCACGAAACGTAAAACCGGGTATCCTAAAAATATGAAACTTATAAATATGCTAGAACTTATCAATATACTCTATAATAAAATATAAAATGAGTGGTAGGTTCTATTGGGGTGCTCAAACCCTGCTAAAACTGGAAACACGGGTCTAAAACGCGTAATACGTAAAACGTACGAAAGTTGCGTAAAATTGAGAAAAGTAAAATGTAACTTTTCTAATAGGATAATAATGACTTAAAATGGCTTATAATGTTTAGGTTGGGCTCAGTCTAGTGTCGGTTGGTATTTAATGTCTTTAAACTTAAAACCGTAAGCCTAAAAATCAAGGAATGATTTATAAAATCAATGAATGATTTATAAAATCAATGAATGATTTTTGGTCAAAGGAGGAGGGAAAAATATGTTGACTTATTCCAAAAATATGAAAACTCAAATTGTCTTAGAAACACGGTGCAGGTATAGGCTATGGTTACGGCTGAGTAAAAACGCTTAAAAACTGAAATTTCCAGTTTTTCACGGCCGAGGCTTATTTTGGTCATGTTTTTCACAGTCATGATTAATTCTCAAATAAATCATGAGTGTGTCAAACATTATTCTGATGCGGGGTCACTTAACGCGGTCGAGTTTCGTTGTGCGTAGAATTTTTGAATGACGTTTTACCCTAAAACGTGTAATTCCGTGTAATTCCTTAATAACTTTCACGAAAATGATCTGATGAGTGTCAAACTTTTAATTTGCCATGGAAATGATTTATCACTCGAGGCCATGAAATAAAAATCAAATTTCGGGAAAATTTCGTAAAGTGAATAGTAAAAGTGAATAGTAAAAGTGAATAGTAAAAATGAATAGTGAAATTTTCGGGAATAGAAGTTAATCTGAAAATGTGAATTGTTACAGTCTCTACCCCTTAAGGAGAACTTCGTCCCGAAGTTCTGTTGATGTTAACTACTTACGGTGTGTCTAAGAGAATTCGGGATTTCAGGATCTCTAAAATAGTGGTGTTCACTCTGATTCGTCTAAGGTTCTGGTTAAGGAGTTGTATCGGCTACAATTAAGCCCACTTATTTATAACACATTACTTACATAAAGAAGCGTCCAAATTTATGTAAGTAAGGTATCATAAACTTATGGTTCGGTGATTTACAATTTCTTTATTTAAATGAAGAGGCGTCCCAATCCATTTAAATAAGGAGATTCTAAATCATCCTACTTAAGAATTTCCGACACAAAATCCGCCTTCTGAGGCCGATAGTAAGATAATCAAGTCATCAAATCCCTAAAGCTAACCAATAATATTTATTTAACTCAAATCTTGTGTCTAATCAAACAAGAACTGTCACAAGATCAAGTTAAATAATTAGTTATTACTGAGCTCCATGTTTTTAATGACTCGGCTAATCTCTGAGGTTCCTTATAATACTAAAGTCACATCATCTAACAGCGTGGAACTAAACCAACAACTACCAAAAAGCGTATGTGTATGTAGTGTGTGTAAGGCAAATAAAGAGGAGAGTCTTAACGTATATAGCAGTTATAGTCTAGGCACTAAATGCAACCTAGTTCTCTATAACCAAGGCTCTGATACCAATCTGTAACACCCCCAAAATACCGCAGCTGAAGACTGTGTCATAGGGGTGCTACTTCATAATACAAAGTACAAGTTATAGAAAATGACCTCTAAATGAGACGATTTGAAAAGTTACCATTTGATTAATGAATTCAAAGTTACAAACATGAGATTTCAAAGTATGATACATAAATGTATACAAATGTTTTGAATGGTAAATGATAAAAGCGTAAGTCTTCAGAATATGCAGCTTGACTCTAAGTTCCACGCACTAGCTATCGCCTTACTAACCTGAGATAAACATGCTAAAGTGTCAACACAATGGTTGGTGAGTTCATAGAGTTTGTCTTAAAACAGTTGAAAAGCCTTAAAAGAATATTTGCACAGCAAAGGCATCGTGAATCCACTCAGTTGCAATTCCCGCCATAAGAGACTTGCAACCTGTGTGTTCACAACCCACTGCTAACATATAGTATGATTTCGATATATGTGTATACGATATATGCACGCTTAATGTAAAGTATCACTGCCTACTGAACCTCTTGACAAGAATAAGCACAAATGCTTCATAAGAATAAGCACAAATGCTTCATAGTGGATTATATTCACCCAAGGCCAGGAATATATGGCAATGGTGGGGGCGTCAGTGTGGTTAGATTGTGTCTTGAGGAGGGTGCGATTAGGATAGCATATGATGTTGTTTGAAAAGTGCTACGGGTTGTTGTTATTTGATGATAACGTGAGACGGATTTGGGAGAAAAAAATAACGACAATGTAAATAAAACGTCTGGCAAAAAAAAATTGGGCCAACACACCGAGTTGTTTCGTTCTTGTTTGAAGTAGGATGTAGATTGTCACTGGATCTCGAATTTTTGTTTTGGTGATGGTTCTCAGATTTTTCTTTTGGAAGCTTAATTATATTGTACATTGTGGTTAAATTGTTGTATTTTTGGGTGAATGGGTGTTTTTAATAGTGTATTAATTGTATTAGATGAGTAGTGTTTTTTAAGTTTTATGTGTACTTTAAGTACTTGTAAATAATGTTTAAATACTTGTAATTTTTGGTGTAAGGGTGTTTTTAATGCTATTAATATAGAATTGATAGAACTTTGGTATGAATTTGCTTTAATGCATAAAGTGTTGTACACTATGCTTAAAGTGTTGTAAGTCTAAAAATTTTGTGCATTAAAGTGTTGTACGCCATGCATAAAGTGATGTAAGTCTGAAATTTTTTTGGGGAGAGAGTCATTCCTCCATTATAAGTAGTATAGATGTGTATGTATTCATTTAATAGTAAAATTAATACAAGTATTTCCATTATAAGTAAGATGTTGAATCTGAATTTGTAAGCCTGCTATTTATAGTATGTCCAAAATGCTTTATAAAGGAGTATAGATAAGATACTAATGGGCCTAAATACAAATGCTAAACTATAATAATAAACATGACATATGGGCCGAATACATATTCCCGTTAACATATAATTCTATTGCCCATCCGTGGACTTCAAGTCGCAAATCCCAACAGCTTATGTATGTGGTACAATGGCCTTTCCAGTATCTTGGGGTATCACATTGTTTCCGCAACCCGTCGTCATTGCCTTGCAGGATAAAAAGTTTATTAAATAAATAATTGTAACAATAAAAAATGAACATAAAATCAGGCATTCTTTTTTATGGATTCATTCTAGTCCGGCTCTAAATCCCGATTCATATTTAAATAAAATCCCAAATTAATAAGTTGGAACTGAAATAATGTTGTAATCAAGGTTTTCAAGATCGGGATCCTACCCCGGATCGTTTTCGTCTTTGCATGATCGTAAGATCGGATCGGGATCTTAAGATCCTACTCTAATGTTATTTCTTAATAGTTTTTTTAATACTATATAAATCTACAAATTATGATACATTATAAAAATAAAAAAGATTATGAGTGTTTCATAGAAATATTGTCCTAAATTATAATTATGAAATGTTTAAAAGGATTAACATGTTGTTTTTCGACTTCTACAAAAAATACAACCTATAAATTTATAATTTTTTAGTTTGTAATCCGAGAAAAGTAAGATCCGATCGGATTAGATCGTAAGATCGTATGGTCACGATCGGGATCCTATAAGATTTTAAGCTTGCAAAGATCCTATGTAGGATCTGGATCATTTTTGCTTTGTAGTATCGTAAAATCGTAAGATCCTAAAATCAGGATCGGGATCGGGATCCTGAAAACTATGGTTGTAATATCGAATGATATTGAAAGCTTTGACAATATAAAAATTACATGAAAAACGCAGCAACAATATCTACACTATGGAAAACAAAAATGAAGGGAAAAGAAAAAGGCTGGTAGGAGGGTAAGAAACGAAAATAAAATAAAGTAAGGTCGGATATAAAAAGAGGGATAGAATAACAAAGAACCGGCAAAAGCAAACCCTAACGCTCTGTTCTCGAGTTTTTTTTTTTTAAAGGAATGGAAGGGGATGGGAAGGGAAATGAAAAATATGGGTGTTCTTAAGTTTTTTTAAAAAGGAAGAGGAGGGGACGGGAAGGGGAGAGGGAGGGAAGGTATGGACTTTTTAGTGTATATCTTTTCCGCCCAATTTTGGGGGGATTTGGAAGGGAAGCGGGGTGGGCTTGTGTACAATTACATTTATATCCTCACTTTTCATGATATCTGTTTCAGTTCACTTCTTGACATCTGTTTATGCATATTTGGTTCGACCCATAACTTTCTGTTTGACTCGCTTTTCTTCGAAGTAAAACCCAGGCATACAATTGTTTTGTCACATAAAATAATGAACTTAAACTTTTACTAATCGACTTTTTTGAATATTACTTCGGATGAATTTGGTACGAGGGACACAAGCATGTTTCATTTATTATTTTTCGAATCGTAAGTATTATATAATAAAGGGTGCATGCATGTTTCATTTAAAAAGAAAGGCGTGTGTATATTAGAGGATTTGAAAAAGGGTAAAACATATATGTGCTTGTCATGTGAGTGTGGTTGATTGCATGTTTCATTTGGGTCGGTTATATGTAAGTTAAAATGAATACTCACGTTAAACTTTGTGGGGGTCTCGTTATATATGAAGGTCGAAAATAAAAACCCTTCCAATGAATGTCAAAATATATATGACTTTGAGGGTATCTTGGTAATTTGGGTACCTTCCTTTCCCTTCCTTGCAACTTAAAAATTAGACTTGAGAACACAAATAAAAACCCTTCCATTCTTCACAGTTTCATCCCTTCCCATCCCCTCCCCTCCCCTTCCCTTCTTTAAAAATTAGACTCGAGAACAGAGCGTAAGAAGAAGAGATGGAGGGGGTGATGATGAGTGGACGCCAGAGGATTATAAGCGTTTAAGTGCGACATCGGCGGAGCAATTTGCGCGTTTTGATGCTATGAGGAAATTTGACCTTCAAAGGCTAAATAACTCACTCAATTTCGTCGGTAATAGTCACATGATGTTCAAGGAGGAATATGCTCTTTCAGTAAGCAAATCGATTAGATATGTTGTTCCTGAGACACTCAAGAAGAAGAGGGAAGGGGAAGAGGAAGGGGGTGAATGTGAATCTGAAGAACCTGAAATGAAGAAGATGAAGATGAATAACGACAAGAGGCCTGGTAACAAGAACAAGTTATATGGTGATTTATCTCCTGCTGATGTTTTTCAATACTATGCTGAAAAGGTAGTTTATAAAACCATAGATCCTAAGGATCCCATTGTTCAAGCCAAAGTTGCTAATATAAGAAAGTTGTGTGCGGAAAAAACCAAGTGGCTGCGCGAGGTATATGACTTGACAAGGAGAGACTAGCTGAAGCCGAAGCCAAAGCCAAAGCCAAAGCACCACTGCTTGTTTAATTTGCTTCCTTCCTTATAATATATCTGTCTGTCTTTTTCTTGTTTTAACTTGTTTTAATTAGGTCAACAACTTCAACTTATCGTCGTCGTCTAACTTATATAATATATGTGTCTTTCTTGTTTGTTTTAATTTGCCTCCTGCCTAAATATATAACCTATGTTAGTTTTAATCAACACGCCTACCTAGGTTTACCAGTTGCATTACTTTACTTTACTTTTATTGTAATTGTATTAATTAGTTTCTGTAATTTGTTCGTTTCTCATTATCGACAGATAAATGATGCCCCTAAGGCAACTGCATATAATTTTTACCCATTTACAATCCCCTACATGCTAACCATAAGCCAAACTCACTGGGCTTAACCTTTCAACTTGCTTCTTAATTGCTGCTGCTTTCGTGCAGTTAGCACTCCGGTGTCTTATTATATTTGCAAAAATATAGTGTCCCTCTTCACATGGATTAGTTGAAACCATGCGCTTTTTTGGATTTATTTGCTTGCTATGTTGTCTCCAGATTTTGTACAGCGATAGCTATACCTACTTAATGAATATGAAACCATTGTCTGCTGGAAGTGGGAATTTAATGAAGTTGGCTCATTTGTAATCTTTCAACTGGAAGCATAAGTTATCTGATGAAAAGTGAATATCTCCACTAGTTTATTTGCTCCTCGTAAACACAAATGCAATAAGCTTTGTAATAAACTAGATATCACTAGATGCACGATTATTTTCCCTTGTTTGGCATTGCTCAAGTATGACTGCTAAATGGATTGTTCTAGTGATACCATTACGGTTAGTCTTTTCTGCAAGCGACCTTTACCATGTGAGAATATGGATATGGCTAACTGGAATCATGTGGGAATTGATGGGAGGATATTTCTGGATGTTTTGGACTTCCTTGAGTAAGAGATGTTGCATGCTTTTTTGGTTCAGCTGTTTCTGCAAATGACTATAAATAAATGAAGTGTCCTCAAGTATTTGCTGGTGTTCGGTTTCATATGGGTGACTGTGATAGACCTGACAACGATTCTAATAGAAGTTTTGTTTGAGTATTCGTATATAAGTATGGTTAAACAATGCAAAATGTTATCCGTGCATGGTGTGTGCTTTAATGCCTATTTGGAAGATGTTTTTGCTGCAGATGCTCTGATTGTTTCTTTGTTAGATATTGGTATGGTATGGGTCAGCTGGGTAGTAGGCATTAAACCGTACGGAGGGGTGAGCAAATGGACCGAGAACCGAACCGGAACCAAGAACCGAACCGGAACCGACCGAACCCGAACCGCATTTTGGAACCGCGATCCGGTTCTCGGTTCTTAGATATTTCAAATTTCGGTTCTCGGTTCAGTTCGGTCCGGAACCGCGGGTATCGGTTCCGGAACCGATGAACCGCACGAATTTTCAAAAACGTTAAAACATATATAAGAACCTGTTTGTAGTTTTCTACCTCAAAATATATAGACATAAAATTGTTCAAATTAAAAATTGATATATAGACCACACTCATATTCAAGTGGTAACACACACACATGGCACTCAATTGTCATAAGGAATTGAATTAGAAAAGTTAAAGATGTGAAGAATAAAATAACTTAAGATTTGAGTTTCCCTTCATGATCAGTAAGACTTGTCGTGTTTTTATAAATATTCCTATCCCATTTTGAAGTGTTTTATGTAACACAATTTTAGTTAATATATCTTCTATACTTCAACAGTAGATTTCTGCCTAAATTTTGAGTGTATGAGTGTAAGTACATTATCAGATTATGGCATAAGGTGTTCTTAAATCATTTATACTATCTAATAAGTTATTAATTGTTTGCTCAAGTATGTTTTGCTTAACTGTTTACATATTTCTTCATTTACTAAAATTTCAAGGTTGGTTTAAATTTTGAGTATACAGTCTAATCTTTAATTCCGTTTGCATTTTCATGTCTCGTAAACATTGTTTTTTCAAATATTGTGTTGTCCATTATAACAACCATTGACGTAACTCGAAAATTATGTCACATGCTTTAATCGTTCAATGTTTTTTATCATTTAGACTTAAATTAGTGCAAACACATATAATATTGAATTTTGGACTGTTTTTCAAAATTGCGGTTCCAATCGGGTAAAACCGAAATACCCGAACCAGAACCGGAACCGAAACATGTTCTTCGGTCCGGTTCTCAGTTCCTAAAATATGAGTTTTTTGGTTCTCGGTTTTGTCGGTTCCGTGCGGTTCCGGAACCGCGCTCACCCTACGGACCAAAGGTCACATGATAATGCAGGGCCTTAAACTCATGGGAAGTGGTTGTTTTTAAGTGTTATATTTACTGATTAAACAGCTTCATATGGTATGAAAGGGACCCGTAGGACTGTTATAATTGCAGGGATTGTACTTTTTAAGTATTAGTGGTTCTCACAAATGATAGGTTTTGTTTTACGGGTCAAATAGTTTGGAAACTATTGCTGCAGGGCTGCTGCTTTTGTGTGGTTGGGTCAGTTGGGTTTGGCTATTGACATGGAGTAGGCATTAAACTGTAAGGACCAAGGTCACATGATAACGCGGGGCCTTTTACTCATGGGAAGTGGTCGCAATTGGTTTGCTTTAATTGTAAAACAACTCTGCTGATTAAACAGCTTCATATGGTATGAAACGGACCCATAGGACTGTTATCATTGCAGGGTTTCTAGTTTGTTAGTATTTCTTACAACGTGGGTTTTGTTTTATGGGTCAATTAGTATGTCACCTGTTGCTCCAGGGCTGCTGGTTTTGTATGCTTGGGTCAATTGGGTCAGACAGTATGGAGTGAGCATTTTGAGCAAGAACATGATAATGCATGGCCTTAAACTCATTGGAAGTGGTCGTGATTAGTTTGCTTAAAGTGTAGAAATTGCTGATTAAGCTTGATTGAATAATTACACATTGGCTGGGACGTGGTCTATGATTGAGATTGTGTTATTATTAAATGGTGGTTTGTAGATGTTCGGAATGTAGTACTGGTTAATGTATCTGCTCCTATAAGGTTGGTTCTTTCAACCTACACTAAACACAGACGTTGGATACATGCCCTTACGGTAAGTTTCATCTGCCGGCAACCGTAGGCCTAGGGAAAGACGACAGTCCAGCTTGCATGTTCTCTTTACCGTTTGATATATTAACAACTTACTACCGTAAATGGTCTATAAATGTCAAGGGTGCAATCTCACTAATTTGTAATTATATGCATCACTGTAGACCGACTGAAGAAGTTTATGTATTTTCAGTTTGTGATTTGTATAAGCTTAATCCCAAGTCATATGAATGAATTCATGTGTCTTTGTTGATGTTATTATGCTCTTCTATATGAAACAATGCAATTATATTTTCTTGTCATAGGATAGCAAGTCTATGATTTAAAAATTTAAATCAAGTGTCATGAAAAATGTTATTGCTAAACAAAATTAGTTGTATTGTCAAATGTGTCTGGATGGACAAGGCAATATACAGATCGAATCATGATGATTTCATAAAGCACAACAATATATGTGGTTGACACGAAAAGTTTTAGGTCAAATGAACGTGCTATTTGACCGTAATTTTTCTAGTTTAAGTTCATTCAGATATGCTATATGTGGTTGACAGAAAAAAGATTCAGCTCAACAAAACTGATCCATCTCTGCAAGTTTAAAATACTTAAGAATAAGCGGGGTACCAGCCTGTTAAATTTTTAAGTCCTTATTTTAGGGTAGAATTAGTATGCAAGCGATTTTTGTCAAACACTTGAAACTCTTTATCTGCCTAAAATTAACAGATATGTATGTGGTTAACCGACTAGCAATCTACTACGGAATGACACAGTCATATCTTATTGTGTATTAAAGTGTGTATATATACTAATAACCTCATTACTGTTAAAGTTTTCTAATTTGATGTGAATATTTCCAGTCCAACAAATAGAACTCCTGAGTACACATGACGAAAGGACTGACGTTGGTACTATATACAACATATGGTCATGAGGAACCAATCGTAGAACCAAGGATTTGTAGGCATAATCAGGGGCGGATGTACATGTAGTTCAGGGGTAGCGGTCGCTACCCCTGAACTTTTACCCGGTAGTGGAATTTTTGGCAATTTTTTGCGATTTTTGGCCATTTTTTGGTGATTTCGCGACCCCTGAAACAAATTTTCGCTACCCCTAAACAAATTTTCGTATTTCGCTACCCCTAAACTTGGCTCCTAGTTCCGCCCCTGGGCATAATCGTAGGTGGAATAAGCATTTCTCCTCTGAATTAAGGTCGCATCTAGAAATCACCATTATCAAATCGTAATGCATATCCAAATAAGTGATCATCGCACAAAAATCTAGCACAATCATTTGGAAAATAAATTTAAACAAAGGCCTGATAAAATTTCCCCCAAGACCATTAACATCCTCCGTAAAAGTAAAACAAAGCAAAATGAAGGCATAATTTGAGAATCCAGCAATTCCCAGTCAAATGTTGTTCCTAATTATTACAAAAAAGGGGATAACATTATCCAACCACTATGCTTTCATTGGTGATTTAGTTGCTTCATTGTGAGCATTCTTGTTGTACATAACTTGATCTTGAACATACTTCAAAAGCTGTATTCAAAAAGTAAACTTAGTAAACAAATAAACATCTCACAGTTTTATAATAAGTAAGTAGTATTTAATAATTTGGTTTTAAGTAACAACACATATACATAATGACGTCATCAAACGTTGACAAAGATGGCACAATTACTGATAAAAAAATAACATGAAATAAAACAATTGCTGCATAAATTCTGACTAGTTATTAAACAATCTGCCACCAAACTTGACGATAATTATTCCATATGTTAACATCATCTTGTGAATACATAGATGGCTCTGTTTCAGCAAATTACTAATCGCTGTCGATTGGGCTGAATTCTCTAAAACACCAACAGATGCAAATCATTACCAAAGCTAAAATATCATATAGCAACGGAACTCAGTTATGCTAACTCTCATTTAATTAGCTGATAATTCGCTATTTGTTTTCTGAAAGTTGGTATCTTCATTAATTGAGGCTATGGATCAATTAACGGCTGCGGATGAACTTAAACTAGAAAGATATTTGAGGTTTCAATTTTGCCGCCAGTAGTAATATTCAGATTAGTGTTTTGTGTTTTATGAAATCCTCATGATTTAGGATAACCATCGATATGTCGCCTTGTCCATCCAGACAAGAAAATACTTGTATTGTTTCATATAGAAGAGCACAATAACATCAACAAAGACACATGAAAATACTTAAGGATGCATATAATTCCAAATTAGTGAGATTGCACCCTTGACATCTATAGACCATCTACGGTATCAAATTGTAAAGAGAACATGCAAGCTGGACTCTCGTCTTTCCCTAGGCCTACAGTTGAAGCTTAGGCCTGCAGTTGAAACTTACCTTTGTTCCATACGGTTTAGAATGCCTACCCGCATACATATAGCAAAACCGAATTGACCCATCCCCATGAAACCAGCAGACCCTGCAGCAACATTTGCCACACTTATGAGAACCCCTAATCCTAACTAAGATAGAGCATTCCCATGGGGCCCTTCCATACCATATCAAGTTGTTTATATACCCCTGAGTGAACATGTAAACACATTTTAGATAGCAGTCCTGAAACACCAAACTTATAGATGTCTTCAAACCAGCAATTAACAAGCAAGTTCAAAGTTAAACCTGTGGTTTGAGAGTTTGGCTATATTCTAATGGTTATACAAATCACAGATTGAAAATACATAAACTTGGTCACTAGGTCTTCTACAGTAATGCATATAATTCATAATTGGTGAGATTGCACCCTTGACATTTATAGACCATCTATGGTAGTTGTTAATACATCAAACTGCAAAGAGAACATGCAAGCTGGACTCTCGTCTGTCCCTAGGCCAACAGTTGAAACTTACCATACGGGCATAAATCCGACGTATGTGTTTAGTGTAGGGTTGAAAAAACCTTATAGGAGCAGCAGATACAATTTACCAGTACTACATTCCGAACATCTACAAACCTCAATTTACTGATAACACAATCTTAATCACAGACCACGTCCCAGCCAACTTGTAATTATCCAATCGCTTAATCAGCAATTGTACACTTTAAGCAAACTAATTACGACCACTTCCAATGAGTTTAAGGCCCCGCATTATCTTGTTCTTGGTCCCCTACGGCTTAAAATGCTTACTCCATACTATTTGACCCAATTGACCCAAGCATACAAAACCAGCAGCCCTGCAGCAATAGGCGCCATACTATTTGACCCGTAAAACAAAAACCTACATTTGTAAGAACTGCTAATACTAACAAACTAGAAACCCTGCAATTATAACAGTCCTACGGGTCCCTTTGATGTCATATGAAGCTGTTTAATCAGCAATTTTTTACAATTAAATGGGAAACCAATTGCGACCACTTCCCAAGAGTTTAAGGCCCAACAGTTTAATGGGGATGGGTCTGCTGACCCATCCCCATGAAACCAGCAGGCCTGCAGCAATAGCATCCAAACTATAGACGACGATGACAATAAGTTGAAGTTGTTGACGTAATTAAAACACACACGAAAGACAGACAGATATTATAAGGAATGAAGGAAGCAAATTAGTTTGGTGGGAGGGCTTTGGCTGCAGCTTGTGCTAAGGATGCTAAGGGATCTTCGGCTTCAAGTGCGGCTATGGCTGCGGCATCTGCTGCGGCTGGTCCTAAATGCTTATTGATATGTTGCAGCAACATGAGTCTTCTCTCAAACTCTTTAAACTTGGCGTCCATTTCAGCTTGAACCTTAGGATCCTCAGGATCATAATATGTTTCTCTCAACATCATATTCTTCTCCTTCATTTCAATCTTTTCTAACTTCTCCTTGTTATCCTCCTCATCATAATAGCCCTTTTTCAACATCACCTTCTTTTTACTCTTTTCTATCTTCTTCTTCTTCTTTTTCTCCTTCTTTTCTATCATCTTCTTCTTTTTCTCCTTCTTGTTATTGTCGCTGATTTCAGATATCAGCTTCTTGAGTTTCTCAGGTACACCAACATCTCTAGCCGTTTCGTACATAGCGTCAGCAAACTGCTCCCTGGACATCAACAGACTTCCACCATTAAAGTCATATTGCCACATAGCATTAAAACGTACAAAATCCATCCGGGTCGGTGCACTTGCACGCTTAAAATCCTCCTCCGTCCAGATGTAATCTTCATCATCCTCCATCTCTGATCTCATCTAGGGTTTGCTTTTTGCCGGTCCCTTGATTTTTTTGTTCTGTTTTTTTTTTTTTTTTATAAACCCTCTTTATATATCACAAAATAAACCGACCTTATTTACCGGCGAAATTCTCCTTTAAAAAAAATAAAAAAAAAAAAAAAAACCGACCTTACTTTATTTTATTTTCATTTGTCACCCTCTTTTTTTTTCGCCCGAGATTTTTCATAATGGTTTTTTTAGAACCGTGTCCATGTTTATGTCTACCTGCTTAAACTCGGGAACACTATAAAGGCTCTTCATCTTATCGAGGAGGTGAATATATGATGAGTCAAGCGTTTTTAGACCTATTCCCTCCTCTATACATGCCACAACACAATGGAATGTCTGAAAGGGGAAATCGAACTTTGTGTAACACCCCAATACCGGGTCTCATGTATTTTATTACTAGGTAACTTCGACTACGACCTATATGAGTTTAAAGACTTTACGTGATTGGTTTGTCAAACCATAAGTTTTTATGATATGTATATGGTCTTAGAAAGGATTCATGTGTCACAACTATAAGAGGATATGACTTAAGGGACTACTATCGCCAATTGTCCAAAGATCATAACCTATTATATTGAGATAAGTCCTATACATTTCCCAACACTTCTTAACTGTTTCAGGAGTGTGTTTGTGTGTCGGTTTACAAGCAACAAAAGGGAGGGAAATGATCTTGAAGACCATTTGATGATGAAGAAATTATTTCCCAACTTCATTTGTTTTGTCCATGGCAATGATCCTCTAAGTAAGTACTTTTTTTTTTTTTGTTTGGAGCTTTGTAGTGAATTGGTAAGTTAGGGTTTTCGAGATTCAAATTGGGTTTTGGGTCATTTTCATTCTAAAGCATGAATTAAGGCGTTAATGAATATGGGTTAAGATTATTTAATCAATTAAGCGTAAATTAGTGATTTAGAGAGTTTTGGTCATGGTTATAGGGAATCGAGAACAAATAAGAACTTTTTTAAAGTTTCAAAAATGAGAACCCAATAAATGGTTGACAAGCGGAAATAATCATTTATGTGAGAAACTAGAAGGGGGGTTGAATAGTTTACCGACTTGTTTTCTTTAGTTATAAAAATTTACTTTGTGAAAAACTTAGATTCAATTGTAAATTAAATCAATCAACACCAATATGAGCACTATACTAGACTAATACAAGTAAGCAATAAATATAAAGAAAAGAGATGGAAAGATCAAACCGAGACAATGAGATTTATAGTGGTTCGGTTACGAAGCTCTTCTTCGCCATACTCCACTCCCCGAGTACCCAACTCGAGAATTCTAAGCACTATATCAACAAAGCTCCCTTCAGGGGGGGGGGGGGGGGAGGGGGGGGGAACCGTACTACATCGCTTACGTTATTGTGACAACCGGCAATTTAGGGAGCCATTTTGAAAACCCGCATTACATTAAAGTTCGTTTATAAATTGTTATTTGAAATTTTATTCGTAACGAACTTGTAAGACCTATTTTATGGTTAATTATATTTAATATCGTTATGGGATTTGAGATTTATTTAATGATTTGTTATGGAAATATACATGGTGATTTATTTTTGAATTCTCACTTGATACTACGTTGACTCCGGCACTAGGATTACCTAACAGAAATGTTATGACTTGATTTTACGAGTTCGACAATATTTAATTACTTACGGAACGTTTCGCGTGATATTAGACGTTTTAAAATGAGTTTGGGTTTCGGACCGTATGTTTTACACTCACCCTTATTTACCCACTCTTATTAGTAATATTATTATTATTATTACTATTATTATTATTATTATTATTATTATTATTATTATTATTATTATTATTATTATTAAAAAGAAAAAAAAAGAGTTTTCTTTTTTTTAGAGTATATTACAAAAATCGTCTTTGTGGTTATCACCACACACACAAACACATCACATTCACCCTCACCAAAAACTCTCTCTCTTCCCCTCTTCCTAACCCTAGCCGCCGATCAACAAATCCGGTCACCACCCTCACTCCGCCGCCCTCACAACAAAACCACCACCACCATCTTGTTCCTTATCTTTTTCTCTTTCATTTGGTGTATTATACGCGCCCTATAACCCACCCTAACATCTCGAAATCTTATCAAATCCGACCCAAACTTTATTGTTTTCACTAGATCTATACATTTGGAGGTTCAAGAAGGTGAGTATGCTCGATTTTGGCATTTGGGTACCTCGATTTGGTGTTAAATCCGTGGGTACATGAAAGTTTTTCATGGGAATCGAATTAATATGATATGAAATAATGTTTTTGATGTTAAAAGTGGTTTGGTATCCGGGTCTCGGTGTTACTTCGATGGGTCGAGTGAACCGTGAGTCTAGGACTCACGGCTTGATGTGGGTTCGAGCCTATGGCTCGTTATTGATTCTTGTTGTGGCCTTAAGTTCATGGTTTTCATGTTTTGTTTGCTTGGGAGCTTTGCTAGACTCGATGGAGTCTTGGTCTTTGTGGCCGAATATGGTTGTTGATGCCGCGACCCAAGTGGGTCGACTTGGGCAGTTTGGTGTGACTCTTTGGAGCTTATTTTGTGACCTCTTGGTTATTGTGGTCGAGTCTTTGTGACTCGTGTAGTGAGCCGAGACTCAAGTGAGTCGAGGGGCTCGGGTTTGGCTTGGTAAACCAACCCGAAATTTGACCTTGTTGATATTTTATTTCTTGTTATGATTTTATGGACTTAACTTGTTATTGTTTTGGCACTTGTTGGATTCGGCCGAATGCTTGGTTGAGTCGAGATCATTTTTGGTCTCGACAAGGGATTTATGGTAATTGAGAAGTTGTTGACGAATGGTAAAGTGGGGACCGATTGTGAGACGGTCACTTAGATTGACGGAGATAGGTTAGTCGGGTGCCGTAGTCGGACCCTATTGTTGTAGCACGTGTATTGGGATTGATTTGGACGGATTTGGATTGATTATTTATGACTTGCTTATATTATTTTGGACTTGCAATGAGCCGAGAGTAATGACTCGGACATGTGACCATTTCGTATGACTCGATAATTATTTACAATTTAAAACGCAAATAGTAAAACTCGTAATAATATTATTGGTAATATAAACGTTTATATAAATATATAGACGTGAATAACGTATATATAATTGTATAAATGCGTATATTAATAATAACAGAAATCACGAGTAGTATTATAACGATAATGCGACTAAATATATTATGCTACGAAAGTAGAGTAATATTATTGGAAGCGTTATTATGAATAAATATTATAAATAACGAGAAATTCTCGACGTTAACTAAATATTAAATGAAATAATATCTTTTATATATAACGAGGAAAACTATCGAGTTACACGAAGTCGTGGCCACTTGAGTCCAAGTGAGTTATTGTTTGTGACTTTTGTGTTGTCACGGATATATGACGATTAATATAAACATTTTCTATAACTAAATAACTTATTTAATCGACAGGTTAAACCGAGTTATTTGGCTATACGAAATGAGTATATTGTTGGGCATCGTATCCTACGACGCCCATAGGTTGTGGTATATGTATAGGATAATAAATTACTAAATATATGTATCGTGGAATCTGGCCAATTTGACGATGTATATAAGGAATTTATTAGACTACGATATGTACCATATAGTATTTTTGTGCTATGTGCTTTAGGTTGGGTGTAATCTTGGAACGGTATGTTACGTAAATAAATATGGGGATTATCAAATCGATGGATTTGATAAACTTTGATGATTTATTTAAATAATATATTGGACTAATATTAGATCTATAGTTTGTTTTATTATTCTTTTGTGAGACTTTTTGGTTTGTTTGTGTCGACCCACCACCCGTATGGATACCAAACGTAAAACTCCAAACTAATATGAGAAATGGATTTTCAGAAAATAAAACGGAATACGTTCGGGTTTGGGAATATTTGATTTTGAGGAAATGATTTCTGAACGATTTGATATTGTTAGGTCGTGCCGAGTCCGTAGTTGCCGTCTTGTGAGTTACTATACGTCTTACTTCTACCAAGTTCTTATTGTTGATTTATGGACTTGAGGTGAGTCATAGCCCCACTTTTTACTCTTGAACTATGTTTTCAATACTTGGGGTGAGAAACGTGCAAATTATTTTATGTGGACTATTATCGCTTCTATATTCTTTCTAAAACTTGCTATGCGTATGGACTAGGATGTATTGTCAGCTTTAGTCACACAGTTTTGTGTGTACTATTCAAGGTTGGCTTATTTGGTTATTAGTGAATTGTCAGCTTTAGTCACACAGTTTTGTGTGTACTATTCAAGGTTGGCTTATTTGGTTATTGGTGAATTGTCAGCTTTAGTCACATAGTTTCGTGTGTACTATTCAAGGTTGGCTTATTTAGATACTATAGTGTGCACCTATAGGTTATTAATACTTCGGAGGTTATCCGAGTATTTATGATATTGCGGGGGTTACCCGAATATCTATGTTAGAGCGGAGGGTATCTGTGTATTATGTTGGAGCGGAGGGTATCCGCAGGCTTTTAGTGAATCCTTAGTCTAGCTAGCAAGCGTTTTGCGTATTTGTCCACTATATTGATTATGAATTTAAACCTATGATCTCACCAGCGAAAGCTGACTTTTAGCACGTTTTCTCAGGTAATTAAGTGATGATTTGGATGCATGGATTGGAAGGCTCGGCTAAGGCACCTGGTTTATGGATCTATTTTTCTAAAACTCTGATATTTAATTGTGGACCTACGTTTATTTCTTTTGGGCCTGACTCTAAATGATGTCGGGATAAATGTAAACTTTAAAACCCCGTTATGGTTGTGTTTTTCTTATGTTTACTTTATCTCGTTCTGTTATGTCTTGTGTTGGATACCAATCCCCGTAACGCTCCGAAAGCTTGTTGAGTCTTCTGCTGTACCAAATTTTGGGGGTGTTACAGATTGGTATCAGAGCCAAGGTTATAGAGAACTAGGTAAATAAACACCTAAACTATATTCGAATTGTTATAGAAAACGATCATTGACCATTGCCCGCCAGCCCGCTAAGCCGAAGCATCTTCGATTATTTTGAGGTATTATGAGATATTTGAGATGACTTGAGATTATGGAATATATTGATTTAGTGATAAGATGGCGTTTCGAGGAATTATATGGTCTAATTGCTTTATAAATGTTTTAGTAATGCGGTATTTGAAATTCTTTATTGAGATTATATGATTGAAATTATATGACGAGGATTTTTGGTATGGTATTTTGAGTTGCGATTTAGTTGTTTTGAAACACTTACACCTACCCTACGCCGTTGTCACAGACTATGGCCTCCCATATGCCCGATGTTGTCGAGGATATTCTTACTGCACCGGTATTCCCAGCATAGTTCACTATGGCACCTGATGATCCTTACCAGGTTTCCATGCTTTCAGCTACTGTGTCGCAGACAGCTTCTACTTCAGCACCGCCTGCTGTATCTACGTAGGGACCCTCATCTTCTAGAGCTCCCTGATACATCGAGGCAGCTTACTCTTCATCAGGCTTTGGCTCGTGTGGCTCCACGCTTTGCCCACCGAGCTACGGCACGTATGTCGGTACGCCCTATTTCACCACCTTTACAGATGGATGCTCACTCTCTTCAGTCAGAGGCACCACCTACATCATTGCGTCGTCGTCCTAGACCACCTACCACATCTCCACATGGTTCACCTGTTAGGAGACGACGATTGATGACGTACTCTTCCGATGAGGAGGAGGAGGAGTACGAGGGTGAGGATGAGGCTGATGACTTTCAAGAGGCTGAGCAGGGTGATGATGATGACCCTGAGGAGGAGGATGACCCTCAGGAGGAGGAGATGCCTGATGATGTTGATTTGTTAGTGCCGCCAGCTCAGGCTGAGGAGCCTGATTCACCCATACATCCAATTGAGCCTGTTTCACCTGATCATCCATTTTTGTTTGAGTTGCCACCTGGTAGTCCCGTTGAGTCAGATGCACCTTCTGAGGTTTCTGATGAGCATGCAAAGTTAGGTGAGACTGGTAGGGTGTGGGCTCAGATTACTGCACAGGGCGAGAGAATCTCGCGATTATCTGATCGACTTGAGAGGGTTATTGGAGAGTTTATAGCGGATCTGAGAGTTGATATGACTGTGGTTGTGGGCAGGACGACTGAGATGAGGAGAGTTTTGATGGAGGTTCATGAGCAGATCGAGAGTTTACAGCGAGGTTTTATCACAGCTCGAGAGGCCGACCGCAAGCTATGGCAGCGGAACACCGAGCTAGAGAAGGAGGTGGCAGACCTCAAGAGAGACAGCGACGCCCATAGTGTGGAGTTAGGATCATTATGGAGAGATCTTGATGGCTTGAGGCAGGAGTTAAGGAGCCTCCGCCAGCAGTGTGGCTAGATGTTTGGGTTATGTTGTCTTGTTGCTTTCTACACCGAGGAGTGTTCGGTTAGAAAAGCTAGTTATCATATTTTGATGCATTTTCTGTTCAGTATTCGTCTCGTTGGAATGATTAGCATATTTTGTGTTTTTCCGGTAGTTGGAACGATGTTGGATCTCTATTGTATGGTTGATGGTTATTATTATATGGTATTATGCGGTTTTTGGATGTTATGGAAATTGAGTCCCTATTCGCTTTATTGATGTTTTGTGGTGTATTGTTGATATTCTTTCCATGACTTGGCTTCGTTGAATTAATTCTGGTTGAGTGTATGATAAGTTCTATTGGAGACTCATGAACTTGTATGATGTTTCAGATCAATGGCCCCACGACGAAACCCTGTTAGAGCTACCAGAACTGGTCCTACAGTGACTACCCCTGGTCGCCGAGGACGCCGTCCTACTCGAAATGTTGAAACCCCTACTCCTGACAACCTGGACACTACTAACCGCAACAACAGGAATCAAAATGTTGATGTTCAGGGAGACAATGATCATGTTCCACTTAATGCACCTATTGTGGATCAAGCAATGATCAATCAACTTGTGGAGCAAAGAGTTGCTGAACTACTGGCTGAGTCAAATCATTCCAACAATTCTGCTGGAACTTTTCCGCCTGTTCGTGCTAGTGGGTGTCACTACAAGGAGTTTAAGATTTGTGGACCTATTGAGTTTGGTGGAACTGAAGGAGTGGTTTACTTGGTCAGGTGGATAGAGAAGACTGAGTCAGTGTTTAATGTCAGTGGTTGTGCGGAGAATGCGAAGGTAAAGTTTGCTTCTTTTACTTTCAAGGATGAAGCTTTAACTTGGTGGAACAATTACCGAAATTCGGTTGGGAGTGATGTGGCTTATGCTATGACTTGGGAGCAATTTAAGTCTCTGCTGATTCAGACTTATTGCCCAAGAAATGAGGTTAAGAAGCTGGAAATTGAGTTTTGGAATCACAAAGTGAAGGGTACTGATATGGCGACTTACAATCGTCGTTACCAGGAGTTGGCCTTGCTTTGCCCAGATATGGTAAAAACTGAGACTCAAAAGATTGAGCGGTATACCGATGGGTTGCCTGTGGCTACAAGGAATGATGTGATTTCTGCTAGACCTGCAAACATCCATGAGGCAATCACAATTGCTCAACAACTAATGGATTCGTTGGAATTGGAAGGAGCTGATAAGGATAAGAATGGAAAGATAAAGACAGACCATCACTCTAAGGGTAATGATCACCGAAACAAGCGACAAGCTAAGGCTTATGCTATTGGGAATGGAGATAAGAGGAACCAAAACGGTGATGCACCCGAGTATGGTCGTTGCCACCAGAATCATTCTGGATGGTGTAGTGTAAGATGCCAGAACTGTTCAAAGAAAGGACACACGTCTAAAGATTGTAGGGCTCGACCTCTTGCTATGGTTCAAGCGGCTCCTAAAATGAGAAATAAGGCAGACGTTACTTATTATGGGTGTGGAAAGAAGGGACATTATAGGAATGAGTGTAGAGAATCGTGGAACCGAGGAAATCAAGGATCGGGTGGTAATGGGTACAATCATGGAAATCGTGGAGCTGGAGGAAACCGTAGACGACAAGATAACGGGGACCAACGTGTGGAAGCTGGAGCTGCTCAGGGAAGAGTGTTTTCACTCAGGAACGAGAGAGGAGAAGATTCGAACGTCGTTACTGGTACGTTCCTTCTCAATAATCGTTATGCTTCCATACTATTTGATACTGGTGCCGATAGAAGTTTTGTGTCCACTGCGTTTGCACCCTTACTAGAGAAACCCCCGATGGCCTTAGGAATTGGGTATGATGTAGAGTTAGCAAATGGGAACATAGAAAGGATTAAGACCATCATTCGCGGTTGCACGTTAAATTTCTTGAATCACCCTTTCAACATAGATCTTCTACCCGTCACATTAGGAAGTTTCGATGTCATCATTGGTATGGATTGGTTGTCGAAGTATCGTGCTCACATACTTTGCGAAGAGAAGATCATGCGTGTACCTTACGGAAAGGAGACTCTAAATATACTAGGAGATCGAAAAGGTTCGAGGAGTCCATCCCGATGATTTTCCTATAGTTCGTGATTTTCCGGATGTGTTTCCCGATGATTTTCCGGGAATCCCGCCTACTAGAAAAGTGGAGTTTCAGATTGAGTTGATACCTGGTGCTGCACCTGTAGCACGAGCGCCTTATCGACTTGCACCCACTGAACTGGAAGAGTTGTCGAAACAATTGGCGGAGTTAGCCGAAAAAGGATTCATAAGACCAAGTTCTTCACCTTGGGGAGCCCCAGTCTTATTCGTGAAGAAGAAGGATGGATCGTTTCGTATGTGTATTGATTACCGAGAGCTGAACAAGTTAACGGTTAAGAATAGATACCCGTTACCGAGGATCGACGACTTATTCGATCAGCTTCAAGGATCGAGTGTGTATTCAAAGATCGATTTGAGATCGGGATATCATCAGCTTCGAGTTTGCGAGGAAGATATTCCGAAAACGGCTTTCAGAACCCGTTACGGGCATTACGAGTTTCAGGTGATGCCGTTTGGGTTGACCAATGCACCGGCGGTATTCATGGATCTCATGAATCGGGTGTGTAAGCCTTATTTAAATAAATTTGTGATCGTATTCATTGACGATATTTTAATTTACTCAAAGAGTGAGAAGGAGCATGAGGAGCATCTAAGACTCATTTTAGAATTGCTCAGGAGGGAGAAACTGTATGCCAAGTTCTCCAAATGTGAATTTTGGATTCCGACGGAACAATTTTTGGGACATGTGATTGATAGACAAGGAGTTCATGTAGATCCTGCTAAGATTGAAGCGATTAAAGATTGGGCTGCACCTACGACCCCAACAGAAGTTCGTCAATTTTTGGGTTTAGCCGGTTATTACCGAAGGTTCATCGAGGGATTTTCGAAGATAGCTAAACCGTTGACCAAATTGACTCAGAAAAGTGTTAAGTATGAATGGGGAGATAAGGAAGAGGAAGCATTTCAATTACTTAAGGAGATGTTGTGTAGTGCTCCTATCTTGGCGTTACCTGAAGGTAATGAGGATTTCGTAGTCTATTGTGACGCTTAACATAAAGGTTTGGGAGCTGTGTTAATGCAACGAGAGAAAGAATAGCTTATGCTTCCCGACAGCTCAAGAAGCACGAGAAAAACTACACCACCCATGATTTGGAGTTAGTTGCTGTGGTTTTTGCCTTGAGGATATGGAGACATTACTTGTTTGGAACCAAGTGTGTTGTGTTTACTGACCACAAAAGTCTACAACACATCTTGAATCAAAAAGAGCTCAACATGAGGCAACGACGTTGGATTGAGTTGCTAAGCGATTATGATTGCGAAATTCGGTACCATCCGGGTAAAGCAAACGTTGTTGCTGATGCTCTTAGTCGAAAGGAGAGAATACCACCGTTACGAGTTAGGTCACTGGGAATGACTATCGTATCGCCGTTACCGTCTCAAATATTTGAAGCTCAAACGGAAGCATTGAGAGCAGAAAATCGACCTGCTGAGAACATATTTGGGATGGCTGAGAATGAGAAAGGATTTGTTAAGCGTTCTGATGGAGTATTATGTTTTGGAGATCGGATGTACCTTTGTATGGAGGAATTCGAGAGTTGATTATGCATGAGTCGCATAAGTCAAGGTACTCTATTCATCCTGGATCCGACAAGATGTACCAGGATCTGAAAAAGTTATATTGGTGGCCAAACATGAAGGCAGATATAGCGTTGTATGTTAGTAAGTGCTTGACATGTTCTAAGGTTAAAGCCGAACATCAAAGACCGTCAGGATTATTAACGCAACCAGAACTCCTGGTTTGGAAATGGGAGCGGATTACAATGGACTTTATTACCAAATTACCAAAGACAGCTAGCGGTTGTGACGCTATCTGGGTAATTGTGGATCGATTGACTAAGTCTGCTCATTTCCTGGCAATTAGTGAAGATGATAGTGTGGATAAACTTGCGAGGTTGTATGTGAAGGAAATTATTTCTCGTCATGGAGTCCCTATATCGATTATTTCTGATCGCGATAGCCGCTTTACGTCAGCTTTGTGGCGATCACTTCAAACGGCTTTGGGGACGAGACTTGATATGAGTACTGCATATCATCCCCAAACTGATGGTCAAAGTGAGAGGACTATTCAGACTTTAGAGGATATGCTTCGTGCATGTATTATAGACTTTGGAAAAGGCTGGGAGAAGTATCTACCCCTTGCGGAATTCTCCTACAACAATAGCTACCACACAAGTCTTAAAGCTGCACCATTTGAAGCTTTGTATGGCCGAAAATGTCGTTCACCTATTGGTTGGGCGGAAGTTGGAGATAGCCAACTCACAGGCCCTGAACTTATCTTGGAGACTACTGAAAAAGTGACTCAGATTCGTGATCGGTTGCAAGCAGCTAGAGATAGGCAGAAAAGTTACGCCGATCAGAGACGTAAACCCCTAGAGTTCCAGGTTGGAGACAAAGTGATGCTGAAAGTCTCGCCTTGGAAGGGTGTGATACGTTTCGGGAAACGTGGAAAACTCAACCCCCGCTACATTGGACCATTTCTTATTTTAGAAAGAATTGGGCCCGTGGCTTATCGGTTGGAATTACCACATGAACTGAGTAAAGTTCACGATGTGTTTCACTGATGAGGCGAAAAATGATCCATTTTTAGGGGGTCATTTAAGCCCGAATTCGAATTTATTTGATCAAATATTGCCCTAAATCGTTCCTTTTGTGATTTTAGGTACTTTGGGAGTGAAATCTGGAAAAGGAAGCAATTCGGACGTTTTTGGAGCATAAAAGTGAAGAAAACGCCAAATTCTTAATTTTCCATGCTGGGAACAGTAGGTGACGGCGTCAAGAGTAACTCCCTGACGGCGTCAAGAGCAAAATTCCATGACGATCCAGAAGAGATTTGACGGCGTCATGAAGGTAGGGCATCAAGAGTAAAAGACATGACGGCCTGGAAATGATTAATACTTGACGACGTCAAATGTAGATCAAGGCAGTCCGAGATTAGTTTTGGCGGCGAGGTGACGGTGTCACCTAATTGGTCTTGACGCCGTCAGACCCCTTTTCCTATATATAGTTTTCTAATTTTTCACATTTAGAGAGAGAAGTTTTGGGAGAAACCCTAAGTACGATTTTGGTGTAACTTTACAGGTTTTTCAAGGGTTCCAACCCCTTGATACCTTGCATGTGTAATCAAGATAAGTGTTCTTTTAATTCAATCAACATGTCTATGTGTTGGTTGTCTATATCTTGTTCTTGTCTTAATTCCATCATGCTAGGCTAGATCTATCTTGTGTTTGCTTAGATCTAATGAAACCTAGATGTTGATTATGTGTTGATTACTTGTTTATTCTTGTCTTGGATGAATGATTTATATGTTAGGCTTAAGAAAACTGGCAGATCTCCAATTGGTAACATGCTTGAACATCTTAAGAAACATGAACCGACGTGCACTAGGTCTTTATTGGTTGTATTTAATGCATGAGTCACTGTTTACAATCCCTATAGTTGTGCTGGGCATGGTGTAGGAGGAGATAAGAGCTCATAGAATTGGCGAGTTAAGTGTGCCACCCCATGAATGGTATTAAGGAATACGATCCGTCATCCATGCAATTATAACAAGTAATTAACGTGTAAAAGATGTCTAGGGAGTAGTGAAATCTAAGTAAACACATTTTCTCCAATTACTGCTCACAACTTTAGTATAAATTAGTTTATTTTCATTTCTATTATTTTATTTTGATTGCATCTTAGTATTGGGTTAGTTGATTAGCAACTAATTCCGCCCAAATCCTTCAAACCCGAGATTTTAAATTGCTTTCTAAAAAAATATAAAAATACAAAAAGAATCTTCCCTCACCTTTAGAACTAGTATTTAGGTTTTCTAATCCTAGCGACACTATTCCTAGCTGAACGATCAATCCCCCGGTACTTGTCACTATACTATACTACAACGATCAGGTACACTGCCTGGTGGGGGTTGTAAGCTTCTCAAGATCCCTTGAGAGGTAAAGCCTGGTGCGATTCCCACGTATCAAGTTTTTGGCGCCGCTGCCGGGGAATAGTTATTGTCTAGGTTAGAATTTCTTTTTATTAGGTCTACTTGCTAGATTCCTTTCTAGTAAGATTTTATTTTTATTTTTAGGTTTTCTTTAGTCTATCTTTTCTTTGTGTCTTTGTTTGTAAAAACCTTTCCATTGACTATTCCGTTAGCCATTATGGAGAACGCGAATCTACCATACTACCAACCACGAAATTCACCCACTCCAAATGACATCTTGATGTTTAGACAACATGTGGATGAACCTATCTATGATGCATGGGCTCGTTTTAAACATTTACGCCGAAAAGTCCCTCATCATAATTTCGATCTGTGGTCCCAAATTGAAATATTTTACCATCGTGTCGACCACTATACCAAAATGGACATTGACCATACCGCACATGGGGGCCTTTGGGGATTAAGTGCTGATGAAGCATGGGAAGCCATAGAGAATTGTGCCAAACTTGCCAAAAAAATGGACAACCCAACAAACATTGTTACGGATCAATTGATAGCAAGTTTAAGGGAACAAGCAAGAAGATTGTTTGGGGATAAACCTATAGATGAGATAACTGGGCACACGGGGTGGTTTGATTTCACCACAATACAAGCTGAGCACATTGGTAATCCTGATAAGATGGAGGATAGAGTTGAAAATTTAAACCCACCAAGTACCCCACAAGTCCTACCATCATTTGAAGCATATACACCACCCGTGACTTATTTGGATGAAGTAGAAGAGACTTTAGGAACCCCAATAGAGGTAGAACCTTTGAACCAAACACAACTAGAGGATATAGGTTTGAATACTTATAATGATAACCTTACTCTTAGTTTTAGGGAAGTTCCTAGTTTTGATGAATCGGAGCCTCAACCAAAACCGTTACCTAATCTTCCATCCTTGGATGAAAATTTAGGAATTGAAATAGGTTCCGATCCACCCATCAAACCATATAGTCCGGGTAGTCTTAGGACAAAGGTAGTGGACTCTAAGCCTTGTAGAGAGGAAGCCTATATAGGAGTGGAAAATGACCTTACATGCTTACATCACCCATTTATGATTGATCACAAGAAACATTATGGGTTTAAACCGGGTTTATTAGGTCAAGATGGATCCCCAACTAGTAGTCTCTTGGAGTTGATAGAAAATGATCCCTTTCTAGGAGAAAATCTTAATCCACCCATTAACCCGATTGAATTTGTTAAGGTTATGATGATAGGAGCACACCCCTTTGAGCATATAATTCATCCACCACTCTTTCCTCACGAAGCATATTTCTACCCTAAGGGTGTGTATCACTACTTTCACCCGCACTTAATCCTAAGTGTAGGGAAAGCCTCCCCTATTTCCATTAAATAATGGTAGAGTCAGGCTCGTGACTCGAACAAAAACAAGCGCTTCTTGGGAGGCAACCCATGTTTTGTGTGATTGTATTTTGTTTGTTTGTTATTTGCTTCCGTATGCATGCTTAATTTTTATTGTTGGTAGATCATGTTTCTAAACTAAATAGTGGAAATACTTTACTTTGTTGTTTTGGCTTAGTCTTAACTCCACCTAAAGGTATTTTTGCAAAAGATAAGTGTAAGGGGAAACCCCAAATTTGTTTTCAAGAAACAAACCGATCATGATTCTCCACAATACTAAATGAACATGTATATTCGTATTTGTTAAAGTCAAATGCTTGTATTGAGTCATAATGAAGTTTTGCAGGATTTTCTAGGAAGTAGGACCAAGTTTTTCCAGAAATTTTCCGGAAACTTAACATAAGAATTTCTGCAGGTCACTTCTGATGGCGTCAACAGATTACTCTTGACGGTGTCAAGTGTAAAAATCTGGAAATTTTACCAGTTTTGTTTTTCTAACGGAGTCTTATGGTTTTTGTGAATTATTAAGTTTTATAATCTCCAGGAGATCTGCAAACTTCATTCCACAAGCATTATATCTTATCTTGTTTTCTAGGATTTAGTAACTTATATAGGATGCCGCCGATTTTACGCGAGGTTGTCTTGTCTTTTTTCTCAGGTTTTACAGGTTATGTATGACAAGAAGATGATTTATATTTTGGAAGGGAAGCTTTGATTGTTCATTTTCTTGGAGGAAGATTTAACCTGGCCAACTTATTATCCATACCGAGCAAATTAGGGGAGTATTTGATTTCATTCTCTTTACTTTTTCACTTTTACATTCTTTACTTGAACATTGGGGACAATGTTCATCTTAAGTGTAAGGGGAGGGTAAAAAGATAATACCTTACATATGCACTTTCGCTTGAGTTTGTTTTGTCTTATGGTAGATGTGTAATAAAACTATGAGAAATACTTGTTAGTGCAATTTTAGCGCCAAATTTAAAATTTTTTACAACATTTAGGAGTGAAACTTTAGCCATAGCAAGCGTCTCATGGATAGGAGATTGTATGACTAACACATAACCGTATATTCAGAAAAATTTTCCACCCAAATATGTGAGGTTCGCCTTTAGATTTGATAGGAAAAGCATTTACTATTAGTGCTTATGAGTGTACCGGTAGCATTTAGATTCTAGAACTTGCGTTAGTGATGCATCCCGAGACCGCTAGTGAGACTACATTCGTGTGGTAGGATTTACTACATGATAAGAGGCATTAGGATTACCCTTGTGTTAAACCCGTATTATAATTACTTGACCATTTAAGTCATATTACTTGGCTAGTTAAGTCAACTAATTTTTCCCACACCCTTAGCGTTGTACTCATTTTTAGTACACGAAACCCCTAGTACACCCCTCCGATCCTATCTTTTCGTTTCTAACTTTAAGCATCTTACTTAAAGGAAGAATTTGTTACACCCCACTTAAATGTACAACCAAATCGCCTTAGCCTTCCGTGGTTGCTAAGTCGAGTCATATCCTTGTACATATTGTTTTGGGACGATTGGGACTCATGGGTAATGTACTTATTTTATGGAGTAATGGGGAAGAACATCATTTATTACCCCCATATGTGCGTTAATCTTAAAAGTACTCCAAGTGTTTTGATTTTCTTAATCCGAGTCATTAGTTTAGTTAAATGTAAAGTATGTAAAGATTCAAGTGTAAGGGGAATGTTCATTCCCTATGATGTATTATTTTGGATGGTAGGGTAAGAGTGTATGAAAAAAAAATCGAAAAATCAAGAAAAAAAGAAGAAAAAAATATAGAAAAAGAAAAAGAGAAAAAACATACGGACTACCATCCCTTTTCATTCTATGTTCATTTTATGTTTTTGTTATTTTTTATTTTAGCTTAAGTCGAGTCTAGTCTTGGCTTAGCAACGCCATCTTGTACATGTAATTAACCAAGGTTGTTAACTCGCCACCAGTAAAACTTCATTTATCCAACAAAACCGTGTATTTCATATCCCTACACCTAACGTTACAACCCTTTAAAAGACCTCTTTGATAGTTTATCCTAGGTGCTTACGCCATGTGGTGGAGGTTTGATCCTTTCCCAAGCCTATGGTAATCTATTTTGCTATGACAGGTAGTGAGAGATATCTTCCGTTTCCATTTTGTAATTTACACTTTATTACACCCGAGAGATGTGAGTATCTAAACACTATTTGTGAGATGCTAGTGTATGACCTCCGTTCTTGTCTATTGGTCTTTAGTGGAACGATTATTTGTTGTAATTACTTTTATATTAGTGTTAAATGACCCCTAACTTGTCTTTTGAGTAGAATAAAAGCGCATTTGCTTGAGGACAAGCAAATCTCAAGTGTAAGGGTATATGATGAGGCGAAAAATGATCCGTTTTTAGGGGGTCATTTAAGCCCGAAATCGAATTTATTTGATCAAATATTGCCCTAAATCGTTCCTTTTGTGATTTTAGGTACTTTGGGAGTGAAATCTGGAAAAGGAAGCAATTCGGACGTTTTTGGAGCATAAAAGTGAAGAAAACGCCAAATTCTTAATTTTCCATGCTGGGAACAGTAGGTGACGGCGTCAAGAGTAACTCCCTGACGGCGTCAAGAGCAAAATTCCATGACGATCCAGAAGAGATTTGACGGCGTCATGAAGGTAGGGCATCAAGAGTAAAAGACATGACGGCCTGGAAATGATTAATACTTGACGGCGTCAAATGTAGATCAAGGCAGTCCGAGATTAGTTTTGGCGGCGAGGTGACGGTGTCACCTAATTGGTCTTGACGCCGTCAGACCCCTTTTCCTATATATAGTTTTCTAATTTTTCACATTTAGAGAGAGAAGTTTTGGGAGAAACCCTAAGTACGATTTTGGTGTAACTTTACAGGTTTTTCAAGGGTTCCAACCCCTTGATACCTTGCATGTGTAATCAAGATAAGTGTTCTTTTAATTCAATCAACATGTCTATGTGTTGGTTGTCTATATCTTGTTCTTGTCTTAATTCCATCATGCTAGGCTAGATCTATCTTGTGTTTGCTTAGATCTAATGAAACCTAGATGTTGATTATGTGTTGATTACTTGTTTATTCTTGTCTTGGATGAATGATTTATATGTTAGGCTTAAGAAAACTGGCAGATCTCCAATTGGTAACATGCTTGAACATCTTAAGAAACATGAACCGACGTGCACTAGGTCTTTATTGGTTGTATTTAATGCATGAGTCACTGTTTACAATCCCTATAGTTGTGCTGGGCATGGTGTAGGAGGAGATAAGAGCTCATAGAATTGGCGAGTTAAGTGTGCCACCCCATGAATGGTATTAAGGAATACGATCCGTCATCCATGCAATTATAACAAGTAATTAACGTGTAAAAGATGTCTAGGGAGTAGTGAAATCTAAGTAAACACATTTTCTCCAATTACTGCTCACAACTTTAGTATAAATTAGTTTATTTTCATTTCTATTATTTTATTTTGATTGCATCTTAGTATTGGGTTAGTTGATTAGCAACTAATTCCGCCCAAATCCTTCAAACCCGAGATTTTAAATTGCTTTCTAAAAAAATATAAAAATACAAAAAGAATCTTCCCTCACCTTTAGAACTAGTATTTAGGTTTTTTAATCCTAGCGACACTATTCCTAGCTGAACGATCAATCCCCCGGTACTTGTCACTATACTATACTACAACGATCAGGTACACTGCCTGGTGGGGGTTGTAAGCTTCTCAAGATCCCTTGAGAGGTAAAGCCTGGTGCAATTCCCACGTATCATTCACGTTAGTAATTTGAAGAAATGTCTTTCTGATGAGACGCCGGTTATTCCAATGAAGGATATCCGTATTGATGAGAAATTAAATTTTGTGGAAGAGCCGATTGAGATTTTGGATCGTGAGGTTAAACGACTCAAGCGAAGTCGCATTCCGCTCGTCAAGGTTCGTTGGAATTTGTTGGGAATTATACTAACAGTTACCACGGCTAAGAGAAGATGTTACAACTGCAGAAGATTGTACTTGCAGTGGAAACTCATTACCATTGCAAGAACATATATTACCACTGCTTATTAGATAACTGTTAGGAAACGTGTTATAGATAAATATAGAATAGATCTTGTGTATATCTTATTCTATTAGCTTTATACTTATCTTGTAGAAGAGGACTCCTTGTGCTATAAAAGGAGATCCTAGGTTAAAGGTTTAACATACGTTTTTCTAGAGCTTCAAGGTGTAACCCTAGTGATATCAAGATCACTCGTATTATTATCATTAATAATATTGGAGCTAATA
The DNA here is from genome assembly GCA_030686995.1 of Artemisia argyi. NCBI lineage: Eukaryota > Viridiplantae > Streptophyta > Magnoliopsida > Asterales > Asteraceae > Artemisia > Artemisia argyi. Next base: position 44,965,688 of record CM060685.1, on the reverse strand, counting down.
GTTTGTTTACATACATTGTTTATATACAACTGTCTTACTCACAATCAAACTTCTAAGTGTTACTAAGTAGATTCCGCATACTTAGTGATATAATTCAAAGTATCAATCTAACAGAAGTTCAAGGTGTTTAGATCCATCAAGTAGTATCAGAGCCAGGCTTTGATACTTTGATTTAGAAGACTCAAGTTCACTCAGAAGAATCAATGGAGACAGAAACCAGTAACTCAAACATTGCTGCTAAGCTTCCAAAGCTTAAGTTGAATGACTTTGAGATGTGGAGGCTTATGATAGAACAATTCTTTATGGTCCAAGATTACACACTCTGGGAGATCATTATGGTTGGAAATTCTTTCAAACCAAGTTCTACTTTAGAGATGATTGGTGGCAAGGAAGTAATTATGGTCAACACTGGACCTGTTACTAATGATGAAAGACTTCAGTTGAAGAATGACCTCAAGGCCAGAGGTTTGTTGCTGATGACACTTCCCAGAGACCAAGTTCTAGCATTCAGTAAGTACAAGACTGCAAAGACTCTCTTTGATGAGATCTGTGAAGTTTTTGGTGGTAATGATTCCTCCAAGAAGACTCAAAAGACCTTGCTGAAGCAGACTTATGTTCATCAAGTAATGAATCTCTTGATAGCATCTTTACAAGGCTACAAAAGATTGTTACTCAACTCACTATTTTTGGAATTGAGGTGGAAAGGGAAGACCTCAATCTAAAGTTCTTAAGAAGCTTGCCCTCTGAGTTTGGAACCAATGTTGCTGTGTGGGAAGATAAGCCAGAGTTGGAGACCATGAAACTTAATGACTTGTACAATAACTTCAAGGTTATTGAACAAAGATTAAAGAAAGCTGGCAAGATAAGCTCAAGTTCAGGAAGTGTAGCACTCATATCATCATCTCTTGATGATAGTTCAGATGAAGAAAGTGATAGTGATGATGACTGTGCTGACATTGTTGTTTCCACTGGTAGCTCAAAGAGACAGATTGCAGGGCTTAGTGATACTACTTTTTATGCCTTTATATCAAGTCAAGTGGGTGGTTCAATCCTCAATCATAAGGATCTGGATCAAATTGATGAAGATGATATGGAGGAGATGGACATTAAATGGCAAGTGGCATTACTAAGCTTAAGGACAAAGAAGTTTTGGAAGAAGACTGGAAGAAAGATCAACATCAGTGGCAATGAAACAGTAGGTTTTGACAAAAAGAAGGTGGAGTGCTACAATTGTCATAAGAAGGGGCACTTTTCCAGAGAGTGTAGGAAGCCAAGGAAGTCTGAAAATAGGTCAACTTGGTACAAGCAGGACAAGAAGAAGGAACCTACTACTGATGAGCCAAAAGGGCTATTGGCCATTGATGGAGTGAGCTTTGATTGGAGCCTTATGACTAAGGAAGAGGATGATGATTCAGAGTCTGCAATGGTTGCTACAGAGCTTGCACTAATGGCTTTTTCTGACTCTGAGGTACAAATTGATAATGTTTGTTCTAAATCTTGTAAGGCCTTAAAAGAGTATGAGAAACTTAAAGCACAATTTAATGAGCAACACATAGAGTTAACTCATACTAATTATAACTTAGCAAATCACAAAAGAGGCCTAGGAGTTTTAGAAACTCAATTAGAGCATTATAGGGCAAATGAATCTAAGTTCAATGATGATATTGCAGTATTAAGAAGAGACTTAGATTATTAGGTTGCTGTTAATAAGGTTCTTAGAGAAGAACTAGAAAAGGTTAAAGTGGCTAGTGAGAATATAATGATAACTAAGCAAACACTGGATCATCAATCCAAGTGTATTGATAAAATTTGGGAAGCCCAAATTGTGAGCAAAGCTAAATCAGGTCTTGGATACAAAACTGTTCCACCACCTCTAAGAGGTGTTCCATCACCTCCTGGCATTGACTTAGCTTACACAGGTTTAGAAGAATTCCAGGAACCACCTATGACCTATGGACCAAAATTTGTTAAATCAGTTGAAATTGAAAAGGTTCAGGTTGAGGTTGATGTATTTGATAGTGCTAGTGATTCATCTCTTAAAGATGAAAATTTAATTGTTGAGTCTAAACCTAGTGTTCCTGAGAATGTTAAAGTGGAGGTTAAAAGAAGTATTCCTGATGTAGTCAAAGAGAAGCCTAGGTCACAACCTAATTTCACTAGGCCCACTACTAGATATGCAGAGATGTACAGAAGTAGGTCACCAACTCCTAGGGGTAATATGAGGAGTTGGAATCATGTTAAATCTAGGCAATTTGGTAGTGACTTTGTGTTCAATAACAAATCCTGTCATATATGTGGTAGCTTTGACCATTTGTCTTATAGCTGTACCTACCACTTGGGAAGAAGGGAAGTGTTTGGGAATACTAGGGTGAATGGACAAAATGCTAATAACTTAACTCACCCAAATCCACTTAGCAAGATGATTCCCAGGTCTGTTTTGCTTCATTCTGGCATTAAACCAATTTCCACTGCTAGACCAGCAGTTGCCACTGCCAGAAATAAAAACAGAGTTTACCCTAAGCCCCATGTTACTATTATTGTTAAATCTACTCAAACAGGGAAAAAGACCAATTTTGAAAAGAAAGTTAACCATACTCAGAAGTGGGTACCTAAAATTTCTAAGCCAGCAGTTTCCACTGCTAAGGCAGCAGTTACCACTGCAAGGCTAAAGGTTACCACTGGTAGGTCTGTAACAAGAAAAGGGTAAATATGGGAAATGATGTTAAGGCCTCAGCACGTTGGGAATGGAAACCAAAAGGAACCATCACCTCAAACAATCCCAATGGTGTATCAATGACCTTTGATAGATATAATTATATTGATACACGAGGCAGATCCAAGTCATTTGTGGCTTGGGTCCCCAAAAGGAACTAATTCCTTTATTTTGTGTGCAGGGACATTCAAAGACTAATAATGATCAACGATACTCAGACAGTGGATGTTCCAGGCACATGACTGGCAATAAGTCCTATCTTTCAGACTTTCAACCTTATGATGGACAATTTGTCAGCTTTGGAGGAGGAATTGGTGGCAAAGTTTCTGGCAAAGGAACAATCAAGGCTGGAAACATTGATTTTGAAGATGTGCAGTATGTGAAAGAACTCAAGTACAACCTCTTTAGTGTGTCACAGATGTGTGACAAAAAGCATAGAGTTCTATTCACAGAAGATGAATGCTATATCTTATCTAAGGATTATAAGCTTCCAGATGAAAGTGACATTTTGCTTAAAATCCCTAGAAAAGGAAATTTGTATAGCATTGACATGCAGAACATAGTGGCTAATAATGATGTTACTTGCTTGCTTGCTAAAGCCACTTTGGATGAATCAATGCTTTGGCATAGAAGACTTGGTCATGTTAACTTCAAGACCATCAATAAGTGTTGGGATCATACTTTTGTATTTTAGTCAAGTCTCGGTCATTACCTTTTGTAATAGGTTGCTTAGTTATTTATTTCACTAAGTTAATGTTACTAAGCTTAAGTAGGCTAGTCCATGGGCCTTGAAAGCCCACGTTAAGGAGTAAGAGGGAGGAAGGGAGTGTTGCCCTACTCCTCCCCTTATAAATACCAAGCTCATGTACACTTTATTATTGTTGGTTATTTGAATTTCTTAGCGAAACTCTTGTTCTTACAATCTTCATAATCTTATAATCAACCATCTCTCATTCTCATCTATTTTCTCATACTTGTGTTTACTAAATGGTGACCTAACAAGTGGTATCATTCGCCTAATAGAGATTAAAGTGTGTTTCTTGGATTTAACGTGGGGTTTAAGGTGTTCTTTTGCTTCTTTTTGCTTCTTTCTTTGTTTCTTACACTCAAATCTTGAAGCTTGGATAAGTTTTAAGGTTAATATAGTGTTTAAAAGCTTAGATTTTGCATAAAGTTTTGATTTTTTAAGGTTTTTTCTACTCAAAATCTTTAATAGTTAGTGGATTCTAAGTATTGGTGAAGTTATTTGATCAAAAGTACCTTATTTCTAAGCATTTTTCTTCAAAAATTTGAGATTTTTCAAGTTTCTGACCTCCTTACGCGTAACATACGTGAACAGTACGATTAAAAAGCTGTCTACAGTACTTTTTGTCCCTTCTATGCATAAGATTTGGTCAAAACCCTTTTCCTACGCGTAACTAGAGTCAAAACCTTGTTTCTACGCTTAACTTGGAAGTCTACGCCTAAATCCTACGTGTAAGTCTCTTACCTATGCCTAAGTCCTACGCTGAAGTTACATCCTACGCACAAGTTGCCTTTTTCTACGCAGAAGTTCAACCTTACGCATAAGAGTTAATCTTACGCGTAAGTTGCCAGAATCTACGCTTAAGTTTCATCAAAGGTCTTCTCCTTGTGTTACGGTGACTCAGTACTTCCCTAGCTTGGATAAGTTAGTGGAATACTTCGACTTCGGATATCTTTCAAGCTTGGATAAGTTTGAAAGATTTGTTTGGTTGTCTAAACCTTACGCATAAGTCTAAACTTACGCATAAGCCAAAGCTTACGCGTAAAGAGGAAACTTACGCATAAACTCTTTGTTTACGCATAATCTACTCTTTACGCATAACCTAAAGTTTACGCGTAAGATTATTGTTACGCGTAAGATTTCAACTTACCCCAGGGATTTTGAACTTAACGAAAGGAACGTGCATTTCAATTTTCTACAAAGATCCATTATTACACAAGTGTTCAAAGATGTCTCAACCACCACATTACTACTTCTCTAATCCTCAGCAACAGCAACATCAACAGTATCAGCAACAACAATACCATCAGCAACAATCATATCAACAACCTTCACATTCACACTTTCATCAACAACCGTTTAATCCACAACCACAATATCTCATGATGCAACAACATCAAATCATTCCTCAACAACAACCATATCAAAAGTCACAACAAAACACTCAGTTTTCCTCCAAACAACCTCACTGGTTTGATAGAATGTGTGAAGTTATTACAACTCAACAATCCAGACATGAGGCAGGATCACTTGAAACACCTCCAATGCTAACACTTGGGAACTATGTTCAATGGTCAAGTCGATTCTTACGATTTCTTGAACTAAAGAAACCTCATGGGAAATTCTTGAAACAAGTGATACTTGAAGGACCATTTGAGTGGCCAACAAGATTTGAAATTGGTGATCCAACTGCTGATCCTCCACGTCCTCCTGGTGATAGACCTCTTCCAGAATCTCAACTCACAGAAGAACAAAGATTACATCGTGAAGCTGATGAGTATGCCATGGCTTATATACTTCAAGGTATACCTAATCCAATTTATCGAAGTGTCGATGCTCAGAAAACAGCCAAAGCTATGTGGGAACATGTTCATCTCCTTATGGAAGGCACTCAATTGAACAAAGATGATATGGAATCCAAACTCTACATGGAATACACTGACATCACAATTGAACCAGGAGAGTCACTTGAATCCTACTATCATCGTTTCACAAATGTGGTCAATGATCTGGAACGTCACAAAATCACAGTACCTAGGATAGCAGTGAACTCCAAATTCGTTGGTAGTCTTGGTCCTGATTGGCATAAATATGTAACATTTGTTCGACAAACCAAAAATCTTCATGATGCACCATATGGTTTGTTGTATGATTTTCTGAAACACCATGAACCTGAAGTGGAAAAAGATAGAGCTCTTCGAGGAGGATACTCACCATCACCAACACCAAATTCTTTGGCACTCGTAGCTCAATCTCCCTATGCTCCACCACCTATGTCAAATCATGCATATGTTCAAGAGCAAAACTACTTCAGTTATCCACAATCTTCTACCTCGAACCAAATGGTCCCTTATGATTCATCTCTACAGAATACTTCTACTCAACTTGTTCCATTAAACAACAATGATGCAGTGTATTACTCCAACTCCAATGAAGATGACGATGATGACTTTAATACTTTGAATCAGGGACTTGCTCTTGTTGCTCGTGCTTTCAGCAAATTCTCCAACAAAACAAACAACCGTCAACGTTCGTCTTCTAACACAAGGAATCAAGCTGTTGTCAATGATGGAAGAGTGGAAATTCAGAATCGTAACTATGGTCGATCTGGTTCAGGAAGTTCTTCAGGAAATTTTGGGAATGGTCAGAGGTTTAATAACAATGGGGGGTTCAGGAACAACTCAGGATCTTCTTAGCAAAGGTCTGAACCAGTTGCAACTAGGAACTCCAACTCAGGGAATGCAGTATGGTGCTATAATTGTAATGAACAAGGTCATATAGCGACAACATGTCCCAAACCGAGAACTCGGGGTAGTAAGTTTCACAAGCAGGCATTACTCATGGCTCTTCAAGATGAAAAAGATGGACATTTCCCTGAACAAGATAACAACTTCATGGCAAATGTGAACAATGATGATGACATGGAAGATCTGGAAGCCAATGCAGCTGTGATGCTTATGGCCAACATGCAGGAACTTCAGTTTAATGATTCAGGTCCAGTGTATGACACTGACGGCTTGTCTCAGGTACATGACCAAACAGCATGCCTAATACATGAAATAGCCTCACCCTCTGCTTCTGAATCAGATATGGCGCAAGTTGTTCCATCTAACTCATCTTCATCTTCTCAAACAGATGAACAAATAAGCACAGTTGTCATATTTGATGATGACACAGCTGTTTCATTTGATGATCCTATTGAGAATGATAAACATGATCATATAGAACAACATGAACCATCATTTGATCCAGACCCTGACCTCATATTGTTATCTAAACAACTGGATGCACAACAATTGCAAATCATAAAATGCAACGAGAAAAACAAAGTTTTAAAAGAAAAAAATGCGTCACTCGCAATAGATATTGAGTGTTATAAAATTCAACTTTCAAATCAGGAAGACAAGATTAAACATGCAAAAAGTTTTGAAAAAGCTTTTCAAGATTCTTATAACAAAGAGCAAGATCTTCAACACAAAATGCAAGATTTAATTGAGTCAAACGGAAAGTTGATTTCTAAACTTGAAAGTGAAAAGTGTGAACTGAAAATGCAAGTTGAACGTCTTCAAACAGTACTTTCAAAAACTGAAACAGAATTGTCCAATTGCAAAAAGGATTTTTGTGAACATAAAATACGAAAAAGGAAGTACATAGATAACTTACTTGGTGAGATTGTTGATCTTGAAAAACAACTCAAAGAATTTCGTCACATTGTTTACAAACACGGGAATTCTGTCACAACAATTCAGAAATTTTCTTTAAAACTGAGACCCGATAAAGGATTTGCACTTTGCGATTTCAAATCAATGTTTCTTCACACAGCATTCAAAGAAAATCCTAAGATTTACAGTATGGACCACATGCTTGATAATACGATTGTGCGTGCTGTTGTGTTTGATACTGAGGAAGAAGAAGAACTTGAAGACGAGAGTCGATCAAAAATGAGTTATGTTCAATATTGGACACCATATGATTATTCACAAGCTCCACACATTTCTAAATCTTTTGTTCCTCAAAAGGAATTACCTGAGAAATCATGGTATGTCACAGAGTCATATGTTTCATCCTCTAATGCAGCCCCTGTCCAAACTGTAGCACAGGTAAATGGTCCTTTACCATCATCCGGTGAACTTACACCTTTACCGAAAAGTTGTCGTGTCTTAAATTATTTCAAAACTTTTATGGAAGACATCAAAATTTTGGAGGAAACAATTGAACGTAATTCTGAAATAAAAATTGAAACTTTTCAATCCGCTTACAAGCGAGAAAAGAGAGATATTTTTCAAAAACAAATGTTGCCAATTGGCAAACACCTTCGTCTCTGTGCTACACGTTGGGATCAGGAACTTCAAAACGAGGTCAAAAATATGATAAACGTTTTCAACTCTACTGAAAATCAGATTTTGGTTCAAAAGCAAAGAAATAGAAATTTAAAGAATGATGCTGATCGACTCTTGGAACAAGTTCTCAATGCTGATATTTTGTCTGTTATCATGAATGATCTCTATAAATCTGGTACTTCTATGCTTATGGATGATCTTTGTGTTGATAATAACTTGTTGAATATGGAAATTGAGACACTTAAACAGGAAAATGACAAGCTGAGAATAACAAATGATGATGTGACAAAACAATTTTCTAAAGAAATTTTTCAACTCAAACAAAGGCTTGAATGGTGTCAAGCTCAAAGTATTGAAACGGAATTGAAACTTCAAAGTCAAAATATTTCAAACTCTTGTCAACTTTGCAAAAACAATGAGTCTTTCAAAAGTCTGTGTCTCAAATACGAGAAAGAAATTGCGGATTTAAAAATTGAAAATGTTGCATATCAACAAAACCACGAAGACATCAAATATTGCAATGGTGTACTTGAGTCAAATATTCAGGATAAGAATCACATCATCATTGATTTGAAAGAGAAAATTAAGATACTCCAAAAAGGAAAGTTTGTTGACACCACGGTGATAGCACCAGGATTGTATCAATTAGACAAAACTGCTAAAGGAAATGTTGTTCAGAACACTAATGTTGATAACTCCACTTCTACAGGACTAGTCTCCACTAATAGCGTTAGCAGACCCAAGTGAAAAAGTAAAAAGAAGAATAGGCTCTGGCAACGTAAAAGAGGATCACTAGAAGCTCAAGAAGTAGAAGATCAACTTAGGAATTTGAATAAAACTCATGTTGCATCAGATTTAGATTCTAATCTGGCAAATTGTAATCAAAATCTATATGTAACGAATGATGAACCTTTGAATGTTTTGAATATTAATGCATCTTGTGTGTTTTGTCGTAAAAGCGTATCATCTGGTTATCATACAAAATGTATAGCTAATTCTCTTCTTTATCGTCATAAGAAACGTAGGACACGCATTCCTTCTAGGCCCACTACTGCCTCTAAGTCTATCTTAGGAAAGCCGCCTTCTATGGTTTCTAATGAAGTTGAAGTTACCCCAATAAGTGCAGAGAACAAATCTAGGAATAAGCCAACTACTTGTGAATTCGCCATTAAGAAAGCAAGAACTAGTTGGAATTGGCAACGTTGGTTACAACATAAACCAGACTTTAAATGGATTCCTAAATTGTTGAAAATCTGTGCTTCTAACCAACAGGAACCCGCACTTTCTTTGGGTTCCATCCGTGTCGTCTTCTTGTGATGCAGGTGGTACAGATTGTTCTCTGGATTGTTGATAGCGGATGCACTCGACATATGACAGGCAATCTCAAACTGTTACACAACTTTGTATCAAAGTTCATTGGTACTATCAGATTCGGGAATGATCATTACGCTTTAATCATGGGATATGGTGACTATGTCAGTGGGAACATTGAAATCAGTCGTGTTTATTATGTGGAAGGCCTTGGACACAACCTTTTCTCTGTTGGTCAGTTTTGTGATGGGGATCTAGAAGTTGCATTAAGTGAGAAAAGTTGTTTCGTTCGAGACTTACAAGGAAACGATCTAATGTCTGGATCACGTGGTTCTAATCTTTATACAATATCAATGTCAGATATGATTGCTACATCTCCGATATGTCTTCTCTCCAAAGCAGAATCGACTAAATCTTGGTTATGGCACAAACGTCTTTCGCACTTGAATTTCAAAACCATGACTGAACTTGCTTGCACAAACTTGTTGATGGATTTCCAAGATTCCGTTTTACCAAAGATCACTTATGTTCAGCCTGTGAACAAGGAAAAAGTACTCGGGCTCATTTTCCTAATAAACCTGAGCACAGTACGAATCATGTTTTACAATTGCTTCATATGGATTTGTGTGGCCCGATGCGTGTTCAAAGTATCAACGGTAACCGCTACATTCTTGTAATTGTGGATGATTACTCCAGATGGACTTGGGTTTATTTCTTACAAAGTAAAGATCAGGCTCCTTCAATGATCATCACCTTTCTCACTAAAATTCAAGTTCAGCTACGCAATACGGTACGAATAGTCAGAATTGACAATGGAATTGAATTTAAGAATTAGACACTTCGGTCATATTTTGAGAAAGTGGGAATTGAACATCAAACATCTATTCCTAGAAGCCCAGAACAGAATGGAGTTGTTGAAAGACGAAACAGGACATTAGTGGAAGCTACTAGAACTATGTTGATTAATGCTCAATTACCAGATTACTTATGGGCGGAAGCTGTTTCAACCGCATGTTATACCCAAAACCGTTGCATGATCACAAAACGCCATCGAAAAACACCTTATCAAATTGTTCTCAAAAGAAAACCGAACATCGATTACTTTCATGTATTTGGAGCACTTTGTTATCCGAAAAATGATCGTGATGATTTAGGTAAACTTAAAGCAAAGGCTAACATAGGAGTGTTCGTTGGATACTGTGAAAATTCTAAAGGTTTTCGGATTTGGAATCGTCGAACAAGAGAAATTCAAGAAACTATTCACGCTAATTTTGATGAACTCACACAAATGGCTTCTGAGCAACACAGCTTAGGACCCGAATTCAACCGTCTTAACTCTCCAGAATCTTTGGCTGAACCATTGCCACTCAACCGCAAAGAATTGGAAACCTTGTTTGCTCTACTGAGGTCTTACCTAATTCCGCTGCTCAACCTGAAAATATTCCAGTACCTGACTCACCTCAACAAACAACTACAACTGTTGAGAAAGACGGTCCTCCAATTGCATCACCATTTACAACAGAACAAACAGTTTCTAACTCCCGACAATCAGCTGAAGATCCTACACCACAATCAGTTCCACAACACGAAGAGCATGATCCTGATGCGTTCTTTAACCCGTTTGCACCGGATCCTACCTTTCCTGATATAGCTGAGTCGTCTACACGCAATTTGGATCCTGCTAACATGCGAGATACTTATCAACTACACCCTTCAACACACAAATGGACTCGAGATCATCCACTAGTTCATATTATTGGCCATCCAGATGCACCTGTAATGACAAGACAACGACTTCACACTGATGGAGAAACTTGTATCTATGCACTCACAGTTTGTCATGAAGAACCTAAGAACATTAAAGAAGCAATGACTTATGACAACTGGATTGAATCTATGCAAGAGGAATTTCAGCAATTCATAAGACTAGAAGCCTGGGAATTAGTTGAAAGACCTGACGGAGTCTTTGTCATTGGGTTAAAATGGATTTGGAAAAATAAGCTAGATGCTGAAGGCACTGTCATACGCAACAAATCACGCCTGGTTGCGAAAGGATACTCCCAACTAGAAGGACTTGACTTTGCAGAATCCTTTACTCCAGTGGCTAGACATGAAGCTGTTCGGATCTTTTTGGCCTACGCTGCACACAGGAACATGATTGTTTACCAAATGGATGTGAAAACAGCATTTCTTAATGCAGAATTCCGTGAAGAAGTTTATGTAAGCCAACCAGATGGCTTCGTTGATCCTGAGCGTCCAAACCACGTTTACCGACTCAAAAAGGCACTCTACGGACTTAAGCAAGCCCCACGGGCGTGGTATGACAAACTGTCCACTTTCTTGCTGGCCAATAAATTTTCTAAAGGTTCGGTGGATCCAACACTATTTACAAAAACCTACGGGGAGGACTTACTTGTTGTTCAAATATATGTCGACGACATTATTTTTGCCTCAACAAAAAGAAGTTACTCTAATGATTTTGCAAAATTAATGAAAGATAATTTTGAAATGTCCATGATGGGTGAACTTTCGTTCTTTCTAGGACTACAAGTTCATCAATCACCCCGTGGAATTTTTATAAATCAGTCCAAATATGCTCTAGAAATTTTAAAGAAACATAGAATGATGACTTGTGATACGTATAATACACCAATGGGCTATACCACAAAACTAGATGCTGACTTACATGGGATACCGGTTGACCCTACCAAATACCGCAGTATGATTGGGTCACTCATGTATCTCACAGCTAGTAGACCTGATATAGTATTTGCTGTCTACATGTGCTTTCGCTATCAGTCTAAACTAACTGAAAAACACCTCAGTGAGGTCAAAAGAATCCTTCGATACATAAAGGGAACCATTAACTTGGGAATCTGGTATCCGAAGGATTCTGGTTTTGAACTAATTGCTTTTTCAGATGCTGATCATGCAGGATGTTTAGACACACGCAAAAGTACATCTGGTGGATTACAGTTTCTCGGAGATAAACTTGTGCCATGGCAATCAAAGAAGCAGGACTGCACATCACTGTCGTCAACAGAATCTGAATATGTAGCCATGTCTGCTTGTTGTGCTCAAGTCATCCGGATGAGATCACAACTTAAGGATTATGGCTACCTATTCAAAAAGATTCCAATCTACTGTGATTCCAAAAGTGCAATTGCTATCTCCTGCAACACAGTTCATCATTGCAAATCCAAACACATTGATCTCCGTTATCACTTCATCAAAGAACATGTGGAAAAGGGTACCATTGAACTGTATTTTGTTGGGACTGAGTACCAATTGGCGGACTTACTTACCAAATCCTTAGCACCATCAAGGTTTGCTAGTCTAGTTCACCAAATTGGTATGTGATGTTTGACTCCAGATGATCTAGAAAAGTTTTTAAAACACAATTGATTGTCAAACATCAAAAAAAATTATCTTTGTAAATATCTTCTTGCAAAAAAAAAAAATGCAAGTATATACCACTCTTTTCAACACTAATTTTTGTAAAATGTCTTTTATTATTAAAAACAAGTGTTGAGGGGGAGGAAAAGTATTTTTTTTAATTTTCTCATAATATTTACTTTTATACTTGCATTTTACCAAAAATATTACGTTTTTATCCTAAAGTGATGCTTAAAAATTGTTTCGGGATACTCACCTTGACCATTATAATAAATTTTAAGATTGGTTAAGGCTACGGTCTAAGGTCGAGGGGGAGTAAAATTACACAAGTTGTTCTTGTTATAGACATGGTGTAGTTAACATAAGTTAAAATGAGAGTTAAATTGGGCATTAAGTATGAATGTTACATAAGGTTAAGGGACTACATGTGTCAATATTTGAAACTCATAATAACCTTTGGTCAAAACTAAGATTGACCGATCATTTACTGTACCTGCAAAATTACTTACACACATTTAAGATTTCACCAACCATCATCAACGACTCACAATCATTCGATTAATCCGATTATCTATCTTCAAATCTGTAAGTGCCACAACGTTTTGATCATGATTATTAACAACGGTTTTTAATTTTACCTTAATCCAACGGCTAGTTTGTCCATTATCATTCGAATTAGCTTTAGGGTTTTGCTTAGGATCGAACCCAGAAAGTTGTGGTGATATAGTTAAATTGGTTTGTGGGAAACGTTCTTAGGATACTTATAAACATGTTGTTATACTCAAATCATACCCAGAAACACTGAATTGATGAATTTGAATTTAGGGTTCATACGAGTTTTTTAGGGATTCTTGATTTTGAGTGTTATGATGTTAATTGATGATGGGGATTGTGTCAGTATATGCATAGGAACTTGATCATGTGGCTTAATTGCTTTAGAAACATCTCTTGAATCATGATTCTTCGATTTAGGGCTCGGTGTCACTAGCAGTTTTGATCTTTTGATTTTGTGGATAAAAGTTGTTATAATTTGGACCATATGTTCCTAAGCATGTAAGAAACACTTGCCCTAAGTTAATTTCAACCCAGAAACTTGATTGAACCCGTTGGTGAATGTGTGTTCATACGTTCTTACGCGTAACTCTGAATCATGACACGTTTACGCATAAAGTTGTAGGTTTAAATGTGTTAGGGATGTGATTGAACTTAATATTGATCAGTGGCTGTGTTTTACACTTTCAGGAATCAAAAGACACGATTTTTCAAAAGGTGATTTGCGTCAAATACGTATCTACGCATAAGATGTTCATCCTACGCGTAAGATTGATTCTTACGCGTAAGATTCGACACGTTGAAAAACATTGTCTTAGATAAGACAATGTTTACGCATAAAAGATAAACTTACGCATAAGTCTTGATCTTACGCATAAGTCTTGAACTTACGCATAAGTCAAAACCTACGCATAAGTTATATCTTACGCATAAGGTTAATTCTTTGCATAAGCTCATATCTTACGCCTAAGATTTTATCCTTTGCATAAGATTAAGCCTACGCATAAGATTTTCCTTACGCGTAACATATAAGGTTATGCGTAGCTTTTGCTCTTACGTATAAATTCATTTCTTACGCATAAGTAATGTTATGCGTAAGTTTTCCAACTTACGCGTAACATTGTCAAAAGTCATGAAATTTTCTAAGTGTTGTAATATTTCTAATGTGTAACCTCTTGTAATGATAAACTCATGTTGTAACTAGATTGTTATAAGTTTATCCCATGTGTTAACTTCTAAAACCACAAGTTTGTCATATAACAAAAGTTTTTCACACACAAACACCCACTGATCAATTCAAAATATGCACAATCATGTAATTGAATGTCTGAGCTAACAAAGTAAATCATTGCCATGTTTGTGTTTGTTTATGATCAATTCAGATGGCAGAACATAATGACATTCCATATGGACCAGAACCTGAACCAAAACTCTCATGGGAAGAAACTTTTCCCGAAGATTACACCAGGAAGATAGGCAAGAACAACTTACGAATCAACTTCAACAAAATCACATGCAATGAATCCTCATGCATTGTAGCAGTGGATGCTCTCCTTTATCATCCCAACAAGCTCTTGTTCACTAAGTCAGCATCAGTGTCCTGCTTCTACATACACCAATTTTGGCATACACTCCAGCTAGACCTTGGGGAAGCATCCTTCACTTGCATGCTTCATAACAGACAGGTTACTGTGGACATAGATACACTTAGGAATGTTCTTGGGTTACCCAAACTTGGCCCAGATGAAGAATATGATCAAGTACCTACCGAGGAAGAGCTGATAGAGTGGTTACGGGATATTGGCTACGATGAATCAGAAGAAGTAGTAACAAGACACTCTAGGGTCAACATCAGATTTCTTCCACAACCATGGAGAACCTTGTACATTCTGATTGCCAAGTCCTTATTTGGCAGAGACACTGGCCATGAACACCCCAAGCTCCAACACCTCAAACTCTTATGGGCCGTGGCAAACGTCAAGAGGTGGATTATGCCAGCATTATCTGGGAAGACCTTGTGTGGCACATTCAACACAAGACCAACAACATTCCATTTGTTCGTTTCACCAAACTACTCATCAAAAGCTTCCTTCGTGAGTATGAAGATATTCCACAAAGACTTGATGATGAAGCCAAGCACACTTTCAGAAATGAGGAAACTCTCAAAATTATTAAGAGACTTGACACCAGCACTCGTAAACAAGGAAAGAAATTTCCCGATTATCTCTTGAATGACAAAGTGAAGCTTTGCAAGAACTACAAGTACTACCTTCAAGCTCTCGAGGAAGACAAAGTTGGCTTCTTGGACGAAGTTGTTCTACCATCGTTCATGCAGAAGAAGGGAAAGAAAGGTAGCAAGACTGGGAGCTCCGCCAGTTCTACCCAGTCTAAACAAAAGAAGAAGGGTACTCTTAAGAGAAGACTTCCTGTCAAGAAACCTAAGTCCATTCCTGAACCTACACAACCACCTTCTCCAAAACCATCTGACTCAGAAACCGAATCCGACGAAGGTCCAGTGTACAGGGAAGCCTATGCCAATATCAACGATAATGTTAATCTTGAAGATATTGATGATAAAGACTTGACGTTCGAAGATTGGGAAAAGGACATTGATGAATTTGCTGATAATGCTGAATACCCAGCAGATCTCAATCAAAGACCTTTCACTGAAGCAGAAACAAAGTTGGAAGAAGAAAGGATCAGGAAAGAGAAGCTGAAGGAACCCATGACATCTGAACAAGAGTCTGCTCACTCAAACTTAGGTCTTTCAGTTGAAGAAGAAAACGAAAGAACTCTCAAGCTGGGTCTCCTCCACAGCAAGATAGATGCATTCCAAGCTGATCAACCTCCACCTCCATTGTTCTCTCATACTTCCGAAGCTGGCGGATCTAGCAGCATTCCTGAGTCTACTACAGGAATCAATACTGATTTGCTCGTCTATGACAATCCTTCAGTATCACCCACAGACTTAGAAATGATCAGTGCTTCAGCAACAGGAGAAGAGGAAGAGGAAGATCCCATGGATACTGATGCTCCACATTTGCTGTCTATAGAAGAAATGGAGCTCAGAGAGAGGGCTCAAGAAGAGGAATTAAAGAAAAAGCAGGAAGCTGAAGAGGCTAGGCTTGAGGAGCTAGCCCAAGCCAAATTGGATGAAACAATTCGGATGGAGGAAAGCAGAAAGGCTGAAGAGGCAGCTAAGCTGGCAGAAGATAAGTTACGAAAAGAAGAAGAAGCCAAGCTTGCCGAAGATCTGAGGCTTAAGGCAGAAGCAGCCAAATTAGCCGAAGAACAAAAGCTTATGGCCGAAGCTGACAAACTGGCAGAAGAACAAAGATTGATAGAGGAAACAGCCAAAGCAAAGAATGTTGAACAACCCGAATCACAAAGAGGAGATGATAAGGACGTTACTACCAACATTGAATCTTCACAATCATCACCTCCAGCATCCGAATCTACTCATGACAAATCAATCAAGAAACCTGCAAGTACCAAAGCCTCTGCTGCATCCAAGTTAATAAAGAAAGCGTTTAGACAAGTTCATGATAATAAGAAAAACAAACTAGAAGATCAGGTTGCATCTCTAGCAAGCCAAGTTGCTGAACTGACTAAGCTTAATACGAATGTCCAAGAGCTGCAAGAAAAGGTTGACACCTTCTTAGCTAAGGATGTGCAAGAGAACTTGGAAGCCACTCTAGCTGCTCAAGCACATCAGTATATGGAACAACACTTAGTGGCTGAGTTGAAAGAACTACTGGCACCTATGAGAGATGAACTCACAAAGTTTGCAGAACAAGCAGTCAAGAAAGTGATCAGATCTACCTCGTTTACTCTTCGAGCTGACAAATCAACTTTACCACAACCGGGGTTATCTGTGGATGAATTAGAAGCCCAGCTCTTAAACAAATTGACAAGTAAGTTTACATTGTCACCTGAAGAAGCTAAAGTTCTGGAAGCTTTGAAAGCCAAAATGACTAAAGAGACCTGCAGCACTGAGGCCGATAAGCTGAAACGTCCAAGAGATGATGAAGATCAGGACCTTAACTCTCAGGCAAAGAAACAAAAGCAAGCCGAAGGACCCTCATCTCAACCAAAAGCACCAGTCATCCCTCCAACTACAACAACATCTTCACAACAACCTAAGGCATCTAGTTCCGGTCCCAAAGCACATGACCATTTTGAATATACAGGTGGAGACAAGATTCCTCTTACCGATGAAGTGCCAGAACCGTCATCTACAAAGAAGAAAGAAAGGAAGCGAAAACATCATCAGCACAAACCAGACACCTCGTCAAAAGGCTCAGAGCCTAAGAAGCCAAAACCCGTTCTCAAATGGCTAGACGAAGATGAAACCGCCGATTACTCATGGTTTGACAAGATGATCAATTCGCAACCACCACTTGCTGACAATCAAGAACCTCTCGATGGTCGAACAGTGGAATACGCTCAGTTGATTCAACAAAAGTTTCAGATGAAAAAGATGAACAAGAAAGAGCTACGAAGAATCAAGAATGATGCGTTCAATCTTCTGAAAGATCGGTCTGCTAACTCCATCGAACTCGAGTACCATCTTGAAAATATTGCTCGAGCCATGTCAAGCAATATTGACTGGGTCAATCCTGAATCTTATGTTGATCCGGTCACAAGGAAAACCGCACCATACATAACTGACTGGTCGAAACCTCTGCCTATGATTGGGAAGCCAAAGGAACCAAAGATCCCTTACAAGTTCTTCTTCAACAACGACTTGGAATTTCTGCAACTCGGCAGCAAGATTGAGAAGAAGTACATTACATCACTTGCCTTTCTCCCTGCAGCAAGATACCTCAACAATGCAATCGAATAAGAAGCCTCTGCCTTATTCATCGATAAAGTTGTTGACTATGACCGGAATGCACTCTACGTCATACATCATTGGCCAGCTAACCGGGCATAGTATTATCGAAGCAGCAGACTCAATCAGACGATGGGTAATGTGACAAGTGAGTTGAAGATTGTCTCAATTCAGTTCATTTCGACGGTCACTCACTTTGGGTACCCCTTCCTCAGCAAACTCATACTCAAAAGACTTGATGAAAAAGAGTATGAGATTTCCGAGTCAGACTTTCCACGACTACTCCTAAACGACATAGAAGATATGTACCTGCTCAAAGTTCAAGGAAAGCTCTGCAACTTACCAAAACCAATGCAGCTTGCCTTTATCACTGCTCTCCTAATCTTCATAAGACAAATTGTCATCAGAGAAAGAGTAGAAGATCTTCAACTAGGAGTGGAAAGTTATCAGAAGAAGCTGAATCTCACCAAACCAAACCTGTTCGACATCCCCAACCTTCAACACTTATCTCAATACTCCTTGATCAGGCATCCGGCATTTGGGTTCACATACCGCAGTGTCAACGGTCGTAACTGCTTCATGGGCTATGAAGAAATACATAAGTTCTGTGATGAAACCCTGAAGTTTGTCAGAGACGGCATCAAAAGCAGATTAGATGACATCGCACTGGGTAAATCTAAAAGGTGGAACACCGATGAGGCCAGGGAAGCTCGCAGATTCATAACAAGGATAGAGAACCGGTTGAAGCGCAGGGATCAGTTTCAGAGATTGGAAAGCTATATTGGAGGAAGACCTGGATTTCCGGTGTTGACATTTCAGAGACCTGAATGGTAGAAAGTTGTAAGAATTTGATTTGATTTGTCAATGTTATACTTCATAATGGCTTGTGCACAAATTACAGTGCACAACCCGAACTTGTAAAGAAAGGACCCTGAGGTACGCATCAGTGCCTCAATCCTAATATAAGTAGCGAAGGCTTCTTACTTTTGAGTAGAATTAATCAAATGTTTATGATTTTTCATAATTCTGCTCAAAAGGACAAGTATTTTACCTTAATAAGACCTAATCACTTGTTGAGGGGGAGCACTTGTCAAAACAAAATACTTCGTTCTAATTCAAAAGTTCTTGGTGAATCTCCCCATAAGACTCAAAAAGGCATATTTTAATCTAAAAGATTGTCAAAAACATCATGTCATATGTTATTTTTTAGGGGGAGAAAATGAAAAAGTAATTAAAATATAAGAAGTCATAAGGCTTAAAGTTGTATCTTGTGCGAGCTAGACTCAGTAATAACCCAGGAATTGTTGAGACAATAAAAGTTAGTAATATCGAAAAGACTTATCCTCGACGGGTAATAACATCAAGTTAGTTACTAGAGCTAGTTGTCACCTAAAAGCTGACAATGTATCTCTTTAACTAACCACGTAAGCATGTCTCGAAAAGGATATGTCTTAGTAGAAATGTACCGTCTCGAGAAACTTTCTGTGGACTTGACCAGGCCGGGTAATAACTTCAAGCTAGTTTAACTAGTGATGTAAGCGTGTCTCGAATCGGTCTTGTTCACGAAAAGTGGATCAATTCAAAATGCTTGCTCCTCCCGCATGTGCAGATTTATTAAATATGTATGAGCACATGTGAAGGGGGAGCCCTTCAAAAATGTACACAAAACTCTCAAAGTGTTAACCAAAATATTTGATTATCACAAACACTTTGAGAGATTTTCAATCAAAGGTTTCTTGGCTACTGTCGGTTAATCAAGGAGTTATAAGGTGATTAAGATAGAAAAAACCGTCCTATGATCCGCCAGATCTGGAGGGATCTACCCAAGGACATCTCCCATAGTTAGAATTAGAAGTCCTTAGGTATGATACGAAAAAAGGAGGAAAGAATGAAAGGGAAAGAAGGAGTTGAAGAATTAAAAAGAAATGTAAAGAAAAGGGTGAAAACAAATAGCCCTCCATATGTTCAACCTTAGGGCAAACACCGGGTTCAATACATATGCTACTGGTTGTTGCAAAAGACAACACCGGTATTCAAGATAAAGTCGTCATGGACCCAGTGACGCAATGCACGAAACCTTGTTAACCACTCAAGTTCTCTTAAAAGAGCTTGTTTCATTCTCATGGGGAACCAGTGTAACCTATCAACCTATCTCTTAGAGATGGTTGATATTGAAGCAGGAGACCCCTCCCTAGTCTCCGCATAGGAAACTTAAGTGTGCACTTATAGAGTCTAGAGCCTTGAGATACATCAAAGATCTCTTAGGAACACTTAGTATTTCTACAACTGGTGTTCTACATCAATGGACACCAGCTGTAAATTATCGAGTCCTTCGTAGATCTTAGCAATCTGCCTAGAACGTTTATGAGAGGATTACAAATGTATTTCTCAATGATTGAACGGAAACTCCTGCCAGGGTCAACATCAAGCAGCCCTGATAGCAGGTCACTTCGGTAACCCCACAAGGGTTACGCTTAGTGTTTGCGGTGGTTCCATAGCGGTCTACAGTCGTGGAGTGATCCCCAGCGACTCACCCAGTCATTGAGCTACTTAGTAGGTCTTGCAAGCTCCTTCGGGAGTATCTGATATTGGAACGGCCTTGATAAGGATTAGAAGGAGTCTTCACACTATGCTGTTGACGAATTCTAATTCCTTATCTGTAAGTACCGGTTATTTATTGCTAACTGTTTACTTGCAGGTACCTCACTTCCATGATGGTAGATTCCAACATGCTCATACGTACATCTTGAAGCAAATGATAGCTCCCTTAGAAATCTTAGTACCACAAAGTTCAAAGAAAGATTCTACGTCAATAAAGAAGAATCTACAAAGTATAAAGACTTAAAGATCTCAGAATATGAAAAGGAACTTCGTCTACGTAAAAGTCAAAGTCCAAAGATGTATGAGTATGTTGGAATGGCGGACAACCACCACAGACGCAGGAGTGACGAACGGCAGACTGCTTCATAACACAATCACTACACCAACACCAAAGAACAAAGACATAGAGCAAAGTGCATTTATCATTCAACCATTTTGAAGACGTCTAGAGTTTTACATGTCACAAGTCAACGACAACGATGAAGACGTCAAGCAACCGTGATGACCGACCCTTAGGGGGAGATTGTTGGGATCATACTTTTGTATTTTAGTCAAGTCTCGGTCATTACCTTTTGTAATAGGTTGCTTAGTTATTTATTTCACTAAGTTAATGTTACTAAGCTTAAGTAGGCTAGTCCATGGGCCTTGAAAGCCCACGTCAAGGAGTAAGAGGGAGGAAGGGAGTGTTGCCCTACTCCTCCCCTTATAAATACTAAGCTCATGTACACTTTATTATTGTTGGTTATTTGAATTTCTTAGTGAAACTCTTGTTCTTACAATCTTCATAATCTTATAATCAACCATCTCTCATTCTCATCTATTTTATCATACTTGTGTTTACTAAATGGTGACTTAACAACAAGATTGTGAAAGATGGACTTGTCAGAGGACTACCAGAGAAAAGATTTAAAAATGACCAAACTTGTGTTGCCTGTCTAAAAGGAAAGCAACACAGAGCTTCATGCAAGACCAAGGCATTCAATTCAATCAATCATCCACTCTTTATGCTGCATATGGACTTGTTTGGTCCTACCTCTGTGAGCAACATCAATTTGAAGAAGTATTGTCTAGTTGTAACTGATGATTTCAGTAGATTCACATGGGTTTTCTTTTTAAGTACCAAAGATGAAACAACAGGCATTCTTAAGACATTCATCACTCAAGTTGAAAATCAATTTGAAAAGAAAATCAAGATCATCAGGTGTGACAATGGGACAGAGTTCAAGAATAAAGTTATGGATGATTTCTGCAGAGACAAAGGTATTAAAAGAGAATTTAGTGTTGCAAGAACTCCTCAACAAAATGGAGTTGCAGAAAGAAGAAATAGAACACTAATTGAGGCGGCTAGAACCATGTTAGCTGATTCCAAGCTTCCAGTGACTTTTTGGGCTGAAGCAGTTAACACTGCTTGTTACATTTAGAATAGGGTTTTAGTGGTCAAAACAAAGAACAAGACACCTTATGATTTGTTCAAAGGAAGACCTCCTACTTTGGAGTTTATGAGGCCATTTGGGTGTCATGTTACTATTCTTAATACCATTGATCATCTGGGCAAATTTGAAGAAAAGTCAGATGAAGGCTTCTTTGTTGGATACTCTATGGTTAGCAAGGCTTTTAGAGTCTATAATTTAAGAACAAAGAAGATTGAAGAAAACTTGCATGTTCAGTTTCTTGAAAATAAAGCAAACATGGCAGGTTCAGGACCAGATTGGCTATTTGATCTTGAAACATTATCAAATACAATGAATTATGTTCCTCTCACTTCAAGTACTGGAGACAAAGATCTTGAAGATTCAGAATAATTCATTGATGAAGATGAAGCTTGCAAAGATGATGAAGATCAAATTGTTATGCCACTTTGGGACTTTGGTGATAATTCTAAAAAACCAAGTGATGCAGATGGTGTGAATAAAGAAATTCCTACTAGCAGTGGTAACTCAATTCCCACTGCTACACCAGAAGTGTCCACTGTAAGCCCAAATGTGGATCATACTTCTCAGGAATCACCAAGTGATGATGCAGAGATCTCAAACATGCCTACAACATATGATATTCCTAGCACATCACAGTCTACAATTAACAAGGTGCATCCACTTGATAATGTTATTGGTGAACTTCAATTAGGTGTGAAAACTAGAAGACAGACAAAGAAAGATGATATTCATGGATTCATAAGTAAAGTGTATGAGTCCAAGAAACATAGCAAGAAGAATGAATGTTTGTTTTTCTGCTTTCTCTCACAAGTGGAGCCTAAGAATGTGTATATGGCTCTAGGAGAATCTAGTTGGGTTGAAGCTCTGCAAGATGAGTTGCTGCAGTTTAAGCTTCAAAAGGTTTGGGTTCTTTGTGACTTGCCTGATGGTATGAAGGTCATTGGTACTAAATGGGTTTTCAGAAACAAGAAAGATGAAAGAGGCATTGTAATCAGGAACAAAGCTAGATTGGTTGCTCAAGGATACACTCAAGAGGAGGGTATTGATTATGAGAAGTGTTTGCTCCTGTTGCAAGGATTGAGGCTATTAGATTATTCTTAGCCAATGCATCATTTATGGGCTTTATAGTCTATCAAATGGATGTTAAAAATGCCTTTCTGTATGGAACTATTGATGAGGAGGTATATGTCTCTCAACCTCTAGGCTTTGAAGATCCTCAACACCCAAATAAAGTTTACAAAGTGGTTAAGGCTCTTTATGGCTTACATCAGGCTCCAAGGAAGTGGTATGAAACCTTAGCTACTTATTTGTTGAATAATGGGTTTCATAGAGGTAAAATTGATCAAACTTTGTTCATCAAGAAAGACAAGGGTGATATCCTACTTGTGCAAGTATATGTTGATGATATTATCTTTGGGTCTACTAAACAAGAGATGTGCAAAGAGTTTGAGAAGCTGATGAAAGATGAATTTCAAATGAGTTCTATGGGAGAACTTACATTCTTTTTGGGGCTGCAAGTACAACAGAGTAAGGAAGGCATATTTATCAGCCAAGATAAATATGTGGCTGAGATTATTAAGAAGTTCAAGTTTACTGATGCAAAATCTTCAAATACCCCTGCTGACAAGACCACTCACTTGTTGTTGAAGAATGCAAGTGGTACTAATGTTGATGTTCACACTTACAGATCTATGATTGGTTCTTTGATGTATCTTACTTCATCAAGGCCAGACATCATGTTTGTTGTATGTGCTTGTGCAAGATTTCAAGTGACTCCAAAGACATCACATATGACAGCAGTGGAACAGATTTTAGGTACTTGAAGACTTATCCTAATCTTGGATTATGGTATCCAAGAGACTCTCCAATGGAATTGATCACATACTCAGATAGTGACCATGCTGGTGCAAGTTTGGATAGAAGATCAACTACTGGAGGATGTCAATTTCTTGGATGTAGATTGGTGTCATGGCAGTGCAAGAAGCAAACTATGGTGGCTACTTCAACCACTGAAGCAGAATATGTTGCAGCTGCTAGTTGTTGTGCTCAGATCCTTTGGCTTCAAAATCAATTATTGGACTATGGGTATAATTTCATGAACACCATTATCTATATAGACAATAGTAGTACCATATGCATTATTAAAAATCATGTGCAACACACTAAAACTAAACATATTGAAATTAGACATCACTTTATTAGAGATTGTTTTGAAAAGAAGCTTATTAATGTTGTCAAGATTCATACTGATGACAACTATGCTGATTTATTAACAAAAGGGCTTGCTGTGGGTAGGTTTCAATACTTGGTAACAGGTATTGGAATGCTCAATCCATAAATTTTTGATGTCTAAATACTTTTCAGTGTTGCAGGATACTTTTTAGGTACTAATATTGTTTGTATTGTATGTATGGTTTTCTACTAACTTGTATGCAGAGTTATCAAGAGCACAGTGGTAATTAACAAACAACAGTGGAAAGATTGGTGATAATAGCAAGCAGAAAAGAGTACTTTTATTGATTATTAAGAAGAGTACATCACAACCATCAACAAAATATTGTCACCAAACAAGAAAACCATTACATCTGACATGAACCTACAACCTAACACCTACTCCATAGGTTTCTTTCCTTTTCCCTCATACTGCTGCTTGCCTTTGAAAATTTTCTTTCTCTTGTCATCAAAAGAGAGTTGTTTCCTTGGACAAGCAAGTCCCAAAACTTGCTTGGGAGGCCTTGGTACTTGAGTAGGCTTGTCTACAGCTGGCCACTTCATGTTGTTTATTGCAGATGTCCATGCTGTGGTGAGGGCCTTTGGGAGTTCTTTGGAAAGATCAAAGGTTGGATCATTATCATCATCAGATGAAGAGCTTGAATAAAACTCTAGAGATGGAGCAGGATCAGCTGATATCTTTTTATTGGGCTTCATGCTTGAAGATGTAGCAGTTGCAGCACTTGGTGGAAAAAATCCATTCCATCCAGCAGAGAGTTCTTCAGAGTCTGAGTAGTAATTGATTTCATCATCAGAAGAATCATCTGAGGAGATGTAGATTATTGGAAACCAACTCATGATGATGTATAGGGTTTGTGTTTATTGAAGAAGATTGTTGATGAAAGATAAAAGATGTTTTGAGCCCCCTTTTATATGCAAAGTCAAGGTCGAATTCTATTTAATGAAGGATATTTACTCCTACTTGTTTTGGTAGGTTGGTGGAGTAAATTTGGTTATTATCGGGTTGACTTTTGAAAGATATTTTTGTGAATAGTAACTTGGTTAAAAAGTTACTTTGGGTTAAGTTGAGCTGTTGAATACAACCCATATTATTGGAGTCATTGGAGTAATAAGGTGTGTATCATGGACACACAACAAATGGTTATTGATTCACCATGTCTAATCCACATAAGAATCAACTAGTCCAGAGCAAACGGCTACTGGTAAAGACTTATCAAATCCGTTTATGGTTGATAGTTTACCAAAAACTAGGTTCTCAACTCACCATACATCCATGTGATCAAGAGTTGGCTAGTCCATAGCAAACGGCTAATGGTAAAGACATATCAAATCCGTTGATAGCTGGTAGTTTGCTAAAAACTATAATAAGAGCAGCAAATTTTCATGTTTTAATAACCACTGCTCTTTGATATGTTGTGAAAATTTTACCACTGCTAGTTCATTAGTTACCACTGCAAGTGTAATTTTTCCACTGATGAACTAGCCGTTACAACTGTTGTGTCAGTAATCCATTTTTTACTAGCCGTTGTAAAATAACCGTCATTCCTTATTAATAGGGTAAAATCCTTTGTGAATTATCTACTTACTTATTATAAATTATTCTTTTTCCAAAGATAATTCTTTCTAAAGATAATTCACATTGCGCAACCTCCTCAAACCTTATTAGTATAAATTCATCATCATACGGCTTGCTTTTTATCTTGATTACTAACACTTTCATTCTCTTTTTCACAAATATCATGGCGATTCTAAAATTTGTCGAGGAGCACAACCAAGTGGCCTACTTATAAAGAGTCAATATAAATTTTTGATGTATCCAAGGTTTGTGCAAGCAGTGTTAAATGAGTTTCAACTGCAACCTCACAAAAGAATTTATGAACCTTCCACTCTTAAGCCAAAATTTTTTCAAAATATGTCTAAGGCTTCAGAACTTTGGAATGGGGAGGTTCATCCACTTTTCCCTCAAATGCTTGCTAAAATTTCTCAAGTACAGGGTGAGGATGCACCAATCCCAGCTGCATCTCAAAACACACCCACTATTGTTGTTCCACCAATTCAACATACACCTGCAGTCACTCACACTTATGAGAGAAGGTCTAAACAGCCAACTTCTATCATCTCAACATTGCATGTTGCTGAGCCTTTTGGTTTAGGAACAAGCAGTGGTGGTTCAAGGCTTAATCCTAGTCCAACTAGGGAAGAGCCTGAATCAATGCCTCATGATTCACCTCTCCCAGCAGGTTACACAGTTGGAAGTGATGAAGGCAGTGTGCAACAACATGAATTGATGGACATTTGTACCAAGTTAGTCAAGCAGGTTCAAGCTCTGGAGAAAGATCTGGCACAGACCAAAGAACAACATGCCACAGAGCTGAAAAAATTGAAGGTTGAGATTCAAAAATTGCAGATTGAAGTTGAGAATCTCAAGAAGCAAAGACCTCAGGTTGTATCATCATCATCTTCACCTTCAGATGAGTTTTCTGCAAGTTCTACTAAAGTTTTGGGAGATTCTTCCAAACAGGGGAGGAAAATAGATGCAGAGCTTAAGGGGAGGAGTAAAAATTTTGATAAAGATTTTGCTGAGCTCAATGATTCTGATAATGCTCAAGCAAAAGATGATGTAGCTGAGACTGAGGGGAGGAAATAGGATTTTGAAGATATAGATGCTGATGCAGGTTTTAACTTTGATGATTTAGTTGGAACTGCTCAACCAATTTCCACTGAAGCAGAACAAGTTCCAACTGATCAACCAATTACCACTGCAAGTGAAAATGTTCCCACTGCTAGTCAAGAAATTACCACTGCAGAGGAAGAAGCTGTCAGAAGAAGGTCTGTTAAAGGAAAGGCTATTGTAATTGCTTCAGATCAAGAGTCAAGAAAGATTTCTAAGTATGAACAAGCTCAGATTGATTTTGATGCAAGATTAGCAGAGCAACAACACGCTGAAGAGTATGAAAGAAAGAAAAAGCTTAAAGAAGATGAAGTTGCTAGCTTTATGGAAGCAACTAGGTTAGATAAACTTGAAGCAGTAATGGCACAACCACTTTCAGTTGTTTCACCTATGATCATGCATGAGAAACCTCCATTGTTTACTTATGTGCCTACAGAAGAAGAGATTGATTACTTGATTAACAATGATCAAATAATTAGGAAGAAGGCTATTGAACTGATTGCCAATACAACCTTGAATGAAGAACAAAGGTCTGCTCAACTTAAAGATTTCATTCAGATGAAGAATCAGCTGGCTCTTGATGAAATCATTGGGGATGTCAGAAAAGGTCAAAAGAAGCCAAGAAAACCTACAAAGGCACAGATTATTGCTGAGATGAAGACTTTTTGTTGCCATGTTGGTAATATGAAGATGGCTCAATTCAAAGGAATGTCACATGATCAGATTGAAGGAATTTATTACAGAATCAAAAGACAAGATAGTAAATTCATTCCAATGGATCAAGAACCAATAACATTAAAGGCAAAAAGGACTGGAGTGAGTCTTGAATCAAATGAAGCAAAGAAGTTGAAGACTCAGAAATCATCTCAAGCAGAAGAAGGTCCTAGCAAGTTGACAGAAGAGCAAGTTACAAACATGGTATTCATAGAGACTGATGTACTTAATGTTGAACCTCTATAAGCAAGATATCCAGTAGTTGGTTGGGAAATCTTTTCTGATAGTTTTGGTGTAGCTTGGAAGATCATCAGAACTGGAAGTATCACAAACATTTGCAGAGATTTTGAAGATATTGTTAGATCTTTTGATAGAGAAGATTTG
Organism: Artemisia argyi; assembly: GCA_030686995.1. Classification (NCBI taxonomy): domain Eukaryota; kingdom Viridiplantae; phylum Streptophyta; class Magnoliopsida; order Asterales; family Asteraceae; genus Artemisia; species Artemisia argyi. Next base: position 44,937,762 of record CM060685.1, on the reverse strand, counting down.
GATACCTTGTGGAGAATTGTTCAAGATTAGTTTAAGAAGGATGAACTTGTTGATGTCAAAGCTAAGGAGTTATGGGTTCACTTCAGAAGATTATAAGAACCTGATCCAAGTGATAGATATTGGAGATTTGAGGCTCATGGTACAAGGACTTTGTGGAAACTCTTTGATTCAAGTTTTGTGCATCATATTTCTACTCAAGATGGAGTTGATGTCTTTATGCTGGCTGAGAAAGAATATCCATTGAGAGCTGAAGTATTGACAGTTATGTTGTCAGAGAAGCTTAGATGCTGGGAAAGAACTCAAGCTGTAGATGATTTGATACAAAGGATTTATGATCAAAGTGTGAAAGCTGATAAAGAGTTAAGAAGAAGAAGATAAGTGTTTGGAAGAATTCCCATATCCTCATGTTTACTGCATACTTAAAGAAACTTATTGATTTAGGTATTAATCATAAGTTAGGGGAGGATTGTTGGGAATTATACTAACAGTTACCACAGCTAAGAGAAGATGTTACAACTGCAGAAGATTATAATTGCAGTGGAAACTCATTACCGCTGCAAGAACATATATTACCACTACTTATTAGATAACTGTTAGGAAACGTGTTATAGATAAATATAGAATAGATCTTGTGTATATCTTATTCTATTAGCTTTATACTTATCTTGTAGAAGAGGACTCCTTGTGCTATAAAAGGAGATCCTAGGTTAAAGGTTTAACATACATTTTTCTAGAGCTTCAAGGTGTAACCCTAGTGATATCAAGATCACTCGTATTATTATCATTAATAATATTGGAGCTAATAGTTTGTTTACATACATTGTTTATATACAACTGTCTTACTCACAATCAAACTTCTAAGTGTTACTAAGTAGATTCCGCATACTTAGTGATATAATTCAAAGTATCAATCTAACACAAGTTCAAGGTGTTTAGATCCATCAGAATTCCCGACACGGACCGGAATTTACGTGGGAACGTGAGGACGAGTTCCGGAAGAGATATCTGAAGCTTTTCACTTCGTAGATGAATTGTTCCGAGAGAAACCCGGGACGGGTTTCTTCTGAGACTGGGAGGATGTGACAACTGGCAATTTAGGGAGCCATTTTAAAAACCCGCATTACATTAAAGTTCGTTTATAAATTGTTATTTGAAATTTTATTCGCAACGAACTTGTAAGACCTATTTTATGGTTAATTATATTTAATATTGTTATGGGATTTGAGATTTATTTAATGATTTGTTATGGAAATATAAATGGTGATTTATTTTTGAATTCTCACTTGGTACTACGTTGACTCCGGCACTAGGATTACCTAACAGAAATGTTATGACTTGATTTTACGAGTTCGACAATATTTAATTACTTACGGAACGTTTCGCGTGATATTAGACGTTTTAAAATGAGTTCGGGTTTCGGACCGTGTGTTTTACACTCACCCTTATTTACCCACTCTTATTAGTAATATTATTATTATTACTAGTATTATTATTATTAAAAAGAAAAAAAAAAGAGTTTTCTTTTTTTTAGAGTATATTACAAAAATCGTCTTTGTGGTTATCACCACACACACACAAACACATCACATTCACCCTCACCAAAAACTCTCTCTCTTCCCCTCTTCATAAACCTAGCCGCCGATCAACAAATCCGGCCACCACCCTCACTCCGCTGCCCTCACAACAAAACCACCACCACCATCTTGTTCCTTATCTTTTTCTCTTTCATTTGGTGTATTATACGCGCCCTATAACCCACCCTAACATCTCGAAATCTTATCAAATCCGACCCAAACTTTATTGTTTTCACTAGATCTATACATTTGGAGGTTCAAGAAGGTGAGTATGCTCGATTTTGGCATTTGGGTACCTCGATTTGGTGTTAAATCTGTGGGTACATGGAAGTTTTTCATGGGAATCAAATTAATATGATATGAAATAATGTTTTTGATGTTAAAAGTGGTTTGGTATCCGGGTCTTGGTGTTACTTCGATGGGTCGAGTGAACCGTGAGTCTAGGACTCACGGCTTGATGTGGGTTCGAGCCTATGGCTCATTATTGATTCTTGTTGTGGCCTTAAGTTCATGGTTTTCATGTTTTGTTTGCTTGGGAGCTTTGCTAGACTCGATGGAGTCTTGGTCTTTGTGGCCGAATATGGTTGTTGATGCCGCGACCCAAGTGGGTCGACTTGGGCAGTTTGGTGTGACTCTTTGGAGCTTATTTTGTGACCTCTTGGTTATTGTGGTCGAGTCTTTGTGACTCGTGTAGTGAGCCGAGACTCAAGTGAGTCGAGGGGCTCGGGTTTGGCTTGGTAAACCAACCCGAAATTTGACCTTGTTGATATTTTATTTCTTGTTATGATTTTATGGACTTAACTTGTTATTGTTTTGGCACTTGTTGGATTCGGCCGAATGCTTGGTTGAGTCGAGATCATTTTTGGTCTCGACAAGGGATTTATGGTAATTGAGAAGTTGTTGACGAATGGTAAAGTGGGGACCGATTGTGAGACGGTCACTTAGATTGACGGAGATAGGTTAGTCGGGTGCCGTAGTCGGACCCTATTGTTGTAGCACGTGTATTGGGATTGATTTGGATGGAGTTGGATTGATTATTTATGACTTGCTTATATTATTTTGGACTTGGACAATGAGCCGAGAGTAATGACTCGGACATGTGACCATTTCGTATGACTCGATAATTATTTACAATTTAAAACGCAAATAATAAAACTCGTAATAATATTATTGGTAATATAAACGTTTATATAAATATATAGACGTGAATAACGTATATATAATTGTATAAATGCGTATATTAATAATAACAGAAATCACGAGTAGTATTATAACAATAATGCGACTAAATATATTATGCTACGAAAGTAGAGTAATATTATTGGAAGCGTTATTATGAATAAATATTATAAATAACGAGAAATTCTCGACGTTAACTAAATATTAAATGAAATAATATCTTTTATATATAACGAGGAAAACTATCGAGTTACACGAAGTCGTGGCCACTTGAGTCCAAGTGAGTTATTGTTTGTGACTTTTGTGTTGTCACGGATATATGACGATTAATATAAACATTTTCTATAACTAAATAACTTATTTAATCGACAGGTTAAACCGAGTTATTTGGCTATACGAAATGAGTATATTAATGGGCATCGTATCCTACAACGCCCATAGGTTGTGGTATATGTATAGGATAATAAATTACTAAATATATGTATCGTGGAATCTGGCCAATTTGACGATGTATATAAGGAATTTATTAGACTACGATATGTACCATATAGTATTTTTGTGCTATGTGCTTTAGGTTGGGTGTAATCTTGGAACGGTATGTTACGTAAATAAATATGGGGATTATCAAATCGACGGATTTGATAAACTTTGATGATTTATTTAAATAATATATTGGACTAATATTAGATCTATAGTTTGTTTTATTATTCTTTTGTGAGACTTTTTGGTTTGTTTGTGTCGACCCACCACCCGTATGGATACCAAACGTAAAACTCCAAACTAATACGAGAAATGGATTTTTGGAAAATAAAACGAAATACGTTCGGGTTTGGGAATATTTGATTTTGAGGAAATGATTTCTGAACGAGTTGATATTGTTAGGTCGTGCCGAGTCCGTAGTTGCCGTCTTGTGAGTTACTATACGTCTTACTTCTACCAAGTTCTTATTGCTGATTTCTGGACTTGAGGTGAGTCATAGCCCTACTTTTTACTCTTGAACTATGTTTTTAATACTTGGGGGTGAGAAACGTGCAAATTATTTTATGTGGACTATTATCGCTTCTATATTCTTTCTAAAACTTGCTATGCGTATGGACTAGGATTTATTGTCAGCTTTAGTCACACAGTTTTGTGTGTACTATTCAAGGTTGGCTTATTTGGTTATTGGTGAATTGTCAGATTTAGTCACACAGTTTTGTGTGTACTATTCAAGGTTGGCTTATTTGGTTATTGGTGAATTGTCAGCTTTAGTCACATAGTTTCGTGTGTACTATTCAAGGTTGGCTTATTTAGATACTATAGTGTGCACCTATAGGTTATTAAAACTTCGGAGGTTATCCGAGTATTTATGATATTGCGGGGGTTACCCGAATATCTATGTTAGAGCGGAGGGTATCCGTGTATTATGTTGGAGCGGAGGGTATCCGCAGGCTTTTAGTGAATCCTTAGTCTAGCTAGCAAGCATTTTTCGTATTTGTCCACTATATTGATTATGAATTTAAACCTATGATCTCACCAGCGAAAGCTGACTTTTAGCACGTTTTCTCAGGTAATTAAGTGATGATTTGGATGCATGGATTGGAAGGCTCGGCTAAGGCACCTGGTTTATGGATCTATTTTTCTAAAACTCTGATATTTAATTGTGGACCTACGTTTATTTCTTTTGGGCCTGACTCTGAATGATGTTGGGATAAATGTAAACTTTAAAACCCCGTTATGGTTGTGTTTTTCTTATGTTTACTTTATCTCGTTCTGTTATGTCTTGTGTTGGATACCAATCCCCGTAATGCCCCGAAAGCTTGTTGAGTCTTCCGCTGTACCAAAGTTTGGGGGTGTTACAGTTATTTTCCGACACTAAGCTAAATGTTGAGTACTAATCTAGCTAGTACCAATCTCATAAGATCCACACGATCTACACAATCCTTACGTACACGATCTACACGAGCAACACAATCTACTCTTGATCCACTTGATCAACAAAATATCACACAAGCTACAAGAGATCCCCAAGATCTCTACAAGATCACAATGATCAACACAAAGACTCTAACATCTTGTATCTTCTTGATACTTTGTGTTCTTCTCTTGACTAGTAGAGGAATGATGGTGATCACTTGGTTGGATGAAAGGATCACTCTTTAAATAAAATTAAACTAACTAAATGTTCAAAGGAGAGTTTAGGTGATAAATGATTTGATCACAGAAAATTGTGTGTGTAAAGGATGAAGAAAAACTGTGAAGTGAACTGGTATGTGCTTATTCACATACCTTTATTAGACCAAAAACGGACCAAAAAGACCAAAAACTGATCAATAAATGCCAAATATATGTGTTTTTGTATTTGTGATTGTGCAGGTACGGATATCTAGAAAATGGGCAAAAATCAAGAGAAAACGACAAAAACGAGCACGAGAAATGGAAAGAGCATTTAAAGCCGAAGCTGGGGAAGATTTTACAAGAATGGATCAATATTATGCCCTAGTTTTCAAGATTAGCCCTCAAAAGTACTTTGCAAAAATGTCAGAAATGGTCCTTGGATTTTATCAATTGTGAAAATTAGTTCTTATGATTAAAATCCTAAAACTAATACACTAAATCCGGATCATAACTAAACCAATGAAAAATCCAATCCAACACTTATTACAACCAACCCAGCCCATCTTTTATTCTACCCAGTCCAAACCAAACTACCCTTACTCGTTAATCCACCCATACCCGGTCAAACCAATATTTAATCCCCAGTCAAACATATCTAACCTTACCCGCCTTTTTACCCCAAGTACTATTCACCATCTTCAACCTCTATTTACCCTGAACCCCCAAATTACCCACCTCATTAAGTACTTCTAGAAGCTGACAGGGACAAGGGAATGACAATCTAGCACTATGAAGCATTCTAATCGGAGGAAACACCTCATATCATGATCAAACGGCTGAGCTTCATGGATTGGCGGCCAAGATATAACCAAGGGTTGTGATAAGAGCATCTAGAACCTTCTTCCAAACCCTAGTTTCCCCTCTCCTGTGGCTATAAATAGGACTCCTTAGTCTCATTCCCAGTTGTGTAGTTTATGAGCCATTTTTAGCTTATTTTATGTTTTTCAGTTTATTATCTTATTTACATTGTATTTCCTTTTAACAGTTTTGTAAACCTTTAGTTATTAATAAAATTTCAATTTTACTTTTATTACTTGCCTTATTTACTCTTAAGCATTTATCATGTTTTGTTATGGTTAAATAAGCTCTTACAAGCTCTAATTTATGTTTCATAAGCTCTCTTTTAAGTTTTTTATTTAGCTTTTTAATAGTATACTCTTGTTACTTTTGTTTTAATAAAGAAAAAAAATATAAGTCAAAAGCATTTATAATGTGTTTTGGTTAAAATAAGCTGTAATAAGCTTTCATAAGCTCTTACTCAGCCTCATAAGCTCATACAAGCTCTACATAGCTTGTGTGAGCTGTGTTTTTAAACTATAAGCATTTTATTCAAAAATACCCAAAAAAATAAAAAAATAAATAAAAATAAAAAATAAGCAAGTAGATGAAAAACCAATAAGGGAAACGCTTATAGCTTTTACTAGCTTGTCTTTTTACAAGCTAGAGCTTGTTGAGTAGCTCCGCGAGCATATTTTGCCCTATTTGTGCAAGGGCTTTTGTAAGTTTACATTTAAATTCTATTTTAGCTTAATTTCTGAGTATTGCTTATTTTATTGCTTATTTGCTTTACTTTGTGCTTATTACTATTTCTATTAGCTTATTGTCAGTTATTATTGCTTTTTGTTGTTTACTTGTAGTATAGAAGTCATCTATTCTTAGTTTTCATAAAAACTCATAAAACACAAAAATCTTAGCATAACTAGTTTTAGATTATCTCAGTGTTTATTTTCATTAGAATTTCACTTAATAGTACTTAATATTGTTAGTTTTACAAGTTTCTTTCAAAATCTCAACTTGATTAGGTCTTTTTCTTCATAAAAATAAAAACAGCCTTTCATAAAAATCTACTTTTGGTCATTTAGTAAACTTGAATTAGCTTTGCTTTAATCAATTGAGTAGTTTTTAAGTTAATTTTAGTGGTTTTACATAGTTTCCTAGCTTTTGTATGAATTTCCAAAATTTCATGGTTTGAAACATATTTAGACAACTTATATTTGATCAATAGATCATATAAACTTGCTTTGACCCATTTTCAATTCCGTAAACACATCAGCATAGCCCTAGGCTATGCTGACTCAGTACAGCTTTTCCAAACCTTATTTCTAGCTTGTTTACATTTCCAAAATTCTTTAAATAGTGCTTTTTAGTAATCCTTTGTTTCTAATTTAATATGTGTTTACTTTTTGAGGTCTTACATAATCATTTAGTTGCTTAAAATTTAGCTTTAAATTGCTTCTTTGCCTATTTTCTCATATTGATGATACATTAGTGTCCTGTGTAGCTATCTTTGTAGCTTTATTTCTCCTTATTTATAAGTCCTTAGGTCTTGATTTTTGGTTTATAATTAGTTTAGAGTATAAGCTTCTTAAGTTTTCAATTTGATAGATTAGCTTTTAGGTTTTATTGCTTATTATTAAGCTTGAGTTTGCCTGTTCAGGCTGTTTGGTTTAGCAGCCCTACTTAGTTGCTTTTTAGTTTCTATGCTTATGTGCTTATCTTAAACTACTTATATAAGTTAAATAGCTTAATTAGGTTGCATTAAGTACCTAGTAGCTTATTTAGGTGTTTTACTTTAGCTTTTAGCTTTAAAAATAGCTTCTTTAGTTCTCACTTTTTCTTGTTTAGCTTTTTTTAGTAAACTATTTTATATTTGTGCTTAATTCTCAGCTTTTTCTAAGTTTTCAAAAATATTTCCTTTTCAAAAGTATCTTATTTTCATCTTATTATTAAATTTGAAAAGTTAAAAAATCCCGAAAAGCTTGGAGATCCCAGCAAATTTCTTATCCCGTGTGATTTTCCGAGGATGGTTGAATGCTTAGCCTTGGCCAATCTTGGTGCAAGCATCAACCTAATGCCATTATCCATATGGGAAAAGCTTTCTCTTCCATAACTCGCTCCTACTTGTATGACCCTCGAGCTTGCGGACTGTTCTATCACTCGTCCAATGGGTATAGACGAGGATGTCTTCGTCAAAGTAAGAAAGTTCCATTTCCCGCCGATTTTGTCATTGTTAATTTCGATGCCAATCCTCGGGTTCCTCTCATTCTCAGGAGATCCTTTTTGAGGACGGGCCATGCTTTGATTAACGTTTATGGTGAAGAAATAACTTTATGATTTGATAATGAGGTCGTGACCTTTAATCTTGATCGAACCTCCAAATACTCCTCCAATTACGATTCTGTGTTGGTTAACCGAATCGATGTCATTGACATTGCCTGTGAGGAGTATGTTCAAAAGATTCTTGGATTATCTAACAATTCTTCGAGTGGCAATCCTACTTCGACTTCTGAACCAATCATTTCCGACTCTTCCCCTTCCCTTACTCCTTTTGAGGGAAGTGATTTTATCTTAGAAGAGATCGAGGCTTGTCTCAAAAGTGATTCAATTTCACCGGAAATTGATGAAACTAATTTTGATCCGGAGGGAGACATTATTTTGCTTGAAAAATTATTGAATGAAGACCCGTCACCTTCTCTCCCACCGAAGGAACTTAAAATTGAAGAATTAAAAGAAATTAAGTCGCTACTAAGAATCCTCCGGAGCCCGAGCTCAAGGGTTTACCTCCTCATCTCGAGTACGCTTTCTTAGAAGATACCGACAAGTTTCCCATCATTATTTCTAAATACCTTAAAGATGAGGAGAAGACCCAACTCTTGGATGCACTTAAGAAGCATAAAAGTTCCATCGCTTGGCAGATTTCCGACATAAGGGGCATAGACCCTCGTTTTTGTACTCACAAGATTTTACTCGAAGATAATTTTAAGCCCGCAATTCTACAACAAAGATGGGTTAACCCAAAAATCCATGACATCATCAAAAAGAAAGTTCTTAAACTCCTTGATGCCAGGATGATTTATCCCATTTTCGATAGCTCATAGGTTAGAACGGTGCATTGTGTTCCAAATAAAAGTGGAATGACCGTCGTTACAAATGAAGAAAACAAGTTGATACCCACACATCTCGTCACCGGATGTAGAGTGTGCATTGATTACCGCAAGCTTAATGATGCTACCCGCAAGGACCATTTCCCGCTTTCTTTTATGGATCAAATGTTAGAACATCTAGTGGGGAGTAAGTACTATTGTTTTTTAGATGGATTCTTCGGTTACTTCCAAATCCTGATCGATCCTCAAGACAAAGAAAGGACCACCTTTACTTGCCCTTATGGAATGTTTTCTTACCGACGTATGCCTTTCGGTTTATGTAATGCTACGGGCACGTTCCAAAGGTACATGATGGCCATTTTCCATGAAATGATCGATAAAACTTTTGAAGTATTCATGGATGATTTCTCGGTTTATGGAAATTCTTTCACTTCTTGCCTCTCCCATTTAGAGAATATGCTTAAATGGTGTGAAGACACCAATTTGGTTCTAAATTGGGAGAAGTGCCACTTTATGGTTAAAGAGGGCATTGTCCTCGGCCACAAAATTTCCAAAGGCGGGATTGAGGTAGATAGAGCTAAAATCTATGTGATCGCAAAGCTACCTCATCCCACGACCATCAAAGGAATTAGAAGTTTCCTTGGTCATGCCGGTTTCTATCGTCGGTTTATTCAAGATTTTTTGAAAATCGCCCAGCCTCTGACCCACCTCTTAGAAAATGATGCTCCATTCTTCTTCTCAAATGAATGCATTGAAGCATTTGAAATTATCAAGAAGAAGTTAACGGAAGCACCGATATTGGTTGCCCTCGATTGGAACTTGCCCTTTGAATTAATGTGTGATGCTAGTGATTATGCTATTGGGGCAGTCTTGGGGCAACGCAAGACTAAGTATCTTCAACCTATACACTATGCGAGTAAGATGATGATCGATGCTCAATCTCACTATACCACTACTAAGAAAGAGTTATTAGCCGTTGTTTATGCTTTTGAAAAATTCCAACCCTATCTCGTCTTATCGAGGACCATAGTGTATACCGACCATTCGGCTCTAAACTATCTCTTAGCAAGATGCTAAGCCAAGATTACTTCAGTGGATTCTTCTCCTTCAAGAATCTGATGTTATCATTCGTGATAAAATAGGAGTGGAGAATCAAGCCTCCGGTCATTTGTCAAGGTTAGAGAATCTACATCAAAGTGTTCTCAAGAAAAAGGAAATCACCGAGACATTTCCTCTCGAGACGCTTGGGATAATATCACATAGTGATTCTAGTACCCCCATGGTTTTCCGACATTGCAAACTACCATGCGGGGAATTTTGTTGTGAAAGGGATGTCGTCCCAACAAAAGAAGAAATTCTTCAAGGATGTTAAACATTATTTTTGGGACGACCCCTACTTGTTTAGGATTTGTGCGGATCAAGTGATCACGCGGTGTGTTCACGGCCAAGAAGCCGTTGATATTCTTATGGCATGCCACAATGGACCCACGGGGGGACATCATTGTGCCAATTACTCCACCAAAAAGGTCTTTTATTCCGGTTTCTTTTGCCCAACTGATAACATCAAATAGTCCTGATACCCCAAATGTCAATTTTCCCCGTTATGACATCATTTTATGTTTAATTACCTTCATTTATGCTCTTATTTCTTTATTTTCATTTCAGGAAAAGAAAGGCGCAAATAAACGCTTTTGATGATTATTTGAAGATATTCTACTGAAGATTAGAGTCTACTCACAAGATCATTCTGAAGATGCAAAGACTACGGCTTAGTTGGATAATGGAGCTACGCCGTAGATTACTATTATATTGAAGAACTTTTATTTGAGGAAAGCTACGCCGTAGCATGCAATAAACTACGGCGTAAATGTGCCAGCTGGAGTTCTACAACCGTAGTTAGTCATAAGACTACGGCGTAGATGTGAAAACAAGAGTTCTACGCTCATGATGATGCGGGATTGCGGACTCGCAAAAGTTTTACTTCTGAAGGGATCTTGAGAAGCTTGCAATCCTCTAGACCTAACCGATGTAGTATAGTGAGTGGCAAGTACCGGGGGATTGATCGTTCTCTAGGGGAATAGTGTCGTTAGGATTGAAAGCTATGTCAATTAGGTCTAGAGGTGAGTGATGATTCTTTTTGTATTTTTATATTTTTATATTTTTATGAAAGTAGTAAAATCTCGGGTATTTGGAAGGTTGGGCGGAATTAGTTGCTAGTCAACTAACTAAAAACTACTAATAAAATAAAAATAACAAGAAAATAAATGCGGTGGATTACTTATAGGAGACAATTGTGTTTACTTAGATTTCACTACTCCCTAGTTATCTTTTACTAATTTATTGATTTGTTACAATTGTTTGATTGAAGGATTGCATTCCTTAATACCAGTCGTGGGGGCGTGTACGTCCTTCCCCAACTCTATGAGTATTTATTTCTTCTTATGATGACACGTTTAGTTCCTACCATCATCAACAACTACTCATGCATTAAATACAATCAATAAAACCATAGTACACATCCAATTACGTTTCTTAAGACATTCAAGCATGTTACCGTATAGGAGATTAGTCAGTTTTCTTAAGCCTAACGTTAGTCAATCAATCAAACAATCAATAACAAACCAACAATCAATAATCAGTAACTAGGTTTCATTAGATATAAGCAAATACTAAGAGATCTAATCTAGCATCTTAATGAAAAGAAAAGATAAATAATTAATCAAACAACATATAAACATATTGAATGATTAAAGGAGAACTTATCTTTCAATTTCTATAAAAGTCAGACTCCCAGAGTTTCCTAAAAAGTTCCACAAGTTCCACTTCTTTTTTGAATGAAAAAAACCTAAACTATATATAGAGATACAAAGCTGACGACGTCAGGTTATAGCTCCTGACGCCGTCAGATCCCCGTGTTCTAAGGTTTCATATCGCCCAAGACACCTTTTGACGTCGTCACTTGTTAATTCATCTGAGCCGTCTGTCTTTAACTTAACACCTGACATCCTTGCAACATTTGTACCTGACGCCGTCAGGTATAAACTTGACATTTTCTTCTGGGGCATCTCGTGTTAAAAATCCACCATTCTTCTCATAAGGTGATGGTGTCAGCTCCAAAGCCTGACGCCGTCGGGTGTAAAATCCTAACTTTCTTGACTTTTCTTGTTTTCTTCATTCTTGAGCATAAAAACATCCGAAAAGCTCCAAAATGCTCCATTTTCAAGAATTCACGTCCCAAGTACCTAAAATGACGAAAAAACGATTTAAGGTAATATTTGACTATAAAAACACGATTTAGGGCTTAAATGACCCCCTAAAAGTGTATCAAATACATCCTTATCAAATGCCCTTACACTTGGGATTTGCTTGTCCTCAAGTAAATGAGCTTTTATACCAATCAAAATACAAGTTAGGGGTCATTTAACATTAATATAAAAGTAATTACAACAAATGATCGCTCCACCTTAGTCAAAACAAGCACAGAAATTATACACTAGCACTTCTCATATAGTGTTTGGATACTCTCATCTCTCGGGTGTTATAAATTTATATATCACAAATGGAAATGGAAAAATATCTCTCACTATCTGTCATTGCAAATAGATTACCATAGGCTTGGGAAAGGATCAAAAACCTCCACTACTTTGGCGTAAATACCTAGGATAAACTATCAAAGAGGTCTTTCAAAGGGTTATAACGTTAGGTGTAGGGATATGGAAAAACACGGTTTGTTGGATAAGGGACATTTTACCGGTGGCAAGTCAATTGTCTTGGTCAATTACATGTACAATGCGGCGTTGCTAAGCCAAGACTCGACTCAACTTAAGCTAACTATGACCAACATAAACGAGATGGTAGTCCGTATGTTTTTTCTTCTTTTCTTCTTCTTCTTCTTTTTTTTCTATTTTTCACTTTTTTAATACACTCTTGCCCTACCACCCAAAATAATACATCAAGCGGGCTCGTTTCCTCCCCTTACACTTGAACTTTTACATGATTAAAAATAAAGACTCGAATTAAGAGAATTGAAACACTTAGAGTACTTTAAAACATTAACGCATATATGGGGGTAATGAATTATGTTCTTCCCCATTACTCCATTACATTAGTACTTTACTTATGAGTCCCAATCGTCCCAAAATAATATGTACAAGATATGACTCGACTTAGCAACCATGTAATCAAATAAACAATTAACTAAGGGTTTAAACAAATAATAATAATACACTAACGATGAGTGCATACAAGGAAGGCTAAGGCGATTTGGGTGTACATTTGGGGGTGGATTGTAAACAAGTTCTTCCTTTAAGCAAAATGCTTAAAGTTAGAAACAAAAAAGATAGGCTCTGAGGGGTGTACTAGGGGTATCGTGTACTAAAAATGAGTACATCGCAAAGGTGTGGGAGAATTACTTGACCAATGAAGCCAAAGTAATTATAACTCAGGTTCAAAACATGGGTTATCCTAATGCCTCTTATCATATAGTAAATCCAAACTACACGAATTTAGTCTCACTAGCGGTCTCGGGATGCATCGCTGACGCAAGTTCTAGAATGTAAATACTACCGGTACACTCATAAGCACTATATGTTGGAACCTAAGTTTTTACCATTTTGTCAAGTCTCGGTCATTTGTAATAATAGGTTGCTTTAGTTATTTATTACTTACACTTATGTAATGTTACAAGTTTACTAGACTTAAGCTAAAGTGATCCATGGGCTTTATGGCCCATACGATTTCATGAATGGGAGGAGAGGGAGTGTTGCCCTAGCTCTTTCCCTATAAATAGATAGCTTAGGTCTTTGTAATATTTGGTTGGTTATTTGAAAACATTAAGGAAACTCTTGCATTTCACTTTCTCAAATTTCTCATAATCATCCCACTCTCATTCTCATCTCATTTCTCTTTATATCATACTTGTGTTTACTAAATGGTGACCTAACAAGTGGTATCATTCGCTAGAGGAAGGTGTAGTTCTTGTTTTTCATTGTATAATTTCTCATAAGAAAGTTAAGTACTTCGACTTTTGGGAACGTTTTCGAAATTGTATAATTTCGAAAACTGTGTTTCGAAATTTTGTGTTATTTTCGAGAAAAGTTACATTTTTTTCGAAATCATAAAAATTATCGAGAAACTGATTTAAAGTTTCGAAAAACTATTTTTCTCGATAACTTGATAAATATCGAAATCTTAGTTTTCGATAAAACTGCAAACTTTCGAAATCTTTTTCTCCAAGTTTTTTTCGATAACTGTGTTTCTCGAAAATCTGCCAAGTTTCGCAAACATATTATCGAAATCTCATTTGAAGTTGGACTAAGTTTCTCGATAATTGGTTAATTCTACACTTTCTACAAGATCCATTTCTACACAAGTGTTCTAAGATGTCTCAACCTCCAAATCATTACTTCCCTCATATTCAGCAACCTCAACATCAGCAGTCTCAGCAACCTCAGCATCAGCAGTATCAGCAACAACAATACCTTCCGCACATAATGAATCAACAACCTCCTAAATACAATCCACTACAGAATTACCTAATAATGCAACATCAGCTCATTCCTCAACAACAAGCATATCAAGTGCCACAACAAACCAATCAGTTTTCCTCCAAACAACCTCACTGGTTTGACAGAATGTGTGAAGTTATTACAACTCAACAATCCCGACATGAGGCAGGATCACTTGAGACACCTCCAATGCTTACACCTGGGAACTATGTTCAATGGTCAAGTCGATTCTTACGATTTGTTGAGCTTAAGAAACCTCATGGGAAATTCTTGAAGCAAGTGATACTTGAAGGACCATTTGAGTGGCCAACTAGATTTGAAGCTGGTGATCCACATGCTGATCCTCCACGTCCTCCTGGTGATAGACCCCTTCCAGAATCTGCACTCACTGAAGAACAGAAACTACATCGTGAAGCTGATCAGTACGCAATGGCTTACATACTTCAAGGTATACCTAATCCGATCTATCGAAGTGTCGATGCTCAGAAAACAGCCAAAGCTATGTGGGAACACGTTCATCTCCTTATGGAAGGAACTCAATTGAACAAAGATGACATGGAATCCAAGCTATACATGGAATACACTGACATCACAATTGAACCTGGAGAGTCACTTGAATCCTACTATCATCGTTTCACAAATGTGGTTAATGATCTGGAACGTCACAAAATCACAGTACCAAGGATCGCTGTGAACTCCAAATTTGTCGGTAGTCTTGGCCCTGATTGTCATAAATATGTGACATTTGTTCGTCAAACAAAGAATTTGCATGATGCTCCATATGGTTTGTTGTATGATTTTCTGAAACATCATGAACCTGAAGTGGAAAAAGATCGAGCTCTACGAGGAGGATACACACCAACTTCTACACCAAATTCTTTGGCTCTCGTAGCTCAGTCTTCCTACGCTCCACCACCAATGTCTAATCATGCATATGTTCAAGAGCAGAACTACTTCAGTTATCCACAATCTTCCACCTCGAACCAAATGGTCCCTTATGATTCATCTCTACCGAATACTTCTACTCAACTTGTTCCGTTAAACAACAATGATTCTGTGTACTACTCCAATTCCAATGAAGATGACGATGATGACTTTCATACGTTGAATCAGGGACTTGCTCTTATTGCTCGTGCTTTCAGCAAATTCTCCAACAAAACAAACAACCGTCAACGGTCATCTTCAAATACAAGGAATCAAGCGGTTGTTCATGATGGAAGAGTGGAAATTCAGAATCGCAATTATGGTCGATTTGGTTCAGGAAATTCTTCCGGAAATTATGGGAATGATCAGAGGTTCAGTAACAATACGGGGTTCAAGAACAACTCCGGATCTTCTCAACAAAGGTCTGACTCAGTTGCAACAAGGAACTCCAACTCAGGGAATGCAGTTTGGTGCTACAATTGTAATGAGCAAGGTCATATAGCTACAGCATGTCCCAAACCAAGAACTCGCGGTAGTAAGTTTCACAAGCAGGCGTTACTCATGGCTCTTCAAGATGAAAAAGACGGACATTTCCCTGAACAAGATAACAACTTCATGGCAAATGTGAACAATGATGATGACATGGAAGATCTGGAAGCTAATGCAGCTGTGATGCTTATGGCCAACATGCAGGAACTGAAGCTCAATGATTCAGGTCCAGTGTATGACACTGACGGCTTGTCTCAGGTACATGACCTCAATGAATGCTTTATTAATGAAATTGTCTCACCTTCTGCTTATGAATCAGATATGGCGCAAGTTGTTCCATCTAAATCATCTTCATCATCTCAAAAAGATGAACAAATAAGCACAGTTGTCATATTCGATGATGACACAGTTGTTTCATTTGATGATCCTATTGAGCATAATGAACATGATAAGTTAGAACAACATGAACCATCATTTGATCCAGACCCTGACCTAATATTGTTATCTAAACAACTGGATGCTCAGCAATTGCAAATTATAAAATGCAACGAAATTAATAAAGCTTTAAAAGAACAAAATGCGTCACTTGCAAGAGATATTGAATGTTATAAAATTCAACTTTCAAATCAGGATGAAAAGATTAAAAATGCAAAAAGTTTTGAAAATGCTTTTCAGGATTCTTACAATAAAGAACAAGATCTTCAACGCAAAATGCAAGATTTAATTGAGTCAAACGGAAAGTTGATTTCGAAACTTGAAAGTGAAAAGTGTGAATTGAAAATGCAAGTTGAACATCTTCAAACAGAACTTTCAAATACAAAAACAGAATTGTCAAGTTGTCAAAAAGATTTTTGTGAACATAAAATACGAAAAAGAAAATACATCGATGACTTACTCGGTGATATTGTTGATCTTGAAAAACAACTCAAAGAATTTCGTCACATTGTTTACAAACACGGGAACTCTGTCACCACAATTCAGAAATTTACTTTAAAACCGAGACCTGATAAACGATTTGCACTTGGTGATTACAATTCAATGTTTCTTCACACGGCATTCAAAGATATTCCAAAAATTTACAGTATGGATTATTTGATGGATAATACGGTTGTGCGTGCTGTTGTTTTTGATACTGAGGAAGAAGAAGAACTTGAAGACGAGAGTCGGTCAAAAATGAGTAATGTTCAATATTGGACACCATATGACTATTCAAAAGCTCCTCCACTTTCAAAATCTTTTGTCACTCAAAAGGAATTACCTGAGAAATCATGGTTTATCGAAGAGTCATATGTTTCATCTCACAATGCAGCTCCTGTCCCACCTGTAGCACCAATAAATGGTCCTTTACCATCATCCGGTGAACTTACACGTTTACCAAAATGTCGTGTTTTAAATTATTTCAAAACCTTTATGGAAGACATCGATATTTTGGAGGAAACAATTGAACGCAATTCTGAAATAAAAATTGAAACTTTTCAATCCGCTTACGAGCGAGAAAAGAGAGATATTTTTCAAAAACAAATGAAACCAATTGTTCAACACCTCCGTCTATGTGCTACACGTTGGGATCAGGAACTTCAAAAGGAGGTCAAAAATATGATAAACGTTTTTGATACTGCTGAAAATGAGATTTTGGTCCAAAAGCTACAAACAAAAGTTTTCAAAAATGATGCTGATCGACTCTTGGAACAAGTTCTCTGTGCTGATATTATGTCTGTTATCATGAATGATCTCTATAAATCTGGTACTTCTATGCTTGTGGATAATCTCTGTGTTGACAATAATTTGTTGAATGTGGAATTAGAGACACTTAAAAATGAGAATGAAAATCTGAAGAAAAAGAATGATGATGTGACAAAACAGTTTTCAAAAGAAATTTGTCAACTCAAACAAAGGCTTGAATGGTGTCAAGCTCAGAGTCTTAAAAAGGAATTGAAATTTCAAAGTCAAAATTTTTCTAACTCTTGTCAGCTTTGCAAAAACAATGAGTCTCTCAAAAGTTTGTGTCTCAAATACGAGAAAGAAATTGCGGACTTAAAAATTGAAAACGTCGAATGGCAACAAAACCGCGATGACATCAAATATTGCAATGGTTTACTTGAGTCTGAAATTCAGGATAAAAATCACATCATCATCGATTTAAAAGAGAAAGTTAGGCTACTTCAAAAAGGAAAGATGGTTGACACCACGGTGATAGCACCAGGAATGTATAAAGTAGACAAAACAGAAAAAGGAAAGGTTGTTCATAATACTAATGTTGATACCTCCACTTCTACAGGACTAGTCTCCACTACTAGCGTTAGCAAACCCAAGCGGAAAAGTAAAAAGAAGAATAGGATCTTGCAACGTAAGAGAGGACACCTAGAAGCTCAAGAAGTAGAAGACCAACTTAGGAATTTGAATAAAAATCATGTTGCATCAGATTTAGAGTCTAATCTGGCAAATTGTAATCGAAATCTAAATGTAACGAATGATGAACCTTTGAATGTTTTGAATATTAATGCATCTTGTATGTTTTGTCGTACAAGCGTATCATCTGGTGATCATACAAAATGTTTAGCTAATTCTCTTCTAAATCGTCATAAGAAACGTAGGACACGCATTCCTTCTAGGCCCACTATTGCCTCTAAGTCTAACTTAGGAAAGCCGTCTTTTATGGTTTCTAATGAAGCTGAAGTTACCCCCATAGATGCCAAGAACAAATCTAGGATTGCGTCAACGACTAGTGCATTTAACATTAAGAAAGCAAATACTAGTTGGAATTGGCAACGTTGGTTACAACACAAACCAGATTTTCAATGGATTCCTAAATTGTTGAATAAATGTGTTTCTAACCAACAGGAACCCGCACTATCTTTGGGTTCCACCCTTACTTCTGTTCCATCTGTGTCCTCTTCTTGTGCTGCAGGTGGTACAGATCATTCTCTGGATTGTTGATAGCGGATGCACCCGACATATGACAGGCAATCTCAAACTGTTGAAAAACTTTGTCTCAAAGTTCATTGGCACTGTCAGATTCGGGAATGATCATTACGCTTTAATCATGGGATATGGTGACTATGTAAGTGGGAACATCGAAATAAGCCGTGTTTATTATGTGGAAGGCCTTGGACACAACCTTTTCTCTGTTGGTCAATTCTGTGATGGGGATCTAGAAGTTGCATTTCGGGAGAAAACTTGCTTTGTTCGTGACTTACAAGGAAACGATCTTATGTCTGGCTCACGTGACTCCAATCTTTACACCATATCAATGTCAGATATGATTGCAACATCTCCGATATGTCTTCTCTCCAAAGCAGAGTCAACTAAATCTTGGTTATGGCACAAACGTCTTTCGCACTTGAATTTCAAAACAATGACGGACCTTGCTCGTTATAAACTTGTTGATGGATTTCCAAGATTCCGTTTCACCAAAGATCACTTATGTCCATCCTGTGAACAAGGCAAAAGTACTCGTGCTCATTTTCCGTCCAAACCTGAGCAAAGTACGAATCATGTCTTACAACTGCTACATATGGATTTGTGTGGACCAATGCGTGTTCAAAGTATCAACGGTAAACGCTACATACTAGTAATTGTGGATGACTTCTCCAGATGGACTTGGGTTTATTTTCTTCGAAGTAAAGATCAAGCTCCTTCAATGATCATCACCTTTCTCACCAAAATTCAAGTTCAGCTTCGCAACACAGTCCGAATAGTCAGAACTGACAATGGAACTGAATTCAAGAATCAGACACTTAGGTCTTATTATGAGAAAGTGGGAATTGAACATCAAACATCTATTCCTAGAAGCCCAGAACAGAATGGAGTTGTTGAAAGACGCAACAGGACGTTAGTGGAAGCTGCTAGAACTATGTTGATTAATGCTCAATTACCAGATTACTTGTGGGCAGAAGCTGTTTCAACTGCATGTTACACTCAAAACCGTTGTATGATCACAAAACGTCATCGCAAAACACCATATCAAATTGTTCACAAAAGGAAACCAAACATCGATTACTTTCATGTTTTTGGAGCACTCTGTTATACGAAAAATGATCGTGATGATTTAGGTAAACTTAAAGCAAAGGCTGACATCGGAGTGTTCGTTGGATATTGTGAAAATTCTAAAGGTTTTCGGATTTGGAATCGTCGTACTAGAGAAATTCAAGAAACCATTCACGCTAACTTTGATGAACTCACCCAGATGGCTTCTGAGCAACACAGCTTAGGACCCGAATTTAACCGTCTCAACTCACCGGCATCTTCAGCTGAACCGTTGCCTCTTAACCGCAAAGAATTAGAAACCTTGTTTGCTCCACTATTTGATGACACAATTGAATACCGTCCTACTGAGGTCTCACCAAATTCCGCTGCTCAACCTGATCACACACAAGTACCAGACTCACCTCAACAAACTTCAACAAGTGTTGAGAGAGACGGTCCTCCAATTGTATCACCATCTACAGCAGAACAAACTGTTTCTACTTCCAGCCTTTCAGCTGAAGATCCACCACAACTATCAGTTCCACAATCCGCAGAGCATGATCCTGATGCGTTCATTAATCCGTTTGCACCAGCTACTACAATTCCTGATATAGCTGAGTCGTCAACACGCAACTTGGATCCTGCCAACATGCGAGATACATATCAACTACACCCTTCAACACATAAATGGACTCGTGACCATCCACTAGTTCATATCATTGGCCATCCAGATGCACCTGTTATGACAAGACAACGACTTCACACTGATGGAGAAACTTGCATCTACGCACTAACAGTGTGTCATGAAGAACCCAAAAACATTAAAGAAGCAATGACTTATGACAACTGGATTGAATCTATGCAAGAGGAATTTCAGCAATTCATTCGATTAGAAGTCTGGGAATTAGTTGAAAGACCTGACGGAGTCTTTGTCATCAGGTTAAAATGGATCTGGAAGAATAAGCTTGACGCAGAAGGGACAGTCATCCGCAACAAATCACGTCTGGTAGCGAAAGGATACTCTCAACTTGAAGGTCTAGATTTTGCTGAATCCTTTGCTCCAGTGGCACGACATGAAGCTGTTCGGATCTTTTTGGCTTATGCTGCACATAGGAATATGGTGGTTTACCAAATGGATGTGAAAACAGCATTTCTGAATGGAGAACTCCGTGAAGAAGTTTATGTCAGCCAACCTGAAGGCTTCGTTGATCCAGAGCGTCCTAATCACGTCTACCGACTCAAAAAGGCTCTCTACGGACTCAAGCAAGCTCCACGGGCGTGGTATGATAAACTGTCCACTTTCTTACTGGCCAATAAATTCCTTAAAGGATCGGTGGATCCCACACTATTTACAAAAACCTACGGGGAGGACTTACTTGTTGTTCAAATATATGTCGATGACATCATTTTTGCCTCAACAAAACGAAGTTATTCTAATGATTTTGCAAAATTAATGAAAGATAATTTTGAAATGTCCATGATGGGTGAACTTACGTTCTTTTTAGGACTACAAGTTCATCAATCACCCCGTGGAATTTTTGTACATCAGTCCAAATATGCTCTTGAAATTTTAAAGAAACATGGAATGATGACTTGTGATACTTATAATACACCAATGGGTTATACCACAAAACTAGATGCTGATTTACATGGGACTCCCGTTGACCCTACCAAATACCGAAGTATGATTGGGTCCCTCATGTATCTCACAGCTAGTAGACCTGATATAGTTTTTGCTGTCTTCATGTGCTCACGTTATCAGTCAAGACCAACTGAAAAACACCTCAATGAGGTCAAAAGAATCCTTCGATACATAAAGGGAACCATTAACTTGGGAATCTGGTATCCGAAGGATTCTGGTTTTGAACTAATTGCTTTTTCAGATGCTGATCATGCAGGATGTTTAGACACACGCAAAAGTACATCTGGTGGATTACAGTTTCTTGGAGACAAACTTGTGTCATGGCAATCTAAGAAGCAGGACTGCACGTCTTTATCATCTACAGAATCTGAATACGTAGCCATGTCGGCTTGTTGTGCTCAAGTCATCTGGATGAGATCACAACGTAAAGACTATGGCTACCTATTCAACAAGATTCCTATCTACTGTGATTCAAAGAGTGCGATTGCTATCTCCTGCAACACTGTGCATCATTTCAAATCCAAACACATTGATCTCCGTTATCATTTCATCAAAGAGCATGTGGAAAGGGGTACAGTTGAACTTTATTTCGTTGGAACTGAGTACCAATTGGCGGACTTACTTACCAAATCCTTGGCACCATCAAGGTTTGCTAGTCTAGTTCACTAGATTGGTATGAGATGTTTGACACCAGAGGATCTGGAAAAGTTTTTAAAATACCATTGATCGTCAAACATCACAACTATCTCTGTATAATATTTGTCTTTCTTTCTTTACTATAAACTAATCAAAACCCACAAAGATTTTTCACATTTTTTTATTTTAAAAAAAAAAAAACAAAAAAAACAAACAAACTAATGCAAGTATATCGCTTCCATTCAACACCTTGTTCTTACTTTACAAGTGTTGAGGGGGAGTCACGCTTAAATCTTTTACCAATTAATTGGTATACTTGCATATTTCTCGTATGTTACGGTTCGGAGTGTGTGCGGATGGTTTATTTCACTACACTTTGTCTCATTTTGTTTAAGTCTTCATAAGTTAACTTAACGCATGCACATCTCAATGTCAATAGACTTGCTAGTTACTTTAGGGTTCTAGTTAAAGCATTTCATAGGTAAGGGACCAATGTAGTCTAAGTCTTAAAGATTCAAAAACTTTAGTACACTTGTTTGTTTGTTATAAAAGTCCAAGGACTAAAAGTGACAAAAAAGTCAAAATTTTTCAAAATAACTTAAACAAACAAACCGTACCACAAAAACCCTACAGTTTCATATTTACTTAAACCTTTCTTAAACCCTTTCATCCAAACCCACGGTTCACAATCATTCGAGCTAACCACAACCTTGATCATTAAATTGTAAGTTCCCATGGATTCACTAGGGCATTTCTTACATAGGATCTTGGTTAATTTGTATGTCAACGGTTCGATCTCTCGATTTCGTGATGTCGAGAACTAGGGTTAGGATTTCGAAAAATTGTAATTTACATGTCGTGGTGGTTAATCCTTGATGGGGTTTAGTGAATTAGCTCGTTTCTAATACTTTCTCATCGTTTATTTTCTCATTCCATCATGATTGCTTTGTTTTTCGAATTCTCAAGAATGAGTCGAATTGGGTTTGTAAGGTCCTATAAGTATTTGTGTGATTTTAGTGGTGGGATTTGCTTTATAGGTCTCATATTGCTTAATATTGCTAGGATGTTTCTCACCCTTGAACATGTTTCTCGATATACTTACTTGTTTCGTTCGGGAAAATATCGAGATATGCATGTCTCAAAGTGTTGTCTATTGTGCTAGGTGTCTTGTTAGGCATCCTTAGTTATAATTGCAATATGATAGACGTTGTTTTAATATGTTGTTTCGAATTAATCAAGTTCTCGAAAAATATTTTCTTGAGCATTATCAAAATCTTTGAAATTGTGTTAAAATGTTTAATCTACCTTGGTGACAGGCCATATTCATTGGATAAGTACTTAGTGAAGGAAATGTACGTGTGATTTCTACAAAAATCGAATTAATTCTTGTATAAGAATTTTTTCGAGAAACTGTGTTCTTATCGAAATCTTTTCTTAATATCGAGAAACCTATGTTTTTTTCGAGAAATATTGTCGAAATCTTTCTGGGAACTCTATTTTTTCCGAAATCTTCAGTTTCTCGAAATATTGGTTTATCGAAATCAATTTTATGTGGTTTCTCGATAACTTTGAGTTTTGTCGCATAAACCTGATATAGGAAAGATCTCGATAATTTTTCTCGATAAAAGTCAATTTTTCTCGATAACATCAATTTTTCGATAAGTAAGAAATCTCGATAAAAGGTCCATGATGTATTTTTCGAAATCTTGTTTGGTATTGTATCATTGGTGTGAGTCATTATTGTGGTGTAATGTGATGTAGTTGTGAATTGTGCTTGTCATGTTGTGCTTATTTGCCATATGCATTATTTGACTCATAACTAAATGACGCATTTGTGCCTAATTGTTTCAAGTAGATATCTGTATCCAAACTCTAAACTGTGCTAACACATAACAAATTTGGATGTTTGGTTTATGGTGATACTTTTCAGATAAACATGGCTGAACACACTGAGAACGTCGCAGAACAACCTCTTCCGTTTATGGTGATTCTTATTGTTATTGTTCATGTTCAATCCGTTCCTTGAAACAAATATGAGCTTCCCTTACACTTATTTCTTGCAAAATACCTTTATATGTAATTAAGACGAGATTAAAAACAAAATAAAGCATTTTTACAAATTATTTGAAACACGAACAATGAACAAAAAAGATAAAACATACATAAGGAATCAAATTGAAACAAATAAGCAAACAAACAAAATAAAATAAAGCTTGGGTTTCAAGACAATAATAAACTTGAGAGATATAAGGCTGGGGACAGTAATGCATGGGGATCGACTTAGTCGATCGATTCCAGTCGATCCATGCTTTTGTGGGTATTCGGTCGAGGCAAGACAAAAGGGACAAACGGTCGAGAGGTGGATCGACTTTTCAAAAACATATTTGTTTTCCTTTTTATTATTTAGCCGTTAGGATTCAATAAAAAAAATCTTTTAAATACCTTATTATAAATACACAACATAAAACACACTCCAATTCACAAACCTTATTTCAAACATTCTCTATATTCTATCACACCATGAATTCTTTCGATATCTTTTTTGCCAATTCATCTTCGGATGATGAAAATGAAGTTAGTACCGAGTATTTGATGTTTGCGGAAGATTTTTGGGAGGCTTATCAAGCGTCACAACCTAAAGAAACACGAAACCAAATTACTAGGGATCGTTTGGGTGCTCATAACCGTTTAGTGACCGCTTACTTCTGCGCTAACCCAACATACGGCGAAGAACAATTCCATGATCGTTTCCGAATGAGCCGAAGATTATTCACACGAATTGTTCGAGAGGTAACCGATCATTCACCTTATTTCCAACAAACTCCTAGTTGTGCGGGCTTACTTGGTATTTCTCCATTAATGAAAGTTACTTCGTCAATTCGTCAATTGGCATACGGAGTGAATCCTGGTATGCTAGACGAATATGTGCAAATGGGTGTGTCAACCATTCGCGAGTGTCTCTAAAAATTTTGTGAGGTCATCATGGAGTTATATGGTACTGAGTATTTGCGAAAGCCGATGGTTACTGACGTTGACAGACTCTATGAGCATCACTATCGAGTTCATGGTTTTCCTGGCCTAATAAGCAGCATTGATTGTACAGATTGGCCGTGGGAGAATTGCCCACATGCTTTAAAAGCTCAATTTTGTAGGGGTGATCACGGGAAAACTCCTTTCATTTTATTGGAAGCGATCGCCTCCTAAGATTTATGGATTTGGTATGCGTTCTTTGGTGTCGCCGGGATGAATAATGATGTAAATGTTTTACGTGCATCCCCACTTTTCAATGATCTCAAAATGGGGAGAGCACCGGATGTGGAATTCGTTGCTAACAACGTGCCTTATAAACGGGGATATTATCTTGCTGATGGGATATATCCGGAATACTCTGTTATTGTGAAGTCCATTAAACATCCAGGGACGCATGATGAAAAGCATCAATTGTATAAGAGGATGCACGAAGCAGCAAAAAAAGATGTGGAACGTGCTTTTGGAGTACTAAAAAAGAAGTTCCTAATGATTAAACGTCCGGCTAAAGGATTTGACAAAGAGCGTCTTGGACATATAATGTACACATGCATCATATTACATAATATGATAATTCAAGACGAAAGGCGGGCGATATCTCCCGAATTCTTTCCAGTGTAGCAGCACCGTTCTTATGACCCTTTAAGAACGGATGAGGAATCGCTGGAAATTACCAGGGAGATATGCAACAAAACAACTCATCTTAACCTCAAAGCCGATTTGGTGGAAGACATTTGGCATCATCATAATCCAATTAGTTTGGTCGTTATAATGTAATTTGAATAAGTGTTGTAATGTATTTTATTTTATTTGAATTAATATGTAACGTTTTAATTATTAATGAAATTTGAGTTTGTGTTAAAAATGTTTTAAAAAATGAACTATGTCGCCCTTACTGAGGCACTGAATCGCCTGCAGGTCGCTGGAGAGAAAAAGCTAACGTGGCAGGGAAAAGTAAGGGGATTGAATCCCCTTACTGTGCCCAGCCTAAAAGGGGTTTTTCTAACTTGTGCCCTAGGGGCACAAGTTAAGCACACCAAAAGTACAACAAAAGTACATTGGGACTTACATAAAAGCACACTTGTCTGTATTTTATATCGATCATTGTGTACTATTTTGTGAGCCCCTGTATATTTATGGTGTGCTTAACTTGTGCCCCAGGGGCACAAGTTAGAAAAACCCAAATAAAAATGGTGCACAACAGTTAGTGGGACAATGAAGCCGTGTATATTTTCGTACTGCATGCAGGCAGGCACGAGCATGTGTGCTCCTATACCACCAACAAGACATGTAACGCATACAAATAGGACTAAGCATTTGTACAATTGTCCTTTTATTTTGCATGGAGAAAAGTACCAAAAGAGTACAAAAGTACAAGGTCATTTCACTTTGTGGTCACTTTTGTACCTTCTTCCCAAAAGAGTCATGCTCAACTGCTCGACTGCTCGACTCCACTAGAATTATGCCACGTGTCCCACTGCCAATTGTACCACAAAATCTTTATGCAATCTATTTAACTATTCACATGTACAAAAAGAAATCGTTTTTTTATTAAATGACGGTGCTCAACCTAGGTGCTCGACTTATGTGCTCACTTTTTGCTTAGGAAATTGAAACATATCTTTCCCCATCAAATCAAATCTTTTGCTTTTCATTATAGTTTTCCTTTATTTTTTTTTCTTTTTTCTTTTTTGGTATTTGGTTTTCAAATTAAATCAAAACTATTTCTTTTTCTTTTTTTTTCTTTTTACTATTACTATTACTGTTAAAAAAACATGCACAAAACACACACTTGTCTTGGTAAATGTGCATGGCTTAGATCAATGCAATACAAATCGTTTCTCAAAAAAAAACACACACACACACAAAACACACAAATCTAGTGGTTCTCAGAAGTTCAATCGGTTACCAAACCAATTCCGATTTGCACAGTAATGCAGTTTCTTTGATCATTGATGTTCTTGTGCAATAGAATCTATACAAGTAAGTAAAACGTGCGATCATTGATGTTCTTGTGCAATTTATGTTTTTTTATTATAATAGATCATTGTGGTTAGGGTTACCACATCTTTGTTTGTTTGATCCTTAGCTTAAAAATATGCCACTTGCACAGTAACCCACAGTTAGATTGGAATATTGATTACTTGATTTATTGCCATGGCGTTACCAGAAAACTTAGGGTTATGGTTATTGTTTTATTGTATTGGAGGTTTAAGGAATTTAGTGCTTATTACCAGTGTAAGGATTTTAGTTTAAGGATTTTAGTAACATAGTTCAGATATATGTATGATTGTTGTTTAGGCTGTTTATGTTATGTATGTGCCATACTTAAAATAGTTTAACAAAAAACAACAACAAGATACTCAAGATGTTTCGACATAGAATGACCACTAACGGCCTAATGAGACAGTTCATTAAACCTTGAAAATCTACTGAATTCATAACAACTTAGATAATTAAAAAGCCTAAACTTACTAATACAATAACAACATTATTCGAGCTTTAGATTGCTCTTATATTGCCTAATTACTTGAAATTAAGATTCTCCATGTGGGTGCACAGTGATTGAGTTGTTTTCTTTTGAGGATTCTTAAACCATTTTAGCTTTTTCCTGAGTTCCGTTATCTCCTGTTTCAATTTCATGCATTCTGCACACACTTTGATGCATTTTGAACACATTGCATTTTGAGGTCTTGACCCTGAAATTCTAAGACTGGGAGAGTAAGCTGAAGCTTCCTTTTTCACCATCTTCATTAGTTGTGAGAAGATGAATTGAAACAACCTGTATGTAGGAGTTTATATATAATGTGATTGTGGGTAGATGGATTTTAGGTGAAGCTTCATTTAACGTATCATAAATATATCCATCTCCCCAACTACCAGTCGAGCATGAGACACTTTTTTGGGTTGGAATTTAATGATGTTGGTACTTTTCTCTTATGTTTCTTAGAATTGTTTTATTGTTATATCCTAATTTACAGGTATTAAATCTAATTATAACATTGCCTAAACTTTGAATTTTTCATTATTTGATTTAAACTAATTAACATATGTTAGTTTGATTAATTAAGTGTTTGTTTAATGACAATAATTAATCTGACATTAAGTCTTCTCAACATTAGCTTACAACTTGTGTTTGATAAGCTTATTAGCTTTTCACTGAGTTCATAAGCCGAAATGAATAAGCCAAAGTATATCCATATGTACTGTTTTACATGTTTTCAAATTATGTTATTTTTTCTAGTATGAGATTATAGTTGTTTACTTATGTGCGTATGCCAATTTCGTAAACATATGCTAATATGTGTATGTTTTGTTTGTTGTTTTGTATAGGTGTATGATGCCGAGGTCAGTACTAGAACCAAGCTGCATTATATAAATACGATAAGGCAAAGGTTGTGCTCCAATCCTGAACGACTTAAACTTTTTAAAAACACTATTTTCGGTCGATGGTTACAGATAAAAACATATGAGCATGATAGCCATTTACTTCAACACCAATGATCTGTTGAAAACCCTAATATAAATACTCCCATGTATTTTGATCTCTGGGGAAAAAGCTTAGAATTTCGTCGGGAAGATATGTGCTTAGTATTAGGTTTTCGATTTGGTTATGCTTCTTTAGAGCATTTAAGGAAACGGCAATCTGGTTTTGGTAAGCATATATTAAGTTTTCTTCGGGAGAGGCGTACTGAGAAAATTAGTAATATAAAGGCCGAACGCCTTTTTCGGATTCTTGTTGATAACGTTGAGTTTGATGAACTTTCAAATGAGGATGTTGTTCGCGTTTGTCTGCTTCTATTCTTAGAGAACATTTTTATGGGCAAACAGGAAAGAAATTTAATTTCCAATGAGATCCTAGTTTTAGTAGATGACTTTTATGCTTGGAATGCATTTCCATGGGGCGAGTATATTTGGGTTGAGTTTCACAAGAGGGTTTATAATGCTTTTTCAAAGGTTAGAGACAGACACTTGTTAGAAATTGCTTCCAAGGGTGATCGTTACACTGCAACGTATACGTTGTGTGGATTTGCTTTCGCGTTGAAGGTTCGTATAATCCATATTTACAATGATTTTAATATTAGTTGTCTGACTTTAGTATAAGTTATCAGTTTGAGTCCAATATATATTTATAAGTTATCACTATAATGAAAAGCAAAAGATTTGATTAGATGGGGAAAGATATGTTTCAATTTCCTAAGCAAAAAGTGAGCACATAAGTCGAGCACCTAGGTTGAGCACCGTCATTTAATAAAAAACTATTTCTTTTTGTACCTGTGAATAGTTAAATAGATTGCATAAATATTTTATGGTACAATTGGTAGTGGGACACGTGGCATAATTCTAGTAGAGTTGAGCAGTCAAGCAGTTGAGCATGACTCTTTTGGGAAGAAGGTACAAAGTTGACCACAAAGTGACATACCCTTGTACTTTTGTACTCACTTGGTACTTTTCTCTTTTGCATGCTATGGCCATCCTATACAAAATTGGAATGTGATTGGCTTGTTGAATTTATTATTGTCTCATGAAATATTCAAAACAAATTGGATAATGGATTACTAGCATGATACCCGCGCGTTGCGGCGGCGGGTGTCCTGTGATTGAGAATTTTGGCGAACAATAGTTTGCTATAATATGATTACCGTGACGTTAACTTTATAGAAAAATATTTTTTTTAAGCAATATGATACTATTTCATATAAAAATATTAATGCACTCACGCGATATAAGTCATGAACCATGTGATTTTGAGTTAGTTTTCGTTTTGGTTTGATACAAAAAAGTCGATGATGACCAAACCCAAGATCTTTAATTTTGTATTTCGGGGTCAACATATAATGTAGTGCAAAATCAACCAAGCCTGACCATAATCTCAAAAGTCAAAATAATATCCGGCCTTTTCGTTTCTTTTTATAGCTACTCGGTCCTAACAAGCTTTATAACAAAACACACTTTATCACAAAGTACGACCCACTTGAATCAAAATTATTTAGACCAAGCCCATAATACCAGTATAACCTAAAAGATATATCAACCACTTAACCCTACACACATTTACAAGCAACCACTCAATCTTATTTCTCTCTTCAAAAAAATAGGCAACCACAAAAACATCATCTTACATCCGATTAGCACAGAATCACGAACTTGTCTTGATTTCAAAACACAAACCCTTTTCAAGATCCCGTTGTTTCGTCTATGTGTTGGCTTCAAGATCTCGAACCACAAAAATCAATGACACAAGCCTTGAACCATGGATTTGTTGGTTATTGTTTTCAATAGATCGATGATTGGTTGTGTTGGATTTTTAAAGATATTTTATTAATTCGAAAACCAAACCCGAGATCTTTTTGTTTGAAACTTTATTTATTTATTTATTTATTTATTTATTTATTTATTTATTATTATTATTATTATTATTATTATTATTATTATTATTATTATTATTATTATTATTATTATTATTATTATTATTATTATTATTATTATTATTATTATTTTCTCGTTTAAGATCTTGAGAATGATGGGGTTTTTGTTGTGAGGAGATGGACCGTGATATTGTTGCAGTTGTTTTCTGTTGACTATTTTTTGTTGTGGATATGAGACAGAACATGCAACTATAAATGTTATTATGCTAACCAGTTGATCGACAGTAGCATTCAACTGCTATAGCTTGGCAAAAGAAAAATCATGCAACTTCTTTCGACTTTGTGTATTATATGTTTGTACTAATGGTTTAATCGAGTATACTACTTAAACTCTAATTTATATGCTCTTTTTATGTTTCGAAAATTGTTTGAAGTTGGTGCAAGCAAAACTTTTCTTAGATTTATGTTTTGGAATTGGAATGATGGCTTTATTTTTAGGCAGAATTACATGTATATCCTTGAAAATTTTAAAAATTACACATATATCCTTTTTACTAGTTTTTTATGCATAAAGTACAATGCTTTTAATGCATCAAAAGGATATATATGTAATTTTAAAAATTTCCAAGGATATATATATATATATATATATATATATATATATATATATATATATATATATATATAAATGCCCCTTTTTTTAAGTGTTTAGTTTATGTTTTGAAAGCTTAATTAGATTGTACATTGTGGTTAAATAGTTGTATATTTTGATGAAGGGGTGAATTAAATTGTGTATTAATTGTATGTGTTGAATAGTGTTTTTTTTAGTTTTATTTGTGCTTCAAATAATTGTAAATGATGCTTCTTTACTTGTATTTACTTAAAAATCTATTTTAGAAAATCTTAAAAATTTATTAGGAGGGAAGTGTCAATATGCTTTATAAGTAGTATAGATGTCTTGTTTATTTATGTTATAAATAGCTACATGGAATAAATATTTTTTTAACTATTGCCGTAAACGGATATGGGGTATAGTTTCAGTTATTTAAAGAAATGTGATTTTTTGATTCACATACGCATGGTGTAATAGAGTTGATCGTTTTTAATATTTTTACCAGGCGCATCAAATGTTTATCCGTTATGGCTTGAACCATAATATCAGTGGTAATAAGCAAATTATCACATCTTTGTGGTTAGGTGGAGGACTCAACAACTCATGCTCCTTATTACCGTCACCCACTTTCAACACGTCTTAGAACAAAAATAGGAGACTCTGTCGAGCACACGATCGAGTTGTGGGATGTATTAATTTTTTATTTATTTTATTATTATTATTATTATTATTTTGAGGTGTGATTTTGGTTTTTGTGTGGTATATTTAGGTTTAAGTTAAATATGTTTTGGTTGTGATGTTTGTTGTATTATTACACTAAGTTAGTGGTGAAGTCGTTGTGAAGACAAGAAATAATGTGGTAATAAAGTGACGACGATGAAGTTAGTTATGATGACTTATTTTTACCAATGGCCTAAACTCGCACAAGATCAAATAACTTATCATTATTCATTAGCACAATGGATGGTAAATTTTCTAGTAATTACTAATGTACTATATTATTATAGGATGTTTAATCTTCAAATACTTGGCTAATGAAAATTTTGTATCATCTTTACTTCTAATAGAGTATGCATAATTTTTTTTAAACTTAAAGTTTTTAAATTTGATTAATGTGTAATGTCTATAGTATTTTTAATTAAAAATCGTAACAACATTCACAACTAAATTAATAGTTTAAATATTATTTAATTTCCATACTTTTATCATTTTTTTGTTTCTAAAGCCTAATTTTTTTTCTCGCAATTATTACAAATTGATTCCATAAATGTTACATCAAGGATCACACCAAAAACACAAGTTCGCAAGTATAATTATTTGTCGCTATACACCGTCACTTTGCGCGAATATTTGTTTAGTCTAACAATATAAACACATTTTAACTCCAACAAAAGATACATTTGCCATCATGTAATGGTAACGGAATGCTACATAGAAGTTGACATGACATGCTTTAAAAAAAATAGCTATAGATGGATTTAAAGATCATATTTTTACACAAACTTAATTTTAACTCGTAAATCAAACATGTGTTTTTTAAAAGATCATATATTATTATTTTTTTGAAAGGCGCCTTTATATAAAAACTAGCAAAAGCTAGAACAAATTACAAGATAGCTATAGTTGCTAAAGGGTTTTTCAACCAACCTACCCAGCTAAGTTTGAGCTTAGGATTTCTAGAAGAAATCCATAAAAATGATTGTGAAACAATATTATCCCAAAGCACCGCTTTCTTGGGAGGAGAGTTAGAGAAAACTAATCTATTTCAGAAATTCCAAATAGACCATAAAAGAGCTCCTCCCACACCATCGAGGAACAACCGAGCTTTACTAGAGAGGGATGAAGAATCTAACCACGTGATCTACTCCGAAATGTACTCGCAAAAAGGAATATCAAGCTCCCACCATCTAGCCAACAAAGCCCACAAATCCTTAGCCATCTCACAATTATAAAAGGTGTGATTGACCGTTTCGACGTCTTCATGACAAGTGGGGCCAAGAAGCGAATCAACTTCAATACCCTTCCTATCCAAATTCATCCTAGAAGGGAGCTTGTGTAGGACCTTAAATATCACAACTTTATCACAACACTATAGAAGCAAAGATGAAGTAGAGATGAAAGATGGTGACTTGATATGTATATATGTATTTCGTATGTATATAGAGAGAGATAGGAAATATGGAACTTTCATTCAAGAGAACACACACAAATACACACACAAGCACACACCTCAAATGAGCCTTTGAGGTGTTTAAATAGTAAGTTACAAGAGATGCCCTAAGGCTTTCTATGGGCTTGGGCTTGGACTTGGTTACATGATTAGATAACAAGGCTTATGTAACATAGCACATAACATATTAGCTTGCCAAGTCCAAAGCCCAATGACTAAACTATTACTAACCTTAACAAACGACACAAAGTTATAATATGAGAATGACCATCACTTCTATATATATATATATATATATATATATATATATATATATATATATATATATATATATATATATATATATATATATATATATATATATATATATATATATATTTAATGCTAACAATCTCCCCCTAAGAGGTGGTCATTCGAATGATGCTCCACGTGATTAGGTCTTCCGTGTTCTTTGTCTTTAACTTTGTGTGTCGTTGTAGAATAGTCTTTAGTCTTTGTTCCTTCATGCATTATGATCTTTGTTTACTGACTTTTCATCGTTCTTTGTTCTTTTGTGATGTGGAGTTATCTGCCTTTCGTCACTTCTGCGTTTGTGGTGGTTGTCTGCCATTCCAACATGCTCATACATCTTCAGTCTTTGTGATACATGCATTTGTAGTTCCCGTTCTTTCACACAGATCTTAGTCACTTTATTTATGTAGATTCTTTCACATTGCGTAGAACCTTTCTTTGAACCTTTCTTTGCTTTCATCTTTGTGAGAACTTTCCTTTGACTTCGAGATGCATGTATGAGCATGTGGAATCCTTCGCCATGGAGATGATGTATAGCTGCAGGTAAGCAGTTAGCAATAAATCAACCGGTACTTACAGATAAGAATTAGAGATCGTCAACAGCATAGTGTGAAGACTCCTTCTATCCCTTACCAAGGCCGTTCCCATGTCAGATACTCCCGAGGGAGCTTATAAGACCTACTTAGTAGCTCAATGACTGGGTGAGTCGCTGGGGTTCACTCCACGACTGTAGACCATTTGAAACCACCGCGAACACTAAGCGTAACCCATAAAGAATTACCGAAGTGACCTGCTGTCAGGGCTGCTTGATGTTGACCCTGGCAGGAATTTCCATTCAATCATCGAGAATCACTTGTGTGAATTCTCTCATAAATGTTCTGGGCAGATTGCTAAGATCTGCGTAGGACTCTTAAGTTTACATCTGGCATCCTTAATGATGAACAACCAGTGTAGAAATATCATGTGTTCCTATGAGATCTTTTGATGAATCTCGGGGCTCTAGACTCGATAAGTGCACATTTGGTTTCCTATGCGGAGATTAGGGAGAGGTCTCCTACTTCAATATCAACCATCTCTAAGAGACAGATCGATAGATTACACCGGTTCCCCGTGAGAATGAAACAAGCTCTTTTAAGAGAACTTGAGTGGTTAAGAAGGTTTAGTGCAGTGCGTCACTGGGTTCATGACGTCTTTGTCTTCAATATCGGTGTCACCTTAGTAACAACCAGTAGCATACGAATTGTACCCGGTGTCTGCCCTAAGGTTAAACATATGGAGGGCTATTTCTTTTCACCCTTTTTCATAACTTTTCTTTTTAATTCTTCAACCCCTTCTTTCTCCTTTCTCATTTTCTCCTTTTTTCAATCATACCTAAGGACTTCTAATTCTGATCTATTGGAATTGTCCTTGGGTAGATCCCTCCGGCTCTGGTGGATCATAGGACGGTTTTTCCTAACCTTAGTCACCTTATAACTCCATGACTATCCTATAATTGATCACATGCCAAAAAACCTTTTTGTGAAAAATCTCTCAAAGTGTTTATGATAATAAAACACATTGTTGTTACCACTTTGAGAGTTTTGCAATTTTGAAAGACTTCCCCTTCACATGTGCTCATGTGTTTTTTTTTAATAAATTTGCACATGCGAGAGGAGTTTGCACTTTTTGAATTGATCCACTTTCAGTGAACATGACCGATTCGAGACACGCTTACATCACTAGTTAGACTAGCTTGAAATTATTACCCGTCCTGGTCAAGTCCAAAGAAAGTATCTCGATACGGTACATTCTACTCGGACAAGTCCTATTCGAGACACGCTTACATCACTAGTTGGACTAGCTTGAAATTATTACCCGTCCAGGACAAGTCTTTTCGATTACTGACATTTTAAGCTTCGTCAATTCATTGGTACTATCTGAGTAGAGCTCTTTTGAGATTCAGTCATGAACTTGATGCGTGGGAATTGCACCAGGCTTTACCTCTCAAGGGATCTTGAGAAGCTTACAACCCCCACCAGGCAGTGTACCTGATCGTTGTAGTATAGTAGAGTGACAAGTACCGGGGGATTGATCGTTCAGCTTAGTAATAGTGTCGCTAGGATTAGAAAGCCTAAATACTAGTTCTAAAGGTGAGGGATGATCCTTTTTGTGTTTTTATATTTTATGGAAAACAATTAAAAATCTCGGGTTTTGAAGGATTTGGGCGGAATTAGTTGCTAATCAACTAACCCAATACTAAGATGCAATCAAAATAAAATACTAAAAATAAAAACAACTAAATTATACTAAAGTTGTGAGCAATAAGTGGAGAAAATGTGTTTACTTAGATTTCACTACTCCCTAGACATCTTTCACACGTTAATTACTTGTTATAAATGCATGGATGATGGATCGTATTCCTTAATACCATTCATGGGGTGGCACACATAACTCCCCAATTCTATGAGCTCTTATCTCCTCCTACACCATGCCCAGCACAACTATAGGGATTGTAAACAGTGGCTCATGCATTAAATACAACCAATAAAGACCTAGTGTGTGTTGGTTCATGTTTCTTAAGACGTTCAAGCATGTTACCAATTGGAGATCTGCCAGTTTTCTTAAGCCTAACATATAAATCATTCATCCACAACAAGTATAAACAAGTAATCAACACATAATTAACATCTAGGTTTCATTAGATCCAAGCAAACACAAGATAGATCTAGCCTAGCATGATAGAATTAAGACAAGAACAAGATATAGACAACCAACACATAGACATATTGATTGAATTGAAAAAACACTTATCTTAATTACACATGTAAGGTATCAAGGGCTTGGAACCCTTGAAAAACCTGTAAAATTCGCACCAAGTTCGTACTAGGGTTTCTCCAAAACTTCTCTCTTTAAATGTGAAAAATTAGAAAACTATATATAGGAAAAGAGGGCTGACGGCGTCAAGACAAGCCTTGTAACGCCGTCACCTCGCCGCCAAAACCATTCTCGGACTGCCTTGATCTACATTTGACGCCGTCAAGACATAATTATTTCCAGGCCGTCATGACTTTTACTCTTGACGCCCTACCTTCATGATGCCGTCAAATCTCTTCTGGATCGTCATGGAATTTTGCTCTTGACGCCGTCAGGGAGTTACTCTTGACGCCGTCACCTACTGTTCCCAGCATGGAAAATTAAGACTTTGGCTTTTTCTTCACTTTTATGCTCCAAAAACTTCCGAATTGCTTCCTTTTCTAGATTTCACTCCCAAAGTACCTAAAATCACAAAAGGAACGATTTAGGGCAATATTTGATCAAATAAATTCGAATTCGGGCTTAAATGACCCCCTAAAAACGGATCATTTTTCGCCTCATCATATACCCTTACACTTGAGATTTGCTTGTCCTCAAGCAAATGCGCTTTTATTCTACTCAAAAGACAAGTTAGGGGTCATTTAACACTAATATAAAAGTAATTACAACAAATAATCGTTCCACTAAAGACCAATAGACAAGCACGGAGGTCATACACTAGCACCTCACAAATAGTGTTTAGATACTCACATCTCTCGGGTGTAATAAAGTGTAAATTACAATATGGAAACGGAAGATATCTCTCACTACCTGTCATAGCAAAATAGATTACCATAGGCTTGGGAAAGGATCAAACCTCCACCAAATGGCGTAAGCACCTAGGATAAACTATCAAAGAGGTCTTTTAAAGGGTTGTAACGTTAGGTGTAGGGATATGAAATACACGGTTTTGTTGGATAAAGGAAGTTTTACTGGTGGCGAGTTAACACTCTTGGTTAATTACATGTACAATATGGCATTGCTAAGCCAAGACTAGACTCGACTTAAGCTAATAAATGAAAAATAACAAAAACATAAAAATGAACATAGAATAAAAACGGGATGGTAGTCCGTATGTTTTTTCTCTTTTTCCTTTTTCTATTTTTTTTTCTTTTTCTTGATTTTTTTTCCTTTTTTTATTATTATTATTTTTATTTTTATTTTTTTGCATACACTGTAACAATTCGCAATTTCAGGTTAACTTTTATTCCCGAAAATTTCACTATTCACTTTTTACTATTCACTTTTCACTATTCATCTCAGAAATTTTTATTTCATATTCTCGTAAGTTAAACTATTTTAACGATAACCCGAGAGTTTGACGCTCGTCGGATCATTTCTGCAAAAATCACAAAGCCGTGTCCGAGATTTACTTTTAGGTTTAAACGTCCTTCTAGCATCCCGATATGTCCATAAAACATTATAAACAATAGAAATATGATTTTCTCTCATTTTAGGACAATTCCAAAAGTTTCGGAATTTTACGTTTTTCAGTTCAGCGTTTTACGCGAATTGCGCGTTTTAGACCCGTGTTTCCAGTTTTTAGCAGGGTTTTCGCACCCGATAGAACCTACCACTCATTTTATATTTTATTATGGACTATATTGACATGTTTAACCATATTTATAAGTTTCATATTTTTAGGATACCCGGTTTTACGTTTCGTGGCTTAATAACTTACGGTTAGCGATTTACGGAGTCAAAACTAGCTACATACTTAGGATATTACCATCCAAAGACCATGACTACTCATCTAGTCACCCTTATCCTCCTTGAACCGACTTAGGGGTGGTGGAGTCACCATGTGTGGTTAAATCTTGACCATTGATTCTTTAGATCATTACAAGTGTCTTAAACTTACCATGGTTAAATTCTAACCCAATATATGGTTAACTATTTTTCCTACCCTATAAATACCAAGCTAAAACACATAGAAAACTTGCACCACACGTTCTTATAACCTTCAAGTCCTAAAACCTAAGGCACTTCTCTTATATTTTGTAAGAAAGTTAACTAGTTTTTGAAAGAAAACTAGTGTTTGATCTTCAATCTTGGAAATTTTCTAAGAAAAGTTGTTATAACTTTAAAGTCTCCAAAAAGGCGTCGTTATAATCTTCAAATAGCTTTGGACTTCAAGAAGGCGTCGTTATAATCTTCAAATAACCTCGGTTTATCATAGATTGCAAAGGGTGAAGCTTAAGTCTATCAAAGTCCGTACCTTACTAGTTACTTACCTTTCTTTTAGAAAGCCTCAAGTTGTAAGCAAACCCTAACATACTCCTTGCTTAATTATCATTTCATGCTTATTATGTTTCTTTCATGCTATATATGGTCTTTGTATTGTGTTCATGATGTTTAAAAATGGATAAAACAAGTATTGGTATACATATGTTAACTTATGACAAGTAAACAAGCAAACTAGTGATTTTTATGGAAAACCACGACCACAATAGTATAACTTTGATATTTGACACTTACTTATTGTTAAAGAGGACTTAACAAGGAAAACATATCAATTTGAATCACCCAAAACGAGTATACGAGTCAAAAGTTATGACCGTTTGAAGTTAGCGAAACCAAAACGGCAAAACTGCCTAAATTGCATTCTGATCAAATTATGATTTTGAAAGTCCCACTTCTGGTCCGATTCATCAAAAAGTTAAAACACGAAAGTTGTCCGGAACGACGTTTTCGTTCAGGAACAAAGAAGCTCGAGACCTGAAAACGCTTTCTGAGTGATAAATTTCTTCAAATTCTTAACAGCCCATTTTTAGACCAAAGTTACTATATAATCATTATAATTAGATGAGACCAAGAGGTCTAATGACCTAAAGCCGAGACCACAACCATGGCTAAAGCCAAGGTTGAGTCTCAAGATCATGGTAACAATGACCAAGGTCACGGCAAAGCCACGGCTAAAGACCATATAACTATTAAAGATCAAAAAGCTTATATATATATATATATA
Source organism: Artemisia argyi (assembly GCA_030686995.1). NCBI lineage: Eukaryota > Viridiplantae > Streptophyta > Magnoliopsida > Asterales > Asteraceae > Artemisia > Artemisia argyi. Next base: position 44,898,534 of record CM060685.1, on the reverse strand, counting down.
TATATATATATATATATATATATATATATATATATATATATATATATATATATATATATATATATATATATATATATATATATATATATATATATATATGTTATCAAATACTACAATAGTAGGGAGCCTCATGTGAGGAGTTCATTGAGTAAGCCGTCGAGACGAGTTGTGGATTTACGAGTTAAAGTGTCCTGGCTCCTCGAACGTTTACTCCATGACTTCTGAATTATGTCGGCCCGAACGGTAGTAAGAGATTTACAACCTATACATGTTTCATAGACCACTTATATTCAACGACTTACACTATATACTAAGTACTACATCATGAACATTATGCAAGACATATATTGGCAATTCGTCGTATTCTTAGACGTTACTCCAAACCTAAGTCGCAACGTTCTATTATAGGCTGCTCTTAGAGACTTTCGCGATTCGACTACCACTTTCATTTCTCATTACATAGACTTAAGGTGAGTCATAGCCCCTACTCTTTTCGTACTTGTTTCAACTCTTGGGGGGGGATACATGCTCAACTACTTGCTTACTTGTACAAATACTCAAAACGTCTATACTTGACTGTGTTATACTTGATTGCTTACATACATGACTGCGTTATACTTAATTGCGTTATTCTATTTATTGACTAGTAGTTGTCTTTGGGAATTGACTCCCAGTTGTCTTTGGGAAGTGGCTCCCAGTTGTCTTTGGGAATTGACTCCCAGTTGTCTTTGATACATCCTAACATTTGCGAATGTTGGATACATCATAAAAGTGAGGTCTTCGGAGATGAAGTAGAGACTCACTTCTAATTGCTTAAATTGTCTTGATGAACTTATACATGTCTTATTCATACTATATATGTTAGCAGTGGGTTGTGAACACACAGGTTACAAGTCTCTTATGGCGGGACTTGTAACTGAGTGGATTCACGATGCCTTTGCTGTGTGATCAGTCTTTAAGGCTTTTTCAACTGTTTTAAGACAAACTCTATGAACTCACCAACCATTGTGTTGACACTTTAGCATGTTATCTCAGGTCTATAAGGCGATAGCTAGTGCGTGGAACTTAGAGTCAAGCTGCATACTCTGAAGACTTACGCTTTTATCATTTACCATTCAAAACATTTTGTATACATTTATGTATCATACTTTGGAATCTCATGTTTGTAACTTTGAATTCATTAATCGAATGGTAACTTTTCAAAACGTCTCATTTAGAGTTCGTTTTCTATAACTTGTACTTTGTATTATGAAGTAGCACCCCAGTGACACAGTCTTCCGCTGCGGTATTTTGGGGGTGTTACAGATTGGTACCAGAGCCTTGGTTATAGAGAACTAGGTTGCATTTAGTACCTAGACTATAACTGCTATATACGTTGGGACCTTCCTCTTTATTTGCCTTACACACAATACATACACATGTGCTTTTTGGTTAGACGTTTGCTTAGTTCCACGCTGTTAGATGATGTGACTTTAGTATTATAAGGAGCCCCAGAGATTCGTCGAGTCATTAAAAACATAGAGCTCAGTAATAACTAATTAGTTAACTTGATCTTGTGACAGTTCTTGTTTGATGAGACACAAGATTTGAGTTAAATAATATTATTGCTTAGCTTTAGGGATTTGATGACTGGATTATCTTACCATCTGCCTCAGAAGGCGGATTTTGTGTCGGAAATTCTTAAGTAGGATGTTTTAGAATCTCCTTATTTAAATGGATTGGGACGCCTCTTCAGTTAAATAAAGAAATTGTAAATCACCGAACCATGAGTTTATGATCCCTTACTTACATAAATTTGGACGCTTCTTTATGTAAGTAATGTGTTATAAATAAGTGGGCTTAATTGTAGCCGATACAACTCCTTAACCAGAACCTTAGACAAATCAGAGTGAACACCACTATATTAGAGATCCCGAATTCTCTTAGACACATCGTAAGTAGTTAACATCAACTGAACTTCGGGACGAAGTTCTCCTTAAGGGGTACAGACTGTAACAATTCGCAATTTCAGGTTAACTTTTATTCCCGAAAATTTCACTATTCACTTTTTACTATTCACTTTTCACTATTCATCTCAGAAATTTTTATTTCATATTCTCGTAAGTTAAACTATTTTAACGATAACCCGAGAGTTTGACGCTCGTCGGATCATTTCTGCAAAAATCACAAAGCCGTGTCCGAGATTTACTTTTAGGTTTAAACGTCCTTCTAGCATCCCGATATGTCCATAAAACATTATAAACAATAGAAATATGATTTTCTCTCATTTTAGGACAATTCCAAAAGTTTCGGAATTTTACGTTTTTCAGTTCAGCGTTTTACGCGAATTGCGCGTTTTAGACCCGTGTTTCCAGTTTTTAGCAGGGTTTTCGCACCCGATAGAACCTACCACTCATTTTATATTTTATTATGGACTATATTGACATGTTTAACCATATTTATAAGTTTCATATTTTTAGGATACCCGGTTTTACGTTTCGTGGCTTAATAACTTACGGTTAGCGATTTACGGAGTCAAAACTAGCTACATACTTAGGATATTACCATCCAAAGACCATGACTACTCATCTAGTCACCCTTATCCTCCTTGAACCGACTTAGGGGTGGTGGAGTCACCATGTGTGGTTAAATCTTGACCATTGATTCTTTAGATCATTACAAGTGTCTTAAACTTACCATGGTTAAATTCTAACCCAATATATGGTTAACTATTTTTCCTACCCTATAAATACTAAGCTAAAACACATAGAAAACTTGCACCACACGTTCTTATAACCTTCAAGTCCTAAAACCTAAGGCACTTCTCTTATATTTTGTAAGAAAGTTAACTAGTTTTTGAAAGAAAACTAGTGTTTGATCTTCAATCTTGGAAATTTTCTAAGAAAAGTTGTTATAACTTTAAAGTCTCCAAAAAGGCGTCGTTATAATCTTCAAATAGCTTTGGACTTCAAGAAGGCGTCGTTATAATCTTCAAATAACCTCGGTTTATCATAGATTGCAAAGGGTGAAGCTTAAGTCTATCAAAGTCCGTACCTTACTAGTTACTTACCTTTCTTTTAGAAAGCCTCAAGTTGTAAGCAAACCCTAACATACTCCTTGCTTAATTATCATTTCATGCTTATTATGTTTCTTTCATGCTATATATGGTCTTTGTATTGTGTTCATGATGTTTAAAAATGGATAAAACAAGTATTGGTATACATATGTTAACTTATGACAAGTAAACAAGCAAACTAGTGATTTTTATGGAAAACCACGACCACAATAGTATAACTTTGATATTTGACACTTACTTATTGTTAAAGAGGACTTAACAAGGAAAACATATCAATTTGAATCACCCAAAACGAGTATACGAGTCAAAAGTTATGACCGTTTGAAGTTAGCGAAACCAAAACGGCAAAACTGCCTAAATTGCATTCTGATCAAATTATGATTTTGAAAGTCCCACTTCTGGTCCGATTCATCAAAAAGTTAAAACACGAAAGTTGTCCGGAACGACGTTTTCGTTCAGGAACAAAGAAGCTCGAGACCTGAAAACGCTTTCTGAGTGATAAATTTCTTCAAATTCTTAACAGCCCATTTTTAGACCAAAGTTACTATATAATCATTATAATTAGATGAGACCAAGAGGTCTAATGACCTAAAGCCGAGACCACAACCATGGCTAAAGCCAAGGTTGAGTCTCAAGATCATGGTAACAATGACCAAGGTCACGGCAAAGCCACGGCTAAAGACCATATAACTATTAAAGATCAAAAAGCTTATATATATATATATATATATATATATATATATATATATATATATATATATATATATATATATATATATATATATATATATATATATATATATGTTATCAAATACTACAATAGTAGGGAGCCTCATGTGAGGAGTTCATTGAGTAAGCCGTCGAGACGAGTTGTGGATTTACGAGTTAAAGTGTCCTGGCTCCTCGAACGTTTACTCCATGACTTCTGAATTATGTCGGCCCGAACGGTAGTAAGAGATTTACAACCTATACATGTTTCATAGACCACTTATATTCAACGACTTACACTATATACTAAGTACTACATCATGAACATTATGCAAGACATATATTGGCAATTCGTCGTATTCTTAGACGTTACTCCAAACCTAAGTCGCAACGTTCTATTATAGGCTGCTCTTAGAGACTTTCGCGATTCGACTACCACTTTCATTTCTCATTACATAGACTTAAGGTGAGTCATAGCCCCTACTCTTTTCGTACTTGTTTCAACTCTTGGGGGGGGATACATGCTCAACTACTTGCTTACTTGTACAAATACTCAAAACGTCTATACTTGACTGTGTTATACTTGATTGCTTACATACATGACTGCGTTATACTTAATTGCGTTATTCTATTTATTGACTAGTAGTTGTCTTTGGGAATTGACTCCCAGTTGTCTTTGGGAAGTGGCTCCCAGTTGTCTTTGGGAATTGACTCCCAGTTGTCTTTGATACATCCTAACATTTGCGAATGTTGGATACATCATAAAAGTGAGGTCTTCGGAGATGAAGTAGAGACTCACTTCTAATTGCTTAAATTGTCTTGATGAACTTATACATGTCTTATTCATACTATATATGTTAGCAGTGGGTTGTGAACACACAGGTTACAAGTCTCTTATGGCGGGACTTGTAACTGAGTGGATTCACGATGCCTTTGCTGTGTGATCAGTCTTTAAGGCTTTTTCAACTGTTTTAAGACAAACTCTATGAACTCACCAACCATTGTGTTGACACTTTAGCATGTTATCTCAGGTCTATAAGGCGATAGCTAGTGCGTGGAACTTAGAGTCAAGCTGCATACTCTGAAGACTTACGCTTTTATCATTTACCATTCAAAACATTTTGTATACATTTATGTATCATACTTTGGAATCTCATGTTTGTAACTTTGAATTCATTAATCGAATGGTAACTTTTCAAAACGTCTCATTTAGAGTTCGTTTTCTATAACTTGTACTTTGTATTATGAAGTAGCACCCCAGTGACACAGTCTTCCGCTGCGGTATTTTGGGGGTGTTACATACACTCTTACCCTACCATCCAAAATAATACATCATAGGGAATGAATATTCCCCTTACACTTGAATCTTTACATACTTTACATTAAACTAATCTAATGACTCGAATTAAGAAAATCAAAACACTTGGAGCACTTTTAAGATTAACGTACATATGGGGGTAATAAATGATGTTCTTCCCCATTACTCCATAAAATAAGTACTTACCCATGAGTCCCAATCATCCCAAAACAATATGTACAAGGATATGACTCGACTTAGCAACCATGTAATCAATTAGATAGTTAACTTAGGGTTTAACAAATAACAATAATGCACTAAAAATGAGCGCATACACGGAAGGCTAAGGCGATTTGGGTGTACATTTAAGTGAGGTGTAACAAATTCTTCCTTTAAGTAAGATGCTTAAAGTTAGAAACGAAAAGATAGGCTCGGAGGGGTGTACTAGGGGTTTCGTGTACTAAAAATTAGTACAACGCTAAGGGTGTGGGAAAAATTAGTTGACTTAACTAGCCAAGTAATATGACTTAAATGGTCAAGTAATTATAATACGGGTTTAACACAAAGGTGATCCTAATGCCTCTTATCATGTAGTAAATCCTACCACACGAATGTAGTCTCACTAGCGGTCTCGGGATGCATCACTAACGCAAGTTCTAGAATCTAAATGCTACCAGTACACTCATAAGCACTAATAATAAATGTTTTTCCTATCAAATCTAAAGGCGAACCTCACATATTTGGGTGGAAAATTTTTCTGAATATACGGTTATGTGCTAGTCATACAATCTCCTATCCATGAGACGCTTGCTATGGCTAAAGTTTCACTCCTAAATGTTGTAAAAAAATTTAAATTTGGCGCTAAAATTGCACTAACAAGTATTTCTCATAGTTTTATTACACATCTACCATTAAACAAAACAAACTCAAGCGAAAGTGCATATGTAAGGTATCATCCTTTTACCCTCCCCTTACACTTAAGATGAACATTGTCCCCAATGTTCAAGTAAAGAATGTAAAAGTGAAAAAGTAAAAAGAATGAAATCAAATACTCCCCTGATTCACTCGGTATGGATAATAAGGTGGCCAGGTTAGATCTTCCTCCAAGAAAATGAACAATCAAAGCTTCCCTTCCAGAATATAAATCATCTTCTTGTCATACATAACCTGTAAAACCTGACAAAATAGAAAAGACAACCTCGCGTAAAATCGGGGGCATCCTATATAAGTTACTAAATCTGTAATCCCCCGTAAATTTCCCTATAAATAATAAAAGTAAATCAAAGACTAATATATCATTACGTAAATTAATAACGTTTTTTTTACCAATAGCAAATTTTTTTTTTATATATTTTATTATCAAATATGCTATGTTACTTAAAATCACTACGATATTCATAATTCTCTTTGCTTGGAACGATGCTCACACATGTACCACTATAGTCTAAAATCGCGAGAATATTAAAAATTTCTTTTATTCGTTACGAACCTGCATTTTCCGACATTTTTCAAAAATTACTATTCATCGGTTACTATTCACAAACACTATTCATCATTTCACTATTCATCGTTTTTGGAGTCGGTTAGTAATATTGAGATGTTTTTCAAAAAATTTACTATTCACGAAACACTATTCACAAAACACTATTCACTCTCGGACTCACGTAAACGTCACACTAAATAATTCCTAAACTTTTCACTAATCACAAATTAATTGTTTTACTAATCTCAACATACACCCAACCGGACCCTTAATTTCATTCTAAGCCCAAAACCATTTCTCGGTCTGTTACTATTCACGGCCCACGCAAACTAAGCCCATTTCCTTTCTTTTGTTTTTCGTAACATTCGACTAAACCAAGTAAGAAACGCGTCTCGTACTCCCAAACCTTACACACGACTCACACATATTTTGTACAATCTCGTTCCTTCCCTAGCCAACAATTAGAGTGTCGACTTTTAGTTTCTCACATCGAGTCTAGATACGTTTTTACTAAGCAAAGCTGATGTCCCAAAAACGATTTCATAAAATTTCATCTAAGCCAAAAACTTAACCATTTTAAACCACGTTTGTTTCTATTAATTCCTAAAATCATTTCTAAACACAAACTAGTGTCGAAATATTTCAAAGTTATCAAAATCTCAAGTCACAACCGATTTACAAATCGGTTCACTAAATAAAATGGTGGTCGACTTGCATATTTCATACAAACAAGTACTTCCTTATTTTAAGCACACTCCATCCCATATTTTACTCACCTAGGACAAGTACTATAATCTTTTAAAAACCATTTCACAAGTACAATACCCTTATAATATTTCAATGCACACGTTTACTTTGAAAATGGAGATGTCGACACTAGGAACCAAGACTTGAGTAACATGTTGTTTCTTACACCTTCCATGACTTTTGCATACAAGTAAAGATCCCATCACATTAAAACCTTAGATACTAGAACACACTAGGTACAATCCATTTTTATATTATGAAACCACACGTTCCTTTTGAGCAAATAAGATGTCGATGGCTAGAAAACAAAGAGAAATGTTGCTTCTACTCTTTCTCATGACTTTTTGAAAACACTCCAACATCACATCACATTAAAACTTATACACTAGAACACTTCAAGTTCACATATAAATACCCATGCATGCACATTTTCGTTTTTCATTCCCATACAAACCAAAAATCCGCCAAATATTTTAAGTAGTAAACTAGGCATTGGGTCGAAGCATTGGCTAGGAATTCAAGGGATTCGTGTGGGTTTAGGAGAAACAAATTGTTGTTTGTGAACCTTGGTCGAGCACACATACACACTACGTACTCAAATCACTCACTTCTCCACTCTACGTCTTGTTTTAACCACCACTCTGGTGTCGTAAGTTCCTAACAAAACTCTTTTCAATATTTTTATAAAAACTTTCATTTGCATTATTTTTATACGCGACACACAATTGCACCTCTTTATTCGAAAACTAAATATACAACATATATATATTTTACGTTCGTCTATATATTTCACACCTTAACAAATAAACTATGTAGAGTTTTGAAACTAAAAAGCTACGTACAACCTATTTTATAATACATTTCTAACGTATACAAACAAGTATCGAAAACTATTAAAATTTTTCTAAGTCTTTTGTTTTATGAAAACTTGTCCCATGCTAGCCCAAAACGCACGTATATCTTTAAATTTTACTTAACAAGCATACCATTTTATTTCACAAACTAATAGTCCTCATGACAAACAATCATTTTCGTATAAAAACTTTATAATAAAAATCGCGTTTTGAACCTATAAAAGTCACCAAGCAAATCGACTTGGAAACTAGTTTTGGAAAATTGTTAGTATCGATTGGGCCTTAAGGCCCAATCATTTCAAAATAAGCCGAGTGAATAAACTGAGGCTATAAGCTGTTGGACAACTTTTTCATACTCATAACATTAACCCAAAACAAGGCCCAAAACTCCCGTAGGCCCATTGGATCTAAAAATGCTAACGGGCCTTACATTTCGTTAAAAGCCCATAAGCTATCAAATTAACTTTTTGAACTAATAAGCTGGTAGAATAAGCTCAATAAGCTATTTTGAAACTATTTAAGAAATAAAAACATTAAGTTTTGAAAATTGTGAATTTTGGACTACAATTGCAAATTTTATGAAAATCGGGTTAAAAGTGTCAACTTTTTCAAAGTTTCGTTATAAAAAGTCATTTCGTAAATTAAAAGGTGAAAAATGATTTTTATAAACTCTAGGGTGAAAGGTGTAAGAAATATAAAGTTTTGGACGTAAAATGTAAATATATTTAATTTTGGAGTAACGGCGTAACGCTAACGCCGTTAGGGTAAAAAGTGTAAATTGTTAGAAAATACAAGGGCCGTACACTAAAAATTAATATTTTTATTTTTATGTTTACTTTCCATTTTTTTACGAGTTCACGTCACGACGTTACGTTTATTTTCAAACTATTATTTTTATTACTATTATTACTATTAAATTTTACGTTATTTTCAAACTATTATTTTTATTACTATTATTACTATTAAACTTTACGTTATTTTCAAACTATTATTTTTATTACTATTATTACTATTAAACTTTACTTTATTTTCAAACTATTATTTTTATTACTATTATTACTATTAAACTTTACGTTATTTTCAAACTATTATATTTTTATTAAACGTTACGTATTATTTTTCAAACTATTATTATTATTATTATTATTATTATTATTATTATTATTATTATTATTATTATTAAACGTTACGTCTATTTTCAAACTATTATTATTATTACTATTATTATTATTAAACGTTACGCATTATTTCAAACTATCGTTACTATTTTTATTATTAAACCTTACGTTATATTTATATATATATAACTAAACTAAACGTACGATATACGATAAAATCCAAAAGTTTTACTAACGTCAAATTAATAAATCATGCATTTAAAAAACTACTCGTGATTAAAACATTTAGACTATCAAACCCTAAAACTTGCCATATATTATCTAGGTCGTGTGTGGAGCCGTTCCCATTTTGCAAACTGAGTATCGATAATTTTATTCACTAAACCACTAAGGTGAGTTCATAGCCTCGCCTTTCCTTGTTTAAATGTTTTATAAACCCTGCGAGGGGGATACATGCTAGTTTTTACAAAATGAACACAAGTATTTTCTTGGTATGCTTTACCTAATCTCGTTATTGCTTAAGTACCTTTCCTTGCTAAAAGCCCCTCATATCATGAGCCTTAGTCACCCAGGAGGTGAACGTAAATAATTGTGGATAGATCTATTAGGGACTGACCATCCCCGTTTGGGCGTTCGAGAAAACAACCAAACGCACTTTATTTGAAATCTAATAGGTTACTGGCAAGAACCTATCCCGAGGGCCCCCTGTTACTATAATCCATCATTCGTGATGAGATCTGTTAATCAGCTGAGCGTCATGAGCTTAATGCAATAACAACTGTTTTTAACTTATAATTGTATGACGGTACAATTATCACTTATAACTTGTGTTCAATCTTTTTAACTTAAACCTATGAATATCACTCAACTTTTGTTGACTTTTAGCATGTTTATCTCAGGTCTATAACAAGCAAGGATGGGACGGAAGAGCACGAAATTCTCACAAAGGCTATAAAATTTTATTATCATTCAAAAACCTATTTAACAAATTTTAAAACCCACTGGGACCTCATTTTGAAAACTCTAATATTTATAAAAATTCGAATGATAAATATTTTTAGAAAATCATTTTCTACTGAAAAACTATGAGCTGTGAAGTAACACCCAATCTTTATTCCGCTGCAAATATTTCAAAATTGGTGGTGTTACAGATTGGCATTAGAGCTTTGGTTATAGCGAAACAGATCTATTTTAGATCTGAACTATAACCGTTTTTACAAACAAAACATTTTATAGCCCTACACTCTTCGTGCTTTCCGTTCCTGCATACTACCTTGCTCAGTACATTAACTATTAGGATTAGTCTGCATGTTTAGAAATTGCGCGTACATAATTATTATTTCATCCGTACTATTATATCTATAACGTAAAAGTAACTTATAAAATGCTATTCCCGGTTACTACAGTAACATGTCTCCAAAAACTTCCTTGAACGCCAAAACTACTCTCCGTAATACTAATACGTCCCCTGTCAATCAAAATTCTCCGAACACTGAAGATCCCTACGTACAAATATCACAGCCCCAACTTTATATAGGAATCACTTAGAAATCACTCCCATCGTCACCTATTTCTTCACCTCTACGTTAAAAATTTAGGAGAGCTACTGAATCATATGAAGATATGATTGGTGGTCAGGCAACATTCAAAGTTGGACAAAGTTCACGTCAAGAGAGGCCGTGGACGAATGTTGAGCCAAATTCTCCATTACCCTACACTTTAGATTCCCCAATACCATATATCTCAAATACCTTATCCTCACCTAATTCCCCCAACCACAATATAAGCACACCCGATTCTCAAACATGGAAGCAGCACAACTTGAACTTGAGAAAGAGATTAGATATTTACGTCAGAGGCGTAACTAATCTTAAGTTTACAAGTATCCCTGCTGCATCTACTAAACCAGACAGACTTGGTTAGTATTTCATGTAATGTTCAATAAATCTGAACCTTTCAGAATTCGTAATCAAATCATAATATAACCTCCTCTTCCGTTTCATCTCTCCGTTATAAATCAATCATTTTCTTTCGTATCAAGCATGCATACTATGAATCCTCATAATTTCATGCAAAAATCTCATCAATTGTTACCTCCCTTGATGAACAAATAACTCCACGTAGATTTCTGACATATTAGTAAGAGACCTTGTACTAATTGTTTTACAAAAACGATCAGTCAAGTTATTAATATTATGATAACTTCTACTATACTATTCAAATCTACCGTGAGATTTCTTACAATTGTAAGAAATTCTTAAACATACTATAATTGACCAGAAACCAAAGTATTGTCTAAAAATAAAATTTCAAGAGAGAGAAAATTTATTTTAAGGGACGAATCGGTTTGTTCCTTAGTAATCTCATATCAAGAGTTGATTATCTATCTATGATACAACGCAGACATATCTTGAAATTAGATTACAGTAAGGAGTCAATTCAGTCTATCATTAATGAAATAATTAACTTCATTTGAATTATTCTGACATCAGAAGGGTTCTAAGTTAAGTTTCATTAATGATTTCAGAAGATGGACAACGTAAACAATACATGTACTCCATCTTCATCAAAGACTACCATGACTACTGAAGCCGTCAGGAAATTGGTAACCAACATCGTATCAGTGGTACTCGAAGGGACTACCATAGTTGATCCAAGGGGAGATATGGACATATCCAATAAGCAGGAAAACTACATGGAATATAGGTCAACCAACTTTAAAACGCCAGAAGGAATGGCTAACCCTACCATCACCCATAACCAAGGAATTAGGCAAAGAGTTATACCTAATGGAAATAAACAAAAGCAAAAACTCTTAGAAATAAAGAACCTTAAAGACTTTCGCTAGGAAATTAAAAAAAAAAAAAAAAAAAAAAAAAAAAAAAAAAAAAAAAAAAAAAAAACTCTACAAGGACGTCGGTGGTATCATGGGAATGATTACTAGGTTTATGCAAATGAATAAATTCCAGTTGTGAATAAATAAACTCTAGTTCAAAAATTTCCTGATTGTACCTCTTCCTTGTGTTTTACTTTAAGTTACGATGGATGTAACTAAAGTATAACAACTATCCTTCTACCGTATCGAAAAATCTACCTTGTAATATTTCCAAAATAATTATAATCTACGTCAATTCCAATTCCCATCCCATTTACCAAATAACAGCAAACTGTTATTTCCCTAGAAATTTCTGACTAGAAATTTCTGACTCATTATATATATATATATATATATATATATATATATATATATATATATATATATATATATATATATATACACACACACAAAATAAATAAATAAATCAATGAATAAAGTTCCTACTTTATTCTTACAAGAAATTACGTATTATATCATAATAACAAAACGTTGAACATCATCTAAAACAACCTAAGGAAAAACATAAATACCATTGTGACTAAGCCAAACATCACATCGTTTAGTCCTCACTTATACATAGCCTGATCAACTATGTCTAATTTAGGAAGAATCATGTTATGAAGGAACAATCATAATGTAAAATTTTATAAATAACAATCCTCATTTAAAAGCAACAAATATAGATAAACTGAACTATTCATAAATATTACAAACTACCATAAATATCTATCCTATTCCTTCGTCATTAGGACGAGAAACCAACAAAAGTACAAATAGAAAAACCCCCATCAATAGTACCATAGCAAGGACCACCATAGGATGGATTACTCTGATTATTTTAAAAGATAAGTATAAGTACACCATTAGAAATAATAGCAAGACTAGTTTTTAAACCTAAGGACAAATAAGTCTTATTTCACATATTGAGAATTACATAGAAACATAACATATTGAGGATTACATAGAAACATAACATATTGAGGATTACATAGAAACACGACAAGGAATTAAGTTAAAACAACCCTAGCTCAAGACTAGTGCCTCCATGCCTTATCAACCGCATACGATAGAACCGTGAGTGGTATTAGGAACCCCAACATCCCGACCACAACTCCATAATCTTCATCCGTAACAAAAGCCAAATAGGTGATGACAACAACGATATATACCATTGCGATAATAGTAATTAGGCTCGGCATTTTTTTCGGAAGTATTTTAAGAATAGGAAATGTGAAATGATAGGAAAATGGTTGGTGGAAGAAATGGAAATTTAAAAGGAGTATATGTAGGAAGAAAACTAGCCGTTAGATCACTATTACGGACCGTTAGGTTCACTATTCCCGACCGTTGGGTACGGTACACCTAGCCGTTATTTTATTATTCAAAACCATTACCTTCAATATTCACAACCCTTGAATACAACAGTTACTAGATTATGCCTAGCACAAATAAGTCTAAATAAACCGCGTCTCCTAAATCTTAATCTCTCGACAACCCTCTGATCGAAATTTCCTAATACCAAAATTTAGTTAAACTTGAATTCCGGGACGGAATTCAGAATGAGGGGTAGGTACTGTAATCCCCCGTAAATTTCCCTATAAATAATAAAAGTAAATCAAAGACTAATATATCATTACGTAAATTAATAACGTTTTTTTTTACCAATAGCAAATTTTTTTTTATATATTTTATTATCAAATATGCTATGTTACTTAAAATCACTACGATATTCATAATTCTCTTTGCTTGGAACGATGCTCACACATGTACCACTATAGTCTAAAATCGCGAGAATATTAAAAATTTCTTTTATTCGTTACGAACCTGCATTTTCCGACATTTTTCAAAAATTACTATTCATCGGTTACTATTCATAAACACTATTCATCATTTCACTATTCATCATTTTTGGAGTCGGTTAGTAATATTGAGATGTTTTTCAAAAAAATTACTATTCACGAAACACTATTCACAAAACACTATTCACTCTCGGACTCACGTAAACGTCACACTAAATAATTTCTAAACTTTTCACTAATCACAAATTAATTGTTTTACTAATCTCAACATACACCCAACCAGACCCTTAATTTCATTCTAAGCCCAAAACCATTTCTCGGTCTGTTACTATTCACGGCCCACACAAACTAAGCCCATTTCCTTTCTTTTGTTTTTCGTAACATTCGACTAAACCAAGTAAGAAACGCGTCTCGTACTCCCAAACCTTACACACGACTCACACATATTTTGTACAATCTCGTTCCTCCCCTAGCCAACAATTAGAGTGTCGACTTTTAGTTTCTCACATCGAGTCTAGATACGTTTTTACTAAGCAAAGCTGATGTCCCAAAAACGATTTCATAAAATTTCATCTAAGCCAAAAACTTAACCATTTTAAACCACGTTTGTTTCTATAACTTCCTAAAATCATTTCTAAACACAAACTAGTGTCGAAATATTTCAAAGTTATCAAAATCTCAAGTCACAACCGATTTACAAATCGGTTCACTAAATAAAATGGTGGTCGACTTGCATATTTCATACAAACAAGTACTTCCTTATTTTAAGCACACTCCATCCCATATTTTACTCACCTAGGACAAGTACTATAATCTTTTAAAAACCATTTCACAAGTACAATACCCTTATAATATTTCAATGCACACGTTTACTTTGAAAATGGAGATGTCGACACTAGGAACCAAGACTTGAGTAACATGTTGTTTCTTACACCTTCCATGACTTTTGCATACAAGTAAAGATCCCATCACATTAAAACCTTAGATACTAGAACACACTAGGTACAATCCATTTTTATATTATGAAACCACACGTTCCTTTTGAGCAAATAAGATGTCGATGGCTAGAAAACAAAGAGAAATGTTGCTTCTACTCTTTCTCATGACTTTTTGAAAACACTCCAACATCACATCACATTAAAACTTATACACTAGAACACTTCAAGTTCATATATAAATACCCATGCATGCACATTTTCGTTTTTCATTCCCATACAAACCAAAAATCCACCAAATATTTTAAGTAGTAAACTAGGCATTGGGTCGAAGCATTGGCTAGGAATTCAAGGGATTCGTGTGGGTTTAGGAGAAACAAATTGTTGTTTGTGAACCTTGGTCGAGCACACATACACACTACGTACTCATATCACTCACTTCTCCACTCTACGTCTTGTTTTAACCACCACTTTGGTGTCGTAAGTTCCTAACAAAACTCTTTTCAATATTTTTATAAAAACTTTCATTTGCATTATTTTTATACGCGACACACAATTGCACCTCTTTATTCGAAAACTAAATATACAACATATATATATTTTACGTTCGTCTATATATTTCACACCTTAACAAATAAACTATGTGGAGTTTTGAAACTAAAAAGCTACGTACAACCTATTTTATAATACATTTCTAACGTATACAAACAAGTATCGAAAACTATTAAAATTTTTCTAAGTCTTTTGTTTTATAAAAACTTGTCTCATGCTAGCCCAAAACGCACGTATATCTTTAAATTTTACTTAACAAGCATACCATTTTATTTCACAAACTAATAGTTCTCATGACAAACAATTATTTTCGTATAAAAACTTTATAATAAAAATCGCGTTTTGAACCTATAAAAGTCACCAAGCAAATCGACTTGGAAACTAGTTTTGGAAAATTGTTAGTATCGATTGGGCCTTAAGGCCCAATCATTTCAAAATAAGCCGAGTGAATAAACTGAGGCTATAAGCTGTTGGACAACTTTTTCATACTCATAACATTAACCCAAAACAAGGCCCAAAACTCCCGTAGGCCCATTGGATCTAAAAATGCTAACGGGCCTTACATTTCGTTAAAAGCCCATAAGCTATCAAATTAACTTTTCGAACTAATAAGCTGGTAGAATAAGCTCAATAAGCTGTTTTGAAACTATTTAAGAAATAAAAACATTAAGTTTTGAAAATTGTGAATTTTGGACTACAATTGCAAATTTTATGAAAATCGGGTTAAAAGTGTCAACTTTTTCAAAGTTTCGTTATAAAAAGTCATTTCGTAAATTAAAAGGTGAAAAATGATTTTTATAAACTCTAGGGTGAAAGGTGTAAGAAATATAAAGTTTTGGACGTAAAATGTAAATATATTTAATTTTGGAGTAACGGCGTAACGCTAACGCCGTTAGGGTAAAAAGTGTAAATTGTTAGAAAATACAAGGGCCGTACACTAAAAATTAATATTTTTATTTTTATGTTTACTTTCCATTTTTTTACGAGTTCACGTCACGACGTTACGTTTATTTTCAAACTATTATTTTTATTACTATTAAACTTTACGTTATTTTCAAACTATTATTTTTATTACTATTATTACTATTAAACTTTACGTTATTTTCAAACTATTATTTTTATTACTATTATTACTATTAAACTTTACGTTATTTTCAAACTATTATTTTTATTACTATTATTACTATTAAACTTTACGTTATTTTCAAACTATTATATTTTTATTAAACGTTACGTATTATTTTTCAAACTATTATTACTATTATTATTATTAAACGTTACGTCTATTTTCAAACTATTATTATTATTACTATTATAATTATTATTAAACGTTACGCATTATTTCAAACTATCGTTACTATATATATATATATATATATATATATATATATATATATATATATATATATATATATATATATATATATAACTAAACTAAACGTACGATATACGATAAAATCCAAAAGTTTTACTAACGTCAAATTAACAAATCATGCATTTAAAAAACTACTCGCGATTAAAACATTTAGACTATCAAACCCTAAAACTTGCCATATATTATCTAGGTCGTGTGTGGAGCCGTTCCCATTTTGCAAACTGAGTATCGATAATTTTATTCACTAAACCACTAAGGTGAGTTCATAGCCTCGCCTTTACTTGTTTAAATGTTTTATAAACCCTGCGAGGGGGATACATGCTAGTTTTTACAAACTGAACACAAGTATTTTCTTGGTATGCTTTACCTAATCTCGTTATTGCTTAAGTACCTTTCCTTGCTAAAAGCCCCTCATATCATGAGCCTTAGTCACCCAGGAGGTGAACGTAAATAATTGTGGATAGATCTATTAGGGACTGACCATCCCCGTTTGGGCATTCGAGAAAATAACCAAACGCACTTTATTTGAAATCTAATAGGTTACTGGCAAGAACCTATCCCGAGGGCCCCCTGTTACTATAATCCATCATTCGTGATGAGATCTGTTAATCAGCTGAGCGTCATGAGCTTAATGCAATAACAACTGTTTTTAACTTATAATTGTATGACGGTACAATTATCACTTATAACTTGTGTTCAATCTTTTTAACTTAAACCTATGAATATCACTCAACTTTTGTTGACTTTTAGCATGTTTATCTCAGGTCTATAACAAGCAAGGATGGGACGGAAGAGCACGAAATTCTCGCAAAGGCTATAAAATTTTATTATCATTCGAAAACCTATTTAACAAATTTTAAAAACCACTGGGACCTCATTTTGAAAACTCTGATATTTATAAAAATTCGAATGATAAATATTTTTAGAAAATCATTTTCTACTGAAAAACTATGAGCTGTGAAGTAACACCCAATCTTTATTCCGCTGCAAATATTTCAAAATTGGGGGTGTTACAAAATCCTAGAAAAACAAGATAAGATATAATGCTTGTGGAATGAAGTTTGCAGATCTCCTGGAGATTATAAAACTTAATAATTCACAAAAACCATAAGACTCCGTTAGAAAAACAAAACTGGTAAAATTTCCAGATTTTTACACTTGACGCCGTCAAGAGTTATCTCGTGACGCCGTCAGAAGTGACCTACAGAAATTCTTATGTTAAGTTTCCGGAAAATTTCTGGAAAAACTTGGTCCTACTTCCTTGAAAATCCTGCAAAACTTCATTATGACTCAATACAAACATTTGACTCTAACAAATACGAATATACATGTTCATTTAATATTGTGGAGAATCATGATCGGTTTGTTTCTTGAAAACATATTTGGGGTTTCCCCTTACACTTATCTTTTGCAAAAATACTTTTAGGTGGAGTTAAGACTAGGCCAAAACAACAAAGTAAAGTATTTCCACTGTTTAGTTTAGAAACATGATCTACCAACAATAAAAATTAAGCATGCATACGGAAGCAAATAACAAACAAACAAATAAAATCACACAAAACATGGGTTGCCTCCCAAGAAGCGCTTTTCTTTATTTACGAGTCTTGTAGCTAGACTCAAGGTCATGGGTTACTACGTGACCTCATCATTGGTTCCACTCTCTAGGTCGTCTTCTAAACCAGCATCGCTTTCATAGTGTAAGTACTTCGGGTCTTCGAACTCGAAGATATCTTTTCGATACTTAGAACCAAGCTTACTAACATCCTTAAAGAATCCACATGATAGATCAGAAGTGTCCTCACATCCTCTCCGAACATCTTCATCGCACAAAATAAGTTGGGAGCTTATCTTATCAAGCCCGTCACAATCGATTTCCTTAAGGTCTTTCCTCTTGTAGGGCGTTTGGTATGAAACCCTCCTAATTCCGTCAGCGAAGGTCATAATACCGTTTCGATCATCAATTATTAGATTAGTAATCTCACAAAAGGGTGCCCCAAAAATAACTTGTGATAATCTAGGATCGACATAGTCTTCGATGTTGTCCACGATTGTAAATTCCATAGTAAATGCCATATTTCCTACAAACACCTGAATCTCATGATCCTTACCTACCACTTTCTCCCCTTTGTAAATCATTCCCTATCTGCAGATATTGTTATAATGGAATAAGGACATAAAATTCTTTGGCAGGAATATGTTAATGTAGATGTTATCGAAGTACTTATGGCCGATCATGTAGGGGATCTTGAGATTGTTCGGATCACGCCGTCTTATCTTCCTCGACTCTCCATCCTTTGACCCATATAAATTCCCTTCAAGGGAAGGACGATACTCGTACACCTCCTCATTACCCTTACGAAAAATTACCTTCTTAACACCATTGGTGAATAATGCACTACCATCTTTCTCATCAAGGAGCACTCCCGATTCATTGATAAATGGTTTTCCAAGAACGAGGTTGGTTAATTTTTGATTGGTGAAAGGGTCTACGTCATCGACCACGGTGAGGTCAGTATTGTAAACAAGTTCTCCAATCCTGATTGACAAATCTTTCATCACTCTCTCGCACGCAATGTGTCCTGGGAAGGCTTCGTGGTATAGGGAAAGGGGAATTATGTTGACTGGGAAGCTAGGATCTACTTGACTATCGGTTAAGAGCTTTTCCTTAATGGTGCAGGAGATCTTGAAAACTTTAGGATTACTTTCCTTTGTCCTATCGCTACTCCCATCAGTAATATCCTCCATTTTTCTCTCTGGTTCTTCTATAATAGAATTACCCCAAATGGTTGGATTTCTCTCATGCTCTTCCGATCTCTCCTTCCCTTCATTCGATTTGCCAGATTCTCGCGCGGTGTATTGCTCGGATGAGTTGGTAGGTTTCCTGGCCAAATCATGGTCCATCCTGAAGATCTCATCTTTAGTTGTCTGACCGAATTTGTCAGTTTGTTGTTGGGTTGGGTTGGGTGTAGAAGCAGATATCGTGGTGATGGTGTTTACGAAATGGATTGGTCCTAGGGGTTTGACCGGTTCTTTTCCTTTGGGGGATAGATGTTTGAATAACTTGCTAGGACTTTTTATTTTCATGGGGGAGGTTGGTGGACTCATGACGGTCACAGACTTAACCTCATCACCGTGAACGGGCTTATTAACAACATGCTCTTTGATAGCAGTTAACAGATTACTAATCTTGTTGTTCACATCAGCCTGTTGTTGTCTAAATTTGGCCTCGAGCGTAGAGAGCTGTAATTCTTGAGATAGAATGAATTTTTTTAGGGCATCTTCACAGCTTTTCTTGGGAATGCCTTGTGACGGAAAATGCTCGGACCAAGTGAGTGGTGAAGAGTCATTGAAAGATACGCTCCGCGTTTGGTACCCTTTGAAATTAGGTTTATCCTTCCATGCCTCATAGGCCTCGCCAGAAGTTCGAGGACCTTGACCCACGTGTGACGACGTGAATTCGTTATAAGCACGTTTTGGAAGCTCCATGCAGTTATGAGTCTCGTGAGGGCCACTACATAATTTACATGCAGAGGTGATTCTGCTAACTTGGCTTAAGGATTTTGGAGCTTCGTAAGATTTCATGAGAGACTTGACTCGACCTTCAAGTTCCATGATCCTACGGTCGGGAGTACTAGAATTGTTCGAAGGCAATGATATTGCCTTGACCGTTTTGTTCAAGTCACGGGGATCATTCCAACTTTCGTTGTCATAGAGAGCAAGATCTTCTATGAGTTCCCATGATTGTTCCGCACTAAGATCACGTAGCTTACCACCGGCCGATTGGTCAATGGCTCGCCTCGTGGAGATGTCGATATGGTCATAAAAGATTTAGACTTGGAGCCAAAGATCTATGCCATGATGAGGGACTTTTTGGAGTAAGTCCTTGAAACGAGTCCATGCTTCATAAAGAGATTCATTTTGACGTTGTTGGAACATCAAGATGTCATTTCTAAGCTTAGTAGTTCTCCCCGGTGGGAAAAATTGAGCAAGGAAACGAGTGGTGAGATCATCCCATGTGGTGATGGATCCTGCGGGTAAACGCTCAAGCCATTGACTAGCTTGATCCCGTAGAGAGAATTGGAATAGGCGTAATCGGGTTGTCTCTCTAGTTTCAACATCTAGGTCTATGGAATCTACGATTTTGAGGAAGTCCTTAAGATGTTGGTTTGGATCTTCAGAACGAAGTCCATGGAATGCACATCCGCTTTGCACCAACCGGATGGTGTTGGATCGCAAGGGGGTCACATTGGCTCCGGTGAGCTCAATGGTGTTTCGGTAGCCTTGGTGGCTAGGTCGGGAATACTCTCCTAAGGTTCGGGGCCTAAGGGGTTCTAATGGTGGGTTTTGTTATGGTGGGATGACGGGTTCAAAGATGTTCCCGTTGTCCATGATGTCGGGTGGTTACGAACAAAGGCACAAAGAAATAAGATAGACTAAAGAGAACCTAAAAATTAAAAATAAAATCTTACTAGAAAGGAATCTAGCAAGTAGACCTAATAAAAAGAAATTCTAACCTAGACAATAATTATTCCCCGGGCTGCGGCGCCAAAAACTTGATGCGTGGGATTTGCACCAGGCTTTACCTCTCAAGGGATCTTGAGAAGCTTACAACCCCCACCAGGCAGTGTACCTGTTTGTTGTAGTATAGTATAGTGACAAGTACCGGGGGATTGATCGTTCAGCTTAGGAATAGTGTCGCTAGGATTAGAAAGCCTAAATACTAGTTCTAAAGGTGAGGGATGATTCTTTTTGTGTTTTTATATTTTATGAAAAGCAATTAAAAATCTCGGGTTTTGAAGGATTTGGGCGGAATTAGTTGCTAATCAACTAACCCAATACTAAGATGCAATCAAAATAAAATACTAAAAATGAAAATAACTAAATTATACTATAGTTGTGAGCAATAAGTGGAGAAAATGTGTTTACTTAGATTTCACTACTCCCTAGACATCTTTCACACGTTAATTACTTGTTATAAATGCATGGATGACGGATCGTATTCCTTAATACCATTCATGGGGTGGCACACATAACTCCCCAATTCTATGAGCTCTTATCTCCTCCTACACCATGCCCAGCACAACTATAGGGATTGTAAACAGTGGCTTATGCATTAAATACAACCAATAAAGACCTAGTGCGCGTTGGTTCATGTTTCTTAAGACGTTCAAGCATGTTACCAATTGGAGATCTGCCAGTTTTCTTAAGCCTAACATATAAATCATTCATCCACAACAAGTATAAACAAGTAATCAACACATAATTAACATCTAGGTTTCATTAGATCCAAGCAAACACAAGATAGATCTAGCCTAGCATGATGGAATTAAGACAAGAACAAGATATAGACAACCAACACATAGACATATTGATTGAATTGAAAGAACACTTATCTTAATTACACATGTAAGGTATCAAGGGCTTGGAACCCTTGAAAAACCTGTAAAATTCGCAACAAGTTCGTACTAGGGTTTCTCCAAAACTTCTCTCTTTAAATGTGAAAAATTAGAAAACTATATATAGGAAAAGAGGGTTGACTATATATAGGAAAAGAGGGCTGACGGCGTCAAGACAAGCCTTGTGACGCCGTCACCTCGCCGCCAAAACCATTCTCGGACTGCCTTGATCTACATTTGACGCCTTCAAGACATAATTATTTCCAGGCCGTCATGACTTTTACTCTTGACGCCCTACCTTCATGACGCCATCAAATCTCTTCTGGATCGTCATGGAATTTTGCTCTTGACGCCGTCAGGGAGTTACTCTTGACGCCGTCACCTACTGTTCCCAGCATGGAAAATTAAGACTTTGGCGTTTTCTTCACTTTTATGCTCTAAAAACGTCTGAATTGCTTCCTTTTCCAGATTTCACTCCCGAAGTACCTAAAATCACAAAAGGAACGATTTAGGGCAATATTTGATCAAATAAATTCGAATTCGGGCTTAAATGACCCCCTAAAAATGGATCATTTTTCGCCTCATCAGAACTTTAAACATCTTTGATCACATTTTAATCATGTCTTCTCCCCCTCAAAAATAGCATATCGTGATATTTTTTATATCAACTGATTAAGAAAAAGCTTTTGGAGAGAAAGACAGATTTTGCATGAATTTGGAACATTTTTGTTTTTGTACTCCCCCTTAATGATAGCACATTTTAAAATCAATTAAGGGTTTGGAGAGAGTTTTCTTGAGCACTCATTTTGAGAGATTTTGAGAAATCTTTTGAACAATCTTGAAAAAGTGCTCAAGGATTTTGTTTGAAAACGAGTTTATGCTTGAAATCTTTTTCGTTTGTTTAGACTCGAACTTTTTGCAAAAGAGTTCGTCATTGAACGTACGAGTCCTTGATTTGAAAATAATCAGAAGTCATCGTTTAAGTACGGGTTTCGTACTGAAGTATACGAAAGCCATAGTGAAGAAGATTTTGAGAAACGACATGTTTTAGAAAAACATTAAAAAAGAACTCCCGTTCAAGCATTTGTACATGTCCGTATCATTGTTGAATGACATTTCTAGAAACATACAGAATATTGATTTATACGAGAGACATGTCGTGAGAAGAATATTTTTGGATTTTTGGATTTTATATTGTTTTTGAATTTTTTGAAATTTTATATTTTTGTATTTTGTTTTTGTTGGTTTTTCAAATAATGTATTTTGTTTTTTCAAAAATATTTACAGCGAAGCGATTTCGAAAACATTTTTCAAGAAGATTCGAGAAGACGTTCTAGCTCCTCAGGAGTTAGGCTTCACATGCCAATTCATCGAACTAAATAGTCAAACCGTTCTTTTGGAAGGGCTTTAGTAAATAGATCGGCGAGTTGGTAATCAGTCTTAACGAAAAATAATTCAACAGTACCCTCTTCCACGTGTTCTTTGATGAAATGGTAGCGGACTTTGATATGCTTCGTCTTAGAGTGATGTACGGGATTGCACGAGATGGCTATGGCACTTTTTGAGTCACAATACATAGGTATTCTGTCAAAAGTAAAGCCATAATCTGTGAGCTGTGTCCGCATCCAAAGAACTTGGGCACAACACGCAGATAGAGACACATACTCAGCTTCGGCGGTTGATAGTGCAGTACAATCCTATTTCTTTGACGACCAGCTTACTAGCTTTTCACCCAAAAATTGTGCTCCACCTGATGTACTCTTTGCTGTAACTTGATCACCAGCATGGTCTGCATCTAAAAATGCTGTTAGATTAAACCCTGAATCCTTCGGATACCAAAGTCCCATGTTAATGGTGCTTCGTAGGTACCGAAAGATCCGTTTAACCTCTTTGAGGTGAAGTTCGGTAGGCTTTGCCTGAAACCGTGCTAATAAACATACAGCAAATTGAATATCGGGTCGACTAGTAGTTAGGTACATGAGAGAAGCGATCATGCTTTGATATTTTTTTGGATCGATGGGTTTCCCAAACAAATCATCACCTATTTTTGGTGAAGTGACCATTGGTGTACCAACAGAATCACAGTTTTCCATTCCATGTTTTTTCAATATCTCTATTGTATATTTAGCTTGATTGATAAAAATACCACGAGGGGATTGATGTATTTGTAAACCAAGAAAGAATTTTAGTTCCCCCATCATGGACATTTCAAATTTGCTTTTCATGAGATTTTCAAAATGTTTTGAATGGTTAGGATTGGTTGATCCAAAAATAATGTCGTCCACGTAAATTTGAACGATCAAAATGTCATCTTTGAATTTTTTGATAAACAAGGTGTCATCAACCGTTCCTTTTGTGAAATTGTTTTTAAGCAAGAAAGATGATAGTTCGTCATACCACGCTCTTGGAGCTTGTTTTAAACCATAAATTGCTTTCTTAAGCTTGTAGACGTAGTCTGGATGATCTTTGTCGATGAATCCCTCTGGCTGACTCACATACACTTCTTCTTTCAGAGTTCCATTTAAGAAAGCTGTCTTAATATCCATCTGATAGACTATGATGTTTTTTTAGCGGCATAGGCTAAGAAAATCCGGACTGCTTCAAGTCTGGCTACAGGCGCGAATGATTCCTCGAAATCTATCCTTTCTTCTTGTGGATAACCTTTAGCCACGAGACGAGCTTTGTTGCGAATAACAGTCATTTCCTCATCCAGTTTGTTCTTCCACAACCACTTGAGATCAAGAACACGTATATCAAGTGGTCGTTCAACAAGTTCCCAACTTTCATGTAAATCGTATTGAAGAATTTCATCCTGCATCGCTTCTATCCAAGGGTATTCTGCCATTGCTTCCCGAATGTTCTTTGGTTCTTTGAGGCTGATTGAGCAAATGTAAATGCACAATTCGAGATCAGTGGCAAGTTGTCTCCTTGTCTGTACTAGCTTTGAAGGTTCACCAATAACATGTTCTATTGGATGGTCTTTTGTCCATTGAAACGTAGAAGGGTACCTTGGGTTTAACGAATGTGTGTTAGATGGTTCTTGTAACTTTGAAGAAGATTCAGCAGAGTCTATTGCAAATGGGTTTTCAAATATTTCTTCTTCTTCTAACGCAACATCGTTTGAATTATTTGTTGGTTCTTCTTGAAAATTTGTGTTTTGGTTTTGCTCATCAACTCTTGGTAGAACAATTTCAATAACTGGAGTTGCTGGAGTAGATGTTGATGATGCTGAGGGAGTTGGTGCTTCAACTTCAATTGTTGTAGATGCATCTTGTGATGGTGGTGGTTGATGATTTTGAGCGGGTGCAACGGAATGTTGTGGAGATGCATTTGTCGAAGTTCCACCATAATATTCATCAAACATTAACTCGAAGAAATTTTTCAGTTTTCGTTCTGAAGGTTTATCCTTGTTTGTTGAATGAGCTCCTTGAGGTACGAGTCCTGAACTGATGTGTCCAGAAGTCTGCATGTTTGGTGTGGGTCCTAATCTGTTTTGATTAGAAACCATCGGATTAAGTGCGGGTTCTAGAGCGTATCTCTCAGAAGCCATTTGTGAAATCTCGTCAAACTTCACGTTCATCGTCTCTATTATCCTTTTTGTTCTTCTATTATACACCCTGAATGCCCTCGAGTTTTCTGAATATCCAATGAAGATTCCAATATCACCCTTAGCTTTTAACTTCCCTAGATCTTCTCTGTCATTCGTCGGATAGCACAAAGTGCCAAACACGTGAAGGTAAGAGATGTCATGTTTACGGTTGTTCACTAGCTCATATGGGGTTTTATTGAATCTCGAATGGACTAGGGATCGGTTTTGAGTAAAACAAGCAGTGGCTACAGCATCAGCCCATAAGAATAGAGGTGTACTAGAAAAAATCAGCATTGTACGAGCAGCTTCCACAAGAGTTCGGTTTCTTCTTTCAACTACCCCATTCTGCTGTGGAGTTCTAAAAACTGATGTTTGGTGTGTGATTCCAACATCTTCAAGGTAAGTTCTTAACTCCTGGTTTGTAAATTCTATGCCATTGTCTGTTCTTATAATCCTTACTGGAGCTTCAAGTAGAACTTGAATACACTTCAGAAAAGTGATGATGATGCCTGGTGCTTCGTCTTTTGATCTCAAAAACTTTACCCAATTATATCTTGAATAATCATCAACAATAACGAGAATATACTTCTTCCCATTAATGCTTTCAACTCTCATTGGGCCACATAAGTCCATGTGCAACATATGTAACCTTGCTTCCGAACTAGGTACGGTTTTGGGTTTATATGATGCTCTTTTACTTTTTCCTTGTTCGCATGATGGACATAGGTGTTCCTTGGTGTATTTGAATTTAGGAAGTCCGCTGACGATGTTGTATTTGGCTAACTTGTTGATGGTGTCGAAATTGAGATGGGATAAACGTCTATGCCACAGCCAGGACTTAGTTTCGGTTGCCCTTTTCATAAGACAAATTGGTGATGTAGAAGCCATTTGGTTGATGTTGATAGCATACAAGTTTGTACCACGATTACCAGTTAAGAGATCATCACCAACCAAATTTCTAATAAAAACCGTTTTTCTCCTAAATGCAACTTCTAAATCTGTATCACAAAACTGCCCGACTGAAAACAAGTTGTGTCTCAACCCTTTGACGTAGTAAACTCGAGTGATTAAAAAATTCCCAAATTGAAGATCTCCATAACCCTGAATAGCTGCTACATGATCATTTCCAAAGCGTACAGTTCCCATGAATTTCCAAACAAAATTGATCAGCAGCTTTAAATTCCCGGTCATGTGCTTGGAGCAACCCGAGTCGAAGATCCAAAGACATATTTCGATAACCTGCCAAGAACGGAAGAGTTTGTATTTGGAAACCGAAAAGATTTCAAATAAGGACTTAATCGTATGGCTCTGATACCATTTGTAGGACCTTAAATATCACAACTTTATCACAACACTATAGAAGCAAAGATGAAGTAGAGATGAAAGATGGTGACTTGATATGTATATATGTATTTCGTATGTATATAGAGAGAGATAGGAAATATGGAACTTTCATTCAAGAGAGCACACACAAATACACACACAAGCACACACCTCAAATGAGCCTTTGAGGTGTTTAAATAGTAAGTTACAAGAGATGCCCTAAGGCTTTCTATGGGCTTGGGCTTGGGCTTGGGCTTGGACTTGGTTACATGATTAGATAACAAGGCATATGTAACATAGCACATAACATATTCTCTTGCCAAGTCCAAAGCCCAATAACTAAACTATTACTAATCTTAACAAACGACACAAAGTTATAATAAGAGAATGACCATCACTTCTATATATATATATATATATATATATATATATATATATATATATATATATATATAATGCTAACAGCTTGTTTAGCGATAAACTCCACAAGAAAATGTTTATTTTTATGGGAATATTATTGTTCCAACGAGCTTAGCGGAAGAACCCACGTCTAAGGTATGGGAATCAACCAAGGAACGCACCGACGCAACAGAAAATCCATTGGAAACGTCAAGCAACCATTGCCATGTATCCTTTTGATCAGATAGCTCGATAGCCCCTATTAATTGCTGCAAATCAGAAAATTGGGAAATACCTCCTCTCAGCTGCCTTCTCAAAACAGTAGACCAATCAGTAAGACTTAGCCTATTTACAACGTAACAACTTTTATCACTATCAAGCATGAAGACACGCGGAAATTGAGCTTTTAAAGGTTGATTGCTACACCAGATATCATCCCAAAACCTTATTGAGGTTCCATTCCCAAGCTTTCGAATATACAAAGAAAAAAGGTTGATACCTTTCTGCATTAGGGATTTGATCGCAGAGAGAATACCACACCATGGACTATAACATGATCTGTTAGAGGGAACATGGAAAATACCTCCATTAAGCCCATGAATCTCCTTGATGACTTTAGCCCATATATCAGAAGGATGCATGAACAACCGCCAAATCCATTTAAATAAGAGACCTACATTAAGCGCATGGATACTATGATGAGGCGAAAAGTGTACCGCTTTTAAGGGGTCTTTTAAACCCGAATTCGAGATTATTTGATCAATTATTGCCCTAAATCGTTCCTTTTGTCATTTTAGGTACTTTTGGAGAGAAATCTGGAAACGAAAGCGTTTTGAACGTTTTTGGAGCATAAAGTGAAGAAAACGGCAAAGTCTCAATTTTCTTGCTGGAACAGTACCTGAGGACGACAAGGGATTACATCTAACAGCATTAAGAGTGACAAAAGAGGTGGATGTGGAAATTATAACGTGACGATCTAGAAAGTTTTTAGGCATATTGGCCTGACGGCGTCACCTAGGCCGTCAGGGTCTAAATACACGTGACTGCCCAGAGCTCATTTACACATGACGGCATCAGAAATGGATCTAGGCAATGCGAATTTTATCATGGCGGCGAGTTGACGGCGTCAAAGGTTAACACGTGACGCCGTCAGGATGCATAGTCTATATATATTTTTCCAATTTTTCATTGTAAAGTGGGGAACTTTGTGTGGGATATTAGGGCATAAAACCTAGACGAATTTTACAGCTTTTTCAAGGGTTTCAACCCCTTGATTCTTCCATGTTTAATTGAAGATAAGTACTTATTCAAATCATTCAATATGTCTATGTGTTGTGTGATTATATCTTACGCTTGTCTTCTCTTTAACATGCTAGGCTAGGTTTTTATTGTGTTTGCTTAGATGTAGTGAAACCTAGATGTTGATTATGGGTTGATTGTTTGTTTATAATTGTTACGGATGATTGTATTCGATGTTAGGCTTAAGAAAACTGGCATACTTCCATTGTTAACTTGCTTGAACGTCTTAAGAAATATGATCGGAGGTGTACTACGATTTTTGGTTGTATTTAATGCGTAAGAGAATTCTAATGATCCCATGTTAGGAGCTTCTAACGGCTCGACATATGAGTGAAGTAGGATCTTATAGAGTTAGGGAATATTGTACACGGCCCTACGACTAGTATTAAGGAATATAACCCGTCATCCATGCAATTGTAACAAGCTAATCAACCTGTAAAAGATATCAAGGGAGTAATGGAATCTAAGTAAACACAAATTTTCTCATTATTGTTTCCACCAAATTAGTAATTTAGTTTAACTTTCATTTCTTTTATTTTATTTTAATTGCATTAGTAGTTAATTGGGTTAGTTGGCTAGCAACTAATTCCGCCCACTCCTTCAAAACCCGAGATTTTACTTGCTTTCCATAAAATATAAAAATACAAAAAGAATCATCCCTCACCTCTAGAGCTAGTTTAGTAGGCTTTCTAATCCTAGCGACACTATTCCTGAGTTGAACGATCAATCCCCCGGTACTTGTCACTATACTATACTACAACGATCAGGTACACTACCTGGTGGGGGTTATAAGCTTCTCAAGATCCCTTGAGAGGTAAAACCTGTTGCGAGGGCGCAATTCCCACGTACCAAGTTTTTGGCACCGCAGCCCGGGGAAGAGTTATTGTCTATGTTAGAATTTCTTTTTATTAGGTCTACTTGCTAGATTCCTTTCTAGTAAGGTTTTATTTTTATTTTTAGGTTTTCTTTAGTCTATCTTCTTTCTTCGTTTCTTTGTTCGTAACCTTTACCATCCGACACCATGGAAGGTGGTAATATCTTTGATCCCATCAACCCACCGCCACAAAACCACCCACAAAACCCACCACTAGAAAACCAACCTCCTAGACCCCGAACTTTAGGAGAGTATCCCGTCCTAGCCACCAAGGCTATCGAAACACCATTGAGCTCACTCAAGGAGCCAATGTGTCCCCCTTGCGATCTGACACCATCCGGCTGGTGCAAAGCGGATGTGCATTCCATGGACTTCATTCCGAAGATCCTAATCAACATCTCAAGGATTTCCTTAAAATCGTAGATTCCATAGACCTTGATGTTGCAACTAGAGAGTCGACCCTACTACGTCTATTCCAATTCTCTCTACGTGATCAATCTAGTCAATGGCTTGAACGTTTTCCCATGGGATCCATCACCTCTTGGGATGATCTCACGTCTCATTTCCTTGCTCAATTTTTCCCACCGGGGAGAACTACGATGCTTAGAAATAATATCTTGATGTTCCAACAATGTCAAGGTGAAACTTTCTATGAAGCATGGACTCGTTTCAAGGACTTACTCCAAAAAGTCCCTCATCATGGCATAAATCTTTGGCTATTAGTTCAAATCTTCTATGACCATGTTGACTTTCACACCAAACGCACCATTGATCGAGCCGCCGGAGGCAGGTTGCGTGATAAAAACGCCGAGGAATCTTGGGAAATTATTGATGTGCTTGCCTTCGACAATCATGAGTTATGGGAAGTTACTCATGTTATAAACTCGGCTATCAACGCAATCTCGACACCTGGGGAAACCAACCAAATCTCCGAAGAACTCCTTTGCAAACTTGAGAAAAAGGTTGATTATCTCATGGAAAAACAAAAGAGACCTTTAAGTCCCAGACGGGCAGCTGTCAATTCTATCGCAAATATGATTCCGACACCATTGTCTGAGTCACCCTTTAGAGAGAATGTCGAAACCTTTCAAAATTATGCACAACCTTATTCGTCTCCTCAAAACCTCAGCCCAGAATTCGAAGCTCGAATGAGAGAGTACATGGCAACCCATTCTGAGCGGCTTGCTAAATTCGAGGAAGCTGTTTATAAACAAAAGGAGGAGATACAAGAGAAAATGAAGGAGATGGTGAACCTAGTGGAGGAATACTCAAACCAAAAAACCCCAGAAATGATATTATTAAGAAAAGAAAGCGCTACCCCCGCTACCCGATTTGTTAACTCTATCACAATTGTCCACGAGGATAATGAGGAAAAGGAAACCCCTAGTGTACAAACCATTGAGGAACCGCCAAAATCCCAATCACTATGTTACTACCTAAAACATGATATAAATAAGAATACCATAACAAATTGGATAAAGGGTGACGGGTGTAACCAATCCTCCAAACAGGTTTCAAAGAAGGAAAAAGAGGGGAAAGATGAGTATGATACATTACCTGGGGGACCGGTATTTGAGAAGCTACTTGTACAAAAAGTGGCTACTAAGCAGATGGCTTGTGGGAACTTTGAGATACCAGCCAGCATTGGGAAGTTGCAGTATCTGGATGCTTTCGCCGATCAAGGATCGGAAGTAAATCTTATACCCCTAATTATTTACACCCAACTAACCACGGAAATGCTGGCCACCACCCGTGTTAGGCTATCCTTCGCTGGTCACTCTTATGTATACCCTTTGGGAATTGCAGAGGATGTACTGGTGAATGTTGCAGGGTTCATGTATCCCATCAATTTCATGATCATCGATGATAAAGGAGGTGGATGCATGCCAATAATCCTTGGAGCACCATTCCTCACCACCGCAAGAGCTGTCATTAGGTATGAAAAGAGGGAAATTGAACTTAAGTCAAGAAAAAGAAAGATTAGCCTTCCTATGACCCCACGATGTGTGCAAGAAAGCCTGATGAAAAGAAAGCTCAAAAACAACATTGACACATCGCCTAATCATGTTCAAGAAAAAATCCTCGCATGGGAAACAAGAATCAAAAGCTACAAAGAAACTAAGCCTGAGAGAGGCAAAAGCAGCAATAAAGTTCATGTCAAGTTTGAATGTAGTCAACCGACGGAGAATCATGTACCATTTGTAGAAGGAGACTTGGTACTCTTAAGGAATTCTAAGATAAAAGTACCCCCCGACATGCTGAGTCCCTGGTGGTATGGACCATTCACAATGGAAAACATACGCCAAGGAGGGATAGCTATCTTGAGCAGTAAAGGAGGAGGGGAGGTGAATGCAAGTGTCGAACGATTGAAACACTACCACTCCGATAGCGAGGATCATAATTATATGGGATACGTCATCTCAAGAGATGAGGTCACGTAATTGCCCATGACCTTGAGTCTAGCTACAAGACTCGTAAATAAAGAAAAGCGCTTCTTGGGAGGCAACCCATGTTTTGTGTGTTTTTATTTGTTTGATTTTTATTTGTTTGATGTTATTTGTTTCCGTATGCATGTTTTATTTTTATTGTTGGTAGATCATGTTTCAAACTAAATTGTGAAAATGCTTTTATTTTGTTGTTTAACTTCATATAAAGGTATTTTGCAAAAGCTAAGTGTAAGGGGAAACCTTAAATTTGTTTATAAGAACGAAAATGATCATGATTCGCCACAATATTAAATGAGCATGTATATTAGTATTTGTTAGAGTCAAATGCTTGTATCGAGTCAAAATGATGTTTTACAGGATTTTCTAAGAAATAGGACCTAAGTTTTTCCAGAAATTTTCCGGAAACTTAACATAAAGATTTCTGCAGGTCACTTCTGACGGCGTCAGGGTTTAACACCTGACGACGTCACGTGTAAAATTCTGAAAATTTTGCGAATTTTGTTTTTCTAACGGAGTCTTAAAAGTTTTTGTTGATTCTTTAGTTTTATAAACTCCAGGAAATCTGCAAACATTCATTCCACAAGCATTATATCTTAAATTGCTTTCTAGGATTTGTTAGTATATATATATATATATATATATATATATATATATATATATATATATATATATATATATATTGCCGCCGATTTTACGCGAGGTAGCCTAGATTGTTTTCTCAGGTTTAACAGGTTATATATGACAAGAAGATGATTTATATTTCAGGAAGGGAAGCTTTGAACGTTCATTTTCTTGGAGGAAGATCTAACCTTGTTAACACACTATCCACACCGAACGAATCAGGGGAGTATTTGTTTTCATTCTTTTACCTATTTTACTTTTACATTCTTTAATTGAACATTGGGGACAATGTTCATCCTAAGGGGGGGGGGGGGTAAATGATGATACCTTATAGGAAACCATTGCACTTGAGTTTGTTTGTTTGATGATAGGTGTGTAACAAAACTAAGAGAAATACTTGTTAGTGTAATTTTAGCGCCAAATTTAAATTTTTTTACAACATTTAGGAGTGAAACTTTAGCCTGAACAAGCGTCTCATGGATAGGAGTTGTATGACCAGCACAAAACCGTACCATTCAGAAAAATTTTCCGCCCAAATATGTGAGGTTCGCCTTTAGATTTGATAGGAAAAACATTCCTTATTAGTGCTTATGAGTGTACCGGTAGCATTTAGATTCTAGAACTTGCGTTAGTGATGCATCCTGAGACCGCTAATGAGACTACATTCGTGTAGTAGGATTTACTACATGATAAGAGGCACTACGATTACCCTTTGTGTTAAACCCGTATCATAATTACTTGACCATTTAAGTCATATTACTTGACTAGTAAAGTCAATTAATTTTTCCCACACCTTAGCGTTGTACTCATTTTTAGTACACGATACCCCTAGTACACCCCTCCGAGCCTATCTTTTCGTTTCTAACTTTAAGCATCTTACTTAAAGGAATAATTTGTTACAACCCACCCAAATGTGCAACCAAATCACTTTAGCCTTCCGTGTATGCACTCATCTTTAGTGCATTATTGTTATATGTTTAAACCCTTAGTTAATTATCTAATTGATTACATGGTTTCTAAGTCGAGTCATATCTTGTACATATTGTTTTGGGATGATTGGGACTCATGGGTAAAGTACTTCTATTTTGGAGTAATGGGGAAGAACATCATTTATTACCCACATATGTGCGTTAATCTTAAAAAGTACTCCAAGTGTTTTGATTATCTTGATTCGAGTCATTAGAGTAGTTTATTGTTAAGTATGTAAAAATTCAAGTGTAAGGGGAATGTACATTCCCTATGATATATTATTTTGGATGGTAGGGCAAGAGTGTATGCCAAAAAAAAAATAAAATAAAATAAAAATAAAAAAAAATAAAAAATAATCGAAAAATCGAAAAATCAAGAAAAAGAAAAAAAATAGAAAAAAAAGAAAAAGAGATAAACATACGGACTACCATCCCGTTTCATTCTATGTTTGTTTTATGTTTTTGTTATTTTTGATTTATTAGCTTAAGTTGAGTCGAGTCTTGCTTAGCAACGCCATATTGTACATGTAATTAACCAAGATGATTAACTCGCCACCAGTAAATATTGCCTTTATCCAACAAAACCGTATTTTCCATATCCCTACACCTAACGTTATAACCCTTTAAAAGACCTCTTTGATAGTTTATCCTAGGTGCTTAAGCCAAGTGGTGGAGGTTTGATCATTTCCCAAGCCTATGGTAATCTATTTGCTATGACAGGTAGTGAGAGATGTTTTCCATTTCCATATTGTGATATATACTTTATTACACCCGAGAGATGTGAGTATCTACACTATTTGTGAGGTGCTAGTGTATGACGTCCGTGCTTGTTTTTGGTTTTTAGTGGAACGATTATTTGTTGTAATTACTTTTATATTAGTGTTAAATGACCCCTAACTTGTATTTTGATTAGAATAAAAGCGCATTTGCTTGAGGACAAGCAAATCTCAAGTGTAAGGGTATTTGATGAGGCGAAAAGTGTACCGCTTTTAAGGGGTCATTTAAGCCCGAATTCGAGATTTTTTGATCAATTATTGCCCTAAATCGTTCCTTTTGTCATTTTAGGTACTTTTGGAGAGAAATCTGAAAAACGAAGCATTTTGGACATTTTTGGAGCATAAAAGTGAAGAAAACGGCAAAGTCTCAATTTCCTTGCTGGAACAGTACCTGAAGACGTCAAGGGATTACATGTGACGGCGTCAAGAGTAACAAAAGAGGTGGATGTGGAAATTATAATGTGACGATCTAGAAAGTTTTTAGGCATATTGGCATGACGGCGTCACCTAGGCCGTCAGGGTCCAAATACACGTGGCGGCCCAGAGCTCATTTACACATGACGGCGACAGAAATGGATCTAGGCAATACGAATTTTATCATGGCGGCGAGTTGACTGCGTCAGAGGTTAACACGTGACGCCGTCAGGATGCATAGTCTATATATATTTTTCCAATTTTTCATTGTAAATGTGGAACTTTGTGTGGGATATTAGGGCATAGACCCTAGATGAATTTTACAGCTTTTTCAAGGATTTCAACCCCTTGATTCTTCCATGTTCAATTGAAGATAAGTACTTATTCAAATCATTCAATATGTCTATGTGTTGTGTGATTATATCTTACGATTGTCTTCTCTTTAACATGCTAGGCTAGGATTTTATTGTGTTTGCTTAGATGTAGTGAAACCTAGATGTTGATTATGGGTTGATTGTTTGTTTATAATTGTTACGGATGATTGTATTCGATGTTAGGCTTAAGAAAACTGGTAGACTTCCATTGGTAACTTGCTTGAACGTCTTAAGAAACATGATCAGAGGTGTACTCCGATTTTTGGTTATATTTAATGCGTAAGAGAATTCTAATGATCCCATGTTAGGAGCTTCTAACGGCTCGACATATGAGTGAAGTAGGATCTTATAGAGTTAGGGAATATTGTACACGGCCCTACGACTAGTATTAAGGAATATAACCCGTCATCCATGCAATTGTAACAAGCTAATCAACCTGTAAAAGATATCTAGGGAGTAATGA
Organism: Artemisia argyi; assembly: GCA_030686995.1. NCBI lineage: Eukaryota > Viridiplantae > Streptophyta > Magnoliopsida > Asterales > Asteraceae > Artemisia > Artemisia argyi. Next base: position 44,862,790 of record CM060685.1, on the reverse strand, counting down.
AATCTAAGTAAATACAACTTTTCTCATTATTGTTTCCACCAAATTAGTAATTTAGCTTAATTTTCATTTTTTTTATTTTATTTTGATTGCATTAGTAGTTAATTGGGTTAGTTGGCTAGCAACTAATTCCGCCCACTCCTTCAAAACCCGAGATTTTACTTGCTTTCCATAAAATATAAAAATACAAAAAGAATCATCCTTCACCTCTATACCTAGTTTAGTAGGCTTTCTAATCCTAGCGACATTATTCCTAAGTTGAACGATCAATCCTCCGGTACTTGTCACTATACTATACTACAACGATCAGGTACACTGCCTACTGGGGGTTGTAAGCTTCTCAAGATCTCTTGAGAGGTAAAACCTGTTGCGAGGGCGCAATTCCCACGTACCATACTACCGATACCAAGACCACCCATCTTCATGCTAGCCATGCATTTTTTCCACTCACCCAAGCCATCTTCTTCTCGCCCAATTCACCACCTATAAAGAAATTATTTCGCATAGATTCCAGCTTGTGACATATGGAAATAGGAACCTTGTATAACGACATATAATATGTTGGTATACTTCTAAGAACCAACTTGATTAAGGATAAACGGCCACCAACAGAGAGAAGCCGAGCATTCCATTGAGAAAGCTTGGAATAAAACTATTTTATGATAGCATCTGAATTAGAGCACCTCGCCATGTTGCATCCAACATGAACACCTAGATACTGTAATGGCATATTAGCCACTCAACAACCAAGAATATTAGCCATATTCGAAATAGTTTCTTCAGAAATACAAACACCTGAAATCTTACTTTTTTGCACATTTATTTTTAGCCCAGAAACTAAATAGAAGCATCGAATAATACAAACAAGGTTACGAGCATTAATGTTAGACCATACACCAATGATGATGACATCGTCAGCATAAGTAAGATGCGATGAGCACATATTATTATCACCAATGCAAGCACCTGAATATATGCCAATATCAACGGCTTTACTGATAAAAGCATGCAATCCTTCCATAGCCAGGATAAATAGAAAAGGGGATAAAGGATCGCCTTGTCTTAGGCCCCTAGAGATCTCGAATTCGGTCTTGGGAGACCCATTAACCAATATGGAGGTGTGAGCATTACTAAGACACCCTTTGATCCAAGACCGCCACATGGGACCAAACCCGAGCTTATCCATGACTAAGTCCAAGAAATCCCATCTCAAGGAATCAAAAGCTTTCTCAAAATCAACTTTGAAGGTCATATTATTACTTAAGCCTATTAGTCACAAAGCCATTTTCGTTGTTTGAAAACCTACCACACTAACACTGTTTGTCTCTCAAAATAATACTATTATTGTTTCTTTAAAAATATTTAACACATAAATTTATGCAAAAATTGAAGTTGACTACATTAAAATCAAATAAAGTACATGTCACACAAGTGTAATGATCCCACTAATATACAAAATTTAAACTATACCGGGTCCTCGAAAAAGATTGACCAAAGCATGTGAACCGACAATAAATCAAAAAACATTGAAATAGTGACGACTTACGTTGTTGTATCATCATTGCTCTTGTTGTAGTTGCCCAGCCACTACTTTTGCTTTTTACAGTTGGAACAGTGCTTGGTTTTCTATGGGGTTGCCCATCATATACAGCAGTATATAATATACATATAAACATTTTGCTCAACATCAAGTTACATAATCCCAAATAAGTCAACAGAGAAAGAGAAAAATAGATAAATGAAGAGAAGAAGAGAAGTGGAAAAACCAACCTCATCAGTATTAATCTCTGCCATTGAAGATCTTTCTTTGTTAACAGTTATGAAAAGCCTAAAGTGCCACGATGATAATGATGATCATGTTGTACCTAATTGTCAGCAAAATGGCACTCATATTAAGATTGAAATTTTACTACAGTGTATGTTTTGAGGGTATATTTGCAATTACATAAATGAACTAGGCATATAGGATTCACTTGTGTTGGCCGTGTGACTATGTGAGACTAACTTGGAGGTTACTCAATTTTATTTTTTTATTTATTTATTATTATTTTTAATTTTCCATAAATAAAAGAAGTTAAAAAAAAAAAAAAAAAAAAAAAAAAAAAAAAAAAAAAAAAGTTTGAGTTTGACATAATTACTACCTTACTTCTTTTTCATTCATATAGCTAAAATATTTAACAAGATTTCAATACCTTATGGATGTGATATTTGTTTATTCGTGAAATGACAAGTTACAAAAACATGCTACCTGTAGATTTCGTCCAACAATCAACTTTTGAGTTTTGATGTTTAACCAAGATTTTCAATATTTGTTTTCATTCAACACATCAATCAAACAATAAAAAGTTCATTTACATTTTTATTACACATTCAACATTCAAAATTCAAAATAGAACATGTATTTATATGAATCATTATAGGTAGATTTGGTATACAAGATTATTAAAATATAATACTTATTTTTGAAAATATAGCCACCTGACACTGAATGTTTATATGTTCATTTTGATGTCGTGAGCCTACTGTGAGAAAAGTAGGACCCAAGGGGTTTATGAGTGTACTGTGGTGTGTTGGTGATAAAAATGAGTTCCTTTTTCTCCTTTTCCCTTTATCGTATTGATATAAACTTTATAAAAATGCTAATTATAATGCCCCGCCAGCGGACCGGGGCCCCACTCGTTTAAAATCAAATAAAGTACAAAAAATGTCACACAAGTGTAATGAACCCACTAATATAATATTTAAACAATACTGGGGCCGAAAAAGATTGACCAAAGCACGTGAACCGACAAAAAAAAAACATGAGATAGTGACGTCTTACGTTGTTGTACCATCACTGCTCTTGTTGCAATTGCCCAGCCACTACTTTTGCTTTTTACAGTTGGAACAGTGCTTGGTTATTTGATGGGGTTGCCCATCATATACAGTAGTATATAATATGGGATATGTTGTTTACACACCACTTGTAGATGTAGAAATTGTTATACACATTTTTCAAAGTCTGAAAAGTTATTCACTTTGACATTTTGTAAGTACAACCTGTCATCTCTCTCTCTCTCTCTCTCTCTCTCTCTCTCTCTCTCTCTCTCTCTCTCTCCACTTTTCCTCATTATTATTCATCTTCTATAGATACTACTTCAACTACACCTTCAAACCCACCACCGCCGACACCAGCCACCTTCTTCACCACCATAAACACCTTCCGCTGCACCCATCACTCACATCAAAAATCCCTTATTTTCCTATTTCAATCCACCACAGGCGCCGCACCTCTGTCTTTAAAACCACCATCGCTGCCACCTCGTCCAAATGACCACGACCACCTTACAGTAGCAGTACCTCCAGCTAGACCACTACAACAGCCGCCGCACCTCCTATCACCACCTGTTGAGATAACGTGCTTCACCGTCGCCGCACCTTCTGTCACCAACCTGTTGATACTTTCCCCAAAAATGGTTTATGGGTATATGAAGACGAGGGTGTTCGGGAGATAACAAGAATGGTGTTTAAATTTTGTACATGTGGTTTAATGATTTTTTTTCTTCTAGTTTTTTTTATTTTTGGGTACGGAGAGAAATGAAAAACTTTTGTTATGTTTCATTGGTGTAATTTTGTTTCAGGAGTATGAGAAACAATGTAACTTTGACTATGACTGGCATGTCAAAGTTAGTTGTGTGTGTCAGTGCCTTAGTGGTGTGTGGATACTAAAATAATGGTGTATGAAACCATTAAGCCTATAATATATATAAACATTTTGCTCAACATCAAGTTACATAATCTCAAATAAGTCAATAGAGAGAGAGAAAAAAAAATAGAGAAATGAAGAGAAGAAGAGAAGTGGGAAAACCAACCTCATCAGTGTTAAGATCTGCCATTGAAGATCTTTCTTTGCTAATAGTTATGAAAAGCCTAAAGTGCCACGAAGATAATGATGATCATGTTGTACCTAATTGTCAGCAAAATGGCACTAATATTAAGATTGGAATTTAACTACAGTATATGTTTTGAGGGTATATTTGGAATTACATAAATGAACTAGGCATATAGGATTCACTTTGTGCTGGTCGTGTGACTATGTGAGACAAACTTGGAGGTTACCGCAATTTTATTTGTTTATTTATTTATTATTATTTTTAATTTTCCCTAAATAAAAGAAGTTTAAAAAAAATTGAGTTTGACATAATTACTACCTTACTTCTTTTTCATTCGTATAGCTAAAATATTTAACAATATATCAATACCTTATGGATGTGATATTTGTTTATTCGTGAACTCACAAGTTACAAAAACAAGCTACTTGTAGATTTCGTCCAACAAACAACTTTTGAGTTTTGATGTTTAACCAAGATTTTCAATATTTGTTTTCATTCAACACATCAATCAAACAATAAAAAGTTCTTTTACATTTTTATTACACATTCAAAATTCAAAATAGAACATGTATTTATATGAATTATTATGGGTAGATTTGGTATACAAGATTATTAAAAAATAATACTTATTTTTGAAAATATAACCACCTAAAACTGAGTGTTTATATGTTCATTTTGATGTTGTGGGCCCACTATGAGAAAAGTGGGACCCATGGGGTTTGTGAGTGTACTGTGGTGTATTGGTGATAAAAACGAGTTACTTTTTTTCCTTTTCCCATTATCGTATTGATATAAACTTTATAATGACGCTAATTACAATGCCCCGCCGGCGGACCGGGGCCCCACTCGTTTAAAATCAAATAAAGTATAAGACATGTCACACAAGTGTAATGAACCCACTAATACAATATTTAAACGATACCAGGTCCGAAAAGATTGACCAAAGCAAGTGAACCGACAAAAATAAAAAAAAACATGAGATAGTGACGTCTTACGTTGTTGTACCATCACTGCTCTAGCTGCAGTTGCCCAGCCACTACTTTTGCTTTTTGCAGTTGGAATAGTGCTTGGTTTATTTTATGGGGTTGCCCATCATATATAGTAGTATATAATATGGGATATGTTGTTTACATACCACTTGTAGATGTAGAAATTGTTACACACGTTTTTCAAAGTCTGAAAAGATACACACTTTGTCATTTTGTAAGTGCAACCTGTCAACTTTTTATCTCTCTCTCTCTCTCTCTCTCTCTCTCTCTCTCTCTCTCTCTCTCTCTCTCTCTCTCTCTCTCTCTCTCTCTCTCTCTCTCCACTTTTCCTCATTATTATTCATCTTCTATAGACACTACTTCAACTACACCTTCAAACCCACCACCGCCAACACCAGCCACCTTCTTTACCACCATAAACTCCTTCCGCTGCACCCACACTCATATCAAAAATCACTTATTTTCCTCTTTCAATCCACCACAGGCACCGCACCTCTGTCTTTAAACCCACCACCACCGCCACCTCGTTCAAATGTCCACGACCACCTTACAGTAGCAGCACCTCCGGCCAAACCACTACTACAGCTGCCACACCACCTGTTGAGATAACGTGTTTCACCGTCGCCGCACCTTCTATCACCAACCTACTGAGAATTGCCCCAAAAATGGTTTATGTGTATATGAAGAGTAGGGTGTTCGGGAGATAACAAGAATGGTGTTTAAATTTTGTACATGTAGTTTAATGATTTTTTTTCTTCTAGTTTTTTTATTTTTGGGTACTGAGAGAATTGAAAAACTTTTGTTATGTTTTATTGGTGTAATTTTGTTTTGGGAGTGAGAGAAAAAACGTAACTATGACTATGACTAGCATGACTGGCATGTCAAAGTTAGTTGTGTGTCAGTGCCTCAGTGATGTCTAAAATAATGGTGTATGAAACCATTAAGCCTATAATATATATAAACATTTTTCTCAACATCAAGTTACATAAACCTAAATAAGTCAACAGAGATAAAGATAAAAATAGAGAAATGAAGAGAAGAAGAGAAGTGGAAAAACCAACCTCATCGGTGTTAAGATTGTTGTTTATGTGTCGTATGTGGGGTGATAGGTTATCCTGATAGCAATTAGAAGTCACGAGTATGAACGCTTTCAGATCGATTAAATTGGAGTGGATACCAATTAACGACCGGATAAAATCTAATTGATTCAAGTTTGTGTATGTTGTTATGTCTGCAATAAGAATTGTTTCTGTATCCTTATGTTTGATGAAACGGGTTTTAGGGTTAACTGCCTTTTGGCGCTGCCCCTTGGACCCTGCCAGGGGCTGCCGCCCCTTGGACCCTGCTTCTCTCAGGGGCGTTGCCCCCGAACCCCCACCAAGGGGGCTACCGCCCCCTTGGAACCCCCGTTAGTCCAGTTAATATTCATATAAGTGTCGACCCTTATATGCATATTAAACTCAATCTATTTTACACTAAAATACCAACAAACCTCCCCCATTTTAGTGTAATCATAAATTAACTAACTAGTTCACAGCAAACAATCAAACTAATGCATAAATGAAATATCGAGACGATTGAATTTCATATTAGTATATTACACATTCCAAATATTCGGATATCAAGGTTTCCCGAAAGATTTAACCTTGTAATATCACTATTGAATACATGAAGATAATATACACATTAGTTTTACATACACAATTTCTTACTTGACACATTATTTTACTAGCCTATGTCCCTATCCTTTCTTGAGTACATCGAAGCCAAGTCCCAACTTCTTGAAGCAGCTAAACTTCGTACTCATATAGGTAGTTCTTTTAATCTCGCACCTGCAAATGCAATTTTTCAAAAGAACTATTAAGAAGAACACTTCAACCTTCTTTATCTTGCAGAACCGAACACATACCTTTGGGATAATTTAATGTTGTGTTCCAAACTCTAGATATTAAGCTTTCCACATTCAAAATTCAGCACCTAACATCATATTAGGTGGGAATTGGGTATCTTAACATGAGAGCTTTTATATGGACTTTAACCCCAATCCCACAGCTGATCCTTTCACGAGATCTCTACATAACCCTTTGGTTAAATGATCAGCTAAATTCCGATGAGTTGCAATCCACTCAACGGATATGACACCATGCATTATGAGCTCACGAACCATGCTGTGTCTTACACCTAAGTGTCTTGACTTGCCATTATACACTTGACTATAAGCCTTAGCCAAAGTAGCTTGACTATCACACCTGATAGAAATAGAAGAAATTGGCTTTGGCCACAACGGAATTTCATAAATCAAATTCCTTAACCATTCAGCCTCATTACCAGCTGCCGCCAAAGCAACAAACTCGGATTCCATAGTTGAGTTTGTTATGCAAGTCTGTTTCTTTGATGCCCAACTAATGGCACCTCCCCCAAGAAGGAACACCCATCCAGATGTAGAAGAATGATCTTCTTTATTGGATATCCAACTTGCATCGCTAAAACCCTCAATTACTGAAGGAAACCCAATGTAAGTTAACTTATAATCAACTGTTCCTTTCAAGTACTGAAATACTCGATCCAATGCTTGCCAATGAAATGTACTAGGATTGCTAGTAAACCTACTAAGCTTTCCGACTGCATAAGCAATATCCGGCCTAGTACTTATCATAGCATACATTAAGGATCCAATCCTTTTCGAGTATTCAAGTTGAGACACCGCTTTACCTTTATTAGGTAATAGCTTAAGTTGCGGATCCATGGGAGTACTTGTGGGAGAATAATTCTTAAAGTCAAACTTATCCAAGATCTTCTCAATATAATGAGATTGAGAAATTGAAATACCCTTGTTTTCACGTATGATCTTAATACCTAAGATCACTTCCGCCTCCCCATGTCTTTCATAGCAAATTTAGATGACAAGAATTCCTTTGTCTCATCCACTTGATCTTGGTTTGTACCAAAGATCAACATGTCATCTACATATAAGCATATAATGACTCCATTCTTAGAATCATCAAATTTACTATAAACACATTTGTCAGCTTGATTTAAAACAAAACCACTTGACAACACAATTTCATCAAATTTTTGATGCCATTGTTTAGGTGCTTGTTTTAACCCATAAAGAGATTTAACCAACTTACATACCTTGTGTTCATGTCCAGGCATAACAAACCCTTCGGGTTGTTTCATATAAATCTCTTCATCTAATTCACCATTCAAGAATGCAGTTTTCACATCCATTTGGTGAATTACAAGATTGTGTATAGCAGCTAATGCTAATAACAATCTAATAGTAGATATCCTAGCAACCGGAGCATATGTATCGAAATAATCAATACCCTCTTTTTGTCTAAAGCCTTGGATTACCAACCTGGCTTTATACTTATCAATAGTACCATCTACTTTCATCTTCCTCTTGAAGATCCATTTACTTCCTAATGGTTTACAACCAGGAGGTAAATCAGCCAATTTCCAAACTTCGTTTTGCAAGATAGAATCCATCTCATCTTGGACTGCTTCTTTCAAAAAAGCAACATCCCTTGAAGCCATTGCTTCACTATATGTCATTGGATCCTTATCAATATTAAAACAATATTGATATTGATAATTAATTTCATTCCTTGATCCTTCAACTAAGTAAAGTTGAAAATCATCACCAAAAGTTTTGGTTTTTCTTACTCGTGTACCCTTTCTTGGTTCAGTGCTAGTCGATGGAACATCTTCGGTATTAACCGGTTCCTTAGAACTATGAATCATGTCCCTTGGCCTAGGTATAGATGTGAATCCTTTTTCATCAAAGATTGCATCTCGTGATTCTATCACAGAATTCACAGAAACATACTCATTAGGTTCTAATACATAAAACCTATATGCATATGAGTTTTCAGCATACCCAATGAATATGCAATCTATACCTCTTTCACCTAAAGTTTTCCTTTTAGGTTCAGTGAGCCTAACAACAGCCCTACATCCCCAAACTTTGAGAAAACTCAAGTTTGGTGCTTTTTTATGCCAAAGTTCATAAGGAGTTTTCTTATTGCTTTTACCGGGGATACGGTTCAGCAAATAACAAGCCGTTAACATGGCTTCTCCCCAAAATCCTTCACTTAACCCCGAATAAGATAACATTGAATTCACCATTTCTTTCAATGTCCTATTCTTTCTTTCAGCCACACCATTTTGTTGTGGTGTGTATGGAGCCGTTGTTTGGTGTATTATTCCGGTAGATTGGAAATATACCGGATCATAATACTCCCCTCCACGATCGGTACGCAAGATTTTTACCAAATCCTTTTGATGAAGCTCTACCTCTTGTTTATAAATACGAAATTTATCAAGAGCTTCATCCTTTGAATGCAATAAATATATATAGCAATAACGTGATGCATCATCAATGAAAGTTGTGACATATTTCTTATTTCCTAGAGATGGTGTAGCATGCAAATCACATAGATCACTATGAATAAGGTCTAATAGTTTGGATTCACGATTTGCATTTTTAAATGGTTTTCTAGTAATCTTAGTTAACATGCAAGTTTTACACTTATTATGGTCCAACTCAATAGATGAAATCATACTCATTTTAGACATCTCTTTCATTCTTTTATAATGAACATGTCCTAGTCTAGCATGCCATAATTCCATGTTACTAGGTTTAACACTAGATATAGAATTAACCATACAAATCGAATTAAAAGTAGAAGGCATATCTAAATTAAGCATAATCATTCCATTACACAAATAACCAAATCCAACAAAAGAACCATGTTTCGACAAGATATACTTGTCGGATTCTAACACTTGTTTGTACCCACAATTATTTAATAATACACCGGACAACAAGTTTTTTCGAATACCGGGCACATACAATACATTACACAACGAAATTGTTTTTCCAGAAGTAAAAGTTAAATCTACTAGTCCAATTCCAAGTATTGGTTCTGTTGCGACATTTCCCATAGTTAAAACACGTCCATCATTAATAGTTGCAAGTTCCTTGAACCATCTTCGGTCCTTGCACACATGACACGTCGCACCAGAATCATACCACCAAGCAATATCATCATCCTGTACATAGAATGATTCACAAATTAATGATACATAATTCAAATCCGAATTATAATTAATTGTTAATATTGTACCTGCTTGTTTCGGATCTCCTTTGGATCCACCACTAGTACCAGCCTCGTTTTTGCCTTTTCCACTACGGCAATCACGTTTGAAATGTCCAGGTTTCCCACATTTCCAACAGCCCCCATCGTTGGACTGTTTTGCTTTCTTTACATTTCCCTTTTTATAATCGTTACCTTGAAACTTTCGTTTCTTGTTCTTAGAATCCGAACCCTTTTTGAAACTATTATTAGTTTCTTCAACCATATTGACATTTGAACCGCCAATATCCTTGTCTTTTTCATTCACCCATGTTTTCTCCATACGTCTACACCCTTCCTCAATACTAATGGTACTTCCCAACTCAACCAAATTGTATTCTTCCTTCTTATGTTTCAAAGTAGTTTTGAAATCCTTCCAAGAAGGCGGAAGTTTGTCAATAATAGATGCCGTCGCAATGGATTCATCCATTTTTAAACCATGTTGGGTAAAGCGACCAAGTATACTAAGACACTCATTGTATTGTTCCATAACGAAACGACCATCTATCATTTTGTAATTCATGAAATCACTAACCAAGAATTTCTTACTGGATGAATCTTCAGCCATGTACTTGGCTTGAAGCGTTTCCCATAACTCTTTTGCAGATTCTACGTTTTGATAAATATCAAAAAGAGTGTCACACATACTGTTTAAAATTGTTCCTCGACATATGAAGTCATCATTCCAGAACTTGTTGCGTTTTCTGATTTGATCAATGGTTTCACCCTCCACTTCCTCCGGTGCTGGTGTCGTCAAAACGTACACAACCTTCATGGTGGTTAACAAGAATTGCATCTTCTTCTGCCATCTTCGAAAATCCTGCCCTTCGAATTTGGCTAACTTCACAAACTTAGATGTCATATCTCGTACAGATTCTCCTGCCATCTTGTTAAGAATTTAATTGATCTTTGTTGTTTATGTGTCGTATGTGGGGTGATAGGTTATCCTGATAGCAATTAGAAGTCACGAGTATGAACGCTTTTAGATCGATTAAAATCGAGTGGATACCAATTAACGACCGGATAAAATCTAATTGATTCAAGTTTATGTATGTTGTTATGTCTGCAATAAGAATCGTTTCTGTATCCTTATGTTTGATGAAACGGGTTTTAGGGTTAACTGCCTTTTGGCGCTGCCCCTTGGACCCTGCCAGGGGCTGCCGCCCCTTGGACCCTGCTTCTCTCAAGGGCGTTGCCCCCGAACCCCCACCAAGGGGGCGGAACCCCCGTTAGTCCAGTTAATATTCATATAAGTGTCGACCCTTATATGCATATTAAACTCAATCTATTTTACACTAAAATACCAACAAAGATCTGCCATTGAAGATCTTTCTTTGTTAACAGTTATGAAAAGCCTAAAGTGCCACGATGATAATGATGATCATGTTGTACCTAACTGTCAGCAAAATGGCACTCATATTAAGATTGGAACTTAACTACAGTATATGTTTTGAGGGTATATTTGGAATTACATAAATGAACTGGCATATAGGATTCACTTGTGCTGGCCGTGTGACTATGTGAGACTAACTTGGAGGTTAACGCAATTATATTTGTTTATTACTTTATTTATTTATTATTATTTTTAATTTTCCATAAATAAAAGAAGTTAAAAAAAATTAAAAAAAAAATAAATAAAGTTTGAGTTTGACATAATTACTACCTTACTTCTTTTTCTTTCATATAGCTAAAATATTTAACAAGATATCAATACCTTATGGATGTGATATTTGTTTATTCGTGAAATGACAAGTTACAAAAACAAGCTACCTGTAGATTTCGTCCAACAAACAACTTTTGAGTTTTGATGTTTAACCAAGATTTTCAATATTTGTTTTCATTCAACACATCAATCAAACAATAAAAAGTTCATTTACATTTTTATTACACATTCAAAATTCAAAATTCAAAATAAAACATGTATTTATATGAATTATTGTGGGTAGATTTGGTATACAAGATTATTAAAATATAATACTTATTTTTGAAAATATAACCACCTAAAACTGAGTGTTTATATGTTCATTTTGATGTCGTGGGCCCACTGTGAGAAAAGTGGGACCCAGGGGGTTTGTGAGTGTACTGTGGTGTGTTGGTGATAAAAACAAGTTTCTTTTTTTCCTTTTCCCTTTATCGTATTGATATAAACTTTATAAAGACGCTAATTACAATGCCCCGCCGGCGGACCGGGCCCCACTCGTTTAAAATCAAATAAAGTATAAGACATGTCACACAAGTGTAATGAACCCACTAATACAATATTTAAACAATACCGAGTCCGAAAAAGATTGACCAAAGCACGTGAACCGACAAAAAAACAAAAAACATGAAATACTGACGTCTTACGTTGTTGTACCATCATTGTTCTAGCTGCAGTTGCCCAGCCACTACTTTTGTTTTGCAGTTGGAATAGTACTTGGTTTATTTGATGGGGTTGCCCATCATATACAGTAGTATATAATATGGGATATGTTGATTACACACCACTTGTAGATGTAGAAATTGTTACACACGTTTTTCAAAGTCTGAAAAGTTATATACTTTATCATTTTGTAAGTACAACCTGTCATCTTTTTCTCTCTCTCTTTCTCTCTCTCTCTCTCTCTACACTTTTCCTCATTATTATCCATCTTCTATAGACACTACTTCAACTACACCTTCAAACCCACCACCGCCAACACCAGCCACCTTCTTCACCACCATAAACTCCTTCCGCTGCACCCACACTCATATCAAAAATCACTTATTTTCCTCTTTCAATCCACCACAGGCGCCGCACCTCTGTCTTTAAACCCACCACCACCGCCACCTCGTTCAAATGACCACGACCACCTTACAATAGCAGCACCTCCGGCCAAACCACTACTACATCCGCCACACCTCCTGTCACCACCTGTTGAGATAACGTGCTTCACCGTCGCCGCACCTTCTGTCACCAACCTGTTGAGACATACCCCAAAAATGGTTTATGGGTATATGAAGAGGAGGGTGTTCGGGAGATAACAAGAATGGTGTTTAAATTTTGTACATGTAGTTTAATGATTTTTTTTCTTCCAGTTTTTTTTATTTTTGGGTACTGAGAGAATTGAAAAACTTTTGTTATGTTTTATTGGTGTAATTTTGTTTCGGGAGTGATATGAAAAACGTAACTATGACTATGACTAGCATGACTGGCATGTCAAAGTCAGTAGTGTGTGTCAGTGCCTCAGTGATGTGTGGATACTAAAATAATGGTATGTGAAACCATTAAGCCTATAATATATATAAACATTTTGCTCAACATCAAGTTACATAATCCCAAATAAGTCAACAGAGAGAAAGAGAAAAATAGAGAAATGAAGAGAAGAAGAGAAATGGAAAAACCAACCTCATCAGTGTTAAGATCTGCCATTGAAGATCTTTCTTTGTTAACAGTTATGAAAAGCCTAAAGTGCCACGATGATAATGATAATCATGTTGTACCTAATTGTTTGCAAAATGGCACTCATATTAAGATTGGAATTTAACTACATTATATGTTTTGAGGGTATATTTGGAATTACATAAATGAACTAGGCATATAGGATTCACCTGTGCTGGCCATGTGACTGTGTGAGACTAACTCGGAGGTTACGCAATTTTATTTGTTTATTTATTTATTACTCCTTCCGTCTCAAATTTATTATTCACATTTCTATTTTGTGATGTCTCAAATTAATTGTTCACTTTCCCTTATATGTAAAAACTAGAGAATTTAGTAGGAGAATATTCTCTTTGAGTGGTTTAAATTTAAAGTATCCTCACTTTTATTAAACTTTATGTTTTTTGTCTTATGAGAATAATTTTGAGACTGAGTGAGCATTATTTTTAATTTTCCATAAATAGATAAAAAATAAAAAAATAAAAAATAAAAAATAAAAAAGTTTGAGTTTGAGTTTGACATAATTGCTATCTTACTTCTTTTTCATTCATATAGCTAAAATATTTAACAATATATCTATATCTTATGGATGTGATATTTGTTTATTCGTGAAATGACAAGTTACAAAAACAAGCTACATGTAGATTTCGTCCAATAAACAACTTTTGAGTTTTGATGTTTAACCAAGATTTTCAATATTTGTCTTTATTCAACACATGAGTCAAACAATAGAAAGTTCATATTACATTTTATTACAATGTCAAAATTCGAATAGAACATTTATTTATATGGACCATTATGAATATGTTTGGAATATAAGATTATTAAAATATAATACTTATTTTTGAAAATATAAGCCACCTAAAATATAAGTTTTGGTTTGATGAAAGAGATTTTAAAAATAATAATAATTTTCTATAATCTCTGAAAATCAAATACTACTTCATGTTGTTTGTATTTTTATTTTTTTCTTTTTTTTCTTTTTAATCTCTATCTCCATCTAAAGTTTGATCTCCAATTTCAGCAACAGTTAATTTTGTCAAACATACCCTAAATCTCATGTGAAAAATTATTATTATTTTTATCATACAACCAAAAAGAAATACTCATAGTAGTTCTATTAATCTGATGTTAGTCAACTCACTTTACTATATGATGTTATCAAAATATAAAGTTAGAAATGTTGTCCAAGTAAAATTCAAATTTATAAAGAGATACGCACATCATGTTCTTAAAGAGCTCGGTGTGGAGATTGTATCACACGCGAAATGCATGCATTTGCACCAATGGCGCCACCAACCCCATACCGGGCGATGTGCCATTCGTCCGCCAAATGTATTTCTGCCAACCGCATAGCCGGTGCCAAAGGTAAAAGTTTGTATTATTATTATTATTATTATTATTATTATTATTATTATTATTATTTGAGAGTGAGTGTTTATTTTTGTTGAGGTATTTTGTAGGACCTACATGTACCAATAAGATATTATTGGGTTTTTTTGCTGGGAAATGCATCTTGGTATAGTAGTTATTGTGTTATTTGTATGCTGATGAGTTGGCGTTATGACGTACGAATAACATGTTATTTGTTGGTGCCAAAGGTAAAGTTTTTTCTTTTTGAGTGAGTGGTTATTTTTTGTAGGATATTTTGTGGGATCTACATGTTACCAATAACGTGTTATTGGGTTTTTTGCAGGGAAATGTATTTTAGTAGTTATGTTATTTGTATGCTGATGAGTTGGTGACGTAAGAATAACATGTTGTTTGCACTTACCACACCTTGCACTCTTAGTGAGTCGTACCTCACTTCGATTCACAACATATTGATAAGTTGTAGCAGTTTATTTTTGTGATATTTGTAGCCTTGTAGCCTTGTAGGCTTGGTTGATATATAGAATACTAGATAGTTGATCACTGGATTCACCTACGTCTCTTAACCAAACACTTGGCATTTGACATCGAGTCGACTGGTAATTTAGTCGATGAGGAGGGTTCACGTTAATTAGGCAACAATGTTGTTATATCAAATGTATAGAAGAGATCCGGGTTGAAACCCGGATGGCTAAACATCTTGGGATTGCCAAAGAAAAAGTACAAAAATACATACATTATTAGAGAGACTAAAAGGTGATCCAATTGATTCATACAAAGTATACAGAGAGATTTCTATAAATTTTAAGGGTTCTCTCTTAATTTTTCCTCACAAATCCCGTGCAGTTAATATACATACATTTGAGACATTTTATTCGGCAGCAAAATAATAAGCAAGTTGATAAACTGTATGCAACAGAAAGTCAGTAATAGATTATTTTAGTCTAGTTGCTTCAAAATGTCAATTCTTGATTAGAGATGAGACTGCAACATCAATTGTCAAATAATAAACATCTCAAACATAGCAGCAGGACTTTAAGATAACTTGTCATTGTTCAAAAACTAGCAACATGCTCATGACAAGCATGGCATATATAAGTTTACCACCATAACTTAACCATCAAAATCTCAGGCACAAACAAAAGCACTAAGGCTTTGCTTGGCAATGTATTTTACATACTACATGGGGGATGATAGACCAACAAAAACCCCATATATTTAAACCATAACTGTAAGTCTGAATAACCAAGTACCATCAAAATACCACAAAAGTTTTAAGGCTCAAAAACGCCGTCACACCAAGCTAGCAGTAGAACATAACGCTCTTCACATTGTCATGAATAACGGGAAGAGGACGCACTTCAGCCACACGATCTCTTGTTGCACGCTGACCACGCGAACTGGTGTCTGACTGATCCCCCTCCATGTATGACCGAGCTCTGAATGCGGCTAGATGAGCATAGTATGCAGGTGGAACTGCAAACACAAGTTTCCGTAGGAATTACTAATTAGTTTGAAATACAAAAGGAATGAGTCTAACTAGTTAATCTATAATGCCTTCTAAAAAAGTAAAATATGTAAATAGAATCAGAAGGCATACCAATGGAGACAGATCGGGTGCACCTAGCATACCTGAAAGTTGAAATGCAATCAAGTTAGATTTTTGACAAAGCAAATTTTTTAGAAACTTATGAAATGATAACAGGGTTAGTAGTTGTATTACGTGTAGCACAAGCTGTTTGTCAGCATCTGCAAGCCATCAGCAGTGAACTTGTTCTCATCATAGAGAACATGGTAGTGAGTGGGGCGACTTGTTCCCTGCAAAGAGAAAACAAAATTAGATTAGCCACAATATGAAGACTTATTTTACTTGATACTTCACATAAATTACTTTGCAAAGGAGACATGAAAAAACTAAATAGTAAAAAGGGTTCACCTGAATGCCAGCATGACTGCAGAGATAGAAATCAAACTCAGAAGGATGACAAATCTTAGTATCCACCACAGTACCTGAAAATTTAATCCATTAGGAAAGATTTATAAAGAAACAATTATCAGTATATCTATAAACAACAGCTAGCAAAAAAAGTATAATAACAACCTGGAAGGATGTTGCCACTCCTGTCGGTGCTAGCCCTATCACCATGCCTCACTGGAAAGAAACGAGTATGGTGCCTTTTCTGAACCACGATGAATGTCACCGGAGGCATGTAGTTCTCCTCCAAAGAAATACACGCCTGAAACATCAACATTATCTGTTAAATGGGGGAACAGACGGAGCTTAAAAGTTCTAAAACAAGAAAGAAAAGTACCTTGCGGATCTTGTCCATCTCATTAAGCAACACCTCGCTGAATTGGCCCTCGCTTACTCCATCTCTGTAATACCAGTAGCGTGTTAGAATCATATCATGATGACAGAATAGGAAACAAATTAAAGGGTAGCAGAAAGATAGGAAATGTAATGAGTTGCACACCTGTAGAATATAAGGCGGTGTGGCTTATGTCCAGTTGCCTTCTTGAAGGATATCAAAAGCTCCCTGCAGAACCCAAGTAAAAGGTGAGAAAAACATATAGAAATGACATGAATCCCTTTATCCTTAACTAATAATTCGTTATGAGGGGTCAACTCTTTACCTGATCAACCCTCCATGAATGACACCTCTCTTGGGATCAGTACGGGTTGTGTACAAGTCCTGAATAATTTCTTGCCTATGTGGTTGTGCAGATACGAGGGCCTTGTACTTTGTCACTTGTGGCCAGTCCATAGAAGCAACGACCTGTACGATAATAAAGAATTCAAACTTTTAAGAACATCCTGAATACAAAAAGGGGTCAAAATGGGTGGGTCATGTTAAGCGTCAAAGTGGTCAGATAATACATAATATGTTTACTAGTCCATATGGGGCAGTATCACTACGACTTTAAACAGGTCGAATTAGGCTAGCCCTATAACATTTTGTCAGATTTTTTAACTTTCTTATAAATTATAAAACAATGTACTAATTCATATTATAAACACCATGACACCATGTATTATCTAAACTTTTAAAGAAAGTTTGAGTGACTTTCGACCTATTTGACCTAGTCGACGTTAAACTAAACCCACGCACTTTGGATGATACTTTTGACTCATTCAAAAGTAAACTAACAAACTTGCTGCGGCAATATATCCCATTGTTTAGGCTGGACATATATCCAAAACAACTTAAAGTCAGTGACTCAGTGTTACCCCTAAAGACCATTGCGGTACAAAGTGCCTTGTGAGTGAAAAGACATGATGGATACACATAGAATGTTAACAGCTCTAGCAAACAGGACAAACTGCATAGGGTTGGTTTATCCTACGATCCCTATCACTGTTGAGACTTGAGTGGTTATGTACTATACAATAAGATAGAGCCAAAAACTGAGTCATTTACAAACCAATGGATACTTGTTATTTATCTCTGACCGTCGATTTAAACCAGCAATCACATAAATAATAGGATTTGTAAATGCTCTTTTTAACCCGTCTTTTGCCTATGCTGTAGAAGCCTATGCACTCTTAACCAAATAAACCATTTAAGAAAGAACTACAAAAAGGATGTCTGAAACTAATAAAAAAATGGCGTAGCAACTATATAATACCACATGCAATTATGCTTGATGCTCATGATCAATATTCGAAATAATATATTGGTGGAGATCTCTGTGTTATAAAATGGGTCAAAACTAATAACAAAAGGCGTAGCAACTTACAGCGGCAATCGAAGGGCTTGAATCCTCTCCAGGCTGGGGATGAGTGACGTCCGCACCAAAGATTATGGTTGGCCGATCAGTGACATAAGGAAGCCTACCATTCAGAGTTGCAGCCAAGACGGTGTTCCTCCCGCCAACCTGATACAGTCTTAACATAATTAATAAATGTGGTAGACAATAAAAAACATAATAAGAGTTGTTAAACATGGAAAAGAACTTACTTTCACATTGATCTTCAGTGCAACATTCTCAAGATATTGGCCACTCATCTTCATGACATGTTGTGGCTTACAGCACTGAGACACAATTCCCAACTCAGTTTCACATACCCGTTTGATCCTTGCTGAGAAAAAGCAGTTTCAAATGTGAGCCACAAATATGTCTGTAGACTATCACACACTTACTTTTAGGTATCTAAAAAAGCAAACTTACGGTAGGTTCCTTTAGTTTCAGGAAGTATCACAAACAGCATCTGCAAAGGATGTCCAGGTGCAACTCGTGCTAGCTGTGCTGAAGCCTGAGCCTTGAGATCAACAAGAGCTTTCTCAATGTTGTGGGGCATGGCTGAACGCATTGGAATTAGCGGTTGGGGATTGAAAACCTTTGACAGAAAGTGAAAAAATGTTAGAATGATTTACTTCAACATTAATATGGTGAAATAAAGGAACATAGTGAAAGTATAGGATACATACGATGCCTTTAGTCTGACACATGGAAACAAGTCCATGAATAAAACGGCCAACTGCCTGATCGTTGTGCCTTGAAAAGTTAATTATTGTCCAGTAGTTAACAGTTCCACCATTGATCACTTTCTGTACAGAATATGAATGATTTTAAAAAGTCAGATAGAAGATCAGACAATATAAAAACTTTAAAATGGTTTATGAAGAGATATTCACCAGATCAATCATGTTCCACTGACCAACAGATGGATTAACCTCAGATGCACGCCCTGACTCATGATAACGCAGCTGAAAATGGAACCAAAGAGCAAGTTAATATGGATATCAGGAGAAATGATATTACAAGAATTAAACACTAACAGATTAAAGAGTGTCAACTTACAGGTGGCGGCGGTAAAACTCGGGCCTCAATGGAGGTGAGCAGCTCTGTTACATTCAGTTCAAAATCTCTGCTAACTAGAGGATCCTTGTTGTATTTGTTTTTCTTCATTGTCTGCAAACACCAACGAACAAGTAAGCAGAAAGTAATTAAATTGGAATGATAAAATTGAAAACGTCATACAGTGTGTTTTAGTTCATGAAATGTCAAAATTCATACATTATCTATGCTATCCTCCCTATCTTTTGGCCGCTGGCAAGTTGCCCTTAGGAACTGAGTCACTTGTCTTTCATTCAGCTTTAGAGCGTATCTTTGACCAGGAATGACCCAACAGATCTACAATAATACAAATCGAAACAAGCAAAAATTACAATGAATTAGTTGTGATAGAGTACATAAGTAGCAGAAGGTAAAATATAATATATTTATCTTGTTCAGGTTTATCTTGTTACAAATACAATACTCATAAATGTTCATGTTTACCAAGGATAATGTTATCTTTTGAATTCCAACAGCAAAAGAGATTTTATATGAAAGCCAAAGTGTAATAATTTAGATATAAGATGTTTTTCGATCAACAAAATTGTAAAGCAGCAGACTCGAATATGGATTTTAATTATCGTGTTCAGCTTTTGCTTTCAAAATAAACATCCTCTTGACAAATTTCCAAAGAAATGATAATCGTTTACCCTCAATTTTACAAGTAAATGCTCATATTAGTTCATGAAACAAAACTATAAAGCAGCATACCTCCATTGGAAGATACGTAGGCTTTGCATCTGTGCCGGCTTGAATAGCAGGAAGAGCTGGAAAACGAAGCTGAACATTGTATTTCTCTCGGAAGTACTGAACTACAGTTTTGGTGGCTCCGGTCTCATCGATAAAACTAAAACATTTAACAAGAAAAAGGATTAGCCCTTTCAATCCCCTATTGTAATAAGTGATTCTGAAGGATTAACTGCTTCCAAACAGTAAGAGTTAAAAGTAACACTATAAGCAAAACAAACTTACTTCAGGTGGCTAATCGGTTGAGCCGTTAAACCTTGAACCTTATACCGTCTCTTGTAATCCTGACGGCGGACCTCCACCCTAACTCCTTTGAGAGCTCTCTTCACCTGAGAGTTAGAAAATTCCAGATAAGAACCTTTGATCTTTTTTCTCACCAATGTAAATAACAAAAGGACTATACTAAATGTGAAGTACCTTGATTCTTTCTTGGTCAGACAGAGGTCTTGACATGTCTGTTCCCAGGAACTCACGAACAAACTCCGATAACAACTTAGGCTCAAAAAAAGCCCTCGCTGACATATCTGCAACACAAGATATATATATAAGCAGATTATCAACAGACTAAAACAATGCTAGTCAATGAACAGAAATATACAAGCACAAAAGTCAAAAAACACACCAATATTGAGTGACAGTCCCATTTGTGTGGGTCGAAGGCTCTGATAAAAACCTTTCCAGTACTCGATCCCATCACCAAGAGGCCCTCTTCCAAAATCAGTGTGGAACAAAGATCTCCCGACTATCTCACGGCTGCAATTATGATATATGGTTAGAATCATTGCATTCAGAATGCAATCATTGACACAGAATAAAAAAAACTACTAAAATTTAAACAAATATATGTTGATTACTCTTTAGAAGCAGACTCTCGTAGAACCACATCGAGAGCTTGGATAGTCTCTTGGGGATTATCTTGTTGTCTCCCAGCCAAAAACTGCCTCAAATGGTCTAGCTCTTTTCTTGCAGCAAACTTGATGGTTACTTTAAACTCACGCTCCCGCCTAAAATACAAAACCAAAAAATTACAAACGAAAACATTTTTGAAAACATAATCATTAAACACAAGATAGTGAAAAACAAAGTGTACCCATTCTGTTCAGCGAGCTTAACAACAAACTC
This sequence comes from Artemisia argyi, assembly GCA_030686995.1. Classification (NCBI taxonomy): domain Eukaryota; kingdom Viridiplantae; phylum Streptophyta; class Magnoliopsida; order Asterales; family Asteraceae; genus Artemisia; species Artemisia argyi. Next base: position 44,841,312 of record CM060685.1, on the reverse strand, counting down.
TTTTGAATCAAACGGCAAAGGCCCAGCAGCAAATGCACTTTTCTTCCCATCATAGGCTAGCAGCAGATTACCCAAGTGGGAAGCACCATATGAATCACTAAGAAACTTCATAATATCTCGGCTCTTGGTCTTGGAGGTTACCTCCGGAGCAATTGTCACCTAACACATGGAATTTCCATTATGAGCCGCATATCATTTCATAAGCATATAAAAAAATACAGATTAGTTTATGTCCACAACTAGCCTAATCATATATTTGTTTTATGAAATCCCAATATTTTAGTCCTTTAACTGCATATGACCATCACTATCACATACAGTAATAATTGATATGTATTTGATATTTCACAAAATCAGTTATGCATTCAAACAAAAACATTATAATATTTGATATTTCACAAAATCGCATCTACTTATCCTTTTATTAACATTTCAAATAACTATTAGTCAATCAAATTCTCTATGACTAACACATAATATTTCACCTATAACATGTACATTAGGCGGGACACTATAGCAAATTCACAAATCCATTCATACTCTAATATTTGATAATCATATACATTGAAAACTAATATAATAACATTACTTGCTTCATACTTTAAAGAGTTTTATACAGAGTAGCTTAAAATCCTTATAAATACGGCGTTTGAAGGAAACTTGAATCCCCTTTTGAAAAAGTATTACTCCTCTTGGTTAAATATTTTGCAAATAAAATGTTTAAAAGCGTCACAAAAAACACAGGGTATATTTATTTATTTTGCAAAATAACATCGAAAGCCTCACAATAAGGTCCATATAACACACATAGTAAAGCACGGTCATTCACCATACTTTTGCATAAAAATTAAACACATAAAGACCAATATTAACCTCCAATAAAACCATTAAACACTTTTTTTTACAACCTTTTTGTGATAAGATTTTTAGAGACCAAAACCCTTACATAAACAAAGTATAAAAATACACAGTTTGTGATGAGATATTGAACAATTTTTTTTTTTTTTTTTTTTTTAAAAAACCCCCTTGTTTATTTGACAGACTAACAACTTCCATTAAAAGACACTTTCGATTTTTTATAAACCCCTCCATAAACCTCTGTTGTGACACCTATAAATTTTACTACAAAAGATAAGTTAAACAAACCCCTCTCATTTATTATTATTAGTATTAACTTCCAAAACAAACACACAAGAAAAAGTAAATTTTATAAAAATGTTTTAAACCCAAACAAATACAAACACACTCTATAAAATACAGAGCAAGTCCCACAAATACAAACACCCTCACAATAAAACAGAGTATCTATAAACCTTGTACAACAACACACACTAGGTAACCCAAACACAATAAAATAAAATAAAATAAAAAACTATACAAACACACAGTAACGGTGTAAACACACATAGTTAAACAAATACTACAAAGCAAAAAGTGTAAAAAACAAACAGATAAAAACAGAGTAAATTTCACAAATATTATTTTGAAACCCAAACAATTAAAAAAAAAAAAAAAAGTACACACAGTGAAGGTGTAAAAAAACACACAGAGAATTAAGCATAAAAAGAAGGAAGGAAGGCTCACATCATACTGGTGAGGGTCTCTGCTCCCAACACCAACCAAGAAATGGTTTGCTTTTATCAAAACCTTCCTCCCGACCGACCCGAACCCACTCCTCGCCGGAGTCCGAACCTTCTTCGCCGCCGACGGCACCAACGGCACCATCACTGGCGGCGGAGGTGTCACCAACGTCAGCTTCTCCAGCTCTTTCACCGGAGGACCGTTGACCGGCGGAGGTGCGGTGGTTTGACCACCGTGACCAGACATTGTTGTTTGTTTTTTTGGTTTTTTTAGAGAGAGAGAAAAGGGTTTATGTGTGTGTGTTTTTTTTAGGTGTGAATAGTGTGTGTGGAAATGGTGAGTGATGGAGTGGGTTTATATAGGGAATGAGGAAGGTGAAGGGTAGAAATGGTAAACAAGGGTCAAAATAATTTCATTTACAAAGAGTGTGGTTAATATGAGTTGCTTTTACATTTTTTTTTACCCTTTTACCCCTCTTTTTGTCCCCTTCTACGGTATAAAGATATTTTTACCCAGTATTTTGGGGTTTTTTTTTTTTTTTTTTTTCATATTCTTTTGCTAGTTTTTGTCACTTGACTCAAACCGTTATTGTTTGATTTTTATTAGACGCGTATAATAGAAGGAATTATCAATTCATGATTAGCCTTTATCACGCGTAAACCTTATTACGCTTACGCCTCTTTGTGTATTAGTGGGTTTTCATAAAGCTAGTAGTAATGGTGACCGCAGGCGATCGCGGTCATTACTGTTAACTCTTCGGTAAAGCAGTTTTTATTTTATAATACCCTCTGCATGACCAAATTAGCATAATAAGGCGACCATGATTGCCAAAAAATATATACACCTCACTTAAACACAAAAATACCCCACAAAAACAATTTAAAAATACACACTCACACAAAACCCTTCATTTTTCTGTGCAAATCACTCGATCGCTTGGGCGACCAACCCATCATCTTTTTGGGTGGGGGACGCATTCAATGGACCAGACATAAGGGGCGTGTTCGCGTTTACGACCAACGTGTAGGCCGACCATTCATTTCTATGGGTGTAAATAGTGTGGTGGTTTGTTTCACCAAATGTGATGCTCACTTTATTGTGTATGTGAGTGTATTGTTATCATTATGTTGTATGTTTGTGTGGTGGGTTTCGGAGTCACCACCATGAAATGTAGTGGTTGGGTTGGTCAAGTCTAGGGGTGTAATCGAGCCGAGTTGAGTCGAGTATTGACAAGCTCGAGCTCGGATCGACCTATAATACTCGAGCTCGGCTCGATTACTGAAACTCAAGCTCGAAACTCGACTCGGCTCGGCTCGTATATATTAGGAAAAAATCAAGTTTGTGTAAAAAGCACTTAAAAAAACCACTCACAACATGATTAGCACCAACGTTTATCAAAAGGTAATAGTCTACAATTTCCAATTTCCAGATCTGGATTCAAACGTATATGGCGTTCATATCTTAAACAAATAAAAACATTATATAAGAACTAAATTAGCATAGCCTTAAAATGTTTCGGTCAATAAAATGTCTATAGAAAAAAGTCACAAGTTCAAAAGGAAACATTGTTTGCTCATAAAATTTTACATTGGAATACACAACACAAAAGAGATGGTCATTTTCATTCTCACGTTTTTAGGAAAGGGTAGGGTCACCTATTTTCATGTTCAGTTCTATTTTAGGGGATACATATAACCTATCCATTTATAGTTCTTTCTCAATTAATAAAATTCTTTAACAACACAATATCTAAAAAGCGTAACAATTAAATTATTAGTTTTACAGCACTATATCCACTACGTCTTTGCTTTAAGTATAAAGTTCGAAACGTTTTGTTTTGGGGTTAATTTTTACTCATATTTATAGAACAAATATATGAAATTAAAGTGAGGGTAAATTTGGAACTTAAATAGGTAGACTAATCAAAGAACTTGTGGTCTAGTGGGTGGGGCTTACATGGTTAAGTACCCACAATTGGGAGTAGTACCGGGTGGGTGACCACCCGGGAAGTCCTCAATTGTGGTCCACTTGCAGACCATTTGTTCCGGAGATATATTGCAATGATGGATTCGAAGCCCTTAGACCAAGCCGCTGGGGTTAGAATCCTGAGCATGGCCCGGTTTTCATCCGGCTGTTTCTCCAACAAGGTAACTTGTGTGGAGGCAGTACGGTTTCCGGGGGAAACCCGTTACCACCTGAGATCAGCGTGGACCCGGTTTAGACAACATAGTCTGGCGGGGTGGCGATGGGGCCTTCGCTGTCCGCGAAGGTGGTCGATTCTAAGTTGAAATTCACCTTTCAAAAAAAAAATAGGTAGACTAGGCATGTAGGAATCACTCGTGCTATAGCCGTGTGAGACTAACTTGGAGGTTACGCAATTTCTTTTTGTTTTAAATAAAAGAGGTAAAAAAACAAGTTTGAATTTGACATAAAAGTTATCTTTCTTCTTTTTCATTCATATAGCTACAATATCTTTTATATAATAAAAGAATTACATCATTTCGGAGTGTTTTTGCAAATCCATTCTCAATAGAAAAAAAATTGGACCAATAGGAAAGCTCAATTTTGCCACGTAAGCAAAATCAAGTAATATGATTGATCAATAAAAAGTCAAAACTGAATTAATTTTGATCAAACTTTAATAATTTTGGTAGAGAAATTTAGTTGAGAAAAAAACACATAAAAATATATGTGTCAAATTTGTGAAAACAAAAACTTAAAAAAAGAGTGAGTAATTAATAAAACTTTAGTGGTTGAATTTTAAATAAATTATATAGAGTTGAGTGTAAAATTACAAGTTACCATATATTTTAATAACTTTATAAAAATAACAAATAACCCCTTACACTTTATACCCCTATACTTTATAAGATGAACTTTATTTAAAATTACATGTTTATTACAGTAGTATTTTTTTAGACTTTTATTTATTAAAATTACAAAATTTTATAGATATACGAATTAGTTTTAATATACGTTAAATATTTTTTTAAACTAATATTAGTTTTAGACTTTCATCCATTAAAATATTTTTTTTACTCTATACGTTAAATAAAGACTCATGTTACTTTATTTTAAAAGTTTAATTTATGCGTATACGGACTTGAATATTAAATACGGCCAAACTATTGTTATCGGGAATATGAATATCAAATGTAAGCACGAATTACTGTGATATGAAAATAAATATACGATATTGTACTTATAACAACGACGACTAATGAAATTCTTATTTAAATTTTATATATGTATATCAAGAAAAACATTTTTAAAAAACTTTACGGAGCATATTTTAACTTCAAAACGAGGACTTTCCTCACTACGAATGAAAGGTGTCCCGTGGATGGACTACTGATATATCTCATATTCGTGCTGATTATGTGCTACTAAACTCACATATTTTGTACAACATGGTATGAATAGTTAAAGATAAACGACATCAACATCAACCTCAACATCTATGTCAGTTAAACCAAGTTAAATCGTTTAAGCAACAAATTTTTTTACAAAATGTTATTGTAATAGATATTAATATATAATAAAAAATCTTGGACAAGTATTAGTTATACTTATATCACAATTTTCACGAGTAAATTCTTATATGTCCATATACTAAACTAAAATTTTAAGATAAATTCGATTTATTTGTAAACCTCGTGCGTGCACGGGACTTATGGCTAGTTATATAACAAGACATTTACTATCTTCAATGTTTTAAAAATCAGTTTTTGAATCGACCCGGTTAAATAATCGGGTCACTGGGTCGAACAGCTGGGTCAACCCGATTTTCCATTTAAATAGATTGAAACAGTTCGGCTCACCGTTTACCTACAAAACTTTTAATATTGATACTAAGCATACGTAAAACCTAAAAAATTCAATACGATCACATGATAGGTTTTTAAAACATATATTATACAATACAAATTACATACAATTCGATGAGAATACAAATTTTAAACATAAAAACAACATTATTAATCACCACGATCAATCAAGACTTATCAAATATATTTGTTATAATAAATTTATAAGAAAAATATCAGACTTTGATGAACTGGGTTCACTAAGCTCACATGAAACTCGGTTTTCAAGCCTCGAAAAACCGGTTCATTTTGATGAAAAATGGATCAACCGGCCGGGTCGAACCGGGTTTCAAAACACTGACTATCTTAGACCAGGCATAATTTTCATCCTTTCCTTCACTTCTACATCAACGCCACATCATCATTCAACAAATCACTATTCTCCTTATCTTTTAGCTTTAATGGTCACCACTTTACTCATCTTCAAAAGATACCTCACTAATACAAACATACCCAACAAAATACTACATACACACTCACAAAAAAATAATAAAAAATAAAAAAATAATAAAAAAAAAAATGATGAGGGTGGTTACCACACTCTCTCTTTTTTTTTCCTTATGTCACGCAGGATGGGGAAGGTCTTAGGACTACACACAATAGAGGGTGAGCCATCACCCCCACCCTCACCCTTAACTGTCACGTGCCACCCTCACCTGTCACGTGCCACCCTCACTGTGGGAGGCAGCCGTCACGCGCGGTCAACACATAAAAAGAGAGAAATGGTGACCACCCTCACCTTTTTGTGTATCGAGGGAAAAAAAGGAAGAACGGCTACCCTTCCCCCCCCCCCCCCTCCCCCTCCCCCTCCCAGTCACTTTTAGTTAAAAGAAGAAGAAAAAAACTAAACTTTACCATTTTATTACCTATAAACACCCCAGAACCTTAACATTTTTATACACAACTTCTCATTCTATTTACATAATTCATTCTATTTACATAATTCTCATTCTATTTATGCTCTTCTACAAAATGTACCAACAAACACTCTAAAAATGAAAACCCCAAAACGTCGACAACAAATGCTCAACACCCAAATTCAAATTTCTGTCTCGGATCCTACTCCATCGGTAAACTTTCGAGTCCCATCGTTTGTTTACGGAAACCAACAATACCAAACCCACCATTCATCGCTCCACAACAATATCCACAATACAGAAACCCACAATACCTACAAAACGATTCAAATGTTGGCGGTTCTTAACAACAAAATATTGGCGGATCTTCATCACAACCTCCACCTATGTCATTGTCTCCCATTCATCGGTTTAATTTTGATGATTTTCCAATATACTCTTCAATTTGAATCGTATATGCCTAATATTGTTAATGAAGGTAACCTGTGTTCGAGCCTACGATTCGCTAAACGGAAAATGGAAAAATATGCGTCCTAAAGTGTCTCAATTTTGGGGAGTGTATGATAATGTCATGTGGAGGGCGGGCTAGGGTGGAGCCGGATACGGGCATTAAACCAAAATGGCACTCGAAGAATATCGTGCTAAATATGGAGGACCTTTCACACTTCTTCTCGTGTGGGAGGTTTTGAAAGATTCTCCGAAATGAAAGGAGGTAGAAGTTCCAAAATTTGAAAAAGCGAAAAATAAAAAGTTCAAGAGATACAAGTCACTGGAGTCTAGTTCATTCAATACAGTGCAGTCAAAAGAGGGTAGTTTTATTCTCAATGTGGAGGTTGGAGATGAGGCAGAAGAGTAGGTGCAAGAAGTTCGACAACCAATGGGCAGGGACAGAGCTAAGAAGAAAGCAGCGGCATCATCGGCATCGTCTGCAGCTGACCCTGACAAAGCGTTGGCTAGGTTGATGGAACTGAATATGCAAGTCAATTGAGTCATTTCTGACAATGAAAAAAAAATATTGTGTTGCCTTTTTGAAGATCGAGAGGCAGGAGATGGAAATGGAACAAGAGAAGATCGAAATAAAGCGGCATATGTTGGCCATCCAAGAACACAATCAACAACAAGAAAATAAACACTTCTATATGAGCCCTATTGATCGCTTGAGTGGAATCCACCTCCAAAGGGTGATGCAGATATAGGAGGCGATCAAGGCGAAGTGGAATTTACAATATTATTTTACCTTTTTAATTTCGTACGTTTAGGTTTTTAGTTATCATTGTATTATTTTTAATTTATAAATAAATAAGTTTAATTTAGTTTTAATTAGATTTGTTGAAAAAAATGGGTTTGGGGTGAGGTGAGTGGTGACAATTGTGTCTGAAAATAAACGGATTGGTGTTGTGTTGAATGGTGATGTGATATTAATTTGGCAGTGAAGTTTATGGTGATCATTATGTCTAGTCTTAATGGTGGTGGCTCTTGAAAAGAAGGGTGAGGGTGATGGCTCACCCTCCATTTCATGCGACCTTATGGATGTGATATTAGCTTATTAGTGAAATGACAAGTTACAAAAACAAGCTAGCTACAGACTTCGTTCAACAACAACTTTTGATGTTTAACCAAACTCTTTCAATATTTATTTTCATTCAACACACCAGTCGAACAATAAAAAGTTCATGTACGTTTATATTATACTATCAAAATTCAAAATAGAACATTTATTTATACGGACCATTAGGTCTCTTGCGAAACTTAGCGAACAGAAAAGTCGGTGTTCATGCTACCTTTCTATATCATACAACCAAAAAGAAATAGGGAAAATGATAAAAAAAAAAAAAAAAAAAAAAAAAAAAAAAAAAAAAAAACCATTGAACTTGACATTTTTTCCCATTGTATGTTGCCAACAATTTTTTTTTTCATTGTAACACAAAACTTGACATTTTTTGCTATTGTATGTACTAAGCGTCGCATCGTTAGTCCTTTACACTAACGGTCGTTAGTAAATAACTTAAAATTCCGTTTTCTTCCAATTTGACACGTTTTCATCCGTTTTCTTACGTTCACCCCGGTTTTTTACGTTTTCTTCCGTTTTCACCCGGTTTTTTACGTTTTCTTCCATTTTTCAACCTTTTCGTCCATTTTTTTACGTTTAGGCCCGTAAAAAAATGGACGAAAACGTAAAAAAACCGGAAGAAAACGTAAAAAAACCGGGTGAAAACGTAAAAAAAAGGGCGTAAACGTAAAAAAAAATGACGAAAACATAAAATAACGAAAGAAAACAAAAAAAAACGGGTGAAAACGTAAAAAACCGGGTAAAAATGTAAAAAAACGCGCGTAAACATAAAAAAATAGACGAAAATGTAAAATAACGGAAGAAAACGAGAAAAACCGGATGAAAACGTAAAACAATTGGGCGTAAACGTAAAAAAACAGACAAAAAGGTTAAAAAAAATGGAAGAAAACGTAAAAAAAACGGGAAAAAAAAAAAAAAAAAAAAAAAAAAAAAAAAAAAAAACAGGTGCAAACATAAAAAACGGGCGTAAACGTAAAAAATGGACAAAAAGGTTAAAAATGGGTGAAAACGTAAAAAAACGGGTGTAAACGTAAAAATGATGGACGGAAACGTAAAAAAAACAAAATAAAACGTAAAAACCCGGGTGGAAACGTTAAAAACCGGGTGAAAACGTAAAAAACCGGGTGAAAACGTAAAAAAACAGACGGAAACGTAAAAAAAACGGACGAAAACTTTAAAAAAATGGGGGAAACGTAAAAAAACAGGCGTAAACGTAAAAAAAACGGACGAAAACGGAAAAAAACGTGTAAAATCGGACAAAAACGTAAGAAAACGGATGCAAACGTGTAAAATCGTAAGAAAATGGATTTCAAGTTATTTACTAACGACCATTAGTGTAAAGGACTAATGATGTGGCGCTTAGTAAATAAAATAGCAAAAAATGTCAAGTTTTGTGTTACAATGAAGAAAAAAAATAGTTGGAACATACAATGGTAAAAAGTGTCAAGTTCAATGTATTTTTTTATAATTTTCCCAAAGAAATACTCAATAGTCGTTCTATTAATCTGATGTTAGTAAAATCACTTTACTATATGATGTTATCCAAATATAAAGTTAGAAATGTTGTCCAAGTAAAATTCAAATTTATAAAGAGATACACACATCATGTTCTTAATAAGTCGTATCTCACTTCGATTCACACCATTTGAATGAGTTGTAGCAGTTTGTTTTTGTGATATTAATGTGTAGTGCTTGGTTATCGATATACAGAATACTTGATAGTTGATCACTGGATTCAAAATGAGCATCTACATCTCTTAACCAAATACTTGGCATTTGACATCGAGTCGACTGAAATTTGGTCGATGAGGAGGGTTCACGTTATCAAGCATCAATGTTGTGATGTCAAATATACATATATATCTAATATGGTAGTGTCAATGGATATATATTGAGTGTTCATGGTTTTGATTTAATTGGTAGTGTCATCTTTTGAACTTAACTCTATGTTTACTCTTTAATAGAATATTTAGCGGTTCACAAAATTCTTGTGAGCAGCAATATCACCATGATAGTGTCAACGACGATATTGTCAAGTCCGACTACTAAAAAAATGTTATAAACACCAAACATTCTCTAAATTTTTGACCGTATGTCAAAGTTGGAGTTTCCTATTTTAAGTATAATGTTTTTACTAAAAGTAATTTGTTATTTCTCATGATGGTGTATAGGTTATTCAAGAACTTCTACATTAACATAGTTTCTCCCAAACCATGCCAAAATATAAAAAGTTATAATCAAATTATAAACGAATCGATAGAATAGACCAATGTAAAAAAAAAAAAACACCTACAATATACTCATAAAAAATACCCTTAAAAGAATTTGTGATGTTCGTGTAACTAAACGGCTATTCTGTTTTTTCATTCTTCTATGAAAAAATATTAGAAAAGTAGAGTATTTATCACCAACTAAACACACTCTTAAAATACTTGTTACGAAACGAATTTTTAGTTAAAGTTTGATGAAAATCCTTGACCAATGAAGGAAAGAAGAAACTATCAAAACATTAGAATGGAAAGTGTTACCCATTTCGTTCAAATAAAATATTCATCTTTTTATTTTGCAATATCTCAAAATAAATGTTCGTGTTATAACCAATCAATAATGATTTTAGTAAGTAGAAATGATATTTGATTAGTGATGAGTATAGTTTGTGAGACTTTTATAAACTTTGTGCAATATGAAAGTAAACATCTATTTTGAGAAATCTAACTAAAAAAGGTATTGCTAGTTTATTGATCGAAATATCAAGCAATATGTAATGTTTGGGAGCTACACAAGAAATAAGCCACATTGCTAGTACAATTGGTGTCTGCACAAAAATTAAAAACTAAAATAGAAAGTTTTAATAAAATTATTTATCGGAAAAGGAAGCACGAGCCACGGGTACAAAATGCATCTAACAAAAAGGGCCCCACCAACCAAACTAAAAATGATTAAGTGTGTGTTTTGAGCCGTTGATTGGGCCATGATGAGAAATTCATTAACGAATGAAATTCCACAAGGTGATCTATAAATACTTGAAATCCTCACTTACTCGCACTTTCACTTTCACTGTTCCACACTTTCTTCTTCACTACTAAAAACAAACTAAAAAAATCGTCATGGTGAAACCAGCATACAAGAAGAATAACAAATACATAACATGAAGGAAATGCTCGTTTTGTCCCGCTAGATATCATCTAGATAAGATCTCAAAGCATGAGTATAACTGTGAGGTAGTAACTAACTGAAATTATCAATGTATCTACTTATTTAATGATTTGTGTGTACTTAATTCGTTATGTATTTGTTTGATGAGACATTTTTTGAATTTTCGGCAGTTTAATCCAAAGTTTCAAAGGATCTTCGGTAGACTGGCTCCGGTAGCCAGTGGTGCTCGCCGTTAGTTGATCAATTCTGTTATGGTGTGGATTATGGTGCTGTCAACTGATAATAGTAGTAAATAAAGACTTACCTAATTCACATCATTAAAAAAACAAACATAACAAAAAACAAAAAGATTGGTTTAAGTGTGTTGTTCAAGTTTTATTTCCTACTGTTCTTACGCTTTTCTGATACGGTGGATCAAGTGCTGGATGGTTAGGTTGTTGCGTTTATTTTCGTTTTCATTATCGATATTTCATCGTCTTCGTTGGTTAGGGGAGTTTGTGATTGTGATAAAGATGATAGACTTGTTGATTTTTATGTGTTTAGAAGATAGATATACAAATGATAAGGAGTTACATGATTTTTTTTGGATAATATTGATGCTACACATAATTGATTGATTTGGCGGATTAGAGCTGCTGGTAGTATATCTTACTAATTATTCGGTTATTAGTTGTTTCGGATTATTGGATGGTTTGGGCTGATTCATTTGTCGTTGTGTAGTCTGGAGTTCATTAAGTGATACTTGGCAGATTTCTGTTAGGGTTTTTCAGCAGTAGTAGCATTAGATGTAGATTTGTGTAGATTCTTATTGATGATATTCCTTCTCATTTTTCACCGCGTTTTGTTGCTTGTGGCTTAATACTGGTATGGAGTTTGCGTTGGTTTATTTTGGTTAATCGATGTTGTTTGTTTTGCGCTGAGCTTTCTTGGTTGGCAAATTTAAGTCTTTTATTCCACTTTAAGTCTGCTGGGACGTTTTAGAAGTGAATGAATTCGTTGTTTGGTAGATTTTTTGATTGTTTGTTTGGTATATCCATGGGAGTTTAGTTATACGACTAGATAGCATCACGAACCCGGTATTAGTGCATGTAGGAAGTTGTTTTATAGTGCGAGGATCATTTTAAGATGATATCATACCTTTTTCATATTGTAATCACGTATTGTAAACCAAGGGGGATTATCAATTTTGTTCAATGTATATGCATATCGTATTTTTATCTTGTTTATCTAGTACTATACTACAAAACATATCAAAATGGGATGGTTGGGTCACATAATGTAAGTCTCTTAATTTCTTACCTAACTACAATATCTCCATTGTAGACGTTGCAAATTGGTGGGTCAAGCTCTGCAATGAATTACAATAGATTATGTATAAACACCCAATATTTTTAGTTTTGGTGAGGTTGGGTTGGATAGCAGGCAATATATTGGTTGTTTTGTTCATCTTGTATAGAGATTTAATGCGACGAAAGATGCGACAAACTATGATAGTATAGCAAATCATGAGTATGTAGGCATTAAAATACAGTTTCACAACTTTCAGTCCATTTGACCCATCTTCCCTCTAGCTAATAACACATTCTCTGACCCATTTCACACGTTAGGGATGAACCCTACCCAGATCGACCCATTCATAAATCAGATGAGTCGGAGTTACCATATGAACTTGATTGTGTGCAAGACATTGAAATTATACCATGTTACTTTTTCTAGCATTTTGCCAAAGGAACAAAATATAAAAGGCGACTTCATGATTCAAACCATGACCTACATTTGCTATGACTTGTCACATATTGCGCTATCAATAGGCTAAAAAAAGTTTATTTGACTCGCAACATGCAAGAGTTATATGCATAATGCTGAGAAAATTGTCTTGAGCATTGTTCACTATAATTACGCTAATTTACAAAGGACCGAAAATGTAACCCTTTTACAATGGCTAACCAATATGCTACGGCATGTCAACATTGTTGCATATTTTTATGCACATTGAAGGTAGGTCGGTGTGGTGGGGGTAAATAATGAGTCAAAATTAGTACAAATGCCAATGTGACTGACCATAAATACTCTGTCCAATCTTTATTTTGTGTATATGATTGTGTGTCATATAGCGTACAAATGTGATATTCTTTAAATGATGAACTATTTGTAAGAATGTTTAAAATCGATGGATTCTTTAAATCATTATGCATAGCGTGTGTGGGTGATAAATGCGAAAACACTATTAGAAGTATTAAATCCGGATGCCCTTGTTCAAGCTAGCCAGTCCGGTGAAATTTGATGTCCCTTTGCCATATTTTTAAAAGGGGCCCTTTAACATCCGAATTTAAATATGTGTTAAAATAGTGAACTATAATTAGATTATGCATCTGTTTTTATATCAATCAAATGACACGTCCAATATTCTTCAAGTTTAAATAAATCTTTTATTCTTCTAAGTATAAATCTTAAGTTTTAAAACATTTTATGACGATTCATGAAGTTCTAGATACTTTTTTTATAAACTAAGATGTCATGTAGGACTTTCTCAAAAAATATATGAGATGAAAACATTTGCTTTTCTAAAACAATATACAACGTTTACTTTCTCTAAAACAATAATCCCAGCTACAAATATAATTTTTCATAAGATATGTGTTTTGTTAAAAACTTTAAGAACAAAAAAGTCTATGTTCCGCATAAGGATGGAGTTTAAAATCATAAATAATAACGACATAATGATTACATTTGAACTTTCATAAGAAATTTAGTTAAAGAAAACAACACAGTTTATGAGCCCCATACACTTTTTTTAATTTCTTCCCCACGAAAATCCTTTACTCAAATTTTACAATTAAAGTAGAAACTTAAACTCGTCTTCCTTTGAAAACTTCAAGATTTTGATTCTTGTCAAACCGAAGTACCTTTTTCTTTTCAAATCATATGTCATCCTTAAAAAATGAGTTTATACCTATAAGAAAGTCTTAAAAATCGAAGGCCCCGTAGAAATGGAGGCTTTGTACGGTTGATCGCACTGCACATGCTTAAATTCGACCATGTGTTCCAGTATTTGTAAATGTAAGATATTACATATATGGCTTATACCTTCATATTTTTCTAGGAGTTCTCACCATTTCTTTTGTAGTATAAGTTGTCCAGCCTCTTAACAATAACAGATGAAGATGTGATAGCTGTGGGCATCTCTCACGTAATTTATTCAAGACATGGGGTTGTCTAGGGTGCATGGTCGGATCTAACTTGTAGGGAGGGTATGCAAGTGCATACCCTATTTGAAATTTAGTAGTGGAAAAAATGATTTTTTGAAAGGTTGGTACAAAATACATTATAAAATTATGAGTGCACACCCTATTAAATAATGGAAAATTATCGATGCATACCCATAGATTCCAAAGAAAAGAAAAAGGAGAAGAAAAGAAAAGCTTGACTGGTTATCTGGGTATGGAGGTTGTATGTTGAAGAAGAAGAACACCAAGTGGTCAATGACTTTTATGTTTTTACTTGGGCCAAGTAAAACGTAGGGTTAACTAGTTATAAGATTGAATCTTTAGTCCATTCATGTAACATACTGTAAAAATCCCCAGTTATTAATAAACACTAATCACAAGTATTATGTATTATTGTTCACACACTCATTTTTAGGCAAAATTTAAAACTTTTGTTTACACTATGCAACTATGAATCAGTATGTGTTATGTGATTCACACCATTATGGAAACGAGCTACACGCGTACCACAATATTCGCAATTGTGTACAAATAAATCCTGGAATAGTTGTGATCACCCACACACCATAACACACTCACAAATCACACCACTGGGCCCCATAGTCCACACAGTGTGCCCACACAACCAATTTGAGCCCAATAACACCAAATGGGCATTAATAACACTTTAGCTCACAAAATAAACCCAAGATACACCAAACGGACCCTTATAATAGTACTTGGGCTCAAAGCAAGTTCTAAGCCCAATAAGGGCCCAAAAGCACCAAAATAACTAATAACACACACGCCTAATCACGTTTACATTAAACGGTTTAAATGAGAAATCCATACACACAAGGTACTAAATAAAATACACCACCCCATTGTTCACACTCCAAATAATCAAGAACACCTAATACATATAAATTATACGTACAGTAAAATGATACCAAAGCTTAACGAGCTTGAGTGATTCCTAAACACATCCAAAATTTGTCCCAATCACACCAAATGCAACCGAAAGTGTTCAAAAGCTCACCAAATGAGATTACAAACTCATTTTAGGTTCTCACAACTCACCTTGAACCTCAAACATACCCTAATGAATTCCTCTTGTCTCGTTATTATAGAAAACGTGCACACACAAACCCAAAACTCACCCAACCTTACATGAGGCCATGAGAAGCCATTAGAGATCCATTATTACTCATGTTAACCTAATTAACCTAGGTAATACCCATTCCTAAACACCCAAGTCACCACAACACAAAATTCGACCTATACATAATTATTTTTGGTCACGTTAAAGTTCATATGGACACTTAAAGACTTCACAACTCACCCAAACCTCCCAAGGTACTATAAAGACCATGTAATATTGTCACCAAACTATTACAGCACCATTAGACTCCAACTCGATCACAAGATCATTATTTGGTCACGTTACTAGTTCATTTGGACCCTTTGGAGATATAACGACCAAACAAGCCCTTATATCCATTCCAAACACAATCCTTTGATCACTTATGACAACAAGACCTCAACACAACACACAAGGCCTCATTCGTTACCTTATCACATAAGATCACGAAATAAAATCCCCTTTCTAGAACCCCTTGCCTCGTCACGTATTGAAACCGAAACCATGTACACTTGTGTATCAAATTGCTAAGTACTGAAGTGTTCCTACCTAGTCTATACCTCATCCTACTCGTTATCTCCTTTCCCATATTCACTTTGTCCCACAAGTTGTCTCTATCTCGTGTTATTATAGTTTCATGCGACCTCATATTCACGTACCACCCTCTAAACTCACACACACAAGTCTTTGTTCCTGTGACTTTGCTAAGAAGAAACCAAAGAAATTCTAGGTGATCCCAAGTGTTTACAAGCCTTACTCAAGATGTAGGTGTACCGAGAATCAAGCTACAAGGTTCTCTTGCCCTCTCCTTGATCCCACAGTTCCAAACGACCCACCTTTGATAGGTGTTGTAAGTCCTTCCAACACTTAGCCAAATTTTTGTATCATGTATATTGTTTTCCATTCGTATAACTACCTAAGCTTTCACCAAATTTTTAGCTTGTCTCGTTAAGCTAAAAGCTCCCAAATACACTCACTCAATTCTTAATATGGCTAAAACTGAGTATATGAACTTGTTATGCACTTAACACAACATATAGACACTTAATATCACACGATCCTAAGTTACATGCAAATATATGAAAACTGTTAAGTATTATAACACTCACCGCCAAATAGTTTTGTCACTAAGGTTTGGCCTTGTGAAATGGTATTTATAAGTACACAACCCTAAGTAAAATACACAACCTATTTCTCTATACACCTAGAAAATAGGAGGTACCAAATACACACCCATACAAGCTCATTTGGTCACTCTCACAAGCTCAAAGCTTGAGCTACTCACACTGTGACACAAACACACTTAAAACACTAATGGGCCTTAAAGCCCAATACACTAAAATAAGCTATGGGCTAATCCACAGCCCATTAGCCACCCCACTCACTTGAATAAGGTCCAATATAATCCCACACACAAGCCTAACAAGTTTGGAGCATAATGGACCCATAGAACCACCAATGGACCTTAACAGTCCACATCAGGCCCATTAAGCACATAAATAAGCTTTTAAGCCATATAAGCTGTTAAATAAGCTCACCCAAAGCTTTCCTAAGCTTTTGAAAGTGTAATAAACTATAAGAAATGGAAAGATAAGCTAAACATGTATTTTGGACCAAAAATGAAAAATATGTAAACTAGAGGGACTAAAACTGTCAACAATGAAATATATGGGTTGAAACTTCCAAAGCTATATTTTGAGGTTATAAACTGATAATATGAATGATTTTGAGTCAAATGTGTAAATTTGAAAGATTTTGAACTAGAAATGAACACTTTATTTAAAAAAGGACTAGTTTTGCAAATTTACCAAACTATAAGGACTGAACTTGTAAAATTTGTAAACCAAGTGCTAAAGCAGTTTTCCAATAAACTAAGGGCATTTATTGAACATTTGGATATTATAAATGCTAAAATGTCATACTTTTAATTACAAGGACTAAAAGTGTAATTTCTGAAAGTATTAAGGATTAAATGTATAAATATTTAAAAAAAAAGGTGCCAAAACTGTCATTTTGGTAAAATAAAGTCAGAAATGGAATATTTATATACCAAGGGTATTAAAATGTCATTTTGGTAACATATAAGATAAAAATGTAAATATTACAAAGTTAAAGCACTAAAGTTGTAATTTCCACAAACTTGTGTAAAAATAGTTATTTTGATAACTATAAGGACCAGAAATGAATATCTGGAAAATATTGATAATAAAATATCACATTTAATATTTTGTATCAAAAATGTCATTTTGACAAAGTACAGGGACTGAAAATGTAAATATTCACTATTAAGTTCTGAAATGTAAATTTTTGAAAACTTGAAGGTTTATTAAGTAACTTTAATAAATACACTGAGGTATGATAAGCTAACACACAACCAAAACACCCAAGTATATAAATTATAACACCATCCCTATAAGTTAGGCACAACTCACATAAGGGCAGAAAATATTATATATAATATTGTTTTTGAACTTCAAGCCTTATACATAATCACAAACCACCCACACCACAAAGGACAGAGATTTCCCGTATTATCCAGATAGGGTGTTGAAGAAGTTTCCAAGTTGCATTTAATATCGCTTAATTGCTAATACACACACCCATCCAAGGTGAGTTCATAGTCTCACTTTTCATATGTTTTACAAACATGTGGGGAGATACATGCTACACTCAGAATACAAGTATTTCATTTTTATGTATGCTGTTACAAAATGTTATTGCATAAGACACTCTATTGCCCCATTTATATGAAAGCCCGTTATATCATGAACCTTAGTCACTGCTAAGTTGTAAGTGAACGCGAATACTGTAAATAGATCTATTTGGTTGACAACCCATTTGTGCTAGTCCTAGATATTTCCTTTGTGATAGCCAGATAGATAGCCACATTATTTGAGATTACAAGGATTATGGCAATACTCCTACTCCTAGGGCCTCAAATGTTACATTATACACGTTAAAGTTGAGTTCATGAGACTTATGACAATTTGCATACAATATTCACACAACATACACACACACACACCTGTTTTATTACTGAAATACTCATCTTGTGTTCAAAATGATTATTAAACACAAACACTATGAATTCACTCAACAATTTTATTGACTTTTTAGTATGTTTATCTCAGGTATATGAAGATAGCATTTAAAGGCATGGAGTGGACATTGACCTAGAGTCTGTGGTGTAAAATAAATTAATTAGTCATTTCAAACAACTATGTCATTTGTGATCTGAATAACAATGGAAACACTATCGTATTTTGAATTCAATAAAATAACTTTCAAAACGTCTCATTTGAGTCATTTTTTATAATTATGACTGTGATCCTCTACGTAACATTCAAATTAGTCTTCCGCTGTGTAATGAAATTTTGGGGGTGTTACAATTCATTTCACTCCTTGAGCCCAATCCACTCAGAACTATTTAACTACATCTACACATATTAAGGGTCCGTTTGGTTTGTAGATGGGTTTGGACTAGGATTTGGATCTTATTTAAAATTTGATTTGGATTTATATTTGAATTTGGATTTGAATTGGTATTAAAATCTTGTTTGTTTTGTTAAAGAGTTTGTATTAAGATTTGAGTTATGATTAAAATTTGATATATTTAAAATTAATATATGTATATTAAAAAATAACTAAAAAGAGAAATAAAATAAAAGTGAGCCTAAGAATAAAAGTGACCCCTACAATTTATCTTGTTACTCATATAAAACAAGAAGATGACCAAGGTTTTTCGGCAATCTATTTTTTTATTATTTATTTATTTATTTATTTTGGCATGGTATCCATTTTCAAATCCTATCTCTATATACCTAACAAGTTTTATGATGTCTAATCCTATCCGAGTGACCGAAACCCATAATCCAATCGGGCCCTAATTCTATCATTTGTTTTTGTTCTATACATGATTTAAAATGGATAATGGCAAAAAAAGGCATCATACTTGCCACTTTTTGTTATTGTATGTAGCGTAATTTTTTTTAATTTTAGCACTAACCTTTCTAAATCGTGCCATTGTGTGTACCGGTGACCTGCTTAACCTGTTGCAGCAGGTTGAGTTAACGATCGTTTGTTTTATTATTGCAGCATTAGTTCTTTATACTAACGACCGTTTATAAATAACTAAATGAAGCCTGTTAGGGAATGTGTGTTCTTATGGGTTCAAGAGAAAGAGGCAATGGGTAAACAATGGGCTACTATTTATAGGCCAGAACATCCCGCGGATATGGCGGAACCATTTTGAGGGTTCCGTTCGTTGTCCCAAAGGATTCCTTCAGAATCTTCAAAAATCTAAATAAAATCTAACCAAAATATTTCCATATCTTTCCAAGGATGCTTTGAGTGATGATCTTAATAAAATATATGTAATATCTTTCAAAGATCTTCACAATCTTTCAAAGATATCAAAGTGATGCATGCCATGATGTCATAATATATTTCTATTTTAAGAGATAAAAATGTAAACGTGTAAATGTATATATGTATGTCCTATGTATATACTAGCTTAACTAATATATGTTTACCAATATGTATCATGTTAGTTAGACACCTAAAGTGCACTTATCCTATTAATCTTAGGAAACATTATGTATGTGGCAACTGGCAAATTAGGGAGCCATTTTGAAAACCCGCATTACGTAAAAGTTCGTTTATAAATTTTTATTTGAAGTTTTATTCGTAACGAACTTGTAAAACCTACATCATGGTTGATTATATTTTTAAAATCTTTATGAGATTTGAAGATTTATTTTAAAGATTCGATATGGAGATATATGTGGTTATTTTATTTTGAAATTTCTCATTGGGCACTGCGTTGACTCCGGCACTAGGATAACCTAATAGAAATTTTATGTCTTGAGTCTATGGATTCGACTATATATATATATATATATATATATATATATATATATATATATATATATATATATATATATATATATATACATTATATATAACAGGAGGCATTTGAAGAATATGTCACCTCATTACCCAGTCAATGCCCAGTAATTCATTTTCAGCCATGTCATCACATTGTCGCCATGTAAGCAATTTTTTTAATTTATTTTATTTGCATTTTTTTAATTAATTTTGAAAATGCAATTTTTTAAATTTAATTATGCTGTTTTTTTTTTTAACAAAAAAACACCTAGATGGATTCGAACCATGACTTAGCAGATGTTATGTTTGGCATCTTAACCACTTGATAACCACTGAACCAACATCTTTTTTATTTTATATTTTGCAACACTTAATATATAAACCTCTATGATTAACGATTTTGGCTAAATAGATTATGCAAAATATAGCCTGATTCATTCATTATATCATTCTTAAAAAAAACCAAAACCCTAATATCATTCTATTCCACATGTCGACTCTCTCAACAATGTGATACAACAAGCCAAATGAGCCACAAGCAGCAACAGCAGTAGATTGCAGCCAATGTCTTCTGCTATCATATATATTTTTTGTGTATCCTCTAAATGTGTTGTTTATACATTGCAGGTCAATCTGAAAGATATGGTTGTGGCTGGTGGAAATAATGAATTTGGAAGTGATAAAACCCTAAAATCCTTTTTTCCTCACAATCTCATCTAATGATTTCTTCATCACAGGTTTGCAAGAAAAAGAAAACATTGTTATTGAGATAAAATATACGTATGTCGTACAGCAGTAGCCAAGATAGATCGACTAATGTACATTGGTAAGCTTTTTTTTGGATTATTGTTGTGTTTTCTTAACAGCAGCTATTAATGAATACGTTATAAAAAATATGTATGTTGCCATCCTAAATATTAGATATATGTCACACAAATCTACTTCTACGATATTGTCTCGTAGTTTTGTCATGTCAGATTTTGGATGTCGTTCTTTAAAATACGCATCGCTGGATGATGATGCACCTGAACAATTGGTCAAAGGGAATAAGGTCGTAGTTGTCGGTTTAGCAAAATCAGGCCTTGATATTGCAAGGGGTTCCACTGAGATTAATGGTTAGTTAGATTATTTAAGTTGTAGCTACCTATCTTAATAAATTCCTTTATTTCTTAGCTCAGGTTATGGTGCTAATATTTTTTGGATGGATCAGGGCAGAAAATGCATGGGTTGAGCTTTTTGGATGGATGAATATACTAATGCAGAGAAACCAGTGGTGATTGCAATTAGTTCTTGCTGGGTAAGATCAATATTGATACTGCCATTATTCCAAAAACATATTCACATATTGCAGGTTTACAATTGGCCAGTACGCTAGAAGCACATCCCTGAAACGCAAGAGATCTGGAATCTGTAAGTAACTCGCACACAAATAAAATACTGAAGATATAGACTCTTATACAGTGAAAATAACACATAATACAGACATGACAAGTTCCTCAAACCTGCAGTTATCTTAGGTACCCAAACCCAAAAATATACTGACATGGAACGGGAACGATTGAGGAACTGTGTTACAATAGGGGAATTTTTGCGAGAAATCCTCAGTACCAAAAGGTATATGAGATCTGATTTCAAAAAACTAATGGCAAAGGCTTAAAATGCTAATATTTAGCTACATATGTAGAATGTCCGGTTCTCAGTTGTCCGCTACTGTCTCAGAAATTGATATAAAAAAGCCTGGTATTTCAATAAATGTCGTACGTGTAAGCGCAAAATATTCGAACGATACCCGCACCGACACTGCCAGGGTTCAACCTCAGACACTGCACCTAACTACAGGTAACGTTACAAATATAGCCAACACATTAACTTTCACTAAAATCTGGTAGTTGTTCGTAGAAGTTCTTATAATTAGTAGTTATCCGAGTGGCGTAATTATCTTATTTTGGAATCTACTAAGATCTTACATATGCGCAGACTCATATAGGTATGTTAAACAACATTGGTGAATGAATTTTCTTCCAACTGAATCATGGTTTGGACGAGATCAGAGGTGTTCAGAAAATGGCGAGTATGAAATGGCAAATGCAGACAAGCTGAGATTAGAACAGTGTCAGCGCCAGGTACACATTCTGTTGTATGTGCATTTCGGACTAAGGCTATTAGTACATAATTGGCAGAAACAATTTTGGGGTGGCCTGTGTGGGAACTCAGTTTTTCAGGATCAACAATATATTATTTGAAAAAAAAAGAAAAAAAAAGAAGCCATTTGTTAATATTTTGTAAAGAGTAACTGCTCGGACATCAGCTTTGACTTAAGTGAAGAGTCAGCTGAATGATTCAGTTTGAGTAATCAAAAAGGACAAAACAGATGATTCCCATTACTATAGATTATGTGCTCGACGAACCTTATAAGCATATGACCGAAGAACATGTAATACCAAACGCCCTTAACATGTTAAATATATAAATTTCTTTAAGGACGTGATAATGTTACTATTTTTGAACCATTGGTGAATGCCGAACAGATGTTCCTTATGTGATAATGACATCAGATTATACATGTGAGCGTGGGCATAAGTTTGAAAGTTATATTTATTTGTTTTATTGTAGGGGGCATTCTTTCAGAATTAAGATTGAGTGTGAGTAAAGAATACTATGTCAATTATCTTGCTGTTCCTTGAAAGTCCAAAGACGCTACTGAAAGCATTACCAAGGTTAGTCATACAGATGGTATGTTATGTTTACCAGTATTTATAAGTGTCGTTTATGTCATGTTTATCCCCTTAACAGTTACTTGCTGCGTTAAGTGATGGTGATGCTTATATGTGTGTAGTATCTTTTGTTTGGTTTACTAGCATATGCATTGTTACGTACAACCTATTGGTTTATTTGCTATTGTTGTTACTCTGTCTATCATATATAGCATTTTCTTTTAAAGGAAGGCAGAAATATGTGTATCTTGCTATATTTACCTCGGCCCATTAATAACCATTTTAATATAATTCTGAGTTTCATTTGGTACACAATTTTAGTCAGTGGTATTGGTATGTATAACAACCCTTTTAAATTTTTTACCATACTTTGTCCAACGGGTCACTCCATTGATCTTGCTCATGCATTCTCATCTTTGTATCCTGTTTCTAAACCTTAAGCTTCATTGGTAAATTAAATATTTGACATTTCAGATACAGATTACATATGGACAATATAAGTTAGAGCCATTAAGGTAAGGGGTGATGTCGAAATCTTATTCCAATGTATATTTTTATTGTTGGAATGTAAGGTTTTAAATGTAGCTCACGAGAGCCATCTTTCCCAAAACCAACCACCCTTTCTACTGCAGTAGGGGTGTTTGGCTACTTCTTGGGTGAGAATCTTGCAACCAGGAAGTATAAAAAAACTTACATATGCAATAAGCTGAAGTTGATAAACTTATAAGGTCTAAAAAGTCAACTTACGGGTTTACCAAAATTAAAATAAACCCAGAAGCTAAGAAATAAGCTAATCCAAACACTCTCTTAATTTGAGCTTGTATCCCATAGTTTTTCATATAATTTCTTACTGTTTGGTGTAATTACACCTAGATGAACGTTATTCTGGCAGTTACGAACTCATGGTCATCTAATTGATAATTAACTCTTTTTTTGTCAGCCAATGGATGCCGAAAAGCGGATGAATGCACAATATTACAAAAACTTTTCACACTCAATTTGCGAAAATGAAAGAACTGCTGTCAAGTCAGAATTTTCAGGTGACATGGAATATTTTAAGTTTATCACTATAGGTGTGTCCACAATCTAATTTTGAACATCTTGAAAATATGGTGTCGACTATTATGTCATCATCTTGCGACACCGAAAAGATTAAACCTGCATATACATATTTTAGCAATTTAATAAGCTTATAAGCCTAATAAATAAGCTTATGGAAACACCCGACTAAACATGAACATAAGTTCAGAAAGTGGTCATGATATATAACCTAAGTCAGATAACTTTATAGGCCTATAAATAAGCTTGAATAAACAGCATGGAGTGTATAATGCATCATGTTAGTAGTAGTTATTAGAGATTGATTTTATAACTAGATTTATCTTTCTGATACATTGTATTATTTGCAGCTGCTGGGACCTTCTATAGTCGTGTTTCAAGACCACTTGCTCCAATGCCCATCATCATTTGTATTGTAGGTAAATTCAAGTTTAGAAAACCATATGAAAAGATTGGCTACGATAAGGTATGAATTTTTTATATGTGTTTATCGGGCTGATAGTTAGGCATTAGTATTCTTTACATTGGAATTATGTGTTTTTTTTTCAGGGATTTTTGCCCGTGTTGCATTAATCGACGTAAACTTGCAGGCTTATTTGAATATTGCGCAGGGAAATGAGCATTTTGCATATTATTATTGTTGTTCTCTTTGGGGCTTAGACTGACCAAATGTGAAAAATAACAGTATTTCTATGGACCATTCCCATAACTGATATCAGTGAGAGACCATTTTCTTAATTCTGAGAATACCACACGAACTTTTATGATATCATGTAGCAGCGCATGGACTAAAACATTTGAGTTCTGCTCCAAATTGGATATGTGTTATCATTTAAAGGCTTCTCGGTAATCATATTATGTTTTATGTTATATACTGATACTTTGTTTATATGATTATATAACAAAAAATATAACGACTACGATACGACAGGGGCTAGGCCTGGCTACTGGAGCTGCAGTGATGGGTTTGAGTAGGGCAACAACTTTTGCTTCTGTGACTCTAATGACTTTCATGTTTGCTGAAGGTTCTTTTCATAAAGGTGAACACAAATAAACTTTAATCTTACGTCTGCAAAAGTTATTTAAAGGTACCTACTTTCATTCTCATACTAATATCTAAGTCACATCTATTATCCATAGAATGCTTATGTTTTTTTTCAATCAGATATTGCAGCTAGAGAAAAGATTACAATACCAAGTTGTTGTTCGTGGTGTGTTAGAACAAGCATTGGGCTAATCAAGCTTATATCCCAAAGGTAATCTTATATAAATGCTGAATAACTTTATAACTGCTTCTTTGTTTGTCTCAGGTAGGTACTCTTACAACAAAACATGGGAAGGAAGGGGGATGGGTTGTTGAGCGACTTTTGAATCAGGTTAGCAAAATATCGCATATCCGGTAATGCATGTGTGGTCAACTGAGATTGTGAGACTGTCATTGTTGTATAGATAAGAGTCATAAGACTACTAAGTAGCATAAGTCAACTGAGGTTGTGAGATATCTAGATGATTTTGTTCTCTTTCTATTTTTCTTACACCCTCTTATATTTTTTTAAGCGTTAAAATTTTTTTTGTTATAAATAAAGTTCACAGCGTGCAGGGTTGGAGCTCATGGATATGATGGCTGTCTATCAAGAAGGTGCCTATGAGCGCTTGTGCAGGTGAAATATATTGAAATATAGAATTTGTGGTATCTTTTCACAAATAAACCTCTATGCATGGTAACTATACATGCTTAAACTAACCAAATGTTGATTACAATCTTATCCATAGTTAGCAGTAACAAGTTTTTGACCAATTAGCTATTAATATTAAGTTGGTTCAAACTTAAATAAAAGTAATCTAAATGTTATGTTTTTCTTATAAACACCGTACAATTCAATGCCCTCACTTTTTTGGCGATGGTTTTGCTATTCCTCTTGATCACCAACAAGCATTAGTTACTATTTTTTCCTTTCTTTTAAGGGTGGGAATTTTAACCCATTTAGGAGGCTGTAACTATTGATTATCTTATTTTACCTTATGGGTTTGGTTATCTATAATGGACTAGATAAAAATAGTTTGCCTGAAAAGATACAGGTCAAATGGTTGCAATATATGGTTCCCAGATAACCAATGTGTATTTCTATGCTTACAGCCTCCTAATTTTTATTTTATTACTGTAATACCATTTATTTTGTAGTCACATTTTGCGCATTAACTGTCCTTAGAAATAATTGACTAAGGAATATTTGTGGGTCAAACCAACATGAGCTGTATCTACTCGCACTAAAAACAACCCTTTTCAACCCCAAGCCTTTCCAAATAAGACCCCGCCTGCCCGTCCCACCCATTGGCCGTCTCTACTTCCTTCTTTGTGTTTGCTTTCTTGACTGCGTCTGTTTTGTCTCCAATTCAGGTGGGTTCAGACAGAGTGCATGAGATTGGGTGACACTGACAATCCTGAAGTTAACGGGCTTCTGAAAATGGCAGTTTGCTGTCTTAAAGAAAGACCTGTACTGTTCAAGTATTGTGCTGAAGAGGTAGATATACATGAATCGCCATTCTTCAATCACTTATCAATTTGACACTAGCTTTTAGAGGTGACAAAGAGAATGGGTTGGGAAATGGTCAAAACAACCCATTTCTTTTCGAGATACTTTTATGTTATCCTTTGACCCCCATCAAGATATAGATATAGCCTGAATGTGTTGAAAACACGATGGCCCTTTAGGCTTATATTCGATGAAGAGAGGAACACTTATGTTATATGTTTTGTATTATACATATCAACTAAATTTACTCAAATGTTGGCTCCAAACTTCACACCATGACTGTTATTGTTATTTAGTTTTAGTTATTTGAATTGGCAAGCAATCTGTTACATATGTGTTTTTTGAAACTTAGCTTGAAAGAGTTATCACTTTGGTTTTTCTACCTTATTTCCAGAGTGTTTGGATGACATGTATTTGGTTATGCAAAAATAAAAACGGTTTGGAAACTTATTCAGAAACTAAGATATGATTATTATTTAGCAACTTAAGCCTAGAAATATTACTTTCAAGTTGTGGGAAAATCTAAATTTCTTCTAAATTAAGTAAACAAGACCCGCAATTCATGGTCATTTATTATCGGTTATCACACCTACACATACGATGCATTAAACAGGAATGTCAAAAGGAATGCTTTATATGGCTGCAAGTTAAGTTAGACTGAGTCTCTTTAGGCTTTACTTTTAATTTAGTGTGACAAGCAATATTAAAGACCGCAAAATGGATAGATATTAGATAAAATGATACTTTCATGTGGGTCAAAACAGACGTGGTCGGGTTGGGACGACTAAAAAATACTTTAATATCTGGTTTTTTTGAATCTCTTAAGTAATTAAATTTTTTAATATGATAACAAGAAAGATATTGCAACATTAATCTAACTTTTTATAAAACCATAACAAGTTTGTTTTTTTACCTTTTCTTTTTTGTATCTAGATACACTTCCAACTCTTTTTCAACCTGTTTCGTTTTCATTTAAGGCTTATAGCTTAATCCATATTTGATGTAAAATTAACCAAGATTGACCTGTATATAGTTAAACATGTCAAAATTGCTACGTAAAAAAAACATGTGCATAATCGAAATGATTATCGTAGATTGCTTTGACACCGTTGTCATGTTTGCAGGCAATCTCTAGGAGGGCCAGTCGACATGAGAAGATAAGAGACTATGAGCATGCGTTTCTTGATTTGAAGAAACGTATCTCTCTTCTTTTAAAAGCATAGTGAAAAGAAATACGTGGAAGATTTAAAAGTCACTCGTCAGCATCTTTCATCATTGAAGAGATATATGAAGGAATGCCAATGGCTCTTTACATAATTTGGTAAGTTTTTTTCAAATGAATCAAATATGCATTATTAGATTCATTGTAACATACATCCTTTGAATGCTCATTTATATGCATTGACCTGCACTCAGACACCATCCAGACAAGGTTCCGTATTTGTTTACATTTAGCCTAAATATACTATTTTTATCTGCTTGCATTTGGCCTTGATATACTATTTTTGCTTATTTACATATGGCTATTTTTATCTGCTTGCATTTGGCCTGGATATACTGTTTTTGCTTATTTACATATGGCCTAGATATAGTACTATTAACTAATTATCTTAAAATGCAGGCATGTAAGTTTTTGGCAAGAAGTGAGAGTGGAGTAGATGGTCATATTTGGAAGCAGATTATTAAAACCATCCACATGGATGACGACAAGCTTTTTAAGAAAATTGGATAGGCATATGATGTACTATCCAACTCCAACAAGATTTGTTCATTGTTCCATGAGTATTTGATTATATTGAACCTCTTATCCCGTACCGTATCATATAAGTTGGAACTTGATCTTGCCAACTACAAGGTTAGCAGTCCAAATATTTGATTTTTTCCTTTAGTAAGTTTGCTTGAAACAACTAAGGTCTAATATTGGCTTTCTTTGAACAGAGGTACGGATACAATCTTGAAGACGTGATGAAAGATTGATTTGTGTGGTAACTTGAAACCAAAGTTATTTTGAAACATTAATGGAGGATAGTTGGTGTCAAACCATGCTTGATGGGAAGAAGGGACACTCTTGGCGGCTTACAAATGCACAAGGCAAAGTTTTTTGTTTGGATATAATTGGGGTTCTTATTTATATCTCATTTTCTTTCTTCCCCAACCTTTTTTGGATAAATATTACAATAGAAGAACAATGGCAGATAGTTTTGTACAAAATGTTCTCTATGACAATACATATGAAGGTCTTTGTTTGTTACTTTTTCTTTGTTAGTAGTGTCATTTACCAGAACTTTGATATCAAGTATGATTATTAAAGTCATACTTTTTCTTTGTTAGTAGTATTATCACCTCAAGTTCTTTTCATTGTTAGTAGTATCATCACATTAAAACCCTTGAAAGAGAATAAATCAAGTTTTTATAAGATCTCTACCTGAATATTGTTAAATGTTACGTATAAACATTAATAGGTAAATGTCTAGGATCGAACACGAGACCTCGGGATTGCACACTTTACAAACAAGAATAATGTAAATAAATTTATATATTTATTAAATGTATGAAATATATATATTTATGTCACTTAATGGACTAAACGGTCGTTAGTTGTTAACCGTATGGACTAACTATCGTTAAATAAGAAAAACAAGGACTAGAGTGTAACTTGGGTGACAAGGAGGTTCTAGAACCCCCTTTGGGAGCCTATGGCCGGTCGAAGCCCACACAAGGGTCGACCCAAGCCTTGCTTGGTCACCAAGAAATCACCTAGTATAAATACAAGGCCTTGGGGTTAGACTTAACAATCTTTTGTGCACACACTCTAACCCTAAAACTTGTTTTCTTTCTCTTGTTTTTGTGGCCGATCGTACCACCTCCCCTCCAAGGGTTCTTGGTCGATTTTTCCATTACAAAACCATTAGTGATTTGTTTACTTGCAACAACCTTTATTCGTTGGAGTTTGTGTGTACAAGAACGAGGTAATTACTTACTTTAGTAATTATCAAGAGATCGATAAACAAAACGGTAAGGGGTTTATCATTGATCTATATTGTCCAAGAATCAAGGTTTATTTGAAGTGCATCGGGTACGTTTACTATTTACGTTTTGGTTAATATTTATGTGTTATACTTGATCCTACGCTTCCGCAATATGTGTATTTGATTGTTAAACTCTAACAGTGGCATCACGAGCCATGTATAACATGTAATTGATTACTAAAACGTAATAAAAACCGGATCTTTAATTGTTTTAGATACATGTTTTTTTTGATCTAGGGTTTTTTCTTTTTTTTTATAAAAATTTCGAAACCCTAACCCTAATTTTGGGGGGGGGGGGGTCGATTTTCCCATGAAACCCTAATTAGGGTTTTGTGGTTTTCTTGATTATGTGTAATCACTAGAAACCCTAGGTCATTAACCGGTTAATTGAACGTATCTTGTGACCTAATTGCTAATTGTTGGTTTTAATCCGTGACTTACATGCATGTTTGTCATGGATCTTGTTTTGTTGTCACATGTTTAGATAGATCTTAAATTGGGGAAGACTCCAATATATATTAAAATCAATTTTATATGCTATGTGGTGTGTTTTTAGCTTTGGCCTACGCAATTGATTCGTCAATGTATGTGGCTCACCTCCATTAAGAGGTGAAGGCCTTAGTTGATTACATGCGTTATTATACCTAGAATTGATTTTATTAGGATCTTTTCTAATATGGTTTGCATGTGGCTAATTGTTTCACTTATATTATTATTGTTTGTTTGATTTTCTTTGCTACTTGTTTTATTGTTTTTAGTTGGACTTGATGTAAGCAATAAACGGGTGTTTTCATAAAGAAAATTAAAACGGACTAATAATTGTGAAACCCTAAAGTGATAAAGTAAGAATCTTGCAATGGTCTTATGACAATCGTGGTCCGATTCGCACGGTAATCAGCTCCCAGTCGAGACTAGCATTATTCAAACTTTATTACTATTTTGAGATTGAATCCATAAACTTTTGCTTGAATGATGTTTTGTGCAAATATACTTTTAAAATTAAGGCTTTTAAGATGATATTCATAACCGTGATTTGAAGGCTTAGAAAAGAGCCTTAGAGTCTGCCTTGGTTATCACAATCTTGAATATATCTTAAACGAATTACTTTTAAAATTATATGTTGTAGAAAGTCATCTTAGGGTTTTGGCATAAACCTCAAGTAAAACTTTGTGTATTAATTTCAGGAATCGGACATAAAAAGTTTTATGAAAACTTATGTTATAAAGATGAGTGCATGCATCTTTGTACATAATTTTGATTGACATATCAAAAATTAATACCCTTAAAATTTAAGTTACGTGCCATCTACCTATAAGAAACACTTGGAATTTTAATTTAGTAAACGTGAGACCTAGGCTAAATTACTATAACAAGGTAAAATTCTTTTAACGCGTGAGACCATAATTGTAATTTTACAGTTTCTAAGGTAGACGACTTAATTAAGTTGTGCGTGAGACCTAGAACTTAAGGCATGAGATGGGATGAAACATGCTTACAAAGGCAAATTGATGAATCAATTTGAGTAAATCCCATAATGATCTAGGAATTGGAAATCTTGTTTGCCAATTATTGTTCGACAGATTACTATCTTTTGTACTTTTACCACTAGCAGATCAACTGGTGTGGTGAAACTATGTAAAGATAGATCCTAGATTTTCAAGAAAATTAGTTGGTTATATGAATATAGCCTTGGGTATTTTATTTTCTTGAAGATATTGATTATCGAAAATACTAATATTTGAACTTTATCTGTAGATATGGCTCAACCCGATAACCAAACTGTGATCAATGCTTTCAAGAGTCATCTTGAAAGAGAGAAACTCACAGGAAAGAATTTCAATGACTGGTACCGTTCGCTCAGAATTGTCTTGAGGGCGTCTGGTAAGATGGATTATGTGACCCAGGAATGCCCTGCTGAACCTGCTGCTACGGCAACACCTGAAGCAAAGGCAGAATGGAAGGTGACTAATGCTAAGTACAATGAGGTTGCTTGTCTAATGCTCACTAGCATGAATGCTCAATTACAAAAGAAGTATGAGTATGCGTCTCCTAAGAATATGCTTGATAACCTCAGGCTATCTTATGAGAAGTCACCTGCAGTTGAATTGTATGATGAACTTGACAAGCTACACAACTGCAAGCATGGTGATGGTAAACCAGTAGCCGATTATGTGGATGAGATGAAGGACTCCTTTGATCAACTTCACAGAATTGGTTTTGGTTACCCCGAGAATGTGCAAGTGCACTTGATCAACAGATCCCTTAACAAGGATTTTGCTGGTTTTGTGCAGAACTTCAACATGCATTGCTCGGGGAAGACAGTCTCAGAATTACTCGCATTGCTTGTTGATTATGAGAAAGGTCTACCAGCCAAGGTCAAGAATCCCACCCCGCAAGTGTTGGCAATTCATGGGGGAAGAATCCAGAAGAAATCGCATGTGAACAAAGGCAAAGGGAAGGTTAACAAAGGCAAGCAGGTCATGGCCTATCAACCTGAACCCAAGATGAAGCAACATCAGCCTAAGCAGAACAAGGTGAATCCGCCAAACAGGAAGGATCAGGCTTGTCACCATTGTCATGAAAAGGGCCATTGGAAGCGCAATTGCCCTCTCTACATTCATGACTTGCGACTCAAGAAGCAGGGGAATGATGCTGGTAACCCCAGCTCATCAGGTGCGTTCTTTATGATTGAATTATTCACTCTTACTCCTAAATTGAATTCATGGGTATATGATACTGGATGTGGCATTCATATCTGCAATACCATGCAGGGGTTTAGAGTTGAGAAAAAGCTGGCCTATGGACAACAATTCTTGCACGTTGGTAACGGAGCGCATGCAGGAGTTGAAGCTATAGGAGTATTTAATTTAGTGTTGCCTTCGGGCCTAGTACTATCTTTAAATAATTGTCATTATGCACCGTCAATTGTTAGAGGTGTAATTTCATTTTCATGTTTGTTAAACCTTGGTTTTGAGCATACTATTTCAAGCAATGGAATTTCGGTTTCTTTAAATAATGTTTTTTATTTTAATGCTATTGCTGTGAATGGTGTATTTGAAATTGATATGAATGATAATGATAATGCTTTTGTTACAAATAATTCGATGTATAGCATCAACAATAAGAGAATCAAGAAAGGTCTGGATTCGTCTTATCTTTGGCATTGTCGACTTGCTCACATTGGCAAAGATCGCATGAAAAAGCTGCAACGTGATGGGCTTTTAAATAAGATCAATGATGAATCATTTGATAAATGCGAATCTTGCATTGCTGGGAAGATGACTAAGAAACCCTTTAAAAATAGGATTGAAAGGGCTAATGATCTACTTGGTCTTATTCACACAGATGTGTGTGGACCACTTAGACATGTGTCAAGGAGGGGTGCTAGCTACTTCTTAACATTTACGGATGATTACAGCCGTTATGGTTATGTTTATTTACTTAAACATAAACATGAGGTGTTTGAAACATTCAAAGTGTTTAAAGCAGAAGTAGAGTTGCAACTTGGAAAGAAGATTAAAGCTCTTCGATCCGATAGAGGTGGTGAATACCTGAGTCAGGAGTTCATAGATTATCTAGCAAAGGAGGGAATTGTCCAGCACCTTACTTCTCCATATACTCCACAACAAAATGGTGTATCTGAAAGAAGGAATCGTACATTGCAAGATATGATACGATCTATGTTTAATCTAACAACTCTTCCTTTCTCGTTTTGGGATTATGCCTTAGAATCTGCGGTTCGCATTCTAAATATGGTTCCAACAAAGAAGGTTGATAAGACACCATATGAGGTATGGACTGGAAAAGCTCCTAACCTGTCTTATCTTAAGGTCTGGGGTTGTGAGGCGTATGTTAAACGTGACTCAGCAGACAAACTCCAACAAAGATCTGTGAAGTGCATCTTCGTAGGATACCCTAAGGAAACTATGGGATACTACTTTTATTACCCACCTGAAAACAAAGTATTTGTTGCAAGGTATGGAGACTTCCTTGAAAGGGAGCTCATATCTCAAGAATTCAGTGGGAGAGTATATGATCTGGAAGACGGTCATGAAGATGTAGAACCTTCTGAAAACACTAACGAACTTCCGGTAGAACCTGAAAGCTTAGGTACTCCACCAGAAGTTGAAGTGATTCCCATTCGTAGGTCAACAAGACCAGTAAAAGCTCCTACTCGTCTATGTCTTAATGTAGAGAGTGATGAGTATATACTGGGTGATCTTGATGAGCCTACAAGTTATAAAGCTGCCATGAATGGTCCTGAAAAGGCCAAGTGGAAAGAAGCTATGGATGGGGAAATGCAATCCATGGAAGACAATGATGTCTGGGAGGAAGTAGACCTACCTCCGGGTGCCAAACTAGTTGGGAGTAAATGGCTCTACAAGAAAAAGACTGACATGGATGGCGTTGTACACACCTATAAGGCCCGTTGTGTAGCTAAAGGCTATACACAAACTTTTGGTGTTGACTATGAGGAGACCTTTTCTCCTGTAGCTGACATAAGGGCAATTAGGATTCTTATAGCCATAGCCGCTTACTATGACTATGAGATTTGGCAAATGGATGTTAAAACCGCCTTCTTAAATGGTCGCCTAGATGAGGACATCTATATGGCGCAGCCTGAGGGGTATGTAAATCCAGAATTCCCAAATCGTGTATGCAAGCTTAAAAGATCCATTTATGGATTAAAGCAAGCATCACGACAATGGAATAAAAGATTTGATGGTGAGATTAAAAAGTATGGATTCACTAAAAATCTTGATGAGCCATGTGTATATCACAAAGTTAGTGGGAGTAATGTGATTTTCCTTATATTATATGTCGATGACATATTGATCATGGGGAACGACATTCCAAGTTTACAAAAGGTTAAGGAATATCTTGGAAGTTGTTTTTCTATGAAAGATTTAGGGGAAGCTGCATTTATTCTGGGAATCAAGATATATAGAGATAGATCTCAGCGATTAATTGGATTAAGCCAAAGTGCTTACATTGATAAAATATTGAAGAGATTCAATATGCAAAATTCCAAGAAAGGATATTTGCCGATGCAAGAGCAACATGGCTTGAGCAACAAGGTTTGTGCTTCAACACCTGAAGAGGTGCAACACATGAAAAGAGTCCCTTATGCTTCGGCTGTGGGATCTATAATGTATGCGGTGAAAAGTACAAGGCCTGATGTGGCGTTTGCTCAGAATTTAACCAGTCGATATCAGCAAAACCCAGGTGTAGCTCACTGGACTGCTGTTAAGAATATTCTTAAGTACCTTAGGGCAACTAAGGATATGTTTTTGGTTTATGGGGGAAATCCATCGGCAGAACTTGATGTTACAGGTTACTGCGATGCTTCTTGGAAAGGTGATAAGGATGATACGAAGTCTCAGACGGGTTATGTCTTTGTCATTAATGGAGGAGCAGTGGATTGGAGGAGCAGAAAGCAGAGTGTACTAGCGATGTCTGCTACAGAAAGTGAGTATATAGCTGCTTCGGAAGCTGCAATGGAAGCTGTTTGGATTAGGAAGTTTGTCTCAGGGCTTGGAGTCATGCCTTCGATTCAAAGACCTATTAAAATGTATTGTGACAATTCTGCTGCAATCACATTTGCCAATGAGCCTGGAATCATGAAAGGCACCAGACATTTCCCGATTAAGCATCACTATGTTCGAGAACAAGTCGAAATAGGCGAAATCGAAATGCTCAAAGTTCACACAGATGATAACTTGGCGGATCAATTAACAAAGCCTCTACCTGGCACTAAGCTTTATAAGCATGCTGCAGGTGTAGGACTTAGATTAGCTGAAAGTTTCATGCCCATTTGTGATTAGTATTTGGATAAAGGATGTAATGTACAATTATTATTTTAATGGAATAAAATAAGTTTTATGTTTATTTATCATTGTCTTAATAATATATCCTATATTTGCATGTTTAAGATCCTTGAATAATTTATTATTCTAAATGTCCATTGTCGATTAATGATATGGGAATATCATTAAACTAAGACAAATTTGAGTATTGGTTAAGAATATACTTGAAAGTATATTGATGCGTAGTCATACCAATTTCACATAATATTCGATGAATTGAATATTGGACTTATCCCAACAATATGATTTAATGTTTGTGTGAGAATCATATTTAAAGTTATCCTCAGACTTGAGATACCAGATAAGTGTCATGGATGTAGTGCATTTTTGTGAAGCAATCTACCGCTCACCGTAACAGGGAGTCATAAGGATTGTTTTCAGAAGTGTTGCAAAGTTCATGGGTTATTCTTGTAGTCAAGAGAGAATTCATTCCTTCTGATTTGTTCAGAAGTTTAATACTGCTGGGCCCCTCGTAGGGTTGACAAAATGTTTGCATGGCCATGCCCAAAGTCTATCTGGAATACGTTCAGATGTTTTGGTAATTTTGTTCAATCATAAAGAAACGAGAAACAGAATTTTAATAAAGGAACTCACATCTTTATTAATGTGGTATTAGTAATGAAAGGATAATTATAATGATGAATCATTAAAGGTTTTTCCAGGAAACCTAGCTCGGTTTGAACTAGGGGCATTGGAGTGTTGCAAGACGCTAACCAATGTCATTTTACTATTAATGAATATACGAGTGGGAGCTGTTAAATGTTACGTATAAACATTAATAGGTAAATGTCTAGGATCGAACACGAGACCTCGGGATTGCACACTTTACAAACAAGAATAATGTAAATAAATTTATATATTTATTAAATGTATGAAATATATATATTTATGTCACTTAATGGACTAAACGGTCGTTAGTTGTTAACCGTATGGACTAACTATCGTTAAATAAGAAAAACAAGGACTAGAGTGTAACTTGGGTGACAAGGAGGTTCTAGAACCCCCTTTGGGAGCCTATGGCCGGTCGAAGCCCACACAAGGGTCGACCCAAGCCTTGCTTGGTCACCAAGAAATCACCTAGTATAAATACAAGGCCTTGGGGTTAGACTTAACAATCTTTTGTGCACACACTCTAACCCTAAAACTTGTTTTCTTTCTCTTGTTTTTGTGGCCGATCGTACCACCTCCCCTCCAAGGGTTCTTGGTCGATTTTTCCATTACAAAACCATTAGTGATTTGTTTACTTGCAACAACCTTTATTCGTTGGAGTTTGTGTGTACAAGAACGAGGTAATTACTTACTTTAGTAATTATCAAGAGATCGATAAACAAAACGGTAAGGGGTTTATCATTGATCTATATTGTCCAAGAATCAAGGTTTATTTGAAGTGCATCGGGTACGTTTACTATTTACGTTTTGGTTAATATTTATGTGTTATACTTGATCCTACGCTTCCGCAATATGTGTATTTGATTGTTAAACTCTAACAAATATATCAAAACTTTAGACAAAATTATACATCTTACAAAAAAATTAAAAAAATAATAATAAAAAAAATCATCATATTTGTTATTTAAAACTATTATATCCTATATATGGTGTTAATTCTATTGTATGAGAGGGATAATTATTATTCTGATCCAGTTTTTTTCCTTTGAAATAAGTATATGAAACGTTCTCATATTCTATGCATTCCCTTTTTTCTGCCCATGGGTTATCATGTTCTGTTTTGGTAGAAACCTGATGTGGAAATGACTCCTGCTTTGAAGCCGATTTCGATGTTCAAGTTAGATCCAGCCATCCTAGGATCATGATCCTTATTGGTAATTTATCTAACCCTACAAGCATACAAGTATTTCCTGGCCGCAATTCCTCTAAGCTCCAACCTTTTTGTACAGGTATCTTTTTGCACAAACTGGAGGCACGTTGTCAATGCCTAAAAACTAGAGGTGATCTTGACCCTTTTATTCATGAATGGGTTGGGAGTGTATCTCATATGGTAGAGCGCTCGCTTTGCATACAAGAGGCACGGGATCGATTCCCCGCACCTCCATATTTTGAATATTTTTTACAATTTGATGTTACACTCAAACTAGAATTACATCAGATTATTCATGAACCAGGCCGGTCAGTTACATGAGGTACAAAACATTAGGAGTATGATGAGAAATAGGAGGGTACGAAAGGAAGGTTGGTTGTGATAAAGGAAAAAAAATTTGGCAGGATGTCTGTGATACCAAGAAAGGGATGACACAACGTTTGTTTGCCCTTTTTTGTTGTTGTAAATTGATCAAATATGCATATAGCTTTTGTGCTACTATTGTAATTTTGTATTGTTCAATATCAAATGTACACATTATTTTGGTTTGATAATTATAGTGCAATATAGCAAATTAATTTTTTTGGTATTTGTTGTGCATTGTAGGTTTTTGTGATTATCCTTTATTATCGTAGTATTGCGCAAAAATAAGAGAACATACATAATGTGAAATCAAATCTTTTAAGAGGTTTTAGTTGGACAAATAGGAGAGATAAATATTGTCTTGTGGGAAAAACTGAATCATCCTTTTGAACAATCGAAAGTCATGATTCAAACAATGAATTCTAACTAGCTTATTAAAATTTCCTCTAGCAAAAAAAGCATGTATAAAACACATGTGTTCATTTTGTAAAAAAATGAAAGGATAATTAATAAAACTTAGTTCTTAAATGTTAAATAAAGTAAATTGACTTACGTAAACATATCATCTTTCATGTTTCTAATAACTATATAAACTGAATGAATAATGCCTAAACTATATCCCCATACTTTATAAATATTTTTAAAAAAACAGCATACATGTAGTTGTTATTTATAAATATTATTTATAAATTTTAAAACAAAAGCACAAGTTATTGTGACATTTAAATAAATAAACAAGATTGTAAATATGAAAATGACTCATGTTATTCATCTTTATAAGATTAAGGATGTCCGGATTTTTGTTTAATTATTTTTTACTATACATGTTCAATGATAAAATTAAGAGGTGCAATGCCAAGGTTCCAAACGTTAATGATGACACTCCTATCTTAGGAAAACTTATATTTTGTGCCTTATTCATATAAGTCTGATATATACCTACGTCAATTAGGATTTTTCTAACAATAGTATTCATCTTAAAATCAAATACTACTCTATCCAGTGGCAGACTCAGGATCTTAAAGTACGGGGGCCAAAATTTTTATTTTTTTTTTGATAAAATTCATGATGCACTTTAATAAAAAGGTCATATATTTTTTTATACACTAAAAACTGAAATTTTTTTAAGATTAAAATATAGATCTAAGATTTTTACATTGTTTGACTTTAAAGTGGGGGGCAATATGATTTTGTGGTGGGGTGCAATTTAATAAAATCGTCCTAAAATAAAAAATTTTATACTAAAAATTGATATTTTTAGGCGAAGCTTAGAGGGCACCGCCACCCCCTAAACAATATGTAGTTCCGCCCCTGACTCTATCTAATATCCAAATTTGACTTTTATTTCTAAATTTATTCTGACTCCAATTCTTCACCTTTTATGTTTACCGATAACAAATACCTACGTACACATATATCATGCTATTCGAAAAGTAATGCACTCAAAGAATAATCACAAGTCATGCCCGCCCATCGGGCGGGCTTCAAAATCTAGATATATATATATAATTATGGAATGTCTCGTGAGATATTAAATGTTTGAAACGAGTTTCGGGTTTTGGTCTGTGTATTTTACACCTAGCCACCTTAACCTTAAATATTAATAATACTTTTATTATTATCATTATTGTTATTATTATTAGTATTATTATCTACAACAAAGAAAAAGGAAGAAAATAAAAAGAAATAAAAAGAGCGAACTACAAAAACGTCCTTGTGG
This sequence comes from Artemisia argyi, assembly GCA_030686995.1. Taxonomy (NCBI): domain Eukaryota; kingdom Viridiplantae; phylum Streptophyta; class Magnoliopsida; order Asterales; family Asteraceae; genus Artemisia; species Artemisia argyi. The sequence goes on along the minus strand of CM060685.1, from coordinate 44,801,943 downwards.
TTGTTTTTCCTGATAATCACCAAACACACAAACACCCTCACCAATATCTCTCTCTCTCTCCCTCTTATCTTCTTCTTCTTATCAAAACCCTAGCCACCATCCATCTTTTCCGGCGACTATCACCACACCGCCGCCCTCACGACCAAACCAACACCACCATTTTAACCATCTCATCGAGATCTACCTTTTGGTATACATCACGCGGCGGTATTCACCCTCTCCCACCATCATCTTTTGTTACCGCCGACGTACACACCCTCATCACCATTAAAATTTCCAGATTTTAAAGATCCACGAGTTTGGAAGCACAAGAAGGTAGGTAACATCGATTGGTACCATGGGTATCACGCTATGAATTTAAATCCGTGGAAAACATGGATAAATTAAATGGGTTTTGTAAGATAATAGTGAGAAAAGGAATTTTGATGATGAAAACTTGTTTGGTATCCAAATTTGTGGGTTTGGTTTGTGGTCGACCCGTTTAACCGCGAGCCGTGGCTCTCGGCCTCGCTTGGTTCGAATCCCATGGCTTGATTTTTGATGCTGGATTTGACCTAGTACTTTTGGTTTATGTGTGGCTCGATTTAGATAGTGTGGCTCTTGTTGTTTTTGTTGGTATGCCGCGACCCAAGAGGGTCCCGTTTGGGCAGAATTGATCCGCTCATTTGAGCTTATGTCGTGGCCTTGCGGTCTTGGATTTGAGTCCTTGTGACTCATGGTTCTAGCCGAGACCCAAGTGGGTCACTTGGCTCGGGTTTTGGCTTGGTAAACCAACCCGGTATTAGTATAACTTGATGTTTACTTGTTGTGGTTCAAGATGTTATTATTTGATATTGAGACTTGGGCATTTCTTTGTTATTGATTATTGTTGTTGTTGGCCGAATATTTTGGTTGGGTCGAGACCATTGTGGCCTTGACAATGGATTTAATGTGATGATTGAGGAGTTGTTGTCGAATGGTAAATGTGGGGACCGATTGTGAGACGGTCACTTAGAATGACGGAGATAGGTTAGTCGGGTGCCGTAGTCGGACCTTATTGTTGTAGCACGTGATTTGGGTATTGTTGGACGGAGATTGATTACTTGATTGGACTTGATTATTATTTCTATTTTGGACTTGTACAATGAGCCGAGAGTGATGACTCGGACATGTGACCATTTCGTATGACTCGATAAATATTTATAATCAAACGCAAATAATAAAACTCGTAATAATATTATTGGTAATATAAACGTTTATATAAATATATAGACGTGAATAACGTATATATAAATATATAAATGCGTATATTAATAATAACAAGATCACGAGTAATATTATAACAACAACGGGACTATAAATATTATGCTACGAGAGTAGTGTAATATTATTGGGAGCGTTATTATGATTAAATATTATAAATAACGAGGAATTCTTGACGTTGAATAAATGTTAAATAAAATAATATCTTTTAAATAACGAGGAAAACTATCGAGTTATACGGGGTCGTGGTCACTTGAGTCCAAGTGGTTTATTATTTGTGACGTTCGTGTTGTCACAGATATATGACGATTAATACATTCACTTTCGATAACTACGTAACTTATTTAATCGACGGGTTAAATAAGAGCTATTTAGTTATTTAAATTGAGTATATTAATGGGCATCGTATCCTACGACGCCCATAGGTTGTGGTATGTGTACGAGAATAATAAATTACTAAGTATCTCGTGAGGATTGCCAAATTGACGAATTTGGTAAGCTTAACGGCATAATTAGAGAATTTATTAAACTTTGATATATACCATATAGTACTTTATGTGCAATGTGTGACCTAGGATTCGGGTATAATCTTAGAATGATATATTAAGTAAATAAATATGGGGGATTACCAAATCGACGAATTTGATAAACTTCGATGATTTATTTAAATAATATATTGGACTAATATTAGACATATAGATTGTTTTATTATCCTTTTTGTTGTGACTTCTTGGTTTGAGTTGTATCGACCCACCACCCGTATGGATACCAAACGCCAAACTCCAAACTAATACGAGATAATACGAGAATTGGATTTTCGGAAGTAAAATGGAATACGTTCGGGTTTGGGAATATTTGATTTTGAGGAGATGATTTCTGAACGAGTTGATATTGTTAGGTCGTGCTGAGTCCGTAGTTGCCGTCTTTCGAGTTACTATACGTCTTACTTCTACCGATTTCTTATTGCTGATTTCTGGACTTGAGGTGAGTCATAGCCCTACTTTTTACTCTTGAACTATGTTTTCAATACTTGGGGTGAGAAACGTGCAAATTATTTTATATGGACTATTATCGCATTTATATTCTTTCTAAAACTTGCTATGCGTATGGACTAGGATGTATTGTCAACTTTAGTCACATAGTTTTTGTGTGTACTATTCAAGGTTGGCTTATTTGGATATTGGTGAATTATCAACTTTAGTCACATAGTTTTTGTGTGTACTATTCAAGGTTGGCTTATTTGGATATTGGTGAATTGTCAACTTTAGTCACATAGTTTCGTGTGTACTATTCAAGGTTGGCTTATTTAGATACTATAGTGTGCACCTATAGGTTATTAATACTTCGGAGGTTATCCGAGTATTTATGATATTGCGGGGGTTACCCGAATATCTATGTTGGAGCGGAGGGTATCCGCAAGTTTTTAGTGAATCCTTAGTCTAGCTAGCAAGCGTTTTGCGTATATGTCCACTATATTGAGTATGAATTTAAACCTATGATCTCACCAGCGAAAGCTGACTTTTAGCACGTTTTCTCAGGTAATTAAGTGACGATTTTGATGCATGGATTGGAAGGCTCGGCTAAGGCACCTGGTTTATGGATCTATTTTTCTAAAACTCTGATATTTAATTGTGGACCTACGTTTATTTCTTTTGGGCCTGACTCTGAATGATGTTGGGATAAAAGTAAACTTTAAAACCCCGTTTTGGTTGTGTTTTTCTTATGTTTACTTTATCTCGTTCTTTTATGTCTTGTGTTGAATACCAATCCCCGTAGCACCCCGAAAGCTTGTTGAGTCTTCCGCTGTACCAAGTTTTGGGGGTGTTACAAATTGGTATCAGAGCCAATGTTATAGAGAACTAGGTAAATAAACACCTAAACTATAACCGATTTTTATAGAAAACGATCCTCGACCATTGGCCGCCAGCCCGCCAAGCCGAAGCATCTTCGATTATATTGAGGTATTATGAGATAATGATTAGAAATGAGATTTTTTAGATGATTGAGAATATGGGATATATTGATTAAATGATATGATGGCATTTTGAGGAATTATATGGCTTGATGGATTTATAAATGTTTTAGTAATGCGGTATTTGAAATTCTTTATTGAGATTATATGATTGAAATTTTATGATGATTTTGATACAATATTTTGAGTTCGCGATTTAGTTGTTTTGAAACACTTACACCTACCCTACGCCGTTGTCACAAACCATGACCTCCTATTCGTACGATGTTATTGAGGATGTTCATGCTGGCACGCGTCGCCCAGCACAGATCACTATGGCCTCTGATGACCCATACACGAGATGGTCATGTGTTTAGCCACTACTACTTCGTCTTCCCATTGTTGCCCTAAGTCACCGACTTTATCGCCTCGTGGTTCACCTGTTCGGAGATGACGATTGATGGAGTACCCCTCCGGTGAGGAGTACGAGAGTGAGCAGGAGAATGATGACCCTCAGGATGATGAGGAGGATGATGATCCTCAGGAAGGGGAGATGCATGCTGATGATGGTTTGCCAGCACGTCCAGCTCATGCTGAGGAGCACGATTCTCCGATACATCCGTTAGAGCCGGTTTCACCTGATTACCCGTTTTTGTTTGATTCACCACCTGGTAGTCCCGTGGCGTCGGACGCGCCATCTGAGATATCTGCTGAGCCTGTAGATTTGGGTGAGACTGATAGGATGTGGACTCAGATTACTGCACAGGGCGAGAGGATCTCGCGGTTGTTTGACCGACTTGAGATGGTTATTGCTGAGTTTTTTGCTGAGTTAAGAGTTGATTTGACTACTGGTCGAATACAGAGGCTGGGATTGGTATTGAAGTTGAGCCGATCCATAAGGATGGTTATTCATAGTATAAGCAACAGGAGAGGTATTGGTAGTATAAGCAACAGGTGTAGTAGTTTGGCTAGGTGTAGAGGTAAACCCCAACTTAGCCAACAATTGTCGCAAGGTATCCATATCCGACATAGGAGATGATGAACTGGAATTACGAGGTAGTAAAGTAGACTTACAATGAACACCATTGTGAAGATACCGACACGCCTCGCCAAAACGACAATGACCTTTAGCAAAAAGAAAACAAGGTTTGTTCACTTTTTCCAAAGAATTAGACGAACGCCGAGAATTGTTATTTGCCAATAGGACCATAGGAGAAGCAGATGTAGCATTCACAAGCGGATCTTGAACCTTAAATTTCATACGCATCTCTTGAGTGGTCAATAAAGAACGAACCGTCTTGAGATCTGGAAAGGGTTCCCTACTAGCAATAACTGTAGAAATCACATCATATGTGCTTGGCAAGCCTTCAAGTGCAAACGTAACAATATCATCATTGCTAAGAGGAGAACCAAGACCATTTAACACTGAAGCAATTGACTCAATTTTCTGAAAGTATGCATCAATTGTTAAGTCCCCAAGCTTCAAATTCCGTAGCTCCGCTTTCAAAGCCATAGCTCTTGGGCGTTTATTGTCTTGAAAAATTGTTGCAAGGGACATCCACGCCTCTTTGGCAGTTTGAGGATTAAGAACAACTGACCGCTTTTGAAGATTCACTGCAAGTGTGGAAAAAATCCAAGACTGAATAATGAAATCAAACTTTAACCATTCCAGATCCCTAGTTGGTGGTGAAGCAGGTGTAGTAGAGGAGGACTCGGCTGGATCAACAAGATGGTCCAAGATGTCATATCCATGACAAAGGTGAGAAAAATAATACACCCATTGGAAGTAATTCATCTCATCAACATCAAGTTTGATGGGAACAAAAGTGGTTAGGTGACTCATGGCCATAAGTTTATCCGATAAGGTGAGAACTGGTGCGGGGGGAGTCGTATCACTAGTCATGGTGTTGGCTTAGGATTTGAGGATGAGAGATTAAACAAAGTCGACAAGCACAGAAACAATGGTCGACAATCGACGAATACCAATTAAATATAAATGCAATTAATTACCAATTAAACAACCGTTTACCAATTGATCAACAAATCTGTTAGATTTAGATATAAAATTCCTTGCACTAGAAGACAATCCTTAGTATATAATCAATTGGCAATCACCACCAAGCACATTAATGAAATCCACTCAACCTAATAGAATAATATTTAGCCTTAGCAAATATTAGCAATTCGACAGCTAGGAGGGATGAAGAATCGAACAGTAACGGGTAGTTAACAATTAACAAACGATTAACAATTAACAATTAACAAACGAATAAAAAGTGGGGATAGAGAGCAAGCAAAGCAAACAGGTCAACAACACACGTGGTTGACAAACAAACGAAGTACCCGTCGACAACTCTCTTGGTCGACAAACAAAGAAATTGGGACTGTGAAACGAAAAAAAAAATCAGAAGGTTAGGGTTTTTTTTTTTTTTTTTTTTTTTTTTAGATGGATTTAGTGTTTTTGCGGAAGCAGTAGGAGAGATGGATCGATAATGAGGCTGATACCATGTGAGATTATGTAAAACGTGTATATTGATCGAATAATAATGTTCAGTTACATGAGTATATAAAAGAGATAATATGAGCCAAGACACATCACGGGCCTAATCCTAATCTAATACTAATTCTAACTGTCTAACAGATTAGTGTGACTTTGATTGGCTTGGTTACTCCTTAGCTTACTCTAAAAAAATTGTCATTTTTCTATATCCTTTTGTCATATTTAGTAGAATTACTTTAGATCCCTCGACACGCGAAGGGTGTTAACAAAATTCGTACTAAAGGAGTTTTAATATAAGTCGTATTAATTGGTTATGCAATAGTTTGATCTACTTTTTTGATTGTCCTCTAAACAAAAACATTATAAATTACAACAATAACAATAGATGTTGTTCTTTTTTAAAACTAATATAGTTCTATGAAGGTATTTGTTATACAAAATTTAAGATTAGATATTTTTATAAAATTTTAGGTTTAAATGTAAATTATGTTAGCCAATCAAAATATAATTTTACTTCAAATTAAACCCTTCAAATTTAGATAATCACCCTATATATTTTTAAGTTTCTACATCAAATTACACAATCAAATTTATTAATATTTTAAACTTAATCACTGAACTTTCAAAAATACTCTATTTTATTTTACAATTTTGACACATACTTTTATACATTTCTTTTAGATACTTAGATTTTGACTTTTCAATAGGTCAATAGAATACTACAATTTTAAAATCGAACTAATGCTATTGATTAAAACAAAACACACGTTTTTTCTTATTGTATAAGAAAATGCTAGCAACATTAGTTAGCCCACCTTTTTTTCAATGTATTGATAACTTTTGAAACAAGGTTTTGGTACAGTTAGTTCTAGAATCTTATATAAATATTAGGGCGAGGAGAAAAACCGAAAAAGTTGAAACCAAAATTGAAAAAAAAAATTGAATTAAAATAATTGATCAAAACTAAAAACCGATAGTTTGATTTTCACTTTTTAAAAAACAAAAAAAAAATCGATTCGGTTTTGGTTTTCATCCAAAAAACTGAACCGTAATAACAAGATCGAACTAATTTTATTATATAATAATATATAATTAATATAATATAAATAAACAAATAATTAAATCAAATTTATAAATTCATATTCATTTTGTAGGTGAATTTTAAAATATCTTTCTTAATGTTTATATGTGTGTTTTTCGTGTGCGTGTGTTACTTGACAATATTTTTTTATCTTTTATTTTTTATTTTTTTTTACTTGCCAATATATCAATAGGTATGTGATAATGATTATACTATGTGTATGCTCACTTACATGTGTGTATTTATCATCTATATGTGTATAATTGTAGAAATACTGGATAAACATTATTAGGCTTAAATTTATTAAAAAGAATAAAGAAAAATAACCAATTTTCTACGTAAAACAAGTTTGTTGGTATAAATTGCTCACGCCCAAATATAATTAAAAACCTAAAAAAACCGAACCAAAATTGATAATTAACTGCAAAAAACCGAAAGTTTTGGTTTTGGGTTTAATTAAAAGCCGAATATATTGATTCGGTTTCGATTTTAGCCAAAAATCGATCCAAACCGAACCATATTCGGCCTAATAAATATTTTAACAAGAATTTAAGATGTTACGATCAATAAAATATCTACTACTCACAAGTCACAAGTCCAAAGACGAATCAATGTTTGATCTTAAAATTATATATTCGTATAAGTCAGTTCCATGAGAATACACAACCCAAAAAAGATGGTCATTTTGATGTTAAGATTTGGAAAATGTATATGACATTACTGCTACTCTGTCGCAATATTTGCTCCTGTGATAAACTTTACACATATTTTAATTTTGATTAATAGATGAAAAAAGACAAATAAGCAAAGTTGTTAACCGACAAGACCAAATGCTTATTTAGCTACATCAACTTCTTATTGGTTTTTTATTTCCACATTATCATAAAAAAAGGATTGACATTTGAATTGTGTCACAATCAAAATTCATGTAGTAACATGTAGAGTGACCAAGTTTAGCGTCTATCATATCACGTACAAAGAGCAAATCCATCCTCTTTCATATAAAATACATATGTTAAATTAAAAAGTGAACTCTCATTATTGAAACAAAAAGAATGTTAGAGCATGAGCAATGGCACCAAGTCATAAAAACTTGGAGCATTTAATGCCATTAATGCTACACACATTTAATAACTAAAGCTTTTAGGAATGACTTGGAGTTCACCAAGTCTTCTTAAAAAGCTTTACAAAAAGCTTGTGATGCAATGCTAAAAACCATCGTCAAAAGCTTTTTGTAATAGTGAAAAGCTTTTACTTGTTTGAGCCATTGGAGATGCTCTTACTCAGTTTCTTTGAGTTTTATGCTTTTAGGTCGAGGTCGGCTAGCGACATGTTTAGAAGCTTGGGCTCAACTTGTTTTTATGATAGTTTTAAACGAATTAAAGCATGACTCAATCTTGTCTTACTAAATACACTTGATTCAAAGTCGTTTTTTATTTTATTTTTATTTTTTTTCCCTTAAACTAGTTTATATATAGAAATATAGAATTATACATACGTAAATATATGATTACACGTATACCAAGTATTGATATGTATAATAGACGTATATGCTTTTTGTTGGAAAATTTAGTGCACTTGTGGGATTTGTTCACACCTGGTAATGGGCTTGGAGATACGGAGTGTACACCCATCAGGTCCCTGAACACCCTGACTCTTATAGTGGTTAAGTGTTATTCAGTATCTGATGAAGTTCAGTGAGTTCACTCTTTGAGGGAGTGATACTCTCTGAATGACATTCATCAGGATGATGAGTTTAACTCTCATCATGGAGTTATCATGTCCTCAGGGACTAGCTCATCAGTGAGTATAATGAACTCACTTGACTGATTTCAAACTTGATTAGTAACTGTTTTGACTTATTCAAGTGGCAGTTATAACTGCATTAATGATCACGTTTAATTGGTCATGTAACCACTAATTTCTATAATTATGGAGGCAAATTAAGTGGGATTAATGGGCCGTTAATCACTCTTAATTCCATTGATTAGGGTTGAGTAATATTACCTATAAATAGGTAAATCAATTGATGCATGAGAAGAGACAGAAAACACACAACACTTAAACACAAAGGGTTATTGATTTGTGCCTAAATCATTAACAACATTTGGTCTTATCCCAAGTAGATATTCGTGATACCCAGGCATTAGGGTCGAATAGTTTACTTTGGAAAGTGATAACACGATTCCAAGTGATATCCGGTAACCTTAATTGGTACGTAGCTAGGTCTTTGATTATCTCCACCCTGTTCTGGGCGAATACCAACCAACAATCAAAGTAAACTATTTTGTGATAATCAATGGCTGCTGCTATGAGGCATATGGCTGCTAACTTTTCCAAATTGGATAAGTTTGAAGGTGTTGATTTCAGAAGATGGCAAAAGAAGATGCACTTCTTGCTATCAAGCATGAATGTGGTGTATGTTCTGAGCACTGCTATTCCTGAAGATCATGGGGATGATGCTACTGTGGAACAGATAAGGAAAAGGAGCAAATGGGAGAATGATGACTATGTATGCAGAGGTTTAATACTCAATGGTATGTCTGATTCTCTCTTTGACATTTATCAGAACGTTGAATCTTCCAAAGAACTTTGGGATTCCTTGGATGCCAAATATATGGCTGAGGATGCTTCAAGTAAGAAGTTTCTTGTGAGTAATTTCACAAATTACAAAATGACTGATTCAAGACCAGTCATGGAACAATACAATGAACTTCTTTGAATACTTGGAAGGTTTACACAACATAAAATGAACATGGATGAGGCTACTTCAGTCTCTTGTATCATTGACAAACTCCCTCCTTCTTGGAAAGATTTCAAGCATGCCTTGAAACATAAGAAGGAAGAACTGACACTTGTTCAGTTGGGTAGTCATTTGCGTATTGAGGATTCCCTCAGGGCTCAGGATAATGACAAGCCAAAGAGTAGCAATGCTACTGGTGCACATGTTGTCAATATGGTGGAACGTAACAATTCCACCAGATACAATGACAACAAAGGCAAACGTAAACATCAGGATAACACAAGGGCTGATCCTAACAAGAAGGCAACACCTACTTGTTGGAAATGTGGCAAATCTGGTCACATTAAAAGGGATTGCAAAGGTGTTAAGATTGGTGGTAAAACCAATGGTTCAGGCACTAGTGGTTCAGGGAGTGGTAGTTCTGCCAACTCACTGAAAGGTCAGAATATGTTTAATGAATCTCTTCAGGTTTATTATGTTACATATGTATCTGAATCTAACTATGTGCAGGATGATGATGTTGCGTGGTGGGTTGACTCTGGAGCAACTGTTCATGTGTGCAAAGATAGATGCTGGTTCAAGACTTATGAGTCACTGAATGATGGATCTATTCTTCACATGGGAAATGAGTCAACAGCCTTGGTGCATGGTCGTGGTTGTGTAGATCTTAGTTTTAGTTCTGGAAAGATTGTAACTTTGTTTAATGTTATTCATGTTCCTGACATAAGGAAGAACTTGGTTTCAAGTAGTGTTTTGAATAATCATGGATATAAACAAGTTATCGAATCTGATAAATTTATTTTGTCCAAACATGGTGTGTTTATTGGTTTTGGCTATTTGTGTAATCAAATGTTCAGGCTTAATGTTGTCACTGACACTGTTAATTCAGCCTTTATGTCAACCTCTAAACTGAATGACTCTACCCTGTGGCATGCTAGACTTGGTCATGTACATTATAAAAGGATGCAAGATATGTCTAAGGATGGGTTAATCCCAGCATTTGACATGGACACTAAAAAGTGTAAGACTTGCATGTTGACCAAAATTACTAAGAAACCTTTTCAGGGTGTAAAACGTGAGACCGAGCTCTTAGAGCTTATACACAGTGACCTGTGTGATTTGCATGCCACTCCCTCTTTGGGGAACAAGAAGTACTTTGTGACATTTATTGATGATGCTTCTAGGTTTTGTTATGTCTATCTATTACATACCAAGGATGAAGCATTAGATAAATTCAAAGTGTTTAAAACTGAAGTTGAGTTGCAACTTGGGTCCCTGATCAAAAGATTCAGGACTGATAGGGGAGGTGAGTACATGGATACTCTGTATTTTCAGTTTGTTGGTATAATCCATGAAACGACTGCTCCCTATACTCCTCAACAAAATGGTATCTCTGAAAGAAAGAACAAGGTACTGAAGGAGATGGTTAATTCCATGTTGTCCTATTCAGGACTGAGTCAAGGGTTCTGGGGTGAAGCTATGTTAACAGCTTGCTATTTACTTAATAGGGTTCACAACAAAAGGAACAAGGTTACCCCTTATGAACTCTGGACTAAAAAGAAACCCAACCTGAATTATCTCAGGGTCTGGGGTTGTAGGGCAGTTGTAAGACTCCCTGATCCGAAGTTGAAAACTTTGGGTGAAAGAGGCATTGAATGCATCTTTGTTGGATATGTTGAGCATTCCAAGGCTTATAGGTTCTATGTTATTGAACCTAATGAATATGTTTCAATTAACTCAATAATTGAATCAAGGGATGCACTCTTTGATGAGAATAGATTCTCATCAGTCCCTAGACCAAGTCACAGGATTCCAAATGGAACTGATGACATTGGTGTATCAGAGGTCACTGATGAATTATCATCTCAGGCTCCTGATGAGGTTGTGGTTCAACAACCTGAACTTGAGCTCAGGAAGAGCAAAAGGGTCAGGACTCCAAAGTCATTTGGACCTGAGTTTCAATTATACTTAATTGAAGGTACAAGGAATGAGGTCTCTGACCAATATTCCTATTGCTTCATTGTTGAGGATGATCCCAAAACATTTGAAGAAGCAATGAAGTCCCAAGATGTTGCTTTCTGGAAAGAAGCAATAAATGATGAGATTGACTCCATCATGGGGAACAACACTTGGGTGTTGGTTGATCTACCACCAGGTTGAAAACCTCTTGGTTGCAAATGGATTTTCAAAAGGAAAATGAAGGTAGATGGAACTATTAAAAAGTTCAAGGCTAGATTAGTCATTCAGGGCTTTAAACAAAAGTTAGGGATAGACTACTTTGATACTTATGCCCCTGTGGCACGTATCAGTACCATCAGGCTGCTGATTGCTTTGGCATCAATTCACAATCTGATTATTCATCAGATGGATGTGAAGACAGCTTTCTTGAATGGTGAATTGGATGAGGAGGTTTATATGAACCAACCTCAGGGCTTCATCTTGCCTGGCAATGAAAACAAGGTGTGTAAACTGATTAAGTCTTTATATGGACTGAAACAGGCACCTAAGCAATGGCATCAAAAGTTTGATGAAGTGGTTTTGTCTAATGGTTATGTTCTTAACCAGGCTGACAAATGTATATATAGCAAATTTGATGATTCTGGTAAAGGAGTCATCATTTGCCTATATGTTGATGACATGTTGATCTTTGGCACTGATCAAAATCAAGTTGACCTGACAAAGGAATTTTTGTCATCAAGGTTCTTCATGAAGGACATGGGGGAGGCTGATGTTATCCTTGGCATAAGGATTAAACATGAAAGCAATGGTATATCAATTTCTCAGTCTCATTACATTGAGAAGGTACTGAAGAAATTTAATTGCTTTGATTGTACTCCAGTGAGTACTCCCATGGATACCACTGAGAAGCTTATGCTTAATACTGGCAAAGCTGTATCTCAACTTGAGTATTCCAGGGTGATTGGCTGCCTGATGTATGCCATGACTTGTACAAGGCCTGACATTGCTTTTGCTGTGGGTAAACTGAGCAGGTATACTAGTAATCCTAGTGCTCAGCACTGGCAAGCAATTCAGAAGGTACTGAAGTATTTGAAGAGAACTATGGATTATAGTCTCTCATATACTGGTTATCCTTCAGTGTTGGAAGGTTACACTGATGCAAGTTGGATCAGTAACACTGAAGACAATTCGTCTACCAGTGGCTGGGTATTCCTACTTGGTGGAGGTGCAATTTCTTGGGCATCCAAGAAGCAAACTTGTATCACCAGTTCAACAATGGAATCTGAATTTGTGGCTCTAGCAGCTGCTGGTAAAGAAGCTGAATGGTTGAGAAACTTGCTTCTTGAGATTCCATTATGGCCTAAACCTATAGCACCTATTTCTATCCGGTGTGATAGTGCTGCTACATTGGCAAAGGCTTATAGCCAGATGTACAATGGGGAAGTCTAGACACTTAGGTGTCAGGCATAGCATGATTCGTGAGCTTATCATGAATGGGGTGATTTCTATAGAGTTTGTAAGATCTCAACAGAACTTAGCTGATCACTTGACGAAGGGTCTAGATAGAGACTTGGTTATAAAGTCTGCTAAAGGGATGGGTTTAAAGTCCAACTTAGTCACTGAATGCTAGGACACCCAACTCCCTCCTGAGGAAACTTGGGAGCTGAGTTCAATGTGGAAAGCTGAATATTCAGTGTACTGAAGCACATGTTTTACAAACATCTCAAGGTTTGTGCTTGGAACCTGCTGAAAGGAGGATGAAGTCTATACTTCTTAATGGTTAATTTTCTTTGAAAAAGTGCTTGGCAGGAGCATGAATAAAGAGGAACCACCTATGTGAATGTTGAAGTTTTGCCGCTTCAGGAAGCTATGGACTTTTAGCTTTTACAACATTTATGAATTGGATATGGACACATGGCTTGTATAGTGTCAGGAGTGTTTAAGTGTTGGAAAACTTGTGTGTATTTTATCTTCAGGTATTCAAATGGGTTGAAGGGTTCAATTCTTAGAACACCCTGATTCTCGAATATTTGAACGTGTAATTTACTAAGATGGAAATTCAATCCTCAGGATATTTTCGTTTATGCACTTGTTTTGTATTATGATTATTTTCATGCAAAGGTAGTGAACTAAATTTGGGGAGGATTGTTGGAAAATTTAGTGCACTTGTGGGATTTGTTCACACCTGGTAATGGGCTTAGAGGTACGGAGTGTACACCCATCAGGTCCCTGAACACCCTGACTCTTATAGTGGTTAAGTGTTATTCAGTATCTGATGAAGTTCAGTGAGTTCACTCCTTGAGGGAGTGATACTCTGGACTGAATGGTATTCATCAGGATGATGAGTTTAACTCTCATCATGGAGTTATCATGTCCTCAGGGACTAGCTCATCAGTGAGTATAATGAACTCACTTGACTGATTTCAAACTTGATTAGTAACTATTTTGACCTATTCAAGTGGCAGTTATAACTGCATTAATGACCACGTTTAATTGGTCATGTAACCACTAATTCCTATAATTATGGAGGCAAATTAAGTGGGATTAATGGGCCGTTAATCACTCTTAATTCCATTGATTAGGGTTGAGTAATATTACCTATAAATAGGTAAATCAATTGATGCATGAGAAGAGACAGAAAACACACAACACTTAAACACAAAGGGTTATTGATTTGTGCCTAAATCATTAACAACATTTGGTCTTATCCCAAGTAGATATTCGTGATACCCAGGCATTAGGGTCGAATAGTTTACTTTGAAAAGTGATAACACGATTCCAAGTGATATCCGGTAACCTTAATTGGTACGTAGCTAGGTCTTTGATTATCTCCACCCTGTTCTGGGCGAATACCAACCAACACTTTTAGGCTTGTTTACTCTCGCGAATTTAATCAAGCTTTACATATAAGCTTTTGGACTCGGGCTTATTTGTTAAATAAGCCTAGAGCTCGTTAAAGCTATGCACGGTTTAAGCTTTTACCGAGTTGATGCAAACATGTAACGAGCGGCTTTGGATAGTTAATTTAGAAGGTCCAAAAATGGCTTTTGGATAGTGAATTAAGATACCGGATAAATATGCAAAATAGTAACAAGGTCCAAATATAGTGCACGACAGTTAGTGGGATGACAATGAAGTTGTGTATATTTTCGTACTGCAGGCAGGCAGGAGCATGTGTGCTCTTATACCACCAACAACACCTATAACCCATACAAATAGGACTAACCATTTGTACATTTGTCCTTTTATTTTGCATGCTATGGCCATCCTATACAAAATTGGAATGTGATTGGCTTGTTGAGTTTATTATTGTTTCACACATGAAATATTCAAAACAAATTGGATAAATGATAACGAGAATAGTTATATTAAATACCTAATTTTTTTTACATATTAAGGACTCATCCCACCATCCATCTAAAAAGAAATCAATGGTTAATATTAAAAGCATTTTAATATTTCACTCATTTTTTATAATTTAAATATCTCTTAAACCGTAAATCTTTAAGCAAAAAAATTACCTTACATATCAAGGACTCATCCCCACCATCCATCTAAAAAGAAATCAATTGTTGAGATAATTAAATGCTCGTCGTAACGGTATATTTTTTTCGCTTAACGATTAACGGTTTGAAAGACATTAATATTTGAAAAAAAAAATGATGAAAGTGGGTTTTTTAAATTGTTGGGATTAATCTCATCCATTAGATCAAATAAAGATGGATAGAAGATGAGGGTGGAGATTAGTCAATTGTAAAAAAAAATTGGTGCTCAAATGATCTTAAATCTAATGGATAATGTTTTGTTTATTTATCTATACTACTATATAATGCATTTTGGACTATTCTATAATTGGAAATGCTTAAAATTCAGACTTTTACTTGCTTATTATGGAAGCATTTCAAAATTAATTTGTTAGGAAGCATGTTGGTTAGGTAGTTTTTAAGGAAACAAGTTTGTTGTTCAAACTAAAATTATTTGGCTTAACAATCTCTACCATTTCTACTTATAAAGCATAAAGACAAGTAAATGTGTAACCGAATAACCGAATAACGCAAAAAAATAGTCACAGGTACCCGCCGCCGCATTACGCGGGTACCATTCTATGTTATAAATAGCTACACGGAATAAATATTTTTTTTAACTATTGCCGTAAACGGATATGGGGTATAGTTTTAGGGTGCGTTTGGTATCCCACTATGGGAATGAATCTATGACTTTGAAAGTCATTAATGTTGTTTGGTTGGTTGTGGGGCCCACCTCAATGGAATGAGGATACCCATGATATGTGGGTTTCCTCATAGGAGTATGATGTTGTGGGTATGTGGATACCAATGAAAATTGATATCTACATACCCATTTCCATTTTACTCTATTCTCAAACCTATACCTATAGTGATTCCATCAAGCATACCAAACGCACCTTTAGTTATTTAAAGAAATGTGAGTTTTTGATTCACATACGCATGGTGTAATAGAGTTGATTGTTTTTAATATTTTTACTAGGCGCATCAAATATTTATCCGGTACGACTTGAACCATAAGTGGTAATAAGCAAATTATCACATGTTTGTGGTTAGGTGGAGGACTCAACGACTCATGCTCCTTATTACCGTCACCCACTTTCAACACGTCTTAGAACAAAAATAGGAGAACTCGATAGAGCAAACGATCGAGTTGTGGGATTTTTTATTTATTTTTATTTATTATTTTTTTTAAGTGTGATTTTGGTTTTTGTGTGGTATATTTGTGTTTAAGTTAAATATATTTTGGTTGTGATGTTTGTTGTATTAATATACTAAGTTGGTGATGAAGTCATTGTGAAGATAAAAAATAACGTGGTGATAAAGTGACGATGATGAAGTTAGTTATGATGACTCATTTTTACCACTGGCCTAAACTCTTACAAGATCAAATAACTTATCATTGTTCATTAGCACAATGGATGGTAAATTTTCTAGTAATTACTAATGTACTATATTATTATATTATTATAGGATGTTTAATCTTCAAATACTTGACTAATGAAAAAGTTGTATCATCTTTACTTCTAATAGAGTATGCATAATTTTTTTAAAACTTAAAGTTTTTAAATTTGATTAATGTGTAATGTCTATAGTATTTTTAATTAAAATCGTAACAACATTCACAATTAGGTTCACGTGTGATAACTTCGGGCTATCCAAAAGGGTAGTCGCTCTGGGATTAGTCGGCTCGCAATGTCGAGTCGGAACCTGGTAAAAAAATAAAATAAAATAAAAAAATAATAGTTTAAACATTATTTAATTTCCATACTTTTATCAATTTTTTGTTTCTAACGCATATATTTTTTCTCTCGCAATTATTACAAATTGATCCCGTAAATGTTACATCAAGAATAACACCAAAAACACAAATTCGTAAGTATAATTATTTGCCGTCATACACCGTCACTTTACCCGAATATTCGTTGAGTGACTTAGTCTAACAATATAAACACATTTTAACTGCAACAAAAGATATATTTGCCATCATGTAACGGCATGGACGGAACTTTTAAGGGGCAGAGGAGGGCCCCGGCCCCCCCAAAATTTGCGACACCTAGTGTTAAATATTATACGTTTTAGGGGTAATTTAGTTGAGGTTACAAACAAATCTCCGATTCGGCCCTTCCAAAATAAATTCGCCCCCCCCCCCCCCCCCCCAAAAAAAAAAAAAAATGTTCAAGTTCCGTCTATGTAACAGTAACGGAATGCTACATAGAAGTTGCGTGCAAACTTCGTTAAAATGACATGACATGTCTTAAAAAAAAAGCTATAGATGGATTTAAAAATCATATTTTTACACAAACTTAATTTTAACTCGTAAATCTAACATGTGTTTTTTAAAAGATCGTATATTACAGTATTACTTAAGCATATTAGTCACAAAGCCATTTTCGTTGTTTGAAACCCGACTACACTGACACTGTTTCTCTCTCAAAATAATACTATTATTGTTTCTTTAAAAATATTGAACTCTTAAATTTATGCTAAAATTGAAGTTGACTACATTTAAAATCCAATATAATCAAATATAATATTTAAACAATATTGGGTTCGAAAAAGATTGACCAAACACGTGAACCGACAAAAAATAAAAAAACATGGAATAGTGACGTCTTATGTTGTTGTACATCACTGCTCTTGTTGCAGTTGCCCAGCCACTACTTTTGCTTTTTACAGTTGGAACTGTGCTTGGTTTATTTGATGGGGTTAAGAATTACGTAGTAAGATAAATATTTTTTGTATAATTCTGATGTGACCAAAATGAGTTTAATGATATAGTATTTCTCATTACATAAACTCGCTAAAATTAATTTTGCTAGAGAAAAAAAAAAGTTTTTCACCAACTTGGTAGATTTTAAAATTATTTGTTTGTTTTTATGAATAGAATAGTTCATATGAGGTTGCTCTTGATATAAGAACTTTTAAAAAATTTTACTAAGCCATTTAAACTTTAAATATTCATAACATTACTCATGAAATGATTCTCGTCATGCGGGGTCACAGTTTTCGCCGTTCTACGTGTGATGACCTATTACAATCATTCGTCATTCGGGACACCTATTTTCGTGTGTTTGGCCTAACTTGAATGTGATTTGGTGGTGCAGATCACCGAACATTTTTTTGTGTGTATGTGTGTCAGTGTGTGTATGTTGTCTGGTATACACTATAGTAGTATGCTCATGTATGTTTGTATGGTGGGTTCAGTTTTAACTATATTACATAGCCTAGCGATAGAAGTGAATGTTATAGGATTGGAATTTAAATATTTGTTATAGAACAAATAGAATTTAACTATATGTTTTGAGGGTATGTTTGGAATTTAAATAAATGGACTAGGCATATAGGATTCGCTTGTGCTGACCGTGTGACTGTGTGAGACTAACTTGAAGGTTACGCAATTTTATTTGTTTATTTATTTATTATTAGTATTAATTTTCAATAAATAAAAGAGATAAAAAAAAAATAATAAAAAATAAAAAAAAAAAATTGAGTTTGACATAAAAAGTTACTACCTTTCTTCTTTTTCATTCATATAGCTAAAATATTTAACAAGATATCTAATATCTTATGGATGTGATGTTTGCTTATTCGTGAAATGACAAGTTACAAAAACAAGCTACCTGTAGATTTCGTCCAACAAACAACTTTTGAGTTTTGATATTTAACCAAGATTTTCAATATTTGTCTTTATTCAACACATCAGTCAAACAATAAAAAGTTCATTTACATTTTTATTACACTATCAAATTCAAATTAGAACATGTATTTATATGAACCATTATGGGTAGATTTGGTATACAAGATTATTAAAACATCATACTTATTTTTGAAAATATAAGCCACCTAAAATATACGTTTTGGTTTGATAGAACGAACTTGTTAAAATATGTTAAAAATAATAATAATTTTTTATAATCTTTGAAAATCAAATACTACATTTAACTTATAAAAATAATTTTTTATAATCTTTATTTCTATCTAAAGTTTCATCTCCAATTTCTGCAATAGTTAATTTTGTCAAACATACCTTAAATCTCATGTGAAATTTAACGAACAAAAAAGTCAGTGTATCATACAACCAAAAAGAAATACTCATAGTAGTTCTATTAATCTGATGTTAGTCAAATCACTTTAATGATGTTATCAAAATATAAAGTTAGAAATGTTGTCCAAGTGAAATTCAAATTTATAAAGAGATACACACATTATGTTCATAGAGAGCTCGGTGTAGAGATTGTATCACACGTCAAATGCATGAATTTGCACCAATGGCGTCGCCAAACCCATACCTGGCGACGTGCCATTCGTCCGCCAAATGTATTTTCGCCAAACACATGGTTGGTGTCAAAGGTAAAAGTTTGTATTTTCTTATTATTATTATTTTTTTTATTTTTTTAATTTTTATTTATTTATTTTATTATTATTATTATTATTATTATTATTATTATTATTATTATTATTATTATTATTATTATTATTATTATTATTATTTGTGAGTGAGTGTATTTTTGGTGTGTTATTTTGTGAGACTTACATGTACCAATAACGTGTTATCGAGTTTTTTTGTTGGGAAATGTAATTTAGTAGTTGTGTTATTTGTATACTGATGAGTTGACGCTAACATGACGTACGAATAACATGTTATTTGCACTTACCACACACCTTGCACTCTTAATGAGTTGTACCTCACTTCGATTCACAACATATTGATAAGTTGTAGCAGTTTATTTTTGTGATATTTGTAGGGCTTGGTTACTGATATATAGAATACTAGATAGTTGATCACTGGATTTAAAATGAGCACCTACGTCTCTTAACCAAACACTTGGCATTTGACATCGAGTCGACTGGTAATTTAGTCGATGAGGAGGGTTCACGTTAATTAGGCAACATAAATAGAAGAGATCGGGGTTCAAAGGCTAAACATCTTGGGATTGCCAAAGAAAAAGTAAAGAACATGCTACGAAAATATTGATTATTTTGTGTACATTAGAGAGACTAAAAGGTGATCCAATTGATTCATACAAAGTATACAGAAAGATTTCTATAAATTTTAAGGGTTTTCTCTTAATTTTTCCTCACAAATCCCTTGCAGTTAATATACATACATTTGAGACATTTTATTAGGCAGCTAAATAATAAGCAAGTTGATAAACTGTATGCAACATAAAGTCAGTAATAGATTATTTTTGTCTAGTTGCTTCAAAATGTCAGTTCTTGATTAGAGATGAGACTGCAACATCAATTGTCAAATAATAAACATCTCAAACATAGCAGCAGGACTTTAAGATAACTTGTCATTGTTCAAAAACTAGCATCATGCTCATGACAAGCATGGCATATATAAGTTTACCACCATAACTTAACCATCAAAATCTCAGGCACAAACAAAAGCACTAAGGCTTTGCTTGGCAATGTATTTTACATACTACATGGGGGATGATAGACCAACAAAAACCCCATATATTTAAACCATAACTGCAAGTTTGAATAACCAAGTGCCATCAAAATACCACAAAAGTTTTAAGGCTCAAAAACGCCATCACACCAAGCTAGCAGTAGAACATAACGCTCTTCACATTGTCATGAATAACGGGAAGAGGACGCACTTCGGCCACACGATCTCTTGTTGCACGCTGACCACGCGAACTGGTGTCTGACTGATCCCCCTCCATGTATGACCGAGCTCTGAATGCGGCTAGATGAGCATAGTATGCGGGTGGAACTGCAAACACAAGTTTCCGTAGGAATTACTAATTAGTTTGAAATACAAAAGGAATGAGTCTAACTAGTTAATCTATAATGCCTTCTAAAAAAGCAAAATATGTAAATAGAATCAGAAGGCATACCAATGGAGACAGATCGGGTGCACCTAGCATACCTGAAAGTTGAAATGCAATCAAGTTAGATTTTTGACAAAGCAAATTTTTTAGAAACTTATGAAATGATAACAGGGTTAGTAGTTGTATTACGTGTAGCACAAGCTGTTTGTGAGCATCTGCAAGCCATCAGCAGTGAACTTGTTCTCATCATAGAGAACATGGTAGTGAGTGGGGCAACTTGTTCCCTGCAAAGAGAAAACAAAATTAGATTAGCCACAATATGAAGACTTATTTTACTTGATACTTCACATAAATTACTTTGCAAAGGAGACATGAAAAAACTATATAGTAAAAAGGGTTCACCTGAATGCCAGCATGACTGCAGAGATAGAAATCAAACTCAGAAGGATGACAAATCTTAGTATCCACCACAGTACCTGAAAATTTAATCCATTAGGAAAGATTTATAAAGAAACAATTATCAGTATATCTATAAACAACAGCTAGCAAAAAAAGTATAATAACAACCTGGAAGGATGTTGCCACTCCTGTCGGTGCTAGCCCTATCACCATGCCTCACTGGAAAGAAACGAGTATGGTGCCTTTTCTGAACCACGATGAATGTCACTGGAGGCATGTAGTTCTCCTCCAAAGAAATACACGCCTGAAACATCAACATTATCTGTTAAATGGGGGAACAGACGGAGCTTAAAAGTTCTAAAACAAGAAAGAAAAGGACCTTGCGGATCTTGTCCATCTCATTAAGCAACACCTCGCTGAACTGGCCCTCGCTTACTCCATCTCTGTAATACCAGTAGCGTGTTAGAATCATATCATGATGACAGAATAGGAAACAAATTAAAGGGTAGCAGAAAGATAGGAAATGTAATGAGTTGCACACCTGTAGAATATAAGGCGGTGTGGCTTATGTCCAGTTGCCTTCTTGAAGGATATTAAAAGCTCCCTGCAGAACCCAAGTAAAAGGTGAGAAAAACATATAGAAATGACATGAATCCCTTTATCCTTAACTAATAATTCGTTATGAGGGGTCAACTCTTTACCTGATCAACCCTCCATGAATGACACCTCTCTTGGGATCAGTACGGGTTGTGTACAAGTCCTGAATAATTTCTTGCCTATGTGGTTGTGCAGATACGAGGGCCTTGTACTTTGTCACTTGTGGCCAGTCCATAGAAGCAACGACCTATACGATAATAAAGAATTCAAACTTTTAAGAACATCCTGAATACAAAAAAGGGTCAAAATGGGTGGGTCATGTTACGCGTCAAAGTGGTCAGATAATACATAATATATTTAGTGGTCCATATGGGGCAGTATCACTACGAATTCAAACAGGTCGAATTAGGCTAGCCCTATAACATATTGTCAGATTTTTTAACTTTCTTATAAATTATAAAACAATGTACTAATTCATATTATAAACACCATGTATTATCTAAACTTTTAAAGAAAGTTTGAGTGACTTTCGACCTATTTGACCTAGTCGACGTTAAACTAAACCCACGCACTTTGGATGATACTTTTGACTCATTCAAAAGTAAACTAACAAACTTACTGCGGCAATATATCCCATTGTTTAGGCTGGACATATATCCAAAACAACTTAAAGTCAGTGACTCAGTGTTACCCCTAAAGACCATTGCGGTACAAAGTGCCTTGTGAGTGAAAAGACATGATGGATACACATAGAATGTTAACAGCTCTAGCAAACAGGACAAACTGCATAGGGTTGGTTTATCCTATGATCCCTATCACTGTTGAGACTTGAGTGGTTATGTACTATACAATAAGATAGAGCCAAAAACTGAGTCATTTACAAACCAATGGATACTTGTTATTTATCTCTGACCATCGATTTAAACCAGCAATCACATAAACAATAGGATTTGTAAATGCTCTTTTTAACCCATCTTTTGCCTATGCTGTAGAAGCCTATGCACTCTTAACCAAATAAACCATTTAAGAAAGAACCACAAAAAGGATGTCTGAAACTAATAAAAAAATGGCGTAGCAACTATATAATACCACATGCAATTATGCTTGATGCTCATGATCAATATTCGAAATAATATCTTGGTGGAGATCTCTGTGTTATAAAATGGGTCAAAACTAATAACAAAAGGCGTAGCAACTTACAGCGGCAATCGAAGGGCTTGAATCCTCTCCAGGCTGGGGATGAGTGACGTCCGCACCAAAGATTATGGTTGGCCGATCAGTGACATAAGGAAGCCTACCATTCAGAGTTGCAGCCAAGACGGTGTTCCTCCCACCAACCTGATATGGTTTAACATAATTAATAAATGTGGTAGACAATAAAAAACATAATAAGAGTTGTTAAACATGGAAAAGAACTTACTTTCACATTGATCTTCAGTGCAACATTCTCAAGATATTGACCACTCATCTTCATGACATGTTGTGGCTTACAGCACTGAGACACAATTCCCAACTCAGTTTCACATACCCGTTTGATCCTTGCTGAGAAAAAGCAGTTTCAAATGTGAGCCACAAATATGTCTGTAGACTATCACACACTTACTTTTAGGTATCTAAAAAAGCAAACTTACGGTAGGTTCCTTTAGTTTCAGGAAGTATCACAAACAGCATCTGCAAAGGATGTCCAGGTGCAACTCGTGCTAGCTGTGCTGAAGCCTGAGCCTTGAGATCAACAAGAGCTTTCTCAATGTTGTGGGGCATGGCTGAACGCATTGGAATTAGCGGTTGGGGATTGAAAACCTTTGACAGAAAGTGAAAAAATGTTAGAATGATTTACTTCAACATTAATATGGTGAAATAAAGGAACATAGTGAAAGTATACGATACATACGATGCCTTTAGTCTGACACATGGAAACAAGTCCATGAACAAAACGGCCAACTGCCTGATCGTTGTGCCTTGAAAAGTTAATTATTGTCCAGTAGTTAACAGTTCCACCATTGATCACTTTCTGTACAGAATATGAATGATTTTAAAAAGTCAGATAGAAGATCAGACAATATAAAAACTTTAAAATAGTTTATGAAAAGATATTCACCAGATCAATCATGTTCCACTGACCAACAGATGGATTAACCTCAGATGCACGCCCTGACTCATGATAACGCAGCTGAAAATGGAACCAAAGAGCAAGTTAATATGGATATCAGGAGAAATGATATTACAAGAATTAAACACTTACAGATTAAAGAGTGTCAACTTACAGGTGGCGGCGGTAAAACTCGGGCCTCAATGGAGGTGAGCAGCTCTGTTACATTCAGTTCAAAATCTCTGCTAACTAGAGGATCCTTGTTGTATTTGTTTTTCTTCATTGTCTGCAAACACCAACGAACAAGTAAGCAGAAAGTAATTAAATTGGAATGATAAAATTGAAAACGTCATACAGTGTGTTTTAGTTCATGAATGTCAAAATTCATACATTATCTATGCTATCCTCCCTATCTTTTGGCCGCTGGCAAGTTGCCCTTAGGAACTGAGTCACTTGTCTTTCATTCAGCTTTAGAGCGTATCTTTGACCAGGAATGACCCAACAGATCTACAATAATACAAATCGAAACAAGCAAAAATTACAATGAATTAGTTGTGATAGAGTACATAAGTAGCAGAAGGTAAAATATAATATATTTATCTTGTTCAGGTTTATCTTGTTACAAATACAATACTCATAAATGTTCATGTTTACCAAGGATAATGTTATCTTTTGAATTCCAACAGCAAAAGAGATTTTATATGAAAGCCAAAGAATAATAATTTAGATATAAGATGTTTTTCGATCAACAAAATTGTAAAGCAGCAGACTCGAATATGGATTTTAATTATCATGTTCAGCTTTTGCTTTCAAAATAAACATCCTCTTGACAAATTTCCAAAGAAATGATAATCGTTTACCCTCAATTTTACAAGTAAATGCTCATATTAGTTCATAAAACAAAACTATAAAGCAGCATACCTCCATTGGAAGATACGTAGGCTTTGCATCTGTGCCGGCTTGAATAGCAGGAAGAGCTGGAAAACGAAGCTGAACATTGTATTTCTCTCGGAAGTACTGAACTACAGTTTTGGTGGCTCCGGTCTCATCGATAAAACTAAAACATTTAACAAGAAAAAGGATTAGCCCTTTCAATCCCCTATTGTAATAAGTGATTCTGAAAGATTAACTGCTTCCAAACAGTAAGAGTTAAAAGTAACACTATAAGCAAAACAAACTTACTTCAGGTGGCTAATCGGTTGAGCCGTTAAACCTTGAACCTTATACCGTCTCTTGTAATCCTGACGGCGGACCTCCACCCTAACTCCTTTGAGAGCTCTCTTCACCTGAGAGTTAGAAAATTCCAGATAAGAACCTTTGATCGTTTTTCTCACCAATGTAAATAACAAAAGGACTATACTAAATGTGAAGTACCTTGATTCTTTCTTGGTCAGACAGAGGTCTTGACATGTCTGTTCCCAGGAACTCACGAACAAACTCCGATAACAACTTAGGCTCAAAAAAAGCCCTCGCTGACATATCTGCAACACCAAGATATATATATAAGCAGATTATCAACAGACTAAAACAATGCTAGTCAATGAACAGAAATATACAAGCACAAAAGTCAAAAAACACACCAATATTGAGTGACAGTCCCATTTGTGTGGGTCGAAGGCTCTGATAAAAACCTTTCCAGTACTCGATCCCATCACCAAGAGGCCCTCTTCCAAAATCAGTGTGGAACAAAGATCTCCCGACTATCTCACGGCTGCAATTAATGAGATATGGTTAGGATCATTGCATTCAGAATGCAATCATTGACACAGAATTAAAAAAACTACTAAAATTTAAACAAATATATGTTGATTACTCTTTAGAAGCAGACTCTCGTAGAACCACATCGAGAGCTTGGATAGTCTCTTGGGGATTATCTTGTTGTCTCCCAGCCAAAAACTGCCTCAAATGGTCTAGCTCTTTTCTTGCAGCAAACTTGATGGTTACTTTAAACTCACGCTCCCGCCTAAAATACAAAACCAAAAAATTACAAACGAAAACATTTTTGAAAACATAATTTAAACACAAGATAGTGAAAAACAAAGTGTACCCATTCTGTTCAGCGAGCTTAACAACAAACTCTTTTGAATCAAACGGCAAAGGCCCAGCAGCAAATGCACTTTTCTTCCCATCATAGGCTAGCAGCAGATTACCCAAGTGGGAAGCACCATATGAATCACTAAGAAACTTCATAATATCCCGGCTCTTGGTCTTGGAGGTTACCTCCGGAGCAATTGTCACCTAACACATGGTATTTCCATTATGAGCCGCATATCATTTCATAAGCATATAAAAAAATACAGAATGGTTTATGTCCACAACTAGCCTAATCATATATTTGTTTTATGAAATCCCAATATTTTAGTCATCTAACTGCATATGACCATCACTATCACATACAGTAATAATTTTCAAAACAACTTGAGCCCTTTTTTGAAAACCAATTACATTTCCTTTAACAAGCGAAATCAGGTTATCATAACAAACAAAACTCAGCATACATATATAATCAATGCACAAACACCATATAGACTATAACTCACTACACAAAATCAGTTAAGTAACATCATAATATTCATCAAGAAATGAAACGATAATTAGATAACCATTTTACAAAAATGACATCTGCATATCCTTTGATCAACATTTCAAATCACTATTACTCAATCAAAATCACTCCGCTTATCACATAATATTTCACCTAACATTTGCATAACCACTATAGACATTTTACAAATTCACTCATTAATACGAACAATTTTCAATCTTATCAATATCACACTTAGATATTTGAGAATCATGTAACATGAAACACAACATACTTATAACAGACAAATATGAACACAACTTAAAACCCCTTTTGAAAAGCACAGAAGACCTATTAGATTATTTACTAAGCAAACTCGAGTTATCAAAAAAAACAAAACTCAACACATATGTACTAAGTCTGCTGACACACGTTTTTTCAAACCAAATTTAGCACATGAATGACCTAAACCTCATAAAAAACCAGTAACCATTATTGAATCAAGTATTACAGAAAATGATGATTACACATATCTTAAAAAACACACTGAACAATAGCAATCCGCAACATACATATATTTCCACAAGGTACGAATGAGTCACTTCCAAGAGACATATAGACTATGACAACATACAAGTCACACTCACTACAAAAAATCAGTTATGCATTCAAACAAAAACATTATAATATTTGATATTTCACAAAATCGCATCTACTTATCCTTTTATTAACATTTCAAATAACTATTAGTCAATCAAATTCTCTATGACTAACACATAATATTTCACCTATAACATGTACATTAGGCGGGACACTATAGCAAATTCACAAATCCATTCATACTCTAATATTTGATAATCATATACATTGAAAACTAATATAATAACATTACTTGCTTCATACTTTAAAGAGTTTTATACAGAGTAGCTTAAAATCCTTTTAAATACGGCGTTTGAAGGAAACTTGAATCCCCTTTTGAAAAAGTATTACTCCTCTTGGTTAAATATTTTGCAAATAAAATGTTTAAAAGCGTCACAAAAAACACAGGGTATATTTATTTATTTTGCAAAATAACATCGAAAGCCTCACAATAAGGTCCATATAACACACATAGTAAAGCACGGTCATTCACCATACTTTTGCATAAAAATTAAACACATAAAGACCAATATTAACCTCCAATAAAACCATTAAACACTTTTTTTTACAACCTTTTTGTGATAAGATTTTTAGAGACCAAAACCCTTACATAAACAAAGTATAAAAATACACAGTTTGTGATGAGATATTGAACAATTTTTTTTTTTTTTTTTTTTTAAAAAACCCCCTTGTTTATTTGACAGACTAACAACTTCCATTAAAAGACACTTTCGATTTTTTATAAACCCCTCCATAAACCTCTGTTGTGACACCTATAAATTTTACTACAAAAGATAAGTTAAACAAACCCCTCTCATTTATTATTATTAGTATTAACTTCCAAAACAAACACACAAGAAAAAGTAAATTTTATAAAAATGTTTTAAACCCAAACAAATACAAACACACTCTATAAAATACAGAGCAAGTCCCACAAATACAAACACCCTCACAATAAAACAGAGTATCTATAAACCTTGTACAACAACACACACTAGGTAACCCAAACACAATAAAATAAAATAAAATAAAAAACTATACAAACACACAGTAACGGTGTAAACACACATAGTTAAACAAATACTACAAAGCAAAAAGTGTAAAAAACAAACAGATAAAAACAGAGTAAATTTCACAAATATTATTTTGAAACCCAAACAATTAAAAAAAAAAAAAAAAGTACACACAGTGAAGGTGTAAAAAAACACACAGAGAATTAAGCATAAAAAGAAGGAAGGAAGGCTCACATCATACTGATGAGGGTCTCTGTTCCCAACACCAACCAAGAAATGGTTTGCTTTTATCAAAACCTTCCTCCCAACCGACCCCAACCCACTCCTCGCCGGAGTTCTCAACTTCTTCGCCGCCGACGGCACCAACGGCACCATCACCGGCGGCGGAGGTGTCACCAAAGAAAGCTTCTCCAGCTCTTTCACCGGAGGAGCGTTGACCGGCGGAGGTGCGGTGGTTTGACCACCGTGACCAGACATTGTTGTTTGTTTTTTGGTTTTTTTAGAGAGAGAGAAAAGAGTTTTTGTGTGTGTGAATAGTGTGTGGAAATGGTGAGTGATGGAGTGGGTTTATATAGGGAATGAGGAAGGTGAAGGGTAAAAATGGTATACAAGGCTCAAAATATTTTCCTTTACAAAGGGTGTGGTGAATATGAGTTACTTTTTGAATTTTTTTGACCCTTTTACCCCTTTTTTTGTCCCCTTCTACGGAATAAAGATATTTTTACCCGGTATTTTTGGGTTTTTTTTTTTTTTTTTTCTTTCTATTTATTTATAATTTTTTCATATTCTTTTGCTAGTTTTTGGTCACTTGACTCAAACCCTTTTATTGTTTGATTTTTATTAGGGTATCAGCAATGGTCACGGGAAGGTCGCGGTATCGTACGGGAACACCGCCGCAGGTAACGCGGTACCGCACGGGAAGCAATGTATAATTCGAACGTTGGAGGCTTTATTTTGGACCGTTGAAGGCTTTAACAGTTACCTTTTTTATTTTATTTTTATTATTATTATTTTTTTTGAGTATATACCGGAGATGAAGTGTCGCAGGAGGAGATAGAAATGGATGAAGAAGAAGAAGAAGAAAAATATCAGCCAAAATAATTATAATAGATTTATGGGCTTGAAAAAGGGATGGGCTTCTAATGGGCTTAAATTATTTCAAGTTTAAAAAGATTTTTTTAGAATAACTATAATAGATTTTTAGCCAAAATAGATTTTTTAGTTTTTAATGATTTTTTTTAACGGATTTAAAAAAAAATAAAAAAAAAAATGAAGTGAGTGATGGGAGTGTGGTGCCACAAGTGATGCCAACAAAAATATGGGTGAGGGATGGAAAAAGTGGGTGAATGATGTGGCATAAGAGGATTGGTTGGGAGTGAGAGATGGGGGTGTGGTGTCACAAGTGTTGCCAACACCCTAGACCCGTGTAATGTAATGGAAGGCATTATCAATTCGTGATTGGCCTTTATCACGTGTGAACCCCATTATGCTTACGCCTCTTTGTGTATTAGTGGGTTTTCATAAAACTAGTAATAATGGTGACCGCAGGCGATCGCGGTCATTACTGTCAACTCTTCGATAAAGCAGTTTTTACTCTTTAATACCTTCTGCATGACCAAATTAGTGTAATAAGGCGACCACGATTACCAAAAAAATATATACCTCACTTAAATACAAAAATACCCCACACAAATTTAAAAATACACACTCACACGCAACCCTTCATTTTTTTGTGCAAATCACTCGGTCGCTTGGGCGACCAACCCATCATCTTTTTGGGTGGGTGACGCATTCAATGGACCATGCATAAAGGGCGCGTTTGCGTCTACGACCAATGTGTGGGTCGACCATTCATTACTATGGGTGTAAATAGTGTGGTGGTTTGTTTTACCAAATGTGATGCTCACTTTATTGTGTATGTGAGTGTATTGTTATCATTATGTTGTATGTTTGTGTGGTGGGTTTGGCAGTCACCACCATGAAATGTAGTGGTTGGGTTGGTGATGTCTAGGGGTGTAATCGAGTCGAGTATTGACAAGCTCGAGCTCGGCTCGACCTATAATACTCGAGCTCGGCTCGATTACTGAAACTCAAGCTCGAAACTCGACTCGGCTCGGCTCGTATATATTATAAAAAGATCAAGTTTGTGTAAAAAGCACTTAAAAAACCACTCACAACATGATTAGCACCAAAGTTTATCAAAAGGTAATAGTCTACAATTTTCAGTTTCCAGATCTGGATTCAAACGTATATGGCATTCATATCTTAAACAAATAAAAACATTATATAAGAACTAAAGTAGGTACAATAAATAAGAACAATAGTTACCAAGAGTCTACGGTGGATAATGAATTCAAACTTTTGATTGGTTAATTTAGAGGGTTGTGGTCAAGTTGTAGAAGGTAAGAGAAATGTAACGTCGTCACAAACAAGCATAGTGTATGGTTGGTGTAAAATTGCTTTAGGATTTTTTTTTAACTTTTACTTTATATATGGACAATGAAAAGTAAATATATGTGTAAATAAAAGGCATATATGTAATTTTACAAAAGCTCGTTAAGGCTCGCGAGTTTTACGAGCCGAGTAACTTAAAATTCGAACTCGGCTCGACATCTTACACGAGTAGCTCAAGCTCGACTCGTTTAAAATCGAGTCGAAGAGTATTTTTCAAGTCAATCTCGAGTTGCTCGTGAGTTGTCTCGGCTCGATTACACCTCTAGTGATGTCGCAGTGATGAGTATAATGACCATTAGACTAGTAATAATAACACCGCATAAGACGCATCCAAGACCATCAAGGTGTGTGCTTAATTATTAAATTCATCTCACACAATGCGTCTTTGTATAATTTTGTGCACAAGTCGGTCGTTCAGACGACCGACTTCTTTTTCTCTCATTTTGTGGGTATGAGTGTTTTGTGGGGTATAATTGTATATAAGTGAGTATATTTGGGTGGTGATATTAGTTGTGTTATTACACTATGTTGATGGTGGCATTAGTTGAAGAAAGAGAAACTGATGTAACATTAAGTTGAGGACTTGAGGCTAGTGTTCGTTGTTACAATTACCACCGGCTTACCCTCATCCTTATACAATTTCTATCTATGATTTGAAATTAAAGTAACATTTTATTTGTTTTCTTTAAGTTTCAGTTGGTTGAAATTATAACTTTTTCATTTTATTGGTCAAATTAATGTTGTTTTATAAGATTCTATTATGTTTGATTTTTAACTCAAAATTTGTGATATATTATAAGCGGCAACTCTTTTTGAAGGAGTTTCCTTGTTTTTGAGTGTTGGTAGAACTGTCTGCATCATTAACATATCGCTTATGATCATGCATATGAGCGTGATTGGGTAGTGGCATTGTTGTTTTACATTGATCTCTTAGGGACAAAACGAGTTTCAAATCGATACCAAACTACCAACTTATGATGTAGTTCTATATTCAAAAATTGGGCAGTAGCATGTGATATGATTCTCGTTGCTTTCATTTTTGGATATGCTTCAATTCCATCTATCATTTAGGTTATTGCCAACTCGTAAATGATTTTTTTTATTTGATTTTAATTAGAATAACATGTGATTTTTGTTATTCATTTTAAAACACCATACTCAACAAATTAGTATGCACTTATGTTCCTTGTATATCATTACACATATGATTTTGATTGCATTGTGGTCAATGTTCTGAAAACCGTTGAACCCGAAACTAGATCGAAACCGGTTTGACAATTCTGTAGAACCGTAGAGGGGGGGTGAATACGGTTTCTTCGGCTTTTTAGATGTTTAAAAACTTTAAGCCAAAAAGAAAACCAAATGGTTGTACAAACAATCCAACAACCACTACTACAACCAAAGTATATAAAGCAAGTAAATAGCACAACGATATATACTGGTTCGGGATGGGGGTTTATACCATCCGTATGTCCAGTTGCGAATCCGCGACTCCGATACTATTCACTAGTATAATCCTTTCGGTGGACTATAAACCGTTACAATTCACTCCACCAATATTCACCAATATTGATGCTCACAAAGAAGGAGTTACTCACCAACGGTATTCCGCCCTCGGAAACCACCCAAAAGAATCTCACGATTCGACTTTACCTAAGGATCACAAAGATCTCTACCAAGACTTCCACCCGGAAGTATCAAACCCCAACTAGATCCCCAATGATCTAGGCTTTGTCACCAAGACACAAGACTTCCTTTACAAACAATTGAATGAATGAATGAATGTTTGTTCAATCAAGTCCTAACCTAACCTAGAGACTCAATTGTAGTAGAAAGGGTAAAGATAGAAATACCCTCGACACAATCACAAGAGTGGATTAGGTTCTTGTGATTCTTCCCTCGCAAAGATATGTGTTCTTTCAAAGATGTTAGTATGAAAATCAAGAACACAAGATTAGAGATAGAGAGATTTGAAAGTGTTTAGAGAGAAAGAATAATGGCAAGAGGTGAGGAATACAATAGGCAAGGGTGGTATTTATAGGCCAAGAACCCAAACTTGGGAAATTTTACCGAGGCCGGCGCGTCACCCACGCGTCAACGCGCGGGCAGCGCGCCAGGCGTCTGTAACTTTTCCCCAAGTGTTGGGTGTTTGGATCTTAAAAATATCTATCCTTGTTAAACCCCCAATTGTACTTCACACTAAACCTTGACATTAATCATTCTAAGGTTTACCAACTCAAATAGCCAATTTGGAAATCATTTGTGAAGTGCTTAAAGAGAAACCAAATTACCAAGGGTTTAAAGTGTAGATTGGGTAATCTAGAAGGGGTAGAAGTGTATCTCCTCATATGGCATAGAAAAGAGAGAAAGAATATGCCAAGAAATATTCCAATGCTTGGGGGGAAAGAATGTGATGTAGGGTTGAGATGAAATGGTTTGAATTGGATGGCTAGGATCAAAGGGAGCCTCCCTTGGTTTTTCAAACAATTTGGCATGTGGAGAATGTGGATGGATGAGATGATCTCATTAGAAATGGATGGCTAAGATCAAGTATGCCTAGGTTAGGGTTGAAGAGGATATTCCAAGGAATATGCTTTGCTTAGGGGGAAAGGAGAAATGAATGGTTGAGATGATTTCATTATTGGATGGATGAGATCAAAGCCATGTGGTGGTATAGATAGGAGAGATTAGATGGATGGTTGAGATGAGTTTAGTTTGAATTCAATGGCTAGGATGAAACCCATGTGATGATATAGAGATGAGGAATTGGATGGATGGTTGTGATTTGTTGTAATTTGAAATCAATGGCTAGGATGAGAGGAGCCATATTAGGGTTTCCAACAATTGCCATCTGTTGAAAATGAAGGGTTGGGATGTGTTGTAAGAGAATGGATGGTTAGGATGTAGTGTGTAAGGGAATATGTAAGGGTGTAAGAGATTGTGTAAGAGAATATTTGATTTGGATATGATTGGTTTTGTCTTATGCATAAATGGGATTAAGAGAGGATTAAGGCATAATCTAATTGTCATTAAGAAGAAAAGGTTTAGACAATTAAGATTATAAGTTGAGAAAATCATAGGTTACTTATAAGTTCAAGTAACACAACGTCGAGAATCCATAGTTTCATATCTCGTGACTTTCCACGACTCGACGTTCTCAACTAATACCTTGGTTCAAACAAGTTAAGTGCTTTGCCTTGATGTAAAGTATAACCCAAGTGGGAAAGGATGCGTTTACGCAAAGTGATCTTTGACTTAGTTTGACCAATAAGGGAGTAAACCCGTTACGTAATTAGAGAAGACGTAAGCACGGGATATGAGCATATGGATGCTTCAACACAATGTTATGTGAAATATACAAGCTCCCTAAGTTTAGAAAAGCCTTGGCTAGAGGCGATAGTTAGAAAACATGAGTTGGTGTTTTCCCGTAAATGGGTGTTTTAAAAGTAGGATCTCTCAAGTCTCAAAACTCGTTTCGAGTGTTCTCAATTAAGCACATAACATATTCATACCTGTTTTGAAAGATCCACATTTGTCGGGTACGGGGAAAACCGACTTTCAAAATTCGCCCGGAACCATACAGACTCCTGGCGTGTCACCCGCGCGTTGACGCGCGGGCAGCGCGCCAGGAGCAGACATTGGCTCCGGCGATTTTGAGCTAACGTTTGTTATTTTATGTGTTTCGATGGTTCGTTTGTAATCATTAAAACATAAAGAGATCTTGATCATGTTGCCTCAACAATCTCCCCCTTTTTGATGATGACAAACAAAAACCGAAAGCAAATAAAATTACCAAACTTAGCGAAGACAAAGCGCGCCTTTGATGTAGCTTTGCGTCTTGACCTTTGCCTTGTAATTTGGTAAAGCCGAAAACATCACTTGAAAGGTCTTCACACTTCTTGCTTTCTTTCTCCCCCTTTTGTCGAATCAAAAAGGTGGGACTTCCATTGGAAATGGGAAAGTGGCTAGTTTCAATAGTACCCGAACGTGTTCCCCCTTGAACATAGCTCCCCCTAGATCGTTGCTCCCCATTGTTTCAAGGCGGGGATCCATGGGTCAAGAGTCTCACCTTTGCGGTGACCTAGCTACACATAGAAATCACAACATGCAGCCAACAAAGAAATCCTCACATGTGAAAGTTCCAAAATGGGTTAGGTTACCATTTGGAGACTTGCAA
Organism: Artemisia argyi; assembly: GCA_030686995.1. Classification (NCBI taxonomy): domain Eukaryota; kingdom Viridiplantae; phylum Streptophyta; class Magnoliopsida; order Asterales; family Asteraceae; genus Artemisia; species Artemisia argyi. Next base: position 44,767,265 of record CM060685.1, on the reverse strand, counting down.
CATGGGTTAGTCCACATTATAACAATAAGTATATTTGTGTCCAAGATGACTCCATAATCCAAATGTTGAGCACTAAATAAAAATAGAGATGATTCAAACATGATTTTCTCATATAAGCCATAATACATTTTATATCACATAGAAAAGCATAAAACATACAACAAAGACAATTCCTAATACAAGCTAGAGACACGAACTACAACACCTTATACAAGCATAATATTAAACACATATAATGAAGGACATACAAGAAGAACATCATTCTATCCTATCATATTTTATTCATACAAGCTTGTGAGAAGACCAAGATTGTTACAACTAGAGCAAGTTTTTACTACTTCACTCTTCATCCTTTTCTTGAAGAAACACCCTTGAGATATCTTTAAGGAGGGCAGTCATTATCAACATGTCATTTTTATTTATTTATTTATTTATTTTATTTTTTTGAGTTAGAGCATGAGGTATGGTAACTATTTTTGTGGTTAAACTTTAACCTTTTGCAAGTTAAGGGGGAGGTTACCATACCGGGGTCCAAGGTTAAGAGCTTGTTAACGAGCTAGGTGAAGCACTTAACGCCTTGTTAAAGTGTTTTCTAATTAAAAAAAAAAAAAAAAAAAAAAAAAAAAAAAAAAAAAAAAAAATCACTTCTTCCCCCTAAATGAAATGTTGTTTTTATAAATTGTTATTTGGTTAAAATTTGGTTATGATAATGGGGTTTTTTGGTTAAAGTTTAGGAGCTGATGTGACGCTGTGGCAGTGGGTTAAAGTTTAACCCCAAGTTACAATACATGTGTTGCTGACGTGACACTGTGTTAAAGTTTAAAATTAAAATGTTAAAGTTGATATGACATTGCCGTATCACTGTATTAAATTTTAACTTGAGTTATGATTGCTAATGCTCTTAGCATAGCCTTAAAATGTTTCGGTCAATAAAATGTCTAGAAAAAAGTCACAAGTTCAAAAGGAATCATTGTTTGCTCATAAAATTTTGGCATGGGTTATATTAACGGGGGTACTTTTTTTATTCTAACGGGGGTTTGACTTTTTTGGCATTTTGTGACTTTTTTTTTTTTTTTTTTTTTTTTATTTTTATAATTTTGTTTATATCAAAAAGCTATAAACCTGAAAGTGCGGAACAGAAAATATAAAGTTTAATAAGTCAAACTGTTAAAACTGTCAGAAATACGGAACAGAAACTGGGCTACGCTGGAAAATAATAGGGGACAAAGGGGAGACAAAAGGACTGACACCTTTGTCCCCCCGTCTTTACAGGGCATCCCAAAATTTTACATTGGAATACCCAACTCAAAAGAGATGGTCATTTTCATTCTCACGTTTTTGGGAAAGGGTAAGAGTACTATTCTGTCGCAATATGTAATGGGACCTCATACCTTACACATATTTCACTTTTGGTAAAAAAAAATTGAGCAAACACTTTTGGAGTTTTGGTAAATAAAATTATGAAAAATACAAATAAGCACGGTTGTTGTTTGTTAACCCACAAGGCCATAATGCTTATTTAGCCATATCAACTTTCTATTGGTTTTTTTTTTTTTTTTTTTTTTTTTTTTTTTTTACATTATCATCAAAGGGTTGACATTTGAATCGTGTGACAATCAAAAAAGTAATCCATCCTCTTTCATATGAAATACATATGCTAGACTAAAAAGTGAACCCTCATTATTGAAACTAAAAGAATGTTACCCAGCTTCTTTGAGATTTATGCTTTTAGTTCGAGGTTGGTTAGCGACATGTTTAGAAGCTTGGGTCGGCTTGTTTAATGATAGTTTCAAATGAAATAAAGCTCGACGACTCAAGCTCGTCTTACTAAATACAATAGGTTCGAAGTCGTTTTTTCTAAATCTAAACTTGTCTATCTATAAAAATACATGAGTGCATATATGATTATAAGTAATGACATGTATAAACGCATGTACTTTTAGGCTTGTTTACTCTCGCTAACTTAATTGAGCTTTACGTATAAGCTTTTAGACTCGAGCTTATTTATTAAATAAGCCTAAAAAAAGCTCGGGCTTAAGTTTTTTAAAGCTCTACTTGGTTTAAACTTTGACCGAGTCGATGCAAACAGTTAACGATCGGCTTTGGATAGTTAATTTACAACCAAAAATTAGTGACTTAATTCGGATACCCGATTAATACATTTGCAAATAGTACCAAGGTCCAAAAGTGGTGCACGACAAGGTAGTGGGAAGACAATGAAGATGTGTGGTCTATATACCACCAACATGTAATTCTGTGACGCATAAAAATGGGACGACATATTTGTACAATTGTCCTTTTATATTGCATGCTATGGCCATTTACTCTTTATCACGCTCCATGCACAAATACAGTCGGCACACCCACTAACACAAACCACCTCTCATACAGAAATGTTTGCTTTTTACAGTGCTTGTTTTATTTGACAATATAAATATAAATACAATATAAATATAGTACAATAATACAAAGAGTGTGTGTGTTTGAATTGTGATTGGGCTACCCATCATGGTGTGATAAGAATTAAGATAAATATTTTTGTATAATTGTGATGTGACCAAAACGAGTTTAATGATATAGTATTTCTCATTAAATAAACATTCGCGTAAATGAATTTTGCTAGAGAAAAAAAAATGTTTTTCACCAACTTGATAGATTTTAAAAGTGGTTTTTCACCAGCTTAATCGGTTTAAAAAAATGTGTTTGTTTTTTTCCAAATAGAAGAGTTTATAAGGCTGCATTTTGATATAAAATTTTTTACAACATTTTACTAAGCCGCTTAAATAATCATAATATCAGTCATGAAAAGGATTCTCATCACGTGAAGTCGGCCTTTCACCTATCCACGTGTGGTGACCCATTATAATTATGCGGGTCACCTATTTTCATGTTCAGTTCTATTTGAGAGGATACATATAACCTATCCATTTATAGTTCTTTCTCAATTAATAAAATTCTTTAACAACACAATATCTAAAAAGCGTAACAATTAAATTATTAGTTTTACAGCACTATATCCACTACGTCTTTGCTTTAACTATAAAGTTCGAAACGTTTTGTTTTGGGGTTAATTTTTACTCAAATTTATAGAACAAATATATGAAATTAAAGTGAGGGTAAATTTGGAACTTAAATAGATAGACTAGGCATGTAGGAATCACTCGTGCTATAGCCGTGTGAGACTAACTTGGAGGTTACGCAATTTCTTTTTGTTTTTAATTTCCAATAAATAAAAGAGGTAAAAAAAAAAGTTTGAATTTGACATAAAAGTTATATTTCTTCTTTTTCATTCATATAGCTACAATATTATATAACAAGACATTTACTATCTTCAATGTTTTAAAAACCAGTTTTTGAATCGACCCGGTTAAATAATCGGGTCACTAGGTCGAATAGTTGGGTCAACCCAATTTTCCATTTAAATAGATTGAAACAGTTCGGCTCACCGTTTACTTACAAAACTTTTAATATTGATACTAAACATACGTAAAACCTAAAAAATTCAATACGATCACATGTTAGGTTTTTAAAACATATGTTACACAATACAAATTACATACAATTCAATGAGAATACAAATTTTAAACATAAAAACAACATTATTAATCACCACGATCAATCAAGACTTATCAAATATATTTTGTATAATAAAGTTATAAGAAAAATATCAAATACGGTCGACTTTGATGAACTGGGTTCACTAGGCTCACATGAAACTCGGTTTTCAAGCCTCGAAAAACCGGTTCATTTTGACAAAAAATGGATCAACCGGCCGGGTCGAACCGGGTTTCAAAACACTGACTATCTTAGACCAGGCATAATTGTCATCTTTTCCTTCACTTCTACATCAATGCCACCTCATCATTCAACAAATCATTATTCTCCTTATCTTTTAGCTTTAATGGTCACCACTTTAGTCATCTTCAAAAGATACCTCACTAATACAAACATACCCAACAAAATACTACATACACACTCACAAAAAAAATAATAAAAATAATAAAAATAAAAATAAAAAATGATGAGGGTGGTTACCACACTCTCTTTTTTTTTTCCTTATGTCATGCGTGATGGGGAAAGTCTTAGGACTACACACAATAGAGGGTGAGCCATCACCCCACCCTCACCCTTAACTGTCACGTGCCACCCTCACTGTGGGAGGCAGCCGTCACGCGCGGCCAACACACAAAAAGAGAGAAATGGTGACCACCCTTACCTTTTCGTGTATCGAGGGAAAAAAAGGAAGAACGGCTACCCCCCCCCCCCCAATCACTTTTAGTTAAAAGAAGAAGAAGAAGAAGAAAAAAACTAAACTTTACCATTTTATTACCTATAAACACCCCAGAACCTTAACATTTTTATACACAACTTCTCATTCTATTTATATAATTCTCATTCTATTTATGCTCTTCTACAAAATGTACCAACAAACACTCTAAAAATGAAAACCCCAAAACGTCGACAACAGACGCTCAATACCCAAATTCAAATTTCTGTCTCGGATCCTACTCCATCGGTAAACTTTCGAGTCCCATCGTTTGTTTACGGAAACCAACAATACCAAACCCACTATTCATCGCTCCACAACAATATCCACAATACAGAAACCCACAATACCTACAATACGATTCAAATGTTGGCGGTTCTTCACAACAAAATATTGGCGGATCTTCATCACAACCTCCACCTATGTCATTGTCTCCCATTCACCGGTTTAATTTTGATGATTTTCCAATATACTCTTCAATTTGAATCGTATATGCCTAATATTGTTAATGAAGGTAACCGATGTTCGAGCCTACGATTCGCTAAACGGAAAATGGAAAAATATGCGTCCTAAAGTGTCTCAATTTTGTGGAGTGTATGATAATGTCATGTGGAGGGCGGGCTAAGGTGGAGCCGGATACAGGCATTAAACCAAAATGGCACTCGAAGAATATCGTGCTAAATATGGAGGACCTTTTACACTTCTTCTCGTGTGGGAGGTTTTGAAAGATTCTCCGAAATGAAAGGAGGTAGAAGTTCCAAAATTTGAAAAAGCGAAAAATGAAAAGTTCAAGAGATACAAGTCACTGGAGTCTAGTTCATTCAATACAGTGCAGTCAAAAGAGGGTAGTTTTATTCTCAATGTGGAGGTTGGAGATGAGGCAGAAGAGTGGGTGCACGTAGTTCGACAACCAATGGGCAGGGACAGAGCTAAGAAGAAAGCGGCGGCATCATCGGCATCGTCTGCAGCTGACACTGACAAAGCGTTGGCTAGGTTGATGGAACTGGATATGCAAGTCAAATTGAGTCGTTTCTGAAAATGAAAAAAAAAATATTGTGTTGCCTTTTTGAAGATCGAGAGGCAGGAGATGGAAATGGAACAAGAGAAGATCGAAATAAAGCGACATATGTTGGCCATCCAAGAACACAATCAACAACAAGAAAATAAACTCTTCTATATTAGCCCTATTGATTGCTTGAGTGGAATCTAACTCCAAAGGGTGATGCAGATATAGGAGGCGATCAAGGTGAAGTGGAATTTACAATATTATTTTACCTTTTTAATTTCGTACGTTAAGGTTTTTAGTTATCATTGTATTATTTTTAATTTATAAATAAATAAGTTTAATTTAGTTTTAATTAGATTTGTTGAAAAAAATGGGTTTGGGGTGAGGTGAATGGTGACAATTGTGTCTGAAAAATAAACGGATTGGTGTTGTGTTGAATGGTGATGTGATATTAATTTGGCAGTGAAGTTTATGGTGATCATTATGTCTAGTCTTAATGGTGGTGGCTCTTGAAAAGAAGGGTGAGGGTGATGGCTCACCCTCCATTTCATGCGACCTTATGGATGTGATATTAGCTTATTAGTGAAATGACAAGTTACAAAAACAAGCTAGCTATAGACTTCGTTCAACAACAACTTTTGATGTTTAACCAAACTCTTTCAATATTTGTTTTCATTCAACACACCAGTCGAACAATAAAAAGTTCGTGTACGTTTATATTATACTATCAAAATTCAAAATAGAACATGTATTTATACGGACCATTAGGTCTCTTGCGAAACTTAGCGAACAGAAAATTCGGTGTTCATGCTACCTTTCTATATCATACAACCAAAAAGAAATAGGGAAAATGATAAAAAAAAAATACATTGAACTTGAACTTTTTTCCATTGTATGTTGCCAACAATTTTTTTTCATTGTAACACAAAACTTGATATTTTTTGCTATTGTATGTACTAAGCGTCGCATCGTTAGTCCTTTACACTAACGGTCGTTAGTAAATAACTTTAAATTCCGTTTTCTTCCGATTTGACACGTTTTCATCCGTTTTCTTACGTTCACCCGGTTTTTTACGTTTTCTTCCGTTTTTTATGTTTTCACCCGGTTTTTTACGTTTTCTTCCGTTTTTCAACCTTTTCGTCCATTTTTTTACGTTTAGGCCCGTAAACAAAATGGACGAAAACGTAAAAAACAGAAGAAAAAGTAAAAAAACGGAAGAAAACGTAAAAAAAAACGGGCGAAAACGTAAAAAAAAGGGCGTAAACGTAAAAAAAATGACGAAAACGTAAAATAACGAAAGAAAACGAAAAAAACGGGTAAAAACGTAAAAAACCGGGTGAAAACGTAAAAAAACGGGTGTAAACATAAAAAACGGACGAAAACGTAAAATAACGGAAGAAAACGAGAAAAACCAGATGAAAACGTAAAACAATTGGGCGTAAACGTAAAAAACGGACAAAAAGGTTAAAAAATGGAAGAAAACGTAAAAAAACGGAAGAAAACAAAAAAAAACCCGATGCAAACGTAAAAAAAACGGGCGTAAACGTAAAAAACGGACAAAAAGGTTAAAAATGGGTGAAAACGTAAAAAAAACGGGTGTAAACGTAAAAATGATGGACGGAAACGTAAAAAAACAGAATAAAACGTAAAAAACCGGGTGAAAACGTAAAAAAGCGGGCGTAAACGTAAAAAAAACGGACGAAAACGTAAAAAAAACGGACGAAAACTTAAAAAAATAGGGGAAAACATAAAAAACGGGCGTAAACGTAAAAAAACGGACGAAAACGGTAAAAAACGTGTAAAATCGGACAAAAACGTAAGAAAACGGATGCAAACGTGTAAAATCGTAAGAAAACGGATTTCAAGTTATTTACTAACGACCGTTAGTGTAAAGGACTAACGATGTGGCGCTTAATACATACAATAGCAAAAAATGTCAAGTTTTGTGTTACAATGAACAAAAAAAATAGTTGGCAACATACAATGGTAAAAAGTGTCAAGTTCAATGTATTTTTTTATAATTTTTCGAAAGAAATACTCAATAGTCGTTCTATTAATCTGATGTTAGTAAAATCAGTTTACTATATGATGTTATCCAAATATAAAGTTAGAAATATTGTCCAAGTAAAATTCAAATTTATAAAGAGATACACACATCATGTTCTTAATAAGTCGTATCTCACTTCGATTCACACCATTTGAATGAGTTGTAGCAGTTTGTTTTGTGATATTAATGCATGTGTAGTGCTTGGTTATCGATATACAGAATACTTGATAGTTGATCACTGGATTCAAAATGAGCATCTACATCTCTTAACCAAACACTTGGCATTTGACATCGAGTCGACTGAAATTTGGTCGATGAGGAGGGTTCACGTTATCAAGCATCAATGTTGTTATGTCAAATATACAAATATCTAATATGGTAGTGTCAATGGATATATATTGAGTGTTCATGGTTTTGATTTAATTGGTAGTGTCATCTTTTGAACTTAACTCTATGTTTACTCTTTAATAGAATATTTAGCAGTTCACAAAATTCTTGTGAGCAGCACTATCACCATGATAGTGTTAACGACGATATTGTCAAGTCCGACTACTAAAAAATTGTTATAAACACCAAACATTCTCTAAAATTTTGACCGTATGTCAAAGTTGGAGTTTCCTATTTTAAGTATAATGTTTTTACTAAAAGTAATTTGTTATTTCTCATGATGGTGTATAGGTTATTCAAGAACTTCTACATTAACATAGTTTCTCCCAAACCATGCCAAAATATAAAAAGTTATAATCAAATTATAAACGAATCGATAGAAAAGACCAATGTAAAAAAAAAACACCTACAATATACTCATAAAAAAATACCCTTAAAAGAATTTGTGATGTTCGTGTAACTAAACGGCTTTTCTGTTTTTTCATTCTTCTATGAAAAAATATTAGAAAAGTAGAGTATTTATCACCAACTAAACACACTCTTAAAATACTTGTTACGAAACGGAATTTTAGTTAAAGTTTGATGAAAATCCAGAATCCTTGACCAATGAAGGAGAGAAGAAACTATCAAAACATTAGAATGGAAAGTGTTACCCATTCCGTTCAAATAAAATATTCATCTTTTTATTTTGCAATATCTCAAAATAAATGTTCGTGTTATAACCAATCAATAATGATTTTAGTAAGTAGAAATGATATTTGATTAGTGATAAGTATAGTTTGTGAGACTTTTATAAACTTTGTGCAATATAAAAGTAAACATCTATTTTGAGAAATCTGACTAAAAAAGGAATTGCTAGTTTATTGATCGAAATATCAAGCAATATGTCATGTTTGGGAGCTACACAAGAAATAAGCCACATTGCTAGTACAATTGGTGTCTGCAAAAATTTAAAAACTAAAATAGAAAGTTTTAATAAAATTATTTATCGGAAAGGGAAGCACGAGCCACGGGTGCAAAATGCATCTAACAAAAAGGGCCCCACCAACCAAACTAAAAATGATTAAGTGTGTGTTTTGAGCCGTTGATTGGGCCATGATGAGAAATTCATTAACGAATGAAATTCCACAGAGTGATCTATAAATACTTGAAATCCTCACTTACTCGCACTTTCACTTTCACTATTCCACACTTTCTTCTTCACTACTAAAAACAAACTAAAAAAATCGTCATGGTGAAACCAGCGTACAAGAAGAATAACAAATAGATAACATGAAGGAAATGCTCGTTTTGTCCCGCTAGATATCATCTAGATAAGATCTGGAAGCATGAGTATAACTGTGAGGTAGTAACTAACTGAAATTATCGATGTATCTACTTATTTAATGATTTGTGTGTACTTAATTCGTTATGTATTTGTTTGATGAGACCTTTTTTTGAATTTTCTGCAGTTTAATCCAAAGTTTCAAAGGATCTTCGGTAGACTGGCTCCGGTAGCCAGTGGTGCTCGCCGTTAGTTGATCAATTCTGTTATGGTGTGGATTATGGTGATGTCAACTGATAATAGTAGTAAATAAAGACTTACCTAATTCACATCATTTAAAAAAAACAAACATAACAAAAAACAAAAAGATTAGTTTAAGTGTGTTGTTCAAGTTTATTTCCTACTGTTCTTACGCTTTTCTGATACGGTGGATCAAGTGCTGGATGGTTAGGTTATTGCGTTTATTTTCGTTTTCATTATTGATATTTCATCGTCTTCGTTGGTTAGGGGAGTTTGTGATTGTGATAAAGATGATAGACTTGTTGATTTTTATGTGTTTAGAAGATAGATATACAAATGATAAGGAGTTACATGATTTTTTAGGATAATATTGATGCTACACATAATTGATTGATTTGGCGGATTAGAGATGCTGGTAGTATATCTTACTAATTATTCGGTTATTAGTTGTTTTGGATTATTGGATGGTTTGGGCTGATTCATTTGTCGTTGTGTAGTCTGGAGTTCATTAACTGATACTTGGCAGATTTCTGTTAGGGTTTTTCGGCAGTAGTAGCATTAGATGTAGATTTGTGTAGATTCTTATTGATGATATTCCTTCTCATTTTTCACCGCGTTTTGTTGCTTGTGGCTTAATACTAGTATGGAGTTTGCGTTGGTTTATTTTGGTTGATCGATGTTATTTGTTTTGCGCTGAGCTTTCTTGGTTGGCAAATTTAAGTCTTTTATTCCACTTTAAGTCTGCTGGGACGTTTTAGAAGTGAATGAATTCATTGTTTGGTAGATTTTTTGATTGTTTGTTTGGTATATCCATGGGAGTTTAGTTGTACGACTAGATAGCATCACGAACCCGGTATTAGTGCATGTAGGAAGTTGTTTTATAGTGCGAGGATCATTTTAAGATGATATCATACCTTTTTCATATTGTAATCACGTATTGTAAACCAAGGGGGATTATCAATTTTGTTCAATGTATATGCATATCGTATTTTTATCTTGTTTATCTAGTACTATACTACAAAATATATCAAAATGGGATGGTTGGGTCAGATAATGTAAGTCTCTTAATTTCTTACCTAACCACAATATCTCCATTGTAGACGTTGCAAATTGGTGGGCCAGGCTCTGCAATGAATTACAATAGATTATGTATAAACACCCAATATTTTTAGTTTTGGTCAGGTTGGGTTGAATAGCAGGCAATATATTGGTTGTTTTGTTCATCTTGTATAGAGATTTAATGCGACGAAAGATGCGACAAACTATGATAGTATAGCAAATCATGAGTATGTAGGCATTAAAATACAGTTTCACAACTTTCAGTCCATTTGACCCATCTTCCCTCTAGCTAATAACACATTCTCTGACCCATTTCACACGTTAGGGATGAACCCTACCCAGATCGACCCATTCATAAATCAGATGAGTCGGAGTTACCTCATATCAACTTGATTGTGTGCAAGACATTGAAATTATACCATGTTACTTTTTCTAGCATTTTGCCAAAGGAACAAAATATAAAAGGCGACTTCATGATTCAAACCATGACCTACATTTGTTATGACTTGTCACATATTGCGCTATCAATAGGCAAAAAAAATTTATTTGACTCGCAACATGCAAGAGTTATATGCATAATGCTGAGAAAATTGTCTTGAGCATTGTTCACTATAATTACGCTAATTTACAAAGGACCGAAAATGTAACCCTTTTACAATGGCTAACCAATATGCTACGGCATGTCACCATTGTTACATATTTTTATGCACATTGAAGGTAGGTCGGTGTGGTGGGGGTAAATAATGAGTCAAAAAGGGTATTATTGTCATTAGTACAAATGCCAATGCGACTGACCATAAATACTCTATCCAATCTTTATTTTGTGTATATGATTGTGTGTCATATAGCGTACAAATGTGATATTATTTAAATGATGAACTATTTGTAAGAATGTTTAAAATCGATGGGTTCTTTAAATCATTATGCATAGCGTGTGCGGGTGATAAATGTGAAAACACTATTAGAAGTATTAAATCCAGATGCCCTTATTCAAGCTAGCCAGTCCGGTGAAATTTGATGTCCCTTTGCCATATTTTTAAAAGGGGCCCTTTAACATCCGGATTTAAATATGTGTTAAAATAGTGAACTATAATTAGATTATGCATCTGTTTTTACATCAATCAAATGACACGTCCAATATTCTTCAAGTTTAAATAAATCTTTTATTCTTCTAAGTATAAATGTTAAGTTTTAAAACATTTTATAACGATTCATGAAGTTCTAGATACTTTTTTTATAAGCTAAGATGTCATGTAGGACTTTCTCAAAAAATATATCAGATGAAAACATTTGCTTTTCTAAAACAATATACAACGTTTACTTTCTCTAAAACAATAATCCCAGCTACAAATATAATTTTTCATAAGATATGTGTTTTGTTAAAAACTTTAAGAACAAAATAGTCTGTTCCACATAAGGATGGAGTTTAAAATCGTAAATAATAACGACAGAATCATTACATTTGAACTTTCATAAAAATTTAGTTAAAGAAAACAACACAATTTATGAGCCCCAGACACTTTTTTTAATTTCTTCCCCACAAAAATCCTTTACTCAATTTTTACAATTAAAGTAGAAACTTAAACTCGTCTTCCTTTGAAAACTTCAAGATTTTGATTCTTGTCAAAACCGAAGTACCTTTTTTTTTCAAATCATATGTCATCCTTAAAAAATGACTTTATACCTATAAGAAAGTCTTAAAAATCAAAGGCCCCGTAGAAATGGAGGCTTTGTACGGTTGATCGCACTGCACATGCTTAAATTCGACCATGTGTTCCAGTATTTGTAAATGTAAGATATTACATATATGGCTTTTACCTTCATATTTTTCTAGGAGTTCTCACCATCTCTTTTGTAGTATAAGTTGTCCAGCTTCTTAACAATAACAGATGAAGATGTGATAGTTGTAGGCATCTCTCACGTAATTTATTCAAGACATGGGGTTGTCTAGGGTGCATGGGCGGATCTAACTTGTAGGGAGGGTATGCAAGTGCATACCCTATTTGAAATTTAGTAGTGGAAAAAAATGATAATTTGAAAGGTTGGTACAAAATACATTATAAAATTATGAGTGCACACCCTATTAAATAATGGAAAATTATCGATGCATACCCATAGATTCCAAAGAAAGGAAAAAGGAGAAGAAAAGAAAAGCTTGACTGGTTATCTGGGTATGGAGGTTGTATGCTGAAGAAGAAGAACACCAAGTGGTCAATGACTTTTATGTTTTTACTTGGGCCAAGTAAAATGTAGGGTTAATTAGTTATAAGATTGAATCTTGAGTCCATTCATGTAACATCTTGTAAAAATCCTCAGTTATTAATAAACACTAATCACAAGTTAATTATGTATTACTGTTCACACACTCATTTTTAGGCAAAATTTAAAACTTTTGTTTACACTATGCAACTATGAATCAGTATGTGTTATGTGATTCACACCATTATGGAAACGAGCTACATGCGTACTACAATATTCGCAATTGTGTACAAATAAATCCTGGAATAGTTGTGATCACCCACACACCATAACACACTCACAAATCACACCACTGGGCCCCACAGTCCACACAGTGTGCCCACACAACCAATTTGAGCCCAATAACACCAAATGGGCATTAATAACACTTTAGCTCACTAAATAAACCCAAGATACACCAAACGGACCCTTATAATAGTACTTGGGCTCAAAGCAAGTTCTAAGCCCAATAAGGGCCCAAATGCACCAAAATAACTAATAACACACACGCCTAATCACGTTTACATTAAACGATTTAAATGAGAAATCCATACACACAAGGTACTAAATAAAATACACCACCCCATTGTTCACACTCCAAATAATCAAGAACACCTAATACATATAAATTATACGTATATATGCACAGTAAAATGATACCAAATCTTAACGAGCTCGAGTGATTCCTAAACACATCCTAAATTTGTCCCAATCACACCAAATGCAACCCAAAGTGTTCCAAATCTCACCAAATGAGATTAAAAACTCATTTTAGGTTCTCACAACTCACCTTGAACCTCAAACATACCCTAATGAATTCCTCTTGTCTCGTTATTTGATAAGTGCTCAAACACTCATCATTTTTTGTCTAATCTGAACTGCAAAACATACAAAAAAACACTCAGAAATGCATCAAAATACTAAAAATATTTCAAAATTGTGTTTTATATGTTTTAGATGCAAAATGAGCAAAAACAGGCGAAAAACGTACAAAGTTTGCAAAATTGACAGTTTCAGTCCCCCAACTTTCATAAAATTACAAAACTAGTCCCTGGATATTCAAAATATAGAAAATTATCACCAAAGGTCATTTTGAAATCATAAAATGTCATATTTAGTCCTTTGGTGAAAAATTGGAAAGTTTTGGAAATTTACGAAATTAGTCCCTGGAGTTTCAAACTTTGGCAGATTTGGTCCCTGGTGGGATAATTTTGAAAGAAAAAATCATTTTTATCCTTGGAAAGTCAAAATGTGTTAAAAATGGTCCTTGGGTAAAATATTTGTGGAAATTACATGTTTGGTCCCCGAAGTTTGGCAACTTGTCGCATTTGGTCCCCGGGTATTTCAAAATTGGAAAATCATTAATTATGGTCCTTGGGTTAATAAGAGGTGGCAAGAATGGTCCTTATACTACTTTTGGAAAGCTACAATTACAGCCCCTCATCTTTCACTAAATTACAAAAGAAGTCCTTATGGTTTCTACAAACTAAACAAACCAAACAAAACCAAACTATCCTAACCCACCTAAAACCAAAACCTGGTCCAGGCCCACAACACCCCCTTAGCCCAATCACCCAAACAGCCCACCACCACTAAAAACCTTACCCCGTTTTTTTAATATACCCCTCGTTGACCCCCAAAAGTCAAACAAACAACAATTCATCCCCCCCACTTGTTAGCAGCCTGCAACACCCAAACCCACACTCAACCCTCACCTCTGCTACTAATCCCATTCCATGTCCCCCCCCCCCAACTCTCATAATACATCCAAAACCCATTCAATGCCCACAAGTATTTCCAAGCAAACCCCTAGCTGCCAAAACAACTTTTCCCGCCTAAACCTATTCAAAGGCCAGGATCAACACAAAGCCATCCAAGGGCTGTGATTCATGTGGGAAAGTCAAGGAGTGCCTCTAGGACTTATAAAAGAAAAGAAAAAAATGGAAGAGAAGCAGTAGTTAGGAGTAGAATAGTTGTATTGTATTTTGTATGTCGAATTAGTAATTTTCAACAGTTCTAGTGTATTTCAAGCTTTCAAGATTGTAATTCTAGTATTCTAAATGTAGTATTAATCTTTTTAATTATCAATTCTAAAGTTTTAGTTGATTTTGAGTATTATGCAATTTCCTTTAATTTCAAAAATATCAAATATGTTGGTTGTTGTTTCCAGTTGTTATTTTGAACTCATTAAACTCACTTAAGTTCCTCATAAAGCTTCTGAAAGCTTTTTGAAACTTTGAACCAGTAGTAGTATGTAAACTCATAAAAAACTCAGAAAAATCAAATAAAATAGATATAAATTTAGAAACACAGGTTCTAGGTCAAGGGTTGTAAAGCAGAGGTGAAGGAAGAATGGAGAAGGGTTAGAGACCTCATGGGAGGTCAATAGGATTGGTTCTAAGTTTCTTGTTCTAGTTTTCAGCCTGGCTAAGCATTATTGTAAGCAATCCAATTTTTTTGCATTCACTGTTTGTAGGTTCTATTAATTGCTCAATTCAGTTATTTAAGCTTGTTTAATGTAAGTAACAGTTAAGGGTTCAATTTCATGGTTAAATCTTGTATTTGCTTTGTTAATCTGTCATTTCAGCTCAATAAGGGAGTGTTTGGATCTGCCTATCTAGCTTTTCTCTAGTTGTTGTTTTGTTGTATTTTTAGTGTACACATACTACATTAGGTGTATTTAGGTCTAATAAACCTTCAAAATCAGGTTCCAAGTGGTAAAAGTCAAAAATCCTTTTCAAAGGTTCATCACAGTCCACTGTTGGGACTGTGAGGATCCAATCTCACAATTTGGGTTCAAATCTTGTTCATTAACCTTCATTTAGTGTTAAAACAACATAACTAATCATAACAAGTTCATAAGGATCATTCAAAGTTCAAATAAGTCAAAGTTTAAGTTTTTCTCAAAAGTCAAAAGTGTATGTTTTCAGATTTTTCCCAAATTTGCATGAATTAAATAGAATTTTGTATAAGGTCTTAGGACTTGAATCTTGTTTCATTAGATAATCTACTAGCTCAGCTTTGTTTTCCCATTTTGATTGCATTTTTATGATTTTTCTCGTGGGCCCCACAAAGCCACAAAGTGACTTGCAGGGCAAGGCCTGTTCTGCTTCAGCAGATATCCACCCCACCACCACCACTTTGGTGGTGGTTTATGACCATCTCAGTGGGTCCCTTGTGCCAAAATTTGTTTCTTCCATCTCCCCTCCTACCAGGGTACCAGGTTTGACCTCTTGGTTGACCTAGAAACCACTGGGACCCACCTAGTTTGAGCCTTGAAATCTGTCCCAGTTCTGAGTTCCTAGAAAATTACAAGAGCTTAATTTGTAGCTTATTGCTTATTCTGAGGTCCAATTGGCTTTTTTCTAGCTTATTCATGTTCCTTAAACTAGTTTAAACCAGAATTTCCAAGAGTGGGTCCCACTTGAGCTAGTTTTAGCTCATTTTGCTTGTTGGTCAACAAAAGTCAACTGTTGACCACTTAAGCTCCTCAAGTGCTTATTTTTTATTTTCATAAAAGTTGTTTTTGTAAAAGTTTGTTGTTTTTAGTTGTAAAATAGTTTTCTAAAATAAAAATCAAGAAAAAACAAAGTAAAATTAAGTGATAGTTTCTATTTAATGTAATTTAATTTTAATTTTCATTTTTATATTTTTATTAAGAACTTAGCTTTTTTATATTTTTCTTAATTTCCTCTTAAGTTAAAGTAGTTATAATAATTTTATCAGATTTTTATTTCATCATTTGGTATTTATTATATTTAATATTAGTTTTATTAATTATTAATCAATATTAAGTTTAAACTAGCATAATTAGTTTTTATTAAGTAAAACCTAGTTTTTATATTTTTTATAGCTTTTATATGTTATAAAATAATTTTAGAAATTTTATTAGAATTTTTACTGTTCATTTTCTATTTTTCTTAAAATAGTTTAATTAGGTAATTAATGTTTAATTAGTAATTAATTAATAGAAAATTCACAAAAAGACAAAAACACTTATTTTTATTTTTAAAACTTATTTTTAGTTTTTTTATAATTTTAGAAATTTTATTTTCATTTTTCTAGTATTTAATTAGTATTAAAATTATATTTAAGTGTTTTAAATATTAATAATTAGTATTTAATTAATATTAAATAATTAATTAGGGTTAAAATTTATTTTAATTTTTTAAAAATTTTCTTTTACCCTTAGGTTTGTAAAAAAGTCATTTTCACCCCCTGGGTGTTTATAGATTTCGGTTTTTACTTTTTATTTCGTATGCTTACGTTTTATTTAAACGTGAACGTACGCGTTTTAAGTTTTAAACGTTTCTGGTTTTCCTGACTTTCCAGTCTTGTTAATATAGTGTATTTAAGCTATTATCTGTCATATTCCAGTAGTATAATCATCACAACTCACTTATACCCTTTCCTGTCCAAATTCATCCGATCACAAACCCGTTTTAATACCATCCACACCTCGTCGGGACATAACGACCCGGGGAAACCCTATACTTCCACGGAGATTGATTCTAAGTTGTTTGATTTTTACGGTTGACCATTCACAAGTGGTTGACTAATAAAAGTTGACGGTTTAGCACCAATCAAATTTTGGCGCCGCTGCCGGGGAGGTTGTGCGCGTATTCTAAACGGTTTTACAGATTGGTGAATCTGGGTATACACTCATTGTATATTTACCATCCTTTGTTCATATTTTCTTATTAAACTGTTCCTGAAAACTTTGTAAAATTAGTTTTCAACGAACACAAAAACACAAAAAGATTTTCGTTCTGATAAAATGTTTTCCAAAAATACCAAAAATATCCAACTTTACCCTCCTACCTTTTTGATTCTTCATCCCTTTACCCTCTATCCTTTTGATTCTACCTTCTTCCACTTATCCCATAATTGATTCTAATGGCATCTCTCGATGACGATTTCTTTGAACAAAGGGCCTTTAAAAGCGAAGTTGAAAAACTTATGGCTGAGTCAAAAATGTCGAGATGTCGTGTTGATTATGATGGACCTTCGATTCCTATTCCCTCTCCGGTGAGGGAAAGAGATCATGAAACCGAGGTGACAAAGGACCCTGTACTTTCCTCTAACCATGAAAGTGCTAAATACGTCCAACCTACGGTTATCCAAAAACCTAAGCTCACAAATGAACCTAAACCTTCAAGAATCAATCCTGATCTTTCACGATATAAGGTTATAAGGTCATCAAGCAAACATACAGAGCTTAGGGCAGTGACTGAAAAGAACGACTTGCCTAATCTTCACGTTCATCATGAACCAAAACCCGAGACCATAACGGAAGTGGTGGAAATTGCTAGCTCTAAGAGCACACCACTTGTCCCACCTCCAGATTTTGTTCCTTGTGTCGGTTGTAGTGAGCCACTTTTTGGTTTGCCATGTCGTTGGTGTACATGTGTGCAATGTGGTAATGATATTCGAGACGGGAGTTGTTTGTTTTGTGGTTCGAGGAATTCATTTGCTTATGATCCTAATCAGAACTCATTCAACGACTCCCCAAATTTTTCCAATTACCCATCACATTCATACGAGCAAGAATCATATTATCCAAACCACAATGATTGTTCGTATCAAAGTACACCAAACTTTTCGTGTGAATATTGTGGAGGTCCTCACCAAGGTTTTGATTGTCAAAATAATCAAAATTTTGGTTACGACCAATATCCATACAATTCACCAAACCAGACTCAACAGTTTAACTGTTGTGAGTACTGTGGTGGCCCACACTACAGTTCTGATTGTCAATCGGGCAACACGCTTGTCTATGAGCAGTTTCCTGATAACAATTATGACTCTAGCACATACAACCCACAGCCACATCAGTTTTACTGTTGTGATTACTGTGGAGGTCCTCACTTTAGCTCGGATTGTCAAACAAGGAATCTATTTCCTTGTAACGATTATGACTATTCAATTCAAGACCAACCTCCACAGTACCAAATGATCCAAACAACTCCTCCTAATACTGAGCCAGACCTTTTACTTGAGGCTCGTGAAATTTTGCAAAAACTTAAGGAGGAGTTTACCACTACATCATTTCAAGATTCTCGTGAGAAATCAATGGCAAAATTACTTGCTGAAGAACGAGAGGCTAGAAATGAAAAGACCATGGAAGAATTACTTGCTGAGCAAAGAGCGGCTAAAATACGTGCCAATCTTCGCTATGCTGCTCTTTATGATGATGATGATGACAGTGATGATGATGAAGATAACATTGTTATCATTCAAAACGATTCATCAGATTCATCTGTTGTGATTCCTTCCATGGAGAATCAGGGAGAAAATAATGTGACGAAGTCACTAGCCGTTGATCAAATGGAACTTGAAAATTCCTTAACTGCTAGTACTCCTAAACTCCCTCAGTCTATTGATATCACACCCGAAGTTCACACTCACTCTCCGAACATGGGGGACGAGCATCTTGACACTGTTCCTGCAAAGGAATCGGACGAATTCATAAAGTCTAGTGTTGAGAACCTTATCCCAATCCCAGGAGAGTCACAGGGGACTTTTGATCATATGTGTAATTTACCTTCTGCCCTTGAAAATCCAAAAGATCATTTTGAGACTTTCTCCGACTTTAATGATGATTGTACATCTTATGGAGAAGTTGAGTATGATGATCTACTTGACCTTGAAGCCGATGTGGGAGAAACTGAAAATCTTTTAAACTCTAATCCCAACATTGAGCTTAGTACTTCACATGCTGATGAAAATTCTTTATCTTCTGGAGACATCAGTCACGTAGAAGCATTACCTTCTGAGCTAGTTAGCTTAGAAGAAGAGAATGATAATCATTTTGTTCCCGAAGCATTCAATACGACTCTCACCAATCCTCTTTTTGAATTCGATTCTGAATTCACTTTGATTTCTGATAATCCATTCTTTGATATTCAGAATGAGGATTGTGACGAGTCCACAATGGAACAAGAGTTCCCTGATTCACATCATGTGAATGATTCTCTTCATGAGGAGTTCTCCGGTGAACTCACTCATCATGTCATGACTCCTCCGGAGTTTGATATCCCGGGGGGAGATGCTCTCAATCAGGAGAATTTGCAAATTCCCACCCACCCTCCCGGGATGTTTTCGAGCTTAACCTTTGAAATCCAAAATCAGGCTAATGAGCCTGCCTTCGAGGAAGAAGATCTTATAATGATTTTCATCATGGTTTTCTTCCTTTTCTTCACCTACAAGGTGACATATCCTGTTCTTCGCTCCTTCGGGAATGAAGACACTATCTTTGATCCCGGCATTTTCATGCATCATTATCTTGAGCCGGATACTTATCTCATCGGTGTGGAACTTTCACGTGCTTTAAATGTTTGTCCACACATCTTGAATGAAAGTCCGATTGAGATTGTTTCTTCCACATAATGCTTCCCCAAGGACAAATGAATTCGGGGTCGAGTCACACTAGCGACTCGGTAAACAAAAACAGAGCATGCTTATAGGGTTTTCACCCTAAGTGTGGGGGAGTCCCCCATGCTATGGTTACAAGAGTGAAAATACAAATGGTGTTTTCCACGCTTAGCTTGTAATGTTGCCCTTTTACGTTCAAAATGTCGGCATAATAGCCGGGACTTTGAATATTGATGACAATATTCATGCTTAGTGTGGGGGGGTATTCGCTATTCTAGCGAATGTTATCACATTTTACTATATAATACCCCCGTTTTGACCAAAATTTTCAAAAATTTTTCACTAAGGTTCAAAATTTTTTGTGGTAATCAGTCCGCCTTGTCTAACCGACAAAAGGGATTGGCTAGTCCAGGAGCAAACGGCTATTGGTAAAGACATCTCAAATCCGTTTATGTCTGGCAAGTTGCCCAAAATTGTATGGTTCCTCAACTCCCCAAAAACAAATGAGTTGGCTAGCCCGCAAGATTATGGCTTGTGGCAAAGGCCGTGGAAAAACCATAATTGGTAATCAACTCACCAAGATGTTGACTATTCCATCAAGAGTTGGCTAGTCCAGAAGCAAACGGCTTTTGGTAAAGACTAATCAAATCCGTTGACAGCTGGTGATTTGCTCAAAATCACACGGTTATCAGGTGTGCCACAGTTCTTACACCTGGCTACTCCAGAAGTGATGGCTTTTGGTAAAGAGTTTTTCAAATCCATCAAGTTTTCAAAACAGTATTGCTAGGGACTAGCAATGGTTTAGTGTGGGGGATTGATGAGTGCTCAAACACTCATCATTTTTTGTCTAATCTGAACTGCAAAACATACAAAAAACACTCAGAAATGCATCGAAATACTAAAAATATTTCAAAATTGTGTTTTATATGTTTTAGATGCAAAATGAGCAAAAACAGACGAAAAACGTACAAAGTTTGCAAAATTGGCAGTTTCAGTCCCCCAACTTTCATAAAATTACAAAACTAGTCCCTGGATATTCAAAATATAGAAAATTATCACCAAAGGTCATTTTGAAATCAAAAAATGTCATATTTAGTCCTTTGGTGAAAAATTGGAAAGTTTTGGAAATTTACGAAATTAGTCCCTGGAGTTTCAAACTTTGGCAGATTTGGTCCCTGGTGGGATAATTTTGAAAGAAAAAATCATTTTTATCCTTGGAAAGTCAAAATGTGTTAAAAATGGTCCTTGGGTAAAATATTTGTGGAAATTACATGTTTGGTCCCCGAAGTTTGGCAACTTATCGCATTTGGTCCCCGGGTATTTCAAAATTGGAAAATCATTAATTATGGTCCTTGGGTTAATAAGAGGTGGCAAGAATGGTCCTTATACTACTTTTGGAAAGCTACAATTACAGCCCCTCATCTTTCACTAAATTACAAAAGAAGTCCTTATGGTTTCTACAAACTAAACAAACCAAACAAAACCAAACTATCCTAACCCACCTAAAACCAAAACCTGATCCAGGCCCACAACACCCCCTTAGCCCAATCACCCAAACAGCCCACCACCACTAAAAACCTTACCCCGTTTTTTTAATATACCCCTCGTTGACCCCCAAAAGTCAAACAAACAACAATTCATCCCCCCCACTTGTTAGCAGCCTGCAACACCCAAACCCACACTCAACCCTCACCTCTGCTACTAATCCCATTCCATGTCCCCCCCCCCCAATTCTCCTAATACATCCAAAACCCATTCAATGCCCACAAGTATTTCCAAGCAAACCCCTAGCTGCCAAAACAACTTTTCCCGCCTAAACCTATTCAAAGGCCAGGATCAACACAAAGCCTTCCAAGGGCTGTGATTCATGTGGGAAAGTCAAGGAGTGCCTCTAGGACTTATAAAAGAAAAGAAAAAATGGAAGAGAAGCAGTAGTTAGGAGTAGAATAGTTGTATTGTATTTTGTATGTCGAATTAGTAATTTTTAACAGTTCTAGTGTATTTCAAGCTTTCAAGATTGTAATTCTAGTATTCTAAATGTAGTATTAATCTTTTTAATTATCAATTCCAAAGTTTTAGTTGATTTTGAGTATTATGCAATTTCCTTTAATTTCAAAAATATCAAATATGTTGGTTGTTGTTTCCAGTTGTTATTTTGAACTCATTAAACTCACTTAAGTTCCTCATAAAGCTTCTGAAAGCTTTTTGAAACTTTGAACCAGTAGTAGTATGTAAACTCATAAAAAACTCAGAAAAATCAAATAAAATAGATATAAATTTAGAAACACAGGTTCTAGGTCAAGGGTTGTAAAGCAGAGGTGAAGGAAGAATGGAGAAGGGTTAGAGACCTCATGGGAGGTCAATAGGATTGGTTCTAAGTTTCTTGTTCTAGTTTTCAGCCTGGCTAAGCATTATTTTAAGCAATCCAATTTTTTTGCATTCACTGTTTGTAGGTTCTATTAATTGCTCAATTAAGTTATTTAAGCTTGTTTAATGTAAGTAACAGTTAAGGGTTCAGTTTCATGGTTAAATCTTGTATTTGCTTTGTTAATCTGTCATTTCAGCTCAATAAGGGAGTGTTTGGATCTGCCTATCTAGCTTTTCTCTAGTTGTTGTTTTGTTGTATTTTTAGTGTACACATACTACATTAGGTGTATTTAGGTCTAATAAACCTTCAAAATCAGGTTCCAAGTGGTAAAAGTCAAAAATCCTTTTCAAAGGTTCATCACAGTCCACTGTTGAGACTGTGAGGATCCAATCTCACAATTTGGGTTCAAATCTTGTTCATTAACCTTCATTTAGTGTTAAAACAACATAACTAATCATAACAAGTTCATAAGGATCATTCAAAGTTCAAATAAGTCAAAGTTTAAGTTTTTCTCAAAAGTCAAAAGTGTATGTTTTCAGATTTTTCCCAAATTTGCATGAATTAAATAGAATTTTGTATAAGGTCTTAGGACTTGAATCTTGTTTCATTAGATAATCTACTAGCTCAGCTTTGTTTTCCCATTTTGATTGCATTTTTATGATTTTTCTCGTGGGCCCCACAAAGCCACAAAGTGACTTGCAGGGCAAGGCCTGTTCTGCTTCAGCAGATATCCACCCCACCACCACCACTTTGGTGGTGGTTTATGACCATCTCAGTGGGTCCCTTGTGCCAAAATTTGTTTCTTCCATCTCCCCTCCTACCAGGGTACCAGGTTTGACCTCTTGGTTGACCTAGAAACCACTGGGACCCACCTAGTTTGAGCCTTGAAATCTGTCCCAGTTCTGAGTTCCTAGAAAATTACAAGAGCTTAATTTGTAGCTTATTGCTTATTCTGAGGTCCAATTGGCTTTTTTCTTGCTTATTCATGTTCCTTAAACTAGTTTAAACCAGAATTTCCAAGAGTGGGTCCCACTTGAGCTAGTTTTAGCTCATTTTGCTTGTTGGTCAACAAAAGTCAACTGTTGACCACTTAATTAGTATTAAAATTATATTTAAGTGTTTTAAATATTAATAATTAGTAATAATTAGTATTTAATTAATATTAAATAATTAATTAGGGTTAAAATTTATTTTAATTTTCTAAAAATTTTCTTTTACCCTTAGGTTTGTAAAAAAGTCATTTTCACCCCTGGGTGTTTTTAGATTTCAGTTTTTACTTTTTATTTCGTATGCTTACGTTTTATTTAAACGTGAACGTACGCGTTTTAAGTTTTAAACATTTCTGGTTTTCCTGACTTTCCAGTCTTGTTAATATAGTGTATTTAAGCTATTATCTGTCATATTCTAGTAGTATAATCATCACAACTCACTTATACCCTTTCATGTCCAAATTCATCCGATCACAAACCCGTTTTAATACCATCCACACCTCGTCGGGACATAACGACCCGGGGAAACCCTATACTTCCACAGAGATTGATTCTAAGCTGTTTGACTTTTACGGTTGACCATTCACAAGTGGTTGACTAATAAAAGTTGACGGTTTAGCACCAATCATTATTATAGAAATCGTGCACTCACAAACCCAAAACTCACCCAACCTTACATGAGGCCATGAGAAGCCATTAGAGATCCATTATTACTCATGTTAACCTAATTAACCTAGGTAATACCCATTCCTAAACACCCAAGTCACCACAACACAAAATTCGACCTATACATAATTATTTTTGGTCACGTTAAAGTTCATATGGACACTTAAAGACTTCACAACTCACCCAAACCTCCCACGGTACTATAAAGACCATGTAATACTGTCACTAAACTATTACAACACCATTAGACTCCAACTCGATCACAAGATCATTATTTGGTCACGTTACTAGTTCATTTGGACCCTTTGGAGATATAACGACCAAACAAGCCCTTGTATCCATTCCAAACACAATCCTTTGATCACTTATGACAACAAGACCTCAGCACAACACACAAGGCCTCATTCGTTACCTTATCACATAAGATCAAGAAATAAAATCCCCTTTCTAGAACCCATTGCCTCGTCACCTATTGAAACCAAAACCATGTACACTTGTGTATCAAATTGCTAAGTACTCAAGTGTTCCTACCTAGTCTATACCTCATCCTACTCATTATCCCCTTTCCCATATTCACTTTGTCCCACAAGTTGTCTCTATATCGTGTTATTATAGTTTCATGCAACCTCATATTCACGTACCACCCTCTAAACTCACACACACAAGTCTTTGTTCCTGTGACTTTGCTAAGAAGAAACCAAAGAAGTTCTAGGTGATCCCAAGTGTTTACAAGCCTCCCACAAGCCTTACTCAAGACCTAGGTGTACCGAGAATCAAGCTACAAGGTTCTCTTGCCCTCTCCTTGATCCCACAGTTCCAAACGACCCACCTTTGATAGGTGTTGTAAGTCCTTGCAACACTTAGCCAAATTTTTGTATCATGTATATTGTTTTCCATTCGTATAACTACCTAAGCTTTCACCAAATTTTTAGCTTGTCTCGTTAAGCTAAAAGCTCCCAAATACACTCACTCAATTCTTAATATGCCTAAAAATGAGTATATGAACTTTTTATGCACTTAACACAGCATATAGACACTTAATATCACACGATCCTAAGTTACATGCACATATATGAAAACTGTTAAGTATTATAACACTCACTGCCAAATAGTTTTGTCACTAAGGTTTGGCCTTGTGAAATGGTATTTATAAGTACACAACCCTAAGTAAAATACACAACCTATTTCTCTATAAACCGAGCAAACAGGAGGTACCAAATACACACCCATACAAGCTCATTTGGTCACTCTCACAAGCTCAAAGCTTGAGCTACTCACACTATGACACAAACACACTTAAAACACTAATGGGCCTTAAAGCACAATACACTAAAATAAGCTATGGGCTCATCCACAGCTCATTAGCCACCCCACTCACTTGAATCAGGTCCAATATAATCCCCCACACAAGCCTAACAAGTTTGGAGCATAATGGACCTATAGAACCATCAATGGGCCTTAACAGTCCACATCAGGCCCATTAAGCACATAAATAAGCTTTTAAGCCATATAAGCTGTTAAATAAGCTCACCCAAAGCTTTCCTAAGCTTTTGAAAGTATAATAAACTATAAGAAATGGAAAGATAAGCTAAACATGTATTTTGGACCAAAAATGCAAAATATGTAAACTAGAGGGACTAAAACTGTCAACAATGAAATATATGGGTTGAAACTTCCAAAGCTATATTTTGAGGTTATAAATTGATAATATGAATGATTTTGAGTCAAATGTGTAAATTTGAAAGATTTTGAACTAGAAATGAACACTTTATTTAAAAAAGGACTAGTTTTGCAAATTTACCAAACTATAAGAACTGAACTTGTAAAATCTGTAAACCAAGTGCTAAAACAGTTTTCCAGTAAACTAAGGGCATTTATTGAACATTTGGATACTATAAATGCTAAAATGTCATACTTTTAATTACAAGGACTAAAAGTGTAATTTTTGAAAGTATTAAGGATTAAATGTATAAATATTTAAAAAAAAGGGTGCCAAAACTTCATTTTGGTAAAATAAAGTCAGAAATGGAATATTTATATACCAAGGGTATTAAAATGTCATTTTGGTGACATATAAGATAAAAATGTAAATATTACAAAGTTAAAGCACTAATGTTGTAATTTCCACAAACTTGTGTAAAAAAAGTTATTTTGATAACTATAAGGACCAGAAATGAATATCCGGAAAATATTGATAATAAAATATCAAATTTAATATTTTGTATCAAAAATGTCATTTTGACAAAGTACAGAGACTGAAAATGTAAATATTCACTATTAAGTTCTGAAATGTAAATTTCTGAAAACTTGAAGGTTTATTAAGTAACTTTAATAAATACACTGAGGTATGATAAGCTAACACACAACCAGAACACCCAAGTATATAAATTATAACACCATCCCTATAAGTTAGGCACAACTCACATAAGGGCAGAAAATATTATATATAATATTGTTTTTGAACTTCAAGCCTTATACATAATCACAAACCACCCACACCACAAAGGACTGAGATTTCCCGTATTATCCAGGTAGGGTGTTGAAGAAGTTACCAAGTTGCATTTAATATCGCTTAATTGCTAATACACACACCCATCCAAGGTGAGTTCATAGTCCCACTTTTCATATGTTTTACAAACATGTGGGGAGATACATGCTACACTCAGAATACAAGTATTTCATTTTTATGTATGCTGTTACAAAATGTTATTGCATAAGACACTCTAATGCCCCATTTAGATGAAAGCCCGTTATATCATGAACCTTAGTCACTGATAAGTTGTAAGTGAACGCGAATACTGTGAATAGATCTATTTGGTTGACAACCCATTTGTGCTAGTCCTAGATATTTCCTTTGTGATAGCTAGATAGATAGCCACATTATTTGAGATTACTAGGATTATGGCAATACTCCTACCCCTAGGGCCTCAAATGTTACATTATACACGTTAAAGTTGAGTTCATGAGACTTATGACAATTTGCATACAATACTCACACAACACACACACACACACACACACACACACCTGTTTTATTACTGAAATACTCATCTTGTGTTCAAAATTATTATTAAACACAAACACTATAGATTCACTCAACAATTTTATTGACTTTTTAGCATGTTTATCTCAGGTATATGAAGATAACATTTAAAGGCATGGAGTGGACATTGACCTAGAGTCTGTGGTGTAAAATAAATTAATTAGTCATTTCAAACAATTATGTCATTTGTGATCTGAATAACAATGGAAACACTATCGTATTTTGAATTCAATAAAATGACTTTCAAAACGTCTCATTTGAGTCATTTTTTATAATTATGATTGTGATCCTCTACGTAACATTCAAATTAGTCTTTCGCTGTGTAATGAAATTTTGGGGGTGTTACAATTCATTTCACTCCTTGAGCCCAATCCACTCAGAACTACTTAACTACATCTACACATATTAAGGGTCCGTTTGGTTTGTAGATGGGTTTTGGACTAGGATTTGGATCTTGATTTAAATTTGGATTTGGATTTATATTTGAATTTGGATTTGAATTGGTATTAAAATCTTGTTTGTTTTGTTAAAGGGTTTGTATTAAGATTTGAGTTATGATTAAAATTTGATATATTTAAAATCAATATATGTATATTAAAAAATAACTAAAACGAGAAATAAAATAAAAGTGAGCCTAAGAATAAAAGTAACCCCTACAATTTATCTTGTTACTCATGTAAAACAAGAAGATGACCAAGGTTTTTCTGCAATCTATTTTTTTATTATTTATTTATTTATTTATTTTGGCATGGTACCCATTTTCAAATCCTATCTCTATAATCTATATATCTAACAAGTTTTATGATGTCTAATCCTATCCGAGTGACCAAAACCCATAATATAATCGCGCCCTAATTCTATCATTTGTTTTTGTTCTATACGTGATTTAAAATGGATAATGGCAAAAAAAGGCATCATACTTGCCACTATTTTTTATTGTATGTAGCGTCATTTTTTTTTATTTTAGCACTAACCTTTCTAAATCGTGCCATTGTGTGTACCGGTGACCTGCTTAACCTGTTGCAACAGGTTGCGTTAACGATCGTTTGTTTTATTATTGCAGTGTTAGTTCTTTATACTAACGACCGTTTAAAAATAACTAAATGGAGCCTGTTAACCTAACGATCATTTATTATGAAATGGGTGATTAATATATGTTTCTACATGGTTTACTATTGATCTAAATGTATGCAAAGGGTAGAGGGAATGTGTATTCTTATGGGTTCAAGAGAAAGAGGCAATGGGTAAACAATGGGCTACTATTTATAGGTCAGAACATCCCGCGGATATGGCGGAACCCTTTTGAGGGTTCCGTTCGTTGTCCCAAAGGATTCCTTCAGGTCTGACAGAAAAAATTTAACCAAAATATTTCCATATCTTTCCAAGGATTCTTTGAGTGATGATCTTAGTAAAATATATGTAATATCTTTCAAAGATCTTCACAATCTTACAAAGATATCAAAGTGATGCATGCCATGATGTCATAGTACATTTCTATTTTAAGAGATAAAAATGTAAACTTGTAAATGTATTATGTATATATGTATGTCCTATGTATATACTAGCTTAACTAATATATGTTTACCAATATGTATCATGTTAGTTTAACACCTAAAGTGCACTTATCCTATTAATCTTAGGAAACATGATGTACAAGTAAAAATACTTGTATATGCAGAATGTGAAATGAGGTTATAAGTAGAATGGTTAACCTTTTAAAATACTTAATCACCTAGCCGTATTTTAAACATTCTAAATGATTTGTTAAGGGTTTGATAATAATGACACATAACAAACATGTACGAAGCTGTGTTGTAGCATACGAGGACTCGAGACGTTGAGGTGTTGAATTTATATTGAGACAAAATATGATTACAAGTATCTTGTACGTTTACATTTAGTATCAAGTTATATGTTTGTCATCAATCAAAACAAACGAGACTGTATAGATTAAACATCGCAATATTTGCACTAACATATTCTTTGATAAATAACATTATAGACCAAATACAACGAAAAAAACCCCGCCAGGCTGCAACGGGGCCGGCCGCCGCCATACTTGTTTGTTACTAAACGGAAAGTGTTACTCCCTTCATTCCAAATTAAGTGTTCACATTTTTCATTTGGTGATATCTGAAAATAAATGTTCACTTTACGTTTTAATAAATTAAAAATGATTTTAGTTGGTAGAGATTATATTTGATTAATGAAGAGTATAGTTAGTGGGACTTTTATAAAACTTTGTGCTGTATGAAAATTAAACATTTATTTTAAGGAATCTGACAAGAAAAAATATTGCCAAACTTAGGTAGTTTATTAAAATCGAAAACATTATGTCACGTTTGGGAACTAATTAGTCACATAGCTAGGACATAACAAAAATTAAAAAACAAAAATAGAAGGCTAATAGTAATAAGATTATTTAAAAGAAAGGGAAGCACGCACGAGCTACGGGGGAGAATGTATCTAACAGAAATGGCCCCACCATATAACAAAAAGTGATTCTCATTTATTGTGAGCCGTTGATTCTCACTCAACTATAAATACTCCATGACATTCCATACTCTCACCATTATTGGTTTGAAATATCACTCTCTCTTTCACTTTCAAAAACACACCATTAAACAAAAAAACTGAAAAAATGAACCAAAACAAACCAAAGCGAAAATACATTCCATGGGTGAAGTGTGACTACAGATGCGACCCTAAGAAGATTTGGAAGCATCAGTATAGTTGCGAGGTAAATGCTCTGCTAAATTTTGTGTAGCTTAATTATTGTTGAGTCATTATATATATTTAATTTGTTTCTTACGATATTTCTTTGTTTTGTAGAAAAATCCACGGTTCAGGCCACTAGTGCCACCTCCACCGCCTCGCGCGGTCGGCGGTCGTCGTTAGTACTCAGTCGTGACTTTGTACGGTGTGGACTGCGTTGAGATTAATCAATACTAGTAATAAATAAAGTCTCCGTAATTCACACCATTTTTCTTTCAAAAAAACACAAAAAAGTAAAAAAAAAATAACAAATATATATATATATATATATATATATATATATATATATATATATATATATATATATATATAATAACTACATAGTGTACTTAGTTTTGTTACTTTACGTTTTCCGGATGATTGTGGTGGATTGGACTGGTTATCGAATTAGGAATAGTTTATAGATTGGGGTAGATCAGTTGTTTTGTGCCTTTTCGGATTCGGATATTGTTGGCGATATTTGTTCCACTTTAGGCTTTAGTGTATTGTTTTGGTTGAGGCGCTCTAGATTGATGGATCATATGCTCGCTTTGTTTTTTTGTTAAGATTGATAAAGATGTTGTATCATGTTCGGTTCTCAAATTAGAAGAACTTGATTAAGTGGATGATTTCTTTTGTCGTTGTGTGGAGTTCTTTGTTGATAGATTCATATTAAGTTTGGTTCCATTTGGTTGGTTAGCTTGTTATGTTTTGGTTGAGGTGCTCAACGTGGATGAAATTCTTTTTTTTTGGTAGACTCATGATATGGATACTAGGGATGATTTTCATTGTGGTTTTTGTATCATTTCGATCAGCAAATTAGGAGGACTTGATTAAGTGAAGGAGTTTTTGTAGTTTCGGATCATAGTTGAGTGGAGTTTGTTTGATATGCTTGTGCAGATTATCAAGGTGGTAGATACTTAGTCAAAATCTTTTACTTATACATGGATACAACGGATTTGCAGATGTTGATTAAGTGAAGGAATTTTTATAGTTTCGGATCGTAGTTGAGTGGAGTTTGTTTGGAAGATTGTTTCGGATTCTGTTGATATGCTTATGCAGATAATCATGGTGGCAGATATTGACGTTGATAACTTTCAAGATAGTATGCGTCTTTTTGATTTTGATGTGTGTGGAGAGGTATATTTTAGTAGTGGTATGAGCGTTTATTCTTCTAGTTGGTACGAGGATCCTTTTACCTTTTTATGTTGTCTTTCAATCACAATTTGTGATTTGGAATCATGAATACTATATGATTTGGTTTTTTACTTAATATTATGTTTTACACATAACAGGTCAAAATGGGTGGGTCATTTACGGGTAAAAGTGCGCTAGGTAATGCTGAAAATAGTTACAAATGTTTGTTGTCCACCTACAAATATGAGTTTTTGCTTCTCTTTTTGTATTCAACTATTTAATTTGAAGTTCGGATTCTTTTATATTTGAATTGTAGGTGGCAAATTGGTATGCCGGGCTCTATAATGGACAAAATATTAACACATCGTTTTTAGTTTTATTGCAACAAAATTTGTCCATTACAGAGCCTGCAGGCATTAATTGAACAAACTATGATACTATAGAAAATTAAGAGGCAGTTTTGTTCATCTTCTATAGAGATTTATTGCAAAAAATTGATCGAACAAACTATGATAGTTTAGAAAATTAGGAGGCTGTAGGCATTAACATACATAATACGCAAATTTTAGTCCGTTTGGCCCATTTCACCCATTATGGATGTACCACACCCACATCAACCCATTCATAAGTCAAATGGTTCGGAAAACGTACCTAACGTCGAAAAACTTTTAATTATAAACGATCGTTATTATAAAGGATCGACGATGCAACAGTCTTTAACCAAAAGGGGCTAATGTGTAAATTATAACGGAAGTCACTTAATGCCCGCTAAAAAGTGGACCATTAGTGTTATTCTTTTCAAAGATAAGGACTATCCATGCAACTTTAAACTTTTAGGGACTGTGAGTGAAACTTTGGGCAAACTACAGGATCATCTATGTAATTTACTTTTTTATATACTCCGTAAATCATTTGTGTGTCATATATCGTAAAATATGATATTCTTTAAATGATGAACTGTTTTGTAAAAATGTTTAGAATTGAAGGGTTCTTTAAATCATTATGCATATCGTGTGCAAGTGATAAATGTGAAAACACTATTAGAAGCATTAAACCCTTCTAGCTAGGCCGTCTGGTGAAATTCGATGGCCATATGCCATATTTTTAAAATGGATCCTTTAACATCGGAATTGAAGTATGCGTAAAAATAGTGAATTGTAATTAGATTATGCTTTTATTTTTATAACTATCATCGTTTAACATCGAAATTGAAGTATGTGTAAAAATAGTGACTTGTAATTAGATTATGCTTTTATTTTTATATCTATCAAATGACACATCCAATATTCTTTAAGTTTAAATAAATCTTCTACTCTTCTAATTATAAATGTTGAGTTTTTAAAATATTTATGATGATCCATGAAGTTCTAGATGCTTTTTTTTATATAAGCTAAGATTTCATGTATGACTTTCTCAAAAAATATATCAGATGAAAATGTTTTCTTTTCTAAAACAATGTACAATGTTTACTTTCTCTAAAATAATATTCCCAACTAAAAATATAGTTTTTCATCATATATGAGTTTTGTTAAAAACTTTCAGAACAAAAAAGTCTATCTTCCACATAAGTATAGAGTTTAAAATCATTAATATTAAAGACAAAATGATTAAATCTGAACTTTCATAAAAACTATGTTTACAGAATTTATGGACCCCATACACTTTTTTATTTTCTTCTCCACAAAATCCTTTATTCAATTTCTACCATTAAAACACAAATTTAAGCTTTGTTTCCTTTGAAAACTTCTAGATTTTGATTAATGTCAAACCAAAGTTATAATATTCTTTTTAAATCATATGCCATCTTTCAAAAATAAATTTATACCTATAAGAAAGTTTTAGAAATCGAAGGCCCCTAAAAAATGGAGGTTTTGTGCGGTTGATCACGTCGCACATGCTTAAATCCGGCCCTGTGTTCCAGTATTTGCAAACGTAAGATATTACATATTTGGCTTTTACCTTCATATTTTTCTAGGAGTTCTTACCATCTGTTTTGTAGTATAAGTCGCCCACCCTCTTATCAATGACGGATGAAGATGTGAGAGCTACAGGCACCTCTCACGTAATTATCCAAGACATGGGTCCGTCTGGGGGTGTAAATAGTAATTAGGCTGAGATTGAACAAAGAAACAATAATTACATTAGGTGTGTTTGGCATACAAGATTGTTGAAAGATTATACTTATTTTTTTTCAAAAAATAAGCTAGTTAAAATATCATCTTAGTTTGACATAAATAACTTATTAGAGATTATAAAAAACACAATATTCCATAATCTCTTAAAACTAAAGCTTATAAAAATAAGGGATAATTATTTAAATGCCCTAGTTGCCCCAAGGTCGGGGGTTTTTGGACCTCTTTTTTCTCGTTCCCAAACTAGACCAGGTTGCCCTGTACAATTGGGCAACTATCCACAGCAAGCGACAAGTGTGCCTTCAATGATCACAAGGGTGATGAGTCATAGGGCAATGGTCTACTTCAGTATAACAATTGGGCAACTGGTCTACTTTGGTAAAACAATGTCAGACACATGGCCACACATGGTTGGGTAATTCAAGTTGCCCAGTTGCCCGTTCTAGTTTGGGAACGAGAAAAAAGAGGTCCAAAAACCCCCAACCTTGAGGCAACTAGGGCATTTAGATAATTATCACTAAAAATAATATCTTTTTATAATCTTCATCTCCAACATCATTTACAGTTCCAACAACAGTTACTTTTTCCAAACTTACCTATTATGAGTCAAACGGCCGGGTTTTCTTCCTCTCTTTATAACACTAGACGAGAACCCGTGCATAGCAACAGAAATTTCTAGCGGCAGACAAATAACGATATACGATATTGTGGTAAGTGTTTCGTGTAACGTTCAAAATAGAACGTCAAAAGATCAAAATGTAATTGCAAACGGTCATAACATGCGATAATTCAACTCAAACAAAAATTCTTAACATGTATCAAAGAACATATAACTATCTTTATTTGTAGCGTTGGGGAATTCCTAGTTGTAGCGTTGTATAGTTTTGATAAAATCTGATTGCGTCGATCTTTTAGGGTGTTTATTGTTAAATTTATTTTGTGTATCCGTGCATGAGGTTTAGAGGCAAGAATTGTTTGTTTATGTACACACATAGCAATGACGATGACTAAATTTCTGTAAAATACGGTTGCGCTGGCGTTTCTTTTCTTTTTCTAACTTGGAAAGTATTGTGAAGCAAGAAATGTGAAAAAGAAAAAAAATGCATCTCTTTCAAAATGAAGGATAACATGTCTTTTTAAACGGACATGTAATAAAGTGTTACTAAAGTAAAATTATTAAACTCAAACAAAAGCTCGTTAGTTATTTTAAAATCTTACATCTCCTATTTCATTTCGTAAGTTTTTCTTTCAATATACATAATTCGATGGTACTTGTAGCTCACAACTCAAATCGTGTAAATTTGTACCCATTTTTATCCTAACCTTTCTTTTTCAATAAATAAATTTAACTACAAGCACTATCTTAGAAAGAAGTCAAATAATCAAGTTTGTAAGTTTTGCCTATCACCTTAAAATACTGCTTTAGTTATATGCTTTTTCTTTCAAAATAACTACTACATACACAAAACAACATATTAAAACTCATTATCGTTTAGTTTGTATGCTTTTCTTTCACACGTACTTACTACCTTACACAACACAGCATGTTAAAACCCATTAGGTTGCATGCTTTTCTTTCACATGTACATACTATCTTACACAACATAACATGTTAAAACCCAATATCATGTCACATATCCTTATGCTTTTTCCACACATCCTCATGCTTTGACTTCTAAATTTTTAGAAAGCTTACAAGGTTCATATAGAACAAGTTATATCAGATCTAAACAAATCAGAACCACCCACACCACAAACCTGCACTTACAACACCCAACAAATATTGTTCGATACCACTCAAAATACCAGCAAAACCAAACACCAACGAAACCACTAAATGCCAACGAATCTACCAGAACTCAAACACCACCCATTTGAGAAACATTTGGTGGTGTTGGTGGCTGATTCAAATTAATGGTTGTATCAGTGTCTATGGTTGTCCCTAAAAAGCAAACCCATAACACATTTGGATGTAACAAAACCGAGTCACAAAAGTAAGATGGTGATATCACACGCCCATCACCATCGTCACACACCATGTATGGTGGCAGCGAAGACTGGCGGCATCGAAGAGAACTGTAGAGAGGTTTCTTGTGGTCGGCGTTGTGGAGTGAGTGTGTGTATATAGGAGATGAGTGGCAGTGCCGATTAGTGTTGGCGGCGGTTGGTATATAGCAGATGAGTGTATATTTTAGGTTTTTGAAAGAGAGTGAGAGATATGAAAATGATTGGAGATATCCCTCTTTTATAACTTTCAACTTAATTCCTATCTTTACTATAATATTTATGAGGAATGATACATCCACTCACAAAATCCACACAAATACCCCACACGCTGAGGTGTCACTCACTGATTTGTGAACTTTATTATAGTTTTTCTCTCTCCTCTCTCATTCCACCAATCAGTGGACGCCACCTCAGCGTGTGGGTGATTTATGTGGATTTTATGAGTGGATGTAGCATCCCTCAATATTTATTACACGGTTTAAGCTGAAACTTATAAATTAAATACTTTCCTAGTTAAGTTTTCTTCCAGCCATGTATACACTAATTGCCATAGATAGAATATTAAGTGCAAAAAACTTTCCTTTCATATCTGCAAAATACTTATGTGCAAAATACTTTCCTTGCATTGATTTTTGACTTTCAGTGAATATCCGTGACTTTGTAATATGTATAGGATAGTTTCAACATTTCATTCTTTCCTTTTTAAACATTTTAAACATTCAACATTTCATCACCATTCAAGCATTCAAATTTTTTCAACATTTTCAACATTAAACATTTTCAACAAAGTCAATATTCAAGTTTTGATATTTTTTCAATTATAATTAGTTAAGATAAGGGGTCTATTAGGTTTTATGCATTTAATTAACTTTTAGGTAACCATATGACCCGTTTGGCCCACTTCGTTACTGGCTCTTGGTTTCCTATCAAATAATTTTTTCTCCACCTAGATCTTGGTTTCGTTCTTCCATTTAAAGTAACATTTTTCTATATGGTTTCCCGTTTTGTATCCCTACGCCCTTTGTATCACAAAAGGATTTGTAACCTCTATTTTGTCTTATGATCAAAAGTTATAAAGTAACTGTTTTGGCCAGTAAATAACGAGTCTTTTTTCGATGTTTTATGTGAATTACAAAATGTCTTATAAAATATCACAAACTTTCAAAAATGTGTTATAATATATGCACATTTTCATGAGGTGTCACGTAAAAAATAATGACACTTGCTAGATTTTGTGGAACTAAAATGCATATTTAAACACTTTTTTAAAAATTTGTAACATTTTATGAGGTATTTTGTAGTTCATGTATCGACACAGTGAAAGGGTTTATTTGCAAAGAACAATATCTTTCTCACAACTGGTATTTATAACAATGCCGGATGGTCACACTAGAGCACACTAAAAGGGACAAGTACGCGAAAATGATAAAGAAGTGACGAAATAAAATGGAAGTAGTGAGGAAATGAAAATACGATAATACTTACATAGATCAGTAAAACGGTAAGCTATATATATTTATCAAAGAAATAAGTGATTTAAAGGCAAAATCACAAATCGTTAAGGTTGTAATGGTTCGGCCGAAACCGTAAGAGGGGTTTTGTATGTTTCCTAAACAAACTAAAATCACTTCAGGATAACTACTATGATTCTTTGTCCTTATGGAATTTTCCTTTGGCATCATATAAATGCTAAAGGCTTTCTAGAGGATTCATAACATTCCCCAAAACCCTAAAATCCCGCATTTCTCTTACTCTTTAACCAATCGGTCGACCAAAGGAGTTATAAACCCTTAGTCGATCTCCATAATCGACATATATTCGATCCAAAAGTCGACTAAGCCTAGTCGACTTGTTACCCACTTTCGTACTCTACTAATTTGCATAGATCCGTAGCCTAATTATACATGTCTAGTCTCCATGGATGCATGACGCAACATGCGTGGTGAGTCTTCCCATAAACCATAATCCAATCGACTGAAGCATAAAGGAAGAAGAAGGCGTATTTATGCAAGCCGTGAAGGTCAAGATACTTTCGACAAACTTTTTTTCTTCAGTTTTTGTGTTTAAATTTATGCCTTCAAAAATCACATGTGATTTGTAACATCAGAATTGATTTATTATTTAAAAAATCATATGCAATTTATGAAATCACATGAGATTTTAGAAATCACATGTGATTTTTACAAGCATAAATTTCAACACTAAGGTAAAAACTCAAAAAGAAAGTTCGTTGAAAATATATTGAAGTACCCGTCCACTGAAAGATAAAGAGTTCTCGTCTTGATGGGGGCATTTTTCATCGCTTAGCGAGTTATCATTTGTAAGATATTTTATTTTCTAAAAATAGTGGGAAGTGAGGTTTTTTTTTTTTTTTTTTTTTTTTTTTTTTTTAAGTGTGAATGTCCATAATTTGTTCACTTGTTTTGCCTAAAGAATTTGAGATTTATGTTGATCTCACCTCTATCATTAAATTGTGAGAGGTCTCATGTTCAATTGCAATTATCAAATAACACTAAAATGGTTACACCAACTTTAAAAAAAAAATACATCTTTACCCGATTTAAACATGTGTGGCGATTAATTCAGACTGCGTGTATTAGTCTGAAAAGAAAACCAAAACATTTATTTATGAAAAATAAACATGATAACTTTTCTCCGTTTTGTAAAAAAATAAAATAAAATAAAAAATAAAAACAAAAAATAAAATTGTACACTGTCCTAACAATCTATAATGGGCCATTTAAACCCATTAACAACCCAATCAATTCAAGTCTTCAAGCCCACTAAAAAACCCAAAAACCTTACTAATACTTGGAAATGAAATTAGGGTTTTCAAACATATAACCAAAACCCTAAGGCAAAAGCCACAGATCATCTTTTTAACCAAATTAAAGGTACAATCTTGCTTAATTACGTAAAGGGTATTGTTTATTTATGTTAAAAATGTATAAAGTTAAGAACTTGATGTATAAAGATTGATTTTTGGTTTGAACAGAATGAAGGTTGTTGCTGCCTATTTGTTGGCTTTGTTGGGAGGTAACACTTGTCCATCTGCTGAGGATTTGAAGACCATTCTTGGTTCAGGTATGCTGGTTTTCAAATGGTGTATTAGTTGGATTCTTAGTTAAGTGTTTTTGAAATGAGGTTTTTGGTTAAGGTTGAGTGATGATAATGTTGTTGAAACATATTTAGTTTATGTTTTTTTTGGAATAATATGTGTTTTTGATGATTAGTTATATTGTTGATTTGTTGTAATATGTTGAAATGTGTAATGTAGTTAAAACATAGTTAGTTTATGTAGTTGTAATATAAGATATTTGTTTTGTGTTTATTGAGTATTTTGTTTAAGTGTTTTTTTGGTACTAATTGAGTGATAATATACTTGAAACATATTTAGTTTATGTTTTTTTTGCAGTAAGTTGTTATATGAGAACTTAATCATGTGAACTGTTGAATTCTTTAGCTAAGTGTGTGGTTGGATATTGAAATGATATATTTAGGTTAATCGAATGTTTTATATGAGTTTATAATGTGGGTGTTGTTGATTTACAGGTTTAATGTTATGTGGGAGTAATGCATTTTTATACAACTGTTTGATAATGGATAGTTTGTTAATTATATGGTATTTAGTTATCTATAAGAATTGTGTTAGTTTTGGTTTATGCTCACAGTGTTTTAAACAAGTACTTGCTGTTATGGATGATGTCATGTAGTCATGATTTATTGTTGGTTACTTGATTTAACATGAAATCCAATGAATCGAGGGTTTAATCTTAGCCCTCTTTGCGTACAATTTGATGATGAATGAATTATAAGTTAACGGATTAGATTTGCTAAGTTAATGTAGAAATAAAGATTTTTTTGTGAGGTGTCCAACTTTTTAAGCTGTATGTAATGACCATGGGAGTTATAAAATAACAATTCAATTTTTAAACTTGTACATGGGTTGTTTTTCAGAAATTTGATACTGTTTTTGAGAGTTTTTGTTGTTAACTTCAATTGATGATTTCATTAGTTTGGTTTGCTGTTTTTGAAATTTGATACTTGTGTGCGCGTTATTACACTGAAATGTTATATGTTTTGTGGAGATATAAATTGCGTTTGCTATGACGTTGAACAAATAATATTAAAAAAAAAAAAAAACGAAAATCTGTCTATATAATCCAACCACCTCTTCAACCTTAACCATCACATCCTAACACAGCATTCATCTCTTTACAATCCATTTTTAGTTTTTATAAATTTGTTTTCCGCATGTAGCACCCCGGGCTTCTCCGAAACAATATATACAAATGAAGAAGTAAGCCCCAATGCTCGTGCTAAATCAAAATTTTTTGCCGGCAAGTGTTGCAGTTCAGCCACTGTACCTAACTTTTCCCATGGCTGTTTCTGTGTCAAATTGTCGTCTACACTTTATTTTTATAAATATGATGTGTTCGCTATTGCTTTAGTCAAATATTAAAAAAAAAAACGAAAATCTGCCTATATAAATATATAATTCAGTCACCTCTTCAACCTTAACCATCACAGCCTGACACATCAATCATCCCTACAATTCATTTTTAGTTTTTATAAGTTTGTTATCCGCATGTAGCATCCCGGACTTTTCCCATGGTTGTTTCTTTGTCAAATTGTCGCCTACACTTTATTTTTATAAATGCTCACATAATGTGATCTAACCATTGGGATATAAATTGTGGTGCAGTTGGAGCTGATGCAGATGAAGATAGAATTGCATCGCTATTGAGTGAAGTCAAGGGTAAAGACATCACCGAACTGATTGCCTCTGGAAGGGAAAAGCTTGCTTCAGTTCCATCTGGTGGTGGTGGTGGTGGTGTTGCTGTTGCCGCCGCTGCAGGTGGTGGTGCCGCACCAGCTGCCGTTGCAGCTGAGTCAAAGAAAGAGGAAAAAGTTGAAGAGAAAGATGAATCTGATGACGTAAGTATCATTACAGTCTCTTTATGTCTTTGAACTTAATTCATTTTTAGTGTATTTATTGAACATATGCTTACATTATTATTATTGCTATTTCCATTTTCAGGACATGGGATTCAGTCTATTCGACTAAGGGATTATGGTTGTCCTCTGTGAGAAGCATACTTCAATTTTGTTTTCGTTGTTTATGTATTTTGCTCTTAGTTTTTTCATAAACTCTCCGGGATTAATTAGACAATGCAAATCAGAGTTCCAACTCTTCTTAGTTAAAGATATGATATTATTAGCCAAGTGGTTTTGTTGAAGTTTTATGCTTGCTTCATGTTTGCTCAGGTTTCTAATTTATGATCCTAGAATGTTGTCTGTGTGTTTGCGTATAAAATGTAGCTCTAGGAAATTGAACTACAAAGGTTGGTTTCTATGAAGGTTGAGGGTAGAACAGCAAAAGTTTTACTTCTTGTAAAGATCACAAATATGATGCTTTAATTTGCTGTAAAAGAATGAGCAATCTTAATGGTGATAAACATTGATATAACCAGCCAATATCTAGTTATGAAGTCTATAAGAACTTTCACGTCAACAGAATTATAGATTTAGAAGATGAGGTCTTTTGTTTATGAACCAAAACAAATACTGTACCCAACAAAGAGTGATATCTGAATGCAAGAAGACACGAATCAACAACACTTCAATGATCTTAAGTTTTTCTATAATACGGCTAATGGCTTGTAAATGTATCTAATTTGACACTTATTGTTGTTTAATGTAGCCAATTTTTTTTCTTCTTATTAAAACACAATATTTTCAAATTTCGTCTATTTTTCGTGTATTTTGTAACCATCTTACCTTTACTTTTTTCAAATTTGGAAGGTAAATAGTTACAAAATACATACAATAGACGAAATTTGAAAAGATTGTGTTTTAATTAAAAAAAAAAAAAATCGAATTTCGTCTATTTGTTACAAAATACATACAATAGACGAAATTTGAAAAGACTGTGTTTTAATTAAAAAAAAAAAAAATGGCTACAAAGAACAACAAAAAGTATCAACTTGGATACATTTACAAGTCATTGATATGCAAAATATACCAATTAGTTGTCCCAACAATCGGCTTTTTAGGACCATTAGAAACTAGCAATCTAACATTTGTACATGTACAAATTTGTAATTTCCGTTAGCACTTATAACATGCCTCTCTATAAATTGTCTATGATTAACTTTCCTTTCAACTAAGAATGCCAACTTTCCTCAAATGATTGGAACTAAGGTATCCTCGCCGAAGGAAAAGAAGAGTAAGCCAATAGTATCCCGGGGAAAGAAGAAAATGGTACATTGACATTTCGAAGGGCGTTGAGAAGAGAGGCAATAGTGAAGATGTCGAACCATTGTCTTTGGAGATTACCGGTCTTAGTAAGAATTTGTTGCAAATGCATGTGAGGGAGAAATGCCTTCATTCAAATTTAAAACTTGTCGTCTAGTTGAAGGAAATGTTTGAAATATGGAACTTACAATAATACAACGACGCATTCTTCAAAGATTGAGGAACAAGACGAGATCTAATAAGAGAATGATTTATTCTTGAAAAAATATGAATAGTTACATCCAATTACAAACTACACGAAAGTTGCTCCTATAACTATGTAGATTGAGAATGATTTTGTTTTTGTTTTTATAATGGAATCTATTCGATTCATTTTGAAGCAATGCCATATCCAGGTTCTCAAGCTGGATAGAGACACCACATGAAAATGCCGAAAGGGAAGAGTGTACACCGAGAAACCTTGAATCCGGTTGCGGCGCTGAGCAAACCTCAAACCAAATTGGCTGTTCTTGAAGACACAACCTATTCTCTCTCTTTTTGCTACTAAAAATCTTGGAAACTTATTATGTGGTGAAAATTTAACCATGACTAACAAAATAAAATCCTTTTAAAAAAAAAAGGAACATTTTCTCTCTTTCCTCCAAACTCACTTCTCTAAGCCCATGAAGTCACTACACTTCATTAGCAGCATCTCACCCACACCAAAATTACCATTTTGCCACTCCCTTACCAAATCCTCATTCCTTCCAACCCAAACCCACCCATTTTCCAAAAACCCAAACTTTTTTACCCAAAACACACAAACTAAACAAAACCCAATTTCCATAATCACATCATCAATGGCTTCAGCAGACAAAATTACAGAAAAGCCCTTTTCTGTTCTGTTTGTTTGCTTAGGTAACATTTGCAGAAGCCCTGCTGCTGAGGGTGTTTTTACTAACTTGGTTCAAAAAAAGAATCTTTCTGATAAATTTGTTATTGATTCTGCTGGTACTATTAATTATCATGAGGTATTTGAGTTTTTGCTTCATGGGTTTTGTTCATGATTCTTCTTTTTTGGGATGTGAGTGCTTAGATTATGGTTTATGATCATGGGTTATGTTTATTTGTTAAAAAGATTTGATTTTTAGGATGATTTAAGAGTACCCTTTTGTGAATTGATCTGAAAATTTTGTTGATTAGGTGTATCTTACTAGTAATAACTGTTTGTTTTATAAAAGCGTTTAGTAACGTAGTTGTATCTGTAATTGTAAAGTGTAAATAACGTAGACGCTAAACGCTTCTTTTATTAGCGTTCAAATAGGACTGCTTAAAGACTATCTAAAAGCTTAACGCTCATTGCCAAGCCAGCATTATATTTTAATCGCTAAAAGCTGGACGCTCATTTATGAGTTCCCGTTTGTGAATTGATCTTCAAGATTGATTTTATAATGAATAATGTTATCTTTGCGTGTGAAAGTTGTGTTTGTTTTGGTTTGTTGAAGGGTGGTCCAGCAGACTCAAGAATGAGAGCTGCCTCTAAAAGAAGGGGTATTGAAATCACATCGATATCAAGGCCGATAAGGCCGTCGGATTTTAAAGAGTTTGATCTCATTCTTGCAATGGACAGGCAAAACAAAGGTATGTTTTGTTTAAAATAAGTTTCGTAATAGCATTGCGGTAGTGATCATTATTTGTGAGCCCGGTATCTTTGTTTGCAGGCTACGAATAGCATTGTTTTAGTTGTTAAGAGTCTTTGGCTTACGGCATTAGAGTAAGGGGGTCTTTTGATGTGTGATTGAGTAGTTATCCTTTTCTTTTCGCCGTAATCACTTTTGAGTGGTTGCAAAAATTGTTAATAATTTTCTATTGTTGGGGTCAAGATAAAGGAAAGAAACCGTAATAAAACTGATTCTTGGGATGAACGTCAAATTACTTAACTGTCCTTATGAGTTGATTATCTTATTTTGAATTTTCAAGTTGCAATACTCATTTTGATAAATGAGGAACTTAGTTTGGAAAGTTTTCAACATAGTGATTATGAACCATAAGCGCCCCTTATATGTCCAAGCTAACCATTTTCTAAAGGTCATTTTCTTTGAACTTAATGGCCAACACATGCGACATAAACTTTAGATTATTAGGGATAGACTCGTTAATAAATTTTATCCTCCTTAAACATAGGATTAGACATCATTAAAAGAGGGTAGCGTAACCCGCTAAAGAAACTAGATGTTGAAAGTAATACAAACTTTTCTATTTTAATTTGGTACCTACAGTTTATAGGAATTCCGCTCATAGAGTATGTTAGATTCATGTGAGTACCTACATGGTAGTCAGGGTTGTTTATACCTTTAAAAAAAAGTTTTCTATTAAAAAATAAATTTGAATGTTATGGTAATTCATAAACAAAAACATCAGGTTGTTGCTCCATAATGCAATAGGAGCCCCTAGGGTAAGTATGCAATCAAGTTGTGGACTCTTTGGCTTGTGTCTCTCATTTGTGGGGATTTTAACTTGGGTTTCATATGTTAGAAGGCCGTGTTTCCATGACCTACCTTAAAAACATTTGATATAATCAAATATACCACCACCGAATGGTCCAGTGGTAACCTCACAAGAGGTCAAGGGTTCGAACCTCACCAGTTACACATTTGGGGGTGGCCAAGGAAGGGCCTGAACGGTCACGGGATTACCCCTAGTTAGGCCGCCTATATCAGTCAAAAGACTCGCCCTCCCCTAGTAACTGGAATAGGGAAAACCTCATCCATTTATCCGTTTGTATATGCTTAAGTGTAGAAAGAAAGAAAAATATAAATCTTAATAACTTTGAGTTTTATTGTATGAATTGCAGAGGACATACTTGCAGCTTTGGAGAGATGGAGTGTTAAGGAGGCCTTACCTGCTGATGCATACAAGAAGGTTTGTAAAATGATTATAAACGGATAATGTTCTCATTTGATTTATTTGCACATTTTAATGTTTAATTGGATTGTGAACCTGTGGATGCAGGTTAAGTTAATGTGCTCTTACTGCAAAAAGCATGATGAAACAGAGGTACCTGATCCTTACTATGGCGGTCCACAAGGTTTTGAGAAGGTAACATTTCTTGAATTTAGTTACCCTTTCATTATAAATATTCTGTTTGTGGGACCAAATGTTTATTTTCTAAGACTAGGAAATAGTGTGTGATAAAGTGTTAGAATACTGGTCAAGTGTCCAAGCAGATCGAGTATCATTATGCAATGACAATGTAACACTCGCAGACCAAAAGTAGTACCGTTGATATGTTTTCATAACCCCATGACAATGGGCAAGTATGTAAATTTAAGCTTAAATTTTTTTCTCGAAGGCAGTAAATGTATTTCGTTCTTGGATGTCCTATATAAAATGCCGAGTAGGCACCCTTTTTCCTTGAAAATGGTAACAATTGAATTAAAATGTTTTCTTTTACGTTTTCAAGCTACATTGAGTTTGTGCTCATTTTTATCGTTACTAGGTGTTGACAGTTGACACCGTTACTTTTTTGACATACTCTTAAATTCGTTTGTTCCCATTTTCAAGGGACAAATTGTGCCTCCGGTTAGTGTGTCCTTATTAAAATATACACTTGAAAAGCAGTTCGGCACACTTGAATACTTGTAGTCTTAGATGCTCGCATATGAAAACCGAAACTTCTATGGATGAATCAGTGTGATCTCATTTCTTTTTTAAGATCATAATTGATATGTGGATCT
This sequence comes from Artemisia argyi, assembly GCA_030686995.1. Classification (NCBI taxonomy): domain Eukaryota; kingdom Viridiplantae; phylum Streptophyta; class Magnoliopsida; order Asterales; family Asteraceae; genus Artemisia; species Artemisia argyi. Next base: position 44,722,313 of record CM060685.1, on the reverse strand, counting down.
CATCTGTATTTTATCTTTTCATCAAAAAAATGGGACTGAGAATACTGATGGAATAGTGGCTACTGGCTAGTGGGGCTCCGAATTTTTAACTGTATAGACCAGAATTCTAAACTGTATAGACCAGTCTTATCTCTATTGAGTAAAAGTACAAGCTTTTGACAATTGTTTTGTTCTTAATTTCTGGCAGGTGTTGGATTTGCTTGAGGATGCATGTGACTCACTTCTGGAAAGCATTTTGGCTGAAACAAGTTCATAGAGTTTGGTCGCATTCTTCATTCTATGGGTCCTTTATTGGTTTCTCATCACATCACTTGTAAACATATCTCCATTTTCTGTTAGAATTGTACGAAGAGAATCCTAGGAATAAAAACTGTTAAATCAGATTTGAACTCCATTGTTTAGTTGCAAAAACCACATTGGTAGCTTCATTGTACTCTATTCGGCTATTACATGCCACCAGACAATTTGGTATTGTGCAATATTGTCCAACATGATATTTGGTGCGTTCACTGATGTCCATATATGCACACTCTAAGAAAGCATATATACGCTCGCTTTCTGATGAATGCTCATCATAAGAAAAAGTATAATCTTGAAAAATGCATATTCAAGTCGGTTACATTCGGGTTTGCTATCAAACCAACATAATACATCTCTTTGACACTTAACAATCACGTAATCATATGAATCCCACCTTGCTATAAAGGTTCCTTGTCAATACATGATACAGATGACCGGCTACATTTACAATTAACAAGAGACACAAGATTTTGTCTGGAATTGCTTCTTTGCAAGTCCAATGCAGTTGATTTGAGCCCTAACTTTCTAATATCTACCCTAAAATAAATCCAACTGCTGATGTTGGTTTCTAAACGTCATCCATGTTATGATCATTATCATTGTCTCCTTCATAGTATTCATCATCACGTTGAATGTGCTTGTCTTGTGTGTGTTCTGTTGAAAACAATAGCAACTATAAAAACTGGACACGTCTCCCAGCAAGCATTATGATAAACAATAAAGTTCACTTCAACCCATTTTAGAAGACGTATACTGTATAAAATTTAATAAACTTGGAAAACTTGGCTGATTCCAGAACGGGTCAGTATTAGAACTGTCCAAAGCCTCATAATGTTGTTTATTAATAACATTAGATTATTACTGTAATCTTTGTAACGATTTTTTATACATCAACTACTTATAAATTCAACATGTACCAAACAGTTCCTGTTTTGATCCATGACCCGACCCACCCAATTTTTCATCCTAATGAATGACACGAATTTTGATGTTATAGGGGTTTTTGTACTTACGATCATTTCGTTCATCAGGGTTCGTCTCATCTTCATCAAAATCAGGAATATAGAAATCAGGTGGAACCTGCAATATCAGCAATTAGTAACAGATGGTATAATTGAACACTTAAGTGTATAATCTCAACTTAAGAGTATTGAGTCATGCATAATATATTGCAGTTTGGCACATTGTAAAAACATGTTTTTATTATTCATGAGTCTAAAATCCCCTTGTGATAAAAGATACTTGGTGGGAACTTATGCACACGAATCAATAACCAAGCGTTTTGTTTGAGATTGTATCGACATAAATGTGCACAATTACAACATAAAGCATATAGGTTTTACTGCTTGAGATTTGCATATACTTTGTCAAGTACAAATAACTAACTTGATCTTGTTAAATTTGTGATTTGTCTATATGCTAATCTCTAAGAATCAGATTTATAGTAAACAGATAGATATACTGCTTACCTCTTGCATCTGTACACTTGGGGCATGTTGAATGCTACGCAGGTTTTCCAGAACTTGCATCTTTAGATTGCCTAGGTATGATTTGCTATTAAAATTATCCTGCTCAACCAATAACAAACAAACTGTGGTCAAGATAAACACAGCATGATATCAAGGCACAAAGCCTAGCTGTACGACACACACTAGAAGTAGCAAAATGGGCCAGGCCAAACGGGTTGGGTAACTTGTTAAAAACGCATTTATCAGGTCAGGTTTAATGACCCAAAACACTTTCTCCAAGAAATTTAATTTACACATAATTATCGAATATGGAGAGTTACATAAGTTCAACAAATATATAATTTTTAAAGTAATATGATTAAAAAGGTTATGCAGAACACAATTTGGATGACTTTGAACCTTTTCCCTCATATGAAACTTTTTAAACCCTATGACCTGCTAGTAATCAAGCATAACTGGAATAGACCCATTCAAAGGTAAAAGGGTTGACATTGCCACCTATAGCCTATAACGCACACCACATTCTCTATAAGATACCCAAGTAGAATTAAAAAACTGGTCAAACCCAGATGGCCAAACAAAATAGTAGAAAGAAGGAAGTAACGACATACAATATGTTGGCCACTTGGAACCCTTAACGAACACTCTGGAGCAAAATATTTGATATAGTCATTATCCGGAATCTCTGAAAAAGAGTAAAACGATTCAGTCAACATAAACACAAAGTTGTTCTAGAGATAAATCACCCCTATAGTGACCGCATTAAAGAATGTTGATCAACTCAGTCTAACAAATGGTTAATCATAAAAGATTAATAAAGCAAAACCAACATTAAAGAGCAGCAAAGTGGCAAACATACAGACAAAATTTTGATGTGAAGATGTCAATCAGATATTTATAAGGAAGAGATAGGAATTATAGAAGTACAAGGAGGACAACGAAGGAGACAAGATGACCAAGCATCACTATCATCAAAATAGCACCAGAACATAAAGCAAATTAGCATTTATATTTGTAATCACTTGACTTGATTCCGGCAAATTAGCAATTTGCAGAACTTGCACAATACAAAATACCCGCACAAACAAATCAAACCTCAGTTCCTCACATTATGCAAACGGGAGCACATAGGACAAGTATAAGAAATTGGAGTAAAATGAAATAACCCTTTCTATCAAATGTCAAAAAGTAGATAGAAACACTATGATTGCTCTCAATCCTAAGAATATGATTGTACTCATCATTTTTCATCTTCAATCTCAGTTCTCTACAATTATGATATAATCCTGAGTCAATGCAAGTCATGCGTGTCAAATTAATATCTTTATTAATTAAACAAGCAGCTTTGCAAAAAAACAATTTAGCTATACAGTGCTAATCTGAACTATCGGAGACCTACTAACCAAATCATACTGAAACAATTACGATAGAAGAACATACCATTAGGAAGCTCAGTGTCTAAAAGAACTCCTGTTTCAAAAGTCCAACACCGAGCAACATTCTCTTTTGTATATCCCCCACCACCAGTTACCTGTACCAAAAAACCCTCCATGTCAGTGTCCAAAAGATAACAGTTAATGAGAACATAATCATTTACAAGACCTACCAGAAGGGGCAGACCAAATTTTTTTACATACTTAACGCATTCAGCATGACCTGAAAGAAACACAGTTCAAAGGTAAGAAGTGAGTATTTTTAAATGCTAAAGATATCCTGTAAACCAAGTGAGTTTTTATTACAATAAAAATAAAAGATTAGCACCATCTATAGAGAGGTTAAAGCAACCCAAGCGGTCCCCAGCAAGTGAATCTGCCCCGCACTGGAGAACTATCACACCAGGTTGATATGTTTCAACAACCTTCGAAATGATCTAAAATTTTCAAACAATTGATACCAAGCCTATATCAGCACCAATATTATATTTAAAGACAAAAATGACGTGAAGTTAAAATATTAAGTCTTCTACTCGAACTTACAGCTTTAAACAATCGAGTAAAGCAGCTGTCATCTATACCATCCTTCAAAGGAACATTAATTGCATAGAACTTTCCTTCTCGTTCTCCGATTTCCTACAATAGCAACGAGATGCATGAGCATCGTTCTCATTCGGGCTTACTTGCAGCAAGTCAGCAACCACATTATATATATGATCTTAGTGTAATTAGCACAGATCTCGCCCCTCAGAGTTACAAAATATCCATGGTATCACATGTCATTATTGCAATAGCAGAACCTTGATCACTTTTATTGGGAGGCTAGTTATTCATTTTAGGAGGATCAACGTTATATTTTTCTCGCAATTAATTATTATTAATTTATTATAAACAAAAAATTATTACATGTAAAACAATAACTGAAAATTTTGGAGGGGTCATAACCGTCCCCACAGTACTAAGTTCCACTCTTGGTTAACTAAACCTATCAGACATTAATAGAAACATTTCTACCCAAATAAAGAAAGACCAAATCAACCCTGTAGCGCATCAATAAGCTCAAATCTGTGCATACAAGACTAATTAACATTGTAACTATATTTCTATTACAAAATTCTAGCTTCTACTCATGTGGTCATTTTCTATCTCATTGTGTGGGTACTATTTATCCGTGAGAAGAAATGAACATTTTGAGCGCCTTACCAATATCATCAACTTCACAAAACATTAATAGAATACGCTACAACAACAGTTCAAAGTCTAAATAGTAACCATACAATAAGAGGAATGATCATAATACCTTAACATCACCTGATCCAGGAAAGAACAAATTTCCATACTTGTGAAAGCTAACAGTCATCACCCTGGCAAGTTAGAGCATCACGAGGTCAAAACTTGTGTCAAAGACACAGAAAGAGTGCAAAATCAGTATAACAGAAATTACTTAGCAAATGGTAAATCATCTAGATTTCAAATTTGTTTTGATTTCATTAGGCATTCTACAAATACTATTCGAAAATATAAAGGGACATATCAAGTTTTATACCCATTGTAAAATCAAGGAAAATGAGAAATTAGTTACCTGTCAGTGAAGTAAAAGGCTTCTTCTACACCATCACCATGATGAACATCTATATCAATATACAGAACCCGCGCGTGATACTTGAGAAGCTCCAAAATGCCCAAAACCAAATCATTGATATAACAAAATCCAGATGCCTCACACTTTTTGGCATGGTGTAATCCCCCGGACCAATTAATGGCAATGTCACAAAGCCGATTATTTAATCTGCGTGCAGCATCTGCAAGCAAGGATAAGTATCATATATGTCTGAAATCTGAATCTCAAATAAATTTTACTATTGAAGATTGAAAGTTGAAACTTACCAATAGTTGCCCCAGCATATATTTGGCAAAACTCGAACATATCATCAAAGACAGGGCAATCTTCTCCAAGTTTAACTGAATATAAAATAAGGGTTATATATAGAACTTCAAAATTTCAAATACAGATGTTCACGGGGTGTTTGGCAATGCGTTTTGAAGGTTATTAACTGATTATTGTGTTTTCACGTACCTAGTAAACAATCAGATTCTAGTCACCTAATGTTAGGGTAATGTGAAACTGGTTATAAGTATTTAGGGTCAAGTCATCACTTTAGAATTACATAAAAATGATTCTGATTATCTGATCATTTATGGGTCATTTTACATGTAATTTGTGATTTATCAGGATTCAGGATTTACCATATACTATTCCCTGCAGCCCAAGTGATCTGATTCTGACTATTCTATGTCAGAATCAAACATTCGAAATACGCAATGCCAAGCACCCTCTAAATCCCCTTAAATAAGGTGATGCAAATATACGCTTCATATAACATTACTTTCTAGGAATCAGCAAACTAAATTTCTTACATTTTCTCATTTCCTCCGGAAACAAATGCTGAGTGTCCGGACTAATCCGTTGCAAGAACTCCACATAATCAGCCGAGTGAAACTGAGCCAACTCAACCGGATACGCCTTATGAGGCCTCTGTACCAAAACACCAAACATTACATATCAACAAAACATATCAACCTCATAACACAAAATCGGAAACCATAAGAAAATAAAGCACTTACATAAATTTCCATCTTCTTGTGAAGATCATACGAAAGCACCAAATGATGAGTCATACATAACCGATGCGGCTTCATCGGATGGTTTGGTCCAAAGTAAACATTACCAACATCCCCTGCACCAGTCAATCACTCCAAAACTTAAGCCAAGATAACCACAATTATTCATTATCATTATCTTCTAAAACATATAAGAGGGTTTTTGAGATTGCTTATTTTTTCCGCCCATCTGCTTATTTTTAAGCAGAAAAACATTTTGAAGTGTTCGGATTATCCAAACTGTTTCTGCTTATCTTCTTAAGGGACATGCTTATTTCAAAGTGCTTGTTTGAGTTTAAACTAAGGGGGTGTTTGGGACTGCTTATTTTTCTGCTTTTCTTCTTATCCGCTTCTTCTAAAGCGGAGCCAGTTTAGTGTTATCCAAACTACTTACATTTATCTGCTTATTTCAAGGTAAAATAAGCAGTTTCCAACAAGCGGAGCCTGCATAGTTCAAAGTGCTTATTTTAACCTAAAACCTCTTATTAACATCTTCTAAAAGGTTCTTCGAAATTGCTCATTTTTTTCACCTACAATTACTTTTAAGCAGATATGCAGTCTTAAAATAAGCAGTTTCCAACAAGCGGAGCCTGCATAGTTCAAAGTGCTTATTTTAACCTAAAACCTCTTATTAACATCTTCTAAAAGGTTCTTCGAAATTGCTTATTTTTTCACTAACAATTACTTTTAAGCAGATAAGCAGTTTCAAATTAAGGAAATGCTTATTTCTTAGTACAATACTACTGCGCATTCGACTTCCAAACTAAAATAACCTTTTTGACTTTATTTATAAGCAGTTTGAAGTGTTTGGCTGATCCAAATTACATCTGCTTAAATTGAGGCAAAATAAGCAGTTTTAAAAAAAGAGATATTTATTTATATGAAAATTAGCAAATCCAAAGACGGTCAAATGAAGTGCTTAATAATAAGCAGAAAAGTAGAAGCAATAATCTGAAAAGTGGCTAGGGTTTGAGATTATTATTAATTAATTGTCAGCAAGGTAAAAAAGAAATACAGTAAATAAAATTAGGTTAGTGTGATAATAATAATTTATATAAAAAATGAGGGTGGGATGATTGGTACCGTCGTAGAAATATGAAATTCTGTCTTTTGACTTCATCTTTTTGTAATTTTAGATGAAATTAATTCACCGTTGTTGAGCTTTGTTGCTATTGTTTGTTTTATCAGATGATGGTGGTTATTAGCGCGACTGGACTTGGGTGTACTACTGTACTTTGATAGATGTTCAACTTTTGGTCCTTCGCTTTTTCTACTTTCTTCGTTTAAAGGTTTCTGCTAGTTCTCAAGTTATTACAGTATTTATTTATTTTTTTATTTTTAAATCAGGAAAAGTAAACAACTAGGGACGTCCTGACTAATCCCGATCCTAAAAGTCACCTAAATCGTAAACCGAATACCGACCCGAAAGTAGTCGGTTTTTTGGCCCGTCCCGTCCCGTCCTGAGAGTAGTCGGTTTTTTGCCCGTCCCGAATCCCGAAAATGCTAAAAATCCATCCCGACTCCCGACCTGAGAAGCTATTATTCGGTTTCGGGACTCTCGGTTTATGTCGGGATCGGCTCGGTTGTCGGGACTAGGGCGGTTTTGCTCACCCCTACTAGGGAGTAAAGCCGGATAATTTTTCTTTAGGTCCTTTTTTTCGTTACTTTTAAGTGATACTCGAGAACACAATATCTTATGTTTCACTTTTTTTTTTCTTTAAGTAATACTTGAGAACATAGTTATATTACACTTTGTTTAGATTTTAAAGAAAGGCAAATGAAAAGAATAGTTAAAGGAAAAGTAAAACAAGTATTATTCCCGGTGTTCTTGAGATAGAAGAAAGAAAATGTTATCGAGTTGAAAGAAAATGAAAATAATGTGTTCAAATTACATGTAAGTCATTTAATTGGCAATGTCAATTAAAAAAAAAACATATTAGTCTTTCTTCGATGATTTTTTTTTTTAAATATTTATGTTCATTTTTCTTTCAAGTTTTTTTATTTTCATCAAATTTTAACTTAAGAACACAATGTTAACATCATGTCATTTTCTCTCTTGCGGTGTTCTCGCGACCTTTATCTAGTAACTTATGTTGTTTTTCTTACAAGTTATCTATACCTCTCTTAAAAAAAACAAATACTCCATGACATATACATACTTTATTCATTTGATGGTGTAGACAATCAAATCTCTTCTTTAACATCCAACCTAGAAATTGAGTTTAATATCAAAAGCTTGATTAAACTCGTTAACCTCAACAAACATGAGAAATGGGTCAATATTGGGCTTCAGTATACATGCTTCCTTCTACTGTTGTTCATGATCTACTAAAGATATTCAAAAGATTCTTGTGGAACTCTGGTAATTCAACCAAAGGAAAAGCTAGAGTTGCATGGAATTAGTGTGCAGACCCAAAGATCAAGGAGGTTTAGGTTTTAAACCTTTAAGACAGTGGAATGAAGTGCTTTTGATAACTCAATTGTGGAAGATTATTGATAATAAAGAATCTCTCTGGGTTAAATGGGTCAATATTGTGAAATTAAATGGAAATAGTATATGGGAGACTGAATATCAGAATAATGATAGTTGGGGATGGAAACAACTTCTTCTAGTTAGAGATAAGATAAGACCTTTTGTCAAATACGTGATTGGTGATGGCAAAAGTGTTTTTATGTGGCATGACAATTGGAGTAATCTAGGTCCACTTAATAGCATTGTTCAGAATAGAACATTGTATGAGGCTAGGATGGGTACAAATGATAAAGTGAAAGATCTTATTGATAATGGTGAATGGATGTGGCCAAATGAATGGAATAGTAATTTTCCTGAGCTTCAACAGCTTAATGTTCCAATGATTTCAGACAGCGGGGATAGAGCAATGTGGATGGATTGTAATGGTAAAATAAAGGAATATTCAGTAAAAGTTGCTTGGGAAAGTTTGAGAGAAAGTGGACCAAAAGTGAGATGGAATAGTGTGGTATGGTTCTCCCAGTGTACACCTAAGCACTCCTTTATTATTTGGCTTGCAATTCAAGGTAAACTTTTAACTCAGGATAGGATGATGGCCTGGTACCAAGGTGATGATTTGAAGTGTTCTTTGTGCAAAATCTGCATTGACAGTCATAAGCATTTATTTTTTGAATGTAAGTTCTCTACTAAGGTGTGGAATGAAGTGAAAAATAAAGGAAGTTTCGGTGGGAATTGTCATGATTTGGATAGTGTTGTGGAATATATAGCAGACACGGGAAATAAAAGTAACATTTGGAATGTTGTCAATAGATTTATAGTTGCTGCTATAGTATATACAGTGTGGAATGAAAGAAATAAGAGAGCTTTCCAAAGTGTAAGCAGAACTGAGAAGGAAGTAATTGCAGTGATTTACAAGTACATGGAAGAGGTGTTGCAAAGTCTTAGTGTTAAAAGATCAAGTGCAGTCGTGGTGGTGGCCAATATGTGGAATTTAAGATGGGAAAAAGGTAAATTGGTTCCTGCTCTTCTACAACATAATGATTAAAGCTTACATTCAATTAATAAAGAGGTGTTTGGGATAGCAAGATTTCAGTGATTAGAGATGGTTTTGTGGTGGTGGTGGGAATGTAACAGTGTCGGTTATTGCACTTCTCTGAATTGTGCAAAATTTTATGCAAACCATTCAGTGTATAAGACCTTGTATCTTGGAGTCTTATTGGTGTGACTGTACCTACTGTGCCACATTATACTTGTAAAACTTGGCTTTGGGAGGAAGTTTGATAAGTATATGGGGTTACAATAGGAGGTCTAATTCATAAAGATGTACCATAAAGTAGGATTATACACTGAGAAGGGTAATGGTTTGACGGATGATGTATGATGGATTGAATAGAGAGGAATGAAAGATGATCCTTCTTGGTCTTTCCAATACATCATCAAGGAGGAATGGTTGGCTTCCGTCAAGGAGTGCGTTCCCATGTATCTGAAGCCATTCTAAGAGATGGAAATGTAGGATGCATGGCATAGCCCTTGATTGGAAGGGTAAGGGTTCCTAGTGATGCCTCTTATCTAATCTGCTATGGTTATTGTGGGTGGATGATTGAATGACCATGGTGGATAGATATAGAGGAAATGTAGCTAGATGGTGGTGCATAAAAGGTAATCTCCAACTGGTTTCTATGATGGATGCAGTTGTAATTTGGAAAGTATAAGTCTTGTTGAAGAATATGTTTCATCAGAGATAGAGAATAGATATGTCAGATATTGAGCAATGTTAGTTTAGTTTGTATCTGTCATTGGGTTTGTCCAAGTTGACAGTGTGAATACTTATAATGTACATTTGGTTGATGAATTAATATAAATTTACCTTTGCGCAATATATATATATATATATATATATATATATATATATATATATATATATATATATATATATATATATATATATATATATATATATATATATATATATATATAAAAGCTTTCACATATGTACATATACTTCGTATACCTACAACCTACTAGTGTATATGTAATTATGTAAATATTTATGTAAAAAAAGCTTAGAATTAAATAAACGAGCTTAAACTTAGTGTATCCAACAAATCTAACCAGTGGTGGCTTAAAGGTAAAGCTACTAAAGCTATCGCTTTAGGCCCCCGAATATTTAAGGCCCCCAATTTTCTAACACCCTTTAGAAATATATAGTCGGTCACATATTTTTTTGGGTATTATCTTGAGGTCTCGATATATAAAAGGCCCCTATTACTAAAACTGCTAAAATTATTAAGGATGTTTGCTTATTTATTGTTTATTTTTAAATCCATACCATTAAGTCCTTATTTGAGTTTAAGAAACACGATAAAGTCAATCCTTTTATTATTACAAAATAATGAATTAAGCTCATTTGATGCTACAAATTCTAATTACTTTTCAACAAACAAACATGAACACTAATGTCCGTTGGTTTAAGTGTTCATATTATTTCGTTTGTTCATTTAACCAAAACTAATCAAAGACGAATAAGCCTTGTTCCTGTTGGTTCAGTTCTTTAACCCTACTTGTAGATTATCATAAAGCAAAATGGTTTTTTTCTCTCTTTTATATTATTTTTTCCAATCTTTAATAAACTCTTAGATTCTCAGTGTTCTTGGTTTGATGAGTGGATGTTCAATGAATCAAAAAGCTAATATTAAGCAAAGAGAAAAAAATTGAAAATTTTGAAAGGCCTCATATTTAATTTTCGCAACAAAGCTTGAGCCGCCCCTAAGTCTAACTCGACTCGAGTTTCATTCGATAAAAACGAGGCCGGACCTTAGCTTGTCAAATAGGTAAAGCATTTGAGCCTTACAAATTTAACCAAGCAGAGCTCAAGCTTCGACAAGGTTGGGCTCAACCTCTAGTATGTTGGTGACATGAAAATTGGTTAATGATTCGTTATGTAAGTTAATTATGGGCATGTTAAGGTTGGCACCGGCAGTATATACATTCCATGTTGACATGCTAGACATTTGTGGATCTTTGTAATCGTGTTGCAAACATAATAATAGTCACTGAAGTGTCGGTGTGCGACTCTCTAAGCGAACAGAAAATAGTATCTCAAACCAATGCGTGTACGATAACAATCATAGCAAGCTTTTATGGCATGGTAAGGTTTTGTGTGTGTTTAAATACTTTTCCGGCAAAAATAACCTGTGCCCAAGGCACATATTAACGGGTTTATAAAAGGAATGTTTTCGTTCATTTAAGTTTAAATTATGTTCAAATATTGTAATTTATCAGTTTATTTAATGTGTATTGAATGCAATTTTAACTTGTACCTAGTGGGCACTTGTTAGCAAAACCCTTATAAGAAATAAAGAAATACATAACACGCTTTGATATTTTTTATTCATTCTACCAGCTAGTAACAAAGACCCAATTACATTCCACTCAAATCTGTTTCAAAATTTCTAACTTGACACAATGAGTTCTATTTTCAACGAATCGAATGGACATTTTTTCTACAGCAAGGCATTCCTACAGAAATAAAGAATGGTCTCTTCAAGTAAAAAAACTTTCAAAGTATAAAAGTAGAATTTATGTCCACATAAGCAATTGAAATCTCAAAAGGCAGTTGTTCAACCCACTGCAAACAAAATAATTGATGGTCGATAACAAACCACTATTGCCAGCAACATGTCTGTTACCAAGTAATTATTTGAAGTTCATAGAAAACACAAACTTGAACAACATGATAGTCTAAATATGAAAGGGAACTTAAAAGTAGGAAACTGTTTATGTGCCTCATTAGAGAACTTCAGATTTTCATTCTTTCTTTCCGATCCCATTAGACATGTTGTAGATTCCCCGGCCCTGTTTAAAAAAATGCAAATACATTAGTAAATGAGAACTGCACACATGCCAAGAATTATTTCACATAAAGGTGAGATTTTCGACCTCAAAATCATTTTCAGCTTGACAAAAACACACAGTTGCGGAATAAGTAAATATTTACAACTTTTATTTAGTAGATGAGACATTTACCAATTGACCAATATTTCAATGCTTTCTTTGAGTTTTATTGAGTTGAATTTAGTTAAGAGGTTGGAAAGTTAAACAGATATACTTGTTCTTTTATAAAAGTGGACAACTAATTTGAGATATACATGTGTAAAATGAACAATAGTTATGGGACGGAAATAGTGATATTCCATGACCAACCGCTTACCCAACCCGTCTAACCCGACCAATTTACTACATATAGCAGAAGGTGAGAAAGTAGGAAGAACTCACAATGAGATACAGGCAAGAACCAGCAAGAGCAAGAGGGATGGCAACTGAGGTAACTTTGTCCATTGGACCTTTCAAATGGGTGTGTTTGTGGATGCTTTGAAACACTTTTTGCCTCTGGATGAGTTCCTCTCTTGGTCTAAAAGGTGCTTCGGCAACCATCCTGCAGTACCAAATATTAAAAACATTAAACTTTAAAACTAACTAATGTTAAAGTGTTCATGCTTTTAAAGATATTTCTGCTTTGACTGAGCAAGCTTTAGATGATTACGTTCAACTCCCAACAGAAACTCTTAAAAGTTTAGTATTGAGACTTGAGATAAGAGCTAGCAGCAAAAGTACTTTGTAATGAAAATATAGACCATTTTGCTTCATAATAATATGCATTAAAGAATTTTGTAATGGGTTGAAATGTTAAATTTTAAATCACCCTGATGGGATGTTCCTAAACTAAACCCCAAACAGCTGTTGACAGTGCAACGTCAAAGTAAAAAGGAGCGTTTATGTCCCCCATAGGGCTATATGATTTCGCATGTGAATAAGGGGTGCATGATCAAATATCAATGCATATACGAGAGATACTTGTGATGTTCCTGTATGCATGTTGTTTTTTATTATTTCATAACCAAACTTTAAATCCAGGATGTAAGTTGACAAAACCTCAACTTCTATTAAAGCAACGCGTGTATAATAGCAACATCGATTATTTTAACATACAATAGCTACAGTCATGTGTATTATATTGGATAAATGAGTATAAAGCTTGAATTATAAAATTTGTCAGGGTCATTTTAATTGTTACTGCCAAATATATTGCTATCTGAACCTGAAATACTATAATACCTAATGTTTACACCTCATAAAGCAATAAAGAATGTCTAATAAGCTGTAAAAGTGGTGACACCAACATCTTGCAGACAAGCACACAACATAGGGTATATGGAGAAACAAGTCGAACAAAATCCTAATGCTCGCTGTGCCTCAACTAGAGCAACTCAAAATCCTAATGTTCGCTGTGCCTTGCCATTCGACAACTAAGGTGTACAGCTCACTAGAAATTAAATGCACAATATCAAGATATCCAAACTTACTACACAGAGAAACAAGGCGAAGAAAATCAAGGACTACAAAAAATGAGGACGTGAAAGATCAATCGACATAAGTCCAAGTTAAGGTCAACTTAAAGATAATAATAAAAAACAAATGACCAGGTTCTAATCTAAAATAAAAAAGGCACCTTCATCATTTAAAAACAAATGTCCTGTACAGTTTTAGGAATCATGACGTAGACAAAGAGTCGAATACCAACAATAGGTGCTATCTCGTACTACGTAAATGTAGGACACGTCTAACTAAATGACATGAATGGAAACAACTCTTTCTTATTCAAAAAAAGATAATGAAATCAGATACCTAACGAGATGCATATCTTAACCTGGACTACAGATTCACACTACTTAGTCCGTGTTTAAATGCTTGTACATTATACATAATTTGGAGAATGGCTATTCAAAACATTACTTACAGGTACTGATCAATGCTATCACATAACATTGTAACAAGAGTAGGTAGTATTTGACGTTTTTAATGGGCTTTCGGCTTATTGATATCTAAGAAGCCGATAAGCTAACTTTTTACAGCTTATGAGCTTATCAACTTTTGTGTCCCTAAGAGCATATACAATGCTAACTTGACAAAAGACTTGGTATTTAAAAAGGCTTTTTAGAAAACTTATTGCATTGCATTAAAGACTTGATGAAAGGCTTGTTGGCTAATGACTTGGTAGAATACAAGTGTTTGAGCCATCACTTCACATGAAATATTTAGTAAATGAAATATCAGTTTACTCCCTAAAAGCTTTTGCAAAGCTTTCTTGCATTGGAAGAATTTTATAACTAGAAGTTTAGATAGATGGAAAATAATATAAATCTTATGTGGAAAAAGTAACAAGGCTTTGATGGGTTGAAACATTGTGTGTGCTCTAAGCTCAGGCTGACAAGCTCAGAAAAGTGAGCTTATCGGCACATCCAACTCTTACATTTCAATAATGCAAATATTCACACACACACCTAGCTTGAGACTGAAAACGACAGCCTTTTGGATGATAAACCAGCAACATACCAATACGCCAACTTGGCCAAAGGCCCTTTGGCGCTTTTCCAAATATTTATAAGTCAATAAGCCCATAGAATAATTTAACTTCAAAATATTATGTCTTATCGTTATAATTGTAGCTGCTCACGCTTACAGAGCATTGGCCTTAAAAAAATTAGATCAATGATCGGTTATCAAACGTTCATGTTTATTATTGAGTAACTGCTTTATAACCTTATCCAAGCACCCACAATTACAATAAAACACATTCAACGCCCAAAAAACATGAATGGTCAAAAACCGATAACAACCTAATTTCACTACAATCAAATGTTAAAAATCATGCTCAAAACACATCCTGCGACACTCCTATGACACATACAATCCATTCATAAATCAACCAGCAACACTAACATAATATTGTCACCTTTTTTTATATATATATTTCATGTCTCAAGGTCAAATCTAAAAATTGAAAACAATATACACAGATCGAAATAAAAAACCGGTACGCAGATTAAATAATAAAAGACATATCAGAAACGATAACCTAACCCTAGAAACTAGATTTATATAATATGATTTAATTAAAGTGTGAATTGAATTGAATTGAATTGAATTACCTGATTGTTGATTGAATTTGGAGGTGTGTTGGATTTAAAAGCTGAAATGAAATGAAAACCTAGAAATGAATGATTCCAAAAGATGTTGAATTGTTGAATGAAATGATTTGGGTGAGATGTGGAAATGGGGTTGGAGTTTTGGGCTTTAATTTATGGGCTTGGGCTTCTATTTTGTTTGTTTCATAACGTTGGGTAGTGGGTACTACTCGGAGTATTGGACACTTGGTGGTGACACACATGACATGGATGGGTGTGAATTGTGAAAACTGAGAAGCTCGTTCGAGTTCACGAAGTCGATAGTTGAATGATGGTCTGGTATTTTTTTAGGAAAACTCATTTTTCCAATGCTTCTTTTATGAAGCTGTGAGCGGTGAGCAGTGAGTTGTGGCTACAGCTCACAGCTACTTTTGCCAAACATAGCCTAAGTATTTGGACCAGTCTGATTATCAAATATGATGCTAAGTAACGAGCTACTAAGTTTGATTGATAGTATCACTTGATACTGTATAAGAAAGTGCACGTCTTCACAATCACATCGCAAACATCAACACAAGGTTTTTGTAAAAAGCGTTAGTTCATCTTGAAAACTTAAAGGTTTGGTGTTAAGTTTCAACATGATATACCAATGTTGATTGTGGACCACAATAGCATTTTTGTACGTAGATAAAAAACTTGAAACCTTCTAAATAATTTTAATATTGTCTTGAGTTGACGATAACTAAGGTTATGTTTGGCAACAACTTTTTTGAAGCGTTTAAGAGCGATAAGCGATAAGCGGTAAGCATTATCTTGCTTGTTTGGCAACACCTCAACAAGCGTTTGAAACATGATTAACCGCTCCAATCTTAAATGCTTCCTGGAGAAGCAGCAAGCAACAAGCGACAAGCGGTAAACATTTACTAATTTAACACTTTATAATTACAGTTACAACTACGTTACCAAACACGTTTTTACTGCTACTGCTTACTGCTACTACTTACTGCTTATTGCTTACTGCTACTACTTGTTGCTACTGCTACTGCTACGTGTCGCCAAACATAGCCTAATACTTTGATATGTTCATACGTCCGAACCAATAACAGCCTAAAAACCTTTCCAAACGTTTATGTTATAACATGTCATGTACTCATGTTCAAGTTTGTTCGTCTTTCTTTTTGCAATATGAGCAATTGAGCGTAGTATAAACCCATAACCGGGCCTTATTAACAGTTGGATTAGGGGTATTTCTTTTTTCTCTTATTGACACTTAATGAGTGAGCTATCCCTTATTCATTTTTAATTGGGAGACTAAAAAAAACTTCTCTCTTGAATAAGTGGTTCATATGGACAAGACACACACCACTTATGTTGGTAAACACCACCAAAATTTTCACACGAAATGTATATTTTTTTGTAAAATTAATTACTTCTCAGAATTTGCTCTCCTAAAATAACATGATACGCATGATTAGTTAAGTTTTATAATTAAAAAAAAAAAAATCCCAGTTCTAGTTGTTAAGACATCCTACCTGTACACACAAGAGTTCAAGTCCGGTTGACGGAAATTCTTTTATATCACTCAAGAAAGAAAATTGTGTTAGTTAGAACTTCCGTGAGGTATTGCCTCTAGATTAAGCTCTAATGATCAAGTCAGATGATTTACCATGATTACACGAAGCAATTTGCTATATAGAAAGGCAAGTTATGGTTTCTGGGTGTGCGTTTCAATAACTTACCTTACTCCAATTTATATAGGGGTAGCGAATCTAATCTTTAGATCTATTAAGAACCAAATATTCTCGCGAATACTCAAGTGGCTCTCTTTCTCTCTCCTCTAACAAACTTCTCGCCAAAATACCACCATTAAAAAACCTTGAAAACCTACAATTACACTCAAATTAAAACGATAATTCATAATTCAAACCGTGTAATCTGTTCAGTTTTCTATTCCGCATCTTCTGGTATTAAAATCCCCAAATTTTATTAGGTTTTGCTACAAAACCCAGATTTGTGTATTTTGATGCCAATTTTATGTTTTCAAATCTATTAAGCATTTCACTGTGATTTGTGACCTAATTAAGCTAATGAGGAAGAAAAGTGAAAATTTGAACCCTAATTTGTCGAATAATGGAAGAACCTCTAAAAGGCAAGTCAAGTTGCCTAATAGGTATAAGCACATTGTTCATGAGTTAAAGAAGAATAAGAACTATGAAAACAAAGCATTAGAGGTTGAACATGAGGAATTGCTGGATAATATGGGGTTAGATAAGAGTGGTGGTGATGAAGGAAGGAAGGAGGTGAGTGACTGCAATGAGAGTGAGGTAGAATTGAATGGAATGGAATTTGGTTCATAAGTTTATAACTAAAAAGCTTATAACTACTTACTTAGTGGTGACACTGACACCGACATGATATCACATGGGCGTGAAAACTAAAAAGCTGGTTCGAGTTCATGAAATCGAATAGTCGATAGATAAAGGATGACCTTTGTTTAGTTTCGTTCGATTCACTTTTTGGTGGTTCTTATTATGAATTTGGTTCGGGACACGGTGTTTTGAAGTAAATCGTTCTTGAGCAAAATTTGACTGATACTAAATTGATTTGGATCAGTCCGATTACCGAATATGCTACTAAGCAACGACTTATCAAGAAAGAAAATTTTTTCTGATTAACGGATTTTATTTTTTTCCCGTATGTATCACTCAAGAAAGAAAATCGCGTTAAAACTTCCCCGAGGTATTGCCTTCTAATGATCAAGTCAGATGATTTACCATGATTATACGAAGCAAATTTACTGTATAGAAAGACAAGTTATGGTTTTTCGGTTTCGTTTTAAAAACTTACCTTACTTCTATTTATTGAGGGGTAGCAAATCTACTTTTCAAATCGGATAAGAATCAAATATTTTCGTAGTCGAATATATTTAATGCTTCTCATATATTCTTTCATCCCATGAAAGAGCAAGTGATGATGTACTATGATGAGCTATGCACAATATATGCTCAAATAAAATCTTCCTCTAGAACATTATCTCGAGTGGCACCTCGAGTGGCACCCAAGTGATGTCTCAAGTGGATCTCAAATGACAAGTAGCAGAGATATGACAGGGATATTATTCGATTATGATCATTCATTTGCTTGCAAGTCTTCCATTTACATGCTATAAATAGCATACATGTTGAACGAAAGAAACACACAACTCGAATAAAAAACTTCTTCCTTTACTAAAAGTATATTTGGTGTACTATAGAAGTATGTCAACAAATATAGAAGAACAATTCTGAAAAATACTATATGAAATCGCTATCGAACATATAGGAAAAACATCCAAACGAGCTACAAATCTTCCCAACAAAGTCATTTGATGCTAACTTGGAAAAGTGGCGTAAAACTACATATATAATATGAAGTTATCCGAGAAAATATTAATGACCCTCCATATCCTTTGACGTACTATCTTTAGAAACCCATAGATTTTCATATAAGTCATCGACACTTTACAATGATGGTGAACTTATGACACACGCTTGTGGGATAAGGTCAAAGCGGCTTAAACCCATAAGAAAGACCTTTGAAATATTATTACTCGTAAATGAAACAACGACGACAAACCAATCAAAAATAGTGTCATTCAAGTGAGATAGAAAAGAGAAAGGCAATAGTCAAAGGTGACAATGGAATTTCCAGAAACCAGAGGGGCCTAATATCACAAACATTTAAACTCAAAAGTCAAAACCCCAATTCTTTTTTTGTTCCAATTAAATCTCAGGCAACCAACCACATTCGTTGGAGAGACTGAAAAATGGAGAAGAATAATAAAAACCCTAACAAAAAAGATGATAAGAAAAAAGTAGTGGTGATAATGGGAGCAACTGGTTCTGGTAAATCACGTCTTGCAATTGACTTAGCTTCTCATTTCCCTATCGAAATCATCAACGCTGATTCTATGCAGGTTTCCTTTTTTAACTTAAAACACTTTCGTTAATCGTTATGTTAACGTCCAAGAGGACCGTATATAAATTCGTTCGTTTAAACTAATTGACACAAAACCATTAAATTAATGAACTAGCATATAGCATGTAAAATATATATTAGCAGGTGTTACTATTTTACTAAAGGGTTTTCTGCAAAAAAGGGTATCGAACTATACGCCAATTCCTAATTAAGATAACGCGCTATTCAAATGGTTTAAAAAATTATTCAGCTTCCATTTTTTTGTTCAATAAGAGTAACATTTACATTTTAGACGTTCAAATGTTGACACGCGTCAACATTTTATTTCGCAAAAGTTACTCTTATTGCACAAAAAATGAAAGTTGAATATCATTTTTAATCATTTTGATAGTGCGATACCTTAATTAGGAATTGACCTATAGTACGATACCCTTTTTTGCAGGAACCCTTTTATTAAACACATTGCATGAGATAATCAAACAGAGATACACAATGAACATAAAAAGCGTCCATGAATATAGAACAAGATGTTTGTATTTGTTCATTAGTTGAATTAAACAAGCAATAAACTTGCTTATGCTTGTTTGTCAAATTCTCCGATAAACTAACATAAACTAGCTTCTCGCCCAACAGTCGCTTAATGTTTGCCTTGTTTAGCCTGTTAGTATAACCGCATTTTTATGCACTTGTTTTAAATTGAATGACGTTGTTTTGTTGGTAAGAATTGGGTTTAATTCACTAGCGAAAAGGACTTAACTTGTTCGAAACCGATATGAATATATGTATGTTAAAATCTGATTTACCTGTTGTTTTATCAATATTATTATCAGGTTTACGAAGGATTGGATGTTCTCACTAATAAAGTCCCGGTTGAAGAACAGAAAGGTTGAATTTGATTGTGTTTGATGAATATAAGTTGATGTTATATGATATGGTATGATGTCTTATTTGTTTGTGATTATTTGTATATGTAGGGGTGCCACATCATCTATTGGGTACAATTAGTCCTACGGTCGAGTTTACTGCCAAGGATTTTAGGGATCATGCGATTCGGGTGAGTACTTTACCTTTGTTAACAGATAGTAATCATGTGTTTTTCATTTAAATTTGAATCAGGATTGTCAGTTTTAGTGATTTCACTGAGAATTTATGATTGTTTTGCCGGTTTTGGCTCCAAATTTGTTTGTATGTAACATGGCATTGACATTGCGTCTTGAACTCTTGAAAGTGGTAATCTCATTATTGTGTGTTCAAGGCTTGAATAACTATAAACACATGTTTGGCAGTTTGGATATAGTGAAAGCGATTATGATCATCCAATTGTCTAGGGGGTCAGATATTTGTTTTTGACAATCAGTTTAGGTATTGCTGCAGCAAAACTGGTTCTGATTATCGCTGAGCTTTTGTGCTTGTTATCTGAGTTTGTATATTTTATAGTATCACATAACACTTTAAACACACTATGCCAGACACCACCTCAGTGTTTACATATCCGTCACTAGTTGCCAACCAGTTTTGCATTTTGATTGATCTTAATACCTTTTTGAACCGCATGCTGACAAAGTCCTCAGACACAACATTCTTTATTAGTCTAATAAAAGTATTTGTATATTATTTTCAGCTTATCGATGATATAACATCCAGAAATCACTTGCCAGTCATTGTAGGAGGCACAAATTACTATATTCAGGTAAATGTTATTTATTATTTCATGACTATAGTCTTAAAGATTTTTTTTTTTTTTTTTTTTTTTTTTTTTTTTTTTTTTTTGTTGCATTTTCATCAATCTTTCATATGGTGGGACGTGTTGTTTTATTTCTTATTCTCCTTGCTCTTTTCAGGCACTTGTCAGCCGATTTCTTTTAGATGATTCACTTGAAGATACAGAGGAAAGTTGCATTGGTGAAAATCATGGTAAACAACATTTTCAACTACATATTCTTATGCCTACTTTTAACCCGCATACATGAAATTGCTGACCAACCACTTCTGTTAACAGGAGATAAACAACTGGATACTCAAGTTATGCCTGAGCAAGAATATTTTAGTTATTCTTATGACAGTCTCAAGGATATTGATCCTGTTGCAGCGAACAGGATTCATCCAAACGACCATAGAAAGGTAAGTGAATAATTTGTTATTAATTTTTTTTAGTATTAGGGCTCACGAACTTTATAAGAGTGATATTTACTAACACTTCCCTACTTTTATAAACCGGGCATATAATTCAATGGCTTTTAACTTTTGCAGATAACTCAATACCTTAATTTATATGCTTCATCTGGCGTTCTTCCTAGCAAATATCTACAGGATAAGAGCATGGAGGTTAGTACTGCTTATTCTTTTAAAATACACCATTACTTGTTGCAAAATGGGCAGGTTGGATAACGTGTCACAACACGTAGTATCTAATGGAGGTCCGGTTTACCTGAAATACTTGTCCCAAAATCACTATATATCAATATTGCTTTCTGTTTCCATTTTAGCTAAATTTATTATCTTTACTCGTTTGAGACGAAACATAACCCAAAATTTGACCTGTTCGTAACTAAAAGGGTCGAAATTTCCAGCTTCACCTTGAATATTCTGAATTGGTTATTTTCTCCAAAGGTGTAAATCGGTGGGTCTGAATTGGTTATTTTAGCCGAACTTCAAAACTGAATAATCCCCAGTTTTTCATACACTGAGTTACACTTTTTGTATGTGGCAGAGCAGAATTGGGGAAGTTCTGATAATATGAGATACAACTGCTGTTTCATGTGTGGACGCTTCTCTCCCTGTTATAGACAAATACGTAGACCAGAGGGTAGATCAGATGGTCAATTCTGGTTTGCTTCGGGAAGTTTATGACATTTTTAACCCCGATGCAGATTACACTCGAGGTTTAAGGCAAGCTATTGGTGTTAGGGAGTTTGAGGATTTTTTAAAGGCTTATCTATCCGAAGGCCAAAGTGGCACAAAAGATGGCAATTTATACATTGAAAAGTTAAAAGAAAATATGAACATAATTCTGATTACTCCCGGTGAAAGCCTACTAAAACAGCTTCTTCAAGATGCCATTGACAAAGTTAAATTAAATACCAGAAGGCTTGTTCGCCGTCAGGTAAATCATCTTTTATCTACCATTTTTGTTAATCGTGAAATGCTTTATATATTGTCTTTGTAATAATCGTGGATGATTTAAAACTTCTCATTTAATTATTTTCCAGAAAAGAAGACTTATTCGGCTGCAGACGCTGTTTGAATGGAACATACATTATGTTGATGCAACAGAATGTCTCTCATGTATGTGTATTGGTCCCTTCCCTTATTTAAGTTTGGTAGTAGTGTATGATATCATTTAAATGTGGTAATTGTGATCCATTGGCTTATGAATACCCGATTGAGGTTATAGTATATATCTAACAGCTCAAACGTCTGAAATTTATAAAGAATAGCTCACCAAATGGGCCAAAAATCGTACAAAGTGTGCTTTTGATGCATTGTACCCCCCAAATCTTTCTACCCAAAACATTGTACTATGCTCAAAATAGAATATTTCTATTCATATTTGACACTAGTTATACAAAAACAAGATAGAAGTCACTGTTTTGGTCAACTTGAGCAAAATTTCACATGTTTTGACCCTCCCATTATGCCACAGTTAGTATATTCAGTTTTCCCTCCATTGCATGCAGTATAAGTGGCATATTTGACATCTTGTCAAATATGCTAAATACATAATGTAAAATAAAGAACACGGGTGGACCCAAATCGTTACAAACTTAGTTCTACTGATGATAATGAGCGAATGTGTAATCTTAATTACTTCCTTTCTTGAGATGTAGGAAGGAGCTAGGAACACTTCTTCAGCTCGACCATAATCTGTTTTTCTGACTTCAGGTTTATCCGAAGAGTCATGGACTGCAAATGTGGTTGAACCGTCGGTCCAGATAATCAAATCTTACTTCGACAACGATGTAAGTTTGGAACCTGATTCCTATGCAATAAATGATACCAAAGGATCAAAACTGATAGAAAGGGATTTATGGACACAACACATATGCAAGGTTAGTTCGATACATTATATCAGTGAATGGGTCTTGTATCTCAAGTGAGTCAATTTACGGAAATAGCCAAAAGGGATATGGGTCAAATGGGTTGAATCAATGAAACGGGGTGAAAGCCGCTCGACATCTATCTTAATTTTCTCAGTGCATGGTGCAACCTTCTAATCTTTTTGTTGAAAAATGTAGAATGTTTTTTTGTAATCATAATACACATCATATTTATTAGAACCTGAAAATGGGACAAAAAAGTGTTGCTGATGGATCCAGCCCGGCATGGCCTGTTGTTTTAGCCTATACTAAAATTAAACCTTTCCACCTGAATCCGTTTTAACCTGCTACCCATCCCACCCGAGCTACCCATCTTGCTACATTTCATTTATATATTTTGGTAGCAGTATATAGTCCCTCCATCCCAACTCCCTCCCAAAAACACCTTGACTTTCAAGTCAAATAGATGTTTAAAGTTACTTTTCACATTACAGTTTTAATAGTACGATTTGAGGTCCATAAAAGTGTTCGAATTAAGAATAAAGGTGGAAAAGATGATAAAAAGCCTTTTAGTCCAAATAAAGAAGAGATGATAATAGCTGCTTTTCACCTACAAATATGCAAGGGTGCTTTTAAACTTCTGTAAAGAATGTGATAACTCCATTGCTCACGAAAGTACATATTTGATTTAAACGTAAAAGTTGAAGTGATAACTCCATTGCTCATGATAGTAGATACTCCGTATTTGATTTAAATGTAAAAGTTGAAGCTCGAGTCTTTATTTTGGTGGCTAGGTGTCATTAATTACTCGTTTTGCTTGTAGGCATGTAGCAATAAGGTGCTTAGAGGTGCATACGAGTGGGAACAACATAAACAAGGCCGAAGTCATCGCAAAAGAGTTTGCAGTCTTAGGAAATCTGGAGTCTCTGGCTTGGATGAGTAACAGGATCAATAAAAAGAAAGTTTACAGATAATTATTTCCATACTGGAGACACTAATATGTGAAAGGATTCAACCCAAAAAGCTGAAAGTTTGTTGTATTTGGTAGCTTCATTTTCAATAGAATTATAACATTTGGTCACTGATGACACTCATAACTGAACAGTGTTTGTGAGAATTAACTCAATTTCATATATCGAGTTCAAACGGCTATTATAGATACTCCGTGTAGCATGTCTGACTAATTAATGTAACATGTGTTAACCTTATTAGACTGGATGTAATGGTAGAAGATGCTGGAGGGTTCATCACTTACCGTCACATCATCCGATTTCTCATCACATGGTCACAACCTTTACACCTGCAGTGTTATACTATATGTTACTTGCGCATACATACACCACAACACACTTGCGTGCACACACCTTCACCTTTTCCTTCGACCAGTGGTCAACAACACTTATCTCTCCCAAAATAGCTCCTCCATGCGTGAAAGTGCTCCCTTGTAACAGAGAACTGCGCGTGGTGAAGGTACTCAATGCGTGGCACTGAGGCTCACTACGTCCAATCTTATAGACTTCGTAAGATACATATTGTATAAACCTACATTCAAATAAGATGTGTTTGTTTAAACATGTGGAAGTAATTCAAAACTAGCAAGTTACATTGCGGAAATGTACAGTATCTTTCTCAAAATTTTAAAACAATAATATGTGACTGACCATCCAATAAAATGATTCATTGGATTCTTGTATCTTAAAAAATGAAAAATATTTTTTTAAATATCTAGAAAACAAAATAAAAAAATGACACTAACAAAAAGTACTCTGCTTCTAGTACTATCTTAAACAATCAATATTATTTTGTAATCCTTATTTAAAAGTAGCGATTATCTTTCATGAACATCAAAACTGTAAATACTTTTTTTTTTTTTTTTTTTTTTTTTTTTTTGGAGCAAAAAACTGTAAATACCAATTACAGAAAGGGAGATGATTTAATCATTTTGAAATGATTTGCGCACAATCATTTTTGATTTGCACACATCATCTATCTATATCTATACTACTCCTTCTATCTCAAATTATAAGTCTATTTTTGATTTGCGCACAATTATTTTTTATTTACACACATCATCTATCTATATCTATACTACTCCTTCCATCTCAAATTATAAGTCCATTTTCTTAGTTTTGGATGTCTCAAAATATTTGTCCATTTTTCTTTTCAACCAATCACAAGACACTTCAGTGGTGAGAGGTGATATTTGATTGGTGAATTGATTAGTTAGTGCAAATTTATTAAACTTTGTGCAAATGAAAAATGGACTTATAATTTGGGACGGAGGAGTACTATATAAAACAATTAGGGTAAACTGCAAAAAATGTCCCTTAACTTTGTCGATTTTGCGAAAGTTGTCCTCATACAAGAATTTTAGCAAAAAGTGACCCTGAGTAGGTTTCCTTAGGCAAAAAGTGTCCTTGAGGATGACGTTTGTTTGCAAAAACTGTTTTTTGCCTAACGATCGTTAGCGAAGCCCGTTAGTCAGTCCTCACGTACGTTGCACGTGAGGGTATTTTCGTCATTTCACTGTTCCCGCCTTTAACACACTTTAGCTACCTCACTTGCACGAAAATCGACGAGGACATTTTTTGCAAATAACCAAACTAAGTCGTGTTTAACACATTAACATTAACAAAATCACACACACATAAACGTTCTATCTTCTTTCAACCCAATATACGAAACAATAGAATCGGAGCTTAACAGTCGTGATTCTTCAAAAAAACACACGTACCAGGTAACCACATTTACTGTTTTTTACTTCATTCAAACGATATTTGCATTTTTTTTAACCTTAATCATTAATGCAATAACAATGTTTGGCAATCAATTTATTTGCGCTGTGGACAATCCTCAACATGTTTTGGATGAGTTTGTAAGTTAACACCATTATTGACAAGCTGTTATTTCTCTAAGAAACTAGTTTAATTAATATTTAATTCACAATGGTTAAAAATTAATTTTCATATACAGGAACTGCATAATGATTATGTTCTAGGAGGTTCCTATCATGCCAATGGTTTTTTTTACTTGGTTAACTATTGGGGGGGGGGGGGGGGGGGGGGTTAGATGGAAAGTTCGTGTAAGGAGAGTCTCAGAATTAAAGTGTGTTGTTGAGGGAGCGAGATGGAATGATTTTGTCATTCAAAACATCACCTGTTCTGATGTTGAGTACATACATTTTGTTGAAGAGGGTGAGGATCTGTTTTATGTAACTTGCTATGGTGAGGATGGGTTGGAGTTTCACATTTATGAACCCAAGAGTGCTCCGTTTTGGCGATGTTTAGTGCCTATGACAGACATATCTCTGTTTATGCAGTCGTTGCAGGAAGACTTTCTGAGATATCTGGATGGTCCAACCCCTACTGATTCGGTCGTGGTTTCCACTAACACGACTGACTACAATGTTAGGGTGGCCAGTGATCATCTCTATGATCGATACGTCCACTCTTTCTTGTATGGCTGTGGTTGGTTGACACTGGTTCGAGACTTGAATATGAGCCCTGGTCAGTGGATGGTTTTTACTCAGGTTGTCCCAGGCCAGGAATATAATGTGATGTTGTTTGAACCTGATGGAGGGGCCATCACAACTGTGGAGACATACAACACCAATATTGCCATGAATGCCCTGTGTCACCAACTACATGACTATGGTATCTTTTCCTTTATTAGCTCTAACTACATCAAGTATATGATATCTGTGTAATATTTTGGATTATCTGTAACTTACTCATTTTGTATTATTAAATTCAGATTTTGAACCCCGACGGATGAACTGGATGTGCAAATGGTCTTTTCACACTGTCCATGACCAAGAAGATAGGGCATTCTACAGAACAGTGACTGCATGCTTCTGGAGAGATGGATGACTTGTAAGTGTCTTGAAACCTTTAATAATTTGTCAAATTGTTATGCTACAATTTTAATGAGATTACAAACTAAACAACTATCAAACTATAGAAGTTGTAACTTAGTACTAGCAACACTGAATTCCATAAGCAGACTTATCCTTAATAAGCTTAATATGCAGCAGCAGCAACACACTTGTAGCATTTTTCATTTTCATTTGTCCGAGATATTGTGTGTCTGATAGCATGATTGATAGATCATAATGTGTGTTAGAATAACTCTCAAAAAACTAATGCTAAGTTTTGTACATTTTGTAACAGACTATACCATCAAGCTAAACAACTATTAAACTATAGCAGTTGTAACTTAGTACTAGCAGCACTGAATTCCATAAGCAGACTTATCCTTAATAAGCTTAATATGCAGCAGCAGTAACACACTTGTAACATTTTCATTTTCATTTGTCTGAGATATTGTGTGTCTGATAAGATGATTGATAGATCATAATGTGTGTTAGAATAACCCTAAAAAACTAATGCTAAGTTTTATACATTTTGTAACAGACTATACCATCAAAAATTGTGCACAAGTACAACTTGTATGGGTACTCTGTCGCTGTTGTGAAGCACCAAATGATACAGAAAGTGTTCGAAGTATGTGAGAGAACAGTGGTGGTACCTGGTCGAGGGAAGGTGAGGAGGAAGGTGTCAATTGTTTCATGCTCTGGTTTCAGGGAGTTGAGACAGGAAGCCGGCTTTGGTGCAGCTGCAAGGGTCCGCTTCTTTTTAATCGATGACACAAACAGGTCCCAAAGAGTTTTAAGGTTTGATGTGTGTTGATGGTTGTTGATGGTTTTATGTTTGTTGATGGTTGAAACAATGTTTGAAAGTTTTTGTAAGTTGGATAAACTTTGTGCAAGTATCTGATGTATGATAAACCAAATGGGTTTGTCACTAGACAATGGTATGTAATTAGCTGATGTAGGATGAACCATATGGGTTTATCCGTAGAGAATGCTATGTAGTA
The DNA here is from genome assembly GCA_030686995.1 of Artemisia argyi. NCBI lineage: Eukaryota > Viridiplantae > Streptophyta > Magnoliopsida > Asterales > Asteraceae > Artemisia > Artemisia argyi. Next base: position 44,694,146 of record CM060685.1, on the reverse strand, counting down.
AACGATGTAGGTTGATAGGATGGTTTATTTAGTGTCATATATAGGATGGTTTATGTAGTCCTATGTCTATTTAAATTTGTTGCTAATGCAATCTATCCGCTTAACTATAAGTTTTAAAAAGGATTTTTGGATGAATTTGTGTTGTATTTCAATTTGTTGATGGTTTTTAGTTTTGTGATGCAATTAATTAGTATATTATGGAGCATATGATTAGTGTAATGAAGTTTGTGTTTAACATATTATTGTACATGGATTAATTTCCTTTTAGTACCACCTTGTATATCTGTTTTCTTCACATATTATCTTCATTAAGATGTGACAAACATAATCAACATCAACACATGTGACAAATAATTAATCACTTCATTAAGATGTAACAAACATAATCAACTTCAACATAAAAAGTTTGAAAAAAACATATTAAATGCTAATGAGTCTTCCAAAGTTCCCTCATATTATTTCAGTTCACACCTGCATCTTGGAAACTGAAATTGGACGTTTTGAATTCCAAAATCCCTTTTTTATACTCATTGCCATAATGCCATGTATCACACACATCACAAATCGTTTCTTACCAAAGTCTTAAAAAAACCTGCAACAAAGTATCATACAGTATGTCAGGAAACAGAAAGAGATCCGGAGGTGCTTCAAGTAACCAAAACTCAAAGTATGTTCATAGATATGTGATGTAAAGATTCAATAATATATCTTTCACCAAATTGTATATATTAGTAATCTAATGTGTCTTTCATTTCAGGAAAAAACGTGTTCAAGGAGAGTCTTCAAGCCGTGGAGAATCAGGTAAAGGTATCTATAAATTACTTATACGTTTCTTTGAGATACTGCTGCAAATACTTTAATCATTGAATGCCTAATCTGTTATACATATTGTCAGTTTTTAATCTTTAATAATGGTATATTATGTGCAGGCAAAGAAGAGCAATGGGATGTGAATGTGTGGTTGCAGTGGTGGACTGCAGAAAAAAAAGAAAAAAGCAAGCAAACAAGCATTGCTTTAGCTTGCTAAAGATGAAAAGGAGTATGGTCGGATCAAGACATGCGTGCCTGAAGATGAAGAGGAGTATGATGATGTGGCCTTGGATGGCTTGGATTACGAAGCTGCACATAAGGCCTTTGACCCGGAGAAATCTCCAAAATTGGATGTTTAGGTCTTAAGAATGTGTAACTTTTGTTTCATGTACATTTTCTTTTTCACTTAACATGTACTGGAAAATGATCAAGCTTAATTATCCTTATTTTTCGTTCTTCGTTACTCTAATTGATCATGTTTGACTAATTGAGATTGTAACAAATCTTGTAACAATAAAAATAACCAATTGACATTGTTTGACTTTTGTATGTCAAACATTTGTCTAATGAAGTGAGGATGAAGCCATGTCAATGAGGAACTGACTAATTGAGATTGTAACAACCTTGTAACAATAAAAATAACCAATTGACATTGTTTGACTTTTGTATGTCAAACATTTGTCCAATGATGTAAGGATGAATCCATGTCAATGATGAACTGTATTCATAGAGCTAACAATCAATAACAAAAGGTTGTTACATAACTTCATTAACTTAGAAATGCAAATACAGAGCTCTATTCATAGAGTTAATAGTCAATAACAAAAGTCAATTACATTACATCTTCCAAAATTCTACTTCTACATTACAAGATTACATCCTGACTTCTACACCAACTTTCCTGCAAACAACATAAATGTAACAATCAGAGCCATTACAACAACACATTTCCTATAAACCAGTAGCTCGGATTTGCTTTCTTTCAATTCCATTTGCAGAAGTAAGACTTGGTTTTGCAAATAAGACTTCTGATAGTCAAATCCCTTTTGCAAGTCTCTTATTTTTGCATTCAAACTACATTTGTCTATTTCCAATCGTTTTTCCACTTGAATCATCTTGTGGAATTCTCTTTTGTAGTAGGCACTAGGTAATTCAGGATCAAGCCAGTAAAACGTGCCGCATTTTGAAACCTACGTGTTTAGACATATTAGCATATACCTGATTGATAAACAAAGTAAAGATCACTTACATTAAAATAAGTTATGAAGCCTAGAAAACGCCTTAAAGGATGATAGATGGTTCGTGATGTTTGTTCAATAACGGGTTCCTCATGCTCGCAATGGGTAGGTGGTGGAGGACGAAGACTTCGAACCGAAGATGACGATGAAGCCATTTCGAATGAATGACTTATTTTAGTGTTTATTAGGTATGCATTTGGATGAGTGTTTGAATTGGGGAAGAAGCTAAATGTTAAGATAACGGATCTTTGGCACGTGATATGGCCCATTTTATTCAAACCAGATACTTAAGTCAAGGGACATAATTTGCATGTAAGTAAAACCCTAAACTTCTCACTTGTGTGTTGTGCTGCTAGAAGAAACATTAGTGCTGCTAGTACATAACATCGATCAACAATACATAAACATGTTCATAAACATACATGTGGCACAAACTACCACTAGATACAACATTAAAAAGTTATTCGACCTACATAAACTATATTGTTCCAAAAAAATCCATCCTAAGGCTTAAGATAAACAAAATAAACAGAACAACCTTCACCATTGCCTTGTGCTGACCTTGATCATTCCCTCCTCCCTTGGAATCAACATCCTCATCTGATTCTATTGGCTTCTCATCCTTGTCAGCTGGATTCAACTTCTCTTCTTTTCTATACCAGAGGTCACACTGGCAGGTGAATCCAATATAGCCAGAGCGTCCATCTCTGCCCTTTCCAAACTATCTTCAACTTCTGTTGTTGGACCTTCATCAACAACTACTACAGCTTCATCTCTGACTTTATTTTGAAGAATTGGCATATTTTGAATAACAAAATCTAACTCAGCGAACAACATATCAATATCTGGATCTTGATCAGGTACATAGGCTGGTTGATCATCCATCCAATCAACTACAATTTCTTTGTGGTCTAAATCATCCTCTTTGACTATCTCCAACAAATCATTCGTTGCCGCTTGAATCAAGGAATCAATTTATGCCACTTCAATAGGTCCATAACATGGTTGATCATCCATAGTTTGATTTTCAATTTCATCCGGAACACGCTTGTCAATTTCTACGTGGTATAACTCACCATCAACTTCCACCTCACCTTCCAAAACATGTTGAAATTCAGGTTCACCCATACTCTTTCCAACATCCTCTTTATTAACTTTCTATTTTTCTTTGTCAGCACTTTGATTCACATATGCCACACCCTCTTTCTTACTTGCTTCGGTCTCTTTGCTTCGCTTCTCCTTGATTTCATCATAGTTTATAAAGAAATCCAATTTGAACATGAGGTTTCTGAACTCGTACTCACCACTCAACCTTCTTGACCTTATTTTGTTCTTTCCTTCATCAGACCATAGGGTTGGAATAACAAGCTCATCATCATCCAGTTCTGAGATGAAAAATTCTCATTATCCCTGCTTCCAGCCCTACTAGATGAAGCATGAGTTGAAGTATCACCCTGTTTCCCCTCCTTTCCTATTTCAGTAGCACCATGCCACTCTAGCAAAAACAACTCACCATCCTGCTTAACTACATCACCATCCTCTATATCTTCAATCACAACACCCTTACCACGACTATTCCTCATGTACAACAAATACTCCTTGACTGATGAAATACCTTCTTCAACATAAACCTCTATTTCCTTAAAACGAGGCACGTACTTAAACAGTTGCACGACATCTTCCACACTCATCAGTGGGACCAACCCATCATCCAAAGATTTCTCAGGGTTCCTAAAATGTGAGAACATCCTATCCCCTAATCCTAGTGCTTCTAACATTCCAACATACTCCTCAATGCGGAAATTGTTAACATCAATCAGGTCAACATACGCTATATCTCCAAACAAATATTTTCGGTTTGGTGGATATGTGAAGAGCCCTTTGTGGTGAATTTTCATAGTGAACAGTGTACCATTCAACTCTGGTTAATTAGGAAAAGAAATAACAACTTATAAGTATGAAAACCATGACATATCATACAATGTAGTACAAATGCATGTTCGAATAATAAAAATAAATGATAACTTACCGTAAATAGCATGAAGCTCAAATTCTGGAAACAAGGGAGTTCGAATCTGCCAAACTAGAGATAACACTACCATGGTATTGTTTTGTGGGTGAGTGTTGAAACAAGGGAGTTCGAATCATTTGTGTGTATGATTTGGTCGTCTTAAACTGTTCTACACGAATCATTTGTTTAGCAAACAATGTCCTCGTTGATTATCGTGCCTGGATGGGAAGAGTTTTGTCATGCCGGCGGGAAAGTTGAAATGACGAAAATCCCCTCACGTGCAACGCACGTGAGGACTGACTAACGGGCTTCGCTAACGATCGTTAGGCAAAAAACCGTTTTTGCAAACAAACGTCATCCTCAAGGACACTTTTTGCCTAAGAAAACCTGCTGAGGTCACTTTTTACTAAAATTCTTGTACGAGGACAACTTTCGCAACATCGACAAAGTTAAGGGACATTTTTTGCAGTTTACCCAAACATTTAAGTTGTAGGCTCCACCTAAACTTAAGATAATAACCTCCAATTATGGAGTGACATGTGTCACTTTCCAACTAAAAAATCACATTTATTTTCAAATTGAAATATCTTTTGATCTATTTATTTTTTTAATGATCTAATTTCACTATATTTTCTAAAATTTTGTGCTCTTTAATTTAACATCAATTTTGATATACTTTTATAAGTTTTTAGTTTTTGCATTTTTAATGGGTTATTTTGATTCAAAATTTTACAACTTTAACATTTATTTGAATCAATACAAACATTTGTCAAAATTATAACTTTTGGGGGATATTTTGACGTGTAAAATATTGTGAGGGTCTTTATGCGAGAATAATAATGTCACGGGAAAGTTACGAGAAACCCAAACAAATACATACAACGAACACATGTACTTTCGAAGTATTGTGTAACAAATTCACTAAGCGGGTACGGAATTGTGGGAGAGTTGGATTAGCAATTCATTCATTATATTTCTATTATAACTATATTTTTATCGCTGCCACTGTGCGCGGGTATCCAACTAGTTTTATACTACATCCGTCCCTAAATAAATTTCCAGTTTGACTTTTCAGAGTCAAACTGGTTCAACTTTGACCTTAACTTTTTTTGTGGGTGTTATATAATATTTGATGCAAAATATATGAATAAATTAGGTTTTAAGTGTATTTTCAATGGTATATTTTTTTATCATGTATTATATAACAAAATATATATATATTTAAAGTCAAAGTTGAACAAGTTTGACTCCGAAAGTCAAACTGGACATTTATTTAGGGACGGAAGGAGTACAAATTAGTTGTATATTTGTTACTACATCCGTCTTAAAATAAATGTTCAATATAACATTTAATTTTTTTTCAATTTTTACTTTAAATATTTTTTATTTGTGTTATATAATATTTGATGCAAAAAATATGAATTGATTATGTTTTAAATATATTTTCATTTGTATAATTTCATCAAGTATTATATAATACAAATAAAAATATTTAATGTAAATGTTGATTTTTTATTTTTTTATTTTTTATTTTTTTTTTAGACGAAGAAGTATATGTATGTACACAAAGTGTAAAAAAAAAAATAAAAAAAAAAAAAATAATTGTTTACACATTGTACCCCACAAAAGAGCAACATTATATAAGGGTAAAAAAATAAAAAAATAAAAAAAAAATAAAATAAAATAAAATAAATCTGCTTCAAAGATCTTCACTTTTGTTGGTGGGAAACAGAATAATGTGGATTCAGATATGACTCCATCCGAATTGCTGCACGAATACGCTCCACACGTGCAACCAATAATTCAATTTCACTTATTGCTTAATTTTTCTTTGAGAAAAGTTCAAAATACATCTATGTGGTTTGGGCTTTGTTCGCGAATACGCTCCACACGTGCAACCAATAATTCAATTTCACTTATTTGCATCGTTAGTCCTCGTTGAGTTAAAATATTTGCATCGTTAGTCCTTATTAACTATAAAGTTAAAATATTTGCATCGTTAGTCCTCATTGACTATAGAGTTAAAATATTTGCATCGTTAGTCCTTATTGAGTTAAAATATTTGCATCGCTAGTCCTCATTGAGTTAAAATATTTGCATCGTTAGTCCTCTTACGTTTTCGTCCGTTTTTATCCGTTTTCGTCCGTTTTTCTCATGTTTTTATCAGTTTTCGTCCGTCTTTATACGTTTTCATCCATTTTTCTCATGTTTTTATGAGTTAAAATGTTTCTGAATCGATTTTAATTCACGATTTTGACCCGTTTCTGGTCCGAATCATCAAAAGTGTGAAACATAAAAGTTGTCTGGAATAATGTTTTACATCAAGACACGCAAGATTTTAACCTGAAATTGCACCTCCACCACCACCACCAACCACCTCCACCCATCACCACCAACCACCGCCTCCACCACCGCCGCTGCCGCCACCACCCATCGCCACCACCACCGTCGCCACCACCACCGCTGCCGCCACCACCACCACCACTTATAATATTCGTTCAGTTTATGGTGGTGGTGGCGGCGGCGGCGGGTGGTCGTGGGTGTTGGTAGCGGTGGTGGGTGGAGGTGGTGGGCGGCGGCGGTGGTGGGTGGTGGTGGCGATGGGTGGTGGGTGGTTGTGGCGATGGGTGATGGCGGCGGCGGTGTTGGCGGTGACGGTGGGTGGTGCTGGGTGGAGGTGGTGGGTGGTGGTGGCGGTGGTGGGTGGTGGTGGCGTTGGTGGGTGGTGGTGGTGGCGGCGGTGGGTAGTGGTGGTGGCGATGGTGGGTGGTGGTGGCGGTGGTGGGTGGCGGCGGTGGGTGGTGGTGGCGGTGGTGGGTGGTGGTGGTGGGTGGAGGTGGGTGGCGGTGGTGGCGGTGGGTGGTGGTGACGGTATGTAGGATTGGATTAAAAATAAGTGTCTAGGTGAAAATTTAAAAATAATTATTTATCTAAGTCACATTTACTATATTGTAAAAAGTTAGCCGGTTTCAATGATTATATTGGTAATAAAAAAAGTTCGTTACCTAACTCTGTAAAGTAGAGAAAGTACGTTGCTAATTTATGGACTTTACCCTTCATTAAAACTGGTTATCAGAAAATATACTGGTGTGCCTTGTATGGCAAATGTTGAATATTTAAAAACCATTTCGTGTTGTTTATATTGAAAACCGCGATCTACTAAACACGGTGCTTCGGTTAGACAACACCGGCAACCACACACCTGCCTTGGTGCGGTAACAATAGGCCTAAATGCCTAATGTGGTAACCACAACTATCTTGTCGCGGTAACACCGGGCCTAAATTAGTAAAATCTATGATTTCTTTTAAGAATTTTTGTAAACTTTTTGGTTTCTAGTTTCTTTATATGCATATGTAGTTCTGTACTGCTATAAACAAATCATTGTATATTCTGAAAGTAATAAAAAGATTTTTTTTTCATTTTTTTTTTCTATTTTCTTTTTTCTCTTGGTGTAAAGTTGCAATAATGTTACATTTTGGGACCTGCAATACGGAAACAAAAGGGAGAAAAGATTGACAATAACCTTTCCCATGTTAGCTGCCGAATACAGTGAATATTATCGTCAATGTCGAGTTTTTGTCAATATAAATAAATATAAAGATTATTATTTATTTTTTTGCATTAAATAATATGTTTTCCATGTACAATGGGAATTTGCTAAACTACTACTACTACCGAGTACTGTATTTTATCTAGTTAAACACTTAAACGAGTTGTATATATAATGGTTAATTTAAAGGAGTATGAAAGCATCGATGTGAGTGGCTTTTTTGTACTAAAATGTCGGTTTTAAATTGTATGAGCTTTGTGAATAGAATAGTGATTATATCAGCTACTTTAGTTGTGGTAGAGGATTATAGTAAACGAATTAGATTTTTCTCCACTGAAATAACTCGGGAAGGGTGAGTCTTTGACTAAGATGTACGCGGCTTAATTGAAAATTTCTCGTAATTATTTCCAACCCTTTTCCGCCACCTTGAACTCCTGAAGATATATGCACCACGGCAGGGGCGGAACTAGGAGCCAAGTTTAGGGGTAGCGAAATACGAAAATTTGTTTAGGGGTAGAGAAAATTTGTTTCAGGGGTCGCGAAATCGCCAAAAAATAGCCAAAAATCGCCAAAAATGGCCAAAAATCGCCAGAAATTCCACTACCGGGTAAAAGTTCAGGGGTAGCGACCGCTACCCCTGAACTATATGTACATCCGCCCCTGCACCACGGTACCCTAATGAGGTTTGAAACTAAGACACTTCAAGTTCGAAGATCTCAATATATGATGAAGAAATGATAGTATGCATCATACCTTTTGTGAGTAAATTAAGTTGCCCGACCACTAGACCGATCACATAGGTGGTAACTTGTTATTGGCTTACGGTGTTATCGCCTATAAGACCATCCATAATAAGCAAAGTAGCACGCATCTTCCTCTTTTATTTGTCAAACTAGACGTATTTTCCCTTATTAAGGTGACCCATGTCACACGCGTCTTGGGCCAAAAAACGAAGACTCGGTCGTACAAATGACCGAGTTGTCGGAGGTTTGGTATGTGTGTGTTTACTAAATGCTTTTCGTGGATTACTATATTTGTGTTTAAGTGGGTACTCCGTATTATTTAGTGGTAAAGTTGGTTGTCTTATTACACTAAGTTGGTAATAAAGTTGGTTGTGAAGAGAAAAAACAGATTTGATGCTAAGGTGTCGGTGATAAAGTTGTTGCGGGGTGTTCTTATTACATCTATCCTAAGTAGGGCTGCAATCAAGTCAAGCTATTATCAAGCAACTCGAGCTCGAGCTCGAGCTTGGCTCGATCGAGCAAGCTTTTATCAAGCTCAAGCCCAAGCTCAAGCCCAAAAATTAGCTCGAAATATTTAACAAGCCAAACTCAAGCTTTGGATAGCTTGGCTCGAGCTCGTATCAAGCTTTTATCAAGCTTTAATATAGATATTTTCATATAAATTTTATATAAGTAATTAGGAGCAAATTTGGTTATTAAGCTAATTATAAGGGCTTAGTTCGTAAATATTGGATACTCAGTAATGATCATTAAGGCTTTAAAATGGGGTATATCATAAAGGGTAATCTGTAACAAAGTGGCAACAGGAACATGTTTATTGTTTCTTGCAGCTAGTTTTGATGATGGCGTTAAATTTAAAGTGTTACCACGTTGTTATCATAGGTATAATTTTGATGTTCGACTTGGGTACGAGAATGTTGTTCTTGGTTTGATTAGTGTTAAATCAATCTAATTTGGTTTTCAAATATGTTTTTAGCTTGTTTTACTTTATATATATATATATATTTATTGTTGAGTTTAGCTATTGAATACAATATTTTTGTATTCACTCAAGCTTTTCAAGCCAAGCTCAAGCTTTGCTCGAACCTACTCAAGCCAAGCTCAAGCCTGGATGATGAAAGCTTGACAAGCTATCAAGCCAAGCTCAAGCCTAGTGTTTTTCTTTCAAGCCAAGCTCAAGCCTTGTTGAGCTTGAGCTCGGCTTGACTCGATTGCAGCCCTAATCCTAAGATCATGAAAGATGAATTCATTAGTGACATGCGGCCAGCTAAATATTATTTTTCACCAATTTTAGTGCAAAATGTAACTCGGATTCGCTTCATATTCTTCCTTGTGAACCTGTATTGGCTCAGGCTAATATTGGTTCAAAATGTCTTTGTTTCTAAGATTTTTCCCTTTTAATTTAGTTCTGGTTTTTATAGCATTGTTTCGCTTCCTAGTTCCTACTTCAACATGTAATCTTACTTTTGATAGAATATTTTGTAATTGTAACATGGAACACGAGCATCATCATATAATCATTCGTCAATTACACGTAATTACGTTAGTCATTTTACGTATAGTAATGTCATCTTTTGGTTACATCTTTATAACGATTTTATGTTTCTAAACATTGCATTGTATCACATTGTGGCAAACTAGTTTTTAATATCTCTAAGAAAATAAGACGGTGTATATGAATATTTGAATATATCTTACTATCTTAGTAAGAGAGAGAGAGAGAAAAAAAAAAAAAAAAAAAAAAAAAAAAAAAAAAGTTATATACAAAAGATTTTGCAATTGCGTGCAAATAAAACCCTTTTGTGGGTTTGCGTTCACGGAAACTCTCATGCATAGTTTACTGTCTGTCAGGAGTTTGCGTCAACAACTATAGTGAAACTCAAAAGCTGTCGACAAGCTTTTTGACGTATGATTTTTATTTTATTTATTTATTTATTTATTTTTTGTGGACAATTTCATTTAAAACAAGACAAAAATATTAAAATGAACTTCATATTAATAAAAACATTTATTATTTTGACAATTTCATTTATGGTTTTATACTTCACTTAGTTACATTCATAATTATGCTAATGAAAAATGTTTAAGACTAGTTAAAAAGTAGAGATGTTCTAGTTTTTTGTTTTAAAATGCATCATTTCCACAAATTCAGTTAAATTAGACAAAAATATTATAGTGATCAGTATTTGCTTTATAAAATATAAAAGTATTAACACTCTGTTCCCGAGTTTATTTTTTGGAGTGAAAGGGAAAGGTTTGGGATGGTAATAAAAAAAAGTTTGTGTTCCAGAGATTTTTTAGGAGGGGAGAGGAAAGTAAAGGGTAGTAAATTACATCAAAATTACTCTCCTAATTTACTTTCCAAATTGGGATGAAATGGAGTGAAATTGATTTTAAAGCTCTTTTTTGGTTACTTCCTTCTCTTTTCTTTTCAACTCGGGAACACAAGATAAAAAAAAATATTTTTTATTCCTCTCCTCTTTACTTCACTAGGTTTTCCCACTCCATCTCTCTTCCTTCCGTTTTATACTCTGGAACAGAGCGTAAATACGTAGTATATCTAAACAGGTAATGAAGATGAAAATTTATAATTTAAACCGTCTTTTGATCATGACATTACACGATTTACCTTCTCATATTAATCGTGTGACCGATAGGTGAGGGCCGCAAGAGGACTGGCTTCCCTTACACTATGAAGCATAATTACATTGTTACTTATGTTAATGAAAAATGTAATGACTAGGTTAAAAAAAAAAAAAAAAAAAAAAAAAAAAAAAAAAAATTGACCAAGTAAAGAAATCTCACCATTGGAATATTTGTCATAAACTTCAGACAATGGTGTCGGTGGGTGTTAACTGTAGGGACTCAGCGACACTAGTGCTGACTTCTTGTGGGTCTTTTTACCCACTTGTACATTTTTACTTTTAGTATGTGTGCATGTGTGTGTGTTTTATGAGTGTGTGTCAGTGTGTGTGTCACATGTTATATGTTGAAAAAGGTTGTGTTTTGTGTGTGTATAAATATGTACATTTGTGTTTAGGTTGGTGCATTGTGGTGAAACATGGCTGAGTTTACACATTTGGTTGTGGTCAAGTTTAAGGAAGATGTAGTTGTTGATGACATTATGAATGGGTTGGAAAAACTTGCTCAACTTGATACTGTCAAGTCCTTTGTTTGGTAAGTCCATGTAGCATTTGTACTTATAGTATGTCATGTAAGTAGCTTATGGCTTATGACTTAAGAGCTTATTTGTGTCACACTCAAGTTAGTTCATGGAAGCCTTGAGGAAAGCATATATTCTCATAACCAAATTTTTTAACACTTTATGTTACAGGGGAAAAGATATTGAAAGTATGGAGATGCTAAGGCAAGGATTCACTCATGCTATCATGATGACATTTGGGTCTAAAGATGATTTCACTGCTTTCCAAACCCACCCAGACCATGTCGAATTCTCGGCTACGTTCTCAGCTGCGATCGACAAGATCGTGCTTCTTGATTTCCCGGTTGTTGCTGTCAAGGCTCCAACTGCATCACCACCTGTGGTTGCATAAGTATTTGCTGGTTGGAAACTAGTTATAAAGTCCGAAGAGATTAAGGAAATCTATATGTGAAGTCTATGTTTCTATTTTTGTGTTTTTCTCAAGAAATTTATAAGAATGTACGAGGAACTCTTAAGCTCCGGTGTTTGGACTTCTAATATAAAAGTGTCTTGTTATTGCAACTTGAAATTGTAGTAACTTATGTTTACATAGCAGTTGAATAGGGAGTACAAATTTTGGTTATCGTTATATATTTGTTACTTGAACAAAATCATCATCACAGCTTCAACCCGTATAAGCTCGTTCAATATTGTCTTTTGCCGCTAATTTGATAATAATACAATATCACATAATCACTTTTTAAACGCACATCATAACACCTCCCAAGTTGGACTAGTTACAAATAATTTACATCATCCAAACACAGTGTACGAGTCATAAAAAGACTTGTCGTGCTGGATTTTCAGTTATTATCAAGATATGACTATAGTAGAATGAAAGGGAATGGGGGTACATATTGAAGGGATTAGAATTCTTCGTCGTCTTGTGTTGCTCTTGTAATTGGGATCGACCACCTTCCAAGATGTGCGCTATAGTTTATACACCGAACAACGCCTCTTCCATAAGGTCCATCAGGGAAATCAATGACACTGATGCTACCAGCATCAAGATGAAATGATCCAATCCAATCTTTTGTTAAATTCAGGCAATGCGCTAATAGTCCAATGTTCACGATAGGATGACCGACTGCTACCACAACGTTTTCTGGTTCTGATTCATTGGATAATTCATCTAGTAGTGATTTCCAGGCTGTCCCTGATTGGCTCCATATTTCTGTCAACAATTCATCTTCAAATTTGTTTATCCAGCCAGATTGTAGACCTGATGCATTAATAGATTCCTGTTACAGAAACAAAAAAGGGTAAATGAAAGTTGTATGGTAACACTTAATGTTTTCGAATAATCCAAGTAAGTTACTGTTTACCTTAGTCTTAATAGTTTGACTTGAGGTTAAGGTCTTAAACAACTGTAAGTTTAAAGGTTTTGACTAGAGTATACAAGTTACCAAACAAGAATAATAGTATCGTGGAGTGTGGATCCAATCAATATTTTTGGATAACAAGTTACTAAACAAAAATTTTCAGTTTTAGATGGGACGGAGGGAGCATTTTACTTGGTATGTTAGTCAAAGTTACACCTAAAAGATGATCTAAACACGTAGTAATATGAAACGTTTGGTACTTACCGTTTTTGAACGATTAAGAATATCTTGAATGTCAAGGTCTTTCATCTGCTTTGTTTCCACATATCGTGGCACACAATCAGCACCAAGACAATCAGCTGCTTCTTGAATCTTAAATTATGTAAAATTACCGATTAGCCATTTAGAATGCTATGGAAGAAGCATGACCCCCTCTAACTGATGATTTAATGAGCAAGAGAATAAATATGGGAATGAGACTTACTTGAGCAATCACATTAGCAGTTTCAGTTGCAGCAATTCTAGGGCTGCTAACTATAGATTTCACCTTCAAATCAAGAAGCAGTTCTGCTGTTTTTTGTGACTGTTATGTGTAAACATTGGTTTCAGATTACATCGTCTTGCATATAGTAACATTACAGATAATGAAACCTGTTTACCTGTATAGTTCCAAGCATGTCCATAGAGGTGTCACCACCATCGGATCTACTGGCCTATTGATAAGACCAATTGCATACACTATTTAAGTTTCACAATGAGAAAACTAACAGAAACTAGTAAAAGGAACACATCAAAGGCGAAAAAATGGGTGAGTCGGTTACTAAATAAGTGTCTGAGGGGAATTCAGGTTTTGCTAAATGAAAGTTAGTTGATTTTCTTTGCTACTTTCTTGAAAACAAATTCAAATTTATAGTTATAATGAATACCACAAGAAAGAAGATTAGTAACAAATCAATGGCTTAATGAATTTCTTTACCTGAGAAGATCCATGGCATACAAGTACGATCCGTTTACTGGCTTTCCTGCCTGCAGAGCTTCCACCACCTATAGGCGAGCCTGGAGTCTGTGCATAATAGTCTTATTTAGTTTCCTCTATATAAATATGTTCCATCCTCATGGTCTCTATCAATCAATCCAATCAATTTATAAAGTAAAGGAGTTGTTATTTGTTAATACTATTTGAGGTAAAGAAAAAGATCTAGGAATCAACTTTATATATATAAACGTATTCTATGAAAACTGTACCTAAACCAGGTTCAACCAATACTTAAGAGAAGCAAAGTTTTTTATCCTAATAAAATGAACTAGATAAGAATAAACTTCAAGTACAGTTCTACAAATTATATCATGAATATCAATTACTGCAGACAATTCACAAATCATCTATCAATGAAAACGTATTTTCCTTTAGATAGATAAAAAACAGCAATCACAAATAAAATAAGTTACCTGATTTAACCGGTTAAGGCATATATACGGAGATCCACCTTCAGGTCGTGGGACAAAATCTAGCACGCTTACACCACAGTTGCTTTGAAGCAAAATCCTGAAGTACTCAGTTCCTAAGCCTGAAGATGAGATGAACCGAAAGTTATAAGAAGAAACTAACTTCACCAACTCAAATATAATATTACGGTCTTGAGGTACACCACTTCACACACACAAACAAGCAGAGGTGGCAATTTGACCGATTCATTAAGTAAATAGTCGATTTGGTTTATACCTCTTGTCTAACAGGTCAAATGGGGAAACATAATTTGTTTTAGTTAAGATGGAAATGGATCAAACGGGTCAAAATTTGGTCAAAGTTCATTCAAATTGCGTAAAACCTCGTAAACATTTTAGTAAAAATATTGATTATTATTTTAACAAATAATTGTTCAAAAAAGAGAGAAAGGAAATGTACCCATTGCTGTAGCAACAAGAGCTTGATTAACGGCATTATGAGCTACCACAAGAACTGACTTGCTGTCATGAACTAAGATTTTCTGCCAGCAGCTACTAGCACGATCCCACAATTCCCTCACCGGATAATGACCATCGATGTTAAAATTTGGAGCATCTTTTTGCCACATACCAAAGGCTTCACCAAACTTTGCTATGCCTTCATGCTTTAGGAGACCCTAAAGTACATAACAGAATTCTATGACACTCGCTTACAGTTTAACCATAACTTTGACAAATATAGCATCTTCAATGAAAGATACTCGTGAGAACTTAAACTAACTTGAAACGAGTATAGATCGATTTCCCTCAAGTCAGAATCAGTAAGGATCTCCTCTTTGCGGGAATCCCATATGACATCTGCAGTTCTTTTTGATCTTTTCAAGGGACTGCAAGCACATAATGTTCATTTCATAAATGTGCATAAACTTAAAGTGAAGTATAGTATTGTCACCATTTAAGATTGAAAGACATCTGGGCTTTGGGAAATGAGTTTAAGATATCATACATACTCACTTGGAAAGTTAGAAATTTATAGTACTTTAAAGTTTAAATTACCAAATGGGTTCACGTTACCGGGTGTTTGGCATTACATTTTGAAATCATCCTATTGTTGCACTTTCAAGACACATATACTGAGTCATAGTGTTTGGGTATATTGAAACTAGTTCTATTTATCTAATCTTTGGGTTTAGATAACGAGTTTAGACTGACGTTTGTCGGGATGACTTATTAAAACTACTTATTGCATTCATGGAAGATACTCATGTATCCTGTTATCATTTGTTAGTGAAAGATGTAGTGAACATGCAGTTTGAAGTAATTAATATTGAAAAGCAATAAGAAGATAAGCCATTTCAATGGGGGTTAAAGGCGGCATTTCTCTAAGAAAACACAGAATAAGCATGTATCTTTACATTGGTTTACCAAACACTATTTTGTGATTATTTTTGTGTTGAAAATGCAATGAGCATGTATCTTTACATTGGTTTACCAAACACTATTTACATTGGTATGTAATTTCTGTTTGTGTTTTAGTTTCTAGCTTCTTGCTAGTTTCAATAAAATCTTCGCCGTTCAAAAAAAAAAATAATAAAAAAAAAATGATAATAATCTCCCCAAAATTTAAACCCAAACACCCTACTAATTTCTTTTTGGTAAACGTAGTTTCCGACCTTTTGGCGGACTAATCCACGGGTTTGACACTGACTCAAACCCTCTCATTTTTGGAAACGCTAGTGTAGCCACTTCAGAGTTGTTCACACCTAGCAAGCAGAAATTGAACTTCAAACAAAACTGATTCCACTTATTTGATTAAGTGCCATTTTATAATCTATTTTATTCCCAAGCTGATTATCACAACAAAATCCAGTGCCGTAGTTAAGCGAACAGAGGCCCTGTGCAAAAGCTTATACAATAACTAAATACGATGGTAAAAATTATATTATACAAACTATGGAAACCAAAATTATAGTGTTTCGATGATCAGTCTTAAGTATTAACAAATATTTACACATAAGGTTGTACAACGGTAACAATTTTTGTTAAAAATGAATTTTGAGGCCGAAAATATATAATGGGGTATATATTTTGAGGCCCTTACAAATTTGAGGCCCTGTGCGGTAGCACACCTTTTTATACGGCTCGGACTAAATCATACCCAAAAACCATTTCTACCAACATGCCGATACACATAATGCCTAATAATTTTAGTCTATCATATATATTCTAATAAATCCAGTAGTTAGACATTTCCGGATTCCACTATAATGCCTAATAATTTTATTAGTCTATCATATATTCTGATAAAAAGTATGAAACCAAAAAACATAGTATTACCTAGAGAAGCAAATATCAAAGGAATCATCGATAAGCATCTGCCTGGACGTTTCGGCTTGCGCCTCGCCTTTGTTAGTAAGAACGGAAAAATCAGAACTGCCTTGAATCCTCCCTTCAGCATTCCACGTGCTCTGCCCATGCCTCACCAACACCACTCTTTTCGCAGCTTTCAACGGAGGAAACGACACCGTTCCACCAACTTTGAAACTCAATTTCTGATCATCTTCCACCTCAGATGATGATGAAGTGTTGTTGAGTTCTGTTAGGCTTGATGATGATGAGCGAACTGTGAAGGAAGTGATTCTGATAGGTTTTAAAGTGTCGAAGAGAGTGTTACGGCTGCGGTGGTTTTGGAGGAGCTGGTTGATGCCGCCGGCGAGAGGGAGTCCGGCGGAGAGCATGGTTGTTGTTGTTTTTGGCGGTTAAAAAACGGAAATAAGAAATGTATATGGGTTGTTGGTTGGTTCTAATTCTTTCTATCAACATATAGGTGCACGTGTATTTTTTTTTTCTTTTATTTTTTTTTTTAAAATTTTATTTTATTTTATTTAATTGAAAAAAAAAACTTCCAATATGATTTATGTGAAATAATTCCTAAGGTGTGTTATTTATAAGATATTTGTCTTCGTAGAGTCTAATACCATTTAGACGTTTATGCATTTGATCACATCCTCACAAATCAATATTCTATCCTTTGCAAGCTTGTGAGAGATTCGTACACCATTTCAATCACGAAGATATCGATTCTTTTGCTCTATTTGATGATAAAAAAAAAAAAAAAAAAGTTAAACGTTGCCACAAATGGTTGAATTATTGGATATTTTGTTTTCAAGCACTCTCTTATGAATATATGATCTAACATTGACTAACACACAGCTTGCCAAATAATCTTTTTGTTTTTTTGTTAAAGTTGTTTAGCCCCGCGGATATTTTCAAGTGAGTAAATAATGTAAGAACCCATAATCCATCACTTGAAGTTTTTTTTTCCACCCTTGCATTAGTTTATGACACCTTAAGAAAATAATGGTCCACCGTTTCAAATCTCGTTTCCACAATGAGAACAATGTATAGAGTTAAGATCAATACCGAGGAGATGAAGCCAATCGAAAGTGGGACTCTTTCTTGTTGTAGACACCAAATAAAGATGCAAACTTTTCTAGGGATTGTTTTGTTCTATTTCGTATTTTGTAACACATTCGGTTGAGGAAGGATTTTTCATCAATTATTTCTCTAAGACCTTTTACGATAAAACAACCATCTTGGTCAAGTAAAAACATTTGGAATAAAAAATATTATCAAGTTCGTCAATTCTATAAGCTCGCCCAACCCCTTTCTACGAGGACTCCTCACCCACCTCCAACTCCAAACCCATGTTTCACCATTCCACGACCTCATCTTTCCGATCGAAACACTCTCATTTACTTCCAATTTAAATAATATAGGACACTTTTCTTTAAGCACGACTACATATCATACCTAAGGGTCCAGCCAAAATTGAGTTTTTTTTAAAAAAAAATAAAAAAAATAAAAATAGAACGGTACTAAATCCAACCCCCGAGTTAAACCATCCAAAAGGGCAGGCCCCGGGACCCGAACTATTAGTAGAGACCCGCCAACGGAAACCCCTAGAACTCACGGCTTCACACTAAGAGGAAAATCCGGATTTTCTTTGTCACTTGTGAGACTCGAACCCAGGTAAAACCCTTCCCCAAGCTGCAGAAAGAAATTGGGTGGTCAACTGAGCTAAGTCAGTTCGTTCAAAAATTAAGTACTTTAAACTTTTCCGTTTCTTTTTCATGAAAGACGAGTAAAAGCTAATGGCTGAAGCTTTAATATTACTTCCGCCCATCACTGTCTCACCCCATTTCCCGCTTCCACACGATTATCACTGCCTACATCCTTCAAACCCCTTCATCACCATATATACCATTAATGATCCTATCCAAAATCTATTTTCTTAAACTCGAAATCTCCACCATCATTTTTCAAGTAAAGCCCAATTAGAAGCTTTAAGGCAATCAATATTTAAACCTAGGGGTGGAAACGAGCCAAGTCGCTGGTGAAAATCTCGAGAAGAGTAGTAATAAAAATAAATAAATAAAAACTAGTCGCACCAAAATGTAACATACTTGATACTTTCACCTTTTTAGTTTTTCCAATGGCAACTTAACCAACATAACATATTTTTATCTAAACTTTAGCCATGGCAGTCTGAGTTTGACTATCCTACTCTTTTTGACCTTTTTCTCTTTGAATGACTCTTGGGTAAATGAATAATAGTTGAAAATGGGTTGGGTTTGTGCTCGTCCTCTTTTAGTTCATGTAAGTATCACAGTGGGACACCCCGCCGAATCCAAAGTGGCCACCAATTCAGCCCCGCCAGATGCCCGCCGTGACACACTGACACCGGAAGAGCCTGTCGAAAGCAAATCTGCCGAATACTCGGCGAGGTAAACGATAGTTTCTTTTTTCTTTTTCTCTTTTCGTGTTTTTTTGAAAAAAAAAATTCTTTAAGTGTTAAAAGTGGGGATGGTGATGTGGCGCTGGGTGAGGCCCAAATGGCAAGTTGTGATACCTAATGCTCTAAGCCAGCCCAATAAAATGAGTATTTTCAAATTTCAAATATAAATGGCTTCCATATACTCTGGCTGTAATTGTTGTGATTAGTTTTTGAAATGAGCAGCGTAACAGATTAGCTACTTTTCTACTTTAACATCGATGGGCTTCTGGTGTCTAATTTAAGATCTAATAAAAAAAATTATGTGTAATCTGATTGTATTGTGCCTTTGTAAACTCCAAACCAACATTTGTTTTAACATTCATTGTTAGTTGTTACATATTGACACTGAAGTGCAAACAGAGTTGTAAAATCATAGACTCTGCAAACAGATTCATGATAAAACATTGCAACAAAGAACATAAACCTTCGCCAAGGCAACTCGTTTGCAATTATTGAGACGAAGCATACAAATAAAGTCTTATGCAAGAATATAAAGTAGAAACTCCATATGGGCAAAATTTTCAAACTTGTACACTTACACTGGCCGAATCTCGAGGCCACCTACAATAAGGCCTGACATAGTTCCTTCATAAGCTATCAATTTCAAATGCATAGGAATATAATCTTTTCGAAGATCAGAAGTTGAGTTGAATTTCCACACAATAACTTCCATCCATCCATCTTCCTTCTTTTCTGGAACCCGATGATTATCATGTATATTCCATGCATCTGGGGTTCTAAAATAAAGGATTCCTGTCTCTTTGTTTTTCCAGTGAAGTACATCTTTTACTTTCACTGGACAATGCAACCCATAACATTTTTCTGAAAGCTTGAACACAAGGTAGCACTTGTAATATGTACCCGGTAACAACATTTGACTTTCAATCTTGCATTTGAGGCTAAATACTTGACGTGGTAAAAACTCAATCACCTCTTGGAATCTGCATGTACAATATATATATATGGAGTATCTGATTACATTTCTTTACCATCTATATTCTCATCTTATAACGTAAGAAAGACTTTGAAAGGTGAAACCTGTATTATCTAACTATTTAGGCATTGGCGACATAACCATGGCATGTGGTGGATTGGTATTTTATCATGACAATACATTATATTATGAAATTAGGCTTCAAGAGTTAGTTTTAACTATTAAAGTTGCTTAATTTATGGGCATGAACCCTGTAAGTAGTTAAACAGTTAGATTGTAAAAACAAACCTGGGATCTTCTGAGGGCTTCAAATGAAAAAGCTCGTCAGACTTCACTTTAGAAGAGTCGTACACAACTTCCTTCATTGAAAGCATAAGATGTTTCTTGTCATTCACTTCATTGAACGACAATGCCTGTCATCAAATTGGTTGAGAGCTTTGGTTACTAAAACCACAAGGAAATCTAGAATACTTTAGATGTCAGAAGGATGTTAGAAAAAGAAAAGGACCTTTTCACCCTCGTCATCATTTTCAGATCTCTTGGAAATTTCTTCACTATCAGTTGCCAATTGTTGCACTTGAACCATGTCTGTGTTTGATTCCAAAATTTGTCGGACTTCTTCTATTTTCACACTTTCTTCTTCGTTCACCTGTTTACAGTTTGTAAATCCTTGTTAATAACTCATTTAACATAACTTTTAAATGTTACGATATCATTTTTGTTATAATAAAAGCATAAGAATATAGAAAGGGAATTATGAAACTTACATCATGGATGGCTCGAAACTCAATGCCTTCAATATAAATGCCATTTCTTTCACAATAGTATTGTGAAAAGCTCTCAAGTAGAACCTCAAAATTAGTATCTTTCTTGTGATTCAGAAATTGGCCCAGTTCAATCATCATCCAGTCTTTGTATCTCCATGTAGCAAAATATGCATGGAGGGTTTCTTTCCCCATTTTATATGTTAGGTTCACATACAAAGGTTTACTCGAATATTTTCTTGGACCACAGAATTTGAAGACCAGATGAACCCCATAGTTGACTCCCACAGATAAAAACTGAGTTCTGATATTGATTTTGATCTTCAAATTTGAAATAGTAAACATCTCTGCTACTTTTGGAAATCTGCACTTATTATAGACTTCAAATTAGCAAATATTTTATTTTCTATCAACAAACCCCAAAATATCTATAAAAAAATGTGCAGTTAGTTATGGATAGTTTTTTATATTTAAGTTACCACACTCGTATTAATTTGTACGTGTTTCTGGTTGAAACAATAGTGCATGCGTATCATTTATGACCACTTCATTAGCATGTTTTAGGATGATGAGGTTTCTAAAACCAAAAACCAATTGAGTTCGCACATCAATAAACGATGTTAAAAACAGAACTTAGAGTTTGTAATTATATATATATATATATATATATATATATATATATATATATATATATATATATATATATAGGGTAAGGTTTTAGAGAAAAGTCCATTTTGGTAGAAAAGTGAGAAAAAAAGTTATAGGGTTTAATTTGAAACATCTCAAACTTCAGGGGTATGTCTTGAAACATGCCCCCACCCCACCCCACCCCCCAAAAAAAATTTTTTTTCCCGCCAAAAAATTTGTTTTTGGGGCAAAAAAAAAATTTTTTTTTGGCCAAAAATTTTCCCGCCAAAAATTTATAACCCAGATGCACCTTTTTTTTTAGTGCATCTCAGTTATAAAAATTGATGCATCTCAGTTATAACTATGATGCATCAATTTTTATAACTGAGATGCACTAAAAAAAAACGTGCATCTGGGTTATAAATTTTTGGCGGGAAAATTTTTGGCAAAAAAAAAAAAAAATTTTTTTTGCCCAAAAATTTTTTTTTTTTTGTGTGAATTTTTTTTTTTTTTTTTTGGGGGGGGGGGAGGGGGGTAGGGTGCGAATTTACAAAACCTCCTTAAAGAATGAAGGAAAATACAATTAGGTCCCTGTAGTTTGGTGTGAAAAAAGGAGGGGTTGATTTGTACACTTTTCTCACTTTTCTACCAAAGTGGACTTTTTCATGAACCCACCTATATATATATATATATATATATATATATATATATATATATATATATTTGGTAACCATGATTTCCGACATTTTGGTCGACTAATCCACGAGGTTTGAACCCACCACCACACAGACTTAAACTAGGTAAAGCCCTCCCTTTTCAGGAGGTTAGCGTGGCCACTTAAGATTGTTTGCACCTAGCAGGAATTGAACTTGCGACCTCACACATTTTAGAGTGATAGTCACAAGCCCTTTTGCCACTACGCCACCCTCAAGTGGCCAATGGCATCTTGATAGCATGTTGAGTTGTACATGCTCCTACAATATACCTACTTAATAACTTCATTAATCTTAAAATCAAATAAGTTAATTAGTTTATAGGTATCATACTTGCAAACATTTAACTATTTAAGGGGTGTTTGGTTTGAAGGTTTGAGTGTCAAAAAATGGCTTTCATTCCTATTGTATATGTTTGGTTGATTGGTTTGGTACTTGAATATATGTATCAAACACTCAAAAGTATGCATTTTTTAAACCCGCCAAAAGTATGCATTTTCCAACTTAATTAGCAATCACACCCGTCAGTGTATGTACGCCGTTTTAATAAAGTTATTAGTTTACGTTAGTAGGATGATGAGCTCATATAGGTTGTGCCATTGGTATGAATCTATCGTGCATCACAAGCTTAAGCTTAAACTTTGGATCCAAAATTGGTTGCCAGCTAATTCTAAATAGAGTGATTCGCTTACGTTATCCTTAAAAACTTAGCATGTTTGAGATGAAAAAGTAATTAATTGTAAAAAATAATTAGCTATTGTATATAGTTGAGAGGAGAAATGTTAATACGTACGTGAAACAAAAGAATTGGGGTAAAGAGAAAAGATACGAACCTTGACTCAGGAGTAGACCGCCAATTGCGTAACCCACCTTTTTTAAAAACAAATTTTCTGGCGGATATCATTTCATTCATTCGTCTGTTATTCCCGAGTGAAACCCACTGTTTTGCAAATCAGGGTCAATTTCTAACAAGTGTCAATAAATAGCTAAATGCATGTATACTGATGGTCTAGCAATTTAAGAACAATTTGTAATCGCTAATTAAGTTATTTGTTTGAAATAACTGAGAAATAGACATAATCCATCAAACACAAATCTTTTTAAGATCATAAATTAGCTTTATAGAGTGATAGTTGTGTCTAGAGTTGATAATAATTGTTGAATACAGAACTATTTACAAGAAAAAGGTTTATTCTGACATAAACTGACTATTCAAAATGGCCTTTGGTCCGTTTAATTATTAATGTTATATATTCGCAAAGAGCAAAAACGTACATGCATGGAATGCAATACACAAAATAAAAAATAAGCTATGAAAACAAGATAATTACCGAGTTCCCTTTTTTAATTAGGACTCCCTTGCACAATAATTCGTACAAACGCTTTTTGCTATACTTTTCTATTTCATGATCCTCCTCCTGTATATTATTAGACAGCTAAAAATTATATAGATAACATGATTTTCATTTGAATGCATATAAAAGTATTTAACTTTGAAAAATAAAATAAAATGAAAGCAAACAAAAAATGCCTTGTAATACATCGTAAAACTAATTTTACTTAGAGGTGACAATTTAAAACCTATTGGTTTAATATGAGTCTCGTTTGGTAAATATTAATTAATAGTGTAATTGAGTCTCTCTAAATATTATATATGTATCTAATTAATTCTTTGATTGAAAGTGCAATTATATACTGTAACAATTAACCAACATGTCTAACGGGTCAGGGTTTTTTTTTTTTTTTTTTTTTTTTTTTAAATTTTCAATATGACCAAAACCAATATAAATCCGGACCAATTTAGACCCATGTTTTTAAAAGACACATATAGACCCTCAACAGTTTAGATCCAAACCCATCTAGACTATAACCCAACTCGACTCGACCCGACACACCCATTTTGCCACCTCTAATTTTACTACTCCCTTATATCAAGAAATTATACTTCATCAAATATATTTTCCAATAATCAAAATGCTTAGTGTACGTATTTCTTAAAAGAATTTCTATCAAGTAGTCTGTTTTGTTTATTGCGTGATAGCATTTAATGAGTTCACTTGTAATTCCAACTGTTTATCAGACTGTAGATACAACTGCATTAAAGGAAATCAGTGTCGTCCTAGAAACCCGTTTTGCTGTACGTACTGACCTTAATTTTTGACAAGTCGAGTATTTCTTGGTAATCTGTAGGTAGTTTTGGTTCCCAAATTTCATGATCCTCCTGCACATGATTAAAAAAAGAATCAAAAACCATATTGATAACCGTATAAAAACTGACCTTTAAAAACGCATCTTTACAAAATTGATTCTTATTTAATTACTGGTATTTTTTTATCAAAAAATGTTTACTTCACCTAAATATATTTTCCATGAAACCAAATGCTTAATATATTCTTCGAGAATTTCTGTTTAAGTATTTTGTTTATGTATTGGGTGATAATATTTGATTTACTAGCAACTAATTTTATAAGAAACTAATTTTACTCAGCAAGTTTAATAACACATGCCTGGGCTTCCAATGCCTTCTTGAGTCTTTCAATCACGCGCCGACCATCCTTATCTTTGGCGCAATATAAGGCAACTTTAAAAAATATATTGCAAGATTTTCCATTAATTTGTTCCTTTATACCCTCAAACGCCACCTTATTTATAAAATCTTCTATAGAGGCACACCTGGCGAACGTATCTTTATAAAAGCTCCACGGTTCCAAATCCTTCGCAGATCTCCCACAAAACATCTCTAATAAAATCCTACTGAACGAATACCAATCTGACTCTTTTTGTACGTAAACCTTCTGCGTTGGGTCCATGAATCCCAATGAGCCATAATCATCACCATCATGTTTCCATTTCTCACGTTTCCATTCACTTGAAGCCAACTCCAAATTAGAAATTTTAGCGTTCCATTCAGCATCAAGTAGAATGCTACCACTTTTTATGTCACTGTGTACCATCCCATTTATTTCACTTTCTGTTACACCACCTTTGTGAAGAAAAGCTAATCCACTTGCAACGTTGATGCATATCTTGATGCGTTGCATCCAGCTGAGACTAGCATCTTGCACATACTTATTGAGCCTTCTGTTGGGCGCATGCTCGTAACAAATTATTCTTTCACCCATTTCGTCACAGTATCCTACAAGAGTAACGATATTTTTGTGCTTAAACTCAACAAGAACTTTAATCTCCGTCAAAAATCGCTCACGTCCTTCATCAAACTTGTTATCAAAACGCTTTACAATAACAGTGGCGTGTTCATTAGCATTAGCAAGTGGAATTTGTCCTTCGTACTGCTTCCAGTATCTTCCTTCTTCGATGCACTTGTCATCACTAAAGTTCTGTGTGGCAAATTTTATAGCTTCTAGTGAAATATGAAGGTTGTCTTTGTTCTTCTTCTGCAAATTATGACAATGGACTTGGTCATTCAAAATATTAATTGAATAAGATAATATGTCTTACAGTTAATATCCTATACACTATCGATCCCCAACAGCCAACTTTTTTGGGTAAATTCAACTATATGCAAGATACCACATTGAAGTACAAAAGGAAAACAAAAAATGCTAATATATTTAGGTCAAGCATGATAACCCAAATACCCAATTATATATATGTTTTAACTATGAACCAATAGCGAGAGAGCATATATACTAGTTACACACAAAGTTATGTATCTTTACTTACTTGAAAGTGAATTGCTTTCTCAAGTTCTTCGATGACGACTTCCATAGTTGGACGCTTTGCTTGAGTTTCTTCCAAACATTGATATGCAATTTTAATAAACGTATCCAAAGATTCCTGATTGATCCCTCCATGTAGCATAAACATGCTTTCATCAGCTCCCATTATCTTGGGGTCTACCATCTCCTTTAATGTTCCATCATTGAAGCGTCGACGTGTTACAGATGGAAGCCCCTTCTCGTTGTCGACATGATAGGTATTATCATAGGCCAGCCTACCACACATGATTTCAAACAGTACTACCCCAAAAGAGTAAATATCTGATTTCTTATTTAACTTGCCTGTACTTGCATATTCAGGATCCAAGTACACTTTAGTCCCAGCAATAGTTGAGGTAACAAGGGTGCGACTTTGTTGATTTGTATTGTTTAACTTGGAAAGCCCAAAATCACCAATCTTTGCCACCCAATTATCGTCCAATAAAATGTTTGCACTTTTTATATCCCTATGTATTATCGTTGGTTTGTCCTTTGTACTAGTGTGTAGGTAATTTAATCCATGTGCAATATCAAGGCCTATTTGCATGCGCTGAGCCCAAGTTAAATTCATTAGCTTATCATGATCTACCAAATAATCATCAATGCTTCCATTGGAAATATACTCGTAAATGAGTATCATCTCATCACCTTCATCACAAAATCCTAAAAGAGAGACTACATTTTGATGCCTACAATTACTAAGCATCTCAATTTCTCTAAGGAACCCTTGTTCACCTTGCTTGTCTAGTCTGTTTGAGATGCGCTTGATAGCTACTGTGCTTTTTCTTTTAGGTAAATCATCTCTAACCACCCCTTCAGTCGTTGATGAATTGCTTCCATCAAAATGGTGGAGTTCTGCTCTATAAACTGTACCGTATCCGCCACTCCCAATGCAGTGTGTTTCAGAAAAATTGTCAGTGGCTGATATTATATCACTTAGTGAAATTCTCAAGCGGTCCAAGTTTCTTCCCTGAAACATTATGTGTTAAAGTGAAAGGAAAGTGTTACATTCTACAAATGCGAGTAAGAATGAAAATGCTATTAAACACATAATATGTCACTCTTACGACCTTTCTAGAATCACAATCTTTTCTAGAATGAAAATGTAGTTAAGGTAATATTTCGTCTCGTCGATTCTTAGCTTTGATTTGGTGACTTCTAATCTTTTTTTCTTTTATTATCA
Organism: Artemisia argyi; assembly: GCA_030686995.1. Classification (NCBI taxonomy): domain Eukaryota; kingdom Viridiplantae; phylum Streptophyta; class Magnoliopsida; order Asterales; family Asteraceae; genus Artemisia; species Artemisia argyi. The sequence goes on along the minus strand of CM060685.1, from coordinate 44,667,046 downwards.
ATTTTTGTTAATGTTATGCTTAGTTTAATTATTATTGTTGCTTTTATTTGTGCTATTAGCGTAGTTATGATATTTTGCGTGTAGTTTATAGATGTTTGTTTAGAAATGAGTCGTTAGGTAGTTAGGATTGCGATTGGAAGTTGTTGATGGTGATATTAGTTGTTAATTTAGCCATTTAGGTTAGTTTATTGACTAAATATTATGTTAGCCATTTTTGGTAAAAGGTAGATTTTGCGGATTTAAGCGTCTCTTGACCAAAATTTCGTGAAAGGTCCGCCTGATCGGTTTTGATGCCTTATTCTTGAAAGAGAACTCTAACTCAAAAATAAGGTGAGTAAGAAGCACATTAAATTCGCAAGACTAACTTTTACTATAATAACACTTAATTTAGCCTAGTAAGCCGTTAACGGGGGACATCCAACCTACGATTTACTTAGATGTTTTTATTTAATTTGACGGGCAAAAGCCGTTGGAAAGAATAAAAATTCTCTAGTAGTCAATATCTTAACCTAGATTAGCAACTAAGTGGTTTAATGCGCGCGAATAAGGGTTAAGATTGAAGTACGCAACCGTATGAATTAATTAACGCTTGTTCGAGTTTTAGTTCTCCAATTTTAATCCTAACTATTTACCACCGATTTCTAGGCAAACATTCCCCTTTTAGTATAAGTTTAGCTTTTAGCATTCCTTTAGATAACTTAGTAGTGTTAGTTAAAAAAAAAACAAAAAAAACAACTTTTGTAACTACTAAGCATCAAACAAAATTTGACTGACGTATTTTAATTCACCATTCCTTCGAAGCAATACTTGGGAGATCAATACTTGCTAAGATAATTTTGTATTAAGGTTTGTATAGTCTTTTCATTTCTTTAAATATTTTTGATCGAAAAACGACATCTCTTACCTTTCTTTACTTCTGAAGGACTGAACATACTTTCAACTAAGAAAGTTAAAAATTAGTTTGACTTCAGACATGAGAACTTGACAAGGATAAAAGGTTCATATATCAACACCCTCACCAAGGCCTTTGGAATTGATCATCAAGTTTCTATTTGCTTGTCAAATTTCTTTTTCTTTCGATCTTCTAACTCTTTAAATACTTCCATTTTAAAGTATATGTTATTCATCTTAGACGATTTTACATTTTTTGGTTTATCATAAAGTGTGAAAAGAAATGAAAACGACATCTCTTACCTTTGTTTACTTCTGAAGGACTGAACATACTTTCAACTAAGAAAGTAAAAAATTAGCTTGACTTCATACGTGAGAACTTGACAAGGATAAAAGGTTCATAGATCAACACCCTCATCAAGGCCTTTGGAATTTATCATCAAGTTTCTATTTGCTTGTCAAATTTCTTTTTCTTTCGATCTTCCAACTCTTTAAATACTTCCATTTGAAAGTATATGTTATTCATCTTACACCATTTTACACTTTTTGGTTTATCATAAAGTGTGAAAAGAAATGATGAAGTGATTGTGAGTCTCGTTTTTAGCAAATCTGAGGAGAAATGAGATGCGAGTGGGTCCTATCTCAGTTTTTCATTTTGGTTATTACAACTAAATATTTGGGAGTCTGTTGGAACTGATCCATATATATGATATTTCCGTGTAAGGAAATATTATGCAGGGAATTGCATTCTTTTAAATGTTAATTATTTGTAAATGTATTCAAGTTGTCATTATTTCCTATTAAATAGGCAGAACTTGCTAATTATTCTATCGTGTATTGAGCGAAAGTGATTAACCGTCTCACGTCATCACTTTTACTTAATGGAGTCATTTATTACACACAATAGGATAATTAGCAATTTCTACACATTTAATAGGAAAAAAAGATAAGAAAGTTACGCAGCATAGTAAAAAGTAACAACACGAATACACTTACAACCAAATACCTTTTTTTTTTTTTTTTTTTTTTTTTTAATGTTTTGTTTAGTTTTTTTATTAAGATAAAAGGTTGAAAAGTGTAAGATCGAATCATATTAAGATAGGAGGTGCATGTGAGGGGAATTTGCATCATGCCTCAAAGGTTCATTAATCATCGTGGTAGTTAAGATACAAGTTACTAAGGAACTAATATAAATTAATTAAAGACGTCACACATTAAAAAAATAAAAATAAAAATAAAAAAATAATAATAAAAGAAAAAATTGATTAGTAACGGTTAACAAATATTACCCCCTCAAATTCTCACTTCTTCCCCCTAAAAGAAAGGGTGTTTTTATAAATTGTTATTTAGCTAAAGTTTGGTTATGATAACGGAGGTTTTTGGTTATAGTTTAGGAGCTGATGTGACGCTGACGTGACAGTGGTTAAAGTTTGACCCCAAGTTACCATACCCTATGCTTTTAGGCCACAACTTAAAAGAAGATACAAGTTGTTAAGCAAATGGCATTTTGCTTAAAGTTTAAAAATATCATACATAAAAAAATGTTTGACTAGTCAACCTCTTAATTGATAGCATTTCCAATAAAGTTATTTCCGAAAATGGTACAAAAAGTAATCCTTTTTCTCAAAAAGGTACAAAACTAACATGTTTTCTCAATTTGGTCATGTGCGAATGTGCGACTCTGTCCGACTCCACTGAATGTGCGACACGTGTCCACTTTTTTATTATTAAAGTACATTGATAGGTGGAGGTTTTTCCAAACATTCTTTTTCTATTCTTACAAAATTACTTATTTACCCTTATCTCTACTAGAGATAATTAAATATGCAACTATGCTACCCATAGTGTTGTTTTGAAACTACAACAGATCTTGTGGTTGTGTAGGAATCAGGTGGTTTGGTGGTGGTGTCGGAAGTATCAAGTGGTGGTGATGACGACAGATTTGGAGGCGGTGGTGGTGGGTGGTGAATGAGGAAGAAGATGAGTGAGATAAAAGGGTATTTATTTAATATTTAAGAGGGTAGATTTGTCATTTAAGACAAAAATCAAAGTCAAAGCCCCACCCATCACTGTACTTTTATTATTAAAAAAGTGGACATGTGTCGCAAATTCAGTGGAGTCGCACATTTGCAGTGGAGTCGCATATTTGCACGTTCGCACATGACCAAATTGGGAAAACATGTTAGTTTTGTATCTTTTTGGGAAGAATGAGGACTTTTTGTACCATTTTCAGAAATAACTCTTTCCAATAATTATTTTAGTAATGTAATTATACGAAATAATAGTGTAAAGGTAGAGAATTTCACAAAAGAAGAAAACATATGCATATGTAAAATTGAAAAGAAAAATGAGTATTCACCCAAAAATTTAAAAATTAATATCGGCCTTCGCAACGCAATACTAGAGGTGGCAAAACGGACGGGCCGGGCGGGCATGGGTTACGGGCTAAACGGGTAATGGGCTAAACGGGTACGGGCTAAACGGGCATGGGCTAAACGGGCGCGGGCAAAATGGGCGCATATTATCCGAATCGCTTTAGAAAAGACCTCAAACGTAACACCTCATTTATATTTAAGTAACTAAATATACTATATCCATAAGTTTTTTATTAAAAATAATTTAATGTTCTCCAATTTAAAGAAAAATATGTGCCCATTATGCCCATTTAACTTCTAAATTGGCAAGATATGCCCATTTAAAAAAAAAGAGGGGGCTCAAATGTTCCCAAATCTTCTAAAAATTTGCCCATTTAGCCCATTTTTTTTTTTTTATTTTGGGCACAAATTGCCGCCTCTACGCAATACCCACTAATATTACTAACTATAACTTACCACAAAATGAATTAATTCGATATGAAATAAATTACCTTCAATCGGTCGGATAGTGGAGCTTGAACTGCTGATGTTGTTGAATGTTCCTTTAATCACAATAACCACAATCAAGTTAATTGGCTTACAAGTCATTAGTTACTACACAAATGAACGATGCGAAAATCCAAGCAATTAATGATGGTCTTACCGGGCTTTCATGTTTTTGTTGAAAATCTAACGCTCTCTCCAGTTTTTTAACAACCACAATCATATCTGGACGCTGAGTTGGCAACTCCAGCAAGCAATAATATGCTGTTTCTGAGAAGTTCTTTAACGACTGCGGATCCATTTGTTGTCGTAGAACCGGATCGATTATATCACCGAGTATTTTCCGTTCATAGTGCGAACGGGCAAATCGAGCAAAACTCCAATTGTCTTCGTCGGAAATTGGAATAGAGGCTACCCTCCCAAGCAAGACTTCAAACAAAACAACTCCTAAGGAGTAGACGTCTGACTTATGAGATAAAGCTTTGGTTTTTTCATAAGCTGGATCCGTATATTGCAACGTGCCATCATAATTAATAGGATGGTGAACACCATGTTTTTTAGCAGCCATGTCAAGTCTGAGACCATGTAAGATGGGTTCCCAGTTTTGATTTAACCAAATCTTGGAGCTCTTGATGTTACCATGTATCGCGCTGGTATCATCATCATCATCATGAATGAAACACAATGCACGCGCCACATCAACAGATATATGTAATCTTTGCATCCAAGTGAGGGTCGAGCTACTTAGATGTTTGTCAAGACTTTCATTCACCTCATACTTGTATATCAGGTATCCCTTTCTCACTACTTTCAATTGTGTATCTTTCTCTAATACATCGAAATCATCATCGTCATCAGCCAGATCGTCGGAAGCAACCTTAAATAGAGTTGCAATATTTTTATGATAGTGAAAGAGTGAGATCCCCGCCTCGTTGAACGAAACGTCTGGGTTAGTATATCTCCGTACAACAATAGGGATGGACTGCCCTGATTGATCGAGTTGTCCTTTGTAAAGTAAAACAGAAGGAGTTTGTTTCATGAGATTCTCTTCAGAGAAGTTGTTGGTGGCTATTCTTAACTCTGACATTGCTAGTATTGGGTCATCAATTGAAGAAGCCATTTTTGGGGTTGATGAAATTAAACAAGGTTGAGTTGAAGGAAGGAAGACTGAAAATATGGAAATGAATGTGATGGAAGAGGATAATCAAAGACAAAGTAGCAAATATATTCAGGATGATTAACAAGGTTGAATTGAATAAAGGAAGAAAGATGAAGTTACAGAAAATGTGAAGGAAGGAAAACCTAGGTAGAAAGAGAATAGTTAAATGTTTAACAGCTGCACTATATATATAGATGGAGAAAGGGAAAGGATGTAAGGGGGTTCAAAAGGGTTGGGAGGGGTTCAAATGGTGGTTCTTTAGCTTTTTGGAGAGGTTCAAATGGAGTACTTTAACATTGTGTTCTCAACTTTCATTTTAAGGGAGAGAAAAGAAAGTTAAAGAAGGAGGAGAGAAGGGGAGGGGGTAGGATGAGGATTTTGTTATTTTATCCATGTTCTCAAGTTGAATCAAATTACAAAGATGGCTGACAAGTAGTAAAGATAGACTGAGATATTATATTGATACTTTTACCATTATGTCCTTTTAACCAGTATGAGCATTGTTCAGTTTGTATAATCAGAACCATCACAAAACAACAAAAAAAAAACCATAAGAAAGGCTTAAAACTATACAATAGAACAGATGGGGCTTCTTCATTATATTTGACGAAAGGCATTACAACCAAGTTGGACAAGTTCACAAAAAGAGTTACAGATTTCTTTAACCCCTAAGCTATGATCATGTGAGAAATAAACAAAAAGACTTATCTCATGTTTAATGATCAATTGACATACAAAAGATATAATTCAAATGGCTGCACATTCAACAGTCACTACCCATCATTTCCTCTAAGATTTGCATACGAAATTTTGATGGACAACCAAATAGCGCCTTTTGATTTTCTGGACTTCTCACCAAGAAAAGATACGCCTTTGAGATGACGTCTTCTTTGACATTCATGAGCTGGAGTTCTTTATAAATTTCGTCTCCAGAATAGACATGTGGTCGTGATCCAACAATGGCCTTCAAATAGGACATAACGACGATCAATAATACGAACATAAAAGTATGCAAATATATGACTTAAAACAAATCAAATACCTTGGTACACTCCCTCATAACATCAGCTACACAATCCATGGAACTCATAATCTTAGACGCAATTTCACTTTGCTCATCAACCTTCTTTTTCTTACTTTTAAAAGGCTTCGTTTGTGAAATTGGCAAGGTCGGTTTAATTTGTATATCATCAGCATCACTATAATTCTCCAAACCAATCTTATTGGTATGTACCAATTCATCAATTTCATCAATTGTTTCTACTTTTTCCTCATCAAGTTTTAATATTTTTCTTTTCTCCTTAGCAGTGTGAGAAGCACCACCCGTTGCTCTATCTTTGGAAAATAACTCATACAGTTGATCATAGTTTCTAACTGGTTTTGTTTTCCATTTTTCTAATCCGGGTTTATTCTATTATACACATTAATCAGAATATAAACAATAATAATTTGATCTTAAAAAACATAAACAAAAAATGACATCAACACATACCGCTATCAAATCGTCCCACACTTCTTCTTCTGCAGTAAATAGCCCACTTACAGCGTCCCAAGAAAACCCACTTAATGAAGATCCATGAAACACATCATACCATTGGGCGAAGTCTTTTTTGATTGTCTTTAGACGATTTTTTAAATTGTTTTTAGTTACCTCCCTGTTAAAAGCTTTACTTAACTCCTTTACCATATTCGTATACGCTTGAGTTATAAATGTTCCTTCAGGCCTATTACCATTAGCTTTTTCCTTTAGCATTGCATTGATAAAGGCCACATCCATATCAGGGGTCCAATGTATAGCCTCCTTCTTCCCGTTGTCACCATCGACTAACTTGTCACCGTCGACTAACTTGTTAGTCATTAAGAAAATCTGCATTTTTAAAACATGTCAATATAAATCAAGGTTTGATAGGAAAAAAAAACACACGAAGCAATAATAGTTGAAATTATAATTATTGACATACCAAAATTTTTTGACTGATATGTGAGAGATATGTAAGTGGTGAAAGATTGATGAATTACATGAAGAAGATAAGGTTGACCAAAAGTATATATTTGCTTAAGGAAGGGCAATATAGTATATAAAAGAAATAATCTTATCTTTCCTCAACAATCACCTCAAAATTGGGCGGATGATTTTGGCTCTAAAAAGTTGAACTTTTCCCCCCATTTTCTGTTCCCTCCACTTTACTTTCCCTCCAAAAAATCTTGAGAACATAAAAGTTTTTGTAGCATTTGTCCTTTCCTCTCAATTTCTTTCCAAAGCTAGTCTAGAGAACACAGTGTAAGAGGCCAAAATGAGTTTTAAAGAACACGTACCCCGGTAACTCTCAAAGAAGTATAAATAATTAAATACCATGTTTTCAAGACCAAAAATCAAAACTTTTTTGGTAACCTTTGTACGAATAGTAGGGAAATGTTTTAGTGAATGCGAATATTTTGTAAAATGTATATTTATTTCAGATTTTTTTTCCCCTTTTTATTTTACCATTTGATAATGTTTAATTTGGCAAGTACATATTTGGTTTCAAAACATCTATTGTGACAAAGATAATTGAAGGTGTTTATTTTTTAAGAAAAGCACAACAACATCATGCGTTGAACTAATTGCAATTTATTCTCTCGTATTGTGACATTTTATTTGTTTATTTTATAAGAATTGGTGTAGGAATAAGCCACACGAAGTTCCAATACTCTTAACACGTAGCATGTTCTTTTTTACATGGGGCATTGTCCGGTCGACTCATACAAGACATTGGAAAACTAAGAACGGGTCACTGCTTCACATGATTATTTTTTATATCTAATTGCACAAAGTGAACAACTTTTAGAAGCGGGTTCACGTTTTGGTCAAATACAACTCCTCTTTTTAAAATGGTCAAGCTCAATTGTGCGACTATTCAGACTACACCCATTTTATGCATGTGAACGAGTGAGCTCATCACCTCGTTGAAAGAAACGTTTGGGTTTGTATATCTCCATACAACAGTCACATTTGTTGAATGATTGTAATGTCTTAGTGTTGAATTTTCTGTCACAAACTTTTTCATTCATCGTATCCGATATCAAGTTAATAAATTTATACAAGCGTGCATTCTACACCTCCTAACTTGTATTAGAACTTAACTTGAAAATACTTTGGTCTGAGGTAATCTTAATTACACAAAATAATTAATGACACTAAAATCACTAACGAATAGCGAACCAAATATGCTTGAAACCTAATTTCGTATGAATTTGTCATCAAATTATCAGAATAAAAATTGATGTCGTTATGAAAGAATTGTTTATACCTTTTTTGATCAGTCTGAACAGACACATAAAAGAATTGTCTACACCCATTTTGGTCGTATAACTTCCACTTCCATAATTTGCTCCGCAAAACTCTTCTTTTACAGAGGGGTTGCTTATGATTTTATGAAAAAGAAAAGTCAGAGGAGATATAATAATCATGTGAACATGTTTGTTTCATAACCAATTCTTAATAGACTAAAAATTGGTCAAGTTGTAATTAATAATTCAACTGATTACCCATCACATACCTACTTAATTACAGTAGATGATAATATAGGCTATGTTTGGCACAAAGCTTTTTGGAGCTTTTTTGGGCAAGGAGCGGTGAACAATGAGCTTTTTTATTTTTAGTGTTCGTTTGGCATGAGAGCTGTGGGCTTTGCTATTTTTTAGGAAAGCTCATTCTCCCAATGCTTCTTTATGAAGCTGCGAGCTTTTTTGGCTACTGCTCACAGCTACTGCTCACAACTCACTGCTACTGCTCACAACTACTTTTGCCAAACATAGCCATAGTATGTTTTCAAGGTATGAATGTATAATTAAGTTGAGTTGCAAATTTAGATAATACATGAATGTATTTTAATGTACTAAAGATGTGTTTTAGTGCCTGTATGAGAAATTGTATGGTAGGAATTCTTAGCAGGTGTCTTTGAATGAGTTAATGAAACTTAACAGGTGTTTGTTGTCATTGATAACACTATGGGTGTCAACCAAAGGTCTAAAATATGATTGTCTTTTACCTTGATGATTTAGGCTAATTGTGAAGAAAGTTGCACTAAAGTGAAAGGTCGGTAAGGATTCAAACAATCCTAAAAGACTTGCGAATGTACTCTTTGCCGTTTTTTACATGCATTTATAATTTACTCATGCAAGTAATAATAATTTCCTTATATAGTTCGGTCTCACAGAAAAATTATTCTTATACCTTATAAATAAACGTATTCTACCATCAAATCTTTTTTTGTTTCTCTTTATGTAATAAAGAAGCTATAGTATAAGCATATGTGTTAATTTGGTAATTTTATAATCAAACATGAGAAGTAAATAGCAAAAACTTAAGAAAATACAAATTTTCAAACAAAAAGGTACATTGATAAACATGGTATGATGGTTATTTATAATCAAGGAAATAAATCAATATTCAAAGCTATCTAAATATGCTACTTATTTTAACGAAAATATAAGTAAAAGAAATACCACAATTACAAAACACATCGTAAATTAATATCACGGGTTAGCAAAACTAAAAGCATATATCACTAACATCTTATGCAAGTCAAGTATCATCATGTGATTTTGCTTGAATAATAAAATATTATTTTTAATCCAAAAGCATTCTGCTAAAATAATAAGTAGATTATAACATATATATATATATACATGTGATTTTTTATTTTTATTCCACAAAGTAAAACCATTTGAAACATGTTAAGTGATTCATTTCTTAATCGATAATAATATATAATCAAAAGTAAATTTTGAAAACCCTGTGCGTGCACATATATTATAACTAGTTAAAATTTTAATAACACATGGCGCGAATCATCTTGCTTGGTCAACTATTCACATGTTACATTCAAAACGCATATGCATTGCGTTGGACATAATAAAAACTAGACTTTTGCATATTTAAAACTGAAGTCTACGATGAATATTAAATTATACTGTAAAGATGTTGCCGATTGAGAAGGAAAACAACATTAAAAATGTTAATGTGCAATGGATCCAATGAAGCAAGCACAATTGTCATATTATAACAAATTATTATAAGGATACTTTGATTAGTCGATAATCGAGGACATTGTTTTTATAATCAAATATTTATAGATGCATCTAAAGTCGTCACGGCACATGTCATCCTTTAAGTGTTTAATAAATAAAGTTAAAATAAATTGATTAATCGATCATGGTTTAGAGAGTCAATTACCATTGATGAATTCACCTAAAAAGGCAACGTCTTATTAGTGCCACAGGCGGCTGCTTGCAAATTTTGCAGGTATTGACTGCTCACCATAAAAACAATTCTATACAACATTTACAAAAATTGCTAATACTCAAAAGCTAGACACGCAACGCAACTAAGCAAGTTAAGACTGGCCGTAGTGCGTCAGTCATAAACTAATCTAAATAAACTCTAAGAGGGGAGGGAGTAATAACGTAGAAGAGGCGTTATGGTCTACGTGGAAGGATTGCAAGTTTGCAACGCCGTTATGGCGTTATGCCTAGTCCCCATGGTTGGTTTTTAGTCCCACGTTATAACGTGCGTTAATATACCAACGTACGTTATGCTCCATGTTCAAAAAAAAAGAAAATTTACAAAACAGCCCTTGTAACGTTAACATTTGCTGTTCTAATAAAATAAAATAAAATAAAAAAATAGATCCGCTTGGCTCCAACATCTAAATTTCAAAAAAAAAAAAAAAATACACATTATAAATACCCATACATCATACTTGTATCCTCACCCAAAAAAAAAAAAAAAAAAAAAAAAAAAAAAAAGGCTTGTAAACTACTACATACCGTCGAAGAACTGCAACGATTTATCAAAAATGAAACCGAGAAACGCGACGTGGATCGCCAAAATGCTATTGTTGAAGTCATCAAGAAGTTGGAGGCGGCGAAACAACAAAAAAACGACTTAGAGAACGCTACGGAGAGTGCACAGACATCTCAAAAGATAGGAAATATGTGATCGACACGTTCTTATACGATGAATATCGTAAGGAAGCTACTGTTATTGAATCACTATGGGTTTGTGTCAACCAGATTCAGGCCGAAATCTCCAACAAAATCCGTTGGAGTTTTGAAGAAAATGTTGAATCTGGTAAGGTTGAACAACAACAACAACAACAACAACAACAACAACAACAACAACAACAACAACAACAACAAGGTGCATCTAGTTCATCTGCACAAAGATTTGTTATGCAACAACAACAGCTGCCTCATCTAGATCACTTCCGGCTAAACTTTGAGGAAAATGTGCCGGCTAATGATGGTGGATGGAACTCTGAGGATGAGCGAGAGCTGAGTAGGTTGGAAGCTCAGTTAGAGCAAGAGAAGTTTGCGAGGTACTCTGCGTATGACGACGGGTATGACTCCAACAACTCTCAAACTTGGGATCACCCGGACTACAACTGAAGTTAGGTTTATCTTTAGGTGATGTTTTAATTCAGTATCGATTTTAATTTATGTTTATGTAACGTTTAAGTATTTCTGTTTAGTATGTTTATTTTAAATAAATTTATTTCGTTAAAAAAACATTACAATACATTACGAAAACAAGACATACAACACAAATAACATATACGATACGAAACAAGACATACAACACAAATAACATATACGATATGAAACAAGACATACGATTTGAAGCTTTTATTCGGCCCATCTGGGGTGGGTTCTCAAAACCTCCCAAGCTTGAACATATTTGAAGCTTTTCCCATTATAGCGATCTTTAAAATTTCTCATTGCATTCACGAGGCTAACAGTGTGATCGTCCCTGGTTGTTCGCAACAAATGTTGATAAATACCATTGAATATAACATATTCACAGTTGAGACTGCTCCACTTACTCATGATCATACCTATGTTTCGATTGACACGGTCAGAACGTTCGTTGAACATAGTTACAACCCCGGTTCCAAAAAGACATTGCATTGTGGATGACAGGTTCTTCATGAACTGTAACCCAAACTTGAGCTAGCAATGTTTCTTCTTCTACTGACCAACGATTACTCATTTCAAATGTTTGAAGTTTGAAAAAAATTTGTAATTTGGTATGCTATTTATAGCCGTCTGAAACACTAGGAGCGGGATACACTTTAAATTCAATTTAAAAAATGAGCGGGATACATTTGAAATTCAAAATAAAAAATAAGCGGGATATATATTTAAAATTCAAATTCAAATACGAGGGAAATATATTTAATAATATATTGTTTGAAAATTTAATGAATGAAATTGTTGAGGGTAGAAATTGTAAAATTGTAAAAAGTGGTGTTATTTGGTGTTATGATTTCCTGGTGTTTTTGGTGTTATGTTATTTGGTGTTAAAGTGATGTGACGCTGACGTGGCAGTGATGTTGGTGTTATTAAGTGTTATTACTCGTTACCATCTAAGTGACATTATCAAGTTAAAGTGAAATCCTTGATATTGACATGTTCCTTTTTCTTTGGGTCTCAAGCAGATGCAAAAAACCTAAGTTTAGTAATTAAATTTATGGCGTTCAATGAAATACTTTCTTCGACATTCTTAGGTTAAAGTGTTTCTATTGGGTTTTATTTGCTACAATTTGATTATTTATTTATTTGTTTGTTTTAGAACGACAACTAAATTACACCAGAAACCATCTCACATGTCTAAGCAGGATTTGAACATACAACCATTTATTTAGAGAGATTCTCACACAACAAGGAATATTATTGAGACACAAACCTTTCAGTTACAATTTGATAATTTCTGTCTTGCAAAAGACATTTCAAACTAAAAGTATAATAAATTCGACCAAATAGGACCCGACCACTGGAAATAAACATAACTAAACTAGGCTAAATACTTTTTGCAAAAGCAAATATACGAAGGTTAAAAATAAAGAGTCGACAATTTGTATTATTAGAATTTTAATAACACATGGCGTGAATCATACTGGCTTGGTCAACTATCAACTTGTTACATCCAAAGCGCATATGCATTGCGTTGGACATAACTACAACTTGACTTTTTGCGTTTTTTTTTTTTTTTTTTTTTTTTTTTTTTTTTTTTTTTTGCTACCGATTAAGAAGGAACACACGATTAAAAAATATTCATGTGCAAGGGATCCAATGTAGCAAACACATGTTGTCATGTTATAACAAACTATTATAACTTTATAAACTATACTTTAATTAGCCGATCCCCAAAGATGATTTTATGATCAAATGTTTATCATGATGTTATGTAAGATGCATCTAAACTCGTCAGCGCACATGTCATCCATTATTAGTATTCGATAAATAAAGTTAGAATAAATTTGTTAGAGAGTCACTTGCCCTTGATGAATAGGCTTAACAGGGCAACTTCTTTATCTAGTACGTGCCACAATGGTTGTTTACAAATTCTCTAGGTATATTCACCGTCAGAATTTGATACAACCTTTAGAAAGATTGCAAACACTCAAAAGCTAGACACACAACTACGCAAGTCGAATATGCTCCCAGAAGTTACATGTTGGATACCAACTTTCTTTCCTTGGCTTGTTTGGTTTACATGTTCGAACAAGTCATATGTTCAATGTTGGTGATGATATAACATAGAAAGCAACAATATACATGACGTTTAAATTGTTGGGTCGCTATCTTATAATTCAATTTGTCTCAATTTATTAGTTAACTAGCGGGGTTGCCCGCGCGTTGCGGCGGGTGTGTTTTGTGTTTTGTATTTTGTCGGTTGTACGGTATAATTAGTAATTTTGTTATCTGAAGTATGCATATGTTTACTTGGAAGCATAATTTGTTTATATTTACGGTTTTTTATTTATTTATTTTTTTTGGCGGTTGAAATTTTTTTGGTTGTTTGTTTTCTCGGTATGTTTTTTTTTTTTTTTTTTTTTTTTTTTAAATAAACAAATTTGTATAAGAAATTTTTTGTAAGTGTATTATTTTTTGTATTTTTTTATTTTTATTTTTTGTATTTTTTTTAAAAACAAATTTTCTTAAAGAAATTTACGTAAAAAAAAAATATATATATATATATATATGTACCGACCGAGCACTGTAGCGGCGCAAAAAAAATGTATTATTTTTTGTATATTTTTTTTTAAAACAAATTTTCTTAAAAAAAAAAAAAAAAAAAAAAAAAAAAAAAAAAAAAAGGTTACTGTAGCAACTCACTGTAGCATTGTTCATGCTACAGTGTTCGGACACGTGTCGCGATGTGGTGCGTTGCCTGGGTTTTAGATAGTATATATAATATTTTATATCTTGAGTTGTCCAAAATACTTCTCCATTTTGATATTTTAGCCAATCAAAAGAGATTTCAATGAGTAAAGATGATATTTGATTAGTAAAAAGAATAGTTAGTAGGAATTTCTTAAACTGTGTGCAATTTGAGAGTGGACAAATTAATTGGGACGTAAGGAGTACTTGCACTAAAAGTTTATATTTCTTCAAAAATGCAAAAAGGTTATATTTTGTTTTTCTAAGTTTGAAAGATAACAAACAAGAACTCAGCATTGACAACGAGCATTTTTTTATTAATTAAACGGCAATTTTTCGTGCACTATACCATTTATCTCACAAAATAACTCACTAATGTCTCTAACGATATTTGAACTCGCAACATTTTGATTAGTGAGCAATTCACATATCACTACACCAAACACCTTGGGTATCATTCACAACGAGTTTAATCAGTCATCACAAGAAAGCGTGTCCATTGTTGGCATTGTTTTTGGAATTCCGAGTGGTTTAATAGTAGAGTTCTTGGTTTTAAATTGCGTGCGGCAATCCGCTGCGCTTGAGGTCCAAAAGACCGTTGCGTGATGCGTGATGCGTGATGCGAGCGCATCACGGACGCGCGGCATTAGGTGATAAATGCAAAATATAAAATATTTCTACTTAAATTACTAACAAGTAAATGATTAAATATGAAATAAGTCTCGTGCATCTTGATACTACTTAATCTTATAACATCAAATATGTCACCTACATACATATTCCTAGCGAGTAACAACAATGTCAAAAGCCAGTTACTATTTAATATGCGAGCGATACACTGTTGCAACATGATGTGTCCATTGCGTCTGTTGCGAGCATCACACTGCTACGACCTTATGCGTTCGCATTAGGCTGCATCCTGGAACAACTTCGCATCAGGTTTCGTGTTGCGTTTTTTTAAACGCATCACTCTAATGCGTGATGCGAGCGCAACGATGCGCGCAATTTTAAACCAAGGTAGAGTTGGATACGAATACACGCTTCTAACATCATGTGTTACTATGGACTTACTCCATATTATTTTGGATTTCTAAAATAGGAGTAGAGTTGGATTCGAATACACGATTTTAACTTCATGTGTTACTTTGGTCTTACTCCATATTATTATGGAATCCTTTGACTTCAATATACCAAATTTATAAGATATACTTTCCATGTGAATGGAACAAAACAATGTTATACGAAATTGGTTGATCAATAAAGGTGCAACTAAATGTCAAGAAAAGGATACCAGATTGGTCATAGTTCCAAGAGGCACTTACCATTGATAAATTCAATCACATTGGCAACTACTTGACCTAGTGCCACAACAGTTGCTTGCAAGTCTTCAGAAAATTCTTCAGGAATTGACTTTTCACCATCAACAAAATTTGAGGCTACCTTTATAAATATTGCCGGCACTCTCATAAGGCTAGACACGTAGGCCAAAGCTGCTCCCTGAAACTCGAAAAGTGATATTTTGGAACAGTAATCCAGTAAGTAGATGCTATTTCAAATATTCAACAGCTGTGGCAAATTTGACCCATTTACTTATGGGTTGACTTGGGTTGTCTTTATCTCAAACTGGTCAAGTAATAAGAATAGCTAAAAGGGGAAGGGTCATATGGATAGAAAGATTTGAGAGTCACCAAAATCCTACTTTTAATTCACGTCCTAAATATTACTCAAAGACTATTTGCGGGTCAACCCAAACAGCCCCGTTTTGACCCATTACCAACCCACCCAACCAGCCCATGACACGATTATGTTTCATGCTAGATAACAGTGAATGTTTCTGTATCTATAAACATAAATTTGTATCTCAAGATCAAACATTACATGTTTAAAAGTCTATTAAAAAAGTCAACATGCATATCTGGTTGCAGGAAAAAGGTAACTGAAACAAATAAACTAGAAATTGTCAAAATGATCGGATGTACCTCCATATCAACAATCGTTGCATCATTGGCCAATATGCAGGTTTCATCCTGTGGGGACATATCTAATGAATCTCCGGTAAACAATTTGCATACCTGTTATATTTTACATTAAGATATTACATCCTTTTGTCATGTCAACAAATTGCATATTATAGTTTGATTGCAGGTTAAATATATTTTTTGCTAGGCTAGTCTGTTTCAAAGGAATTAAAGTTCAAATGAAAATGTGTTTCCTGCTATTTTGCTAGGAAGCTTCGCCCCTGGATAGAGGTACTGGATTACGGAGTCTGGCACACAGATACCATGAAATGATGAAAACAACAAAATCAAGTTAAAAGTTGCAATTACTTTAAGTTTCTCACCTCACTTTACTTTTTTGAAAGTGTAAAACAAATTTCAGAAAATATTTTAGCCAGATTGAGGTTTTAAAAATATGAGCTTCATAATAGCAAATTATGATGACAAAAGTGTGCCAAACAAGTGTTAGTGGCATTGACAACCTTCATAATGTTATTTTCTTAGTTTTCATACAAAATTACTAGACAATCACCTTTAGGTTAAGCTCCTTCACAAGGTTTGGTGTGGAGAAACTCTTCCGTCGACCAAGTCCATATTTATCAGGACCCTGCAAATCAAGAGGCGGATTACATTAGCCCAAAACACATTGTATAATGAACAATCTTAACAAATTTACTAGATGAATGTTTGTATGACTTATAACCTCAGTCAACATATTTAGTAGACCAGTATGCAAGTTCATAATAGAAGGTACAGATTAAGACTACTTACCGGAATTGGAATCCGTCTATCATGAAATGAAAGATCTGATACTAGGAATACATCAAATATGCAAGCTCCTTTCACCTGGTATAATTAACATTAGTACCAAAAAATAAATAAATAAATAAATAATAAAAAATAAATAAAAGTAACAAACAAAGATGAAGAAACATATATATGGATGTAACGAACAATCTAACTTACTAAATAAAAGAAGCCATAATTGTATTATTTTCAGAAAGAAATAGTTTAAAAAGACAATGGGTGCAAAAAATATACTTTAAAGCCACCAGCAGTACCAGCATTTATGAAAAGATCGGGCTTCAATGCTTGAATAGAAGCATAAGTCACAAGAGATGCAGGAACAATGCCTACACTATTGATCCCTGAGAAAGAAATAGCATATCAAATCAATAACCAAAACCATCCACAAATATCAATTATGTTTGTATTATGCAACACACATCACTATTTGATGAAATAAAGCAGGTGAATTTGGTAAATCAGTGGCTCAACGCCAATAGAACACCGGAAACCGACATTTCAGCATTAGAAAACGTTATCTTTGATCACATTTAATAGTACAAAATAATGACAATTGAATATTTAATAAGTTAAGAGTCAAAATTTTGTTGCCTTTTTGGGCAACAAGTAATCAACCCGGCACTGGTGGTTTGACCACATTATTGTAAAAGTAAAAGATAGCAAAATCAAATGAAACATCGCACACAGATTACATAATAGAAAACAAGAAATAAAACACCCACCTAAGTCACGGTCCTTCCCTGGATATATGAGATTTATACTCAAATCCTTGTAATAACCATGGTATCTGATCCAAGGGACACTTATTGGAAACCTGAAAATGTTTAAACAATTAGATACCCCAAAATCAAAACCGAATGACATACATACACAGTAAGAGGTTAGGCTCAACACCAATTTATGTTTAGAAGGAACTTTGGAACTCAATGGGTTCATACTAAATTAATATGGAGGCAGCTCAAAGAAGGTGCAAAGTGGCGAGCTGTGACTACCAATGTACAAAGCCGAAGCCCTTCACCCTACATTCAAATAGTCTAGTTGGTTTTAAACGTTTCAAAGAAGTGATCATTCTAACATATTTTAGCGAGCTTGAATTGAGACAGTTCTCTGGCGCAAGTAACTACTCGAATCTATAGTTATATACTTAATCCATCTATCTCATAATCATTTTTCACGTTTCAAAGTCAATCTATAAGTCCCAAAATTAAAAACTGGTCAAACTAAAGCATATTTCTAACAATCTAAGCATTTAACTACTCAAATTGCATCTCATTGTTTTCACATTACAAATATTCAGCATATCCTTTCAACTTATGTTTAAATAAACATAAAATAATTTTATTGTTTTCAATAACGTGATTTTTTAAATCTTATAAATAGTTGAATCATAAAGAAATAAATACTTACAAAGAGGCATTATTATCAAGAGAAAGTTTGAAATGTTGTATTATCGGAAGTGCTTCTGAATCAAGAGCTGCACTTTATTCAATCCATAATTATAATTATAATAATAAGATATATAAAAACGCACACATTACAAAAAAAAAAAAAAAAAAAAAAAAAAAAAAAAAAAAAAAAAGTGTAAATAAATAATTACCGGCAAAAATGAGGAGAGTAGAAATGGGGAGCTTCTTGTCATCATCTCCGCTGGCCATTGCAGTCACTCAGTTTGACTAATTTTGACTTTCGAGTGAATGGACTTGGGCTACGTATATAAATCATAAATGGGTTGGGCCGAGTTTCACTCTTTCAGTCTCGTTCCAAATACCATAATTAAGCATACTAGCTTATGAGTAGGGGTGTTCATCGGTTCGGTTATCGGTTAATCGGTTTATTCGGTTCGGGTTGTTCGGTTAAAAAAATTTTTTGGGTCATAACCGAAAACCGAACCGAACCGAAAATATCTATAACCGAACCGAACCGAGAACCGAACCGAAGTTCGGTTCGGTTATGGGTCAAAACCGAAAACCGAATTTTTTACTTAAATTACTCTATTTATATTTTTTTTTGAATTTAGTTATATATATTTTTAGCAAAAAAAATATTTCAAGCATAAAAAAGTGTTTTTTTATATTAGTATAAAATTTTAATGGATATTTTTTATATTTAAAATAATATAAATATATAAAAAATATATATATTTATATAAATTCGGTTTTCGGTTCGGTTTTCGGTTCAGATAGCTAAACCCATATCCGAACCGAAAACCGAAATTTTAATTCGGTTCGGTTCGGTTTTAACAAGTTCGGTTCGGTTATATATTCGGTTCGGTTTTATTTCGGTTCGGTTCGGTTCGGTTTTCGGTTTATTCGGTTAATTAACCGAACCGTGAACACCCCTACTTATGAGCTAAAAAATATTAACCTTTAGAGGCTCGATAAAAAAAGCTAATCAGTGTTTTATTATTATTATTATTATTATTATTATTATTATTATTATTATTATTATTATTATTATTATTATTATTATTCTAATGAGTAGAAATTTTATGCCAATTTGTAAACTCGAATTTAGACCTTTCGTCTGCTAAGAATTTGTGGGGAATTCGCGGATCTATGTGGCCTGATAGAAAGTTATGAGTTGGCCAGTCTGCAACATCCACGTACTTCATGGCATCCTCGTAAGCTTTTTCCATGACCAAATCACGTACTTCATGGCATCCTTGTAAGATTTTTCCATGACTAAATAGAGAAAATATAAAACCTTTTTTAATCCAAATTTGGTGATATGGCAATTTTGTATTGAGCCAATTTTGTATTGAGCCACGTACGTGGATCCATGAAGTCTTCATAAAATCTTACTTGAATTGCAAAAAGAGAGATATAAAAGGAATCTGGATTGTACCAACCTTTAAATTTATGGAAACATAATATGTTTAGATGAAGTAAAAAATCCATGATAAAACATTGCAAAAGAGAATATAAACCTTCACAACTTAACTCGTTTGCAATTATTGAGATGCAAACACAAACTAAAGTCATATAAAGTAGAGACTCAATATGCTTATAACATGCACTCTTACATTGGCCGAATATCGAGGCCGCCTATAGTTAGGCCGGACATGGTTCCTTCATAAGCTATTAACTTCAAATGCATAGGAATATAACTATTTCGAAGCTCCTCAAAAAGTTTTATCAATCCATCATCCCAATCTCGAAGAAGCTCAGAAGTTGAGCTGAATTCCCACACAACAACCTCCATCCATCCATCTTCCCTCTTCTTTGGAACCCGATGATTATCATGTATATTCCATGGGCTTGGGGTTCTAAAATAAAGGATTCTCATCTCTTTGTTTTTCCAGTGAAGTACATCTTTTACTTTCACTGGACAATGCAACCCATGACATTTTTCTGAAAGCTTGAACACAAGGTAGCACATGTAATCTTTATCCGGTAACAACATTTGACTTTGAATCTTGCATTTGAGGCTAAATACTTGACGTGGTAAAAGCTCAATCACCTCTTGAAATCTACATGTACAATATATTATGGTGTATGTGATTACATTTCTTTAGCATCTATATTCTCTTTTTATAACTTAGGAATGAATTTGAAAGGTGACACATGTATTATCTAGCTATTGAGGCATTGGGGACATAACCATGGCATGTGGTGCATTAGTATTTTATTATGACAAGACATTATATTATGAAATTAGGCTTCAAGCTAAAGTTGCTTAATTTATGGGCATAAACCCCGTGAGTAGTTAAATGATTAGATTGAAGTTTGTTTGTAAGAACATACCTGGGCTCTTCTGAGGGCTTCAAATGGAAAAGCTTGACACACTTCATGTTAGAAGAGTCATACAAAACTTCCTTTGCTGAAAGCATAAGATGTTTCTTTTCATTCACTTCATTTAGTGACAACGCCTGTCATCAAATGGTCGGGAGTTTTGGTTACTAAAACCACAAGGAAATATAGAATACATTAGAACTCATAAAGATCAAATTTGTTAGAAAAAGAAAAGGACCTTTTCACCCTCGTCATCATTTGCAGATCTCTTGGAAATTTCTTCGCTATCAGTCGCCAGTTGTTGCACTTGAACCATGTCTGTGTTTGATTCCAAAATTTGTTGGACTTCTTCTATTTTCACACTATCTTCATTTTTCACCTGTTTAAAATTTCTAAATCCTTGTCAATAATTTATTATACATAACTTTAAAATGTTATCATAGCATTCTTGTAATATTAAAAGCAAAAGAAACTAGAACAGGAATTATCAAACTTGCATTGTGAATGGGTCGAAACTCAATGCCTTCAACATAGATGCCATCTCTTGGGCAATAGTCTTGCAAAAAGCTCATAAGTAGAACCTTAAATTTGGTATCTTTCTTGTGATTTAAAAATCGATACAGTTCAATCATCATCCAATTTTCGTCTCTTTGTCTAGTAAAATATGCGTGATAGGTTTCATTCCCCATTCTGTATGTTAGATTAACATACAAAGATTTACTCGAAGATTTTCTTGGACCACAAAATTTGAAAACCAGATGAACGCCATAGTTGACACCCGCAGATAAGAATTGAGTTCTTGTTTTGATGTTGATCTTCAAATTCGAAATAGTATAAATCTTTGCTACTTTTGTGAACCTGCACTTTTTAAAGGATATATATTAAAATGTATATGTAGTCTCAGAGTGACACAGCCTACACCTCTGTTAGTTTCTGCAATGTGCGAGTTTTATGCTCGAAACAGATGCAATTGTTATTTAATTTTAGACCTTAAATTAGTAATAATATTGATTGTATTAATAGACCCCCAACATTATGCCAGTGGCATCTTGATTATGATATCTAGCATATTTATTTGTTCAAGCTCCTATATGTACATGCGTCGTTAATATAGTTAAAATTAATCTTTAAACCAAATTACTGTGTTTTGATACATATTGATAGTAGTGCATAACGAACAGACTTTTTCTAAGTTATCAAGCATCCCCCAATTTCAAAATTTAAATCGAAAAATGGTTGCCAGCTAACTTTAACGATAAGCTATCTTAAAAAACTAGCTAATTGCCTTTCAAAATAAAAATGTACATATTATAGGTATGTGAATTGTGAAACATACAAAACTATGTAAATTGATAAAGAGACAAACCTTGAATCCTGAGTTGATCGCCACTTGTGTAACCCACTGTTTTTAAATGAAAAATTTATTGCCGATATCAGCTCACTTTTTCCCCCGTTACTTCCGAGTGAGAAGAACTGTTGTACAAATCAGACTCGATCAATTTCTTTAAAGTGTATATTTCTAAATGCATTTGTGATGCTAGACTTTATTTGTTTAAGAACAATTTGTAAACAGTACGAGTAAATAAGTTACTAGTTTATAATAGGACTAGTTATAATTCCTGCGCACGCGCGGGTTTTTTTTTTTCAAATTTTTTTTTGAATCATATATTTTTATTTATTAAAAACAAATAATTTAATATTTGTTTTGTTTGATTTATGATGTTTAATTATAGTTTTTTATTATTAAAGATAATTATTGAAAAATTTTAATCCTATCGTTAATTGAATCTTATCTATATTTTTTGTATTTATCTTCTACTTGTGTTATAGATAAATATAAAATGTTACCTAATAAAAAAATAATATTTTTTTAAATAATATTATTACTAAATAAGGTATGATTTAGTTTTTTGAAATGGAAAAGTCTGGTTTTGTTTTATTATGGCTATGTTTGGCGCGAAGCTTTTTTGGAGCTTTTTGGAGTAATGAGCGGTGAGAATGAGCTTTTTATTTTTGATGTTTGTTTGGCATGAGAGCTGTGGGCTTTGCTATTTATTAGGAAAGCTCATTTTTCCAATGCTTCTTTATAAAGATGTGAGCTTTTTTGGCTACTGCTCACAGCTCACAGCTCACAGCTACTGCTCACTGCTACTGCTCACAGCTACTTTTGCCAAACATAACCTATATAAAAAAGATTAAGATCTTTTAAAGTTAATTTGAACATGATAAGTGACGTTGATGTTTTGTTAGAAGAGAAAAAAATGAGAACCCTTTAATATGTCTTTTTTATATTAATTAAATTCAAAATCCACTCAAAATAACTTTTTAAGATGACCTATCATATATTTTAAGTAGATGACCTATCATATATGTTCAAATTAAACATTAGATAAATGAGAAAAGATACCATTCATTAAATGCTAATCTGTGTTAAAGCATAGCTAATTAGCATACATGCATGGTACCTAGCTGTACGTATTTGGTTTTACAAGGGTTAAATCCGTTTTCTAATTATCAACTCAAAATCTAGAGTTGATACTAGCCGTAGTTAATTGCAGATTTTATGACAAGAAAATGTTAAGTCTATCACACATAATGTTATTTACAAAGAGCTAAACATGCATGAAATGTACACAAAATTAAAGTAAGCCATGAGAACAAGATAGTTACCGTATTCCCATTTTTAAGTAGGACACCCTTGCACAATAACTCGTACAAACGCTTTTTGCTGTACATTTTGACCTCTATTTCTTCATCGTCTTCTTCGTCTTCGTCTCTAGGTTCCCAAATTTCATGATCCTTCTGTATATGTAATATATATTAATTAAACAGCTAAAAAAACTATAGATAAATTTATTTTCATTGTATTTGAATACACGCATAAAAGTATTTTACTTTAAAAAAATAGAATAGATTACAAATTTTTTGAAAAATACATCTCTAAAACTGATTTTACTTATCTTATTTCAAGAAATCTTACTTCATCAAATATAAATTCCAATAATTAAAATGCTTAATGTATTTTTTAAAAAAATATTTTCTATCAAGTAGCCTGTTTATGTATTGCCTGATAACATTTTCTAGTTCACTAGCAATTCCAATTCTTTACCAAATACATAATCAGAGTTTAGATACAAATGCACAAAAAGGAAATCCATAAGCCGTTAAACCCCTTTATGCTATACAAATCTAACCTCGATTTTTGATGATTCAAGTATTTCTTGGTAGTCTCTGGGTAGTTTTGGTTCCCAAATTTCATGATCCTCCTGTATAAAAATTAAACAATAAAAAATTATAGTATTAATAAACCTATATGTCTTAAATGCATGGAAATATCTCTACAAGAAACAACCTCTTTAGTGACTAACCAACCAAAAATTGGCATTTTAAAAACGAATCTCTCAAAATTGATGCATGAATTATCGTTTCAAAAAGTGCTTGTTTCACCTAAATATACTTTCCATGAAATAAAAGGTTTAATATATTTATTTAAGAATTTCTATCATGTATTTTGTTTATCTATGACGTGATAACATTTTATTTACCGGCAATTCCAATTCTTTATCAAATACATATAAGTTTAAAAACACGTGCCTGGGCTTCTAATGCCTTCTCGAGTCTTGCAATCACGCGCCAATCATCCTTATCTTCGGCGCAAAATAAGGCAACTTTAAAAAATATATTGCAAGATTTTGCACTAATTTGTTCCTTTATACCGTCAAACGCCACCTTATTTATAAAATCTTCTATAGAGGCACACGTGGCAAACTTATCTTTATAAAAGCTCCACGGTTCCAAATCCTTCGCAAATCTCCCACAAAACATCTCTAATAAAATCCTACTGAACGAATACCAATCTGACTCTTTTTCTACGTAAACCTTCCGCGTTGGGTCCATGAATCCCAATGAGCCATAATCATCACCATCATGTTTCCATTTCTCATGTTTCCATTCACTTGAAGCCAACTCCACATTAGAAATTTTAGCGTTCCATTCAGCATCAAGTAGAATGCTACCACTTTTTATGTCACTGTGTATCATCTCATCAATCTCACTTTCTGCTACACCACCTTTGTGAAGAAAACGTAATCCACTTGCAACGTTAACGCATATCTTTATGCGTTGCATCCAAGTGAGACTAGCATCTTGCACATACTTATTGAGCCTTCCGTTCGGCACATGCTCGTAACAAATTATTCTTTCACCCATTTCGTTACAGTAGCCAACAAGAGCAACGATATTTTTGTGCTTAAACTCAACAAGAACTTTAATCTCCGTCAAAAATCGCTTACGTCCTTCATCAAACTTGTTATCAAACCGCTTTACAACAACAGTAGTGTGTTCATTAGCAAGTGGAATTTGTCCTTCGTACTGCCTCCAGTATCTTCCTTCTTCGATGCACTTGTCCTCACTGAAGTTTTGTGTGGCCAATATTATGTCTTCTAGTGAAATATGGAGCTTGTCTTTGTTCTTCTTCTGCAGATTATAATAATTGACTTGGTAATTCAAAATATAAATTGAGTAAAGATATCGATCCCCAATTCTAGCCAACTTTTTTTTGGGTAAATTCAAGTATAAGCATGCAAGATATCACATTGAAGTAGAAAAGGAAAACGAAAAAAGCTAATATATTTAGGTCAAGCATGATAACCCAATTACTACCTCCGTCCCAAAATATAAGTCCAGTTTGACTTTTTGAATCGAACTTTGACCTTAAATATTTTTGATTGTATTATATAATACTGAATACATAATATATAAATGGATAGTGTTTGGAATGTATTTTCATTTTGTATAATTTTCATCAAGTGATATATAATACAAAGAAAATATTTAAGGTCAAAGTTCGATTGAAAAAGTCAAATTGGACTTATATTTTAGGACGGAGGTATAATTGTTTTAACTGTGAACAAATAGCGGGCGAGCATATATACTAGTTACACACAAAGTGATGTATCTAGCTTTACTTACTTGAAATTGAATTGCTTTCTCAAGTTCTTTGATGACAAGTTCCATAGTTGGACGCTTTGCTTGAGTTTCTTCCAAACATTGATATCCAATTTTTAAAAATGTATCCAAAGATTCCTGATTGAGCCCTCCATGTAGCATAAACATGCTTTCATCAGCTCCCATTATCTTGGGGTCTACCATCTCCTTTAATGTTCCATCATTGAAGCGTCGACGTATTACAGATGGAAGCCCCTCATGGTTGTCGACATAGTAGATATTATCATAGGCCAACCTACCACACATGATTTCAAAGAGAACTACTCCAAAAGAGTAAATATCTGATTTCTTGTTTAACTTGCCTGTACTTGCATATTCAGGATCCAAGTACACTTTAGTCCCAGCAATAGTTGAGGTAACGAGGGTGCGACTTTGTTGGTCTGTATTGTTTAACTTGGAGAGCCCAAAGTCGCCAATCTTTGCCACCCAATTATCGTCCAACAAAACATTTGCACTTTTTATATCCCGGTGTATTATCGTTCCTTTGTCCTTTGTACTAGTGTGGACGTAATTTAATCCATGTGCAATATCAAGGCATATTTGCATGCGTTGACCCCAAGTTAAATTCATTAGCTTATCATGATCTCCCAAATAATCATCAATGCTTCCATTAGAAATATACTCGTAAATGAGTATCATCTCATCATCTTCATCACAAAATCCTAAAAGAGAGACTACATTTTGATGCCTACAATTACTAAGCATCTCAATTTCTCTAAGGAACCCTTGTTCACCTTGCTTGTCTACTCTGTTCGAGATGCGTTTGATAGCTACCGTGCTTTTTCTTTTAGGCAAATCATCTCTAACCACCCCTTCAGTCGTTGATGAATTGCTTCCATCAAAATGGTGGAGTTCTGCTCTATACACTGTACCGTATCCGCCACTCCCAATGTAGTATGTTTTGGAAAAATTGTCAGTGGCCGATATTATATCACTTAGTGAAATTCTCAAGCGGTCCAAGTTTTTTCCCTGAAACATTATGTGTTAAAGCGAAAGGAAAGCGTTACATTCTACAAATGCGAGTAAGAATGAAAATGCAGTTAAACACATAATATGTCACTCTTAAGACCGTTCTAGAATCACAATCTTTTTTAGAGATGGCTAAAAATAATATTTAATTTTTGAGGCAACATACCGGCCGTCAATAGTTCATAAATATTTTCACATTATTAAATTTCGAGTGAAGCATCTGAAATCTTACATCATAATATGTTAGTATAATCTTATCAACTCAAAATCTAGCGAGGTAGCTTTTCCCTATTTATGATTCAAAGAAGTGTAAACATGTGCGGTACGACGGGTCTTAAGAGACATGTATGTTTGAAAATTTGTTTAAAAATGATTATTTGTAAATTTTGGACACTATATAATATATGTATGTGTTATATATATTACTATTAGTTTGTGGGCATGCGTTCTTCTTGAAGAGAGCTACGCAACGAACTATAAAGTGTCAAAAATGGAGTTTCTATGAATGAGGTATTGTGTCTCAAAGTGAGTTATTTGAAACATAAAAAAACTGAAAAACGGTAATAGTGTGGAAAATGAAGGAACTTTTATAGGATTCTCCGTATTTTCTTTATTAGCTTATTTTAGAACTGATGACGCACTTATTTAACAAGTCAAGTATAAACTCGTTTTCTATGTTTATAAAGATTTCAAATCATGTTAATAATAGCAAATTTACATATTTTGTTCATATTTGATCACTAGGATCTTTTCTTGGTGGAAAAGACTATGTATACTTGTTGCAATCTTTTCTTGGTAGAAAAGATTGTTTATATTTGGATGTGCTCTTTCTTGGTGGAAAAAATTAGGTTTAGTTGCTGCTGCTGCTGCTGATGCTGCTATTGTTATTATTATTATTATTATTATTATTATTGGTATAAACAAGATCTTCTCGACTCCTCCATTAATTTTCTACAATTTAACCACCTAAAAAAGGCACCATTATGCTATCGTTATGAAGATACATTCTCTCCAAGATATTCGATAAACACGCCAACGTTTCGGTGATCTTTTAGGCATGTTAATCGACTCCGTTCAGCTGTTGTACCTTGAGAAATAAGTAGCAAATATGTTTTAAGAGAATCGTGTCAAACACGATCTTCTCGACTCCTCCATTAATTTTCTACAATTTAACCACCTAAAAAAGGCACCATTATGCTATCGTTATGAAGATACATTCTCTCCAAGATATTCGATAAACACGCCAACGTTTCGGTGATCTTTTAGGCATGTTAATCGACTCCGTTCAGCTGTTGTACCTTGAGAAATAAGTAGCAAATATGTTTTAAGAGAATCGTGTCAAACACGAGCCTCAACTTTTAGTGTTTAAGCATGATATTTAGTTTTACTGGTTTGTTTAAATACTGCAATCGAGTCTGTCTTATGATCCTTTACACCTTCTTTTCATTTATCTATTTCTTTTATTGTTTAGAGTTTATTGTTTCTTGGTTTTATATAATAAAATGTATATGTTTCCCTACAATCTTAAAACACCGTGTAGCAAAATTAAAATCTTTTTTCTTAAAACTAGATTTTAAACAAATTATTTGCTAGCTATTTACATCGAAACCGATAGTGTTTATGGAAAAACATATTTAATTAAAAAAGAAGTTTAAATCACATTCTTTCCAAATGATTTTAATTGAAACCAAGTCGAGTTTTATTGAAATCATAAATTTTTTATGACGTAATTGCATAATAAATGATTTTACAACCGTCTTTAATCCTTACAATTTTGATGCGTATATGCACCAAATGCTTACCTTTGTTTACTTTTAAGGGTTGAACGTACTTTCAACTAAGAAAGTTAAAAATTAGCTTGAGTTCAGACATGAGAACTTGACACGGATAAAAGGTTCATATAACAACACCCTCATCAAGGCCTTTGGAGCTGATCATCAAGTTTCTATTTGCTTGTCAAAATTTTTTTTTTCGATCTTCCAACTCTTTTAATACTTCCATTTGAAAGTATATGTTATTCATCTTAGAACATTTTTACATTTTTTGGTTTTATCATAAAGTGTGAAAAGAAAAAATAAAGTGATTGTGAGTCTTGTTTTTAGCAAAGCTGAGGAGAAATGAGATGGAAGCAAGTCCCATCTAAGTTTTTCATTTTGGTTATTACAACTAAATATTTGGGTTAGTTGGAACTCATCAAAAGGTATGGGATTTCCATGTAAGCAAATATTATGCAGGGTATTGCATTCTTTTGAGGGTTAATTAGTTGTAAATGTATTCAAGTTGTTATTATTTCCGATTAAATGTGCAGAACTTGCTAATTATTCGTGTGTTAATCGAAAGTGATTAACTGTGCCACGTAATCACTTTTACTTAATCGAGTCATTTTATGCACACAATAGGATAATTAGCAATTTCTGCACATTTAATAGGAAAAAAAATATGAAAGTTACGCAACATAGTAAAAAGTGACGACACAAATACATTTACAATCAATTATCTCTTTTTTCTGTTTTGTTTAGTTTTTTATTAAGATAAAAGGTTGAAAAGTGTAAAAATCAGATTAAGATAGGAGTGCATGTGAGGGGAATTTGCATCGTGCCTTCTTTAATCATTGTGGTAATTAAGATACTGTACAACTTACTAAGAAACTAATATCTTTTATATAATAAAAGAATTACATCATTTCGGAGTATTTTAACAAATCCCTTCTTATTGAAAAAAAAAATTAAACCAATAGGAGAGCTCGATTTTACCACGTAGGCGAAATCGAGCAATATGATTGGTCAATAGAAAGTCAAAATTAAATTGATTTTGGTCAAACTTAATAAATTTGGTGGAGAAATTTGGTTCAGAAAAAAATTGCATAAAAATATAAGTGTCAAATTTATGAAAACAAAAACTTAAAAAAAAAGAACGTAATTAATAAAACTTTGGTGCTTGAATTTTAAATAAATTATATAGAGCTAAGTGTAAAATTATAAGTTTCCATATTTTTTAATAACTTTAGAAAATAACCGAATAACCCCTTACACTTTATACCCCCTATACTTTATAATATTAACTTTGTTTAAAATTACATGAGTATTAGTATTAGTTTTTAGACTTTCATCCATTAAAATTACAAAATTTGGTAAATATGCGAATTAGTTTTAATACACGTTAAATATTTTTTAAACTAATGTTAGTTTTAGACTTTACTATAATATTTTTTTAAATAAAGACTCATGTTATTCTATTTAAAAGTTTAATTTATGCGTACACGGGTTTGAATATTATATACAGCTAAATTATTTTTAACGTGTATATAAATATCAAATGGTAAGAACGAGTTAAAGTGATAAGAAAATAAATATACGAGATTCTCTTATAACAATGACTCATGGAATTGTTATTCAAAATTTATATATGGATATCCATAAAAACATTTTTAAAACTTTATAGAGCATATTTTAACTTTATCAACGCTCATTATGTGCTACTAAACTCACACATTTTGTACAACATGATATTAATAGTTAAAGTTAAAAAAACAATATCAACCTCAACCTCAACATGTCGGTCAGTTAAATAAGTTATACAAAGCTAATTAAGATTAAAAAAAAAAAAAAAAAAAAAAAAAAAAAAAAAAAAAAAAATCACCCAATCGTTATTTGATAACAATCACCTCTTAAATAAAAAAAAAGAAAAACTACGTAGGTGATAACCTAACTTTATTCATTGACATGATGTTTCATTAAAAAAAAAAAAAAAAAAAAAAACGTAATAGTTGGCTGTTGTAAAGAAATTAAAAGTATTTACATAAGAATTATTAAGCAAATATATATAGTTTTTAATCGGGTTATTACGTTACTAGACTGCGATAATTTTATTGAGTTGGTAATAACGGATGTGAGATACAACCATTCTTCTATGCTTATGATTTATGTGTTAACCTCTTTTTGCTTCTGAATTGAATCCGAAAGATACATCGATAGAACTTTGACTTATGTCTTATCTTACTGATAGTTTTTAGTAACCTTTTTTTATGGTTTATTATTATTTTTTTTATACACACCAATTTTTAGTAACTTTTTTTAATGTTTTAGTGAAAAGTTCTACATTTAATATTTGTGTTTTTACTATAAACACACTAAGCTATGATAGAATTAGTTGTGAGTTCACGGATTTTTATTTATTTATTAAGATTCTCAAAAAAGCTTAAAGCTTTATCATAAACTTATTGTGTTATGCTAATTGAATAAGCCAATAAGCACCTTTACTAAGCATAACCCAAACACCCCTTTAGTTCCAATATGAAGTTTTCTTATTTGATGTTATGACTAACTTTGTTGTTATCCTCACTATAATGCAACATGTTAGTAGTGTTTGCAGTTTTATGATCTTATCGCACACACTAAAATGTAATGCAATTTGTTGTGTGCATTTTTTAGAGGAGGATTAAGATCAACACATGATTGTCGTGGAAGGATTTTCTACGCCTTCTCAAGGTATGAATGTATAATTAAGTTGAGTTGCTGATTTAGATAATACATGAATGTATTTTAATGTACCAAAGATGTGTTTTAGTGCTTATATGAGAAATTTTATTGTAGAAATTCTTAACAGGTGTTTTTTAATGAGTTAATGAAACTTAGCAAGCGTTTGTTGTCATTGATAACGTCATAACACTATGGGTGTCAACTAACGGTCTAAAATATGGGTGTCTTTAACCTTGATGATTTAGGCTAACTGTGAAGAAAGTTGCACTAAAGTGAAAGGTCGGTAAGGATTCAAACAATCCTAAAAGACTTCCGAATGTACTATTTGTCATTATTTTCATGTATTTATAATTTACTTATGCAAGTAATAATAATTTCCTTATATAGTTCGGTATTAGAGAAAAATTATTCTTATACATTATATATAAACTTATTCTACCATTACATATTATTTTGTTTCTCTTTATGTAATAAAGAAGATATAGTGTAAGCATATATGTTAATTTGGTAATTTTATGGCTAAACTTGAGAAGCAAATAGTATAAACTTATGAAAATACAATTTTTCAAACAAAAATGTACATCGATAAACATGGTATGATGGTTACTCATAATCAAGGAAATAAGTCAATTTTCAAAGCTATCTAAATATGTTACATATTTTAACGAAAATATAAGTAAAAGAAATACCATAATTACAAAACACATCGTAAATTGATAGCACGAGTTTGCAAAACTAAAACCATATATCGCTAACATCTTATGCAAGTCAAGTATTATCATGTGATTTTGCTTGAATAATAAAATATTATTTTAATCCAAAAGCATTCTCCTAAAATAATATGTAGATTATAACATATATACACGTGGTTTTTATTTTTAGTCCACCAAGTTAAACCATTTAAAATATATTAAGTGATTCATTTCTTAATCGATAATAAAAAGAAATTTTAAATACCCTGTGCGTGCACAAGTATTATAACTAGTAAATTATTTAAACACATCATACATAAAAAATAAAATAAAATAAATTAATAATTGATTGGTAACCGTTAACAAATACCATTGTTAGCACACAACTTAAATGAAGATACAAGTTGTTAAGCAAATGGCATTTTGTTTAAAGTTAAAACATATCATACATACACTAAAAAAAAAAGAAAAAAAAAATGTTTGACTAGTCAACCTCTTAATTGTATTAATTGTATTAATGTAAATTATACGAAATAATAGTGTAAAGGTAGAAGAATTTCACAAAAGAAGAAAACATGCATATGTAAAATCGAAAAGAAAAATGATTATTCACCGAAAAATTTAAAATTTTAAAAACTAATTAATTTACCGCAAAATGAATTAATTCGAAATGAAATAAATTACCTTCAATTGGTCGGATAGTGGAGCTTCAACCGCTGCTGTTGTTGAATGTTCCTTTAATCACAATAACCACAATCAAGTTAATTAGCTTATAAGTCATTAGTTATGACACAAATGAACGATGCAAAAAATCCAAGGAATTACTGATGGTCTTACCGGGCTTTCATGTTTTTGTTGAAAATCTAACGCTCTCTCAAGCTTTTTAACAACCACAATCATATCTGGACGCTGAGTTGGCAACTCCTGCAAGCAATAATATGCTGTTTCTGAGAAGTTTTTTACCGACTGCGGATCCATTTGTTGTCGTAGAACCGGATCGATTATATCACCGAGTATTTTCCGTTCATAGTGGGAACGGGCAAATCGAGCAAAACTCCAATTGTCTTCGTCGGAAATTGGGATAGACGCCACCCTCCCAAGCAAGACTTCAAACAAAACAACTCCGAAGGAGTAGACGTCTGACTTATGAGATAAAGCTTTGGTTTTTTCATATGCTGGATCCGTATATTGCAACGTGCCATCATAATTAATAGGATGGTGAACACCATGTTTTTTAACCAGCCGGTCATATCTAAGACCATGTAAGGTGGGTTCCCAGTTTTGATTTAACCAAATCTTGGAGCTCTTGATGTTACCATGTATAATGCTAGGGTCATCATCAAACTCATGATGAATATGACACAATACACGCGCCACATCAACACATATATGTAATCTTTGAATCCAAGTGAGGGTTGAGCCACTTAGATGTTTGTCAAGACTTTCATTCACCTCATACTTGTATATCAGGTATCCCTCACTCACTAGTTCTGTTTGTGTATCTTCATCTAATTCATCGAAATCATCAATGCCATCAGCCAGCTCCTCCGAAGCAACCTTAAATAGAGTTGCGATATTTTTATGTATGTGTTGGAGTGAGATATACGCCTCGTTGAACGAAACGTCTGGGTTTGTATATCTCCGTACAACAATAGGGATGGACTGCCCTGATTGATCGAGTTGTCCTTTGTAAAGAACAACAGAAGGAGTTTGTTTCATGATATTCTCTTCCGAGAAGTTGTTGGTGGCTAATCTTAACTCTGACATTGCTAGTATCTCTACTATGTCATCAGTCGAAGCCACGTCATCACTCGAAGAAGCCATTTTGGGGGTTGATGAAAGTAAACAAGGTTGAGTTGAAGGAAGGAAGACTGAAAATGTGGAAATGGATTTGATGGAAGAGGATAATGGAAGATAAAGTAATGTGTGGTTGTAGTTTGGGGCTTCTTTGTCCAATGTCAGTTTACTTTGACTATATTTTGTATTACTGCTTTACTGGCCACACTTAAAAGTACCAAAAGGCCCCAAAAGTTTATCAAATAAATTACTACTAGTATCTCATACTCCGGACTCCAAATGTTATTTTCATTTTCTATATTTTTCTTCAAGGTTAGGAAACTTTTTTTTTTTCCTCACTATATTTCAGATTTTTAGTGCAATAAATTTTTTGAAACTGCATTAAACAAAATAAAGGACCACTTATACGATTAGACGATTTGTGCCTAATGGTCCAAAGCTCACAGGTCAAGGTTATATGTATCATAAGTCGTAGCTTGGTCTCTGATACCATAATTGTAACACCCCAACCCGACAAGGGCTAAGATATCACATTCATGGTGTCAAACAGAACATACACAAGCATAAGACTTCAATAATACAATCAGATACAAAGATTACAAAGGAATTCCAAGGCCAAGAATTACAAAACAGAACTAAGGTACAAAATATTTAATACAAAACGTCTTCAAATCAACTCTAGTTCCTGATAGCTAGCCAAGGTAAAGTCTTCTCTAAAACTCCTACTTGCACTCTTCACCCATAACCCAACTTCCTTCTAAAACCTTCCGTGGAAAAAGAAATGCGGCTGAGCTTAAAAAGCTCAGTGAACAGATATAACAACAAAGTAATATGAAACAGAAAAGAGATAACAGAATATATGTTGCATTTGGGTAATATCAAAAGTTATAAACAAAGGTAAGAGAAGTATATGGCAAAGTAAGGTAAGGTTAGGTCAAATAAGGTTTGGTCAGATAAGGTTCGGTCAGTCATCTACCAACAAGCCCAGAACAGAAATATCATGTCATATTCTTCAAACATATCCTGCAGCATAATAGTAACCATGGAGTAACTAGCTCCCAAAAATGTGAAGGACGCATATTGCACATACGCCACATTCACCAGACCAGATAATAATATAATATATGACAGATAACAGAACAGGTCTAGGATGCATCCATACGCCCCCGCAGAAATCATAGTGGCCATAATAACAGAATGCGCACATATAATAGAAAGGGGACGTGGCAGAACATCACTCTACTGCCCTAGAGTCATGCCATAGGTGCATCTATGACACGGCCATGTTACCTTCATGGCTAGGGAAATGGCTCGGGTATCTAACTGGGTAGGGTCAATAGAGAATGTAAGAGTCTAAGGTCATCATAACAGAATCAGAGTCAAAGGTCCATAATCATAATCAGAATCAGAATCAGAAGGTCATCAATATAGGGTGCATAACAAAGTTTCAAGTCAAAGGTTCAGATATGGCAAAGGTTCATAATCAGAGGTTCATATCATAAGGTTCATATCAAAGGTTCAGAATATCAGAAGTCATATCAAAGGTTCAGAATATCAAATGTCATAATATCAGAAGTCATATCAATGGTTCAGAATATCCAAGGTTCATTTCCAAAGCTTCATTACAAAAGATTCATTATCAAGTTTCATAAGTTCATGATAAAACGTGAAAGAGTTAAGAGAAAACAGATTTCAAAACTTTACAAATCATATATCCATTTCTATCACGAAGATATTTCTTTTTAAAACATTCTTCATAAAAGCCAATTAATCCTTCATTTAATACTGATTTTGTATCAAAATCATAGAGTGTCATTTCAAAACAGTTTCCTTCCATAACATCAAGTTATATTTTCAAAAGGTTTTCATATCAAATTATCATAACAGATGAACCAAAGATATCAGATATACAAAGGTCAGAAGTCATAGTAGTGGCAAAGGAAACGGATCACGAGTCATGAGAAACCTTACTGAAAGGTTAGAATATCTGTAGCTCAACCCGATGACAAAGCAAAATAAGGGAAAGGACCAAACGGAAATAGAAATCGCTCCTTCTTCACAGAACCTAGATGAATTAGAAGTCGAGAATTATTCAATAGTTAATTTTAAATTCAGATTACTCCTTTTTAGGTTATCATCTATTTTTAGAAACTTTCCATATTTGGCATGTTTCTATTTTTAGTAACTTCCTAGATTTAGTAACTTTCTATATTTAGTAAGTTTCCATAAGTAGCATGTTTCCATAATTAGAAAGATTTAATATTAAAATGCAAGGTAAATCATTTGTTAAACATTATTATGGAATTAGGGTTCATTTTAATAAGTAAAAAAAAATGATTTTAGGGTTTAAATAAATCACTTTTCATATTTTAGGGTTTCAAATGTAAATATATCATAGTTAAAGGTCTAATATGTATATATTACAAGTTTTCATATTTCATACAAACTATACATAAGTTAACAATATTAAACCTTCAAGTTTACAAATGTTACACTTTATACCCTTAAATTATATTAGTTACAAATTAGTCCTTATTAATTACTAAATTACAATTATATCCATAATAATTCCATATTAGCACATTTAACCCATAATTATCATAATTTACACATTTTACCCTTCACATAATATTTTATATGAACACCCTTCCATTTTCATAATTTACAAAACAACCCCTTTATTTTTAATTTATTTCAAATCGGATTTCATTTATTAACAATTTACCATATAAACATTTTAGTTGCTAATTTTACACATAACACCCCCATATTATATTTTATATAATTCACCCCTGGTCTAATACAATTTACAAAAATAACCCCCATGTTTATAAAATTACAAATCGTACCCTACACATTTTAAATATTCAATCGGATACAAAAAAATTCCCAAATAACAAACCCTAATTTTTTTCTCACCACCCAATCATTAATATTCAATCATCACATTATTAAATATCATATAAAGATCATCCAACCCTAACCCTAATACTATACGCCCCATATATCATTTTATTTGATTGGATTAGCATGAAATAAATCAAAACAATTACCATAGGCTTCGAATAAATGTATCCACATTTTATATATGTCGAATATACATGAATAAACAGTACAAAAATCAGATTGAGCCACCAAAAAATTAGTATAGGCCGATTAGGGTTGTTTTGCATGATTTTAGGGTTTTGTTTTTATTTTAATTCGTATGACCTTTCTAGCATCCATGGATCAATTTCATATGTTTATATAGATTATATGAGATGAAAATAGTGATAAAAAATACCCAAGGTAGGTTGGATCGAATAGAATGATCAAGAACAAATCCCTCCTTCTCGGCTCAAAATAACGAACACCAAAAATCAAATCAACCACCCGATCACTTCACAGCCTTCACCACTATTTTTCCCACCTTCTATGGGGTAGAAAACGTCCAGGAAAAATGTTAAGGAGCCCTCAAAAATTCTGTAGCCATCGAATGGATTTTAGAGTGGTTTTAGGGGTTTTTAATATGTTAAATGGAAGAATAATTTAATTTAGGCAAATATAGAGGAGGGGGAGTTAATTTCGGCCCAAATGGGGTTAAGGAAGACCAAATCTCTGATTTCACAAGCTTCCTAATTTATTTGAACTGATCTCTTAATTTAAATTAATTAAATACAATATGTACACAACATAAAAATGTAATTTGGTCCATATAAATATTTTTAGGTGTGGCACCCATTTTTATATAAGTTATAAATAATTCAATTGCTCCAACAAAATTAATATTTATCATTTGTTAAAAAATTTCAAGTGTTTGAGACTTAATTGGTATTTTATTTAAGCTTTTATTTTGTTTTTAAAATTTTAAGGGCATTTTGGTAATTTTACACATTTGGCAAATTTTAGGTTTTACAACTTCTTCCCCTCTAAAAGAAAATTTTCGTCCTCAAAATTTGAAGTCGTAAAGTTAGACGGGGTCGTAGCAAATCGCAAAAGGTAGACGGAGACGTAGCAAATCACACCAGAACATCACAATTTACCTCACACTCTGGGAGGTTCTTCCAAAAGGATCATCACAACGGAATAGTTTCTCATGACTCGATCCAAACAAAATATAACTTCGGTTTTCTCAAAGAGACACATCGGGTTGAATCTAGTCAAAAGGGTAAATGTAACATATTACAGATGGTAGGTGAATCTTCTTAGAACATATACACGGAAACATAAACAGAAATTAGATTGAATGACGATATCAAACAGTAGGAAGCTCTACAAAGAAACTGAAGGTTCTAAACAGCTGCACCAAAGTCGTCAAAACGCACGTCACGGACTTAACTCCTCCAGATATCTAACGAATGAAGGTAAAGTAGATGCATAGGTAGAATGAACCTAAAGTCTCACTAATTGTGGATAATCTTCAACAGAGGTCAGATTCTAAGCTTCTTAGGCACTCCTCAAGATATCATATGCCCACAATAAGTGCACGTTATATGATGTAAGTATTATTACGTTGATCAGGCGTAATAATACCAGCATCACATAAATATGCCCTCGTGATGGTCATCCTTTATATTGAGTCGTGAACAAATAACCTATCAAAACTAAAGTCAAATCTTTTTAATTATCATACGGTACCTCAAACATCATCATCAGAAATAACCTAGGGAAAACAGATCCTATCATAAGGTAATGGAAATCTAAATAGGTCAAACAAAAATGAAATACGTCAGCAAACGCAAAATTCCAAATCTTCCACAGAATCTAACTCAAAGACATAAATGTTTCTTCAGAAGTCGTCCATTCAAAACACATGATCTCAAATCTTTTCAAGTCTGAGTAGCCTGTCATTGTCTGATCATTAATCTGAGAGTGAAACAAGAATCATGAACTTGAGTCTGGTTCCTCAAGTCTTCTACAGTTCTTCTTGAAATTATGGTAGAGTCATGTGAACTCTGGCACGATTATTAAATCCTCTTATGTTAGCAAGTCTGCTTCCGCTCTTAATTATCTTAGTACAACCAAGATGAATAAGGAAGTAAAACTGCATGTCTTCGTCAGGTCTTCAAGCTCAGCTCTAGGTTCGCCCTCTTGACTAGATTCTCCTTGTCTGATCACCACTACTTTCGCCTTGCAAGAAGATGTCTTCCAATCATCAAGGTAACGCAAGTTGCAAACACCTTCCATAATCCTTTTGCAAAGTTCAAAAGATTCGAGCTCCTATAATTGTTATCGGTCTTGGTCGCTTGGTGATAGTTTCAAATCTCGCAGAGTCCATAGAAAGGTTCTAAACACTTATCAAACTTCTAGAGTATGCAGAAGGTTCTCTGATTCCTAAAAAATACGAAGATGGTTCTCATGTTCTTCCTTCTTCTCTGAATTTCATTTAATGACATTGTCTAAGTACTCACGAAAGGTGTAACTTATCAAATTCATACGACAGTCATAGCATTAACTAATACTATTAGCATCATTAACTGTCATAGTGGTCGTTATGAATACGAAAGGCAAAATCCAGGAATAACTTCAAATCATCAAACTCCGCGTCCTAAAGCTAAACAGATACATAGTCGATTCGAAGCAGGGAAAACAATGGTCTTCAAACAGAAATACGATTCAACCTCCAAAAGTCAATGCGTAATCTCCTTCTACCATCCCTTTTCATCGTGAATAAAACTGACACACGCCCAGAAGACATAATCAAATAAGCAAACTCACTTCCTAGTCTTCGGTTTTTGCTCCTTCCGTTCTCTCAATTCAGCTGGTGAGATCTCAGATAACTTCTCAAAACATCATCGCATGATGACTAGACACTCTCTAAGCATCATACCAATCCAACTTCACATCCTGATGGAAATATTGGGATTCATTCAGGGACCATGTCAATAAAGCTCAGATTGTAAAATAACTATCAAGGTGAGATTCATTCTTCGACGAACAAAATAGGTGCAAACAAAACTTCATATCTGTGAAAGTAACGTACGAGTCTCTAGAGCATTGACGATAAAACCAAAGTTTAACAATAGAAAAACATGGTGAGGAGTTCAGTATGATTCAAAATATCAAAGTGGGACATAGTATGACAGGAGTTAGCATCAGAATGCTCAATCAACTAATCCATACCGGAACAAAATCGAATTTAACTTTTCAAAGAGAGACAGATTAACATAGAAAATCCTATCGTTCAAAGAGAGGGAAAATCTTCTCACGCTCGTGGTTAAACACCACCAGACTTCTTATCTGAATAGAAATGGGTAAGGCAAAAATCAAATAGCGTCGAAAGGTTCAACTATGCTTAACAATAGTAAGA
Organism: Artemisia argyi; assembly: GCA_030686995.1. Lineage (NCBI taxonomy): Eukaryota > Viridiplantae > Streptophyta > Magnoliopsida > Asterales > Asteraceae > Artemisia > Artemisia argyi. The sequence continues at coordinate 44,627,164 of CM060685.1, read as the reverse complement.
GACAATTCACAGAATGTATAAGATACATCTTCGTTAAGGATATTCTCGTAATGCCCGAAGTGGCATTAGAAATGGTTAATAGATGAACCAGAGGTCAAAGTCAGAATCTGAAGATAAGTATCAAATAATGTCAGATATCATAATGCAATTCTCAATGCATTCAAAACTCACTTGGTTACAAATCTGAGGTTGTGCAAATCATAAGTTCCAATCTCCAAAAGAGTGATCCTAATAGGCATAACTAACAGAAGGCACGAATCAGAGTGATGCAGAAGCAATGATACTTAAACAACTGCCTTATAGTCTACCCAATCCTCGCCGGTCAAAACTTAAGTTCATACTGGGAAATCCTAAATCAAGTTCTCAAAGGTGTTCTCTTATGTTCCTACAGTGGAAGCCTAATGGTACAAAGCTCACAGGTCAAGGTTATATGTATCATAAGTCGTAGCCTGGTCTCTGATACCATAATTGTAACACCCCAACCCGACAAGGGCTAAGATATCACATTCATGGTGTCAAACAGAACATACACAAGCATAAGACTTCAATAATACAATCAGATACAAAGATTACAAAGGAATTCCATGGCCAAGAAATACAAAACAGAACTAAGGTACAAAATATTCAATACAAAACGTCTTCAAATCAACTCTAGTTCCTGATAGCTAGCAAAGGTAAAGTCTTCTCTAAAACTCCTACTTGCACTCTTCACCCATAACCCAACTTCCTTCTAAAACCTGCCGCGGAAAAAGAAATGCGGCTGAGCTTAAAAAGCTCAGTGAACAGATATAACAACAAAGTAATATGAAACAGAAAAGAGATATCAGAATATATGTTGCATTCGGGTAATATCAAAAGGTATAAACAAAGGTAAGAGAAGTATAGGGCAAAGTAAGGTAAGGTTAGGTCAAATAAGGTTTGGTCAGATAAGGTTCGGTCAGTCATCTACCAACAAGCCCAGAACAAAAATATCATGTCATATTCTTCAAACATATCCTGCAGTATAATAGTAACCATGGAGTAGCTAGCTCCCAGAAATGTGAAGGACGCATATTGCACATACGCCACATTCACCAGACCAGATAATAATATAATATATGACAGATAACAGAACAGATCTAGGATGCATCCATACGCCCCCGCAGAAATCATAGTGGCCATAATAACAGAATGCGCATATCATATAATAGAAAGGGGACGTGGCAGAACATCACTCTACTGCCCTAGAGTCATGCCATAAGTGCATCTATGACACGACCATGTTACCTTCATGGCTAGGGAAATGGCTCGGGTATCTAACTGGGTAGGTCAAAAGAGAATGTAAGAGTCTAAGGTCATCATAACAAAATCAGAGTCAAAGGTCCATAATCATAATCAGAATCAGAAGGTCATCAATATAGGGTGCATAACAAAGGTTCAAGTCAAAGGTTCAGATATGGCAAAGGTTCATAATCAGAGGTTCATATCATAAGGTTCATATCAAAGGTTCAGAATATCAGAAGTCATATCAAAGGTTCAGAATATCAAAGGTCATAATATCATAAGTCATATCAATGGTTTAGAATATCCAAGGTTCATTTCCAAAGCTTCATTACAAAAGATTCATTATCAAGTTTCATAAGTTCATAATAAAACGTGAAAGAGTTAAGAGAAAACAGATTTCAAAACTTTACAAATCATTTATCCATTTCAATCACGAAGATATTTCTTTTTAAAACATTCTTCATAAAAGCCAATTAATCTTTCATTTAATACTGATTTCGTATCAAAATCATAGAGTGTCATTTCAAAACAGTTTCCTTCCATAACATCAAGTTGTATTTTCAAAAGGTTTTCATATCAAATTATCATAACAGATGAACCAAAGATATCAGATATACAAAGGTCAGAAGTCATAGTAGTGGCAAAGGAAACGGATCACGAGTCATGAGAAACCTTACTGAAAGGTTAGAATATCTGTAGCTCAACCCGATGACAAAGCAAAATAAGGGAAAAGACCAAACGAAAATAGAAATCGCTCCTTCTTCACAGAACCTAGATGAATTAGAAGTCGAGAACTATTCAATAGTTCATTTTAAATTCAGATTACTCCTTTTTAGGTTATCTTCTATTTTTAGAAACTTTCCATATTTAGCAGGTTTCTATTTTTAGTAACTTCCTAGATTTAGTAACTTTCTAGATTTAGTAAGTTTCCATAAGTAGCATGTTTCTATAATTAGAAAGATTTAATATCAAAATGCAAGTTAAATCATTTGTTAAACATTATTGTGGAATTAGGGTTCATTTTAATAAGTAAAAAATTATGATTTTAGGGTTTAAATAAATCACTTTTCATATTTTAGGGTTTCAAATGTAAATATGCCATAGTTAAAGGTCTAATATGTAAATATTACAAGTTTTCATATTTCATACAAATTATACATAAGTTAACAATATTAAACCTTCAAGTTTACAAATGTTACACTTTATACCCTTAAATTATATTAATTACAAATTAGTCCTTATTAATTACTAAATTACAATTATATCCATAATAATTCCATATTAGCACATTTAACCCATAATTATCATAATTTACACATTTTACCCTTCACATAATATTTTATGTGAACTCCCTTCCATTTTCATAATTTACAAAACAACCCCTTTATTTTTAATTTATTTCAAATCGGATTTTATTTATTAACAATTTACCATTTAAACCTTTTAGTTGCTAATTTTACACATAACACCCCCATATTATATTTTATATAATTCACCCCTGGTCTAATACAATTTACAAAAATAACCCCCATGTTTATAAAATTACAAATCGTACCCTACACATTTTAAATATTCAATCGGATACAAAAAAATTCCCAAATAACAAACCCTAATTTTTTTCTCACCACCCAATCATTAATATTCAATCATCACATTATTAAATATCATATAAAAATCATCCAACCCTAACCCTAATATTATACGCCCCATATATCATTTTATTTGATTGGATTAGTATGAAATAAATCAAAACAATTTCCATAAGCTTCGAATAAATTTAGCCACATTTTATATATGTCTAATGTACATGAATAAACAGTAAAAAAATCAGATTGAGCCACCAAAAATTAGTATAGGCCGATTATGGTTTTTTTGCATGATTTTAGGGTTTTGTTTTTATTTTAATTCGTATGACCTTTCTACATGCATGGATCAATTTAATATGTTTATATAGATTATATGAGATGAAAAGAGTGATAAAGAAATACCCAAGGTAGGTTGGATCGAATAGAATGGTCAAGAACAAATCCCTCCTTCTCGGCTCAAAATAACGAACACCAAAAATCAAATCAACCACCCGATCACTTCACTGCCTTCACCACTATTTTTCCCACCTTCTATGGGGTAGAAAACGTCCAGGAAAAATGTTAAGGAGCCCTCAAAAATTCTGTAGCCGTCGAATGGATTTTAGAGTGGTTTTAAGGGTTTTTAATATGTTAAATGGAAGAATAATTTAATTTAGGCAAATATAGAGGAGGGGGGAGTTAATTTCGGCCCAAATGGGGTTAAGGAAGACCAAATCTCTGATTTCACAAGTTTCCTAATTTATTTGAACTTATCTCTTAATTTAAATTAATTAAATACAATATGTACACAACATAAAAATGTAATTTGGTCCATATAAATATTTTTAGGTGTGGCACTCATTTTTATATAAGTTACAAATAATTCAATTGCTCCAACAAAATTAATATTTATCATTTGTTAAAATTTTTCAAGTGTTTGAGATTTAATTGGTATTTTATTTAAGCTTTTATTTTGTTTTTAAAATTTTAAGGCATTTTGGTAATTTTACACATTTGGCAAATTTTAGGTTTTACAACTACAGCTTGATTACGGCACTATGAGAAACCACAAGAACTGACCTCCTGTCATGACTCAGGAATTAAGATTTTGTACCAGCAGCTACTAGCACGATCCCACAATTCCCTCACCGGATAATGACCATCTACATTAAAATTGGGAGCATCTTGTTGCTACATACCAAAGGCTTGACCAAACTTTGCTAAGCCTTCATGCTTTAGGAGACCCTAAAGTACATAACAGAATTCTGTGACACTCGCTTTGAGTTTAACCATAACTTTGACAAATATAGCGTCTCTAAAGAAAGATACTCATAAGAACTTAAACTAACTTAATATAAGTTTAGGTCAATTTGCATCAAGTAAGAACCAAAATCAGAAAGGATCTCCTCTTCCCGAGAATCCCATATAAATATGCTTTATCTAGTATGCTGAATAGATATTCACTCTTAAGTGACGTATAGTATTACCTACAGTGAAATTTAAACATAGAGGTGGCAAACGGGTCGGTTTGGGTCATGGGTCAAACGGGCCATTCTTTAAGAGTGGGTCAAATGGGTCATGTGTCCAAATGGTCATGGGTCAAACAGTTTAGAAATTTATAGTACTTCAAGTTACCAAATAATTCACATTACCGGGGTGTTTGCCATTACGTTTAAAATCATCTTTTTGTTGCATTTTCAGGACACATACAATGAGTTATAGTATATGGGTATAGTGAAATTGGTTCTAGTTATCTTATCTTGGGTTTAGATAACGAGTTTAGACTGATGTTTCTCGGAATGGCTTATTAGAACTACTTTTGACACAATATTAAAGGTGTTTGGGATTGCTCATCGAGGATACTTTTATTATTATTTGTTAGTAAAATAATGTTGTGAACACGTAATTTGAAGTTATTAATATCAAAAAGTGATAAGAAGATAAGCCATTTTAAGGGGGTTAGGTATTGAGTTTGAAAAAGCTGTGTTTCTCTATGAAAACACATATAATCACTATTCTTAAAAATGGTTTATGGTCTACGAGACACTAGTTCTAATTATGTGCATTTTGAAATTGCAATAACAAGATAATCTCCTAAAATGTAAAAAACTCATATACCCTATTAATAAGTTACCCCAAACACCCCTTTGGATAATTGAATATGAAGATCAACGATAAAAGTGATTCCACTTATCTAAATAAGTGTCATTTTTTAGAAGCCGAAACACAAAATAACTTTTAAATAAGTGTCACATTTTAATCATAGGCCAGTTTCCACTATAATGCCTAATTTTACTAACCTTGCTATTGATTTAAGCCTCGCTAAGTACACATCTAGGGGGTGGGGGAAAGGATCAGAAATGGTCATACAGATACTCTAGTCACATTTTCTTTGCTTGCCACATTGTAAGAGAGGTTCTTCGGTTGGTATCTTGTTGGTGGGATGTCTCTTTCATGGAGGTGTCGACTTATGAGGAATGGTTAGATTGGTTAGTGAATCTTCGTCTTCATTATAAAAACAAACAATTGCTTGAAGAATTTTGCTATATCATGTGGTGGCTTATTTGAAATTTTCGCAACAAAATCATTTTCGACCGGACTCCTCCTTCGAAGGCGTCTATTTTTGATGAAGTAGTGGCTCGTTCCTTTAATTGGTGTAGATATAGATGTAAGGCTTCGTTTAGTTGGATTGATTGGCTTAAAAACTCAAATCTTGTAACTTTGTAATTTCTAGCTTCTTGCTAGTTTTTTATAAATCTCCGCCGTTCAAAAAAAAACATGTAATAAAACCTTATCCATTTACTTGTTTTATTCTAATAAAAATGATGAAACAAAAAACAAATACCTAGAGAAACAAATATCGAAAAAATCATTAGTAAGTATTTGTCTAGAAGTCTCGGCTTGGGCCTCTCGTTTGTTAGTAAGAATGGAGAAATCAGAACTGCCAGCATTCCACATGCTCTGCTCATGCCTCACCAACCCCACTCTTTTCGTAACTTTCACATCCAGTAACTTTACCGCTCCACTAACCTCCCCTCACTTTCCAATCATCGTTCTCTTTTGATGACGTGGCCGGTTCTGTTAGGCTTGATGACGAGGATCGAACCATGAAGGAAGTAAGTGTGATTGGTTTTAAAGTGTTGTATGTATGGTGACTGTTGCTTCTTTATCGTTGTAATGCTTAAAAGGCACCAATCACATATTACTATTATTTTGATAATTTTATAAGTTTACACGATTTTCTCAAATTCAAAAATATTAAATATGATAACTTTCTAATAATAATTCATGAGTGAGCATTATTGGTAGGAAAAAAATGCAAAGTTTAGAAATAATACTAAACTCTAAGAATTTGATACTATTTACTTTGTTTGCGAGCTATAATAAAATATCGTGGGTGACTATCATAACCAAAATTACCTTATTCTTTATTTTACTTTTACCAAGCTCATGAGCTTTTTTCCCAAAACCATAAGGTCCGTAGTGGAAAGGTCATTACCCTTTAATTAGATAAAAGTAAAATACTTGTTTCATAGCAAACATTGGTCTAGCATCTAGATAGCGTTACATTTTTTCTCCTTATTGATAAGTGCAAATACTAAACATTGGTCTCCCATTGTCTTAAATTAAATGTGTAATTTCAATTTGTATATAATTTTAAAAATTAAGCTTATTAAATTGTGTATTAATCAAATGTCATTCTTGATTTTTAAAAAAACATTTTGATTGTTAAATTTTAAAATGAACACTTATTTTAAAATTAATCAAAATAGACCGATAGACATTTAGTTTAAGACAAAAGGAGTATAAGCTTTTACTTTAGTTTTTGGTTATACATTATCAAAATTCTTTTAATACAAACTCGGAATTGTTGGGTGTTTACGCAATATATTTGTGTCGCATGATACAGTTTAACTAGTACACGAATCAACTTTAAGTTTTACGGCTTTTTTAACGAACTTAAATTTAACATGCTTGGCTAAAAGATGCGTAAATAATGTAATGATGTGAAAGTGATGTAGTAATGTTGTTGAACATGTCCATGGTTATTTATGGTTTTGTTAAATAAATTATTTTCAAATCTAACCAGATGTAAACATAATTATGTAATCAAAACATTTTCCATCTACACTAATGTTTTAGTCTTATTTATTTGTTGAAGACCACAAGTTATGTGTTCAATACCAGCTTTCTTACCTTGCCTTGTTTGGTTAACATGTTCGAACGAGTCATGTGTTCGAGGTTGGTGATGATATAACAAAGAAATCAACAATACACATTTATGTTTAATTGTTGGGTCGCTATTTTACTATTTACACTCAAACTTTGCTACTTCTGCAAAACATCACAAAGTTATTTCGTTTTTCTAAGTTTGAAAGAGAACAAACAAGAACGCAACATTCACGACGAGTTTTATTTATTTATTTTTTTAAGGAGCGACAATTCTTTCATACACTACCATTTATCTCATAACATATCTCACTAATGTCTCTGACGAGACTTAAACTCGCAACCTTTCCACTACACGGCTACACCAAAGGCTTTGGGTATCATTCACAACGAGTTTATTGGGTCATCATAAGAAAGCATCTCCGGTGTTGGGATCATTTTTGGACTTCCGATCGGTACAAGACCAAAGTAATGCAGAAATTTAAAGTTAAAATCGTGTATTCATATCCAACTCTACTCCTATTTCAAACCTCATGATTAAAAGTTAAATGATCATGCGGCCATTACTCCATATTTCTGTAACTCCTTTGACTTTAATATACCTAATTTATAAGATATACTTTCCAAGTGAATGGAACAAAACAATGTTACAGATAATGTTACACGAAGAAATTGGTTGATCAATAAAGGTGCAACTAAATGTCTAGAAAAGGATACCAGATTGGTCATAGTTCAGAGAGGCACTTACCATTGATAAATTCAACCACATTGGCAACCACTTCACCTAGTGCCACAACGGTTGCTTGCAAGTTTTCAGCAAATTCTTCAGGAATTGACTTTTCGCCATCAACAAAATTTGAGACTGCCTTTATAAATATTGCTGGCACTCTCATAAGGCTAGACACGTAGGCCAAAGCTGCTCCCTGAAACTCGAAAAGTGATATTTTAGAACAGTAATCCATTAACTAGATGTTATTTCGAATATTCAACAGCTGTGGCAAATTTGACCCATTTACTTATGGGTTGATTGGGTTGTCTTTATCTCAAGCTGGTCAAGTAATAAGAATAGCTAAAAGGGGAAGGGTCAGATGGGTAGAATTGTAGAAAGGTTTGAGAGTCACCAAAATCCTACTTTTAATTCATGTCCTAAATATTCTCAAAGACTTAAATTATTACTTTACGGGTCAACCCGAATAGCCATGTTTTGACCCATTACCAACCCACCCAACCAGACCATGGTACGTTAATGTTTGATGCTAGATAACAATGAATATTACTGTATATATAAAATAATATAACCATATATTTTCATCTCAATATCAAACATTACATGTTTAAAAGTCTATTAAAATACTCAACATGCATATCTGATTGCAGGAAAAAGGTAACTGAAACAAATAAGCTAGAAAATGAATGGATGTACCTCCATATCGACAACAGTTGCATCATTGGCCAATATGCATAGTTCATCCTGTGGCGACATATCTAAAGAGTCTCTGATAAGAACCTCAAGGTGGAGGAAAAAGACACGGGTCAAGGCAGGCGATCAGGCGCAATTTCACGCTATTTTCGGATTATGGGTGGACCCACTAGGTCAACAAACCAGCAGGAAAAACTAAAGGGACAGGAGTAGCAGTTATCCTTTATTTTAGGAGCAGTTAATTTTAGTTTCTAATATAATATCAGTCTTTGTTTTTTAGTAGGCAGTTAAGAATAATAAACTTGTTGTAATCACGTTTGTGAAGGAGACCAGCCATCTGGAATTTGGCTTTGCTTTTATCCAAGTTTGAATCATTTGACTGCTTAATTTCTCTAGTCTTTATCAGTCTCCAGTAGACAGTTTACATACCTGTTATATTAAACATTAAGATATTACGTACATCCTTTTGTCATGTCAACAAATTGTGGGTTTTTCTTTAATACTAGCAGTTTAATAAATAACTTTTGAAAGACTAGTTAAAATTTGTAATTACTGTCAAAAAAATTTCACAAATGACTGTTTATTTGAAAATGTAGAACACATTTAGTCGAATTCAAGCTTTAAAAAAAATATTCTTCATCATAGCAACGTTTGATGACAAAAGTTTGCCAACCAAGCATTAGTAGCATTGGTAACCTTAAAGTGCAGAAGCTAAAAAGGCTATTTTTGTTTTTTATTTTTTATTTTCTTATTTTCGCATAACTAGCAGATTACCTTAAGATTAAGCTCCTTCACGAGATTTGGTGTGGAGAAACTCTTCCGTCGACCAAGTCCATATTTATCAGGACCCTGCAAATCAAGGAGATTTCATTAGGGCAAAAGAATAGATAAAGTTGTGGAAGACACTGTATGCAAATGGTAAATCTTGAAACACATAATGAATGAATTTTAACAATTTTACTGGATGAATATTTGTATGACTTACAGCATCAGCCAACATATTAAGTAGACCAGTATGCAAGTTCATAATAGAAGGTACCAATTAAGAATACTTACCGGAATTGGAATCCGTCTATCATGAAATGCAAGATCTGATACTAGGAATACATCAAATATGCAAGCTCCTTTCACCTGGTATTATTAACATTAGTACAAATATTACAAAATTAAGTAACAAACTTAGATGAAGAAACAAATATATGGATGTCAATCTAACTTACTAAATATAAGAAGCCATAATTGTATTGTTTTCAGAAAGAAATAGTTAAAAAAAGGCAATGGGTGCAAAAAATATACTTTAAAGCCACCAGCAGTACCAGCATTTATGAAAAGATCAGGCTTCAAAGCTAGAATAGAAGCATAAGTCACAAGAGATGCAGGAACAGTGCCTACACTATTGATCCCTGAGAAGGAAATATAAGTTATGTTTGTATGTTTGTATTATGCAACACACGTCAGTATTTGATTATATAGAGCAGGTGGAATTTGGTATATCAGTGGCTCAGCACCAATAGAACACCGAAACCAACATTCCAATTAAAAAAACGTTAGCTTTGATCACATTTGATAGTACAAAACTACAGTTGAGTATTTAATAGGTTCAGAGTCAAAATTTCGTTGCCTTTTTGGGCAACAAGTAATCAACCCGACACTGATGGTTTGACCACATTATTGTAAAAGTAAAAGATAACAAAATCAAATGAAACATGACACACACACACATTACATAATAGAAAACAAGAAATGAAACACCCACCTAAGTCACGGTCCTTCCCTGGATATATGAGATTTATACTCAAATCCTTGTAATAACCATGGTATCTGATCCAAGGAACACTTAATGGAAACCTGAAAATGTTTAAACTGTTAAAAACCCAAAAGCAAAATCGAATGACATACACACACAGTTAAAGGTTAGGCTCAACGCCAATTTGAGTTTAGAAGGAACATTGGAACTCAATGGGTTCACAAGTGTTAAAGCTGATAACTAAAAAAACGCACACATAAAAAAAAGTGTAAAGAAATAATTACCGGCAAAAATGAGGAGAGTAGAAATGGGGAGCTTCTTCTTATCATCTCCGGTAGCCATTTGCAGTCACCCAATTTGACTATTTCCTCCCTCTTTTCTTTTTTTAAGTTTTTTTTGACTTTGTTTGACTGAATGAATGGATTTGGAAGAACTGACATTTGGGTTGGGCCTAGACTTACCCATATTCATTTTCAAAGGTCTTGTTTATGTTATGTTCATTTCAATGCAGGACCTCCGGTGTCGTAGGTGTTGTAGAGTTGTAAATGAACCGAAAGTTTAGTGAATGATGACGTATAGTCCATATTCGGGTCACGCACCCAAATGATAAACATTACTAATGCCCAAGCTCACCACGAGTGGGCCATCATAACAATGATTTGGGCCAGCATGCTAACGGTTTGGGCTCACGAAAGCCCAAACCAAAGTTATTTATGGTTTGGATATAGATATCTCCTATTTAAGGGATATATATCAAAGAGTAAGGAGCACGTATCCAATAAGGATTACGTGCCTATATAAACAATATCATAACTCTCGTTAAAGGTACGATTCACAACCCTAACTCTTCTACATAACCCTAAAATCGATTACTTACTCTCACGCCGGAGGATAATCGTGGGAGACAATCCCACGATAAGCCTAACGGTGTTTGTTTGCTTTCTTATTGCGCAGGTCTCAAGCATTAAGATCTGATTGGTACGAGGACAAGAACCCAAACAAGGAACGCCCAACTTTTGTATCAACAAGTGGCGCCATCCGTGGGACCCTACACTAAGAACTAGAATGACGAGGCACAAAACTCAAGCCAGCGGACTCCGCAGTTGGAAAAAACACGTGGTGACCCCCAGAGGAGGAACCATCAAGAATCGACCTCTAGGCAAGCCCCTGGAACAACCAGTGCGCCTGGTCACCAAGAATCGGGCCCAACCCTAATTCTCCCAGCAGTAGAACTGCCCACAGGGACTACTCAAACCACCACGGTGGTTCCAAGCGCTGAAGAACTTCAGCGCACTCTTTTCAACACTCCCCATCAAACAGCACCTATTGTGGACAACACTGTGCCACCAGGCGCGCCTAATCGAGATAGGGGACCTAACACAGAAGCATATATTGTTGCACTAGAAGAGGACGCGCCTGAATTAACGCTAAGTAATTTTGTGTCACTGAATTATGAAGCTTTAACTAGCCTCATGCAAGAGGAGGCAAGGAGAAGATCGAGCCAGAGCCTACAAGCCCAGCTTAACTTTAACCCAGAAACATCCCCACCGCGCTACCAGAGGGGGGGGGGTGTGAAAATAATGAAAGACGTACCAATGTCCATGATAGACTTGGTACATCATCTGATTCACAATACTCGGAGGAATACGAAGACGGTGAGAGGCGTACCAATGTTCACTCTAGACTTGGTAGTCGCAGGATACAAGATAGACTTGGACGGCAACGCTCACCGAGCCAGAGCTCCTCAAGGTCTAGAAGCAGAAGAATTCATGACAGGTTAGGAAGACGAACTTTCCCAAGTGAAAGCTCCTCAAGCTCTTCCTCTAAGGAAAAACGGCGCAAGCGCCGCAAAAGGGATGACTTCTCCTCAAGTGACTCCTCGGACAACGAGGATAAAGAGACAGGACACTGGAAGTCCAGAGGAAGACATCGCGAGGAAGAAGACGAAGACATATCCCTTCCTTTGTGTCGCCAAAAAGTTGATGCATTCACATGGCGCATCAGCGATTACTCTGATCACAAGAAAAGGCGCATGCCCACCAATATTAAAACATATGATGGAACGGGTGATCCTGATGACCACCTAAAAATTTTCGAATCCGCTGCTACTATTGAAAATTGGCCACAACCTGTGTGGTGTCATATGTTTAACTCCACATTAGTGGGGAATGCGCGAACTTGGTTTAGCAAGCTTCCACGAAGGAGCATAGACGGGTTTGAAGAGTTGCGAAAAGCATTCCACTTGAACTTCACTCAGAGAAAGAAGTGCGCTAAGAACCCTGTTGAACTGGCCAGAGTAAAACAACGCCAAGGGGAATCAACCAGTGCTTACGTGGAGTGCTTCAAGGATGAATGTATACACGTCAAGGCGTGTCCTGAAGTGCTAAAAATTTTAGGGTTCATGAATGGGATTAATAACCCAGAACTCATTAGGAAATTAAATGATAAGGTTCCCCAAACCTTCGATGAACTAATGAAGCGCACAAGGTCCTTCATCCAAGGAGCAGCAGCTGCTGCGGACAGTAAAAAAGGCTACTCAAATTATAGGCAGCAGGAACAACCTAAGAGACAATCCAACGATCAGAGTAGTGATGCATGGGAATCGCACCTTGCTTTACCTCTCGAGGGATCTCGAGAAGCTTACAACCCCCACCAGGCAGTGTACCTGATCGTTGTAGTATAGTATAGTGACAAGTACCGGGGGATTGATCGTTCAGCTTAGGAATAGTGTCGCTAGGATTAGAAAACCTAATTACTAGTTCTAGAGGTGAGGGATGATTGTTTTTGTATTTTTATGTTTTTATGAAAGCAAGTAAAATCTCGGGTTTTGGAAGAGTGGGCGGAATTAGTTGCTACTCAACTAACCCAAAGCTATTATATAATTAAAATAAAATACTAAAAATGAAATTAAACTAAATTAAACTAAGGTTGTGAGCAGTGGTTGGAGAAATTGTGTTTACTTAGACTTCATTACTCCCTAGATATCTTTTACATGTTAATTACTTGTTACACTTGTATGGATGACGGATTGTATTCCTTAATACCATTCGTGGGGTGGCATACATAACTCCCCAACTCTATGAGCTCTTATCTCCTCCTACACCATGACCCAGCACAACTATAGGGATTGTAAACAGTGGCTCATGCATTAAATACAACCAATAAAGACCTAGTACGCCTCGGTTCAAGTTTCTTAAGACGTTCAAGCATGTTACCATTTGGAGATCTGCCAGTTTTCTTAAGCCTAACATATAATATCATTCATCCAAAACAAGAATAGATAAGTAATCAACACGTAATCAACATCTAGATTTCATTAGATCTAAGCAAACACAAAAGAGATCTAGCGTAGCATAGTAGAATTGAGACAAGAACAAGATATAAACAACCAACACATAGACATATTGATTGAATTGAAAGTACACTTATCTCAATTACAATGCAAGGTCTCAAGGGTTTGGAACCCTTGAAAAACCTGTAAAAGAGGCACCAAAATCGTCTTTAGGGTTTCACCAAAACTTCTCCCTTTTTAATGAAAAAACTAGAAAACTATATATAGGAAAAACAGGCTGACGGCGTCAAGAGTTACTTGTGACGCCGTCACCTCGCCGCCATATACTTCCTCGGACGGCCTTGATCCACTTATGACGGCCTATGTGACGCCGTCACCACCCACGGTATTTTATTCTTGTCACTTTGACGCCGTCATGAAGCCTTCGGACGCCGTCACCACCTACGGTGTTTAATTCCTTATGTCTGACGCCGTCAAGATGGTGGTCTTGACGCCGTCACCTTGTATCTTCAGCATGGAAATTTGGTACTTAGCCGTTTTCTTCACCTTTATGCTCCAAAAACGTCCAAAATGGCTTCTTTTCCAGAATTCACTCTCCAAACACCTAAAATCACAAAAGGAACGATTTAGGGCAATATTTGATCAAATAAAGTCGGATTCGGGCTTAAATGACCCCTAAAAACGGATCATTTTTCGCCTCATCAAGTAGCAATCACAGCAATAATTATCGTAGTCAGGGAAGCGGACGAGATAATGACAAGTATACCCCCCTCACGAAGACTCCGAGGGAGATATTTGTAACAGAAGGCGCAAACTTCCCAAAACCCCCACCAATGTGCACTCTAGAGGATCGGCGTGTAGGGAATGGATACTGCGAATACCATGGACAAAAGGGCCATACCACCAACGAGTGTGTCAACTACGACAACTAATTGACAAATTAGTAAAGGAGGGTAGAATGGATCATCTCGCTAAGAATATTAAAGAAGGAAAGGATAAACAAAAGAATAGAGGTAAGAAAGAACCACCCAAAGATAAGGCTGACATTATTTACATGATACAATCATGGCAGCACAAGACGAAGCAAAAGGCCAGTCAAAAATTTTCGGTTGGGAATGAAATATCCTTCCCCACTCTAGCCACGGACAACGCAGTAGTAGAGCCGCTAACCATTGAGATACATACTAGGGGACACGATATCCGTCGCATGTATATTGATGGAGGAGCATCCGCAGACATTCTGTATGAACACTGCTTCAAGAGAATGCGACCTGAGATAAAAGTCAGTTAATGCCGGCCACGACGTCGCTGACTGGCTTCACAGGAGAAAAGATATGGCCTATGGGGCAATTATGCTTACTCGTGGTCGTTGGTGATGAACAACACTCTACGGCAACCTGGATAAACTTCATGATAATCAAGTCTCCTTCACCGTACAACGGCATCATTGGGAGACCTGGAATATCATCCACGCGTGCTGTACCGTCCACAGCACATGAGATGCTCAAATTCCCAGTAGAAGGAGGCATTGTCACCCTCTACAATACCACTGTGCCGCCTAAAGAATGCAGCACAGTAACCAGTGAAGTGGAGAGTGTTCCAGAACAGCACGCAGCTCAAATACCAAACCTAAAGGTTGCCATTCACCCTGATCACCCAGATCAACAAATATCAATTGGAGGGTCTCTATCTGACAAAGGCAAAGCAGCTGTGTGCGCACTCTTGCAAAAGAACCTAGATATGTTTGCATGGGAACCAAAGCACATGACTGGAGTGCCACGATCTATCACGGAGCACAAGCTACAAATCTGACAAGGATTTCCTCTAATACGACAGAAAAAGCGCGGCCAAGCTCCAGATCGCGCAAAAGCCATCTTGGAAGAAGTACACAAACTGGTAGACGCAGGCATCATGCGGGAAGTCTACTACCATGACTGGCTTTCCAATCCAGTAATGGTAAAAAAGAGTGATGGCAGTTGGAGAATGTGAGTAGACTTCACTAATCTTAATAAAGCATGTCCACAAAACTGCTACCCGCTACCAGAAATAGACTGGAAGATAGAATCTCTTTGCGGAAATCCCTTTAAATGTTTCCTAGACGCTTACAAAGGGTACCATCAAATTCAGATGGCAGAGGAGGATGAAGAAAAAACAGCCTTCCACACAAGTCAAGGGGTCTATTGCTACACAAAAATGCCCTTTGGTCTAAAGAACGCGGGCGCAACATACTATAGATTGGTGGACATGGCCTTTGAAAAGCAAGTAGGTCGCAACCTGGAAGTTTATGTCGATGACCTTGTTATAAAGAGTCATACTGAGGAGGAATTGGTGCGCGACATCGAGGAGACGTTCAAAACACTGGGAAAGATAAACATGAAGTTAAACCCCAAGAAGTGCACTTTTGGTACGACAGAAGGCATGTTTCTTGGATATTTAATAGAACCTGATGGCATCAAGCCTTGCCCAGAAAACACAAAAGCTGTCATCAATCTCCCTTCACCGCGCACATTAAAAGAAGTCCAGTCATTGAATGGAAAGCTAGCTGAGCTAAACCGTTTTTTGTCCAAATCAGCAGATAAGTCACTTCCCCTCTTTAAAAGACTCACGAAGTGCACAAAAAGGGAGACGTTCGTTGGACTGAGGAAGCGGAAGAAGCCTTCCAACAACTTAAGCAACATCTGGCAGCACTTCCCAAACTTATCGCCCCCCGACCAGGGGAAGAATTGATTATGTACTTATCTGCAACTCATGGAGCAGTCAGCGCGGTATTATTGACAGATAGGAATTCCGTTCAAACACCCATATACTTTGTGAGCAAAGCACTTAAGAAGACAGAGACTAATTATACCGCTATGGAAAAGCTGGTCCTAGCTTTAGTATTTGCAGCTAAAAGACTGCGCAAATATTTTCAGGCGCACCCAATAGCTGTAATAACGGACCAGCCTATCAAACAAGTTATCTCTAAACCTGACGCATCAGGACGGCTACAAAAATGGAGTGTGTTATTGAGCGAGTATAACATCTCGTATAAACCACGCACTGCAATCAAGGGGCAGATATTAGCCGACTTTATTGTTGAGAAGCCAGACACCGATATCCACCTTCAACAAGCAAGGTAGAATTAGAATAACCATGGGTTCTATTCACAGACGGATCCTCGTGTGTGGATGGATCAGGCGCAGGCCTTATCCTCACTAATCCAGATGGAGTGGAATTCACTTATGCACTGCGCTTCAAATTCAGAACTGTAGGATCTAAACCTTGATAGATCTTGAGCCAATAGATCGTTAGCCTAATAATGTAATCACTAGTAAGACTAAATAGATAATCTCTGTGAGCTTGTAGTTATTGCAGAATATAAAAACAAACTATATACTAAACTTTGATCCTCTATGGATCGATATTATTCACTAATAATGTTTTTGAGACTCGTATATAATACAATAGCCTTGGGTTCCTTAAATACTAGTGGAAACCCTAAATTATTCTACAAGAAACGTATAACCATAATACTCTAAAAGATATTCTACAAATCTTATCTATAAATAACTAACTTCTATCCACGAATTAACAATATCCGCAGTATCACTATTCTTCAGCAGGTACTATACTTCAGCAAAAACTAGTATGTGCTTCGGCAGAAACCTGTCAACAGAAACGTCAGCAATATCTAAATACTGACTTCACTAATTCCTTACAATCCTCCCCTAATCTTGAAGTTGACATGGTTAACTCCAAGATTCTTGATAGATCTTCATAGGCAAGAAGCAGAGGATTGAGGATGAACTTCAGCAGCAAAGAATCTTTATCAGCAAGACTTTATCAGCAGGCTTAACAGCAGGACCTCAATGATCAGCAACATGTTGAAAAGCACCATTCTTTGCAGCAACAAATGACCAAATGTACATCAAAATATATTAGTTTCATACTATTCTCATCACATCCAGGTATGTTAACTCCTGTGAGAGGTGAATCATTGAAAATAATGGATTTGATGTCTCTTTACCAATAGCCATTACTACTGGAATAGCCAAATGTTTCAGTTCACTAACTATGGTACACTGATGACCATATGATTTTTAGCAAATCATCAGCTGTAAACGGATTTGAGATGTCTTTACCTGTAGCCGTTTGCTCAGGACTAGTCAATTATTTGATGAAAAATCATCTTGGTCAACTGATTACCAAATATGGTTTTCCACTGCCTTTACCACAAGCCATACTCTTGTGGGCTAGCCAATTATTGGAAATCCATAAAGGAAAAATTCATGGTCAATTGACAACCATTCAACTCTCAACTGTTAAGCATGAGTGAGTTGAGTACCCAATAGATTTTAGCAAACTATTACAGCTATCAACAGATTTGATGTGTCTTTACCAAAGCTGTACCCTTTGGACTAGCCAACTTTTTGATGGAATAGTCAACATCAGGTAAGTTGATAACCAGAGAATCAACACCAAACCTGCAAACAACATACACAAAACTATACAAATCTGTTAGTTTGTTTTTTTTTTATTTTTTTTTATTTTATTTTATTTTATTTTTTTTACACTAAACTTAGAAAGAAAAAAAATAAGAAATATACAACAATATACCATACCAATCATTCCAAATAAGTTTCAATGTGAAGACCATACTTAGTATCCAATTCCTGTTTAACCAAAATGCTCCTCTTGATAGCTCTAATCAACTGTTCAGCCATATGCATATCATTTCCAATCATATCTAGAGGAACAGTGAGCTTAACTTCCAGCAATTGGTTCATAACACCTATTGTGATTGGATATGTCACATCTGCCCAGCAATATAAAGTCTTGCCAGTAGTAGTAATGATCATGTGAACATCAGGTGGAGGAAAGTGATGAGGCGAAAAATGATCCGTTTTTAGGGGGTCATTTAAGCCCGAATCCGACTTTATTTGATCAAATATTGTCCTAAATCGTTCCTTTTGTGATTTTAGATGTTTGGAGAGTGAATTCTGGAAAAGAAGCTATTTTGGACGTTTTTGGAGCATAAAAGTGAAGAAAACGGCAAAGTACCAAAAATCCATGCTGAAGATACAAGGTGACGGCGTCAAGACTCCCTTCTTGACGGCGTCAGACATGGAGAATAAAATACCGTAGCTGGTGACGGCGTCAGATGGATAGGTGACGGCGTCAAAGTGGCAAAGAATAAAATACCGTAGGTGGTGACGGCGTCACATAGGCCGTCACAAGTGGATCAAGGGCGTCCGAGGAAGTATATGGCGGCGAGGTGACGGCGTCAGAATTAACTCTTGACGCCGTCAGAGTGTTTTTCCTATATATAGTTTTCTAGTTTTTTCATTAAAGAGAGAGAAGTTTTGGTGAAACCCTAAAGACGGTTTTGGTGCCTCTTTTACAGGTTTTTCAAGGGTTCCAAACCCTTGAGACCTTGCATTGTAATTGAGATAAGTATACTCTTAATTCAATCAATATGTCTATGTGTTGGTTGTTTATCTTTTGTTCTTATCTTAATTCTACTATGCTAGGCTAGATTTACTTTGTGTTTGCTTAGATCTAATGAAACCTAGATGTTGATTATGTGTTGATTACTTGTCTATTCTTGTTTTGGATGAATGATATTATATGTTAGGCTTAAGAAAACTGGCAGATCTCCAAATGGTAACATGCTTGAACGTCTTAAGAAACATGAACCGAGGCGTACTAGGTCTTTATTGGTTGTATTTAATGCATGAGCCACTGTTTACAATCCCTATAGTTGTGCTGGGTCATGGTGTAGGAGGAGATAAGAGGTCATAGAGTTGGGGAGTTATGTATGCCACCCCACGAATGGTATTAAGGAATACAATCCGTCATCCATACAAGTGTAACAAGTAATTGACATGTAAAAGATATCTAGGGAGTAATGAAGTCTAAGTAAACACAATTTCTCCAAACACTGCTCACAACCTTAGTTTAATATTAGTTTAATTTCATTTTCATTAGTTTAAATTAATTATATAATAGTTTTGGGTTAGTTGAATAGCAACTAATTCCGCCCACTCTTCCAAAACCCGAGAATTTACTTGCTTTTATAAAAATATAAAAACACAAAAATAATCATCTTTCATCTCCAGAACTATTAATTAGGCTTTCTAATCCTAGCGACACTATTCCTAAGCTGAACGATCAATCCCCCGGTACTTGTCACTATAATATACTACAACGATCAGGTACACTGCCTGGTGGGGGTTGTAAGCCTCGCGAGATCCCTCGAGAGGTAAAGCAAGGTGCGATTCCCACGCATCAAGTTTTTGGCGCCGCAGCCCGGGGAATAGTTATTGTCTAGGTTAGGATTTCTTTTTATTAGGTCTACTTGCTAGATTCCTTTCTAGTAAGATTTTATTTTTATTTTTAGGTCTTCTTTAGTCTATCTTATTTCTTCGTGCCTTTGTTCGTAACTCTTTAGCATCCGACATCATGGAAGGTGGTAACATCTTTGAACCCATCATCCCACCACAGCAAAACCCACCATTAGAACCCCTTAGGCCCCGAACCTTAGGAGAGTATTCCCGACCTAGCCACCAAGGCTACCGAAACACCATTGAGCTCACCGGAGCCAATGTGACCCCTTGCAATCCGACACCATCCGGTTGGTGCAAAGCGGATGTGCATTCCATGGAATTCGTTCCGAAGATCCAAACCAACACCTTAAGGACTTCCTCAAAATCGTAGATTCCATAGACCTAGGTGTTGAAACTAGAGAGACTACCCGTTTACGCCTATTCCAATTCTCTCTACGGGATCAAGCTAGTCAATGGCTTGAGCGTTTACCCGCGGGATCCATCACCACATGGGATGATCTCACCACTCGTTCCCTTGCTCAATTTTTCCCACCGGGGAGAACTACTAAGCTTAGGAATGACATCTTGATGTTCCAACAACGTCAAAATGAATCTTTTTATGAAGCATGGAGTCGATATAAAGACCTACTCCGAAAAGTTCCTCATCATGGGATCGAACCATGGCTGCAGATCCAAATCTTTTATGGTAAGGTTGACTATCAAATAAGGAAAGCCATTGATTACGCAGCCAAGGGTAGGCTAGATAGACTTAGTGTTGACGAATGCTGGAAAGTTCTCGAGGAATTGGCACAATACGAAGAGGAAGGATGGGAGGACCCGATGCTCCCGAGCAAAGCAAAGCTTGACTACGCATGTGCCACCCAAGAACAATTGTTGGGAAGCATCGAGAAACAGGTAAAAGAACTGATGAGTATTGAGAAACTGGCCACCGAACCCATGTGGAACCCTAATCCACATAGGAACACGGTTATCAGCCAAAATTTTCCTGAACGCTCACGACAAGAGGAATTCGAAGGAATAATGGTAACCTTCATGGATAATCAGGAAAAGCAAATCCAGCACCTTGAGGCACGCATGGAAAACACTCACAAAGCCTTTATGAATTTCGCAGACCAATTCATATCAAGGGTCAAAGAAAAGATCAAAGAAAATTCTATACCCAAAAAAATTGAAAAAGTCTTCGAGGTGTCAACCTCTTTGGTATTTGACCAGGAGGACAGCTGGAGATTCTCCTCAAAAGCTTTACCACTAACTACCCCCCATTCTCATAAACACCCCCATACGGAGAAAAGCTCGCGAATAAATAGCATTTTCGTTGGATGCTTGCGAACCACATTCCCGATCTCATCCAAAAAACGTTCTTTTGGTTTTAAACCCGGTGTAAAGAGGCCACACCTCATAAATACCATTGATTTGAAACCTCCCATTGAACAACATCTTTCTTCTCGCGCCAATGACCCGTGCATAAGGATCAACTTAGCCAAAACATCACCCGACCCCAGCTACTACCTCACCTCTTTCCGCGACAGTAATGAGACGTTCGACCCTGGTGGACCCTGTTAACGGAATAGCTACTCATGGGTTTCACTCGCGTTTAGTTATTCACGCAAAAAGCAGGGACTAAACTTGAAACTACTCCAAACCTCACCCCACACGGGCATCTGACGGCGTCAGATTTAACCCTTGACGCCGTCAGCTCGACGGATCAGCAATATTAACCCAAGAACCAATCACTTTCAACCCATACCCCATAAATCTCACCAAAGTGTTGCTGCTATTCCGACTCTCAAACCCCCAATTCGACATCTTCCGCCTCCGATCTCTCCTTTGTAAGTAAGTTTTCTTCATCCTTTCTCGGTTAATTATCCTTAGGACCCGTCAATTCGAAAAACCCCTTTCGCCCGAAACCCCATTTTTGACCCACCATTAGCAAATCATAATGCCATCCAATTGGTGATTTGTAATCGTGGGGTTGCCATTTGATGATGTTGTCTCACCCGAATCATGCATTAATTTAGGGGGAACCCATCATGCCTCGGATTTTTTGACCCCCCACCCCTGTTTCCTGATTTAAGGAGCGTTTGGGTAATGGGTTAAGAGTTTGAAAATTGATTTTTCCCTCGCATTTGCATGGCTACATTTCTGGTCCATCTGACGGTGTCAGAAATTGCTCTTGACGGCGTCAGATGTGTCTGACTGCATAAAATTCATATAAATCTCGCGTTCTAATCGTTTCCATTCACTACACCTTTTTTCCAGGAAAATGAGCAAAAGGACTCGCCAACATAGGGGTAGTTCTTCTAGATCTCAAGGGGTCACATATGGGGAATTAGTGCATAGTTGGGGCGAGTTTGGTGATGTCGGTACTAGTACTAAGTATGAGGAGTTGTGTAACCACCACATCGATGCTGGGGCGGTGGTTGACTGGGATTTTCTGAGAGCTAGTGGGTTGGAGGGTGAATTTTTAGGGAGGATCCGCACAGATGGATTCGCGGGTCCGCAGTGGGAGAGACTGTTTAGGTTGAGGGAGATGGTATTTAGTGAGTTAGTACGGGAGTTCTTTGCGACCTTCCGTTTTGACCAAGCTGAGGCTAGGGGAGATATGGGGGGCACCACGATATATTTTAGGCTAGGGGGTGAGTTGAGGTCGTGTTCTGTGGCTGAGTTTGGTTGGAGGCTGGGGCTATATACTAGTGAGGAGGTTGATGGGGCTTTTCTGCTGAATCTGTTACATGGAGAGACTCAGCGGAATGAGATGAGGTGTGTTACCTTTTGGCCAACCATAGGGAATGGGGCCTACAACTCGACTACTGGGGCTGCATCAATCAGGGACCCCATTGTGAGGCTAGTTCACAGGTGCATCACATATAGCTTGTCTGCACGTCAGGGCACCACTCACCGTATCACTGCTTCGGACTTATTCTACTTGTACACCATCTTTGCTGAGGATGTCTACTGCAACATCCCGTTTTGGGTGGCCAGTTACTTGAAGACCAGTGTGGGTGAGAGGGATATCGACAAGGTTTATGGGGGGATATTCATCACACGGTTGGCTCGTTCCTATGGTCTTCTTACTCCTCAGATCATGGGGTACTTGAGCGACTGTGGGAACTGCAGGGTAGTGAGGGCAAAATCCCTTAGGCAGATGAGGATTGTGATGCAGATGGGGGATGGTACCTATATATGGTACATAGGGGCTGATGATGAGGATGATGACGGTGATGATAAGGGAGTGCCCCAGCAGCATCAGTATGAGGCAGGGACGGCTGATTACTACCGACACATGAGTCGGGGAGACTGGCAGGCACACCAGGGTGTCTGGATAGGTCAGATGGATATGTGGCGAGCAGCTACTAACCAGCGCTTTGACTGGATGTATGATCATACCGTCCGCCAGATGCAGCACCTCTCCACCCGAGATCAGCTTGAGCCTCACCTGCAGATTGACCCCTTCCCAGGCCGAGAGACTGACTACCCTCCCTATGGGTACACTGGACACCTCCCACCAGGCTATGATTATCGTTTTGGTCCTTCCCATCAGTGATCCATCTTGATGTCTGTAATTCTTGAACAATTTATTTTTGGTTGAACAATTTGAAACATTTGGTTGTAATAGTCTAGGATCCGGCCTTTGTTGGCTTTGAACAATTTCTATTTCTGTTCTTTTAATTAGTGTATGAATGATTAGCTTTTAATTTTTGATTGATGGTTTATCTTTGCAACCCATGTTTTGTGTGATTTTATTTGTTTGATTGTTATTTGCTTCCGTATGCATGTTTTATTTTTATTGTTGGTTGATCATGTTTCTCAATTTAAATGTGGAAATACTTTATTATGTTGTTTGGCCTAGTCTTAAATTCAACCTAAAGGTATTTTTGCAAAAGATAAGTGTAAGGGGAAACCCCAAATATGTTTTTAAGAAACAAACCGATCATGATTCTCCACAATATTTAATGAACATGTGTATTCGTAATTGTTAGAGTCAAATGCTTGTATTGAGTCATAATGAAGTTTTGCAGGATTTTCCAGGAAGTAGGACGAAGTTTTTCCAGAAATTTTCCGGAAACTTAACATAAAGATTTCTGCAGGTCCATTCTGACGGCGTCAAGGTATTGCTCTTGACGGTGTCAGGAGTCAAAAATCTGGAAATTTTACCGGTTTTGTTTTTCTAACGGAGTCTTATGGTTTTTGTGAATTATTAAGTTTTATAATCTCCAGGAGATCTGCAAACTTCATTCCACAAGCATTATATCTTACTTTGTTTTCTAGGATTTAGTAACTTATATAGGATGCCGCCGATTTTACGCGAGGTTGCCTTGTCTACTTTTGTCAGGATTTACAGGTTATTTAAGACAAGAAGATGATTTATATTCTGGAAGGGAAGCTTTGATTGTTCATTTTCTTGGAGGAAGATTTAACCTGGCCAACCTATAATCCATACCGAGCGAATCAGGGGAGTATTTGATTTCATTCTCTTTACTTTTAACTTTTACATTCTTTACTTGAACATTGGGGACAATGTTCATCCTAAGTGTAAGGGGAGGGTAAAAAGATGATACCTTACATATGCACTTTCGCTTGAGTTTGTTTTGTTTGATAGTAGATGTGTAATAAAACTATGAGAAATACTTGTTAGTGCAATTTTAGCGCCAAATTTAAAATTTTTTACAACATTTAGGAGTGAAACTTTAGCCATAGCAAGCGTCTCATGGATAGGAGGTTGTATGACTAGCACATAACCGTATATTCAGAAAAATTTTCCACCCAAAAATGTGAGGTTCGCCTTTAGATTTGATAGGAAAAGCATTCATTATCGGTGCTTATGAGTGTACCGGTAGCATTTAGATTCTAGAACTTGCGTTAGTGATGCATCCCGAGACCGCTAGTGAGACTACATTCGTGTGGTAGGATTTACTACATGATAAGAGGCATTAGGATCACCCTTGTGTTAAACCCGTAATATAATTACTTGACCATTTAAGTCATATTACTTGGCTAGTTAAGTCAACTAATTTTTCCCATACCCTTTGCGTTGTACTCATTTTTAGTACACGATACCCCTAGTACACCCCTCCGAGCCTATCTTTTCGTTTCTAACTTTAAGCATCTTACTTAAAGGAATAATTTGTTACACCCCACTTAAATGTACACCCAAATCGCCTTAGCCTTCCGTGTATGCGCTCATTTTTAGTGCATTATTGTTATTTGTTAAACCCTAAGTTAACTTTCTAATTGATTACATGGTTGCTAAGTCGAGTCATATCCTTGAACATATTGTTTTGGGACGATTGGGACTCATGGGTAAGTACTTATTTTATGGAGTAATGGGGAAGAACAACATATATTACCCCCATACGTACGTTAATCTTAAAAGTGTTCCAAGTGTTTTGATTTTCTTAATTCGAGTCATTAGAATAGTTTAATGTAAAGTATGTAAAGATTCAAGTGTAAGGGGAATTCTAATCCCCTATGATGTATTATTTTGGATGGTAGGGTAAGAGTGTATGCAAAAAAAAAAAAAAAAAAAAAAAAAAAAAAATCGAAAAAATTAAGAAAAAGAAAATAAAAAAAAAGAGAAAAAAACATACGGACTACCATCCCGTTTTCATTCTATGTTCATTTTATGTTTTTGTTATTTTTCATTTATTAGCTTAAGTCGAGTCTAGTCTTGGCTTAGCAACGCCATCTTGTACATGTAATTAACCAAGATTGTTAACTCGCCACCAGTAAAACTCCCTTTATCCAACAAAACCGTGTAATTCATATCCCTACACCTAACGTTATAACCCTTTAAAAAGACCTCTTTGATAGTTTATCCTAGGTGCTTACGCCATGTGGTGGAGGTTTGATCCTTTCCCAAGCCTATGGTAATCTATTTTGCTATGACAGGTAGTGAGAGATATCTTCCATTTCCATAATGTTATATTACTTTATTACACCCGAGAGATGTGAGTATCTAAACACTATTTGTGAGGTGCTTGTGTATGACCTCCGTGCTTGTCTATTGGTCTTTAGTGGAATGATTATTTGTTGTAATTACTTTTATATTAGTGTTAAATGACCCCTAACTTGTCTTTTGAGTAGAATAAAAGCTCATTTGCTTGAGGACAAGCAAATCTCAAGTGTAAGGGTATATGATGAGGCGAAAAATGATCCGTTTTTAGGGGGTCATTTAAGCCCGAATCCGACTTTATTTGATCAAATATTGCCCTAAATCGTTCCTTTTGTGATTTTAGGTGTTTGGAGAGTGAATTCTGGAAAAGAAGCTATTTTGGACGTTTTTGGAGCATAAAAGTGAAGAAAACGGCAAAGTACCAAAAATCCATGCTGAAGATACAAGGTGACGGCGTCAAGACTCCCTTCTTGACGGCGTCAGACATGGAGAATAAAATACCGTAGCTGGTGACGGCGTCAGATGGATAGGTGACGGCGTCAAAGTGGCAAAGAATAAAATACCGTAGGTGGTGACGGCGTCACATAGGCCGTCACAAGTGGATCAAGGGCGTCCGAGGAAGTATATGGCGGCGAGGTGACGGCGTCAGAATTAACTCTTGACGCCGTCAGAGTGTTTTTCCTATATATAGTTTTCTAGTTTTTTCATTAAAGAGAGAGAAGTTTTGGTGAAACCCTAAAGACGATTTTGGTGCCTCTTTTACAGGTTTTTCAAGGGTTCCAAACCCTTGAGACCTTGCATTGTAATTGAGATAAGTATACTCTTAATTCAATCAATATGTCTATGTGTTGGTTGTTTATCTTTTGTTCTTATCTTAATTCTACTATGCTAGGCTAGATTTACTTTGTGTTTGCTTAGATCTAATGAAACCTAGATGTTGATTATGTGTTGATTACTTGTCTATTCTTGTTTTGGATGAATGATATTATATGTTAGGCTTAAGAAAACTGGCAGATCTCCAAATGGTAACATGCTTGAACGTCTTAAGAAACATGAACCGAGGCGTACTAGGTCTTTATTGGTTGTATTTAATGCATGAGCCACTGTTTACAATCCCTATAGTTGTGCTGGGTCATGGTGTAGGAGGAGATAAGAGGTCATAGAGTTGGGGAGTTATGTATGCCACCCCACGAATGGTATTAAGGAATACAATCCGTCATCCATACAAGTGTAACAAGTAATTGACATGTAAAAGATATCTAGGGAGTAATGAAGTCTAAGTAAACACAATTTCTCCAAACACTGCTCACAACCTTAGTTTAATATTAGTTTAATTTCATTTTCATTAGTTTAAATTAATTATATAATAGTTTTGGGTTAGTTGAATAGCAACTAATTCCGCCCACTCTTCCAAAACCCGAGAATTTACTTGCTTTTATAAAAATATAAAAACACAAAAATAATCATCTTTCATCTCCAGAACTATTAATTAGGCTTTCTAATCCTAGCGACACTATTCCTAAGCTGAACGACCAATCCCCCGGTACTTGTCACTATACTATACTACAATGATCAGGTACACTGCCTGGTAGGGGTTGTAAGCCTCGCGAGATCCCTCGAGAGGTAAAGCAAGGTGCGATTCCCACGCATCAGAAAGTATTTCCAAGTGTCAACCACCCAAGTCTTCTGTCCTTTCCACACATGAAAACTAACACCAGTAAAAAGATGAGAATCACAAAGAATTTGTAAATCTCCCAACAAAAACATTCCAATCCCTTCAGGTTGATGAGTTTGATAATAAGAGACAACCCAGCCATAGAGAAAAATGATATCTTGCCTATCCACCATGTTTAAAATTTGACTTAGAAAAGTAAACTCTTTGGTGGAACCATCCTGTTTGTGAATGACATTGACTTGTCCTTGACCTGTTGGAGTGTCAACAAGTTCTCATTTTACTATTTTCTCCCAGACAACAGGATGTTCATCATCAGAATCAAAGTCAATAAAAAACTATCCTTAGGTGATTCACCCTTATTGGCCTTTCTCTTCTTTGCAACACTCTTCTTCCTAGTGCCAGGAGTAGAAGAAGTAACAAATGAAGGATCACCAGAGTTCTCATCAGTGGGAACTGGTTCTGAAACATCAGGAGATACACTCTTTGGATCTTCAGAAGGAATGGATGCTGAAGCTTTAGGAACATCTGTTGAAGCATCATGAGAGACATCAAGTTGATCTTCAGTAGATTCAGGGTGAGAAGCGTCAGTGGGAACAGACTCTGGAACAACATCGGAAGGTTCAGAAGGCTCAGCTGCAATATCAGGAGATGGTGAAGGAACAACATCAGTAGAGTCATCCACCTGAGTTAGCACTGAAGGAGAGTGAATTTTCTCCTGAGCACCAAATGATGACTCAGTGAATTCTGTGGGCTGATCAGCAGAATCATCAAGCCTAATTCGCTTAGCAACAAGCCTATCCAAAAGTCTCCCACGCTTCTCTAACACATCTAGGATATTAATGCCAAAGGAATGAAGATTAGAGATGATATTATCATAGTAGTAAGTGAGCTGAGTGTCTGAAAAGCCCCAAACTTTCTTTTGAGTCCATCCTGACCCAAACATAGAACACCCTTGATTCTTGACAAAATTCCTCATATATTTTTAATTTCTCCTTTTGTCCATGGTCTTTCCCTTAGCTCTTTAGCTTTTCTCTCTTCCTCTTATTGTCTCTGCAACTTACCTCTTTCAACCATCATCTTGGCAAAATCAGTGGCATGATAATCAACTCCAAGCATAGATTCAGCCAAAGCAGGCTTAGCAGCAACTTGGGAAGCCAAATTAACCCATTGCTCAGCAGATAACCTCTTAGCAATTTCATCTAACTCCTTTTTCCTTTCAGCAGGTAATGTATGAGTGAGTGAAGGACCCATTGCATCTAAATCAGCTTGTATCTTTCTAGCCAGATCCTCAGAAGCTTTCATATCCAAGTCCCTTTTAGTCTTTTCAGCCTCTGCTTGTGCTTCCTCTTTAGCTTGCAATTGTGCTGCAAGCATTTCACTAAGCTTCTCATTAGCAAGTTCCTCCTTAGTTTTCTCTCTAGAAGAAATGTTTTGGGCACTCACAACAGACTTTCCTTTATCTTGGGAAGTGACAACAGTTTCAAGAGGAACAAAAGACTGAGTAGATGTATCCACTGCTGGAGAACTATTAACATGTAATTCTGCTGAGGCACCAGCAGGAACTTGCTTTGGCAGTGAATCAGCTGTTGTTGCCTTGGCAGAGGAAACCACATATTCCTTTCCAGCAACAAAGACTGTATCTGCTGATGGAGAAGTATCAGCAGTATCCATGGTAACAGGAGCATCACTTGGTGGTTCATTCTCCTGAAGATTATCATTAACATCTGTCATAAGAATATCATCACCACCAGACACTGTAGAAGTTTCAGCAGCTTTCTTTGCCAAGTATTGTCTTCTACTTCTTCTGCTGAAATGAAGTGTTGGTTTGGATTGGGAAACTTCAGCAGCTTTGGGAGTAGAAGCATGTGTCTGTCTAGCCACCTCATCCAAAATTTCAAGAGAGTCCAAATTACTCTCTTGAGGTACTTCAGTAGTATCAATTACCACCTTTCTTTTCTTCTGCTGATTCAGTTGTGCCTCAAAATCCTGAACTCTGCTATTCAGGTTCTCAATTTCACCTCCAAGAGTGGACTTGGTATCAGCAAGCTCCTTTTGGAGATCATCAGTCTTTCTCATATACCTGCAAAGTAAATCATATACAAAAGTGAGAGTAACAGGGTCCTCTGCTCCACCAACAGATTGTTCTGTGGTAAAAGGAGCTTCATTGAACCTAGCAGGAGAAACAGACATATGTACAACATTGGGAGAGCCTTCATTATTTGGCTCTCTCACAGGACTAGGTGTAAGTAATCTAGTAGTCTCAGGCTCAAGAGATGTAGGTACATGTGTACCCAGAGACTGAAGTGTCTCTTCAACCTCAGGAGTTAGCTCATCAGGAGCAACCTGAGATGGTGATGGAACAGGACTAGGTACTGGGGAAGGTAGAGGTTGGTCAGGAGAAATAGGTAGTGGTTCAGCAGTTGCAGATGGCTCATCCTCATTTACCACTGAAGGATTACCATTAGTAGCAACACCAGAAGATGATGGATTACCATCATCAGCAGCATTTTGTGAGGGCAAATTGCCATCAGCATCACCCTCAACCACATCATTATTGCCAGGTGGCAACATAGCAGCTAACAGAGGGCGATGTTCCCTATTATAGTTAGTTTTCATTGAGGCAAAAAACTTTGAACCAAGGCTCTTAATGGGTACATGTATTCTATCTTCAGTGGTTATGTCTAAAATTATTTGTAAAAACCTAGGGTACATTAAAAACTTATGAGTTTGTTTCTCAATATTTTCTAGCATATTATCAAAAATAAACTTTGAGAAATTATAAGTTAAACCCTTAGAGAGACAGACAATACCACAACCCAATTGTAGAGAGAACTGATCCCAGCCACCACATTTCACACCCCCAAAATACCTGAATGGCAGCGGAATGGAATACCTGAGGGTGTAACGGATCATAGCACACAACCAGGATATATTGAACGACCTAAAGTGTCGTTTATAAAATACATCGTTTGATTCATTCAAAATATTGAAAGTTATAAAACATAGGTCCCAAAAGTTGGAAAAGGTTTAAGGAAACAAGTTTAGTACAATCAAACGATAGTTCAAAGTGCATGAAATCCAAAAGAGACGCGTCATCCTTGATACACAAAGTGACTCCATGCAATGCCATGAGAATATGCCTTAGTTACCTGAGAAATACATTGCGAAAAACGGTCAACATAAAGTTGGTGAATAATCATAGGTTTGTAAGTAAATCGTAAGTACATAAGCCACAAGTAATAAGTAAACCGACAAGAATGTCAAAAATGCTACATTGGCTCTTAAGCTCATGACCCCGAAGCTAGACTTAGTAATGCCCCACCAGAGTGTTTACCAGACACTCAATTCGTTAAGACATGAAATGCATTCGTCCCATTTGGAGCAACCCAAACAGGAATGGAGGCGTCACCCTCGATAGATCTATCCACTCACTCTCGCTTATCTAAAATTAACGGTCCATGATGTATATAAGGGGACTTAACTTGGTAGTAGGCAACTTAAGCAATGTATGGAATTTGATATACTTGGGCATGTACAAAAATAATTGTGCAATGTATTCTCCCCCGTGGGATTTAAAATCAAACAAGTAATTAAAACGGGGCTATGAGAACTCACCTCAAAAGGATGGTACAATGATGGTACAATGATGTAAAAGTAGTCGGGACAATGAGGCGCGTACACTAGCCGCAACCTAAATGAATAATCGCGATCTAATTAAGATCAAGTCGTAATGAAATGATGCACATGCACATGATACTCATACCACTCGTAATTTGGAAATACTAGTTATCGTCATAGTAAAATAGTTTCCATACTTAGGAAAAATATGTCCATATATAGGAGTATATAACTTGTCGTGTTTTCTCGTAAGAAAATGTTAGCGTTAAATTCCTTGTATTGAAAACCTTGAATTACGTCGTTAAGTCGTATAAGTATTCTCTTGGGTCATACGTATTCATTTGATAAGAAAATAGTCCTTAGTAATATTTTCTAGAAAATATACCGTTTAGTGCGTAAGTTATTATTTTTATTTGTGTCCATATATATATATATATATATATATATATATATATATATATATATATATATATATATATATATATATATATATATATATATATATATATATATATAGTTTGACGATGTTAGAATGGTTATAACTTGGTCGTTTTAAGCTCGTTTTCCTTGTTATTTATGTCCACGGATTCGTATTTGTATATACTAATATATATTTGATAACTCGGCTCCTCTAGGTTACCTTTAATGACTCTATTTACCCGTCGTATTCTGCCAAACAGCAAGCAGTTTTATAAGAAATAGTTTTCGTCGTTAAATTTGCAAAAATCATATCTCCTTCGTTATAAACTCGTTTTAATCCGTTCTTTCGCCTAAAGTTTCGTTTTTGAATGTATTTTCTAAATCTTTGGTCAAAACTTGGCCACCATTTACTGATTTTCCCACGAAATTAAAATAGGGACAGTAGGTATATCAAAAGTTTCAAAAACCATTTTCAAGTCTCCAAACTAGTTCCATCTTCCATCAAACCACTTTCAAACACCACAAAGCTAATCTAATCCTACCATACACCTTCTTAGGGTGTCATGGGTCCTTAAACATTATCAATCCACTAGGTCTAACAAGGGTTACTCATGTGTTCATTTCTAGGGCTTCAAAGTTACATATGTACAAAATAAAGTGGTATAAGTTGATGCATGTATGAGATCTTGTAAGAAAAATATATAAACATAATAATAACTTGTAAAAATCATAAAAATGAGTTTGTTAACTTACTTGATGGTTTAGGGAGTTTAGATGATGAAAAACCTACTAATCCTTGAGTTTTTATTTCAAAACTCCAACAAGGATGACTATATGATCAAGTTTATACCAAGATCTTGTAAAATTTGTTCTCCTTGCTCCTTGAACACCCTAGTTCGAATTCACCATAAGAGAAATGAGAGAAAAAAAAGTTATCTTGTGCAAGTAAAATGATTTTGTGATAAATGAGTAAAAAAAGTTTATTATATACTTAGGGACAAAAGTTAGGTTGCATTAAATTTGGTTGGTGTGGTTTTAATGTTTGAAGACCATGGGGGGGGGGGGGGGGGGGGGTTGGCCGGTCCAAAAGGGGGGAAAGGGGGGAAATTGTCTTGGGTTTAATTAGGAAAAAGTTAGTAGTATTATGTAGTTAAGTTAGTTTTAGGTTTAATCGGGTACCGGGTTTGTTAGAAATAAATTTTATTGAAGTTATTCGGGACGTAATAAAGTCGTAAAAATTGTAAAAATATGTCGGGTACAAGTACGGAGAGTTCGGGTAATTATCGTTTAATTTTTGTGAAAACCGTCGTTAAAAAGTTAGACGTACGATACGTAATAAATAAATTTCCAAAATACCGGGTAAATTAATATTATAGTTTTTATATTATAGAAATGAGTATAAAAATATATTGGGATCATAGTCGGGAGTGTCGGACATGTTAGACACATTTATAGTTCGCGTATTAGCGTTTATTCAAAATAAACATACGTAAATCGTTAATTGTACCAAAAGTATAAATTTAGTTATCCTACGAGTGGAATAGTATGCAAGTGCCCTAATGATGATATGCAGACTATTTCTAGTCCGTATGAAATGTCCCTGATAATAATGCATGAATTCGCTCCTGAACCAATACGGTTACGCGAATTTGAACACTCGTAAACTAAATTTACGATGACATGAGTAATGCACGTGAATAGTGGTTTTCTCTCGGAAATGAATAGTGTCAAGTGAATAGTAAAATTTCTGAATGTGTCTCGGAATGTCAAATTGACCTAAAAAACGATGAATAGTAAAACAATGAATAGTGATCGATGAATAGTAATTTGTGAATAGTAGAATGTCGAAGTTTGGAAAAATGACCTGAAATTGTGGGTTGTGACAGTCGCCCATCCAAAAAGGAATTCAGTCCCTGAATTCAGTTGGTGTTGGTCTCGGTAATAGGCTCGGTGAAAAGTTGTGGATACTTGCGTCGCATTTGGTCTTCTCGTTCCCAAGTAAACTCGGGTCCTCTTCGAGAATTCCAGCGAACCTTCACGATCGGAATTCGACTTTGTTTCAACTGTTTGATCTCGCGGTCCATTATTTCAACTGGTTCTTCCACAAAGTTAAGCTTGTCATCGAGTTGTATTTCTTCTAATGGTATAATGGCAGACTCGTCCGAAAGACATTTCTTGAGGTTCGAAACATGAAACGTGTTGTGTACGTTGCTAAGTTCTGATGGAAGTTCAAGTTTGTAAGCTACTGGACCAATCCTTTCCAGTATCTTAAACGGACCAATGTATCTCGGGTTCAACTTCCCGCGTTTTCCAAATCGTATCACGCCCTTCCAAGGCGAGACTTTCAACATGACTTTGTCTCTGACCTGAAATTCCAATGGTTTGCGTCGAACATCTGCGTAGCTTTTCTGTTGACTTCTTGCAGTTTCGAGTCTCTCTCGAATCTGAATTATCTTTTCTGTTGTTTCTTGCACCATTTCCGGGCCAGTACATTGTACTTCACCGACTTCGGCCCAACAAACTGGAGGTCGACACTTACGACCATAAAGTGCCTCGAATGGTGCAGCCTTAATGCTCGAATGGTAACTGTTGTTATAGGAAAACTCGATCAACGGCAAATGGTTAGCCCAACCATTTCCAAAATCAATCACACATGCTCTAAGCATGTCCTCAAGGGTCTGAATAGTCCTCTCGCTCTGACCATCGGTCTGAGGATGGTAAGCAGTGCTCGTGTCTAAATTGGATCCAAAAGAATCTTGTAATGACCGCCAAAAGTTTGAAGTAAAACGACTATCTCTGTCGGAAATGATGGAAACTGGTGCACCGTGTCTTGAGACTATTTCCTTGACATAAAGTCTAGCAAGTTGTTCCATTGAATAAGTCTCTCTAATGGGTATGAAATGAGCTGATTTGGTAAGTCGATCAACGATTACCCAAATAGCATCGAAACCTCCTGACGTCTTTGGAAGTTTAGTGACAAAGTCCATAGCAATACGTTCCCACTTCCATTGTGGAATCTCAGGTTGTTGAAGTAACCTTGACGGTTTCTGGTATTCGGCTTTCACTTTAGCACAAGTAATACATTTGCTGACGTACGTAGCTATTTCTGCTTTCATGTTCGGCCACCAATAAAGCTTTTTGAGATCCTGATACATCTTATCAGAACCGGGATGAATAGAGTACTTCGACTTGTGTGACTCATGCATAATCAATTCTCGCACTCCATCATAGAGTGGTATCCAACTTCGGTCCTTGAAGCATAACACTCCATCTGATCTCTTTACAAAGCCATTTTTGCTTTCTGGCATACCATAAAGTTTCTCATGTGGTCGATTTTCTTCTTTGAGAGCCTCAATCTGAGCTTCTAAAATTTTTGATGGTAGTGGCGAAATGATAGTCATTCCCAATGACCTAACTCTCAAAGGTTTGAGTCGTTCTTTTCGGCTAAGTGCATCTGCTACAACATTCGCTTTCCCTGGGTGATATCGGATTTCACAATCGTAATCACTCAACAACTCTAGCCAACGACGTTGTCTCATATTAAGTTCCTTTTGATCGAGTATATGCTGTAAGCTCTTGTGGTCGGTAAAAATTACACACTTTGTACCATAAAGGTAGTGTCTCCAAATCTTGAGTGCAAAAACTACCGCACCCAATTCCAAGTCGTGCGTAGTGTAATTCTTCTCGTGTATCTTAAGCTGTCTAGATGCATAAGCTATCACCTTCTCGTTTTGCATTAGCACAGCTCCAAGTCCTTGATGCGAAGCATCGCAATATACCACAAAGTTCTCGATACCTTCAGGTAGTGACAAAATCGGTGCGCTACAAAGCTTTTGTTTCAATAATTGAAATGCGGACTCTTGTTTTTCTCCCCACTCGTACTTCTCATTCTTTTGTGTCAGCTTTGTCAACGACTTCGCTATTTTAGAAAACCCTTCAATAAACCTTCTATAATATCCGGCAAGTCCTAGGAATTGACGAATTTCCGTAGGAGACTTGGGCGTAGCCCAATCCTTAACTGCCTCGATCTTTGCCGGGTCGACTTGTAATCCTTGGCTATCAATAACATGGCCAAGAAATTGAACTCTACGTATCCAAAAATCACACTTTGAAAATTTGGCATACAATTGCTCCTTCTTGAGTACTTCCAGGATTGTTCTGAGATGTTCTTCGTGATCTTCCTTACTCTTGGAATAAATCAAGATATCGTCAATGAATACGATCACAAACTTATCAAGATACGGTTTACACACCCTATTCATGAGATCCATAAATACCGCAGGTGCGTTGGTTAATCCGAAAGGCATCACTTGAAACTCATAATGACCATAACGTGTTCTAAATGCCGTCTTCGGGATATCCTCTTCCCGAACTTTAAGTTGATGGTAACCGGATCTTAAATCAATCTTGGAATAAAAACTAGAACCTTGTAACTGGTCGAATAAGTCGTCAATTCTGGGGAGTGGATAACGGTTCTTCACCGTTACCTTGTTCAGCTCACGATAGTCGATGCACATTCTGAAAGTTCCGTCCTTCTTCTTCACAAACAAAACCGGCGCTCCCCAAGGCGAGGAACTCGGTCTAATGAATCCTTTGTCCAAAAGTTCTTGTAATTGATTCGACAATTCTTGCATCTCCGAAGGTGCAAGTCTATACGGTGCTCGCGCAATTGGTGTCGCTCCTGGCACTAATTCGATTTGAAACTCAACTTGGCGTGTAGGCGGAAGTCCTGGCAATTCTTCCGGAAAAACTTCTGGAAATTCTTTAACAATTGGCACATCTTCAAGTCGTTTCTCATCCGACTTCTTCTCCGTGATGTGAGCCAAGAATGCATAACAACCCTTCTTTATGTACTTCTCGGTTTTAATGCATGATATAATATTGAGTCTAGTTCCACTTCACTCTCCACGAACAACCAAAGTTTCACCGTTATAAGGAAGGTGAACAACTTTCTCATCACAAATAATTCTCGCTCGATGTCGAGATAACCAATCCATACCGATCACAACGTCGAAACTTCCAAGTTCTACGGGCATAAGGTCTATGTTGAATGGATGGTTTAGGAAATTTATAGTGCAACCACGGATAATGGTGTTGGTGTTAACTAAAGACCCATCGGCTAATTCAACGATATAGGAAATGTCTAATGGGGTTGGTTCTATGTTAAGCAAAGGTGCAAATGCAATAGAAACAAAACTTCTATCCGCTCCTGAATCAAATAAAATGGATGCATAACGATTATTAACGAGGAACGTACCCGCAACAACATTCGGGTCTTCTTTGATATCTTCTCCTCCCATGACATAAGCTCTTCCTCGAGCCATTCCATTTTGGTTTCCTGTTCCTTGATTCTTCTTCTTCGGGCACTCATTCCTAAAGTGTCCAAGTTCTCCACAGCCAAAACACGTTACCGGTGGTTTCTGATTGCCACCAAAGTTTGGACTCTTGCAATCTTTGGTGTAGTGACCAGCCTTCTTGCAGTTGCCACATAGATCTGGGCAACGTCCTGGGTTATGATGCTTCTGACACTTTTCACACTTGGGTAGATTACCCTCATAACCTCTTTTTTCAGTTGGTCCGGCAGCATAGGCCCTTGCCACTTCTTGCCTCTTAGGTGGCGGCTGAACAGCGTTTCCACCTTGGTTGTAATCAAACCTTCTCTTGTTGTTGTTGTTGTTGTTGTTGTTGTTGTTGTTGTTGTTGTTGTTGTTGTTGTTGTTGTTTGGGTTGTTGTTTTGGTTATTGGGATAGTTGCGGTTTTGGTTGTTGTTATAGTTGTTGTTGTTTTGAGTGTTGGTGTAGTTGGTGTTGTTTGAACGGTTATTGTTGTTGACAGCAGATTTTCCTTTTATCACTTGGACCATGAGTTTCTGAGTTATTCGGATAGCCTCTTCCATTGTTTGAGGATCAAAAGAAATCACGTCTCCTCGAATACTTTCAGGCAGCCCACCAATGAAGTTTTCCATCTTTTTCTCATCATCAGGAACCATAGTTGGACACAGTACAGCCAACTCTTGAAACTTCCTGATGTAGGTCTCGATATCATCGCCTTTAGTTACCAGCTCATAAAATTCCGTTTCCAACTTTTGCACCTCAGTACGAGGGCAAAACTTCTTTGTCATCAATTTCTTGAATTGATCCCAAGTGAGCTTGTGAGCATTTTCCATACCAATGGGCTGAGCATATGAATTCCACCAAGACATAGCTTCATCAAGAAGCATACCTGTAGCAAATTTTACCTTGCTGACGTCCGGGCATTCATACATGAGAATTACATTCTCAGTCTTTTCAAACCAGCGGATCAAAGCAACCGCTCCTTCTGTGCCCTTAAATTTGATAGGATCACTAATCTTGAAATCTTTCCATGTACATTCCCGCTTATTAGTGGGTGGTTCAACCGTCTCTGTATTAGAAGCAGTCTCAGCAGCCCTTGCAGCAACCTCAGCTCTCTCAATCTCCAGAGCTTCTGCAATACTATCCCTGACCAACTTGCGGATAGCGGCTTGAGTCATGGCGGGTGTTTCTGGTGCATTCTTACCCTTCCTTGGTGCCATACTTCTGATAAATCACAATGGAAATTACCATGAGAAAAATCATAATAGAAATAGTCATCGTACCAAAGATATATATACCCACAACATGTATATATATATACAACCACAACAAATATAAATACAACCATGACATGTACGAGTACAACCACAATCTGTCTAAATACAACCACGACATGTATATATACAACCACAACCGGTATAAATACAACCACGACATGTATATATACAACCACAACCTGTCTAGATACAACCACGACATGTATATATACAACCACAACCGGTATAAATACAACCACGACATGTATATATACAACCACAACCTGTATCAATACGATAATAATAAAGAGCAACCACGAAACATCATAAATATAATCACAACACATGAATATAATACATGAAAATTTCGGCCTACATGGACCGATATAATATATAGCACAACATTTCCAACATAGTAGAGTCGCACTTGATATATTTGTTTGTACAACAACCAAAAGACTACAAGTTCTTGAACTATGTCCCACACCTCGGGACTAGGAAAATAATAAAAGCTAATATAATATCAGTCTATGCCTAGGCTCCTCCAGGTGCTCTAGATGGTCCAGGCTCTCCCCTCAAGCGGCGAATCTCACGATCCATCGCAACCACGATCTCCTCAAGATGCTCAACTCGTAACTGAGAAGAAGCATCCCTACGCTCCAAAATAACCACCCTCTCTCGAAGCAATGCCAACTGGTCTACCTGCTCCCACTGAGTCTCCTGTGTCGCCTGAGCTCTATCTCGAATCTCAGGTAACTCATCCCTAAGTAGCTCAATCTCCTCCTGATTCCTCAACTGTCGTGCCTCGAGTCCATGGTATGACACATCAATACCAACCCTGCCCTGAACCAAATCCTCAACCTGCTCCTCGACAGTCTCAAGTCGAGTAGTAATGATCTCATCAACTCTATACCCCAACCTATCGACTTGCTCCTGCTGAGCACCCATCTGATCCTCTAACGTGACGGCTGTAGGGCTCCTAGCCGCAGCCGCTCTAGAACTCTCACCTATGTGGTATACTGGTGGTGGTGAAAAGTCATCAGTCTCAGTGGTAGGTGAATCTGGAGTGGTAAACCTTGCGCGCTTCCTGAGCGGCAAGAGTGAGGTGGATATAGGGGTAGCAGTGGGTATGGCTGGTGGTGGTGGTGTAGGCACAGTAGGACTAGGGAGGGTCCTATAAGTAGATGTAGCATAACGAACTCTCTTCCTAGCAGTCTGGATAGTCTTATCCCTAGGAAACATAAGTCTCGGCTCTGAATGGATAGTAGTAGTAGGAGATGGTGTGTCTGTGGGTACAAGGGTGACATCAAGTGGTACAGTAGGATGGACATGAGGAGTAGGAGCCGTCTCCTCCTCCTCGAAAGGCTCGGTGTCATCATCTGATGCCAAGAGTGGCAACTCAGGTGTAGGAGAAACAAGTGGTGAAACAGCAGTGGAGGACATAGAGTCCTCATCATCGGAGTCTGATATGGTGTAAAGTATGATGGTGTTCGGGTTCGAAGACATGTCTCTGTGATAATCAAGGTGAAATAAAAATAAATAACTCGTAAAATGGAATCACTTAAGGAAATAAGTAAATATGCACTTATGATGAAATGATGATATGCTATGATGGTGTGGTTATAGTCTAGGGTCCATGATGCAACCTAGTTCGCTATAACCTTAGCTCTGGTACCAATCTGTCACACCCCCAAAATACCTGACTGGCAGCGGAATGGAATACCTAAGGGTGTAACGGATCATAGCACACAACCAGGATATATTGAACGACCTAAAGTGTCGTTTATAAAATACATCGTTTGATTCATTCAAAATATTGAAAGTTATAAAACATAGGTCCCAAAAGTTGGGAAAGGTTTAAGGAAACAAGTTTAGTACAATCAAAAGATAGTTCAAAGTGCATGAAATCCAAAAGAGACGCGTCATCCTTGATACACAAAGTGACTCCATGAAATGCCATGAGAATATGCCTTAGTTACCTGAGAAATACATTGCGAAAAATGGTCAACATAAAGTTGGTGAATAATCATAGGTTTGTAAGTAAATCGTAAGTACATAAGCCACAAGTAATAAGTAAACCGACAAGAATGTCAAAAATGCTACATTGGCTCTTAAGCTCATGACCCCGAAGCTAGACTTAGTAATGCCCCACCAGAGTGTTTACCAGACACTCAATTCGTTAAGACATGAAATGCATTCGTCCCATTTGGAGCAACCCAAATAGGAATGGAGGCGTCACCCTCGATAGATCTATCCACTCACTCTCGCTTATCTAAAATTAATGGTCCATGATGTATATAAGGGGACTTAACTTGGTAGTAGGCAACTTAAGCAATGTATGGAATTTGATATACTTGGGCATGTACAAAAATAATTGTGCAATGTATTCTCCCCCGTGGGATTTAAAATCAAATAAGTAATTAAAACGGGGCTATGAGAACTCACCTCAAAAGGATGGTACAATGATGGTACAATGATGTAAAAGTAGTTGGGACAATGAGGCGCGTACACTAGCCGCAACCTAAATGAATAATCGCGATCTAATTAAGATCAAGTCGTAATGAAATGAATGCACATGCACATGATACTCATACCACTCGTAATTTGGAAATACTAGTTATCGTCATAGTAAAATAGTTTCCATACTTAGGAAAAATATGTCCATATATAGGAGTATATAACTTGTCGTGTTTTCTCGTAAGAAAATGTTAGCGTTAAATTCCTTGTATTGAAAACCTTGAATTACGTCGTTAAGTCGTATAAGTATTCTCTTGGGTCATACGTATTCATTTGATAAGAAAATAGTCCTTAGTAATATTTTCTAGAAAATATACCGTTTAGTGCGTAAGTTATTATTTTTATTTGTGTCCATATATATATATATAGTTTGACGATGTTAGAATGGTTATAACTTGGTCGTTTTAAGCTCGTTTTCCTTGTTCTTTATGTCCACGGATTCGTCTTTGTATATACTAATATATATTTGATAACTCGGCTCCTCTAGGTTACGTTTAATGCCTCTATTTACCCGTCGTATTCTGCCAAACAGCAAGCAGTTTTATAAGAAATAGTTTTCGTCGTTAAATTTGCAAAAATCATATCTCCTTCGTTATAAACTCGTTTTAATCCGTTCTTTCGCCTAAAGTTTCGTTTTTGAATGTATTTTCTAAATCTTTGGTCAAAACTTGGCCACCATTTACTGATTTTCCCACGAAATTAAAATAGGGACAGTAGGTATATCAAAAGTTTCAAAAACCATTTTCAAGTCTCCAAACTAGTTCCATCTTCCATCAAACCACTTTCAAACACCACAAAGCTAATCTAATCCTACCATACACCTTCTTAGGGTGTCATGGGTCCTTAAACATTATCAATCCACTAGGTCTAACAAGGGTTACTCATGTGTTCATTTCTAGGGCTTCAAAGTTACATATGTACAAAATAAAGTGGTATAAGTTGATGCATGTATGAGATCTTGTAAGAAAAATATATAAACATAATAATAACTTGTAAAAATCATAAAAATGAGTTTGTTAACTTACTTGATGGTTTAGGGAGTTTAGATGATGAAAAACCTACTAATCCTTGAGTTTTTATTTCAAAACTCCAACAAGGATGACTATATGATCAAGTTTATACCAAGATCTTGTAAAATTTGTTCTCCTTGCTCCTTGAACACCCTAGTTCGAATTCACCATAAGAGAAATGAGAGAAAAAAAAGTTATCTTGTGCAAGTAAAATGATTTTGTGATAAATGAGTAAAAAAAGTTTATTATATACTTAGGGACAAAAGTTAGGTTGCATTAAATTTGGTTGGTGTGGTTTTAATGTTTGAAGACCATGGGGGGGGGGGGGGGGGGGGGGGTTGGCCGGTCCAAAAGGAGGGAAATGGGGGAAATTGTCTTGGGTTTAATTAGGAAAAAGTTAGTAGTATTATGTAGTTAAGTTAGTTTTAGGTTTAATCGGGTACCGGGTTTGTTAGAAATAAATTTTATTGAAGTTATTCGGGACGTTATAAAGTCGTAAAAATTGTAAAAATATGTCGGGTACAAGTATGGAGAGTTCGGGTAATTATCGTTTAATTTTTGTGAAAACCGTCGTTAAAAAGTTAGACGTACGATACGTAATAAATAAATTTCCAAAATACCGGGTAAATTAATATTATAGTTTTTATATTATAGAAATGAGTATAAAAATATATTGGGATCATAGTCGGGAGTGTCGGACATGTTAGACACATTTATAGTTCGCGTATTAGCGTTTATTCAAAATAAACATACGTAAATCGTTAATTGTACCAAAAGTATAAATTTAGTTATCCTACGAGTGGAATAGTATGCAAGTGCCCTAATGATGATATGCAGACTATTTCTAGTCCGTATGAAATGTCCCTGATAATAATGCATGAATTCGCTCCTGAACCAATACGGTTACGCGAATTTGAACACTCGTAAACTAAATTTACGATGACATGAGTAATGCACGTGAATAGTGGTTTTCTCTCGGAAATGAATAGTGTCAAGTGAATAGTAAAATTTCTGAATGTGTCTCGGAATGTCAAATTGACCTCAAAAACGATGAATAGTAAAACGATGAATAGTGATCGATGAATAGTAATTTGTGAATAGTAGAATGTCGAAGTTTGGAAAAATGACCTGAAATTGTGGGTTGTGACACCACACTTATTGCTGATACATTGAAGCAACAAATGTACCAAGTACCTCCATTTGGGACAAAACTGATTCTTCTGCCACTTGTTTGTGTCAGTACTTTGATAGCCAGCTGCCCTTAACCCAGCAAGTATTTCTTCAGTATTGGAGTGGTAAACACCATTCTCATCATCCAACTGAAGCTTAGTCCTGATCAAACCTTCAGTCACCACATACTCAACACCATCAATGTCAGCCACGATCTCTGTGTCAGATCTCTTCCTAGCAGATGCCCAAAATTGTTTCACCATAGATTCATAAATCACATTGGGACAATGTGTCAAAGCAAAATGAATCTTTGAACGCTGTAGAAACTCCACCATTGAATCGTATTCTTCATGACCCTTAGCCTTTTTCAAAATAGCATACTTGTTATGATCTTTCTTCAATTGAAGTTGTGCCATTTGAATTACTTTGCGTGAGATGGTTATGAATTACGAAAAGAGTGATGGGTTTAAATGGAGTGATTGGAGAATAATATAGTTTAGGCAAAGATATGCAAAGTAGGTTATATTTGGAAGTTCCCCAATCGTGGTCAAAATTATCGGAACAAACTATTGACCAAGTC
The DNA here is from genome assembly GCA_030686995.1 of Artemisia argyi. NCBI lineage: Eukaryota > Viridiplantae > Streptophyta > Magnoliopsida > Asterales > Asteraceae > Artemisia > Artemisia argyi. The sequence continues at coordinate 44,583,908 of CM060685.1, read as the reverse complement.
TGACGTGTAAAGTGGAAACCTCCAATTTCAAAATTACCCTTTAGCAGAAATAGAAGTCAATCTGCTGATGGATGGTCAATCAGCAGAAACTAAGCAAGAGTAAAAATATCTTCGGTGAATATCTTGATTTTTACTGTGCCACCCAACTCGCATTAATGATCATAAAGCCTCGACATTGCCTATTTAATAACCCCTAAATCACACTTCTCAGATATCAAATTAACCCCAAATCATATCAAAACCCTAATTTCACAATTACCCCCAAATTCAACATCCAACCAATGTCTTCTAAACCCATAATAATTGATCTGACCTCCTCTTCTTCTTCCTCTTCCTCATCAGAAGATCTTCCACCCTATCCTTTTGAAATAGACGATTCTGATTATGCTAGAGAGTTGGAAAGGCGATGGAATGCTTTGGATAAGGGGGAACCAAGCAATGCCCCCGTTCCTGCTGAGAGACAGTATGTATCTCCCTTCATCTTTACATCTGATGAAGACTCTTCAGAGGATGAGGATGAAGATCCATTATTTCTTCCTCCTTCCACACCAGAGAGACCCCAATCAAGGCCAAGGAAGAGAAATCCATCTCTTCCAACATCACGGGGTGTGGTGTTGGGTCTTCCTGCTCCAGGATCTGGTTCATCTTACCATGGACGCAGGGGACAGGGCAAGAAGACAGATGTAGTGGGTAAGGGGAAGGGAAAAATGGTGTAATGTAGGTGATGAGGTTCTTGAGCATCTTCATCATCGTTTTCATCATTCTTCCTCCTCTTCTTTTTCCATTTTCACCTTCAGCTTCTTCATCGTACTGGTCATGCATATCCACCAGTCCCTTTTGTAATGGATGACAGAAGCTTAGTCTAGATTTGGTAGTCTTAGCATAGGCAGTATCTTTGTAATCTACTTTCAAATCATATGTAAGCTGTAACTTGTTTCTTGAATAAATGAACTTTGCTTATATGTCAATGCTTGTGTATTACTTCAGTAGAAGCAATGTGTATCAGTAAGAATGAATCTTCAGTAGAAACAAAGCTCAGCAAACATGACCACATTCCTTTAAAAAACAGCTCTGTGGTGAATAACAACTAAAGACCAACAACTTCTCATAAGGACATTCTGCAAATTAGACACAGAGAAACAAACAAACACAACTTACAGAAACATTAGTGGTTAAGAGTTAGCAAAAGGTAATAATAATATACAAACATATACAACATCAATAACAATCCTCCTCAAAGGCATATGCCTCCCCTCAAACATAGCATTCAAGGGTTAACCATCCCAATGTGGACCACTAAGTGATTAAACCTAGGTCCATCAAAAGCTTTTGTTAATAAATCAGCTACATTATCATCAATATGAATCTTAAGCACCTGAATTAAATGTTTTTCATTTGCATCTCTAATAAAATGGTGCCTAATCTCAATATGTTTAGTCCTTTGATGAACAACAGGATTTTTAACAATGGAAATGGTACTTTGATTGTCAATATAGATTTTCGTGTTCATGAAATTGAACCCATAATCCAACATTTGATTCTGAATCCAGAGTACCTGACCACAACAGTTGCCAGCAACAACATATTCTGCTTCAGTAGAAGAGGTAGCCACTATGGTTTGTTTCTTGCATTGCTAAGAAATGAGTCTTCTACCAAGAAATTGACAACCTCCAGTTGTGGATTTCCTGTCCAAATTAGCTCCTGCATAGTGACTATCACTGTATGCTTCCAGCACAAATGGTGATTCCCTTGGGTACCAAAGACCTAACTTAGGTTGGCCTTTAAGGTATTTGAAAATTTTCTTCACAGCATTTAGGTGGGAAGTCAATGGAGTGACCTGATGTCTTGAGCAAGCACTGAGATCAAAAGTGATGTCAGGCCTAGAAGCTGTGAGATACATAAGTGATCCAATCATGGATCTGTAGAGATGCACATTAACAGCTTCATCTTGTTCATTTGGATTTTTCAGCTTGGGAGGTTCATAGGGAGTAGTTGCAGTCCTCAAAAGTTCAAAGTCAAACTTTTTTAAGATATCCTTTACATATTTCTCCTGATGGATAAAGATGCCTTCAGGTTATTGTTTGACTTGTAGCCCCGAGAAAAATGTTAGTTCCCCCATTGCACTCATCTGAAATTCACCTATCATCAAATCTTCAAATTCCCTGCACCATGCTTCCTTTGTGGAGCCAAAAATAATATCATCCACATACACCTGTACTAGAATGATATCCCTGGAGTTTTTCTTGATGAAGAGAGTCTTGTCAATAGCTCCTCTTCTGTATCCATGTTCCAGAAGGAAGGTAGATAGCCTAGCATACCAGGCTCTAGGTGCTTGATGAAGGCCATAGAGTGCTTTGACAACCTTGTACACCTTCTTAGGATTGTGTGGGTCTTCAAAGCCTTGTGGTTGTGTAACATATACTTCCTCCTCAATCTTACCATAAAGGAAGGCACTTTTGACATCCATCTGATATACCACAAATCCCATATACGAGGCAAAGGCTAAGCCTTTTGGCTTCTTCAGTAGCTGCATGCTCTTGCTTTTTGAGTCTAGCAAGATCCTCTTCATAAGTTGAGTTGTCCACATCATCAGCAGATATAGCATCAGAGGCTTCTGTGTTAGAAGGACTTGCAATATGAATAGGTAGAGAAGATACAACAATAGGGGGTTCATCACATTCTGAATCACTATCTGAGTCATCTTCTAGGGTACCTGCAATGTTAGTAGGTGACACTTGTATACCTGCAGAGGGGTTAGTTTTAAGTCTTGTATACCCCAAATGATCTGTCAAGTAATCAAGGTCAAAATACCATTCATGACCTTTTCCCTAAGCATTTACATTATCTTCCAGAAATTTCAGGTTAAGAGTCTCTTCTATCTTCTTTGCAGCCAAATTATATACCCTGTATGCCTTGCTATGAGCTGAGTAACCAACAATATACCCTTTAGCAGCTTTTGCTTCAAATTTTCCTAAGTGATCACTTGTATTCAGAATAGTCACTTGACATCCAAAAGGTTTCAAGTATTCAATGGTAGGTTTCTTCCCTGTCAAAAACTCATAGGGTGTCTTATTATGAGGTTTAGTAATCAACACCGTATTAAGCACATAACAAGCAGTGCCAACTGCTTTAGTCCAAAACATAATGGGAAGTTTAGAATCAGCAAGCATAGATCTTGCAGCTTCTATTAGGGTTCTATTCTTCCTTTCTGCAACTCCATTTTGTTGTGGAGTCCTAGGATTTCTATAGTCTCTTTTAATACCCTTTAACCCACAAAGTTCAATAAGATTGGCATTTTTGAACTCTGTCCCATTGTCACACCTTTGATCTTTTTGTTAAGTTGGTTTTCAATGAGGGCCATAAATTCTTTCAGTGTCTGAAAGGTTTGATCTTTAGTCACCAAAAAGAATGTCCAACTGAATCTACTGAAAGCATCAGTGATTACCAAGCAGAAGTACTTATGGTCAATACTCCTGATGAATGTTGGACCAAAAAGATCCATATGAAGTAACTGCAAAGGTTCTGAGATTGTGCTTACAGCAGTAATAGCCTTATAAGAAGCTTTATGTTGCTTACCCTTGTTACATGCAACACAATTGTGTTCATTAATGAATATCTTGGAAGGAAGTCCAAAAACAAGTCCATATTTAGCAAGCTTGTTGATTACTTTGAAATTAACATATGCCATCCTTCTGTGCGATTTTGTATGTTAGGTCACCATATTGATTTCTCACAAACAAGAATGAGATAGATATAAGGAGTTGGGTGAATATTTGAATAAGAGAATAATGAGAGCAAGAGTTTCCTTATGATTTCAAATAAACAACCAAGTTTTACAATGGCCTAAGACTAGTATATATAGGTGAGGAGCTATGGCAACACTCCTAGTCCTTCCCTTCATGTCATATGATGACGTATAACCTATATCTGGGCCGCAAGCCCAAATGATATACATTACTCACATCTAAGCCCATCACGAATGGGCTACCATGACAATGGTATGGGCCGCAGTATTAACGCTTTGGGCTCATGAAGCCCAAAGGCCTAACCAAACCCACCGGGTACACGATAAGGATTATCTATTCAAGGAATAGATATCCTTACCTCGGATAAGCACCACGCGTGCGAAGAGTAAGGAGCAAGAAACACGGTTTCTTAGCCCCTATATATAGAATCATACGATTCTCATTCAAGGTACGATATACAAACCCTAACTCTTTAAGAAAACCCTAAATCGATTACTTACTCTCACGCCGGAGTCTAATCGGGGGAGACAATCCCTCGATAAGCCTAACGGTGTTGTTTTATTTTCTTAGTACGCAGGTAACAAAGTGCTAAGAAGCGAATTGATACGAGAGCAAGAGCCCAATAACCAGGTACGCCCAACTTTTGTATCAACAAGTGGCGCCATCCGTGGGACCCTACTAAAAACTAGAATGACGAAGCATAAGAATTCAAGCCAGCGGACTCCGCAGTCAGAAAAACGTGACCATCAGAGGAAGAATCAACAAGATCCGACCTCCAGACAAGCTGCTGGAACAACCAGCGCACCTGGTCACCACGAGGCAGGAACAACCCCACCTCGTCTAGCAGTAGAACTGCCCATAAGGACTACCACAGTCACACCAGTGTCCCCAAGCATTGAGGAACTCCAGCGCACCCTCTTCATCACTCCTCATCAGGCCATACCCGCAGTGAACAACACTGCGACACCAGGCGCACCTGAACAGAACAGGGTGCCTAATACTGAGGCAGAAATTCTTGCAATAACTGAAGACGCACGCGATCTAACTTTGGGAAATTTTGTGTCCCAAAATTATGAAACCCTAACCGCCTCATGCAAGAGGAAGCAGCAAGAAGAGCAGGCGCGGACCTACAAGCCCGACTCAATTTTGGTCCCGAACGCGAACCATCACCACCGCGTCACACACGAGGAAGACGCGCAGAACGTACCACTGTCCATGATAGGTTGGGTACGGTATCTGACTCACAAAATTCTGGAGACAGCGGTAGGCGCACCAACGTCCATTCCAGACTTGGCAGTCGGGGAATACATGATCGATTAGGGCCTCAACATTCGCCAAGCCAAGGATCTTCCAAACCTGGGAGTAGGCGGATCCAAGACAGATTGGGGAGAAGAAGATCCCCAAGCAGGGATCCGTCAGGCTCCTCTTCTGAAAGGAGTAGGCGCAAGCGCCGAAAAAGAGACTACCCTTCTTCCAGCGACTCCTCGGACAACGAGGATAAAGAAACAGGACACTGGAAGTCAAAAGGAAGACGTCGGGAGGAGGAGAATGAAGATATGTCTCTCCCATGGTGACGCTAGAAAATTGATGCGTTTACACGATGCATAAGCGATTACTCAGACCACAAACGCAGGCGCATGCCCGCTAACGTGAAAACATATGATGGAACAGGTGATCCCGACGATCACCTAAAAATTTTCGAGTCAGCCGCAACTATCGAAAATTGGCCACAGCCTGTGTGGTGCCACATGTTTAATTCCACGTTGGTAGGAAACGCGCGCACATGGTTTAGCAAACTCCCACGTAGGACCATAGGTGGATTTGAGGAATTACGGAAAGCATTCCGCCTCAATTTCACCCAGCGAAAGAAGTGCGCTAAAAACCCTGTGGAACTAGCAAGAGTGAAACAACGTCAAGGGGAATCAACCAGCGCTTTTATGGAACGTTTCAAAGATGAGTGCATACAGGTCAAAGCATGTCCTGAAATCCTAAAAATTTCAGGATTCATGAATGGAATCAATAACCCAGAACTCATCCGAAAGCTTAATGACAAAGTTCCACAATCTTTTGATGAGCTAACAAAGCGCACTAGATCCTTTATACAAGGAGAAGCAGCTGCTGCGGATAGTAAGAAAGGATATTCAAACTATAGGCAACAAGAACAGCCGCGGAAACAATCCAATGACCAGAACAACAACCGCAGCAGGAATTATCGCAGTGGAAGAGACAACGACAAATATACTCCTCTCACTAAAACTCCAAGAGAAATATTTGTAACAGAAGGTGCGAACTTCCCAAAGCCACCACCAATGCGCACTGCAGAGGAAAAGCGCCTAGGTAGTGGATACTGCGAGTACCACGGCTAAAAAGGCCATACAACCAACGAGTGTGTCCAACTAAAACAACTAATTGAAAAATTAGTTAGAGAAGGAAGGATGGACCACCTCGTAAAAAACATCAAGGAGGGAAGAGACAGACAGAGAAATGGGGGCAAAAAAGAACCCCCAAAGGAAAAAGATGATACTATATACATGATACAATCATGGCAACGCAAGATAAAGCAAAAAATCAGCCAAAAATTCTCTCCAGAAAAAGAGATATCCTTCCCTACCATAGCTGCGGACAACGCAGTCGTGGAGCCTCTAACCATTGAAACACATACAGGAGGACATGACATCCACCGCATGTACATTGATGGAGGAGCATCCGCGGACATCCTGTACGATCACTGTTTCAAAAGACTGCGACCTGAACTCCAAAGTCAACTGATACCAGCTACAACATCACTAACAGGATTCACAGGAGAAAAGATTTGGCCCATGGGGCAGCTACGCTTGTTGGTGGTCGTAGGAGATGAAAACACTCAACCGCAGCATGGATAAACTTTATGGTAACAAAGTCTCCCTCACCATACAATGGTATCATTAGAAGACCGGGAATATCATCCATGCGCGCAGTACCATCCACAGCGCATGGAATGCTTAAATTCCCAGTGGAAGGGGGAATTGTCACCCTCTATAACACCACAGTACCACCAAGAGAATGCATCGCAGCCACAACTGAAGCAGAGACTACTCCAGAACAGCGCACGGAAAAGGCGCCAAATTTAAAAGTCGCCATTCATCCAGATTATCCGGAACAACAAGTTTCGATTTGAGGATCCTTATCTGACAAAGGTAAAGTAGCTGTATGCGCACTATTGCAGAAGAACCTAGACATCTTCGCATGGGAACCAAAGCATATGACCGGAGTACCGCGCTCCATCACAGAACATAAGCTACAAATCTGACAAGGATATCCTCCAATACGACAAAAGAAGCGCGGCCAGGCCCCAGATCGTGCAAAGGCTATTCTGGAAGAAGTACACAAGCTAGTGGACGCAGGCATCATGCGAGAAGTATACTATCACGACTGGCTTTCTAACCCAGTTATGGTGAAAAAGAGCGATGGTAGTTGGAGAATGTGCGTGGACTTCACGGACCTCAACAAAGCATGTCCACAAGACTGCTATCCACTGCCAGAGATAGACTGGAAAGTCGAATCCTTGTGCGGATACCCTTTCAAATGCTTCCTAGATGCATATAAAGGGTATCATCAGATCCAGATGGCAGTGGAAGATGAAGAAAAAACAACTTTCCACACCAGTCAAGGTGTATACTGCTACACAAAAATGCCTTTTGGCCTGAAGAACGCAGGCGCGACGTACCAACGACTGGTGGATACAGCCTTCGAAAAACAAGTAGGCCGCAACTTGGAAGTCTACGTTGACGACCTTGTCATTAAAAGCCATACAGAGGACGAATTGGTGCGCGACATAGAGGAAACATTCCGAACGTTGGGGCAGATAAACATGAAGTTGAATCCCAAGAAGTGCACCTTTGGCGCAACTGAAGGCATGTTCCTCAGGTATTTGATAGAACCTGATGGAATCAAACCATGCCCAGAGAAGACAAAGGCTGTTATTGATCTCCCCTCCCCACGCACACTCAAAGAAGTCCAGTCACTGAATGGAAAGTTAGCAGGGCTGAATCGCTTCTTATCTAAGTCAGTAGACAAATCCCTTCCCCTTTTTAAAACACTCACGAAGTGCACAAAAAAGGGAGACTTTCGCTGGACTAATGAAGCAGAAGAAGCTTTCCAACAACTTAAAAACCATCTGGCATCTCTTCCCAAACTCGTCACACCGCGACCAGGGGAAGAATTAATCATGTACTTATCGATGACCCATGGAGCAGTTAGCGCAGTACTATTGACAGACAGAGACTCCGTCCAAACACCCATATACTTTGTAAGCAAAGCCCTAAAGAAAACAGAGGTTAACTACAGCGCAATGGAAAATCTGGTTTTGGCTCTAGTGTTCGCAGCAAAAAGGCTGCGTAGATACTTTCAAGCGCATCCAATAGCGGTAATCACTGATCAGCCAATTAAACAAGTTATCTCTAAGCCTGACGCATCAGGACGCTTACAAAAATGGAGTGTACTGCTAAGTGAGTATAATATCTCATACAGGCTGCGCACTGCAATCAAAGGACAGGTCTTAGCTGATTTTATCGTGGAGAAGCCAGATAGCGACAGCCCGACATCTGCAGCTAAAGCAGATTTACAGGAACCCTGGATCCTGTTCACAGATGGGTCTTCATGTATAGATGGATCAGGCGCAGACCTTATTCTTACAAATCCAGAAGGTATGGAATTCACCTACGCACTACGATTTAAGTTCACAGCCACAAACAATGAGGCAGAATATGAAGCCCTACTAGCCGGACTACGCATTGCAATCCAAATGGGCGTACGCAACCTAGAAGCAAACGTAGATTCGCGCCTAGTTGCTAACCACGTGCTAGGTGAATACGAAGCCAAGGATGAACACATGATCCAATACCTGGAAAAGACAAAATCCTTGATCAAGAACTTCGATAGGTTCACAATAAAACAAGTACCTAGAGGCGATAACAGGAAGGCGGACACACTCAGCAAAATCGCATCCACAAGCTTCGCACACCTCTCAAAACAGGTATTGGTGGAAACCCTTAAAAACAAGTCAATCTTGGATATGGAGATATCAACGGTGATAGAGGAACAAGATCCTACGTGGATGACACCTATCATCGAATTTATTAGCAAGGGAATCCTACCCCAAGATCATAAAGACGCTCGAAGAATACGGCGCACAGCGCAACGATTCGAGTTACGCGATAACGTACTCTATCGACGATCTTTTTTACAGCCATGACTCAGATGTGTTGGACCCCTTCAAGCAGACTACGTCCTCCGCGAAATTCACGCGAGATCATGTAGTATGCACTCAGGGCCACGATCCGTGGTAGCAAGCGCTCTGAGGTCAGGATACTATTGGCCAACAATGCATCGCGACGCACGCGACCTGATAAGAAAGTGCAGCAATTGCCAAGTACATAGGCCAATTCCGCGCCGACCACAACAAGAGCTAACACCAATTACCTCACCATGGCCATTTTACAAATGGGGTATCGACATCGCAGGACCTTTCCCTGTCGCAGCGGGAGGAGTAAAATTCCTCATCGTAGCCATAGACTACTTTACAAAGTGGATCGAAGCAAAAGCGGTGGTGAACATTACGGGAAACCAAGTCAAACGCTTTGTTTGGGACAACATTGTCTGCCGCTTCGGCCTTCCGGGCGCAATCATATCAGACAACGGAAAACAATTCTGTGACAACCCATTCAAAGACTGGTGCGCGCAATTGAACATCGCACAACACTTTGCTTCAGTAAAACACCCACAAACCAATGGCCTAGTTGAGCGCGCAAATCGCAGTCTAGGCGAAGGAATAAAAGCGCGTCTTGACAGACACAAAGGGAAGTGGGTAGATGAGCTCTCGCACGTCTTGTGGGCGCATCGCACAACAATCAAACCAGTACTGGCGACACGCCATTTTCCCTAGTCTATGGAACAGAAGCCGTCATACCCGCCGAAATAGGAATGCCAACTATACGCACAACAGAGGTCAACGTCACGACAAATGACGAGGAACGGCGCATAGATTTAGACATACTGGAAGAAAGACGCGAACGCGCAGCTATACGCGAAGCAAAGGCTAAGGCAAAAATGAAGAAGTATTACGATGCAAAGGTCAAACACACTTCATTCAGACCAGGAGACTTTGTTTACCGCGCCAACGATGCGAGCCACGCAGAAGACACAGGCAAGCTCGGACCTAAATGGGAAGGACCTTACGAGGTCACAGACGCGCTCGGCAATGGCGCATACAGACTGCGCGACATGGAAGGTCACGACCTTGCGCGCACTTGGAACATCTGCAATCTCAAAAGATGTTACTTTTAGGCTACGGCCCTTACACAAACACCTTCGCACCCTACGTGGTGCCCAATAAGTGTTTATCTTTCTTTTCTTTTCTAGGAATTGTATTTTCTATTTTTTCAAATAACTTGCAAGTATCAATAAAATGTTATGGTTTCTAGCTAACTCCATAGCGCATTTTACTTTATTGCATATATGTCAATATTGTTTATCTTACATTTTTTACCTACATGGCGTGCATGCACCACTTAAAGACCCACGAAGGCATAAAGGATGAGTTAACCTACCAATTCACTCGTTGAATAAGAGGGTTGCAAACCCATCAACATTGGATCACGCATCCTTGCTAAGCGCCTTAATCTCGAGACGTCGAAGTAAGTATTGCGTGCGCACCCCACGACGGATGCGCATATACTAAGTACACAGTACGAGCTTAGCAATATAATGAGCCAAGACACTTGGTCAAATAATAAAACTTCGTAAACAATACAAGTATAATTCTTCAAAGTCACGCACTTGAAAGACTTAGTTAAAAAAAAAAAAAATTTAGCAAACAATGCAAATATATTTAAGTCACGAACTTAGAACAAAAAGGTATCTCATTCCAAACTTATTAACCAAAATTACAAGGAAAGATACATCAATATACAAAAACCTATACACTATGGCGATGCTCAGGACCCTCCTCCGGGGCGGCGGAACTTCCCGCTTCCTGTAGCTTCCTCAAAGTGATAGCATCCTGCATAGATACTGTCGGGACGCTTACAGGCACGCCATCTGCTCTGGGAAGGTGTGCAGCACCAATGCCGCACATCACAGCCTTGCCCTTGATACCCTTCTTCACAGCAACCCTCTACTCATGACGCTCTAGCACCTCCTTCAAAGGAATTTCCTTCTCAAGAGCAAAGGGCTTGAGGATGTCACGAGGCCGTGCGAACACAGGGACTTGAAGTTGCGAGACATCAGGTTTTAGATAGTAATCTAATTCCTCTTCCGCGTTATCCCCAAGATGGCGCTGCAAAGTCAGACCCGCCATCAGCACATCTATGGGGTGATCTTGATCGCGCTCCAACTTCCCTATGTGCGGCAATTCAAGGACCTTTAGCCCCGCCATTGCCTGCAGCAGCTCGTCATAGGCCGTAGGGATGTAACCATGGACTTCCGCCAAGTCCTTCTCCAGCAACTTGGCCTCATGAAGGTCCTCCATGGCCTGCGATCGACCACGCGCAATCGCGCAGTGCACAACCTTCCCAAAAGCCTCCACTACCTCAGCGGACTCTAGTGTGCTCAGGGCTGCCAGGCGCAGCCCATGGCTAATCAACCATCTGCATTCACAAAGAAAAATTGTGTAAGTAAAACGACATGGCGATGAAGTAATTCTAAAGACAAGGAGGCAAAAATACCTGCGCTCGGCTATAGTGGACATCAGATGGGGGTACAACTCCTCATCATACTCTATGCTGAGGGAGCGCAGCTTCTCCTCCTGCATCGCGATCGCCTTCTCGATGCGCCCCTGGAACTCCTGGACGCTAGCAGGATGCTCCGCCCTCTTCTCTTCAAGATAAGACACCGACCAGGTAGTCTTAGCCTTTATTTGCTCAAGCTTCGCCCTCGCGTACTTAAGGTCAGCCAATATGCTCACCTTATCTTGAGCAAACTTTTTAGCATATGCCCTCGAGGCCTCCAGCTCCACTTGCGCATTCGCCAACTGCGCACGGAGTGTCACCAACTCCTCCTCCTTTTGGGCAAGAGCACGGCTCTCCCCAACATACTTCCCTTTCAGCTGAGCCACCAGCTCAGCTTGGCGTGCAGTGGTCGTAGCCAGCTCATCCATTAGCTGCTGCGCCTCACCACCGTCAGCAACCTTGGTCTTCCCCTCCCTGTTCTCATTCTGCGGAGAGGAAACCTCATCCACGAAGACCCCATCATCCTTCGCGGCGTCATCCCTACGCAACAAAAGCAGTCAACAAATATTACAAGAAGTAATATGATAAAAAAAAAAAACAAAAATGCACTTACAGAAACGGAGAAACATCATCAACCTTCAACCGAGCGCCAGAGGTAGAGGTCTCTTCCGCGTTCGACTCTGCGTCTCTGATGACGTGTCGACGCCTCTTCCTAGTACCACTGGCCCCAGCCTCGGCCTTGCGCTTCGAATTCTACGCAACCTCCTCCCTCAGCACCTCCTCAGGTTTCAGGATCTGGATGCTGTCAGACGATCCTGATCGCGCCTCCTCGTGCGCCACTTCCACATTAGGCACCACCTCCACAGTGGGCGCCACCACCGCCTCAGGCGCTACACTCTGGACGGGCGTCACCTCGAGTGGTGGCGTGTCCTCGGGGACCGTCGCAGGCAGGACGGTCAAATGCCCCGCAGTCGCCTCCAGCAAGGGCTGCTCTCCTTCCTTCAGAGGACGCACCCCTATGGTCACCTGCTTTGGCTTGTCCAGCTTGACCACCGTGAACAGATCCATTTCTGCGCACACCAAATACAGCAATAAAAAACAAAAAGGATTAGTTATTAAAGGCGCGAAGACAAGAATAAAGGACTTACAAAGAAGGAAGTATAAGGGATGAACACCCACCCCGACCATCCTCACTCAAGAAAGTGGGAACCTCATCTGCAGCGCCAAAATAAGCGCGGCTCAACCCCACATGTACCAAAAACTCCTCCGGATAGGGGTTAATGGCCAGTCGATTGGCATCTAAAGTTTGCGCATCAGCAAGCCTGTAGGAACCGGGTGCGGGGCGCCCATCCCTTGGTAAGGATTCCTGAGTATAAAACTCAAAAGGGGAGGGAAAGACTACGTCATCCACCCAAAAGAAGTACTCCCTCCAATTCTTGAGGGCGTCAACTTTCTTCGTATAACATTGAAGCGCCCCCTGGCGCTTCGCAAAGGAAACCCAACCATTTGACCACGTCGTGTGGTAAAAGGAACGGAACAAGTCCACGGTCGGTTCTATCGCAAGTAAATGGCAGTTTACCTCAAAATTCGACACCTTCGCCGCACCTATACAGTGCAACTGAGAGATGTGAAGGCGATAGTGATTGAGAAAATCGCTCAGGAACACAGATATGGGTACGCGGTAATTCGCGTACTCAAAAAATTTCGTGTATAGACCTATCTTCCCTTCGGGGAAGTCAGCTATACACGCGTCGACATCTGGAGCCTCTGGACGTACATCCAAAGGCACAAAATAGTCGGAAGAAAACTGCGTAACGTCCTCAATGGACATCGCGGAGCGAAAATCCTCCAATTGAGCAACCATTTTCATTTAAAACCTAAGTGGGACGCACACAAAATTACCTACGAAAGTGAAAAGGTTTCTTTACAAAAAATGCTCTCAAAGAAGAAGATGAATAGTGGTTAAGTGTGTGTTTTACTGTGTGATCGTAAAAAAGGGGGGCGGTGACTCTTTTATAGGGTGGTAAAAACCCTAATTCCTATCCACGTGGAACCCACTCACAGTAAATGTATGGCTAGAAGTCGAACAGGTACATGCACTTTTTCCCGAATTCCAAGGGCTACGTGGACACCACCCCCGATTTTCGAGGCATCCATTTTGATATTATTAGGTGCATTGCACCTACAAAAAGGCGGTAATATTTGTTCAATTTCCCGCCACGCTTACCGCTGATGGTATTAAGTCTAGTACCCACGGCTAAGCGCCGCGCACACTAGACTGGGGGGACATGATGACGTATAGCCTATATCTGGGCCGCAAGCCCAAATGATATACATTACTCACATCTAAGCCCATCACGAATGGGCTACCATGACAATGGTATGGGCCGCAGTATTAACGCTTTGGGCTCATGAAGCCTAAAGGCCTAACTAAACCCACCGGGTACACGATAAGGATTATCTATTCAAGGAATAGATATCCTTACCTCGGATAAGCACCACGCGTGCGAAGAGTAAGGAGCAAGAAACATGGTTTCTTAGCCCCTATATATAGAATCATACGATTCTCATTCAAGGTACGATATACAAACCCTAACTCTTTAAGAAAACCCTAAATCGATTACTTACTCTCACGCCGGAGTCTAATCGGGGGAGACAATCCCTCGATAAGCCTAACGGTGTTGTTTTATTTTCTTAGTACGCAGGTAACAAAGTGCTAAGAAGCGAATTGATACGAGAGCAAGAGCCCAATAACCAGGTACGCCCAACTTTTGTATCAACATCATACGTGTGGGCTTAAGGCCCATGGACTTAATATCTTAAGCCTAGTAAAATTATAACATTACATAAATGAAAGTAAGTAGTAACTTAAGCAACCTATTATTACAAATGATCGAGACTTGATAAAATAGTAAAAACTATGATCCCAACAATCTCCCCTAAGGGTCGGTCATCACGGTTGCTTGACGTCTTTGTCATTTCTTCATCTTTGACTTTCATAGCTTTAGACGTCTTTCAATAATCATGAGATAAGACTCATTCATCGTTCTTTGTTCTTTGTTCTTTGTTGTTGTGATAGTGAACATGTTATGAAGTTGTCTGCCTTTTGTCACTTCCGCGTCTGTGGTGGTAGTCTGCCATTCCAACATGCTCATACATCTTCGAATTCTGACTTATGCATGCACGTAGTTCCCTTTCTTTCACATAAGATCTTTAGTCTTTATACTTTGTAGATTCTTTATTTTGGCGTAGAATCTTTCTTTGAACTTTGTGTTGCTTTGATCTTTGAGGGAGCTTTTGATGACTTCAAGATGTATGTATGAGCATGTGGGGTCCGTCGCCATGGAGATGATGTAACCCTGCATGTAAACAGTTAGCAATAAAACAACCGGTACTTACTGATAAGGAATTAGAGATCGTCAACAGCATAGTGTGAAGACTCCTTCTAACCCTTATCAAGGCCGTTCCCATGTCAGATACTCCCGAAGGAGCTTACAAGACCTACTAAGTAGCTCAATGACTGGGTGAGTCGCTGGGGATCACTCCACGACTGTAGACTGCTAAGAAACCACCGCAAACACTAAGCGTAACCCACAAGGAGTTACCGAAGTGACCTGCTGTCAAGGCTATTTGATGTTGACCCTGGCAGGATTTCCGTTCAATCATTGAGAAATACTTATGTAAATTCTCTCATAAACGTTCTCGGCAGATTGCTTAGATCTGCGAAGGACTCGATAATTTACAGCTGGTGTCCATTGATGTAGAACACCAGTTGCAGAAATACTAAGTGTTCCTAAGAGATCTTTGATGTATCTCATGGCTCTAGACTCGAAAAGTGCACACTTAGGTCTCCTGCTTCAATATCAACCATCTCTAAGAGATAAGTCGATAGATTACACCAGTTCCCCGTGAGAATGAAACAAGCTCTTTTAAGAGAACTTGAGTGGCTAGAAGGTTTAGTGCATTGCGTCACTGGGTCCATGACGGCTTTATCTTCAATACCGGTGTCACCTTAGTAACAACCAGTAGCATATGAATTGAACCCGGTGTCTGCCCTAAGGTTGAACATTAGGAGGGCTATTTCTTTTCACCCTTTTCTTTACTTTGCTTTTTAATTCTTCAACTCCTTCTTTCCCTTTCATTCTTTTCTCCTTTTATCGTATCATACCTAAGGACTTCTAATTCTAACTATTGGTGATGTCCTTGGGTAGATCCCTCCGGCTCTGGCGGATCATAGGACTGAATTTCCTATCTTAATTACCTTATAACTCCATGATTATCCGACAATATCCAAGAAACCTTTGATTGAAAATCTCTCAAAGTGTTTGTGATTATTAAACATTTTGTTTAACACTTTGAGAGTTTTGTTTTTAGAAGGGCTCCCCCTTCACATGTGCTCATAAGTGTTTAAATAAATTTGCACATGCGGGAGGAACAAACACTTTTTTTGAATTGATCCACTTTCAGTGTACCTGACCGATTCTAGACACGCTTACATCACTAGTTAGACTAGCTTGAAGTTATTACCCGGCCTGGTCAAGTCCACATAAAGTTTCTCGAAACGGTACATTTCTACTAAGACAAATCCTTTTCGAGACACGCTTACGTGGCTAGTTAAAGAGTTCCATTGTCAGCTTTTAGGTGACAACTAGCTCTAGTAACTGACTCGATGTTATTACCCGTCGATGATAAGTCTTTTCGAGATTACTAACTTTTATGTTTCGTCAATTCCTGGGTCAATTCTGAGTCTAGCTCGCATGAGATTTGACTCAAAGCAACTTAGAACATTCATATTTTAATCACATTCACTTTTTCTCCCCCTCAAAAATAGCATATGAGATGTTGTTTTTGATAAAATTTTGATTAAAATATGCTTTTTGAGTCTTATGGGGAGATATCAACAAGAACTTTTGTTTTTAAACGATGAATTTTTCAAGTGCTCCCCCTCAACAAGTGAATACTCATTGAGGAGAAATACTTGTCTTTTGAGCAGAGTTATGAAAATCAGAAAATGTTTGATTAACTCTACTCAAAATTAAGAAGCCTTCGCTCCTTATATTAGGATTGAGGCACTGATGCGTACCTCAGGGTCCTTTCTTTACAAGAACGGGTTTTACACTGTTATGTGTGCACAAGCCATTATGAAAACAATTCAATCAAATGAAACTATTAATATTGAAAAATTCATAACCAAATGTACCAATTTAATCTTCGTCAGGAAGTGGAGCATCAAAGTCAGTGAACTTTGGTTCGGGTCTTTCGAATAGCCTGATAGGAAATGATGGTCTGACACCGATATAGCTTTCCAGTCGTCTGATCTGTTCCCGTCTAAATAACCTTTCTTCAATCTTCAAGACAAAATTACGAACTTGTCTTCTTGAGCTGGATTTCCATCTAGGTTGTTCCCCTTTTGCTATCTTTCGCCGATCATCATTCAACCTTTTGACAAGCCCATCACGAACGGATTTAAGTGTAACATCACAGAATTTATGTATCTCATCGAACCGCATGAAGCTTTGTAGTTTTTTGCTGTTGATGTAGGTGAAACTGATACGTGGGAATCGCACCTGGCTTTACCTCTCAAGGGACCTTTAGAAGCTTACAACCCCCACCAGGCAGTGTACCTGATCGTTGTAGTATAGTATAGTGACAAGTACCGGGGGATTGATCGTTCAGCTAGGAATAGTGTCGTTAGGATTGAAATTAATCTAACTAGGTCTAAAGGTGAAGGATGATTCTTTTTGTATTTTTATATTTTATGAAAAGCAAGTAAAAATCTCGGGTATTGGGAGAGTGGGCGAAATTAGTTGCTAATCAACTAACCCAAAAGCTACTAATTGAACTAATTAACAAGAAAAGTAAACTAGGGTTCTACAAGATAAGTGAAGCATGTCTACCTATGATATGTTACTCCTTGCTAGCTATCCAATCCTACCTATTGAATTGTAACCTTGTTTTAATTGACGGGTTGTATTCCTTAACACCATTCATGGGGTGGCGTACTTACTTCCCCAATCCTATAAGCTCCTACTTCTCTCCTATGTCGAGCCGGCTAAGAAGCTCCTAACATGGGATCACTAGAATTCGCTCATGCATTAAATACAACCATAAAAACCTAGTACACATCGGTTCATGTTTCTTAAGACGTTCAAGCATGTTACCCTATGGAAGTCTGCCAGTTTTCTTAAGCCTAACATCGAATTCATTCAATCAAAACAAGAATCAATAGGAAACAAGAATTATAAACTAAACCCACTAGATCTATTGAAGTTGTCACGACTTAATTGATGGAGATAGACACACACATCAACAAGCCCCTCATTGATGGAGATAGACACAACATCAACAAGAAATCAATGAGATCTAATCAATTATATACAAGTTTCACATAATCATAAGTAGACACAAGGTGAATTAGCAAATCATCATCAAAGAAGAGCAAACAACAATGATAATGGAAAACATAATTAAGATAGAATCATCAAACCAATACATGATGTTTATGGAGTGATTGAAACCCTCTAAGTTGCTGGAAAAACACCCACCTAAACCCAGGAATCGACCTTAGGGTTTAGGGCTTACAAAAAGTGAAGTTATGATGTTATATTTATAGGCATGTTTTCTGTCGGCAAGGCTTGACGGTGTCAGCCCGTTACTCTTGACGCCGTCATGACCATTTTTTCACCAAATTATAGATCTCTTCGTCCTCTTCGCGTGGGCTTTTGTATCACCTAAATCCGAGTTCGTATGCAAAAGTTATGACTAAAACAATATCAGCTACTCCGCGCACAAGTTTTGACAAGTTAACACGTGACGGCCTTGGGTGACGCCTTCACGTTTCTTCTGGGCCGTCATGCAATTTACTCTTGACGCCGTCAAAGTGTTGCTCTTGACGCCGTCACCTACTGTTCCCAGTAAGGAAAATTAAGACTTTGGCGTTTTCTTCACTTTTATGCTCCAAAAACGTCCGAATTACTTCCTTTTCCAGATTTCTCTTCCAAAGTACCTAAAATCACAAAAGGAACGATTTAGGGCAATATTTGATCAAGTAAATTCAATTCCGGGCTTAAATGACCCCCTAAAAGTGGTTCATTTTTTGCCTCATCATATACCCTTACACTTGAGATTTGCTTGTCCTCAAGCAAATGCGCTTTTATTCTAGTCAAAATACAAGTTAGGGGTCATTTAACACTAATATAAAAGTAATTACAACAAATAATCATTCCACTAAAGACTAATAGACAAGCACGGAGGTCATACACTAGCACCTCACAAATAGTGTTTAGATACTCACATCTCTCGGGTGTAACAGAGTATAAATTACAATATGGAAACGGAAAATATCTCTCACTACCTGTCATAGCAAAATAGATTACCATAGGCTTGGGAAAGGATCAAACCTCCACCACATGGCGTAAGCACCTAGGATAAACTATCAAAGAGGTCTTTTAAAGGGTTGTAACGTTACGTGTAAGGATATGAAATACACGGTTTTTTTGGATAAAAGAAGTTTTTACTGGTGGCGAGTTGACAATCTTGGTTAATTACATATACAATATGGCGTTGCTAAGCCAAGACTAGACTCGACTTAAGCTAATAAATGAAAAATAACAAAAACATAAAATAAACATAGAATGAAACGGGATGGTAGTCCGTATGTTTTTTTTCTCTTTTTCTTTTTCTATTTTTTTTTTCTTGATTTTTCGATTTTTTTTTTTTTTTTTTTTTTTTTTTTTTTTTTTTTTTTTTTTTTTTGCATACACTCTTACCCTACCATCCGAAATAATACATTATAGGGAATGGAAATTCCCCTTACACTTGAATTTTTACATACTTGACAATAAACTAATCTAATGACTCGAATTAAGATAATCAAAACACTTGGAACACTTTTAAGATTAACGTACATACGGGGGTAATAATATTATGTTCTTCCCCATTACTCCATAAAATAAGTACTTTACCCATGAGTCCCAATCGTCCCAAAACAATATATACAAGGATATGACTCGACTTAGCAACCATGTAATCAATTAGATATTTAACTTAGGGTTTAACAAATAACAATAATGCACTAAAGATGAGCGCATAAATGGAAGGCTAAGGCGATTTGGTTGTACATTTAAGTGGGGTGTAACAAATTCTTCCTTTAAGTAAGATGCTTAAAGTTAGAAATGAAAAGATAGGCTCGGAGGGGTGTACTAGGGGTTTCGTGTACTAAAATTGAGTACAACGCTAAGGGTGTAGGAAAAATTAGTTGACTTAACTAGCCAAGTAATATGACTTAAATGGTCAAGTAATTATGATACGGGTTTAACACAAGCGTGATCCTAATGCCTCTTATCGTGTAGTAAATCCTACCACACGAATGTAGTCTCACTAGCGGTCTCGGGATGCATCACTAACGCAAGTTCTAGAATCTAAATGCTACCGGTACACTCATAAGCACTAATAGTAAATGCTTTTCCTATCAAATCTAAAGGCGAACCTCACATATTTGGGTGGAAAATTTTTCTGAATGATACGGTTATGTGCTAGTCATACAATCTCCTATCCATGAGACGCTTGCTATGGCTAAAGTTTCACTCCTAAATGTTGTAAAAAATTTTAAATTTGGCGCTCAAATTACACTAACAAGTATTTCTCATAGTTTTATTACACATCTACCATCAAGCAAACGAACTCAAGCGAAAGTGTATCTGTAAGGTATCATCATTTTACCCTCCCATTACATTTAAGATGAACATTGTCCCCAATGTTCAAGTAAAGAATGTAAAAGTGAGATAAGTAAAAAGAATGAAATCAAATACTCCCCTGATTCGCTCGGTATGGATAATAAGGTGGCCAGGTTAGATCTTCCTCCAAGAAAATGAACAATCAAAGCTTCCCTTCCAGAGTATAAATCATCTTCTTGTCATACATAACCTGTTAAACCTGAGAAAACAAACACAAAAACCCAAAGCATCAATCCGAACAAAGAAAACTCACAACTAGATGTAATTCCAGACTTAGGAATAGAAACAAAACAATTAAAGATATAATGTTTGTGGAATGAATGTTTGCAGATTTCCTGGAGTTTATAAAACTAAAGAATTAACAAAAACTTTAAGACTCCGATATAAACAAAACTAGCAAAATTTCCAGAATTTTACACATGACGCCGTCAAGAGTAAACTCATGACGCCGTCAAAAGTGACCTGCAGAAATCTTTACGTTAAGTTTCCGGAAAATTTCTGAAAAAACTTATGTCCTACTTCCTGGAAAATCCTGCAAAACATCATTATGACTCGATACAAGCATTTGACTCTAACAAGTACTAATACACATGTCATTTAATATCGTTGTGGTTCATGCTCAATTTCGTTCTTATAAACAAATTAGGATCTCCCTTACACTTATCTTTTGCAAAATACCTTTATAAGCAATTAAGACGAAGTTAAAAACAAAATAAAGCATTTTCACAATTTACTTTGAAACATGAGCCACAAACAATAAAAATAAAACATGCATACGGAAACAAATAAAATCAAACAAACAAACAAACAAACAAATAAAAACACACAAAACATGGGTTGCCTCCCAAGAAGCGCTTGTTTTTGTTCGAGTCACGAGCCTGACTCTACCCTTATTTAACGGAAATAGGGGAGGTTCTCCCTACACTTAGGATTAAGTGTGGGTGAAAGTAGCGATACACACCCTTAGGGTGTGAATATGCCACGTGAGGTGAAGGGGGTGAGTGAATGGCTTCCTTCATCCTAAAAATACCCGGATAATATTGGTTGATGGGTGGGTCGGTTCCTCTTTTGTCTCCTAGAAATATATCTAAGGATGGAAAGGTGTGTAAAGATTGAGGTTCCGGTTCATCAACACTAGGAAATTCCCTAGAACTAGGAGTAAGGTTATCACTACAAGTATTCAAACCTATATCCTCAAGTGGTGCCTGGTCCAAGGGTTCTACCTCCATCGGAATTCCTAAAGTTTCTTCTACTTCCTCCGGGTAAGTCACGGGCGGTGTGTGTGCCTCAAATGATGGTTGAGTATTTTGTGGGCTTATGTTACTTACCTCATCATTCCATGTGTCACGATCACCTATATCCTTAGGTAGTGATAATAACAAACCTAGTGCTTCATCCAACTTATGGTTTATTGATACGGCTCTATCCATAATTTCTTGGCAAACTAGGTCGCTTTTTCTATTAGCCTCACTAAAACGAGATCCTAAACATGGAGGTTGTTCATAAGAATCTATCCTAGGTGAAGGCTCATATGATTCATAGGTATCTCTAAATGAGGTATTTTGCACTTCTTGGTGTTCTAGCCACTCAACCATATATTGCAATCTTAGAAGTCTAAGTGAAGTGTCCATTTGAAGCAAATTACATACAAAATCACAAAGAAAAGATAGACTACGAGAAAGCTACAAAGTAAAAAGAAAAAATCTCACTTGATAGGAATCTAGTGAGTAGACCTAATAAAAATCAAATTCAACCTAAACAATAACTATTCCCCGGGCTGCGGCGCCAAAAACTTGATACGTGGGAATCGCACCAGGCTTTACCTTTCAAGGGATCTTTAGAAGCTTACAACCCCCACCAGGCAGTGTACCTGATCGTTGTAGTATAGTATAGTGACAAGTACCGGGGGATTGATCGTTCAGCTAGGAATAGTGTCGTTAGGATTGAAATTAATCTAACTAGGTCTAAAGGTGAAGGATGATTCTTTAAGTATTTTTATATTTTATGAAAAGCAAGTAAAAATCTCGGTTATTGGGAGAGTGGGCGGAATTAGTTGCTAATCAACTAACCCAAAAGCTACTAATTGAACTAATTAACAAGAAAAGTAAACTAGGGTTCTACAAGATAAGTGAAGCATGTCTACCTATGATATGTTACTCCTTGCTAGCTATCCAATCCTACCTATTGAATTGTAACCTTGTTTTAATTGACGGGTTGTATTCCTTAATACCATTCATGGGGTGGCGTACTTACTTCCCCAATCCTATAAGCTCCTACTTCACTCCTATGTCGAGCCGGCTAAGAAGCTCCTAACATGGGATCACTAGAATTCGCTCATGCATTAAATACAACCATAAAAACCTAGTACACATCGGTTCATGTTTCTTAAGACGTTCAAGCATGTTACCCTATGGAAGTCTGCCAGTTTTCTTAAGCCTAACATCGAATTCATTCAATCAAAACAAGAATCAATAGGAAACAAGAATTATAAACTAAACCCACTAGATCTATTGAAGTTGTCACGCCTTAATTGATGGAGATAGACACACACATCAACAAGCCCCTCATTGATGGAGATAGACACAACATCAACAAGAAATCAATGAGATCTAATCAATTATATACAAGTTTCACATAATCATAAGTAGACACAAGGTGAATTAGCAAATCATCATCAAAGAAGAGCAAACAACAATGATAATGGAAAACATAATTAAGATAGAATCATCAAACCAATACATGATGTTTATGGAGTGATTGAAACCCTCTAAGTTGCTGGAAAAACACCCACCAAAACCCAGGAATCGACCTTAGGGTTTAGGGCTTACAAAAAGTGAAGTTATGATGTTATATTTATAGGCATGTTTTCTGTCGGCAAGGCTTGACGGCGTCAGCCCGTTACTCTTGACGCCGTCTGTAACACCCCCAAAATCATCACGTCTGCGGAAGACTTAAAATGTCAACGGAAGACTTTTTGGGTGTTACTTCGAGGATCTTTATCACAATCATAGAAAACGACACAAAAGTGACGCTTTAAAGTTTAATTCATTCAAAATACCAAATATTCAAGACATCGAGATGTTTCATAATTTAAACAACAAGTTTATTTGAAATGTGTCAAAACGTTTATTTAAGCCCATGTCGGGTTACAAGCCCACTCCGTGCCTTCAAGTTCCTTCTTGTTTAGTTACCTGAGATAAACACATGCTAAAAGTATCAACACAAAGGTTGGTGAGTTCATAGAGTTTATAGTTTAAATCGTTAATTAGAAAAATGAGTGATTTCCTTGTCAATTCAATAAGATAATCCGTTGGTTTGCCCTTCACCGGGCCAACACCAAAATAGTAGTTTGTTTGCCAATTAATAATAGTTTTTCCTGCTATATAGTGAACACAATCTCGTAGTTTAATAAAACAGTGGGCTACAACATTGTACGCCCTTAACATCAGTCATTGCAGTGCTATATTATTACCGTTCTCTTGCCCTAAGCTCATGACATTCAACGATTAACAAGCATCATCAAAATTATCCATAATAATGATGTAAAACAGTGGCCCTCAAGATAGGTATTTACCAGTAACCTATGAAATCAAATAAAGTGCATTTGGTGGCTTTCCTCTAGCGACCAAATGGGGATTGTCAATCCCTAATAGATCTATTGACAATTATTTACGTTCACCCTACAAGTGATTAAGGCGCATGATCGAGGGACTTTTGGTAATAGGTACTTAGGCAATAGAGATCAAATATAGCATATCGTTGGAAAATCGCTTGTAATCATGTCTATAGCAGGTATTTCCTTATGAGATAATAAAGTGTGTAAACCAGGAAAGTTTATATGAAATACAGTCATGTATTTAATTAATGAATGCTTGTAAAAGTAAAAGCAGTAGTTAAGCATGTATCTCCCCCAAAAACATTTATAAACCATTGTAAAACAAGTAAGAGTAGGGGCTATGACTCACCTGAGAGTTATGATAGGCATAGATAACGTAAAGTCAGAGGTAGAATATAAATGACTTCAAAGATAACCTGAATGATATGGAAGTTCGAGATAAGTTTGACTTATCAAGAATCGTGATTTGAATAGTGTTCGATGACAAAATGACTTTTGTGGCAGAGGTGGCTTGCGTGGCAAAACGCTTAATGGTTCAAGAGCAAGTTATATACAATATAACTTGTCTTTATGTATAAGTATCCTTTTATTATTTATATATTTCTCGTTATAAATAAATGATATGTATCAAAAGTTGGTGAATGATTATAGTAATTTCATGTTTACGCCTGGTTAAGTGAACCGATGAGTTTTATTGTATGAATAATCATTTCTTAACGTGTGTTCAAGTTAATCGATAATAACGTCAAGTTATATAATTTACGTTATAAATTATGTATGTTCTGAAATATATAGTTATTCATAATTATTACTTCATTATCGTCTAAAAATGTAGGTCTCGTTATATGTTACTATGATATAGTTGTAAAATATTAATTTGTCAAACGTAATTAAGTTTTTATGTAAACCTTTAAGCTATGCTCACGTTACTCTTCTAAATGATTTCCGTATTTAGCCCAAAATAAATATAAAAGCTTTTAAGAAAATGATATATGTTTCTAAATTTAAAGGTTGAGAGTGTAAAGTATTTATATTAATATTAAACTTATAAAAGTCTCTTTAGGAAATAGTAAGGGTGCAAAGTAGAGGGGCTGAAGTTGTCATCATGTGGGAGTTTGTAAATTAACAAAATAAAAATAATACAGCCATGTGCAGGATTCGAACCAAAGACCTTACGTTTGTTAGCCCAACGCCCCAACCAACTGTGCTAAGCTCCTTATTGTGTTTAGTTACTTAATGTTTTCATTATATAGTTTTCTTGGTGTTGTGCCATATGTTTGGTTATATATTACGCTTCAGTATACTGAGTTTATGTGTGCATGTGTTTTGGTTTTCCTTCTCATTAGACTTTATATATGTATATGTCGTGGGTTTGTATATGTTTCATAAAATCGTTCGTGTTTTATCTTCAAAACCAAGACTGAGCTTGTGATTACCCAAGTTCAAGTAGTTGTCTTCTTTCTATAAACTGAGTTTTACCCCCATAAGTAGTTGGGTTAACCAACTTTGAGACCAAAATGTGCTTCTTCTTGTTAGAGTTTCTTGACCCAATTTCCCCAACGAAACCACCATTTAAAATGAGTTATAGACAGTTCTTGTGAGCTTGTTTTTATGTCGGTAAAAGAATATAAGTTAAGTTCAAGTTTTAGCTTAACAAAGTAGCTTATATTATGTTCATATGTTGTTTACTCGTTGAGTTACCATGTTGCTTTGCCACACAAAGACCAATGACACATGCATGTTTTAAAGTTTCTATCGTGGGTTTCAACTTGTAAGGTGAAAGAGGAGTCATGTATGAAAAAAAAGTTCATAAAGGATCAAATAACGTGGCCATGAGCATTTTACTTATGAAACGGAGTTTGGGAAACTTACTATACCAACTGGTGGTGGAAGACGAGCAAGAGACGAGCGAGAAACAAAGCCAAAACAACCACAAGGCTTCCAAGCTTTGAACCCGACACGTAGCAGACAACGAAACGACATAGAATAACTCACGCCTTCATGTTCTTCTTCTCTTCTTCTCGTACAACAGGAACGAAAGTGATGTGTTTATGTGTGAGTGAACTTATCAATGCATGGTTTCTTCTTCTTCTTTTCACGATAGGAACAACAAGAGTAACAGTTTATGTTTAAGTTTGGTTCAAGGGTAGTGAGGGAAGTGGAGAAGTGATCGTGTATAGCTCGGTTAAGGGTTCAACTATGAACCACGATCAGTTACTAGTTCCCAAAACGTTGCTTCCTCCATCACCTGGCTCGACAGAAACCCCAAGTATGTATGATTTTATGTGATGTGAGTTGTAGTGAGTTCGAAATATCGATATGCATGGAGCTTTTATATACTTGAACTAGAATGTGATAAGTGCTAAAATGGAACAGGAAAGGTAGTGTAAGAATTGCACATGGTTTCTTTAGGTTATACATGAGGTAGAACCAAGTGAGGGAGGGTGAAGGTGTGAACGAGAGCTGCCACTTGTATGTGACCTCCATCAATAACCAATCGAGTATAAGCAACAATCATGAGTGAGGGAATGTGAAGATAAGAAGCTGCCATTTACATGTATAAGAGTGTTCATGTGTGTGTCATACAATGTGTAAGGGAGTAACATGGTTCTCTAGGTCATATTTGAGGGAGGTGGTGTATGAGTTTGAGTCCAGGTCGTATTCCATAGATATCAGCCACGAATTACATTTTTGGTTCAAAAATCTCGCGTTTCTAGACATAAAACATTATTTCGGACAACTTTCGTGTTTTACACTTTTCCTGGTTCGGACCAGAAGGGCCTTAAAATTGGGATTTAAATACGTTACAGAAAGTTGGTGGTTTATTCGAATTTATACGAAGTGTTATTGGAACAAAGTTATTATTTGTGAGGTGCCTTAACTTGATTAATATTCTAGTATCATAATTATATTTGAAGGTTGATAACAATTGTCATTCATGTTTCTTAGAGGTCAAAATATTATTAGCAAGTACACATGGGAATTTTAGTAGGCTCGGGATTTATTTAATTTGTATTTGTTAATTATTGAAACATATACTTATTAAGTATCAATGTTTTAAGTTGTGTATGATATCTAGGTTATTAAGGTTTAGGTGTAAATGTCGTTTCAAGGTAAGAGTGAATAACGTTGTAATTGACAAAGTATATATAAAAAAAATTGTTATGGGTAAAAATGGTTACTTTATGTTGTAATAATGTGTTAATCGTAGGAAAATTTTACGGGGTGTTATATTACCTACCCGTTAAACTGAATCCCGTCCCGGGATTCTAAGGTAAGGTAACTGTAAAGGTGAGTGGAAAGGGTGAACAAATAGTCATTCCTAACGATCTAATCCCTGAGTGGTTTTTCCTTTCGAGCTTAACGTATCTACTACTACATTAGCTTCTTCTTTTTAATTTTTCTTTCTAGTTTAACGTATCTACTACTACATTAGCTTTTTCCTTGATGATAGCAGTTCTCATAGTCATAATTGTTGAGTAGTTCTAACTACTTACGTTGTCTTATGTTCAATTCCTTTTGATTAACTTGACTTAAGAAACAATTCCATTTTGAATGAAGATTTTTATTTTAACATGTTTTGAAGATAAACATGGTTCACAATATTTTGTTTCGTGAAAGTTAAAATTTGGGGGGGGGGGGGTAACCTACCCGTTAAACAAAGTGTTTGCTAGTTACAGACTTTTAACAATGAGGGTTTCGAATGAGAACTTGATAAATGTAGAGAAAGTTGTTGAACTTCAGCTTTTGTATAGTTTTAAGTGACAACACGGTATTTGGTTTCAAGCTTTTGTAGATGATGAATCTGTTTGTTCCTTAGCAATTCCATATCTTGTATTTTTATTAGAGAAATTTATAGATTTTGATGGATTTTAGGTAAAGTTGTGAAAGGTTCGGAGAGTACTATATCACTCATAGTGCCGGAGAAGTAAGAGAGACCATTGTAATCTCATACAATGTCGTGAAAAGGTTTCATATATTGCCAGAATGTAAAGTAAGTACATGATTGAAGAAATGTGGTTGTGCCGTAATGCCTTAGAATTAGGCATACGCAGAAGAAAATTGTGAGTCTTTGGCTGAAGTTTTAGTGTTTTATGAACTTTAGTGATCCTTGATTTCATACGCATGCCATTTCAGATACAATTAAGCCCACTTATTTATAATTCGTTATTTACATAGAGAAGCGTCCCAAACGATGTAAATAACGAAGTATAAACTTATGGTTCGGCGGTTTACAATTTCTTTATTTCAATAAAAAGGCGTCCCAATCCATTCAAATAAAGACATTGTAAATCATCCTACTTAAGAATTTCTGACTTAACATTCATACTAGTCGACAAAATAATGCGTAGATTTTTCCGAGAGTACGAGAAGATTATGACATACGCATCTATACTGATGAGAGTGAGATAATTAAGGAGGATTGGTATTGTACTCAAAATAGTTGGGGGAGCATATATATATTAATATACTAGAGTGTTTTTGTAGCATAAACTATCTAAAAGTCACATAATCGTTTGGCGGATGAAAATATGAAGACACAGTATTTATAGTAATCCCGATTAGTAAAATATAAGTCATTAGCATAATCATAACATGTTAACATATATAAGAAATCATGTAAAAGTAATGTCTCTGCCAGATGTTGGAAACGCGTAGGCACGGAGGGCATAAGGTGGTATTTTGTAAAAGTGGTCCGTTTTAAAAGTGTAGTTATAGTCCAATGTTCAAAACACTTGGTTCTCTATAACTGTAGCTCTGATGCCAATCTGTAACACCCCCAAAATTATCACGTCAGCGGAAGACTTAAAATGTCAGCGGAAGACTTTTTGGGTGTTACTTTGAGGATCTTTATCACAATCATAGAAAACGACACAAAAGTGACGCTTTAAAGTTTAATTCATTCAAAATACCAAATATTCAAGACATCGAGATGTTTCATAATTTAAACAACAAGTTTATTTGAAATGTGTCAAAACGTTTATTTAAGCCCATGCCGGGTTTCAAGCCCACTCCGTGCCTTCAAGTTCCTTCTTGTTTAGTTACCTGAGATAAACACATGCTAAAAGTGTCAACACAAAGGTTGGTGAGTTCATAGAGTTTATAGTTTAAATCGTTAATTAGAAAAATGAGTGATTACCTTGTCAATTCAATAAGATAATCCGTTGGTTTGCCCTTCACCGGGCCAACACCAAAATAGTAGTTTGTTTGCCAATTAATAATAGTTTTTCCTGCTATATAGTGAACACAATCTCGTAGTTTAATAAAACAGTGGGCTACAACATTGTACGCCCTTAACATCAGTCATTGCAGTGCTATATTATTACCGTTCTCTTGCCCTAAGCTCATGACACTCAACGATTAACAAGCATCAAAATTATCCATAATAATGATGTAAAACAGTGGCCCTCAAGATAGGTATTTACCAGTAACCTATGAAATCAAATAAAGTGCATTTGGTAGCTTTCCTCTAGCGACCAAATGGGGATTGTCAATCCCTAATAGATCTATTCACAATTATTTACGTTCACCCTACAAGTGATTAAGGCGCATGATCGAGGGAGTTTTGGTAATAGGTACTTAGGCAATAGAGATCAAATATAGCATATCGTTGGAAAATCGCTTGTAATCATGTCTATAGCAGGTATTTCCTTATGAGGTAATAAAGTGTGTAAACCAGTAAAGTTTATATGAAATACAGTCATGTATTTAATTAATGAATGCTTGTAAAAGTAAAAGCAGTAGTTAAGCATGTATCTCCCCCAAAAACATTTATAAACCATTGTAAAACAAGTAAGAGTAGGGGCTATGACTCACCTGAGAGTTATGATAGGCATAGATAACGTAAAGTCAGAGGTAGAATAGAAATGACTTCAAAGATAACCTGAATGATATGGAAGTTCGAGATAAGTTTGACTTATCAAGAATCGTGATTTGAATAGTGTTCGATGACAAAATGACTTTTGTGGCAGAGGTGGCTTGCGTGGCAAAACGCTTAATGGTTCAAGAGCAAGTTATATACAATATAACTTGTCTTTATGTATAAGTATCCTTTTATTATTTATATATTTCTCGTTATAAATAAATGATATGTATCAAAAGTTGGTGAATGATTATAGTAATTTCACGTTTACGCCTGGTTAAGTGAACCGATGAGTTTTATTGTATGAATAATCATTTCTTAACGTGTGTTCAAGTTAATCGATAATAACGTCAAGTTATATAATTTACGTTATAAATTATATATATTCTGAAATATATAGTTATTCATAATTATTACTTCATTATCGTCTAAAAATGTAGGTCTCGTTATATGTTACTATGATATAGTTGTAAAATATTAATTTGTCAAACGTAATTAAGTTTTTATGTAAACCTTTAAGCTATGCTCACGTTACTCTTCTAAATGATTTCCGTATTTAGCCCAAAATAAATATAAAAGCTTTTAAGAAAACGATATATGTTTCTAAATTTAAAGGTTGAGAGTGTAAAGTATTTATATTAATATTAAACTTATAAAAGTCTCTTTAGGAAATAGTAAGGGTGCAAAGTAGAGGGGCTGAAGTTGTCATCATGTGGGAGTTTGTAAATTAACAAAATAAAAATAATACAGCCATGTGCAGGATTCGAACCAAAGACTTTACATTTGTTAGCCCAACGCCCCAACCAACTGTGCTAAGCTCCTTATTGTGTTTAGTTACTTAATGTTTTCATTATATAGTTTTCTTGGGGTTGTGCCATATGTTTGGTTATATATTACGCTTCAGTATACTGAGTTTATGTGTGCATGTGTTTTGGTTTTCCTTCTCATTAGACTTTATATATGTATATGTCGTGGGTTTGTATATGTTTCATAAAATCGTTCGTGTTTTATCTTCAAAACCAAGACTGTGCTTGTGATTACCCAAGTTCAAGTAGTTGTCTTCTTTCTATAAACTGAGTTTTACCCCCATAAGTAGTTGGGTTAACCAACTTTGAGACCAAAATGTGCTTCTTCTTGTTAGAGTTTCTCGACCCAATTTCCCCAACGAAACCACCATTTAAAATGAGTTATAGACAGTTCTTGTGAGCGTGTTTTTATGTCGGTAAAAGAATATAAGTTAAGTTCAAGTTTTAGCTTATATTATGTTCATATGTTGTTTACTCGTTGAGTTACCATGTTGCTTTGCCACACAAAGACCAATGACACATGCATGTTTTAAAGTTTCTATCGTGGGTTTCAACTTGTAAGGTGAAAGAGGAGTCATGTATGAAAAAAAAATTCATAAAGGATCAAATAACGTGGCCATGAGCATTTTACTTATGAAACGGAGTTTGGGAAACTTACTATACCAACTGGTGGTGGAAGACGAGCAAGAGACGAGCGAGAAACAAAGCCAAAACAACCACAAGGCTTCCAAGCTTTGAACCCGACACGTAGCAGACAACGAAACGACATAGAATAACTCACGCCTTCATGTTCTTCTTCTCTTCTTCTCGTACAACAGGAACGAAAGTGATGTGTTTATGTGTGAGTGAACTTATCAATGCATGGTTTCTTCTTCTTCTTTTCACGATAGGAACAACAAGAGTAACAGTTTATGTTTAAGTTTGGTTCAAGGGTAGTGAGGGAAGTGGAGAAGTGATCGTGTATAGCTCGGTTAAGGGTTCAACTATGAACCACGATCAGTTACTAGTTCCCAAAATGTTGCTTCCTCCATCACCTGGCTCGACAGAAACCCCAAGTATGTATGATTTTATGTGATGTGAGTTGTAGTGAGTTCGAAATATCGATATGCATGGAGCTTTTATATACTTGAACTAGAATGTGATAAGTGCTAAAATGGAACAGGAAAGGTAGTGTAAGAATTGCACATGGTTTCTTTAGGTTATACATGAGGTAGAACCAAGTGAGGGAGGGTGAAGGTGTGAACGAGAGCTGCCATTTGTATGTGACCTCCATCAATAACCAATCGAGTATAAGCAACAATCAAGAGTGAGGGAATGTGAAGATAAGAAGCTGCCATTTACATGTATAAGAGTGTTCATGTGTGTGTCATACAATGTGTAAGGAAGTAACATGGTTCTCTAGGTCATATTTGAGGGAGGTGGTGTACGAGTTTGAGTCCAGGTCGTATTCCGTAGATATCAGCCACGAATTACATTTTTGGTTCAAAAATCCCGCGTGTCTAGACGTAAAACATTATTTCGGACAACTTTCGTGTTTTACACTTTTCCTGGTTCGGACCAGAAGGGGCTTAAAATTGGGATTTAAATACGTTACAGAAAGTTGGTGGTTTATTCGAATTTATACGAAGTGTTATTGGAACAAAGTTATTATTTGTGAGGTGCCTTAACTTGATTAATATTCTAGTATCATAATTATATTTGAAGGTTGATAACAATTGTCATTCATGTTTCTTAGAGGTCAAAATATTATTAGCAAGTACACATGGGAATTTTAGTAGGCTCGGGATTTATTTAAATTGTATTTGTTAATTATTGAAACATATACTTATTAAGTATCAATGTTTTAAGTTGTGTATGATATCTAGGTTATTAAGGTTTAGGTGTAAATGTCGTTTCAAGGTAAGAGTGAATAACGTTGTAATTGACAAAGTATATAAAAAAAAAATTGTTATGGGTAAAAATGGTTACTTTATGTTGTAATAATGTGTTAATCGTAGGAATATTTTACGGGGTGTTATACCGTCATGACCATTTTTTCACCAAATTGTATATCTCTTCGTCCTCTTCGCGTGGGCTTTTGAATCACCTAAATCCGAGTTCGTATGCAAAAGTTATGACTAAAACAATATCAGCTACTCCGCGCGCAAGTTTTGACAAGTTAACACGTGACGGCCTTGGGTGACGCCTTCACGTTTCTTCTGGGCCGTCATGCAATTTACTCTTGACGCCGTCAAAGTGTTGCTCTTGACTCCGTCACCTACTGTTCCCAGCAAGGAAAATTAAGACTTTGGCGTTTTCTTCACTTTTATGCTCCAAAAACGTCCGAATTGCTTCCTTTTCCAGATTTCTCTCCCAAAGTACCTAAAATCACAAAAGGAACGATTTAGGGCAATATTTGATCAAACAAATTCAATTCCGGGCTTAAATGACCCCTTAAAAGTGGTTCATTTTTCGCCTCATCAGAAACCAAATGCAGGTTCTTGGATGAGAGTAAACTGTGACGTTTGATAGATTCCATCAAATTTGAATTGCGGCTTTGTCAAATTGATCTTCTGTTGGTAACTTTCCACTCCAAGCTGAAGATCCTCCACTCTTTCTTGAACTATCAATCGTCGGATGAATAGAAGTAGTGATGCCATGAAGTTGTACTGAATATCTCTATCGAATCCACGCATTCTTCCTTGAACCTTTTCGAGATACATGTCTTCGATGTCATTAAGATTAAGGTCTGGAAAGTCTGCTTCGGAGAATTTGTACTTCTTTTCATCTTGTCGTTTAACCACAATCTCACGCATGAACATGTAGTTAAACCGTTTCGACTCTTGAATCTCCAAGATAGCAATGATCTTAGATTTATGCTTCACATTTTCCAATGATTTCTCTCCTAATCTGCTGGTATAACCGAGACGACGACGTTCTGGCCAGTGTTTAATCCCGTGTAGAGCATCTCTGTCGTAAGCTACGATGGAGTTGCTGAAAACTCGAGTAGTCTCTTCAATTGCAGGAATTTCGTATCTTGCGGCTGGTACTGAGATTGTTAGTGAGGAAGCATATTTCTTCTTGGATGTCTCTTGGGTGAGTTGGATGTTACGAAGATCTTTGTTGAAGAAGTAGCTGTAAGGTAACTTGGGTTTATCTGGAAATCCTGTCAAAGGTAACGGTTTAGTCCAGTCAGTGAAGTAAGGCTTTTCATGGGTTTTGGAACTGAGGTCGATATTCATTTCAGGATTTAGCCAGTCAAACTCGACAGACATTGCACTAGCTATATTCTGCATGTGATACTCGTATTCCACTTTGTTTCCAGATATGGACTTAAGGAATTCTTGTGCATCCCTATTGATCCTTCTGAGCTCCGTCTTTGTGAGTTTGTTAATCTGAAGATCCTTCATTATGACTTGGGTGAACTGTAGAGTATTACCAGGAAGGGGTTCTTCATCTTCGAGAGGAGGTTAAAGCTTGAACCATTTCTGTCAACCAATCATTCTGAGGTGTGTCATCATTGTCGAGCCATGAATGACGTCTTTTCTTCTTTGATTTCTTAGACTTAGATGTAGCATCCTTGTCTTTAGCCTTGGATGGTGACGATGGTCCAGCATGAGAATCGGGAATAGGTGAGGCATGGTAATCGGTGTCAGGTTGACCTTGGTAGTCATCAGTTGGTTCCATGAAAGTTTCCTCTTCTTCAGTTGGACCTTGACCGGTAGCTGAGGTGTGTTGTTGATTACCAGGAGGAGTGGAGTCCTTTTGTGGTTGTTGAGAAGATGAGGGACCGGTTCCAGACTTAGGTTTCTTACCTTTTGAGTTCGGGTCCGGGGTCGTCATCTTTTCTTGACCTCTTTAAGGTTCCAGCAGCATCTTTGCATGACTCTTTCGACAAGTAAGCTGACATAGCATCAACAAGTGCCTTTTCTTCAGTAGTCTGTGTGGTTTTGTAGGCAACTTTGTCGAAGAGTTTAGCAAGCAGGTCATCGAAGGATAATTCAGGGATGGTTGGAGCTGAAGTAGAAGCTTTTGCAGTGTGAAGCGTGAATTGTGTTGTTGACAACATTTTTCTAACGACACTTCTGATTCTGTGATCCAAATTGTCCTTGATTGGTTCAAGAAGGTTTGCTACTTCAGGAGTGACAATCTCAACTAGATTTTCAGTAAGATAATCTTGTGTGACAGTCTTAATAAATCCTGTGTAGTCAGAGTTCAAGAACTTATCGATCAACTCCTTTGACTCCTGAAAATCTTCAACTTGTTTGGCAAGACCGGTAACCATGGTGGTAAGTTTGTTGACTTGCTCCTGAAGATCAACTGGTTGAGATGGTTCATTGATTGAATGTTGCTTTGATGCGGTTTCAGAAGGTGTGGGAGATGAATGCACAGGTGATGATTCGGATGACGACTCGTTGTGAGAGCTTGAAGAAGAAGCAGGAGGAGTCGGATCCTTTGGTGGAGAGTCTTGAGGAGGTGGAGGTTGCACTGATGAAGTCTGCTGAGAAGATGATTTGAGAAAAATGTCGGGGTTGAAAGCATTCTTCTCTTCATTTTCTTTTCTTCTTCGTTCCTCTGCTTCCTCTGCTTCTCGTGCAAGAAACTCTGGAGTAATGAGGTATTCATGTTCCTGATCCGTAGCAATGTACTCCTGTCCGCCAACATTCTCTTCAACATTTGCAGTCTCAGTCATAGTGATATCTCCTGTATAATCTGTATCTTTTACAATGTCATCAGGTTGTGGAGCTGATTCTAAAGTAGTGGACACAACGGGAGGAATCATGCTACTTGTAGCTCCTTCATGTTCTGACTGATCGACAGGTGGTGGTGGTGAAGGTTGAGACTCAAGTCGGCTTAGGAGTGCTGCCTTCCTTTGTTCTTTGCGAAGTTGCTTTTCTTCAGCTCGTGTGTCGACAACTATACTTTTCAGTTTACGTTTATCGACCAACTGTTCAACGATTGGTTCGTCTTCTTCATCATCATTAGGCTCATTAATTATGATCCCTTTCCTTTTTCTTGTCTCTGCTTCAAAAGTTTCAAGACTTTGTTGTATAGCGATCTCCGTTGAAGGAAATGTTTCTTCAGGTACTCTAACTCTTCTTTCAAAGTCTTGTTCTTCTTCTTCAGATTCCGTGTCGAACTCATAATCGCTTTCAGAAGGTGGAGGTGTAGGTTCATCTTGAAGAATGTACTCAGGAGTTACCTTCTTCTTTGGCTTGGTTGCAGGTTTAGGTTTGGATGTTGGTTTAGGTTTGGTGGAAGTCTTGGGTTTAGCTGATGGTTTTGTCTTGGGAGCAGCCTTAGACTTAGTCTTAGGTGAGCCAGTGGTGCTTGTAGTACTCCCAGACTTCACATTTCCTTTGCTACGAGTCTGAATAGTAGCTTCTTCCTGTACCCCTTTGTAAGCATTATCATAGTATTTGTAGTTCAGACTTTTCTTGATTTTGTCATCAAGAAGATATTCGGGAAGCCTCATTCCTTTGATCTTGGTAGAGGAAGTGGTCGTCTTGATGAAGGAGGTGGTGAAGTCGTCCTCGAAGAGGTTCTTCGGCTCATTAGGGTCTCCCATCCTCTTGATAAATTCTGGAGTGTCTTTGCAGAAATGTTCAATGAGAAGCTTGGTGAATCTTGTGAACGGGATCATAGTCTTAACACGTTCGGTTTGGATGCTGTAGACTATATCATTCATGATTGGAACTGTAAAGTCAATAGGTGTCAAAGTCACCATTCCCCAGAATGTTTGTAAATGCTCAAGCCTAGGATGTTCGTGACCACTTTTTCTTCCTGATATAGATCTTACAACCAACAAATAGAATGTTCTCCAGGGCTGAGGTATATTCTTTGCATTGAATCTGGAATGTTTGACAAGAGGTACGTCATCATCAACATCATATCCTAACTCAATAAAGAAGTCAAGAAGGTCTAGTTCAGGTAGTATTGGAGCAAATTCGTTGTCAGTTTGAGGCAGGAGAAGGACTGTACGAAGGACGTCATGATCTACAGTGTAGACTTGTCAATCCAGCGTAACAGTGAAAGACTCATCATCCAAATTCGCCTTAGCCGTAAGCCAGAACTGATGAAGGTAAAACAGAGGAACTGAAGTAGAACAGATGAGCAGATGTTTGCATGGATATGCAAGAAGAATTTCTTTAACAATCTTACACGAGTTCTCAGTAATTCTCAATTTGTCGAAATCAACTCGTGGATTGTTGTTACCAATCATAACGTTGTAGTTAGCGGGAGTGATATCATCCATGGTGAGTAATGGAAGAGTTTGTTCAGGGACATTCCCGTTGTGTTCAGCCATGTTATTCTGAAAAGCATTATCATAAACCAAACATCGAGATTTGTTACAAGTTAGCACGATTGCGAAGTTTGATTATAGATAAGCATTTAGAATCATGTAAGCACGTATGGTTCAATTATTGCATGTATATTTATAAGTGACGTATACATAGAAAGTCAATTGTAATTATGAATTACTTATGTGATTACACATGCACAAATAATCATCACAAATAACATCACAATATATATCAATGAAAGACCAATATCACTAGTTACATGTTTTCGAAATCACATGATTACAATCATCTCGAAAGAATTCATAATGACAACTATATAGTAAACACTTAAATGTACAACACATTCTCGAAACCAAGTCACAAGTTCCAATAATTTTCGAAAATCAGACATTAAGTAACATTTTCGCAATCCTGTATACTAAGTGTTTTCGAAAAACAAATTCAAGTGTGTTTTCGATAAAGAGTTATCGAGAACAGACCACTATAAGAGTTTTTCAAGAATACTTATTATAAGGGTTTGCGAAATTATTAATTTGAATGGTGATTTCGAAAATATTTGGTCAGAGATTAAATAATTTCGCAATCACTTAAATATTTTCAAGAAGATGACAAAATGGGTATTTTCGAAAAAATACAGCATTTTGAGATTTCTCGAAAAAAGTTGTGATTGCGAAAAATTTCAATATGTTTGCGATAAGGTTTTCACGAAAATTCTTATACAAGAATTTCAAAACTATGCCAACGTACGTTTGTTGTGAGAGCAATAATGATCCAAATGATGTAACCTGTTGAAAGATGATGATATGCAATGATTAGAAACAAGCTACACACTCGAATAAAGTGATTTCGAAAATGTTTCAAGAACGTGTTCTCGATAAAAATCAAAATCATGAATCAAATGAGGATAACAGGTTCTAGTACATCACAAACATACAATAGAAGCATATAAGCACAACAAGTCAGCTCACATAAACACAAAACGAGAGTACCCATTTAGAACGAAACCTTTTATTATCGAGAATCATGCATACATGGAAGTTGTTCAAATTAAAATGCATAATCATGATTCATATACACATGAGACTATATCCCACCAAGAACAATAACAAAAACATCAACAAATCGACAAAACCCAATTCGTACTAAAACCCTAGGTTTCGAAAATCACGCAAACATGTGTTTTGATGTGATTAATCGTTATAGGAAGGATAGAAACATGTATAAGCACAAAACCCCTATCAATAATTAACCTCCCAAGCACGTTTTGTATTATCCCGAAATTACATAAAACCTAATATTTCAAATCGAAAATTCGTGAAATCTAACAATTATTTAAGCGATTAAACGAAAACCATGGTTAGAAATCATCTAAAGATCATATAGAAACTTACGTTTTGAAGATTGAAAGCACGGATTTTTCGTTTGAATTAGAGCCGTGGATATCAAGAGGAGGTTTAGAGTTTTAGAAATAAAGTGAGGTTTTAGAAAACGGGGGGTGTAGATTTGTGATATTTTTGAAACTTTTGATATTTGACACATTTAGTCCCCTAACTATCAATTTTGCAGCATAAGTCCTAAAGTAAGATATAAGTAAGGACTCAAAGAAATTCTAACTTACGACACCATATAGAGAAAAAGAATATGATATATCTTATGAAATTCCGAAACAACGCATCAAAGGAAATATGCAAGTATATCGTTTTTGAAAAATTTATAAAATTTTAGGCGAGTCTCCCCCTCAAAACTTGTAAAATAACAAGGTGTTGAAAGAGAGTGATATACTTGCATTTTTTTTTAAATAAAGTAGAGAAAATATTTTTGTGTTTTTGAGGTTTATTAGAAATAAAATAAAAGTTATTTTACAAAGATAGTAAAATTGTTGATGTTTGACACTTTACTTTTGTTTTAAAAACTTTTGTAGATCAAATGGTGTCAAACATCGCATACCAATTTGGTGAACTAAACTTGCAAACCTTGATGGGGCTAAGGGTTTTGTAAGTAAGTCCGCCAATTGGTACTCAGTGCCCACAAAATATAATTCAACTGTACCCTTCTTGACATGCTCTTTGATGAAATGATATCGGAGATCAATGTGTTTGGATTTGCAATGATGAACTGTGTTGCAGGAGATTGCAATGGCACTCTTAGAATCGCAGTAAATCGGAATCTTGTTGAATAGGTAGCTATAGTCTTTGAGTTGTGATCTCATCCAAATGACTTGAGCACAACAAGCAGACATAGCTACGTATTCAGATTCTGTAGATGACAGTGATGTGCAGTCCTGCTTCTTTGATTGCCAAGACACAAGTTTATCTCCAAGAAACTGTAGGCCACCTGATGTACTTTTTCGCGAGTCTAAGCATCCTGCATGGTCAGCGTCTGAAAAAGCTATTAGTTCAAAACCAGAATCCTTCGGATACCAGATCCCCAAGTGGATTGTTCCCTTTATGTATCGAAGGATTCATTTTGCCTCATTGAGGTGTTTTTCAATTGGATTAGCCTGATAGCGAGAACACATAAAGACAGCAAATACAATATCAGATCTATTGGACGTGAGATACATGAGGGACCCAATAATACTTCGGTATTTGGTAGGGTCAACTGGAGTCCCATGTATATCAGCATCTAGTTTAGTGGAATTGGCCATCGGTGTATTCATAGTATCACTACTTTGCATACCATGTTTCTTTAAAATCTCAAGAGCATATTTGGACTGATTTAGAAAAATTCCACGGGGTGATTGATGAACTTGTAGTCCTAGAAAGAACGTAAGTTCACCCATCATGGACATTTCAAAATTATCTATCATTAATTTTGCAAAATCCATTGAGTAATTTTTGTTGGTTGAAGCAAAAATAATGTCATCGACATAAATTTGAACGATTAATAAGTCCATCCCGTAGGTTTTTGTAAACAGTGTTGGATCCACCGAGCCTAGAGTAAACTCATTAGCCAACATGAATTTAGAAAGCTTATCATACCACGCCCTAGGGGATTGCTTAAGACCGTAGAGAGACTTCTTTAGCTTGTAGACATGATTTGGACGTTCTGGATCAACGAATCCTTTAGGTTGACTGACATAAACCACTTCTCGGAGTTGACCGTTCAGAAAAGCCGTTTTCACGTCCATTTGGTAAACAATCATATTCCGATGAGCAGCAAATTCTAAGAATATCCGTACTGTTTCAAGTCTAGCTATAGGAGCAAATGATTCTTCAAAATCGATTCCTTCTTCTTGAGAGTAACCTTTTGCTACCAGACGTGATTTGTTGCGTATGACCGTGCCTTCTGCATCCAGTTTGTTTTTCCAGATCCATTTTAAACCAATGACAATGATGCCTTCTGGTTTTTCAACCAATTCCCAGACTTCTAATCTTTGAAAGGTTTCAAATTCTTCTTGCATAGACTCAATCCAGTTTTCATAAGTCATTGCTTCTTTGACATTTTTAGGTACGGTTTCACAAACTGTGAGTGCATAAATGCAAGTTTCACCGTCTGTGTGAAGGCGTTGTCTTGTCATAATTGGTGCATCTGGATGGCCAATAATTTGAACTAAGGGGTGATCTCTAGTCCATTTGTGTGTCGAAGGATGAAGTTGATAAGTATCTCGAAAGTGAGCAGGACCCAAATTACGTGTAGATGACTCAGCAATGTTGGGGACAGTTTGAGCATTTGCATATGGGTTAACGAATGGTTCTGGGTCATGCTCTGCGGGTTGTGGAACTGATAAAGGTATGGAATCTCCAGCTGATTGTCGTGAGTTGGACCCGGTTTGTTCTGTTGTTGTAGGTGATATGGCTGGAGGACCATCTCTTCCAACAGTAGTTGTTGTTTGGTGAGGTGTATCAGGTACTTGATGTTGATCAAGATGTGCAGCGGAATTTGGTGTGGCCTCAGGTGGACGGTTAACAGGCGTATCATCAAACAATGGAGCAAATAAGGTTTCCACTTCTTTACGAGAAAGTGACAATGGTTCAGCCGAAGAGACCGGAAAGTTAAGACGGTTGGTTGCGGGTCCTAAGCCGTTTTGCTCAGAAGCCATTTGAGTGAGTTCATCGAAATTAGCATGAATAGTTTCTTGAATTTCCCTAGTACGACAATTCCATATCCGATAGTCTTTTGAATTTTCACAGTATCCTGTAAATATTCCAATGTCAGCCTTTGCTTTAAGTTTACCTAGATCATCACGATCATTGACTGGGTAGCATAAAGCACCGAATACATGAAAGTGACTGATGTTTGGTTTCCTTTTGTGAAAAATCTGATAAGGGGTTTTGTTGTGGCGTTTTGTGATCATGCAACGGTTTTGAGTGTAACAGGCGGTTGAGACAGCTTCTGCCCATAAGTAATTTGGTAATTGAGCATTGATTAACATCGTTCGAGCAGCTTCCACTAACGTTCTGTTGCGTCTTTCGACTACTCCATTCTGTTCGGGTGTGCGTGGAATAGATGTTTGATGTTCAATTACCACTTTCTCAAAATACGACCTTAGAGTCTGATTCTTAAATTTTGTGCCATTGTCAGTTCGAACAATTCTGACTGTATTGCGAAGCTGAACTTGTATTTTGGTGAGAAAGGTGATGATCATTTGAGGAGCTTGATCTTTACTTCGAAGAAAATAAACCCAAGTCCAGTGAGAGTAATCATCAACAATTACTAAGATGTAGCATTTACCGTTGATCGTTTGAACACGCATCGGACCACATAAATCCATATGAAGCAATTGTAAAACATGATTTGTACTGTGTTCAAGTTTTGAGGGAAAATGAGCACGAGTACTTTTTCCTTGTTCACAGGCTGGACATAGATGATCTTTGGCATAACGGAATCTTGGAAAGCCTTCAACTAATTTGTGACGAGCGAGATCAGTCATTGTTTTGAAATTCAAATGAGAAAGACGTTTGTGCCATAATCAGGATTTAGTCGTTTCAGCTTTGGATAGAAGACAGATTGGAGATGAAGCGATCATGTCAGACATTGAAATAGTGTAAAGGTTAGTGCCACGTTTGCCAGACATCAAATCATTGCCTTGTAGATCACGAACAAAACAGGTTTTCTCGTGAAATGCTACTTCTAAATCTCCATCACAAAATTGACCGACTGAAAAGAGGTTGTGACCCAAGCCTTCAACATAATAAACTCTGCTAATTTCAATGTTCCCATGCATGTAGTCTCCGTAACCCATGATTAAAGCGTATTGATCATTCCCGAATCTGACAGTTCCAATAAACTTTGAGACAGTTTTTTAGCAGTTTGAGATTGCCTGTCATATGTCGGGTGCAACCGCTATCAACAATCCAGCGAACGATCTGAACCACCTGCATCAAAAGAATACGACAGAGATGGAACAGAAGTAATGGTGGAACCCGAGGAAATTGTAGGTTCCTGTTGGTTAGAAACGCATATATTTAACAATTTAGGAATCCATTTAAAATTTGGTTTGTATTGTAACCAATGTTGCCAGTTCCAACTAGTTTTTGCTTTGTTCTTAGTGAATGCACTAGCTTTTGGCGGGTTCCTAGAATTGTTGATTGCTGCTTTTGGGTTGACTACAACATCATTTGAAACTGTAGTAGGCGTTTTTCTTAAGGTAGACTTAGAGGCATTAGTGGACCTAGAAGAAGAGCCGGATCTACGTTTCTTTTTGCGGTGTAAGAGATT
This sequence comes from Artemisia argyi, assembly GCA_030686995.1. Lineage (NCBI taxonomy): Eukaryota > Viridiplantae > Streptophyta > Magnoliopsida > Asterales > Asteraceae > Artemisia > Artemisia argyi. Next base: position 44,541,491 of record CM060685.1, on the reverse strand, counting down.
ATTAGCTACACATTTGGTATGATCACCAGATAACACTCTTTTACGACAAAACACACAAGATGCATTAATATTCAAAACATTAGAAGGTTCAGCATTCGTTACATTAAGATTTGGATTACAATTTGCCATATTAGAATCTAAATCAGATGCAACATGAATTTTATTCGAGTTCCTAAGGTGATCTTCTACTTCTTGCACTTCTAGTGTTCCATTTTTACGTTGCGAGAGCCTATTCTTTTTAGTCTTCTTAACGCTTTTTGGCTTTGTGCTTCTAACGCTCTTAGGGGAAACTAGACCTGTGGAAGTGGAAGAGCTAACATTAGAACTCTTAGCATGCTTACCCTTATTTGTTCTGTCTATTAGAAACATTCCTGGTGCTATCACAGTGGTGTCAATAAACTTTCCTTTTTGAAGTAGCTTAATTTTCTCTTTCAAATCAATGATGATGTGTTTTTTTGTCCTGAATATCAGACTCAAGTAAACCATTGCAATAACGAATGTCATCGCGGTTTTGTTGCCATTCGGCGTTTTTAATTTTTAACTCCGCAATTTCAATTTTTAACTCCGCAATTTCATTATTAAGTAGACGACATTTGTTTTTACGAGACTCAATCTTGGTACATAGTTGCAATTCAGTATCAATACTTTGAGCTTGACACCAATCAATCTTATGTTTGAGTTGACAAATTTCGTTTGAAAGTTTGTTTATCACATCATCACTGTTTTGACGCAACGTTTCATTTTGATGTTTCAATGTTTCATTTTGTGACCTCAACGAAACAAGTTCAGCACAGTACTCAGCAAATAATTCAGCATTGCTGGAAAAATGGAGTTCATTCATGAGAGAACTATGAAAATCAGCCTGAAGAAGTTGTTCCAAGAGTCGATCAGAATCTGTTTTCAAAAATCGGTTTTTGCTTTGTTGAACCAAAATTGCATTTTCATTAAGAGCGAAAATTTCTTTCATATCTTTAACTTCTTTTTGGAGTTCCTGTTCCCAACGAGTAGCACAATAACGCAAATTTTGAACTAAAGGCAGAATTTGTTTTTGAAAAATGTCTCGCTTTTCCCGCTCGTAAGCTGATTGAAAAGTAATAATTTTAATCTGCGAATGTTGTTCAATGACGTTTTCCAAAACCTTTATCTGGTCTTGGTTTTAAAGTAAACTTTTGAATTGTCGTTACAGATTCCCCATGTTTATAAACGATATTTTGAAAAGCTTTAATTTGACGTTCGAGAACGATATTATCATCAAGTAAAGAACTTTCTTTTTCTCGTTTTTGCACTTTATGTTCATAAAATTCCTGTTTACAAGTTATCACCTCTTTTTGTGTTTTTGAAAGTTCCTGTTGGAGTTGAACAACTTGTTTTTGAAGATCATGTTTTTCATTTTCCAGTTTGGAAACCAATTTTCCGTTTGACTCAACTATGTCATATATTTGCTTTTGAAGATTTTGTTCTTTGACATATGAATCCTGAAATGACTTTTCAAAGAATTTTTCACGATGAACTTCATTTTGAAATTTTGAAAGTTGTTTTTTATAACATTCAATGTCCTTTTTCAAATCGGCATTTTCTTTCAAAACTTTAGTTTGCACGTCTGTAATTTGACTAGAAAGAAGTTGATCATTAATTTGTTTGGCCGTAACTGTACAGTCAGGAGCTGGATCAGAAGGAGGTTCATGTTGTTCAATGTGGTCATTTTCGTCTTGCTCAATAGGATCATCAAATGAGACGACAGTGTCATCATCAAATATAACAACTGTGTCTAATTGTTCATCCTCTTGAGAAGAGAAAAATGATTCAGAAGGAACAACTTGCGCCTGATCTGATTCAGAAACATAGGGTAATGCATTTAATTCTATGGAGCATGTGGTTAGGTCATTTACCTGAGACAAACCATCAGTGGAGAACACTGGGCCTGAATCATTCAACTGATGTTCCTGCATGTTGGCCATTAGCATCACAGCTGCATTGGCTTCAAGATCTTGCATATCATCATCATTGTAAGCATTAGCAAAGAAACTGTTCTCATGAGCATTGAAAGTTCCTTCCTTTTCATCTTTGAGAGCCATAAGTAATGCTTGCTTGTGAAACTGACTACCTTTTCTTGGGTGAGGGCATGCAGTTGCAATATGACCTTTTTCGTTGCAGTTGTAGCACCATATCTCATTCCCAGAGACTGTGTTGTTACTAGCAGCATTGTCATTACTTCGCTGAGGAGCACCTGGGTTGTTTCTGAATCCCCCATTGTTGTTGACTCTTTGCCCATACCCAGAATTAGTATACCCACCTGAACGTCCTGAATTACGCTTCTGAATCTCAACTCGACCATCTTGAATGACAGCTTGGTTTCTTGTATTTGATGAAGAACGAAGACGGTTGTTGGTTTTGTTGGAGAATTTGCTAAAAGCATGAGCAACAAGAGCCAGTCCTTGATTCAACGTATTGACGTCATCATCATCATCATCTTCAATCTGATTAGAGTAATTGATGAGTGCTCAAACACTCATCGTTTTTGTCGTATTTAAACTGCCAAAACATCCAAAAAACGCTCAAATATGCATCAAAATACATAAAATATCCCAGGGATTGTATTTTATACGTTTCAGATGCAAAATGAGCAAAAACAATGAAAAACGAACAAACTTTACACAATTGGCAGTTTTAGTCCCCCAACTTTCAAAAATTTACAAAATTAGTCCCTGAGCATGTGTTTTGAAAGAAAAGTCAACCTAAGGCATTTAAAAGTCAAATGTCATCAAATTTAATCCTTAGGTGAAAACTTTGGAAAAATTACACTTTTGGTCCCTGCAGTTTGGAAGTTGACGAAATCAGTCCCTGGGAATTTTAAAAGTGAAAAATATCTTTGTGGCTCTTGTGTTACTGTAATATGACAAAAGTACCCTTGGAATACTTTGGATGAATGGCAAATTTGGTCCTTGATTTTCAGCATACTACAAAAATGGTCCTTGGGCTTGATTATTTCTACAAACCAAATGGATCCTATTATACTCCAAATACCAATCCAAACAAAAACATAAAAGCAATCCAGCCCACCCAAGCCCAAGTTACCCTAGCCCACCATCCATTTTTATAATAAAACATACATCAGGGTCAAAGGAAGTCAACCCTCCCCCTTCCTCTCTTCCCCGCCAAAACAACCAGCCCCCATTCACCTGTACCTCCCCAACATCTTTGTCCCCCCCTCCTTTCTCCAACACACCCTACAACAGCCACCCTACAAGTCAACCCCTCACCAATACCAATCCCACTCACCACTCCATCTAAGCTGGCAATCCTCAACATATTTTAGGCGCCAAAACGAATTGAAGGGGTGAGATTAATCTAAAATGCAATTGATGACTGGGATTTATCTACAAGAAACACAAGGTGCCATGGAAGCTGTTTTTAAGTACAATGATAATTTCAATTTAGTATATTCAAATTCTTACTTTTATCCAAATTTTCAAGATCTCAGTTTGCTTACTTGAATGTTGTTTTGATTTACCTCAGAAGTTTATCTCAATCATATTTACTCAGTTGAATCAAAAGAAAGCAAAGAAAAGAAAATTACAAAAATACAAAAAAATAAGAAAAATGGAAAGGAAAATCAAAAAAAATATATGCAGGGTGGATTGAAGATGCAAGGAGCACTGTAAATGTTGGATGTCAGTGGTATTAGAACTTCATGGGAAGTATTAGGTTGATTGGAAGTAACCTTGGTCTCTCAGTTTCATGCTTGGAATAATTTGTAAGAAGTTGTCCCTACTTTTGCAATTTAACTGTTTAAGTAATTTTCATTGCTTATTTCTGTGTTCCCAATGCTTAATTAGTATAATTTAGTCAAGTTAATACTTAGTAGATAGCATTTGTTCAATTTATCTTATTGTGCACAACCTTGATAGCTCATCTGTTTAAATAGTGAATCCCTTTGGTTCCTGGAAAATGTTGTTGTTCTTGATGATTATGTGTCTAAATGGTCTTATGTTATGATATGTTAAGCATAGAAATCAAATTCCTTGATTGGATCAAGCAGTTGCTGTTTAGAATTGCCTTAACAGGTTCATATAGGAGTGTTTGGATTTACCTGGTTAGCTTTGTTCCTTTTGAATTTTGCTAGTGTAATCAGTTGGAACATGTCCCACTAAGTAATATTAGCTCACATTATTCATAAAACACTTAGGTTTTTCACAAAAAAGTCAAAATGCATTTTCAAATCCTTGAGTTGTTCCACTGTTAAGAGCTTTAGTGGTGTAACCTAAATTCTAGTTGTACAACTTGTTTGGATAGCTTAATCTAGTCTTAATTTTCATTAACATATCATTCTCAGTAATCTAGGGGTAATCAAACTTCATTTTAGTCAAAGTTCAAGAAAAAGATCAAAAGTCAAAATCACATGTTTCAGACTTTCTAAAAAATGCAAGAATTAATGTGAATTTTGTAAGGAGATTCAGGGTGTGAAACTAGTGTCTAATTGGAACCCCCCAGCTCAAATTTAGGAACCCATGGTTATTTGAATTTTGTGATTTTATTTGTGGGTCCCACTGAACCTCAAAGAGAGGTGCAGGGGAAGACCATCCCCTGTCTCAGCAGGTACCCCATCTACATCACTCACTTTTGTGAGTTCCGTAGGACACCATAGTGAGAGCCAAGGCTTGTTCTTGCTTCCAAGCTGTTAACAAGCTAGCTGGGTAGTGAAATCAACCAAGTTTGTGCCCTTGATCCCTGTGGACCCCACCTGTTTTGGGTCTGCAAGTGTTGTCCCCAAACAGTCCCAACTTAGGAAGTTTAAGAGCTTATTTTTGTGCTTATAGCTTATTCAGTAGCCAATCTTAGTTGTTTCTTGCTTAGAATCACCCAAGTAACTTATTTGAACTTTACTTTACCTTAGTGGGCCCCACACTTGCCCAATTCAACCTGTGTCTCATCCTAGTCAACAATAGTCAACTGTTAAGCTAATAAGCTTGCATAGAGTTTAATTTTGAGTTTCATAAAGAGTTCCTTTGTAAAATTTGTCTCATTTCAGTAGTAAATTAGTTGTGTAAAAGAAAAATCAATAAAATCTCACTTTTTAAAAAGTGATAGCTTCTATTTAAGCTTTTTAGCTTATTTATTAGCTTTTTCAAAAACACTTTTCATTTTTATAATTTTCCTAGGTTGCTGTTGACTTAAAAGAATTTTAGGAATTTTTTCAGAATTTTCTTGTATCATTTAGTATTTTTTATAATTTAGTTTAATTTAAATTAATTAAATAATTTGTTTTAAATTAGTAATAATTAATTAAAAGTTAGGAAAAATAGTTTTTCTGTTTTAAAATTAGTTTTATATTATTTTAGATTTTTCTAAATTTAATTTTCATTTTTCTAGTTAATTTTCATAATTATTTGTAATTTAGGGTAATTTAGTTAATTAAAAAGTAATTAATAATTATTAATTAATTAGTAGTAATTAATTAAATAGTGGTAAAAATAATTTTAATTTTTCAAAAATTTTCTTATATCATTAGGATTGTAAAAATATAATTTTCATATTCGTAGGACTTTATTTGCTCACGTTTCACATTTTATTTAGCGCACTCGCGTTTTAATTAAGTTAACTTTTACGTTTTTAATCCTAGCTTACGTTTTAAGGTTCCCTAATTCCCTATTATGTTTTCCGTAGTAGCTTAGGTAGTTTTTAAGTGTTAAATTTAATTTCCTTTGTAGATTCACAATTAGGTTACGTATTCGTTCGTTTATTCGTAATTTTCGTTAATTTAACGTACCACGATACCAAATAACCTTTCTCAACCAAACATACAAGATTTTAATCTCGATCTTTTCACGAAACTTTCCATTCACACCTCGTTGGGGTACGACTCGGGAAATCACTTCCCGGTCTCACAATTTGAATATCACTTTCACAAGTTTTGCGAGGTAATTGTTTTCCTAAACGGTTTACTCGTACTACTTCACGTTTATTTGTCTCACGACAAATTAGATCTCACGTTTGTTGATCTTTTGATAAATTGTTTTTGCACACACCAAAACACAACGAATCAATTGGCGCCGCTGCCGGGGAGGCTGTGTGTCGAAAGTCTCGATAAGGTTTAGACGATTAGTCTTGTAGAACCTTCGCAAGAAGTTACGCTTCTATAAAACTTATAAAAAACCAAAAATATTTTTCTTTTGTTTCTATATATGTATTATATCTATATAAGATAAGAAAAACACAAAAAGATTTTCCCATTTCTTTGTTTAATAATAACATTAAAATCTTACCACCGCAAACCAAGGCAGAACACCTACCAACTGGGGGTGTGACCATAATAAGTTCCCAAACCTAAGGTCAAAACTTGCCTTTGTATCACTTGCGTTTTGGAAAACTTTTAAATGAGAAACAAACTTTAAGAGGAGTCGAAACGGTATGTGGCGATCGAACGAACTACGCCCAGTGAGAGATCTATTCTTCTCTCCCGCTCCTTTGTGCGTTTTTCTTTAGAAGTCGACCTTGCGTTCTTGATTATTGGTTTAAGTTCCCTTGTTGTTTAAGTGGAATTGTTTTAATTGAGTCTGTTTTTGTGGTGCATGCGCACCCGTTCGTCTACGTCAACGAGTCCTTTGCAAACGCTTAACAACATTCCTAGAAGAAGGCGTAATCGACGACGTACCAATCCAATAGTCGAACCCGAGATTCGTACTATTCCTACCATGGCGGCTGAGCCCACTATGAATGAGCTTCTCCAAGCACCCATCGAGGGTTACGGAGATGCTATCGTTGTTCCAGCCATCGTGGCTGAAAACTTTGAGCTCAAAACGGGGTTGATAAATCTTGTCACCTCGCGTCAATTCTACGGTTTCGAAAGGGACGATCCTCAAGATCACATTCGATGGTTCAATAAAATCACATCCACCATCAAATGCAAAAATGTCCCTGAGAAGGCAATCAAACTTCTCCTCTTCCCGTTTTCCCTCGATGGGGCAGCCAAAAATGGGCTTGACAAACTACCCCCTCGATCAATCGAAACATGGGAAGATTTGGTTAAGAAGTTTGTGAATGAATTCTTTCCTCCTTCAAAAACCACGGCCCTCAAGAATGAGATCATGAAATTCACTCAGAAATTCGATGAATCATTCGGTGAGGCATGGGACCGTTATAAGGATATGCTTCGTAAATGTCCTCATCATGGTTTCTCCGAGTTAATGCAACTCGACACTTTCTATAATGGTGTGAGCCAAATTGATCAAGACTCTCTAAACGCCTCCGCGGGAGGTAATTTCTTGAATCGAACCACAAAGGATGCTTTAGTGATCATCGAGAATAAGGCTAAGGTCTGCATTCCACGAAGCAAGCCCATTGTTTCCCAAGTGAATGTTAGCCCTTCTACTTCATCACCCGTGGCTCAATCTAGCACCGATGCTAGACTTGACAAACTCACAGAAGCTATTCATGCTTTGGTTCTCACCAAAAATAAGAAAGTTTCTCCTCAACCTGCCGAAGTAAAAAAGGTTGAAGTCTGCGTTACTTGTGGTGGTCCACACGCATATTACAATTGTACTGCCACCGATGGCAATCCATTTGAAGTTAATGCGATAGCAAGTAATCCTAATCAAGGAGGTAATCAATACCGTCCTCAAATAGAACCAAATTACCGTGCTAGCAATCAAGGTGGTCCACCCGGTTTTTCTCAACCCAATAATCCAAATCGATTCAATCAAAATCAACGAAGAAATCAAAATGTTCAAAATCAATTTCATGCCCCCAATAATCAATTTTCAAATCAAGGGGGAAACTTCAATCAAGGTGTTCAAGCTCATAATCACCAAGCTCCTAATGTTGCTTCCAATGAACTTGCTAATTACATCAAAGTAAATGAAGCTAACATGAGGGGAATGCAAAACCAAATCAACACTTTGAAGAATGATTTTCAATCTTCAATGTCGAGACAAGGAAATGAGCTTAAAAATGAACTTCGAAACACTAATCACAAGATTGAACAATCTCAAAGTAAGATTGAGAACATGTTTGCTAGTCTTATGAATCAAATTCTTCAAGCTCCTACTTCGGGTACTCTTCCGGGAAACACCATTCCCAACCCGAAGGGTGAATTGAAAGCTATTTCCACTCGTAGTGGTAAAGTAGTAAATGGACCCTCGACTCCTATTCCTCCACCCTTGAAGGAAATGGAACGAGAACCCGAGGTTACAAAGGACAAAGTGCAACCCTCAAGCTCACGAAGTACCGCACACGTCCAACCTTCGGTTGATCCAACTCCAATTCCCGAATTTGCTTTTCCAAAGAGAATTCCTAAGCCTTCGATCCCTTATCCTTCAAGGCTTAATAATCAAAAACTCCGTGAGCAAACTAATGATCAAATAAAGAAGTTTCTTGAGATATTTCAAAAGTTACACTTCGACATTAGTTTCGCGGATGCTCTTCTCTATATGCCCAAGTTTGCTTCCACCTTCAAGAGTCTTTTAAGTAATAAAGAGAAATTGTTTGAACTCACCAAAACTCGTTTGAATGAGAATTGTTCGACGGTGCTTCTAAAGAAACTTCCTAAAAAATTAGGAGACCCTGGGAAATTTCTCATTCCTTGTGATTTTCAAAAGCTAGAAGAATACTTCGCCTTGGCCGATCTTGGTGCTAGTATAAATCTCATGCCTTTCTCTATTTGGCAAAAGCTTTCACTTCCCGAGCTTACACCAACACGAATGACTCTTGAATTAGCAACCCGTACGGTTACGGTTCCGAAGGGTATTTCCGAAGATGTCTTCATGAAGGTTGGTAAGTTCCATTTCCCTGCCGACTTCGTAGTCGTTGATTTCGATGCCGATCCTCGTGTTCCCCTTATTTTGGGAAGACCATTCATGAAAACAGCTCGTGCATTAATCGACGTCTTCGAAGGTGAAATGACTCTAAGAGTTGGCGATGAAAAATTGGTCATTAACATTGAAAACACTTCAAAAGATCTTCTTGATCTTGAACGAGAAGCAATTAACCAAATTGATGTCATCGATATTGCATGCGATGAATACTTTGAAGAAGTGTTAAATGTGCAAGGATCAGTTAATTCTACCATCGATATCTCTTCCCCCTCTCTCACTCCTTTTGAGGGAGGTGACTTCATTTTGGAAGAGATTGAAGCTTGCTTATCATGTGATTCTCGTGTTGATCATGATTCTATCAATCCCGAGGAAGACATACTTCTCCTTGAGAAGTTGCTTAATGATGATCCATCATCTCTTCCTCCAAAAGAACTTCATAACGAGGAAGTCAAAAATGTTGAAAAAACTGATGACTTCCCCGAGGTCGAACTCAAGGAACTTCCGCCTCATCTCGAGTATGCATTTTTGGAGGGGGATGACAAGTTTCCCGTCATAATTGCCAAAGACTTGAATGAGGAAAATAAAACCGCTCTCCTCAAGGTTTTAAAGTCACACAAGCGAGCCATTGCTTGGAGACTTTCCGACATCAAGGGTATTAACCCGGAATTTTGTATGCATAAAATTTTGATGGAGGATGACTTTAAACCGGCGGTTCAACAACAAAGAAGGGTAAATCCAAAAATCCATGAAGTAATCAAGCAAGAAGTCATAAAACTTCTTGATGCCGGATTGATTTACCCTATATCGGATAGTCCTTGGGTTAGTCCGATTCATTGTGTGCCCAAGAAAGGTGGTATTACGTTTGTTAAAAATGATGATAACAAGTTAATTCCTACTCGATTGGTAACAGGTTGGTATGTTTGTATTGACTATCGAAAGTTAAATGACGCCACCCGTAAAGACCACTTTCCTCTACCTTTCATAGATCAAATGCTCGAAAGATTGGCAGGAAACGAATACTATTGTTTCCTTGACAGTTTTTCAGGTTATTTCCAAATTCCCATCGATCCTCAAGATCAAGAAAAAACGACTTTCACGTGCCCGTACGGAACATTTGCTTATCGTCGCATGCCTTTTGGCTTGTGCAATGCCCCGGGCAGGTTTCAAAGATGCATGATGGCCATTTTTCACGACATGATCGAGAAAACAATGGAGGTCTTCATGGATGATTTTTCGGTCGTTGGGAATTCATTCGAATCGTGTCTCACCAATTTAGACAAAATGCTTCAAAGGTGTGAAGACACCAATCTTAGTCTAAATTGGGAGAAGAGTCATTTCATGGTCAGGGAAGGAATTGTCCTTGGCCACAAAATCTCTAAGAGCGGGATTGAGGTTGACAAAGCTAAAATCGATGTCATTGCTAAACTTCCTCCTCCCACAACTGTTAGAGGTGTTCGGAGTTTTCTGGGTCATGCCGGCTTCTATCGTAGATTCATTCAAGATTTCTCGAAGATAGCTAGGCCTATGACCCGACTTCTTGAAAAAGAGACTCCGTTTGTCTTTTCTGCTGAGTGCATCGAAGCTTTCCAAACTCTCAAGAGAAAGCTTACCGAGGCACCAATCCTAGTTGCCCCCGATTGGGACCTACCTTTCGAACTTATGTGTGATGCAAGTGACTTTGCCATAGGTGCGGTCTTGGGGCAACGAAAAACCAAGCATTTTCAACCGATTCATTATGCAAGCAAAACCTTGACCGAAGCTCAAGCTCACTACACAACAACGGAAAAAGAATTACTAGCCGTGGTGTATGTGTTTGAGAAGTTTCGGCCATACTTAATCTTTACTAAAAGCATAGTGTACACGGATCACTCGGCTCTCAAATATCTCTTTGCCAAGCAAGATGCAAAGCCGAGATTGCTCCGATGGGTTCTCCTCCTACAAGAATTTGATATCATTATTTGTGATAAAAAAGGAGCCGAGAACCTCGCTGCTGACCATCTTTCCCGATTGGAAAACCCTCATCAAGATGTTCACGAGATAAAGGAAATAAATGAAACGTTTCCTCTCGAGACACTTAATGTGCTTTCTAGTCGCGGTGATTCTAGTACCCCATGGTTTGTCGACTTTGAAAACTACCATGCGGGAAATTTCGTTGTGAAAGGGATGTCGTCCCACCAAAAGGATAAGTTTTTCGAAGATGTGAATCATTACTTTTGGGATGATCCCTATCTGTTTAAAATTTGTGTTGATCAAGTTATTCGTAGGTGGGTTCATGGCCAAGAAGCCATGGAAATTCTTAAGGCTTGTCATAATGGACCCTCCGAAGGTCATCATGACCCGAACTACACCGCTCGAAAAGTATTTGATTCTGGGTTTTATTGGCCCACAGTTTCCAAAGATGCCCATGACTTAGTCAAATCTTGTGACTCGTGTCAACGTCAAGGAAAGATAACACAACGGGATGAGATGCCACAAAATGTCATCCAAGTTTGTGAAATCTTCGAAGTTTGGGGCATAGACTTTATGGGGCCGTTCCCGTCTTCACGAGGGAACAAGTACATACTCGTGGCCGTTGACTATTTGTCAAAATGGGTCGAAGCCAAAGCTCTCCCAACCAACGATGCCCGAGTAGTTGTAAAGTTTTTAAAATCACTCTTTGCTAGGTTTGGAACTCCCCGCGCTATCATTAGTGATCGCGGTACTCACTTTTGCAATGACCAATTTGCAAAAGTCATGCTCAAGTATGGTGTCACTCACCGACTTGCTATCGCTTATCACCCACAAACGAGTGGGCAAGTGGAGGTTTCAAACCGTGGTTTAAAAAGAATTCTTGAAAGGATCGTAGGCGAAAACCGTGCCGCTTGGTCGGACAAATTAGATGACGCTCTATGGGCTTTTCGCACGGCTTATAAAACACCCATCGGGTGTACTCCCTACAAGCTCGTGTATGGAAAAGCGTATCATCTACCGATTGAGCTCGAGCACAAAGCTTATTGGGCTTTAAAGAATGCAAATTTCGATCTCAAGTCCGCGGGTGATCATAGGAAAGTTCAACTCAATGAACTAAATGAACTTCGTGATCAAGCGTACGAAAACTCTTTAATCTACAAAGAGAAAACAAAGAAGACCCACGACTCCAAAATCAAGAACCGCGTTTTCAACGTTGGTGACCGAGTCCTTCTTTTTAACTCTAGATTGAAGATATTTTCGGGTAAGCTTAAAACCCGCTGGACTGGGCCTTACACCGTTGCCAAAGTTTTTCCGTATGGTACCGTCGAGTTGTCTCAAAACGACGATCCAAATTTTAAAGTAAATGGGCATCGGTTAAAGCATTATTTTGGAGGGGACATACCACCCATGGTTGTCCCGGACCTCCAAACTTTCCCCATGGACCAATGAATTCGGGGATCGAGTCAAGCAGGCGACTCGATGAACAATAACAATAGCACAATACGGGTTTTCACCTGTATCTCTGATTTCTTTCTACTTTCTACCACCTAAGTGTGGGGGAATGGCCAACCCCCCGCTATTTGAAAATGTATATAAGGTTTCAAAAAAAAAGTGTATTTGTATAATAAAGTGAAAAATACAAAACGATATTCCCACAGTTAGCGTCTAATATTATCTTTTTACGTTCAAAGATTCGGCATAATAGCCGGGACTTTGAATATTGAGGACAATATTCAGTTCTAAGTGTGGAGGAGGGGAAAATTCTAGCGAATTTTATCAAATTATACCGTCTAGAATCCTCGTTTTTGGCCTAAAATTTTAAAATTTTTTCACTTTATTTCAAAAATTTTGTGGTAATCAGTCCGCCGTGTCTAAAGCGACAAAATGGATTGGCTAATCCAGGAGCAAACGGCTCTTGGTAAAGATATCTCAAATCCGTTTATGGCTTGCAATTTGCCCAAAATTGTATGGTAAATCAACTCGCCATATCCCAAAAAGCAAATGAGTTGGCTAGCCCACAAGATTATGGCTTGTGGTAAAGGCCGTGGAAAATCCATAATTGGTAACCAGCTCACCAAGATGTTGACTATTCTATCAAGAGCTGGCTAGTCCAGAAGCAAACGGCTTTTGGTAAAGACTTATCAAATCCGTTGACAGCTGGTGGTTTGCTCAAAATCACACGGTTATCAGGTGTGCCACAGTTCTTACACTTGGCTACTCCAGAAGTGATGGCTTTTGGTAAAGAGTTTCAAATCCATCAAGTTTTCCAAAAAGATTGCTAGGGACTAGCAATAGTTTAGTGTGGGAGATTGATGAGTGCTCAAACACTCATCGTTTTTGTCGTATTTAAACTGCCAAAACATCCAAAAAACGCTCAAATATGCATCAAAATACAGAAAATATCCCAGGGATTGTATTTTATACATTTCAGATGCAAAATGAGCAAAAACAATAAAAAACGAACAAAGTTTACACAATTGGCAGTTTTAGTCCCCCAACTTTCAAAAATTTACAAAACTAGTCCCTGAGCATCTGTTTTGAAAGAAAAGTCAACCTAAGGCATTTAAAAGTCAAATGTCATCAAATTTAATCCTTAGGTGAAAACTTTGGAAAAATTACACTTTTGGTCCCTGCAGTTTGGAAATTGACGAAATCAGTCCCTGGGAATTTTAAAAGTGAAAAATATCTTTTGTGGCTCTTGTGTTATTGTAATATGACAAAAGTGACCCTTGGAATACTTTGGATGAATGGCAAATTTGGTCCTTGATTTTCAGCATACTACAAAAATGGTCCTTGGGCTTGATTATTTCTACAAACCAAATGGATCCTATTATACTCCAAATACAAATCCAAACACAAACATAAAAGCAATCCAGCCCACCCAAGCCCAAGTTACCTCAGCCCACCATCCATTTTTATAATAAAACATACATCAGGGTCAAAGGAAGTCAACCCTCCCCCTTCCTCTCTCCCCCGCCAAAACAACCAGCCCCCATTCACCTATACCTCCCCAACATCTTTGTCCCCCCCCCCTCCTTTCTCCAACACACCCTACAACAACCACCCTACAAGTCAACCCCTCACCAATACCAATCCCACTCACCACTCCATCCAAGCTGGCAATCCTCAACATATTTTAGGCGCCAAAACGAATTGAAGGGGTGAGATTAATCTAAAATGCAATTGATGGCTGGGATTTATCTACAAGAAACACAAGGTGGCATGGAAGCTGTTTTTACTCAGTGGGAAAGCACAAGGAGCAAAAGTAACCCTAGCTTAGTTTAGCATAAATAGAGGTCAATTGTAAGCCTCGAGGGCATCAATCTATCTTAGTAATTTTCTGTATTATCAATTTAGTTTAATCTTTGTATTTCCAGAATTTTAAGTTCAAAGATAATTTCAATTTAGTTTATTCAAATTCTTACTTTTATCCAAATTTTCAAGATCTCAGTTTGCTTACTTGAATGTTGTTTTGATTTACCTCAGAAGTTTATCTCAATCTTATTTACTCAGTTGAATTAAAAGAAAGCAAAGAAAAGAAAATTACAAAATACAAAAAAATAAGAAAAATGGAAAGGAAAATCAAAAAAAAATATATGCAGGGTGGATTGAAGATGCAAGGAGCACTGTAAATGTTGGATGGCAGTGGTATTAGAACTTCATGGGAAGTATTAGGTTGATTGGAAGTAACCTTGGTCTCTCAGTTTCATGCTTGGAATAATTTGTAAGAAGTTGTCCCTACTTTTGCAATTTAACTATTTAAGTAATTTTCATTGCTTATTTCTGTGTTCCCAATGCTTAATTAGTATAATTTAGCCAAGTTAATACTCAGTAGATAGCATTTGTTCAATTTATCTTATTGTGCACAACCTTGATAGCTCATCTGTTTAAATAGTGAATCCCTTTGGTTCCTGGAAAATGTTCTTGTTCTTGATGATTATGTGTCTAAATGGTCTTATGTTATGATATGTTAACCATAGAAATCAAATTCCTTGATTAGATCAAGCAGTTGCTTTTTAGAATTGCCTTAACAAGTTCATATAGGAGTGTTTGGATTTACCTGGTTAGCTTTGTTCCTTTTGAATTCTGCTAGTGTAATCAGTTGGAACATGTCCCACTAAGTAATATTAGCTCACATTATTCATAAAACACTTAGGTTTTTCACAAAAAAGTTGAAATGGAATTTCAAATCCTTGAGTTGTTCCACTGTTAAGAGCTTTAGTGGTGTAACCTAAATTCTAGCTGTACAACTTGTTTGGATAGCTTAATCTAGTCTTAATTTTCATTAACATATCATTCTCAGTAATCTAGGGGTAATCAAACTTCATTTTAGTCAAAGTTCAAAAAAAAGATCAAAAGTCAAAATCACATGTTTCAGATTTTCTAAAAAATGCAAGAATTAATGTGAATTTTGTAAGGAGATTCAGGGTGTGAAACTAGTGTCTAATTGGAACCCCCCCAGCTCAACTTTAGGAACCCATGGTTATTTGAATATTGTGATTTTATTTGTGGGTCTCACAGAACCTCAAAGAGAGGTGCAGGGGAAGACCATCCCCTGTTTCAGCAGGTACCCCATCTACATCACTCACTTTTGTGAGTTCCATAGGACACCAATATGAGAGCCAAGGCTTGTTCTTGCTTCCAAGCTGTTAACAAGCTAGCTGGGTAGTGAAATCAACCAAGTTTGTACCCTTGATCCCTGTGGACCCCAACTGTTTTGGGTCTGCAAGTGTTGTCCCCAAACAGTCCCAACTTAGGAAGTTTAAGAGCTTATTTTTGTGCTTATAGCTTATTCAATAGCCAATCTTAGTTATTTCTTACTTAGAATCACCCAAGTAACTTATTTGAACTTTACTTTACCTTAGTGGGCCCCACACTTGCCCAATTCAACCTGTGTCTCATCCTAGTCAACAATAGTCAACTGTTAAGCTAATAAGCTTGCATAGAGTTTAATTTTGAGTTTCATAAAGAGTTCCTTTGTAAAATTTGTCTCATTTCAGTAGTAAATTAGTTGTGTAAAAGAAAAATCAAGAAAATCCCACTTTTCAAAAAGTGATAGCTTCTATTTAAGCTTTTTAGCTTATTTATTAGCTTTTTCAAAAGCACTTTTCATTTTTATAATTTTCCTAAGTTGCTGTTAACTTAAAATAATTTTAGGAATTTTTTCAGAATTTTCTTGTATCATTTAGTATTTTTTATAATTTAGTTTAATTTAAATTAATTAAATAATTAGTTTTAAATTAGTAATAATTAATTAAAAGTTAGGAAAAATAGTTTTTCTGTTTTAAAATTAGTTTTATATTATTTTAGATTTTTCTAAATTTAATTTTCATTTTTCTAGTTAATTTTCATAATTATTTGTAATTTAGGGTAATTTAGTTAATTAAAAAGTAATTAATAATTAGTAATTAATTAGTAGTAATTAATTAAATAGTGGTAAAAATAATTTTAATTTTTCAAAAATTTTCTTATATCATTAGGATTGTTAAAATATAATTTTCATATTCGTAGGACTTTATTTGCTCACGTTTTATTTCGCGCACTCGCGTTTTAATTAAGTTAACTTTTACGTTTTTAATCCTAGCTTACGTTTTAAGGTTCCCTAATTCCCTATTATGTTTCCCGTAGTAGCTTAGGTAGTTTTTAAGTGTTAAATTTAATTTCCTTTGTAGATTCACAATTAGGTTACGTATTCGTTCGTTTATTCATAATTTTCGTTAATTTAACGTACCACGATACCAAATAACCTTTCTCAACCAAACATACAAGATTTTAATCTTGATCTTTTCACGAAACTTTCCATTCACGCCTCGTTGGGGTACGACTCGGGAAATCACTTCCCGGTCTCACAATTTGAATATCACTTTCACAAGTTTTGCGAGGTAATCGTTTTCCTAAACGGTTTACTCGTACTACTTCACATTTATTTGTCTCACGACAAATTAGACCTCACGTTTGTTGATATTTTGATAAATTGTTTTTGCACACACCAAAACACAATGAATCAGTAACACATGCTATCATTGTTGTCATATTGAGCAAGCTAAGTAGAAGCGTGTTGAGAAGTAGGAGGTTGCTGGTAACTGAAATAATTATGTTCCTGATCATAAGCATGATTAGACATCGGAGGATGTGAAGTATGAGTTTGAGCAACGAGTGCAAGAGGATTAGAAGTAGGTGGTGATGTATATCCTCCTCGGGCGAGTTTATCTTTTTCAACTTCAGACTCATAGTGCTTGAGATAGTCGTACAACAAACCATATGGATCTCTGTGAAGGTTCTTAGCTTGTCTCACAAATGTCACATACTTTTGCCACTCAGGACCCAGACTACTAACAAACTTTGTATTGACAGCGATTCTTGGAAGAGGTATATCATGTCTCTCTAAATCATTGAAGACATTAGTGAAAGGATGAAAGTAAGACTCAAGAGATTCCCCTGGTTCGATCATGATATTAGTGTATTCCAAGTAAAGTTTAGATTCCATGTCTTCCTTGTTCAGTTGTGTGCCTTACATCAGTAGATGGACGTGTTCCCACATAGCTTTTGCAGTTGTTTGAGCATCAACACTTCTGAATATGATGTTTGGTATCCCTTGAAGTATGTAAGACATAGCATACTCATCTACTTCACGATGATGATTTTGTTCAGCAGTGAGTTGAGTCTCAGGAACACGCACAGCAGTTGGAGCAACTGGAGGATCAGCCGATGGGTCACCGCCAACGTAGTTAACAGGCCAAGGAAACGGTCCTTCAAGGATAACTTGTTTCATGTACTTACCATTGGGTTTTTTGAGTTCAATAAACCTTAAGAATCGACTTGCCCATTGAACATAATTACCCGGTGTTAGCATTGGTGGGGTGTCAGGAGAGCCTGCTTCGTGTCTGGATTGTTGAGTTGAAATGACTTCACACATCCTGTCAAACTAGTGAGTAGGTTTTGGTGGAAGTTGGCTTTGTTGTTGTGACATTGGATAAGATTGTTGTATCGGAACCATTTGTTGCATGAAGTTATGTTGTTGTGAGTAAACCGGTTGATGATAATATTGTGGTGATTGTTGATACTATTGCTGTTGCTGATGATACTGTTGATACTGATGTTGCTGAGGATTGTTAAAGTTGTAGTACAGTGGTTGAGACATTATGAAACACTTGTGTGAAAAGATGGATCTTGTAGAAGGTATAGGTTTGTGAAATCTCGAAAAGTTTGCCCAAGTAAATGTTTGCGAAATTATGCACTTAGAGTGATTTCGAAACTTTGCCACAGATTGCGAAATGGTGAACTTCAGGGATTGCGAAATAGAGTTGTCGAAAACTTAGGGTTTGCGAAAGAGAGGTTTCTCAAAACTTAGTGTATGTTCAAAAACCTTGAGATTTCGAAAAAACTTAAAGAAGTTTTCGAAAACCTTATGATTTCGAAAATAAAGGAAATTTTCGAGAACACAAATATACTTTCGAAATTATACAATTTCAAAAGTTTACCAAAAGTCGAAGTACTTTTCTTCCTTATACAAGAGAGAAAAGACTGAGTCCACAATTCGTGAGGCGAAAAGAAGCACAATACCAGGATTTCGAAACTTGGTCAATAAGGTGATTTCGAAATTTTGCAAAACTTTGTTTTTCAAGGAAAGCAATCCAAAAACGAGTTTTTAGTGCAAGATTTTTGTACTTCAAGTTGTAAAATGATGAAATTATGAAGAAAGTTATAAACTTGACAATAATTTTCAAAAATTTAACAAATTTCGAAAATAGTACAAAAAATCCAAATCGTTATTTTGATGAAAAGATTGATACTTTTGTGTTTGAAATGATTTGTAGCACAAATTTGTAAGCAAATATGTGATAAAAACCAAAAGAACAAACAAGAAAGTACAAATTTTAACAAAAAATAACGACTAAAAAAGGTTTTATGGATCGAATTTCAAAGAGAAACAATAACAACACCTTCATATGGCGAATGATACCACTTGTTAGGTCACCATATTGATTTCACACAAACAAGAATGAGATAGATATAAGGAGTTGGGTGAATATTTGAATAAGAGAATAATGAGAGCAATAGTTTCCTTATGATTTCAAATAAACAACCAAGTTTTACAATGGCCTAAGACTAGTATATATAGGTGAGGAGCTAGGGCAACACTCCTAGTCCTTCCCTTCATGTCATACGTGTGGGCTTAAGGCCCATGGACTTAATATCTTAAGCCTAGTAAACTTATAACATTACATAAATGAAAGTAAGTAGTAACTTAAGCAAGACCGAGACTTGATAAAATAGTAAAAACTATGATCCCAACATTGTAGACTCATCCAAGGATGCTTTAGCCACCAAGCATGCTAGATCACCTTCTGGCTTGACATCATTCAAGTCGAATGTGTAAAGATTATGATTTCTTGGAACCTTTAGCAATACATGACTGTCATCAGGTATTTTGAAGTCAGGTGAAAGAATGAGACAACCCTCTTCAGTGAAAAGCACAGGAAGCTTTTTGTCACAGATTTGTGAAACTGAGAACAAATTGAATCCTTGTAGTTCCTTCACATAGTAGACATTCTCAAAATCCACCTTTGGAGTTCTAATGGTTCCTTTACCAGTGATTCTTCCTACCCCACTTCCAAATCTCACTATTCCTCCATTAAAAGGCACAAAATCATGTAGCTTCTCTTGATTCCCAGACATGCTTCTAGAGCACCCACTATCAACAATACCTAAGTATTTATTTAAAAGAGGATATTCCTACAACAAAAAAAGTTAATATACAACAACATGAATATCTGGAGAGACTTAAGTCATGAAAGACTTGAGCCTGCCTTGTGGATCATTATTATGTAGCCAAGAAGTTGAGTTAGATCCACCATTGTTCCTGAAACCCCTGTATTTGTATGGTCTTTTAAATGTCCGAGAACAATCTGCTGAGGACTTTTTAGCAGAATCCCAATTTGCCCTTCCCAAACACATTGGGTCATAATAGCCAGGCCAATTACCATTTTGAAAACAAGTATGATTAAATCCATAAAATGGTCTAGACACATATCTATTCCTAGCAGCATATCTATCAGTATAAACAGGGCCTTCAGTAGGAACAGATCTTTCAGCAAAAACTGAATTGGTTCTGCTAGTGATATGTGGAACATTGGTCCACATTGGTCTAGGTCTATTATTAGCAACAGACACACCCATCCTCTTATCATGAAAGTCACAATCCTTAATCAAATGCACTTTGCTACCACAAACAAAACACTTCTTCTTCTTAGAAGATTTATAGCAACCAAAAGATGTCTTATTAAACACAGAATTATTCAAATAAACATCAGAAATAGAATTGTTTTGCAAATACTGAAAGGAATTGTTTTCAAAAGTAGTAAATAACAAGTCTTCAGAAGAGGCTATCTTAGAAAGAACTTCATCAGCAGCAACTTCAGAGTCCACAGATTTGTGAGATGGTTTGACCAAAATCTTTATTGAGGACTTGGGTGATTCTGACTTGGTCTTGGAATCACAGCTGGCATAACTAGAGGTCTCTGAGGCCTTGTCCCTGAAAGAACAAGAGACATTTGCATTAGAATCATCACTAGAGATACTTCTGTGGTCAGGGGAGTTAATCCTAATGCCAGTGTGTACCTGTGATTCTGGTAAGTCTAACTTATGGGATATAGGCTTAGGGGTTCCTAAGGTTGTAGGAGAGTCAGAGTGATTAGTTTTACATGTAAGCTTTGGCAAGTCTTCATACTTTTTGCCAAACAAATGGTGTGAACCATCAAAGTAAGAGGTTTTAGTGGTAGGCATGAATACACCTCTAATAGGTCCTGGTACAGCATGCATCTCACCTTCCTTTAAATATTTTACAGGTACAGAGTAATTATTACTTTTCTTATTTAAGTAGTGGTTTGCTTCTGGACCAACATATTTCTTAAACCCTAGACCAATCTCAGATGTTACAGACTTACTTCCATAGAGCAAACTAGATAATTTATTACCTGAAACTAGCCACTCTTTATGCCTAGCTACTTCCTTATCTAACTTATCTTGCAAAACATCTTTCTCAGACTCAATTCTAGCTTTTTCTTTTTCAGTAAACTTTAATTCATTGTTAGTAATCTCTAAATCTCTATTTAAAATTCTTATCTTTTCCTCATAGGCCAATTGATTTTGTTGATACCACACCTTCTGTTGTTCTAAAGTTTTAACAGCTTCTTTGTAGGTTTGAGCTTCAATAAAGCTAGTATTATATTTTGGTTTCATATCATCATAAGCTTCTTTAAGAGTTTCATATTTGATATCACAACCAAAAACACAAGTAGATACCTGTGGAGATATTCCCATGAAAGCAAAGTCAGCATCACAACTAGCCATGCAGGAGATTTGAGGAGAACTGCTTGTTGCACCTTCAGATTCATGGTCATTCCAGTCAACACAAGCATCCACAGTGGTCACCAAAGCTTTTGATTCTTCAGCCTCCACCTCCTTTTTCTTGTATGCTGAATACCTAGTACTATCTTCACCCTTCTTGGTCTGGAACTCTCTTGCAAAATGGCCAACTTCTCCACATGCATAGCACTTCACTTTTCTTCTGTCAAATCGAGCTGCATCTTTTCCGTTAACATTGAGCTTTCTCCCAACCTTTTGCTCAAATCTTCTGACTTTGAGTGATAGCATTGCCATTTGCCACTTTAAGTCCAACTCTTCCAAGGATAAGTTCCTCAACCTGTTCAAAATCTTCATATGCTAATTGTTGCTGCTTATCAACTTCAGCAACAAATGAATGAAGTACATCTTCCATTACATTGCTAATCTTTGGATGAGTCACTGGATTAGCATTTGAAAAAGACAATGTGGTAATGGGAAGACTTTGACTTGGAGTGGATGGACTTGAGTAAGAATGTGGCATGTAGTTTGAGTTAGAGCTGATGAATGCAGAGTGTGAAGGAGATGCTGCATATGAAGAATGTCCCTTGATGTCGCCTTCCAAAGCTCTGAGTTTGTTATACAAGTCATCAAATGAGAGATAATCTAAGCCTCCTTTGGTTTTCAAGGATATGCTAACCTGAGACCTTGAGGGAGGTAAGGCTCTTAGAAACCTGGAATTCACCTCCTCATTGTCAGGTCTGGCTAGAAGCTGATTCAATTGACTTAGTATCTTCTGAAACCTATCATAACCTTTGTGGAGACCCTCTTCTTCAGTTATTCTGAATTCTTGAAATTCTTGTTTCAACATACTCTTTCTCATCCTTTTAGATTCTTCATTGCCCCCGAATCTAGTTTTTATAGTCCTCCAGATTTCTCTAGCATCAGTCATGGAATGAAAATCTCCCATGTCGTCATTAGGGATTGCGTGAAGCAAGATAGTTCTTGCTTTGTTCTCCCTTTGTACATCAAGGATCTCTTCAGCAGAAACTGGTTCCACAGTCTTATAGTTACCTTCAGAATCTTTAACTTGCTTTTTAGGATGGCAGCCATTGAGAATCACATTCCAGAGATTAAAGTCGACACTTGCAATCCAGTTTTGCATCTTCATAGCCCAAATCTCATACTTGTCCTTCTTGAGATAGGGTAGCTTGGCGTTGCTGTTTGAGAAAGCAACCTGTTGTAGTTGCTGAGTGAGAGAGTTGGTTTCTGTGAGAGTAACATCGGTGGATGAAGATGGTTTGTCTCCCATTGGTTCTAAGTGAAAAGATATTTGAGTGTGGTTAGATTACAGAGAGTATATCGTGGCTCTGATACCACTTGTAGGATCTAAACCTTGATAGATCTTGAGCCAATAGATCCTTAGCCTACTAATGTAATCACTAGTAAGACTAAATAGATAATCTCTGTGAGCTTATAGTTATTGCGGAATATAAAAACAAATTGTATACTAAACTTTGATCCTCTATGGATCGATATTATTCACTAATAATGTTTTTGAAACTCGTACATAATACAATAGCCTTGGGTTCCTTATATACTAGTGGAAACCCTAAATTCTTCTATAAGAAACGTATAACCATAATACTCTAAAAGATATTCTACAAATCTTATCTATAAATAACTAACTTCTATCCACGAATTAACAATATCCGCAGTATCACTATTCTTCAGCAGGTACTATACTTTAGCAGAAACCAGTATGTGCTTCGACAGAAACCTGTTAGCAAAAACGTCAGCAGTATCTAAATACTAACTTCACTAATTCCTTACAACAACCACAAACAATGAGGCAGAATATGAGGCCCTACTTGTTGGACTACGCATTGCAACTCAAATGGGTGTACGTAACCTAGAGGCAAATGTAGATTCCAGGCTAGCGGCCAACCACGTACTAGGTGAATATGAAGCCAAGGATGAACACATGGTCCAATACCTCGAAAAAACCAAGTCTCTAATTTAGAATTTTGATAGATTTACCATCAAACAAATCCCTAGAGGAGAAAACAGGAAAGCTGACGCGCTTAGCAAGATCGCATCTACAAGCTTTGCGCACCTATCAAAACAGGTATTGGTGGAAACTCTAAACAACAAATCAATCTCGGAGATGGAAATATCTACGGTGATAGAGGAATAGGATCCTACGTGGATGACACCTATCATTGAATTTATAAGCAAAGGAATCTTACCACAAGATCAGAAGGACGCTCGTAGGGTACGGCGCACAGCGCAGAGATTTCAACTCCGAGATGGCGTCCTACATCGACGTTCATTCCTACAACCATGGCTCCGGTGCGTTGGACCTCTTCAGGCAGATTACGTACTCCGAGAGATTCACGCTGGCTCATGCAGTATGCACTCAGGAGCACGGTCTGTAGTGGCGCGCGCCCTGCGGTCAGGATACTATTGGCCCACTATGCACCGCGACGCACCGGATATGATAAAAAAATGCAGCGATTGCCAAGTCCACAGGCCAATTCCGCGCCGACCACAACAAGAGCTAACCCCCATCACCTCACCATGGCCATTCTATAAATGGGGCATTGACATTGCAGGCCCTTTTCCGATTGCAGCGGGAGGGCTAAAATTCCTCATCGTAGCTATAGATTATTTTACTAAGTGGATTGAGGCAAAAGCAGTGGCAAGCATCACGAGCAACCAAGTCAAACGCTTCGTATGGGACAACATTGTGTGTCGCTTTGGACTACCTGGAGAGATTATTTCGGACAACGGAAAACAATTATGTGACAACCCGTTCAAAGACTGGTGCGCGCAATTAAACATTACACAACACTTTGCTTCAGTTAAGCACCCACAAACCAATGGCTTGGTTGAACGCGCGAATCGCAGTCTGGGCGAAGGAATAAAAGCACTCCTTGACAGGCATAAAGGAAGGTGGGTGGATGAATTATCACATGTTTTATGGGCGCACCGCACGACAATTAAAACCAGTACTGGAGACACACCATTCTCTCTTGTCTATGGGACAGAGCCTGTCATACCAGCCGAGATTGGAATGCCAACTATCCGTACGGCGGAAATAAATGTCACAACAAATGACGATGAGCGGCGCATAGACTTGGATCTCTTGGAAGAAAGACGCGAACGCGCAACTATACGTGAAGCAAAAGCTAAATCAAAGATGAAGAAGTATTACGATGCAAAAGTCAAACACACTTCATTCAGGCTTGGAGACTTTGTATACCGTGCCAATGTTGCAAGCCACGCAGAAGACACAGGCAAGCTTGGACCCAAATGGGAAGGACCCTATGAGGTCACAAATGCACTAGGCAATGGTGCATACAAGTTGCGCGACATGGAAGGCCATGAGCTGGCATGCACTTGGAATATCTGCAATCTCAAGAGATGCTATCTTTAGGAAAGGCTACTGCCCACACACAGACAACCTTGTACTTTAGTACATGCCTAATAAATGTCTGTATTTGAATTTTCTTTTCTTTTAGGAATTGTCTTTTATCTTAAAAAACTTGCAAGTATTAATAAAATGTTGTGGTTTCTAGCTAACCCCATAACACATTTAACTTTATTGCTTACATTTTTCCTTATGTCTCAATATTGTTATTTTATATTTTGCCTACATGGCGTGCATGCACTTATTAAGACCTACGATGGCAGAAAGGATGAGTAAACCTACTAACTAAGTCGTTGAGTAAGAGGGTTGCAAACCCATCAACACTGGATCACGCATCCTTGCTAAGCGCCTTACTTTTAAGACGTTGAAGTAAGTTTAAATGCGCATTCCACGAATGATGCGCAACATCACGTACACTGTATATGCTTAGTAATTTACGAGCCAAGACTCTTGGTCATTTGATATAGTATTTGCAACACAATGCAAGTCTATCTTTACACTTGTGATTTTTTAAGTTATGTGCTTAATACAAGTCATTTTTTGTATGCCTCGGTTTCAATTTGACTCTTGGATACTCTTTTACACAAAAGAAAACACTCTAAGTACAAATAATACAAACAAGGCATACAAAAAAGGTAAATATTATTATAAGAACCATGAGTTTAGACAAACTACATCCACAAAAATCCATACATGTCTAAATGCTATGAGTACGCCTATGACTTGAGCTACTAGCTGTAGACGCCAACTCCCTAGCCTTACTCAGCCTTTTTTAAAAGGCTGCTATCCTCCTGAGACACCGTTGGTACGCTAACGGGAATCCCATCAGACCTGGGGAGATGGGCTGCGCCAACACCGCAAAGAATGGCCTTCCCCTTCACACCCTTCTTACGTGCAGCTCTTGTCTCATGCGCCTCTAAGCATTTCTTCAAAGAAATCTCCTTCTTAAGAGCAAAGGGATTGAGTATGTGGCGGGGGCGAACAAAGACAGGCACCTTCAGCTGCGACTCGTCTGGCTTCAGGAAGAAGTCAGGGTGCGCCTCCGCATCTTCAGCTATATGTCTGGCCAGAGTCAGGCCCTGCATGATCACACTGATAGGATAATCCTGATCACGCTCCAAGTGGGCGATATGAGGAAATTCGAAGACTTTCATATTCTCCATGGCCTGCACTAGCTCGTCAAAAGCATCCGCCTTATACCCAGGCACTTCTGCAAGCGGTATAGTCAGTATCTTGCCCTCATGAAGCTCCTACACAGCCTGGGCCTTGCCACGTACCATGGCGCACTCCACGACCTTCCCAAAGGCCTCTACAACCTCCTAGGACTCCAGCGTGCCCATGGCAGCCAAGCGCAAACCATGGCTGATCAACCACCTGCACATACAACAACGCATGTGTTAGAAGATAGAGAGCATTAAGGTACATAGTGGTAAACAGAGAATCCAAAGGAAGATACATACCTGCGCTCAGCAATAGTAGACATAAGATGAGGATATAACTCCTCATCGTACTCTATACTCAGCTTACGCAACTTGCCCTCCTGTACCTTCAGAGCATCCTCCACACACACGCGCAGTTCATCAAGATGGGCGAAGTGCTCGGTTTTCTTTTCTTGCAGGTACTTTAAACCCCAAGAGAAGTTAGCCCTATACTGATCAATCTCAGCGCGCTCTCGCTTTACCTCAGCCATCAAAGAGAGCTTCTCATCTGCGAGCCTCCTAGCATATGCAGATGTGGACTCTACATCTGCTCGCGCATCAGCCAACTGCGCCCTAAGCAAAGCAATCTCCTCATCCTTCTGAGCGAGACTGCTACCATCACCAACATACCGCGCCTTCAGCTGAGTAACCAACTCAGCTTGACGCTCAGCAGTAGCGCCCAGCTCTTCCATCAGCTGCTGTGCAGACATCTCTTCATTCATCCTCACCAGCTCCTCCACATGAGCACGAGCCGCTTGGGGTGACACTGACCTCTCCACAGACGCTGCATCACCCCCTGCAGCATTGTCACTACACGCAAACATAAAAAAGTCAAGGAATGGCACTGCGTAAAATACGTATAAATATAAATACTCAACTTACTTACGTAGGGGGAGAAGTCTCAGCATTCTCCTGCGCAGCAACAGACAATGACGTCTCCTCATCTGTGGACTCATCCACAATGATGGTATGACGTATGCGCTTGGAGGTACCCTCCCCACAGCAGCTTTGCGCTTCGAACCTTGGCGCTCCTCTTCAGAGTCAGTGTCCACTTTGAGGATCCCAGCACTAGTGGACGACTCAGTGCGCGCAAGCTCAGGCGCCACCACTCCCTGCGCAGGCACAGTCTGCACTGGTGTCGCATTCACAATAGGCTGTGATGCGTCAGAAGACTCTTCTCGTGCAAGCTCCAGAAGGCGCCCAGCGGTAGCCTCCAAAATGGGCACTTCACCTTCCCTCAGAGGGCGCACGCCCACAGTCACATGTGTAGGCTTTGTTAACTTTACCACGGCAAATAGATCCATCTCTGCGCAACACATGGACGAACAAGAAAAGAGCAAGTTAGTGGATAAAATCAATATATACAAGGAAGCTTACATTATAAACGCGAGGATAAGAAAGGACAAGAACCCACCCCGGCCGCTTCCATCCAAAAATGTTGGCACTTCATCACTTCCCTGAAGTAGTTGCGGCTCATTCCCATGTGCACCAAGAACTCCTCAGGATAGGAGTTGATTGGGATGCGGTTCTCATTAATGATCTCCGCATCCTCCACGTTGTACGTACCGGGATCTGGGCGTTCATCCTTTGGAAGCCCCCTTGAGTATAAAACTCAAAGAGCGTGGTGAATACCTTATCATCTATCCAGAAAAACTTCTCCCTCCAACCCCTTAGGGCGTCTACCTTTTCAGTATAACACTGATAGCGCCCTGGGCGCTTGGAAAACGTTACCCACCCGTTCGACCACGACGTGTGGTAAAACGCGCGGAAGAGGTTGATAGTAGGCCTCACTGCGAGTAAACGACAGTTTATCTCAAAATTCGTTATTTTTGCCGCACCTATACAGTGCAGCTGCGAAATATGGAGGCGATAAAAATTGAGCACGTCACTCAAAAATAGGGATATAGGCATGCGTTGGTTTGCGAACTCAAAAAAGCGCATGTATACCCCTATTTTCCCCTCAGGGAAGTCCGCGATACATGCGTCCGCATCCGGCACTTCCGGATGCACCGCAAGCAGAATGAAGTAGTTAGAAGTGAACTGACGTAGTTCATCCTCGTCCATCTCGGAATGGAACTCTTCTAACTGACGGACCATTTTTACTAAAATACGCACGCGTAATTACCTCTTGACGATATTAGTTTTCTTGAAGAAGGAATTTTAAATAGAGGAAATGGCGTTTTTTCACTGTGGTTATAACAGTGAAACGGGGAGCCCCTTATATAGGGTTTTCCCCTTGCTTTGTATGGAGGACACGTGGATCCTACTATCTCCATCGTGTGGCTAGAATACCATGAGCTACAAGCACTTTTTCACATTTACCGAAGGACACGTGGACAACCTCTCCATTTACCGAGGTATTTTTGAGATATTTTGGGACTAGATACATAGTCCTAACTTTTGGCGGTGGGTATATTGAATTTTTCCCGCCACGCTTACCGCTGATATTATTAGTCTAGTATACGCGGTTACAACCCGCGCACACTAGACTGGGGGGGCATGATGACGTATAGTCCATATTCGGGTCACGCACCCAAATGATAAACATTACTAATGCCCAAGCTCACCACGAGTGGGCCATCACAATAATGATTTGTGCCAGCATGCTAACGGTTTGGGCTCACGAAAGCCCAAACCAAAGTTATTTATGGTTTGGATATAGATATCTCCTATTTAAGGGATATATATCAAACCGGATATATATCGAAGAGTAAGGAGCACGTATCTAATAAGGATTATAAACAATATCATAACTCTCGTTAAATGTACGATTTACAACCCTAACTTTTCTACATAACCCTAAAATCGATTACTTACTCTCACGCCGGAGGATAATCGTGGGAGACAATCCCACGATAAGCCTAACGGTGTTTGTTTGCTTTCTTAGTGCGCAGGTCCCAAGCATTAAGATCTGATTGGTACGAGGACAGGAACCCAAACAAGGAACGCCCAACTTTTGTATCAATAGTGAACATTTTATTAACTATCCAATAAAAGTTCCTTTATGTTTATTTATTTATTAAATGACTGAACATAAATAATAGTTTACGTCCGTTTAGTTAAAGAACGAACATGGACAAGAGTCTTGTCCGTTCATTTATGTTCGTGAATGTTCAATTATGCGTTTGTTAACGTGCATTTATGTTCATTTATTTTTTTAAGTTCGTATCTTTTTATTATATACTTTTATAGTTGGTTTACTTCAACAAAACTTCTCTTATAAAACATAAGACTATGTACATTTTTGTAAATTTTATGATTAACTTTTTAGATTCATTTAGGTTTCGTTCATTAATGTTCATTTAGTTTCTTAATGAACAGACATAAACAGATATTAACAACCGTATTTCTTAACAAACGAAAATGAACAACAAAATTCATCCGTTTAATTGACCGTACCCGTTTATTTGACTGGTTCAAAGTAAGCGAACGAACATGAATAAGGTTATGTCCGTGTTCCTTCGGTTCGTTTACAGCCCTAGCTAGGGTGTAGGTTTACAAATTGCGCTCGTCGGTTTAGAGACACCGATGGCACAACCTCGTCAGTGGTGCGTCGGTTAGGGGTTCTTCATTTTGGCGACGAACAAGGGACGAGGTTGTGCGGGGCCCATTTGTGTTGTGCGTGACTGTTTTGTGTGTGTGTGTGTGATTTGTGCGGTATGTTTGTGTAGTAACGCTGACAGAGACACACCCATTGACACAGGTGTGTCAGTTTGGGAAGTGATGATGTGGCGTTCAGATATCCTCACACAGAAAGATTCACGCCATGGTTGGTAGTGGTCTAATAGGTCTTTTCGACTTATGAAATAGAATTTATGCAAGAAAGGTTCTCGCTTCTAATAAACTGAAAGGGTCCGTTTTGGTAACTTTGCAATATTTCTTTTTTCCTTTTCCGTGTTTAACGAATCATAGCTTGTTGTTACGAAATGATATGACCTAATGACGTTAAACAAGCACAGGTTGTACACGTGACTCCATTATACAGATTTTGGAGGGGAAGTAAGTTAGTAGATATTTTAGTTGTAATAATCTTCCCTAAAATACTTCATTTTTGTGTTTTTTTTTTTTGGTGCAAAGTTGAATCTTATATTAAACTCCAAAAATTGTACATCATAAGAATATTACCAAAGGTTTTGGACAACACCTCAAACCTTTTACATACCGAAACCATACTAACCAAAACAAGAGCAATACACCTTAATTATAACTATCCATTATCAGACAACACATCAATGATGTCTAATAGACCTAGTATCATAACAGACCAACAATAGAACTTTTCTACATTGCCATCCATACATCATTTTTGTATCAAAACAAGAGCAATACACCTTATACTTCATTTTTGTGTTCATTTGTAATGAATATGAAAACATGTTTCTTTCTCCGTAGTCTCTCTTTAACACAAAGAATTACGCTTGGTAGCTCGTACATCCAAAGTACCAGCGATAATTCTTGTTTTACTTTCACAAAGAATTATAGAATTTGGATTTTGGTCTACGGTTCTTAATTAACTTTGAATCCTGGTTCGGATCATATATTACAAAACATGTCAATTAATCTTTTGCATCTTATCCAATCGATCAGCAGTTCTTATGACACTAGAGAATGTTCAAGCTAAGTAGACATGTAAAAGATTTTATTCTGTCCGTTTTTTTTATTTTATTTTTATTTATTTATTTATTTTTTTAACACTAAATTATTCCTAGAATTAATTTGAGCAAACCATTTAATATTTAAAACCTTTAGTGACGGATGGAATGGACTTTTAGCAACGACTTATGTCGTCAATAAAAGTTGTAATTCTTGTAGTGTATAGATGAATCATGAAAGATTCCTAATAAAACATTGCATGCGCAGCCAGCAAAGAACATAAACCTTCACAAGGTAACTGGTTTGCATTAATTGATATCGATGCAACATACAGCTACAGACGTCTTATGCAAGTATATCGATTTGATCGTTAACGTGGACCTGGCTACTTATAACCAATGCATGCTATTAAGTATTAACTATTAAGTCTGTTGAGATCACATAATTCACAATCTTTCTCGTGCTATCATTTTTCTATATAGAAACCAATATTAGAGAGCTTTTAACATTATAGCATTTGACACCTATTTCTTGTTGTAATGCATGTGGGAAAAGCAATACTCAAAGTCTCAAATACATAATGGACTGTGTTTCCAACCTCAAGATTTACAATTTCTATATATATGCACAATATGAAGAATGTATTAACTAACAGGCACTTACTTTTCAGACCATATAAGAAAGAAGAGAAGACCTCGCGTGATAAAGAAGAGACTGTCAAGGTAATTATCCAAGGCGTGACTGCCAGATAAACCAAACAACGTGTTGTTTTCCATACTGTTAGAACCACTTCTTTATATTCAAATGACAATCTTTCATCTACATCTACTTGTCTTAAAAAGAAAAAAGATTTGGCCTAACATGAGCAAGAAGAGCCTGTCAAAGAAGCCAAGGAGTGACTGCCTAATGAACCAATTCACACGGTGTTACTTTCCAACACCTTAATTTGGGATAAAGGCAAGTCATCCCTGGCTACGAAACAAGAGTGCTCTTCTCTTCATGTAAGAACCTCTCTTTGTATCATATTATCGGTTGACATGAATTACTTGTTTTTGGTAAATCTGTATATTTATAACGTGTGATAATTGCGGGCCAATAGAACCACACGATTCTTATTCTTTCTTATCTTTCCATTTTTTGCCATATACACCATATTTTTGGAAGAATATATCATTTGAACCTGATTCTGTATACCTATAAAGAAAAGAGAACTAAACATGGAGTGAAGGAAAGGAAATAATGCTCTTCAATCAATGGCTGAAGATTTTGCATGGGAGTTGACTCCTATTATCTGATGCCACAACCCCCCTCGGTCCCTTATATATAAATTCTGTCCTTGACTGTGATATTTCCTCTTGCCTTCTATTAATTTGGAGTTTAACTTTATAGTTTGGGAATTTACTAGTGCTCATAACTTTAGAAATTTAAAAACTGCATTGGAAAAAAATATAGCAAAAGCTTCATCCTCTTAGATGTAACCAATATATGAGGTCTTTTTCTAGAATTTGTTCTATGTTGTCCTGTGGGAAAGAACTCAGTAATTAAGATCTGTGTGCTAGTTAATAGTAGAACTTTATGCAATTCTCGTGAATGTTTCATATTGTGTCAGTTTCTTCGTCTCCCTTGAGTTGATGCTAAACATTAGTATCCTTTTATAAGAATGCTAAAAAGCCACAGACGAGCCACTGAAACAAAACTGGTGCCCTTCACTTCATGTAAAAAAAAAAAAAAAAAATGCTCTTCTTTTTATCTAACTAGTTTGTTATCAGGAGCTTGTTTTTCAGTTTGTTAACACTTGAAAGTTAAGTTTATGTATCTAACCCATGTAAAATTAACTAACATGAGAAAGAAGATATGGCCTAACATGAGGAAGAAAAGCCTAGTAGTGCAGCTTCATGAACCTACCAAGGTACTAATTGTCCGTACACCATAAGGTTTGATGAGGCAAGTCATTTTTACTACTAAACATCAGTATTCTCTTCATGGAAAAACCTCTCTTCGTACTCATATCAGCTTTTACGTGCATTAATTATTTGTTTAAGTAAAATTGCCTATTTACTCGTACCAACCATTTCATTAGTCAATGAAATTCACAAGAAACTTTTCTTTGTTGTCTTTTCACTTGTCTGACTTTCTACGATATATGCCTCTTTTAGCCTTTTTAAGAGAATATGCTCTCTTGCTAAACCACATGAACCTGATTCTATATATCTATAAAACATGGAGTAAAAGGAATTGTGTTCCTCCATCAGTCAATCAGTGGCCAAAATCTTGCTTGAGAGTTGACATCCATTATTTGATATTTTGATACCTCCTTGAAAGGTTATCGGAGATATAACAAGTCCATTCAGTTGATCATTGACTTGTGACAAGGACTAGGATTTTCTTTTCCTTTTCACTGATAGCTTTCAGATAAGTGAGGGATGCTGCTAACTTTAAAGTTTGTAGTTTGTTTTACAACTGATGATGTTAAAATATCAGTTTGTTAAAGAATGATTTTGTATCCGGGAAATAATTTTTATAGTAGGTAATTAAGTTTGTTATATCCCTATATAGCGCCTGACAAACTGCAAATTAAACGGGTATACTAATTGACATATTTAAAGTATTTTAGTTCATATTGTCCATCTAATTAATCCTGTTAATTAGTCCTTTGTAACGCTTGAGTGATTGCTTATATTCTGATGAGACATTAATGCCCAACTTTATTCAATGTATTCAAAGTTTGACATATTAAAAGTTTGACTATCAATTGGACGAATCATGTTCTATGAGTTGCTTACAACTTAACTTTGAGCATGTTTAAAACACACATGGATTAAAACATCAGTACTTTAATATCCTTAACATCTACCTCATGATGAGTCCTGATAGAAGCCTATAGGTGTTTATGGACTTTTGTGTTGAATTAAAGTTCAGCAATCAATTAAGCATTAAGTACTTCTATCTATTTATTTCTTTGAGGGTCCAATTTTTTCCTTCATATTTCTTGAATAAATGCCAAATCATTCTAGTCCTGTATCAAGTCTGAATTAATAGTGTTGCTAGTGCAGCCTGATTATATGCAAGAAAATGGGCATACTTTGGTGCATCCATTGCACTATCTATCTATATGTGGTTTCATTTTCAATCAAAATCTGTTAACTATGGTATCAAAGAGTATGTGTATGAATCCTCCCTTCAGCTTCCACGTACTCTGCCCATGCCTCACCAACACCACTCTTTTCGCAACCTTCACACCTGGTAATTTAACTGCACCACCAACCTCCCCCCTGACTTTCCAATCATCATCCTCTTTTGACGATGATGAAGTGTTGAGTTCTTTTAGGTTTGAGGTTGACTATGATCGAACTGTGAATGAAGTGACTTTGATTGCTCTGAATGTGTGGAAGAGTAGGTTAAGGTTGTTACGGTGGTTTTGGAGGAGTTGATTGCCGCTGGTGAGAGGGAGTCAGGCGGAAAGCATTGTTGTTTTTGGCGGTTAATAAACGGACATAAAGAATTGTATGGTGACCGACTGACCGCTTCTTCCTTATCATTGTGATGCTTAGAAAGGTACCTATCAAAATTATCAGTATTTTCATAGGTGTGTACGATTTTTTTCATGTACCAAAAAAATAAATAAATAAGAAAGAAGTGCAACTTCATAATAAATATCTAGCAATTATACTTATTGGTAAGTCTAAATGCAAAACAATATAATTTGTTTTAGCTAAGATGGAAATGAATCAAACGGGTCAAAATTGGTCAAAGTTCATTCAAAATGTATAAAACCTTGTAATCATTTTAGTAAAAATATTGATTATTATTATTGTAACATATAATTGTTCAAAAAAGAGAGAAAGGAAATGTACCCATTGCTGCAGCAACAAGAGCTTGATTAACGGCATTATGAGCAACCACAAGAACCGACCTACTGTCGTGAACTAAGATCTTCTGCCAGCAGCTACTAGCACGATCCCACATTTCCCTCACTGGATAATGACCATCGATATTAAAATTTGGAGCATCTTTTTGCCACATGCCAAAGGCCTCACCAAACATTGCTATGCCTTCATGCTTTAGGAGACCCTAAAGTACATAACAGACCTCTATGACACTCGCTTACAGATTAACCATAACTTTGACAAATATAGCATCTTCAAAGAAAGATACTCATGAGAACTTAAACTAACTTGAAAAGAGTATATATCAATTTCCCTCAAGTCAGAATCTGTAAGGATCTCCTCTTTGCGAGAATTCCATATGACGTCGGCAGTTCTTTTCGATCTTTTCAAGGGACTGCAAGCACATAATGTTAATTTCATAAATGTGCATTAACTTAAAGTGATACATAGTATTATCACCATTTAAGATTGAAAGACATCTGGGCCTTGGGAAACGAGTTTAAGATATCATATACATACTAACTTGGAAAGTTAGAAATTTATAGTACTTTAAAGTTTAAATTACCAAATGGGTTCACGTTACCGGGTGTTTGGCATTACATTTTGAAATCATCCTATTGTTGCACTTTCAAGACACATATACTGAGTCATAGTGTTTGGGTATATTGAAACTAGTTCTAGTTATCTAATCTTTGGGTTTAGATAACGAGTTTAGACTGACGTTTGTCGGGATGACTTATTAAAACTACTTATTGCATTCATGGAAGATACTCATGTATCATGTTATCATTTGTTAGTGATATATGTAGTGAACATGCAGTTTGAAGTAATTAATATTGAAAAGCGATAAGAAGATAAGCCATTTCAATGGGGGTTAAAGGCGGCATTTCTCTAAGAAAACACAGAATAAGCATGTATCTTTACACTGGTTTACCAAACGCTATTTTGTGATTATCTTTGTGATGAAAATGCAATAACAAGATAATCTCCCCAAAATTTAAACCCAAACGCCCTACTAACTTCTTTTTGGTAAACATAGTTTCCGACCTTTTGGCGGACTAATCCACGGGTTTGACACTGACTCAAACCCTCTCATTTTTTGAAACGCTAGTGTAGCCACTTCAGAGTTGTTCACACCTAGCAAGCGGAAATTGAACTTCAAACAAAACTGATTCCACTTATTTGATTAAGTGCCATTTTTTAATCTATTTTATTCCCAAGCTGATTATCACAACTAAATTCAGTGCCGTAGTTAAGCGAACGGAGGCCCTGTGCAAAAGCTTATACAATAACTAAATACGATGGTAAAAATTATATTATACCAACTATGGAAACCAAAATTATAGTGTTTCGATGATCTATCTTAAGTATTAACAAATATTTACACATAAGGTTGTACAACGGTAACAATTTTTGTTAAAAATGAATTTTGAGGCCGAAAATATATAATGGGGTATATATTTTGAGGCCCTTACAAATTTGAGGCCATGTGCGGTAGCACACCTTTTTATACGGCTGGGACTAAATCATACCCAAAAACCATTTCTACCAACATGCCGATACACATAATGCCTAACAATTTTAGTCTATCATATATATTCAATAAAACCAGTAGTTAGACATTTCAGGATTCCACTACAATGCCTAATAATTTTATTAGTCTATCAAAAGAAACAAATATCAAAAGAATCATCGATAAGCATCTGCCTCGAAGTCTCGGCCTGCGCCTCGCCTATGTTAGTAAGAATGGAGAAATCAGAACTGCCTTGAATCCTCCCTTCAGCATTCCACGTACTCTGCCCATGCCTCACCAACACCACCCTTTTCGCAGCTTTCAACGGAGGAAACGACACCGTTCCACCAACTTTGAAACTCAATTTCTGATCATCTTTCACCTCAGATGATGATGAAGTGTTGTTGAGTTCTGTTAGGCTTGATGAGGATGATGATCGTACTGTGAAGGAAGTGATTCTGATTGGTTTTGAAGTGTCGAAGAGAGTGTTACGGTTGCGGTGGTTTTGGAGGAGGAGGTGGTTGCCGCCGGCGAGAGGGAGTCCGGCGGAGAGCATGGTTGTTGTTTTTGGCGGTTAAAAAACAGAAATAAGAAATGTATGGTGACCGTTGGTTTGGTTGGTTCTAATTCTTTTTATCAACATTGTTATTTTCATAGGTGCACGACTTTCTTTTATTATTATTATTATTATTATTATTATTATTATTATTATTATTATTTATAATTTGTGTATAAACAAAAAATAAAAACATTTTCCAATATTATTTATGTTGTGAAATACTAATTCCTAAGGTGTTTTATTTATAAGAAATTTGTCTTCACCGAGTTTAATATTATTTAGACGTTTATGCGCTTGATCACATCCTCACAATGGGATTCATACACCATTTCAATCATGAAGATATCGATCCTTTTGCTCTATTTGATACCCAAAAAAAAAAAAAAAAAAAAAACTAACTTGAACTTCATTACAAATGGTTGTTAAATTGGATATTTTGTTTTCAAGCACTCTCTTATGAATATATGATCTAACATTGACCAACACACTGCTTGCCAAAGAATCGTTTTGTTTTTTGTTAAAGTTATTTAGGCCCTGTTAATCGAGAATATTTTCAAGTGAGTCAATAATGTAAAGACCCATATTCTATCACATGAAGTTTCCCACCGTTGCATTACTTTATGACACCTTATGAAAATAATGCTCCAACTTTTCAATCTCGTTATTCAATGAGAACAAAGTATAGAGTTAAGATCAATACCAAGGTAATGAAACCAATCGAAAACCGGGACTCTTTCTTGTTGTAGACACCAAATAAAGATGCAAACTTTTCTAGGGATTGGCTTGTTCCATTTCGACTTTTGTAACACATTCGGTTGACGAAGAATTTTCATCAACTATTTCTCTAAGTCCTTTTACGGTAAAACAACCATCTTGGTCAAGTAACCACCTACAAGAATTTGAAATTAAAACATTTGGAATAAAAAATGTTATCAAGTTCGTCAATTCTGTTAGCTCACCCAACCCCTTTCTACGAGGACTCCTCACCCACCTCTAACTCCAAACCCATATTTCACCATTCCACGACCTCATCTTGCCCACCGAAACACTCTCATCTACTTCCAATTTAAATAATGTAGGAGACTTTTCCTTAAGCACGACTACATCTCATACCCAAAAGGGTCTAGCCAAAATTGAGTTTTTTTTTTTTTTTTTTTTTTTTTATTATTATTATTATTATTTTTAAGAACGGTACCACACTTGAAATCCGACCCCCTGAGTTAAACCATCCAAAGGGTAGGCCCCGGGGACTGAACTACTAGTAGAGACCAGTGAACGGAAACCCCTAGAACTCATGGTTTCACATCAAGAGGAAAATCCGGATTTTCTTTGTCACATGTGAGACTCGAATCCGAGTAAAACCCCTCCCCAAGCTCCAGATGAAACTTAGGTGGCCAACTGAGCTAAGTCAGTTGGTTCAAAAATTGAGTACTTAAACAATTCCCGTTTTTTTCATGAAAGACGAGTAAAAACTAACGCTTGAAGCTTTAATATCACTTCCGCCCATCACTGTCTCACTCCATTTCCCGCTTCCACAACGATTATCACTGTCTACATCCTTCAAACTCCCATCATCACCATATATACTTTTAATGATTCTATCTAAAGTCTATTTTCTTAAACTCGAAATCTCCACCACCATTTTCCAAGTAAAGCCCAATTAGAAGCTTTAAGGCAATCAATATTTAGACCTAGGGGTAGAAACTAGCCAAGCCGCTCGTGAAAATCTCGGGATCGGAGTAGCAATAAATAATAATAATAATAATAATAATAATAATAACAATAATAACAATAATAATAATAATAATAATAATAATAATAATAATAATAATAATAATAATAATAATAATAATAATAATAATAATAATAAAAGTGATGGTTTATAATAAAAAAAATAAATAATAATAATAATAATAATAATAATAATAATAATAATAATAATAATAATAATAATAGTTAAAAAAAATAGTCGCACCAAAATGTAACATACTTTCACCTTTTTAGTTTTTCCAATGGCAACTTAACCAACATAACATATTTTTTCTAAACTTTAGCCATGGCAGTCTGAGTTTGACTATTTCCCACTCTTTTTGACTTTTTTCTCTTCTAATGACTCTTGAAGTCTTGGGTAAATGAATAATAGTTGACATATGGGTTGGGTCTCGCCCTCTTTTAGTTCATATAAGCCCAATAAAATGAGTATTTTCTACCTTAACATCGATGGGCTTCTGGTGTCTAGTTTAAGATCTATTAGATTTTATGTGTAATCTGATTGTAATTTTGCCTTTGTAAACTCCAAACCAACACTTGTTTTTAACATTCATTGTTAGTTGTTACATACCGACACTGAAGTGCAAACAGAGTTGTAAAATCATTGACTCTGTAAACAGATTCATGATAAAACATTACAACAAAGAACATAAACCTTCGCCAAGGCAAGGCAACTTGTTTTCAATTATTGATATGAAACATACAAATGAAGTCTTATGCAAGAATATTAAGTAGAAACTCCATATGGGCAAAAAATTTTAACTTGTACACTTATATTGGCCGAATCTCGAAGCCAGCTATAGTTAGGCCGGACATAGTTCCTTCATAAGCTATCAACTTCAAATGCATAGGAATATAATCTTTTCGAAGATCAGAAGTTGAGTTGAATTTCCACACAATAACCTCCATCCATCCATCTTCCCTCTTCTTTGGAACCCAATGATTATCATGTATATTCCATGGGCTTGGGGTTCTAAAATAAAGGATTCCCATCTCTTTGTTTTTCCAGTGAAGTACATCTTTTACTTTCGCTGGACAATGCAACCCATGACATTTTTCTGAAAGCTTGAACACAAGGTAGCACATGTAATCTTTATCAGGTAACAACATTTGACTTTGAATCTTGCATTTGAGGCTAAATACTTGACGTGGTAAAAGCTCAATCACCTCTTGGAATCTGCATGTACAATATATTATGGAGTATGTGATTACATTTCTTTAGCATCTATATTCTCTTTTTATAACTTAGGAATGAGTTTGAAAGGTGACACATGTATTATCTAGCTATTGAGGCATTGGGGAATGGGGACATAACCATGGCATGTGGTGCATTAGTATTTTATTATGACAAGGCATTATATTATGAAATTATGCTTCAAGCTAAAGTTGCTTGATTTATGGGCATAAACCCAGTAAGTAGTTAAATAGTTAGGTTAAGTTTGTTTGTAAGAACAAACCTGGGCTCTTCTGAGGGCTTCAAATGAAAAAGCTTGACACACTTCATTTTAGAAGACTCATACAAAACTTCCTTTGCTGAAAGCATAAGACGTTTCTTTTCATTCACTTCATTTAGTGACAACGCCTGTCATCAAATGGTCGGGAGTTTTAGTTACTAAAACCACAAGGAAATATAGAATACATTAGAACTCATAAAGATCAAATTTGTTAGAAAAAGAAAAGGACCTTTTCACCCTCGTCATCATTTGCAGATATCTTGGAAATTTCTTCGTTATCAGTCGCCAGTTGTTGCACTTGAACCATGTCTGTGTTTGATTCCAAAATTTTTTGGACTTCTTCTATTTTCACACTATCTTCATTTTTCACCTGTTTAAAATTTCTAAATCCTTGTCAATAATTCATTATACATAACTTTAAAATGTTATCATAGCATTTTTGTAATATTAAAAGCAAAAGAAACTAGAAGGGGAATTATCAAACTTGCATTGTGAATGGGTCGAAACTCAATGCCTTCAACATAGATGCCATCTCTTGGGCAATAGTCTTGCAAAAAGCTCATAAGTAGAACCTTAAATTTGGTATCTTTCTTGTGATTTAAAAATCGATACAGTTCAATCATCATCCAATTTTCGTCTCTTTGTCTAGCAAAATATGCGTGATAGGTTTCATTCCCCATTCTGTATGTTAGATTAACATACAAAGATTTACTCGAAGATTTTCTTGGACCACAAAATTTGAAAACCAGATGAACGCCATAGTTGACACCCGCAGATAAGAATTGAGTTCTTGTTTTGATGTTGATCTTCAAATTCGAAATAGTATAAATCTTTGCTACTTTTGTGAACCTGCACTTTTTAAAGGATATATATTAAAATGTATGAGAAAAGTTCTTTTGTGAACTAGTTTTTTTGTACATACCAAGGGACAAATCCCCACCATCCATTTAGTTTGATCTAATGGTGAGGATTAACCTAAGATTAAACATGGAAACCTAAGTCCATGTCTTTTTCTTTCCTTTTTTTTTTTTATCTTTTTTATTATTTACTTTCTTTCTTTATTTTTTTTTTATTATTTTTTTTTTGCTCTTTTTTCCAATTAATGTTACACCTTCAATTCACGTTTTTTTTTTTTTTTTTTTTTTTTTTTTTAAATAAGTCAAGCTTTTCTTTTTTAAATAAATTCACGATTTTTTCTCATTTTATTACGTTTTCGTCTGTTTTTGTCTGTTTTCACATGATTATATACGTTTTCAGACGTTTTTGTCCGTTTTCAGACGTTTTTTTTACCGTTTTATACGTTTTCGTCCCTTTTTTTACGTTTTCGTCTGTTTCAGACGTTTTTGTTCGTTATTATACGTTTTCGTCCGTTTTTTCACGTTTTCGTCTGTTTTCAGACGTTTTTATCCGTTTTCGTCAGTTTTTATATGTTTGCAGACATTTTTGTCCATTTTCATATGTTTTCATCCGTTTTTATACGTTTTTGTCCGTTTTCATACGTTTATATACGTTTTCGTCCGTTTTTATATGTATTCATCCGTTTTTACACGATTTCATCCGTTTTTATACGTTTTCGTCCGGTTTCATATGTTTACATATGTTTCCGTCCAATTTCATACGTTTTCCTCCATTATTTTATGTTTTCGTCCGTTTTTAGACGTTTTCATCCTTTTTCCTACATATTCGTCTGTTTTCTTACATTTTCGTTCATTTTCATAGGTTTTCATCCGTTTTTCAATTTTTTT
Source organism: Artemisia argyi (assembly GCA_030686995.1). Classification (NCBI taxonomy): domain Eukaryota; kingdom Viridiplantae; phylum Streptophyta; class Magnoliopsida; order Asterales; family Asteraceae; genus Artemisia; species Artemisia argyi. The sequence continues at coordinate 44,500,234 of CM060685.1, read as the reverse complement.
TGGCCAATTTTAGACGTTTTCATACGTTTCTGAATATCACAAGTGATATTCGGTGATACTCATACGTTTTTGTCTGTTTTCATCCATTTTTTTACATTTTTGTCTGTTTTCTAACGTTTTCGTCTATTTTCATACGTTTCGGCAGTATTTATACGTTTTCAGACGTTTTCATCAATTTTTTACATTATCGTCTGTTTTCAGACGTTTTCGTCTGTTTTTATATGCTTTCATCCATTTTTATCTGTTTTCATACGTTTATAAAAAATTTCGTCCGTTTTTATGTATTTTTGTCTGTTTTCAGACGCTTTCGTCTGTTTTCATACCTTTCAGCAGTTTTTATACATTTTCGTCCGTTTTCATCAATTTTTCATACGTTTTTGTCCCTTTCCAGGCGTGTTTTTACGCTTTCATACGTATTCGATCGTTTTCATATGTTTTCGTCCGTTTTCATACGTTTTTGAATATCACAATTGATATTCTTAATATCACAAGTGATTTTCTTTGATATTCAAAATATCACTTGTGATATTAATAATATCAATTGTGATATTCAGAAACGTATGAAAACGAAAGAAAACGTATGAAAATGAACAAAAACAAAAGAAAACGTAAGAAAGTGAAAAAACGTGAATTAAAAAAATGTGAAAATCACTTATAATATTCTGAATAACACTTGTAATTTTCTGAATATCACTTTTGATATTCAGAATATCACTTGTGATTTTCACGTTACAAAACATTAGTTGAACATCACTTGTGATATTCGGAATATCACTTGTGATATTCGGAATATCACTTGTGATATTCGGAATATCACTTGTGATATTCAGAATATCACTTGTGATTTTCTGAATATCACTTGTGTTTTTCTGAATATCACAAGTGATTTTCAACTAATGTTTTGTAACATGAAAATCACAAGTGATAATCTGAATATCACAAGTGATATTCAGAAAATTACAAGGGATATTCGTGTTACAAAACGTTAGTTGAAAATCACATGTGATATTTTAGAATATCACTTGTGATTTTCATGTTACAAAATATTAGTTGAAAATCACTTGTGATATTCGGAATATCACTTGTAATATTTTAGAATATTACTTGTGATTTTCTGAATATCACTTGTGAATTTCATGTTACAGAACAATTGTTGAAAATCACTTGTGATATTCAGAATATCACTTGTGATATTCAGAATATCACTTGTGATATTCAGTGATATTCAGAGTGATATTTAAAATATCACTTTTGAAAAAACGTGAATTAAAAAAAGCGTGAAATCACTTGTAATATTCTGAATATCACTTGTGATTTATATTCAGAATATCACGTTTGATATTCAGAATATCACTTGCGATATTCTGAATATCACTTGCGATTTTCATGTCACAGAACATTTGTTGAAAATCACTTGTGATATTCAGAATATCACTTGCGATATTCAGATATCACTTGCAATATTTTGAATATCAGTTGCGATATTCTGAATATCATTTGTGATTTTCATGTTACAAAATTTTAAAAATCACTTGTGATATTCAGAATATCGCGAGTGATATTCAATATCACTCACGATATTCTGAATATCACAAGTGATATTCTGATAATCACAGTATATCACTTGTGATATTCAGAAAGGTATGAAAACGTTTGAAAACATTTAAAAACGAACTAAAGTGAATGAAAATGGACGAAAACGTATAAAAACGGACGAAAATGAATGAAAACAGATTGAAACCATATGAAAACGTATAAAAATAGACGAAAACGTATAAAAACGGACTAAAGTGAATGAAAACATTTAAAAACGAACTAAAGTGAATGAAAATGGACGAAAACGTATAAAAATAGACGAAAATGAATGAAAACAGATTGAAACCATATGAAAACGTATAAAAATAGACGAAAACGTATAAAAATGGACGAAAACGTATGAAAACAGATGAAAACATATGAAAACGGACGAAAACGTATGAAAATAGACAAAAACGTAAGAAAACGGACGAATATATATGAAAACGGACGAAAACGTATGAAAACGGGCGAAAATGTAAGAAAACAGACGAAAACGTATGAAAAAAATTCAAAAACAGGTGAAAACGTAAGAAAACGTATAAAAACGGACGAAAACGTATTAAAATGGACGAAACGTATGAAAACGGGTGAAAACGTAAGAAAATAGACGAAAACGTATGAAAACGAGCGAAAACGTAAAAAAATAGACAAAAACGTATGAAATCGGACGAAAATGTATGAAAACGAACGAAAACTGACGAAAACGTAAAAAACCGACGAATATGTATGAAAAACGAAAAAACGTAAAAAAAAAAATGAATTATAGAAAAAACGTGAAGTTAGAAAAAAAAAATTGAATTATAGAAAAAACGTGATGTTAGAAAAAAAAGAATAAAAAGAATAAAAAAAGAAAGAAAAGAAAAAAGGAAAAAAAATGAATAAATAAAATAGACAAAAAAGACAAGAAAAAAAACATGGACTTAGGTTGTTTTATTAAATCTTAGGTTAATCCCCACTATTAGATCAAATTAGATGGATGGTGATGATTTGTCCCTTAGTTTGTAACAAAAACTTAGTATGTAAAATAACTCACCTCTAAAATGTATATGTAGTCTCAGAGTGAAACAGCCTACACCTCTGTTAGTTTCTGCAATGTGCGAGTTTTATGCTCGAAACAGATGCAATTGTTATTTAATTTAGACCTTAAATTAGTAATACTATTGATTGTATTAATAGACCCCCAACATTATGCCAGTGGCATCTTGATTATGATATCTAGCATATTTATTTGTTCAAGCTCCTATATGTACATGCTTCGTTAATATAGTTAAAATTAATCTTTAAACCAAATTACTGTGTTTTGATACATATTGATAGTAGTGCATAACAAACAGACTTTTTCTAAGTTATCAAGCATCCCCCAATTTCAAAATTTAAATCGAAAAATGGTTGCCAGCTAACTTTAACGATAAGCTATCTTAAAAAACTAGCTAATTGCCTTTCAAAATAAAAATGTACATGTTATAGGTATGTGAAACATACAAAACTATGTAAATTGATAAAGAGACGAACCTTGAATCCTGAGTTGATCGCCACTTGTGTAACCCACTGTTTTTAAATGAAAATTTTATTGCCGATATCAGCTCACTTTTTCCCCCGTTACTTCCGAGTGAGAAGAACTGTTGTACAAATCAGACTCGATCAATTTCTTTAAAGTGTATATTTCTAAATGCATTTGTGATGCTAGACTTTATTTGTTTAAGAACAATTTGTAAACAGTATGAGTAAATAAGTTACTAGTTTATAATAGGACTAGTTATAATTTCTGCGCACGCGCGGGTTTTTTTTTTCAAAATTTTTTTTGAATCATATATTTTTATTTATTAAAAACAAATAATTTAATATTTGTTTTGTTTGATTTATGATGTTTAATTATAGTTTTTTATTATTAAAGATAATTATTGAAAAATTTTAATCTTATTGTTAATTGAATCTTATCTATATTTTTTGTATTTATCTTCTACTTGTGTTATAGATAAATATAAAATGTTACCTAATAAAAAAATAATATTTTTTTTAAAATAATATTATTACTAAATAAGGTATGATTTAGTTTTTTGAAATGGAAAAGTCGGGTTTTGTTTTATTATATAAAAAAGATTAAGATCTTTTAAAGTTTAATTTGAACATGATAAGTGACATTGATGTTTTGTTAGAAGAGAAAAAAATGAGAACCCTTTAATATGTCTTTTTTATATTAATTAAACTCAAAATCCACTCAAAATAACTTTTTAAGATGACCTATCATATATTTTAAGTAGATGACCTATCATATATGTTCAAATTAAACATTAGATAAATGAGAAAAGATACCATTCATTAAATGCTAATCTGTGTTAAAGCATAGCTAATTAGCATACATGCATGGTACCTAGCTGTACGTATTTGGTTTTACAAGGGTTAAATCCGTTTTCTAATTATCAACTCAAAATCTAGAGTTGATACTAGCCGTAGTTAATTGCAGATTTTATTACAAGAAAATGTTAAGTCTATCACACATAATGTTATTTACAAAGAGCTAAACATGCATGAAATGTACACAAAATTAAAGTAAGCCATGAGAACAAGATAGTTACCGTATTCCCATTTTTAAGTAGGACACCCTTGCACAATAACTCGTACAAACGCTTTTTGCTATACATTTTGACCTCTATTTCTTCATCGTCTTCTTCGTCTTCGTCTCTAGGTTCCCAAATTTCATGATCCTTCTGTATATGTAATATATATTAATTAAACAGCTAAAAAAACTATAGATAAATTTATTTTCATTATATTTGAATACACGCATAAAAGTATTTTACTTTAAAAAAATAGAATAGATTACAAATTTTTTGAAAAATACATCTCTAAAACTGATTTTACTTATCTTATTTCAAGAAATCTTACTTCATCAAATATAAATTCCAATAATTAAAATGCTTAATGTATTTTTTTAAAATATTTTCTATCAAGTAGCCTGTTTATGTATTGCCTGATAACATTTTCTAGTTCACTAGCAATTCCAATTCTTTACCAAATACATAATCAGAGTTTAGATACAAATGCACAAAAAGGAAATCCATAAGCCGTTAAACCCCTTTATGCTATACAAATCTAACCTCGATTTTTGATGATTCAAGTATTTCTTGGTAGTCTCTGGGTAGTTTTGGTTCCCAAATTTGATGATCCTCCTGTATAAAAATTAAACAATAAAAAATTATAGTATTAATAAACCTATATGTCTTAAATGCATGGAAATATCTCTACAAGAAACAACCTCTTTAGTGACTAACCAACCAAAAATTGGCATTTTAAAAACGAATCTCTCAAAATTGATGCATGAATTATCGTTTCAAAAAGTGCTTGTTTCACCTAAATATACTTTCCATGAAATAAAAGGTTTAATATATTTATTTAAGAATTTCTATCATGTATTTTGTTTATCTATGACGTGATAACATTTTATTTACCGGCAATTCCAATTCTTTATCAAATACATATAAGTTTAAAAACACGTGCCTGGGCTTCTAATGCCTTCTCGAGTCTTGCAATCACGCGCCAATCATCCTTATCTTCGGCGCAATATAAGGCAACTTTAAAAAATATATTGCAAGATTTTGCACTAATTTGTTCCTTTATACCGTCAAACGCCACCTTATTTATAAAATCTTCTATAGAGGCACACGTGGCAAACTTATCTTTATAAAAGCTCCACGGTTCCAAATCCTTCGCAAATCTCCCACAAAACATCTCTAATAAAATCCTACTGAACGAATACCAATCTGACTCTTTTTCTACGTAAACCTTCCGCGTTGGGTCCATGAATCCCAATGAGCCATAATCATCACCATCATGTTTCCATTTCTCACGTTTCCATTCACTTGAAGCCAACTCCAAATTAGAAATTTTAGCGTTCCATTCAGCATCAAGTAGAATGCTACCACTTTTGATGTCACTGTGTATCATCTCATTAATTCTGTTTTCTGTTACACCACCATTGTGAAGAAAAGCTAATCCACTTGCAACGTCAATGCATATCTTTATGCGTTGCATCCAAGTGAGAAGAGCATCTTGCACATACTTATTGAGCCTTCTGTTCGGCGCATGCTGGTAACATATTATCCTTTCACCCATTTCGTCACAGTAGCCAACAAGAGCAACGATATTTTTGTGCTTAAACTCAAAAAGAACTTTAATCTCCGTCAAAAATCGGTTACGTCCTTCATCAGACTTGTTATCAAACCGCTTTACAACAACAGTGGTGTGTTCATTAGCATTAGAAAGTGGAATTTGTCCTTCGTATTGCTGCCAGTATCTTCCTTCTTCGATGCACTTGTCCTCACTGAAGTTTTGTGTTGCCAATTGAATGTCTTCTAGTGAAATATGGAGTTTGTCTTTGTTCTTTTTCTGCAGATTATGATAATCGACTTGGTAATTCAATATATAAATTGAATAAGATAATATGTCTTTCAGTTAATATCCTATGCAGCATCGATCCCCAATTCCAGCCAACTCTTTTGGGTAAATTCAAGTATAAGCAAGATACCACATTGAAGTAAAAAAGTAAAACGAAAGAAGCTAATCTATTTAGGTCGAGCATGATAACGCAATTATCTATTTGTTTTAAACTATGAACCAATAGTCGGCGAGCATATATACTAGTTACACACAAAGTTATGTATCTAGCTTTACTTACTTGAAATTGAATTGCTTTCTCAAGTTCTTTGATGACGACTTCCATAGTTGGACGCTTTGCTTGAGTTTCTTCCAAACATTCATATGCTATTTTTATAAAAGTATCCAAAGATTCCTGATTGAGCCCTCCATGTAGCATAAACATGCTTTCATCAGCTCCCATTATCTTGGGGTCTACCATCTCCTTTAATGTTCCATCATTGAAGCGTCGACGTGTTACAGATGGAAGCCCCTTCTCGTTGTCGACATGGTAGGTATTATCATAGGCCAGCCTACCACACATGAGTTCAAACAGTAGTACTCCAAAAGAGTAAATATCTGATTTCTTGTTTAACTTGCCTGTACTTGCATATTCAGGATCCAAGTACACTTTAGTCCCAGCAATAGTTGAGGTAACAAGGGTGCGACTTTGTTGATTTGTATTGTTTAACTTGGAAAGCCCAAAATCACCAATCTTTGCCACCCAATTATCGTCTAATAAAATGTTTGCACTTTTTATATCCCTGTGTATTATCGTTGGTTTGTCCTTTGTACTAGTGTGTAGGTAATTTAATCCATGTGCAATATCAAGGCCTATTTGCATGCGTTGAGCCCAAGTTAAATTCATTAGCTTATCATGATCTCCCAAATAATCATCAATGCTTCCATTAGAAATATACTCGTAAATGAGTATCATCTCATCACCTTCATCACAAAATCCTAAAAGAGAGACTACATTTTGATGCCTACAATTACTAAGCATCTCAATTTCTCTAAGGAACCCTTGTTCACCTTGCTTGTCTACTCTGTTCGAGATGCGTTTGATAGCTACCGTGCTTTTTCTTTTAGGCAAATCATCTCTAACCACTCCTTCAGTCGTTGATGAATTGCTTCCATCAAAATGGAGTTCTGCTCTATACACTGTACCGTATCCGCCACTTCCAATGTAGTATGTTTCGGAAAAATTGTCAGTGGCCGATATTATATCACTTAGTGTAATTCTCAAGCGGTCCAAGTTTTTTCCCTGAAACATTATGTGTTAAAGCGAAAGGAAAGTGTTACATTCTACAAATGCGAGTAAGAATGAAAATGCCGTTAAACACATAATATGTCATTCTTAAGACCTTTCTAGAATCACAATCTTTTTTTAGAGACGGCTAAAAATAATATTTAATTTTTGAGTTTATTAGTTGTATTACGTATCTACCGATAAGGAATTGTTGGTAATACATAACGACGAAAGTGACAAAATGAATTTTGAGGCAACATACCCGTCAATAGTTCATAAATATTTTCACATTATTAAATTTCAAGTGAAGCACATCTGAAATCTTACATCATAATATGTTAGTATAATCTTATCAACTTAGAATCTAGCGAGGTAGCTTTTCCCTATTTATGATTCAAAGAAGAGTGTAAACATGTGCGGTACGACGGGTCTTAAGAGACATGTATATTTGAAAATTTGTTTTAAATGATTATTTATAAATTTTGGACACTATATAATATATGTATGTGTTATATGTATTACTATTAGTTTGTGGGCATGCGTTCTTCTTGAAGAGAGCTACGCAACGAACTATAAAGTGTCAAAAATGGAGTTTCTATGAATGAGGTATTGTGTCTCAAAGTGAGTTATTTGAAACATAAAAAAACTGAAAAACGGAAGTAGTGTGGAAAATGGAGGAACTTTTATAGGATTCTCCGTATTTTCTCTATTAGTTTATTTTAGGAATTGATGACACTTATTTAACAAGTCAAGTATAAACTCGTTTTCTATGTTTATAAAGATTTCAAATCGTGTTAATAATAGCAAATTTACATATTTTGTTCATATTTGACTAGGATCTAAAAGACTATTTATACTTGTTGCAATCTTTTCTTGGTAGAAAAGATTGTTGATATTTGAATGTACTCTTTTTTGGTGGAAAAAATTAGTTTTTTTTTTTTTTTTTTTTTTTTTTTTTTTTTTTTTTTTTAAGAAATATAAACAAGATCTTCTCGACTCATCCATTAATTTTCTACAATTTAACCACCTAAAAAAGCACCATTATGCTGTCTTTATGAAGATAAATTCTCTCCAAGATATTCGATAAACACGCCAACGTTTCGGTGATCTTTTAGGCATGTTAATCGACTCCGGCAGTACATGTTGTTTCAGTTGTTGTACCTTCAGAAATAAGTAGCGAATATGTTTTAAGGGAATCATGTCAAACACGAGCCTCAACTTTTAGTGTTTAAGCATGATATTTAGTTTTACTGGTTTGTTTAAATACTGCAATCGAGTCTGTCTTATGATCCTTTACACCTTCTTTTCATTTATCTATTTCTTTTATTGTTTAGAGTTGATTGTTTATTGGTTTTATATAATAAAATGTATATGTTTCCCTACAATCTTAAAACACTATGTAGCAAAATTAAAATCTTTTTCTTAAAACCAGATTTTAAACAAATTATTTACTAGCTATTTACATCGAAACCGATAGTGTTTACGGAAAAACATATTTAATTAAAAAAGAAGTTTAAATCACATTCTTTCCAAATGATTCTAATTGAAACCAAGTCGAGTTTCATTGAAATCTTAAATTTTTTATAACTCAGACTTGATAAAAATTGTTAACTCAAAACCATGCGCAGTTTCTTTGAAGACGAATCTATTAATATACATGCTACATTACTAGATTTATAGGAATTGATCGTGGGCTTATTAAAAGGGAGAACGATACTCAAGTTAAGTATACGGTAGATGCTTTGAAGCATTCAGATTTTATATGCCATAACCATGCGTTAAATGGCTTGAATGACATGAAAATTGTGGCCATGGAGGGATCCGACCTTAGAGAATGGTGGATGTGGAAAACTAAAAGGGGGTTAAATAATTCTTACCTATGTTTACTTTTGAAGGGCTGAACGTACTTTCAACTAAGAAAAGTTAAAAATTAGCTTGAGTTCAGACATGAGAACTTGACATGGATAAAAGGTTCATATAACAACACCCTCATTAAGGCCTTTAGAAATGATCATCAAGTTTCTATTTGCTTGTCAATTTTCTTTTTCTTTCGATCTTCCAACTCTTTAAATACTTCCATTTGAAAGTATATGTTATTCATCTTAGACCATTTACATTTTTTGGTTTATCATAAAGTGTGAAAAGAAATGATGAAGTGATTGTGAGTCTTGTTTTTAGCAAACTTGAGGAGAAATGAGATGGGAGCGGGTCCCATCTAAGTTTTTCATTTTGGTTATTACAACTAAGTATTTGGGTCGGTTGGAACTCATCCAAAGGTATGGGATTTCCGTGTAAGGAAATATTATGCAGGGTATTGCATTCTTTTGAGGGTTAATTAGTTGTAAATGTATTCATGTTGTTATTTTTTTCGATTAAATGTGCAGAACTTGCTAATTATTCGTGTGTTAAGTGAAAGTGATTAACTGTGCCACGTAATCACTTTTACTTAATCGAGTCATTTTATGCACAGAATAGGATAATTAGCAATTTCTGCACGTTTAATAGGAAAAAAATATGAAAGTTACGCAACATAGTAAAAAGTGACGACACGAATACATTTACAACCAATTATCTTTTTTATTTTTTTTATTATTTATTTATTTATTATTATTTTTTTTTAATGTTTTGTTTAGTTTGTTATTAAGATAAAAGGTTGAAAAGTGTAAGAATCAGATTAAGATAGGACTAGGAGTGCATGCGAGGGGAATTTGCGTCGTGCCTTCATTAATCATTGCGGTAATTAAGATACTGTACAACTTACTAAGAAACTAATATAAATTATTTAAACACATCATACATAAAAAAATAATAATAATAATAATAATAATAATAATAATAATAATAATAATAATAATAATTGATTGGTAACCGTTAACAAATATCATTGTTAGAGCATCCACTATGATGTTTCAAGAATATGTCTAAAAACTTACGAAGAGGTCTAAGATTTTGGGCATCATAGTAAGTAACCATTTCATGTCTAGGTGCCATGAAAAAATTTAGAATTTTGAAGAGGTCCAAGAACTCAAGAAGTGTCTTTTATTTAATAGTATTAAATTATGTTGGAGTAATTTATAAACCTTAAAAGCTTTATCTATAGTGAGAATAGGTTAATACTATTAAAAGTTTTAAGAATTAATAACAATGTAAGAGGCAGCAATTTTATATTAGCACACAGCTTAAATGAAGATACAAGTTGTTAAGCAAATGGCATTTTGTTTAAAGTTAAAACATATCATACATAGTTACATACATTAAAAAAAAAAAAAAAAAAAAAAATGTTTGACTAGTCAACCTCTTAATTGTATTAATGTAATTAGACGAAATAATAATGTAAAGGTACAAGAATTTCACAAAAGAAAGAAAGCATGCATATGTAAAATGACTAAAATCGAAAAGAAAAATGATTATTCACAGAAAAATTTAAAAACTAATTAATTTACCACAAAATGAATTAATTCGAAATGAAATAAATTACCTTCAATCGGTCGGATAGTGGAGCTTGAACTGCTGATGTTGTTGAATGTTCCTTTAATCACAATAACCACAATCAAGTTAATTGGCTTATAACTCATTAGTTACGACACAAATGAACGATGCGAAAATCCAAGCAATTAATGATGGTCTTACCGGGCTTTCATGTTTTTGTTGAAAATCTAACGCTCTCTCCAGTTTTTTAACAACCACAATCATATCTGGACGTTGAGTTGGCAACTCCTGCAAGCAATAATATGCTGTTTCTGAGAAGTTTTTCAACGATTGTGTATCCATTTGCAGTCGTTGAACGGGATCGATTATATCACCGAGTGTTTTCCGTTCATAGTGTGAACGGGCAAATCGAGCAAAACTCCAATTGTCTTGGTCGGAAATTGGAATAGACGCCACCCTCCCAAGCAAGACTTCAAACAAAACAACTCCGAAGGAGTAGACGTCTGACTTATGAGTTAAACCTTTGGTTTTTTCATAAGCTGGATCCGTATACTGTGACGTGCCATCATAATTACTAGGATGGTGAACTACACCATGTTTTTTAACCATCATGTCACGTCTGAGACCATGTAAGGTGGGTTCCCAGTTTTGATTTAACCAAATCTTGGAGCTCTTGATGTTACCATGTATCATGCTCTCATCATTAGTCAATTCATGATGAATATAACGCAATGCACGCCCCACATCAAGACATATATTCAATCTTTGCATCCAAGTGAGGGTTGAGCCACTTAGATGTTTGTCAAGACTTTCATTCACCTCATACTTGTATATCATGTATCCCTTACTCATTACTTTCCTAAATGTATCATCATCTAATTCATCGAGATCACCAACGTCATCAGCCAGATCCTGCGAAGCAACCTTAAACAGAGTTGCGATATTTTTATGTATGTGAGCGAGTGAGATCCACGCCTCGTTCAACTGAAAGTGTGGGTTTGTATATCTCCGTACAACAATAGGGACCGACTGTCCTGATTGAATGAGTTGTCCTTTGTAAAGAACAACAGAAGGAGTTTGTTTCATGAGATTCTCTTCAGAGAAGTTGTTGGTGGCTAATCTTAACTCTGACATTGCTAGTATTGGGTCCTTAATCATAGCGAATACCATTTTGGGGGTTGATGAAATTAAACAAGGTTGAGTTGAAGGAAGGAAGACTGAAAATATGGAAATGAATGTGATAGGAAGAGGATAATGGAAGACAGAGGAGTAAAAATATTCAGGATAATTAGCAAGCTTGAATTGAATAAAGGATCGAAATTGAAGACTGAAAATATATGAAAGATAAAGAAGCAAAATTATTGAGCATAACGTGTAAAGTAATACGGGGCTTTTAACTTTTCTTTATAATGTGTGCCTTTAACTTTTCTTTATAAAGTAATACGTGTAAAGTGTAAATCATTGAGCATAACGTGTAAGGTTTACTTTGACTATATCGTGTATCAGCCGACACACTTGAAAATACCAAAAGGCCCCAATGTTTATCTAATAAATTACTACTGGTATCTCATAGTCTGCAGATTCCAAATGCTATTTTCATTCTCTGCATCATATATATAAACGTATTATATGAAACTGTATGTTAACAACAATCAACCGTACCCAATAAAAGGAACTAGGAAAAAAAAACAAGAAGAGGAAATGTTTTCCTCCTAATAAAAGGAACTAGATTTAAAAAAAAAAAAAAAAAAAAAAAAAAAGCTTTAGGTACATGAAAGTGTTATCAATTAAACCATGGATATTAATTTTGAATTACGATACAACAACTCGCAAATCAAGGGTCATGGGTCAAACAGTTTAGAAATTTATAGTACTTCAAGTTACCAACGAATTTACAGTACCGGGGGTTTGGCATTATATTTAAAATCATCTTATTATTGCATTTACAGGACACATACAATGAGTTATAGTGTTTGGGTATAGTAAAACTGGTTCTAGTTATCTTATCTTGGGCTTAGATAACGAGTTTAGACTTGTCGGAATGGCTTATCAAAACTACTTTTGACATAGTATCAAGGGTGTTTGGGATTACTCATCGACCCCACCAACCTCACTTTTCAATCATCGTTCTTTTTTGATGATGTGGTCGGTTCTGTTAGGCTTGATGACGAGGATCGAACCATGAAGAAAGTAAGTGTGATTGGTTTTAAAGTATTGTATGGTGACCGTTGCTTCTTTATCGTTATAATGTTTAAAAGGCACCTATCACCTGTTACTATTATTTTGATAATTTTATAGGCTTAAACCATTTCTTCACATTCAAAAATATTAATATAATAACTTTCTAATAATACTAAACTCTAAGCTAACTAATTTGATACTATTTACTTTGTTTGCGAGCTATAATAAAATATGGTGGGTGACTATCATAACCAAAATTACCTTATTCTTTATTTTACTTTTACCAAGCTGATGAGCTTTTTTCCCCAAAACCATAAGGTCTATAGTGGAAAGGTCATTACTCTTAATTATATAAAAGTAAAATACTTGTTTCATAGCAAACATTGGTCTAGCATCTAGATAGCGTTACATTTTTTTCTCATTGATAAGTGCAAATGTTAATAATCCCATTGTCTTAAATTAAATGTGTAATTTCAATTTGTATATAATTTTTTTAAAAAATAAGCTTATTACACTCTGTATTAATAAATTATCATTCTTGATCTTTAAAAACATTTTGAAAGTGAACACTTATTTTAAAATTAATCAAAATAGACCAATATACATTTAGGGTGCGTTTGGTATGCTATCATGAATGACAATGGGTATGAGTTTGATAGTAGTGGTGAGTCCCTCACCTATGAAAGATCCATACCTAGCTTTATTGATGTATATAGAGTATGATTCATTATCATAGTGGTGGCCCCCCTCATCTTAAACAAACACTTTTAATCACTTTTATAGTTATAGTCCCATTCCCATAGTGGGATACCAAACGCACCCTTAGTTTAAGACAAAAGGAGTATAAGCTTTTACTTTAGTTTTTGCCTTTGGTTATACATTATCAAAATTCTTTTAATACAAACTCTGAATTGTTGGGTGTTTATGCAATGTATATTTATTTGTGTCGCCTGATATAATTTAACTAGTACATGAATTAGCTTTAAGTTATACGGCTTTTTTTAACGAACTTAAATTTAACATGCTTGGCTAAAAGATGCGTAAATAATGTAATGATGTGAAAGTGATGTAGTAATGTTGTTGAACATGTCCAAGGTTATTTATGGTTTTGTTAAATAAATTATTTTCAAATCTAACCAGATGTAAACATAATTATGTAATCAAAAACATTTCCCATCTACACTAATGTTTTAGTCTTATTTATTTGTTGAAGACCACAAGTTATGTGTTCAATACCAGCTTTCTTACCTTGCCTTGTTTGGTTAACATGTTCGAACAAGTCATGTGTTCGAGGTTGGGGATGATATAACAAAGAAATCAACAATATACATTTGCGTTTAATTGTTGGGTCGCTATTTTACTATTTACACTCAAACTTTGCCTCTTCTTCAGAACATCACAAAGTTATTTCGTTTTTCTAAGTTTGAAAGAGAACAAACAAGAACGCAACATTCACGACGAGTTTTATTTATTTAATTTTTTAAGGAACGACAATTCTTTCATACACTACCATTTATCTCATAATATATCTCACTAATGTCTCTGACGAGTTTATTGGGTATCATTCACAACGAGTTTATTGGGTCATCATAAGAAAGCATCTCCGGTGTTGGGATCATTTTTGGACTTTCGATCGGTACAAGACCAAAGTAATGCAGAAATTTAAAGTTAAAATCATGTATCCATATCCAACTCTACTCCTATTAAAAACCTCATGATTAAAAGTTAAATGATCATGCGGCCATTACTCCATATTATTATGGATATTCTAACTCCTTTGACTTTAATATACCAAATTTATAAGATATACTTTCGAAGTGAATGGAACAAAACAATGTTACAGATAATGTTACACGAAATTGGTTGATCAATAAAGGTGCAACTAAATGTCTAGAAAAGGATACCGAATTGGTCATAGTTCAGAAAGGCACTTACCATTGATAAATTCAACCACATTGGCAACCACTTCACCTAGTGCCACAACGGTTGCTTGCAAGTTTTCAGCAAATTCTTCAGGAATTGACTTTTCGCCATCAACAAAATTTGAGACTGCCTTTATAAATATTGCTGGCACTCTCATAAGGCTAGACACGTAGGCCAAAGCTGCTCCCTGAAACTCGAAAAGTGATATTTTAGAACAGTAATCCAGTAACTAGATGTTATTTCAAATATTCAACAGCTGTGGCAAATTTGACCCATTTACTTATGGGTTGATTGGGTTGTCTTTATCTCAAACTGGTCAAGTAATAAGAATAGCTAAAAGGGGAAGGGTCAGATGGGTAGAATTGTAGAAAGGTTTGAGAGTCACCAAAATCCTACTTTTAATTCATGTCCTAAATATTCTCAAAGACTTAAATTCTTACTTTACGGGTCAACCTGAATAGCCCCGTTTTGACCCATTACCAACCCACCCAACCAGACCATGGTACGTTAATGTTTGATGCTAGATAACAATGAATATTACTGTATATATATAAATAATATAACCATATATTTCCATCTCAATATCAAACATTACATGTTTAAAAGTCTATTAAATACTCAACATGCATATCTGATTGCAGGAAAAAGGTAACTGAAACAAATAAGCTAGAAAATGAATGGATGTACCTCCATATCGACAACAGTTGCATCATTGGCCAATATGCATATTTCATCCTGTGGCGACATATCTAAAGAGTCTCCAGTAGACAGTTTACATACCTGTTATATTAAACATTAAGATATTACGTACATCCTTTTGTCATGTCAACAAATTGTGGGTTTTTCTTTAATACTAGCAGTTTAATTAATAAATAACTTTTGAAAGACTAGTTAAAATTTGTAATTACTGTCAAAAAAATTTCACAAATGACATTGTTTATTTGAAAATGTAGAACACATTTAGTCGAATTCAAGCTTTGAAAAAAATATTCTTCATCATAGCAACGTCTGATGACAAAAGTTTGCAAACCAAGCATTAGTAGCATTGGCAACCTTAAAGTGCAGAAGCTAAAAAGGCTATTTTTATTTTTTTAATTTTTATTTTCTTATTTTCGCATAACTAGCAGATTACCTTAAGATTAAGCTCCTTCACGAGATTTGGTGTGGAGAAACTCTTCCGTCGACCAAGTCCATATTTATCAGGACCCTGCAAATCAAGGAGATTTCATTAGGGCAAAAGAATAGAAAAAGTTGTGGAAGACACTGTACGCAAATGATAAATCTTGAAACACATAGTACAATGAATGAATTTTAATAATTTTACTGGATGAATATTTGTATGACTTATAGCATCAGCCAACATATTAAGACCAGTATGCAAGTTCATAATAGAAGGTACCGATTAAGAATACTTACCGGAATTGGAATCCGTCTATCATGAAATGCAAGATCTGATACCATGAATACATCAAATATGCAAGCTCCTTTCACCTGGTATTATTAACATTAGTACAAATATTACAAAAATAAGTAACAAACTTAGATGAAGAAACAAATAAATGGATGTAGTGAACAATCTAACTTACTAAATACAAGAAGCCTAAATTGTACTATTTACAGAAAGAAAAAATTAAAAAAAAAAAAAGAGAAGACAATGGGTGCAAAAAATATACTTTAAAGCCACCAGCAGTACCAGCATTTATGAAAAGATCGGGCTTCAATGCTTGAATAGAAGCATAAGTCACAAGAGATGCAGGAACAGTGCCTACACTATTGATCCCTGAGAAGGAAATATAAGTTATGTTTGTATGTTCGTATTATGCAACACACGTCAGTATTTGATTATATAGAGCAGGTGGAATTTGGTATATCAGTGGCTCAGCACCAATAGAACACCAAAAAACAGACATTCCAGTATTATAAAATGTTAGCTTTGATCACATTTGATAGTACAAAATAACTACAGTTGAATATTTAATAGGTTCAGAGTCAAATTTTCATTGCCTTTTCAAGCAACAAGTAATCAGTCCGGCACTGGCAACGTTATTGTAAAAGTAAAAGATAGCAAAATCAAATGAAACATGACACACACATTACATAATAGTAAATGAATTGGATGGAATTGCAAAATGTATTGCTGAGAATGAATTGGGAGAGTTGGGAGCGAGACTGGAATTTGGACAGTTCAAAATGGAAAGAAGCGGAAGGATTATTGAGGAATTTGAACTTTTCAAAAGGATAGTTATGAATACAGCCTTTAGGATGGATGATTGGAATGTATTTGCTTGAATATGTTTGATTCTAGCTTTGTATGTCATTTGAATGTTTCAATTTAGATTCTAAAAGGATGTTTGGGATTGTCCTTACACCTTTTTTGAATGCTTTGTATTGTAGATCCTTGTTTGAGATAATATATATTCACCGGTTTTTAACCAAAAAAAAACATTACATAATAGTAGAAAACAAGAAATGAAACACCCACCTAAGTCACGGTCCTTCCCTGGATATATGAGATTTATACTCAAATCCTTGTAATAACCATGGTATCTGATCCAAGGAACACTTAATGGAAACCTGAAAATGCTCAAACTGTTAGATGCCCGAAAGCAAAATAGAATGGCATACACAGTCACACAAGGATATTCCGGAACTGAGACAGTTATCTCCCAAAAGATATGCATTTTGATAGATATCATTTAGCTTGCAATCAACCACATCTACAGGCTACAGCTCAGTGTCTCTAGTTTTAAGACCTGAGAGGATAAACAAACAAAGAACTCTGCACTTGACAGTACATACCTAAATTACCGTTTAATAATGCTTCTTATACTCCATTCAAAGTCAAATTACAACTCCTAAAATAAATAAGTAAAAAGAACTGATAAAAAAAGGCATATTATTTTCTCAACTCTCAAGGTAAACAATATATAACTAGTCAAATTGCGTCTCAATATTATAACACTAGAAATTAATAATCCGCATATCATTTCAACTCTTACTTATAACCAGCAAACACTAAAACTTAAAAACTAAAAAGGGTAATAATAGAATTTAAAACAGTACAATTAATGGAATTGAAAAGAGGTACTTACAAAGAACCATCATCAGGGGATAGTTTGAAGTGTTGCACTATCGGAAGTGCTTCTGAATCAAGGGCTGCACTTTATTCAATCCAACTTTATATATAAAATAATTATAATAAATAACATATAAAAAAAGTGCAAAGAAATTATTAGCGGCAAAAATGAGGAGAGTAGAAATGGGGAGCTTCTTCTTATCATCTCCGCTAGCCATTTGCAGTCATTCAATTTGACTATTTTGACTTTCGAGTGAATGGACTTGGGCTACGTATATAAATGACAAATGGGTTGGGCCGAGGTTAACTTTTTCAGTGTCGTTCCAATTAATAATTAAGCTTAACTTATAGCTTATGAGTTAAAAAACTACTCCGTAGTCCGTATTAACCTTTGAGGCTCGATAAATTAAAATAAGCTAATCAGTGTGACTTTTTTTTTTTTAATGAGTGGAAATTTTATACCAGTTTTTATAATCAAATTTACACTTTTGGTCTGCTAGGATTTTGTGGGGAATCCACGGATTTATGCCCAATAGAAATTACTAGTTGGCTAGTCTGCAGAATCCATGCTTCATGGCATCCTTGTAAGTTTTTTCGATGCCCAAATTTGGTAATATGGCAGTTTTGTATTAGCCACGTGGATCCATGAAATTCTCAAAAAATCTTACTTGGATTGTATGTCTAATTTCAAAGTCCTTAAAAATTGGTCTTGAATGAGCAAAGCCCTCCTTTTTTAGTCTCTTGCCGAATAAAATGAAGGAAAATGATAAGTGGATCTAATAAATGAACCTAATAATAGTCCTAATACATAAATGATTTGTACAATGATGTATTGTACAAGTCATTTTATGTCTTAGGTCTATCTTTAGGTCCATTTATTAGGCCTATCTATAATAGCTCTAAAATGAAAATCTCTTTGAAAATACGTCTGACTTTGAGATCACGGGTTTCTAGTGTCTAATTAAAATCTCAAAATATTGGATGCAAATGCAAACAATCTGTTCTACTAAATTCATACGGGCTTCTCATTGTAATTTGGGTCTTGTAATCTCCAAACCAACAACTTTTACTCCTGGTTGTTACAAAACATATCAATCGATTTAATCTTACTCTTATAAACCAATCTGCATTTCTTATGACACTAGAGAGCAATATAGAGATGTAAAAGAATTGAGAATCTCCACTTTTTTCTTAATTGTATTAAACATTGAATGTGAACCAATTATTAAATCTATGTAAATAGTTTATGTAGATAAAGTGAAAGATTCAATGAAATACACTGTAAACCTTCACAAGGTAACTCTTGTGCAATTATTTTGATACAACATACAACAAAAGTCTTACTATGCAACTCAACATGGGCACAATTTTCTGACATGTAGTCTTAAATTGGCCGAATCTCGAGGCCACCTACAGTCAGTCCGGACATAGTTCCTTCATAAGCTATCAACTTCAAATGCATTGGAATATAATCATTTCGAAGCTCAGAAGTTGAGTTGAATTTCCATACAATAACCTCCATCCATCCATCTTCCCTCTTCACTGGAACCCGATGATTATCATGTATATTCCATGCGTCTGGGGTTCTAAAATAAAGAATTCCAATCTCTTTGTTTTTCCAGTGGAGTACATCTCTTACTTTCACCGGGCAATGCAATCCATGACAATTTTCTGAAAGCTTGAACACCATGTAGCACATGTAATGTGTATCCGGTAACAACATTTGACTTTGAATCTTGCATTTGATACTAAATACTTGCTGTGGTAAAAGCTCAATCACCTCTTGAAATCTGCATGTATATATAATGTGATTACATATTTACATTACTCCAGAAAGCAGATACTCTAATTATCAAAACCAATTTGAGTGAAACTTAATGACATTAAAGAATTTAGGCATCTTTGGTTTTTCATTATGATTGACACAAGAACATGAATTATATAATGAAATTTGGCTAAGCATTTAGTTCGAACATACTATTTAAGTAATAATTGTTAGATTATTGACATTATTTTAGTAGTCGTATGTTAGGATCGAACTCGAGAACACGGGATTGCACACTTTACGTATGAGAATCGATGTTAAATAATTAATATATAAATAGTTATATTTAATTATTAAATCACAAATAAAGTATCTAATACATGAAGGACTTATTAGTATGAAAACCAAGCCCATGGAGTGTTGGTTAATATCAGTCGAAACAAGAAAAGGAATGGAGGGGTCTGAGTGTCGTTTTGTGAAAGTTGAGGAGGTGATAGACTCTAACTTGGTGAACAAGTTTGAGGGCTATATAAACACCCAATAGATTCACAAAGAACACGACACAACACAAAACTAAACAATTTATTCACAATCTTCTTTTCCTCTCATTAATGCATGACAGTATGCGTATGTTGTACATGAATATATTATGTGTTGTACATGAATATGTTATACATGCATTAATATGATATATGTGCATGCAAGTATACCTTACGTAGCATGTTATCAGTTCCTTTTTCCATAGTAAAGATTATGGATCGACATATAATAAAAGGGTTCGACCCGCTTTATTATTAAATACTAAACCTTGTTTATTTAGTACTTTATTCATGATTCAAGAACTAGCATTCACATCGAATCGTTAATAGTACGTGTGTACAAGAACGTGAATCAAATACACTATTGTTTGATTCTTGGATTGAATTACAAAAGAGGTAAGGGGTAATTCTTGTAATCCACATAAACCCTAATTAGGGTTCTTGATTGAAGATTGCAATTGATTCTTGTTCGGGCTAGAATCACAAAGGTACGTTTACTATTTAATATTGATTAATTAATTACATGTTATATGATCTTGTTATAATTGCTTCCGCTATGCTCACTTTGATGTACTTGGTTTATTTATATGAAGGTCATGATATAATAATTCCAACAGTGGCATCTAGAGCCGTTATAATGTGTAATTAATTATCGAAACGTATAAAAATTGGATCTTGATTCGTTTAGTTACGTGTTTTTAGGGTTTGTTAGATTCCTAACCCTAATTTTATTTTGGGTCGATTTGACCCTTAGGGGTTTTAGGGTTTATGGTTTTTGATTTTTTAATATGATTAGAAACCCTAGGATGTCATGTAATTGTTATGCGTTTTAGTAAACGATCTTGTGCAATATGTTAATTGTTAAGCTAAATCCATGAAAAAGTGCATATTTGCATGGATTTTTATTGTGTTATAATTTAAATTGTTTAAATTGCTTATATATATATTAATGGTTAAGTTATATTAAAACATGTAAATTTTAATAGATGTCGAATTGGGGAAGACTCCAATATTAAGTAATCAATTATGTGCTATGTGGTATTTATTTAATTTTGGCTTACGCAATCGATTTATCGATGTATGTGGCTCTTTTTCTAAGAAAAAGAAAGCCCTAATTGAATTAATACGTTATACGCCTAGATTTGATTATTAATAGGACTTTTGAATAAGATTTGCATGTGGCTACATGTTTTATACATATTTAATTGTTATGATTATGTATATGTGTTTATTTAGTTGTTTTATTTTTTTATTGCATACTACTTGTTTTGTTTATTTATTGTGTTAGACATGTTTATATAAACGAAAAGGGTAATTTTTTGAATAGAAAAATAATACGGATTAAATAATAGCGAAATTGTTTTGGTTTTTAAGAGTTAAAATTTCAAAGGATTGGTTGATTGATGTTTTTGTACGTAATGGTTAAATAGGCTCGACCGAAGTTTACACACTATAAGATGGGTATAAGGATGGCAACGCATTAAATTGTGGCCTTAGATAGACAACATTCTGTCTTAACGCTCGTTTGTGTGTAAATTAGACTTACCGAACAACCATTACATGTACATTGTCATCTTAAGGGTGAATAATCCACAATTCCACAATGATAATCCGAAACACTAAGCTTTCGGGATTATGCAAAAGTACGATATAGTGGACGATAATTGATGGTTATTCTTTAATTGGTGAACCCGATACCTCAATCAAAACTTTGTTATTTTACTCTTAGCAAATTGGTAATAAAATTGTTTTGTAAAACCAATGTTATGAAGTTGTATGCATGCTTCTTCATACATTATTTTGATCACATCAAAATAGTTATACCCTTATAAATTAAGTCGAATGCCATCTAATTAAGAACACTTGAAGTTGTAATTTACGTCAAGTGAGACTTGGCGAGATTGCAATGGAAAGGTAAATTTCATAAATTCATTGCTAGCAGATCAACTGATGTGATGGATTTGTGAGTTTGCAGTTTTTAAGTTAGAAGACTTAAATTGAGTAGGAAGTGAGACTTGGACTCAAGGCATTAAGATGGGGACTAAACATGCTTTCAATACAAATGTTTTGTGATTGTAGATCCCATAAATCTAGGAATTGCAATATGATACTGGCAATTATTGTTCGACATTTACCTTGTTGAATAACTCATAGCAAATTTTTTATAGTTAAGGAAATTGCGAATATTTTTCATAGGGATTTTATCATCCTCATTCGGTGATCAAGTTCTTAGTAACAAATATGATATTTGGTTAACAGAAAATTATGAGTTATTATAATTAGAAGCTAGACTAATTACTGCAAAATGTTTAAATACAAACTAGTTGTTTTTACTATTTTAAATGTGCTACATACATTGTAGGATGGTAGACCTATTAAGGAAGAAATTGCATGCCCAATTTTCAAGTTAATAGCATTTGGTGGATAGTCCATCATTTACGTAGTAGAATACACTTTTAGTACATAAGTTATTGTTACGTATGGACAATTAAAGGTGTAGGAAAGTTAAAAGCACAATATTTGTTTTCACTGGATATGAAACATTTACAATGTTGTCAAATTCAGTGGGAGTATTGTGTACTTATAACTGAATAAGGAATTATTGTAATGATCTTTAATTCAGTGGGAGTTACAAGCTTTGACATCTTGGTAGCTAAAGATAATTACTTTCCAAGTGTAGACACTCATACTTTTAAGGATAAGTATTGTACGTTTCCTTCCTAGACAGTGTTGTTCTACATCTACTTGTTATGCTAAAATCTATGACACAATCATATTGATCACATAAACAAATGCATGGCATGTTGTTTATCAACTATATGAGGTTATTCCATGCACAAGTGGGAGAAATGTTATCTTTAATGTGTGCAAGAAACAACTCATAAAGATATGATTTAATGGATTCTCTTGACTACAAGGTAAGAGAATAATGTTCTAATATTAATTCTAGAAACACTTGGTGTTACAATTTATGTTATGTGAGAGCTTAGCTAGATTGCGACAACAAGGTGAATTTCATATTTCATTACTAGCAGATCAACTGATGTAATTGAACTATGAGAATTTGCAGTTTCTAAATTAGAATAATGTTCTGATATGAATTATACTATGCTAATTCAAGAAACACTTGGTGTTACAATTTATGTTATGTGAGAGCTTAACTAGATTGCAACAACAAGGTGAATTTCATATTTTCATTACTAGCAGATCAACTGATGTAATTGAACTATGAGAATTTGCAGTTTCTAAATTAGATACCTATTAGAACATGTGTCAATATGATATCAAGACTACTTTTATTTATAGATTTATGAATTTATGGAATGACATAAATTAATTAAGTAATCTAATGCTACTTCAATCTGAATATTTATGTGTTCTTGGAATGACATAAATAAATGAAGAAATAATGTCATTTACATTATTGTGAAGTAATAAATTAACTTGAAATTACTATTGAAACCAAAAGATGGTGTTCATAATTACTTTAGTTAAACATGTTTATGTTTCATTGTAAAGATATAAACATAAAGTCTTTTAATTGTTACAAGACTTATAATAAAGTAAGACGTTATCTTGTTGTGTTTTTTTAATTAAGACATATACATGAAGTTATTAATTGTTAAATGACTTATAACGTATAGTGGGATTATAACAGTTTACGTTTTCTTGTAAAGACATGGACATGAAGTGACTTTGTAAAAAGTACTTGTATTATAAAGCATGTAATTGACTTGAATATTATTATACCATTAAAATGACTTAGTTGGTAAATAGACAAGTCAAAACGAATATGGTTATCTTAAATATTGTTAGATTGTCTTACAAATATTAATACTAATGAAATACCAAATGTTTATGGTATGTTCATTTAGAAAAATCAAACTCTTGTTATATTGTTTGATTAAAGATAACTATGACTTCTTTTCTTCCAAAAGTTATCAAGGTTAGAATGTTGAGTATGACTTGGACATATTTAATAAAACTCCAACATAGAAGATTAATATGATGGAATGTGATGAATCACATTAAGTCTTAAATTGAAGTTCTAAATTTGTTTAACTGCTTATGAAGAGGTTATTAACAAAGTCAAGTCAGGAACTATCAATAAGTATTTATAATATCCCAAAAGAGAATATTGTATTGTTGTTTTATTTGCTAAGTATTTAAAGATAGTCTTTAAATTACTAAAAGCAAGTGGGAGTTTTGATCTTTAAAAGATAAAATTATAATATACATAATCTTCTAAAATACACTAGTAAATATCATGATTAAGTTTGACATTTGAATGTTAAATCTCAACATGATAATAAAGGTTGACATTTAAATGTTAAATCTCAAGATGATGGAATTATCATTCATAGAATATCAATATATCTCAGATATCTGATTAATATGCTGAGGACTATGATTTACAGGATTATTGTAAACCTGATAATCATTATGATATATTACCAAATATGAAATTGGGTAAAGTATACATGATATGAATGATTAAGATGTTGTCCATAAAGATAATCAATTTTAGAAACTTGGTTTATCTTAATAGTTAGACTAGAAAATGAAGATGAGTTTCTTCAAAGATAAGGTAACCCTTGTGGTTTATATCTTTGTATAGAAATCATATGGACAATATTGTGCACGTATTTAATGCATGTCTTATGACAAGATTATTAATCACACTTAAGCAATTAACTGTGATTGAATATTCTATTATAAACACATTAAATATATAAAGATTATGATTGTCATATATAGTTTCATTTATATGAAACTGACAATAGAATATCAAAACTCTTTCATGAGTGATTACTTGAGCGAGGACGATAAGTAATCAAAAGGAGTTTATGAATTCAAATAAATCTTTGGAAGTGTACATGGTGCAATAATCCATGGATGGATAAATGCATGCATCTAGAAGATTATTTTATGTTTAATTATTAAATCCATGTTTGGTTTATAATTGAAATAAGATAATTTCTAAGTATTCCTAAAAGCTAGTGGGAGTATTATGTTTAATTTCTTAAATCATATATGTTGTAGAACATATAAAAAGTAACATTCCATATAAGTTAAAAGTTAAGTCTTAGTTTGAAATGAAACTTTACTTGTAAGATTTAGGAAATAAGACATACAACCTTGGAATGAATGTTTATTGTTGAAACATGTGCGGTAAATAAATCCAATATAACATGATATATTATTTAGAAAATCTAAATAGATATGTATAACATGAATAAAATCTAAGTATGACTCATAGATTTTTCATGTACATCATGTTTTGTTGTATCATACTTGATTACAAGATGATTTGGCAATATTAATATCTAATTAAAAGGTTATTTGATAACTCGTGTGATATTCTAAAAGAATATGTTTGATTATAGAATTACATCCTAAATCTGGAATAGCTTCCAAATTCTATAAATGAACAATTTTTCAATTGTTGTGAAAATTGTCATAGCCAACAAACTTGAAAGTTTGAAGGGCATCAAACATTACACAATAGATATTATGGTTTACGGAAAGTTTTAATAGCATATTGTTGTTTGCATACAATGATGCTAATAAAATTGAGATGGCACTCAATACTAGTTTTGGTAAGAATTTCATCCTTTGCTATTACTAGTTATGCTTACTAAAAGCATAGTTGCATTATACATTAAGAGAATAAGAATACTTTAAACTTTAAAATGTTTGGAAGTTTGATTATCATAAATTGGTGGTTAAGGATGTCACACATTTTATGAAATATTATATGGCATTGTCAAAATAGTTGAGTATGCACATACAAGAACTTCACTAGTTGAATTCTTGAAATAAGTATTCTTAAAATTTCGATAGATCAAAGTTGGATGATTTATGTTTTGTCAACAAGTAGGAATATCATCACTTGAGACATAATTCATCAACAAGAGTTATCATGCATTGATCTATTTAGTATTTGGATAAGGGATGTTAAACAATTATTATATTAAATTTAAATACATGGTATGTTTAATTTATAATATATTGAATCCTGTTTTTGCATGTTTAAATCCATGAATAAAGGTTATTCTAAATTGTCCATTGTCAGTTAATAATATGGGAATATTATTAAATCAAGACAAATCTGAAGGTTGATATAATATACTTAATGTATATTGATGCGTAGTCATGCCATTTCAGATGATATTCAATGATACCGAATATAGGACTTATCCCAACTACATGATTTTACTTTATGGATTTTGTTATTAAGTAAATCATGAGAAGTTATCCTCAGACTTGAGATGCAAGATAAGTGTCATGAATGTAGTACATTTTTGTGGAACAACTTAACGCTATACGTAACTGGTAGTCATAAGGGTTGTTTTCGGAAATGTTACAAAGTTTGTGGGTTTTGCTTGTAGTCAAAATAGAATTTGTTCCTTCAAATTTATTTTTGGAGTTTAATACTGCTGGGCCCCTCGTAGGGTTGGTAAAATGTATGTGTGGCCACACCCAATGTCTCCCCTGAATATGTTCAGAAGATTTGGTAATCTTGATCAATCATAAACAACGAGAAACAGAATGGTTAATTAAGGAATGACTTTAATCCATATCCTTATTAACATGGTATTAGAAACAAAAGGATAATAATAATGAGAAATCATTAAAAGGTTTTTCCAGGAGCCTTACTCGAGATCGTACTAGAGGCATCGAAGTGTTGCTAGACGCTAACCAATGTGATTACACTATTAAAATATGTCCAAGTGGGAGCTGTTAGATTATGGACATTATTTTAGTAGTCGTATGTTAGGATCGAACTCGAGAACACGGGATTGCACACTTTACGTATGAGAATCGACGTTAAATAATTAATATATAAATAGTTATATTTAATTATTAAATCACAAATAAAGTATCTAATACATGAAGGACTTATTAGTATGAAAACCAAACCCATGGAGTGTTGGTTAATATCAGTCGAAACAAGAAAAGGAATGGAGGGGTCTGAGTGTCGTTTTGTGAAAGTTGAGGAGGTGATAGACTCTAACTTGGTGAACAAGTTTGAGGGCTATATAAACACCCAATAGATTCACAAAGAACACGACACAACACAAAACTAAACAATTTATTCACAATCTTCTTTTCCTCTCATTAATGCATGACAGTATGCGTATGTTGTACATGAATATATTATGTGTTGTACATGAATATGTTATACATGCATTAATATGATATATGTGCATGCAAGTATACCTTACGTAGCATGTTATCAGTTCCTTTTTCCATAGTAAAGATTATGGATCGACATATAATAAAAGGGTTCGACCCGCTTTATTATTAAATACTAAACCTTGTTTATTTAGTACTTTATTCATGATTCAAGAACTAGCATTCACATCGAATCGTTAATAGTACGTGTGTACAAGAACGTGAATCAAACACACTATTGTTTGATTCTTGGATTGAATTACAAAAGAGGTAAGGGGTAATTCTTGTAATCCACATAAACCCTAATTAGGGTTCTTGATTGAAGATTGCAATTGATTCTTGTTCGGGCTAGAATCACAAAGGTACGTTTACTATTTAATATTGATTAATTAATTACATGTTATATGATCTTGTTATAATTGCTTCCGCTATGCTCACTTTGATGTACTTGGTTTATTTATATGAAGGTCATGATATAATAATTCCAACAATAATAAGCTTGATTTGTGGTCATATATCATGCATGCATAAGATGCTTAACGGTAATGAGAAGGCATAATGAAGCATGTTTCAGATGAAAACCTGGGCTCTTCTGATGGTTTCAGATAAAAACGCTTCACATCAGAAGTATCATGTAAAATGTCCTTTGGTGAGAGTATTAGATGCTTCTTTTCGTTCACTTCATTCAGTGACAACACCTGTAATCAAATAGTCGAGAGCATTAGTTACCAAAACAACAAGGAAAGAAGGGATATTCTGGATCTCAGAAAGATCAATTTTTTTATAAAACAAAAAGGACCTTTTCGCCCTCTTCATCATTTGAAGATCTGTTACAAATTTCTTCACTGTCAGTTGTCAATTGTTGGACTTGTACCATGTCTGTGTTGGATTTGAAAACCTGCTGGTCCTGTTAAAAAGTTTTAAGCCCAAGTTAATAACTTTTTATACATAAGTCAGAAATATTACCATAACATTTCTTTAGTAAGAAAAGCAAAAGAATCTAGAAAGTATATTATCAAACTTGCATCGTGAATGGGTCGAAACTCAATTCCTTCAACATAGATGCCATTTCTTTCGCAATAGTGTTGCGAAAAACTCTCAAGTAAAACCTGAAATTCAGTATCTTTCTTGTGATTCAAAAATCGACTCAGTTCAATCTTCATCCACTCTTCATCTCTCCATGTAGCGAAATATGCATGGAAGATTTCTTTCCCCATTTTGTACGTTAGGTTGACATACAAAGGTTTACTTGAAGAGTTTCTTGAACCACAAAATTTGAAGACCAGATGAACTCCATATCTGACACGCGGAGATAGAAATTGAGTTCTTATTCTGATGTTGATCTTCAAATTCGAAATTGTCAGCATCTTTGCTACTTTTGGAAACCTGCACTTGATTATAGTATATCAAAATGTAAATTATTCTCAACCTATATTTTCCTGTACCACATATTATTGTACACTTCAAGCTTTAGATCTTATATTTCTTAATTCTTATACCCGAAATAAATGTTGTTTAAAATTGTGATTAGACCTTAAAGTAGCAAATACTCTTTACTGTATCAATAAACCCCAAAATATTTTATCAAAATTAGTTTATTTTAAGAAAACTGTGTAATTAGTTATGGGTATCTTCTATATTTAAGTTGGAAAACACTTGGAATATGTGTGTTTTAAATTAATTAAAACAATACATTAGTATCTTTTTGACATTTTAATTTGTATTTTAGCAAGTTAGCATGATAACAATGCGTCGATGGCATCTTAATAGCATGTTGATCAGTTGTCAATACAAAGTGCATACCTAGTTACTATTCTTTTGACCAGATAACTTAATTCATGTTAAGGTCTCCTACTTGCAACTTGTAACAGTATGCGAAACATGATAAAGATGCAAAGAAAAAAAATAAATGTACCTTGATTCTGGAGTAGATTGCCAATTGCGTAAACTATTCTTTTTGAAGAGAAAATTGCTTGCTGATATGAATTCACTTATATCTCTGTAACATGTACTCCCAAGTGAAACCCACTGTTTTACAAAACATAGTCAATTTCTATCAAGTTGAAATAGCTAAATGCATGTATAACTTGGAAGTTGGAGCAATATCTATTTAAGAACTCTTGACGAACTCTAATTAAGTTATAATTTTTTTTTTTTGAAACATTGGTAAGTTATAAATTAGTTAGTTTGAAATGACTGAGAAACTGACCATCGTCAAACACTATTACCTTTTTTTTTTTTTTTTTTTTTTTTTTTTTTGGATAACTATGGTTTTTGACCTTTTGCTGGACTACTCTACGGGTTTCAACCCACCACCACACATATTCAAACCGGGTAAAACCCTCCTTTTTTAGGTTGTTGTCATAGCCACTTCAAAGTTGTTTGCATCTATTAGGAATTGAACACAAACCTCAAACATTCTAGTGATTTTAGTCACAAGCCTTATCGTCAACACTGATATATGTACGTCCATTATTAGTTTAATTGGTACAAAGCTGTATTCGGTTTTTCAAGCCTCGTTAGAATCTAGAGTAGATAATAATTTCAACTACAAAAAAATCAGCAAGAAAAAGTTTGTTGGACATAAACTGAACATCCAAAATGGCTTTGATTTTTCATTAAGGTTATTTAAATTACAAAGACCAAAGCATGTATGAGACGCAATAAGCAAATAAAAAAAAAATGCTATAAAGACAAGATAGTTACCGTAGTCCCCTCTTTAAGGAGGATTCCCTTGCACAATAACTCGTACCAACGCTTTTTGCTATACTCCCTGACCTCTATTGCTGACGAGTCAACTCTGCCGTATTCGTCTCTCTCCCAAATTTCATGATCCTTCTTTATATATAATATATTAAACAGTTAAAAACTATAGAAAAAATTATTTTCATTGTATTTGAATACACGCATAAAAGTGTTTTACTTTGAAAAATAGAATAGAATACAAAAAATGGCATTGAAAATACATCTCAAAAACTGATCCTACTTATCTTACTTCAAAAAATCTTACTTCATCAAATATATATTCCAAGAATCAAAATGCTTAATGAATTTTTTCAAAATATTTTCTATAAAGTAGCCTGTTTATGATAACATCCAGTTCACTAGCAATTCCGATTCTTTATCAAATACATAATGAGTTTAGATACAAATGCATTAAAGGAAATCCATAAGCCGTTAAAACCCTAGTTTTTGCTATACAATCTGACCTCAATTTTTGACGATTCAAGTATTTGTTGGTAGTCTTTGGGTAGTTTTTGTTCCCAAATTTCATGATCCTCCTGTATAAAAATTAAACAATTAAAAATTATATTAGTAAACCTCTATATATCTTAAATGCATGGAAATATGACTACAAGAATAAACCCTCTTTAGGGACCAACCAACCAAAAGTTGGCCTTTTAAAAACGAATCTCAAAATTGATCATGGATTATCGTTTCAAGAAATGTTTATTTCACCTAAATATACTTTCCATGAAATAAAATGATTAATATATTATTTAAGAATTTCTATCATGTATTTTGTTTTATCTATGGCGTGATAACATTTATATAAGTTTGAAAACATTAATTAATGATTAATTCCAATTCTTTATCAAATACGTATAAGTTTGAAAACACATGCCTGGGCTTCCAATGCCTTCTCGAGTCTTTCAATCACGGGCCGATCATCCTTATCTTGTCCGCATTGTAAGGCAACTTTAAAAAATATATCGCAAGATTTTGCACTAATTTGTTCCTTTATACCCTGAAATGCCACCTCATTTATAAAATCTTCAATAGAGGCACACTTGTCAAACGAATCTTTATAAAAGCTCCACGGTTCCAAATCCTTCGCAGATCTCCCACAAAACATCTCTAATAAAATCATACTGAACGAATACCAATCTGACTCTTGTGTTACGTAAACCAGCTTCCGCGTTGGGTCCATGAATCCCAATGAGCCATAATCATCACCATCATGCTTCCATTGCTCAAATTTCCAACACCTCGAAGCCAACTCCAAATTAGAAATTTTAGCGTTCCATTCAGCATCAAGTAGAATGCTACCACTTTTTATGTCACTGTGTATCATCTCATTCATGTAACTTTCTGTTACACCACCTTTGTGAAGAAAAGCCAATCCTGTTGCAACGTCGATGCATATCTTTATGCGTTGAATCCAGCTGAGACTAGCATCTTGCACATACTTATTGAGCCTTCTGTTGGGCGCATGCTCGTAACATATTATCCTTTCACCCATTTCGTCACAGTAGCCAATAAGAGCAACGATATTTTTGTGCTTAAACTCAACAAGAACTTTAATCTCCGTCAAAAATCGCTTACGTCCTTCATCAGACTTGTGATCAAACCGCTTTACAATAACAGTGGTGTGTTCATTAGCATTAGCAAGTGGAATTTGTCCTTCGTACTGCTTCCAGTATCTTCCTTCTTCGATGCATTTGTCATCACTGAAGTTCTGTGTGGCAAATTTTATAGCTTCTAGTGAAATATGAAGGTTGTCTTTGTTCTTCTTCTGCAAATTATGACAATCGACTTGGTCATTGTTGTCCCAATAATAGATCTTTAATAAGTTGCAAATCAATTGAATAAGTAAAATCTAAATTGTTTCATTAACCTTTAATCGATCTATGTATCTACATATATATATGTTTTGAATCGGTATATATGAACCGACACAACCATTCACTTAACCGAAATAACTACCATAACTACTTTTCGGTTATTAAGTTTCTAACTAACAAGTTTGGTCCTTCATGTTTTAACTATTATAAATAAAGCAATGAATTAAGATTATTCGGTCTTCATTCTCCTCCTTAATCTTGATCGTTGCTTTTCTTTAAATCTTGAACTCCGAGCATCTGTCGCATTGTTGTGAACTTCAATCTTGGTAGAGCTTTTGTTAGAATATCTGCTCTTTGTAGTTCTCCGCTGACATGTTCCACATTGATGTGTCCATTCTCTACGCATTCTCGAATAAAATGATAGCGAATGTCGATGTGTTTACTTCTTCCATGAAAAACTGGGTTCTTCACTAGTGCTATTGCTGAAACGTTGTCTACCTTCAGCGTTATCTTCTTTTCTTCACTTCCAGTTAATTCACTAAGTAATCTTTTCAACCATAAGGCTTGACATGCTGCTGCAGTAGCCGCCATAAATTCTGATTCACATGATGATAGTGCTACTGTCGGTTGCTTCTGAGTACTCCATGTAATGGGTGACTCTCCAAAGTAAAATACTATGCCAGTAGTTCCTTTTCCTTGATCAGTGTTGATTCCATAACTACTGTCGCTGTAACCTGTAATCTTGCAGCCGCCTTCTTTCTTGTAAATTATGCCATGCTCCTTTGTTCCTTTAATATATCGAATCACTTGCTTAACCGCCTTCAGGTGGTGATCTTTTGGATCTTGCATAAATCTGCTGAGTAACCCGACTGAATAACTAAGATCTGGTCTTGTATGTAGTAAATATCTGATACTTCCTATTAAGCTTCTGTAGTAAGTTGCGTCAACTGAATTTCCATCTTCCGCCTTGACCAACTTAGTACCTGGTTCCATGGGTATCTTCGTATCATTACTATCCGTCATACTTGTCTCCTTTAAGATCTTGTTAATATATCCTGTTTGCTTGATTGTAATCTCTCCTCCTGTCTGTGTAACTTCTATCCCAAGGTAATAAGCTAGTAATCCTAAATCGCTCATTTCAAACTTTTCTTCCATTTGAGATTTAAATAAATCTAATTCTTTCTTTGGAGTGCCCGTGATTATCAAATCATCTACATAAACTCCAACTATAATCGTAGAATTCTTATTTCTCCTTGTATAGACTGCTTGCTCGAGATTACACTTCTTAAAATCTAATGACTTTAATGTTTGGTCAAGCTTCATGTTCCAAGCTCTCGGTGCTTGTCTTAATCCGTATAAAGCTTTAATAAGCTTATAAACTTTTCCTGAGTTTTCTGGTTGTACAAAACCTTCAGGTTGTGTAACGTAGACTTCCTCCTTCAAATCTCCATGTAAAAATGCTGATTTTACATCTAAGTGGTGAACTTGCCATCCATGATATGATGCTAACGCCAGTATTAATCGTACTGTTTCTATCCTAGCAACTGGGGCAAATACTTCATCGAAGTCTATTCCTTGTTCTTGTACATATCCTTTTGCTACTAACCGTGCCTTATACTTGATGATCTTTCCTTCTGCATCTCTTTTGGTTTTAAAAACCCACTTAAGTCCTATTGCCTTTTGATTTTCTGGCAATTCAGTAAGAAACCATGTTTTGTTCTTGTTGATTGAATCCAATTCAATCTCCATGGCCTCAATCCACTTCTTATCTACTGATGCTTCCTTATAGTTACGAGGTTCTTCTTCTATGAAGAGTAAACTAGGTGTTTCAACTACTCTTGCTGTTTCATAAACTTCTTTCAAATCCTTTAAACCTCTAACCGGTGTATGATCATATTTTCCTGAGCTTCCTAACGAGCTTCTAAGTGAACTTATAGTAGTAGCTTCTCTTTCACTTTCTGAGTTAGGTTCGTAAGTATGTGTTGGTGGTGTGACTGGTGAATCTGGTTCTGACAATGGATCTGGTGTTGGTTCTAGTACTTGATCCTCTTGGTGATACGTATCGTCTGCATCTCCTATGTTGATTTGTATAGGTTTTTCATTGTCAATTTCGCCTTCCACAAAACTAGCCCAAAATGTGTCTTGTGTACTTGTATCTTCACCAATCTTATTCCAATCCCACGGCTGTATTTCCATAAACTTTACGTCCCTACTAACATATTTCTTCTTGGCTATTGGATCATATAACCTACATGCTTTTGATCCTTCCTCTACTCCCAAATAAACCAATGGTATGCTTCTATCATCCAGCTTCTTCAAATGAGGTATTGTTATCTTTGCATAAGCTGTGCATCCAAATATTCTTAGGTTCTCTAAGTTTGGTTTTCTACTGTAGAGTGCTTCATATGGAGTTTTATCTATCAGGGCTCTTGTAGGTACCCTATTCAATACGTAAATAGCATGTCTAACTGCTTCCGCCCAAAAAATTAAGGGTAGTTTCATAGCTTTCATCATACTCCTAGTCATTGATAACACTGTCCTATTTCTTCTTTCCATTATCCTTACAGTACTGTGTGAATTCATTTGAAGTAAATTCACCTCCTCTATCTGTTCTTAGCATCCTCACTTTCAATCTTAACTCCATTTCTATTTTCTGTTTAAATTCCTTAAATGTACTAAATGCTTGATCCTTAGATTGTAAAAAGTAAGCCCACATAAAACGTGTACAATCGTCTACTAACAAGAATATTAATTTCTTGCCTGAGTGTGTTACTGGACTTATAGGACCACAAAGATCTCCATATATCAAGTCCAATGGGTTCTTAGATCTGAATTTAGCTTGGTTTGGAAATGGTGTTCTACTTTGTTTTCCTAATAAACATGCATCACAAATTTGTCCTGCATGGTTTATTCTAGGTACTCCATCCACTAGACCCTTCCTAGTCATCTTGTTCATAACATCAAAGTGCAGATGACCTAATCTAGCATGCCATAACCAATCCTGGTTATCTATATTTGCTAAGAGACAAATAGGTGTGTCTATCTGTAATTTAATACTGTAAAGTCTATTCTTAGATCTTTCTACTTTCATCAACAACTTCATGCTCTTATCATACAAAGTCAATTTATCTCCGTCCATTAACACTTTACAACCTATTTCCGTAAGTTGTCCTAGACTTAGTATGTTGCTCTTAAGGTTTGGTATAAAGTATACATCTGTCACTACCTTATGCTCTTGGTTTTTACAACCTAATAGTATAGAGCCTTTTCCCTTTATCTGTACATACGATCCATCTCCAAAACGTACTCGTCCTGTTACGCTTTCATCTATATCCTTAAAATGACTTTTAGTACCCGTCATATGGTTACTTGCACCGTTATCTAAATACCATATGCTTGCATCCTTTGAAGCATATTTTCCCGGTTGAATTTGGCCTTCATTCAACAACACTCCCTCGTGTTTGGTTTCGTGCATAGTCATTAACAATGATGGTTCATCGTCTTCTAAGATAAGGTTTGATTGTTCTTGAGTTGTTGGTTTTGATCTACATTTATCTCGAAAATGTCCAAGTTTGTTGCAATTATAACACCTTACATTGCTAAAATCAAACTTACTCGAATTCTTATTTTGGTTATCTTTATGGTTCGAGTTATTTCTATTCT
Organism: Artemisia argyi; assembly: GCA_030686995.1. Taxonomy (NCBI): domain Eukaryota; kingdom Viridiplantae; phylum Streptophyta; class Magnoliopsida; order Asterales; family Asteraceae; genus Artemisia; species Artemisia argyi. The sequence continues at coordinate 44,464,674 of CM060685.1, read as the reverse complement.
TATTTTTATGCCAGTTTCTTCGTGAATAGTTCGATCTACCTCCACGTTTGTTAAAACTTTTCTTTTTATCTGAGTTTTCGTCATGTGCAAAAAGTAAGTTATCCTGGCTTTCAACTTGTCCTCCCTTTCGTAATTTTATCCTTTCCTCAAATGCTTTGAGTTTTCCAATGATCTCATCTAGGGTTATGTCGTCTAGATCATTTGTTTGTTCTATGGATGCTACTATTTGTATGAATCTATCTGGTGTGGAATCTAATAGTTTTCTAACTAAAAGAGATTCATCTAAAGTTTTCCCTAGTTCTTTTGCCTTTGTCACATAACCATTCAATTTTTCAGCAAATGCATCCACCGTCTCATCTTCCTTCATATAAAGTGAGTTAAATCCAATCATCAATGATTGTAGTCGTGCTTGCTGCACCTTTTCTTCTCCAACGTGTCTTTTCCTCAATGATTCCCATAATTCCTTAGCCGTCTTACAACTCGCTACTTGTAAGATTACATCTTCAGTTAACGCTTGGTATATGAAAGCAATTGTTGCTTTATCCTTTTTATCATCTACGTCTGCCCTATCCTTATATTCAATAGTTTCCCAAAAACCTTGTGCACCTAATATTGCCTTAATTTGTATAGCCCATACTGTATAATTTGTATTTTTCAATTTTGGACATTGGTATTGTGCAATCGGTATTACGGTTTTTGTTGTGTTAGACGTACTAACGTCATCCCCGGCCATGTTTGATGTATATTTTATGATTTTCACTTTCTAATCCGTATGGGAATGATTTTTCTTTGTATGGTATCTTCTAATATGAAATATAGTTTTGAAATTCCTTAATACTACGGGATCAATTAATAGTTCTCGGGATTTCCTAATAGCATAAACTAATATGATCTATACTATATAAAATGAAATCCAGAAAATTGAAACTTGTGACCTTGTTTAATTTTTCGTATAGAATACGAGATGTAGATGTTTCGACTTGTTATAATTTGGTCACCAATTTTGTTCCTTTTTCCCGCGCCAAAATCCTTTTAAAGTTTCAGTGTCTCGTTGTCCTTTCCAAAGTGTTATTCGACCCAAACTTAACCAACACTGCTCGGTTTTTTTATTTGTTGTCGCTGTCCTTGTTCTCGAATCAAACAATAAACTGCACAACACTCATATACTTGTCGAATCTGCTTCTAATTTGCAAACGAGTCTATATTCCAAACGTTCCACTGCCTTCACTTGGCTTTCTTTGTTACTGCTGTTTGTCGAATGAATTCAACATGCAAATAACGAAATACCACACTACACGTTATCACCCTTTGTGTGTTTGATCTCGGTATTGAGATCACGCAGTCTCCTACACACAAACTTGTATTACCACGCCTTGGTAACACAATCGAACCCAAAACAAATAGTTTGCTGCGCTCTTGGTTCGTTTCAATGAAAAACAACGACAGTCACTTGTCTTGTTTTCCTCCCAACGTTGTTGTTGTCTTTGTGTTCTTGCGACACAAAACTCCACACTCTTTTCTTTCAAACAATCAATAAACACTACGTATACGTTTTTTCTCAACAACGTCCTTTGCTTTGTGTTTCTTTTCTTCCAACCGGTTCTATCTTTTCTACACAAAGTCTCCACAGTTCTTCCTCAACACCAATTCACTCTCGATGTTGTACACTTGCAACTTCTACGCAAAACAGATCGTGCACTATCTCTTCTACGCGTTCCTTATTCACACTTGTTTGTTTCCTTGGAAGAATTAAGAAAAACAAACGTCCCTATGCTTTGAAGAAAGACCAGCGAGAGTCTTTTTCCCAGCGTGTTCAAATGGCTTCTTTGTTAAGGTTTCTGTAAAACGTTTTCAGATTTTCGATGTGTATAAACCTTTGCTCTTGATGCCAATTGTTGTCCCAATAATAGATCTTTAATAAGTTGCAAATCAATTGAATAAGTAAAATCTAAATTGTTTCATTAACCTTTAATCGATCTATGTATCTACATATATATATGTTTTGAATCGGTATATATGAACCGACACAACCATTCACTTAACCGAAATAACTACCATAACTACTTTTCGGTTATTAAGTTTCTAACTAACAAGTTTGGTCCTTCATGTTTTAACTATTATAAATAAAGCAATGAATTAAGATTATTCGGTCTTCAGTCATTCAAAATATTAATTGAATAATAGTAGTATGTCTTACAGTTAATATCCTTTACACATCGATCCCCAACTGCCAACTTTTTTGGGTAAATTCAAGTATAATCAAGATACCACATTGAAGTACAAAAGAAAAAAAAAAAAAAAAAAAAAAAAAAAAAAAAAAAAAAAACCCTAATATATTTAGGTCGAGCATGATAACCCAATTATATAAATGTTTTAACTATGAAACAATAGCGGGAGAGCATATATACTAGTTACACACAAAGTTATGTATCTTTACTTACTTGAAAGTGAATTGCTTTCTCAAGTTCTTTGATGACGACTTCCATAGTTGGACGCTTTGCTTGAGTTTCTTCCAAACATTCATATGCAATTTTTAAGAACGTATCCAAGGATTCCTGATTGATCCCTCCATGTAGCATAAACATGCTTTCATCAGCTCCCATTATCTTGGGGTCTACCATCTCCTTTAATGTTCCATCATTGAAGCGTCGACGTGTTACAGATGGAAGCCCCTTCTCGTTGTCGACATGGTAGGTATTATCATATGCCAGCCTACCACACATGAGTTCAAACAGTACTACTCCAAAAGAGTAAATATCTGATTTCTTGTTTAACTTGCCTGTACTTGCATATTCAGGATCCAAGTACACTTTAGTCCCAGCAATAGTTGAGGTAACAAGGGTGCGACTTTGTTGATTTGTATTGTTTAACTTGGAAAGCCCAAAATCACCAATCTTTGCCACCCAATTATCGTCCAATAAAATGTTTGCACTTTTAATATCCCTGTGTATTATCGTTGGTTTGTCCTTTGTACTAGTGTGTAGGTAATTTAATCCATGTGCAATATCAAGGCCTATTTGCATGCGTTGAGCCCAAGTTAAATTCATTAGCTTATCATGATCTCCCAAATAATCATCAATGCTTCCATTAGAAATATACTCGTAAATGAGTATCATCTCATCACCTTCATCACAAAATCCTAAAAGAGAGACTACATTTTGATGCCTACAATTACTAAGCATCTCAATTTCTCTAAGGAACCCTTGTTCACCTTGCTTGTCTACTCTGTTCGAGATGCGTTTGATAGCTACCGTGCTTTTTCTTTTAGGCAAATCATCTCTAACCACCCCTTGAGTCGTTGATGAATTGCTTCCATCAAAATGGTGGAGTTCTGCTCTATACACTGTACCGTATCCGCCACTCCCAATGTAGTATGTTTCGGAAAAATTGTCGGTGGCCGATATTATATCACTTAGTAAAATTCTCAAGCAGTCCAAGTTTTTTCCCTGAAACATTATGTGTTAAAGCGAAAGGAAAGCGTTACATTCTACAAATGCGCGTACGAATGAAAATGCAGTTAAACACATAATGTCACTCTTAAGACCTTCTAGAATCACAATCTTTTTTAGAGACGGCTAAAAATAATATTTAATTTTTGAGTTTATTAGTTGTATTATGTCGATAAGGAATTGTTGGTAATACATAACCACGAAAGTGACAAAATGAATTTTGAGGCAACATACCCGTCAATAGTTAATAAATATTTTCACATTATTAAATTTCAAGTGAAGTATCTGAAATCTTACATCATAATATGTTAGTATAATCTTATCAACTCATAATCTAGCGAGGTAGCTTTTCCCTATTTATGATTCAAAGAAGAGTGTAAACATGTGCGGTACGACGGGTCTTAAGCAGGGACGGAACCAGAAGAGAAAGTCACGAGGTGCATTTATGAGAAATCAAACAAGACTACATGCACAATTTTTTGAGACCGGATGCATTTATAAAAAATAGAGGGTTTTTAACAAAATTAACACTATAAGATTAAAATTCCCGGGTGTCCCGGGACACCCCCTGGTTCCGTCCCTGGTCTTAAGAGACATGTATGTTTGAAATTTTGTTTTAAAATGATTATTAGTAAAATTTGGACACTATATAATATATGTATGTGTTATATATATTACTATTAGTTTGTGGGCATGCGTTCTTCTTGAAGAGAGCTACGCAACGAACTATAAAGTGTCAAAAATGGAGTTTCTATGAATGAGCTATTGTGTCTCAAAGTTAGTTATTTGAAACATAAAAAACTGAAAACGGAAGTAGTGTGAAAAATGAAGGAACTTTTATAGGATTCTCCGTATTTTCTCTATTAGTATATTTTAGGAACTGATGACGTTTATTTAACAAGTCAAGTGTAAACTCGTTTTCTATGTTTATAAAGATTTCAAATTGTGTTAATAATAGCAAATTTGCATATTTTGTTCATATTTGACTAGGAACTTTTCTTGGTGGAAAAGACTATTTATACTTGTTGCAATCTGTTATTGGTAGAAACGATTGTTTATATTTGGATGTGCTCTTTCTTGGTGGATTTATTTTATTTTTATTTTTTAACAAGATCTTCTCGACTCCTCCATTAATTTTCTACAATTTAACCACGTAAAAAAGGCACCATTATACTGTTTTTATGAAGATAAATTCTCTCCAAGATATTCGATAAACACGCCAACGTTTCGGTGATCTTTTAGGCATGTTAGTCGACTCCGGCAGTAATAAGCAGCCACGCCTTAAAAACGCCATGCCGCCATGCCTCACGCTAAGGCTTGAGGCTTGACCTTGTCACCACGTCACGCCTCACGCTATTTATAACCTTGATTACAACTAAATATTTGGGTCAGTTGGAACTTATCCAAAGGTATGGGATTTCCATGTAAGGAAATATTATGCAGGGTATTGCATTCTTTTGAGGGTTAATTAGTTGTAAATGTATTCAAGTTGTTATTATTTCCGATTAAATGTGCAGAACTTGCTAATTATTCGTGTGTTAAGCGAAAGTGATTAACTGTGCCACGTAATCACTTTTACGTAATAGAGTCATTTTATGCACACAATAGGATAATTAGCAATTTCTGAACATTTAATCGGAAAAAAAAAGAAAGTTATGCAACATAGTAAAAAGTGATGACACGAATACATTTACAACCAATTATCTCTTTTTTTTTCTTTTCTATGTTTTGTTTAGTTTTCTATTAAGATAAAAGGTTGAAAAGGGTAATTAAGATACTGTACAACTTACTAAGAAACTAATATAAATTATTTAAACAAATCATACATAATTAAAAAAAAAAATGAAAAAAATTGATTGGTAACCGTTGACAAATACCATTGTTAGCACACAGCTTAAATGAAGATACAAGTTGTTAAGCAAATGGCATTTTGTTTAAAGTTAAAACATATCATACATACATTTAAAAAAAAAAAAAAAAAGTTTGACTAGTCAAACTCTTAATTGTATTAATGTAATTATACGAAATACTGTAATAGTGTAAAGGTAGAAGAATTTCACAAAAGAAGAAAACATGCATATGTAAAATCGAAAAGAAAAATGATTATTCACCGAAAAATTTAAAATTTTTAAAACTAATTAATTTACCGCAAAATGAATTAATTCGAAATGAAATAAATTACCTTCAATTGGTCGGATAGTGGAGCTTCAACCGCTGCTGTTGTTGAATGTTCCTTTAATCACAATAACCACAATCAAGTTAATTAGCTTATAAGTCATTAGTTACGACACAAATGAACGATGCGAAAATCCAAGCAATTAATGATGGTCTTACCGGGCTTTCATGTTTTTGTTGAAAATCTAACGCTCTCTCAAGTTTTTTAACAACCACAATCATATCAGGACGCTGAGTTGGCAACTCCTGCAAGCAATAATATGCTGTTTCTGAGAAGTATTTCAACGATTGTGTATCCATTTGTTGTCGTAGAACGGGATCGATTATATCACCGAGTGTTTTCCGTTCATAGTGCGAACGGGCAAATCGAGCAAAACTCCAATTATCTTCGTTGTCTGAAATAGGAATAGACGCCACCCTCCCAAGCAAGACTTCAAACAAAACAACTCCGAAGGAGTAGACGTCTGACTTATGAGATAAAGCTTTGGTTTTTTCATATGCTGGATCCCTATATTGTAACGTGCCATCATAATTACTAGGATGGTGAACTACACCATGTTTTTTAACCACCATGTCACGTCTGAGACCATGTAAGGTGGGTTCCCAGTTTTGATTTAACCAAATCTTGGAACTCTTGATGTTACCATGTATCATGCTCTTATCATCATTTAATTCATGATGAATGTAACACAATGCACGCGCCAGATCAACACATATATGTAATCTTTGCATCCAAGTGAGGGTTGAGCCACTTAGATGTTTGTCCAGACTTTCATTCACCTCATACTTGTATATCATGTATCCCTTACTCAGTACTTTCACTTTTGTATCTTCATCTAATTCTTTGAAATCATCATCGTCATCAGCCAGATCCTCCGAAGCAACTTTAATTAGAGTTGCGATATCAATATGTATGTGAAAGAGTGAGATCCGCGCCTCGTTGAACGAAACGTCTGGGTTTGTATATCTCCGTACAACAATAGGGACCGACTGTCCTGATTGATCGAGTTGTCCTTTGTAAAGAACAACAGAAGGAGTTTGTTTCATGAGATTCTCTTCAGAGAAGTTGTTTGTGGCTAGTCTTAACTCTGACATTGCTAGTATTGGGTCATCAATCAAAGCCATTTTTGGGGTTGATAAAATTAAACAAGGTTGAGTTGAAGGAAGGAAGACTGAAAATATGGAAATGGATGTGATGGAAGAGGATAATGGAAGACAGAGGAGCAAAAATAAAGGAAGGAAGAAAGACTGTGAAATTACGGAAAATGTGAAGGAAGTAAGGATCGGAATTGAAGACTGAAAATATCGAAATAAATGTGAATGAAGGAAAACCAAGGTAGAAAGAGAATAGTTAAAGACAGAGTCGTACAAAATGTTTAACAGCTGCACTATATATAGATGGAGAAAGGGAAAGGATGTAAGGGGTTCAAAAGGGTTGGGAGGGGTTCAAATGGTGGTTCTTTAGTTTTTTGGAGGGGTTCAAATAGAGTACTTTAGGAGGCCAAAATGAGTTTTAAAGAACATGTAACTCACAAAGAAGTATAATTACATACCTCGTTTTTAAGACACAAAATCAAACTTTTTGGTATCCTTTGAACGAATAGTAGGGGAAATGTTTTAGTGACGTGCGAATATTTCGTAAAGCTTTTATTTATTTATTATTATTATATGCTACAAGTTCTCTCCCACTTAACTTGTCATTCAATATCGATATAGCACATGTAAATACATGATTGCTTAAAGTTATAATAATCAAACCTAGCAAAATATAAATAGAATGTATTTTTATAGATTTATCACGATAGACTTGGTAGATGTATTCATTTTAAAGAGGTGATTATTTAACATTTTACAGGTAGATAATGGATCGTGCTACTAATTCTATCAATATCGGCATCTTACAATATTTTTTGATAAGCTAAACGTCAGAGAAACCGTGTTGACGATTTAACAATAATTAAACGAGTCTACGTACACCAATAATGACTCGATTATAATATTACCTTTTTGGTCTAATGTTCTCATGATTGTTTGATCACTTCATATTGTGTTGCAGATTAATTGATACCAATAGTTTATTATGCATCTTCAAAAAAAAAAAAAAAAAAAGTTTTGTCAATAAATTTTTATTGTCATGTGGCAATTATGACCCAAACACTTTGAGATTGGTTCATTTTGGTCAACAGGTTCAACAAATACACAGTTGATGATACCTAATATATCCATCGGGTCACTTGAAATGCTAGTGTACAAATAGGATGGTCCCAATGGGTCTTTTGAAATTATTCATATGAAAGAGTTAAACTAATGTTTATACGTTTTGGCCAACTGCCATTTGCAATTATTTTAATCTCTTTTTTGTTTACATTATCGAATTTTATTCAACATCAACATCTCTACATATAAAAAGTTTGATGATAACATAGAAAAAGTTATGTGTTTGGGGTTGGTGGGAATAATCACTAAAGTTTCAAAATCAAATATTATTCAACATCAACATCTATACATTTAAATAGTTTGATGATAACATAGAAACAGTCATGTGTTTGAGGTTGGTGGTGATGATAACATAGAAAACTACAATTACATTTACGTTTTCACACTCGACGAATTGTGATACTTGTAGAAAACTTCACAAACTTTACATATTAACAAACAAGAAAGTAACATTTGCAACGAATTTACTGGGCCATCATAAGAAAGCATAAAGTGCTAGGAATAGGATCTTTTTGAGACTTCCAGTCTCTACATAACTGAAGAAACTGATGAAGTTGTAGTCATACCAAACTCTACTCCTATTATAAACCACCACGATGAAAGATAAAAAACGATCAGACGGCCATAAGTCTATACTATAATGGATTTTACATCTCCTTCAACTTCAATATACCAAAACTATAAGAAAGTAAATAAAAAACTTTTGCGGTTCATGGAACAAAACACAGCAAACATATTGTTCAACAGCACAAATTTAAATACAAGTATCTGAATCATACATATCTATCTTACAGTATCTACTAAAAAGACTAGAGCTGATGTCAGCAATACCTTGAATTTGCTGAGTTTACATGACTACAACTTACTTTTGCATTTTTAAATCAAAGTCTATGATGAATATTAAAGTTTAAGATGCTACCGATTGAGAAGGAACACAAGATTAAAAATATTCATGTGCGAGGGGATCCAATGTAGCAAACACATGTTGTCAATTTAATGATTTATCATGTTATAACAAAATATAATTAGTCGATCACCAAAGACATTGTTTTAGTACTCAAATGTTTATCACGATGTCATGTAAGATGCATCTAAACTCGTTCGGGTACATGTCATCCATTAAATATTCAATAAAAAAAAGTTAGGCTATGTTTGGCAAAAGTAGCTGTGAGCAGTAGCATTGAGCAGGAGCAGTGAGCAGTAGCTGTGAGCTGTGAGCAGTAGCCAAAAAAGCTCACAGCTTCATAAAGAAGCATTGGGAAAATGAGCTTTCCTAAAAAATAGGAAAGCCCACAGCTCTCATGCCAAACAAACATCAAAAATAAAAAAGCTCATTCTCACCGCTCATTACCCAAAAAAGCTCCAAAAAAGCTCCGCGCCAAACATAGCCTTAGTGGATCGTAGTTGAGAGTCACTTACCGTTGATGAATATGATTAACATGGCAACTTCTTTTAATCGTACGTGCCAAAACGGTTGTTTGCAAATTCTGCAGGTATATTCACCATCAAAATTTGATACAACCTTTAAGGGTGCGTTTGGTTGGGAGGTATGAGATTTGGGAACGAACGAAATGATAATGACTATGATTGTACATGTTTGGTTGACATATATAGGTTTTAATTTATGGGCTCATTCTTTAATAATTTTCATACTCAATAGGGCTGCGCAAAGGTCCAAAACTGAACCGGCCTAGCAAAAATCGAATCGACCTGAGATTTGATTTCGTGAAAAACATGAACTGAAACCGAACCGAATATGATCGGTGTGGTTCGGCTTTGTGTCAATTCGGTCCAGTTTAGGTGTGTGTAGGTGTGTTTTTGTCGGCTTTGGGGCGACCCAACCCGACCCGAAACCGAAAATAAGAAAAACTTGAAACCGAGACGTCGATTTTGTCAAGTCAGTTCGGTTTTGGATCGTCCATGCTCAGCCCTACTCCATACCACTCACAAGAGGTTCGTTTAGATCCATATACCGATTGTGATTCCGAAACTTATACCAAACACACCCTTAGAAAGATTGCTAACACTCAAATGCTAGACACACAATTACGCAAGTCAAATATGCTCCCGGAAGTTATGTGTTGGATACCAACTCTCTTTCCTTGGCTTGTTTGGTTAACATGTTCGAACAAGTCATGCGTTCGATGTTGGTGATGATATAACATAGAAAGCAACAATATACATGTACGTTTAAATTGTTGGGTCGCTATCTTATAACTCCATTTGTCTCAATTTATTAGTTCATGTTTCTATTTTGGGTTGTCCAAAATTCTTGTCCATTTTGATATTTTAGCCAATCAAAAGAAATTTTGGTGACTATATTTGATTAGTAAAAAAAGTGGTTAGTAAAAATTTCTTAAACTGTGTGCAATTTGAAAGTGGACTAATAAATTGTGAGGAAAAGAGTACTTACATTCAAATTTTGCTATTTCTTCCAAAATTCAAGAAGGTTATATTTTGTTTTTCCGCCCACTCACTCCTTCTTCATGATCTGGCTTGACCGTTATATGTTTGAAAGATAACAAACAAGAACTCAACATTGACAACCAGCTTTTTTTTATTAATAGAAAGGGCAATTTTTCATGCACTATACCATTTGTCTCACAATATGCCTCACTAATATCTTTGACGATACTTGAATTCACAACATTTTGATTGGTGAACAACTCACATACCACTCTACCAAAGGCCTTGGGTATCATTCAAAATGAGATTAATCGGTCATCATAAGAAAGCATGTCCAGTGTTGGGAACGGTTTTGGAATTCCAAGCGGTTTAAAATAGTAGAGTTGGATATGATTACACGATTTTAACATCATGTGTTACTATGGTCTTACTCCATATTATTATGGATTTCTAAAATAGGATTAGAGTTGGATTCGAATACACGATTTTAACTTCATGTGTTACTTTGGTCTTACTCCATATTATTATGGATTTTTTTAACTCCTTTGACTTCAATATACCAAATTTATAAGATTTCCATGTTCATGGAACAAAAGAACGTTACATGAAATTGATTGATCAATCAAGGTGCAACAAAATGTCTAGAAAAAGATACCAGATTGGTCATAGTTCAGAGAGGCACTTACCATTGATAAAATCAACCACATTGGCAACTACTTCACCTAGTGCCACAACGGTTGCTTGCAAGTTTTCAGCAAATTCTTCAGGAATTGACTTTTCGCCATCAACAAAATTTGAGACTGCTTTTATAAATATTGCTGGCACTCTCATAAGGCTAGACACGTAGGCCAAAGCTGCTCCCTGAAACTCGAAAAGTGTTATTTCGAACATTCAACAGCTGTGGCAAATCTGACCCATTTACTTATGGGCTTCTTTATCTCAAACCGGTGAAGTAATAAGAATAGCTAAAGGGGGCAGGGTCAGATGGGTAGAAAGGTTTGAGTCTCACCAAAGGCCTACTTTTAATTAATGTCCTAACTATTCTCTCAGACTTAAATTATTATTTGCGGGTCAACCCGAACAGCCCCGTTTTAACCCATTACCAACCCAGCCAACCAGACCATGGCACGTTTATGTTTTGATGCTATAACAATGAATGTTGCTGTATATCTAAGCATTCAACTACTGATCAAATTGCATCTGATTATTTCAATTCTTATAACTAGCAAACACTAACTTACTTGAAAACATATCCAATCCGGAACAAGTCAGAAAATTCAAAACTAAAAAGCACACCATAAATTAAAACAGTACACCAAAAGTTTTACACTACAACTGCTTGTCCAAGTTTGGCATTTGTGATCCTTTCACAATGCCAACTTGGGGGGGAGGGGGAGGGGGTAAAGGAACTAAAGCAGAAAGCTCAGTTGTCAAGCCAAGCAATGCCACAGCTCATCAAGTTCATAACATCTCAAAGTCAAAGCTTATCAAGCCAAATAAGTTCAAGCTCCATCAGAAGGCTCAAATTCTGTGTGGAACTGTTTAGCTTAGTTATGTACACAAGTAGATTGATAGCAGTATGATTGTAGTAATATTAGTTGTGCTGTACAAGTAGAGTTAGCATAGTTTGACTTTTAGTAGTTTGACTTTTGTAATATAAATAGAACTCTGTAATGATCCATTTTAGTTAATGAGAAATAACAACTTTCTTTCCAAATTCATTCTCTCTACCTTTATCAAAACATACCCAAAAGCAAAATAGAATGGCATACACACACGGATATTCCAGAACTGAGACAGTTCTCCGACGCAAATAATAAAGGTAACATGATCAGTTATCTCCCAAAAGATATGCATTTTGAGAGATATCATTTAGCTTGCAATCAATCACATCTACAACTCAGCATCTCTACTTCTAAGACCTGAGAGGATAAACAAACAAGGAACTCTACTCTTGACAGTACATACCTCAATCATCCACTAGAATCTCAAAATAATCCAAATTAATGTTCTTAGTATCCATTACCATCTATCTCATAATCTCAAACACACCTTTCACATTCAAAGTCTAAATTACAAGTCCTAAAATGAAATAAAAAGAACTGATCAAACAAAAAGGCATATTATTTCTCAACTCTCAAGGTAAACAATCTAAGCATATATATACCTACTCAAATTGCGTCTCATTATTTTAACATTAGAAATAATCCGCATATCATTTCAACTCTTATTAACTAGCAAACACTAAAACTTAAAAACTAAAAAGGATAATAATAGAATTTAAAACAGTACAAGTAATGGAATTGAAAAGAGGTACTTACAAGGAACCATCATCAGGAGAAAGTTTGAAATGTTGTATTATCGGAAGTGCTTCTGAATCAAGAGCTGCACTTTATTCAATCCATAATTATAATTATAATAATAACATATAAAATAATAAAAACGCACACATAAGAAAGTGTAAAGAAAGAATTACCGGAAAAAATGAGGAGAGTAGAAATGGGGAGCAGCTTGTTATCATCTCCTGTAGCCATTGCTGTCACTCAATTTGACTATTTCCTCCCTCTTTTCTTTTTTAAGTTTTTTTCAGTTTCTTTGATTCATTGATTGAATGAATGGATTTGGATAAATTTACATTTGGGTTGGGCCTGACTCGGTGTGTGTTTGTTTCATTAAAATGTTTTGGCTCTGTATTTCACTATCACATCTTACTAGTAAGAGGTGGTTGTAAAATCTGAATCTGAATAAAATAATGTTGTTTGTTTTTTATAATAATCTAAATGATTTAATTGTTCATTTTAAAATACATATCAAACCATAGCAATAAGATGAATAATTAACTAGCTTAAATATATATTTGAAAACAAAATTCTAATATTGAAATTCACAAACACATGGTTGTGATTCACCCTTGTCAACTAACATGTTACAATTATCACTTCAATTCTTTGGTTTTATGAAAACTAACAAACCCGAATACTCAACCCAATATTATCACAACTTTCTCCAATATTACAACAATTTTTGGTCCAAATAAATAATAGATAAAACAGCCCAAGATAATACAATAATAACTACTTGGCCCAAATACACTTCTAACCTAAAATTATCCCTAATCCTATACTCCTAATCACACGCAACTACAAACACCTCAGCCACCCACATATTTTCAATCTTATCGTGACACAAACTATTCGGGTTTGTCATCCACCCTAATTATTCTCACACGCCTACCAACTTCTTTCACATTCACTAAGCCATTTTGTTTCTTGGTTTAACTCTTCACAAGCAAATCATTCTTGCTACCCGTGAACTTGTTTAAGAGTTTCAAAATATACACAAGAAGTCAACAACAGTTTACCACAAATATTTCCAATAAATTTTTAACGATGTATTGGGTAAATGTTTTATTTATCAAAGATCGATGATGGGTTAAGAGGTGGTAAGACATGTTCACCAAGTCTTACTGAGTAAGATGCGATACATCTTGCCGCATCTGATCGGAAATAAAAAAAACAAACGACATCCGCGTCTGACCGCCTCATACTGGTAAGTGGTAAGAGGCGGTAAGAGGTTTTTTAAGAAAAACAAACACACCCTTACCCATATTTATTTCGAAAGGGAGTTGATTGTCACACTCTCTTTTCTTATCCGCACACTCCAATGTACAAAGTGACAAAGCAGCATCAAACAAATGTACAACTGTTTATAGCGCAGGATAGAGTGTGCAAATAAAAAAGAAGAGTGTGCAAATCATTAGCTATTTTGAAAGGTCTTGTTTACGTTATGTTCATTTGAATGTAAGACTGGTGCGGTGTGGTAGAAATGTAATGAACTGAACGTTTAATGAATATTTTATAAACCGTTCGATAAAAGTTCGTTTCTATTCATTTATTTATTAAATGACCAAAAATGAACAATATATAAATGTTCATTTAGTCAAATAAACGGAATATGGACAAAAGTCTTGTTTGTTCATTTATCTACGTGAATGTTCGATTATGCATTTTTTTAACATGCGTTTGTATATATATATATTTTTTTTAATGTTCGTCTATCGTATTTGTTTATTATATACTTTTATAGTTGGTTTAACAAGACTTCACTTATAAAACATAAGACTATGCATAGTTTTGTAAATTTTATGATTAATTTTTTAGATTCATTAATGTTTGTTCATTTAGTTTCTTAATGAACGGACAGTCGGACATAAACAAATATTGACAACCATATTTCTTAATAAACGAACATGAATAAGAAAATCCGGCTGTTTAAGTGATTGTGTCCATTTATTTGACCGATTCAAAGTAAGCGAACGAACATGAACAAGGCTCCGTCTGTGTTCCTTCGGTTCGTTTACAGCCCTAGGGTGTAGGTTTACAAACTGCGCTCGTCGGTTTAGAGACACCGATGGCACGACCTCGTCGATGGTGGCGTTCTTCATTTTGGCGACGAACAAGGGACGAGGTTGTGCGGGCCCATTTGTGTTTTGCGTGAGTGTTTTATGTGTGTGTGATTTGTGCGGTATATTTGTGTAGTAACGCTGACAGAGACACACCCATTGGCACGGGTGTGTCAGTTTGGGTAGTGATGATGTGGCGTTGAGATATCCAACTGACATAGGTCGAAAGGGTCCGTTTTGGTAACTTTGCAATATTTCTTTTTTCCTTTTCCGTGTTTAACGAATCATAGCTTGTTGTTACGAAATGATATGACCTAATGACGTTAAACAAGCACAGGTTGGACACGTGACTCCATTACATAGATTTTGGAGGGGAAGTAAGTTAGTAGATATTTTAGTTGTAGTAATCTTCCCTTAAATACTTCATTTTTGTGTTCATTTGTAATGAATATGAAAACATGTTTCTTTCTCGATTCTCTCTTTAACACAAACAATTACGCTTGTTAGCTCATACATCCAACGTACGTACCAGCAATTCTTGTTTTACTTTCACAAAGAATTATAGAATTTGGATTTTGTTCTTAATTTGAATCCTGGACTCCTGGTTCGGATATTACAAAACATATCAATCTTTTGCATCTTTTATCCAATCGATTAGAAGTTCTTATGACACTAGAGAACGTACAAGTAGACATGCAAAAGATTTTATTCTGTTCATTTTTTTTTTCTTTTACTAAATTTTCCTAGAATTAAATTGAACAAACCATTGAATATATTAAAACCTTTAGTGACGGATGGAATGGACTTTTAGCAACGACTTGTGTCATCAATAAAGTTGAAATTCTTGTAGTGTATAGATGAAATGAAAGATTCATGATAAAACATTCCATGCGCAGCCAGCAAAGAACATAAACCTTCACAAGGTAACTGGTTTGCATTGATTGATATCGATGCAACATACAGCTACAGACGTCTTATGCAAGTATATCGATTTGATCGTTAACGTGGACCTGGCTACTTATAGCCAATGCATGCTATTAAGTATTAACTAGTAAGTCTCTTGAGATCACATAATTCACAATCTTTCTCGTGCTTATCATTTTTCTATATAGAAACCAATATTAGAGAGCTTTTAACATTATAGCGTTTGACACCTATTTCTTGTTGTAATGCATGAGGGAAAAGCAATACTCAAATACATAATCTCAGAATGATTTGACTATGTTTCCAACCTTATGATTTACAATTTCTATATATATGCATAATATGAAGAATGTATCAACTAACAGGCACTTACTTTTCAGACCATATAAAAAAGTAGAGAAGACCTCGCGTGATAAAGAAGAGACTGTCAAGTTAATTATCCAAACAACGTGTTGCTTTCCATACTGTTAGAACCACTTCTTTATATTCTAATGATGATCTTTCATCTACATTTACTTGTCTTAAAAAGAAAAAAGATTTGGCCTAACATGAGCAAGAAGAGCCTGTCAAAGAAGCCAAGGAGTGACCTGCCTGATGAACCAAACACGGTGTTACCTTCCAACACCTTAATTTGGGATAAAGGCAAGTCATCCCTGGCTACGAAACAAGAGTGCTCTTCTCTTCATGTAAGAACCTCTCTTTGTATCATATTATCAGTTGACATGAATTACTTGTTTTTGGTAAATCTGCATATTTATAACGTGTGATAATTGCGGGTCAATAGAACCACACGATTCTTATTCTTTCTTATCTTTCCGTTTTTTGCCATATACACCATATTTTTGGAAGAATATATCATTTGAACCTGATTCTGTATACCTATAAAGAAAAGAGAACTAAACACCAAGTAAAGGGAATAATGCTCTTCAATCTATGGCTGAAGATTTTGCATGGGAGTTGACTTCTATTATCTGATGCCACCTTAGAGCACTAGGTGTAGTGCAAAAACACATCTCGCCGTTCCTACGTGGAGGGGTGAACGGCTCCCCGTTCCTCTTCACCACACCATGACCCCTTCACCATTCCTTGCCGTTGGTGAGTTCTTCGTGGCCACAGCGAGGCAAATGCCTGACAAAAAGTGAGCTTCGTTTGTTTTATTTTGTGAGGAGGGGGAAATGAATAAAAAATAAAGTTGTAAGTGGTGGGGCCCAAATGAAGAAGTTGAGGTTAGTTGTTTGGTGAGGAGGGGGTTAGTTGTGAAGAGGTGTTGGGTGATGTGGCACACGTGGGGCCCGAATGAAGAGGTTTGGCTTGCCATCTACACCTAGTGCTCTTACATTATTTCATGAAATATCATGTAGATAATCTCTCTAGTGAACCCTTGTTGGTCAATGGAGGCTATGAACTTTCACTTTTTTCATTAGTTTCACTCATGCCAGTGTTGCTGCTAAATTCGGAGCTCACAAATGTTACTAGTGCAGCTATGATATTATTTCCTATTGTCTTCTATTAATTTGTAGTTTTACTTTATAGTTTGGAAATTTACGTTCTCATAACAGATTTAGAAATTAAAAAACTGCATTGGAAAAAATATATCAGAAGCTTCATCCTCTCTCAGATGTAATCAATATATGAGGTCTTTTTCTGGAATTTGTTCTATATATCATCTATGTAGTCCATGGGGTAAGAACTCAATAATAAAGATCGATGTGCTAGCTAATAGAACTTTATGCAAGTCCTTCACTTCATGTAAAAAATGCTCTTCTTTTTATCTCACTAGTTTGTTATCTCCGTCACTTGTTTTTCAGTTTGTTAACAGTTGAAAGTTAAGTTTATGTATTAAAACACCTTTGCTTGCTGTAATTAGTAGTATTGTATCTAACCCATGTAAAATTAACCAACATGAGAAAGAAGATATGCCCTAACAGGCTAACATGAGGGAGAAAAGCCTGTCAAGTTAACCAAGTAGTGCAGCTTCATGAACCTACCAAGGTACTAATTGTCCGTACACCATAAGGTTTGATGAGGCAAGTCATTTTTACTACTAAACATCAGTATTCTCTTCACGGAAAAACCTCTTTTCGTACTCATATCAGCTTTTACGTGCATTAATTATTTGTTTAAGTAAAATTGCCTGTTTACTCGTACCAACCATTTCATTAGTCAATGAAATTCACACGAAACTTTTCTTTGTTGTCTTTTCACTTGTCTGACTTTCTACGATATATGCCTCTTTTAGCCTTTTTAAGAGAATATGTTCTCTTGCTAAACCGCATCATGAACCTGATTCTATATTTCTATAAAATATGGAGTAAAAGGAATTGTGTTCCATCAGTCAATCAATGGCCAAAATCTGGCTTGAGAGTTGACATCCATTATTTGAATCCTTGAAAGGTTATCGGAGATATAACAAGTCCATTCAGTTGATCATTGACTTGTGACAAGGACTAGGATTTTCTTTTCTGTTTCACAGATAGCTTTCAGATAAGTCAGGGATGCTGCTAACTTTAAAGTTTGTAGTTTGTTTTACAACTGATGACGTTAAAATATCAGCAAACCTAATGGATACGGGATCATTTGGTTCAGTCTAAAGAATGATTTTGTATCTTGGAAATAATTTTTATAGTAGGTAATTAAGTTTGTTATATCCCTACATTGCGCCTGACAAACTGTAATTAAACGGGTATACTAATTGACATATTTAAAGTATTTTAGTTCATATTGTCCATCTAATTAATCCTGTTGATCAGTCCTTTGTAAAACTTGAGTGATTGCTTATATTCTGATGAGACATTAATGCACAACTTTATTCAATGTATTCAAAGTTTGACATATTTAAAGTTTGACTATATCAATTGGACGAATCATGTTCTATGAGTTGCTTACAACTTAACTTTGAGCATGTTTAAAACACACGTACATGGATTAAAACATCAGTACTTTAATATCCTTAACATCTACGTCATGATGAGTCCTGATAGAAGCCTATAGGTGTTTATGGACTCTTGTGTTGAATTAAAGTTCAGCAATCAATTAAGCATAAAGTACTTCTATCCATTTGTTTCTTTGAGGGTCCAATTTTTTCCTTCATATTTCTTGAATAAATGCCAAATCATTCTAGTCTGAATTAATAGTGTTGCTAGTGCAGCCTGATTATATGCAATAAAATGGGCATACTTTGATGCATCCATGGCACTATCTATCTATACGTGGTTTCATTTTCAATCAAAATCTGTTAACTATGGTATCAAAGAGTATGTGAATGAATCCTCCCTTCAGCTTCCACGTACTCAGGCCATGCCTCACCAACACCACTCTTTTCGCAACCTTCACACCTGGTAATTTAACTGCCCACCAACCTCCCCCCTCACTTTCCAATCATCATCCTCTTTTGACGATGATGAAGTGTTGAGTTCTTTTAGCTTTGAGGTTGATGATGATCTAACTGTGAATGAAGTGACTGTGATTGCTCTGAATGTGTGGAAGAGTAGGTTAAGGTTGTTACGGTGGTTTTGGAGGAGTTGGTTGCCGCTGGTGAGAGGGAGTCAGGCGGAAAGCATTGTTGTTTTTGGCGGTTAATAAACGGACATAAAGAATTGTATGGTGACCGCTGCTTCTTTATCGTTGTGATGCTTAGAAAGGTACCTATCAAAATTATCAGTATTTTCATGGTGTACACGATTTTTTTCATGTACCAAAAAAATAAATAAATAAATAAATAAGAAAGATGTACAACTTCATAATAAATATCTAGCAATTATACTTATTGGTAAGTCTAAATGCAAAACAATATAATTTGTTTTAGCTAAGATGGAAATGGATCAAACGGGTCAAAATTGGTCACAGTTCATTCAAAGTGCATAAAACCTTGTAATCATTTTAGTTTAAATATTGAAAATTATTGTAACAAATAACTGTTCAAAAAAGAGAGAAAGGAAATGTACCCATTGCTGCAGCAACAAGAGCTTGATTAACGAAATTATGAGCAACCACAAGAACCGACCTGCTGTCGTGAACTAAGATCTTCTGCCAGCAGCTACTAGCACGATCCCACAATTCCCTCACTGGATAATGACCATCGATATTAAAATTTGGAGGATCTTTTTGCCACATGCAAAAGGCCTCACCAAACTTTGCTATGCCTTCATGCTTAAGGAGACCCTAAAGTACATAACAGACCTCTATGACACTCGCTTACAGATTAACCATAACTTTGACAAATATAGCATCTTCAAAGAAAGATACTCATGAGAACTTAAACTAACTTGAAAAGAGTATAGATCAATTTCCCTCAAGTCAGAATCAGTAAGGATCTCCTCTTTGCGAGAATCCCATATGACTGACGTTGGCAGTTCTTTTCGATCTTTTCAAGGGACTGCAAGCACATAATGTTAATTTCATAAATGTGCATTAACTTAAAGTGATACATAGTATTATCACCATTTAAGATTGAAAGACATCTGGGCCTTGGGAAATGAGTTTAAGATATCATACATACTCACTTGGAAAGTTAGAAATTTATAGTACTTTCAAGTTTAAATTACCAAATGGGTTCACGTTACCGGGTGTTTGGCATTACATTTTGAAATCATCCTATTGTTGCACTTTCAAGACACATATACTGAGTCATAGTGTTTGGGTATATTGAAACTAGTTCTAGTTATCTAATCTTTGGGTTTAGATAACGAGTTTAGACTGACGTTTGTCGGGATGACTTATTAAAACTACTTATTGCATTCATGGAAGATACTCATGTATCATGTTATCATTTGTTAGTGAAATATGCAGTGAACATGCAGTTTGAACTTTGAAGTAATTAATATTGAAAAGCGATAAGAAGATAAGCCATTTGAATGGGGGTTAAAGGAGGCATTTCTCTAAGAAAACACAGAATAAGCATGTATCTTTACATTGGTTTACCAAACATTATTTTGTGATTATCTTTGTGTTGAAAATGCAATAACAAGATAATCTCCCCAAAATTTAAACCCAAACAACCTGCTAATTTCTTTTTGGTAAACATAGTTTCCGACCTTTTGGCGGACTAATCCACGGGTTTGACACTGACTCAAACCCTCTCATTTTTGGAAACGCTAGTGTAGCCACTTCAGAGTTGTTCACACCTAGCAAGCAGAAATTGAACTTCAAACAAAACTGATTCCACTTATTTGATTAAGTGCCATTTTATAATCTATTTTATTCCCAAGCTGATTATCAAAACTAAATCCAGTGCCGTAGTTAAGCGAACGGAGGCCCTGTGCAAAAGCTTATACAATAACTAAATACGATGGTAAAAATTATATTATACCAACTATGGAAACCAAAATTATAGTGTTTCGATGATCTGTCTTAAGTATTAACAAATATTTACACATAAGGTTGTACAACGGTAACAATTTTTGTTAAAAATGAATTTTGAGGCCGAAAATATATAATGGGGTATATATTTTGAGGCCCTGTGCGGTAGCACACCTTTTTATACGGCTCGGACTAAATCATACCCAAAAACCATTTCTACCAACATGCCGATACACATAATGCCTAATAGTTTTAGTCTGTCATATATATTCTAATAAAACCAGTAGTTAGACATTTCAGGATTCCACTATAATGCCTAATAATTTTATTAGTCTATCATATTCTAATAAACCAAAAAACATATATTTACCTAGAGAAACAAATATCGAAAGAATCATCGATAAGCATCTGCCTCGACGTTTCGGCCTGGGCCTCGCCTTTGTTAGTAAGAATGGAGAAATCAGAACTGCCTTGAATCCTCCCTTCAGCATTCCACGTGCTCTGCCCATGCCTCACCAACACCACTCTTTTCGCAGCTTTCAACGGAGGAAACGACACCGTTCCACCAACTTTGAAACTCAATTTCTGATCGTCTTCCACCTCAGATGATGATGATGTGTTGAGTTCTGTTAGGCTTGATGAGGATGATGATCGAACTGTGAATGAAGTGATTCTGATTGGTTTTAAAGTGTCGAAGAGTATGTTATGGTTGCGGTGGTTTTGGAGGAGGTGGTTGTTGCCGCCGGCGAGAGGGAGTCCGGCGGAGAGCATGGTTGTTTTTTTTGGCGGTTAAAAAACAGAAATAAGAAATGTATGGTGACCGTTGGTTGTTTCTAATTCTTTTTATCAACATTGTTATTTTCATAGGTGCACGTGTACTTTTTTTTTTTTTTTTTTTTTTTTTTTTTTTTTTTTTTTAAATCTTCCAATATGATTTATGTTGTGAAATAATTCCTAAAGTGTGTTATTTATAAGAAATTTGTCTTCGTTGAGTCTAATACCATTTAGACGTTTATGCACTTGATCACATCCTCATAAATCAAGATTCTATCCTTTGCAAGCTTGTGAGAGATTCGTACACCATTTCAATCATGACGATATCGATCCTTTTGCTCTATTTGATTAAAAAGAAAAAAAAAAAAAAAAAAAAAAAAAAAAAAAAAAGCTAAGTTGAACTTCATCACAAATAGTTGTTACATTGGATATTTTGTTTTCAAGCGCTCTTTTATGAATATATTATCTAACATTGACCAACATACTGCTTGCCAAATAATTTTTATTTTTATTATATATATTTTTTTGTTAAAGCTCTTTAGGCCTTTAGGGGGTGACAATGTTGCCTAACTATGCCTAAAACTTAATTGTAATTAGCCAATAGAATGAATCCAACTAATTTCACGCCTAATGATGCCTAAGTACTTATTTTTAGTGGCAATGTTGCCTAACCATGCCTAAGTCCCAAACGGACATATAATTAAAAGCTCCAACGGTACAATTTTTTGAATGCTTCCTTCATGCCGATCGGTGAACATCACCGCATGGGTTGCCGATTTGTGCATGCCGACTAGGAGGCAATGGGCTTGCCGATTGATGCCGAGCCATGCCGATCCATAGACTTCAACGTTGCCACCCCCTTATAATCGCTCGTGAAAATCTCGAGATCGGAGTGAAAAAAAAAAGAAAAAAAAAAGCTAGTCGCACCAAAATGTAAAATACTTTCACCTTTTTAGTTTTTCCAATGGCAACTTAACAAATATAACATATTTTTTCTGAACATTAGCCATGGCAGTCTGAGTTTGACTATTTCCCACTGTTTTTGACTTTCTCTCTTCGAATAACTTGGAGTCTTGGGTAAATGAATAATAGTTGACATATGGGTTGGGCCTCGTCCTCTTTTAGTTCATGTAAGCCCAATAAAATGAGTATTTACCGGCAAAAATGAGGAGAGTAGATATGGGGAGCAGCTTGTTATCATCTCCGGTGGAAAGTGTAGCCATTGCAGTCACTTAATTTGACTATTTCCCCCTCTTCCTCTTTCACGTATTTTGACTTTCGAGTGAATGACAAAGGGGGTTGGGCCTACAGCCCGAGTTTCACCTTTCAGTCTCGTTCCAATTGTAATAATTAAGCTCAACTTAACTTATGAGGCTTGTGGGCAAGGAGGTTAAACCTTCACCAAATGTGCTCACATCACGCGCTATAACCCTTGCCCACATCTCATGTTCACGCGCGAGACACGCATTCCAAAACAGAAATTGGTGGTCTGACCACCGAAAGTTAACCAAGAAAACCAAGCCCCACTTTCATTAATAGATCTGTTTTTTTTGTTTTTGAGTAAAAAAAATATGAATCCATCATCGGTGACTCGGTGGGTGATGAAGAACATTACAGTGATGATGATGATTTGGATGACGAAGAACATTACATTGATGATGATGATGCTTAATATGGTGATGCGGAAGAAGTTTTGGATCCATATTGAATCCTGTAGAGAATCTTGATCAATGGAAAGCTTTAAAGTCAAAAGGGATTTGATGTATCTTTTGTTAAGAAAGTTTGGATATTTTGAGTGCAATCTAGTGGTATGGTTGTGGGTGTAAAAGGTATGATGGTCATTTTATTGTTCAAAAGTAGACGTCTAAGATTGAGATTTTATTGTTCTTTTGAGTCTTGTGTGGGCTTTGTTTGGTTTCAGTTGTTTGGTTAAAGTTAAGAAGGTAAAATGGGAGTTAAGTGAAGATAGGTTTTCCCTTGCCCACTAATTGGTGAAGAGTAGTGAAGAGAAGTGAGTGGAGAGAGAAAGCTGACGTGGCGCTGATGTGTATGGTGAAGCTAAAAAAAGATTTAACCTCTGAGACTCGATAAAATAAGCTATTCACTGTGATTTATTTATTTTTTATTTTTATTATTTTTTTTAATTTTTTTTTAAATGAGTAGAAATTTTATGCCAATTTCAAATTTGAATTTAGACTTTTGGTTCGCTAAGACTTTTGGTTCCCAAAAAGATAGATATAAAAGGATTCTGGATTGTACCAACCTTTAAATCTATGGAACGTAATATGCTGTGGAACCGCGATAATATCCCACCGACTAGGTAAAGAGTGTATGTTTCAACACTTCAAGTATACCTCAAACTAGCTTATTGAAAATTAGACAATGTGAAAGGAACCAAGAATGAAACACCAACAAAGTTATATATTTCTTATAGAAACATATTACAAAACTAGAAACCTACTAGTACAAAAAGAAAGGAAGATAGTACACTACAAGATTTGCTTGTACGTGTGTTTTTGGTGTGATTTGCTTCAAATGAATGAGCTCTATTTATAGGCTCAAAAAAACCATCTCAAGTAGTCAAGTTGCATATCAACTTGAAAGATCAGTAACTTGCATATCCTATCCATATCTTTCTAAAGATCTCATATCTTTATTAAGATTTCACCAACTTGCATATTTTATTATTGAGCCAATATTCCAACAAATCTCCACCTTGGCGAAATTACCAATGTCTTTATTCTCTTCGTCAGCAAGCGTTGATGAAGTCTTCAAACCGACCTTCAATTTTTCACAACATTGATCAAGTCTAAACAATAACTAAACTTGATCCCAGCTACTACTTTAGTTAGCATATCTGCGGGATTCTTAGAAGTATGGATCTTCTGGATTCTAACTCCACCTTCTTCCAGTATCTCACGTATGAAATGATACCGAACATCAATGTGCTTTGTCCTTGCATGATAAACTTGATTCTTTGCTAAGTGAATTGCACTCTGACTGTCAGAATACATCGTGACAAATTTCTGTTTGATTCCAAGTTCACCGAGCAACCCTTGAAGCCAAATTGCCTCCTTTACAGCCTCAGTAATTGCCATATACTCTGCTTCCGTAGTTGACAAAGCAGTAGTTGACTGTAAGGTAGACTTCCAACTAATTGGAGCTTTTGCCAGAGTAAAAACATAGCCTGTAGTAGATCTTCGCTTGTCTAAATCTCCAGCATAATCGGAATCGCAATATCCCGCTACCCACTGACTACTTCCATGTTCGAATACTAACCCTACATCGACCGTGTTATGGATATACCGTAATATCCATTTAACAGCTTGCCAATGTCCTTTACCAGGGTTATGCATATACCTGCTCACCATCCCAACAGCATGACTAATATCTGGTCGAGTACATATCATAGCATACATCAAGCTACCAACAGCATTTGCATAAGGCACTTTCTCCATGTATGCCCTCTCTACATCATTTTTCGGTGACATAGCAACACTGATCTTAAATTGAGAAGCGAGTGGAGTACTAACTCGTTTTGTTTGTTTGTCGAACCTAAAACGCTTTAGTATCCTTCTCAGATATTGTTTCTAAGTCAAACAGAGCTTTCTCAATTTTCTGTCTCTAACTATCTCCATGCCGAGAATCATCTTTGCTTCACCGAGATCCTTCATCTCAAATTCGCTTTTCAAACGAGTCTTTAACTTTTCAATCTCGTCTAGACTTTGAGAAGCTATCAACATATCATCTACATATAGAAGAAGATATACGAAGGACCCATCTTGTAGCTTTTTCAAATAGACACAATGGTCGTATTTGCTTCTTGTGTACTCCGACTCCATCATAAACTTATCAAATCGCTTGTACCACTGTCTTGGGGATTGCTTCACTCCGTACAACGATTTATGAAGTTTGCATACTTCATGCTCTTTTCCAGCAACTTTGAATCCTTCTGGCTGAACCATATAGATTTCCTCTTCCAAGTCTCCATGTAGAAATGCAGTCTTCACATCCATCTGAACTAGTTCCAAATCCAACAAAATTCTAATAGAGGAATGTTTTACCACTGGAGAAAAAACTTCATTGTAATCAATTCCCTATTTCTGAGTGTAGCCTTTAGCTACCAATCTTGCTTTGTAGCGAACATCATCCTGGCTAGGAAATCCTTCTTTCTTTGCATACACCCATTTGCATCCAATTGCTTTCTTCCCTTTTGGGAGGTTGATTAACTCCCATGTTTGATTCTTTCGAAGAGACTGCATTTCTTCGCTCATGGCAATCCTCCACTTCTCGCTCTCTGAGTCTCGAACCGCTTCAGAGTAAGTAGTAGGAAAATCATCAGCTGCAATTGAAGATGCACAAGCCACCATATCATTAAGGCGAGCAGGCCTTTTAGTGTTTCTTTTGGGCTTGCTGGTAGCAATTGATTCATGTTGTTGCGGTGGAGGTTCTTCGGTTGGAACCTCCTCTTCTTCATAATCTCCTTCTACCACAGGAGAATCATCTCTATCATCTGGTACAATTATTCTTTCAAACTCAACCTTTTTAGGAGTTCCATCTAACTGCTTAGCATTCACCTTCTTCAACATGGTAGATTCATTAAAGGTGACATCCCTACTAAAGATCGTCTTCTTCGTCTCTGGACACCATAGACGATAGCCTTTGATTCCAGAGGTAATCCCCATGAATAATGCTTTCTTTGCTCTGGGATCCAACTTTGATTCCTTCACATGATAATATGCAGCGGAACCAAACACATGTAAGGAATCATAATCTGTAGCAGGTTTTCCATACCATTTCTCAAATGGTGTTTTCCCATCAATAGCAGTAGATGGCAAACGATTAACAAGGTGACACGCATACGTCATAGCTTCAGCCCAAAATTCTTTACCCAACCCAGCATTGGATAACATACACCGAACTTTCTCCAGCAAAGTTCGGTTCATGCGTTCTGCCACCCCGTTCTGTTGTGGTGTATGTTTGACAGTGAAGTGTCTGACGATGCCTTCATCTTCACAAAATTTTGTGAACTGATCATTTTTATACTCTCCACCATTATCTGTTCGGAGATGTTTGATCTTTCTGCACGTCTGAGTCTCCATCATCTTTTTCCACTTGATGAACACTCCTAGCACTTCATCCTTTGTCTTCAACGTGTACACCCAAACTCTTCGGGAAAAGTCATCAACAAAGGTCACATAGTAGTGTCTCCCTCCTAAAGATCTTGTCTTTGAGGGACCCCATATGTCAGAGTGGACATAATCCAAGATACCTTGTGTCTTATGGATAACTGTCCCAAATTTCACCCTTGTTGTCTTCCCGTTGATGCAATGCTCACAGAGATCCAACTTACAGGAACTCACTCCTTTCAATAATCCTTGATTTATGAGCAAGTTCAAGGATTTCTCTCCTGCATGTCCTAAGCGCATATGCCATAGCTTCACAGCTTCTGAATTTCTATCACCATCTGTAACAGCTGCTACAGTTCCAACAACCGTTCTACCCTTGTAGTGATATGTGTTGTTTATTTTACGAATACCCTTCATTACTACAAGTACACCAGAGATGATCTTCATAACCCCATCCTTTGCTCTTACTTCGAATCCTTTAGATTCTAAGGTACCGACGTAAATGAGATTCTTTTTCAACTTTGGTGAATAACGAACACCTTTCAAGGTCACAATTGTTCCATCTTCATTCTGCAATCGAACGGAACCAATCCCATGAGTAGTGAGGGGAGTTTCGTCTGTCGTATAAACAACTTCCTCATGTTCTTCAAAATTACTAAACCACTCTCGATGTGGTGTAATATGATGGCTACATGCGGAATCTAATAACCATATGTCAGAAGCATTCTTCGTTGACGATGTTGCAAGTGAGAGATCTGATTCTTCATCATCACACTTGGTGACATTCGCCTCTGCTACAACTTTACCTTTGTAATGATTGTCCTTGGTTTTCAATTTTGGACAATCTCTCTTCCAATGGCCTTTTTCGTGACAAAAGGCACATTCATATTTGCTTAGTCTTTGCCGCGACTTGGATCTCCATCTCTTATCGGTGTCCTTCTTCTGCGAACGACCTCTGACTAGCAAAACCTCAACGTCTCCACTTGAACTAATTTGCTTATCCTTTCTTCTCAGTTCTTTACTATATAAAGCAGCACAAACTTCACTAAGAGACACGTCATCCTTCCCATTAAATAGAGTTGTTTCAAGCAACTCATACTCCTCTAGAAGCGATCCCAACAGTATCAATGCTAGATCCTGGTCTTTGAACACCTCATCCATATTCATCAAATCGGTTACCAGTTGGTTAAAACTGGTAATGTGATCATTCATCGTGGTACATGGTACATAAGTGAAGCAAAAGAGTCGCTTTTTCAGAAAGAGCTTATTCTGGCAATTCTTCTTCAGAAATTTCTCTTCCAATGCCACCCACAGTTTATAGGCGGATGTTTCTTTTGAGAAAGCATATCGTTGCTCTCTCGAAAGACATGAACGAACCGTACCACAAGCTAACCGATTGATGGTTAACCAATTCCTCTCTTCTACATCCTCTGGTTTACTTTCTTCAACGGCAATGTCTAGACCTTGCTGAAAAAGAACGTCTAGAACCTCACTTTGCCACATACCGAAATGGTCTGTGCCATCAAAAACCTCCACCGCCAATCTTGCATTCGTCAAGACTGGTCTAGCCCAACTTGGAGATGTTGGATCCACCAATGTGGAAGGTTTGTCAACTATGCCATCCACCATTTCGTGTACTAATTAATTTTCAATAGCTTCAGCCAAAAAACCAACGTAGTTCTTTTCTGATGTGGAGGATCAAAATAAATTGCAACCACAGAGCATACTAAGAATAACCTCGGCTCTTGATACCACTTGTTGTGGAATAACCGCGATAATATCCCACCGACTAGGTAAAGAGTGTATGTTTCAACACTTCAAGTATACCTCAAACTAGCTTATTGAAAATTAGACAATGTGAAAGGAACCAAGAATGAAACACCAACAAAGTTATATATTTCTTATAGAAACATATTACAAAACTAGAAACCTACTAGTACAAAAAGAAAGGAAGATAGTACACTACAAGATTTGCTTGTACGTGTGTTATTGGTGTGATTTGCTTCAAATGAATGAGCTCTATTTATAGGCTCAAAAAAACCATCTCAAGTAGTCAAGTTGCATATAACTTGAAAGATTAGTAACTTGCATATCCTATCCATATCTTTCTAAAGATCTCATATCTTTATTAAGATTTCACCAACTTGCATATTTTATTATTGAGCCAATATTCCAACATAATATGTATAAATGAAGTAAAAGATTCATGATAAAATATTGCAACAAAGAACATAAACCTTCACAACTTAACTCGTTTGCAATTATTGAGATGCAAACACAAACTAAAGCCATACAAAGTAGATACTCAATATGGGCGAAATCTTTCAACATGTACTCTTACATTGGCCGAATCTCGAGGCCGCCTACAGTTAGGCCGGACATAGTTCCTTCATAAGCTATCAACTTCAAATGCACAGGAATATAACTATTTCGAAGCTCCTCAAAAAGTTTTATCAATCCATCATCCCAATCTCGAAGAAGATCAGAAGTTGAGTTGAATTTCCATACAATAACCTCCATCCATCCATCTTCCCTCTTCTTTGGAACCCGATGATTATCATGTATATTCCATGGGTCTGGGGTTCTAAAATAAAGAATTCCAATCTCTTTGTTTTTCCAGTGGAGTACATCTCTTACTTTCACTGGACAATGCAACCCATGACATTTTTCAGAAAGCTTGAACACAAGGTAGCACATGTAATCTGTATCTGGTAACAACATTTGACTTCCAATCTTGCATTTGATACTGAATACTTGACGTGGTAAAAGCTCAATCACCTCTTGGAATCTGCATGTACCATATATTATGGAGTATGTGATTACATTTCTTTATCATCTATTATTCTCTTCTTTATAACTTAGGAAAGACTTTGAAAGGTGAAACATGTATTATCTAACTATTGAGGCATTGGGGACATAACCATGGCATGTGGTGGATTGGTATTTATCATGACAAGACATTATATTATGAAATTAGGCTTCAAGAGTTCGTTTTAACTATTAAAGTTGCTTAATTTATGGGCATAAACTCGGCTGTAAGTAGTTAAACAGTTAAATAGAAGTTTGTTTGTAAAAACTAACATGGGCTCTTCTGAGGGCTTCAAACGAAAAAGCTTGACACGCTTCACTTTAAAAGAATCGTACAAAACTTCCTTTGCTGAAAGCATAAGATGTTTCTTTTCATTTACTACATTTAGTGACAAAGCCTGTCATCAAATGGTCAAGAGTTTTGGTTACTAAAACCACAAGAAAATATAGAATACTTTAGATGTCAGAAAGTTCAAATTTGTTAGAAAAAGAAAAGGACCTTTTCAGGCTCGTCATCATTTAAAGATCTCTTGGAAATTTCTTCACTGTCAGTTGCCAGTTGCTGCACTTGAACCATGTCTGTGTTTTGTTCCAACATTTGTTGGACTTCTTCTATTTTCATACTTTCTTCATTATTAACCTGTTTAAAGTTTGTAAATCCTTGTTAATATATAACTCATCATACGTAACTTTTAAATGTTATGATATCATTTTCGTAATAATAAAAGCATAAGAATCTTGAAAGGGAATTATCAAACTTACATCATTGATGGCTCGAAACTCAATGCCTTCAACATAGATGCCATCTCTTTGGCAATAGTCTTGCAAAAAACTCAGAAGTTGAACCTTGAATTTGGTATCTTTCTTGTGATTTAAAAATCGATACAATTCAATCATCATCCAATCTTCGTCTCTCCGCCTAACAAAATATGCGTGATAGGTTTCATTCCCCATTCTGTATGTTAGGTTAACATACAAAGATTTACTCGAAGATTTTCTTGGAGCACAAAATTTGAAAACCAGATGAACGCCATAGTTGACACCCGCAGATAAGAATTGAGTTCTTATTTTGATGTTGATCTTCAAATTCGAAATGGTAGAAATCTTTGCTACTTTTTTGAACCTGCACTTATTAAAGGATATCAGAATGTATAATAGTCTCAGCGTGAACCTGCACATCATTGTTACTTACTGCAACCTACATTTTTCCATACTCAAAACAGATGTAATCATGAGATTTAATTTTATGGTTTAGACTTCAAAATTTTTGCAATGCTCTTTATTGTATAAAAGAAACCACTATAAAAAAACTAGTTGAATTCTCCACATTTTAAAGGCCAAATGTCCACGCTTAAAAATGTTTAAAATTATTGATGCCACACTTTCTCATGTGTGGTAATAATGTGTGTGACAAATTTTGCTACACATATAAGTGTGGAGATATTATTCAAATGTCTATATTTAAAAGTGTGGAAATACTCTTTGAATGTCCACATCTAAAAGTGTGGCAAACTTGCAAAAAATATTCAAAAATAAAAGTGTGGAGACATTTGCTAAACCTATAAATGTAGTTTTATTGTAATTGTACACACTTATATATATGTATTATATGTGGATTATTTTTTAAATATTTGAGACACTTATAAACGTAACAAAATTATTATTCATATAAAAAAAATCCACATTTGTCTATACCGTGACAAAATAAATGTGAAGAATAGCACTATTTTTTGTAGTGAACCCAACATATTTATTTTAATATTTTATTGAATTCCCTAAAACTGTATTTTTAGTGATATATATATTTTTAGGGAATATATCATCTTATAGTAATCATCTTTTTTTTTTAAATCTAACTTGTCACTTGTTTCTAGGTAAAACAATATATCAATATATTTTTTTTATCAGTTACTGTAGTATTTTAAAGCTTTAGGATGATAACCTTTTTTTTTAAAGCTTTAGAGTGATAACCTTAACAACATCAATATATTTAAAGCTTTAGAGTGGTTTCTAATAGTGATGAGGATGAGGTTCTTAACACGTTCGACGAATCAGCAAATCTTTTTGGTGGTGGTCATGAGCGTAAAGATGAGTATGACTACGATGATTATTCGAAGCAAACTTATGATCTTCCAGGGGAATTGGATGTTCTTAATGCCATTTATGGTTTTAATCTCCAAGGTCGTAGGAAGTAGTTTATCTTTTGTCAGAGTCACTACTATCATGTGAGTAATGGTTTGTTTTCTTGGTTTGAAAATTGGAAGTATCTTGTTATGTAAGCTTTTCGCCTATGTAACGGGCTGAGATATGGGATTCACCCATATCCGTTGTACTTAAACGCTTTTTGGAGTAATATATTTACCGGGTCGTTGACCTTTTACCCAAAAAAACATCAATATATTTGAATGAAGTTTTTTCACAACTTAGATGTTGTAAATTATTGTATGATAACATTGTGCCAGTGCATCTTGATACCATATTGAGTTGTACAATCTCCTACAATGTACAAATTCTATTACTACAGTTAAAACTAAGATTAAACTGCAAAATACATCCCTACGGTTTACAGTTTTTGAGACCTTACATCCATGTCAGAAACTATTGGCATATTACATCATTCGTTAGCCAAACGTTTGCCACCCTACATCCCTCGTTTACAATGAGGACTAACGGTGCAAATTATTTCTTCGTTATCTCTTAACGAGATAGATAATATTACACCGTTAGCCTTCAGGACTAACGGTATTTGCACCGTTAGTCATTTTTTTACATTATCTCCATTTTTTGTACCTTTCTTTGTTTTTTGTATGTTTTCTCCATTTTTTGTACGCTTTTATCCGTTTTTTGTACGTTTTATCCGTTTTTTTTGTACGTTTTATCCGTTTCTATCCGTTTTACCCATTTTTTTTTACGTTTTATCCTTTTTTTACGTTTTTGTACATTTTTATCCATTTTTTGTACATTTTATCCGTTTTTTGTATGTTTTACCCGTTAGTCCTGAAGGCTAACGGTGTAATATTATCTATCTCGTTAAGAGATAACGGAGTAATAATTTGCGCCGTTAGTCCTTATTGTAAACAAAGGATGTAGGGTGGCAAACATTTGGCAAACGAATGATAAAAAATACCAATAGTTTCTGACATGGATGTAAGGTCTCAAAAATTGTAAACCGCAAGGATGTATTTTGCAGTTTACTCTAAAACTAATCTTTAAATCAAATAACTTATTTAGTTGTAAGATATCCTACAATCTACATACTTTGTTTCGATAGCATATTGTTAGCGTGAAAAAGACATTTTTTAAAAGAAAAATAATCCCTGCTGTTTGCAGCAGGGATCCTTCTCTATTGCTAGGTGTAAATCACGGACTAATTATGTACATTAGGGATGTTATCAGGGACATTATGTACATTCAGGGACCATTTTTGCATTGCAGTAGCAGATGACTCCGTACTGTTTGCAGGGATGTTATCCCTTTTTTTAAACTATAATGCATAGCCAAGTTCAAAAGTTCAAAATTTGAATCAAAAATCAGTTGCCAGCTGATTTTAATTAAATATGGTAATTAGTCTAAATTATCCTCAAAAACTTGTCTTGCATGTTTAAAATTGAATGTGACATTTAGATGTTATAGTAGAGAGGTAAAAGTAATGTTAGTATTAACAGGGAGATGTAGATTGAATGAGAGACGAACCTTGATTCGGGAGTAGATCGCCACTTGTAAAGCTCACGGTTTTTAACTGAAAATTTTCTTGCAGATATCATCTCATTGTTTTCTCCGTTACTCCCGAGTGAAAAGAACTGTATACAAATCAGACTCATATCTATCAAGTGTATATAGCAATACACATGTATGATTTTGGACTTGCATCCATTCAAGAACACTTGGTAATCAATAAATAAATTATCAGATTGAATTAACTACAAAAATGACACAATCCATGAAATATTAATGTTTGTAAAAGCATAGATTTTTCATGGTACATAAATAGATGTTTTCGTTTTTTCAAGCCTCATTAATTAAAATCTAGAGTTGATAATAATTCGTGATTACATAATTAAAATCCAGAGAGTTGGCCGTCAAAATGGCCTTTGGGTATAATCAAGGTTCTCGCTAGATCCTTTCCCTATTCACAAATAGCAAAGCTTGCATGGAATGCAATTATAACACAAAAATAAGCTAAGAAACAAGATAGTTACCCAATTGCCTTCATTAAGTAGTACTCCCTTGCACAATAACTCGTACAAACCCTTTTTGCTATACTCTGTGACCTCTATTTCTGACGACTTGAGTATTTCTTCGTAGTCTCTAGGTAGTTTTGGCACCCAAATTTCATGATCCTCCTGTATAAAGATTAATCATTCAAAACTTATGTGAACAAATATTTTAATTTAATGCACGGATATATTCTACTTTGAAGATAAAATAAAAACAACCAACCGAAAAAATGACTTTTTCAAAACGCATCTTACAAAATTGATTCTAATTTATTATTTTTCAAGAAATGTTTATTTCACCTAAATATAATTTCCATGAAACAAAATGTTTAATATATTCTTTGAGAATTTCTGTCAAGTATTTTGTTTATGTATTGCGTGATAACGATTGATTCACTAGCGACCCCAATTCTTTATAAAATACACATGTCAAAATATATATGAAACTAATTTAACTCTGTAAGTTTAAAAACACGTGCCTGGGCTTCCAATGCCTTCTCAAGTCTTTCAATCACGCGCCGACCACCCTTATCTTGTCCGCATTGTAAGGCAACTTTAAAAAATATATCGCAAGATTTTCCATTAATTTGTTCCTTTATACCCTCAAACGCCACCTGATTTATAAAATCTTCTACAGATGCACACCTGGCAAACGTATCTTTATAAAAGCTCCACGGTTCCAAATCCTTCGCAAATCTCCCACAAAACGTCTCTAATAAAATCATACTGAACGAATAACAATCTGACTCTTTTGTTACGTAAACCTTCCGCGTTGGGTCCATGAAGCCCAATGAGCCATAATCATCACCGCCATGTTTCCATTGCTCCACTTGAAAATCACTTGAAGCCAAATCCAAATTAGAAATTTTAGCGTTCCATTCAGCATCAAGTAGAATGGTACCACTTTTGATGTCACTGTGTATCATCTCATTCATTTCATTTTCTGTTACACCACCTTCGTGAAGAAAAGCCAATCCTGTTGCAACGTCAATGCATATCTTGATGCGTTGCATCCAAGTGAGACTTGCATCTTGCACATACTTACTGAGCCTTCCGTTTGGCGCATGCTCATAACAAATGACTCTTTCATCCATTTCCGTACAATAGCCAACAAGAGCAACGATATTCTTGTGCTTAAACTCAACAAGAACTTTAATCTCCGTAAAAAATCGCTCACGTCCTTTATCAGACTTGTTATCAAAACGCTTTACAGCAACAGTGGTAAGTTCATTAGCATTAGCAAGTGGAATTCGTCCTTCGTACTGCTTCCAGTATCTTCCTTCTTCGATGCACTTGTCCTCACGGAAGTTTTGTGTGGCCAATATTATGTCTTCTAGTGAAATGTGTAGGTTGTCAGTTTTCTGCAAATAATGACAATTTTCATCCATAAATAAAGTGTGCTGCTGTAGTATTATATAACATCCAATGACAATTAGCTAGGTAATTCACTCATATTCTATCAGTTAATATCCTATACACTCTCAATTACCAACTCCAGCTATTTTTCGTCGGTAAATTGGGGGAGGAAAAAAAAACTACAGTATATTTAAGACGATCATGATACCCGAATAAACTTTTTATTTAAAAATTTTACTTTGATCACATTCCTTTTTATGCACGTAATTAAAAATGTATCAATGAATTAATTATTACAGAAGTATTCAGTGTACTAATTGTTACCAGAAAAATATTTCATTTCTGCTTAATGTATTACATATAAATGTTACAAAACCAATAACGCACGAGGATACTCATTTAAGGGATCAAGAATATAAAAGAGAACAATATAGTCTTATGTGTCGAAAACAGTTACTTACCTGAAAGTGAACAGTTACTTACTTGAAAGTGAATTGCTTTCTGGAGTTCGTTGATGATGTCTTGCATTTTTGGACGCATCACTTGGGTTTCTGCAACACATCGATATGCAATTTTTGTGAACGTATCCAAAGAGTGTTGATTTATCCCTCCATTTAGCATAAAAATGTTATCATCAGCTTCCATTATTCGGCGGTCAACCATATCTTTTAGTGTTCCATCGTTGAAGCGTCGGCGTGTTACAGATGCAAGCCCCTTCTCGTTGTTGACATAGTAAATATTATCATAGGCCAGCCTGCCACACATGATTTCGAATAGAACTACTCCTAAAGAGTAAACATCCGATTCCTTTTTCAACCTACCTGTACTTGCATACTCAGGATCCAAATACACTTCTGTCCCAGCAACAGTGTTGGTAACGAGTGTGCAACTTTGTTGATCTGTATTGTTTAACTTGGAGAGCCCAAAGTCGCCAATCTTTGCCACCCAATTATCGTCCAACAAAACGTTTGCACTTTTTATATCTCGGTGTATTATCGTTCCTTTGTACTTTGTACTAGTGTGGACGTAATTTAACCCATGTGCAATATCAAGGCATATTTGCATGCGTTGAGCCCAATTTAAGTTCATTAGCTTATCATGATCTCCCAAATAATCATCAAGGCTTCCATTAGAAATATACTCATAAATGAGTATCATCTCATCACCTTCATCACAAAATCCTAAAAGAGAGACTACATTTTGATGCTTACACTTACTAAGCATATCAATTTCTGCAAGGAACCCTTGTTCACCTTGCTTGTCTACTCTGTTCAAGATGCGTTTGATAGCTACGGTGCTTTTTCTTTTAGGCAAATCATCTCTAACCACCCCTTCAGTCATTGATGAATGGCTTCCATCAAAATGGTGGAGTTCTGCTTTATAAACTGTACCGTATCCGTCCTTCCCAATGCGGCATGTTTCGGAAAAATTGTCAGTGGCCAATCTTATATCACTTAGTGAAATTCTCAAGCGGTCCAAGTTTTTTCCCTGAAACATTATGCGTTAAAGCGAATGGAAAGTGTTACATTCAACACATGCGAGTAAGAATTAAAATGCAGTTAAACACGAAAGACCTGTCTAGAATCACAATTATATTAATATGTACACGAAATGATTTAACGGTCGTTAGTTTAATCGTTAGACGCTTTATTAACTGACGGGCTAAATAATTTATGAGTGATGTACTTGTAATTATTTGTAAAAGCCGAAACAACGCCATGAGTCAATAAAGAACTCACGGGTCAGCCGGTTAGGGATAATGGGGGTTTAGGTTTTTTCAAATTGTTGCTTAAGTTATCTAAATTACTATATAATGAATGGTTGAATCCATTATTTGTGATCCTTGGTAAAGCCTAAAAGAAAAAAACAAAAGCCAGAAAATTCAATTCATGTCTGTCACATGCGAGAATAGTTTGAAAGTCATACATATGTACTTCTTACATGCATGCACATTTATGCTATGTTTGTTAATAGAGAAAATTGTCAAATGAAGTCAAAAAGTTGAGGCTTTTCTCAAAAGAAGCAAAAAATAACATGTTTTCTCAAAAGAGTCATGTGCGAATGTGCGACTCCATTAGATGTGCGACAAGTGTCCTATTTTTTAATAATAAAGTACATGGTTAGGTGTGTGTTTTCCCATATATTCTCTTTTTGGTCTTATTATAAAAGCATTAAAAAGACCAAAATACCCTCTTTTAAATGTGCGATACTAAATGTGCGAATGTGCGACTCGTATTTTTTTTACCATCATCATCAACAGCTCCGACGACACTCTTATATTCCGGCGACATGCATTTATTTCGGCGACACCCATCCGTTTGCAAGTATAAAAAGCAAAAAACTGGTGTGTCTTTGACTAAAGACAATTGTACAATATGATATACTAAAACATCAACTGACCCACCACATTTACTCCACTTTACACATCCATCACTCCTTTATTTCTCTTTTTTTTCCCTAGTTTCTTCTACAACCAATTGAATGAGACACATGTTATAATTCATTTATATGCATAAAACAGTACCTTCATGAACAAAAAAACATGTCCTTCCCCTACCTCACATGGCTTCTTTTTCATCTTTTTCTTTTTCTTGTTCTGTTAACACTTAACACCATCTCTTTCATTTCCATTCATCTTTAATGGCTTTATAACTAACTACAATTTAGCCACAGTTACCGCAACAGTACACAACCATAATTTATGATTAATTTATACCCAACACAATATCAAGAAGAACTTGTAGATCTATTTAAAAAATCAAGAAAAATTTGTAGATCTATAAAAAATCAAGAGTGATCTGGTGGTGGTTGAGCAGTTGGGTCGCGGTCGAGCAACATGGTGATGGCGGATCTGTTGTGGTGTTGATCAGGTGGTGATGGTGATGAGGAGGTGTTGATCGTGGTGGTGTTCTTGGCCGGATCTGTGGTGGTGTTCTTGGCCGGATCTTGATGTTTTTTGAAGTTGTGGGTTTTGTTCTTGATGTTCTTGGCTGGATCATGTGGTGATGGTGGTGTTTATCGGAAAAAGAGAAAGAGGAGAGTGGTGACTGGAAAAAAGAGCGAGAGAAGAGTGGCTGAAAAAAAAGAGAGAGAAGGTGTGTATTTATTATAAAAGATAGGGGTATTATGGTCTTTTAACACGTTTAATAATAAGACAAAAAAGAATCTAACCATGTACTTTATTATTAAAAAAAGGACACGTGTCGCACATCTAATGGAATCGCACGTTCGCACATTCGCACTTGACTCTTTTGGGAAAGCATGTTATTTTTGGCTTCATTTGGGAAAAGCCTCAACTTTTTTGCTTCATTTGAGAATTTTCTCTTGTTAATATGACATACATGCAAACTAGTTCTTTTTACCCCTTAAATATGATCAGAAATCTTATTCCCTTGTGAGATTCGATCATGTTTAATCAAGAACACCAAACCCTAGTTTGTTTGTGATGTTTAATAGTGAAGCAAGCACTAGCATCTTAGCGTATCTCGGTGACGTGTAGTGTGAGCAACCTTTAGAGGTGATATCTTAATCACTTCTGTTTCAAGAATCAAGATCTATTATTTATTAATCTTTATTGATTAATTAAAGGTTAATATTTTATGTGTTTTATTTTTTGTTAATCCATTAACACTAAACTAGATCCATCCGCCGCGTACTCATTTTATTGATGGTTTAATCAATATAAATTCTCTACAGTGGCATCACGAGCCATCTCGTTTGATGTTATGGGTTACACTTAATCGCTAGATACGCTAATTAAACACATAATTAATTTGTTAATACAAATATCATCTAAAAAACGTTATTTATATTTTCGATCTTTGCTATATTTTGTTAACGACAACTATAAACTTTATTTTTGCAAAGTATGAATTTAGTAAGTCTTTCATATATAGCTACAAGTTTTACTTAAACAAAACTAAATTCCAATATGATACAATTTACTTGTACACAAGTAGTATTCATGTCATGTTAAGAAAAGTGTCACAAAAGATGTCAAAGTAAAATAAGTTTTTTTTTTTTTTTTTTTATTATTATTATTATTATTATTATTATTATTATTATTATTATTATTATTATTATTTTTGTAACTGCTTGTTAGTTGTTAGTGATTTAGGTAGTAGTGACATCTAATTGGGCAGTATGCTAAAGCAAATATGTTTTATAAATAATAAAAATGTATTTTATGATAACATAAGTGATCAAACATGTTTAGTAACTCATAAACTAAGTTTTTACTTCTTTATTAACAACATTTAGCTAGCTACAACATACATTTTTAACCAAAATGAAATTGCATTAAAACATCACTACTTGGATCATCCAGTTCTAGTAAAATCTGAGATTGCATATCATTGTAGGATGCTAGAAGACATGGAAAATATTTTGGTTAGATTTGATAAAGATTTTTGAGATCATGTCAGACTCACTGGTGGAACCAAAAATTAACAAGGGCGGAACTCTTTTTTTGGTTCCGGCTAGTCCGTGGCTTGCTGAGGCCTTTGCCTATAAATAGCAAACCAAACTTAGTTGTTTTCTCAGACACTTGCATACAAAAACATTGTATATTCTCTCTTACTCATTATTTCCTGTATCTAACTTATTCATATTCATTTTAGTAAACTTCTTAGATAACAAAAAGATCAAAGCATCATTGAAGACTTATAAGCTTCAACAAAGTGTTGCAAGTCTTGTTTGTTCATCACAAGTGTGTATTATAATTATTCATACATCATTGTTTGTACCAAACCATCATAAACCTCTGTAGTGATAGGTGAGTATTTGAGTCCTCAAAATACGTAGTTTGACGGGAGTGGTTGAGCTCTTGTAAAAGAACTCGACATCCAGCTTTGTGTCAGAAATATTGTGTAAGAAACGTGTAAAGGTTTTCTCCACCAGATAAAGGAGCTTCTTGACTAGTGAAGGATACTCTCGAGTTGGATACTTTCGAGTTGGATACTCGGGGGAGTGGAGTAGGGCAAGGACAAAGAGTCCTTGCAGACTGAACCACTGTAAACCCTCGTGTTGTGGTTTGATTGTTTCTATCTTTATTGCATTTACTCATTGTTATTTTGTTTGAACACGTTAGTTGATTTCACAAAGAAAAGAATTTAAAAGCGGTAAAACTAATCGACCTCCTTCTACTTTTTCACATAATTGTTATGAAAATAACATGCATTATTATCATTTAATTAAATCTTGATCTTGTTTAATATATTAATGGTTAATAAGAGTAAAGGGGGTTAGGAAAATTAAAAAGTTTATTGTTTTCTGAACTTCTTTTTCTTTTTCCGATCTTAAAGCTTACATTGTCATACTTTATGACGTATGTGGTTCACTTGGTACCTAGCTCGAAAACCTTGTGGGAACCTTTAGATTCTCCAATTGGGGAAGACTCATTCTTGAGTTCTAGGAGCATTACATGATTTACTACTTTCAATTAGAGTCTGTCTTCACTTCTACCCCTTCTTCTGTCTGTTTTCAATTGCTTATATGTTTTATTCCTTGTGACTTGTTTTACATATTTGCTAATGATTTTGGAAATAAAAACAGACTAATTACTTATATCGAAACTTGCTTTGATTAAATCATTGGTTCCATCAAGCTATTATTATTGTTATTGTTAATTAATTAGTTTATTTAGTTTTCTTTTATTATATTTTTTGGTGAGAAAGTTAGGGCATTAGGTTAAGTCAATTATAAATAGGGTATTAGGATTGTAATTCTTAGTATGCTGACTATTATTATGGTTTATTGATTTCGTGTCAATTGAAAGAGCTTATTCGACCTCTCGAACATCGAATATTCTATCTTTATTGTTCTTTTATCGCTATATCGAATTGGTTCGTATCAATTGGTATCAAAGCTGTTTGATTCTACTAGGGTTAAAAAAACTGTTAATCGGGTACTGTTGCCGAAATATACTGTTCATCACCAAAAGTTGTTGTTCTCAGGCCGGATTACTATTTATAAAAAGGAATGGAAGCAAAGAGCTTTGAAAAAGGGTTAACTGAGGTCACAGAGATGGTTAAATGGTTACAATCTACATTGATGTTGCACCAATCTAAATGGGAGGAATCTTTATCTAAACTGGAGGAATCTTTTAGACGGGCGCGTCAAGATATCTCATTGTTGTCTGAGAAATTTCAGGGATCAATAAAGGCACCGATAAAGGAGGAGATTAAACAGGAGGGACATGTCCATTTATTAGGGGTCCAATTAAACCAATGAAGTCCTAACATGAAGGTAAAGGCAAGGTTGTTTCGGAATAAGTTTGTGGTTTCATGTGTTCGAACTAGAAAACCTAGAAAGCTAGGTACTTTGCTTGGTACTGAAAGATTTGGTTCTCATGAACAACAACAAGTCTGCATAAGAAAACTAAGAACATGGGATACAACTAAGAACATGGGATCCTAAATTACCGGCACCATTTTCAAGCAACACATTGAGGACAATGTGTTTTTGGGGGCGGGAGTATTGATACGATCCTGCGTTATTATAGTTTAGTATTATTATTATTATTATTAATTAATTAGTTTATTTAGTTTCCTTTTATTATATTTCTTGGTGAGAAAGATGGGGCATTAGGTTAAGTCAATTAAAAATAGGGTATTATGATTGTAATTCTTAGTATGCTGAATTTTATTGTGGCTTATTGATTATGGTCAATTGAGAGAGCTTATTCGACCTCTCGAACTTCGATTATTCTATATTTATTGTTCTTTTATCGCTATATCGAATTGGTTCGTATCAGAAAATAAGAAAATCCCACCAACCATGGGACACTTGTCATAATTCTGGAGGAGTCACCCAAGCTTTTCAGGGCGACCTTCGCCCATGGGGCATTTTGCGGAACGGAAAATGATCTTCGCCCATGGGGACATTTTGAGAAATAGAAAATTTTTGGGGTATATAGAGTGTGAGTTGTGTTGTACCTTTGAGTTAGATAGAGAATTAGCTCAATAAAAAATTTGGCTGAAATTCCTCCGGTAGCATTATTCTATGCATGATAACTATTATTTACCACAAAATGAATTAATTCGAAATGAAATAAATTACCTTCAATTGGTCGGATAGTGGAGCTTCAACTGCTGCTGTTGTTGAATGTTCCTTAAATCACAATAATCACAAGTAATTTAATAATTAATAGCTCAAAAGTCATTAAGTACAACACAAATGTACGATAAGAAATTTCGAAGGAATTAATGGTGATCTTACCAGGCTTTCAAGTTTTTGTTGATAATCTAACGCGCTCTCAAGTTTTTTAACGACCATAATCATGTCTGGACGTTGAGATTGCAACTCCTGCAAGCAATAATATGCTGTTTCTGAGAAGTTTTTTAAGGACTGCGAATCCATTTGTTGTCGTAGAACCGGATCGATTATATCACTGAGTGTTTCTCGTTCATAGTGCGAACGGGCAAATCGAGCAAAACTCCAATTATCTTCATCCGAAATAGGAATAGACGCTACCCTCCCAAGCAGCACTTCAAACAAAACAACTCCGAAGGAGTAGACGTCTGACTTATGAGATAAAGCTTTTGTTTTTTCATAAGCTGGATCCCTATATTGTAATGTGCCATCATAATTATTGGGATGGTGAACTACACCATGTTTTTTAACCTGCCGGTCATATCTAAGACCATGTAAGGTGGGTTCCCAGTTTTGATTTAACCAAATCTTGGAGCTCTTGATGTTACCATGTATGATGCTGGTATCATCATCATCATCATCAAACTCATAATGAAGGGAACGCAATGCACGCGCCACATCAACACATATATGTAATCTTTGCATCCAAGTGAGGGTTGAGCCACTTAAATGTTTGTCAAGACTTTCATTCTCCTCATACTTGTATATCAGGTAACCCTTACTCAGCACTTTCACTTGTGTATCTTTATCTACTTCATAGAAATCATCTTCGTCATCAGCCAGCTCCTCGGAAGCAACCTTAAATAGAGTTGCGATATTTTTATGAAAGTGAAAGAGTGAGATCGCCGCGTCGTTCAACGAGACAACTGGGTTTGTATATCTCCGTACAACAATAGGGATGGACTGCCCTGATTGAATGATTTGTCCTTTGTAAAGAATAACAGAAGGAGTTTGTTTCATGAGATTCTCTTCAGAGAAGTTGTTGGTGGCTAGTCTTAACTCTGATATTGGTAGTATTGGGTCATCAATCTTTTTCGGTTTCATTTTTGGGGTTGATGAAATTAAACAAGGTTGAGTTGAAGGAAGGAAGACTGAAAATATAGAAATGAATGTGATGGAAGAGGATAATGGAAGACAGAGGAGCAAAAATATTCAGGATAATTAACAAGCTTGAATTGAATAAAGGATCGGAATTGAAGACTGAAAATATATGAAAGATAAAGTAGCAAAATTATTGAGCATAACGTGTAAAGTAATATGGGCCTTTTAACTTTTCTTTATAAAGTAATACGTGTAAAGTGTAAATTATTGAGCATAACGTGTAAGGTTTACTTTGACTATATCGTGTATCAGCCGACAAACTTAAAAATACCAAAAGGCCCTAATGTTTATCTCATAGTCTGATTCCAAATGATATTTTCATTTTCTATATTCTCTTTAAGATTAGGAAACTTATAGTTTTTACTTTATTTCAGATTTTCAGTTCAATGGAAACTGTATTAAACAAAATAAAGGACCACTTATCGTATTATATGAAAGTGTACGCTAACAACATTCAACCGTACCCAAACTAAGGAGGAAATGTTTTCATCCTAATAAAAGGTAGATAAAAATAAGCT
Source organism: Artemisia argyi (assembly GCA_030686995.1). Classification (NCBI taxonomy): domain Eukaryota; kingdom Viridiplantae; phylum Streptophyta; class Magnoliopsida; order Asterales; family Asteraceae; genus Artemisia; species Artemisia argyi. The sequence continues at coordinate 44,420,748 of CM060685.1, read as the reverse complement.
TTAGGTACATGAATAGTTCAAAAAAAAAAAGTTACATGAAAGTGTTATCAATTAGACCATGGATATCAATTATGAATTACGATACAACAACTTGCAAATCATCTACCAATGAGAAACTTTTCTTCTTTAGATGAATAAAAATAGCCAATCACAAATAATAAGCTAAGTAGCTAATATACCATTTAATCAGTTAAGACATATCTATGGAGTTCTCCCTTTGGGTCGTGGGACAAAATCCAGCACGCTTACACCACATTTACTTTGAAGCAGTAAGAAAAAGAAAAGAATATGTATCAATTACTATAGCAACTACAGCTTGATTACGGCATTATGAGAAACCACAAGAACCGACCTCCTGTCATGACTCAGGAATTAAGATTTTGTACCAGCAGCTACTAGCACGATCCCACAATTCCCTCACCAGATAATGACCATCTACATTAAAATTGGGAGCATCTTGTTGCTACATACCAAAGGCTTGACCAAACTTTGCTAAGCCTTCATGCTTTAGGAGACCCTAAAGTACATGACAGAATTCTGTGACACTCGCTTTGAGTTTAACCATAACTTTGACAAATATAGCGTCTCTAAAGTAAAGAAAGATACTCATGAGAACTTAAACTAACTTAAAATAAGTTTAGGTCAATTTGCATCAAGTAAGAACCAAAATCAGAAAGGATCTCCTCTTCCCGAGAATCCCATATAAATATGCTTTATCTAGTATGCTGAATAGATATTCACTCTTAAGTGACGTATAGTATTACCTACAGTGAAATTTAAACATAGAGGTGGCAAACAGGTCGGTTTGGGTCATGGGTCAAACGGGCCATTCTTTAAGAGTGGGTCAAATGGGTCATGTGTCCAAATGGTCATGGGTCAAACAGTTTAGAAATTTATAGTACTTCAAGTTACCAATTAATTCACATTACCGGGGTGTTTGCCATTACGTTTAAAAACATCTTTTTGTTGCATTTTCTGGACACATACAATGAGTTATAGTATATGGGTATAGTGAAATTGGTTCTAGTTATCTTATCTTGGGTTTAGATAACGAGTTTAGACTGATGTTTCTCGGAATGGCTTATTAGAACTACTTTTGACACAATATTAAGGGTGTTTGGGATTGCTCATCGAGGATACTTTTATTATTATTTGTTAGTAAAATAATGTTGTGAACACGTAATTTGAAGTTATTAATATCAAAAAGTGATAAGAAGATAAGCCATTTTAAAAATGGTTTATGGTCTACCATATAATCACGTATTCTTAAAAATGGTTTATGGTCTACCAGACACTAGTTCTAATTATGTGCATTTTGAAATTGCAATAACAAGATAATCTCCTAAAATGTAAAAAACACATATACCCTATTAATAAGTTACCCCAAACACCCCTTTGGATAATTGAATATGAAGATCAACGATAAAAGTGATTCCACTTATCTAAATAAGTGTCATTTTTTACAAGCCGAAACACAAAATAACTTTTAAATAAGTGTCACATTTTAATCATAGACCGGTTTCCACTATAATGCCTAATTTTATTAACCTTGCTATTGATTTAAGCCTCGCTAAGTACACATCTAGGGGATGGGGGAAAGGATCAGAAATGGTCATAAAGATACTCTAGTGTAATACACCGTAAAATCCCAGGTCATTTATTAATGCTAATTATCAACATTATTATTAACTAAGCCATTTTTGCGGGCTAATTTGAAATTTTTATATAAGACACTGTTTGTTTGAACACCCGAATGTTTTAAACACCGTTTGTTTAGCACCCGATTGTGTATTTTCACTCTTGGATATCACCCAATGAGGTTAACACCGGTGAACTCTCACTTGCGACCCGACACCCAAATTGAACACCGAGAAACTATTAATATATATATGTATATATATACGACACTATGTATATATTAATTTTTACAAATTTATTATTATATATATGAGTATATATATATATATATATATATATATATATATATATATATATATATATATATATATATATATATATATATATATATATATATATAAATGACGACACCGTTTAAATAATTAAGGTTTTCACGAACCGACGCCGACACCGATATCAAAACCAATTTCACCATTTTACGAATCACCGACACCCCTCCATTTTTGGGCCGAGTACACCCCAAGCCCACACGATTTTTCTTTCTTTCTTTTCTTGGGCCGAGCATATCACAAGCCCACTCAAACTTTATCTTCATATGTTTTTGGTTTGGGCCTTGAGTTCTAAAGCCCAATGGCTGTTGCTTGTTTCTTTCCTTGCGCAGCTTACTACCCAAACGAACAAACTCATTTACAACATATGTAATATACACACGTTTTGTAATCTTTGGTTCCCTACTCACACAACACTAAGCATGCTACTTCTAGTTGACTTTGTAACACACTACAAGAAGCCACCATGTTGATCCGTCAAACCTTTGGTCACTCGAATTACACACACAAAACTCTTTACCCATGGGATCGAATGTTTCACAAACCACAAACATGTTCCCTAAACAAATCTTTAAAGTACACACATGCCTAATTTTGCTTAGAGTCTAGCTTTGACATGAAAATGTAGCCCCCAAATCCTTACAACTCGACTTGACAACACACAAAGGAGGTTGGACAACTTTGTCGAGCAAGACAAGACCATTCGAAGGATGTTGTGTCTCTTGGAGACATTCGAACCACCCTCACACCCTATAAAAGCCACATTAAATGCTAAAAAAAACTCACACACTCCCAATTCCACAAAAATTTCTAAGTCAAACACTATATTGCTTCGTTTGTGTTGCTGTCGAGAAGGATCAAGGAGGACACGAGCTAAGGGTTGGATTGGAACGAGTTGGGTAACTCTTATGAATCAAAGAAATTGCTAGACGGGGAAAGGAGTACCACATTGCTTGACCGTTTGTCTCGTACACACGACCTCATCGCCACCACCTTAGTGTTGTAAGTTGATTTCCATTCCGTTCATTTCTTTACATATACTCGACTCATGCATATCACCTTCACACGACGTACACATATTATTGAGTTAACACTTTCACTACACTATAACGACTTCTCCCACATGCCTTAACACCCCTAGAAATGCCCTCGCCATTTCGTTTTTACACGTACGACCCACTCAGATTTTTCGACCACTCATATTTGTTACTCACCCGCAATCGAATTAACCCAACATGCACAACTCACTCGACTTTATGGCACGAAAAAGAGACCTAAACTGAACCTTAGTCGAACTTATTTATTTTACAAACTACATAAAAATTGGGCCTAAGATGGGCTAACGAGCCCATGTATATTTTCTTTCAAAAAGATTTCGGTTTGGAGACTTAAGGGAAAGACGAGATGTATAAGACTTTAGAAACTAGATTTGAATAAGTTATAAGTTGTAAAAGTCATTTTTAATTGTACCAAAAGTTTGGCTTTCGAAAACTTCATCAAGGACTATTTTTGCAAAACCTTGCGTTAAGGGACCAAAATTGCCAAATCTGTCAAAGTTTCGGACTAAGATGGAAATAGTTAACTTTTGATAAAATTTGAGGGTAGAAACTGTAATTACTCTAAAATCGAGGTATATTGTGTAAAAAGTATAACAAGGACTAAAAATGTAATTGTTTTAACAAAAGGGTAAAAGATGTAACTTTTCTTAAAGTTAAAGGTAAACCTTGGCAATAGTATTTTAATATTATTCCTTTACAAATTTATTTTTATATATATGTATACACACATATATTATAGATTTAAAATAAATATACTTCATCACTAAAAATATTTAAAACAAATATTTTTATAACGCTATTATTATCACGGATAAATTAACACGTATTGATCACCGGTTCATATCAACGTTATAAATAACTATGTAAAGTTATTTTGGAAAATATTAATACACCCGAACAAATATCACCGTACACATGACGTATCACATGTCATTTACAACACGAATCTAAGACACCGGTAACAATGTTTATAGGTCGCAAGTCAGAGGAATTTCGTTGTGATTACGCACCTTTCAGGTAAGTTCATGATCCCACATTTTTAATTGTTTTTAAACCCCGTGGGGAGATACATGCTATAAATCGAACACAAGTATTTTTCTGTATGCTGTTATCACCTGATATTGCCTAAGTTGACACCTGTGCTACAAGTCCCTCATATCACGAACCTTAATCACTTGCGAGTGAGCGCGAATATAGTTGATAGATCTATTGGAATGGCAGCCCGCCTCTGTCAAGGTGATCACTTGGCAGGAGGTGTGCTATATTCGAGGTATTATGGAAATTTGGCACATTTCCTGTCACCGAGGGCCCCTTGTCATTTACATCCGCTGTGGTGTAAGTGATTGTTATTATCTTTATGATATGTCAAATCAATGTTAAGGCTTGCGTTTCGTGAGGCTTAGGAGCAATATTACACCCGATTTAGTCAAGACCTGTCTATCTTGGCTTGTTTATTTCAAATGCTTGACTTGTGTTCACACTATTACTCTTCAAACTACTATGGATTCACTCAACCTTTGTGTTGACTTTTTAAGCATGTTTATCTCAGGAAATTAGCAAGCATGGCGGCACGGAGCTGGCAAAGGGCACAGGACCTCCCTTTTGATTTCAATAATTATATCATTCTTTACAAACTCATCACCTCTTTTGTGAAACAATTAACATTTTGGAAAAATGTTTGTAACTCTGAATATTTGAGTTTTCATGGAATGATATTGCAAATCTTTTGAATTGTTTTCTATGAGTATGACTGTGTACTAAACTGTAATGACCCTGATTAGACTTCCGCTGCTTGATCAAATTTCGAGGTGTTACAGATTGGCATCAGAGCCATGGTTATAGAAAACCAAATGATTTTTTTCAAAACATTGGACTATTACCTCACCGGATTTTTAAACAAACTATTTATCACCAAAGTGCCATCCGTGCCAGCGCTTGCCAACGTTATGTTTTAAGGTTTGATTTTAGCACCCATCGCATTTAGCTTACTACGACACTATGACCACTGTGCATGTAGCATTATGTAGACTAAATGACTTATATCACTGCTATTTTTGGGATATTACAGTACCATGTCGCCCCCGGTTATTATTTTGTTCGACAGTGACGACGTCGTACCAGCATCATCCACTCACCCTACTATTGACTTATCTGACTATGACACCCATGACACCCAAGACACCCATGATTCTGACCATGACACCCAACCTGCATCACCTGCTATACCATCTCCTGTTCCATCTGGAGACCCATCTACTGACACTGAGCCCTTTGAGGAGGGTGAGGTTGCTTCTACACCCATTGATTCTTTTGCTATTCAGCCTCTTTTTCGTCCTTTCTGTGGACCCATGACACAGGGACAGTACCTTTATGACCAGTACCTGACATCTCAGCAGTTTCTTGGATCTGATGATCGTCCTACACCACCTGCTAGTCACCACTCCGGTTCAGATGTTGATGACGAGTCTTCTGACTCCGATACTTCTGACACTGCAGCTTCTATTCCACCACCATCCCCGCCTGCTCCAATTCGTCGGCGCAAGCGAGTGAGGATTTTTGAGCCCTATGAGCCTGAGCCTTTCGACGAGTTGTTTCGATATCATGAGGGAGACTATACCCGCAAATGCACGGCTCGGAAACGAGTCTGTATTTTGCCTGCTTCTACTGTTACACCACTTGTATCTACACCTGTACCTACACATGTACCATCACCCATATCTGTATTACCACCTGTTTCTATGCCAGATTTGACACCTGTGGCATCACCAGCACCCCCACGATCACCTGTATCACCCTCACCTGAGCCACATCCTTATATGCTACCTACTTACACCGCACCCCACACCTCTGAGGTTTTACCACCCATGCCACCACCTACAGTTTTCTACTCTCAGACTACCACTGTACCGATACCATCACCTGCTACATCACCTGTACCATCACCTGCTCCCACCGAGACACCCACCTCACCTGGTATTCATAGATTGGTTGATGCTCGTCGATGGTCGTTTTTGTTAGACTACATACGTAGATGGAGATTGGCTGAGGGATCGCCTAGGGCTGCTGAGCTTGGAGATGGCTCTTCAGCGGTGTTACCAGTCACTAGGGAGCCGATACACCATACTATCCCTATTTTGGCCGCTAGGTTAGTGAGACATGAGGATCGTCTTGATGAGCTGCTGAGCGTTATTGAGGATATATCCTTGGAGAGGATTGAGTGTATGCAGGAGGAGGTCACGAACCTCGTGGTACATAGGACAACTTTAGAGATGGTATTTGAGATGATGGGGACAGAGATTGAGGAGGCACAGGCTACCATCACTGAGTTTGGTCATCGACTGGATTTTCAGAGGCACGAGATTGATGATTTGAGAGCAGTTACGGCCATTACACAGGAGATGATGGAGCATCAGGCACATGAGTTAGCTACATCTAGTTCTACCATCCACACACTTTCGACTACTATTGAGGAGATTCAGGCCCGTGAGAGATCCAGAGATACGGAGATGTTGGGGATGATCCGGATCATCAGAGAGCTAGAGAGGAGATCAGGAGGCGCACCTGGACCTTCATAGATCTATGACATGTCATTACTTACAGAGACATCTTAACTTGCCACCTGTGGCATTAATAATTGTTGTATCTTATTGTTTTGTAACAATGAATTCAAAAATTATTAAAACTTTATGTTGGTTACGATTGTAACGTATTGATATTGATTTATGATGTTCTAGTTGTTTGATCTGTTATTATGCTCCCATATTGAGATTCATTATAATTTCCATGTGTGTTGTTACATATCGTGATGTTTATTTATGAATGATATGGTTATGTTGATGTATGTATTTATGGTATGGTTGTGATAAGTACTTTGTGATGATCTCGACTATTATGAGTTGGCTACATTATTACTCTTGTTATTGATGTTTGGATTTGTACTTATGCACTTACGATTTTATAGAGTTATGGCCCCAAGGAAAACCGCTACTGCTACCTCGTCACCCGCTGTGACCCAGGCTGCTATCAGAAAGTTGGTTGCCGACAGTGTTGCTGCAGCTTTAGAAGAGCAGGCTGCTGCAATGGCACGAACTAGTAGCAATAACCGAGCCACTGCTGAGAGCGAGTCCACTGCGACTCGAAAGTGCACCTATAAGGACTTCATTGCTTGTAAACCATCTCACTTCAAAGGAACTGAAGGAGTGACAGAGCTTGCTCGATGGTTTGAGCGAACTGAGACTGTGTTTGTGAGGAGCGGTTGTGCCGCGGAAAGCCGAGTCTCATTTGCTACTGGAACGTTGTTGGAAGACGCGTTGTCTTGGTGGAATGCAGCTGCTCAGAAGATAGGTGTGGAAGAGGCCTATCAGATTACCTAGGCTGATTTTAAGGAAAAGATGCTGAAGAAGTTCTGCCCTAGAGGCGAGATCAAGAAGTTAGAAGATGAGTTTAACACGTTGGTTGTGAAAGGGAATGATCTCAGGGATTATGATAGGAGATTTCAGGAGCTTGCCACACTTTGCCCTTCAAAGGTTCCCGATTTGGAAAAGTTGTTGGAAAGGTACATTGAGGGATTACCCAGGAGTATTGAGGGAAACGTCACCTCGTCTAAGCCTCAATCTTTGGATGAAGCAATGACTATTGCCCAAAGACTGCTAGACCGGGAGATTAAGCGTAACTCTGCTCAGGGGAACAACGATCACAAAGGAAGTTTGATGATCGAAGGACAAACAACAACAACAACAACAACAACAACAACAACAACAACAACAACAACAACAACAACAACAACAACAACAACAACAACAGCAACAACAACCGAAACCCCAACCGTAACTACCACCATGACAGGAACACCCACCACAACCAACAGAACCGACGACAGGAGGCTGTCAGAGCTTATGTCGTCGCACCAGTTAAGGATGCTAGGTATGCTGGACCTCTCCCATTCTGTGACAAGTGTAAGATGCATCACAATGGACCCTGCTATGCTAAGTGCGGGAAGTGTTCAAGGGTTGGACATAAAACACAAGATTGCAAGGCGACAGGAGCTAACTTGCAACCCGTGGCTGTAGTATGCCATGCTTGTGGAGAGAAAGGACACTACAGGCGTCAGTGCCCAAATAAGGACAACAATGCACGTGGGAGAGCATACGTGCAGGGAGATGGAAATGTCCAACAAGATCCGAACGTAGTCACGGGTACGTTCTTTCTAAACAACCGCCTCGTTAAAGTTTTATTTGATTCCGGAGCCGATCAAAGTTTCGTATCTATTTCACTTGCACCCCTGCTTAATATTACACCCACCCAACTAGACACCACATATGAGATTGAACTAGCCGATGGAAAGCTAGTAAGCACTAACACTATACTCCGAGGTTGCACCCTACGACTATTAGACACCCCATTTGTCATTGACCTCATGCCTATTAGACTCGGTAGTTTCGACGTCGTTGTAGGAATGGATTGGTTATCCGAGAACCGCGCTAAGATCATTTGTGACGAAAAGGTCGTTCATATTCCACTGAATAACGAAACCCTGATTGTTTGCGGAGAGCGAAGTAAGACACGTTTGAGCGCCATTTCTTGCGTCAAGGTTGTGAAGTACATCGAACGAGGATGTCAAGTCTTTTTAGCTCAACTCACCGAGAAAAAGTCGGAAGAGAAGCGACTCGAGGATGTGCCAGTAGTCAGGAACTTTCCAGAAGTTTTCCCTGAGGACTTGCCTGGCCTTCCGCCGACTCGTCAAGTGGAATTTCAAATTGACTTGATGCCAGGAGCAGCACCCGTAGCACGAGCACCCTATAGGCTTGCACCGTCGGAAATGAAGGAGTTATCTGGACAATTGGAGGAATTGTCGGATAAAGGATTTATTCGCCCAAGTTCATCACCATGGGGAGCCCCGGTGTTGTTTATAAAGAAGAAGGATGGAACCTTCAGGATGTGTATCGATTATTGTGAGTTGAACAAACTTACGGTTAAGAATCGATATCCGTTGCCAAGGATTGACGATTTGTTTGATCAACTGCAAGGATCGAGTGTCTACTCGAAGATTGATTTGAGATCAGGTTATCACCAACTGAGAGTTAGGGAAGAAGACATCCCTAAGACGGCTTTCAGGACAAGATACGGTCACTACGAATTCCAAGTAATGCCATTCGGTCTAACAAATGCACCCGCTGTATTTATGGACTTAATGAACCGAGTGTGCAAACCCTATTTGGATAAGTTTGTGATTGTATTCATCGATGATATCCTAATTTATTCACGTAGTAAGGAAGAGCAAGCAGAACACTTAAAGGCTATACTAACACTGCTCAAATAAGAGAAATTATACGCCAAATTTTCAAAGTGTGATTTTTGGATTGAGAAGGTACAATTTCTTGGGCATGTTATCAACAGTAAGGGTATTCATGTTGATCCCGCCAAGATCGAAGCTGTTAAAAATTGGGCGTCACCGACGAGTCCTACCGAGATACGCCAATTTTTAGGTCTTGCCGGATACTATCGAAGGTTTATTGAAGGTTTTTCAAGGATTGCTAAACCTTTGACTGAGTTAACACAGAAGAAGAAGAAGAAGTTTGAATGGGGAGATGAGCAAGAATCGGCATTTCAGTTTTTGAAGCAGAAGCTTTGTGAAGCACCGATATTAGCACTACCCGAAGGAAGTGAGGACTTCGTGGTATATTGTGACGCATCAATCCAAGGTTTGGGTGCCGTATTGATGCAAAGACTTAAAGTTATCGCTTACGCTTCTAGACAACTTAAACCCCACGAGGAGAACTACACTACTCATGATCTAGAATTAGGAGCGGTGGTATTCGCTCTGAAGATCTGGAGACACTACTTATATGGAACCAAGTGTACGGTTTTCACCGATCACAAGAGTCTTCAGCACATTTTAGATCAAAAGGAGTTGAACATGAGACAACGTCGATGGCTAGAGTTGCTAAGTGACTATGATTGTGAGATCCGTTATCACCCGGGGAAGGTAAACGTTGTAGCAGATGCCTTGAGTCGAAAGGAACGACTTAGACCCCTCAGAGTTAGGTCATTGGGTATGACAATTAGATCACCATTTCCGTCTCAAATTCTTGAAGTTTAAACTGAGGCTCTTAAGGAAGAGAATAGACCACACGAGAAGATTTATGGCATGCCAGAAAGCACGAATGGATTTGTCAAGAAACCAGATGGAAGGCTGTGTTTCAAGGACAGAAGTTGGATTCCATTGTATGGAGGGATTCGAGATCTCATCATGCACGAGTCTCATAAGTCTAAATATTCCCTTCATCCTGGTTCAGACAAGATGTATCAAGATCTAAAGAAGTTGTATTGGTGGCCAAACATGAAAGCTGACATTGCAGAGTATGTCGGTAATTGTTTGACCTGCTCAAGAGTAAAGGCTGAACATCAAAAACCATCCGGTCTTTTGATTCAACCCGAGCTACCAATGTGGAAATGGGAAAGGATCACAATGGATTTCATAACGAAATTACCCAAGACATCAAGTGGTTTGGACACAATTTGGGTTATTGTCGATCGTCTCACGAAGTCGGCACACTTCTTACCAATCAAAGAGACTGATGATATGGATGTTCTTGCACGTTTGTACCTTAAGGAGATAGTTTCTCGGCATGGAGTACCGATTTCTATTATCTCCGACCGAGACAGCCGTTTCACGTCTAACTTTTGGCGATCTTTACAGAAAGCCTTGGGAACTAAGTTAGATATGAGTACATCTTATCATCCACAGACTGATGGTCAAAGTGAAAGGACAATACAAACCCTGGAAGACATGCTTAGAGCATGTGTGATTGATTTTGGAAAAGGCTGGGATAAACACCTACCGTTAGCAGAATTTTCATATAACAACAGTTATCACGCTAGCATTAAGGCTGCACCGTTTGAAGCACTTTATGGGAGAAAGTGTAGATCACCAGTTTGTTGGGCTGAGATTGGAGATGTACAACTCTCAGGTCCCGAGTTGATTCTTGAAACCACTGAGAAAATAGTAAGGATTAGGCAACGATTACAAGCCGCTAGGGATCGGTAAAAGAGTTATGCCGATGTGCGAAGGAAACCAATAGAGTTTCAAGTTGGAGACAAGGTCATGCTTAAGGTATCACCTTGGAAAGGAATGATTAGGTTTGGAAAACGTGGAAAGTTAAACCCAAGATACGTTGGACCCTTCGAGATCATTGAAAGGATCGGTCCCGTGGCATACAAACTTGAGCTACCTGAGGAACTCAGTAGAGTACACAACACCTTCCACGTGTCAAATTTGAAAAAGTGTTTATCGGATGAAACACTTGTGATTCCATTGAAAGAGATCAGAATCGATGATAAGTTGCACTTTATTGAGGAACCCGTTGAGATTATGGATAGGGAGGTCAAACGACTTAAGCATAGTCACATTCCCATTGTTAAGGTCAGATGGAACTCTAAGAGAGGACCCGAGTACACCTTGGAGCGCGAGGATCAAATGCGTGCCAAATACCCACAACTATTTGATGAGACAACCCCGAGCACCGATTCAACTTTGGATTCCGGGACGAATCCAATCTAACGGGTGGGTACTGTAATACACCGTAAAATACCAGGTCATTTAGTAATGCTAATTATCAACATTATTCTTAACTAAGCCATTTTTGCGGGCTAATTTGAAATTTTTATATAAGACACTGTTTGTTTGAACACCCGAATGTTTTAAACACCGTTTGTTTAGCACCCGATTGTGTATTGTCACTCTTGGATATCACCCAATGAGGTTAACACCGGTGAACTCCCACTTGCGACCCGACACCCAAATTGAACACCGAGAAACTATTAATATATATATACGACACTATGTATATATTAATTTTTACAAATTTATTATTATATATATGAGTATATATATATATATATATATATATATATATATATATATATATATATATATATATATATATATATATATATATATATATATATATATATATATATATATATATAAAGGACGACACCGTTTAAATAATTAAGGTTTTCACGAACCGACACCGACACCGATATCAAAACCAATTTCACCATTTTACGAATCACCGACACCCCTCCATTTTTGGGCCGAGTACACCCCAAGCCCACACGATTTTTCTTTCTTTCTTTTCTTGGGCCGAGCATATCACAAGCCCACTCAAACTTTATCTTCACATGTTTTTGGTTTGGGCCTTGAGTTCTAAAGCCCAATGGCTGTTGCTTGTTTCTTTCCTTGCGCAGCTTACTACCCAAACGAACAAACTTATTTACAACATATGTAATTGATTCGTGTGAAAACCAATTATAATAATTATAGTATAGTATCGAAGTGATCCGCGTAAAATACGGATCACCCGAGTCGTTTTCCAACGAAGGCGAATGGAATCGAGAATATCGATTCGTGAAATCGTGATTTGAAAAGTGAAAAAGTGAAAAATAGCAATCAAATAGTTCACGTAATCACAAAAAAGTATGAAATATGCAAAGATTACAAGCTAATTATGCACCGAATTGAAAAACGTAAAAACGGAAACGCAGCCGTAAAATTTAAAACGTAACGTATGACGAAAAATTATCCTACGAACTTGAAAATATTTTCTAAAAATTTTAAACTAATAAAAAGAATTTTAAGAAAAAGGAAAATATTTTTTAGACTTTTTATTTATTTTCTAGAATTAATTCTCTATTTTTGGAATTAAAAATGAATTAAAAATAAAGAAAAATAGGAAAATAACTTGGAAAATGAAAATTCAATTATAAAAATTCTAAAATATTATAAAAGAAATTATAAAAATATTTTTGTATTTTTCAGAACCTTTTTTTAATTTTTATTGATTTTTGGTAATTAAAAACTATTTAAAAAATTGAAAATAATCAAAAGAAAATAAAAAAAAATAGTAAAAAGCCTTGGAAAAATCTGGAAAAATTCCAGAAAATCAAGAATAATAAAAGAAACTAAGAATAAAAATTTGAAGTGATAAACAGCTTATTTGGGGCTTTTTCTGACCAAACTGCTTATCACAAGTGCTTATTTATAAGCACTTGTGACCAAAACTTTATGAAAATTAAAACACAGAACAAGTATGATGCAATAAGCTCAAATGTGACAAAATATGATGAAAGATAAGCTCAGGAACACACAAATGCTCAAAATGATGGCAATAAGCTTATGGAATAAGCACTTAAGGCTATGTAGTATAAGCAAAAGCCAACACAGAGGCAATATGACCAAACACAAAGCTATCACTAGTCAGATTAGGCACAAGTAATAAGTCTACTCACAGAAATAAGCTCAGATGCAAACTAGCAAGCCACAATTCTCAAACAGACCTTGATTGCAAGCTATGGAATTCAAGGACTAATTAAGGTGATGTAATAAGATGCAAGTGAGAAGCTATTGGTATCAATTACTACCCTGCTAGTCTGAGATTACAAATCAACCAAGTACTTGGATATCCAAACCAAAAATCCTACTTGAATAAGGCCTTGAAAACAGATGCATACAAGTGGTGCAGGGGAAATATATGTCTGATCAGGCAACTTCCTAACTAAATTTCAATAAGAAAGAAAGCTTCAAATCCAATTTTTCTTTTTGATTAATATTCTATTACTATCAAGCTTTTGAAAACAACTTTCCTATTTAATTTCCAATTAACAATGAGGCCTTGAGGTGATCCCAAAATTGTGACCAAAGCTGAGTTTATGACCTTTTTGACTTTTTGATATTACTTCTAAAGTTGACTTTATTGAAATAAAACTGATTCTAGATGCTGAATTATGTTATATTAAGCTATAATGTAACTGAATTAAACTACCTTTAACTAATTTGTACCTACAATGCAAACTATTTTATCTATAAGCTGATTATTATGACTGAAAATTAATGGATAAGCTAATTTTGACTTTTATTAAACTACTAACTATTTTTATGTATTATTTAGACTATTACTAACCTAGTTAAGCTGTTTATGCAATAAACTCTTACTCTAAAGCTTATCAAAGCTGCTACAGCCAAACACTCCTTATAGAATGACTATATGAAGCAACTTATCAATTTACACTACCTATCTACTCACTACTGATCTGAATCACATCCAATAATTGCACAAAAGTTATAACCACAACTCACTATCACAAGTTCAATCAATACTCAAAATCTCACATCCACAGGTTAACAAATTATCAACTAGTTACTCAGATGATGAAGTGAAACAACTCAGACCAATTTTCACACAATCCACAAGCAATGATTAATTCAGGCCCACAGAATGATAGTAAAACAGATCTAAGTTCAACACTAAACACAATAACTAGAATCCAATCAAAAGACAGATGATCCACAATCACAAATACTACTCAAGTGCACAAATTCAGACTACTAAACTAGCAAATCTCTAATGAAATCACTAACACAGTTATTCTAATAAGCTAAACTATTACAACTCTAAACAAACAATACTACTAACAAATCTATACAAATCAAAAATCAATCAAACTCAGATATCAAATAAGCTGCTACTACAAATGAAACAGATAACTACTCCAATTATAAAGCTAATACTATGCTACAAATTTAAAAATGAATCCAGAAGTTACCACAAGCTCTCCCTCAGCTAAACAGAGGGAGTTCACTTAGCAAGCCTATCTTTAAGATAGGCTGAGTTCTCTCTTGTCTGTTCTCAGCTTATCCACACCACAGCATCATTATGAATCCTCAATTGAAATGAATGAAACAGTTCTTATGAAACTTAAACTCTCTGAGCTTGAAAATCATATGTATAAGCTGAAATGAGCTTATTTGAGATCTAGAACTAAATTTGAAACTATTTTTTTTATTTTTTTAATATTTTTCTGTTTTTTTTTATTATTTTCTAAATTTGAAGTTTTTATGAATGAAATGAAAATCAAACTTTAATAAGCTATTTTTGAAAACAATTTGAAGTTTAGGAAACAAAATAAGCAGAAACTAATTGAAATTAAACTAGTTATAAGCTAAAGTAATACTGAATAAGCAATAGAAATTGTTTAATAAGCTGAAAATATAAAAAGGAAACTCGAAATTTTATTAAAAGCTCAACTAATCTATTACAATAACTAGTCTACATACATTTTGACAGCATAACTCTACTAAAAATTCTACATACTGAAAGCTAAAAGTGACACCTATTTATAGGAAATGAGGAGTGTAGGGGTAAAAATCCACGCTGGCGATCCGTACAACTATTGTGTTTCTTCTCATCATCTTTCGTCCCTTGGATCCTTATCAATCATTACAAACTCAATATTAGCCTTTGGATTAACTTTGGTGACGCGTTCTGTCCAATAATATGATGCCACATGGCCATGCGTGTGCTTCTTGAGCTCTCTGACACTCTGACACCTCCCAAACTTCTAGAAACGTACATGATATGACATCCGTACCCTTAATTATGGTGAATTGGGACGGGTAATTTCTAGGGTTCTTAATTACTATTCATGTCTGGGTTAATTTGGGGGAAAATGGTGGAGGGAAATGGGGTACGGGTAATTTTATTATTCTTTTGACCCTTGACCGTTGTTGACTTGTTGACCAAAGTGGTGTGTGGACTGGATTATGATTTAAGGTATAATGGGCTTGGTTTTCATGTGGGCTTTTTACTAGGACTTAGTATTAATAATGGACTAGGCTTACACATTTTCAGATTTTTGGTACAAATAAAAATCAAGGACCAAAATTGCAACATTTGAGATTCCAAGGGCTGGTTTTGTCATTCTTCAAAAATATAATCCAGGGACTAAACTTGCCAAGTCTAAATAGATGAAGGACTGTAGATGACTTTTGGATCCCCGGCATTGACTCTTTGTCCAACTTCAACTCTCGTGCTCGTTTTCCGGTATTCATGTGATTTTTCGTCTTTTATTGATAAATCCGTTCCTACACAACACAAAAGCAAGTGTTTTCTTGGCATTTATTAGCTCAAATAGTCGTTTTGGGTTGGTATTTGGTCAAATAATAGTGAGTGAATAAGCACTCACCAGTAATATACACACGTTTTGTAATCTTTGGTTCCCTACTCACACAACACTAAGCATGCTACTTCTAGTTGACTTTGTAAAACACTACAAGAAGCCACCATGTTGAGCCGTCAAACCTTTGGTCACTCGAATTACACACACAAAACTCTTTACCCATGGGATCGAATGTTTCACAAACCACAAACATGTTCCCTAAACAAATCTTTAAAGTACACACATGCCTAATTTTGCTAAGAGTCTAGCTTTGACATGAAAATTTAGCCCCCAAATCCTTACAACTCGACTTGACAACATACAAAGGAGGTTGGACAACTTTGTCGAGCAAGACAAGACCATTCGAAGGATGTTGTGTCTCTTGGAGACATTCGAACCACCCTCACACCCTATAAAAGCCACATTAAATGCTAAAAAAAACTCACACACTCCCAATTCCACAAAAATTTCTAAGTCAACACTATATTGCTTCGTTTGTGTTGCTGTCGAGAAGGATCAAGGAGGACACGAGCTAAGGGTTGGATTGGAACGAGTTGGGTAACTCTTGTGAATCAAAGAAATTGCTAGACGGGGTTATTTATTTTACAAACTACATAAAAATTGGGCCTAAGATGGGCTAACGAGCCCATGTATATTTTCTTTCAAAAAGATTTTGGTTTGGAGACTTAAGGGAAAGACGAGATGTATAAGACTTTAGAAACTAAATTTGAATAAGTTATAAGTTGTAAAAGTCATTTTTAATTGTACCAAAAGTTTGGCTTTCGAAAACTTCATCAAGGACAATTTTTGCAAAACCTTGCGTTAAGGGACCAAAATTGCCAAATCTGTCAAATTTTCGGACTAAGATGGAAACAGTTAACTTTTGATAAAATTTGAGGGTAGAAACTGTAATTACTCTAAAATCGAGGTATATTGTGTAAAAAGTATAACAAGGACTAAAAATGTAATTGTTTTAACAAAAGGGTAAAAGATGTAACTTTTCTTAAAGTTAAAGGTAAACCTTGACAATAGTATTTTAATATTATTACTTTACAAATTTATTTTTATATATATGTATAGACACATATATTATAGATTTAAAATAAATATACTTCATCACTAAAAATATTTAAAACAAATATTTTTATAACGCTATTATTATCACGGATAAATTAACACGTATTGATCACCGGTTCATATCAACGTTATAAATAACTATGTAAAGTTATTTTGGAAAATATTAATACACCCGAACAAATATCACCGTACACATGACGTATCACATGTCATTTACAACACGAATCTAAGACACCGGTAACAATGTTTATAGGTCGCAAGTCGGAGGAATTTCATTGCTAGTCATAGCAATACACCATTACTTTTGAGCACCGTTGTGATTACGCACCTTTCAGGTGAGTTCATGGTCCCACATTTTTAATTGTTTTTAAACCCCGTGGGGAGATACATGCTATAAATCAAACACAAGTATTTTTCTGTATGCTGTTATCACCTGATATTGCCTAAGTTGACACCTGTGCTACAAGTCCCTCATATCACGAACCTTAATCACTTGCGAGTGAGCGCGAATATAGTTGATAGATATATTGGAATGGCAGCCCGCCTCTGTCAAGGTGATCACTTGGCAGGAGGTGTGCTATATTCGAGGTATTATGGAAATTTGGCACATTTCCTGTCACCGAGGGCCCCTTGTCATTTACATCCGCTGTGGTGTAGGTGATTGTTATTATCTTTATGATATGTCAAATCAATGTTAAGGCTTGCGTTTCGTGAGGCTTAGGAGCAATATTACACCCGATTTAGTCAAGACCTGTCTATCTTGGCTTGTTTATTTCAAATGCTTGACTTGTGTTCACACTATTACTATTCAAACTACTATGGATTCACTCAACCTTTGTGTTGACTTTTTAAGCATGTTTATCTCAGGAAATTAGCAAGCATGGCGGCACGGAGCTGGCAAAGGGCACATGACCTCCCTTTTGATTTCAATAATTATATCATTCTTTACAAACTCATCACCTCTTTTGTGAAACAATTAACATTTTGGAAAAATGTTTGTAACTCTGAATATTTGAGTTTTCATGGAATGATATTGAAAATCTTTTGAATTGTTTTCTATGAGTATGACTGTGTACTAAACTGTAATGACCCCGATTAGACTTCCGCTGCTTAATCAAATTTCGGGGTGTTACATCTAGTCACATTTTCTTTGCTTGCCACTTTGTAAGAGAGGTTCTTCGGTTGGTATCTTGTTGGTAGGATGTCTCTTTCATGGAGGTGTCGACTTATGAGGAATGGTTAGATTGGTTAGTGAATCTTCGTCTTCATTCTAAAAACAAACAATTGCTTGAAGGATTTTGCTATATCATGTGGTGGCTTATTTGAAATTTTCGCAACAAAATCATTTTCGACCAGACTCCTCCTTCGAAGGCGTCTATTTTTGATGAAGTAGTGGCTCGTTCCTTTAATTGGTGTAGATATAGATGTAAGGCTTCATTTAGTTGGATTGATTGGCTTAAAAACTCAAATCTTGTAATTTTGTAATTTCTAGCTTCTTGCTAGTTTTTTATAAATCTCCACCGTTCAAAAAAACATGTAATAAAACCTCATCCATTTACTTGTTTTATTCTAATAAAAATGATGAAACAAGAAACAAATACCTAGAGAAACAAATATCGAAAGAATCATTAGTAAGTATTTGTCTAGAAGTCTCGGCTTGGGCCTCTCGTTTGTTAGTAAGAATGGAGAAATCAGAACTGCCAGCATTCCACATGCTCTGCCCATGCCTCACCAACCCCACTCTTTTCGTAACTTTCACATCCAGTAACTTTACCGCTCCACTAACCTCCCCTCACTTTCCAATCATCGTTCTCTTTTGATGACGTGGCCGGTTCTGTTAGGCTTGATGACGAGGATCGAACCATGAAGGAAGTAAGTGTGATTGGTTTTAAAGTGTTGTATGTATGGTGATTGTTGCTTCTTTATCGTTGTAATGCTTAAAAGGCACCAATCACATATTACTATTATTTTGATAATTTTATAGGTTTACACAATTTCCTCAAATTCAAAAATATTAAATATGATAACTTTCTAATAATAATTCATGAGCGAGCATTATTGGTAGGAAAAAAAAATGCAAAGTTTAGAAATAATACTAAACTCTAAGGTAACTAATTTGATACTATTTACTTCGTTTGCGACTTTGTTTGCGAGCTATAATAAAATATCGTGGGTGACTATGATAACCAAAATTACCTTATTCTTTATTTTACTTTTACCAAGCTCATGAGTTTTTTTCCCAAAACCATAAGGTCCGTAGTGGAAAGGTCATTATCCTTTAATTAGATAAAAGTAAAATACTTGTTTCATAGCAAACATTGGTCTAGCATCTAGATAGCGTTACATTTTTTCTCCTTATTGATAAGTGCAAATACTAAACATTGGTCTCCCATTGTCTTAAATTAAATGTGTAATTTCAATTAGTATATAATTTTAAAAATTAAGCTTATTACATTGTGTATTAATCAAATGTCATTCTTGATTTAAAAAAAAACATTTTGATTGTTAAATTTTAAAATGAACACTTATTTTAAAATGAATCAAAATAGACTGATAGACATTTAGTTTAAGACAAAAGGAGTATAAGCTTTTACTTTAGTTTTTGGTTATACATTATCAAAATACTTTTAATACAAACTCGGAATTGTTGCGTGTTTACGCAATATATTTGTGTCGCATGATACAGTTAAACTAGTACACGAATCAACTTTAAGTTTTATGGCTTTTTTTAACGAACTTAAATTTAACATGCTTGGCTAAAAGATGCGTAAATAATGTAATGATGTGAAAGTGATGTAGTAATGTTGTTGAACATGTCCATGGTTATTTATGGTTTTGTTAAATAAATTATTTTCAAATCTAACCAGATGTAAACATAATTATGTAATCAAAACATTTTCCATCTACACTAATGTTTTAGTCTTATTTATTTGTTGAAGACCACAAGTTATGTGTTCAATACCAGCTTTCTTACCTTGCCTTGTTTGGTTAACATGTTCGAACGAGTCATGTGTTCGAGGTTGTTGATGATATAACAAAGAAATCAACAATATACATTTATGTTTAATTGTTGGGTCGCTATTTTACTATTTACACTCAAACTTTGCCACTTCTTCAAAACATCACAAAGTTATTTCGTTTTTCTAAGTTTGAAAGAGAACAAACAAGAACGCAACATTCACGACGAGTTTTATTTATTTATTTATTTATTTATTTAATTTTTTAAGGAACGACAATTCTTTCATACACTACCATTTATCTCATAATATATCTCACTAATGTCTCTGACGAGACTTAAACTCGCAACCTTTCCACTACACGGCTACACCAAAGGCTTTGGGTATCATTCACAACGAGTTTATTGGGTCATCATAAGAAAGCATCTCCGGTGTTGGGATCATTTTTGGACTTCCGATCGGTACAAGACCAAAGTAATGCAGAAATTTAAAGTTAAAATCGTGTATTCATATCCAACTCTACTCCTATTTCAAACCTCATGATTAAAAGTTAAATGATCATGCTGCCATTACTCCATATTTCTAACTCCTTTGACTTTAATATACCTAATTTATAAGATATACTTTCCAAGTGAATGGAACAAAACAATGTTACAGATAATGTTACACGAAGAAATTGGTTGATCAATAAAGGTGCAACTAAATGTCTAGAAAAGGATACCAGATTGGTCATAGTTCAGAGAGGCACTTACCATTGATAAATTCAACCACATTGGCAACCACTTCACCTAGTGCCACAACGGTTGCTTGCAAGTTTTGACCCATTACCAACCCACCCAACCAGACCATGGTACGTTAATGTTTGATGCTAGATAACAATGAATATTACTGTATATATATAAATAATATAACCATATATTTTCATCTCGATATCAAACATAACATGTTTAAAAGTCTATTAAATACTCAACATGCATATCTGATTGCAGGAAAAAGGTAACTGAAACAAATAAGCTAGAAAATGAATGGATGTACCTCCATATCGACAACAGTTGCATCATTGGCCAATATGCATATTTCATCCTGTGGCGACGTATCTAAAGAGTCTCCAGTAGACAGTTTACATACCTGTTATATTAAACATTAGATATTACGTACATCCTTTTGTCATGTCAACAAATTGTGGGTTTTTCTTTAATACTAGCAGTTTAATAAATAACTTTTGAAAGACTAGTTAAAATTTGTAATTACTGTCAAAAAAAATTCACAAATGACTGTTTATTTGAAAATGTAGAACACATTTAGTCGAATTCAAGCTTTGAAAAAAATATTCTTCATCATAGCAACATCTGATGACAAAAGTTTGCCAACCAAGCATTAGTAGCATTGGCAACCTTAAAGTGCAGAAGCTAAAAAGGCTATTTTTATTTTTTATTTTTTATTTTCTTATTTTCGCATAACTAGCAGATTACCTTAAGATTAAGCTCCTTCACGAGATTTGGTGTGGAGAAACTCTTCCGTCGACCAAGTCCATATTTATCAGGACCCTGCAAATCAAGGAGATTTCATTAATTAGGGCAAAAGAATAGATAAAGTTGTGGAAGACACTGTACGCAAATGAAAAATCTTGAAACACATAATACAATGAATGAATTTTAACAATTTTACTGGATGAATATTTGTATGACTTATAGCATCAGCTAACATATTAAGTAGACCAGTATGCAAGTTCATAATAGAAGGTCCCAATTAAGAATACTTACCGGAATTGGAATCCGTCTATCATGAAATGCAAGATCTGATACTAGGAATACATCAAATATGCAAGCTCCTTTCACCTGGCATTATTAACATTAGTACAAATATTACAAAAATAAGTACTATTTACAGAAAGAAAAAATTAAAAAAGACAATGGGTGCAAAACAATATACTTTAAAGCCACCAGCAGTACCAGCATTTATGAAAAGATCGGGCTTCAATGCTTGAATAGAAGCATAAGTCACAAGAGATGCAGGAACAGTACCTACACTATTGATCCCTGAGAAGAAAATAGCGTATGAAATCAATACCAAACCATCCAGAAATATAAGTTATGTTTGTACGTATTATGCAACACACGTCAGTAATTGATTATATAAAGCAGGTGAATTTGGTAAATCAGCGGCTCAGTGCCATTAGAACACCGAAACCAACATTCCAATTAAAAAAATGTTAGCTTTGATCACATTTGATAGTATAAAACAACTACAGTTGAGTATTTAATAGGTTCGTAGTTAAAATTTTGTTGCCTTTTTGAGCAACAAGTAATCAACTCGGCACTGGTGGTTCGACAACGTTATTGTAAAAGTAAAAGATAGCAAAATCAAATGATATGCTCAAAAGTTTTTTCGATGATCGGTGGCCTTTGTTCTAGTGGTTTGTGGGTGGCTTATCAACCTAGAGATTTTGAGTTCAAGTCTTGTTGAATACATTGTCAGGTATTATATGTGAGATAGGTGGGCTAAGAGTATAAAAAGTTCTAGTTCAAAATAAATAAATAAAGGTTTTTTCGATGAACAATTAGAGAAATTACTTTATCATTTTTTTAATCGAAATTTGGTGATGTCGTATTTTGTTATCGAGGCACGTTGATCCGTAGTACATATTATAAATCCGTAGTCATTGTTCTGATTTTATTTTCTCTTCTTAGTGGATCCATTCCCTCAACCCTATATTAAATGCTTAAGTATGTGGCTCATGATTCTTTTGGTAGTTTAAACATCACATATATTCAAAAAAAATAAAATAAAACGTACTTTCCTAAAGTATTATGAATGTCATGTATTAGTTTGTTAATTTAAATGAATTATGAAGTACAGCATTGCTTGTTACCGAAAATGGTTGAACTATTTAAAGATTTATTAAACATTGAAAGTGAAATACACATGTTGCAAACACATTTAAAATATATTGTAGAATCCAAGTAAAAAAATTAGTAGTAATTTATGTAAAAAAAGATGATGTTGTCATTATACAAAAGATGTATGATACTCATATAATTTAGAAGAAGATGAAGATACTAATAAGAAAATAATTGGTGAAAATGATAGATAAAAGAAGACTAGAGATAAAGTTATTCAGAAAAAGGATAAAAAATCTGTTCGAGCAAGATCTTGGTCGCACACCCAAATGATAAAAGTTGGAGAAACACAACAAACTGTAAAATGTCAATAATTCATAGTATGAAGTAAAATAAATCGATAGTCGTTCAAGTTTTATCAAGTTGACATGCGTGATTTGTTTACTTATGTAGAGGCATCATTCAGTCGTCTTGCCCAGGGCAACCAAAAACTCAGGACCGGCCCTGACTCCATTATACAGACTAGCAGGGTACCCGCGCGTTGCAGCGGCGGGTACCCCGAAATAATTATTTTTGGTAAATCATGTATTTTAGTATATTATTTTTTTATAATAAATTTATTGATATCAAGAATTGCATGTGACGTACTAATGACAATGTTTTAATTATAAAATTGTGATAATAATTATTAGAGATGGCAATTTGTGCACAAAATAAGAAAAAAAAATATGGGCTAATTTGTAAACGACGTGGGCATATTTTTCCCTTGCTTTTTTTTTTTTTTTTTTTTGAAATGGGCATGTATTGCCTATTGAAAAGTTAAATGGCACTAATAGATACATAATTTCTCTCAATTGTAAAACATTACAATCGTTTTTAAAGAAAAACATATAATATATTTAACTGGGGTGTTACGCTTAAGGAACTTATTCCGTCTTTTTGGGTGTTTTTTAAAAGCGATTCGTATAACATTAACTCGTTTGGCCCGTGCCCTTTCGAGCTTGTGCCTGTTTGGCCCGTGTCTGTTCAGGCTTGAATATTTATATAATGTGCTTTATTATTTGTGTTAGTGACATTTAATGCAGGAATTATGTTTAAGATTGTTGTACAATATGTTTGATAATTTGTATTTCTTGTATAAGGAGTGTTTTAATAACGACATTAATTGTATTTATTGGTCTGTTAATTAATTGACTACAATAAATATCTTGACCGCATTAATAGTGCTTTGTATTTTGTACATTAAGCTCTAAGACTTGTATGTCTTAAATTTAAGATTGATGAGAAAGATCATTAATAGTGCTTTGTGTATTGTACAATAAGCATTATGGCACGCCCAAAAGGTTAGATGCTTTTACATGCCAAATGTGTAAGGAATCGTGGGGCCGTAGTAGTTTTGCAAGATGCATGATAGACGTGAGATCGGATGAGGTGCTTCGGGACAGCCTCACTGTTGAGATACCATTACTTGATGGTACGGGTTCGACTATTGAGAAGATACGGGTTGAATACGAGTGGCAACCACCCCGTTGTGACAAGTGTAAGATATTTGGTCATACTCTGACTGATTGTCCTACAGTTGTTATACCTCCTGTTCAGCCTACTAAGTCTGTTAATGATAGCTTCAAGACTGTCAATCACAAGAAGAAAGGAAAGCAAGGAGGTTCTACAATTCCGGGTCAAGGGGGTTTACTAAACCTGTTGTGGGTAAGCAGTTTCAGTATCTACCTAAAAAGACTCCTCCTGAACCTAAGAAAGCTGGTGGCACTAAGAAGAAGACTTCTGATGTGGCTAGTTCTAGTGGTACTAAGATTTCTACATCTAACCAATTTGATGCTCTTAATATGGATGATACGGATACTTTTGGTATTCCTACTTATGACACCAACAAGGATGTGGATGCTGGCCGTACAATGGATGTTAATGAGGATGAGTCGGTTAAGACTGGTACTACATCACAAGAACCGCTTGTGAGTGATTCAATGGGAACTAAGGAAGTTGGTTCTACTCCTATAGTTGATAAAATTAGTAAGCTTGAAAAGCTACTTATCGATGGGAAAGCTACTCTTGTGGATGATGAAGGTCATCCTATTCCGTCTGCCTCTGTCACTAAGAGGGCTAACCCATTTTCCAAGGTGGGTGAAGTTGTGGTCTCTGATAGTGAAGAGGAGGAGGTTCTTAACACGTTCGACGAATCAGCAAACCTTTTTGGTGGAGGTCATGAACGTGAAGATGAGCTTGATGACTATGATGATTGCTCGAAGCAAATTTACGATCTTCTAGGGGAATTGGATGCTCTTAATGCCATCTATGACTTTAATCTCCAAGGTAGTAGGAAGTAGTTTATATGTTTGTCCGAGTCTTTCAATATTATGTGGTAGTGGTTTTGTTTTCTTGTCTAGAAAATAGGAAGTATCTTGCTATGTAAGCTTTTCGCCTATGTAACAGGCTGAGATATGGGATTCACTCATATCCGTTGTACTTAAATGTTTTTTGGAGTAATATATTTACCGGGTCGTTGACCTTTTACCCAAAAAAAAAATAAGCATTATGGCTTGTAAGTCTTAATTTTAGGGGGAATTGCATGTACACCCACTAAAACTTGCATATTTGTATTTTACTCAAAATAAAAGTTTTAAATGCATAATATACAATAATGTTTAAGCATGTTTTGAGAAAATATGCAAATATGCAAGTTTTAGTGAGTATGTATGCAATTACCCATAAATTTTAAGACTAAAATGAGAGAAATTCATTCTTACATTATATATAGTATAGATTTTGGAGGGGAAGTAAGTTAGTAGATACTTTAGTTGTAATAATCTTCCCTTAAATACTTCATTTTTGTGTTCATTTGTAGTAATAATTTTCCCTTAAAGATTTGTGTTATGAACTATTCCGTAGTCTCTCTTTAACACAAACAATTACGCTTTGTTAGCTCATACATCCAAGTATACCAGCAATAATTCTTGTTTTACTTTCACAAAGAATTATCGAATTTGGATTTTAATTTGGTCTACGGTTCTAAACTTTAATCCTGGTAATCTTTAGCATCTTTTATCCAGTTAGCAGTTCCTATGAGACTAGATTACAATAGAGATGTGAAAGATTTTTTGCTGTCCGTTCCTAGAATTAAATTGGAACAAACCATTAATTAAATATATTAAAACATAATATACATATAGATGAAGTGAAAGACTCATGATAAAACATTGCATGCGCAGCCAGCAAAGAACATAAACCTTCACATGGTAAGTTGGTAACTGGTTTGCATTGATTGAAATCAATGCAACATACAGCTACTTGAGTACGTACATCTTATGCAAGTATATCAATTTGCTTGTTGACGTGGACCTGGCTACTTATAGCCAATGCATGCTATTAACTATTAAGTATTAACTATTTAGTCTCTGAGATCACATAATTCACAATCTTTCTCGTGTTATCATTTCTCAATATAGAAACCAATGCTAGAGAGCTTTTAACATTATAGTATTTGATACCTATTTCTTGTTGTAATGCGTGTGGGAAAAACCATACTGAAATACATAATCTCAGAATGATTTGACTATGTTTCCAACCTCATGATTTACAATTTCTATATACTATATGCACAATATGAAGAATGTATCAACTAACAGGCACTTACTTTTCAGACCATATAAGAAAGAAGAGAAGACCTCACGTGATAAAGAAGAGACTGTCAAGTTAATTATCCAAGGCGTGACTGCCAGATAAACCAAACAACGTGTTGTTTTCCTTGCTGTTAGAACCACTTCTTTATATTCAAATGATAATCTTCCATCTACATTTACTTGTCTTAAAAAGAAAAAAAAAAGATATGGCCTAACATGAGCAAGAAGAGCCTGTCAAAGAAGCCAAGGAGTGACCTGCCTAATGAACCAAACACGGTGTTACGCTTCCAACACCTTAAATTGGGATAAAGGCAAGTCATCCCTGGCTACGAAACAAGAGTGCTCTTCTCTTCATGTAAGAACCTCTCTTTGTATCATATTATCAGTTGAAATGAATTGTACTTGTTTTTGGTAAATCTGCATATTTATAACGTGTGATAATTGCGGGCCAATAGAACCACACGATTCTTATTCTTTCTTATCTTTCCGTTTTTTGCCATATACACCATATTTTTGGAAGAATATATCATTTGAACCTGATTCTGTATACCTATAAAGAAAAGAGAACTAAACATCAAGTAAAGGGAACAATGCTCTTCAATCCATGGCTGAAGATTTTGCATGGGAGTTGACTTCTATTTTCTGATGCCGCCTTACATTATTTCATGAAATATCATGTAGATAATCTCTCTAGTGAACCCTTGTTGGTCAATGGAGGCTATGAACTTTCACTTTTTTCATTAGTTTCGATCACTCATGCCAGTGCTGCTGCTAAATTCGGAGCTCACAAAAGTGCAGCTATAATATTTCCTATTGTCTTCTATTAATTTGTAGTTTTACTTTATAGGTTGGAAATTTACATACTGGTGCTCATAACAGATTTAGAAATTAAAAAACTGCATTGGAAAAAATATATCAAAAGCTTCATCCTCTCAGATGTAATCAATATATGAGGTCTTTTTCTAGAATTTATTCTATGCAGTCCTGTGGGCAAGAACTCAAAAATTAAGATTGATTTGCTAGGTAAATAGAGCTTTATGCAAGTCATATATTGAATTCAAATTCAGTAATATAATTCTTAAACAGTAAATTTACTTTCTCGTACGTGTTTCATATTGTGTGTCAGTTTCTTCGCCTCCCTTGAGTTGATGCTAAACATTAGTATATTTTTATGAGAATGCTAAAAAGCCACAGATGAGCCATTGAAACAAACACTGGTGCCCTTCACTTCATGTAAAAAATGCTCTTCTTTTTATCTCATTAATTAGTTTGTTATCTGCATTACTTGTTTTTCAGTTTGTTAACAGTTGAAAGTTAAGTTTATGTATTAAAACACCTTTGCTTGCTGTAATTAGTAGTATAGAATCTAACCCATGTAAAATTAACCAACATGAGAAAGAAGATATGCCCTAACAGGCTAACATGAGGAAGAAAAGCTTGTCAAGTTAACCAAGTAGTGCAGCTTCATGAACCTACCAAGGTACTAATTGTCCGTACACCATAAGGTTTGATGAGGCAAGTCATTTTTACTACTAAACATCAGTATTCTCTTCACGGAAAAACCTCTTTTCGTACTCATATCAGCATTTACGTGCATTAATTATTTGTTTAAGTAAAATTGCCTATTTACTCGTACCAACCATTTCATTAGTCAATGAAATTCACACGAAACTTTTCTTTGTTGTCTTTTCACTTGTCTGGCTTTCTACGATATATGCCTCTTTTAGCCTTTTTAAGAGAATATGTTCTCTTGCTAAACCACATGAACCTGATTCTATATATCTATAAAACATGGAGTAAAAGGAATTGTGTTCCTCAGCTCCATCAGTCAATCAATGGCCAAAATCTGGCTTGAGAGTTGACATCCATTATTTGATACCTCCTTGAAAGGATATCGGAGATATAACAAGTCCATTCAGTTGAACATTGACATGTGACAAGGACTAGGATTTTCTTTTCTTTTTCACTGATAGCTTTCAGATAAGTCAGGGATGCTGCTAACTTTAAAGTTTGTAGTTTGTTTTACAACTGATCGATGATGTTAAAATATCAGGAAACCTAATGGATACGGGATCACGTGGTTCAGTCTAAAGAATGATTTTGTATCCTGGAAATAATTTTTATAGTAGGTAATTAAGTTTGTTATATCCCTATATAGCGCCTGACAAACTGTAATTAAACGGGTATACTAATTGATATATTTAAAGTATTTTAGTTCATATTGTCCATCTAATTAATCGTGTTGATCAGTCCTTTGTAAAACTTGAGTGATTGCTTATATTCAGATGAGACATTAATGCCCAACTTTATTCAATGTATTCAAAGTTTGACATATTTAAAGTTTGACTATCAATTGGACGAATCATGTTCTATGAGTTGCTTACAACTTAACTTTGAGCATGTTTAAAACACACGTACATGGATTAAAACATCAGTACTTTAATATCCTAAACATCTACCTCATGATGAGTCCTGATAGAAGCCTATAGGTGTTTAAGGACTTTTGTGTTGAATTAAAGTTCAGCAATCAATTAAGCATTAAGTACTTCTATCTATTTATTTCTTTGAGGGTCCAATTTTTCCTTCATATTTTTTTTTTTTTTTTGTAAAAGGTCAACGACCCGGTAAATATAAATGAATCATTCTAGTCTTATCAAGTCTGAATTAATGATTGCTAGTGCAGCCTGATTAATTATATGCATGAAAATGGGCATACTTTGGTGCATCCATTGCACTATCTATCTATATGTGGTTTAATTTTCAATTAAAATCTGTTAACTATGGTATCAAAGAGTATGTCTTGTCACTATTTTTGCTTAGCCAGATAGATAATAATGAAGCGGATAATTAAATAGTCAAATAGAGAACATTTATTTACAGATTTGCAGTTGTTGATGCTGCTTTTTGCCTTGCACAAAAGGTTACCTCAAACAATTGGATCATATTTCTGTGTATATTGTTAGATTATGGACATTATTTTAGTAGTCGTATGTTAGGATCGAACTCGAGATCATGGATTCCACACTTTACGTATGAGAATTAAAGTTTAATAATTTAATATAAAAGTTATATTTACTTATTAATTACACAAAACAAATAAAGAACGTTAGTAATTAATGCAAATTGACTAATATTCAAAAATAAAGACCATGGATAAAAAAATAGAGAACAAGAAGGATCTAGAACCCAAGCCCTAACTTGTTCCCTAAGTTTTGTATCCTATAAAAGCAAAGTCAAGGAGTTTAATTATATAGCTCTTGCACACGTTAAAATCCTAAATTGTTTCTTTTGCTCCTTCTTTGACTTTGTCGTCATACAGTATACATGCATGTATGATCACATCTTATGCATGTGCATGTATACATATAAATTAATGATTTCCTTGACTTCATGTATGTGATTCGACAACTATAAAACACAAAGGGTTTTGTTTGGTGTTTTATTTTATTTGTCGATTAGTTTTGTTTTCTTAAACAATAATGTTTTGTGTATATATTTAAACTAGCATTTACTTTAATTCGTTAATAGTACGTGTGTACAAGAACGTGATATAACCACACTATTGGTTATATCTTGGATTGAATTACAAAAAGGTAAGGGGTAATTCTTATAATCCACATAAACCCTAATTAGGGTTCTTGATTTGAAGAATTGCATTAATTGATTCTTGTTCGGGCTAAAATCACAAAGGTACGTTTACTATTTATTATTGATTAATTAATTACATGTTATATGATCTTGTTATAATGCTTCTGCATATGCTCTCTTGATGTGTTTGGTTTATTTTATATGATTGTCATGATATTATAATTCCAACAGTGGCATCTAGAGCCGTTATAATGTGTAATTAATTATCAAAACGCATTAAAATTGGATCTTGGTTCGTTTAGTTACATGTTTTTAGGGTTTTTTGATTCCTAACCCTAATTTTTTTTATGGGTCAATTTAGACCTTAAAGGATTTTAGGGTTTTGGTTTTTATTTTTTAATATGATTAGAAACCCTAGGATGTCATGTAATTTGTTATGCATTTTAGAAAACGATCTTGGTGCAATATGTTAATTGTTAAGCTTAATCCAAGAAAAAGTGCATATTTGCATGGATTTTATTGTGTGATAATTTAAATGGTTTAAATTGGATATATAAATATAAATTAATTGTTAAGTTATATCGAAACATGTAATTTATTAATAGATGTCGAATTGGGAAATACTCCAATATTAAGTAATCTATTATGTGCTATGTGGTATTTGTTTAGTTTTGGCTTACGCAATCGATTTATCGATGTATGTGGCTCTTTTTCCTAGAAGAAGAAAGCCTTAATTGAATAAATAGACTTGATTATTAATAAGACTATTGAATAAGATTTGCATGTGGCTACATGTTTATACATATTTAATTGTTATGATTATGTATATGTTTATTTGGTTATTTTATTTTTTATTATGTCTTGTTTTTGTTTATTATTATGTTAGACATGTTTATAAACGAAAAAGGGTAATTTTTTGAATAGAAAAATAATACGGACTAAGTAAATTTCAAAGGATTGGTTGATTGATGTTTTTGTACACAGTGTGCGAAAGGCGGACCGAAGGTTGCCATCCAATGTACTTGTAGAGAGGGGTTTTTAAAGCTCATGCACCTACCGGTTCTCTACAACTGCTTGGTTGCCGACTCTAGACTTACCTATATCACTATATTACGTACATTGTCATCTTAAGGGTGAATTCACAACAATTCCACAATGATTATCCGAAACACTAAGCCTTAGGGCTTATGCAAAAGTACGATATAGTGGACGATAATTGTTGGTAATTCTTTAATTGGTGAACCCGATACCTCAATCAAAACTTTATTGTTTTATTCTTAATAAATTGGTAATAAAAATGTTTTATAAAACTAATGTTATGAAGTTGTATGCATGCTTCTTCATACAATATTTTGATTACACGTCAAAATTTAATACCCTTATAAAATTAAGTCAAATGCCATCTAATTAAGAACACTTGAAGTTGTAATTTACGTCATGTGAGAACTTGGCGAGATTGCAATGGAGAGGTAAATTTCATAAATTCATTGCTAGCAGATCAACTGATGTGATGGATTCATGAGTTTGCAGTTTTTAAGTTAGACGACTTAAATTGAGTAGGAAGTGAGATCTTGGACTCAAGGCATTAAGATGGGGATCAAACATGCTTACATTACAAAAGTTTTGTGATTGTAAATCCCATAAATCTAAGAATTGCAATATGATATTGGCAATTATTGTTCGACAATTACCTTGTTGAATACTATCATTACTAGCAGATCAACTGATGTAATGGTACTATGTCAATTAGGATCCTAGCTTTAAGAAAATACTATGATTTATATGAATATTTACCAATGGGTATTTTATTTTCTTAAAGATCTAATTATCAAAAATTCTGAAATTGAATTTTGTAATTCGTTTAATGTATTAATGCAACGTTCAAACCGTAAACGCACTTTGGGCTTTGGTAAATTGATCTAGTTCTGTTTTCAAACAAATGTTTGATTAAGAAATATTTACTTAAAAGACAAAAGAAGTCTCCTTTCTATGAAGGAAGAGTGAGACACAATCATATTCTTTTTCATGAATGAGAAAGGATAATAGGAATATTAGATATGTCTAAATTCTAATATAACTCATAGCAAATTTTTAATAGTTATGAAAATTGCGTACATTTTTCATAGGGATTTCATCATCCTCATTCGGTGATTAAATTCTTAGTAACAAATATGATATTTGGTTAATAGAAAATTGTGTATGACATTTTATGAGTTATTATAATTAGAAGCTAGACTAATTACCGAAAAATGGTAAAAGACAAACTAGTTTATTAATCTAGTTGTTTTGACTATTTAAAAGGTGCTACATACATTGTAGGATGGTAGACCTGTTAATGAAGAAATTGCATGCCCAATTTTTCAAGTTAATAGCATTTGGTGGATAGTCCATCATTTACGTAGTAGAATACACTCTTTAGTGCATAAGTAATTGTTACGTATGGACATTCAAAGGTGTAGGAAAGTTAAAAGCACACTATTTTCTGTCACTGGATATGAAACATTTACAATGTTGTCAAAATCAGTGGGAGTCTTGTGTACTTATTACTGAATAAGGAATTATTGTAATGATCTTTAATTCAGTGGGAGTTACAAGCTTTGACATCTTGGTAGCTAAAGATAATTACTTTCCAAGTGTAAACACTCATACTTTTAAAGATAGTCTTGTACGTTTCCTTACTAAACATTGTTGTTCTACATCTACTTGTTATGCTAAAATCTATGACACAATCATATTGATCACATAAACAAATGCATGGCGTGTTGTTTATCAACTATATGAGGTTCTTCCATGCACAAGTGGGAGAAATGTTATCTTTAATGTGTGCAAGAAACAACTCATAAAGATATGATTTAATGGATTCTCTTGACTGCAAGGTAAGAGAATAATGTTCTAATATGAATTATACTAATCTAATTCAAGAAACACTTGGTGTTACAATTTATGTTATGTGAGAGCTTAGCTAGATTGCAACAACAAGGTAAATTTCATATTTTCATTACTAGCAGATCAACTGATGTAATGGAACTATGAGAATTTGCAGTTTCTAAATTAGATACCTATTAGAACATGTGTCAATATGATATCAAGACTACTTTAATTTGTATATTTATGAATTCATGGAATGACATAAATTAATAAAGTAATCTAATGTTGCTTCAATCTGAATATTTATGTGTTCTTGGAATGACATAAATAAATGAATAAATAATGTTGTTTACATTATTGTGAAGTAATATATTAACTTGAAATTACTATTGAAACCAAAAGATGGTGTTCATAATTACTTTAGTTAAACATGTTTATGTTTCATTGTAAAGATATAAACATAAATCTTTTAATTGTTACAAGACTTATAATAAAGTAAGACGTTATATTGTTATATTTTTTTTAATTAAGACATATACATGAAGTTATTAAATTGTTAAATGACTTATAACGTATAGTGGGGTTATAACAGTTTATGTTTTCATGTAAAGACATGAACATGAAGTGACTTTGTAAAAAGTACTTATGTTATAAAGCATGTAATTGGCTTGAAAATTTTTATACCATTAAAATGAATTAGTTGGTAAATAGACAAGTCAAAACAAATATGGTTATCTTAAATATTGTTAGATTGTCTTACAATATTAATACTAATGACATACCAAATGTTTATAGTATGTTCAGTTAGAAAAATCAAACTCTTGTTATATTGTTTGATTAAAGATAACTATGACTTCATTTCTTTCAAAAGTTATCAAGGTTAGAATGTTGAGTACGACTTGGACATATTTAACAAAACTCCAACCTAGAAGATTAATAAGACATCATCATATGATGGAATGTGATGAATGTGATGAATTACATTAAGTCTTAAATTGAAGTTCTAAATTTGTTTAACTGCTTGTGAAGAAGTTATTAACAAAGTAAAGTCAGGAACTGTCAATATGTATTTGTAATATCCCAAAAGAGAATATTGTATTGTTGCTTTATTGGCTAAGTATTTAAAGATAGTCTTTAAATTGCTAAAAGCAAGTGGGAGTGTTGATCTTTAAAAGATAAATTATAAGATACATAATCTTCTAAAATACACTAGTAAATATCATGATGAAGTTTGACATTTGAATGTTAAATCTCAACATGATAATAAAGTTTGACATTTAAATGTTAAATCTCAAAATGATGGAATTATCATTCATAGAATAGTAATATATCTCAGATATTTGATTAATATGCTGAGGGCTATGATTTACAGGATTATTGAAAATCTGATAATCATTACAATACATTACCAAATATGAAATTGGGTAAAGTATACATGATATGAATGATTAAGATGCTCTCCATAAAGATAATCAATTTTAGAAATGTGATTTATCTTAATAGTTAGACTAGAAAATGAAGATGAGTTTCTTCAAAGATAAAGTAACCCTTGTGGTTTAAATCTTTATATAGAAATCATATGGACAATATTGTGCACGTATTTAACGCATGTCTTATAACAAGATTATTAATCACACTTAAGCAACTAACTGTGATTGAATATTCTATTATAAACACATTAAATATATAAAGATTATGATTGTCATATTTAGTTTCATTTATATGAAATTGACAATGGAATATCAAAACTCTTTCTTGTATGATTACTTGAGCGAGGACGATAAGTAATCAAAAGATGTTTATGAATTCAAATAAATCTTTGGAAGTGTACAAAGTGCAATAATCCATGGATGGATAAATGCATGCATCTAAAAGATTATTCTTATGTTTAATTATTAAATCCATATTTTGATTTATATTTGAAATAAGATAATTTCTAAGTATCCCTAAAAGCTAGTGGGAGTATTATGTTTAATTTCTAAATCATATATGTTGTGGAACATGTAAAAGTAACATTCCATATAAGATAAAGATTAAGTCTTAATTTGGAATGAAACTTTACTTGTAAGATTTAGGAAATAAAACATACAACCTTGGAATGAATGTTTATTGTTAAAACATGTGCGGTAAATGAATCTAATATAACATGATATAGTATTTAGAAAGTTTAAATGGATATGTATAACGTGAATAAAATCTAAGTATGACTCAAAAAATTTTCATGAACATCATGTTTTGTTGTATCATGCTTGATTACAAAATGATTTGACAATATTAATATATAATTAAAAA
Organism: Artemisia argyi; assembly: GCA_030686995.1. Lineage (NCBI taxonomy): Eukaryota > Viridiplantae > Streptophyta > Magnoliopsida > Asterales > Asteraceae > Artemisia > Artemisia argyi. Next base: position 44,385,470 of record CM060685.1, on the reverse strand, counting down.
GTTATTAGATAACTTGTTTAATATTCTAAAAGAATATGTTTGATTATAGAATCACATCCTAAATCTGGAACAGCTTCCAAATTCTATAAATGAACAAATTTTCAATTGTTGTGAAAATTTTCATAGCCAACAAACTTGAAAGTTTGAAGGGCATCAAACATTACACTATAGATATTATTGTTTACGGAAAGTTTTAATAACATATTGTTGTTGCATACAATGATGCTATTGAAACTGAGATGACACTCAATACTAGTTATGGTAAGGATTTCGTTCTTTGATATATGTACTAGTTGTGCTTACTAAAAGTATAAGTTGCATTATACATTAAGAGAATAAGAATACTTTAAACTTTAAAATGTTTGGAAGTTTAATTATCATAAATTGGTAGTTAAGGATGTCTCACATTTTTATGAAATATGGCATTATCAAAAGAGCTAACTATGCACATATAAGAATTTCAATAGTTGAATTCTTGAAATAAGTATTCTTAAAATTTCGATAGATCAAAGTTGGATGATTTATGTTTTGTCAACAAGTATGAATGTCATTGCTTGAGACATAATTCATCAACAAGAGTAATCATACATTGATCTATTTAGTATTTGGATAAGGGATGTTAAACAATTATTATAATAAATTTATATACATGGTATGTTTAATTTATAATAAATTGTATCCTATATTTGTATGTTTAATCCATGAATAAATGTTATTCTAAATTGTCCGTTGTCAGTTAATAATATGGGAATATTATTAAATCAAGACAAATCTGAAGGTTGGTATAATATACTTAAGTATATTGATGCGTAGTCATGCCATTTCAGATGATATTCAATGATACCGAATATAGGACTTATCCCAACTACATGATATTACTTTATGGATCTTGTCATTAAGTAAATCATGAGAAGTTATCCTCAGACTTGAGATGCAAGATAAGTGTCATGAATGTAGTACATTTTTGTGGAACAACTTAACGCTATACGTAACTGGTAGTCATAAGGGTTGTTTTCGAAAGTGTTACAAAGTTTGTGGGTTTTGCTTGTATTCAAGATAGAATTTGTTCCTTCAAATTTATTTTGGAGTTTAATACTACTGGGCCCCTCGTAGGGTTGGTAAGATGCATGTGCGGCCACACCCAAGATCTCCCCTGAATATGTTCAGAAGATTTGGTAATCTTGATCAATCATAAACAACGAGAAACAGAATGATTAATTAAGGAATGACTTTAATCCATATCCTTATTAACGTGGTATTAGAAACAAAAGGATAATAATAATGAGAAATCATTAAAAGGTTTGTCCAGGAGCCTTACTCGAGATCGTACTAGAGGCATCGGAGTGTTGCTAGATGCTAACCGATGTGATTACACTATTAAAATATGTCCAAGTGGGAGCTGTTAGATTATGGACATTATTTTAGTAGTCGTATGTTAGGATCGAACTCGAGATCGCGGGATTGCACACTTTACGTATGAGAATTAAAGTTTAATAATTTAATATAAAAGTTATATTTAATTATTAATTACACAAAACAAATAAAGAACGTTAGTAATTAATGCAAATTGACCAACATATATGGACCTCAATTCTATGCAGGTGCTAGTTTTTGGTTTACTTTTTATAGATGACCTCATTTGGCCAACTCATTCATCTTCAAAGTAGGCACAACAATTTTGATTCAATTAAGTTTCACATACTAGATATAAGAAGTTAACAAAGTAATGTGAGACCTATAAAAAAATATGGTTAGTTTCAGTCTCTAATTCTCATAAAGAAACAAGAATTTGCTAGATAAGCTCAATCTGCTTTGTGAAACCGACCAGCTTTGACCGAATGTGTATAAAGACGTATGAACACTTATGAACAAGTAGTGAAAAACTAAAACTATATTTCTTTGCAATGTGCTATTATTTACGGCAGTTGTATCATCTACAGTCACTCTTGTTATTTAAAAGAGACGGTCTAACATGAGAAAGAAGAGCCTGTCAAGTTAGCCAAAGACTGCCTGATCATTATCCAAATTAACAAGGTGTTATTTTTTATCACCTTGATCTAGGATGAAGCAAGCCATCCTTGGCTACCAAACTAGAGTGCTCTTCTATTCATGTAAGACCTTCTCCTTAATTTCTTTCAAAATCTGACCTGCATTACTTGTTTGAGGAACCAGCCTATTTATAGATACATTATCATTGGTCTATGAAATTGCATTACTGCGATTCGTTTTTTCTATTTCGTTCAACTTCTTATGATGTGGAATATATCCAGTTGGGTAGATTATATGAATCCAATTCTATATATCGATCCAGATGTAGAAGGCGGAATAAAACACGGAGTAAAAGGAATATCATTCTTCAACCAATGGCCACAATCTTGCTTTGGAATTGACTTTGGTATCAAGTAGCTTAGGGGTCCATTTGGCTAGTCAGCCCATGGAAGCATCGTTGGATCATTGACATGGAATTAACTGTAATGTGGCCGACAAGCAACGTCAACTCTCTTCATGTAGGCCAACAGGGGCATGTAGTACTAGTGTAGTAGTATCATTATATTGCGCTAAAAGGGGGCTTTATAGATTAAGCATTTATAAATTTAATTTAATATCAAGACTACTGCTAGTCTCGCATTGAATCATGGAATACTAACAATTACCTAGAGGTGCTAAGCTAGAACTCGCAAGACTTCAGGCAAAAAGGGGGCATCTAACATTGACATAAAAAGTTAAGAACATTTATCAACTAAATTAGCAGTACATCACTTGCATGCATGGCTTTTAGCTAAGGCCAGAAGGCAAACACTAAGCATCTTGAAGTGCATATATTCCAATACATGTGCATGTGTTAAATTATTTGAGTTTACTATGAAAGGAATGCAATAATGATCACCAAATCTTCAAAGATTCGTTTAAATTAAAAGTATGTACAACATTTTGCGATGATAATACATGCTATTAATTGACATTGAACCTAAAACTTAAATTCTAGAAAAAAAAAATGAAAAATAAATTGACGTTTACGTAGGTTTTTTTGGTCAAGCATAAGATAACGAGCACTATAGTTACGTTAAAGATGCAGTGTTTGTTCATTAAGCAATCCAACTACTACACCATATGGGAATGTACAGAATTAATTATGTACTCCAAATAGATATGGTAAGACCTGGGTTCGTATGCTAAGTTAAAATGATTATTAGAGAATAAGGAAATATGTTAACAGACTTTTGATGACAAGTCACTCCTTCTTAAATTTGCGGGATAAGGAAATATGTTAACATGCAGTAAACAGACTTTTGATGACAATAAATGTGCAAAATGATTGTTAGAGGAGTTTGCACACAGGCCTTTGGCTTACAATGAAACATTTCATAAGTGATTAAATCTTGATACTCATATGTAAGTGCTTTCGAAAACATGACAGAATGCTTCGACTGTACTTTGTATATGATCTATGCTAAGAACCATCAACCATCACCCAAGTCTGTAAAAACATGGCAGATCACTTTGGCTTTACTCAGTGCCGTCCCATGAATTGGTGAAATTTTTGAGGGCCCTGTACGAAATTATATAATGAGGCCTTTCGATAAGCAATGTTATATATAAAGTGTCACCATTTATAAGATATAATGCAATTAGTTATCAAAACGTTCCAACATATTACCCATTTAAGATATTTTACCATCTAAATACTCTTTTATTTGTTAAAAATATGTCGACACGTGCATATAATTATTAACGGGACAAATTTTGGGGCCCCATAAAATTTTAAGGCCCTGAGCGGTCGCTCACCTTGCATACCCTCAAAGCCGGCCCTGGCTTTACTTTACTAAATGTCAAATTTTGAGTAAGATATGCATGATGAAAATCTTATGCTTCATATATTATATACATTGGGGAAAAAGAAAGATCTAATTACTAGTAACAAACCATATCAATAGATTGCACATAAATGCATCAGTGTAGAAGACTGAGTAATATAACAAACTATAAACTACCAATTTTGATGCAGGCACTATGAATGCAATCAATCATTCAAAAAAGGCTTCACTAACAATTAACTAAATGGAACTCCACATTATATTTTCAAGAACACTCCAGTTCACGGAAGTCAGCCAGTATGCAAAAATTTTGACCTTTCTGATTGAAGAACGTTATTCCATTTACTTGGTGTTTCATCCTCTTTTTTTAAGTAGGAAAACAGAATTGGGTTCACATTATAAATTCTCCCAAATATGGTTTGTAAAAGAGAAAAAGTCGGAAAGGAAAAAGGAGATGGAATAAAAAATCAGGCGGTTTCATTGGCCACTCAGTTATCGTAGGCTATAAATAGTTTGTTTACTAAACCAAGTAACAAACACAAATACGGATAACCTTATACGAAGAGAGGTTCTTGTTTAGTAGCCAAGGATGACTTGCCTTATTACTCTTCAAGGTGTTCGAAATTGACACCTTGTTTTGTTCGTTATAGGCAGTCATTCCCTGGCTAACTTGACAGGCTCTTCTTGCTCCAACAAGGCGATATCTTCTTCCTTTCAGGAAGAGTTTACTAGTTAGAAGAGAAGTTTTAACATGAAGAGAAAAGCACTCTCGTTAGGTAGCCAAGGATGACTTGCCACATTCCAATTCAATGTGGTGGCAAACGCCACCTTGTTTGGTTTATCGGCAGTCACGCCTTGGCTAGCTTGACATGCTTTTCTTTCTCATGCTAAGCCTCCCCTTCTCAAATTTGAAGTCAAGAAGGTTCTGAACCATATGTAGGTCTTATCATCTATGTTGATACATTCTTGATTTTGTGTACTAGATAAAGAATATAAGCCATTTATGTAAATTATAATCGCATGTATTTCTAATATCTAACCCATAGACAACTATCGTGAAGTTATTTACTTAACTTCTTTAAGATTGGTTAAAACAGCATTGTCTATAGATAGACGGTTTCTGGCAAACGAGCAATACATGTAAAGAGAAGATAAGATCAACAATAAGTGAGATTCTTGCACGCGATCTTACTTGATAGACAATGTTGACATGTCACATCCCTCTGATCAGGTGATAAAATGTTATGTGTGGTCTTATTTATCAGGCAGTAACTCCTTGGCCAACTTATTAGCAGGCTCTTCGTTTATTATGTTAAACCTTCTTTTCTTGATAACAGTTTTACTTGCAGATGATAAATTGAGATCAGAAGTGAGAAGAATGGTTCTCATCAGATTACTACAGTACTCTTCTTTGTACATTGATACATCACCATATACTATTGAGAATTTATGAATTATGCTCTGCATTTGCATTGGGGCAACACCCCTGTTTACGGTTTCACCTTTGACTCCAAGCGTATCTTGTACAGTTCAATTGTTGTATTATCATTCAGTTAATTGTTTATCCGCGAGACACTTTGTAATTCTTTAATTCATTCAAATATAAATTACACATCAAAAAGTTTATCTCTGTGTCTTTGTCGTAAATACTTTTATTCATTGTTTAAACCTCTATGGATAAGGCGAACTACACTTCTTCATTTAATTTTAGCTAGGGAATATATTGGCTACAATTGAATTGTAGCCAATTCCCTACAATTTGTGCTTCAAATTACGAGTATGAGTCTTGGGTCATTTTGTGGGTCTTTGATTTCTTTCTGTGGGTTTCTGATTCAATTTCTTGTGTATTTTGATAAGGATTGTAACCAATTGGCTACAATAATTGTAGCCAAGTTATCCCTATAAATTATCATAATATATGCACTTAAAATTTAAAAATTCAAATGCAGGGTAAAAAATCTCGTTCTGTGAAAAACTTTGTATCCAGTAGTTAAAGAATTTGAAAACTGAAAGGGCCTCAAGGTAAATAAATAGAATAAAATAAAAGGAAACGAAATTATTGTTATATGGGCTGGGCTAGTTGCCTAGTTAACTGTAATCGGATTCATTCCAATCCGAGATTTTGTAATCCATATACAATACTGAGTATATAAATCGTTTGGTTTCCTCCTTAAGAGGTGATTAGTCCCTAACAAATAAGGTAGCGATTATCTATAAACTGAAGTTCGAGCCTTCAAGGTATGAATTCAATCTTCTAATCTTAAATTGATATAATGCTAGTTAAGGTTGAAAGTTTTTCAACACGGGGATGGTCTTTTAATGTTCTTATATTTGATCACATACCCGCGATAATTTGAGGTTGAAGTTGTCATTAAGTAATATATGCAAAACATGCATGTATGATTATATGACAATGTTAGATCAAAGGCTGTGATCTTTTAGTAAGCATAATTTGCTTATACAACTTGAGGTGTTTTCGAAAATCTTGAGATGCATGCTTACTAGGTCCAGAATTTATATGCATCAGAACTTGCTGCTATTTGTTTAGATGGTTTTTTGTTATATGATCTTATAGCAATGTATAGTAGTTTTAATTTTCTTTTTGTTAAATAGAAAACAATAGCTGGCTTTTTTTTTTTTTTTTTTTATTATTATTATTATTATTATCTAAGTAAAACCAAAGTTTCTTTTTGGAAAGATTTGCTCGTTGGAAAACTTGATTTTATTAAGTTCTATGTCTTGATCAAAAGTTATGTTTTTCTCTTTGTGTATAGAAAATTTCTTATTATAGCTACTTGTTAGCTTTAAAAATCAACATATAGTGGCTGCATATATATATATATGCATGGTAAATATATGGATCATGTGTGTATGTGGTTCATAGATTGATATGTGCACTTCCATAATTCATTAAAGGACATTCAAGTATATGCAATCTTAATTTAGAAGTATAGTACGTTGTTATTACTGCAACTCAATTGTATTATGACATCTGACAGAGGTACATTTGATCCAACAAAGAAGATCTTAGGATGGAACAAAAGCAGAATTGTTGTGGTTCAGTATATGATCAAATACCTCCCCTATCTGCAAATCACCCATGGTTTGTTGCTCAGAACCTTGATGCCAAAGATGATATAGAAGTCCAGATTTTCTACAATGTACATGACCCGCTTCGTCATTATCGATGTCGAATCCCTGAGTTGTTTGGGAAACGTATCCGAGGGTGTTTCTACGGTTGGGTGATCCTCTCCAACCATCCACGCAACGACATGTGGTCCCTTTGGAACCCTGTTACATCAAAGTTCATCATTCTCCCACCTTTGATTCATAAACAATCAGATTCCGATGATGATGATGATGACGACTATATAGGATCTTTCTGTTTGTCATCCCCTCCTGAGGATCCCAATTCAATTCTTTTAATGACAAGAACCCAAAAACCACACTTTGTGTTTTGTAGACTAAATCCTAAAAGGAAAAAATTGAGATGGACTGAAATGTCATACGCTCAAATGGTCACACAAGTGACCCGTGTCGATGGTTTTCTGATTCGTCTAACTTGTTGCAATGGTAAAGTGTATGCGTTTGCGACAAAGAGTCGTCATGTTGTAGAGATAAGCATTGTGGTCAAGGTTAAAGAAGTTGTGATAAACCTATTGCCATTGTTGAAACTTCCTTCTCCCAGCTCAAATGGCTGTGACGTGGTTAATTATCTTGCAGGATCTTGTACAGATTTATTTACCATTTTAATAGGTATTGAAGATGTTACTGAAGCAATCGGTCATGTGTATTTGTTTAAACTGAACATGAATAGTATGACGTGGGAAGAAATGGAAGACCTCAAAGACGCAACGTTTTCTTTGTTTATTGATGATTATCTATGCCCGAAGTTTTACAGCCCTGCAATTGAGTCAGAGTTTGGGGGTTATATATACATATTATTGGTGTACAGGGGAAAGTGATATACTCTTATCACGTCAAAGATAAAACACTCTCCTTATCTTCTATGCCTTGTCAAGTAGGAACAAGCCATATGTCAGTCTGGGCAATGCCTGAATGCAAGAGGTATTGTATTACTATCACTAATTTACTGATCATTTTTTTTAGAATGAATAACCTAATTTCTCTTTGGCTAAAAATAAAGCTGCATATATAGTTTCATATTGCACTGTTACAATTCGTCCCTCATATTTTCGCATTTGGTCTCTAAAAGGTTATGGAGAGGACCAAATGCGAAAGCAAAAATTGCAATTAAGTACCAATTTTGCCTGATTGTATGATTGTATCAACGAGGGACAAATCACCAATTTCTGCTATCAACACTTAACCAAGAAAATATTTTTTTACTAAATTATATTTTTTGTAGGTTATTAGAAGGTGATCATAAACAAGAAGAGGATAAGAACAATGAAATAGTCTTACATAAAGTTAAGGGCCACCAGGTTGAATTTAATGTCAAGACAGATGAATCACACTTGCTCAATCTTCCGTTTAATGTTTTGGAGACGATTATGGAGTTTTCTGCTGGTGTTGAATACATGAACTTTCGTGCTACATGCAAATTATGTCATTTAGCAGCACCTTCAATACAATGGAGCAACCAAACAACGTCAAAGAGGTTGCAGTTACAGGCATATTCTTCAATTTCACCTTGGCTGATGGTTTTTGACAAACACACTATCACTTTTATTGATCCGATGTTTGGTGACAAGTATTTTATAAAAACACCTAGAGAATTAGAATTGGTTGGTGAATTAAGAATACATTGCTCAAGGTATGGTTGGTTGCTCATGCGTAAACTTGACGGACCCCTCTTTTTCTTTAACCCCTTCAGTACTAGTGATACTCGCAAGCTTCCGTGGGATCCTTATTTAGAGAGCATTGGTTTCTCAGCACCACCTACTTCTTCTGATTGTATAGTTGTTGGATTTACATCAGTTTATGAACGGCATGCTCACATCCACTTTGTAGGTCAAGAATCATCATGGCATGAATATAATATGCTCTAAGTTTTGGTGACAATGATCCATATTTTTATCGTTTTCCAGCATTCTATGGTCAAGATGTTTATGCATTGTGTAACGAGAATGGAATTGATGCTTTCAAAGAATTCGGCGACGGAGAGCTCACTTGGGAAATTGTTCTAGAGGAAGCCCCATTAAGTTGTTGCACATCAAGAGCACAACGTTTCTTGGTGAAATGTGATCATGAAGATAAATGTGGTCAACATCTTATGCTAGTTATTGTGGGCGAGTTTGGAGAATCCATCGAGGTATATATAGCGAATAAGGATGAAGGTAAATGGGAGAAAATAGATGATACAGGAAGGCACATGATTTATATTGGTGATAAAACATCTCTATGTATGGAAGCCAAAACACCAAAGATGGAGAACAATATATATTTTCCGAGATTGCATTCCGGGAAGATAGTATTTTATTCTCTCGAAACATGCAAGTTTCACACATTCAATGGTAAAAATATCCATGGAAGTTTTGGGGATTTCTTCGGAACAATAAATCATCTCCCGCATAATGCATGGATTGAACCAAGTTGGTCCTAGTTATATATATATATATATATATATATATATATATAGAGAAAGAGAGAGAGAGAGAGAGAGAGTAGGGATCCAATAAGAATATTAGTTAGAATAAGAAGAATAAGAAATAATCTTAGCCATTAGATGATGCATCAATGGACAAGATCTAATAATGGCAAAATGGTAATAAAAAGCAAATTAGATACTATCTAATTACATGTAGTGAGGGTATTAACGTCAAATTGTATGCTCTTATCAGATATTAATCGGTCCATACTCCACCATTAATCTAGTTCACTTCGTTCTCTCGCATCTCCACCACTAATATTATGAATAACATGCATCGAATATCCTAACTTTTATTCACATTAATGCATCTCATTAAACATGTATCCTATTTTTTTTTCTCCTTTTTCTCTTTTGAAATTTCTAGATCTTGATGCATCTATTTTGGATTCGCAATCAGTTGCCTCAAATAAATTAGACAGAATGAAATAGATGCATGAAATTCAAGTTCATCTATTATGCATCCGATTTGATTTTGGAAAAATTTAACAACTTGCTCATATTACATATACAGATCGATGCATTTTCTAAAGTGTTCATCTAGATCTTTTGATACAAATCTAAATCGGTTATTCATATTGGTCATCGATTGCATCATCGTCATCAAGGCTCATCGTCAAGAATTTAAAGATGCATTCCAGAAACGGTTGAATCATAAAATGTTCTATTTATGCATCTTGTTAACTTGGTTGATTTATGCATCGTGTTAAACCGGTTCCGGTTTCGATCTTTATATGCATCCACACGTATGTGATCTTATTATGCATCTAAACCGGATCGAGTTATGCATCTAAAAATGTCCATACAAGTATTCTGATGCATATAATTGATTATGCATCTGGCATCTCAGTTCGATTTCGGTTTCGATGTTATTATGGGTGATGTTTATTAAAACTATATATAATTTAACAATGTGAAACTGACTAAAAAAAATAAAGATGCATTATAAAATGGCGATGGAGAATAGAAACCGTCCATAACTTTGATATTAAAATTTCAAACGTAGGTGCTTCGTTAAATAAGACATAGATGCAAGAAAGCTATGCGGAAACAAGTATATATAGATGCATATTTATCATGCATATCATAAATGCACATCTTAATATATGGTTAATTGATTTTATGGTGTACTCTAAATCTGCAGATGAAGCACGATATCATATAACCTTTTGATTTAACATTGTTTGGATAATGAAGAAAAAAAGCTGATCATACCTTTATTTTAGGAAGTAATTTAGAAACTGGCAACTACTTCATAATGGACAAAATTACCCTTTCATGTCATTTTGAAATGATTGGTCAAGATTACTTCCTATTCTTCTTATTATAAATATTCTTCCTATTTGATCCTAACTCTATATATATATATATATATATATATATATATATATATATATATATATAGTGTAACTTTCAAATGAGAACCATTTTAACTGCGAGAACTGAGAGAACCACCAAAAACATACATGCACGCCTTCAATAATTGTATTTTTGCACATATGTTTTAAAAACAACACATATGTGTTAAGAAAAACACAGTTGTTCTAAAGAATTTGATAAGGAATTGAAAATACAAAATTTTTCTTTGAAGGTGTGCATGTATGTTCTTATAAGACGTGCAACGACAATATTGCGGCCGTGGATAAGGTTTTTGTGAAAAAAGAAGATGAGTTTATAATGATATTGAAGAACATAGGTGATGTTTACGATTATTGATGATTTGCATGTATTTTTATTTTATTTTAAAAGGCGTGCATGCATGTTTTTAGTGGTTCTCTCAGTTCTTGCAGATAAAATGGTTCTTGTAAGAAAGTCCCCCTATATATATATATATATATATATATATATATATATATATATATATATATAGGGGCGCGTTATATGCAGTACCAATATTATATACAGTACTTTACAGTACCATTTGAACCAATAAGAATTGAGTACTATTAAATCTTTTTAATTAATTCAAAAGGGTAAAATAGTAAAACACATTTTTACTTTCTTTTTAAATTTTTTTAATTAAAAAAACGTTTTTATCTGCCCCCTTAATTTTCGGAATTAAAAAAAATAATAACTTTTTATTTTTTTCAACATACATGTTTTTTGTAAGTGCACATATGTTTTGTCAAACTTATTTTGCTTAAAATGATAGTTGCACATATGTTTCTATTGTACATTCTTTGATCTTTGAAATTCATGACAAAAAACAAAAACATAAAATTAATAGCTAACCAAAAACATAAATATTATACACAAAATTTGATATCAAATAACATACAAATCAAGTACAAGTATCTTGTTAATATAAATGTTCACGTCACTTAAAAACATGTGTGCACTCTTCACTTTCTCATCAAATTTATTGGAACATATCTGCACGCCTTCCAAGAACATAGGTGCACATGGGGCTTTCTCATCAAATTTATTAGAAACAAATGTGTTCGCCTTCTAAAAACATATATGCATATCTTTCGAGAACATATGTGCATGCCTTCTAAAAACACAATTGCATTCATTGATCATTTTCAATCACACCGTCTTTCCTATGATTGAGCCTTCCCAACTGAAAAAAATATATAACAACATAAAAAACTAGTTATATCAAATTATGGCATGTTAAATTAATTGTAAAACTAGTTGATAAAATAAAACTTAATAAGAAACATATATGTACCGAACTATAAAACTTAATAAAAGTTACATAAAACCAAAATACACCCCTGTTTTGACCAAAATAAATACGTGTTTTGAACATAAAACATATATGTTTACTAAGTAAAACATATATGCTTTGAAGTTTGAACATGTATGTTTAATCTTGCAACCATGAAAGCTCAGCAACCATTTGGTTCATCTTCTAAACAAAGTAAAAAACTCTTTGGAAATAGTCATACTATCACAATTATAATACACTCATATTCCCTAAGACTACAATAAAACTTATTTCAACATACAGAACTAAATTAAAAAATAAATAAATAAATAAATTACCAATCAATTTTTAGCATGGTTGTTTTCGACAAGCATCCCAAAAAACCCAGTTTAGATCCACCATGAGAGGCCGCACAACCAAACCGGAACCACGATCCCTCCCAGGCTCCAAAAACATCACCAAACCCAAAAACCAAGGTCTTGCCATTGCTCGTTAACGCAGGTCTTGCCTTTGGAGGGCGGTAAGGTAACGCACCACGTTAAGGGTGGTGCGTTAAGCCTTAACGTGGCTTTGTGGTTACCTTACCGCAAGCTCTAATATCCAATCAATTAAACAGAGTTTCTATTACAACATAACATAGCACTAAACATGTGTGATTAAAATGGTGAAACATATAAAAGCATTGAAACGTTGGCCAAACAATAAAGATTAGAGAAATCTAGCACTAATCGTGGATAATGGCGAAAAGATTAAGGAATTGACGCATATCACTAATCATTGTGTAATTATAATGGTTAATTAGACAAGTAAGAAATGGCCATTAAGCGCTTGCAAGTCCATCATCACCAACACTTGTATGATAAAAAAACCCAGTTACTCACATCATTAACACGCGAATCCCAAAATTTATGAAGAAAGGGCCAATAAAGATGAAATTCGTAAGCAGCCGCCACACCTAAAAAACCAAGGTAGAACCAGATCCGGCGACCACAATCCGGCTGCCATCTGAAAATCCGGCAACCACAAAAAACAAATACACAAACAAAAAAAATAAGATCCAATAAAAACGATAACACAAACAAAAAAAATCAAGATCGAAAAAAAAACGTAAAATTAAAACCAATACAAAATCAAAATCGATTCATCTACAAAAAAAAAATTAAAACAACTTACTGAAAATGTATATCTCAGATTTATGCTTGTTCGACACAAAAAAATAATTGATGATCGTTTTTTTAAGGTGGCCGAACAATGGATCTAAAGAGAAAGAGGCGTAGTTTTTTTTTCTTTTTTTTGAGCAGTTTATTGATTCGTGGAAGAATATAGATGGTAAGTGAGAGATAACTGCATCTTTTACGGATAATATAAAATACCTAGATTACCCTTTTAGCTTTTTAAATAATGGCTTTATCTTTCAATTAATTACATTAAAAGCACAAGTGGTCTCATCCATTGATTAAATGATCTGACGGTATAAAATGGTACTGTAAAGTACTGTATATAAGAATGGTACTGCATGGAATACATCACTATATATATATATATATATATATATTTGTGTAAAACTATGATGCAAGTTAATTTTTGGCATACATGTTAATTATTCAATATTTCATATGTATCTTTTTTATCATAGTTATTTGGTTATGTTTCATATCTCATTTGTGGATTTAACCACGTTGGTCTCAGCTAATTTCATCAGTCTACTCTACAATAATTTGAAGTAAGTAAAACCCGTTGTTTCCGGAAAGATTTTAAGAAATAGGGACCAAGGATTGCCTATTCTGTTTCCCTTCAATTTGGTTCATATATGGTTACACTGGAATAATGGTAAGGGAAGCAATCAAATTGATAATCATGATGTATCTACATTTTATTTTGGGTTACATTGTGGTACATTATTGCAAAAGGGGCTATGTAGAGACTACTAGGTTGCACATTGAGTCATCATAAAGAAAGAGAAGGGAATAGAGAGTAACACGAATATAGTTTTTCCACAATAATTATTGGACATGTTGTGTAAGACTTGTTTTAAGTTACGTGAATGAATGAAAGATCAGCAGACATAACGATAACTCAAAGTTTGTTATGGTGTATCAGCACTTTAGTAATTTAAAACGGGTTGTATGGTTCATACACCATCAATTATTTTGATATTTAAATTCGGTCATATGGTATATGTTGGTTTTATAGACAAAATAATAATAGTCGTGTGTTATGATCGAACTTGAGATCACGGGATTGCACACAATACGTATGAAGAGAAAATGTAATAATTATTTATAAAATGTTATAATTAATTATTAAACACAAAACAAATAAATAATAATTTGTATTATTGATTAATGACTAATTAATTATTAAACGAAGATTAGGAAAGTAATTACTAGACAAAACATGGAAACAAGAGAAGGTTCCGGAAACCCTTCCTTGGGCTCCAAACCGATCGGCAAGGGGGGCAAACCCACCTCCTTTGTGCCTTGAGCTTCAAGTCTTGTGTAGTATATAAGCAAACCCAAGATGTAGGTTTTTCTTATAACTTGTACACACACATCTTGGGTTTTCTCCTCTCCTTTTCTTTCGTGGTCGATCCAAAACCGAACACCCCTAAGGGTTTCGATTTTCTTGCATCTTCAAAAGGGTTTTGTGTTTATTACTTGCAAATACTTTTCTTGAATTAGTACGTGTGTACAAGAACGTGAATCAAACACACTATTGTTTGATTCTTGGATTGAATTACAAAAAGGTAAGGGGTAATTCATATAATCCTTATAAACCCTAATTAGGGTTCATTGGTTCCGGAAGATTGCATTGATTCTTGTTCGGGCTAGAATCACAAAGGTATGTTTACTATTTAAATTAATGATTAATTAATTACATGTTATTCGATCTATTATAATTGCTTCCGCTCATGCTCACTTTGATGTACTTGGTTTATTTATATGCATGTCATGATATTATAATTCCATCAGTGGCATCTAGAGCCGTTATAATGTGTAATTAATTATCGCAACGCATAAAAATTGGATTTTGATTCGTATAGTTACATGTTTTTTAGGGTTTATGTGTTTTATCCCTAACCCTAATTTTTTTTGGGTCGAATGACCTAAAGGGTTTTTAGGGTTTTTGTTTTTAATTTTTAAAAAATTTGATTAGAAACCCTAAGATGTCATGTAATTGTTATGCGTTTTAGTAAACGATCTTGGTGCAATGTGTTAATTGTTAAGCTAAATCAATGAAAAAATGCATATTTGCATGGATTTTTATTGTGTTATTTAAATTGTTTAAATTGCTTATATATATTAATGCTTAAGTTATATTAAAATATGTAAATTTTAATATATGTCGAATTGGGGAAGACTCCAATATTAAGTAATCAATTATGTGCTATGTGGTATTTATTTAATTTTGGCTTACGCAATCGATTTATCGATGTATGTGGCTCTTTTTCTAAAAAAAAGAAAGCCCTAATTGAATTAATACGTTATACGCCTAGATTTGATTATTAATAGGACTTTTGAATAAGATTTGCATGTGGCTACATGTTTTATACATATTTAATTGTTATGATTATGTATATGTGTTTATTTAGTTGTTTTATTTTTTATTGCATATTACTTGTTTTGTTTATTTATTGTGTTAGACATGTTTATATAAACGAAAAGGGTAATTTTTTGAATAGAAAAATAATACGGACTAAATAATGGCGAAATTATTTTGGTTTTTAAGAGTTAAAATTTCAAAGGATTGGTTGATTGATTTTTTGTACGTAATGGTTAAATAGGCTCGACCGAAGTTTACACACTATAAGATGGGTATAAGGATGGCAACGCATTAAATTGTGGCCTTAGATAGACAACATTCTGTCTTAACGCTCGTTTGTGTGTAAATTAGACTTACCGAACAACCATTACATGTACATTGTCATCTTAAGGGTGAATAATCCACAATTCCACAATGATTATCCGAAACACTAAGCTTTCGGGCTTATGCAAAAGTACGATATAGTGGACGATAATTGATGGTTATTCTTTAATTGGTGAACCCAATACCTCAATCAAAACTTTGTTATTTTACTCTTAGCAAATTGGTAATAAAATTGTTTTGTAAAACCAATGTTATGAAGTTGTATGCATGCTTCTTCATACATTATTTTGATCACATCAAAATAGTTATACCCTTATAAAATTAAGTTGAATGCCATCTAATTAAGAACACTTGAAGTTGTAATTTACGTCAAGTGAGACTTGGCGAGATTGCAATGGAAAGGTAAATTTCATAAATTCATTGCTAGCAGATCAACTGATGTGATGGATTTGTAAGTTTACAGTTTTTAAGTTAGACGACTTAAATTGAGTAGGAAGTGAGACTTGGACTCAAGGCATTAAGATGGGGACTAAACATGCTTACAATACAAATGTTTTGTGATTGTAAATCCCATATATCTAGGAATTGGACAAATGTTATGCCAATTACTTGTACGACAAGTTACCTCATATTGTCCTTTCATTGCTAGCAGATCAACTGATGTGATGAAACTAGGTTTATGGAGGATCCTAGTTTTCAAGATTATTCTATTGATTTATTTTCCTTGGGTATTTTAATTTTCTTGAAAAAATTGTATTATCAAAAATACTAATGTTTTGAACTTTCTTTATCTGTAGAAATGGCTCAAACTGATAACACCAACTTTCGTTCTGTGTTCAAAACTTATTTTGAACGAGAAAAATTGACTGGCTCGGAAAATTTCAATAATTAGTACCGTTCACTAAGGATTGTCCTGCGAGTGACTGGTCAACTCGAAATCTTGAAAAAGCTTTGTCCTGAAGAACCTGTAGGCGAGGCAGCTACTGAAGCTGCTAAAGCCAAATGGAATCTTGATTGCAAGGAACATATTGATGTGGCCGCAATGATGTTAGGGGCGATGTCCACACCTCTTCAAAGGCAGTTTGAGGAGTATTTCCCCATGAACATGATTGATGAACTCAAAAAACTCTATGAGAAACCATCAAATGTAGAGATTTACGATTTGATGGAGGCTCTACATGGTTGTAAGCAGGGTGATGGTGAACCTGTGAGTGCTCATGTGTTGAAGATGAAAAGTTTCATGGATCAACTACAAACACTTAAGAAACCCTATGACAATGATATGGCTGTGAACTTAATCAATAGGTCCCTTAACAAGGATTTTAATGGTTTTGTGAGGAACTTCAATATGCATTGCGTGGGGAAGACAGTAAGTGAATTGCACGCACTGCTCATTGATTATGAGAAAGGGTTGACACCAAAGGCTCCTACGCCCCAAGTTCTTGCTATACAAGGGGGTAGAATTAACAAGCAAAATGCGAACAAGAAGAAGGGTAAAGGAAAGAAGAAGGATGATAAGAATAAGCAGGTTATGGCTTATCAACCACCTCAACTTAAGAAGAACCCTCCTATCAAGAATAATCCAAAGAAGGATCAAGGATGCCATTACTGCAAGGTGATGGGCCATTGGAAGAGGAATTGTCCTCTTTATCTCGATGACTTGCGAAACAATAAGGTTAAGAAGACTGGGCACATGGGCGCCAGCACTTCAGGTAACTTATTTGTCATTGAATTATTTACTTTATCTCGTGTAATAAATTCCTGGGTATATGATACTGGATGTGGTATTAATATTTGTAATACACTGCAGGGGTTTAGAGAGGAAAGGAGACTAGCTTATGGGGACCAATTTCTGCATGTGGGAAATGGAGCACAAGCAGCAGTTGAAGCCATAGGAATGTTTGATTTAGTTTTACCTTCGGGTTTAGTACTTTGTTTAAACAATTGTCATTATGCACCTTCTATAATTAGAGGTGTTGTTTCCTTTTCGTGTTTGTTGGATCTTGGTTTTTCTCATACTATTAATGGCAATAAAATTTCTGTTTCTTTAAATGGTGTATTTTATTTTAATGCTATTGCTGTGAATGGTGTGTTTGAAATTGATATGAATAATTGTGTGACTTCCAACAATAATAATAATTCGATGTACAGCATAAGTAAGAGAATGAAGTATGACTTAAATTCGTCTTGCCTTTGGCACTGTAGACTTGCCCATATAGGCAAGACTCGCATGCAAAAGCTACAACGTGAAGGGCTTTTGAATGATATCATTCATGAGTCATTTGATAAATGCGAATCTTGTATTTCTGGGAAGATGACGAAGAAACCTTTTCATAATAATATGGAAAGAGCTTCAGATCTACTTGGTTTAATACACACGGATGTATGTGGACCACTTAGACATGTGTCAAGGAGAGGTGTTGTCTACTTTTTAACTTTTACGGATGATTTCAGCCGTTATGGTTATGTTTATTTACTTAAACATAAACATGAGGTGTTTGAAACATTTAAAGTTTTCAAAGCAGAAGTAGAATTGCAATTGGGAAAGAAGATTAAAGCTCTTCGTTCTGATCGAGGTGGTGAATACCTTAGTCAAGATTTTAAAGATTTCTTAACTGAGAATGGAATTGTCCAGAATCTCACATCTCCATATACTCCACAACAAAATGGTGTATCTGAGAGAAGGAATCGTACATTGTTGGACATGGTTCGATCAATGTATAATCTTACTAATCTTCCTTTGTCTTTTTGGGATTATGCTCTTGAATCAGCTGTTCGTATTTTGAATATGGTTCCCACCAAGAAGGTTGATAAGACACCATATGAGATATGGACTGGAAAAGCTCCGAACTTGTCTTATTTAAATGTCTGGGGTTGTGAGGCGTATGTTAAACGTGACTCACAAGATAAACTCCAACAAAGATCTGTAAAATGCATTTTCGTAGGATACCCTAAGGAAACTATGGGTTACTACTTTTACTACCCACCTGAGAACAAAGTGTTTGTTGCAAGATATGGTGATTTTCTTGAAAGTGAATTTGTGGTTCAAGAAATCAGTGGGAGGGTATATGATCTAGAAGATGATCTAAATAATGCATTGCCTTCAGAAAACACTAGCACACTTCCTATAGAACCGGAAAGTCTGGGTCCTCCACCGGAAGTTGAAGTAATTCCCATTCGCAGATTTTTGAGATCTGTGAAAGCTCCTGAACGTCTATGTCTTAATGTAGAAGTTGATCAGCATACACTAGGGGATCTTAATGAACCTACTAGTTATAGAGCTGCTATTAATAGCCCTCAAAAAGCTAAATGGAAAGCTGCTATGGATGGGGAAATACAATCCATGCATGACAATGAAGTCTGGGAAGAAGTTGACTTACCTCCTGGTGCCAAGGTAGTTGGGAGTAAGTGGCTTTACAAAATCAAGACTGACATGGATGGATATGCACACATTTATAAGGCTCGTCTAGTTGCTAAAGGTTTTACTCAAACTTTTGGAATAGATTACGAGGAGACGTTTTCTCCTATAGCAGACATAAGAGCTATAAGAATTCTCATAGCTATAGCAGCGTACTATGACTATGAGATTTGGCAAATGGATGTGAAAACCGCTTTCTTAAATGGTCATCTAGATGAAGACATCTATATGGCACAACCAGAAGGGTTTGAAAATCCAGAATTTCCAAATCGTGTTTGCAAGCTTAAGAGATCCATTTATGGATTAAAGCAAGCATCACGACAATGGAAGAAGAGGTTTGATGCTGAAATTAAATAGTTTGGATTCACTCAAAATCTTGATGAGCCATGTGTGTATCACAAAGCTAGTGGGAGTGATAATGTAACTTTCCTAATTCTATATGTTGATGACATATTGATCATGGGAAAAGACATTCCAAGTTTGCAAAAGGTTAAGGCATATCTTGGAAAGTGCTTTTCTATGAAAGATTTAGGAGAAGCTGCATACATTCTGGGAATCAAAATCTATAGAGATTGTAACACCCCCAAAATTCGGTACAGCGGAAGACTCAACAAGCTTTCGGGGCGTTACGGGGATTGGTATCCAAACACAAGACATAAAAGAACGAGATAAAGTAAACAAGATAAAATGCAACCACGCGGGGTTTTAAAGTTTACATTATCCCATAAACATCCAAAGTCAGGCCCAAAAGGACAAATATAGGTCCACATTAGTTATCAGAGTTTTAGAAATATAGATCCATAACCGGTGCCAAATGCCAAGCCTCCAATCCCAAGCATCCGCAGAGCATCACTTAACTACCTGAGAAAACGTGCTAAAAGTCAGCTTTCGCTGGTGAGATCATAGGTTTAGATTCTTAATTCAATATAGTGGACATGTACGCAAAACGCTTGCTAGCTAGACTAGGGCTCAAACATCCAACCAAAATAGTCCAACCAAAATAATCAAACCAAATCAAATCATCCCTATAGGTGCACGCTATAGCTCAAATCAATCCAATCAATAGCTTACCTAGCTCAAGTCTAGGCCTCGCTCTATAATCAATCCAATAGCTTACCTAGTTCGGGGACTAGGTCTCGCACAACAACCAAATCAATAGCTTACCTAGATCTAGTCTAGGCCTCGCTCTATAACCAAATCAAATAGCTTACCTAGTTCAAGTCTAGGCCTCGCTCTACCTAGTTCTATAAGCATAGCAAGTTTTGAAATTAAAAAGCGATAATAGTCCACACAAAACATTTGCACGTTTCTCACCCCAAGTATTGAAAACAGAGTTCAAGAGTAAAAGTGGGGCTATGACTCACCTCAAGTCCAGAAATCCTCAAAAGAAATAATAGAAGAAAGACGTAAGTAAATCTCAAGCAACTCACGTAACGGCGACTACTGACTCGGCACTTCCTAACAATATTAAACCAGTTCAGAAATCATTCCCTCAAAATTAAATATTCCCATTCCCGAACGTAATTCATTTTACTTTCCAAAATTATCCATTTCTCGAGTTTACTTCATATTCATTTGAAATTCGACGTTTGGTATCCATACGGGTATAGGGTCGACACAGCACAAACCAAAAAGCCACAACAAAGAACGATAATAAGACATCTACAGGTCTAACGTTAGCCCAATATATTATTTAAATAATTATCGAAGCTTATCAAATCCGTCGATTTGATAACCTCCCATATTTATTTACG
Organism: Artemisia argyi; assembly: GCA_030686995.1. Taxonomy (NCBI): domain Eukaryota; kingdom Viridiplantae; phylum Streptophyta; class Magnoliopsida; order Asterales; family Asteraceae; genus Artemisia; species Artemisia argyi. The sequence goes on along the minus strand of CM060685.1, from coordinate 44,364,352 downwards.
TAATATATTGTTCCACAATTATACCCAATCTAAACACCTTGCACATAAATTTCTATTTGGTATATGTCGTAGCCCAATGAATTCCCTATATATATTGTCGAATCGGCCAAAATTCCACGAGACATATAGCAATTCATTGTCCTAAAATATATACCACATCCTATGGGCGTCGTGGGATACGATGCCTATTAATATATCCATTTTATATCGTCAAATCACTCGGTCTAGAATAAGTCATTCGATATATAAAATGTTTATATTAACCGTCATATATCCGTGACAACACGAAGTCACAATATAAGACCCACTTGGACTTTAAAGGCCCAAAAATTCGTATAACTCGATAAGTTTTTAGTTTATAATAAAAATTACGTCTTTAGTTGTTAGTTATTCGACGTAAGGTTCGTCATTATAAATATGTGGTTATTAGTTATAATAATATTCCGACATTTATTGCACTATTTTCATAGTGTAATAACTATCGTTTTATTATTATATGTTTGCTCGTGATTGTTTTATTATTAATATACGCATTTATATATATATATATATATATATATATATATATATATATATATATATATATATATATATATATATATATATATATATGTACGTTTAACACGTCTATATACGTATATAAACGATTATATTCTTAATAATATTATTACGAGTTTTATTTTTAATATCAATCTTTAAAGATTTATCGAGTCATAGAATTTGGTCCAATGTCCGAGTCATGACCCTCGGCTCATAGTCCAAGTCCAAACAATATAATCAAGTCACAATAATAAGTATAATATCTCCGTCCAACCAAACTCAAATCCACGTGCTACAACATGAGGGTCCGACTACGGCACCCAAACTAACCTATCTCCGTCATCTAATAACCGTATCACAACGGTCTCCAATTCCACTCTCGTCAACACAACTCCAAATCAAGTTATCAAGTGACCAACGTCCAAGTAATTCGGCCCAACAATAAGTCACAACAATATATATCAAATTAAATACCAAAACCAAAAATAATAAAACACTTATACGGGTCGACTTACCAAGTCAAACCCGGGTCAACTTGTGAGGTCATAACCAAATTAACAACCTCACCCGAGACCTTTCGGTCTCGGCTAGCTCCAAGGAGCCCTCGACCCAAACAGCCCGCGAAGAGGGGGGGGGGGGGGTTCGGCCGAGACTCCAACCGACAACAAACAATAATTCGGACCATTTAGATCCAAAAAATCCAATCGAGCACCAACTATAACAAGAATCAAGATGAATCAAGAATCAACCACACCTCCAAGACTCTCAACGAGTCGAGGAAGGTCACACCGAGACCTTGTGTCTCGGTCGAGCTCACATCGAGCCACAACCCGAAAACCAAACGCGTCTCATCATCGAATCCGAGCCAAGAACATCAAAAATCGACCCCCAAAGGATACCAAACTCGAATTTGTACAAAACCCATTTTTATTTTCAATGTAATCTTCCCAAAAGTCAAGATCCAATTCGGGTTTGACTCGAATTAGTCAAACCCGACCCAAAACTCGTATGTTCTTACCTCAAATCGAATAGAAATCAATAATAAATGTTGATATGGTGTTGTGGGAGGTATGGAGGTCGGCGGTATTTAAAGAAAAAAGGGGAGGGGAGGCGCGTGCTTCACTTCAATCGAACAAGAATATGGTGGAGATCGTTTTGGTGATGGTGGTGTAGTTGGGAGGTCGGCGGTGGTGGTGTTGTTGGGGTGGTGACCGGCGGCGACACAAGAGAGGGAGAGGGAGGAAAAGAAAATGGTGAAAGTGTTAATGTGAGGGTGAAGGGTTAGGGTTAGGGTATTATACCCGAATTTTACATTTTTGACCCTTAAGTTTTCTTTTTTCCCATATTAGCCACAATTACTCTCCTATTTAGTGGACTCTTTTTAATCGGTTCCCGTAACCCGATTACCCGTCCATAAAAAGTATTAAAGTTTTCATCAAATGCACACGTTCATGACGTAATTGATTTCCCAATACACTTCCCGAAAATATAAATATGTACGCAAGATATAATATTAATTTAACGGTGAACCGCGACCGTTTTGTAAAATATAGAAAATCTTGTTAGGTTAACCTAGTGCCGGAGTCAAAGTAGTGCCAAAGATATCGATCTCAAAATAAATCATCACGAACGAAACGAAACAAATCATAAATAAATAACTAAATCCCATAAACATCGTACGATTAAAATCACGTACCAACTTTAGTAAAATATCTCGTCACAACAAAATTCCAAAAAAAATTTCATCTTTATTATTTAAATGTAATGCGGGTTTTATAAAACGGCTCCCTATTTTGCCAGTTGTCACATCCTCCCAGCCTCAGAAGGAACCCGTCCCGGGTTTCTCTCGAAATAACCCATCTACGAAGTGAATAACTTCGGATATCTCTTCCGAAACTCATCCTCACGTTCCCACGTAAATTCCGGTCCGTGCCGCGAATTCCAACGAACTTTGATGAGTGGAATGCGACTCCTCTTGAGTCGTTTGATCTCTCTATCCATTATCTCAATCGGCTCTTCCACGAAATTCAAACTTTCGTCCACACGAATATCCTTGATAGGTATCACTGGTGTTTCCTCTGAAAGACATTTCTTCAGATTACTAATATGAAACACATCATGAACTTTACTCAGTTCGACAGGTAATTCCAAACGATACGCTACGGGCCCAATTCTTTCCAGAATACGAAATGGTCCAATGTAGCGGGGATTTAATTTCCCTCGTTTCCCAAAACGTATCACACCCTTCCAAGGCGAGACCTTTAACATAACTCTATCTCCAACCTGGAACTCTAGGGGTTTACGCCTTTGATCAGCATAGCTCTTCTGCCTATCTCTAGCTGCTTGCAGTCGTTCTCGAATCTGCGTTACCTTATCCGTAGTTTCCAAGGTAAGCTCAGGGCCTGTGAGTTGGCTATCTCCAACTTCTGCCCAACCAATAGGTGAACGGCATTTTCGACCATACAGAGCTTCAAATGGTGCAGCCTTAAGACTTGTGTGGTAGCTATTATTGTAGGAGAACTCTGCAAGGGGCAGATACTTCTCCCAGCCCTTACCAAAGTCTATGATGCATGCACGAAGCATATCCTCTAGAGTTTGGATAGTTCTCACTTTGGCCATCGGTTTGGGGATGATATGCAGTACTCATATCAAGTCTCGTTCCCAAAGCCGTTTGCAGTGATCGCCACAAGGCCGACGTAAAACGACTATCACGATCCGAAATAATAGATATCGGGACTCCATGACGAGAAACAATCTCCTTCACATACAACCTTGCAAGCTTATCCACACTATCATCTTCACTTATAGCTAAGAAATGAGCAGACTTTGTCAGACGATCCACAATTACCCAGATAGCGTCACAACCGCTAGCTGTCCTTGGTAATTTGGTAATGAAGTCCATAGTAATCCGCTCCCATTTCCAGACTGGAAGTTCTGGTTGCGTTAGCAGTCCTGACGGTCTCTGGTGTTCAGCCTTAACCTTGGCGCACGTCAAGCACTTACTAACGTACGATGCTATCTCTGCCTTCATATTTGGCCACCAATATAATTTCTTCAAATCCTGGTACATCTTGTCCGACCCAGGATGAATGGAGTACCTTGACTTATGCGATTCATGCATAATCAGATCTCGAATCCCTCCATACAATGGTACCCAAAGCCGATTTCCAAAACATAACACTCCATCTGGACGCTTAACAAATCCCTTCTCATTTTCTGCCATCCCAAATATATTCTCTGCAGGTTTATTTTCTGCTTTCAATGCTCCAGTTTGAGCTTCTAATATTTGAGACGGTAATGGCGATACGATAGTCATTCCCAATGACTTAACTCGTAGTGGTGGAATCCTCTCTTTTCGACTAAGAGCATCAGCAACAACGTTTGCTTTACCAGGATGGTAGCGAATCTCACAATCGTAATCGCTTAGCAACTCAATCCAACGTCGCTGCCTCATGTTAAGCTCTTTTTGGTTCAGAATGTGTTGCAGGCTTTTGTGATCAGTAAACACTACACACTTGGTTCCATACAAGTAATGTCTCCATATCCTTAAAGCAAAAACTACAGCACCTAGCTCCAAATCATGGGTAGTGTAGTTTTTCTCATGCTTTTTGAGCTGTCGGGAAGCATAAGCTATCACTTTCTCTCGTTGCATTAACACAGCTCCTAAACCTTTATGTGAAGCGTCACAATAGACGACGAAATCCTCGTTACCTTCGGGTAACGCCAAAATAGGAGCACTACACAACATCTCCTTAAGTAACTGAAAGGCTTCCTCTTCCTTATCTCCCCATTCATACTTAACACTCTTTTGAGTCAATTTGGTCAACGGTTTTGCTATTTTCGAAAATCCCTCAATGAATCTTCGATAGTAACCGGCTAATCCCAAAAATTGACGAACTTCTGTTGGTGTCGTAGGTGCAGCCCAATCTTTGATCGCTTCAATCTTAGCAGGATCCACATGAACTCCTTGTCTATCAATTACGTGGCCTAGAAATTGTACTGTTGGGATCCAAAATTCGCATTTCGAAAACTTGGCATACAGTTTTTCCTTCCTGAGCAATTCTAAGATAAGTCTTAGATGCTCCTCATGTTCTTCCTTACTCTTTGAATAAATCAGAATGTCATCGATAAACACAATCACGAACTTATCTAAGTACGGCTTACACACCCGATTCATGAGGTCCATGAATACCGCCGGTGCGTTAGTCAACCCAAACGGCATCACCTGAAACTCATAATGCCCGTAACGGGTTCTGAAAGCCGTTTTCGGAATATCTTCCTCGCGTACTCGAAGCTGATGATATCCCGATCTCAAATCGATCTTTGAATACACACTCGATCCCTGAAGTTGATCGAACAAATCGTCGATCCTCGGTAACGGGTATCTATTCTTCACCGTTAACTTGTTCAGTTCTCGATAATCAATACACATACGAAACGATCCATCCTTCTTCTTCACAAATAAGACTGGGGCTCCCCAAGGTGAAGAACTTGGTCTTATAAACCTCTTCTCGGCTAACTCCGCTAATTGTTTCGACAACTCTTCCAGTTCAGTCGGTGCAAGACGATACGGCGCTCGTGCTACAGGTGCAGCACCAGGTATTAACTCAATCTGAAATTCCACCTGCCTAGTGGGCGGAATTCCCGGCAGATCATCGGGAAACACATCCGGAAATTCACGAACTATAGGTACATCCCCAATGCACCTTTCCTTCTTTTCCTTCTCTCCTTTCTCAGAAATTTGGGCTAAGAAAAGGTAGTTTCCTTTCTCTATTAGCTTTGACAACTTAGTGCAAGATATAACTGCTAATCTAGATGGGCCTCTCGAATCCTTTCTATCTCCTGGTATGTTCAGAATCTCCTTGCCGTAAGGCACACGCACGATCTTCTCATCGTAGATTATATGGGCACGATACTTCGACAACCAATCCATACCAATAATGACATCAAAACTTCCTAATGTGACGGGTAGAAGATCTATGTTGAAAGGACGGTTCAGAAAGTTTAACGTGCATCCACGAATGATGGTCTTAATCCTTTCTATGTTTCCATTGGCTAATTCTACATCATACCCAATTCCTAAGGCCATCGGGGGTTTCTCTAGTAAGGGTGCAAACTTAGTGGACACAAAACTCTTATCGGCACCAGTATCAAATAGTATGGAAGCATAACGATTATTGAGAAGGAACGTACCAGTAACCACGTTCGGATCTTCTCCTCTCTCGTTCCCGAGTGCATACACTCTCCCATGAGCAACTCCAGCTTCCACACGTTGGTCCGCATTATCTTGCCGTCCACGATTTCCTCCAGCTCCACGGTTTCCATTGTTGTACCCATTACCACCCGATCCTTGATTTCCTCGGTTCCACGATTCCCTACACTCATTCCGATAGTGTCCTTTCTTTCCACATCCATAGCAAGTAACATTTGCCTTGTTCATAGTTTCAGGAGTAGCTTGAACCATAGCAAGAGGTCGAGCTCTACAATCCTTAGCTATATGTCCCATCCTAGAGCAATTCTTGCACATTATAGTACATCGACCAGAATGATGCTTGTAACATCGGTTACATTTTGGTGCATCTCCAATGTAGTTCTTCTTGTCTCCGTCTCCCATGGCATAAGCTCTAGTAGTTAGTTGTCTCTTGTTTCGACGATCATTACTCTTAGAGTGATCGTCCCTCTTTCTCTTTCCATTCTTATTCTTCTCAGTTTCTTCCAATGCCAAAGAATCCATCAATTGTTGAGCGATAGTAATAGCCTCATGAATGTTTGCAGGCTTAGCAGAAATCACGTCGTTCCTTGTAGCTACCGGCAATCCATCGGTATACCTCTCGATCTTTTGGGTCTCAGTCCTAACCATATCGGGACAGAGTAGGGCCAACTCTCGATAACGGCGATTGTAAGTTGCCATATCGGTACCTTTCACCTTGTGGTTCCAGAACTCAATCTCCAATTTCTTAATCTCATTCCTTGGGCAATAGGTCTGAATCAGCAAAGACTTAAATTGCTCCCAAGTCAGAGCATAAGCCGTATCACTCCCAACCGAGTTACGGTAATTGTTCCACCAAGTTAAGGCTTCATCCTTGAAGGTAAAAGAAGCAAACTTTACCTTCGCATTCTCCGCACAACCACTGACATTGAACACAGGCTCAGTCTTCTCAATCCACCTAACCAAGTAAACCACTCCTTCAGTCCCACCAAACTCAATCGGTCCACAAATCTTAAACTCCTTGTAGTGACATCCATTAGCACGAACAGGTGGAAAAGTTCCAGCAGAATTGTTGGAATGATTTGACTCAGCTAGTAACTCAGCAACTCGTTGCTCCACAAGTTGATTGATCATTGCTTGATCCACAGTAGGTGCATTAAGTGGAACATGATCATTGTCTCCCTGGACATCCACATTTTGATTCCTGTTATTGCGGTTAGTAGTGTCCAGGTTATCAGGAGTAGGGGTCTCAACATTTCGAGCTGGACGGCGTCCTCGACGACTTGGGGTAGTCGTTGCAGGTCCAATTCTGGTAGCTCTAACAGGGTTTCTTCGGGGTGCCATTGATCTGAAACATTATACAAGTTCTTGAGTCTCCGATAGGTCTTATCATATGCTCAACAAGAATTTAATCAACGAAGCCAAGTCATGGAAAGAAAATCAACAGTACACCGTAAAGCATCAATAAGGCGAATAGGAACTCAATTTCCATAATATCCCAAAAACCACATAATACCATATCATAATAACCATCGACCATACAATAAGGATCCAACATCATTCCAACTACCGAAAACACAAAGATAATAATCGTTCCAACAAGACGAGTGATCAACAGAAAATACATCAAAAATAGTATAACTAGCTTTTCTAACCGAACACTCCTCGGTTTAGAAAGCAACAAGACAACATAAGCCCATCAACTAGCCACGCTGCTGGCGAAGTCTACTCAACTCCTGCCTCAAGCCATCAAGATCCCTCCATAACGATCCTAACTCCACGCTATGGGTGTCTCGGTCTCTCTTGAGGTCAGCCACCTCCTTCTCTAGCTCGGCATTCCTTTGCCAAAGCTTGCGGTCAGCCTCACGAGCAGTAATAAACCCTCGCTGAACACTATCGATATGCTCATGAACCTCCATCAAAACTCTCCTCAACTCAGTAGTCCTGCCTACAACGACAGTCAAGTCAACTCTCAAATCCGCTAAAAACTCTCCAATAACCCTCTCAAGTCGATCAGATACACGTGCAACTCTCTCACTAAGCTCAGTAATCCGAGCCCACAACCTGCCAATCTCACCTAACTCTGCATGCTCAGCAGAAATCTCAGAAGATGCATCCGACCCAGCGGGACTACCAGGTGGCAACTCAAATAAAAACGGATGATCAGGTGAATCAGGCTCAATCGGGTGTACAGGTGAATCAGGCTCAATCGGGTGTACAGGTGAATCAGGCTCCTCAGCCTGAGCTGGTGGTGCTAACTCATCATCATCATCAGGCATCTCATCCTCCTGAGGGTCATCCTCCTCCTCAGGGTCATCATCATCACCCTGCTCAACCTCCTGAGGGTCATCCTCCTCCTCATGGTCATCAGCCTCATCCTCACCCTCGTACTCCTCCTCCTCCTCATCGGAAGAGTACATCATCAATCGTCGTCTCCTACTAGGTGAACCATGTGGTGAAGGGGTAGGTGATCTAGGACGACGACGCAATGATGTGGGCGGCGCCTCAGACAGAAGAGAGTGAGCATCAATCTGTAAAGGTGATGAAGTAGGGCGTACCGACATGCGTGCCGTAGCTCGGTGGGCAAAGCGAGGTGCCACGCGAGCCAAAGCCTGATGAAGAGTAAGCTGCCTCGATGTACCAGGGAGCCCTAGAGAAGATGAGGGTCCCTGCGTAGATGCAGCAGATGGTGCTGAAGTAGAACCTGTCAGTGTCATAGTAGCTGAATGCATGGCAACCTGGTAAGGATCATCAGGGGCCATGGTGAATCGTGCTGGCAATACTGGTGTAGTAAGAATATCCTCAATGACATCAGGCGTATGGGAGGCCATAGTCTGTGACAACGGCGTAGGGTAGGTGTAAGTGTTTCAAAACAACTAAACTGTGAACTCAGAATACCATATCCAAAATCATCATATAATCCCAAATCGTATAAAATCAAGAAAGATTTAAATACCGCATTACTAAAACCATTCTCAAAACAATTAAGTCATATAATTCTTCAAAACACATATAATTCCTCAAAACGCATCATATCACCAAATCAATAAACCTCAAATCCTCAATTCATCTCAAGAAATCTCAAATCTCTAATCATCTCAAATATCTCTTTCCAAGTTACTATCTCATAATACCTCAATAATAACAATGATGCTTCGGCTTGGCGGGCTGGCGGGCAATGGTCGAGGATCGTTTTCTATAAAAATCGGTTATAGTTTAGGTGTCTATTTACCTAGTTCTCTATAACCTTGGCTCTGATACCAATCTGTAACACCCCCAAAATTCGGTACAGCGGAAGACTCAACAAGCTTTCGGGGCGTTACGGGGATTGGTATCCAAACACAAGACATAAAAGAACGAGATAAAGTAAACAAGATAAAATGCAACCACGCGGGGTTTTAAAGTTTACATTATCCCATAAACATCCAAAGTCAGGCCCAAAAGGACAAATATAGGTCCACATTAGTTATCAGAGTTTTAGAAATATAGATCCATAACCGGTGCCAAATGCCAAGCCTCCAATCCCAAGCATCCGCAGAGCATCACTTAACTACCTGAGAAAACGTGCTAAAAGTCAGCTTTCGCTGGTGAGATCATAGGTTTAGATTCTTAATTCAATATAGTGGACATGTACGCAAAACGCTTGCTAGCTAGACTAGGGCTCAAACATCCAACCAAAATAGTCCAACCAAAATAATCAAACCAAATCAAATCATCCCTATAGGTGCACGCTATAGCTCAAATCAATCCAATCAATAGCTTACCTAGCTCAAGTCTAGGCCTCGCTCTATAATCAATCCAATAGCTTACCTAGTTCGGGGACTAGGTCTCGCACAACAACCAAATCAATAGCTTACCTAGATCTAGTCTAGGCCTCGCTCTATAACCAAATCAAATAGCTTACCTAGTTCAAGTCTAGGCCTCGCTCTACCTAGTTCTATAAGCATAGCAAGTTTTGAAATTAAAAAGCGATAATAGTCCACACAAAACATTTGCACGTTTCTCACCCCAAGTATTGAAAACAGAGTTCAAGAGTAAAAGTGGGGCTATGACTCACCTCAAGTCCAGAAATCCTCAAAAGAAATAATAGAAGAAAGACGTAAGTAAATCTCAAGCAACTCACGTAACGGCGACTACTGACTCGGCACTTCCTAACAATATTAAACCAGTTCAGAAATCATTCCCTCAAAATTAAATATTCCCATTCCCGAACGTAATTCATTTTACTTTCCAAAATTATCCATTTCTCGAGTTTACTTCATATTCATTTGAAATTCGACGTTTGGTATCCATACGGGTATAGGGTCGACACAGCACAAACCAAAAAGCCACAACAAAGAACGATAATAAGACATCTACAGGTCTAACGTTAGCCCAATATATTATTTAAATAATTATCGAAGCTTATCAAATCCGTCGATTTGATAACCTCCCATATTTATTTACGTAATATATTGTTCCACAATTATACCCAATCTAAACACCTTGCACATAAATTTCTATTTGGTATATGTCGTAGCCCAATGAATTCCCTATATATATTGTCGAATCGGCCAAAATTCCACGAGACATATAGCAATTCATTGTCCTAAAATATATACCACATCCTATGGGCGTCGTGGGATACGATGCCTATTAATATATCCATTTTATATCGTCAAATCACTCGGTCTAGAATAAGTCATTCGATATATAAAATGTTTATATTAACCGTCATATATCCGTGACAACACGAAGTCACAATATAAGACCCACTTGGACTTTAAAGGCCCAAAAATTCGTATAACTCGATAAGTTTTTAGTTTATAATAAAAATTACGTCTTTAGTTGTTAGTTATTCGACGTAAGGTTCGTCATTATAAATATGTGGTTATTAGTTATAATAATATTCCGACATTTATTGCACTATTTTCATAGTGTAATAACTATCGTTTTATTATTATATGTTTACTCGTGATTGTTTTATTATTAATATACGCATTTATATATATATATATATATATATGTACGTTTAACACGTCTATATACGTATATAAACGATTATATTCTTAATAATATTATTACGAGTTTTATTTTTAATATCAATCTTTAAAGATTTATCGAGTCATAGAATTTGGTCCAATGTCCGAGTCATGACCCTCGGCTCATAGTCCAAGTCCAAACAATATAATCAAGTCACAATAATAAGTATAATATCTCCGTCCAACCAAACTCAAATCCACGTGCTACAACATGAGGGTCCGACTACGGCACCCAAACTAACCTATCTCCGTCATCTAATAACCGTATCACAACGGTCTCCAATTCCACTCTCGTCAACACAACTCCAAATCAAGTTATCAAGTGACCAACGTCCAAGTAATTCGGCCCAACAATAAGTCACAACAATATATATCAAATTAAATACCAAAACCAAAAATAATAAAACACTTATACGGGTCGACTTACCAAGTCAAACCCGGGTCAACTTGTGAGGTCATAACCAAATTAACAACCTCACCCGAGACCTTTCGGTCTCGGCTAGCTCCAAGGAGCCCTCGACCCAAACAGCCCGCGAAGAGGGGGGGGGGGGGGGGTTCGGCCGAGACTCCAACCGACAACAAACAATAATTCGGACCATTTAGATCCAAAAAATCCAATCGAGCACCAACTATAACAAGAATCAAGATGAATCAAGAATCAACCACACCTCCAAGACTCTCAACGAGTCGAGGAAGGTCACACCGAGACCTTGTGTCTCGGTCGAGCTCACATCGAGCCACAACCCGAAAACCAAACGCGTCTCATCATCGAATCCGAGCCAAGAACATCAAAAATCGACCCCCAAAGGATACCAAACTCGAATTTGTACAAAACCCATTTTTATTTTCAATGTAATCTTCCCAAAAGTCAAGATCCAATTCGGGTTTGACTCGAATTAGTCAAACCCGACCCAAAACTCGTATGTTCTTACCTCAAATCGAATAGAAATCAATAATAAATGTTGATATGGTGTTGTGGGAGGTATGGAGGTCGGCGGTATTTAAAGAAAAAAGGGGAGGGGAGGCGCGTGCTTCACTTCAATCGAACAAGAATATGGTGGAGATCGTTTTGGTGATGGTGGTGTAGTTGGGAGGTCGGCGGTGGTGGTGTTGTTGGGGTGGTGACCGGCGGCGACACAAGAGAGGGAGAGGGAGGAAAAGAAAATGGTGAAAGTGTTAATGTGAGGGTGAAGGGTTAGGGTTAGGGTATTATACCCGAATTTTACATTTTTGACCCTTAAGTTTTCTTTTTTCCCATATTAGCCACAATTACTCTCCTATTTAGTGGACTCTTTTTAATCGGTTCCCGTAACCCGATTACCCGTCCATAAAAAGTATTAAAGTTTTCATCAAATGCACACGTTCATGACGTAATTGATTTCCCAATACACTTCCCGAAAATATAAATATGTACGCAAGATATAATATTAATTTAACGGTGAACCGCGACCGTTTTGTAAAATATAGAAAATCTTGTTAGGTTAACCTAGTGCCGGAGTCAAAGTAGTGCCAAAGATATCGATCTCAAAATAAATCATCACGAACGAAACGAAACAAATCATAAATAAATAACTAAATCCCATAAACATCGTACGATTAAAATCACGTACCAACTTTAGTAAAATATCTCGTCACAACAAAATTCCAAAAAAAATTTCATCTTTATTATTTAAATGTAATGCGGGTTTTATAAAACGGCTCCCTATTTTGCCAGTTGTCACAGAGATAGATCAAGGCGGTTAATTGGATTAAGTCAAAGTGCTTACATTGACAAAATATTGAAAAGATTCAATATGAAAAATTCTAAGAAAGGATATTTGCCAATGGAAGTAAAACATGGCTTATGTAATGAGTTTTGTGCTTCAACACCTGCTGAGGTGGCTCGCATGAGTAAAGTTCCTTATGCTTCGGCTGTAGGATCTATTATGTCTGCGGTTAAGTGCACAAGGCCAGATGTGGCGTTTGCTCAAAATATTACCAGTCAATTTCAACATAATCCAGGTGATAAACATTGGATTGCTGTTAAGCATATTCTTAAGTATTTGAGGAATACAAAAGATATGTTTTTGGTATATGGTGGAAATCCAGCTGCAGAACTTTGTGTTACAGGTTTCTGTGATGCATCCTTTCAAAGTAATAAAGATGATTCGAAGTCTCAGACGGGTTATGTCTTTGTTATCAATGGAGGAGCTGTAGACTGGAGGAGCAAGAAGCAGAGTACAATTGCGATGTCTGCAACAGAAGCTGAATACATTGCTGCTTCAGAAGCTGCTATGGAGGCTGTTTAGATTAGGAAATTCGTTTCTGGGCTTGGTGTTATGCCTTCAATTGAATTACCTATTAATATGTATTGTGACAATTCTGCTGCAATCATATTTGCCAATGAACCTGGAGTCATGAGAGGCACCAGACATTTTCTACGGAAGTATCACTTTGTTCGTGAAAAGGTTGAAGAAGGTGAAATAAATCTGTTGAAGGTTCACACAGATGAAAACTTAGCTGATCCGTTCACTAAGGCTTTGGCAAAAGAGAAGCTTAATGAATTAGCCAATGGAATTGGACTTAAATTAGCTAGTAGTTTCATGCATAACTGTGATTAATATTTGGATAAAGGATATTGTAAACAATTATTATTTTAATGAAATAAAGTATGCTGGTATGTTTATTTCTGTTATTAATTATTGTTGTCCTATTTTTGCATGTTTAAATCCATGAATAAGAGTTATTCTAAAATTGTCCGTTGTCAGTTAATAATATGGGAATATTATTAAATTAAGACAAATCTGAAGTTGATATAATATACTTAAGTATATTGATGCGTAGACATGTCATTTCAGACGATATTCGATGATACTGAATATAGGATTTATCCCAACTATATGATGTTACTTTATGGATCTTGTCATTAAGTAAATCATAAGAAGTTATCCTTAGACTTGAGATACAAGATAACGGTCATGAATGTAGTACATTTTTGTGGAACAACTTAACGCTATACGTAACTGGTAGTCATAAGGGTTGTTTTCGGAAGTGTTACAAAGTTTGTGGTTTTGCTTGTAATCAATAAAGAATTTGTTCCTTCAAATTAATTTTTGGAATTTAATACTGTTGGGCCCCTCGTAGGGTTGTCAAGGTGTTTGCGTGGCCACGCCCAAGGTCTTTTATGAAAGGTTCAAAAGATTTGGTAATCTTGTCAATTTCTAAAATCGAGAAACAGAATGGTTAATTAAGGAATGACCTAGATTCATATCCTTATTTAACACGGTATTAGAAACAAAGGGATAATAATAATGAGAAATCATTAAAAGGTTTTCCAGGAGCCTTACTCAAGTTGTACTAGAGGCATCGACGTGTTGCAAGACGCTAATCGATGTGATCACACTATTATGATATGTCTAAGTGGGAGCTGTTGGTTTTATAGACAAAATAATAATAGTCGTGTGTTAGGATCGAACTTGAGATCACGGGATTGCACACAATACGTATGAAGAGAAAATGTAATAATTATTTATAAAATGTTATAATTAATTATTAAACACAAAACAAATAAATAATAATTAGTATTATTGATTAATGACTAATTAATTATTAAACGAAGATTAGGAAAGTAATTACTAGACAAAACATGGAAACAAGAGAAGGTTCCGGAAACCCTTCCTTGGGCTCCAAACCGATCGGCAAGGGGGGCAAACCCACCTCCTTTGTGCCTTGAGCTTCAAGTCTTGTGTAGTATATAAGCAAACCCAAGATGTAGGTTTTTCTTATAACTTGTACACACACATCTTGGGTTTTCTCCTCTCCTTTTCTTTCTTGGTCGATCCAAAACCGAACACCCCTAAGGGTTTCGATTTTCTTGCATCTTCAAAAGGGTTTTGTGTTTATTACTTGCAAATACTTTTCTTGGATTAGTACGTGTGTACAAGAACGTGAATCAAACACACTATTGTTTGTCTTGGATTGAATTACAAAAAGGTAAGGGGTAATTCATATAATCCTTATAAACCCTAATTAGGGTTCATTGGTTCCGGAAGATTGCATGATTCTTGTTCGGGCTAGAATCACAAAGGTATGTTTACTATTTAAATTAATGATTAATTAATTACATGTTATTCGATCTATTATAATTGTTTCCGCTCATGCTCACTTTGATGTACTTGATTTATTTATATGCATGTCATGATATTATAATTTCATCGGTATACACACCATTGGCCACAATGTGCGTGAAATTGAGGGGGGGAAAAAAGAAAAAAAAAATGAATGAATAATAAGAAAGTGAGACTTGGAATTCGAACGCGCGAGATCATATGAATAATTTTTAACCAGTGAACTACAACATCATCTATGTTTTGCTTCTTAACTTTATAGTACTTTAAATACTTTAGGGTATATATCTAGAACACTACACTGTGTGCGTAGAGCTTCAAGGGGGCGGCTGCCCACCTGGTCCCCTCTGCTTATCACACATGTTACTGTACACTTGATACAGACAAATAGACACTCAATAGTTTGCAATACTATCAGAGTATCAGGTGAAATCACACCCAATTATTCCTTCTACAAAGATCACAATGTACATCGTATAGTACACAGCGTCAATATCTATACAAACACAATATGTTCAAAAGAAAATCATTCCTTTTAGTGTTCAATGCACGAACTTCTTGTGCCACTTTAGTTAATTTGAACGCTTCCTTACCAAAGGATACATAGCTCAGAATCAGAATAAGCCCCCTCGCATTTCTATATTTCTGGTTTTTATAAACAGATTTTGCATCTGATACCTTATTGTTGGCTTTACTTTCACTTGGTGCAACAGCATTTAATTGTTTTACCTGCGACGATTAGTGTTAACATTGATCAAAGTGTGTTCTGTTTCTTCAAATCTTTTCAGAAACACATGTTTACGTAAAGAGATGCAAAAGAAACATTGAGTAATTTAGAAATAAAATGGCAAAAGTTTAACTTAACCCATATAGTGTTACATAATATAATAATTGTAGTTCAATTAGGACCAACTTCACACCATCGACACATGAGGTACCAAGCGTAACCTAAACATTATGCTAAAAAGTGATGCAAAAGAAACAAAGAATAATATAGAAAGAAATGCCTAACGTTTAACTTACCCCAGAGTGTCACAAAACATATAATGTAGTTTAATTAAGACCAGCTTGTTTCGATCCAAGCATGAAGAGGGAGATGGTTTGTTGTTCCAAAGAAATCTCCAAAACTTTCTTGAATATCTTTGCCATTAAATGTGTGAAACTTGCATGTTTCGAGAGAACAAAAATTGTAGCCAAGCTATACATAATATATAAGTTAATTGGTTTTTCATATTTAAGGACAAAAAAAAATCTCACTAATTTTATTAAAAGCTGCGATTTTCATCCATAAATCGAAGTTTGAGGTACGAATTCAATCTTTTAATCTTAGATTGACGTTTCTTAAGATATAAAGTTTCGATCTTGAAGCTTAAAAGTTTGATATATGTCATAAATTAGTGTTACTTGTTATTTTTTAGAGTTTTAATTGCCTTGTACAGACTAGTGGTATGCAATCTATTTTTCTTTGTTGCTCAAAATTTATCGTGACATCTTACCAAGGTGTATTTTGATCCAGGAAAAAAACATCTTAGTTCAGGATACAATCAAATACCTCCCCTGTCTGCAAATCATCGGTGGTTTGTTGCTCAGAACCTTGATGCCGAAGATGAAACAGACGTTCAGATTTTCTTCAATGTAGATGACCCGCTTTGTCATTATCGATTTTGAATCCCTGAGTTGCTTGGGAAACATGTCCGAGGATGTTTCTACGGCTGGGTGATTCTCTCTGACCATCCACACAACGTCATGTGGTCTCTTTGGAATCTTGTCACTTCAAAGTTCATAAATCTCCCATCTTTGATCAATAAACAATCAGACACCAATGATGATGATGATGATGATGATATAGAATATTGTTGTTTGTCTTCCCCTCCTGATGATCCCAATTCAATTCTTCTAATGACAAGAACCGAAAAACCCCACTTTATGTTTTGTAGACTATACCCTAAAAGAAAGAAATTAAGATGGACTGAAATGTCATATGCTAAACAGGTCAAAAAACTAACCGGTGTTGTTGGTTTTATGCAGTGTCTAGCTTGTTGCAATGGTAAAGTATATGCCTCTGTCACAGACAGTTATCTTGTTGTAGAGTTAAGCATCGTGGTTAAGGATACATGAGTTGCCATAAATCTGTTGTCATTATTGAATTTTCCTGAACCTAGCTTGAATGGTCACAACCGGCTTCCTTATCTTGTTGGATCTTGCAAAGATATATTTTCCATATACATAGATCTTGATGAGGTTACAGAAACCTTTGGCAATGTGTATTTGTTCAAACTTGACATGAATAGTAAAACGTGGGAAGAACTGGAAGACCTCAAAGACGCAACTATTTCCTTGGAAATCGATGGTTATCTTTACCCGGAATTTCACAGCCTTGCAACTAGGTCGTCAGAGTTGGGGGGCTATATACATATTCTTGGTGAAAATGGGAAAATAATATACTCGTATCACGTCAAAGATAAAACAATCTCCTTATCATCTATGCCTTGTTTAGTAGGAACAAGCCATGTGTCTCCTTGCGCAATGCTTCAGTGCAATAGGTATTGTATTGCTATCATTTATTTATTATCATTTTTTTTCTGTAAAATACATAAATTGTTCCTCTAGTTAGTTAAAATAACAGAAGTTGTCTCTTTGTGATACTATTTGCATAAATTGTTATCTAACGGAAATCGTTCCTCGAGTACTTTTGGTCCCTCGTGTATGTAATTTTTTATTTTTTTTGGTAACATGGGTTTCCGACTCGACATTGTGAGCCGACTAATCCCACGGCGACTACCCTTTTGGATTAATTTTTTTTTTTTTTTCGTGTATGTAATTTGTTGCGCCTTTCATCGCTAAAAGGTAACGGACAAGGGACCAAAAAACGAAAGCAAACCTTGCAATTAGGGACCAAAGTTTGCAAATAGTATCAATGAGGAACAATTTCGGTTTTTATCACTAAACCACATTGAAGATTTTTGTAATGCACTTTCATTTTGTTTGTAGCAGGAAAATGTCTTACCAAATCATATTTGTGTAGGTTGTTAGAAGGTGATCATATACAAGAAGAGGACAAGACAAATAAGATAGTAGGAAGTAAAGTTAAGAGTGATGAGGCTGAATTTATTGGCACGACTGATGAATCACACTTGCTCAATCTTCCATTTGGCATTTTGGAGATGATTATGGCGTCTTCTGTTGGTGTGGAATACATGAACTTTCGTGCTTCATGCAAACTGCGCCATTTAGCAGCACCTATAATACAATGGAGCAGTCAAACAACATCAAAGAGGCTGAAAATGCAGGCATATTCATTAGTCTCACCTTGGCTGATGGTGTTTGGAAAGCACACCATCACTCTTATTGATCCGATGTTTGGTGACAAGTATTTTATAAAAACACCTCGAGAATTAAAATTGATTGGTGTACTAAAAATACATTGTTCAAGCTATGGTTGGCGGCTGATGCGTAAATATGACGAACCCCTCTTTTTCTTTAACCCCTTCACAAGTGATACTCACGAGCTTCCGATGGAACCTTATCTAGAGAGCTTTGATTTCTCAGCACCACCTACTTCTCCTGATTGTATGGTGGTTGGAGTTACATCAGTTTATGAATGGCATGTTCACATCCACTTTGTAGGTCGAGAATCATTCTGGCATAAATATGCCCTTACTTTTGGTAATGACGATCCCTATTTTTATCGTTTTCCAGCATTCTATGGTGGTGATGTATACGCATTGCGTAACGGTAAAGGAGTTATGTTTTCAAAGAATTGGGCTTTGGAGATCCCAATTGGAAATGTGTCTGTTCTAAAGGATGCCCCAATAAGTTGTTGCACATCAAAGGCACAACATTTCCTAGTGAAATGTGATCATGAATATAAATGCGATCAACATCATATACTAGTAATTGTGGGCGAGTTTGGAGAATCCATCGAAGTATTCATGCCAAATAAGTGTTGGAATTATTACATCATGACATTCATATAAATAAACCAAGAACATCAAAGTGAGCATATAGCGGAAGCAATTATAACAAGACCATAATATGTAATTAATTAATCAAAACATAAATAGTAAACGTACCTTTATGATTCTAGCCCGAACAAGAATCAAAGCAATCTTCCGGAACCAAGAACCCTAATTAGGGTTTATATGGATTATAAGAATTACCCCTTACCTTTTTGTAATTCAATCCAAGAATCAAACAATAATGTGTTTGAATCACGTTCTTGTACACACGTACTAATTCAAGAAAAAGTTTATGCAAGTAATAAACACAAAACTATTTTAGATCAATAAAATCGAAACCCTTAGGGTTTGGTTTTGATGAAATCGACCAAGAAAAGAAGGAGAGGAGAAAACACCAAGATGTGTGTGTACAAGTTATATGAAAAACTTACATCTTGGGTTTGCTTATATACTACACAATACTTGGAGCACAAGGCACAATGGAGGTGGGTAAACACCCTTGGGCCGATCGGTTTTGGAACCCCTAGGGAATTCCGGAACCTTCTCTTGTTTCCATGTTTTGTCTAGTATTTACTTTCCTAATTTTCGTTTAATAAATAATTAGTCATTAATCAATAATACTAATTATTATTAATTATTTTGTGTTTAATAATTAATTATAACCTTTATAAATAATTATTACTTTTTCTCTTCATACGTATTGTGTGCAATCCCGTGATCTCGAGTTCGATCCTAACACACGACTACTAAAATAATGTCCATATTCTAACAGCTCCCACTTGGACATATTTTAATAGTGTGATCACATCGGTTAGCGTCTTGCAATACGCCGATGCCTCTAGTACGATCTCGAGCAAGGCTCCTGGACAAACCTTTTAATGATTTCTCATTATTATTATCCTTTTGTTTCTAATACCACGTTAATAAGGATATGGATTAAAGTCATTCCTTAATTAACCATTCTGTTTCTCGTTGTTTATGATTGATCAAGATTACCAAATCTTCTGAACATATTCAGGTGAGATCTTGGGTACGGCCGTACATGCATCTTACCAACCCTACGAGGGGCCCAGCGGTATTAAACTCCAAAAATAAATTTGAAGGAACAAATTCTATCTTGAATACAAGCAAAACCCACAAACTTTGTAACACTTCCGAAAACAACCCTTATTACTACCAGTTACGAATAGCGTTAAGTTATTTCACAAAAATGTACTACATTCATGACACTTATCTTGCATCTCAAGTCTGAGGATAACTTCTCATGATTTACTTAATAACAAAATCCATAAAGTAACATCATGTAGTTGGGATAAGTCCTATATTCAGTATCATCGAATATCATCTGAAATGGCATGACTACGCATCAATATACTTTAAGTATATTATACCAACCTTCAGATTTGTCTTAATTTAATAATATTCCCATATTATTAACTGACAATGGACAATTTAAGAATATCCTTTATTCATGGATTAAACATACAAATATAGGATACAATATATTATAAATTAAACATACCATGTATTTCAATTTATTATAATAATTGTTTAACATCCCTTATCCAAATATTAAATAGATCAATGCATGATAACTCTTGTTGATGAATTATGTCTCAAGCAATGACATTCATACTTGTTGACAAGACATAAATCATCCAACTTTGATCTATTGGAATTTTAAGAATACTTATTTCAAGAATTCAACTATTGAAATTCTTATATGTGCATAGTCAAATATTTTGATAATGCCATATTTCATAAAAATGTGAGACATCCTTAACCACCAATTTATGATAATTTAAACTTCCAAACATTTTAAAGTTTAAAGTATTCTTATTCTTTTAATGTATAATGCAACTATGCTTTTAATAAGCATAACTAGTAATAGCCAAGTATAAAATCCTTACCATAACTAGTATTGAGTGTCATCTCAATTTCATTAGCATCATTGTATGCAACAACAATATGCTATTAAAACTTTCCGTAAACATTAATATCTATTGTGTAATGTTTGATACCTTTCAAACTTTCAAGTTTGTTAGCCATGACAATTTTCACAACCATTGAAAAATTGTTCATCTATAGAATTTGAAGCTGTTCCAGTTTTTAGGATGTGATTCTATAATCAAACATATTCTTTTTAGAATATTACACGAGTTATCTAATAACTTTTTAATTAGATATTAATATTGCCAAATCATCTTGTAATCAAGCATGATACAACAAAACATGATGTACATGAAAAATCTTTGAGTCATACTTAGATTTTATTCATGTCATACATATCTATTCAGACTTTCCAAATAATATATCATGTTATATATTAGATTTATTTACCGCACATGTTTCAACTATTTTGATTCCAAGGTTGTATGTCTTATTTTCTAAATCTTACAAGTAAAATTTCATTCCATTCTAAGACTTAACATATACTTATATGGAATATTACTTTTCATATGTTCTACAACATATATGATTTAAGAAATTAAACATAATACTCCCACTAGCTTTTAGGAATACTTAGAAATTATCTTATTTCAATTATAAATCCAAACATGAATTTAATAATTAAATATAAAATAATCTTCTAGATGCATGCATTTATCCATCCATGGATCATTGCATCATGTACACTTTCAAAGATTTATTTGAATTCATAAACTCCTTTTGATTACTTATCGTCCTCGCTCAAGTAATCATTCATGAAAGAGTTTTGATATTCTATTGTCAATGACAATCATATTCTTTATATATTTAATGTGTTTAGAATAGAATATTCAATCACAATTAATTGCTTAAGTGTGATTAATAATCTTGTCATAAAACATATATTAAATACGTGTACAACATAGTCCATATGATTTCTATACAAAGATTTAAACCACAAGGGTTACTTTATCTTTGAAGAAACTCATCTTCATTTTCTAGTCTAACTATTAAGATAAATCAAATTTCAAAAAATTGATTATCTTTATGGACAGCATCTTAATCATTCATATCATGTATACTTTACCCAACTACTATTTGGTAATGTATCATAATGATTATCAGGTTTACAATAATCCTGTAAATCATAGCCCTCAGCATATTAATCAAATATCTGAGATATATTGCTATTCTATGAATGATAATTCCATTATCTTGAGATTTAACATTTAAATATCAAACTTCATCATCATCTTGAGATTTAACATTTAAATGTCAAACTTCATCATGATATTTACTAGTGTATTTTAGAAGATTATGTATCTTGTAATTTTATCGTTTAAAGATCAACACTCCCACTTGCTTTTAGCAATTTAAAGACTATCTTTAAATACTTAGCAAATTAAGCAATAATACAATATTCTCTTTTGGGATATTACAAATACATATTGACAGTTCCTAACTTAATTTTGTTTATAACCTCTTCATAAGCAGTTAAACAAATTTGG
Source organism: Artemisia argyi (assembly GCA_030686995.1). NCBI lineage: Eukaryota > Viridiplantae > Streptophyta > Magnoliopsida > Asterales > Asteraceae > Artemisia > Artemisia argyi. The sequence continues at coordinate 44,342,080 of CM060685.1, read as the reverse complement.
AACTTCAATTTAAGACTTAATGTGATTCATCACATTTATCACATTCCATCATATGATAATGTCTTATTAATCTTCTATGTTGGAGTTTTATTAAATATGTCCAAGTCATACTCAACATTATAACCTTGATATCTTTTGGAAGAAAAGAAGTCATAGTTATCTTTAATCAAACAATATAACAAGAGTTTGATTTTCCTAACTGAACATACCATAAACATTTGATATTTCATTAGTATTAATATTGTAAGATAATCTAACAATATTTAAGATAACCATATTCCTTTTGACTTGTTTATTTACCAACTAAGTCATTTTAATGGTATAATAATTTTCAAGCCAATTACATGCTTTATAACACGAGTACTTTTTACAAAGTTACTTTATGTTCATGTCTTTACAAGAAAACATAAACTGTTATAATCCCACTATACGTTATAAGTCATTTAACCATTTAATAACTTCATGTATATGTCTTAATTAAAAGACACAACAAGATAACGTCTTACTTTATTATAAGTCTTGTAACAATTAAAAGACTTTATGTTTATATCTTTACAATGAAACATAAACATGTTTAACTAAAGTAATTATGAACACCATCTTTTGGTTTCAATAGTAATTTCAAGTTAATATATTACTTCACAATAATGTAAATAACATTATTTCTTCATTTATTTATGTCATTCCAAGAACACATAAATATTCAGATTGAAGTAGCATTAGATTACTTAATTAATTTATGTCATTCCTTGAATTCATAAATATAATAATTAAAGTAGTCTTGATCATATTGACACATGTTCTAATTGGTATCTAATTTAGAAACTGCAAATTCTCATAGTTCAATCACATCAGTTGATCTGCTAGTAATGAAAATATGAAATTCACCTTGTTGTTGCAATCTAGTTAAGTCTCACATAACATAAATTGTAACACCAAGTATTTCTTGAATTAGCTTAGTATAATTCATATTAGAACATTATTCTAATTTAGAAACTGCAAATTCTCATAGTTCAATTACATCAGTTGATCTGCTAGTAATGAAATATGAAATTCACCTTGTTGTTGCAATCTAGTTAAGTCTCACATAAAATAAATTGTAACACCAAGTGTTTCTTGAATTAATATTAGAACATTATTCTCTTACCTTGTAGTCAAGAGAATCCTTTAAATCATATCTTTATGAGTTGTTTCTTGCACACATTAAAGATAACATTTCTCTCACTTGTGCATGGAACAACATCATATAGTTGATAAACAACATGCCATGCATTTGTTTATGTGTTCAATATGATTGTGTCAAGTATATGTAGAACAACAATGTCTAGTAAGGAAACGTACAAGACTATCCTTAAAAGTATGAGTGTCTACACTTGGAAAGTAATTATCTTTAGCTACCAAGATATCAAAGCTTGTAACTCCCACTGAATTAAAGATCATTACAATAATTCCTTATTTAGTGATAAGTACACAATACTCCCACTGAATTTGACAACATTTAAAATGTTTCATATCTAGTGAAAGAATATAGTGTACTTTTAACTTTCCTACACCTTTAATGTCCATACGTAACAATTACTTATGCACTAAAGAGTGTATTCTACTACTTAAATGATGGACTATCCACCAAATGCTATTAACTTGAAAAATTGGGCATGCAATTTCTTCCTTAACAGGTCTACCATCCTACAATGTATGTAGCACCTTTAAAATAGTCAAAACAACTAGTTTGTCTTTAAACATTTTGCAGTAATTAGTCTAGCTTCTAATTTTAATAACTCACAAAATGTCATACATAATTTTCTGTTAACCAAATATCATATTTGTTACTAAGAATTTAATCACCGAATGAGGATGATAAAATCCATATGAAAATGTATGCAATTTTCTTAACCATTAAAAATTTGCTATGAGTTATATTAGAACTTAGACATATCTAATATTCCTATTATCCTTTCTCATTCATGAAAAGGAATAGGATTGTGTCTCACTTTTCCTTCATAGAAAGGAGACTTCTTTTGTCTTTCAAGTAAATATTTCTTAATCAAACATTTGTTTGAAAACAGAACTAGATCAATTTACCAAAGCCCAAAATACGTTTACGGTTTGAACGTTGCATTAATACATTAAAACGAATTACAAAATTCAATTTCAGTATTTTCGATAATTAGATCTTTAAGAAAATAAAATACCCATTGGTAAATATTCATATAAACCATAGTATTTTCTTAAAGCTAGGATCCTAAATTGACATAGTACCATTACATCAGTTGATCTGCTAGTAATGATAGTATTCAACAAGGTAATTGTCGAACAATAATTGCCAATATCATATTGCAATTCCTAGATTTATGGGATTTATAATCACAAAACATTTGTATTGTAAGCATGTTTGATCCCCATCTTAATGCCTTGAGTCCAAGTCTCACTTCCTACTCAATTTAAGTCGTCTAACTTAAAAACTGCAAACTCATAAATCCATCACATCAGTTGATCTGCTAGTAATGAATTTATGAAATTTACCTCTCCATTGCAATCTCGCCAAGTCTCACATGACGTAAATTACAACTTCAAGTGTTCTTAATTAGATGGCATTCGACTTAATTTATAAGGGTATAACTATTTTGATGTGATCAAAATAATGTATGAAGAAGCATGCATACAACTTCATAACATTGGTTTTACAAAACAATTTTATTACCAATTAGCTAAGAGTAAAATAACAAAGTTTTGATTGAGGTATCGGGTTCACCAATTAAAGAATAACCATCAATTATCGTCCACTATATCGTACTTTTGCATAAGCCCGAAAGCTTAGTGTTTCGGATAATCATTGTGGAATTGTGGATTATTCACCCTTAAGATGACAATGTACATGTAATGGTTGTTCGGTAAGTCTAATTTACACACAAACGAGCGTTAAGACATGAATGTTGTCTATCCAAGGCCACAATTTAATGCGTTGCCATCCTTATACCCATCTTATAGTGTGTAAACTTCGGTCGAGCCTATTTAACCATTACGTACAAAAACATCAATCAACCAATCCTTTGAAATTTTAACTCTTAAAAACCAAAACAATTTCGCCTTTATTTAGTCCGTATTATTTTTCTATTCAAAAAATTACCCTTTTCGTTTATATAAACATGTCTAACACAATAAATAAACAAAACAAGTAATTTGCAATAAAAATAAAACAACTAAATAAACACATATACATAATCATAACAATTAAATATGTATAAAACATGTAGCCACATGCAAATCTTATTAAAGAGTCTTATTAATAATCAAATCTAGGCGTATAACGTATTAATTCAATTAGGGCTTTCTTTTTCTTGAAAAAAGAGCCACATACATCGATAAATCGATTGCGTAAGCCAAAATTAAATAAATACCACATAGCACATAATTGATTACTTAATATTGGAGTCTTCCCCAATACGAAATCTATTGAAATATACATGTTTTAATATAACTTAACCATTAATATATATAAGCAATTTAAACAATTTAAATAACACAATACAAATCCATGCAAATATGCACTTTTCATGGATTTAGCTTAACAATTAACATATTGCACCAAGATCGTTTACTAAAACGCATAACAATAACATGACATCTTAGGGTTTCTAATCAAATTAAAAAATTAAAAACCATAAACCCTAAAAACATGTAACTAAACGAATCAAGATCCAATTTTTATGCGTTTTGATAATTAATTACACATTATAACGGCTCTAGATGCCACTGTTGGAATTATTACGTCATGACATTCATATAAATAAACCAAGAACATCAAAGTGAGCATATAGCGGAAGCAATTATAACAAGACCATAATATGTAATTAATTAATCAAAACATAAATAGTAAACGTACCTTTATGATTCTAGCCCGAACAAGAATCAAAGCAATCTTCCGGAACCAAGAACCCTAATTAGGGTTTATATGGATTATAAGAATTACCCCTTACCTTTTTGTAATTCAATCCAAGAATCAAACAATAATGTGTTTGAATCACGTTCTTGTACACACGTACTAATTCAAGAAAAAGTTTATGCAAGTAATAAACACAAAACTATTTTAGATCAATAAAATCGAAACCCTTAGGGTTTGGTTTTGATGAAATCGACCAAGAAAAGAAGGAGAGGAGAAAACACCAAGATGTGTGTGTACAAGTTATATGAAAAACTTACATCTTGGGTTTGCTTATATACTACACAATACTTGGAGCACAAGGCACAATGGAGGTGGGTAAACACCCTTGGGCCGATCGGTTTTGGAACCCCTAGGGAATTCCGGAACCTTCTCTTGTTTCCATGTTTTGTCTAGTATTTACTTTCCTAATTTTCGTTTAATAAATAATTAGTCATTAATCAATAATACTAATTATTATTAATTATTTTGTGTTTAATAATTAATTATAACCTTTATAAATAATTATTACTTTTTCTCTTCATACGTATTGTGTGCAATCCCGTGATCTCGAGTTCGATCCTAACACACGACTACTAAAATAATGTCCATATTCTAACAATAAGGATACTGGTAAAGTATTCATGCCAAATAAGGATACTGGTAAATGGGAGAAAATAGATGATATAGGAAGGCACATGATTTATATTGATGATAAAACATCTCTATATATGCATGGAAGCCAAAACACCAAACATGGAGAACAAGATATATTTTCCAAGATTGCGTTCCGGGAAGATAGTATTTTATTCTCTCGAAACATGCAAGTTTCACACATTCAATGATAAAATTATCCATGAAACGCATAATGCGTGGATTGAACCAAGTTGGTCCTAGCTAAACTATATAACGGTTTTCATTTTTATTTTCTATTTTTTACTCTGTAACACTATGTTTAGTTAAACCTTTGACAATTCTCTAATTTTTGGATGTGGCTAGTCTGTTTTTTTTAACATAATAAGTTGAATAAGTTTCCTTCCTTGTGTGTGGATTAAACCAAGTTTTGCTCAGCTCATTAGTATGTTGTGCAACACTCAGGACTAATCTAAACCTGTTCGTTCTAAAAGGTAATACAGTTTGATAAATATTGGTACCAAATGAAAGTAAACCACCAATGAGACATCAGATGCTAAATCTGTTGACAAGAATTGATAATCATGGCGTACTTACAGTTTTTGTTGTCATTATTTTATGGGAGTATGTAAAACACCCGGGTCGGTTGGTCATCCATTCATCCGACCGTAGGTGTGGATAACGAGGTACATACCGGAGGTGTGGATAACGAGGTATATACACTACATGTCCATCATATATAAAAAGGTTCCGAGTTATTGACCTCATACACCAATGTATGCTAAGATTCTGAACAATGAGGCTGAAGATCAGGTATGTTTGACTATTAGATAGTCAAACGTTACAAAACTACAGTAAATAGTTTACATTTGACTAATGATCAGTAACCTAAACATAACTCTTCAAGTATGTCATGGTATATTCGTTGTATCGAATTGTTTTGCCCAAAACACCGAAGGTAAATTGGAAATGATAACATATACCCGATAATGCAGATGTTGTCAAATTCTTAGGTCGTTGGTACAAACCGAGCAGTTTGGGACAGCCTCTTTGCAAATCCCACATTTTTTTTTTTTTATTGTAGAGTGTTTTCTTTCCTGCAAAACCGTAGATTACTGATCCTTTTATAAGATTATTACCAACAAAGGAAGGAAATTTTATCATTACTAATGTCATGAGTTCTGATTTTAAGCCATTACTGTAGTGATCTTGGTGCACCCGAACTCAGCTTTTGATTATAGTTGGTGCCAGCAAGCAAATAGAATGATATAAAGTTTGTTTCTAGCTACAAATCTTAATATAAATGAGGTTTTTCAAGAACCCAACTATTGAGCCCCACCCTGAGTGTCAAAGAATGTACGCAGAATGAATTACTGCAAGTCCAAGACCAAGTGATTTTTCCTAAACACACAACTCTCCCATTTTAAAATTACAATGGACGACTTCATATGGGCTTTTGGGATTCAGAGATCAAGGGCATTCTCGCAACTTCGTGGTCAAAATCTAATCTTAATTCCCTTGGCAGACTTGGTAACCTCTTGAACTATTAGTATTCACAAACTCGTTTCTTAGCTTGGAAGGTCCAAACAAACACGCATAGAGTACTCCTCATAGCGATTTCTTTCCTTGTACATAGACTTGACGTCTGATCAATTATAGCCTTAGTATTACAACAGAAAGATTATGGTATGAAATCAAAGGGACTGGTGGGATAAAATATTCCCTCTGAGAAGTCCTATACCAGTTAAGGCTGGTCAGCAGGTAGGTCATAAGTTAATCCCTCCTACTTCTGAAGTCAACCTTATACAACAGATTCTTCAATATATTTAACATGAAATATGTGGTGTTTTGTAGCATTCGTTTTTTATCTGCAGTGGTTAGCAAACTTTCCTAACATAAATGTAATTAAGTTCTAGTAATATAGATTCAAATCTGAAAGTTTCTCTTTGACTTGTTAAATCAACCTGATACTAACATTTAAGATTCAAGTTTATGCTGATTCTATTGAACTTGTAATACAAAACACATCCTATTTGTAAAACTTTTTGAATTTCAACTTTTCGTTATAAATTTATTTTCTTAAAAATGTAAGATATTGGTAAAGATTCAATGCTAAATTTTATTGTTTGACCTAAAAACGTCAAACTTTTTTTTCCTTAAGGTCCTCATGTAAGATTAAACTTTGGTAGTTCTTGATCCAATATGATTTGAACTAAAGGAATGCTGAGTTGACATAGACTCTGGCAGACAGAAATACGTACACCTTAAGCCCTTTTTTTACGACATGTTAGATATTGCTGAAACTAATGGCGCAAAGGCAGTTCGATATTCTTGCATCAGTTTAGGACGACCACCTCCACCTAAAATGCAACATATTTATTATTTTAAATAGATATACAATAGTAATTAAACATTGCCAATGCTTAAGGCTTGTGTTCTACAAACAAAATATTACTCAAGAGACTAACTTTTCTTAGGTGAGAATTCCTAGATAGCTTATTTCCAATAAAAATCGGACATGTGTACGTTTTGACAAAAATCATAAAAGAACTAATGGTATTTAGATAAGAATATGTGGGGTATGTTTTATACTGATGTACTATGATACACAAGATTTGGGTAGGTCTAAGACTCTGATAAAAGCACTTACCGACTTCAATGCCATAACCAAGAGGCCCTTTCCCAAATGTAGGATGAGATAAAAAAGTAGCCACGAGATGCCTTCCCTAATATAGTTACAAAGGGTTTGGCCTTCTAGCAACAACAGGGAGACAATAAGCGCAACACAGAACACGAGTTTTGACATATAGTGTAGTATCATTAAGTTAATAAGGTGGAATGATAAAAAGTTTGTTTCAAGATATAAATGAGCTTTTTCAAAACCCAACTATTAAGCACCACTGAGTGTCAAAGAGGGTATGAAGAATGAATTACTGCAACTCCCATTTTAAAATTACACTGGACAGCTTAATATGGGCTTTTGAGATACTGAGATCAAGGGCATTCTTGCAACTTCGTGGTCAAAATCTCATCTTAATTCCCTTGGCAGACTTGGTAACCTCTTAAAAGTATTAGTATTCACAAACTCGTATCTTAGCTTGGAAGGTCCAAACAAATACGCATAGGCGATTTCTTTCCTAACATATAGACATTGACGTATTAGAGCAGAAAGATTACGCGTATGAAATCAAGTCCTAAACCAGTTAAAGCTGGTCAGCAGGTAGGTCATAAGTTCAAAGCTGAAATTTGGTTTGTTTGACCCTAAGTCAAACTTTCTAAAATAAAATAAGCACAACACACACAGAAGGCATACAGGATCATTGACACATGCATATATAACAAAAGAAATTAAGCTAAAAACAGAATTAAAAATATATAGAAATGCTCGATTGATTAATGAGTTTGATGATTACATAATTTCCTACGACTATTAACAACTACTCGAGCATCAAAAACTATCACTTGCGGCTTCACTTGATCATATCACATTATCACCAATGAACCCAAAAACATCCTAAATGATTGAATCGGCATCAAAATCCTTTGTACACCTCCAAAATAATCATCATCAGAACCCCCAACCTATACATCCCCATGAAACTAATCTCTACCATCCAAAACCCCCAAAACCGAATAAGTCCTCCTCCGACCAACCTCACCGGCCAAATCAAACATATCGATTATTTTAGCAAAACCTACTAGACTAGACTATTGTTAAACTAAGTGGGGTGTGTGTGTGTGTAAACTTGGGATATGGCATTTATTTAATTAGTAGATATGGCCATCACCAATATAACAAACACACATATATTAACCACTTAGACAGCACCAGCCGCTAGAGGCGGTAGTGGTGGAGTTTTTTAGAAATGGGAGGTGGCCGGGAGAGGGTTTGGTTTGATGAGGTTCTTTTGCATATCACCAACTCGAGTGTCACTTTGGGACGACGGTCCATCCCTAACATGAGAGACGGGTCACGCTTTTCTGAGCATGTCAATTGATGATATCAAGAGGACCACGCTCTTCATAGAACTCACATGTGATCCATGTATCATCAATCTCCATGAAGTGACATGCACAGAAAAGCGTGACCGATCTCTCATGTTAGGGATGGAGTGTCGTCCCAAAGTGTACACCCGAGTTGGTGATATGCAAAAGAACCTCATCAAACCAAACCCACTCCCACCTCCCGTTACTATATGTCTATATGTGTGTTTGTTTTGGCTTTGGGATTTTTTTTTTTTTTTTTTTTTTTTTTTTTTTTTTTGGGAGGCATTTTCTCTCTTGTGAATGTGACTAGAGTGAAATAATGGAGTGGGGGAAGGAGTGTATTTGATTGATGATGATATAGATGGGGGTAGAAGGGAAGGGTATGCATGGGGCAACATCTATATATACCCACGTTAATATTTTACTTAATTTGAAAAATGTCAGTCTATAATTTGAACTTACGTTGCTATATATGTTATGTGAATATATTCCTTCTATGTATCTGTGAAGGGATATTCTTACGAATATTCTTTTTATATTAGAAAAATAATAATAAATAAAATAAAATAAATAAAAATAAAAAATCAATATAATTGAGTTTAAAAATTTTGATGTTAAAAAGATATATATAAAAAGTAATTTTTTCTTTGTTTTGACTAAATGACTCCCAACCGGGCCTTATATAAAAAGCTCACTCACGAGCTCTCAAATTTCATACATATAAATAACAATGGCTTTCCTTATTACTATTTAAGGACTTCATTTTTACGCCAAAATATTTGCATTATTATTGAAATCTCATTTAAGCTGGTTCACAAAAAGGATACTAATAAACACCAATACATATTTAATATTTGAAAAAAAAAAAAAAAAAAAAAAAAAAAAAAAGGTAATTAGTATTTACTCTGTAAGTTGTGTAAGAAGAAACATGTAGTTTATGGGTAGAATTGTCAACTTTTGAAAAACTTAAAAGTAAGACGTACATTGTCAGTAAATTTGGCCTTATGCTACGCCGAACCTTTAGCTTTCAAAATAGGAGTTTGCATGTTAAAGATTTAATAGAAAATGATTCAAACTCAAGGAGAAAAAAATTGAATCGTTAGTCAATCCCCTTTGGATAAAAAGGCTGAAAGCCCCGACCTGTCATTCGTTAGTAGAATTCACATGTGACGCTCATCTCAGTAGTAGCAGAAGCAGGTACGTATTTGTTGGAAATTCTGGATCGAAGAAAAAGGAAGTAGACAATCGGGTGGTCATACTAGCCAACGTCTACATATAGTAGGCGAAGTCCAACTACCCATTTGTCACGGACCATGTTGTATTACCTATTGAAACTCCCTTGTGGAAAGTATTTATCGAAATTATGATTTACTACTTAGACATCGCCTACATATAGTAGGCGAAGTCCAACTACCCATTTGTCATTGCCTATTAGCATTATCGGGTGTCGATAAAGAAGATCTTAACCGTGTGATTAGCCATCCGCAAGCCTTGGCTCAATGTGAGCTCACGATTACCGAATTAGGTCCAAATGTCATGCGTGAATCTTTTTACAATACCGCGGGAGCAGCTGAATTTGTTGCAAAAAATAATTTATACAACACTGTTGCTATCGCGTCATATGAAGCGGCTAAATTGTACGGTCTTAATGTTTTAGTGGAGAATATTCATGATGATTCGAATAATGTTACTCTACTTGTGATGCTTTCCCGTGAACCTATTATTCCTTGCATGGATCGGCCATTTAGAACAAGCATTGTGTTTGCTCATAATAACAGGGGCCGTCCTATACAAGGTGTTGTCGGTTTTCACTTTTAGGAATATCAACTTGACAAAAATCGAGAGTAGACCTCATCGAGGCCGACCACTCACAATTATATTGTTTACGACTCAAACATTAAAACTACAAAACACTTCAAGTACGTGTTCTATGTGGATTTCGAAGCATCACTAGCGAACGTTAGAGCACAAAACGCACTAGCTGATGTTCAGGAATTCACATCGTTTTTGCGCGTGTTGGGGAGTTATCCCATAGACATGACCCCGTGAATGTATGTCTAACTCATGTTAAAACAAGAATGTAGTATGATTTTAAGGTATGGATTTGAATTCACTTTTTGTAATTTCATAATAAAGATATTTTTCTAATATCACTTTCAAGTTGTGTGTAGGGCCGTAAACGAACTGAACGTTCAGTGAAAATTTCATGAACCGTTCAGTAAAAAGTTTGTTTAGGTTCGTTTATTTATTAAATGAACGAACATGAACAATATTTTACGTTCGTTTAGTTAAATAAACGAACATGAACAAAAGTTGTGTCCGTTCATTTATGTTCATGAACGTTCGATTATGCGTTCGTTTTCGTTCATTTGTTTATATGTGTTCGTATATCATATCTATTAGCGTATAATTTTGAAATTGGTTTATTTAAACAAAACAACACTTATAAAATAACATATTGTGCATAATTTAATAAAGTTTATGTTTGTCTATGTTCATTTATAATCGATCATTTATGTTCGTATACTGTCTTAATGAACGAACATAAATGAACATGAACACCTCATTTTCTTAATAAACGAATATGAACAAGAAATTTCGTCCGTTTAAGCGTTCGTGCCCGTTTATTTGTTCGGCTAAAATTAAATTAACGAACATGAACAATGCTCCGTTTGTGTTCGTCCGGTTCGTTTACAACCCTAGTTGTGTGTATTAAATTTTAGTTTTTGTTATCAGAAAATGATTGAGAAACCTAAAATATGAGACTAATTGTGTGTCTAATAGATGTGGCAATAAATTATTGGTTTATGAAGAAGTGGGTTCCCCTACTGTCCCCAATAGGATCTTGACACATATGTTTAAGCATATTATTAGGCATATAAGTTAGATATCCCAATCAATGCTCCTATTTTTAATCCTTGTTATTATATATTTAAACTTTTAAATTTTGACTTTTGTTTGTATTTTGTGACTATTTTACTCTTACATTTGTTAACTACTATGTTAACATTGAAGGGTAAAATGGTCATTGTACATGAACAAAATACACACAAATGTCGAAATTCAAAAGTTTGGTTATATAAAAGAAAAAAAAGTTGGCGTCCTTGTCAATCTATGTTATCTGATTCCGCGTTTGCAACGATTGGGTGAAGCCATGATCGATCTTATATTTTTGTGTCATTTTAGGTATTATTCGACATTCAACCATTGTATGTTGCACTTAATTCATAAGCTACAACGCCTACAAGTAGTGTTAGGAGTAGAAATGTAGATGAGCCTTATTGCCTAACGCGAACCGGAAGCAGACTTTTTGGCAGCTCTCTCACTGCCTAATACAATTGTGACCAACTGATGTGATGATAATTTGGACATAAAACTTATATATGGTTTGGTTTTTAATCATATAACTCGATATATATATAGTTTGGTCATAAAAGTATGAGCTTGTATAGCTTACACCGAAAAGTTTATTCCCTTGGTTAAGTACCGATGCTCGCATGTACTTCATTGACGAGCATTGATAAAAACTTACACTGTGTCTCAGATACACAAGATTAAAACCATGGTTCGTTTCCTCTCTTTTTTTCCTCGGAATTTTTTAATTTATCATATCTGAAATTCCAGGGGCTCGTTGAAATGGGCTTTTAAAATAGTTTGGGTTAACTTAAATACATACATTTGATATGGGCTTTAAAATATGTGTTAAATAACTCGATCCTTGAAACATGTTAAGAATGAAGTTCTGAAGTTGTAACACAAAGAGGTGGTTTGCCCGAGTGGTTAAGGGGGAAGACTTAAGATCTTCTGCACATAAGTGCGCGTGGGTTCGAACCCCACAGCCACCATCTAATTTTTTTTTTTACTTTTTCTTTGTTTTACATGTTTCATTCCTTTTTTTTAAACATGTTCCTTTATTAATCACATATTAGATAGAACCGAAATAAACAGTCAATTGTTTTTTGTTAATATGTTTTTGTGTATTATACATTTAAGAAAGGCAGGCGATGACATGAAGACGTTTTGAGATCGATGTGTAAATCGATCTTTAAGGACGTAAAGCAATGTTTAAATGACACGAAGCATGTGAAAGGCAAGTAAAAGTAGTGATTATGATGCATTTGCAATATGAAATGATGAGTAAAATCAAAGAAATATTGTATGACAAACAACGTCTATAAATGAAAAGACTAAAGAGACATGACTTAGCTTACGAGATCAAAAGTGCCATCACCTATTATGCCATCTTTTATAGTATAAAACCTCACATGAGTAAATAAGATGACATCATAAGTGACGAGTTGTTTGATTTTGAAATTTTGAGTCATCACCGCCTCTTAGTCTCCTCACATGTAACGTGTAGAGGCTGAGACATGAGGAGCAGGGTGGGTACAAAGAATACTCATTCCTCTTTTTTGTTGAGTGGCTTCGCTCCTATAAGCTACTTCTCACTTCCGAGCTCTAACTCCTTACTTTCTTTCGCACAGTAGAACTTCAATCGAAAGGGGAATCTCCCCTTGGTCCGCTTTCTCTATATGAGATTCATTATGTTCGTACACATCTGATCCTTCTTTCTCAACCTTCTACTTCTTCCAATCCTCTTTAAACAGGAAGTGCGATCTAAAGGCCTATACAATGCTTCAAGTCAAGGCTTATGCCCACTCGTTGCCCAGAGCCTTGACTTTCCATGTTTTAGTCAAATGCGCGCTAGTGCGCTACAACTAACACTTTTTTCTCTACTCTCACAGCGAAAAATTTAAAAACGTCGGGCTCTTTTTGTAATTGTCTCTCTAACGAACCAATTTGTAATGTAATTTCTAAAAATTATCAAAGTTTGTCTCCCCGACCATAACTTTTTGGCTCCGCCCCTATACACACGTACTAAGCAGTAATACATTTCCTAAGCCCGTCTATATAATTGGCTTGAGCCACTAAAGAAGGTAACATATATTATACAACACTTATTGATTTATGTTACATGGTTCCTCGCCTTTCGTTGCGTCATTTGAAACAATAAACGCTCAAGACTATGGTTCTTGAGGCATTTTGTTTATCTGTGTATCCCAGTTGGCCGGAAGAGGAGGGTCGTACGTAAATAACAAAACTTGAATTCCGATTTGAAGCTGTAACAAGCTAAACTACTCTTGTATTAAGTAGTTTGACCAAATTTATCATAGTTAAGATTTGTCTATCATTCATGATTAATATACTCAAAGTTAAATATGTGCCAACGTATTAGACTATACCAAGTAGATTAGAAAAGGTCGGATACAATTTGCCAATCACTTTTCAAGTCCTAAAGCAACGATCAAATTACACGCGAAGGAAAGTGATGGTACTGGTTGTAATGACTCAACTTGAATAAATGAAATGCAACAAACGTTGTTCACGTCTGAAAAGACTAAGAGCGACGATAGCTCAAGGGTGTAAGGTCGAAATTGTCACTTGTTAGACCATCCGTAATGGATGGTCATGATGCTCAGTCACCCCACCAACAGAAGCTTTCTCCCCCACTACGCCCCCTCCCTCACCCAACACGTCTCCAACGCCAAAAAGGGATGACTCAGTCGACTGCACGACCGACTCGTGTGAGTTGTTGTGTGTAAGAGTTTTTATTATATGGTTTTTGTGAGGTATGTTTTGGTGGTAACCTAGACCGTCTTATTACACTAAGTTGGTCATAAAAAAATTTGTACGAGAAAAAAATTTAAGTTGCGTTGATGTGATAACCGTGATCGTGCTCATCATTATATTCAATCTTATATCATCTTATTTAGTACTTATTAAATCTTCACATGTGTAACTATATATTAATTGTATGTACATTTATACAATAATATATCGCCACCTAAATGCCTCATTGGTTTTGGCACCACGATTTCATCGCAAGAGGCTTCGGGTTCAAATATCGTTTAGTACATATATTAGGGGTGACCAACGAAATTATCGAATCGGTCACATATATTTGGGTTGGCCAGCGAAATGGTCGGATTCGGTCACCGAATCACCTTGATTAGGTCATGTACATATTAATAAAAATTTTGCCTCTCCTAAACAACATAAACATGAAAGACTTGTCATAATATATCGATAACCACACAAAATTTGTAACCCGTTTAACATGATTGGCATAAGTCATATAACACGATAATTCTATTATTGGTATCCGGAAAGTATATGGATACCTATACCTGAGATATATATATATATATATATATATATATAATCATTTTGATAACGTTGCAAATCATAAAACTATATACATAATTGGCTTGAGCTATAAAAAAAAGTAAATATAGGAGAAAGATTCTCTAAAGTTGTAAAAACAAACTTTAGAGAATCCCTCCGTAAATATATATTGTACGACGCTTATTATTGCAACATGGTCCCTCGCTTCACTTTTAATCATATAAACCGGATATGCTTTAAGAATATGGTTTGCGAAACATCTGACTGATGCATACCATTCCAGTCAAGAGGGAGGACGTGGAGTGTTTGCACGCTATCAGTGGCGGAGCTAGAAAAAAGAATTTATAGGAATGTTGAAACAGATTTTTTTTCGGAAAAACATTAGATGAGAAGGTCGAGATGAAAATAAAATAAAATAAAATAAAATAAAAATAACACATTAAATCGCGAAAAAATACACTAACAGGCTTAGACCTAGAAGGCTAGAGACCTTCCCGATTCTCACTAAGCTCCGCTCTTGCACACCATACTTGTAAATACTTATATTAAGTTGTTTGACGAAATTTATCATGATTATGGTTGTGTTTGGGACAAGACTTCTCGAGGCATATAGAAGCTTGAGCTTTTAAAATAAGTCGGCTTATAAAATAACTCTCGTTTGTCACACAGGCTTATGGCTTATAAAATAAGTCATAAGCCCAAGCCCATAAAAAGGGGCTTATATAGGCTTATTGTTTGTTAAATAACTTAAATACCCTTAAAAATATAATAAATTATCACGTAAAAGCTGGAAATATATGTGAATTTAATTTGATAGTATATTTTTATGTGATTTAACATTAATAAGCTTCAGCTCCAATTAATTCACCAAATAATTTTATAAAAATATAAGCTTCAGCTATCGGTTTATAATATAAGTCTCAGCCCCAGCTCCCGCCTATTGCGCCAAACATGTTTGTTTAGTTCATGACCAAAAGTTAAATATCTCAATGTGATAAAATCAATCATAAGTGTAACAAAATTTACATGTATAGTTGCAAGTTGTGTAAAAAAACAAAATATTCACATGTTTAAGCAAAAAAAACTATTTACATCATCTTATTCAAAGGCTTATCCAAGACCGTTGAGTTACAATCATTCGTTCAATTAAAACTACACTATGGTGACGTAAATGGTTAAGAAAGTAGTACTACGTAATCAATCAATCAACAAGTAGGAGTAAAACATAGAATATCCACACACCAACGACTAGAACAATTTTCTTCCATTTTGCAATAAACAAATAATTTTAAAAAAAGAAAAAACGAACTCGCGCTTTCAAAGCTGAAACAAATAGGCGGGTAAAGTAATACAACGCCTTAAATCATTCCCGCCAAATCCTAACGTGTTTATAAACCGTACCGATTTGTTTTTTGTAAGTGACAAAAATAAAAAACAAATAAAATATAAGTCCTTTTATTGTAGCACGGTTTTTTTTCCAATTGAGTTGACTCGGTGTGGCTGAGTCGTGTTTTGTTTAATTTTGCTTACATATGCGCATAACGTTTATATATGAGCACATTTTCTTGTGATAAATTTTATTTATTTCATTTTCGTGTGGATATAGTTATAAATTTTTTTTTTCTTTTTTCTTTCGCTATAGCTATTTATAAATTATTTTCTTCTTGTTAATTTACCAATACAAATTCGTGTTGGTAGTCGATACTAGTAGCTAGTCTAAAGCAATATAAAAGATGTGTTTGGCGCGGAGCATTTAAGAATTTTGAAAAATAGTGAGCATTGAGCGTTATGCGTTATGATCTTTAATGTTTATTTGACATGCAGTAAGTAATTTTATCTATTTTTTCATAATGTTTATTTTTCAACGCTATATGAAATAACATTTAGGAGCGTTGATTATTTATCAGTTGTTTTACACATTATGATTACACATATAGCCACGTTACCAAACGTTATTATGTGTCACCCCCAATATGTAACACCCCCAAAATCGGGTCCTGCTTTCTTCAAGTTACCCGTTTGATAATCATAATGTGAAAAAGTTGTTTCACCACCGTCACCCCGACTTTCTTCTCTACAATCAAATTCACTAATTTAGTGTACAACTAACATAACCACCAACTTCTATATTTTTTCATTTTTAATTTTGAAAAACTAATATCTAAATTTCATTAATAATTGAAAAACATTTTATTAATAATTCAAATGAAATTAGATACATTACGATAAAAGTTTAAAACTTAAACTAATAGTCTGATTATATCTATCCTTGATTTGTTTCTTCATCTCCAACACCATTTATCGTTGTCTTTCAGTCAAATGGTCATCGGAATATGATAGAACAAGATGTCTTTTTTTTTTTTTTTTTTTTTCTTTTTTTTTTTTTTTTTTTTTTTTTGCGTTGTTTTAAAAACTGAACGATGATATTTGAAGTTGTAGCTCAATTTTATCTTGCCATTGTTAAAACATATTTTATTCCATTTTCATTTGCCGATGCTTCACTTTTTCTTTCATTTTCACTTGTCGCTAAAATAAGACTCTTGGGCTTTTTTTTATTATTATTATTTTAAAGAGACTCGAGTGGATGTTTTTTCAACTTTCTAAACCTTTTTATTTTATTTATTTTTTTTTTCGAAAAAAGACCCGAGTGGATGTTTTTTCATCTTTCGACTAGCAAATCAACAAATGGTGAGGGAGCAGCAGTTCAAGATTCTAAATGAACGGACGAGGATGACGCTTTCTTCTTAGCTTTGTCCCTGCCCATTTGATCGAACTTTCCTAAACTCTTCTTCCTCTAAATCATCCGCTTCGTCATTGAGATTAAAATCACTATGTGTGGAGCCCGATGTGGTATTATGTGAAGACGTGAAGTGGTTTCCAGTGTCTTTGAATTTTTGTTTGCAGCGTATCTGGTTTGTAAAATTTTGGTATTTCTATCTCTTGCTAATTTCTTTGTTCTCTAAAAGTATCCATGGCTCAAAAAGTTTAAAGTACCGCTAAATCGAACACCCCTTTAACATTTGTGCCACTCTGGTTCCTCCGTCTTACATTATCGTGAACCGCTCAAAATTGACCAACTTTAGGATGAATTTGCGATTCATTTGCAGTTAGGGCATCATAACCTTTTTTCAATTATCCAATTTCCCTTTTAAACTAATTTAGTAAAACCGTCCAAAACCCATGACTTTTTTGAGCATTCCATTTTACACTATTTTCGGACGTATTTGATCGAAGCTTTACACAACGCTAACTATTCCTTTTGGGTCCATGAAACTCTAGCATCTTCTTTTGTAGTCGCATTGGCCTTTTGACGTCTTTTATACACCTTCTTTGTGACACCACCGCCTTTTCCACGAGAAAGCTGTCTTGAACGAGTTCGAATGGACTACCCAAAGCTTGAGCCGAAGAATAATGTTGACTACCAAAAAAGGGATCTAAACATTTTACCTCTTCATCATTAAAAGGGTGAACAGGAGAATAATATTGAGAACTTTTAGATTGATACAATGGTGGTGATGATGAACCGTGCAACATTTGTGGACGATAAAAATTGGTTTGTTGTTGTTGGTACATTTGTTAGTTAAACGGAGGTCGGAACATAATTTTTAGGTAATTAGTTTGTTGTTGTTGGGGTTCGTGTACAAAACTTGCGGGTTAGAAATTAACATTTGGTGAGTGACTCAAACGAAAATTGAAATTTGGTGTTTGAACGTTTTGTTATCTTTGGTTTTTGGTGTTTTTGTTTTGAAACATTTTTTAAGTTAAAAAGATTAAAATATATAAATAAAGATTGTATATGAAAGTGCAAATAAAAACTGAAGAGTATTAAGGTATTTATAAAGAGATTTATAAAATGATTATTTTTTAAATAAGCTAAACGGTATATTTTTGGACTCTTTGGCCTAAGTTTTTGTGCACAAACAACCCTCAATCGACCGAGACCTCCATTTGTGGTGTTGAAGATGTGTGTTATGGAGGCACCGTAATAAGAGAAGACGCGTTTTAGATGTCCAGAACCTAGTCGTCAATTCTTTATTACGGCTGGTGTAAACTCAAACACTAATATTATCGGAACGTCTTTGCGATAAAAGCTTCTTTTTTTTAAAAAATTTTTAATTCTTTCTCTTTTTAATTTTTTTTTTTTTTTTTTTTTTTTTTTTTTTTTTTTTTTTTTGTGTTTAATACAAACTTCCCATGAAACTCACTAAAACCAATCACTAATGTATATAACGACTTTCGCTAATGGGAAACAAGCGATCTTGCCATTTTCTAATTTAATTTTACCACATTCACTTGCCCACTCAGCTATTTACAAATTACAATGCTTCTTGGGTTAACAAGTAACAAGTCTACAAGAGTACAAGTAACACTTGGCGATCTTTGAGCTATCTTAGTGATGCTTAGTCATAAGCCTAATGTAACATTTCTAGCTATTTAGTTACAATATTTAGCAAGAACGTGACGATATAAACTGAATTACCTCGTAAAATATTACGTGAGTGATAAAAATGACTTGGAAATATTTTCAATGAGAGACATATTATATTAGATATGATATGTAATAATGTTTTATCAATTTGTTAGTGTTACTTAAGCTTTTACATATTTGAAAGGTATAGTATTAAGAGATAAGTTCGTTTAGGGATTTAGGGACTAGGTTTTTGTTGCATACTGAGAGATAAATCTTCATCATCCATCTAATTTTATCTAATAGTTGGGATTAACCTAAGATTTAATATGAAAACTTAATTTCATTTTTTTTCCTCTCTTTTTTTTTTGTCTTTTTATCTTTCTTATTTATTCACATTTTTTTAGTCTTTTTTTTTTAAATCATTTTACTTAATTCACGTTTTTTTTAATAAATTCACGTTTATTTCATTTTATTACATTTTCGTCCGTTTTCATATGTTTATATCTGTTTCATATATTTTTGGCAATTTTAGACGTTTTCATCTGTTTTCAGACGTTTTCATTTGTAAGATTTCGTCCGTTTTCAGACGTTTTTGCCCGTTTTCATACGTTGTCGTATGTTTTCATACATTTTTGTCCGTTTTCAGACGTTTTCGTTTGTTTTTCTACATATCCGTCCGTTTTCTTACGTTTTTGTCCATTTTCATACGTTTTCATCCGTTTTTAAATGTTTTTAGACATTTTCAGACATTCATACGTTTCTGAATATCACAAATGATATTCTGTGATACTCAGAATATCGCAAGTGATACTCAGAATATCGCAAGTGATATTCTGAATATCTCACAAGTGATTTTTAACTAATGTTTTGTAACATGAAAATAAAAGTGATATTCAGAAAATCACAAGTGATATTTAGAATATCACAAGTGATTTTTACGTTTTTTTTAATTCACGTTTTTTTCACTTTCTTACGTTTTCGTCGATATTCATACGTTTTCGTTCATTTTCATACGTTTTCGTCTGTTTTCATACGTTTATGAATATCACAATTGATATTTTTAATATCAAAGTGATATTCTGAATATCACAAAAAATCACTTGTGATTTTAAGAATATCAATTGTGATATTCATAAACATATGAAAATAGACGAAGACATGAGAAAATGAACGAATACGTATGAAAGCGTAAAACACATCTAAAAACGGCCGAAAACATATAAAAACTGCCGAAGACGTATAAAACTGCTAAAAACCTATGAAACCGGACAAAAATGTCTGAAAACGGATAAAAATATATTAAAACGGACGAAAACGTATGAAAATGGACAAAAACGTATATAAACGTATGAAAAAAGACAAAACGGATGAAAACGTCTGAAAACAAACGAAAACGTAAAAAACGGACAAAAACGTCTGAAAACCTATAAAAACTGCCAAAAACGTATGAAAACGGACGAGAACGTCTGAATACGGACAAAAATGTATAAAAACAGACGAAAACGTATGAAAATGGGCAAAAACGTCTGAAACGAATGAAAGCGTATCAAAATAGACGAAAATGGACAAAAATATATGAAAACGTCTAAAAATGGACGGAAATATATGAAAACAGATATAAACATATGAAAAACGGACAAAAACGGATAACAATATGATGAGGCGAAAAATGAACCACTTTTAGGGGGTCATTTAAGTCCGGAATTGAATTTATTTGATCAAATATTGCCCTAAATCGTTCATTTTATGATTTTAGGTACTTTGGGAGTGAAATCTGGAAAAGGAAGCAATTCGGACGTTTTTGGAGCGTAAAAGTGAAGAAAACGCCAAAGACTTAATTTTCCAAGCTGAGAACAGTGTATAACGGCGTCAAGTGGAAATGCATGACGGCGTCAAGAGGAAATGCATGACGGCGTCAAGAGTAAAATCCATGACGGCCCAGTACAAACCTGAAGGCGTCACAAGAAGGGCGTCAAGAGTTAATTTGGTGACGGCCTGCACAAGGGGTATACATGACGGCATCAGACCCAGATCTAGGCAGTCCGAGGAACTATTTGGCGGCGAGATGACGGTGTCACACATTTGTTCTTGACGCCGTCACCTTCTAAAATCTATATATAGTTTTCTATTTTTCATTCATTAGAAAGGAACTTGTGTGGAGAAACCCTAGGGCCGAACTTTGTGAACCCTAGCTCGTATTTTACAGTAAATTCAAGGGTTTTCACCCCTTGAATCCTTTCATGTGATATTGAGATAAGTCTTCTCTTAATTTAATCAATATGTCTATGTGTTGGTTGTCTATATCTTGTGCTTGTCTTGATTTCACCATGTTAGGCTAGATCTATCTTGTGTTTGCTCATATCTAATGAAACCTAGATGTTAATTATGTGTTGATTACTTGTTTATGGTTGTATTGGATGAATGATTTCAATGTTAGGCTTAAGAAAACTGGCAGATCTCCATTGTGTAACATGCTTGAACGTCTTAGGAAACATGAACCGATGTGTACTATGTTTTATTGGTTGTATTTAATCCATGGGTAAATTCTAATGATCCCATGTTAGGAGCTTCTTAGCCGGCTCGACATAGGAGTGAAGTAGGCACTCATAGGATTGGGGAAGTAAGTACGCCACCCCATGAATGGTATTAAGGAATACAATCCGTCATCCACGCAACTATAACAAGTAATTAATGTGTAAAAGATATCTAGGGAGTAGTGAAATCTAAGTAAACACATTTCTCCCACATATTGCTCACAACTTTAGTTTAATATAGTTTATTTTCATTTCTAGTATTTTATTTTGATTGCATCTTAGTATTGGGTTAGTTGACTAGCAACTAATTCCGCCAAAATCCTTCAAACCCGAGATTTTAATTTGCTTTTCTAAAAAAATATAAAAATACAAAAAGAATCATCCCTCATCTCTAGACCTAGTCTTTAGGTTTTCTAATCCTAGCGACACTATTCCTAGCTGAACGATCAATCCCCGGTACTTGTCATTATACTATACTACAACGATCAGGTACACTGCCTGGTGGGGGTTGTAAGCTTCTCGAGATCCCTCAAGAGGTAAAACCTGGTGCAAACCCCACGCATCACAATGTAATAAAGTGAAATAAACGTGAATTTATTAAAAAAAAACGTGAATTAAGTAAAATGATTTAAAAAAACGTGAATTAAAAAAAATAAAAAATAAAGCCAAAGAAAAAATAGTTAAAAAAAGTGAATAAATAATAAAGACAAAAAGACAAAGAAGAAAAAATGAACTTAAGTTTTCATATTAAATCTTATGTTAATCCTCACTATTAAATCAAACTAGATGGATGATGGAGATTTGTCCCTCAGTATGAAACAAAAAACTAGTCCTAAATCTCTAAATGAATTTTTCTCTTAATACTATACCTTTCAAATATTAGGTTTTTTTAACATGTGCCCTTAGGCACATGATAAGAAGTGGGACCGTGTGTTATTTTTCCTCAGTAATCACACACAAAATAATTTTTTTATTTGAAAATAACAAAAATCTAAAAAAATAAAAAAAATAAAAAAAAAATGTCCCACCTTTTATCATGTGCCTAAAGACACAAGTTAGAAATTCCATATGTAAAAGCTTAGGTAACACTATCAATTGACAAAACATTATTACATATCATATCTAATATAATATGTCTCTCATTGAAAAGATTTTCAAGTCACTTTTATCACTCACGTAATATTTTTACGAGGTAATTCAGTTTATATCGTCACTTTCTTGCTAAATATTGTAAGAGGAATGCTATAGCCACAAAGAAAATTTCCACAAAACATCCACAAAGTGGTGTGTCAAAGAATGATTGGTTTAATCATAAAGAGGAGAAAGAAACTATCACAACATACACCAATGACCTTTTGACACATCACTTTGTGGATGTTTTGTGAAAATTTTCTTTGTGGCTATAGCATTCCTCATATTGTAACTAAATAGCTAGAAATGTTACGAATATTTATGAAAACGAACGAAAATGTATGAAAACGGTCGAAAACGATGAAAACATATGAAGACAAACAAAAATGGACGAATATGTATGAAAAGGAAAAAACGTAAAAAAAAAACACGAACTAAAAAAAACGCGAATATAAAAAAAACATGAATAAAAAAAAGTAAAAAATTTAATAAATAAGAAAGACAAAGAAAAAGGAAAAAAAACATGTACTTAGGTTTTCATATTAAATCTTATGTTAATCCCCACCATTAGATCAAACTTGATAGATGGTGAGGATTTGTCACTTGATTTGCAACAAAAACTTAATATCTAAAATAACTCACACAGTATAAATATATGAAACAGAATACAGTACTAACAGAAAGATTCAATTTATTTGATAACAAGTTATTTATAAAATTATAAGTGAAAATTGAAAGATTGAATGCATTACATGCTTATAGTAAAAAGATAAGTATGAAAACAACTAAACTAGATGACAATTTATTAAAAAAGGTTTTTTCATTGGAAAATGACATGCATGTCTAATTTTCATGACTAAAAGTGTGTAAAAATAAAATAAAGACATGTGGCAGACTCAAAAGTGAAGATTTAGAGAGAGAAAATGTTTTTTCATTTGGTAAAAATGATGGCATTGGTAATATATAACTTTACAACTAGCATGGTACCCGCGCGTTGAGGCAGCGGGTACTTTAAAATAAATTTTTTTGGTGAATCATGTATTTTAGATCATTATATTTTTTTTGACAATAAATTTACGGATATCAAGATTTCGTTTAGCTCGAGCCCTTTGGCTCGTGTCCGTTTGGGCTCGAGCCCGTTTGGCCCGTGCCCATTCGGGATCTAGCTCATTTAGTCCGTTGCCCGTTCGTGCTTGAATATTTGAATAATTTGCTTTATTATTTGTATTAGTGACATTTAATGCATGAATTGTGTTTAAGTTGGTTGTAGAATATGTAAAGGGTGTTTTAGTAAATGCATTAATTGTATTTATTGACCAGTTAATTAATTGTATTTAATGTAGATAATGATTTATTTATTGTAATTAATGTTAGTATTTCTATTTTAATTAGTTGTACTTTGAGTTTGAGAACTTGTAAATGCTAGAAAATGTGTTTTAGTTACTTGTACTTTTAGCTTTATAACTTGGATTACTTAATTTTAAGAGTTTCTATATTGAGTTGGCATTCCTCTACTTTAAAATAGTAAGGGTCCGCTTGGTTTAAATTAGGGAAAGGTAAAGGGAAAGGGAAAGGGTAAGGGAATGCAAAGAAATGAGGAGGTGGGTAATCAATACCTTACCCCCCGTTTTACTCTATAATGGATGATTACCCCGTAGTGGGTAATCAATACCTTTGCCTACCTCCAACCAAGCACCTCTTTAGTTATTTAGTAGGCCCGAAATTAATTTCAATCCCTTTGCCCACCCCTTGACCCCCCAACCAAGCGGCCCCTAAGATAGTAGTAAGATTATAGTAATAAATGCTAATATTTTAAATATAAAATAATAAAAGATCTTATGTAATACTAGTATTATTTTACCAATGCATTTATCATATATATTTATTTCATTTTTATTATGTTCATTAAAACAACCTCTAAATAAAATGTTACAGTATTAATAACTCACAAATGAATTGTTAATAAAACATTTACATAAAGTATAAAACCTTTGTATGTAAAAAAATTTAGCAGATAATATCTCATATTCATTTTTTCTCATATTATCTATTTTAACTGAATATTATCGATCTTAATTAAATCCGACCAATTATTAGGGACGCAACGATGACACAATTTGATCATGATGTTTTATGATAAATATACAAAATGAGGAACCCAATTTTTTTTTGGAACGTACGCATTTAAAAAAAATAAAGTTTTTTTTTTTTTTTTTTTTTTTTTTTTTTTTTTTTTTAACACTACGCTGCAAAATTCCATAAGAGTTCGGATACTACTTGGGACCCACCATTGTTCCGTCCTTGATAACAAGTTATTTATAAAATTATAAGTGAAAATTGAAAGGTTGAATGCATTGCATGCTTATAGTCAAAAGATAAGTATGAAAACAACTAAAGTAGACAAAAATTTATTACAAAAAGATTTTTTTTTTTTTTTTTTTTTTTTTTTTTTTTTTTTTTTCAATTAGTCAAAATGATGGCATTGGTAAATATATAAATTTACGATTATAGTAATAATGCTAATATTTTCAATATGAAATATAAAGAATCTTTTACCAATGCATTTATCACATCTATTTATTTCATTCTTATCATGTTCATTAAAACAACCTCTAAATAAAATGTTATTAATGACTCACAAATGAATTGTTAATACAACATTTACATAAAAGTATATAACCTTTATAGGTAAAAATTTAGTAGATAATATCTCATATTCAATTTTTTTCTCACATTAACTATTTTAACCGAATATTATCGATTTTAACTAAATCCAACCAATTGTTAAGGACGTAACAACGACACAATTTGATCATGTGGTTTTATGAAAAAATATAAAAAATGAGGAACACAGTTTTTTTTGGTACGTACGCATTTAAAAAATCAAGATTCTTGTTTACAAAAATTTAGCATTACGCCGCAAAATTTCGTGAGAGTTAGGATACTACTTGAGACCTACTATGGTTCCGTCCTTGATAACAAGTTATATTTATAAAATTATAAGTAAAAATAGAAAGGTTGAATGCGTTACATGCTTGTAGTAAAAAGATAAGTATGAAGACAACTAAACTAGATGAAAGTTTATTACAAAAAGGTTTTCTCATTTAGTAAAAATGATGGCATTGGTAAATATATAAAATTTACAATTATAGTTATAATGCTAATATTTAAAATAAAATATAAAAAGTCTTATGTAATATTATTTTACCAATGCATTTGTCGCATCTATTTATTTCATTCTTATCATGTTCATTAAAACAACCTCTAAATAAAATGTTATTAGTGACTCACAAATGAATTGTTGATACAAAATTTACATAAAAGTATAAAACCTTTATAGGTAAAAAACTTGGTAGATAATATCTCATATTCAATTTTTTTCTCACATTTTCTATTTTAACTGAATATTATCGATCTTAACTAAATCCGACCAATTGTTAAGGACGCAACGATGACACAATTTGATCACGTGGTTTTACGCAAAAATATACAATGAGGAACACAGTTTTTTTAAAACATACACATTTAAAAAAATCAAGATTTTTTTTACAAAATCTAAAACTACGCGGTAAAATTTTATAAGAGTCCGGAAACCTCCTGGAACCCACAATGTCAAAAAAAAAATAATAAAAAAAAAAAAAAATTACAACATTATTAATTGGTTCAAAAATTATAGTAATAACATAAAATTCTATTCACATAATATTAATAGCATAAAATTTTCTCAATAAGCAATAAATACTACTCCTCTAGCATTTATTAAAAAAGTAAAACTTTAAATATAGACAACTCGACCGAGTCCGCAACTCACCCGAGTCCTCTACTTCAAAATTTAAATCTATAAAATCCCATCTTTTTCAATTTTTATAAACATAAAAAAAAAAAGAAGCCTTTACCCAAAAAAAATAAAAACACATCTCATCTTCCTCTCACACACAACACAAAGCCTTTATTTATTTTTATACATATATCTAGGGCTCATCTTCACACACACCAAAACACACACTCAAAACACACACACATACACACATTGAATCTCGTTACGTCAAACTGTTCATCACAAGGTACGGTTTACATTCAATTTATACCAAAAAAAAAAAAAAAAAAAAAAAAAAAAATTTAAAAAAGCATCACTGTTTGATTTGATTATTTTTTTTTTGTAATTTTTAATTAATTTTTGTTAATTTTTGTTAATTTGATGGATTTGTGTGTTTTTTAGGTTAATTAGGTTGAGATCTGTGTTAATTGAGTAAATTAGGGTTTGATGGATTGATAAACTGTTTAGAAGTGTGATTTGGATCTGAATTAGTGTGATTTTGAGTGAGTTTTGATGGAGCCTGAGGCGGTTAAGCGTGGTAGAGGTAGGAAACGTAAGAGGAAGAACGAGAAAGGCGCGGCGGAGAAGAGCGCGAAAAACGGGGCAGGGCGTGGTGCAGGGAAGAGTACGGTGTTGGTAGGGAGGTATGTGAAGAAGGAGTTTGATGATAGTGGTGAGTTTTTAGGTAAGATTGTTTCGTATGACGCGGGATTGTATAGGGTTGATTATGAGGACGGGGATTGTGAGGATTTGGAGACGCGTGAGGTGAAAGGGTTTTTGGTTGAGGAGGCGGAGATGGATGCGGCGTTTCATAAGCGACGCAAGGCGTTGGATGGGTTTATTACGAGGAAGTATAATAAAATTAGGGCCGCTCAGGCTAAAGTTGAGGTTGAGGTTAAGGTTCCGGTTCAGGTTCAGGTTCAGGTTCAATCGGGTGGTGCTAATAAGAAGGTTGAAAATGTGGCGAGTGATGAGTTGGTTAAAGACGTTGATAGGGTTGAAATTGCAAAAAGCGTGAGTGTTGAATTAGCAAATGGTGATAAGGTTGAAAGTAGTGGTGCTCAAGCTGATGTGGATGATGAATTGTCGAGTGATGTAAGTGATGATGAGTCGGCGGTTGATGTGGTTGAGGATGAAGTTCCGTTGCCTCCGCCACCAGAGTTACCGCCTTCGTCAGGGAATATTGCGGTGCCTGAGGAGCATGTGTCGTATCTTCTTTCTGTGTATAGCTTCTTGCGGTCGTTTAGTGTTTGTTTGTTCTTGAGTCCTTTTGGGCTCGATGAGTTTGTTGGGGCGCTTAATAGTACTGTTCATAATACACTGTTGGATTCTGTTCATGTTGCTCTTGTACGTACTTTGAAGAGTCATGTAGAAAACCTTTCTTCGGAAGGATCGGAGGTCGCAGCAAAGTGCCTCAGGTAATTATTTTACGCATCTCTTTGTTTGCGTGTTTCGTAGTGTTTATTATGTAGTCAATGACATGAAAAACGTTGAATGCTTTAAATGTAGTGTTTATTCCTTGTGTTTATTTTGTATAGAAAGTTTAATCGGTACGGGAAAGGAAATGCTTTATTAGGTTAATTTGTTAATGTATAAAATGCACGTTTAGCGGTTTAGGATATACCTAGCGTGGTTAGAGATTTATAACAACTTTTACATCTGTAGCGTTTAACGTCAACCGTAGATAGTTTTAAAACATAAAAGACGAGAAAATTTTCTACCTTTATAAGTTAAGCTCTTATATAAAACGTGATTAATATTACACGTGTTATAATTCGTTAATGTATTAAATGCACGTTTAGGGTATACCTAGCGTGGTTAGAGATTTATAACAACTTTTACATCTGTAGCGTTTAACGTCAACCGTAGATAGTTTTAAAACAGAAAAGACGAGAAAATTTTCTACCTTATAAGTTAAGCTCTTATGTAAAACGTCATTAATATTACACGAGTTATAATTCGTTAATGTATTAAATGCACGTTTAGGGTATACCTAGCGTGGTTAGAAATTTATAACTGCATTTACATCTTTAGCGTTTAACGTTAACCGTAGATAGTTTTAAAACAGAAAAGAGGAGAAAATTTTCTACCTTATAAGTTAAGCTCTTATATAAAATGTCATTAATATCACACGTGTTATAATTCGTTAATGTATTAAATGCACGTTTTGGGTATACCTAGCGTGGTTAGAAATTTATAACTACATTTATATCTGTAGCGTTTAACGTTAACTACAGATAGTTTTAAAACAGACAAAACGAGAAAATTTTCTACCTTATAAGTTAAGCTCTTATATAAAACGCCATTAATATCACTCGTGTTACGATTTCCAAAAAAATGTTTCCAAATGAAACTCATTAATTATGTATATCGATGCTCTCTTGTGTTATTATTAGTACTGAATATATTCTATTCTTTCTCAGAAGCATGGATTGGAGTTTGCTTGATTCATTAACTTGGCCGATGTTCATAGTACAATATTTAACGACTATGAGATATGCAGAAGGCCCGGAATGGAAAGAATTCTATGTTACTGTTCTTGAAAAAGACTACTGTACTCTATCTGCAGGAAGGAAGTTAACCGTTTTGCAGATATTGTGTGACGATGCATCAAATTCTGCTGAACTAAGGGCAGAAATAGACAATCGTGAAGAATCTGAGTTTGGCCTGGATCCCGATAGAGTTGTAACGCCTGTGGAAATTATCCCCAAGACAAATGAAAGTGTCCGCAGAAAAGGCCGTCCTCGTAAGAATCCTGACCAAGAAGATGTTTCCGAAAGCCATAAAAAGGCAATATCATCTGCACCTAATGCTGTTGTTTCCAAACCTACTAATGGTGCTGATGTTGATGAGGATGGTAATGGTGACGAATGCCGCCTATGTGGCATGGATGGGACTTTGATTTGTTGTGATGGATGCCCATCATCCTATCATTCCAGATGTATAGGAGTAATGAAAATGTTTATTCCTCAAGGGGATTGGTATTGTCCTGAGTGTACAATCAACAGAAGCGGGCCAAAGGTTACCAACACAACGTCTCTAAGAGGAGCTGAGTATTTTGGCATTGATCCTTATGAGCAAGTGTTTTTGGGCTCTTGCGATCATCTACTAGTGTATGTTTTCCGATTCTCAGAATTTACTGACTTGCCATGATTTTTACGCTTATTTGGTGTCTGCTAAACTTATATTTACTAATTTTCATTTTATGTGATTGTGACTTTAAGTATTACTTGGTTGGGTTGGAATCATAGTGTATCGCTGTTTACTAATATCGTAAATTCCTCCAAATATAAAAATGAATATGAGGTTAATTATGCATGTATGTTTCTCATTCTTTGGAGTTGCTTCTAAGGTGCTTTGTATATAATAAATGCAGGGTGAAAACTTCGAGAAGTTCGGAATTACATGTTCGATACTATTCTCCAGTTGATGTTCTGAACGTCGTGAATGCACTTACATGTTCGGCTGAGCACAGGACGTTATACATGGAAATATGCAAGGGTATCTTGCAATATTGGGAAATTCCTGAACATGTTTTTTCTCTTGATAAAGTTGAAATAGACGAGAAGTTTCCAAACAAGGATGGCGAGCAATTAACTCTTACTTTGATGGAAAAGGGAAGTGATAATGTAGCGGAAGCAATCAATACTGGAAATGTTGATGGTGTTGGTGAACTCAGCTTAAAGGATGCAATTGTTACATTGCCTGAAGAAAAGTGTAAAGAGTTAGTTGAAGTTAAAGACTCTCATCAGCCTTATCAACAGGTGGTTGAAGATAACACCCATCTTGGCAACTCCACCAATTTGGCATGTGTTAATGTTGAACCTTTGGCACGTGTTAATGTTGAACCTTTGGCACGTGTTAATGTTGAACCTTTGGCATGTGTTAAAGTTGAACCTTCAAGTTTGAGTGGCAATTTAAGTGTGAAGGAATCTGCTGTATGCATTTCTGAGAATGGAAACTGCAATAATGAAAGCAACATGGCTTATTATACCAAACAAGCTACTTTGCTATTTGGTGGACGGGCTGCTGGTGGGTGGTTGTACAACGGCTCATCTTTTAAAGCACAAGCATACGTAAATGCATACTCCCATGGGGATTTTGCTGCTTCAGCTGCTGCTAGTTTAGCTATTCTGTCATCAGAAGAAAAGCCATCTATCCAAGCGGAATCTTCAATCAACCATAGGAAGTTTATGTCTGCTAATTACACACTTCAAGCAAAAGCATTTGCGCTTGCTGCTAAACGTTTCTATTGGCCGAATTACGAACGGAAACTTTTTGAAGTTCCGAGGGAAAGATGTGGTTGGTGTGTTGCTTGCCAAGCCAATATTAATAGCAGACGAGGGTGCTATCTAAATTCAGCTTTCTCAAACGCCATTAAAAGTGCTGCAAAGATACTCAGCACTATGCAGCCGTCAAAAAATGTGGAGGGCAGTCTTGCTTCTATTGCAACTTACGTTCTGTTCATGGAAGAGAGTTTGCGTGGTCTCACTGTTGGGCCTTTTGTAACTGGAAATTATAGAAATCAATGGCGCAAACTAGTTGAGGAAGCTACAACTTTGAAGGAAATAAAGGCTTTCTTGCTTGAAGTAAGTTTTTTCTTTTATCTCCGTTTTGAGTTTGACTGCAGAATTTGGTTGAGAAGTATAGAATATTAGTTTATGAGATCATTTCAGAGTTCAGACAAGTCATTCACTTTATCCATTTTCCTAGAAGATAACCTGGTTATCAGATGAATTTATGTGCCTTCTATTGCTCACAACATTTTTCCTAGCAGAGGTGTTCCATATATGTTACATTATTTAACTAAAAACATTGCCATCGTGGGAATGGCTGGATGTCTGTTATTTCCAAAATTGGGATGCTGAGATTGTTGATGATTTTGATTTCATGCTATTCTAGACTCTTTCAAATAGGAACATATTATTTAAAACAAGAGCGAAGTCCGTGCAAATGTCTTTTAGCTTATTATCATTCTACATGTTTGTAACTTTCTCATTGATATGCTATTTTGTTTCTATGTAGTTTGAGAGGAGCATTCGTGAGATTGCTTTTTCAGCGGATTGGATTAGGCTTGTAGATGATATAGGTGTTGAAAATCAAGCCACCCAAAATGCTAAAACTGTGGCGGGGTCAACTCAAAAACGTGGACTTGGTAGACGTGGTCGGAAACCACCACCTACAGTAATATCTGAAATTACAGAAACAGATGGGAAAGATTCATCATCCGATATTGCATGGTGGCGAGGTGGTTTGCTTTCTAAGCACATATTCCAGAAAGGGGTTTTACCACAGAAGATGCTTAAGCATGCTGCTCGACAGGGTAAATTGAAACCACTTTAAACAATCTTTAGCTGCTTTCTTCAAGCAAACCATGTTATATGGTTTAACTGATCTTTTTTACTTATTTTTCATTTGTCAAATCAGGTGGTTGTGCAATAATAAATAGTGTGCAATATATTGATGGTCTTGAGGTTCCTAAAAGAAGCAGACAATTTATCTGGCGAGCTGCAGTAGACATGAGTAAGACTGCATCGCAACTTGCTCTTCAGGTAAGATTGCTTTTGTGATGTTATTAAACTTCTTTGTCTAGCTTGAAATATTTTGATGCATGTAAACATGTGGAAACATGGGCGGTTGGGTAAAATACAATACGGGTCAGGTAATAAAAGGGTACATTTTGTATGGTATTTTGACGCATGTAAAAGAGGTGGAAAATTGGGCAGGCGGGTGATAATTCAATACGAGCTTGGTAATAGAAGGGTACATTCTGTATGGCTTGGTTGACCTGAAGCACGATTTCAATTTGTTCAAGCTTACTATGTAAATGCAGTGTGTCAAATACAATTATATAGTTGTACTCTATCTTTTAAGTATGTACATATTTTTTCTATTAAAACCGTTTAGGAGCTTGTTTGCATCAATAATACATATTTTGGTGACTTTCCACGTGTTTTGTTTTTTAGCTGGTTAACCTGAATTGATCCATCTATAACTAAAGAATTTGCCACATTTAGTTGTTATTAACAACCACTTTTCTCGGTTACAACAGGTGAGGTACCTAGACCTTCATGTGAGATGGAATGAACTTGTTTGTCCTGAACAACCTCTTCAAGATGGGAAAGGTCCAGAAGCAGAAGCTTCTGCTTTTAGGAATGCTTGCATTGTCGATAAGAAAATAGTGGGAAATAAGATCAGCTATGGTGTCATTTTTGAGAATCAAAAGCACCTTCCTTCTCGCGTTTTAAAGAGAGTGTTGGAAGTAGAGGAAACTGAAGACAAAAAGGAAAAAAATTGGTTTGTTGAGATGCACATTCCTCTATATCTGATTAAAGATTATGAGAAGAAAGTGGCGAAAACAGTTATGCCAAGTGCTGCTAAGCATGTGAGCGCGTTATCAAGCCTTGGTAGAAAGAAATTTAAGGCTCCTGGCAAAAATGTATTTTCTTTTCTGGTACAGAAGAGGGATAATATGGGGAAGTGCCTTTGTACTTCTTGTCAACTTGATGTTTCTTTCAGGTAATATATTATCTTGATCAACCATATCGGTTTTAGTTGATGTTTCATTTTCAGCAGCTAATATAGTTATCTCTCATTATCTTCAGGGTTTCTGCAAAGTGCAGTGCATGTCAAGGTACGTTACTTGCTAAATTATGTGTGTATTGACTTTGGGCTCCATAGTAGGTATCTTGTAGTTGCTATTTGGTAGTATGGGGGGAAGTGAGCTCTAATGATTAATATTACTATGAGTGTTGGCAGACTATTTTCATTATTATGAATATCTTCTTTAGTATATGTAATGATGCTGCCTGCTTAATCTGCAAACTGGGGAACTTGCTTTGTGTTTGCGAGTTTTAGAGTCAAAAGAAAAGAAAGGGTATTTTTTTTGTATGTTCTTAAGTTGGAAAGATCGGGAATTTATGTGTGTTTGGGTATTAATTTGGGGTTTTTTTAACATATATTGCCAAATATGCATAAAAAAATACTCTTATCAAAAACTTGTATATGTTTAGTTATTCACTCTGGCAGGGGATATATATGAAATTCCCCTTGATTTTTTAACATGTTCCTTGGTAGGAATAAAAGGGAAAGGAAATGATTTCCTTTTGATGCAAAATAATTAGTTTAGGTCGGGGTAGTTTGGTCAAGAAAATAACCAAATAGAATGGACACAGTAGTGCTTTTACCTGGTTATGGTTGTATGCAAATGAATTATGTTTATGAAAGAAATAAAGGTCCACCCATCATTCGTGTCTTCCAGCCTTGCCTTGCTCATATTGTATTAGTTGATTTTTATGTTATATGAAGAACTTTATCATATTTTGGGGCAAAAACTTACTGTATCTGAGCAAGGTTTCAGTCACTCGTTTGTGGTGTTTGTGACATATCTTTTTGGATAACTTGTTAATTGTTTAGTATGTCAATACACTATTTAAAGCTACAAATGTTTACTTTTATCTGGTGCTTCAGGTTACTGTCATGAGCAGTGTGCTGTTGGTTCACGTGCTCAAACGGCGGGAAAGATCGAGCTCATAACCACTTGTAAAAAATGTTACGTTGAAAAGGTAGCCACACCTCAAAGGGAAATTGTTGGCGATTCTCCTACTAGTCCTTTGCTTTTGCGAGGTCAAGAAAGTCAACAGCCAACAAAAATAGTCATTAAGTTGGGGAAACAAAGCAGTTTCCAAAAGCCGATAGAATATACTAATCAATCCTCCCAGAAGAAGAATCCTCCATCCAATCTATCAAATAAAAGTAAAAGTGGAAAAAAAATTGATCAAAAAAAACATCTAACTGGATCTGGTTACCAGTCATATGAGAAGAAGCCAAAAAAGAAGATTAATCCAAATGGTTCTATCAGTAATAGTAAGGCCAGCAAGTATTGTTTGGGGTTGATTTGGAAGAAGAGGAACCCAAGTGATACAGGCATTGACTTTAGATTACGTAATATACTTATGAAGAACAATCCGAATGGGCATCTGCTGGCACCTAAGTGCCAACTCTGTGCGCAACCGTATAACAAAGATCTGATGTATATTTGCTGCGAGAAATGCCAATGTAAGTCTTTTAATTTCAAACATTATATTACTTTCTAACTGAATAGTATAAGTTACTAATTGGTTGAGGTTTTGTACACTTGCAGATTGGTTTCATGCGGATTCCGTTGAGTTGCAAGAGTCACAACTTATGGAATTGTTTGGGTTTAAATGCAGTCGATGTCGCAGGATACGGATACCTATTTGTCCTTATACGGATCCCGAAGAGCGAAAGAAATTGGAGTCAAGGAAGGCGGCCTTGGAAAAGGCTGTTAAGGGAAGGTATATGGATACAGATTCCGAACTTGACTCTAATGACGACCTTGATTCGGAACCGGATTCTGCTCCAGCCTTCGACTCCGTGGAGGCTGGAGATGTTCAAGAAGAAAACCCTTATGATTCTTATCTGATGGCTGACCAAGTCAACCATCAGAGACTTGAAATGGATTTTGAACCTCCCTTATCTGTATCCGGTCCCGTTTCTAAGAAGCTAGCAGTCAGGAGGCATATAAAATCAGAGAAGGAATCAGATGGAATTTCAGAAAACAATCCTGCATGCGACCTGGCTGCAAACAACCTGAACTTTGCAGCAGGGGAATCATCAACTCCAATTGTGGAATGGAACGTTTCCTCAAATGGATTTGAAGATAATATGATGTTTGACTATGGGGATCTGAATTATGAAGACATGGAATTTGAACCGCAAACATATTTTTCATTTAACGAGTTACTTGTAGCAGATGATGGTGTCCAGACAGACAAAGGGGACCGAAACCCTCCTGGAGATATGACTGAGCAAGTGGTTAAGACTGAGCAAGTGGTTAAGACTGAGAAAGTGGTTAACCCATCAATAGATGGTCCTAACCCTGAGCAGTTTCAAATGGACGTAACTTATGATCAACAAGAGCCTATGTTCTCTGTAGAATCTGGACTCGAAATGGTGCCTTGTAGGGTCTGTTCCCAAGCGGACCCAATACCAGACCTGTTCTGCCAGACATGTGGTCTGTGGCTACACCAGCATTGCTCACCATGGGAGGAGGACTCGTCTTGGGGTCCAGAGATTGGCTGGAAGTGCGGCAACTGTAGGGATTGGTGCTAATGACGTTTCCGTATCTGTCGAGGACAAGGTCGTCTTATCCCTTAACCGCAAGCAAAATGGCTGATCATGCATTTATATAGAGCTGCTCATGGTGTGAGGGATGGTGGTCAAGTATGGTGGTTAAATTGTGGGTTTTTGGTAAGTTTGGTGTATGTTGATCTTGAAATGCCCAAATGTTTATGGTTGATTAGATGGCGTCTGCTTGAAGTTGCTAACGCTTTGGTTCATATTATACTTGTTTCCCCTGTGGTTTTGTGGGGAGTTTTATACCATTTTGATAGTTATGTGATGGTGTAGCTGAGGCCTATTAGATAGGCTAGGTTTTTATAGCTTATCGTATTTGATAAGTTGGTTGGTTCGCTCTGTAATTTAATTTAGATGAACTTATCTCTGAAGAGCAGCCAGATCTGTAAACTTGTTTGTTGCAACTTTCTTTACAGATTGTGGCTTTTCTTAAAGGTTATCAAAGATTTGTTAGATTCTGATCATGCTATGGTTTATTTCATTGTCAAATATTCGTTTTTTCTATTTTCTGAACAAGAAATTTCATCCGCGAAAAATAGGGGGATGGTTCATCAAGTAACCAATAGAAAGAACATTCTTTCAGTATGTGATTTACCCTTTTTTTTTACCTGAAAAAGATTTAAACCATTTAGTGGAACTTACTTCCTCCCGAGTTTATGAGTAACTTATTTAAACAATTTATTTTGTAGGAAGAGTAACTTATTTCCTCTCGAGTTTGTTACTTTATCTTTTATATAATAAAGAAAAACCTCAATTGACAACTTTTACATTTTGAAAAACTAAATCTTTACTTACTAAGAAATATTTAAATTCTTAAAATTTTAGATTTTTTTTTATTTTTTTTTATTTATTTTTTTTATTATTATTATTTTCTGAAAAAAGCCTAATGTTTACTTAATTGGCCATAATAATTTACAAAATAAAAAAACGTTTTTATATATTGAGGTGTATAAATAACAAAGACAAGCACATACTTGATTGTTTATATAGTAGTAATAGTTTTGTACTAAGTTGTAAATTTCTAAAAAAAAGACTCGGGCCTTATTATTTTCTTTCTTGGGAGAATTGCATATATATTCTTGATACAAGTTTTTGATACACATGATACAATGGTTTTTATGCATGCAAAGTATATATATGCAATTTTGTATCTTTGAAAGGATATATATGTAAATGCCCCTGCTTTCTTTGAAAGGATATATATGCAAATGCACAACAGTCTTGACACGGTTTTGTCTCGCTTCGGCTAGGTTGAGGTATGGGGGGCGGTCGTGTGTAGCAAGTGTAAGGCATGATTATGGTGTTTCAGGAAATATATTTTTAATTGCTTTTATTGGCTATCTCTCAGTCTTTATGTATGTTACGTTCATCACTTTTATCCAGCTTTGGTGGAAGTTCATATATAGGAATAGTCGTGAGCTGTTAAATGTTGTGTTTCCCCAGAGTCTATTGGTTATCGAAATAGTCTCAACTGTGTTTATCATAGGAGTGGAGTTTGTGAAAGGTTTTAACATTTCACCTGAAGTAAGTCCATATAATCCATTCGATACAAGTAATCTCCAGATAGAATAAGAACATCCTCAATATGACAATATCCTTTCTTCTTGCATCCTACAGACTCGAACAATATCAAAATTGTGGCAAGTGTAATTAGAAGTGGAAAAATGGGAACACGGCGATTGGATTACTATTGAAAACTGGTATTATGGGTCGGAAAAAGTGGGCTTAGGTTGGTCTGAGACACTTAAATATTTTTTTTTAGTTAAACGATTCAGGAACATGCATTGAAAATCTAGGCGACTTTTAAATGTGTTCTACCCATTTGATTTGTTTCTGTAAAGCTACTGTAATATTTTTCCTTATTTTCTAACAAAAGCTTTATTTATTTTACCACATTTGATCTGTGATATTAGTGATGGGTCAAAATTGCCGTCTCTAGTATAAACTACACATTCTTAATCAACTATGAGAGTTCAGAAAAATTATCTCAAGTTTTTTCATTAATAAATGGTGGGCGCCTCAAAGAGCCAATGAAACCGGCAAACAGCATCTGCGGTGCCCTGGAACCACCTCTTACCTTCCTGGCCTGGAGTTTGAGTTACTGACAATGCCTGAAATCACATTGTTACTACTACCACAAGATCCTAACGCATACAAAAAGCATAAGGACAATCAACGGTTGTCTCAACGAACCCATCACCAAAGGTAACACCATTGCCAAATTATAAGCACGGGCTAAATGCCTGTTAAGTGATGTTGAATTAAACTGAGTCAAAATGTAGACCACTCAATTGGCACATCAATCAGCCTAAACGCTCCTCCAATCGGCACCTATAACTAACATACATCAATTCACTACATTTCTCATAAACCACTCAATTTTTGGGAAAAAATAAAAATAAATAATAAAAAATAAAAAAAATCATACCGCGGGTTTTGCACAACGCTTTGTGAGAGGGAAAAGACGAGTACCAGCTCCACCTCCCAATAGCCACAACAGTCCTTGGGTCCCTTTCCTCCATCTCAAGGTCCTTAACTACACAAATACATTCATCGAG
This sequence comes from Artemisia argyi, assembly GCA_030686995.1. Lineage (NCBI taxonomy): Eukaryota > Viridiplantae > Streptophyta > Magnoliopsida > Asterales > Asteraceae > Artemisia > Artemisia argyi. The sequence continues at coordinate 44,303,745 of CM060685.1, read as the reverse complement.
TCAAGACTTTGCAAATCTACATTGACTCAACGTTGACGTTTTACGGGTCAGTTTTTAGAAGAAGAAGACACTCACCTTTGCCTCATCTGTGGCAATGGTGGTGAGGGTCATGCATATACTTGATTTAACATTGTTTTTCTTCTGATAAATTTTATTAAAATTAGCTTCTTTCCCATTAAGTCACAGTTGACAGGCCTCCAGTCGCGCGGAGCCAGTCCTGAGCTGCCATGTACCTGCCGGACTCCGGCTGCGGAGAGTGATACTGCCATTTTTTGTTATAAGTCTTAGTTTGAGTATATGAAAATGTAATGTTATTTACTACTGTATTTGGGTTGCTGTATGGTATGAGTGGTCAGTTATGTTATCCATCGATTTTGTATCCACAAGTATTTTTTTTGTTTGGCAACTTTGTGTGAGGCGGCCATCCATATCTTATGTACAAATAAAATCTTCTAATATGATATAGCATCGTGTATAGTTTTCATGTATCATGTTTATGAATTCATTTTAGTTCTTTTGCGAACGCTAAAGCAGTAAACCTGTATAAAAAGTTTCACAAATCTTCTTATATGCTATAAAAGTAATCTTTATAAGTTTCATTTTAGTTCTCTTTCTCTCTTGGTATATGTTTACTTATGGCCAACATCTTTATGTGTGACCAAGAAATTGTAGAGGCTTCTATGAGTTTTCGAGTGGGTTGGTCACCTAGCCTTATTTTCTTCCTTTCTGTATCCTTGAACTACTCGAGTCCATATCGTTTGGAACGATGGCGTTATATTTTTGGTTATAGAGTAATGCATAGATGATATCCTAATCCAACTGTATTGTATATATATAATGGTTCGAACTTTGTATCAATTATCCGAGTTGCTTCAGTGATAGTATATATAGCGGAGTATAAGTAAAGAAAACATAGTTGGTATTAAGATACTAAATATGTATAAGTTATTACAAGTTTTAGGAACGTTAACATATGTTTTTGTTTATCAAAACTCATTTTAATCTTTATTATGCTTAGTTGTTAGATTTCTTTTTGAGGATTTCTACCTATGAGATTAATATTGCCTCATAATTTTAACTTTATTACAGTAAGCCCAAGTTTTCAGTTGAAATTTATGTTGCAGGGTGATTTTAGGAGCCGAACTATGTTAAGTTGAAGCCGTTTCAAGTACCTGACTATCTTTAAGGGCGGCGTCTACAGTTAACGGGTTTGTGAATCCCAATTCTGGCTGTGGAAAAAGTCAACTATATATGTATATATCACAAGTTATATATTAATTCTCTTTAAATTTGAAAACATTGTGATTGTCTATCTGATTATGCATCTATTTTGTACCTCATAGCTGATGGATCTCAGTCTTCATTTCCATGTTGAAAACAAAAGTTTCATACTTCGATTAATCCTGTAACATGTTTGTATGTGTTTCTTATAGGATGCCCTAAATTTATTTGGATTTATAAATTTGATATAGACGGATTATCTTCAACAAATAGTGGCGGATATAAATATAAGCTTCTAAATAGTCTTCTCATAATGACTTAATATAAAAACAGTACGTGGATATCAATTTGGGATGCATTTGCTATTGTATATTAGAGATATGATGTAGTAATATAAAATATTTAATATTTATAAAAGATGGAATTTGCAGTAAACATGAAGTAATTATAAAAGATGGAATTTGCTCGCATTTGATGGTGGTATGAACTAACTAAATGGAGTAGCTGTTTTCAGGTTTGTTAATCTCTTTGTTAGTGTATATGTCAATGTATGTATTGAAGTAACAAAAGCCGTAGGTAAGGGAAACGCTCATTAAATTCGACTGCTTTTCAAAACTGAAAAATGCTAATTGTGCAACAAGTGACATTAGTTTATTTTCAAGCTCATTAATTACATGTCTTCCACCAAATTGTGCGATAAATCTCGTACATTAATCTCTTTATATATAAAAATTTGACTGTATTTTAGTAACAAGTTTGTTTAGCATGTGACAAGCAATCTCTTTCTGATAGATTTCCTCTAGAAGACAAGTTTGAAGCTATGGTTCCTATGAACGAAAGACGAGATACTTGCAGGAATTGAATTTGACCTAGAATTTCCTACTCAAGTGGAGGATTTTATGATGATATTTGTGGAGGAGGAATGTAAATGGATTTTGATTCCCAAGATACGCTTTGTTGGGTCTCTCGAATTTAAGCATGTCTAATGGTATACTTCTAATTGGTACTAAGCGTCCCACGCTACCAAATGGTGTGCACGCAGTTGTTGGTGAACATCCGTCGAGGACTTTATTTGTTAGGAGTATTAATAGCAATGTTGAAGATTTTTAGATTTGTAGATTTTTAGATTTGTATTTAGTTATGATAAATCTCTTTGTTATGGTAAATCATTAGTTCCAAGATTTTTAGATTTGTATTTAGTTATGAAAAATACGTAACATACGAGTATGTTTCGTCCAAATGCATCAGATTCCGAGTAAAAAAGATCCTCATAAATCAAAGTATCTTTTAGCTATTATTTGATAATTTGCCTCCTTCCTACACACCAATAATGGCAAACATATAGATATGGATATACAAAATTTTATAAGTCTCAACGGCACAAAACTGTAAATAGCTAATCCTGTATTGTTTTCTGTTAGCAAGAATAGAAAGGTTATGTAATGGGTCACAAGGGGTAAATATTTGTGTGGGTTCAGTTGGATTTACCTTAAACAGTTTATGTCTAAAAGTTTGTAGAGAATTGAACTCTTTCAATAATAATCTGGATCATTGAATGAAACTATTTAAGATTGTATGTGCATTAAAAATACACTTTTGAAGACTTTCGACGTGCTTGACCCATTAAATATAAAAATAACCTGAATCAACCCATTCATATGTAAATGGGTCAAAATTGACACGTTTAGGTTACTTAAATTCTCAAAGCACCGTCTTTTATTTATTCCTTTCATTTTATTTAGCTTCCCGAATGTCATGATCCAAAATATGGTGGATTTAGGTCCCCCAAGTTTTCTTGCCCATCTAAACCTCCAACAATGATAATATCAGTAGAACAAATTGAAAGAATCAGGAAAATCACGCGAAGATGAACTTTGGTGGTGGCATTCCCCGTTACAGCGTGGATGAAAGCTGGGAGCCTCGCATAGGTAGTAAAATATCGACAAATACCTAAGATAAATAATTGTATGTATTCTATATACATTTAGAGGTGGTAAAAAACCCAAGATTAGTAATTGACATGAATGTAGAGATGGCAACATTTTTTGGTACGGATTGAAACAAGTCGTACTCACTCATAACTGTTCTTTATAAATAATCAGCGTGCCAAATATATCACTAAAGTTTCATTATTTTAGTTATAATTGTCATTATTGTGAAAACATAAATGGTATTTAATTCAACATGCAAATGTATCATGAATATGAAGAATCAGCATAGTCAACTCCATTCTTGTGAAAACATAAACACGAAATTTATATCTGCTGCTTATTTAATAATTAGCTTCTTTGTCTATGAAAGACTTTCTTTTGATTTATAACTTAATCATCAAGGCTAAGACCATAACATACAAGTGACATGGAACTTCAAGGATGTTTTACAAAATAATATCAATATAGTTGACTATCGTTTATGTCAATAAATATATGAAAATCCACAACTAACTTAAAAGAAAGGTACTGTCCTTCTGTGTCATCTCCCAAACCGGCTCTACAGCCGTATGAAAAAGGTAAATCACGTAACGTCATAGCTAAATGTTTACGGGAACATCATTATACGTCGTTTGTTCCCTGACAAATGTAAAATTGAAGACCGCCTACATTATAAAACAACTTGTCAAAAGTCACGCTAAGAATAAGAATAATATAAATTAAAGACTACACGTAAATGATTTTTTGGAATCAATGCTTAAACTCAAACCCCACTAAAATGGTGTGTTTGATACTTATCTTTTCGTACAGCATAAACAAATTTATATACCGACATACTTGGAGTGATGAAGAAAAAAAAGCATATTTAGTCGATCCACTCACCCACAAACTTCGCATACAAAAACTTGTGCAAGTGGTAAAGAACAATATACCTATCGTTGGAAATGTAAGATAGATTTGTGATGCGGGTTCAAGTAATGCTTAAAACATGTAAGATAGATTTGTCATGCAAATGCTATAAGATAGTTAAAATTGTAGTTTTTGAAAAAAACGAAAAAAGAAAAAGAAAAAACGTAAAAATGTAGACCGCCTACGTTGTAAAGCAACGTGTCAAAAGTCATACTAAGAATCAGAATAATATAAATTAAAGACTCCACGTAAATGATTTTTTGGAATCAATGCTTAAACTCAAACCCCACTAAAAAATGGCGTGTTTGATACTTATTCTTTTCTTACAGCATGAACAAGTTTATATGCCCAACATACTTGGAGTGATGAAGAAAAAAAGCATATTTAGTCGATCCACTCACCCACAAATTTCGCATACAAAAACTTGTGCAAGTGGTAAAGAACAATAAAAACCACCCTATATATCATCCAAAGTAGTTTAAAAAAGTTATTCACCTCTTACTATACCATTCAAATCCATTCATACAGATACACAGTGCTTCGAGTTTACTTCATCAATCATCACTAAACCATGGCTGAAGTCATTGCTTCCTCCCTCATCGAAACAATTATCCAGAAGCTGGCGAATGAAGCGTTCAAGCAAGTTGCTCGTGCACAAGGAATTCAATCCGAGCTGAAGAAACTGGCGCGGACATTGTTCCAGATCCAAGCTGTGCTTAATGATGCCTCTCAAAAGGAAATAACTGATGAAGCTGTTCAACAGTGGCTCAATGATCTCCGACATCTGGCTTACGACATAGATGACGTTCTTGATGAGTTGGCAACCGATGCTATGCAACGTGAGTTCACCAAGCAAACTAGAAGTAAGGTAAGAAGATTCATACCAACTTGTTGCACAAATTTTTTACTAAGTACTAGGATGAATCCAAAGTTAGATAACATCAACAATAAGTTACTAGATCTAGAAAAGGAAAAAGATAGGTTTGGTTTAATAGTGAAGGGTGGAAGGTCAAAAGATTTAAATAGAAAATTCCAGACCTCTTTGGTAGATTCATCTAACATTGTTGGCCGACAAGGTGAGAAGGATGCATTGGTTCTTAAGCTGTTAGGTAATGAAGCATGCAAAGAAAACTTTAGCATCGTGCCCATAGTTGGTATGGGTGGTGTGGGTAAAACCACTCTAGCTAAACTTTTGTATAACGATGAACAAGTGAAGAAACACTTTAAACTCAAGGCGTGGGTTTGTGTTTCTGAAGAGTGGGACACTTTCAGTATGAGCTATATTATATTTCAGTCTGTGACCGGGGAAACAAAGGAATTTAAAGATTTAAATCTCCTTCAAGTAGCTCTAAGAGATCAACTTAGAGATAAATTGTTTCTCTTAGTGTTGGATGATGTATGGAGTGAAAGTAGTGACGATTGGGAATCACTAGTGGCCCCTTTAAAAGCATGTGCTCCTGGAAGTAAACTAATCATGACAACTAGGAAGGAGACGTTGCTCAGACAGTTGGGTTGTGGTAAATTAAACCATTTGCAAAGTCTCTCACATGACGATGCCATGGGTTTATTTGCTCATCATGCGTTGGGTGCAAATAACTTTGATTCACATCCAAGACTTAAAGCACATGGTGAAGGCATTGTGAGAAAGTGTAATGGTTTGCCTTTGGCTTTAATAACACTTGGAAGGTTATTGAGAACAAATGAGGACGAATTAAAATGGAAGGAAATAGAGGACAGTGAAATATGGGGCTTAGAAGAGGCCGGAGGTAAAATAATTCCGGCTCTTAGATTAAGCTACCATGAACTTCCCGCCTATTTAAAGCAGCTCTTTGCATATTGCTCCTTGTTCGCAAAGGACTATGCATTTGACAAGGAGGATTTGGTTTTGCTTTGGGTGGCAGAAGGATTTTTGCACCAAGTACGTCTAAGCAAGTCAACTGTAGAACGTTTGGGTCACGAATGCTTTGATGAGTTGTTATCACGGTCATTTTTTCAGCATTCACCTAATGACGAGTCTTTGTTTGTTATGCATGATCTTATGAATGATTTGGCCACATCTGTTGCCGGAGATTTCTTTTTCAGGTTAGAGAAGGAAATGGGAAAGAATGGTAGGAAACGAGCTTTGGATAAGTGTCGTCATATGTCTTTTGTGTGTGAGGAATATGGAGCTTACAAGAAGTTTGAGGGAATCCGAGGAGCTAAAGCTTTGAGAACATTCTTGTCCGTAGGGGTGAAAGAAAGGTGGCAGGATAACTATTTGTCGAATAAGGTTTTGGTTGACTTACTCCCTGAGTTGCAATTCCTTAGGGTTTTAAGTTTAAGTGGTTATGAGATAAGTGAGATTCCAGATTCCATTGGTAAATTAAAGCATTTACGCTATCTTAATTTTTCTCAAACTAAAATCACACATCTTCAAGAAAATGTTTGTGATCTCTATAACTTAGAGACGTTGATCCTTTTTGGCTGTAATCTTTTAACTAAGCTTCCCAACAACTTCAGAAAGCTTAAAAGCCTGCGGCATCTAGACATCAGAGATACTCCGCTCTTAAAAGACTTGCCATTAGGGGTTGCTAAGTTGAAGAGCCTACAAACTCTTTCAAAAATCATTATTGGAGGAGAAAATGATTTTTCGATAACCGAACTTAAAGATTTTGAGAATCTCCATGGGAAAGTTTCCATTCAGGGCCTGGAAAAAGTAAAAGACGCAACAGAAGCACGAGAAGCAAACTTATCACAAAAGAGGCTTACCGAGTTTGAGGTGGAATGGAGTGATGCATCACGTATTACCCCAATGGAAACAACTGAAAATGCTATCCTTGATGCATTGAAACCATATAATGATTGTTTGGAGAAGCTAGGCATTGTGAACTATCTGGGTTTAGAGTTTCCAAAATGGGTTGGGGATCCCTTGTTTCGTCAGTTGGCTCGTGTGTCTATACGTGGCTGTAAAAAGTGTAGATCTCTACCACCACTCGGGCAACTACAGTTACTTAAGGAGTTATCTATTCAAGACATGGGTGATGTAAAAGTTGTTGGTTCAGAGTTTTTTGGTACTGGCCTTGTCTTTCCTTCACTTGAAAGACTAAGTTTCCAAAATATGTCTGGGTGGGAGGTATGGTCAACCAATAGTAGAAGTGGGGTTGGAGATTCTGTGTTTCCACGCCTTCAAGAGCTCAAGATAAAAAGTTGTCCCAATTTGGTTGAAGTGTCACTTAAAGCACCACTACTTTCATTAAGGGTTCTGAAAATAAATTACTGTGGCGATAGTTTGTTGAGAAGACTGGTTCATGTAGCTCCATCAGTCACCATGTTGAAAATAAAATCTATTTCAGGGCTTACTAATGAGGTGTGGAGGGGTGTTATATTGGATCTTAAGGCAGTTGAAGAATTGGAAGTCAAAAGATGTGATGAAATAAAATATTTGTGGGAATCAAAAGAAGCAGACGCAAGTAATAGTAAGGTTCTTGTGAATTTAAGGAAGTTGGAAGTATGGTTTTGTAAAAGTTTGGTGAGTTTAGGGGAGAAAGATGAGGAGGAGTACAATTATGGGAGCAGCCTCCTAACATTGTGGGTATTGGATTGTGAAAATTTTAAGCATTTAAGGTGTCCGTACAACATGAGTCGTTACTGATCAGAAACTGTAAATCAGTTACATGTGTCTCCTTCTCAAAGGGAGGAGGGCAGAAGCTCAAGTCAATTGACATTCGACGCTGTAATGAGAAACTAATGTTAAAGGAGTTGGGAGAAGGAGGAGAGAAGAATAGGTTACTTATCAACAGCAAAAGCATGCCAATGCTTGAACATGTAGAGATATTAGGTCATCCAAATGCGGCATCGATCATTGATTTTGGGGGTAACTTCATTCACCTCAGGGCATTGATTATAATGAATTGTAAAAGTACGGCTGAGTCATTATTTCCAGATCTCCAATTGCGCAGTCTCACCTCGTTAACTGTTCTGGATATAAGCAATTGTCCAATTATGGATGTTCCAACAGCTGGGCTTTGGCCTCCCAACTTGGGCTGGCTTTTTATTGGGCGGTTCAAGAAGCCCATCTCAGAATGGGGCACACAGAAGTTTCCATCCACACTAGTTTACCTACGCTTATCCGGTGAAACAGAAGCAGCGACTAATTGGAGTCAATTGTCTGATCTTCATCTTCCTTCATCTCTTACTCTACTTCACATAAGGAGTTTTAAGAATTTGGAAACAGTTTCAGAGGGACTCCAACACCTCACCTCCCTCCAACATCTCTACATTTGGGATTGCCCAAAGATGAAAGATCTACCAGAAACCCTCACCTCCCTCCAACATCTCAATATTCAGACTTGCCCAAAGATGAAAGATCTACCAGAGACGTTGTTGCCTTCACTTTTAAGTTTGGAAATTGTGGACTGCCCAAATTTGAAAGAAAGATGCAGTAGAGGAGGCTCCTACTGGCCCAAAATCTCCCATATCCCCCGCATCGAAATAGACGATGAATCACAAACATAAATGAAGGTATGTCGTCTCTTTATGCCATTTTACTTCTTTTATTTATTACTATATTTTAACACCACTGTATATGCATGGTGGATGTTATACACGTACTAGTATATGTTCCTTGAATTTTAAATATTCAGACAATATTTTATTTGAAATCGCATGCCCTTTCTAAACAAATTCACATCTCATGTTCATAATAAACTTCCATTTGAATACAATTTTAAATATCTGATTAAGCTGGTTTAAACTCAACTTTTACCTGTTGCAGTCATTGTAAAGAGGACTGAATCACATAGGAGAGGAGTTGTATCATCATACGATTTTGAGCTTGCCTTGTAAGTTGCTGACTATTACATTAACGAATCACCATACTCTTAAGTTCACCATACTTAACGATAATGACAATAAATATTAATTGGATTGCATCATCAACTTGAAGTTAGTACTACAAATTTTTATTGCTCTATGGTGCTTTTACAGAATTTTTTAGACTTGGCAGAACTCAAAGCAACACTTCCTAAAGTTAAATTATATACGAATGAATACTGATTCAGTGTACTGATGTGTTTTCTATTTCTAGAATTGATTGAAGTCAAAGAGAAGTGAGTTTTCGCTATTTTGAATGAGGCAGAGCTTATGCAGCATGCATAGTCAAGGACGTACTAATATGGTCAACGTTTTATAAATTAGAGAGTTGAATTTGCCAAGCAACCACATGTGTTTCTTGATTGGCAGCTCACTGGCGAAATTGAGTTTGTATATCATTTGGATGGAGGCTAGTGAGTCGTGAAAGATGAGACTACTTCGCCTTAACAAATGATATGGCCGAAAGAGTGAAGACAAAGCTGTTTGATTCATCAAGTTATTAGACTGATTTGCTGTTGCTGTTTTGAATTTTGATGGTTTTTCTGCTAGCAGTTTGAATATTTGTTTGTTTTAGATTGGTGATTTGTTTTGCTTACTCTAATGTCTTTGGGATTTTGGGCTAGCAGTGTAATTTGATATTATGTATAATTTTCTCCTTTTCACCAAATTGTAACAAAACTATTTGCGAGACTTCCTTGATACATGTTTGCCAGTTTCTTTCAACTCTTAGGAAAACCATCATGGCTGTTTGCCATTCCTAGATGATCATGGAGTCTTCTGTTTGCTGCATATATAAATATTTCATTCTGTAGAATCAGGTATAATCTTCTATAGAGTTTGCTACCTTTTTTTGTCCAACATGACAAGTTTACCTTTATTACCACCCGGGAAATTGTATTTAAAAGGTACAATGGCATCTGGATAACCACTTTTGATTCAAAATTTGTTTAGACTTCTTGGGCGCCACTCAACTAAATCAAAACAGACGAAAAGTATAACTAAATATATGCTCTAAAATTAGCGTTAAATTGTACAAAATTTTACGAACGTAACTGGCAAAGATGCAATAAACTGAGTTGTTATGCCACATAAAAATCTTGAAATTACCATATTGAGTTGTTGATCACCCCAGTTCTGTGTTGGCAGATGTAGAAAAAACATCACCATCTCCTATTCTACCAGAACTCGAGTTTTGGAAACTGATCTGACCACTGTAGTATACATTCATATATACAACTCATTTAACAATAGAGGATCATAAATTATTACAATACAAACAAATGATACAGGTTATATCACATAATACAGATCACCTTATTCTCCGGCCACCAGCCTCAACAGATCCAGCGTGGGGTGGCGCATGAGGGCGGAGATGGCTTCACCTAAAAACTTCATTTCTTGATATTTCATTTATGTATTTATTCTTTATCTGGGTTAAAGATGTCCATTTGACAATTTTGGATTTCGGATTTATAACTGTGCTTGGAATGACAGATCTGATTTTATTAGGTTATGAATTTTAAATTAATTTGTTGTTGAATCGAGGAGATATGGTCTCCTGTTACTTAAGCTTTTTTAGCAAACAGACTACTTGAGCTCAATAGTGGTTCAGGTGGTGAATAAAGTGAATGGCGGGTGTTTAGCTAGCAATAAATTGAATTAAGGCCAAGTTCTACTTGAAAACATGAACATTTCTGGAAATCGTTTACATAATTACAAATGACACTTTGGGCATTACGAGTTGTATCATGAGGAGGTTAAAAGAGGGCTCGTTACCAACCCAAGCTTCACCTCTAGTTACGCATAAGCCCTTTGTCTTTAATCTTATGATCTCCGCTAGCTTCACCTAAAATCATGACATGAAGCAACGCAAGCTAATGCTTAGTGAGTAAACAAAGGCATGAAAACTGAAATCATAAGGCATAAACCATCGGTAAAGCACGTTTATCCACACAGGATCATGGTGTGCATAAAGCACGATATCCACAACGGATCATGGAAATCGCATCAAAGATAGTCTCATGAATATTCTAATCAAGTCTAATGGGAGTAATGGCTCTCTCAATCTATATGACCAGTCGAATCAAAATAGAATAAATATGCGCAAAAGACATAAACCTGCTTGCAAGAACTTGCATTAGAAGCACTACCTGCAATAGACTGTTTGCCAAAGTACTATCACATGGAGCCAACAAGCCAATGGATGCAATGCAATCAGAATATCTGCAAAATACACAACTGAAATCTGCCCCCCAAAATATTTCATTCTAAAAGTTACAATATACGTGCAGTCATGCAAAACAGGAATTAATCTTTACAGCATAAACTAAGAAAATGTAACTTGTAAAACAAATACAAAATTATGTACATAGCATGTACCATGAAAAACAAAAAAACTACGGTGTAAACTACAATTTAAGCCCGAACTATGAAGACACTTGCATGCTTGGTAAAAAAAGATGTATAACTATATAGATTAGCTGTCAAAGAATGTGCACAAGACAGGCTTTTGATACACACTTATGCAACTGCCTGAAGATTTACAGGTAACAAGGAAAATCCATATAAGATGTCACATTACCGATATCTAAACATCTGAGATGGATTTTCTGGCGTCATAAACCATTGATACTACTTACAAGATTGTATGTATATCCGTTTCCACTTGAAAATTGTCTCCGCTTCTCAGGTTCTTGAAATTTCTGTTTACTGGCTAATTACAATAAAAGGTAACTGACTTTGGTGAAATATCAATTTTACGTAACCAACATCTTCAGCCATAAAAAACTATCAAAGTTTTAAATTCTTTCAATGTGATGTGTTCAACTATCAAATTCCGGTTTAGGCTATCCATTCAAAATGACGACGTGCCAGTTATCGTGACCAGATTGACTTTTTTCGTGACGTATTTTAAAAATCATCTTAATTCAGAATTTTCAAACTTGAAAGGTTTATTCTCAGGTAAAAGAGTTGGTTACCCAAAATAGAAACTTGACCAAAAAAATGTTTTACTTTTATACGCCATTTCTTCCAAAGATGATCAACGATGCTTAGAATGATTGGAAGGCCGAGGCAGTTCAGTTGACCCTCTTGGGGTAGCGGGTCCCGTGCTTTCCACAACGTCTTTTTTAACATTTGATGACTCAGGAAGAAGATTGCATTTTCCAAACGGTTTATAAAGAAACCGAGAATCGATAGAACTACGTGTTCGACTTACCCTTTTCATCTCTTCCTTCATTTTATTAAACTCGTCTTCAAGTTCCAGCACTCTACCCCTCAATCTTTCCATATTCACTTTCATAACATGATTCTCGCGCACAACTGTCACCCACCCATCTCTTTGGACTAATTGACCAGCCGTACCGGTCCCACCACTTGGTACAATACTCATAGGACCCGTAGTAGGATTCTCGTTATCTATAGCATTAGCTAAAGCTGCTCTCAGCTGCATTTGCTCAAAAAACAATACTTGAAGGACAATCCTAAGCGGGAGGCGGTTGTTTTGAGAAGCATGAGCACATGCATCAATAGAAAGTTTCTGATAGTTGATGATATTGCAAAGATCTTCTTTTTCTTTCTCCCCCAGCCAAGGGTGGGCCTGCATGATTATATAAAGTTTCATTTGATCAAGTCTTTTTTCCCCAGTATTAATAATAAATTCAAATAACATTTTTGCCCCATTTTATACACTAACGGGTCAAAGTGTCAAACTGGTAAAGTATCTTTCTAGCTAAAAAATAAAACAGGTCGAACACGTCGAAAGTGACTTGAATGGTAGTTTTTATAATCAAATGTGACACTAATATGTGTAAGAATCCAAAAGATTTGGACAAAAAATGTTTTAGGTAAACTGACACGCTTTGACCTCCCTAATTTCCCACCTGCCGAGTTAAAGAAACATACCTCAAAATATACATCCAAGGCTCTATAAAGCCCATCATTCAAAGATCTTGCAGATTCAGGAAGAGCCTCAGCAAGCGATTGCATCTTTTCAGGTTTCAAATTCACATCAGAAGCAACCTCTGCCATATAATTGTCTACAAGTTTTGAAACTTTTCTTAATGGTACAGAAGACGGCGAAACTTCCGAAACAATTGATCTTGGAGAAAAAGCAGTAACCATTTGTTCGGACTTCAAAAAATGGTTGATCATCCTTTCAACACAGTCACTATTATATAAAGTATCAGAATCTGAATAAGAAGGAATCAGTAGGCCTTCAAGTGTTGCAAGCTCTAACTGCATTCCTATCTTTCTTTCAAGTGAATCTTGATAGTTGTCGTTAACACCCAGAATTAAGGCAACTCGTAAAAGTCCCAACAAGAAACGACAAAAAGATTTCCCTTTTCTTTCAGGAAGTAGTTTTATAATGCTTTCTAGTAGAACTCGTTGATCAACAACGGCAGGTTTCATGCTAAAACTTGCGATTGATTTAATATTGGTATTTTGCCCACCTTGCCATCTGCCTAACCCATGAAGATGCTTTTTAGAATAGTACATAATGGCTCCTGAAAATAAGGGGAAACGCAAGAAAAATATTAAAGGGTAAACCTATTTACCTAAAAATGGGTCGTTTTGGATATATTTTTATCTCCAACGAATCAAATGAGAATTATTAAACATAGCAAAAAACCAAAAGGCAAACATAGTGGATATTACCCTTTATGCAAATGTTTTAGTAATATAGTTTTCTATAAGCAAATATTCTAAATTTTTGTAAAATTAAAACAAAATGGACAAAAAAGTGTAGGAAGATTAATCCAGCCCGCTTATGTCACCTGTAAAAAATAACTGTTTTGACCCGTAAGTCAAACCGCCCAAATTTTCACCTCTACCATAAGGAAGTAAGTATTGTTTGAGTGCGACCATATTTAAACTGAAGTTTTGCTACTTTGTAGGGGTCCTACCTCCTTACCATGAAAAGCTCATTGTTTTACATACATGTAACATTTTTTATATAAAGTTCACATAAAACATAAGAAGCCTCACAGGTGTTCTTTATGTAAAAGATATGAGTCGATGGAAAAAAAACTAGGGTCGACAATACCTGTTAACTTTTCGGGTCGGATGCCTCTAACTTCCATCACCTTTATAAGCCTCTCAAAGAAAGGTACACTAAGATAAGATACATCTTCAAACCACCAATCTGATTCTACAGTTCTGATTCTTGCACCCGTATTTATTCCATTCCATAAAATACTACCACCCGGACTTTGTAACCGACCATACATCATCATTGGCCACCCAAACAAACTAGGGTCTGTACAAGCCATCGTTGATATAGCATTCAAGCATTTACTAATTATCTGTAAATTATCCGCTTGTTCTATAAAATTCTCACAACTTTGAAGAGCAACCATGCAATCCTTCCAGTTTTTTAATACATTCTTATGGAAGTAGTTTTCTGCACGGGCTAATAAGTTGTCATCTCCATACTTATCAAGCATTTCAAGATAGTCTGCCACACAATGTATAATAACTATATTTCTTGGTGTAAGTTCCACCCGGATGCCATAACAGAATTTGGCTGCGACTAAAAATGTGGTGGCCCCGCCAGGAAAATTTTCAAGGGTAATGGTGCAAGAGCCGTCGTCAGTACTTCGAGTTTCTTCGATTAATTTCTCTATTTTCCCACATCTTGATGATAGGGGAAACTAGAAAAAACATGCAGTGAATGAAAGCTTATATCAGTAACTTGAGACTGGTTTAAAGGACAAAAAGATATGCAAAGAATTCAGATAATACACATTTGGGGAAAGATGGGTCGGTCGGGTAAAGGGTCAAGCTGCATTCAAGTAAAAACATATTATCTATAAACCGGTAAAACTGGCTCAGATCGGGTTCCACCGCTATTTTTCCCCATTTTTATAATATTTTATATATACTTAGTCTCTTAATTATAATAAAATACCTTTTATATTTCAAAAAGTTATCTAAATCTTGCGAACGATTTAGGAGGTTCTCTGCAATTATGCATTGATAATAGACTTTGGTCAACTTTCAACCCATTCAACCTATGCCCTTCTTTAGCAGGTTTTATGTTGTTTGAAGCATTTATAAATGAAAAACAACCCACAGCAACTTGTTCATAAGCAAAGGCGTCGAATTTTCCACCTCTACAGTCTACATATAAAGAGAGTATTAACACTATCAATATGTTACTAAGTATTGTTGTGAAAGTAGGATAAATGATAAAAGCAGTGGCTTTGTGATTGAAACGAGCACATAAGATACACATATACTATATGAAAACATATGAACTTTAATGATTTAATATTTTAAAGAGTGTCAGAAATTTTGGTCGGATGTATAACAAAAGCAAAAAACTAGCATATTGCGACTGTGAACAAACAATACCTTGTGAAGATGAAACTTGACTTCATCTACAACAACGATGATATCACTCGGCAAACCTGCATCACAAAACCTGTCCCAAACAAAACATAGAATTTTAGCCAAAGACTTGCATCATATTTAGATGTACATTTGATACGATAATTGCTATTCGAGTGTTTTGCAAACTAATTATGATCATGTAAGTTCCAATGATTATCAGTAATGACATAGTTTTGAGAACACTAACTATTGTCTATTGATTGTAAATGTAGCATTTTCTAACTAGCCTTGACTTTAAGCAACATTTTCTAACTATACAAAGGAATTCCAACTATTCATAGCTAACTTTACCAATTTAATGCATCCACCACTAAATTCTAAACAACATACAAATGGTTCTTCAAGCAATATATGAATTCATAACATAAACTTATATATGATCACCAAATAGACCAAAAGCCATTGTATGTATATAAAACTTACCATTCATTGCCTTGATTATAAAACCCCAAAGCCTTCCCTGCAGGAGCCATAGCATCAAAACTCCATGATCAGCAAAATTCTTACTATTTAAAACACACCACCCACAAAAAGATAAGCAACATAACATAAAGAATCAAGAAACTGAGTCTGGGTCATGTTTTTTTGGAGATGACAGAGGGAAAAAGCAATAGAAATTTTAATAATGGTGAGTGTCTTGTTGTATACTAGTAGTATTATTATTATTATACAGCTTGGAAGCTTTTTTTGTGGGGTTTAGTCTCCATAAAAAAGATCTTTGGTGTGCCATGGGACAAACCCAACATCAATTAATTACAACCACCCCAGCAACCTTAATGGTCCCATGTACCATATCCTTTTTTTTTTTTTTTTTTTTTTTTTTTTTTTTTTTGTTTCTTTAAATGCTTATTGTGTTATATAGGGTTGAGCAAATCACCCGACAGACCACCGAGACTGAGATTGGACCGAACTGACTATATTCGGTCCGGTTTTCGGTCTCGGCTTTTAGGCTAATTCGGTCTCGGTTTTGGTCGGTCCGGTCAGGACTACAAACCGACTATTTTGCCTTGTTGGATCGGATCGGACCGACCGAGACCGGACCGGACAAACCACATTCGGTCCAATCTTCGGTATTGGCTTTTAGGCTACTTCGGTCTCGGTCTCGGTCTTGGTCGGTCCGGGACCGGTGCTCAGCCCCAGTGTTAACTAGTATAAGGTAATAAGGCTGCTCGTAATGGTGACCACAAGAAAACATCATTGTTGAATCAGTTTTTTTCTTTACAACAACTTTGTTAGTGTACTAAAGAAATCGATGACACCACTAAATACATACTTCATTTAAACACAAATATACCTTACAAAATTCAATTAATAAAAGCACCGCACACAGAAAACCTCACACGACTCGGTCTTATTTTTGACTGAGTTCTTCCTTTTTGGCCTAAGGACGCGTCGTGTGAGGGGAAATGTAAGAGAGAGAACGTATCTGTGTTGGGCATCTACCATGTTGGACGACCAACCATTACAGCCAGTCTTCTAGTTTATTATATCATGTTCAAATATTTGGATACCCAAAATTTTTATCAACAATACTTTTGTCCATGATTAACCTAGCTACATGTCTGAGAACTATTATAAAGTTTCGGTCCATGAAAGTTAACTTGGATTTGAAGCGAAAAATCCTATCTAACAACTAGGTGACCTCATTGGATTAAAATGTAAATGTTATTTCATCAAATTGTTGTATTTAGCTAACCACTTATCGTTACTTTTTGATAGAGAGATGATTTGCACACATTAGTATTTGATTTGCAAAATTCAATGTATAACCAGTTAAAGCAGAATGCATATATAGTACAACAAATTAATGAATAAGTTGAAATGTGTCAATCAAAAAGCTAAGTGTGTAAATCGTTTCTTTTTGATATAACAAACTTTTATTTTCTCAACGAAGTATGTAACTGATTTTCTAAAGTAAATAAGTAGATTAATTATATGGTTCTATCAAAATAACATAAGTTGATAATGAAATAAAAGTTTGTTATATCAAAAGATTAAAAACATACTATATTGAATGCAATGATGAATGATCATCTAAGTAAAGTTTGTTACATTTTGGTACAATAATGTCACATTATTTAGAGCTAAAGACACAAAAATACGAAAGAAATAAAGTACAAAGAATAGTTTCAAGATTCCTACATTTGAGTCAACACCATATCACTAGAAAACACAAACCACCGCTACAAGTTAAGTAGATTCTAATAAAAGAGTGTGTATTTTAGTGGTTTGTTTGTAAGAATGTGTGTGTATTGATGCTGGCTTTTGAAACACATGACTGACACTTGCTAATGACAAGAGGAATGAGGTGTCGTGTGCTTTGTGTGAGTGAGTAAATTTTGTCGAATATGTGGAGTTCGGTTATCGAAAAAGCATTGGATCCATGAACTAAAGAAAGGGTACATTCTTTACTTTCCCTACAATCTATCATGCCAAAGCAATCGTATTATAAAACTCATATAAGTGTTTATTTTGATATTTTAAAATGTCTTAAATTAACTATTATATTTGTCTCAAAATAAATGTTCAGTTTGAAGTATTTTTTTTTTGCGTGTGTTAAATAATACTTGATAAAAAAATTATACCACCAAAAAATACATTTAAAACCTAATTTATTTATATATTTTGCATCAAATCTTTACTATATAAAAAGAAAAAATAGTCAAAGTTGAATTGTTGAATGTTGAAAAATTGGTCAAAGCTAAAAAAAATTGGTCAAGCAATGTTATACGTGTTGATTGAAATGTTGAATATTTAAAATTGGTCAAGCAATGTTAACGTATTGAATGTTTAAAAAGGAAATGGTATACGTATTGATTGAAATTTTGAATGTTTGAATGTTTAAAAATCACACCGCCGTACCATATATACATAAAGTCTATATCTATATCTATATTTATACTACATCTTTTATATAATACAATAAAACCCTTATTGGGAATTTTTCATATCAAAAAAATGCATACATACTTTATTTAGTAATAATTTTATTTAAAAAAAAGTTAGTTTCTTATTAGGTAATATTTTATATTTATCCATAACAAAAGTAGAAGATAAATACAAAAAATATAGATAAGATGCAATTAATAATAGGATTAAAATTTTTAAATAATTATCTTTAATAATAAAAAAACTATAATTAAACATTATAAATCAAACAAAACAAAGATTAAATTATTTGTTTTTTAATAAATAAAAATAAATGATTCAAAAATTTTTTAAAAAAAACCCGCGCGTGCGCGGGCGTTATAACTAGTATATTGTATCAATGACTCTTTTAATTTTAAAGCATACAATTTTTAAAGCATAAGGTACAACAATTTAAAACACAAAAACACTCTTTATTTTAGTTTTAAATAAGCAATTAATATGTAATAGATTTTTTAATTATTACAAATACTAAAGCAAAACTTACAATTTACTTTTACACAATTACATTAATAAATTAACTAGTCAATAAATAAAATTAATGCAGTTATTAAAACACCATTTACATAAAAAATACAAATTATTAAGCATATTATACAACCAACTTAAACACAATTCCTGCCTTAAATGTCACTAATACAAATAATAAAGCATATTATACAAATATTTAAAGCCCGAACGGGCAACGGGCCAAAGTGGCTCGAGCCCGAACGGGCTCGAGAACAGGCACGGGCTAAATGGTCACGGGCCAAACGGACTCATTTTATACGAATCGCTTTAAAAAAATGAAATACGTCACATGAAATTTTTGATATCCGTAAATTTAATATAAAAAAGAACATAATAAACTAAAATACATGATTCACCGGAAAAATTTTACTTCGGGGTACCCGCCGTCGCAACAGGCGGGTACCCTGCTAGTATTATATTACAAAAATAGTTAAGGTGAAAGTGGAACTAGTTTGACTATAAAAAGTCAAACTGAACACTTATTTTAAGATGAAGATAGTATTTATTTTGTATTTCAATCAATGAGAAAAAGTTTAATCAAAAGAATGATATTTTATTGATGGAAACTTAAGTTAATGAGATTTTTTAAACTTTGTGTATATTAAAAGAGGATACTTATTATGAAACGGATGTATGTTTTTTATATCAAGAAAAAATAAATAACCTTGTTTATGTTCAAGCTATTTAAGAAAGACGAGTATTTTTTTCGGACATAGGCCACTTAAACAGGATATTGCTATAACTGTTTTCGAACAAATTTTCTTATCACTCTCGACTGACTTGGTTGAGCAGCATCACGTAAACCACATGAATGCCGCTAACTCGCTAAGCTATAGACGCTTCGTACTCCAACTTCAGATTCTTTATATCCACAATAGAGCCGGTGCGATAAAGCAACTTTTCTCACGGATCATGACATATGCATGGCTTTTTTCTATTTTTTCTAGATTAAGTGACTACTAATTGTGTTCACCGAATTTTTCTAAGGCTGTGTTTGATTTTTTTTTTGCCTCTTAACAGGCTCTGAATGGCCAAAATGTCTGAATCGGTCAGACATTTGGTCGTTCAGACCGTTTGTTTGTTTGTTTTTTTTCTTTTTTTTTTTTTTCGTTCAGACGCGTTCAGATGCAGTAAGATCTTAATGGTTTAGACTTGAGAGGGGTGTCTGAATGCGTCTTGTTGCCTCTTGCTGACACAAATAAAAACCAAAAAAAAAAATAGTACGAGCAAGCAAATGTGCGGTTCAAACATGAGTTTTTTTCTTCCCGTTCAGATGCGGTCAGATTCAGACATTTACGCATCAGATTCAGATTCAGATGTGCGGTTCAGATTCAGATTCAGACCCTCTTAACAAACAAACACCACCTAAGACTAGTTTGTAGAGTTGTCTTTGTATATACTTTAATTCACTAAATCTTTTAATATTTGTTACAAAATTTGATAATATACATTTCTGTAGTTAACTAGTTGAAGTATCTAGCATAATTAAAATAAAAATTTTAAATCTAATTCAATATGTTAGGAAAGAATTCACCCATTCGTTACTTTAATTTAGCGTACATAACTTTTTCTCTCAATGCATCTCAAAACTCGCCAACCAAACCTGTTATTTATTGTTGTGTTGTACATTATAAGTTATCCAAAATGGCAAAATGTATTCAAAACCAAAATCCAACCAAGGACCCACTAGGAATGTGCGATTAAAAGTTGGCACCATTAATAGTACGTGCCATTTATTTCTTGGAGTGGAACAAACAAAGCATATGTAGGAAAGAATGTTCAAAAGCTAAAGTTATGGTCTTTGCTTCAATTTTAAGGTAGGTCGTAAAACTAAATGTTCTCTTTGTTCTCTAATACATAGGGCTGTAAACGAACCGGACGAACACGAACGGAGCCCTGTTCATGTTCGTTCATTTAATTTTAACCAAACAAATAAACGGACACGGACGCTTAAACGGACGAATTTTCTTGTTCATGTTCGTTTATTAAGAAAATAAATTGTTCATGTTCGTTTATGTCCGTTCATTAAGACACTAAACAAACGCTAAACGAGCATAAATGATCGAACATAAATGAAAATAGACAAATAAACATAAATTTTATTGAATTCTTCACAATATATTATTTTATAAGTAGTTGCTTTGTTTAAACAAACCAATTTTTAAATTATAAAATTAAAATATATGATATATGAACATAAATAGATAAATAAACATAAACGAACTTTAATGAACGCTTAATCGGACGTTCACGGACATAAATGAACGAACGAGACTTTTGTTCATGTTCGTTCATTTAACTAAACGAACGTAAAATAGTGTTCATGTTCGTTCATTTAATAAACGAACAAACATAAACGAACTTTTTACCGAACGGTTCATGAAATGTTCACTGAACGTTCACTTCGTTTACAGCCCTACTAATACATGTAGGTATAGACGGATTTTACTTATACTTTACTTAAATGAAATACAACTTTGGCCCTCCTAAATTAACTGATATAGTACTCGGCTCCAATAAATTCACTCAAATTCCATCTATGCATGTATGTTTATATAAAAAGTTACAAGAAAGTAAGTTTACCTAAACTTGACAAAAGAAAATTGATCTATATGATTAGATGAATAAAGTTATATGATTGAATATATTCCGTTATTAGAATATGCACTTAAAAACATATAAAAATGTAATGAAAACTTTTATCTCTATTATTATCCAATTTATGAAGTATTGTTTATGTGTGAGTTACTAATTGTCGGCAGAACCTTAAACGTTAGTTATTTGATGTAGGGACATATTGTTCATGATCAACTTTCTTTCTTATTTGTTGGTAGGACAACATGGAATTTATTTGATAACTGACATGCTTTTAGCGTTAAAATTTTACAAGTGTTCTCGTATAGACATTTATCATTTATGTAAATTTACTTTAAATCGTATTCCAATTTATGCAACTTATATTCTTCTAAGTTCTAACATGTTTTCTTATTTATAAGTTCAGTTCATGACCAGCCCATGTCTAAGTGGCCTTGTGGCTAAATGCAGTGACGGAGCCATGATTTTTTGGTCGGGTGGGCCAAAACAAATACGAAAAATTACTAAACCTTAACTACTATCTAACCATAAATTATAATACGAATTAAAACTATACTAATAAGAATAAAAAAAACAATCTTGCATAGCTAAAACCAAATAAGAAATAGCAACTAAATAATTGGAGGATGCAAGTATATCACAAGTGGCATGATATGATTATGTTGCCTGGTAATATTGTTTAATACATCACCTATCAATCTCCCGTAAGTTAATTTCAATTTGACGCCATTTTTAATCCCCAATGTTAATTTGGATAAGCTACTTTTATCAATTTTGGATGGGCCAAAAACAATAAAGAGGAGTAAATAACGTGCAAATACATGCAGCCATTGGTAACTAGTTCAACTTTTGGGTGGGCCATGGCCCATCCCACCTCTCAAGTAGCTCCGTCCTTGGCTAAATGATTAATGAAGTATGAGAATGTGATGGGATTTATTAGTATTGGCCTATGTGGTTTCGGCTCGATCAATTAGGCTGTAATCGTTATCTACTAGAAAAAAGAAACTATGGTATACTTTATCATATGAGTAATGTTATTTAGACCTACAATACAAGCTTAAAAACATACATAATTCATAAATTACTTGTATAATTGTATTATTTACTTTCTCTCTTTATATTTTCACCAATCAACCAATCAAATCACTAGATACTTTTGTAGGCATGATTAATATACACAACAATCATTTTTCTTTCCATATTCCAACTTATAATAATGTGCCATTAACTACTATTTTGAAATAACTAAACTTTCTTAATATGAAATTTATGAAGTTGTAATTTGGTCTTTGTTACTTTCCACCGATCAAATATCATCCTTACCACTAAAATCAAGTAACATCCTCACCAATTGGTACGAGAATGAAATGGGCTTTATTAGTATTGGCTTACGTAGTTTGGGCCGGATCAATTCGGCTGCAATGGTTATCTACTAGAAAAAAGAAACTACAGTAGTAGTATATTTTCTCAAATTCCAACTTCTAATAATGTGCCATTAGCTACTATTGAGAAATATTTAAACTTTCTTAATATGAAATTTAAGAAGTAATTTGGTCTTTGTTACTCTTTTCGTTCAAAATTAGTGTTCACTTTTACATTTCACAAAGTTTTAGAAAATTATAGTAATTATACTATTCATCAATCAAATATTATCCTTACCAATTAAAATTACTTTGATTGGTTGAAACACCAAGTGTACATTTATTTTAGTACATCTCAAAATATAATCGTATGCATTTATTTTGAGACGGTGTGATAATATAGTAATTTATACTTATAAAAGTTGCAGCTAAGCCTTTTCACTTTATAAAATGACATATTGACTCTTTCATAGTTTCGGCTAACGAGATACTTTGATTATTAGGCAATGTTTGGATGCATTGAAGAAGTTTCGGTCATACTTTACTTAAATATGTATAGTGTGAACATTATTCCTTGCGAGGGGAGTTATTTTGCGGACTTCAAAAAACATACATTCTGACGGACTAATCTGGGCCGTCCATTTCATTGAATTAAAAACACAGATCATATGATTAAAAAAAACACGGAGGGACTAAAACTGTAAATATAACAAACTTACCCCACCAAATCAAACGTCATTATCCACACGTCTTTCTCAAAACCACCAAAAACAGTTTTTCTTTCTTTCTCTCTCTACTATCAAAATCAAAACAAAAAAAAAAAAATTAAAAATCAAAAATCAGTAGTGATTTAACCATCAAAATCAACTAGAAATCATAAAAATGGATACTTCGAAGTCTGAAGAAACCGATACAGCAAAAAAAACGGTGGAAAATGAACCGACTCAAAATCCGATTAATGGTACGACACTCATTTCGATGTTATTTAAAATATTGTTAGTGATTTTGTGAATATTTTTGTGAACACAAGTGATAATGTGCATATAACAGGTTCTGGCTAGCTTTTGAGAAGAGAAATGACTTTTTTGTAATTCTTTCTGATGCTGTGAGGATAATACGACAGAATAGAAGATAGGTTTGAGTAATCACAAGTGTATATAAGATGTTCCTACTAAGTTTATGGCAGTTATTGTAATGAGAAATGGTTTGTTTGTTGATTTTCGTGAAAATATGAAAGATTAGATGATAGGTTTAAGTAATCACAAGTGATAATGTACATATAAGATGTTTCTTCTAGGTTTTCGGCAGTTTTTGTGACGAGAAACGACTTGTTTGTTATACTTTGTGATGCTATGTTTAAGTAATCACAAGTGATAATAAGACAGTTATTGTGGCGAGAAAATATGAAAGATTAGATGATAGGTTTAGGTAATCACAAGTGATAATGTGAATAAAACAGTTTTCTCTCTAGTGATATCAAAAATATCACTAGTGATATCACAAGTATCTCTAGTGATATAAAAAATTGCCATTGATATCACAAGTATCTCTAGTGATATCACAATTTTACAGTTTTAGATGATAGGATTAACTAATCACAATTAATAACGTGCATATAAGATGTTTCTACTTGGTTTACAACAGTTTTTTGTGATGAGAAATGACTTGTTTATTATACTTTGTGATGATGCAGATGAAACTAACCAAACAGAGGTTGAAGATGCTACAACATCTACTAAAGGTAGATTCTAAAAATATAATATTATCACATGTGAGATTCTCAAAAAAAGTTAACAGGCATGCATACAACTCTAACTTATATATAATATCTCAGGTGATACAAAGATAAAAACTGAAAAACCACAAGTTATAAGAAAGATGAGGAAAAAATCAGTGGGTCGAAAACTACATAATGCAAAAAAAAAAAAAAAAAAAAAAGATTAGAAAAATCTGAAAAAAGTGACTCGCCATCAAAAAGGACTAGGGGTGGAAATGAAAAGAAGTTTGATGAAGCTTAAAGGAGGCTGGAAAAGGCAAAGTTAATGAAGGCGAACCAGCTGATAAGGAGTATATAGAGGTTTCTGAGGAAGAAGAGGAAAAAGCATATAAAAGGAAGAATGTGGCTGGAAAAAAGAAAATTGATGAGGATATACACATTTCAGAGGAGGAAGAGCCAATTGAAGATATCACAACAAGCAAAAATACAAAAAAGTACCAAACATTGAGGCCAAGGGCAACTTCAGTACCACTGTTTGAAATAATGAGATGTTTGAATCCAGAAAGAAAAAAAGTGATAATCGAGATGGGATTTGGAGAACTGATATATTTCCAATTGGGAAAATACCAACAAAATTAGCATTCTTCGTGATCAACTCCCTTCAAACAGACACTATGAGTTTAAAGCTTCCAACAGGAGATATCATAATTTTACCTAATACTGTGAAGGAAATTTTTGGAATACTAATGGGGGAAAGAATGCTGGAAAGGCAAGAAGGAGAAAGAGAGTCTGATGACCCATTCTTTGAACAATGGAAATCACAGTTCCCTGCAAAGTTAAAGAAGACCACAACAAATAGTTTATCACAAGTGATAGATGAAACAACAAACGCAGATTACATGTTCAAGATGAACTTTCTTATGTTGTTTGCAAACACCATGGGAAGCTGTGACAATAGTTCAGAGGTGAAGTACACAGTGTTAAAGAATGTTTTAGAAAATGATAATGTCCAAGACATCGACTGGTGCACTTACATCTGGGAATGTGCGAAATATTCAGACAGAATGGAAAAAAAAGCATAAAAAATAAGGAGGTTGTGTATTATGGGCCTATAACATTCTTAATGGTAAATCCTCAATTATTATCTAATTATACAACAAGTAATAATTTATCACAAGTAAAAATTTATGTATTTATAACCCACATTTTTTATGAAACTGTTGGTGTATCTACATTACACAAGGATTGTTGGTATTGAGGTGAGGCGTAAAGTTCCAGCCTTCAAAAGCTGGAACTCAAATCTCATGAAAAAAAGAGAGACAATTGAAGTCGATCGAATAAAATTTGGACAGGTGGAGATACTTGAAGAGATGAATGAAGAAGAACAAATTATGAACGAGTGAGGCAGAGCCTTTCAAACCAGTATACAAATTATGAGCTTTAACAGGTCCAAGGTTTACATTTCCAGCTTTAACAATAAACATCTACTCAGCATACGTTAACTGCTTCTCACTTTTTGACAAATGCTTATACTCAACCCGATCAAGTTCATGATTATGTATAGGATCAAACTTCTTAAGCACAAACTTAGTCATACCAGGAATCATATCAAATACAACCCGTGCTTTGCAACCAGTAACTCTAATGTTCGAAGTCCTAAATCGTTTGTTACCTTTCTTAGAATCTATAGTATTCAAATATAATTGCTTCGGACAACCTTCCCTATTGCACACAAAGTACTTTTATTTCACATGACCACACCTCAATCTTTTCTGAGAAGAAATTCTAACACCAAAACCAGCCTCAGAAGCGTATATCCTATACATACTCTCACAGGCGTCAAGTGAATCAAATTCAGTCCCCAACACAGGCAAAACACTAAGAGAAACTTTGGGAACCCAATAAAGCGATCCACCCGGAGTATCAATAAAGTAATGATGAGCAAATGAATCAGGAGTTTTTGGAACTTTAGAAGCTGCAAATAAGAAAAAGAAAACCAGTAACAAACCTAAAACAACGAATATACATATAAAATCATGCTACCACAAGTGATATATCACATTTGATACAAAAAGAATTTTAACAATAAACATCTATAAAGAAGAACATAAAACATGAGATATATCACTTGTGATATTCGTAAAAAATTCACATAAAAATGATGCAAAACATAAAACATGAGATATATCACAAGTGATACTTATAAATATAAAACATGAGATATATCACAAGTGATACTTATAAAAAAAACATAAAACATGAGATATATCACATGAGATAAACATCTATAAAGGAAAAAAAAAAAACATAATATAAATCACAAGAGATATTTGTAAAAAATTGATACAAAAATGATGCAGAACATAAAACATGAGATATATCACTTTTGATATATCACTAAAGTGATATATCACAAGTGATATTTTAAAACATAAACATGAGAACATAACACATGAGATATATCACAAGTGATATATCACAAGTGATATATCACAAATCATATTTGTAAAAAAGAATTCATAACATAAAACAAGAGATATATCACAAGTGATATTTGTAAAAAGCAAAAATAAAATTACAACTAGAATTTTGATCATCATTAGAAACATCAACAACATCTGAAGAAGATGATACAGAATTAATCAATATATCCGATGAATCAGAAGCATTAACCACATCAGCTGAAAAAAATTCTTCAACTACTCCATCTAATGCATCAAAAGCATTAACCACATTAGCTGAAACTGAATCTTCAGCCACTCCATCCGATGCATCACAATCATTAACCACATTAGCTAAATCTGAATCTTCAGCCACTCCATACGATGCATCACAATCATTAACAACATCAGCAGAAACTGATTGTTCAATAACCGGTTCATTCAAATCAAAAAACACCATTGATGATAACGAGAACGAATGATAACGAATGATAACGAATTGATGATAATAGATTATTAATATGATGATAATAGATGATTAATTTGATTAGATTAGGGTTTACAAAATTTGGGGAAACTGAAAGTAATAGAGAGAAAGTTAGTTGGAAACGAAAGCTGTGTGTGAAAAAATGAGGGAATGATAAAAAATAAACTATTTATATGATAGATGAAAAGACAAACCTAATAATAAATCTTAGAATAATATGAACCGTTAGATTAAATGTAAATGGACGCTCCAGATCAGTCCCTCAGTTTGTAAAAAAAAAAACTGATCCGCAAATGAACTTTTCTCTATTCCTTGCAAGATAACATTATTACTTCCATCATCATATTAAGTACTAAATCACATTCCAATTCCAATTTTACCGGTTAGACAACAAGCAATTTGAAATAGGGGATACTAGATGGAGTTTGGCATGTCTCTCTTATGTAGCTAGCTTTATTTTCAAGTATTAGCTTGAGGTGGATCCGGTTGTCGTCCACATTCCATTGTACTTAAACGTTTCTGATTCATTAATATTTTATTGGGGTAACCTTTTACAAAAAAAAAATAAAAAAAATTGAGGATTATACTAAATGGCAACGATGTGGGGCATTTGTCCGCATCCCCGAAACCGATTACCAAAACCTACCTTGGTCCCTGTCATGAACACGACAAAAATCCATGTTCTTTTTTTTTTCTAATAAAATATATGAAAACACAAATATACCCTCGCATTTGACGGTCAATGTGAGTCAAACTGACGGTGTCAATAAAAATGGACTAAACATGTTACGGGTCGACCTATTTTGGAATGGATCCGATACTTTTCTAAAAATCGGACTAAAATGAAATACTACTTAAAACACAAGGACCAAAAATGTAATTAAATCTTACTTTTACTTATCATGTACTCGTAATACTTGATACTAACAACAAGCCTAGAAAAATAGACAATATGAGGTTAACTCTTGGCATCAAAGAATAACGATTTATTATATTTTTGTTGTGACGTTATCACGATTAACATATATCAAACGAACATATATCAAACCAACGACAAATTAGGGATATATACTATTTTAAACTTGGGTTGTTTCGAAGTAATTAGTGTTTTGATATAACCTATGATAAGGTGTATGTTGCACCCGCTGGGTGCACCGTCGAATTGACCTTCGCGAGTAAAGTAAAATTCCTAACTAAAAATTTTAATCGTGCACTCAAAAGCATTCCAAAATTCCAATAGAGTGTCGACGCAAGGCGAGTCAAAACGACCTTCATTACGATCAATGCCTTCTCTGAATATGAAGATTGCACCATCATTTTCTTCTTGCAAAAGGATTGTGGTCTCGTTCATTCCCGTACCAAGACTGAAGGGTTCATTAATAGTGAATATGGTTGTATGTTGTGAGTGGTCGAGGTCGAAGTGTTGGTATAAATACTTAGAGCAATGTGAAAAGTTACAACTAGGATATGCGTAAAAACATTGTGTGTGGATTCACTTGCTTTTATCATCAAGTTTTTGAGTGAACTTCTTGTAGCTAACAAAAGAAGTTCAAATTCGAGATTTTCAAGAATCAATTTCTCATTTGAACTTCCAGAAGCTAACAATAGCGAACTCGTACGCGCAAGAGGATGTGATCATATCGTTTCACTTCATGGTTAAGTCACACAGAGAAAGAGAGATCCGCAAAAAACTAGTGTAATTTGAAAGAATTGATGTCTTGGATAGCTATGAAAGGTTTTTTTTACTTGACTTGCCATAAAGAATACATTATTATATACATCTAGTTGATTAACTAGTTTTTGTATCTTGATTGCTACTTGTGATATCATTGTGAGATATTTGGGATTGTTGAGTTCTTGTAGATGTAATTGTTTGTTTGTGTAGTATACAAACAAGTACAGATTTTGATACGTATGAGCACGATTATATGAATATAATATTTGACAAGTAATCGTATGTATTTTCTACCCAAAAGGTTGGGATCTATAGAGTTCAATTGTGTGTGTCCCCATTTATAGAACCTCATACGTATCAGGTGCTTGTAGAGTCCTATATGAGGCAACATTTTGTTGATAAAAAACCGTAAGTAATGAAGGTAATGCCTAATTTTATAGATCATATGGATGAGTGTTAATTTTGTACTATTTTCCTTTATAACTAGAACCCACTCATACATTGTTCAGCTTAATGCGCGTATATAACACTTATAGCTAGTAGTGATTATTTTAAAGTACGAATCGTTAAATCATTCTTGTAGTTTCTTCTTTATTTGTGAATTGAAACCGTAAGATCTTCTATCATGAATTTGATCATAAATTACTTACGTCTAACATATAATTTACCTCAAACACAATGTTTAAAAGTTTGTGATAAATCGAATTGTTTGATGCTTTACAATGCTAATATAGTACTCCATCATTCTCAAATATTCTCCATCTCAAATATTCCAAGCTTATAAAATCTTCATGGCTTTCTAATAATTTTACACAATCGCTAGTCTATTACATGCTTCTCTATATATTTTCATAGAATTATCTATAGTGTTCATAGCTTGGACTTCATCTTAAAAAAAAAAAAAAAAAAAAACTCCTTTTATTCACACGAGTCGAGTTATTCTACAAACCAAACATTCCTCACATACCAAGGGACTCATCCCCACCATCCATCTAAAAAGAAAATCAATGGTTGATATTAAAAGCATTTTATTATTTCACCCATTTTTTATAATTTAAATATCTCTTAAACCGTTAATCGTTAAGCGAAAATAATTACACCATCGCGACGGACATTTAATTATCTTTCTATAGACGGGCACTTTAATATACTTTCGAAAAAAAAAATTATTTTTTCACGTTTTTTTTTCGTGGCCGGAAAAAAAATCATATATGATATTGCATATCATATATGATATGCAATATCATATATGATATTACATATAAATATCATATATGATATTATATGTAAAATCATATATGATATGCAATATCATATATGATATTACATATAAATATCATATATGATATTATATGTAAAATCATATATGATATGCAATATCATATATGATATTACATATAATATCATATATGATATGTAATATCATATATGATATTATATGTAATATCATATATGATTTTTTCGGCCACGAAAAAAAAACGTGAAAAAAATGAAAAAAAAAATTGTCGAAAATATATCAATTAGCCTATCTATAGAAAGATAATTAAATGCTCGTCGAACGGTATATTTTTTTTCGTTTAACGATTAACGGTTTGAAAGATATTAATATTTGAAAAAAAGGGATGAAAGTGGGTTTTTTAAATTGTTGGGATTAATCTCATCCATTAGATCAAATAAAGATGGAGGGAAGATGGAGGGTGGAGATTAGTCCCTTAATATGTAAAAAAAGTTTGGTCCTCAATTGATCTTTACTCTTATTCACACATTAACGTGCGTCCGGTTGACATATGTTAGCAAAACCTATATTTTAATATATATGTTTTTACATAAAGTAATAGTGCATCTCATTTTATATTTGCATTCTTCTTAATGTTCAATCTCAAAATCATATTCTATGTTATACATTTAATCATCTATAAAGGTATGTTTATAAGATAGCGTCGTTAAGTGTTGTGAGGTAAATTGTATTTAGAGCAAAAAAATGTAATTGGTGTATTTCAGAAATGATTAGTAGGCCTATTTATCATTGCTATACTTAGAATATGGTGAAAGCTGAAAACACGCAAAATACATATTTAAAACACACGATGTACGCAACGAATTTTCAAAAAGCTGAAAACACGCAATATACTTTCAAATTTGGAACAATGTACGTAATATGACCTGGAACCAGCAGGTTACCAGGTTTCAAACTTGGAAAATTGACAGGAATAGTCCCTGCGGCTTGCGTTGACTTTCGCTGGTCATCCTAGGACTTTTTTTCACCTACAAAAGGTACAATAACGGTCTCTATGGTTTGCGTAGACTTTCACATTAGTCCATTTTTATACTTTTTCACCCGTTCTCTTACGTTTTTATCCGTTTTCATCCGTTTTTTTTACGTTTTCGGTCGTTTTTATACAATTTCATCCGTTCTCTTACGTTTTCGTTCATTTTTTTTACGTTTTCGTTCGTTTATAAACGTTTTCACACACGTTTTTACACTTGTTTCTACACACATTTTTACACACGTTTTCACAAACAATTTTACACACGTTTTTACACACGTTTTTACATACGTTTTCACACACGTTTTTACACTCGTTTCTACACACGTTTTCACAAACATTTTTATACACGTTTTTATATACGTTTTCACACACGTTTTTGCACACGTTTTTACGTACGTTTTCACACACGTTTTTACATACGTTTTCACAAACATTTTTACACACGTTTTTATATACGTTTTCACATACGTTTTTACACACGTTTTTACATACGTTTTCACACACGTTTTTACACACGTTTTCACACACGTTTTTACACACGTTTTTACATACATTTTTACACTCATTTCTACACACGTTTTTATATACGTTTTCACATACGTTTTCACACACGTTTTTACACACGTTTTCGCACACTTTTTTACACACGTTTTTATATACGTTTTCGCACACGTTTTTACACACGTTTTTATATACGTTTTCACATACGTTTTTACACACGTTTTCACAAACATTTTTACACACGTTTTTACATACGTTTTTACACTCGTTTCTACACACGTTTTCACAAACATTTTTACACACGTTTTTATATACGTTTTCACAAACGTTTTTACACACGTTTTTACATACGTTTTCACACACGTTTTTACACACGTTTTTACATACGTTTTCACACACGTTTTTAACACACGTTTTCACACACGTTTTTATATACGTTTTTACGCACGTTTTAAAACACGTCTTTACAAACGTTTTTACACACGTTTTTACATACGTTTTCACACACGTTATCACACATGTTTTTACAAATGTTTTCACACACGTTTTATACACGTTTTTATAAACGTTTTCACACACGTTTTCAAAAATGTTTTTACACATATTTTTATATACAATTTTACATACATTTTTACACATGTTTTAACACACGTTTTCGTTCACATTTTTACACACGTTTTTCGGGACTTTTTTCATAATTTGTTTCGGGTTTTTTTCCGAATTTTTTTACACACGTTTTCTCCAGTTTTTTAAGTGTTCGTCCATAAAAAAAATTAAAAAAGAATTTTGACAAAAAAATTATAAGGAATTTCAAAAAAAGATCAGAAATAAAAATCGGAAAAAAATTCCGAAAAAAATTTCTGAAAAAAATTCCAAAAAACGTGTGTAAAAACGTTTATAGAAACATGCGTAAAAACGTATATAAAAACGAGTGCGAAAACGTGTGTAAATATAAAAACGTGTATAAAGTATGTGTAAAAACGTGTGTGAAAACGTATATAAAAACGTGTGTAAAAATGTGTGCGAAAACGTGTGTGAAAACGTATGTAAAAACGTGTGTAAAAACGTGTGTGAAAACGTATATAAAAACGTGTGTAAAAATGTTTGTGAAAACGTGTGTAGAAACGAGTGTAAAAACGTGTGTGAAAACGTATGTAAAAACGTGTGTGAAAATGTTTGTTGAAACGTGTGTAAAAACGTATGTGAAAACGTTTATAAAAACGTGTGTAAAAACGTGTGCGAAAATGTATATAAAAACGTGTGTAAAAACGTGTGCGAAAACGTGTGTAAAAACGTGTGTGAAAACGTATGTGAAAACGTATATAAAAACGTGTGTAGAAACTAGTGTAAAAACGTATGTAAAAACGTGTGTAAAAATGTGTGTTAAAACGTGTGTAAAAATGTTTGTGAAAACGTGTGTAAAAACGTATGTGAAAACGTGTGTAGAAACGAGTGTAAAAACGTGTGTGAAAACGTATGTAAAAACGTGTGTAAAAATGTTTGTGAAAACATGTGTAAAAACGTATATAAAAACGTGTGTAAAAACGTGTGCGAAAACGTATATGAAAACGTGTGTAAAAACGTGCGAAAACGTGTGTAAAAACGTGTGTGAAAATGTTTTTGAAAACGTATATAAAAACGTGTGTAGAAACGAGTGTAAAAACGTATGTAAAAACGTGTGTAAAAACGTGTGTGAAAACGTATATAAAAACGTGTGTAAAAACGTGTGTGAAAACGTATGTAAAAATGTGTGCAAAAACGTGTGTGAAAACGTATATAAAAACGTGTGTAAAAATGTTTGTGAAAACGTGTGTAGAAACGAGTGTAAAAACGTGTGTGAAAACGTATGTAAAAACGCGTGTAAAAATGTTTGTGAAAACGTGTGTAAAAACGTGTGTAGAAACGAGTGTAAAAACGTGTGTGAAAACGTATGTAAACGAACGAAAACGTAAAAAAAATGAACGAAAACGTAAGAGAACGGATGAAATTGTATAAAAACGAACGAAAACGTAAAAAAACGGACGAAAACGAATAAAAACGTAAGAGAACGGGTGAAAAAGTATAAAAACGGACTAATGTGAAAGTCTACGCAAACCATAGGGACCGTTATTGTACCTTTTGTAGGTGAAAAAAAGTCCAAGGATGACCAGCGAAAGTCAACGCAAGCCACAGGGACTATTCCTGTCAATTTTCAAAGTTTGAAACCTGGTAACCTGCTGGTTCCAGGTCATATTGCGTACATTGTTCCAAATTTGAAAGTATATTGCGTGTTTTCAGCCTTTTGAAAGTTCGTTGCGTACATCGTGTGTTTTGAATAAGTATTTTGCGTGTTTTCAGCTTTCACCGACTTAGAATATTAGTGAATGTTTAGATGCATTGAAGAAGTTTTGGTCATATTTTAGTTAAATATGCTATTGCTTGCAAGATATTGTACAATATCACGAGAATGAAACACTTATGAAATGATAAAGTTGGAAAAGATGAACATGATTAGGGGGTGGCATCGTAGTCGGTATGGGGCTCGGCAAGGATCGGTGTGAATCGGCAAAACAAAACCACAAGTTCGGCATGAGCTAATCGGCAAAGCATACGGTATACATTACCGATTCGGTGTGACAATGGGCATTAAATTTTTTGTACCGTTGCAAAATTTAGGGAGTTACCGTTTGAAGTTTTCTTACATTTTCAAAAAAAAAATAAAAAAATTACCCCCTTTAAAAATCACAATTCACAATCACATTTTACCATCTTTTCTTCAAATCACATATTCACAATCACCAATTCACTTTAAAAATCAAGAACATGGATCCAAGTAAATCCCAACAAGGTTCAACATCAAAAGGTCGAAGTCGTGGTCGTGGTCGAGGTTCTCGACAACATCCCGTCCGGCCTCCACCACATGGTCAAGAAGCATACTATCCCCGACCTCCACCACAACCTTACTATCCTCAACCTCCACCACAAGTCTACTATCCGGCACCTCCACCATTGAATCCAAGTCACTATAATATAACAATGACAAGCGAGTTCAACCTTTTTAATGACTTTCGAGACGGTCCACCAAGACGTGAACAAAGTGTCGAAAGAGAATTACCGTTATACGATTATGAAGATGATGAAGATGAAGTTATTCCCGAAACCCAATTCCCAAATCCAATCGGTATATTTTTTTTTTTAAATCGTTATTTACAAATTATTTAAATCGTTATATTTTTTTTTAATTCGTTATATATATATTTTTTTAAATTCGTTATAGTATTTTTTTAAATCGTTATGTATAAATTTTTTAAATCGTGATATATATATTTTTTTAAATCGTTATATATTTTTTTTTCAAATCGTTCTAGTATTTTTTTTCAAATCGTTAGATACATTTCTTTTTGTTTTAGGTGAAGAACAAAATGATGATGACGTTCAAGAAATAAAAAATCCGGGTAAAGTGGGAAAAAAGAATTAGACGACCGACGAAGAAGTATTTTTGGCAAAAGCTTGGGTTCATGTCTCAACATGCCCAAAGGTCGGGAATCAACAAAAGTCCGATAGCTTTTCGGGAAGAATTCTAGAGCACTTCAAGCAAAATGTGCCGGATACTTTACGAACATTCCATGGGTTGAACACAAAATGGAAAAATATGAATACCGAATTGAATACTTTTAACGGCCTATACATCCAACAAGTAAGTTTTAAATTATATAGTTTGTATAATTTTTTTTATTTATATTTATTATTTGTTTACATTTATACTTGTTTATTTTAATTATTAGTGTAAATTTAAATTATATTTCTTATTACTGTAGAACCGATGTCGTGATAGTGGGTGTGACGATCTTAACGTGATGAGAAATGCATTGGCCAATTATAAAATGAAAACCAAAGGCAAGAATTTTAGTCATATTGAGGCGTGGGAGGTAGTTAGGAAATCGGACAAATGGTTGGAACAACCAACCGTTAGTCAAACATCTTCGTCTAATACGGATAAACGAAGAAAGTCGTCGGAATCTAGCAATGACAATGTTGAGACTATTATTCCGGATCTAAATGACGACACAACTCCTACACGGAAGAAAAAAAGGAAAAAGGCCGAAAACGAGTCGACAAAGAAGAGTATTGAATCGTTAGCAGATTATGCGGCAAAGAAGTCACAAATAATGGATGAGAATGTTGAGAAGAAACGTGTGAAGGAAGAGTTGACAGAAAAGTTAATGGCGGCACAACTAGAAGGGGTTCAAGAAAAGAATTTTTTTCGAGCAATGAAGTTCTTCAACGACCCCCATGATACAATACTAGACCCAACAATGCGCGACATTATGATTGCAAAAAAACGTGAAGTCGCGGCCAAATATGGATGGCCTTGCAATTTTTAGAAATTGTTTTGTTTTTTTTTCCTATCTATCATGTAACTTTTTTTTTTAATTATTAATGAAATTTGAAGTTTTTAATTTATTGTTAAATATAATTATGAGTAAAAAAAAAATAATGTTTAGGCATCGATCGGCATAACATTGCCACTAAACATATGGAATTAGGCATCCAAAGGCATGAAATGAGTTGGTTGAAGATGATTGGCTAATTACAATTATTTTCTAGGTATCATTAGGCATGGTTGCCACCTCCTTACTTCCATCATGATATTAGGTAGTTCACATTGCAATTTCGTTTTTACATGTTAGACGGCAAGCAATTTGAAATAGAGGAAACTAGTAGATCAAGTTTGGCATGTCTCTCTTATGTAGCTAGCTTTATTTTCAAGTATTAGCTTGAGGTTAATGTGGTTATCGTCCACATTCTATTATACTTAAACGTTTTTGACTCATTAATATTTTATCGAGGTAACCCTTTACCCATTTTTTTTGTTTTTGAGGATTATACTAAATGGCAACGGTGTGGGGCATTCATCCCCATCCCCGAAACCGATCACCAAACCCACCCTGGTCCCTACTGTGAACACGACAAAAATCCATGCATTTTTTTAATAAAAAGTATGAAAAGACAAATACACCCTCATATCTAATGATTAAATGTAAGTCAAACCGACGTTGTCAGTAAAAATGGACTAAACCCGTTACAGGTTGACGCATTTTGGAGTGGAGTCGATACCTCTTTTATAAAATTAGACTGAAAATAAAATACTCGTTAAAACACAAGGACCAAAAATATTGTTAACTCTTACCAGGACTAAAATATTGTTAACTCTTACTTTTACTTATCATTGAGTTACTTTTAGGGTGTGCTTGGTTAGTAGTGGGGAAAGGGAAAGTGAAAAGAAAAGTGAATGCAAAAGACTGGGTGATGGTAGGTAATGAATCCCTTTCCCCTCAATTTACTGTATAATGATTCATTATCCATTAGTGGGTAATCATTATATAACCCCCCTCCAACCAATCACTTTTAATCTTGTACGATATCAACAAAATGAAACACTTAGGCCCCGTTTGGTTCGTTGTAATCGGGCGTAATTTGATGTAATTGTAATTTGATTACATTACGTAGTGTGTTTGGTTTGCATAATGGATGTAATTGTAATTCAAATTACATTACGTAGGCTGTTTGGTTTGCAATGTAATTGTAATTCAATCTTTCCAATTACATCAAGGGAGGGAATTCAGATTACATAGCAAGTTGGATGAAAAGTTTTGAATTACGTTGTAATTCAGTATTTTCTAATTCAAAGCATCAGTATTTATAAAATATTATTAATATTATTATTAAAAAATATTTATTATTATTATTATTATTATTATTATTATTGTTATTGTTATTATTATTATTATTATTAAAAAATATTATTATTCTTTATTATTATTATTATTATTATTATTGTTATTATTATTATTATTATTATTATTCTTTTATTATAATAAGTATTATAATTATTATTATAATATTAATACTAATATTATTATTATATTACTTTTATTATTAAAAATATTTTATTATTATTAATATTATTTTTATTATTATATTATTTATTATTTAATAAATAATAATATTATTAAATTATTTATTATTTAATAAATAATAATAATATTATTTTATTATTAATAATATTGTATTAATAATATTAATATTTTATTATTATTATTATTTTATATTATTATTATTACTACTATTATTATTAAAAAAATATTATTTATTTACTTATTTATTTATTATTATTATTATTATTTTATATTATATTATTATTTTATTATAATTATAATAATTTTTATTATTATAATAAAATTATATTATTATTATTATATTAATATTAATATTATTATTTTATTATTAATAATATTTTATTATTATTAATCTTAATATTATTTATTATTTAATAAATGATAATATTATTATTTTATTACTATTAATATTTTATTATTATTATTATTATTATTATTATTATTATTATTTATTTTTTTCTTAATTACATTACGTTGCGAGTCAACCAAATAGAATGACAGATTTCATCAATTACAATTTCAACAGATTACAATTACAACACATTTCAATTCTTTAAATTACAATTTCTTTCAAAGATTACAATTCCTTCAAAAATATTCTGTGAACCAAACGCACCCTTATGAAATGATAAACTTGGAAAAGATGAACATTGTTACTTCCATCATGATATTAAGTAGTTCACATTGCAATTCCGTTTTTACCTGTTAGACAGCAAGCAATTTGAAATAGTGGATATTAGATGGTGAAATTAATATGTCGAAATTGTCATCACTATAATGCATAAAAATGATCCAAACAGCCAACAAAATCACATGAAAGAATATACATATCATTCATAATTCTTATTAGATTTGGTCACAATATTACTATTAAAAAAAAAAAGCCTATATTTACTTGAAGTTATATATGGAAGGAATACTGTGTGCATCACTAACGGAATTCGATTGAATAATAATGTACATAAATAAGTAATGAAATTTGAATATTTATGGTGATAAATCATGGGCCGCAATACAAGTTGCCTAATTGCAACACGAACATACAAAAATCAGTATATATAGACATTATGTGATTCGAAGATTTATTGTAAAACACTCTTAAAAAAACCGATAGAAATCAAAACATGGTTGTGAAATCGTTGAAAGCTAAATTAGCTTCGCTGTTCGGACGGGATTGCTCCCACGAGCAACCCAAAACGCCGCCTCAAGTGTTGATTCCTGAGTCACAGATGGATCAGCAACCCAAAACGCTACCTCAAATGTGGGTTCCTGAACCACCAAACTTTTGGCAAACACGTTTGTCCCGCTGGAATGCTCGATACAAGGTGGATTCAGACGACGAAACAGACTTCCCTATTTGCCGATTTTGCAACCAAAACGTGACGAGCTATGAGGTAAACTGCTTATTTAATAATCACAACTTTGTAAATATAAACGTGTTAGCAAGTTTTTTGTACCTGCATGGGTGTGGTGGCTACATGGCTAGCCCTTTTAGTCCCGGGGTGTCTCGAGACACTTATGAATTTTGTGGGGTAATGGTAATTACATTAAAAAAATCTGAGATTTTTCTCAAATGCATCCGGTTCTTGAAAATTGTGTTTAGAGTAATGGTTAGTTTATACTTTATACTAAGTGCACACGGTCACGATTTGTCTATGCTTTATATGACTGATCCAAACCCATTTATGTTAGAATTTAGGAATCAAATATTAACCTGTTTAATTATGGTAGAACATAAAAATTTATAACATACACATTAAGTTAGCAACCCGTTTCGTGATTAAGCGATTTATTTTTTTTCTTGTAGAAATTAATTAAACGCGTTTAGTGTATATGGGTTTGTATCCTAACACCTTAACACTTTTTGGTTAACTGGCTACAATTCGTGTTGGCATGTTTATACACTTCTTATATGGGTTTGAAGTGGATTTAGCTTAAATAAATTAACCTTATCCGATATTTCCTGAGTATATATTTCGATAGTTTTTTATCTTCTAAAAAGTTGCATGTAATGGTCTTGTATGTGTTGGTTAATTTATCTCAAGTAAAAAATGATTGATTCTAACAAAAATCTTGTTTTCTTATTTAGTGTAAGGAAGGACACAAAACATGTTCCTCTTGTTACGAGACATTGAAAAAAAAAAGGGATTTAGCCGTACAATAGCAACATATTTTTCCAAATGTTCCATTCTAGTACGCGTATTTTTTTTTGTCCCACTCAATGTAACGTACTTTCAACTTTTGTACCAATCTACCCCACGAAACTTGTTTAACCGACTAGCAAGTTTTTTTTCCCACAAAAGCTGCCACGTTGGATTTCCACTATATATTACTAGTATATATTTGTAAAAGCCATCAAATAGCCATATACTTTCTAAAATTTACTCATATGGTACGTGTGTCGAAAATAACTAAAAATTTGGTTTTTTTTTAACGTTTTCATTCGTTTTTGCACGTTTTCATCCGGTTTGGACATTTTCGTTCGTTTTCAAATGTTTTTGTCCATTTTTACACTTTTGCGTCTGTTTACACGTTTTCATCCGTTTTTCCACGTTTTCTCCCGTTTTTACATGTTTTCTTCTGTTTTTGCACGTTTTCACTCGTTTTTACACGTTTTCATCCGTTATTGCACGTTTTCTCCTGTTTTTACACGTTTTCATCCGTTTTTGCATGTTTTCATACTTTTGTACACGTTTTTGTTCGATTTTACATGTTTTTGTCTTTTTTTCACGTTTTGTCTGTTTTTGCACGTTTTTCTCCATTTTTATACGTTTTCATCTGTTGTTACACGTTTTCACTAGTTTTTACACGTTTTCGTTCATTTTTATTCGTCTTCATCCGTTTTCATACATTTTTATACGAATTAAAAACGGACAAAAGCGTGTACAAATGAACGACAACGTGTAAAAATAGATGAAAATGTGAACAAAATGAACGGCAACGTGTAAAAACGGACAAAAACATGCAAAAACGAACGATAACGTGTAAAAACGGACAAAAACGGATAAAACGTGCAAAAACGAAAACGTGCAAAACCAAACGACAACGGTTAATGAGCCAGAGGGCAAAAACGTGCAAAACCAAACGACAACTAGCAAAAACGTGCAAAACCAAACGAAAACGTGCAAAACCAAACGACAACGGGCAAAAATGGATAAAACGTGCAAAAACGAATGACAACGTGTTAAAACGGACAAAAACGTGTAAAAACGACGAAAACATGTAAAAACGGACTAGAACGTAAGAACGGATGAAAACGTGTAAATAAGGACGAAAACGTGCAAAACAAATGACAACGTGTAAAAACGGACGAAAACGTGCAAAAACGAACAACATGTAAAAACGGACAAAAGCGTGTAAAAACGAATGACAACGTGTAAAAACGGACAAAAATAGATGAAAAGGTGTATAAAAACGGATGAAAACGTATAAAAACGAATAAAAACTTATAAAAACGGACGAAAATAGTACGCGTACTAGATCGGTACATTTGAAAAAGTACGTTGCTATTTACTCTAGTATTAAATATGTCACGTAGGCATTTTTCCCGGTTTTCAAACTTTTTTCCCGGTAACCGGTAACTTTTTGGTAGAATGGAACAAAAAATGAAAGTACGTTACATTGAGTGGACAAAAAAAAGTACGCGTACTAGAATGGAACATTTGGAAAAGTATGTTGCTATTGTACGGCTAAATCCCAAAAAAAAATGTACAATATGCCAATTGCCTCGCCGTAACCGTGATGGATCAATTACTGCTGGGCGTATGGCAAGCGATTTTGTCAAGATAAAGGTGACCCTAGCGGAGTGCAAAAATAAGCAGTTTGGATGCAACAAGACCATGCGACCCACTAGGAAATCTAGCCATGAAGAAAAATGTCCGCAAACAGCATGTTTTTGTCCTTTTTCGACATGCAACTTTGCTAATTCTGCTACAAACCTAGCCGACCATGTGAGGAACCATCATGCGCTTTCTGTTACTTTTTTCACCTATGAATGGAGCTTCTGTCTTGAAGTACAAACTAATCAAAAGCACGTCATTCTTCAAGACAAGAATGAAGGGGTTATCTTCATCCTCAATCATGACGTTCAAAAGCATGGAAGAGTTTTCAATGTTGATTGTATCGGACCACCAGCGCTTAACAATTTTTTTGTCTACAAACTTTCCGTGGATAAAACGAAGACAACTTTCTCGGTGAAGTCTAGACCAGATGTCCTTACTAAATGGCAGGAACATACCCCTACCAAAAACTATCTTCTCATCCCATCCTACATCGAAAATTTCTTCCTTAATGTATGCATAAAATATGTCGGTCCCAATTGGTTTTGAATTTTATTATGATACTACGTTATATATCTTGTTGAGTTGATTAAATCATCATGAACCTAATACTCTACCCATGTTTTTTCATTCCAACATAATTCTCTCACTTGTGTATGACATAGATTAGAGCACCATTTGTTTTACGGTTTTTACTTCTCTCAGCATGATTCTATTGAACAATGAATAATGAATTCCCCGTAATCCATAATGTTTCACTACAAGAGTCGGGGGTTTTAGCTACGAAAAACTTCTTGCCACAACCAAATTTGTGGCTACAAGTCTACAAAACAACAAAATTGTCGATTTTCAATGTTTGACTCTCATAAACATTAAGTCTGACTTTCTACGCGAGATTTTGGTAAAAAAAAAAATGAACAAGACCTTTTAACCACAACAAATCGCTGTTAAAAATATTAAATATTATTCATGTTAATACATTAAATAATATAAAATAATTAAACTTTTAGACACGATAAATCATGACTAAAAGTTTGATAATTTTTTTATATTAAACTTTTAGCCACGATAAGTCAAGGCTAAAAGTTTAATAACTTTTTAATATTATTTAATGTATTACCAGAGACAATAATAAAATAATTTAAATTCTTTTAACGACCATACACGTCATATCTAAAAGTGTTGATCATTATTATCCCTATTAATGCGGCAAGTAAATAATAAATAGTTATATATAAACCTTTTAGCAACGACCGAAGTCGTGACTAAAAGTATTTACAATTATTTTTTGGGTAACTAGCTAGTTTTGCCTCCAAAATTTTGGCTCGAAAATGGTTTTTCACTCAACCTTAGCTACAACCGGTCGTGCTAAAAGGTTAATATAAAATAATATATTTTTGTTTATACTTAAAATGAAATTTATTATAAAGGTATGTTTGTTATATATAAATGTGTGTAAGAAACAAGTTTAATTTGTATTTGGTATGTTTGTTATAAAATAACGCAACTCTTCTAAGCTGCATTAACGATAACTAGAATTATAAGTTCGCATAGTTTTACGATATCCATACTACGAGCATATATATGTGATTTTCCATAATATCTAACGATGATTAAGTGGTAGTTGATATTCGAGATTATGCATGATGATCATGTAAGCAAGGGCGGATGTAAGTCAAGTGATTCATTAATTACTATCACATCCAAAAAATTCAGGTGACCGAGTCGTGTGAACCAACCTAGCATCTTCATATTCAATCAAGTTGCATTATCTATAATACATATAATGCATGGAGCGCTCTCTCTCCAAAATGTTCATAGTTTAAAGAAATAATGCATGGTTTAGAACACTTTAATGCACCTAATTTTCAGAATTACAACAAAGTAAGCATATTGTACAACAAAAACAAACTTGGTGTCATTTTAAGACTACAATTCTATCGAACAATATTAATGCTATTAAATGGTAGTCATTAAAACACCCCTATATAAAAAATACAAATTATCAAGCATTGTTTACAACTATTTAGAGCGCAAAGATAACTAAAAAAGTACTATCCAACACATATAATTAATACACTATTTAATTTACCCTCTCACTAAAATACACAACCATTTTACCGCAATGTACAATCAAATTAAGCTTCCAAAATATTAACCTTCTTGTTGATATAAATAATGCCTAAAAACATTATTAACATATATCGATATCTCTATGTTTTGATAATCACAAAACGTAAACTCATTGAACTACAAATTATGACGTAAACAAGTATTTAGTCGTAAATATTTGTTTTAGCATCCATATCACTTAAAGTATGAATAAACAAAGTGTCTAATGCATTTTATGTTCAAAGAAATTTTTATTTTTACAAACCTTACATTTTGTTAAAGATGGACAAACATTTTTAAACTTATACAAAACAATTTTGTATTTATAAGAAATATTTTATTCATAATAAATAGTTTGAATTCAAATTTCAACCCAAAAAACGGCTACATTCTTCAGGAAAAACATCCCCCACAAAAAGACAAAAAATCTGAAGAAAAAATATTTTTTTATTAGGCGGCCCCCTTAATTATACTAGGCGGTCCCCTTAATTATTAAGGGGACCGGCCACACTCCCAAACAGTATTTTTCCCCTTATAAATACTGGTTCATTCCACAGATTTTTCTCACCTTTTGTACCCCAAAACTTTCTGTTCTAGATCTCATTTCTATTCTCTAAAATCCTTTGATCATACATACATAAATCTTTGTTTCAAAGTGATCCAAACCTCTACCTTTCAAGTGCAAGAGAAGAATACTTCAATCCTTCAAGAGAAGAAGTATTACAACTTGTTGTGACCTCCACATCCAAGTTGTTAGAGCATCATCCATTATATCTATTTCTTTGTGTAACTAGTTGTGAATATTTGATAAAAGATAGATTAGCAAGGTGTGTAGATAGAGTGAGTGGTGTAGTAGATAGTTCTGAAGTAGAGAAGCTGGGAAGTAGATAGTTGTGAAGAAGATTGTTGTGAAGTAGATAGTTGTGAAGATAGATAGGTGTGAAGAAGTAGTGTTGTGATTAAGTAGTGACTAGGTGTGAAGAAGTTGTGTAGAAGTGTGAATAAGTTGTGACGAAGTTGTGGTGTGCATATTGGTGTGTAAGGTTTTCTCCGCCATAAGGGAGCTTGTTGACATAGTGAAGAAAACTCTCGAGTAGGTGACTCGAGGAGTGGAGTAGGGCAAGGAAGGTGTCCTTGTAGCCGAACCACTATAAATCCTTTGTCTCGCGGTTAGATCTTTCCATATCTTACTTATTATCTTGCTTATATCGTTATTACTTTTGTAGACGTAGACGTATATATATATTTGCTCATATAGTGCTAGTATTGATTTTACTTAAAAGATCAAACGAAAGTTTCATTCACAAAACAAAGTTTTTACAATCAAACTAAAAAGGTAACATACATATAATTGATCATTTCGAT
Organism: Artemisia argyi; assembly: GCA_030686995.1. Taxonomy (NCBI): domain Eukaryota; kingdom Viridiplantae; phylum Streptophyta; class Magnoliopsida; order Asterales; family Asteraceae; genus Artemisia; species Artemisia argyi. The sequence goes on along the minus strand of CM060685.1, from coordinate 44,258,760 downwards.
CAAGTAAAGTTTTCATACAAAATATAACTAAGGATTATAAAATAAACAATTACTTACTTATCTCTCGTATATAGCTATAATTGTTTATATTGTGCATGTGTTGATTTCACATACTTAGCTTATATTATTATTGTTCATACTATGATATAGTTGTTCATATTGTTCAAGATTTGAGTTCACATAAGATTGAATCAAAGTTTTAAAAGCAAACAAGGTTTTAAAACTAAACTAAGTTTTCATAATAAAATTAAAAAGACGTAAAACTATTCAACCCCCCCTTCTAGTTTTCCACACTTCTAAAACAAAAATCTAAAATCCAATAGTCAAAATGAAAATAAATAAATAAATAAATAAAAATAAATAAAAGTGAAACGATATTTATACTAAATGATTCAACAGTAAAAAATCTCTACAACTAAAGTCAACAATAATCTTACAAATCCAAAATCCATAACAAACAATTAACATCCTACGTACCGTCCACATACACCCTTAAACCATGAAATGAAAATAAAGAAAGAACCATAGTCAACACAACACAATAACTACTCCTTATCAAACAAACGAGACTTGAAAATTACAAACAAAAAACAACCTCGGTCTTCTCTTTAATATTCATAAATTTATTTGTTAAAACAAGAGTATAAGAGTAAACCATCATAGATATTGAAAGTAATAAGAGGAAAACAAACAAACAACCTACCCAAGACCTCTTTAATGAGATCTTGACGAATATAGTGTGCTTCGGTTACGGTTGAAATAAAGAAGGTTTATGTTGCGTTTGTGATAAGGAGATGGAAGAAATGTAATTATGATGATGCGTTTTTGATATGTAGGAAGACGAGCTATTTAGGTGTGTGACTGCCATGGAGATATAAGGATGGATTTATTTGATGTGTTGTGTTCGTTTGTTTAGGAGTTATAAGGTTGGAAAGATTGAATATGCGCATTATTTTGGAGAAGCAGATATTTGGTGACTACAAGTTTTTTTAGATGGAGAGAAGGTTGGATGGGGACATTGAATGTGCGATGTGCGTTTAGGTTTGCATAATGAAGAACTTAGGGCAGTGGCATCCTTGCGGCAAATTAGCATCGGCAAAGCTTGCCGATCGGCAAGCTCCATTGCCACTCTTCCGGCATGACCAAATCGGTGCTTCAACCGGGAGATATCCCCGCTTCGGTGTGCTCTCTTCCAAGAAAAAAGGGACCGTTTGGCATTAAATAGATTGTACCGTTTGTGATGTTAGGCATGGTTAGGCATGAAAGGACCAAGATTGCCACTTAAAATCCATGTTGAGGCATGGTTAGGCATGAAATGTGTTGTGACCATCTTATTTGTTGATTTTAGTTAATGCTGAGGCAAGGTGTGGCAAGGTTGCCACCACCCTTATATTCTAAAGGGTGTAGGGTTTGTTGTGGATTTGGGTTGGACATTAGATAATAATTATGGGCTTCAAACCAATCCAGTCATAAGAAAAATAAACCAATCTTATAAAAAAAAAACTTCTAGATAAACTACTTACGCCTAGTATGACCATGCACCCTTATATAATAGACGTGACAGAAAGCTAATTGCCCTTCCATTAAATCTTCACACTCTTCATCATCATATGTGTAATCATAGTCATTTTTTACCGCTTGTATAAGCTTTTTGTCCCGGTTCCACCTCCGCTTTTTGCAGATTTCGTATACAAGATTTGTTAAAAGTTAGAATTATCGAGAGCAATTAAGGTTAAAGTTGGTAAAACTATACTTACTTGAAGTTATATATGGAAAGAATACTGTGTGCACTAACTAATGGAATTCGATTGAATAATAATGTACATATATCATATCATACTATATTATAAAGCATGAAGGCCTACTATGTGACAACTGGCAAATTAGGGAGCCATTTTGAAAACCCGCATTACATTAAAGTTCGTTTATAAATTTATACTTGAAATTTTATTCGTAACGAACTTGTAAAACCTATATTGTGGTTGATTATATTTAAAAATTTTTATGGAATCAATTTGGATTATCGATGTGATGAGAATTTATTTCGAGATTTTATTGGCACTACGTTGACTCCGGCACTAGGATAACCTAACTAAAATTTTATGTCTTGAGTTTACGGATTCGACTATATATATATATATATATTTATTTATGGAATGTCTCGTGAGATATTAAATGATTTGAAACGAGTTACGGGTTTTGGTCCGCGGAATTTACACCTACCCATCTTACCCTTAATATTAATAACACTACTAATACTCTTATTATTATTATTGTTATTATCATTATTATTAGTATTGTTAAAAGAAAAGAAAACAAATAAAAAAGAAAGAGTAAAGCTACAAAATCGTCCTTGTGGTTCACTGCCATCACACACAACACAAACACAAACCAAAAGTATTACTCCATCCTCTCTCATCTCCTTCTTCTACTAACCCTAGTCGCCACCCTCATCTCACCGCCACCATCACACCGCTGATCCCACAACAAAACCGCCACCACCATCTTGTTTATCATCTTTTTCTCATTATTTTGACATATAAAATGCGCTATAAAACGCATCCTAACACCACGAATCTTTGCAAATCCGATTCTATTATTATTGTTTTCACTAGATCCGCGAGCTCCAAGGGTCAAGAAGGTGAGGATACGCGTTTTTACGCGTGGGTTTGACTAAGCCGAGTCAAACTCGGATTAACTTGTAATGGGGTTTAAAGATACATGACTCTTTTAAAGATTTTGATAAGAAAAATAATATGGGTATCCATTTTGGTGTGGTTTCGACTCGGATTTGTATAAATCCTTGTTGGGGTCTTGCTTGGATTGATTGTATGATTGAAGTTGGTTGTTTTTGGGTTCATGTAGCGATCCCTAGGAGCCGTTTGGCTCGGTTTTGGTTCGAGGGAAATCATGCCGAGACCCCTATGGGCTCGTGCCTCATGTTTTCTTTCGGATCCGAGGTTAGCCGTGTCCCATTTGGGTCCGGCAATGGTTAATATCTTTGTTCCCAGCTTTGGGTGCTAACAATGTGTGATATGGTTATTTTTATTACTTGTTCTTGCGGCTTATTATGATTTGGTCGAATACTTTTGATGGGTCGAGACCCTTTGTGGTCTCGACGATGGGAATATTGTGATTAATGAGGAGTTGTTGACGAATGGTAAATGTGGGGACCGATTGTGAGACGGTCACTTAGAATGACGGAGATAGGTTAGTCGGGTGCCGTAGTCGGACCCAATTGTTGTAGCACGTGATTTGGATATTGTTGGACGGAGATTGATTACTTGATTTGACTTGATTATTATTTCTATTTTGGACTTGGACAATGAGCCGAGAGTGATGACTCGGACATGTGACCATTTCGTATGACTCGATAAATATTTATAATTAAACGCAAATAATAAAACTCGTAATAATATTATTGGTAATATAAACGTTTATATAAATATATAGACGTGAATAACGTATATATAAATATATAAATACGTATATTAATAATAAAAAGATCACGAGTAATATTATAACAATAACGTGACTATAAATATTATGCTATGAAAGTAGTGTAATATTATTGGGAGCGTTATTATGATTAAATATTATAAATAACAATGAAATCTTGACGTTGAATAAATATTAAATAAAATAATATCTTTTAATAAACGAGGAAAAATATCGAGTTATACGGGGTGATTGGTCCCAAAGCAGTCAGATATTATTAACCAAGGTCAATAAGTCAAAGACAACCTCGTTCCAATTCTCCGGTGATAGTATAGTGTGTCCCTGGGTCGTTATGTTCCAGCGAGATTGAAATGGTGCTTTGGAAATCGTTTAGGAATGAGTGGCACTGAGGACAGTAGCCAAGATGATATGGAATTGATTTTACTACTGATATTTTGGTATTTGCACAATGGTATAATATTCACAAATAACAGATATACAGATATATGCACAAATTCACAATTTGGATTCACGTAACAGACAGAAAAGTGGGTTTTATCAGATTACAAACTACAGGGGGTGCAAGTGAACTTTTGAAAACTTAATATTAAAAGAAAAGTTAAAAATGAAAGTGAAATTATAAAAATGATTATTTTAATATTTAAATATTATTTAATTAATAAACCTATTTAAAATGTAAATTAAACTTAAATTAAATTAACTAAAAATGACAAATGTTACAAATTAACCTAAAAACTTGCATAAATAATTTCTAAACCTTAATTTGAACTAGAAGAAAGTATAAAAAATAAAAATAAATATTTTTGTCTTTTTATGGATTTTCTATTAATTAAAAACTAATTAACTTAATTAAACTAATTAAACTAATTTAAATTACAAATAATACTAAATTAAATTAGAAAATTATGGAAAAATTTATAAAACTATTTAACCATCATAGGAATCCTACAAAATTATAGAAACTTCTAAATATTATATTTTAGGCTATTTTACTAATTATTTACCTTTTAATTAACTTAAATCTAATTTAAATAATTAAAATAATAAAAATGAAAATGAACAGTAGAAACTAAGAATATATTTTCTAAAAGTCTATTATATTATATAAGAGCTAGGAAAAATATAAAAACTAGGTTTTGCTTTATAAAAACTAAATACGCTATTTAAGATTTAATTATTAACTAATTACTAATAAAACTAAGATTAAATCTAATAAATACTAAATGGAAAAATAAAAATCTGAAAAATTTACTAAAATTACTTTACTATATAAGGTAATTAATAAAAATATAAAAAAACTAAGTTCTTAACAAAAATTTAAAAATGAAAATTAAAATTTAAATTACATTAAATAGAAACTATCACTTAAAATTAAATTGTTTTTTCTTGGTTTTTCTTTTACAATTCTATTTTAGACCTAAAAACAAACACTTTTTGTGAAAACAACTTTTTTACAACTTGAAAATAAGCTGAGAATATGCTCAAAAGTTCACACAGTTGACTTTAGTTGACTAAAAAGGAAAATAAGCTCAAATGAGCTTGTGTGGGACCCACTATGGATAATTCAGGTTCACATGAGTTGTTTGAACAAGTTTAAGCTAGAAAAACCCAATGGGGATCATAGAATAAGCCAATAAGTCACATTAAGCACTTGGATTTCTTATACTTAACTGAAAAATGGGACAGAATTCAAAGCTATATCTAAGTGGGGTCCACAGGGTCTGAGGTCAAAGGCGAGGTTGAAATGGGGAGCTAGCAAGGTGGTGAACACCTTGGAGCCAAGTTCCACCACTGGGGCCCACTGTGGTGGCTTGTGGCAACCACCAAAGTGGTGGTGGTAGGGAGGGGGTCTGCTGCACAGGGCAAACAGACAGCCCTGCAGCCCTCTTTGGAGGGTTGTGGGGCCCACACAAAAATTGGCAAAATTAAGGGGACTATAGGACTTTGAAGAAGAGCTGGGGTGCTAATCACCCAAGAATTTTTATATCCTAAATCCCAACACAAAATTCCAAAATATTCTTTGAAATATTGAAAAAATACCAAACATGCACCTTTGACTTTTGATATAAACCTAGAAATTGACTTTGATGACTTTTGTTTGATCACTACTTACTGAAGAGGTTTAATTAGACTAACATGATATGATTTAAAGCTACTACAACAACTAATAAACCTATATGATGATTAATGAGCTCCTAATTTCAACAGTTGAAGTGCGATTGAGGATTCAAAGAAGATTTTGACTTTTGAACAAAGTGGTGTTGGATTTAATGGCTTCTAAGACCTGAGTTAACCTAGTGGAACATATACAAACCAAATTCAACACCTAGGGACCAATGCACAGTGGTGAAGACCACTGTGCCAAACACTCCTTTAAAGACTGAAATGGATATTTTGGGAAGTAACTAACTATTCTAACTTATGAAACTGGAAATGGGGAACATGCTATCATGAAATAAATCCAAATAAGCAACATCAAACATCAAATAACAACCATAACCATTAATAGTAAATTATGCTAAGAATTGAAATCTTACAAGCTGATCCAAAATGGAAGCAAGTGAGAACCAGACCAAAGACCATTACCTATGCTCCCCTGAGCTCTAGACCAGTCCAAATTCCATGATCCACAAGCTCCTATGCTTATCTTCTTCCGTTCACTGAGTTTCTTATATATATATATATATATATATATATATATATATATATATATATATATATATATATATATATATATATATATAGGGTAAAGATCAAATAAAAAGACAAATTTCCGTAAAAAGAATAAAAAGAAAATTTTTTTAAAAAAAGTTCTCGAAAAATTCTAAAAAAATTCCACAAGATCGGGTATGTTGGTGCATGAAAAAGTTGTGAAGGAAGTTTTTCTAAAAGTGGATACTTTACCCGAAAAAAAAATTATAGAAAAATACGTTTGTGCATTAAATCGCTTTTTTGTGCATCAAAAATTCGTTTTTTGACCCAACTTGTTTTGACTTTTTTCATCAAAATAACATTGTGCATCTAACTAAAACAAGTTGAAAATTTTGTGCATTAAAATTTTTTTGCGCATTAAAATTCGTTTTTTGTGCATTAAAAGAAAACGTATAAAAACTTCTTTCACAAAAGTTTTTTGCACCAACATACCCGATCTTGTGGAATTTTTTTAGAATTTTTCGAGAACTTTTTTAAATTTTTTTTTCTTTTTATTATTTTTACGGATATTTGTCTTTTTATTTTAACTTTACCCTATATATATATATATATATATATATATATATATATATATATATATATATATATTTTCTTTGTATTTTCTTGGATTTAAGTAAAGCTGAATTAAAAGACTCTCAAACTTTTCAATGATGATGAGCAAACTTGATTGAGCTTAAATTACCATGAACAAACAGTTTCTAACAATTTTAAGTCTGAAATTAAATTTTCATGAAAAATAATAAAAACTGAATTTGCACTAATAACTTGAAATCAAACTGAAATTAACTTGATATTACATTTAAAAGATGAATTACAGAGCTTTTTAACTAAGGTTTACATTTGGAAAATGAGATTACATTAATACGACCTAAAACTAAAACTAAGCTACACTAATCTCCTTCCATTCTGCTTCTCTCTTCCTTTTTATTGACCTTCTGAGGTGTGTGGGACCCACTTGAGCTTTCCCACCAATAAAAGCAGCCATTGGATGTCTCCTTTTAATCTGAGCCGTGTATGTATTTTTGGCGGGAAAAGGGAATGAGGCAAATTGGACCTGTTGGATGCCATGTGGGGGGGGGGGGGGGGGTGGAGGTGATGGGTGAGCAAAGATGTATGGGGATGTGGAATTCCAAGTTGGGAGAGTGGCAGGGGATAAGGTGGTTTTGGGAGGGTGGTATTGGAGGTGGGAGATGATGGTTTGGGAGGGAAAGGTGGGTTTGACCCCAGCCTTTGACCCTGGTAATAAAAACGTGGGGTTTGGGTTTGTTATTTGGGCCTGGATGTTGGAGTGGACTGGATCAGGTAAGGGTATTGGATTTGGTTGTGTTATTATTTTTTTGGGTTTATAATTTACAAAAGGGTAGTTTGGTTTGTAAGGTTAACTAGGCCCAAGGACTAAATATGTAAAATCTGATTTTTCAGGGGCTGGTTATGTAATTTTCCCAAAGTTATCATAAGGGCTAAATTTGTCAAGGATGAATAATACAAGGGTTATTTTTGCTATTTTTCACTTTTTAAACACCCGAGGACTATTTTTGCCAAACTTTGAAACTTCAGGGACCTGTTATGTAATTTCACCAAACTTTGCAACCAAGGACCATTCCTGCCATAGAAGATTAGTATAAGGACAAAATTTGTTTTTCTCAAAGTTTTAATATCCCAGGGACCATTTTTGACAATTTTCCAAACTTCAGGGACTAAACTTGACATTTTGTGAAAGTTTGCACCAAAGGACTAATTATGTAACTTTTTGATTTAAAAGGGCCTTTGGTAACTTTTTCAAGTTTTTAGAACAACCAGGGACTAGATTTGACAACTTTTGAAAGATGAGGGACTGAAACTGCCAATTATGCAAACTTTGTACGTTTTTCATCTGTTTTTGATTATTTTGCATTTGAAACATATAAAACACTTTCCTGGGATATTTTCACTATTTTGATGCAATATTGAGTGTTTTTAGATGTTTTGGCAGCTCAGAAAAGGTAAAAATAATGAGTATTTACACACTCATCACGGGGTCGTGGTCACCTGAGTCCAAGTGGATTATATTATTTGTGACGTTCGTGTTGTCACGGATATATGACAATTAATACACTCACTTTCGATAACTATGTAACTTATTTAATCGACGAGTTAAATAAGAGCTATTTAGTTGTTTAAATTGAGTATATTAATGGGCATCGTATCCTACGACGCCCATAGGTTGTGGTATGTGTACGAGAATAATAAATTACTAAGTATCTCGTGAGGTTGCCAAATTGACGAATTTGGTAAGCTTAACGGCATAATTAGAGAATTTATTAAACTTTGATATATACCATATAGTACTTTATGTGCAATGCGTGACCTAGGATTCGGGTATAATCTTAGAATGGTATATTAAGTAAATAAATATGGGGGATTACCAAATCGACGAATTTGATAAACTTCGATGATTTATTTAAATAATATATTGGACTAATATTAGACCTATAGATTGTTTTATCATCCTTTTTGTTGTGACTTCTTGGTTTGAGTTGTATCGACCCACCACCCGCATGGATACCAAACGTGAAACTCCAAACTAATACGAGATTTATACGAGAAATGGATTTTTGGAAGTAAAATGGAATACGTTCGGGTTTGGGAATATTCGATTTTGAGAAAATGATTTCTGAACGAGTTGATATTGTTAGGTCGTGCCGAGTCCGTAGTTGCCGTCTTTTGAGTTACTATACGTCTTACTTCTACCGATTTCTTCTTGCTGATTTTTGGACTTGAGGTGAGTCATAGCCCCACTTTTTACTCTTGAACTATGTTTTCAATACTTGGGGTGAGAAACGTGCAAATTATTTTATGTAGACTATTATCGCTTTTACATTCTTTTCGAAATTTGCTATGCTTATATAACTAGGAAGAGCGAGGCCTAGCCTAGAGTTAGGTAAGCTACACAACGAGGCCTAGACTAGATTTAGGTAAGTTGTACATGTCGTATCCTTACGCATGTTGGGTATGTCGTATCCTTACGCATACAGATTGATTTGATTGGATTCGGTTATTTGACTATAGTGTGCACCTATAGGTCATTAATACTTCGGAGGTTATCCAAGTATTTATGATATTACGGGGGGTACCCGTGTATCTATGTTGTGGCGGAGGGTATCCGCAGGTTTTTACGGAAGGTATCCGTGTATTTATGATGGAGCGGAGGGTATCCGCAGGCTGTAGTGAATCCCTAGTATAACTAGCAAGCGTTTTGCGTATATGTCCACTATATTGAATTATGAATTTAAACCTATGATCTCACCAGCGAAAGTTGACTTTTAGCACGTTCTCTCAGGTAATTAAGTGACGATTTGGATGCTTGGGTTGGAAGGCTTGGCTATGGTACCTGGTTTATGGATCTCTTTTCTAAAACTCTGATATTTAAATGTGGACCTATGTTTATTACTTTTGGGCCTGACTTTGGATGAATTTGGGATAAATGTAAACTTTAAAACCCCGTTTTGGTTGTGTTTTTTTTTATGTTTACTTTATCTCGTTCCTTTATGTCTTGTGTTGGATACCAATCCCCGTAACACCCCAAAAGCTTGTTGAGTCTTCCGCTGTACCAAATTTTGGGGGTGTTACATACTATTAATACAATACTTAAAATTAAGCCTTACAACTTCTAAAGCTATAAGTACATCAACAAATGCTACTTATAGAAATTCCCCTCATATTTAATTCTAACATACAATTAATACTAACATTAAATACAAGAAATAAATTATTATGTACATTAAATACAATTAATTAACTTGTCAATAAATACAATTAATGCACTTATTAAAACACCTCTTACATAAGAAATACAAATTATCAAGCATATTGTACAACCAACTTAAATACAATTCCTGCATTAAATGTCACTAATACAAATAATAAAGCATATTATACAAATATTCAAGCCCGAACGGGCAATGGGCCAAATGGGCTCGAGCCCGAACGGGCACGGGTTAAACGGGCTCGAGCTCGAACGGACACGAGCTAAACGAAATTTTTGATATTCATAAATTTATTGTCTATAAAAACATAATAAACTAAAATATGTTCACATATTGTACAAACCAAGCAAACTACTTAATAAAATAAATAAATAAAATAATACAAACTAAGCAAAATTTCATCAAACTTTTGCCATAAAAAACTAATCAGCAAAGCTATTGCCAAAAAATGTACAAATAAAATAAATTATTAGCCGAAAATATTAAATTACAGGGTGCCCTCAAGTGTATCGCGCGGGACCCTGCTAGTAATAAGTAATGAAATTTGAATATTTATGGTAATAAATCTTGGGCCTCGATTCAAGTTCCCTAATCTAAAGATGCAACACGAACATACAAAAATCAGTACAAATAGACATTATGTGATTCGAAGGTTTATTGTAAAACACTCTTGAAAAAACCGATAGAAATCAACATGGTTGAGAAATCGTTGAAAGCTAAATTAGCTTCGTTGTTCGGATGGGATTGCTCCCACGAGCAACCCAAAACGCGGCCTCAAGTGTCGATTCCTGAGTCACAGATGGATCAGCAACCCAAAACGCTACATCAAGTGTGGATTCCTGAACAGATGGAGCAACCCGAAACGCTATCTCAAATGTTGGCGCCTCCTGAACCACGAAAGTTTTGGCACACACGTACGCTTTCGTCGCGCTGGAAGACTCGATACCAGGAGGATTCAGACAACGAAACAGACTTCCCTATTTGCCAATTTTGCAACAAAAACACGACGAGCTATGAGGTAAACTACTTAATTAATTAATAATGACAACTTTGTAAAATATAAACGTGTTAGCTAGTTTGGTGTACCTGAATGGGTGTGGCTGCATGGCTAGTACGATTTTTTATATCTTCCGGGTAATTTTTCTCAAATGCCTGGTCCTTAAAAATTATGTTTGTAGTACGTGTTGGTTAGGTTATACTAGGGCGAGCAAATGACCTGAACGGACCGGACCGACCGAGACCGGACCGGACCCGACCGCATTCGGTCCGGTCCTCGATCTTAGGTTTTTGGATAATACGGTCCTCGGTCCGGTCCGGTCCGGACCACAAACCGATTATTTGGCCGTGTTAAACCGGACCGACCGATGGACAGACCGAGACCGAGACCGGACCGGACCGACCAAATTCGGTCCGGTCCTCGGTTTTGGCTTTTTGGCTAATTCGGTCCTCGGTCTTGTCGGTCTGGTCCGGTCCGGTCCTGGACCGATGCTTAAGTGCACCGGGACACCGGGTTATTTTGTGTGCTGATCGATATATATGACCAATCCAAACCCGTTTATGTTAGAATTTAGTAAATCAAATATTAATTGTTTTTGCATGTGTTGTGTTGATCAGGGTAACATGTACTGATCGATCGACATATTAATGTATATGGGTTCGTATAATCGTTTTGTAACACCTTAACACAATTTGGTTAACTGGCTACAATTCGTGTTGGCTGCAGGTTTATACACTTCTTATTATATTGGTTTGAAGTGGATTTGGCTTAATCCGATATTTCCTCAATAATATATGCAGAATTAATTGTTGCATGTGATGGTTAAGTATCTTTAAGTCAAAAATCTTGTTTTCTTATTGTAGTGTAAGGAAGGACACAAAGCATGTTCCTCTTGTTACGAGATATTGAAGAAAAAATGTACAATATGCCTATTGCCTGGCTGTAACCGTGATGGATCAATTACTGCTGGGCGTATGGCGAGCGATTTAGTCAAGACAGAGGTGACCCTAGCGGAGTGCAAAAATAAGCAGTTTGGATGCAACAAGATCATGCGAGCCACTAAGAAATCTAGCCATGAAGAAAAATGTCCCCAAATAGTATGTTTTTGTCCTTTTTCGACATGCAACTTTGCTAATTCTTGCGAGAACCTAGCCAAGCATGTGATGAACCATCATGCGCTTTCTTTTACTTTATTCACCTACGGCACCAGCTTCCGTCTTGAAGTAGAAACTAATCAAAAGCATGTCATTCTTCAAGAAGAGGACGAAGGGGTTATCTTCATCCTCAACCATGAGGTTCAAAAGCATGGAAGAGTTTTCAATATTGATTGTATCGGACCACCAACGTTTAACAAAGATTTTTTCTACAAACTTACCGTGGAGGAAACAGAGACGACTTTCTCGGTGAAGTCCAGACCACATGTCCTTACTAAATGGGAGGAACATACCCCTAACAAAGACTATCTTACAATCCCATCACACATAGAAAAATTCTGCATACATGTACGCATAAGGAATGTCGGTTATTTTAACGATTACCTTTTTTAATTCATACCGAATGAATTTATATTTATGATTCTCATTATTTCTTGTTAACGTAAATTTATGAACCTACACCCATGTTTGTTCAGTAATAGTCCATTTTCAGTTGTGTATGATGATAAATTAGAGCACCGGCCATTTGTTTTTAATTCCATCCGTTCCACCTAAATCGATATTTAAAGTTGTAATTCTTAAATTGTTTCATCACTTAAGGGTTTTAGTGGATTAATTGTAAAGGTGTACGTTTCTTCATTCAATAGAGACACCCGTCATTGATGTAAGCTCAAAAGAGTTTTATGGTGAAGGTTATGATGACTGTGACAAGAGAATTCCAAACGTGACAACCATAAATAAACACTTTGTAGGAGAATATGATAATCGTCTATTGATTGATTAAGTTCGGTATACATATGGCAGTATATATAGAATACAATACACATGGGCCAAATACATACGGGCCTAATCCTAACACTTATCGTCTAACACTCCCCCGCAGTTTGAGCGGGAGGAGACCGAACACTTAAGCTGTCACGAAACTCAGCAAACAAGGCAGACGACAACCATTTGGTAAAAATATCAGCATACCGAAACCGAGAAGGAACATGTAGAACCCGAACTTGACCAGTAGCAACCAAATCACGAACAAAATGAATATCAATCTCAATGTGTTTTGTCCGTTGATGCTGAACAGGATTAGAGGACAAGTACACTGTACTCACATTATCACAATAAACAATAGTGGCTGAGGACAACGGTGTATGAAGCTCACGAAGCAGATTTCGCAGCCAACATGTCTCAGCAATAGCATTGGCAACACCACCATAATTAGCTTCAGCACTGAAACGAGAAAGCGTTGGTTGATGCTTAAAGGACCAGGATAGTAGGTTGTTGCCAAGAAAAACACAATAACCTAATGTAGACCGGCGAGTAGTGGGACAACCAGCCCAATCAGCATCCGAATAAGTAACCAAAGAGTCAGTAGTGGAAGAAAATAACTGTAAACTATATGCTAGAGTCCCCTGAACATAGCGTAAAATCCGCTTAAGAGCAGAGAAATGAGGCTCACGATGATCATGCATATATAGGCAAACCTGCTGCACAACATAAGTAATATCAGGTCTAGTGAATGTGAGATACTGAAGAGAACCTGCAAGACTCCGATATAACTTAGGATTAGAAACCGGATCACCATTATCACCCAATTTAGACTCAGTGTCAACAGGAGTCCGAGAAGGGTTACAACCAACTATATGTGCACGCTCCAAATTCTGCATAGCATATTTAAGCTGTGACAAAAACATCCCAGTAGAGTCACGCGTAACTGATACACCCAAAAAATAGTTAAGAGCTCCCAAATCAGTCATAGAGAACTCCTTATGTAAAGAAGCAATAATCTGTTGTAATAACTATCAGAGGAAGCAGTGAGCATAATATCATCCACATAAAGTAACAAAAAGGCAGTATCATCACCCTCTCTGTAAATAAATAAAGAAGAGTCACAACGATTCGGAGTAAACCCAACAGTAGTAATGTAAGCAGCAAACCGCTGAAACCAAGCCCAAGGTGCCTGCTTAAGACCATAAAGAGACCGCTGTAATAAACAAATATAATCCAGATGCTCTGGATCCCTAAAACCGGGAGGTTGATGCATATAAATAGTTTCAGCTAAATCACCATGTAAAAAAACATTCTTGACGTCAAGCTGATGAACAGGCCAATGTCTAGAAATAGCTAAGCTAAGCGCAGTCCGAATGGTGCCCGGCTTAACAACCGGACTAAAAGTCTCATCAACATCAACGCCCTCAATCTGTGTGCTACCATTGGCAACAAGACGTGCCTTGTACCGACTAAGAGTACCATTAGCCAAATATTTATGGTGAAATAACCACATACACTAACAACATTAACACCCTCAGGTCTAGGTACATAAGTCCAAGTTGTATTCTTAACAAGTGCATTATACTCATCATACATAGCATTTTGTCAATTGGGATCACTAAAAGCATCCTTATATGAAGTAGGTGAAGGAGAAACAATAGACACATGACCAGCATATTTAGGATTAGGACGAGTAGTCCCGACACGAGAATGTGTGACCATGGGATGAGTAGATACAACAGGTGAAGGTGTAGGTTCAGGAACAGGAACATTTTGTGGAGAGGGTGGAGGCGTTGGTACAAAAACAGGATCATTTGGTGGAGATGGTGGAGGTGTATGTGGTTGATAAGGCGAAAAATGAACCGTTTTTAGGGGGTCATTTAAGCCCGGATTTGAATTTATTTGATCAAATATTGCCCTAAATCGTTCCTTTTATCATTTTAGGTACTTTTGGAGTGAATTCTGGAAAAGGAAGCATTTTGGATGTTTTTGAAGCATAAAAGTGAAGAAAACGGCAAAGTCTTAATTTTCTTTGCTAGGAACAGTACCTGACGGCGTCAAGAGTCTTCATGTGACGGCGTCAAGAGTAAAACAAGAGGTAGAAGTGGTGACGGTCCAGTGAAAACGTGACGGCGTCACGTTTGGCCGTCATGGTTCATGATGTGGTGACGGCCCAGAGTAATATTACACATGACGGTGTCAAATCTGGATCTAGGCAATCCGATCTCATTATGGGCAGCGAGTTGACGGCGTCAGAAATTCCTTCTTGACGCCGTCACCCTGTAAAATCTATATATAGTTTTGCAATTTTCATTCAAAAAAGGGGGAACAAGTAGGATGTAACTTTGGAGAAACCCTAGCACGAATTTTACTGCTTTTTCAAGGGTTTTTACCCTTTGAAACCTTTCATGTTCAATTGAGATAAGTACTCTTTCAATTCAATCAATATGTCTATGTGTTGTTTGAATATATCTTACACTTGTCTTGAATTCAACATGCTAGGCTAGATCTCTTTTGTGTTTGCTTAGATGTAGTGAAACCTAGATGTTAATTATGGGTTGATTGTTTGTTTATAGTTGTTACGGATGATTGTGTTCGATGTTAGGCTTAAGAAAACTGGCCAACCTCATATATGGTAACGTGCTTGAACGTCGTAAGAAACATGAACCAATGCGTACTAGGTTATTATGGTTGTATTTAATGCATGAGCGAATTCTAATGATCCAATGTTAGGAGCTTCTTAGCCGGCTCGACATAAGAGTGAAGTAGGAGCTTATAGAGTTGGGGAAGTACGTACGCCACCCCACGAATGGTGTTAAGGAATATAACCCGTCATCCATGCAATTGTAAAAAAACTATCAACCTATAAAAGATATCTAGGGAGTAATGAAACTTAAGTAAACACAACTCTCCCTATTATTGTTCACACCACTAGTTTAATTAGATTTATTTTCATTTCTATTATTTTATTTTGATTGCATCTTAGTTATTGGGTTAGTTGACTAGCAACTAATTCCGCCCACTCTTCCAAAAACCCGAGATTTTAATTTCTTTTATAAAAATATAAAAATACAAAAAGAATCATCCCTCACCTCTAGATCTAGTTTTTAGGCTTTCTAATCTTAGCGACACTATTCCTGAGTTGAACGATCAATCCCCGGGTACTTGTCACTATACTATACTACAACGATCAGGTACACTGCCTGGTGGGGTTTGTAAGCTTCTCGAGATCCCTTAAGAGATAAAGCCTGGTGCGATTCCCACGTATCAGTGGTGAAGGTGATACAGGTATATTGTGTGTAGTAGTAATTGGGTTTGAAGTTGGACCAATTGGTGTGGTGTTGATAATAGTGGAAATGAGAATGGAATAATCTTCCAGAAAATCATATGAGGGGGTGGGCTTGGAAGGATGGGATTGAAAGGGAAAAACCGTTTCATTAAAGGTAACATGTCGAGAGATGATAATTTTGTTGGTGTTAATCAAGACAACGATAGCCAAAATGATTGGCAGCATGTCCCAGAAATATGGAAGGTGTGGCACGGGGTTCTAATTTATGATTGGTATCGATATGTGAGTAACAAAGGCATCCAAAAACACGAAGAACACTATAATCAGGTGTAGCACCAAAAAGTCGGGCAAAGGGTATTTCATTATTAATGGCACGAGAAGGTAATATATTCAATAAATAAACAGCCATATTAAGAGCCTCGGTCCAATAGTTTGGTGGTAGGTGTGCTTGAAACAATAAAGTGCGAATAAGATTTTTTATGGTACGAATCATGCGTTCAGATTTTCCATTTTGTTGAGAGGTGCGAAGAAAATCTAAACTAGATGCCATGGGTGAAAAATAATTTATGAAAGGCAGTATTATCAAATTCACCACCATGATCTCACTGAAACGATTTAATTTCACACTTAAACTGAGTATGAACATAACCACGAAACAACTGAAATTTAGACAAAATATCAGATTTAATCATTAACGGATAAACCCAAACATACAGAGAATAATGATCCAGAAACAAAACATAATACTTGAAACCAGAAAGACTCGGAATTGGGGATGTCCACAAATCCGAGTGAACAATGTCAAAACAAGAAGTAAATGAACTAGACGAACTAACAAACGGAAGCTTCACATGTTTACCAAGCTGACAGGCATGGCAAAGAACGGGAAGCTTCTCTTTATTACATGAATGGAATCACTAGACACAAGACACCGCAACACTTCACTCCCTAAATGTCCAAGTCGTTGATGCCACGTATACTGACTGGTAAGATACGCTTGAGGAATGGGAGAAGGATTCGTAACAGGGTAGAAATCACCCGTGCTATCACAACGGAGGAGTACCCGTCGAGTTAGGAAGTCCTTAACAGAAAAACCAAAAGGATCAAATTCAACAGTGCAATAATTATCACGAACAAATTAACGCACATAAATTAAACTTTTTACAATATGTGGAGTAATCAAAACATTATTTAAACGTAAAGGAAGGAAAGGAGTAGACAAAAAACAGTGACCAGAGTTAGTGACGGGAATGAAACACCCATCACCAACCGCGACAGAGGAATAAATGCACTCATTAAAAATATCACTAAGATAATGCACAGAATCATTAAGGTGAGAACTTGTACCTGTATCCATGTTCCAATTTCTAGCAGCTGGTTCCTGTAGAGTAGGAGTAGCAAAAGCATAGGGCAAAATAGTTGGCTGACCCGAACCCTGTTGACCTGACACATGAAGCTGAGCCGGGTTAAAACCGGAGCCAAAAAATTCACCTGTCGTAGTTTGTGGAACCCCAGGCTGCTGTTGTGAACCAGTGTAGTGAACCTGTACCATGGTGAATCCCTACTGCTGTGAACCGGTGCCATATTGAACCCCATGTTGAACCCTTGCTGCTACTGACCAGCCTGTGGCAATAAACCGGTCATCCAAACTTATGAACCCACGCTATAAATATTGGACCCCTAATTATTTGGAAGCAGTGGTGGGCTTGGAAAATTTTGGGCCGGCTGGTAAAGGGGTGCAACCGAGTGGGCCGACACATTAGGAAAACCACTAAATGCAGGATGTGAAGCAGCATTATATGCAACAGGTACTTTGCTAGGAGGAGAGTTAAAATCCAATTTAGCTAACAATTGATGCAAAGTATCCATATCCATATCCGAGGATGTAAGAGCAGACAAAGTAGGTCGAACCGGGAACACGAGGTAGTAGAGTAGACTTGCCATGAACGCCATTGTGAAGATACCGACATGCCTCACCAAAACGACAATGTCATGGGCCAATACACATGGGCCAAATACATACGAGCCTAATCCTAACACTTATCGTCTAACACACTTAGGTAAGAGGCCCTTCTTACCCTTGTTACGTGAGTACTTTTCCTTGAAAATGTTGTATTAGTATTATCAGGCTGTTTCCAGAGAGTTGGTAAGAGAGGCTATTTGGTTTAAGATACACCTTTTTTGGAATGGGTCAGGATAGGATGGGTCGGATTGTTTTCACCTAAAAATACCTTTTTTCAATATTTTCATATTGATTGTATTTGAATTTTATATAACTGTTTGAGTAGGGAAGTTCAAAAGGTTTTATTATGTGAACATGGACTTTTTGGGCGAATTTTAAATTGTTTGACCCGTTTCGTGTCTAGCTTAATCTTTTTATTTGATCAATTTTAGTATTTGACCCTTTTGAGATAAAAGAAACAAGCTAATTCATGTGTCCACTCATATGTAAGCGGCCCAAATTGCTTTCAATAGTTTTTGAATTGATAGAAGTCAATAAAACCGGATTTAAGCCATCATTTGTTTCAAGAATTCAATGCTAATATTATGTAACGAGAACAAACTTTGCAACGGGATCAAACAGATCATCTCTGTTTATATGTTTTTGGTTGTTTCTTGTTATTATTAACTAAATGCTGAACATGTTTGTTTGAATGGCAAGTTGGGATCCAAAGACATTGCTATGGAACTTGCCTCACAACACAAGACATATGCAGAAGCAGTGAAACAATCCATTGAAAAAACAGTAGCCAATTAAACGCAATGGAAGATTCAACTGAGACCCCCATCCAAAGATTCAATTTCATGTCAGTTCGTTGGTGTAGCTTTGCTCGGTTTGTTATGTTTATGTCCATGTAATTTTAGCATCTTGCTAGTTTATTTATATAAAGAGCTGGTAAGAGAGGCCATTTGGTATAAAATATAACCTTTTTTTGGGGTATGGGTCAAAACGGGATGGGTTGGGTTGGGTTTACCTTCAAGTACTTTTATTGAATATAAATCTAAATGTTTGAATAGAACAATTCAGAAATAATATGAAAATGGACTTTTGAGCGAATTTCAACTTGTTTGACCCATTACCTGTGCTTGATCTTTTTACTTGATGTATTTTAGTAGTATTTAACCCTTCCGATACAAAAAACAAGCCAATTGATATGTCCCATTCGGAGTGTCTGTTGGTTCATTTCATTGTGTTTTTTTCCAAGTCCAAAATAGTTGATAGTTGTTAGGAGACTTTGCACCTGTAATGGGTAGCAAGGAAACTCTACCTGTATAATGCTAAAGAATTCACTTCATACCTAATTTTCTTGGCAGCTGTATCAGTATGTCCCGAGGAGAGTTTGTTTTTTTTTTTATTCATTTTTGTTTTCGTTTGTTATCCAAAGTGTCGTATTGTCTCATTAGGTGTTTTACCGGACCTGTTATATATTCCACGTGACACATGAAAAACAACACTCAGCTACTTTTACAACTGGATATTTTATACTAGTATCCTACTCCTATCTTCTACATACCTATACAAGTAACACCATGTTACCATTATACATGATTATTCAAATTCAACTAAACCTTAAGCTTCCCCACTCCTTAACACCAAAATGTCCCTTTAGCTCTTCAAAAAGTAGGCTGTGACACAAGAATAACCATCTTTATTGAAATTTAACAACGAAAAACACGTGGCTTGTTAGATTTACCTCTGGTATAGTGTCAAGAACCTCCCATCAAGAAGCAATTGCTACCATATGAGCCTCCCATCAAGAAACAACACCCATTCCTCCTCATCGTCCTTATACTTGAGCTGAAACATCCCTGTTTGTATCTTAAACCTTTTAGCAACTTCTTCATAAAGCTGAAAGCACCCACATGTGGGATCAAATTTAAACCTATCCGTATCTTCTTTTTATGTTGCTTTTATAGTAACTTTAGATCCTTCGTCCAATCGTCCCCAAATGAAGTTTCGGTTTTGGGGTTTTTAAAACTAATAAAGCTGCGAGAGCTTGTTGAAATACTATACCATTCATCAACGAGCCATCTAATGATTCTTCCATGCCTGAAGAAGTAGACTAATTTTAGATCCTTCTTATTATCCAAACAATTACAAATGGTTTGGGCATTACGTCGAACAGTTTGTGGGCAAGCTATAGTTCTAATCCACACTTCCATAAATAGGCCACTTTCAATTTATTGATTTCACTGTCTTATCTTGACTATTACTACATGTTGACTCGTAAGAAGTCAACACTGACTTTATCGAGTATGATAAGTTATCTACTCATTTTTTTATTGCATGGTGTTTAACAGCCTGGATCATGCAAAACAATTAAAAATATAGAAAGGTTGACCAATACAATGGCTGAAACTTTGTAGGCATATGATAAACAGAAGTTGGCATTGCTCTTTCAGCTTTCTTTCCTCACTGCGGTTTTTGAGAAGCTGGCTTATGCAGCTTTGAAGAAACTTGCTCGTTCTAAGGGAATGTTGGAAGTTTGTACAATAAAACACAAGTGAAGGAACATTTTGAATTCAAGTTGTGGGTTTGTATTTCTGACGAGTTTGATGTCTTCAACATAAGCAACATTATTTATCAATTTTCGACGAGGCAAAACAATGAATTTGTGGATTTAAATCTTCTTCAACTAGCTCTAGAAGAGAAACTTTCGGAAGAAAAAAAAAGGATTTTTACTTGTTCTAGATGATGTTGGACCGACTCGTATGATGATTGTGTAACCTTAGTGAGTCCATTTTATGTAGCAGCTCCCAATATTTAAAATTATCACGACAACTCAAAAACATCAGTTACTAAGACAGTTAGGTTACAATCATTCATATACCATTTGCAGATTCTATCATATGATGAGGCTCTTTGTTTATTTTCTCAACATGCACTGGGTGTAATTAGCTACAAAGCCCCTTTGGTTACAAGAATGACTTGACGTGTATGGATGGACCAAATTAATACATGTGGCGCCTCTTGAAATACATGCTACTATGATTAAGTGTAAAATAGAATTGTTAATAAACTAAGATAATGGGAAAAGTGTAGTTTGAGTTATGAATTCCTGATATAAAATCATGAATCCAGTTACACAATTCATGATAAAGATGGAATGTAGTAACTAATTACTAAAAGGTGGACACTACCACTGCTACTAGTTGTCTAAGAAGAGTAACGACCATCAATATCATCTATACTCTTGCAGCCTCTCGCTTTTCTTGATAATCAATTCAATACGGCTTGGGACCTGAAAAGAATGGGGGAGAGGTAAAAACCTCTTGATAGGGTAATGGGGCACCCATTGGGGGCACACCCTTGGATAAGCATCTGAGGATACTGCAATCCTGTAACAAGAGATCTTGAGTGAGTATTCGAAAGCAGTTTGAAATTCTGAGGGTGAGCCAATGACCAGTAACTCAAAGCACCGTTCTTCATGGCCCAAGCTTTGATGAAGAACAAAGATGACACCTTCATCTTCATCTTGAAATAAGGTCTTCTCGCGGTCATTATACCCGATAGCGATAGGTTCACCAAATCGAAACTTCCTAACTTCTTTAGAATGGGTGTCGCTGAAGTGTTTACAGAGATTCCACGAGCTATGTGGAAACTGGCACCCTGCAATTGGGCAAAAAAACTGTGTGAAATGACATCCGTTTTTCCTGAACACGCTTTCGAGCGAATAGCAATACTCAGTCACATCCGAATTTCTTGTTGTTGCAAGGTAAGGTGACTGAACTGAGAAGTTTCTCAAACTGAAGATCATGTACGAAGTGTGGAATCTGACAAATCGAGCATGTGCGGTCTTCCAAATTGAAGAAGCATATGGAACTAGAGGTGGCCATCCAAACAGGTTCCAGAACCGAAACCAAAAAAAAACCAAAACCGAAACCGGTCAAACCTGGTTCCTCCAAGAACCGGTCCGGTTCTTACAAAATCTGGCTGTCCCACACCGGTTCTCAATATTTATCGTTGGAACCGGTTCTTTCAAACACGTTCAAGAACCGGTTTGAAAGAACCGGTTCCAACGGCTAGTTTTCTATTCCGAGGCAGTAGTCATTTTTTTGCCCGTTTGGGCTGTTTCTTCTCGTTAACTAACGGTCATAAGCTCAAAAAACCACCAATTTGACCTCCTAAACATCCCTATAAAATTTTGGTTGAATCACAACAATCAAACTGTAAGAGCCGTAACTTAATAAGGTAAAAAAAAAATTATTATTATAGTTATTATTTAAGTTGTAGAAGGTAACTATAATACTTAAATGTTAAGGGGTTGCTTGTGACACAAACTAAAATTAGTGGCAGTTATTAGAATTAGGGAATTTGGGCCTTAGAGTCGGATGATTATTAGTTTATATAGGCTTTTGACGTAAAAGCGTATCATAAGTTTTACCCTAATCAGTAGATCGATCATAGGAGTCTAAGGAAGAGCGACTGAGTTCATTATTGGCTTTTCATTCACAGTTGATACAAGTAAAGGTAACGTTTCTCATATTTTGTTCTCAATTGACATGTTCATGCGAATATATATAGAGGTATTAATGATGGTCTTAAGTCTTGAAAAGTTGAAGACGAATTATATTGATTGGTCTAAGTTATAGATGTCCAGTAGTATGTTAACATGTTTAAGATATATTTATAAGGGATATAATGGGACGGTGATGAATTTATATTGTTGATAATTGTTGGTGTTGGTACTGAATCAATGGCGTCAATTTTGCAAACGTCAACTGGACATTCTTAATATTATAATGGCTTGAATCTTAGTTCCATAAGTAAATAAAGATATAATAGTGTGTCACTGATGGTTAGTTCGTAGCATGGTTTCTGTTTTTTTTAAGAGCTAGACACCAACCATAAAACAAATGACAATATGTAATTATTAATGGAGTGAATGGCATGAGCTGTAATTAAGGGAGTAATATGGAATAATTGGATAAATCGTTGGCCATGCTAACTGATCACAATATGTGTTAATTTAATACTATTGAGTTGATTTAATAAGATAATGTGTAGATTTGTAGCTTGTAGTTTAGTATCATAGCTTTGTTTAGTAGTTGATGAGTTTCGACAGTAAGATTGATTTACATAATTTACTATGAGACGCAAACTAAAATAAATAAATAGTGTTGTTAAGGCATCGATAGAAATTGGATTATAGGTGATATCATGCATTTTTGTTGTTTATAATATAAGGATGCTTATTTGTGACGATGGTGATAATACTGACTAGGTGGTTGACCATTCTTTTGGAAATTGAGTTGGCTCGAATCCTTAATTCGTCGAGGTGAGTACAATGCTTTTCTAAAACCGAGTACAAAGACAAAACGGGCTTTTGGAGGGGGAAGCTTGGGTTTCTTGTTAACCATATTTTCTTCAAATTTATTTATTGTTGATTGATGTGTTTAAATTTGATATTGATTTCGTAGTAGTTGATTTGCCTAATATTCATGATTGATTATATAGGTGTTATTTATAGATGTATACATGTTCATGACCCATAGGTTTGCCTAGTCGTGCACTATCGGGGGAGTCTAGTGGGTTTTTGACTTGTCCCACTAGGATGTACTAGCTTTTCGGTTGTTAGTGTCATGACACGGCGTGATCTTTCACGTTATTATCGGGCGCCGCCTTGCTTTCTAGGGTCTTGGTGGGATTAGGGTGATGTGTGGCTAGAGATGAGTCACTTACATGTAGCATCACTCTTGTAGTTAGCTTGTTCCACTTGCTTTCTACTTTTATAGATGTATCGAGAGGTAGCGAGATTAAATCTGAACGGAGTATTATGTAGCCGGGTAGCTCCCATGGTTGCTAATTTACCGAGAGGATTTATGATCGTGAAATTTGGGAGTATAGATGGAATCTAGGGAACTAGTGCTTTGGGTGAACTGGATAGGGGCCTTTGCATTATTATCATTGTTGCATTGAATTGCTGTGGTGACATTCGCTGTTATACTCGTTTATAATTGTTGGTTTAAAATTATTATGGTTAACTTATTTAAATTATGTTGTTGTGGTTTCTTTATTTTACAACCCGTTGTATCTCACTTAGCTTTAATTAGCTAACACTTGTTTCTTGCAAAATCGTCTTTGTATTCGTGCAGGATAAATAGGAACATTCTTGCGGGATTTTTAGGGAGTGAGGTTGGGTAGTTGTGATCGATCCACTTGACACCCGGAACTTAGCCTACTATTTTTAATGTTTACAATATTGAACTTGGTTTTATAGATTGTTATGTAACACCCGTTTGGGTTGGATTGGTCATGTTTTGTTAGCTTAGCAAAATATGCAAACTATGGTTTTAGACTTCCGTTGTTTAATTTTTATAACGTTGACTATATAATATATTTTTTTTAAAATGGCTATTTTTCCAGAATTGGGGTGTTACAAGTTGGTATCAAGAGCCTAGGTTTAAGTGAACTAGGTACTTAAAGTAGGTGCTTAGACTTAAACTTTGATCAATGTTTATATTAGAGAACACCTATATATAACACTAGTGTGTAGGTCAGGTGGGTTGAGTGTGTAATGCCTATACCAGGCCAAGCTTATTTTTATTTCTCTTAATACTAGATGATTAAAGCTTACATGATATGTTTATTTAATGTATTGTTGCAATTGGTTCACTAATGATCATTGTTTGACATATGTATAGAAATGGCAAACACAAGGAGATCAGGTTTGAACCAATCGGGTGTGCAAAGGGATGGTGAGGAAGTTAGTGTTACCGCAACTAACGCAAATGCAGCACCAAATGCAAGGGAACGACAAGCTGAGTTACCACCAAGGCAAACTCACGAGCGCGTCAACATTGGGAATGCTCGAGGTAATGTGATAATTACCGGAGCTGATGGTGGTAATGGGGGAGGCAATGACCCAAATGTTGAGGCTAACAATAACATAAGGAACATAAGGTGGGTTGACTCTGTAGCTCACTCCAGGTCTCATGCAGGTAGTTCTAGGAGCTATAACAGCCTTTCTCGAATTGAAGAATTGGAACGCGAACTTGGAAGGAAGAATGATGAGTTGGCTGAAATGCGACAGGCCATGATTGACGCGGGATTATTGGTGAATCGGTCTGGGAGAAATGATCGAAGGGAGTATGAGGCAGAAAGTGAATTGAATCGTTATGGGGACCGTACTCAGAACTATGATAGACATGCACATAATTCGCGAGGGAGTACATTTGAATCCTTTATGAAATGTAAACCACCTTCGTTTAAGGGAAGCACTGAGCCACTTGATTGTTTAAGGTGGATTCTTAAGATGGAACAAACTTTTGATTCAGGGGAATTCACAGAGCCACAAATGGTGAAATATGCTATTAGAATGTTGGATGGAGAAGCTTTAGAATGGTGGAACTCTGTCAGTTTAGCTCTTTCTAGGACTTCAAGAGATAATATGACTTGGGATGCCTTTTCCAATAAGATTAGGACAAAGTATTGTGGACCTGGTGCAGTTCAAAGGATTGAGAGAGAATTTCTTAGCTTACAAAAAGGAAATATGAGTATTGATAAGTATAACACGGCTTTCACCGAGAAGCTACAATTTACGATGAGACTTTGTCCAGATGAGAAATCAAAGGTTGATCGCTATGTACAGGGGCTACCTTATGAGTATCGTACAGTTGTTCGGATCAAGAATACTTTGGAAGAGGCAATGGATGCAAGCAAAGTGGTGGAAGATGATCTCATAGCTAAGGAGGGGAAGTCGGGGTTTGTAGGAGAAAAGAGGAAATGGGACGGGTCATCTGGATCATCAAAGAAACTCAAGAGTAATTCAAATGTCAAGAAATCTGGATTTCAAGGTACGCGAAAATGGTGTACTCCTTGCGGTTCATCTCACTATGGGGCGTGCTCAAAGGATACAATTGGATGTCGTCATTGTGGAAAGATGGGTCACCTTATGCGGGATTGTACGAGTACTGAGGTGTTATGCTACAATTGCAAGGAAATGGGACACATAGCTATTGATTGTCCCAAAAAGAAGACTGGTGGAGCTATTGGAACCAAGAAGGCAGATCTACCTAAACCAAAGGGTCGCGCTTTTCACATGACTGCAGAAGAAGCAAAAGACGACGATGAGGTGATTACTGGCACTTTTCTTGTTAATTCTTTACCTGCTAGTGTTTTGTTTGATTCTGGTGCAAATAGATCTTTTGTGTCACTTGATTTTTGTAAACCATTTAGTATGCTTCGTAGCAATTTAGATACCCCTTTAGATGTTGAAATAGCTAATGGAGCACTTATATCTGTTCGTGAGAAATTTGAGGGGTGCAATATTGAAATAGATGACAAATCCTTTCCAGTGACTTTGTTACCAATAGGAATAAAGGGGTTTGATGTGGTGATAGGCATGGATTGGTTAAGTAGGCAAGAAGCTAAAATCGTGTGTTCAAAGAAATTGATACGCATTCCCCTGCCTGAAGGTGGATTTGTAATCGCTTATGGAGAAAAACGTGGTGGTGACTTGGGAATCATTTCGGTTATGAAAGCACGAAAATGCCTAGTGAAAGGATACCCATCCTTTTTGGCTTATGTAATAGACGCGAAAAAGGAGTCTAAAAAAACTGAAGATGTTGTGGTGGTGAACGAGTATCAAGACGTATTTCCAGATGACTTACCAGGTTTGCCTCCAGCACGACAGGTGGAGTTTCGGATTGACTTGGTACCGGGTGCGGCGCCAATTGCTCGCGCACCGTACCGTTTGGCACCCACAGAGATGAAGGAAATGATGTCACAGCTTAAAGATCTTCTTGATAAAGGATTTATTAGGCCAAGTTCATCGCCTTGGGGAGCACCAGTTTTGTTTGTAAAGAAAAAGGATGGCACAATGCGTATGTGTATTGACTACCGAGAGCTGAATAAGGTTACAATAAAGAATAAGTATCCGTTACCAAGGATTGATGACTTGTTTGATCAACTACAAGGTGCAAGTTACTTTTCAAAAATTGATTTGAGATCGGGATATCACCAGGTGCAAGTGAAGGAGTGTGACATTCCAAAGACAGCTTTCAGGACTCGCTATGGCCATTATGAGTTTCTTGTAATGCCATTCGGGTTAACTAATGCTCCTGCGGTATTCATGGACTTAATGAATCGTGTTTGTCGATCATTCTTAGATAAATCAGTTATTGTGTTCATTGATGATATCTTGATATACTCACAGAGTGAGGAAGAGCATCGGAGACATCTTCAAGAAGTATTGGATACTTTGCGCAAGGAAAAGCTTTATGCAAAGTTCTCTAAGTGTGAATTTTGGTTGCGAGAGGTCCAATTTTTAGGTCACTTGATCAATTGTGAAGGGGTAAAAGTAGACCCGGCTAAGGTTGAAGCGATCAAGAAGTGGGAGTCACCTAAAAATCCTACTGAGATAAAGAGTTTCTTGGGATTAGCAGGCTACTATAGGAGGTTTATTCAAGATTTTTCTAAAATTGCTTCTTCAATGACGAAGTTGACAAAGAAAACAGAACCATTTTTGTGGACCGAGTTGCAGGAAGAGGCATTCCAAACTTTGAAGAAGAAATTATGTGAAGCACCTATTCTTTCCTTGCCAGAAGGAAATGAGGACTTTGTGGTGTATAGTGATGCTTCATATTCAGGACTAGGTTGTGTGCTTATGCAACGAGGCAAAGTGATTGCTTATGCATCAAGACAATTAAAGGTTGCTGAGGAGAATTATCCAACCCATGATTTGGAATTAGCAGCTGTGATATTTGCTTTGAAACTTTGGCGACATTACTTATATGGCACGAAGTGTACCATATACACCGATCATAAAAGCTTGCAATATGTGCACGATCAAAAGGTGTTGAACATGAGACAAAGGCGTTGGTTAGAGTTGCTGATTGATTATGATTGTGAAATCAAGTATCATCCGGGCAAGGCAAATGTGGTGGCGGATGCATTAAGTCGAAAAGAACCTAAATCAGCATACAAAGTGAAATCAATGAGGATTGAAGTAGTATCGGACCTATTCGAACAGATTCGGGCAGCTCAGACAGAGGCTCTTAAGGATGAAAACTTGAAGAACGAGGAAATGTTAAAACGACACTTACTCTTAGGTGAAGATAATCGAGGATTGAAGACTTTTGAAGGTCGATTGTGGATACCAAAACTAGGTGGAGTTCGTGAAATACTTCTTTATGATAGACATAAGTCTAAGTATTCAATTCATCCAGGTAGCACCAAGATGTATCAAGATTTAAAGCCTAATTATTGATGGCCAGGAATGAAATCTGATGTGGGACAATATGTAGCGAAGTGTGTGATTTGTTCACAAGTCAAGGCAGAACATCAGAAACCGTATGGGGAACTTCAACAATTGGAGATACCCGTGTGGAAATGGGATAAAATCACCATGGATTTTGTCACTAAATTGCCTAAAACACCGAAGGGCAATGACATGATTTGGGTGATTGTGGATCGTTTGACAAAAAGTGCTCATTTCTTGGCAACTAAAGAAAATGAGAAATTGGAAAATTTAGCAAAGTTGTATATTCGAGAGGTGGTTGTGAGACATGGTGTACCTTTGTCTATAGTTTCAGATCGAGATAGCCGTTTTGCATCACGGTTTTGGAAAAAGCTTCAAGAAGAATTAGGTTCGAGGGTGAATTTGAGCACAGCTTACCATCCTCAAACAGATGGTCAAAGTGAGCGTACAATTCAAACATTAGAGGACATGCTTCGAGCGTGCGTTATCGAGTATGGAGGTAGTTGGGATACACATTTACCGTTGGTGGAGTTCGCGTATAACAATACATATCATGCTAGTATTAAAATGCCGCCCTATGAGATGTTGTATGGTAGAAAGTGTAGAACTCCTACTTGTTGGTTGGAACCAGGTGAAAAGCAATATACGGGTCCAGAAATTGTGCAAATCACAGCGGACAAAGTTGCTACAGCTATAAATAATTTGAGATTGGCACGTGAAAGACAAAAGAAATACTCTGACAAAAAGCATCGACCCAAGAGTTTTGAGGTTGGTGAAAATGTGATGCTTAAAGTTTCACCTTGGAAGGGTATAATTCGTTTTGGCAAATGGGGGAAGTTAGGTCCTCGTTTTATTGGACCTTTTAAGGTGTTGGAACGAGTTGGTGATCAAGCTTATCGACTTGAGTTACCTTCGGAATTAGATGGCATACACAACACTTTTCATGTATGTTATTTACGAAAATGTTTGGCCGAAGAAAATGATATATTGCCATTAGGGGAACTTCGAGTTGATGAAAAGAAAAGGCTAATTGAGGATCCTATTGCTATTATAGATAGAAAAGTGATAAAGTTGAGGAAAAAGAGGATCGAGCTTGTTAAGGTTCAATGGAAGCACAATTGTGGAGCAGATATGACATGGGAAGCAGAGGATGAGATGAGGGAGCGATACCCTCATTTGTTTATTACAGAAAAAGATTCGGGGACCGAATCTTCTTAAGGGAGAGAGAATTGTAAGAGCCGTAACTTAATAAGGTTAAAAAAATTTATTATTATAGTTATTATTTAAGTTGTAGAAGGTAACTATAATACTTAAATGTTAAGGGGTTGCTTGTGACACAAACTAAAATTAGTGGCAGTTATTAGAATTAGGGAATTTGGGCCTTAGAGTCGGTTGATTATTAGTTTATATAGGCTTTTGACGTAAAAGCGTATCATAAGTTTTACCCTAATCAGTAGATCGATCATAGGAGTCTAAGGAAGAGCGACTGAGTTCATTATTGGCTTTTCATTCACAGTTGATACAAGTAAAGGTAACGTTTCTCATATTTTGTTCTCAATTGACATGTTCATGCGAATATATATAGAGGTATTAATGATGGTCTTAAGTCTTGAAAAGTTGAAGATGAATTATATTGATTGGTCTAAGTTATAGATGTCCAGTAGTATGTTAACATGTTTAAGATATATTTATAAGGGATATAATGGGACGGTGATGAATTTATATTGTTGATAATTGTTGGTGTTGGTACTGAATCAATGGCGTCAATTTTGCAAACGTCAACTGGACATTCTTAATATTATAATGGCTTGAATCTTAGTTCCATAAGTAAATAAAGATATAATAGTGTGTCACTGATGGTTAGTTCGTAGCATGGTTTCTGTTTTTTTTAAGAGCTAGACACCAACCATAAAACAAATGACAATATGTAATTATTAATGGAGTGAATGGCATGAGCTGTAATTAAGGGAGTAATATGAAATAATTGGATAAATCGTTGGCCATGCTAACTGATCACAATATGTGTTAATTTAATACTATTGAGTTGATTTAATAAGATAATGTGTAGATTTGTAGCTTGTAGTTTAGTATCATAGCTTTGTTTAGTAGTTGATGAGTTTCGACAGTAAGATTGATTTACATAATTTACTATGAGACGCAAACTAAAATAAATAAATAGTGTTGTTAAGGCATCGATAGAAATTGGATTATAGGTGATATCATGCATTTTTGTTGTTTATAATATAAGGATGCTTATTTGTGACGATGGTGATAATACTGACTAGGTGGTTGACCATTCTTTTGGAAATTGAGTTGGCTCGAATCCTTAATTCGTCGAGGTGAGTACAATGCTTTTCTAAAACCGAGTACAAAGACAAAACGGGCTTTTGGAGGGGGAAGCTTGGGTTTCTTGTTAACCATATTTTCTTCAAATTTATTTATTGTTGATTGATGTGTTTAAATTTGATATTGATTTCGTAGTAGTTGATTTGCCTAATATTCATGATTGATTATATAGGTGTTATTAATAGATGTATACATGTTCATGACCCATAGGTTTGCCTAGTCGTGCACTATCGGGGGAGTCTAGTTGGTTTTGGACTTGTCCCACTAGGATGTACTAGCTTTTCGGTTGTTAGTGTCATGACACGGCATGTTCTTTCACGTTATTATCGGGCGCCGCCTTGCTTTCTAGGGGCTTGGTGGGATTAGGGTGATGTGTGGCTAGAGATGAGTCACTTACATGTAGCATCACTCTTGTAGTTAGCTTGTTCCACTTGCTTTCTACTTTTATAGATGTATCGAGAGGTAGCGAGATTAAATCTGAACGGAGTATTATGTAGCCGGGTAGCTCCCATGGTTACTAATTTACCGAGAGGATTTATGATCGTGAAATTTGGGAGTATAGATGGAATCTAGGGAACTAGTGCTTTGGGTGAACTGGATAGGGGCCTTTGCATTATTATCATTGTTGCATTGAATTGCTGTGGTGACATTCGCTGTTATACTCGTTTATAATTGTTGGTTTAAAATTATTATGGTTAACTTATTTAAATGATGTTGTTGTGGTTTCTTTATTTTACAACCCGTTGTATCTCACTTAGCTTTAATTAGCTAACACTTGTTTCTTGCAAAATCGTCTTTGTATTCGTGCAGGATAAATAGGAACATTCTTGCGGGTTTTTTAGGGAGTGAGGTTGGGTAGTTGTGATCGATCAACTTGGCACCCGGAACTTAGCCTACTATTTTTAATGTTTACAATATTGAACTTGGTTTTATAGATTGTTATGTAACACCCGTTTGGGTTGGATTGGTCATGTTTTGTTAGCTTAGCAAAATATGCAAACTATGGTTTTAGACTTCCGTTGTTTAATTTTTATAACGTTGACTATATAATATTTTTTTTTTAAAATGGCTATTTTTCCGGAATTGGGGTGTTACACAAACACTCAAAAATCGCTCACAAACTTGATCAAAAATGCTCACAATGTCTAGAAACCGAGCTTCTCAATCTCAACCAACATCATCAATTAATGCCGCCGCTCAAGGTTCTACAAACCAACTGTTTGAAGTTAGGATTGAACCAACAACCCAAAACCAAGAAATTTGGTGTCATTTCAAATTGGTTAAGTTCTCGAATGGTTCAAAAAAGGCTCGTTGTAAAGCTTGTAATGCTTTTATCAAATTCGATGGGAATTATACGTTGAAGAAGCACACGAAAAATCATTGTAAGGCAACAAAAGGCGTTCCGGCATCCGAACAAACTAGTATGGACGAGATGGGAGTATTTTTGTATATGAAGAGAGGGCACTTCGTCAAGATTTAGCACACTTTGTGATTCAAGAGGGTTTGTCATTCAACCACTTCGATAACTCTCAGTTAACGAGGTTGATTCAACAAAGGCTTCAACCATGATACACTCATGTAAGTCGTCAAACTCTTAAACGTGGTTGTATTAAATCTTGGGTAAAGGTTAAAAAGGAATTAATACTTGGTTTTGATGCTTTAAAAACTAGTGTAAACTTAACAACCGATGTTTGGTCGGCGGGTCATGGTTTGCCCGGTTCGTACATTTGTGTTACCGCATATTGGATTGATCTCCTTACTTAGCAAATGATGAAACGTACTATTGCTTTTGAAAACTTTGAATATCCGCATACGGATGAAAATTTAAGTATTATGTTGAGATATGTTATGAAAACGTTTAAAATAGAAGAAAAAGTTTTTTCAATATCTTTTGATAATGCTTCTAATAATACAAATGCGGTGGGAAGGCTAATACTAAAATACCGACCACCACTTGATGGCATTTTTTTATCATAGTCGATGTGTTACACACATCATAAACTTGGTTGTGCAAAGCGGGCTAGCGACCGAGTAAATGTTTAATTTAAGAGAAACTTTTAGAAAAATGTTACAAGATATTTTTCAATGTGGAAGCACAAGATATGTGGATTAGATAAAATTGTATCATGATTCGAATTCCATTTTTTTATCTCCAAATTAGGACGTCCCTACAAGATGGAATTCAACTTATAACATGTTTGTTTGTGGTTTACGCCAAAAATTAACGTTACATTTTCATGATAATATTTGCGCTAATTCTAGGCAAGGGGGTATGGTACCATTTTCGATTGAAAATTGGGATCTTATTAAAAATAACCAAATTACTCAAAATATTTAAAACCACAACAACTTTGTTGTCGGGTGTTTATTATCCCACGAGTCATCTGATCCTCAACCAACTTTTTATGATGTGTAGAAAATTAGGAGCATATGAATATGATGGTCCACTTTTTGCGAATATGGTTTTACCAATGAAAGAAAAACTTGGAAAATATTTTCAAGAAATTCCACCGGTAATTAGTTGTGCCGTCGCAATAAACCCATGTTTGAACATTAGCGGGGTGGATTATCTTATCGATAAAATCGCTAACGACTTAGATTTGAACCAAATAGACCCTTTTCATGTAACAAAAACACAAGACATGTTTAAAAGTAATTTCAAACGTTTATTGGATGTTTATTCTGAGAAATATGGTGCAAAAAATGTGGGAACGAGTTCGATTCCAACCATGTGGTCTTCGGCTTCATGCGTGGATCCGGATTTGGACTTATTTTCAAATTTAAGACAAGAAAGCGGTAAACGGGCTAGGAGTGACAATTTATCGAGCAACGAATACGGAGATATATAGGAACCGATTGGGTAAGCACTATCACATCCGAAGAGTTCAAGGATTTTGATGTTTTGAATTGGTGGAAACAAAGGGAATCTCAATTTCCCGTTCTAGCCGCAATGGCCTGGGATTTACTAAGCATACAAGCTTCTACCGTTGCTTCGGAATCCGATTTTTCCACTTGTGGAAGGGTATTGTCGGTAAGAGGAACGAAACTAACACCTTTATCTTTGGAGATGTGTATTTGCTTGAAGGATTATTTAGATAGGAATGAACGTATATAACATGTTTCAATACTAGAAGAACCGATGGAATACGAAAAACAATTACAAGAGGTCGAGGTGGAAGAGTGTTATGTAATCAATCTTTCCAAAGAAGAAGTCGCTTATGATGAAGCTACAAGCGCCGCAAGGGCCGCCGTTGAAGTTGAAGATGAAGATGAAACCAATAATGAATAAATAGTCGAAATGTATTAAATTTGTGATTCAAGTATTTTATGTGAGACGTTTATGAGTTTATTTAATAAAAGTCGAAGTTTATTAAGTTTATTATGTGGAAAACGTGAACGAAAAAAAAACCCGAAAACGCAAAATTTAGCATGCCCACTATTAAGGAATTGTTGACCAGTTCTTGGGAACCGGTTCAACCGGATTTTAATTTGGAACCGGATAAGGAACCGAATTGGAACGGGGTATACCGGTCCCGGATTTTTAGACTCCGGATCCGAAAATATCCGAACCGGTTTGGAACCGGAATTGGATCTTTGATTTTGACGATGAACCGGAACCGGATTAGAACGAGATCCGGTTTTTGTCCAAATCAGGAAATGGCCACCTCTATATGGAACATAAAGAGTGTCCCTGTTCACACTGGATATTAAAAAAATCATTTAATCCGTTAAGACCCATTAATAGATTTACACATAACACATCTTTTAATTGTTCAACCAAAGCCCATTTATGATACTCCATTACTCGCAACTCTTAGCCCATTTATCATAGTCCATTACTCGCAACTGTAAGCCCATTTATCACAGTCCATTACTCGCAACCTTTTATTAATAAGCTCATTTAAGAGAAAAATCTGAATTCACGAACCACAATTTCCATATTTTTGAATGGAATTGGCAAGCTAGTTTGTGAAAAAGAATTGTCAGCTATTACATTGAATACATTTTAGGCTCAGTATTTGGTTAAAAATTTTAAAAATCATGTAATTTTTTTGTTAGTTTCAACTTCTATTTAAACTAAAAAGTCTTGCTAGCTTTTATTATTATTATTATTATTATTATTATTATTATTATTATTATTATTATTATTATTATTATTATTAATGCTGATGAATAGTAAAAACCAGTCACCATTAATAACTATTTAAGCCACATGATATAGTCATTCAGTTTTGCAAAACAAAATATATAAGTTGATCCATATACACCATTAATAACCATTTAAGCCACATAATATGTTCATTTTCACTTTTGAAAAACAAAAAATATAAGTTAAACCATATACACCATTAATAACCATTTACGCCACATGATACATTTTCACTTTTGCAATATATATATATATATATATAAGACATAATAATATAAAGTTACATGGAGTATTTCACGAGTGAAGGTTTTCAAACAAAGATGGCAATGGAGCAAGCTTGGGTCATTAATAATAGTGTTAACATCACCCGGAACATGTATTTCATCCCCTGAGGTCTCATCATCCGCTTCATACCCTAACATGTAACACCGCGTCTTATAGACCACAATATTGTCTGTTTTGCCCGTATGCTCACGGCTTTGCTTTTGTGGCCCTCTTATAAAGACTTCCCGGCAGATCACCCAAGGCAGTACTACTCTCACACAAGTACATTTAACCGTATGGATGATTAACCGTTAGACAAAAAAACGCATTGTTGTCATATAAGGCGAATGTTAACATATGTCCAAGCATCACTCCAAGTCACGGCCAATGTGAGATTTGCATAGGGTGTACATTCAAACCCCCCCCCCCCCTTAGAGGAATCCCGTCCCGAGATTCAATTATGTAACAAACCTGTATAAGTGACTCATCGTCCTCGATGTGGTTTGCCCCACATCCCGAACGGCTTGCAGTGGCTCTGATACCAAATGTAAGACCCCGCCTTATAGACCACAATATTATCCGCTTTTACCATATGATAACAGCTTTGCTTTTGTGGCCCTCGCGTGAAGACTTCCCGGAAGGTCACCTAAGGCAGTACTACTCTCATATGAGCACGCTTAACCATATGAACGATTAACTGTTAGACCACAAAACGCGTTGTTGTCATATAAAGCGAATGTTAACATATGTCCCAACATCACTCCAAGTCACAGCCAATGTAGGATTTACATAGGGTGTTACATAACAGCGGCGGCGAAGCTCTGGCAACATACGGCGGCGGAGGTGAATTTTCTTTGTCTTTGTCGTTTTTTGGTGGTGACGGCGGCTTCTGGGTTTGTGCATCTTTGGGCTTTGGTATTGGTGGTGGTGACCGGTTTGGTGGTGGGTTATGAAAAGTTGACAAAGGCCGTGTAGTATGAGTGTTAGGAGCATGGTCGGGTTGCTTATTGTTATTTCTGCAAGAAGCAGATGACCTGAAAATCGAGCTGGCTCTTTTTAGCACTCCTCGACTGCGGTATGGTGGTTAGTTGTTGTTGTGTGCCATTTTTTTGGGTGGGTTTGGTTAAACATGTTATGACAAACTTGATAGGAAATAATGTACTCTAAGGAGTTTTTTGGAATGAAAATGGTTCTTGGGTAACAAGTATATATGGAACTTAGAAGTGGCAGCTGGAAACCATAGTAGTGGCTGCAGCCTGCAAGAAATGTCTACCGTACCTTTGTCTCACCTGACATTCCTTGGCCACCAATCATAAGACAACACGTACCCCTTTCGGTACATGTTTCTGCAAAAAAGATATGTTTCTTATTTTCATTAACGTTCCTTTTTGGTCTTTATTTATACTTAATAATAATAATTGCTAAACCTAGTCCAATCTTTTGTTGAGTATGATATAGAATTATTAGCTTCAAGGCTTATCAATTTATTTTAATTGATAGTATATTAATAAAATAAAACATCAAAATACCATATACGAATACGCATTCAATTAAAAAGAAATATAAGATGCAAAAAAATACTTATACTAAAATACGACTAAATAAAAAAGTGGCTAAATAAAGATAAAAGAAAAAAATAATATGTTTAGGACGATGCAACACTTCTTTGCAGACGATGTCGGGAGTTTCATCAGTGTAGTTGTCATCTTTATTACAATAGACTACTTTAAGACCTCGATTGCTTTTAACTCTCGAAACAACTACATACAACTGACCGTGCGAAAAGACAGGCCGTTGTAACAATAAACCAACCTGAGACAACGTCGTCTGGCATTGGTTTTTGTTTATTGTCATAGCAAAACAAACAGAAACAGGGAATTGTCTCCTACATAACTTGAGTGGCATTTTAGTATCTGGCGGACTTATGACCATTCGTGGTAACACAAACTGTTCCAACCTTGCCACCTTAAATGATTTGTGCTTCTATATTAATAGTTCCCATCCGTAATACCTTGCAACCTTGTGCCGTTGCAAAGACCAACCCTTTGGTCAATGTTTCTCAAACACATAATAGGGGCACCTACCTTCAGTATCAATTCATGATGTGGAATACCTGACATACGAATGCTATTAAGAAATTCAGTCGTGTATAAAGAATTGTCAAAATTGAAATCCAAATCTTTATCGTTGACTGTATCAAAACTATAGTAAACATGTTCTTGTCCAAGAAACATAGACATCATATGTTGGTTAACTTTATCCACTTTGTCATGCGTAGGCGCGAGTATGGCCCTTTCTTGGAAATACATCGGGATCCATAAATTTAGGCAATATGTTCAGGTAAATATGTTGTGTAATAGCATGCACATGATTATCATAATCTGGAATGAGCATATCCTTAGGAAACTTAACAACAGATTCACCATCGTTATGCCCACCCACTATTCCATCGCCTATGTCAAAAATCCAATCAGCAAACTCTTTGGTTTCTTGAGAGTGTGTAGGATCGCTGTCTACACGCAACCTCATATTCATAGTTAGCTTCAACATAGTACAATGCTGCCAAAGATATGATGCATTTAGTGAGGCGTGCTCAACATCCTGCCTAATGCCATTAGGGACTACAGGAAGTATTGTCAAAAATCACCACCTAATAATACCACTTTTCTACCAAAAACCTTATATGCAGCAGATGATGCTTCAGATGATACTATATCACGCATCGTCCTGTCAAAAGCTTCAAAACAATGTCGGTTCATCATAGGTGCTTCGTCCCAAATTATAAGCTTAACCATTCATAATAGTTTGGCAAGATCACTGTTGACACTTATTAAACACATAGAGTCTTAAACAACATTAACAAGGTCGCAATTCAAGATTGAGCAGTTCTGCCACCTTCTAACAAAAGCGCGACTATACCACTCGATGCAACATTTAACACAATTTCCTCATTTGAACGTAAAGAAGCTGTCAAAGTCTTGTATAATTACGTCTTCACTGTTCCTCCATATCCATAGACGAAAAACATGCCACCTTTATCTTTCTCCATCGCATCAATTACAGTTGCATATATTCCTCTTTACTCATTTGTTAATGTGACAACCGGTAATTTTGGAAGTGCTCTAGGTACTTGCCTTACATTTGTTAGGGATATTTGATATGCGAGATCTGTTTTCGGAATTATTTCTGGAATATATGGGATTATATTTGAATATTTTTATGTGATATAGGAAGTTTCCCCATAGGATGTGAGATTGAGCACAACGTGAGTCGGCACGAGTCTAAACCTTACGTGAAATAATTAATTTTAGACGTTTCAAGCAAACATATAGAGGTATAAATAGTTGTTTTAACGGAAAAACAATTCTAAAATTTATGGCGCAATTTAGAACATCTCACAGATAAGTTAACTAGTTTAAACAAGCCCGAGAAGCGTTATAACAAAAGAAAAGCAAAACTGCACAAATAGCTCCTCTCATTTATCAACCCGCGTCCCCCTTAGTTTGTAAAATTGACAAAACCTACCCTATGGTTAATATAAACCCCCCATTTCCCTCATTCCCAACCCTAATAATAACATCACCACTCTCTCTCTCTCTCTCTCTCTCTCTCTCTCTCTCTCTCTCTCTCTCTCTCTCTCTCTCTCTCTCTCTCACTCATGACCACCGTCACACTACACGGCTGCCATCATCGCCGCCGCTACACCGCCACCACCAACATCAAAACAATCATAAACCCTCCCTTGTTTCACCCTCTCATCTTAGATCTGTAGTGTATGCACCTTGTAACCCCTGTACGCGTCACCATCACCACCGTCATCTTGTTATTTTTGAGCTTTGGGTAAGTAGGTAAGTAGATCTGTGGGTTTAGGGTGATAAACTCACTGATTCTCACCCTTGTGTGAATCGGTGAGGCATGAAACAAACAAGAAACACATTAAAATTTGTTATAACGAATCTAAAACACATGGTATCATCTTTCTTGTGTCGTGTTCTGTTGGGAATTACAATTAAGTTGATAAGACAAAATATGTGAAACATGAGGGACTTATGGAGACAAATGAAGAAACATCACAAAAGAAAAAGATTACTACGTATCTTCTATTATTCTATATTATTCCTTTGTAAGCCTAATATCTCTATTATATAAAGAGATACATGGAATAGGTTTTACAAGTGTGTCACAATGTAAAGTCCAATAAAGTGTGTGTGTGTGTGTGTGTCTAGGGCGTGAGTTTTGTAAATGCCTAGACTATTGTGTTTGTGTTAAGCCCCAAGGATCTTATGATTCCTGTTAGGATGTAACCGTGCTACACTTGATCACGTAGCATTGGGGCTGTGCTGTTTGTTAGTGTTAGAGATGATGACGAGAAACCTTGTTACAATAATAAAAGATATTTTGTTTATTCCGTTGCGT
The DNA here is from genome assembly GCA_030686995.1 of Artemisia argyi. NCBI lineage: Eukaryota > Viridiplantae > Streptophyta > Magnoliopsida > Asterales > Asteraceae > Artemisia > Artemisia argyi. The sequence continues at coordinate 44,219,259 of CM060685.1, read as the reverse complement.
ACATGTTCTTTATCTTTATTATTGTGTAATCCTTAGATGAGGTCTGACCAACCTCGAGCTAAAACGATCTTAACATGTGGTATTAGAGCCAAGGGGCTCATGATCGTGGGATTAAACAAGTTTTGGTTTGTCGAAAATGGAAGAAAATTCGTAAATGGTTCGTATCTTCAAAACTCACTGCAAGGCTATTTTCAAAGGGCGATTTCTCCTTCATTAACCATTGGATCAGGCTAAAATTTTTACTAGAGCTTTTCTACATATCAAAGAAGACTTTCACCGAAGGGATCTTTGATATGACCTTCCAATAAAAAGATAAAAATTCTCAAAGTCTGCTGCATAAACATGTTTGTAAGTCGATTTTTAGGGCTTTCTATGATATTTAACTTCATGCATTCGTATTTGCTTGAACTAAATCATTATGGAAGTTGGATATACATTGTTTGGAACCTATAATTCATTAAATAAAGCTGTCTTGAGCAAGTGTGATTGATTTTTAGGGTTTATCAGATAATAAATTTTAGGGTTTGCTCAAAGTGGTTTCTATGTTTATTGTTGCTGCTATATGTTTCTACTAACCCTAATTTGATTGGCAACAAGGGTTTTCAGTCTTCATGGATACATTGATTTATGTTGTTGTTATTGTCGAAGGGTTTGTGTATTGATGGTGTAGTGTTCGCTAGTTGTTTATTAGGGTTTCATGTTTTTTCATGATCGATTATAATGAAACCCTAGAAAACTTAAGAAGTTGTTATTTACTCATTATTGTGAAACCCTACGCGAAGAGAGATAGAGAAAGATGTGATTACAGTAAAGTTACTGATGGACACATGGTGGAGAGTAAGGCTACGTTTAATATGTGGTTAATGATCCTCGTATGTTGGGTTACTGGTATATACTTCGCATGGGATTATGGATACTGGTTACTATTTGTGAGTAAGGGTACTGGTACTACAAATTTGTTATGTCGATTATGGTTACTGATGGAAGTAATGCTACGCATGGTTCAAAGTGTAGTTACTGGTATATAACGCTTTGTGTTTGAAGTAAGACTACTTCTTGGAAGTGTATAAGACAAATGTTACTGGTCTTACTGAGGTTATTACATGTTTGTCAGACATGAGAAGCAGACTTGGTCTACTGGTGATTGTTTACTTTGATTCGTATTATTCATGGTTTCCACTGCTAATGCAAATATGTTTCCAGTGTTCTCACAAGTTTCCACTGCTATGCTCAGATCATTACCACTGCTCGATAAATTTTCTACTGCTCATGTATATCGTTTCCACTGCTACGCGTTTCAACTTTGCACTGCCAGTGCTAGGTTTCCACTGCTACTTTTCTTTTTGAGCTGGTCTTGTGGAATTTGTGATGCTAGTTCTTGTCAGTTAATACTATTCGTGATTCAAGGTTATGTTGTGATAAGCAGATAAGTCTACTAGGCTGCTTATGCTATTTATTTGTTGACTAAGTATTGATGAGAACAGGAGGCGAGCAAGTTTGAGTTGTTATTGGATGAAACTTGTTATTCAATGGTATATGAGCTGCGCTTGATTTATTTTATGGGCTATAGATGTGAAAAAGAAGAAAATTATTTGGTGGACATGTTGGGCAGATAAGGTGTTTGCATTGACAGATCTGGTTCGAGGAATTATTTTATGCATATTTGTTGATGAAAATTTTGTGGACAGTACATGGATTATTTGGTTTTTTTTTAGATTTATTGGAGTTGCTTATTTAAAGGAAAGCTACTTTCAATAATACTTGTGTGCTATTAAGTTGATACGATTTTTATGCACATGGTTACAAGTATATGGTTTTGTGATACTGGACGACACACATAAGAAGATTTTTGGTTTACTGGTGCTTAAACAGATTCAAAGGCTCGTTCTTATTTGATTTAATTGATTACGAAGAAAAGTTTTTATCACCTATTTGAAGTTGAAGTGGAGTTTCTTGGATGCGTGTTCTTATCATATCTTAAAAGGCTCCATTACGTTGAGAGATAACTTGTTTGTTCGTTCAAGTGACTACGAATTGACAAACACTTGAAAGAGTTATGTTATTGTGCTCAGTGTTTATTGTCAAGAGATTACGATCTCCTTATACGTTAAGTATACGTTCGAAGTCAGTTTTAGTACAAGATATAAGATACAAGTTTGGGTTGTTCTACTTCCGCATCAAATTGGTAACATTCAAGAAATGGTTAACATATGGGTTTGAGGGGAAGCTTAATGTTTAACCATTTATATGCTACATCGAGGTAAAGGTTTTTACAACTGCTAGTTGTTATTACTACTACTGGTTTTGATTTCTACTGTTTCAAGTTCATTTCTAGATGCGGAAAACTTAATGGTGGGCGACTTTGAGACATTGGAAAATTGGATTGGTCGAGTAATATTGATTTGTGGTTGTGAAGATCAAGGTTGCTTACATTTGTCCCCTATTTGATGATGACAAAAAGGGCAAGAAGATTTACATTGAGGTTTTGCAACTTGAAGATCCTTGGTGATATAGCATGGTGTAAGGGGAAGTCACATGTTTCATGACATATTAACTTCAGGGGAAGTTCATGCTTATTGGTTTTGTCATTATCAACTAGGGGAAGATTGTTGGGAATTACAATTAAGTTGATAAGATAAAATATGTGAAACATGAGGGACTTATGGATACAAAGGAAGAAACTTCACAAAAGGAAAAGATTACTACGTATCTTTTATTATTCTAGTTTATTCCTTTGTAACCCTAGTATCTCTATTATATAAAGAGATACAAGGAATAGGTTTTACAAGTGTGTCACAATGTAAAGTCCAGGAAAGCGTGTGTGTGTCTAGGGCGTGAGTTTTGTAAATGCCTAGACTATTGTGTTTGTGTTAAGCCCCAAGGATCTTATGATTCCTGTTAGGATGTAACCGTGCTACACTTGATCATGTAGCATTGGGGCTGTGGTATTTGTTAGTGTTATAGATGATAACGAGAAACCTTGTTACAATAATAAAAGATGTTTTGTTTATTCCGCTGCGTACATGTTCTTTATCTTTATTATTGTGTAATCCCTAGATGAGGTCTAACCTACCTCGAGCTAAAACGATCTTAACAGTTACCACTGATAAGCTTGGAAGAATACATTGCTGAAGAATGCACTAGCAGTGGAAACAATATTACCACTGCTAGTACATATACTTACCACTGCTTATTAGATAATTGTTATGTAACCATGTATTAGATAAGTATAGAAAATATCTTGTGTATATTCTATTTATTTATGTTTATACTTATCTTGTAAAAGACTCATTGTGTCCTATAAAAGGAGGTCCTAAGTTTAGGTTAAGATAGACGTATCAATTGCAAAAGCTTCAAGGTGTAACCCTAGTGATAACTAAGATCACTCGTATTATTCTTAATAATATTGAAGCTAAAAGTTTGGTTAATCCTTGTGTTCTCACTGTTTTATTCATATACAAACCATACACATCATTCAAACATATCTTCTAAGTACTTTGTGGTAAATTCCGCGTGCTATGATACGTGGGAATCGCACCAGGCTTTACCTCTCGAGGGATCTTGAGAAGCTTACAACCCCCACCAGGCAGTGTACCTGATCGTTATAGTATAGTATAGTGACAAGTACCGGGAGATTGATCGTTCAACTCAGGAATAGTGTCGCTAGGATTAGAAATTCTCCTAAACTAAGTCTAGAGGTGAGGGATGATTCTTTTTGTGTTTTTATATTTTATAAAAGCAATTAAAATCTCGGTTTTTGGAAGAGTGGGCGGAATTAGTTGCTAATCAACTAACCCAATAACTAAAGATGCAATCAAAATAAAATAACAGAAATGAAAATAAATCTAATCAAACTAGTGTGGTGTAACAATAATGGGGAAAGTTGTGTTTACTTAGGTTTCATTACTCCCTAGATATCTTTTATAGGTTGATAGCTTGTTACAATTGTATGGATGACGGGTCATATTCCTTAATACTAGTCGTAGGGCCGTGTACAATATTCCCTAACTCTATAGGATCCTACTTCACTCCTATGTCGAGCCGTTAGAAGCTCCTAACATGGGATCATTAGAATTCTCCTACGCATTAAATACAACCAAAAATCATAGTACACCTCTGATCATGTTTCTTAAGACGTTCAAGCATGTTACCAATGGAAGTCTGCCAGTTTTCTTAAGCCTAACATCGAATACAATCATCCGTAACAACTATAAACAAACAATCAACCCATAATTAACATCTAGGTTTCACTACATCTAAGCAAACACAAAAGAGATCTAGCCAAGCATGTTAAATCGAAGACAAGTGTAAGATATATTCAAGCAACACATAAACATATTGATTGAATTGAAAGAGTACTTATCTCAATTAGAACATAAGAGTTTCAAAAGGTAGAAACCCTTGAAAAAGCTGTGAAAATCGGATTAGGGTTTTTCCTCAAAGTTACACACTAATGAATGAAATTTGGAAAACTATATATAGATTTTACAGGGTGACGGTGTCAAGAAGAAATCTGTGAAGTCGTCAACTCACCGCCTATAATGAAATTGGATTGGCTAGATCCACTTTTGACGCCGTCATGTGTAAAATTGTTCTGGGCCGTCACTAATATTTGGACCATGACGGCCTTGGGTGACGCCGTCATGTCCTATGTACAAAACTTTCTGGATCGTCACGTGTATTATCCACTTCCACCTCTTGTATTACTCTTGACGCCGTCATGTAGAAGCTTGTGACGCCGTCAGGTACTGTTCCCAGCAAGGAAAATTAAGACTTTGCCGTTTTCTTCACTTTTATGCTCTAAAAACGTCCAAAATGCTTTCTTTTCCAGATTTCACTCCAAAAGTACCTAAAATGACAAAAGAAACGATTTAGGGCAATATTTGATCAAATAAATTCGACTTTGGGCTTAAATGACCCCCTAAAAACGGTTCATTTTTCGCCTCATCATGCTACAAAGTATATACTCAAAGTATCTATCTAACACAAGGCGTGTGTTTAGATCCTCATCATGTTCTATTCTTGGTACGCGTGCCAAGAGCTTAGGCTCTCGCACGCCTCAACTTGGTCTTGATTCAAGCTTGTTTCAAGCTCACGAGCGTATCTGTTTGTGTAGTTATTTGGTTTGCTTGTCAGGTTAATCTTGAATCACGGTTTGAAACCGAACTCACTTGTGGGTCTCGGTCACTCTTGAGTTAGCTTGGTTTGGTTTTGGTTTTGTTTTTGGGTTGACCTTGGTCCATTTGGTGTCTTGCTTGCGGCGTATAATCGCAGCCAAAACCTTATGGTCTCGGCGAGGTAAGTATATTATGTCCGATTGATTTGTGGTATTACTTGGGTTGTTTGAGAGTTGATTATGTTATGAATACTGGAGCCGCAGGATTAGTAAAGGTCGAGAGATGATTATGTGAATATGGACTTGAATTTGGACTTGAAACGTGATGTTTTAGCCTCGAAGTGGTTAGTCGAGAACCCGTGGTCTCAGTGTGACCACGATAGCCTAAAATGGATATATATGACTTGGACTAGTTGTCATTACGTTGACTTGTTGACTCGACTTATTGACCATGGAATTGTTGAGAATGTGACTCAAAACAATGATAACTCTTGCGACGTGTTAAAAATAAAAATAAAAGTAAATAAAAATGGAAGTTAAATATGTTAACTAACAATTTAACTTGTTACTTAATATATTATAACAAAACAGAAGTATAAAAATCACGAATAACTAATTTTGATATAAACGGAAAAACACGAGGTTATTAGTCATTTCGAGGCACATTTACCAATAGTACATTATATTTGAAGTTATTGGGAATATATGTGGATTATTATATTTAGTTATGGTTAATTATTAATTTCACAAATACGTAACGGTCGTTAGTACTTAATGGGAATTGACTAACGGTCGTTAGGAGAAGAAGGGATACAAATATATGGAAAGTAGCCAAGAAGGTCCTAGAACACCCTTGGGCTCTATATTCGGCCGACCCACCTAAAGGGACAGTTATCCCACCCTAACTTGGTCTTCAAGATATGTTTAGTATAAATACAAACCCTTGTATTCATTCTACACATCCTTGATTCCTTGCAAGCCTAATTTCTCTTCTTCTTTCTCTCCCTTTGTACTTAGAAATCGACCTACACCCTTCTAGGGTTCCTACTAGATTTCCTAAGCTCAAACATAAGTGTTTGGTTTGTTTGTGAATCAAGAACCTAGCTCTTCTCATTGAAACGTTAGTAATACATGTGTACAAGAACGAAGGACTAACAAACTTTTGTTAGTGTTTTTCCCTATTCGACTTAGCCTAAAGTCGATTGCCATAAACCTTAATTTAGGGTTTCACTTGTTCTTGATTCTTGATTTCTTGTTTTGCTAGAAATCACTAATGTACGTATATCCTTTTAATTCGGTTAATTATTACATGTATTATGATCTTTACTTCAGCTGGATGCTTTGATGATGTTATATGTTTTAGTATAATAGTAATTGTTATGATTCTAATATTCCAACAAGTACCTCTGGTATAATGGGCGCTGTAGTCTTGGTATATATGATATCATTGTTTTGATATACTTTGGTTGGGCTCGAATTATGATAATCCACTATGCATCAAACTATGTGTTAAGTTGTATTTGAACTTGTTACCTTTTGAATCAATGTCTCATTAGCTTTGCACGATCTTATATCTATTTATAACAGAAGCAGATAGCACTCCACTTGACATTTTGCTGCAAACCTATTCTTCTGCACATATATAAAATGTGAAAATTGTTAAGTTTGCAACATTTTTAGTTTTAGATCAGGATTGCTAAAATCTTCTCCATCAGTTCACACTGAAATGACACTTTCTTTATTCAAATATCAAAATTATTTTGCAAAAGTCTGAGCAAATGTGAACCAGAGACTGTCGAGAGTATGATTGAGAATTATATATGGTGAATTTGTGAAAAAACAATGACGTATAGGTTAGTTGTTTGTTTGGGCAGTCTCGTTATTGAACAGATCCGAGAGAACCTCGTACCAAGATATTAATCCGCAAGTCATTCAACTAAGAGAATGAGGCACCAAAAAAATAAAAAAGTATGAGACAGTTTCAAAAAGCAAATGAAAATTTATTTGGACAAAGGTGAGAAGCACTAAATAATTGTCGATTTTATTCTTCTGAACGGACTAAATTATTGTTATCAAATAGGAACATTCCAATAACACGAGTCTCGTCTTATTCTAAAACATTATGGTTATCAGCCTAAAATGAAGAGTGTTTGAGTTCAGGAAAAAAGGCCAAAGGAAAATTTGGCGACAACATTCAGTTGTTTACTTACGATGTTGACTTGGAGATTCGGAAGATCATTTGAAATTGTGATCGTACAACTTTGAGTTCATGCGGACAGTAATAACATCAAATTTCTTGCGTATCTAAACTACATTGAATCTCTTTTGAACACTAAATAATGTAATATTACAGCAGCTCACTTAACTTCTATAATTCACAAGAAAATCTCCAGTGGCTAACAAGTGAAAAGTGGTTAATAAAGAGAGATTTAGGGAGCTAAATCCGGATCACTTATGACTAAAGGAACAAATCTCTATTTTAAATTACTAGCAGGGTAACCGCGCGTTACGGCGGTGGGTACCATGTAACTAAAAGTTTCGGCGAGCATTTTTTTGGATAATATGTATCCATGATTATAACTTTACAGATGATGAGAACTTTAGATTGAAATAACTTCATGAAATATCAAGTTATTTCATATAAAATAGTAAGGTTTATGGGAGATGTTGCACAAATATTTAGCTAGTACTCGCTAATATTATTAGGGTAGAAAGTCAAAGTGATAGTGGCTTGTAATTGAACATATATGTAAGAGATAGTGCAAAAATTTTCATTACAATTTATATAATATGAAAATACACATATACATAGAGTAAAAATTTTCATTACAATTTATACAATACAAAAAAATAATAATTTAGCCAAAATCACATATTAACAAAATTTTAGCTCAACTTCACTTTGTCTTATGTAGTTTCAGCTAGCCCCACTTAAACTAAACATACGTCCCAATTATGTGAGATGATAACCAACCCATACAATTAACCTAACCAATGTGGTATAAATGGGTCACATAACCCTAATTTTTCTCCTTTACTGCAACCCTAATCTTTTCATCACCCACTCTAAAAATTCGTCCCTTTTCACACAACAGAAAGAAAGCATCTTTCTTATTGCTTTAACCCATAAATTAAATAGCAACAATACAAACAATAAACCATACAACCTTTTTATCCCTTTTATAAGTAAACGGACCACATAAAGATTTGGAGATACTTGGACTCAAATATTTTCGGCTTCAAGATCTTGTGTAAACGTCTCGGGTAAGGTGTCCTTTTGATATGTGTTTTCGTTTGAACGAAACAAATAAAGGAGATAACATATTTGTTATATTTCTTTACATGTTTCGGATATTGAAAAGAAGTATAACTTCTTATAGATCTATGATGAGTGTTTGTAAGATCTATATAGATCGTTTTATCTTGTTATTTAACACACTGAGATCTTTATAATTGGTTTGTATTTTTCGTTTATGGTCTTGTTGTTGACTGTTAAGAAGGGAGTTGGGAATAGATTTTTTGTGGTTTGTTGTTGTTGTAGACTGTGGTGGTGGCGGTGTAACAATGCGGGTTCTTAAAGTCTGGTTTCATAACTTTCGGTATTGTAACTTTTGGCTTCGTAACTGAGGTTGTAACGAAATCATCAGAGAAGATACAGAGAGTGAAGAGGTTTTGTTTGTTTTAGTTTTGAGAAAGTGGTCTAATTTATATGAATATAAGAGGGCTGTTACAAGTTTATAGAATTGAAGACGTTTTAATTGTTGTTACAAGTTTATAGACTTAAGACATTTATTTTCAGACTGTTACAAGTTTATAGACTTAAAAGACATTTATTTTCAGTCTGTTACAAGTTCATAGACTTAAAATACATTAAATTTTCACGCTGTCACAAGTTTATAAGAATTGAAGCCAATTATTTCTATTATTAGTAAGTGTTGAATCTGAATTTTTAAGTTTTCTATTAATAGCATGTCCCAAATGCTTTATAAATAGTATAGATGAAAAAATATAGAACATAACCGTTCTCGTGTTTATCTCAAATCAGTCACTCTTTAATGGTACCGTTAAACGATCACAATTTTAGGGACCAAAGCCCGAATGTATTAGACATTTTGAAACTAAGGACTAGAGGTGTTAATGAGTCGAGATTTTAACATGCTACTCGAGCTCGTTTAGCTCAAGTCGAGCCTGATAAGATTCAAGGTCGAATCGAGCCCAAACAAAATGTAGAGCTTGAATAATTTCACGAGCCAAACTTTTAAAACTAATATTTAAAGCTCGTTTAGTTATTCGAGCCGAACAAGACAAATTAATGAGCTACTCGAGCTCGCCGAGCCGAACGAGCTAATCGAGCTATATATGTAGTATCAACATATTTTGATTGTAAAATTTTAATTAGTATTAGTATTACAGGTTAAACTTAAAACCAAAACTAATAATATATATGTTAACGTTCAATCACATCAAAGATCTACAATTTAGTTTATGTATAAATATATAAACTTGCGCTTTTGTTTTTATAGACCTTATATTGCATTCCTTTTATTACTCATTCAACGTGGGATGTGAATTGATTTTTTGTTTTTTATTTTCTTTTTTTCAGTTAAACCTTAATTCCATTTAGTTACGTGTCAACGAAACTCACTCGTATAACTCACGTGATGTTGGGAGTGTTTTTTTTTTTTTTTTTTTTTTTTTTTGTAAGAAATACAAAATATGTATGTTTAATATATAAATGATTCGTTTTTTTCATGATTTTTATGGTTACACACACAAAACACTATAAGAGTAACTACATCATATAACTTGTAGTGACTTTCTTAAGCTTTTGTAATGCTAATATTCAAAATTCGTGATCCTTTAATCATATATTTCGGCTAGTGCCGTATCTTGGCTTGAATAGTTTAGAAACTAAACCGGCTGAATTGAGGTTTCAAACCGAACCTGCCATAATTTACAAACCAAACCGGAACCTATAATTTTCACCACAAATCACAATGTACATATATTATTATGATTGAGTATTTGTTATATCTAGCATTTATGCAAGTTAACTCTGTGGTGCTCTTTTGCAGTTTACCTTTTTTGAAAAATCTTATGAAACAATGCTCATGTTTCACGTGTCATATATGAACTAACATATGGTTTATTTGGTTTTTTTATGCGTCATAAAAAATCAGTGCACAATTAAAATCTCTTGTTGGGAATTTTACTTTACTCAAAAAGGTCGTATCGACGATGAACTCAGCGGGTGCAACATACCCCTAGCCAAAGGTTTTTCATCGTATCAGGTGCTTGCAGAGTCCTGAATGAGGCGACATTGCTGATAAAGAGTCATAAGTAAGTAATGAAGGCGCAACCTATATATAGTATAGATCATATCGATGAGTGTTGATTTGTACTATTTTCTTTTATAACTAAAACTCATCAATCACATTGTTCAACTCAATGTGCGTACATAACACTTACAACAAGTGGTGAATACTTTAAAGTATGAATCGTTAAATCATTCTTGTTGTTTCTTCTTTATTCGCGAATTGTAACTGTGGGATCCTCTATCGTGAATTAAATCATAAGTTATGTTAAAAAAATAATAATAATAATAATCATAAATTACTTACGTCTAACATATAAGTTACCTCAAACACAATCTCTACTACATATAAAGGGTGTATACCCTTTCTTGAATCATGAAAATAATTTGAAATTCTTGAAAACTTTCAAAACTATTGCAACTTATTTTATGCCTATTGTTTTGTTTTGTTTTTAAGAATCTGGATATTTTATGCCTATTGTTTTGTTTTTAAACTTTATTTTATTCTTATGTAACATGACTATTATGTATTCGTACATCTAACATATCATTTACTCGCATGGTATCAAATCAATCGCTTATATAAACATATTTCTTTTCATAATATACAAAACTACTATTTCACGGTTTTCAATTTAATCCCGTGAATTTTACGAGTTAATAAACTAGTCCTAATATACAGGGGCATTTAATCAAGAACCACAAAACGATAAGTAACAACTGCCTAAGGACATCACTTCTGATCACCGTGTTCTACTCACTTGGACAATGATTCAGAACAAAATAGATGTATGTTTCTACTTACATTTGTGGATACATTTAGGACTCAAATTGAATTCAAATGTCCGCAATTTATCTTTGGAAACCAAGAGCAAGACATTTAAATGCAGACTTTTGTAACTTCACTGCAGAGGTGCAGGTGCAGGTGGCATCCTGAGCGACGACATGGGGGTCAACAAAACTTATCAGGATCTTTATTCTATCACTTCTTCAATCACGTTTGATAAAAAGGTACTTATTGTATCACCAAACACCTTACTAGACCAATGGTACAAAGAGCTTTTTGATAGTGGCTTTCAAGCATCTATTTGCTATGGAGCTGCAAAGGAAAGTGCTCTTGAGAGCGTTAAGGTCTGAGGGATTGTTGAAGTAAAAGTTTGCTTTTACTCCGGACAAGCGAGATGAATCCTTCGGACCCTGTATTGGTCCTCCGGATTCAGGATGATCCTTGGTGGTGATTAGATACTTCGGATATCTGCAAAACAGGTACGTCCGTGAGTCTCGCCCTGGGAATATATCCCAGGACCAACCTCTGGCGTGAGAGTAAGTATATGTTCTTAGAGAAAGAAAGTGTATATGAAATTAAAGAGTGAGAGACTTAGTTAACCTTTAAGTGAAGATTTCCTCTCTATTTATAGGCCTCCATCATGGAGTGCCAGGCTGGTATGTACTTAGCTCCTTAATGTTTGCTAATTTATGCTCCACTATCTTACACTTGATGTACTTTTTTGTACTTTAACTCATGTACTTACTGGTTATCCGAAGGGCCCTGATCTCCGGAGGGTTGAGATCATGCGGACATTCTCAACCCTTCGGATATTGGTCTGTCTTGTTTAGATACATTTGTGTATGCCTTGTTTGACATAGATCCGGAAGGTATTTATTCGTATGTCCTCAATCCGGAGGGTACATACGCCAACATGTCCCCCCCAGTATCATAGTATTGGTTATGCCAATGGTGTGATACTTAGTTTATTTTTGCAATTTTCCGGAACGCGAGTCGTAGTTTTGTCGTTTGCTTATAGTCGTGTACAAAGTGCCAAAAGTAATTAATGTGTCGTTTAAGGTGTGCCGTCGTTTTTTACTGCGTCTTTGGGATGGGGACACGTGTACGCTCTTTCTGCTTATACGGTTTGGATGGGGACACGTCTGCCCTACGGGTGACGTGTCGTTTCGCGCCCATTTTTTACTGCCTATAAATAGTCCTCATTTCCTCATTTTTACTACTGTAAATTTTCTACACGCACAGACTTCTGACACATTCTATTCCTTCCGTATTCCGAACAATTATTCTCTTCGTCTTTGAGGTACGTCCTAGTCCGTTTAGTTTTTTGTTGTTTGGCTATACTCTTCTCCCTGTCGGAGTCACTATGTCGGAATCTACTGCGTCATTCGAATATGAGGATGTGTCCATGCCGGAGGGTTCACACGTTAAGAAAGACATACATTTGAGGCAGTCTACGATGGATGATGGTGAGGTACTTGTTGTAGTGGAAACTTTTGGGATTCCGAAGGATTTACATCCGAGGGCACCTCCGTCGGGTATGACGATGGATCGATTACCCGCGGATGCCATTGGCTTATATGCGGAGTATTTCTTTGACGGAGGTCTTACCGTCCCTTTTTCTACCTTTCTCTTAGATGTTATTAGATATTTTAAGATTCATATATCTCAATTGGTTCCGTTGGGTATGCACCGTGCCACTCTTTTTGAGGTGTATTGCCGGAGCATGCACATTCCTCCTACTACTCCTCTGTTCCGTGTCTTTTATAAACTTAGCAAACAAGGTTGCTGGTTTTCCTTCGAAAAACGTGTGCACAAAGACAGAAAAATTTGTTTCAGAGAATTTCCTTCCTGTCTGAAGGGCTGGAAATATCACTTCTTCTTGATTGATAGGAGAGCCATTCCTTTTGCTATGCCTTGGAGGCATTCGGACTCGGATGTGTCTGATCCGTTTCCCAAGAGGAGTGAGTACGATGTTGCTCATGCCGAAAGGTTGGCTGAGACGATCATTGAGCCATGCCAAGTTCCCCAGTCGTTCTTATATGCGCTGGGTCTTTCGGATCATTGGGAATTTACCGGCTTCCGTCCGGCTTTGAGGGATGAGCAGGGGAGGGGTATAGCCTTTGTTATAAATATGAATTTTTAAGGTGTGCTTCTTTCTTTTTTATTTTTATTTTTAACGATAGGTCTTGTTTGTTCGCAGGTGTAACTATGTCGAGCTACTTGAAGAAACCTCGTCTTCGAAAGACGGTGAATGTGGTTAAGGGGGACCCACTTCCGCAAGGGCAGGAACGTGAGACACATACCACTCGCCCTCTAGCCTCCAATGCTGAAGTTCCGGAGAAAGATGAGGCATTGAAGAGGGTTGAGGTACCGGATGACAAGGTGCTGGCTGCCAAAGATAAAAAGAAGGAGCAGGCAGCAAAGTTGGGCTCCAAGAAACCTCCTTCAAAAAGAGCCGGATGGAGTATTTCCTCTAAGGTTCACAAGAGGTACAAGCAGTCTGCTGAGCATGTCATTGATCTGGATGCTACGGAAGAGGTTGAGGAGCCGGGGCCAATCCGCTCATTGCATCCGAAGGATATTCCCTCTGGTATGTCTTAGTGAATAATCTGTTCATAAATTTTTCTTGATTTGTTTTTATCATTTATTTGACGAATGTTCTTTATTTTCAGGGAGTTCGAAGGATGGTTCCCGTCGTCCGGGTAAGGGGGTTTTGGTTGATGGGGAGGATGTCCAAGTGGATATAGAGGGAGATGATGATGATGATGATACTTTCGTCCCGGCCTGGGTGGTGAAGAGGGGTACTCGCATGAACAATGCGAATATCTGTCAAGACATGATTATTAACTTGGCCACCCCGGCTGAAGAGAGGCATTTGGACGGTCAAGATGATACTGAGGCCATCCGAAGGTCTTGGTTACTACTGGGCAAGCATGCTACGGCTCAGGCGGACGTCATTTTCCATTTTGAGTCTCTTCAACGTGAGTACCAGAAGTTGTCTGAGACTCGTCAAGTGTGTGACCAAGTCCTGGAGGATAAGTGTAAGAGGTTTGATGAGGTGGTTGGGGAGTTGAAGGACCTGAAAGATAAGCATGCGGAATGTGTTGTGGTGAATCCGGAGGGGATTCAAAAACTGCGTGCCAAGAATGCTAGTTTGGAGGATAGGGTCTCTCAGCTTGCGGTGGAGAAAGAGGAGTGGAGGAAGGTTTTTGCTGAGCAGGCTGAGAAGATAAAGTTGTTGGAGGGTAGTTTGTCTGATGCCCAGTTGAAGCTGGCCGATGAGGAGAAGGCTTATAAGGAGCTTCACCAAGAGAAGCAAGAAATTGCTATAGCTGCCGGAAATACCGAAGTGGAGAGAAATCGCATTGTTAATGAGTTCATTCCGGAAGCTATTCATCGTTTCCTTGGTAGCCATGAGTTTCGGTCCGCACTGGCAGAACCTTTCAATTTGTATTATCAATCCGGACTGATAGATGGGGCGGGGTTATTTGAGGAGCCGGAGAAAGCGGCTAAGCTGTAAGGGGAAGTTGAAGGGATGGATTTTGAGGCCGATGAGAAGTACCGTTCGTTATATGATCAGGCCCTCTCCCAAGACTATCCTTTCATCCAGAAAATCCGCCAGACCATTTACAGGAAGTTTGATGAGCTAATTGCTTTGGTTCCGGATCCAGCTCCTATTCCAGTGGTTGAAGAACCGGTGGTTGAATCTCATACCGAGAATCCCTCCGGTAACCCATCAGTGGATCAGACTGCCTCAGCCTTTCTCTGAGTGATGTTTTTAAGGGTTTGCATATCTCCATTTTGACTATGGGTATAGGTATTGCAAATTCTTTGTGAAGCTATTGTTACTGCATTCTTTCCGTTGTGAACCATGTTTCGGAGTCCGGGTACCTCCATTTTGACCATGGGTTTAGGTATTCCGGACTCTCCGTGAAGCTCTTATTTCCTCATTGCTGCAGATGTAATAGTATAGGGTACTTGATGTTCCGTTATTTTGTAGAATAGTTTCTTCGGAACAATTTGATGTATTTGGTGGTTCTATAGAATCATTCTATCTTTTATTATTCCGTTATTCCGGAACACTTGATGTAACTAATTTTGATCGGATGAATATATATATCGCTTATCTTTGTTACTTTTATTGTGTCTATGCTTTTTGTGTTATGTACGTTCCGGGGCATTTATGCCTTTCAACTATTGGTTTTATATTGTATTCATCTGAGCTTATTTTACTGGTCAATCAGGGTCATACCTTCGTATTTTTACCTTAGTCAATACTCATTTGGAGTTTTATTATATCGGACAACTTGTGCCCTTCGGTTTTTGGCCTTGGATAATATCCACTTGGATAATACCCACTTGGGGTTTTGTTACTACGGACAGCTTATGCCCTTCGGCTTTTGGCCTTAGATTATACACACTTGGGGTTTTGTTATTACGGACAATTTGTGCCCTTTGGCTCTTGGCCTTGGATAATATCCACTTGGATAATACCCACTTGGAGTTTTGTTACTACGGACAGCTTGTGCCCTTCGGCTTTTGGCCTTAGATTATACCCACTTGGGGTTTTGTTATTACGGACAATTTGTGCCCTTCGGCTCTTGGCCTTAGATTATACCCACTTGGGGTTTTATTATACCGGACAACTTATGTCCTTTGGCTTTTGGACTTAGATTATACCCATTTGGGGTTTTGTTATTACGGATAATTTGTGCCCTTCGGCTCTTGGCCTTAGATTATACCCACTTGGGGTTTTGTTATTACGGACAACTTGTGCCCTTCGGCTCTTGGCCTTAGATTATACCCACTTGGGGTTTTATTCTGCCGGACAACTTGTGTCCTTCGGCCTTTTGCCTCGGATAATACCCACTTGGGGCTTTGTTTCATGCTAAGTAGTTTTATATTTAGATAAGAACAACTTTTCTTGCGGCCGAACTGCATAGTATGTTTTATTGATAATAGGAAAATGGCTCATGCCTTACAATAAGTCTATCGGAACCACTGATTATATAAAACATTTTTTCAAATTGATTGCATGCCAGGTTCGAGGTACTTCTGTGTCGTCCATGGTTTGCAGCTTGTACGTTCCATGTTGGTAGGCTTCCGTTATCCGGTAGGGGCCTTCCCAATTAGGCCCTAATTTTCCCTGATCCTCCACCCTGCTAGCTTCGTTCTTCCGATACATAAAATCTCCCACCTTGAACGCTTCAGGTCTAACCCTTCGGTTGTAGTACTGCTCCACCTTCTTTTTGTATTTGGCTTCCCTTATTGCTGCCATCTCTCGCCTTTCTTCCAACAAGTTTAGATTCAAACCGATCTCATCATTATTGTCTTCTGCGTTTGCCGTCATGGTTCGAAAGGTAGGCATACCGATTTCCGCTGGGATGACCGCTTCACTTCCATACGTCAGGCTAAAGGGAGTTTCTCCATTGCTAGTTTTTAGAGTGGTACGGAATGCCCACAATATGTTTGGTAGTTCGTCTACCCATCCGGATCTTTCCCTTCCTAGCCGTGACTTGAATCCTTTCATCAAGCTTTTGTTTGCCCTTTCCACTAATCCGTTAGCTTGAGGATGAGCTACGGCTGTGTTGATTTGCGTGATATTCAATCTTTCGCACCAACTTTTGAACGGATCTCCTACAAAATTGCTTCCATTATCCGTAACAATTATCTTAGGCAATCCGAACCTGCAGACGATGTTATCCCATACGAACTTTTTCACTTCTTTTCTGGTTGTCTTGGCTAGGGGCTTGGCTTCCATCCACTTGGTAAAGTAGTCAATGGCTACTATTACATATTTGACTTTTCCTGGAGCTTCGGGTAAAGGTCCTAGCACGTCTATAGCCCATTGGAAGAAGGGCCATGGAGCCATGACGGAAGTTAACACTGTTTTTGGCAACTTAGGAACCGGAGCGTGTACCTGGCATGAGTCACACTTTTGGATGACCTCCCTGGCGTCCCGGTGCATGGTTGGCCAGTAATAGCCTTGCCTCATAAGTTTAGCTACAACGGAGCGTGGTCCGGAGTGCATACCACATGCTCCTTCGTGTACTTCCCGGATGACATAGTTGGCCTGGAGGGGTCCTACGCACCGTAACATTGGTCCTAGATAGGATTTCTTGAATAGTACATCATCGATTAGTGTATAATGGTTTATTTTCATACGGAGGGTTCGGGCTTCATTTAGATCCTCCAGCCAGACCCCTTCTTTTAAGCATCGGAATATGGGTGACATCCAGTTTTCTTCTTCTTCTTCTACTATTGCACTGATTATCTCTTCCTCAGTGGATGGTTTTTCTAACACTTCTACTAAGATTTCTTTTGTTAAGTGGTTGAATGCTACGGATGCTAGCTTGCTTAGGACGTCTGCTTTTTGGTTTTGTGCCCTCGGAATATTTTTTATCTTAAATTGTTTGAAGCAGGCGATGTATTCTTTGGCTTTGGCAAGATATTTGGTCATGCTTTCCGTACATGCGGTGAATTCTCAGTTAATTTGACTTGCCACCAAGTTTGAGTCCACTCATACATCCAGCGCTTCTATGTGCATTTCCCTTGCAATTCGTAATCCGGCCAGGAGTGCTTCGTACTCCGCTCCGTTATTAGTGGCTTCAAAATTTAACCTGAGGGCATAAGTATATTCTTCCTTTTCCGGACTGATTAGTACTAGCCCCGCTCCGGAACCTCTTTTGCTGGAAGCTCCATCAGTATACAATATCCATTCTTCGGTTTGGGAGATATTGCATATCTCATTGCCTCTCCTTGTTGGATCCGGATAAATGGTGCCGATGGGTACTTCATTGATGAAATCAGCCAACACTTGACCCTTGATGGCATTCCTGGGTACGTAGGTAATGTTGTAAGCTCCTAGCTCTACTGTGTATTTGGCGAGTCGTCCGGAAGATTCAGCTCGGTTTAGCACTTGCTTGATAGGATGGTCCGTTATGACTTTGATAGGGTGAGCTTCGAAATACCGCCTTAGTCTTCTGGACAAATGCAGCAGCGTCAAAGCTAATTTTTCAACCGGAGCGTATCTTTTTTCGGCCTCATGCAACGTTCGGCTTACGTAATGAACCGGGATCTGTCGTCCTTCCCTTTCGACCATCATTACCCCACTTATCGCCTCCGTTGCTGCCGATAGGTATAGATACATGTCTTCCTTTGGTTTCGGCGTTGTTAAGCATGGAAGTTCCAGGATCATCTTCTTCATTTCTTGAAAAGCTTTTTCAGCTTCCTCCGTCCACTGGTACTTTTCTTTGTTGTCTTTGGTAATGTTCTTTAATGTTTCAAAGAAGGGTAAGAATTTTTTGGCAGATTTTGATAAGAAACGGTTTAGTGTAGTGATGAGGCGAAAAATGAACCGTTTTTAGGGGGTCATTTAAGCCCGGAATTGAATTTATTTGATCAAATATTGCCCTAAATCGTTCCTTTTGTGATTTTAGGTACTTTGGGAGTGAAATCTGGAAAAGGAAGCAATTCGGACGTTTTTGGAGCATAAAAGTGAAGAAAACGCCAAAGTCTTAATTTTCCTTGCTGGGAACAGTAGGTGACGGCGTCAAGAAGAAATTTCTGACGGCGTCAAGAGTAAATTCCATGACGACCCAGTACAGAATTGACGGCGTCACAAGGTAGGGCGTCAAGAGTAAAATGCATGACGGCCTGGAAAATGCTAACACTTGACGGCGTCAAAAGTAGATCAAGGCAGTCCGAGAAGTATTTTGGCGGCGAGATGACGGCGTCACAAAATTTGTCTTGATGCCGTCAGACCCTATTTCCTATATATATTTTTCTAATTTTCACATTAAAAAAAGAGAAGATTTGGAGAAACCCTAAGTACGAACTTGGTGCGAATTTTACAGGTTTTTCAAGGGTTCTAAGCCCTTGATACCTTTCATGTGTAATTGAGATAAGTATTCTTTTAATTCAATCAATATGTCTATGTGTTGGTTGTCTATATCTTGTTCTTGTCTTAATTCCATCATGCTAGGCTAGATCTATCTTGTGTTTGCTTGGATCTAATGAAACCTAGATGTTAATTATGTGTTGATTACTTGTTTATAGTTGTATTGGATGAATGAATTCGATGTTAGGCTTAAGAAAACTGGTAGACTTCCAAATGGTAACATGCTTGAACGTCTTAGGAAACATGAACTGACGTGCACTAGGTTTTATTGGTTGTATTTAATGCATGAGTAAATTCTAATGATCCCATGTTAGGAGCTTCTTAGCTGCCTCGACATAGGAGTGAAGTAGGCACTCATAGGATTGGGGAATTAAGTGCGCCACCCCATGAATGGTATTAAGGAATACAATCCGTCATTCACGCAACTATAACAATTAATTAACGTGTAAAAGATATCTAGGGAGTAGTGAAATCTAAGTAAACACAACTTCTCCACTTATTGCTCACAACCTTAGTTAATTTAGTTTGTTTTCATTTTTTAGTATTTTATTTTGATTGCATCTTTAGTATTGGGTTAGTTGACTAGCAACTAATTTCGCCCAAATCCTTCAAACCCGAGATTTTTACTTGCTTTCTAAAAAATATAAAAATACAAAAAGAATCATCCCTCACCTTTAGAACTAGTATTTAGGTTTTCTAATCCTAGCGACACTATTCCTAGCTGAACGATCAATCCCCCGGTACTTGTCACTATACGATACTACAACGATCAGGTACACTGCCTGGTGGGGGTTGTAAGCTTCTCAAGATCCCTTGAGAGGTAAAGCCTGGTGCGATTCACCACCCGACATCATGGACGATGGGAACATCCTTGAACCCGTCATCTCACCACAACAAAACCCACCACTAGAACCTCTTAGGCCCTAAACCTTAGGAGAGTATTCCCGACCTAGCCACCAAGGCTACCGAAACACCATTGAGCTCACCGGAGCCAATGTGACCCCCTTGCGATCCGACACCATCCGGTTGGTGCAAAGCGGATGTGCATTCCATGGACTTCGTTCCGAAGATCCAAACCAACATCTTAAGGACTTCCTCAAAATCGTAGATTCCATAGACCTAGGTGTTGAAACTAGAGAGACAACCCGATTACGCCTATTCCAATTCTCTCTACGGAATCAAGCTAGTCAATGGCTTGAGCGTTTACCCGCGGGATCCATCACCACATGGGATGATCTCACCACTTGTTTCCTTGCTCAATTTTTCCCACCGGAGAGAACTACTAAGCTTAGAAATGACATCTTGATGTTCCAACAACGTCAAAATGAATCTCTTTATGAAGCATGGACTCGTTTCAAGGACTTACTCCAAAAAGTCCCTCATCATGGCATAGATCTTTGGCTCCAAGTCCAAATCTTTTATGACCATATCGATCTCTCCACGAGGTGAGCAATTGACCAATCGGCCGGTGGTAAGCTACGTGATCTAAGTGTGAAACAATCATGGGAACTCATAGAAGATCTTGCTCTCTATGACAACGAAAGTTGGAATGATCCCCGTGATTTGAACAAAACGGTCAAGGAAATATCTTTGCCTTCGAACAATTCTAGCACTCCCGACCGTAGGATCATGGAACTTGAGGACCAAGTCAAGTTTCTCATGAAATCTTACGAAGCTCCTAAGCCTTCAAGCCAAGTGAACAAAATCACTTCTTCATGCGAATTATGCAGTGGTCCCCACGACACTCGTGATTGCGTGGAACTCCCCGGAATAGCTTTTGCGGACTACGCATCCACGCGTACCGACGAAGCGGGAGATAAGTGGTACACTTTCAAGCCCGAGCCAAACCCTTACGGTGATTCATACAACCCCTCTTGGAAAAATCACCCAAACCTTAGGTGGAAACAAAATCAACCCAATTCTTCCAATCCGCCTAATCGTTACCAACCAAACGGTCCACCCTCCAACCGTACTTTCAACAACAATCCTTCTAACAACTATGGTAGTACCAACAATCTTGAAGGGTTGATGTCTAAGTTCATGGCATCTCAAGAAGCTCGCATATCTAAGTTTTAAGCCGATTTCAAACAAAAGCAAAGCGAGATGACCACTAAAATTGACGCATTGTTGAAAGTTCTCAATGACCGAGAAATGGGAGCACTCCCAAGTGACACGGTCAAGAATCCGAAACTAAACGTTAATTCCATATCTTTAGTTTCGTCACCCACTTCGTGTCCACAATACTACTCGGTTAAATCAACGAGCACGTGTTTCAAACAAAACCAAATTCTTCAAAAGGACCAATCAAATAAAACACCCGATATAGAACCGGTCAAAAGTATAGTTGAAACACCTCATACGCAAGACCTTGACGATGAATTCAAAGAACTTCACATTGAACGCCCCGTCATTGATGTCTTAGCGCGTGCTCCTTACTATAGTGCCCTCCTAGAAAAATATGAGAAGTTTACACTAGGTAAAAATGGGACCGCCTTCGTTCAAAACAAGTTGCCTAAAAAGCTTAATGATCCGGGTATATTTGTTTTGCCTTGTAAGATAGGAAGATCCGAAGCTTTCGACACACTAGCCGATTTAGGGTCAAGCCTCAACTTGATTCCCTTATCCTTATTCACCTCTCTTAAGCTAGGAAAGTTAGAGGAAACGGAGGTATTGATAGGGCTAGCAGATGGGAGTATTGCCCACCCGGTTGGAATGATTAAGGATGTAGTTGTTCACGTAGGAAAGTTAACTATATTAGCGGATTTTCACGTCCTAGACATGGTTAGTGACACTACATGCCCATTATTGGTAGGAAGAGGATTTTTAGCAACCGCTAGCGCCATGATAGATTGCAAGGAGTCTAAAATAGCGGTAGGTGAAGGCGATACTTGGTCGGTGTACGATGTAAAGAAGCATAGTTATTATTGTGATGATGAACCGACACCGCATTGGGTAGAGATGAATAGGAGACCATCTAGATATGGACCTTGGATAGAAAGGAACTTCATAGGACCTCAATGCCCATTTTATCTAGAGAAAGATTTCGTTGAAAAGACACATTCGGTAAAACAACTCATAGCTAGAGATGAAGAGCTAGATCCCTTTGAGGACCCCTTAGTCTTTAGGAAGATGATTGAGTTCTTGAGTGTAATGCCTATTAATATAGAGATGAATAAGTGGAAAAGAGAGGGAGACAAGTGTAAATGGAGGTGGGACAAGCCACCTAAAGAAGGTGACGGATCATGGCATATGAGGATGACTTTGTATGATCCGGATGGAGAAAAGTTTGAAAGGTCATACCATACTAAGGAAACCGATAGGAAGTTGAAACCCAAGTTTGATCCCAAGGATATCCTCAATAAGGAACTCACCCGTGTCATGTAGTAACCCATAACCTTGAGTCTAGCTACAAGACTCGTAAATAAAGAAAAGCGCTTCTTGGGAGGCAACCCATGTTTTGTGTGATTTTATTTTTGTTTGTTTGTTATTTGCTTCCGTATGCATGCTTTATTTCTATTGTTGGTTGATCATGTTTCTAAATTAAATAGAGGAAATACTTTACTTTGTTGTTTTGGCCTAGTCTTAACTCCACCTAAAAGTATTTTTGCAAAAGATAAGTGTAAGGGGAAACCCCAAATATGTTTTTAAGAAACAAACCGATCATGATTCTCCACAATATTAAATGAACATGTATATCCGTATTTGTTAGAGTCAAATGCTTGTAGTGAGTCATAATGAAGTTTTGCAGGATTTTCCAGGAACTAGGACCAAGTTTTTCCAGAAATTTTCCGGAAACTTAACATAAGAATTTCTGCAGGTCACTTCTGACGGCGTCATGAATTAATTCTTGACGGCGTCACGTGTAAAAATCTGGAAATTTTACCAGTTTTGTTTTTCTAACGGAGTCTTATGGTTTTTGTGAATTATTAAGTTTTATAATCTCCAAGAAATCTGCAAACTTCATTCCACAAGCATTATATCTTATTTTGTTTTCTAGGATTTAGTAACTTATATAGGATGCCGCCGATTTTACGCGAGGTTGTTTTTGTCTGTTTTCTCAGGATTTACAGGTTATGTATGACAGGAAGATGATTTATATTCTGGAAGGGAAGCTTTGATTATTCATTTTCTTGGAGGAAGATTTAACCTGGCCACCTTATTATCCATACCGAGCGAATCAGGAGAGTATTTGATTTCATTCTTTTTACTTTTTAACTTTTACATTCTTTACTTGAACATTGGGGACAATGTTCATCTTAAGTATAAGGGGAGGGTAAAAAGATGATACCTTACATATGCACTTTCGCTTGAGTTTGTTTTGTTTGATGGTAGATGTGTAATAAAACTATGAGAAATACTTGTTAGTGCAATTTTAGCGCCAAATTTAAAATTTTTTACAACATTTAGGAGTGAAACTTTAGCCATAGCAAGCGTCTCATGGATAGGAGATTGTATGACTAGCACATAACCGTACCATTCAGAAAAATTTTCCACCCAAATATGTGAGGTTCGCCTTTAGATTTGATAGGAAAAGCATTTACTATTAGTGCTTATGAGTGTACCGGTAGCATTTAGATTCTAGAACTTGCGTTAGTGATGCACCCCGAGACCGCTAGTGAGACTACATTCGTGTGGTAGGATTTACTACATAATAAGAGGCATTAGGATCACCCTTGTGTTAAACCCGTATCATGATTACTTGACCATTTAAGTCATATTACTTGGCTAGTTAAGTCAACTAATTTTTCCCACACCCTTAGCGTTGTACTCATTTTTAGTACACGAAACCCCTAGTACACCCCTCCGAGCCTATCTTTCATTTCTAACTTTAAGCATTTTACTTAAAGGAAGAATTTGTTACACCCCACTTAAATGTACACCCAAATCGCCTTAGCCTTCCGTGTATGCGCTCATTTTTAGTGCATTATTATTATTTGTTAAACCCTAAGTTAACTATCTAATTGATTACATGGTTGCTAAGTCGAGTCATATCCTTGTACATATTGTTTTGGGACGATTGGGACTCATGGGTCAAGTACTTATTTATGGAGTAATGGGGAAGAACATCATTTATTACCCCCATATGTACGTTAATCTCAAAAGTACTCCAAGTGTTTTGATTTTCTTAATTCGAGTCATTAGATTAGTTTATTGTAAAGTATATAAAAATTCAAGTGTAAGGGGAACGTTTATTCCCTATTATGTATTATTTTGGATGGTAGGGTAAGAGTGTATGCACAAAAATATATATATATATATATATATATATATATATATATATATATATATATATATATATATATATATATATATATATATATATATATATATATATATATATATATATATATATATATATATATAAAGAAAAGAGAAAAAACATACGGACTACCATCCCTTTTTATTCTATGTTCATTTTATGTTTTTGTTATTTTTCATTTATTAGCTTAAGTCGAGTCTAATCTTGGCTTAGCAACGCCACATTGTACATGTAATTAACCAAGATTGTTAACTCGCCATCAGTAAAACTTCCTTTATCCAACAAAACCGTGTATTTCATATCCCTACACCTAACGTTACAACCCTTTAAAAGACCTCTTTGATAGTTTACCCTAGGTGCTTACGCCATGTGGTGGAGGTTTGATCCTTTCCCAAGCCTATGGTAATCTATTTTGCTATGACAGGTAGTGAGAGATATCTTCCGTTTCCATATTGTAATTTGTACTTTATTACACCCGAGAGATGTGAGTATCGAAATACCGCCTTAGTCTTCTGGACAAATGCAGCAGCGTCAAAGCTAATTTTTCAACCGGAGCGTATCTTTTTTCGGCCTCATGCAACGTTCGGCTTACGTAATGAACCGGGATCTGTCGTCCTTCCCTTTCGACCATCATTACCCCACTTATCGCCTCCGTTGCTGCCGATAGGTATAGATACATGTCTTCCTTTGGTTTCGGCGTTGTTAAGCATGGAAGTTCCAGGATCATCTTCTTCATTTCTTGAAAAGCTTTTTCAGCTTCCTCCGTCCACTGGTACTTTTCTTTGTTGTCTTTGGTAATGTTCTTTAATGTTTCAAAGAAGGGTAAGGATTTTTCGGCAGATTTTGATAAGAAACGGTTTAGTGCAGTGATGAGGCGAAAAATGAACCGTTTTTAGGGGGTCATTTAAGCCCGGAATTGAATTTATTTGATCAAATATTGCCCTAAATCGTTCCTTTTGTGATTTTAGGTACTTTGGGAGTGAAATCTGGAAAAGGAAGCAATTCGGACGTTTTTGGAACATAAAAGCGAAGAAAACGCTAAAGTCTTAATTTTCCTTGCTGGGAACAGTAGGTGACGGCGTCAAGAAGAAATTTCTGACGGTGTCAAGAGTAAATTCCATGACGACCCAGTACAGAATTGACGGCGTCACAAGGTAGGGCGTCAAGAGTAAAATGCATGACGGCCTGGAAAATGCTAACACTTGACGGCGTCAAAAGTAGATCAAGGCAGTCCGAGAAGTATTTTGGCGGCGAGATGACGGCGTCACAAAATTTGTCTTGACGCCGTCAGACCCTATTTCCTATATATATTTTTCTAATTTTCACATTAAAAAAAGATAAGTTTTGGAGAAACCCTAAGTACGAACTTGGTGCGAATTTTACATGTTTTTCAAGGGTTCTAAGCCCTTGATACCTTTCATGTGTAATTGAGATAAGTATTCTTTTAATTCAATCAATATGTCTATGTGTTGGTTATCTATATCTTGTTCTTGTCTTAATTCCATCATGCTAGGCTAGATCTATCTTGTGTTTGCTTGGATCTAATGAAACCTAGATGTTAATTATGTGTTGATTACTTGTTTATAGTTGTATTGGATGAATGAATTCAATGTTAGGCTTAAGAAAACTGGCAGACTTCCAAATGGTAACATGCTTGAACGTCTTAGGAAACATGAACTGACGTGCACTAGGTTTTATTGGTTGTATTTAATGCATGAGTAAATTCTAATGATTCCATGTTAGGAGCTTCTTAGCCGGCTCGACATAGGAGTGAAGTAGGCACTCATAGGATTGGGGAATTAAGTGCGCCACCCCATGAATGGTATTAAGGAATAAAATCCGTCATCCACGCAACTATAACAAGTAATTAACGTGTAAAAGATATCTAGGGAGTAGTGAAATCTAAGTAAACACAACTTCTCCACTTATTGCTCACAACCTTAGTTAATTTAGTTTGTTTTCATTTTTTAGTATTTTATTTTTATTGCATCTTTAGTATTGGGTTAGTTGACAAGAACCTAATTCCGCCCAAATCCTTCAAACCCGAGATTTTTACTTGCTTTCTAAAAAATATAAAAATACACAAAGAATCATCCCTCACCTTTAGAACTAGTATTTAGGTTTTCTAATCCTAGCGACACTATTCCTAGCTGAACGATCAATCCCCTGGTACTTGTCACTATACTATACTACAACGATCAGGTACACTGCCTGGTGGGGGTTGTAAGCTTCTCAAGATCCCTTGAGAGGTAAAGCCTGGTGCGATTCCCACGTATCATGCAGCCACTTTACCACTTAAACTTTGCATTTCCTTCAGTGACTTTGGTGATTGCATATCGGCAATTGCTCTGGTTTTCTTGGGGTTTGCTCTAATCCCTTCGGAAGTTATTACGTATCCAAGAAATTTAACTTCTTCCACTCCGAAGGAACATTTTTTGGGGTTTAGTTTCATATTGATTCCCCGGAGGTTATCGAAAGTTTTTGCTATATCAGCCAGAAGTTCCTTCTCCGTTTGGTTTTTGATGACCATGTCATCTACGTATACTTCCAGGTTTCGGCCAATTTGCGTCTGGAAGGCGGAGTCCACTAGCTTCTGATAGGTTGCTCCGGCATTTTTCAATCCGAACGGCATTTTGACGTAACAATATGTCCCATGATCAGTATAGAAGGCTGTTTTCTCCTCGTCTTCTTTTGTCATTTGTACCTGGTGATATCCTTTGTAAGCATCTAGGAAACATTTGTAACAGAACCCCATTACTGATTCAACCTTCCAATCTATTTCGGGCAGCGGATAGTAGTCTTTTTGACACGATGAGTTGAGATTTTTGAAATCGATGCACATCCTCCAACTCTCGTCCGGATTTTTTACTAACACATGATTGAATATCCAGGTTGGGTATCGGACGGGTCTGATTATCCCTGCTTTTAACCATTCTTCTACGTCCTTGTTTATGGCTTGATTCTTCTCTTCCGAAAAGAATCTCTTTTTTTGTGCAACTGGCTTGTCTTGGACATTCACATTGAGTTTATGCTCAGCCGCCCATCGGGGAACGCCAGTCATGTCCGAAGGTTCCCATGCAAAAACGTCTTGGCTGTTTTTGAGCAGCGTTACAAGCTGCCTTCTTCCTTCTTTTGAAAAAATTTTTCCGATTGTCACCAATTGCTCTGGGTAAGCCGGATGAACCAATATTTCTTCGGTTTCCGCTGTTCCTTCTTCTATCGTGGGCTCCGGAAGACTTTCAATCTTCCCTTCTTTTTCCATCAGGAATTTTTCTTCTAGCTTCCTGCATTCCGATATGATGACCGATCGGGTGACTAAAATGGCAATACCTCTTGGTGTTGGGAATTTCATCATGGCATGTATTGTTGAAGGAATAGCTCTTAATTTTTTGATTCCGGAACGTTCCAATATTACGTTGTAGGGGGAGGGGGATCTTACCACTGCAAACTTCATTGTTGTCCGACGGTATAATCCTTCGTTTCCGAAGCACACTTCCAGTTCCAATTTGCCTAACGGATTTATCGCTTCACCAGCAAATCCAATTAGCGGTGTGTTTGTTTTTGTCAATCGGGATTGGATGGAGGGGTCAAGGTTTAGAAAGCAGTGTCCATACATTACTTCTATTGAAGCGCCTTGATCCACGTATACCCTGCGTACAGTGTATCCTTCGATCTCTGCTTCAACTATCAGTGGTTCTTCGGAAGCATCTCCGGGGAGTATGGGAGGGAAGCTTATAAGAGTATTCATCCATTCTTCTCCCTGATCCATGATTTTCCGCTTATAGTTTCTCTCCGGATACCGAATCATATTGATAATTCTTCCTTGGTTGGTGTGATTGTTGTTCCTTGGGGGTGCCCTTTCCCTTTGCCGGACATCTCTAATTAGGTGGTCTAGTTTGCCTGTTTCCATAGCTTTTTTGAGCTGTTCCTTCAGGTTATGACAGTCGTTGGTGAGGTGACCCTTTTCCCCATGGTAGTCACAATACTTGTCCATGTTTTCTCTGGCAGGTCTTCCTCTCAACGGAGGTGGTGCCGGAAGTCTAAGATAGTGCTCAGTTGCGAGGATTTCTTTGGGGGCTTTAAAGAGTGCATTTAAGTCTATGGGTCGGGTATCTTTCCGGTTTACATCGTTGCGGCGATAGTCCGTTCTATAATCATTCCTATTCGGATTTTCATTCCTAATTTGCCCGTAAGGTGCGTAGTGATCATTTCGCCGGGGTCGGAATTCTTCTCGATGGGCATCTCTCATGCGGTTCCCTTTGAAGGAGGACCGTTGTGCGCTCTGGTCATTCCGGTTATACGAGTTAGGATGGTAATCTTTTCTGTAATTATCTGCTCGTTCTCCCCTTGGCACTTCGGTTAGTCGGTAAGCTCTTTCGGAACGGATGAAATCGTCCACCCTCATCATCATCTCGGTTACGGTTCGGAGGATTTTTTTAGATAATCTTTTTGCGAGCTCCGGGCATTTACATCCATCCATAAAAGAGGATATTTGCATTACTTCCGGGACTCCTGAAATACGGCTAGCTTCATCGGTCCATCGTTCCTTGAATTCCGATAGGGCTTCGTTAGCATTCCGGATAATCTTAGTTATTTCCATAGGATCTCGAATACATTTTCTTCGCAGAGCAAATCTTTGCACAAATTGTTCACATAAAGTGTCCCAATTGTCGATACTTCCTCGGGGGAGGCTATCGAACCATCCTCTAGCTGCATCATCTAAAGTTTGTTGAAACATCATACACCATATGGGCATAGGCCAAGCACCTTAGTTGGCAGCTCCTTCGAACCTTGTGATGTGATCATCCGGATCGGCGGATCCGTCATTTAACTTTATGTGAGAAGGCATTAGGTATTTTGCGTTTTTGGGTCCGATGAAATCAATTATCCTTCGGGTGAATGGGCTCTTGGACGCTGCCTTGAAAGGCTTGGACAGATCGTCCGTCACTTCTTCTTCTGCTTTTTGAGCTTCGGTATCTTGAGGCTCTTCGTCTTCGAAATCGAGCTGAATGGGCTTAATCGGTGTTACCCCTGTGGCATTGTGTTGTTGGATTAGAGCTTTCAATATGGTGAGTTGATTTTGAATCTGTTCTATGCTGGTGGGATTTATTTCTGAGTCTTTCCCACTTCCTTCAGGTGTTGTAGGGGTAGGACCTGTCATTTCTAAGTTCGAGTAGAGTGAATGACAGGTCCCATGGATGGCGCCAATTTGTTGAAGTAAAAGTTTGCTTTTACTCCGGACAAGCGAGATGAATCCTTCGGACCCTGTATTGGTCCTCCGGATTCAGGATGATCCTTGGTGGTGATTGGATACTTCGGATATCTGCAAAACAGGTACGTCCGTGAGTCGCGCCCCGGGAATGTATCCCAGGACCAACCTCCGACGTGAGAGTAAGTATATGTTCTTAGAGAAAGAAAGTGTATATGAAATTAGAGAGTGAGAGAATTAGTTAACCTTTAAGTGAAGATTTTCTCTCTATTTATAGGCCTCCATCATGGAGTGCCAGGCTTGTAAAACCCTAAAATCTCAAGCATGTAAAGTTCCCAAATTACCCCTAATCATGAATCTATAAGATTACATTATAAACTAAAATCTAAGTAAATAAAGTCTTAAAACGCTTATAAGATATATAAACTACTACATTATGATTTATATGACTTAACTACTTAACTTTGAGATCACAAGGCTTCAATCTAAATACATGCGAACGTTTTTATTTTTCTTGTGGGCAAAATTTAGTTATTAAAGCACAAGACATTACACATTGGGCTTAAATTAAATAAAGGATGTACAAGAACTTGACCCATTACCTTACTCTAGAAGATATCGAGTGCTAGTCAACAAGGATCCCAAAGATTTTGGAAATTTGTGATTCCCACTCATTATAACACGCTTCTATTCCCCATTTAACTCATCACAAGGTAACGACATATCTCACAAATATTTTTCTCACGCATAAAACCCTTGAAAACACTTGGCGGCTCCTTTGTTCTTCCTCATTTTTTTTTTCTCCGACTCAATAAGGGTTACTAAGGTACGAATTGGTGTTGCTGTGGTGCTATTTGATCGTGGGTTACTGGTACGATTAAGGGTTTGGAATTTGCTTAGCTATTGGTTGTTGGATTCGGTATTGGTGGTGTCCTTGTGCTCCGTTTTCTGCCTATCGATCTACAAGGGTAACCCATATTGACCTTGTCCTTTTCCTTCTCATTTGATCTCTCTATACACGTATACATGTAAATGATGGCCACATAAATCGGCTTAAAGATTACAAGATTATACATCTATAACTTTACATAAAATCATGAACCTAGTAAAATAAAATAACGCTTGAAAACTCTAACAAAGATCGACCGATAAATTGTATTTTGAACGCATAATATAAGATGTTTTGAGCAGATGTTATGTCATCTAAAAATCTGTACCGAGCCATATATTAACAAGCTTTGAAATAGACCTTGAATCTGCCTAAACGTATATGTATGTGAACCGTATATAGTTGTGTTGTCATAGGACTGAAAACATTTTCTTATAAATCGTTAAGGTGTATGAAGCTGTTGATTGTCGAATGGGTTAAGGGTTAACAAATAATGTTGTTGATAAGGGTTGTTGGTTGTAACGAGCTATCATTTGGTCTTTTAAATTGTTCTTGTCGCAAAATATAAATGAGAATGCATGCATGCTGAATCGATTCGAAAATATATAAAATAATAATAAGAGAAGATTGCATGAAGTTACATATACGTACACATATTATAGGTTGGTATACATTTGTGTTTTTGGATTCAACAAGGCATAGGGTATTTGGTTATAAAACTCGATCAAGTAAAAGGGTGAAACGAGGTTTGCTTGTGTTGAGTTTATTTCGAATCACATGAAACATATAAGGTCTCGACTAAGTTTTGTTGTTGCGGGCTTGATGTAGTCACGTAAAAGAGAAATGGATTAAACGAGTTTTATACTAGAGTCAATTTAGGATTTATTTTGGTTCGATTAATATATAAAATAAATAGGGTGCGTGTGTGCTTATTGGTGCATGGAATATTAATTTATAAATTTCTAGAGAATGTATGTCGTATGTATATGTATGGGTTTGCATGTATCTCGGGTCGTCGTAGCATAAATATTAATATCGTGGGTGCGTTAACAAATTATATGAAATTTAATGACGGGGTCCAAAATTATTATCTTAATATTAACTCTTTAAAATAATTTTATTTGACTTTTAATATTTAATTTTGACAATTTACATTTTAGACCCTAAACTTATAATATTGACATTTAAGACCTAAAATATTATGTTGGTCATTTTAACCCTAATTATTATAAATTATCTTTAAATATTAAATTACAATCGCGGGAACTTACTAAATTTGGAAACTGACTAATTCGGAAAACCTGCAAAAATAGAAAGTTATAAAAAATGGAAAGCATATTAAAAGAAGTGACCTAACTCATATGAACTTAAAGTAATACTTGGTATTTAATTCGTATAGGTTCTGTGAAGCGGGAGTGATTCGGTGTCTTGTGATCCATCTATCTTTGTTTGCTTTTGCTTTGAATAAGGTACAGATATTTTGACCTTTCACAGGTTTCTCATGAACTCTTTCTTATATAAACCTTTGATTTGTTAACCTTTGCTATGAACCTTTGATTTGAACTCTGATTATGACCCTGCCATTTGTAAACCTTTGACCTGAACCTTTGCTATGCACCTTTGATTATGATACTTTGATTTGACTTAGACTTTGCTATTTGATTTGCCTTTGACCCTTCAGTATTATACCCGAGCATTTTCCTAGCCATGAAGGTAACATGACCGTGGCTTTGATGCACCAATGTCATGACTCCAGTGTGGTCGAGTGATGTTCCACACCGTCCCTTTGTTTAATCTGCATTTGGTTTGGGTAGGGGCGTATGGATGCATCCTAGATTTGATTTGATTTGCTACTACATTTGGTTTGGTGTCTGGTACTGTGTGCAATACATGCCTTTCACATTATTTGGGAGTTGATCACTCCATGGTTACTATGCTGAAGATTTTGTTTTGTTTTGTTTGGCTCGTGGTAGAATGCTGATATAACCTAACCTTTATCTTATTCTTATCATCCTTATTATACCTTTTGTTATCCCCAATGCATATACTTCGTTTCCATTTTCTGTTTCATTTACTTTGTTGATATATCTGTTCACTGAGCTTTTGAAGCTCAGCCGCATTTTTCTTTTCCTGCGGCAGGTATTTAGCTGAAAGCTTTGTGATGGCTTCTTTTGGGATGAGAGCTAGATTGTGTGTGGACCGACCTTAGTCTTCCTAGTTGATATGAACATTTGGATTTGGATTTTGTTTTGTACTTCATTTGATTTTGCTTTGGGAACTTATGTATTTCGTTTAAGTCATTGTTTGACTCACTTCCTTTTAGTTATTTATGATAAGACTTCCGCTTGCATTTATATCTGTTTGTATCTGAATTGTCACCATAATGTAGCATTTCTACCCTTGTCGGGTTGGGGTTTTACAATTATGGTATCAGAGACAAGGTTTTAGGACCGTTTGAGCTTAGTCTTTTGACCTGTGAGGATTGGGTAGACACTAGGTTTTCGTTTCGTCTTTTCCTTTCGTATTCATATTGTTTGTCTTTTGCTAATTGTTTGGTATCGTTTTAGATGGTGAACACTCGGAACGGAGGTGGTGATAACCCTCCCAACATTGATGAGATTGTTGCTCAAGCCGTTGCTGCTGCTATTCAGAATTTACGTAATGAGCGTAGGGATGGGGCTGGAAGCAGCAACGAGGGCATTCATGTGTGGATCGAACGCTTCAACAAACTGAAGCCCAATCCCTTCTTGTCAGCTACTACTTCGACTGAAGCGGGTGATTGGATTAACCACTGTGAGAAGTTGTTTCAAGTGATTGGTTGTCCTGATGGGGTGAAAGCTCGTTTAGCAGCTTTCAAGTTTGATGGTGACGCCCTCAACTGGTGGACGTCGTATGTTCAGGCGAAGGGTGATGGTTTTGTTGAGACATGTACTTGGGCGGCGTTTCGAGAGGCCTTCTACAAGAGGTTCATCCCTCTCTCGGAACAGCAGCGATACGAGAGAGAGTATGGTACCATTTATCAGTTAGAACGGGAGAATGCGGCAGAGTATATGGAGCGTTTTCTCAGGTTGGCTAGCTTTGTGGGGCCTACTGTGTCAGGGGATGCAGCTAGGCAGGCTCGTCACTATAAGTGGGGTTTGAAGCATTGGGTACTTGACCGTATTGTTAATACGGATTATGATGATGTGTCGATGGTTTGTGATGCGGCACGCAATATCGAGCTTTTGCATGAGAGTGGGAATTCCAACAAGAGGAGTAGAGATGGTGACCGCATCCAGCATCGGGGTCCAGGGCAGCAAGATAGAGGTTCTGAGTTTAGGGGTCGATCAGACCAGACTTATGATTCGAGAGGTCAGTTTGACAGGAGCTATGATCAGAGACGTCAGGATTAGCGGGGTAATGACAGGCAGAGGAATGACAGGCGGGGTAACAACAACAACAATGGTCAGATACAATGGAAGGATCAGTCTAAGGGTTATCAGCAGAACCGTGCATCAGGGTCTTCGAGTCAGAATAGGTCTGCTGAGATTTTGCCTCCCCTACCTCTTTGTCCTTCTTGTGGTAAGCCACATCCGGGTCTGTGTTACAGGTCTACAGGTGGGTGTTTCCATTGCGGGTCTACACATCATAGGGTGAAGGATTGTCCTAAACAGAAGGCCATTGTGCCTGTGAACAACCCTAAACCACCTCCGACTACAGGCCGGGTTTTCTCTACCACTCGTGATCAGGCAACTCACAACTCAGGTACTATTACCGGCATTTTATATTTTGGCGATCATACTGTCTTTGCATTATTTGACACCGGTGCTACGCATTCGATTATATCTGTAAATTTTGCTAAGAAACTTAATTTTACCCCAACACCATTAACAAACCTCTTATCCCTCTCCACACCTATAAAAGATCATGTGCTTATTGATTCTGAATTTGTGAATTGTCATCTACGGTTTGATGATCGTATTCGTCCAGCTAATCTGCTTCCTCTCGACATGTTTGATTTTGATGTGATTTTGGGCATGGACTGGTTGGCTTTGCATAAGGCTACCATCGATTGCCATGCGAGGAAAGTAATATTTGGTGATTTGCTTCATCCCGAATTTGTTTATCATGGTTCCCAACCGCTCAAATCTGCGAAGATTATCTCTGCCATGAAGGCTCGTACTTTGATTTCTCACGGTTGCCAAGGTTTTCTGGCTTCCATTAAGGACACCACTCTGGATAGTCCTTCTATCGACAGTCTTCCTATTGTTCGTGATTTTGCTGATGTCTTTTGATGAGTGTGTAAATACTCATCATTTTTACCAATTCTGAACTGCCAAAACATACAAAAACACCCAAATATGTATCAAAATACTTAAAATATCTTAGAGGTGTGTTTTATATGTTTCAAACACAAAATATGCAAAAACAAATGAAAAACGTACTAAGTTTGCATAATTGGCAGTTTCAGTCCCTCAAGTTCCATAAATTTGCAAAACTAGTCCCTGGTAAATCAAAACTTGCACAAATATCATAAAAGGTCCTTGGGATTCATAAGTTGTGAGAAATAGTCCTTTAAAGTTTAAAATCACATATTTACAACTTTGGTCCCTCAACTTTGAAAAGTGTCAAAAATAGTCCCTAAGGTTTTGAAAAATGGAAAATGTGAAAAATAAACCTTACACTATTCTAAAATGACAAAACTGGTCCTTATGATAACTTTTGAGAATTTACAGGTTAAGCCCTTCAAGATTCAGAAAATTACAATAAAGGTCCCTGAGGTTGGTGAATTTACAGAAATAGTCCCCGGGTGCTTAAAAAATGAAAAATATCCAAAATACCCATGTACTATTCATCTATGGCAAATTAGGTCCTTGTGAACACTTTGGGAAAATTACAATATCAGTCCCCATACTTTGCAAAAATTACAATTTTGGACCTTGTAAACCATAATACCAAACGGACCTTTAATCCAATCCAAAAATAAATAACCAACCCACCCTTTTGTTTGATCCAATACTCCCTACCCAGTTACAACCCTCAGCCCATCCAAGCCCAGTCCACTAAACCTTTTGACCCGGTCCCTTGTTTGACTTCGGTCAAAAAATACCACAAAACCACCCCGACTAGCTTTTCCCTCCCAAACCACCACCACCACCTGCTCACCTCCCCTCTCCTCCAATCACAAGCCAAAGCCCCCACAATCATTACCTTCCCACCTCCCTACACCTACCCCTCACCTCCACAATTAATGCTCCTCCTCAAATACACGTTATCAGACGAAATTCAAAGAAACACCTTTTGGCGCCAAATCCACGTGTTACATGGAGAGTGGACCAAAGTTACAACAAGATGGTGGGATTTGATCAGAGCAATGCTGGGAACCCTAATCCCTTGCTATAAATAGAAGAGGAAGCATGAAGATCAAGTAGTAGTTAATTTTAGTTTTATTTTATGTCGTGTAATTGTCATTTCCAATTTTAGGTACACCCAAGCTCTTAAGCAGTGGTAACCTTGTTTTTATTGTATTGTAACTTGTTTTCAGTTATTAATTTTAAGTTTCCTTTATTATTACATCTATTGCAATTTTAATTATATTTCAAGTTTTCATATTGTTCAGTGTTGTTATTGTAATCCTTATGTATTGGACTCTTAGCTCATATAAGCTCCCCTAAGCTTGTTTAAGCTTTAGAGACTGCTAAAACTCAGAACTAGTAGAGAGAAAACAAAAAAATAAAAAAAGTCAATGATAGTCAACTGTGTGTATTTCTTTGTTGTTTGTTTCAGGTATGGAGGTTCATTGAGGATCTGGATTGATTGAGAGTGCCTATCTAAAGATAGGCTACATAGGAAAACTTCTTGTTCTTGCTAGAAGTATTTGGTAAGTTTTACTCATTTCATTTTTCCACTCAAAGATTTAGTTTCTAAGTTCCTTGCTTGTGACTGCAAATTGGTACTTGCATTGTGTTCTTGAAAGTTATTTGAGTGATTTCTAGATTAATCATAATAATTTGTTTGTTAAAATCTATAACTTGTTAATCATTTAGTTTTAACTGTCAAAACTTAGCTATAGATTAAAACTTGTGTTAGTGTAGTGTCAATCTGTTTTCTAATACTTAGATAAACTCATTTAGTCATACTCAGTAGGTTGAAATCAAAATCTTGAACCCTATCCATCATTTGCTTTGAAAATCATTAAAACCTAAGCATAAGGGTGTGTTTGGATTAGTATGATCAACTGATCTTGAGGTTGTTATATTGGTTGTTTCTGCTTCAATCTAGTCACATTAGTTCTAAGTTAGTTCAGTAAGTCATAAAATTGGTTTAGAATAGAGCAAAAGTTAAAATCTCACTCTAATTCCCCACACAGTCAACTGTGTAGAAATTAGGATCCCATAAGCTCATAATCTGATAAGACTTGGTCAATCTAGCTTTTAGTTATCTTATTTTAGCTTATAGTAACTTAATCAGTAAGTTAGATAGCTTAGAATCTCATAAAAGTCAACTAGTTTAAATTTCTTAAAAAGTCAAAGTTACTCATTCCCAGTTTTCACCAAACTTACTCAAGAATTTCTGAATTTTGTGATTTATTTGGTATTGTGAAAATTGGAGGTTTAGTTTTCTACCAGCTTAAATTTGATAATATGATTTCATTTCATTTTTAGAAAATTTAATCTGGGCTTTACAGACTCTCAAAGTGACCTGCAGGGCAAGCTTGTGCCCTGCTCACCCAGTCACCACCTCACCACCATCACTTGGGTGGTGTTTTGCTACCACCTCAGTGGACCCCAGACCCCATACTTAGGTTGTTACATCCCCCCTCCTACCAGGCTCCATACATTGACTATTTGTTTGACCTTCACCCCAGTGGACCCTACCTGAAATTGCTCACCAAGTCTGTCCCAGGTCTGAGTCAAAAGTGAAAAGTGCAAAGTGCTTAATTTAGCTTATTCAGCTTATTTGTGTTGTTTATTAGTTGTATTTGGCTTATTTGAGTGTACTTAGCTTGTGTGTATCTGTTTTAATCATTGTGGACCCCACCCAAGGCCTTTTGACCCAGATTGACCAAACAGTCAACCAAAGTCAACTGTTTAGAACAAGGGGGTGTCATAGCTTATTTATAAGCTATTTCAAAAAGTGTTTTCATAAAAGTTTATCATTTTAAGGTGTTTAGTAGTCCTGTAAAAGAAAAATCCAAAAAAAATTAGTTTTAAAATAAGTGATAGTTTCTATTTAATTCAAGTTAAGTTTAATTTTCATTTTTAGATTTTAATTAAGTAACTAGTATTTTTATATTTTTATTAAATACCTCATATATTAAAGTAGTTATAATAAATTTTTCAGATTTTTATTTTGTCATTTAGTGTTAATTAGATTTAATTTTAATTTTCTTTATTATTAATTAATATCAAATATTAAATAGCTTAATTAGTTTTTCTAAGGTTAAATCTAGTTTTTATAATTTTTCTAGTTCTAATATAGTATAATAAGTTTTTAGAAAATATAATTTTGAATTCTACTGTTCATTTTCTAGTTTTCTTATTTTATTTGTTTAAAATAGACTTAAGTTAATTAATAGATAAATAATTAGTTGTTTAATCTTAAAATATAATTTTTAGAGTTTTTATAATTTTGTAGGATTCCTGTAATGGTTAAGTAATTTTATAAATTTTATCTTAATTTTCCAAGTTAATTTAGTATTAATATAAATTAAAAGTAGTTTAAATAGTTTAATTAAGTTAAATAGTTTTTAATTAATAACTAAACCACAAAAAGACAAAAATATTATTTTTAATTTTTTATATTTTCTTTAAGTTCTAATTTAGGTTTAGAAAATATTTTTGTTAATTTTTAGTATAATTTAAATCATTTGTCATTTTTAGTTTAATTAAATTAGATTTTAATTTAGATTTAAAATAGTTTAATTAATTAAATAATAGTTTAATATTATTTTAATCACTTTTATCATTTCTTTTTCATTTTTAATTTTAAGTTTTGAAAAGTGTCATAAGCAGCCCCTGTAGTTTCATAATTACCTAAAACCCACTTTTCCAGTCCGATACGTGATCTTAATTGTGAATACGTGCATATATCTGTTATATGATTTTTGTGAATATTATATCTGTTTGTCAATACCAAAATAACAGTAGCAATATCATTCCTACATCATCTGGCTACTGTCCTCAGTGCCACTTTCTCATAAACGATTCCAAAAGCACCATTTCAATCTCGCTGGGACTTTAACGACCCGGGAATACACTATACTATCACCGGAGTATTGATTCTAGGCTGTCTTTGACTTGTTGACCTTGGTCAATAATAATCAGACGGTTCTGAACCAATCAAAATTTGGCGCCGCTGCCGGGGAGGTTGTTGCGTGTTTTAAAATCGTTTTAAGTTTAGTGGTTTTCAAAACCCTCCCTGTAAAAAGTTTTTAAAAAACAAAATCATATCAAAAACGTTCATTAACACTTTTCCTGAAGTGTTGAGAAACACCAAAAAAATTAAAAACAATCAAAAACAAACTGTGAAGTTAAATTACTTCGTGTTCTTTAAGATTACAACCTGAAACAGTTGGTTTAAGGTAAGTTCTGACATTAAATTGCGAACTGAAGAGGAAACCTATTTACTTCCTCCCGCCAGCCTGCGAGTAATCTTAAAGGGACGATTTCGGTTAACGAATCAGTTCCAAAAATATTTCCCAAGTTTTCTGCACACACACCCATAAGCCTAAAACAGTTTTTCAAAAATCAATTAATAAACCCATAATAAATTCCCAAACTTAAGATTAAAACTTGCCTTTGTATCCCTGTGAGTAGTGTACCTTTTTCAAAGAAGCTGCTCACTTGTGATTATTGGTTTAAGTTCACTGTAGTTTTGCCTCGAACTTGTGTTGAAAAATTGTTTTTAGTGCATGCGCACTCGGTCTCAAACAAAGAATAAAAAACAGAAAGACGTACCCGAGCTACGTTCTAACACAGAAACCGAAATGGCCGCCGGGCCACCACCACTTTTACCACCCCCTGACCCTCCTAGGGATGAGCCAGCTCCCGATCTCCGAACTATGGAGGAGCTGTGCCAACCTACCATGCAAGGGCGGGGTGGGCCTATTGCACCACTCACTATTGGGGCTGCGGACTTTGGCCTCAAGCATCACATGATCCAACAAGTCCAGAATTCGTGTCAATTTCACGGATTACCGGGTGACGATGCCAACAAGCATCTTGACAAATATCTTACGGTCACCCAAAGCATGAAACAGCATGGTGTCACCGATGATGCCCTTCGGCTGTACCTCTTCCCCTATTCTCTCGCTCATCATGCCACTGCATGGTTTGACCGACTCCCAAAGAATTCTATTCGAACCTTTGATGAAATGGTAACCAAGTTTCTAGCAAAATATTTTCCACCATCCATGGTTACCAAGTTACGTAATGATATCAGCAACTTCCGGCAACTTCCCGATGAGTCTCTTTTTGAGGCTTGGGAACGTTATAAGCTAGCCATTGATCGGTGCCCTAACCACAATATGTTACAAGTTACCATCATAGATACCTTCTATAATGGTCTGACATTGAGGCACCGAGACATTCTCAATGCTGCTGCTGGTGGGACCTTTATGAAAAGGCGTCCCGAGGAGTGCTATGACTTAATCGAGAACATGACTGCCCATCATAACTTTTGGGATTCCTCTGCGGAGAGGGAAGCGTCATGTCATTCCGTTACTCCCTCATCATCATCATCTCCTGAAATAATCGCTCTTACCAAAAAGATGGATGATATTTCTACGGCTGTGTTGAGAATGAACCAAACGATACAACATCAGGCTCAAAATCAACAAGTGAAAGCCGTGGCCCGAAGTTGTGAAACTTGTGGGGGCCCACATCTGTATTCCGAGTGTCCAGCTACTGCTGAATTTTCTCAAGAGAACGTTTATGCTGCTAACGGTTCCTATAACACGGGGGGTAATTCTTACCAACCGCAAGGGGACCGTAATCTCTTAAGCTATCGTTCCAACAATTTTCTCGGACCTCCCGGTTTTAACCAAAATCAAAACCGTAACACGAATCAGAATTTTAGCCAAGGTCAAAACTCAAATTTCCAAAACCCGAACCAAAATCAAGGCCAGTTTAATCAAAACAATTTTCAAAATGGCAATCAAAACCAAGGTTTTCAAGGAAATTTTCAAAGAAACCAGAATCAAGGGAATTACAATCAGGGTAATTTCAATCAGAGAAACAATTTTCAGGGTAACAACAATCAAAATCAAGGGAATTTTCAAAACAACCGTTTTCCAAATCCCCCTGTTCAAAATCAAAACGTTGTTCCACCCTCGTCTTCCTCCGATGCTGAAATTAAACAATTCATGAAAGCACAAGAGGAAACGAATCGGTTATTGATCAAGACGATCTCTGATCTTCAGAAGTCTTTAAATGATCGACCCTCGGGCTCTGGTACATTACCGAGCAACACGATCGCTAACCCGAGGGGCGATGTCAAGGCGATCACTACCCGAAGTGGGGTATCATACAATGGACCCTCGATTCCCTCTACCTCTTCTTCTCCTCCTAAGGTAGCGGAACGTGAGCCTGAGGTTACTACGGACACGGTACTTCCTACTAATAACGGAGGTACCAACAACGTCCACCCTCAAGTTGTCCCGGTCCCGGCTCGTAAGCCGAAAGTTGTATTTGATCCTCCTGTGTGTCCTGATGAAATCTCAAAGAATAACCCTAAGCCATCAATTCCATATCCTTCACGAGTGACTGAACAAAAGAACCGCGAAAAAGCTAACCATCAGATGGAAAAATTTTATCAAATTTTCCAAGAATTACACTTTGATATTAGCTTCGCGGACGCTCTTCTTCTCATGCCTAAGTTTGCTTCAACAATCAAAAATCTGATAAGCAACAAAGAAAAACTGTGCGAAATG
The DNA here is from genome assembly GCA_030686995.1 of Artemisia argyi. NCBI lineage: Eukaryota > Viridiplantae > Streptophyta > Magnoliopsida > Asterales > Asteraceae > Artemisia > Artemisia argyi. The sequence continues at coordinate 44,177,872 of CM060685.1, read as the reverse complement.
GCAAAAACTCCTCTTAACGAGCATTGCTCAGCAGTGCTCTTGAAAAAGCTTCCCGAAAAGCTTGGAGATCCCGGGAAATTTCTCATTCCATGTATTTTCCCTGGGATGGTTGAATGTTTTGCCTTGGCCGATCTTGGCGCAAGCATTAACCTGATGCCTTACACAGTCTGGAAAAGACTCTCACTTCCTACTCTCACTCCGACCTGCATGACACTCGAGCTTGCAGACCGTACTATATCCCGTCCTCTCGGCATTGCCGAAGATATCTTTGTGAAAGTAGGAAAGTTCCACTTTCCGGCAGATTTTGTGATTGTTGATTTCGATGCTGACCCACGAGTCCCTCTCATTCTCGGGAGAGGATTCTTAAGAACGGGTCGTGCTTTGATCGATGTATTCGAAGAAGAAATCACTCTACGTGTTGGTGGCGAAGCCATAACATTCAATCTTGATCAGACTTCAAGATATTCTTCCAATTATGACGCTGAAACGGTTAACCGTATTGACATCATCGATATTGCGTCGGAGGAATCATCCCAAGAAGTCCTTGGTTTCTCATCCAGTGGCAGTCTTTCTACTGACCCTATCATTTCCGACTCTTCCCCTTCCCTCACTCCGTTTGAGGGAGGTGACTTCCTTTTGGAAGAGCTCGAGGCTTTTCTTGCTCAAGATAGCTCAATTCCCGATGGAGTTGATGAAAACTATCTTGACCCGGAGGGGGACATTCTTCTCCTTGAAAGATTGTTAAACGACGATCCTTCACCCTCTCCGTCTCCACAAATACTTCATAAAGCGGAAGTCAAAAATGTTGAAATAACTGAAGACTTTCCCGAGGTTGAGCTCAAGGACTTGCCTCCTCATCTAGAATATGCATTTCTGGAGGGTGATAATAAATTACCCGTCATTATTGCCAAAGACTTAAAAGATGAGGAAAAGGCTGCACTCCTAAAGGTTCTTAAGTCAAACAAGCAAGCAATTGCTTGGAAACTCTCCGACATTAAGGGCATAAGCCCGAACTTTTGTACTCATAAAATCTTAATGGAGGATGACTTTAAACCAGCTGTGCAACATCAGAGAAGGGTAAATCCAAAAATCCACGAAGTTATCAAACAAGAAGTTCTTAAACTTCTTGATGCGGGATTGATTTACCCTATATCTGACAGTCCTTGGGTTAGCCCAATTCATTGTGTTCCTAAAAAGGGTGGCATTACCGTTGTCACCAACGAGGATAACGAGTTGATTCCAACTCGTTTGGTCACGGGATGGCGTGTTTGTATTGACTATCGAAAGTTAAATGAAGCCACCCGTAAGGACCATTTTCCTCTCCCTTTTATGGACCAAATGCTCGAAAGACTTGCGGGGAATGAATACTACTGCTTCCTCGATGGTTTCTCGGGTTACTTCCAAATCCCCATTGATCCCCAGGATCAAGAGAAGACTACCTTCACATGCCCCTACGGAACTTTTGCCTACAGACGTATGCCTTTTGGCTTATGTAATGCACCAGGCACGTTCCAGAGATGCATGATGTCTATTTTTTCCGACATGATCGGGAAAACTATGGAGGTATTCATGGATGACTTTTCGGTCATCGGGGATTCATTTCAGACTTGCCTCTCCCACTTGGAACAAATGCTTAAACGTTGCAAAGAAACGAATCTAAGTCTCAACTGGGAGAAGAGCCACTTTATGGTCAAGGAGGGCATTGTCCTCGGCCATAAGATTTCAAAAAACGGGATCGAGGTTGACAGAGCTAAAATCGATGTCATTGCCAAATTACCTCATCCCACCACCGTAAAAGGTGTTCGGAGCTTTTTGGGTCATGCCGGCTTCTACCGTAGGTTTATCCAAGATTTTTCTAAGATTGCCCGGCCTATGACCCATCTCCTCGAGAAGGATGCTCCTTTCATCTTCTCTCCTGAGTGCATCGAAGCTTTTGAAACACTAAAGAAAAAGCTTACCGAGGCACCGATTCTTGTTGCCCCCGATTGGGACCAACCTTTTGAGCTTATGTGCGATGCTAGTGATTTTGCCATAGGTGCGGTCTTGGGGCAACGAAAAGCAAAATACTTTCAGCCCATACACTACGCAAGCAAAACTATGACTGAGGCTCAAGGTCATTACACCACCACTGAAAAAGAACTCCTAGCTGTGGTGTATGCCTTCGAGAAATTCCGGTCATACCTAATCTTGACTAAATGCGTAGTGTACACAGATCACTCGGCTTTGAAATACCTATTTGCAAAACAAGATGCAAAGCCGAGGCTTCTTCGTTGGGTTCTCCTCCTTCAGGAATTTGATATCATTATCCGTGATAAAAAAGGAGCCGAGAACCTAGCTGCTGATCATCTCTCACGATTAGAGAACCCTCATCAAGATGTGTCCGAGAAAAAGGAAATAAATGAAACATTTCCTCTCGAGACACTCAATACGGTTGCTTTTCGTGGTGACTCTACTACCCCATGGTTTGCCGACTTTGCAAATTACCATGCGGGTAACTTCATAGTGAAGGGGTTAACGTCCCAACAAAAGAAAAAATTCTTCAAAGACGTTAAACATTACTTCTGGGACGACCCCTTCCTCTTCAAAATCTGTGCCGATCAAGTCATCAGGCGATGTGTATACGGACAGGAAGCTACCGATATTCTCAAGGCTTGCCATGCTGGACCCACCGGGGGCCACCATAGTCCTAACTACACCGCCAAAAAGGTGTTTGATTCCGGTTTCTATTGGCCCACAATTTATAAGGATGCCCACGAATTAGTCAAAGCCTGTGATGCTTGTCAGCGTCACGGGAATATTTCACAAAAGAACGAAATGCCGCAAAATGCTATTCAAGTTTGTGAAATCTTTGACGTCTGGGGTATTGACTTTATGGGGCCATTCCCATCTTCTCACGGAAACAAATACATACTCGTGGCTGTTGACTATTTGTCAAAATGGGTTGAGGCAAAGGCCTTACCCACTAATGATGCCCGAGTAGTCGTAAAATTCTTGAAATGCCTCTTTGCTCGTTTTGGAACCCCACGTGCCATCATTAGTGATCGCGGTACTCACTTTTGCAATGATCAATTTGCAAAAGTCATGCTTAAGTACGGTGTTACTCATCGTCTTTCTACCGCGTATCACCCCCAAACAAGTGGGCAGGTGGAGGTTTCCAACCGTGGTATTAAACGGATTCTTGAGAGGACAGTGGGTGAAAACCGTGCTTCCTGGTCGGATAAACTAGATGATGCACTCTGGGCCTTCCGTACAGCTTACAAAACACCCATCGGGTGTACTCCATACAAGCTTGTATACGGGAAGGCGTGTCATTTACCGATCGAGCTCGAGCACAAAGCCTACTGGGCCTTGAAACATGCTAACTACGACCTTCATAAAGCGGGTGATCACCGTAAGGTTCAAATCAATGAATTAAACGAACTTCGTGATCAAGCCTACGAGAAGTCTTTGATCTACAAAGAAAAGACAAAGAAGATTCACGACTCTAAGATTAAGAACCGAGTTTTCAACGTCGGTGACAGAGTCCTTCTTTTTGATTCAAGATTAAAGATCTTCTCGGGGAAATTAAAAACCCGATGGACTGGACCATTCACTATTGCTAAAGTATACCCATACGGGACTGTTGAGTTATCTCAACCCGAAGGTCCCAACTTCAAAGTGAATGGTCACAGATTGAAACATTATTTTGGAGAGGACACACCACCCATGGTTGTCCCGGATCTCCAAACTTTCCCCATGGACCAATGAATTCGGGGATCGAGTCAAGCTAGTGACTCGGTGAACAAAAATTAGCAACACATATGGGTTTTCACCCGTATTTCTGACTTCTTTCTACTTTCTACCACCCTAGTGTGGGGGAGTGGCCATCCCCCACCGTTTCAAAAGTAAATATTTTTCAAAATTCAATAAACATGTTTTGTATGTATATTATGTCATTCAAATCCCGGGCTGTCAGGACAGATTTACTACAGTTAATCATTCACAAGTGATTAGCTAGCGTGGTAAACTTGACACAAGCCTGGGAAGTGTATGTATATTATTATTCATCTTTCAGGCTGTCAGGGCAAATTTATTACAGTTAATCATTCACACGTGATTAACTTGCGTGGTAAACCTGACACAAACCTGGAAGGTGTATGTATATTATCAAACTTTATCATTCAACTCCCGGGCTGTTAGGACGAATTTATTACAGTTAATCATTCACAAGTGATTAACTTGCGTGGTAAACCTAACACAAGCCTGGGAGGTAGTGAGCAAAAAAAAATAAAAAATAAAAAAATAAAAAAAATAAATAAATAAATAAATAAATAAAAAATTGTATGTACAGATAAAATAAAGTGAAAAATAGAAATTTCCACAGTTAGAATCGAATTTTAGCTTTTCTAGTCAGAGATTCGGTATAATAGCCGGGACTTTGAATATTGAGGACAATATTCAGTTCTAGTGTGGGGGGGGGGGGGGGAAATTCTTACGAATTTTATCACAAAACTTTCCAAGTACCCCCATTTTAGGCCAAAATTTTTTCAAAATTTTTCACTTTATTCCAAAATTTTTGTGGTTATCAGTCCGCCAAAGTCTAAATGACAAAGGGATTGGCTAGTCCAGGAGCAAACGGCTCTTGGTAAAGACATCTTAAATCCGTTGATGGCTGGCAGTTTGCCAAAAATTGCATGGTTCCTCAGCTCCCCCGCATCCTCATAAACAAATGAGCTGGCTAGCCCGCAAGATTATGGCTTGTGGTAAAGGCCGTGAAAAACCATAATTGGTAATCAGCTCGCCAAGATGTTGACTTAGTCCATCAAGATGCTGGCTAGTCCAGAAGCAAACGGCTTTTGGTAAAGACAAATCAAATCCGTTGACAGCTGGTGGTTTGCTCAAAATCACACGGTTATCAGGTGTGCCACAGTTCTTACACCTGGCTACTCCAGAAGTGATGGCTTTTGGTAAAGAGTTTCAAATCCATTATGTTTTTCTCAAAAGATTGCTAGGGACTAGCAATGTTTTAGTGTGGGGGATTGATGAGTGTGTAAATACTCATCATTTTTACCAATTCTGAACTGCCAAAACATACAAAAACACCCAAATATGTATCAAAATACTTAAAATATCTTAGAGGTGTGTTTTATATGTTTCAAACACAAAATATGCAAAAACAAATGAAAAACGTACTAAGTTTGCATAATTGGCAGTTTCAGTCCCTCAAGTTCCATAAATTTGCAAAACTAGTCCCTGGTAAATCAAAACTTGCACAAATATCATAAAAGGTCCTTGGGATTCATAAGTTGTGAGAAATAGTCCTTTAAAGTTTAAAATCACATATTTACAACTTTGGTCCCTCAACTTTGAAAAGTGTCAAAAATAGTCCCTAAGGTTTTGAAAAATGGAAAATGTGAAAAATAAACCTTACACTATTCTAAAATGACAAAACTGGTCCTTATGATAACTTTTGAGAATTTACAGGTTAAGCCCTTCAAGATTCAGAAAATTACAATAAAGGTCCCTGAGGTTGGTGAATTTACAGAAATAGTCCCCGGGTGTTTAAAAAATGAAAAATATCCAAAATACCCATGTACTATTCATCTATGGCAAATTAGGTCCTTGTGAACACTTTGGGAAAATTACAATATCAGTCCCCATACTTTGCAAAAATTACAATTTTGGACCTTGTAAACCATAATACCAAACGGACCTTTAATCCAATCCAAAAATAAATAACCAACCCACCCTTTTGTTTGATCCAATACTCCCTACCCAGTTACAACCCTCAGCCCATCCAAGCCCAGTCCACTAAACCTTTTGACCCGGTCCCTTGTTTGACTTCGGTCAACAAATACCACAAAACCACCCCGACTAGCTTTTCCCTCCCAAACCACCACCACCACCTGCTCACCTCCCCTCTCCTCCAATCACAAGCCAAAGCCCCCACAATCATTACCTTCCCACCTCCCTACACCTACCCCTCACCTCCACAATTAATGCTCCTCCTCAAATACACGTTATCAGACGAAATTCAAAGAAACACCTTTTGGCGCCAAATCCACGTGTTACATGGAGAGTGGACCAAAGTTACAACAAGATGGTGGGATTTGATCAGAGCAATGCTGGGAACCCTAATCCCTTGCTATAAATAGAAGAGGAAGCATGAAGATCAAGTAGTAGTTAATTTTAGTTTTATTTTATGTCGTGTAATTGTCATTTCCAATTTTAGGTACACCCAAGCTCTTAAGCAGTGGTAACCTTGTTTTTATTGTATTGTAACTTGTTTTCAGTTATTAATTTTAAGTTTCCTTTATTATTACATCTATTGCAATTTTAATTATATTTCAAGTTTTCATATTGTTCAGTGTTGTTATTGTAATCCTTATGTATTGGACTCTTAGCTCATATAAGCTCCCCTAAGCTTGTTTAAGCTTTAGAGACTGCTAAAACTCAGAACTAGTAGAGAGAAAACAAAAAAATAAAAAAAGTCAATGATAGTCAACTGTGTGTATTTCTTTGTTGTTTGTTTCAGGTATGGAGGTTCATTGAGGATCTGGATTGATTGAGAGTGCCTATCTAAAGATAGGCTACATAGGAAAACTTCTTGTTCTTGCTAGAAGTATTTGGTAAGTTTTACTCATTTCATTTTTCCACTCAAAGATTTAGTTTCTAAGTTCCTTGCTTGTGACTGCAAATTGGTACTTGCATTGTGTTCTTGAAAGTTATTTGAGTGATTTCTAGATTAATCATAATAATTTGTTTGTTAAAATCTATAACTTGTTAATCATTTAGTTTTAACTGTCAAAACTTTGCTATAGATTAAAACTTGTGTTAGTGTAGTGTCAATCTGTTTTCTAATACTTAGATAAACTCATTTAGTCATACTCAGTAGGTTGAAATCAAAATCTTGAACCCTATCCATCATTTGCTTTGAAAATCATTAAAACCTAAGCATAAGGGTGTGTTTGGATTAGTATGATCAACTGATCTTGAGGTTGTTATATTGGTTGTTTCTGCTTCAATCTAGTCACATTAGTTCTAAGTTAGTTCAGTAAGTCATAAAATTGGTTTAGAATAGAGCAAAAGTCAAAATCTCACTCTAATTCCCCACACAGTCAACTGTGTAGAAATTAGGATCCCATAAGCTCATAATCTGATAAGACTTGGTCAATCTAGCTTTTAGTTATCTTATTTTAGCTTATAGTAACTTAATCAGTAAGTTAGATAGCTTAGAATCTCATAAAAGTCAACTAGTTTAAATTTCTTAAAAAGTCAAAGTTACTCATTCCCAGTTTTCACCAAACTTACTCAAGAATTTCTGAATTTTGTGATTTATTTGGTATTGTGAAAATTGGAGGTTTAGTTTTCTACCAGCTTAAATTTGATAATATGATTTCATTTCATTTTTAGAAAATTTAATCTGGGCTTTACAGACTCTCAAAGTGACCTGCAGGGCAAGCTTGTGCCCTGCTCACCCAGTCACCACCTCACCACCATCACTTGGGTGGTGTTTTGCTACCACCTCAGTGGACCCCAGACCCCATAATTAGGTTGTTACATCCCCCCTCCTACCAGGCTCCATACATTGACTATTTGTTTGACCTTCACCCCAGTGGACCCTACCTGAAATTGCTCACCAAGTCTGTCCCAGGTCTGAGTCAAAAGTGAAAAGTGCAAAGTGCTTAATTTAGCTTATTCAGCTTATTTGTGTTGTTTATTAGTTGTATCTGGCTTATTTGAGTGTACTTAGCTTGTGTGTATCTGTTTTAATCATTGTGGACCCCACCCAAGGCCTTTTGACCCAGATTGACCAAACAGTCAACCAAAGTCAACTGTTTAGAACAAGGGGGTGTCATAGCTTATTTATAAGCTATTTCAAAAAGTGTTTTCATAAAAGTTTATCATTTTAAGGTGTTTAGTAGTCCTGTAAAAGAAAAATCCAAAAAAAATTAGTTTTAAAATAAGTGATAGTTTCTATTTAATTCAAGTTAAGTTTAATTTTCATTTTTAGATTTTAATTAAGTAACTAGTATTTTTATATTTTTATTAAATACCTCATATATTAAAGTAGTTATAATAAATTTTTCAGATTTTTATTTTGTCATTTAGTGTTAATTAGATTTAATTTTAATTTTCTTTATTATTAATTAATATCAAATATTAAATAGCTTAATTAGTTTTTCTAAGGTTAAATCTAGTTTTTATAATTTTTCTAGTTCTAATATAGTATAATAAGTTTTTAGAAAATATAATTTTGAATTCTACTGTTCATTTTCTAGTTTTCTTATTTTATTTGTTTAAAATAGACTTAAGTTAATTAATAGATAAATAATTAGTTGTTTAATCTTAAAATATAATTTTTAGAGTTTTTATAATTTTGTAGGATTCCTGTAATGGTTAAGTAATTTTATAAATTTTATCTTAATTTTCCAAGTTAATTTAGTATTAATATAAATTAAAAGTAGTTTAAATAGTTTAATTAAGTTAAATAGTTTTTAATTAATAACTAAACCACAAAAAGACAAAAATATTGTTTTTAATTTTTTATATTTTCTTTAAGTTCTAATTTAGGTTTAGAAAATATTTTTGTTAATTTTTAGTATAATTTAAATCATTTGTCATTTTTAGTTTAATTAAATTAGATTTTAATTTAGATTTAAAATAGTTTAATTAATTAAATAATAGTTTAATATTATTTTAATCACTTTTATCATTTCTTTTTCATTTTTAATTTTAAGTTTTGAAAAGTGTCATAAGCAGCCCCTGTAGTTTCATAATTACCTAAAACCCACTTTTCCAGTCCGATACGTGATCTTAATTGTGAATACGTGCATATATCTGTTATATGATTTTTGTGAATATTATATCTGTTTGTCAATACCAAAATAACAGTAGCAATATCATTCCTACATCATCTGGCTACTGTCCTCAGTGCCACTTTCTCATAAACGATTCCAAAAGCACCATTTCAATCTCGCTGGGACTTTAACGACCCGGGAATACACTATACTATCACCGGAGTATTGATTCTAGGCTGTCTTTGACTTGTTGACCTTGGTCAATAATAATCAGACGGTTCTGAACCAATCATCTTTCCCGATGAACTCCCTGGTATTCCTCCGGCTAGGGATGTTGAATTTGGTAATGAGTTGATCCCAGGAGCCGAACCTATTTCTAAGGCTCCGTGTCGTATGGTACCTATTGAATTGAAGGAGTTGAAGGAGCAACTGCAGGAACTCCTGGAGAACGGTTTCATCCGACCGAGTGTCTCTCCTTGGGGTGCACTTGTATTATTTGTTAAGAAGAAGGACGGGAGCATGCGTTTGTGTATTGATTATCGTGAGCTCAACCGTATTACTATTCGTAACCGATATCCCCTTCCGCGTATTGATGATTTGTTTGACCAGCTGCAGGGTGCTAAGTGTTTCTCTAAGATTGATTTGAGGTCCGGTTATCACCAGCTTCGTGTGAAGGAACAGGATGTTCCTAAGACCGCTTTTCGTACCAGATATGGGCACTATGAGTTTTTGGTTATGCCGTTTGGGTTGAGGAATGCTCCAGCAGTGTTTATGGACTTGATGAATCGGGTTTTCCATGAATACCTCGATAAGTTTGTGATTGTATTCATCAATGACATCTTGGTTTATTCAAAGTCTGAGAAAGAGCATGAACAACATCTTCGTATTGTCTTGGAGACTCTTAGACAGCAGAAGTTATATGCCAAGTTTTCAAAGTGTGAATTTTGGTTGAATCAAGTGGCTTTCCTTGGTCATGTTGTATCCGCAGATGGCATCACCATGGATCCATCTAAGGTTGAGGCTATCACCAAGTGGCCGAGACCTACTACAGTGACCGAGATTCGGAGTTTTCTGGGTTTGGCAGGTTATTACCGTCGTTTTGTTGAGGGATTCTCTAAGTTGTCTTTACCTTTGACACAGTTGATGAGGAAGGGTGAAAAGTTTGTTTGGACAGATGAGCGGGAAAAGAGTTTTGAAGAGTTGAAACGGAGATTGGTGTCCGCTCCCATTTTGACTCTACCATCTGGTTCTGGAGGATTTCAGATCTATAGCGATGCATCTAAGAAGGTTTTGGGTTGTGTGTTGATGCAGCACGGGAAGGTTATTGCCTATGCTTCGAGGCAATTGAAACCGTATGAAGAAAATTACCCTACCCATGATCTTGAACTGGCTGCTGTTGTTTTCGCCTTGAAGATTTGGAGATATTATTTGTACGGTGAATCCTGTGACATCTTCACGGATCATAAGAGTCTCAAATATATCTTCACTCAGCGGGAATTGAATATGAGACAGAGGAGATGGCTAGAACTTCTCAAGGATTACGACACCAACATTCAGTACCATCCGGGTAAGGCGAATGTTGTTGCAGATGCACTGAGCAGGAAATCCGGTATGATTGCTAGATTGGAGATTGAACCCCGAATTCTTAATGATTTGGAGATTTTGGATGTGGAGCTTTGTATTCATGGTTATGGTGGTTATTGGGCTAGTATGAGGATAGAGTCCAATCTTATGTCGAGGATTAAGGATGCTCAGAAGGACGATGGTAAGCTTTGGTCTATCGTCCAGAATATTGAAGACGGTAAACCGTCAGAGTTCAGAGTTGATGATTCTGGTATAGTATGGTTTGGGGATCGGCTTTGTGTCCCTGATGATCCAGATTTGCGTGAAGCTGTTTTGTCTGAGGCTCATAGTTCTCCGTTTACTATCCATCCTGGTTCTACCAAGATGTACCGAGATTTGAAGCAACACTTTTGGTGGAATGGCATGAAACAGGATGTAGCTATGTTTGTGGCCAGATGTTTGACTTGTCAGCAGGTCAAGATTGAGCACCAGAGGGCCAGTGGTTTGTTACAGCCGTTAGAGATTCCTACTTGGAAGTGGGATCAGATTTCCATGGATTTTGTTTCTGGTTTGCCTTTGACTCGGAGAAAGCATGATACGATTTGGGTTGTCGTTGATCGGCTAACCAAGTCTGCACATTTCTTACCTATTCGTATGGATTACCGTGTTAGTAGATTGGCAGAAATCTTTCAGCAGGAAATTGTTAGACTCCATGGTATGCCAACAGCTATTATATCTGATAGAGATCCGCGTTTCACTTCTCGTTTTTGGAAAAGCCTTCATAATGCTTGGGGCGCTCGACTTAAGTTTAGTACTGCGTTTCATCCTCAAACAGATGGTCAGTCAGAGAGGACCATCCAGACTTTGGAAGACATGTTGAGGGCCTGTGCCTTGGAATGGACCGGCAGTTGGGATGATTATTTATGCTTGGTGGAGTTTGCCTACAATAATAGCTGGCATGCTAGCATCAAGATGGCACCGTATGAGATGTTGTATGGTAAGAAATGTAGGGCGCCGATTTGTTGGAATGAAGTAGGTGAACGTTTGATTGAGGGGCCTGAACTAATTGAGATCACCAATGAGAAAGTGGCTATTGCCAAGGAGAAACTGCAAGAGGCTCGTACCAGGCAGAAGAGTTATGCTGATAAGCATAGACGGGATTTGGAATTTAATGTCGGTGATCGTGTATTTTTGAAAGTCTCACCGTTTCGTGGTGTGTAGCGTTTTGGAATCAAGGGCAAGCTCAGTCCTCGATTCATCGGGCCATTTGAGATTTTGGATCGTATTGGGGAGGTTTCTTATCGTTTGGCTCTACCTCCTCAACTTTCGCACGTTCATAATGTGTTCCATGTATCTCTTCTGAGGGGATACAACTATCATCCGTTGCACGTGGTTTTATATCCGTTTGATCAGATTCAGCCAGACATGTCTTTGTCTGAAGAGCCCGAGGCTATCTTAGATCGGCAAGATCGAGTCATGAGAAACAAGGTCATTCCGTTTGTGAAAATTCTTTGGAAGAATCACCCAGAGCGTGAAGCTACCTGGGAGACCGAGGAATCGATTCGAACAAGTTATCCTCATTTCTTTTCGTAGTCTGGTATGTCCTCATTCCATTTTTATTTCAATTTTGCGGACAAAATTTTTTTTTAGAGGGGAAGAATTGTAAAACCCTAAAATCTCAAGCATGTAAAGTTCCCAAATTACCCCTAATCATGAATCTATAAGATTACATTATAAACTAAAATCTAAGTAAATAAAGTCTTAAAACGCTTATAAGATATATAAACTACTACATTATGATTTATATGACTTAACTACTTAACTTTGAGATCACAAGGCTTCAATCTAAATACATGCGCACGTTTTTATTTTTCTTGTGGGCAAAATTTAGTTATTAAAGCACAAGACATTACACATTGGGCTTAAATTAAATAAAAGATGTACAAGAACTTGACCCATTACCTTACTCTGGAAGATATCGAGTGCTAGTCAACAAGGATCCCAAAGATTTTGGAAATTTGTGATTCCCACTCATTATAACATGCTTCTATTCCCCATTTAACTCATCACAAGGTAACGACATATCTCACAAATATTTTTCTCATGCATAAAACCCTTGAAAACACTTGGCGGCTCCTTTGTTCTTCCTCATTTTTTTTCTCCGACTCAATAAGGGTTACTAAGGTACGAATTGGTGTTGCTGTGGTGCTATTTGATCGTGGGTTACTGGTACGATTAAGGGTTTGGAATTTGCTTAGCTATTGGTTGTTGGATTCGGTATTGGTGGTGTCCTTGTGCTCCGTTTTCTGCCTATCGATCTACAAGGGTAACCCATATTGACCTTGTCCTTTTCCTTCTCATTTGATCTCTCTATACACGTATACATGTAAATGATGGCCACATAAATCGGCTTAAAGATTACAAGATTATACATCTATAACTTTACATAAAATCATGAACCTGGTAAAATAAAATAACGCTTGAAAACTCTAACAAAGATCGACCGATAAATTGTATTTTGAACGCATAATATAAGATGTTTTGAGCAGATGTTATGTCATCTAAAAATCTGTACCGAGCCATATATTAACAAGCTTTGAAATAGACCTTGAATCTGCCTAAACGTATATGTATGTGAACCGTATATAGTTGTGTTGTCATAGGACTGAAAACATTTTCTTATAAATCGTTAAGGTGTATGAAGCTGTTGATTGTCGAATGGGTTAAGGGTTAACAAATAATGTTGTTGATAAGGGTTGTTGGTTGTAACGAGCTATCATTTGGTCTTTTAAATTGTTCTTGTCGCAAAATATAAATGAGAATGCATGCATGCCGAATCGATTCGAAAATATATAAAATAATAAAAAGAGAAGATTGCATGAAGTTACATATACGTACACATATTATAGGTTGGTATACATTTGTGTTTTTGGATTCAACAAGGCATAGGGTATTTGGTTATAAAACTCGATCAAGTAAAAGGGTGAAACGAGGTTTGCTTGTGTTGTGTTTATTTCGAACCACATGAAACATATAAGGTCTCGACTAAGTTTTGTTGTTGCGAGCTTGATGTAGTCACGTAAAAGAGAAATGGATTAAACGAGTTTTATACTAGAGTCAATTTAGGATTTATTTTGGTTCGATTAATATATAAAATAAATAGGGTGCGTGTGTGCTTATTGGTGCATGGAATATTAATTTACAAATTTCAAGAGAATGTATGTCGTATGTATATGTATGGGTTTGCATGTGTCTCGGGTCGTCGTAGCATAAATATTAATATCGTGGGTACGTTAATAAATTATATGAAATTTAATGACGGGGTCCAAAATTATTATCTTAATATTAACTCTTTAAAATAAAGTTTAAAATAATTTTATTTGACTTTTAATATTTAATTTTGACAATTTACATTTTAGACCCTAAACTTATAATATTGACATTTAAGACCTAAAATATTATGTTGGTCATTTTAACCCTAATTATTATAAATTATCTTTAAATATTAAATTACAATCGCGGGAACTTACTAAATTTGAAAACTGACTAATTCGGAAAACCTGCAAAAATAGAAAGTTATAAAAAATGGAAAGCATATTAAAAGAAGTGACCTAACTCATATGAACTTAAAGTAATACTTGGTATTTAATTCGTATAGGTTCTGTGAAGCGGGAGTGATTCGGTGTCTTGTGATCCATCTATCTTTGTTTGCTTTTGCTTTGAATAAGGTACAGATATTTTGACCTTTCACAGGTTTCTCATGAACTCTTTCTTATATAAACCTTTGATTTGTTAACCTTTGCTATGAACCTTTGATTTGAACTCTGATTATGACCCTGCCATTTGTAAACCTTTGACTTGAACCTTTGCTATGCACCTTTGATTATGATACTTTGATTTGACTTAGACTTTGCTATTTGATTTGCCTTTGACCCTTCAGTATTATACCCGAGCATTTTTCTAGCCATGAAGGTAACATGGCCGTGGCATTGATGCACCAATGTCATGACTCCAGTGTGGTCGAGTGATGTTCCACACCGTCCCTTTGTTTGATCTGCATTTGGTTTGGGTAGGGGCGTATGGATGCATCCTAGATTTGATTTGATTTGCTACTACATTTGGTTTGGTGTCTGGTACTGTGTGCAATACATGCCTTTCACATTATTTGGGAGTTGATCACTCCATGGTTACTATGCCGAAGATTTTGTTTTGTTTTGTTTGGCTCGTGGTAGAATGCTGATATAACCTAACCTTTATCTTATTCTTATCATCCTTATTATACCTTTTGTTATCCCCAATGCATATACTTCGTTTCCATTTTCTGTTTCATTTACTTTGTTGATATATCTGTTCACTGAGCTTTTGAAGCTCAGCCGCATTTTTCTTTTCCTGCGTCAGGTATTTAGCTGAAAGCTTTGTGATGGCTTCTTTTGGGATGAGAGCTAGATTGTGTGTGGACCGACCTTAGTCTTCCTAGTTGATATGAACATTTGGATTTGGATTTTGTTTTGTACTTCATTTGATTTTGCTTTGGGAACTTATGTATTTCGTTTAAGTCATTGTTTGACTCACTTCCTTTTAGTTATTTATGATAAGACTTCCGCTTGCATTTATATCTGTTTGTATCTGAATTGTCACCATAATGTAGTATTTCTACCCTTGTCGGGTTGGGGTGTTACAAGGCTGGTATGTACTTAGCTCCTTAATGTTTGCTAATTTATGCTCCACTATCTTATACTTGATGTACTTGTATGTACTTTAACTCATGTACTTACTGGTTATCCGAAGGGCCCTGATCTCCGGAGGGTTGAGATCATGCGGACATTCTCAACCCTTCGGATATTGGTCTGTCTTGTTTAGATACATTTGTGTATGCCTTGTTTGACATAGATCCGGAAGGTATTTATTCGTATGTCCTCAATCCGGAGGGTACATATGCCAACAGGGATTCTTATTACTACATACGATAAATTTGTGTGCAATATAGAATCTCTGCGTTCGCAGAGGTGGAATTACTTAGTAATTGCCGAGGTAATTTCTTATTGAATCATTCAGTAACGCTTACATTTGTCAATTTTTTTTTTCTTTTTCTTTTTTACTAATTCTAATATACAGAGGCATTTAATCAACATATCAAAAAGCATGATATCACAAATCGGATTTAAATGTAATCAACATATCAGATTTAAATGTTATATATGAGCAAAGTTACATTTAAATGTTATAATGTTTCAAAAATACGACTCTACACGTACATCTCTATAAATAATGGAAAGACTTCTAGCATCATCTAGCATTAAAAAGGCACTGACGAAATAATCATGTAACTATAAAACACATCATTATAAAATTTCGTTGCTATGCACGAGTACTCGTCTAATGTTTTGAAATTAAGAACACCAAAAGTTTATGATAGTTTGAATTGTTTGATGCTTTACAAAGCTAACATTAAAACCTATTTATAGTGCTCTATTTCGGGCCTGTTTGATAGGAGCTTTTTGGGGGAGCTGTTAGCTTTTTATTAAAAAATGATCTCTTTTAAAATAATAGCTCCGTTTGGATACATTAACTTCAAGCTTTTATTTCAAACAAATAGCTCCTAAATGAAAAGCTAATTCATGAAGCTTTTTAAACATTTTGGAGTTGTTAAAACTTTAAATTACTGATATACCCTCCAAACATTTGTTTACAATTATAGATATGTCTTTTTATGTCATTTTACATCTTACATTTACATTTAACAGCTAACTTACCAAACACTTTTATTAGAAAAAAAGATACAGCTTGTAGCTCATGTTAACAGCTTTGCAATTTACAGCTTACAGCTAATATAGATAAGATACAATTAATAATAGGATTAGAATTTTTAAATAATTATCTTTAATAATAAAAAAACTATAATTAAACATCATAAATCAAACAAAACAAATATTAAATTATTTGTTTTTTAATAAATAAAAATATATGATTCAAAAAATTTTAAAAAACTCGCGCGTGCGCGGGTATTATAACTAGTAAATAATAATAATAATTAAAAAAAAATAAATAAATAAATAAATAAAAAAAAAAAAATCTTCTTTTTGTTTACACATTAACATGTCTCCGACTCATATTTTAATATATGTTTTTACGTTTAGTAATATTGCATCTAATTTATTTATATTTGCATTCTTTCTAATGTTAAATCTCAAACTCAAATGTTTATAAGAGAGTGTCGTTAAGTATTGTGAAGTGAACCGTATTTAGAGAAAAGAAAAATGATTTGTAGACCTAAATTGTTTGCCTAAAAATAAACCTACACCTATGATTGGTAGAATTTAAAATTTGATTGGTTAATATGAAGAGAGAGAAAAAGTGTTTACCTCTCGAGGGATCTCGAGAAGCTTACAACCCCCACCAGGCAGTGTACCTGATCGTTGTAGTATAGTATAGTGACAAGTACCGAGGGATTGATCGTTCAACTCAGGAATAGTGACGCTAGGATTAGAAAGCCTAAAAACTAGGTCTAGAGGTGAGGGATGATTCTTTTTGTATTTTTATATTTTTATAAAAGCAATTAAAATCTCGAGTTTTGAAAGAGTTGGCGAAATTAGTTGCTAGTCAACTAACTCAATAGCTAAAGATGCAATCAAAATAAAATAACAAAAATGTAAATAAAGCTAATTACTAATGTGGTGTGAACAGTAAATGGGAAAATTGTGTTTACTTAGATTTCATTACTCCCTAGATATCTTTTACAGGTTGATAGTTTGTTACAGTTGCGTGGATGACGGGTTATATTCCTTAATACCAATCGTGGGGTGGCGTACGTACTTCCCTAACTCTATAAGCTCCTACTTCACTCCTATGTCGAGCCTGCAAGAAGCTCCTAACATGGGATCACTAGAATTCGCTCATGCATTAAATACAACCATAAAAACCTAGTACGCATTGGTTCATGTTTCTTAAGACGTTCAAGCAAGTTACACTATGGAAGTCTGCCAGTTTTCTTAAGCCTAACATCGAAATCATTCATCCGTAACAACTATAGACAAGCAATCAACCCATAATCAATATCTAGGTTTCACTACATCTAAGCAAACACACAAGAGATCTAGCCTAGCGTGTTAAAATCAAGACAAGCGTAAGATATATTCAAACAACACATATACATATTGAATGAATTGAAAGGATACTTATCTTAACTGAACATGAAAGGTTTCAAAGGGTAGAAACCCTTGAAAATACTGATAAAATCATGCTAGGGTTTCTCCAAGTTATCCCTAAAATTGTCCTCCTTTAATGAATGAAAATTACAAAACTATATATAGATTTTCCAAGGTGACGGCGTCAAGAAGAGAATTCTGACGCCGTCAACCCGCCGCCCATAATAATATCGGATTGCCTAGATCCAGATCTGATGCCGTCAAGAGCAATTTTCCTCTGGGCCGTCACGTGTAAAAGGACCATGACGGCCTATGGTGACGCCGTCATGCCCTAGTGTAAAATCATTCTGGATCGTCATGGACTCTATCCTCTTCACCTCTTGTTTTCCTCTTGACGCCGTCATTAAGAACTTGGTGACGCCTTCAGGTACTGTTCCCAGCAAGGAAAATTAAGACTTTGCCGTTTTCTTCACTTTTATGCTCTAAAAACGTCCAAAATGCTTTCTTTTCCAAAATTCACTCCAAAAGTACCTAAAATCACAAAAGGAACGATTTAGGGCAATATCTGATCAAATAAATTCAATTCCGGGCTTAAATGACCCCCTAAAAATAGATCATTTTTCGCCTCATCAGATGTGCATATTGAGAATGGCTAGGATGCAGTACAAACGATTTCAATATTGATTTTTGTCAACCATTATGTATAGATTCAAGTCCTGGGAAGATTCTTGAATTTTTTTAAGGTATCAAGCTAACAAGATAATCATGTACTGGTGCTTGAGGAAACATCTTAGATTAAGTTGAATATGTGGGTGAAATTTTGATATGGCTGGGTATCTGATGACGTGTTTCAGTAAGCCTGCTGATTTTTTGAAGTGTCATGATGCCGTGTTTCTGATGATGCGTATATGATGAAGGGTATCTGATGCGGGTTTCTTTATTTTACATTTTACCCATATCAATAAAGTACAATCTATGTTAACCCATTTTCACACAAATGGGTTGAGATTGTCGTCTGCACTTAGATGCCACTAGATGGTACGAGTAATTGTTTTTCAAGATTATACTGCAATTCCTTAAATCTTTTGTAGACCTCTATCGAGTCTTTGTGAATGGTTTTGCCTTTTAATACTAATTAGTATGCCTACTTTAAGTTGAATATCAATCTGACATAAATCCTGTATTTAACAGGTTCGTATTTGCGTGCAGGAACCAATCAAGTCTGCTTTCTAATGGGTTTTTGTCCGATATCAATTTCCTTTTTCGAAAGAAGCTTTAAGCTTTTGAGGCTTGGCATGGTAAGGGTTGGATAAGAATAATTTAGATTATAAATGTCGTGTATATCCAAAAGTGTGAATCCTTTTATCATGTCTCAAACATTGAAGGATATACGTGTATTTTAAAATTGGTCTGCAACCCCTCATTTTATTTAGTTTAGGATTGCTTAAATTGCTTATCTGTTTGTTGTAAGTTTGAATAAGCAACTCTAAGGAAACTCTTTGAGGTTTCTTATTATACTTGCCTATATACTATTATGTTTTAAATAAGTTGCTTAAACTTGCTTATGCCAAACCATTTCAAAAAATAAATAAGCAAATAAGCAGTTTTGCTAAGCAATCTCAGACACAGCCATATGGTCTAAAAATTGTAGTTTTTTTTATTTTTTTTTAAATTATACTTTTTATTTGATTTACGTTTCTATGTGATGACTCAGTAGTAGGGGCAAACAGCTAAGGTGGTGAGTTCAGTGACTCGGTCGGTGTGTTGGTTTAGGGGGCGGTGTGACTGGGTCGGTGTGGCGGCTTCAGTGGGTGTGTTTAATAGGTGGGTTCAGTGAACGTCTCTATCTTCATTGACGGAGTCGTCTATGTTAAAAGTATCACTTCTCATTCTTTATTATTTCATCTTTCATTATAAGCTACTTTTGTTATTAATAACTATGATGTAACATGGAAACAAAACCTGCATAAGCATTAAGTATGATGCTTCAGACATGTACGATTTACAAAATGTTGTTATATCGATCCCTTTTCCGGATCTCAGCAACGCACCACATGTAACACAAATCGATGGGGAATGGAGGTGAAGTTGTAACTTTAATTAATGAAGTTTGGAGTGCCGAAATAAGGGCTGAAATGAGGGTGTTTGGTTGCGGCAATTTGTGTTTGGGATTGCTTCTGATTTTTTGTTATGGCGTATAAGCAAAGAACCTTAGAAATTACTAAGTAGGGAGTATTTGTTTAAGCTTACTTATTGCACTTAAGCTTATCTTTATTAAGAATTTTATGATTTATGATGAACGCGCTTAAAAATGGTTATATTGACTCTTTGTAGAGCAACCACGATTATTGATTATAATAATCTAAATAAGTTATAATTTTGATGGAATTCGGTTAATTTTGTGAAGTGAGCTAAGGTAGCAATGCGTGTGGTTACTTATCATGTTGATATTTGTTAACTAACTTGATATTTTATTGTAGTATGTTGTGATTATTGGTAAAAGTGTGAGACTGTGTGATTGTTGGTAAATACTAAATACTAATACTGAATGTTTTGCGATTAGTAGTGCTACTGTGGAAGAAGGTTGTATTAAAATTTTGTTTCAGTTAGTAGTACGAAAAGTAAAAATATATGTTGAGACATTCAATACAATTGTGAAAATGAATTGATGTTTTGCCTGACCATGTGTGAAAAATTGGATTGTTATAGGTAGTTATATGTGAAATAGTTACTTTAATTATTATTAGTATTACTAAATATTTGAAAATACTTGGCTAATATTAGCTATTGACCTGTAATAGAATTTTTTTGTTATTTGTAAATATCTGAAACTGTGAAAATGCATTGTTATTGTTAGTAAATATGTTGATGTTAGCAAAAATGTACAAATACATTGACGTTGAAGATACGCTACTGTTGTCAGCATACATGTGAAAATATGTGTCAAAGTTTGTCGGTACGTAAATATGTGAAAGTATGGTGCATCCCAAACTTCCCTTCAAGAAGTTCAGTTATCAAAATCACAAACATCCTATAATTATCCGGTGTAAAGCACTGTCCTTGGTTACTTACGTGTATTGCTTCGGTTTCAGGCTAATACCGGATTCTCGGGGGGCAATCAAAAGGACAGAAGCACAAGGCGGTGAGGCTCAACATATCGAAAGTGAATCCATAGCTCAAGGAGGCACTATGGCCTATGCCCTTTTGGTTTTGGCCGCATGCTAACTGAAAATGGTGGTACACGGGTTCACTTACATGCTATTTTCAATCTTAAACTTCAAAAATGTTGATTTTATATCAAAAAATTTGATCTTACACACTTCTACCGCCAAAGTGTTGCAAATTATTATAAGTTTGACATCAGTAGTTTAAGTGTTAACCTTTTTTGGATCAGAGTATTCTGTTTTCTAAGATGTTTCTCCCCACCTTTTTTTAAAAACTATATAAGAAACAAGATAATGGCCTAAAATTGTAGCTGACTCAGAGGGTAGAGTTGTGCATTCAGAAACTTCAAATATGAAAAGGGGTATTCTTAAAGTGGTGATTTGGACCCATTTACTTGTGAATGGGTCTATTTGGGTGCACGAAATGGACATTTGCTATTAAATCGATTAGCACTCACATACGTCATTTGCTATTAAAGACCGTCAAATTTGAAGACG
This sequence comes from Artemisia argyi, assembly GCA_030686995.1. Taxonomy (NCBI): domain Eukaryota; kingdom Viridiplantae; phylum Streptophyta; class Magnoliopsida; order Asterales; family Asteraceae; genus Artemisia; species Artemisia argyi. The sequence continues at coordinate 44,156,722 of CM060685.1, read as the reverse complement.
ACAACGCATGGACTTTTATTATTTTAATTGTTACAAACTCAATTGATTATCGAATAATACACGTAGTATCTCATTGTTTCTTTCATATATTAATGAAATGTTTACGTTCGTTTTTTTTCTTATTATCTCATTTTCATATTTCTTTAAAAACCCCGTGAATCCACGGGTATTTAAGCTATTCATATATACTTGCACATTAGTTCAATGGAATGTCCATGTTCTTTACTCACAGATTTGCTTCATGTTGCAAGTCCTTAATAATGGTATTAAACAACAAATAAGATTGTTCGCAAACAACCAAATGTCAAATGTATACTCAAAAATAAATAAATAAATTGTTAATGCAATTAGAAATAAAATATGATTAATTTGACTTTCATATCCTACAACATGTCATTCTTTTTTTGATGATAAAAACTTAAATTATTTCATCCATTCATTAACTCACATATCAGATTTACATTTAAGCAACAAGCATATGTTGGTAAACCATTCTTACAATTTACGTAGACTTTTATCAACAAATTCCTCTTTTTTTTCTTCATTTTTACCTGCTCATGGACTGAACATGGATTTCTCAATTGTTTGACATTAACTGCATACCTTTGCTATTCAACGCATCTACCTGGTGGACAATATGATTCATGCACATTTATTTGCTTATTATTTACAAACTAAGTTGTTTATCGTATCTACCTGTTTATCGAATAAATCACGTGTTATCGTATCTAATGCTCAGATTTGGACACAACATCGGAATGGACATTTATTACTCTAAATCGTCATTTATCGTCATCCAACCTTCTAAAATTATGTCATTGTTTGTTTGATATTATTAATGGATCAAGTTTACGTTATTGCTTTTCTTATCATCTCAGGTAATATCATACAATATATTAACAAGTTTACATTTCTTGGTTCATTAATATTTTATTAGTTGTTTTGTCACCATTTCATTCACATTTACAAAATTTGGCAAACATGAGCTTGGTTATACTATTCATTTGCTCCATAAGATACTAATTAAATGCATCACATAACTTAAAATTTGTGTCATATGGTCATCTCACAACTACATACCAATTAAACATTAATATTTTTTCATCAAGTATTATAATACTTGATGAAAATTATACCAATAGAAAAAACATTTAAAACCTAATCAATTCATATATTTTTCATCAAGTATTATATAATATCAATAAAAATATTTTTGGTCAAAGTTGAATAAGAAAGACTAAAAAAAGTCAAAGTGGACACTTATAATGGGACGGAGGTAGTATCTTATAATGACGCGTTGTCTAATTCTTTGTTTCATATTTTAAATGGAACAAATTTACGTTATTACTTTTATTATCATCTCATTTCTCTATTTCTTTAAAGAATTATTTGGTGTCAACGGGTCTTCTAAGCTAGTATACAAATAAAGATGTTAGGTGTTCACAAAATAAAATCCGCAAGACATTAATTAGAGTATGCCAAACTTGAAAATATAAGTAGTATCTTGATTCATCGTTGAAAATATAAGTAGTATCTGATGGAGACTAAGTCTGGAATTTCCACGATCGTCCTATTGGTTTTACTTGGTCACGGGTTGAGAGTCCAAGAATTAAAGTCAAATACGGGTGCTAAGGAATATGACATTTATTTAGAGAGTGGACACATTCTTTATTACTACTTTTTGGTAAGAAATTTCATAACAAATATACATAAAACGAATTTCTAAGGTCACCAATTATAATAGTTTATCAAAAAGCTTTAAAACAAATAAAGAGATTCATCTTCTTGTTTACAATATACATGCATGTATCACCCAATAATAGTTCGACCATGCTATTTATGCGACCTCGCTTAACATGTTAGTGATGATTTCTTACAAGTCTTTTTTGCATGGAACATTCTGATTTCCCTGTATAGACCGTCAAGTAACGATTAATTATGTACTAATGTTTTGGCTTGTCCTTTGTTTGGTTTAGGGTATAGTACGGTAGCTCTGGTCTCACGAGTTGATAACATGCATAGTTTCTGCAATAGGCCTTTTGACGAACCTCATTTGCTGTTTTGAGGAAACGAGTTTATATAAGTTCCCATGCTGCCCATCAAGGCCAGCCTTACAATTGTATTACTTTTGTGCACTTTTAACTATGAATTATATGCAAATGTTCTCGATGTAAATGTGGGAATTGTTCTTGACATGGAGTCATGGATTGGGAAATCCATTCATAATAGTATTATGATGGCAATATCAGACTTCTATACGCATAACGAAAGTTACAAAACAAAGATTGTTGTCCATGCAAGGGACTCAAAGGGAGATCGATTACAAGCTATGTCTACAGGTAATTAATCGTTCTCCTCTTATTTAGCTTAATTTGTATCTTCGAATTTTATATATATATATATATATATATATATATATATATATATATATATATATATATATATATATATATATATGGCTATTCATGTGAGAAATCTAATTTTTGTGAGAACGCAAGAACTAATCCTAGCCACTCATTTTATCCTTTTTTATCTTTGATCTAATTGCTAATATTATTCAACTAACTTTTTTGAAATTTTTCAAAAAAATTTTGAAAAAATTTTGAAAAAATTTTTGAAAATTTTTAGAAATTTTTTTTGAAAAATTTTTATGTCAAAAACTTTTCGAAAATTTTTTTGAAAATTTTCAAAAAAAACTTTGAAAATTTTCAAAAAAATTTTGAAAATTTTCAAAAAAATTTCAAAATGTTTTAAAAAAAATTTCAAAAAATGTTTGAAAATTTTTTTTGCGAAAATATTTTTTCACATGTGACGAAATTTTTTTTTTCACATGTGACGAAATTTTTTTTCACATGTGACGGAATTTTTTTTTCACATGTGACGAAAAAAAATTTTCACATACAACAAATTTTTTTTTCACATCTGATGAAATTTTTTTTTATCACACGTGACAAAAAAAATTCTTGAAAATTTAAAAAAAAATTTTACATGTGACAAAAAAAATTTCGAAAATAATTTTTCGGAAAAATTTTTTTCGAAAAAAAATTTTCGAAATTTTCTTTCGAAAAAATTTTCGAAAATTTTAAAAAAAAATTTTGAAAATTTTTTGAAAAATTTTCAAAATTTTTTATAGAAATTTTCAAAAAGTTTGTTAACTAATATTAGTCATTAGATTAAAGTTAAATGAGGAAAAAATGAGTGGATAGAATTGCTTTTCGCGTTCTCACCAAATTTAGACTTCTTATTTGAACACTTCGATATATATATATACTAGCTCCAGGCCCGCCCGCTGGGCGGCTACCTTTTAGATATCTTCAAGATAAAAATCAGCAATAGAGTTTTTAAGATATCAATACAAAAAACATAAAATAAGTAACATAGTTTTCCATGTGATTATCTAATAAGGTCCATTTTTATAAAATGCTCGACAGCAAGTGTTAAACACTAAGGTCCTACACTATAAATTGTAAACTTTATAAATCATAATTCAAATATACGTAAAAGGTTTTATGTTGTATATTAAAAGTATAACTAAGATTAAATAATTATTATAAGATCACTATGAGATTAAATAATTATTATAAGATCACTACAGTTCTAATACTTTGCATTCATCCTTAGACCATTGAACTTACCAGATCCTCTTGCATAACATATGCACATATGTAGTTGTTTTCCCTTTACATAGACTTGTCATCAAATAGGCTCTTTAATGGATACATCTAATAGATACATGAAGTATAAAAACCATGCATCGATTAGAACTTGATCACTAACTTGCAACAATATGGATCCCTTAATGCTAATTTTACATAGAATGATTATTTGAGGCCAAATATTTACTCCAAAACATCGAGATCTCTAATGTTGTTGAGATTGCTTGGCTGATGCTATTGCTTGTTTATTGCAATGATAATTGTGATTGTGGTGTCATGAGACTACACCCACTACCCAGTGTCTACCCTACGCCTTCCTACGTAGAGTTATCATAGGTTACTTGAGTACCATGGGTCAATCACCTCAATCACCCCTGCAATTAATGAAGAGGAAATTTAGTGTCTGATATATAATAAAAACGTACCAAATAAGATATATACGTCACAAAATAACAAAGGATTAAATTTAAAAGCATCAATACTAAATATTAGATTGTCGATTTCAAACATGCATCTAATCCAAATCATCATCACTATCACGTTCTACCTTTGTAGTAATAAAAAACACAATCTACGCTTTTAGTGGCCAACTTCAAATAAAATGCAACCGATCAAACTTAAGCACGATTCAATAAAAGTGATCAATTAAATCAGTGAACATCTAAATAATACACAACTTTGTGAGTTTAAAAAAGAATATATATTGACGTGTTTTAAGACTAAATATCTATATATGGAAGTGTGAATTGGATAACAAAGTGACAATTTTAAACGATCTTAATATAACAGAACATCAGTAAGTAAACTATATGCTAGCCGCTAAACATAAAAACATAAGATGCTACCCCTATGAACTCACGTGAAACGACGGATTAATCTCATAAAAACATAAGATTGTTTTACCATATAAACATAAGCAAAAGGTCCCAAACACACATAAACTAAAGATCATGACAGATTTAGTCCCACCAAACATATAAAACTATAAACCAACATTTGGTTATATTGTCACTTGTTGCAGTTAAGGCTAAAATCTATAGGTTACCCAAACTAAGTAACATAGTCAACTGATGAAAGCAAACGTGCCATAATATTCATGTACGAAAACAACAAACATATGGTTACATCGAAGAAAATTTACTCATGAACTTCAAAGTGACCCAACTTAAGATCATTTTTAGGTTAGAAAAAACTACCCGGCGTTAACAAAAACATTTTAAATAATATGTGATTGTGTTCTTTTAAGATGCAACAAATTGAAGTTATTTTTTAAATCATGAAATGATATAAAGTACCAACTGCTAGGACTCTAACTGTACAAAATCAAAGTTAACAGAACAAAATCCTCTATCGAAAAGAGGTACGAAACAGAAAAACATAGATGACAGGGAAGAAAAATTACTGATGAACTTCATTGTATTCCGACTTATTATTATCAAAAAGTGTACGAATTACTCAAACACATCACTTTAGTCCTGCAAATCTTCATATATTAATGAGCAATGTGAAGAATATGTATGAAAATGTTAAAAGTAAAACAGAATGTACCTTAAGGGTCCCAAACACATAGTTTCAAGTGGTGGGACTAAATCTGTCACGATCTTCAGTTTGTTGAGTCAAAATCCGAATGCGCCTCCATAATTACAAAATCAGATTTGCTGGAGATAGAATCTACTTCGTTGATTCCAGTATTATAGTTTGAGCACTCAAATTCAGGTTTTGTAATACATCTAATCAGTTAAAACTTTATATACACCAAAATCGGCTGCCAAAAGAACAATTATTCAATAAAGTACAAACTAATGAAATGTTAGGAATCACATAACGTCTATAATGAATGAGCTATTTAAAACAACATGGCATAAGCTATATTTATTGATGTTTCCAGTTTGTCCCATGTAAGTACCTAAATCTTAAGCCTATTTAATTACTTATATGCTTGAAAGAAGTATGTGATGTTGCACAATATAATAAGACATCAGGTGTTTGGAATTGTTTATGTGAACCTAGTTACTACTTTAATTATCAGGTAAAAATCTGCTAATTACTCTAATATAAGCAGATGAGTTTTACCCACAGACTACAAAATGCATACTTGCTAAAAAAATAACATATAAGGACTAAGATAAGCATTACCAAACACCCTCTTATTTAGCTTAAACTGATTATAGTGACCCAAACTCACAATAATTAGTTCCAAACTAAACATCATCCCATACTCTTTGTGCTGCAAATTTCTTGAAAAGTTTTCTTTTTTAATCATCACTAACATTTGCTTATAGTCAAAAGTTTCAAATAGGTAATTTTTTTAAAGCAGATGTATTGGAGATTGCAACATTTAAGAGTTAAGAAAGTCTAGAATATCATACCAGCAAGTCATATGGTTGCATCCATGAATGAATTCTATCATCCTCTCAAACATCTATCGGTAATGGTCACATATAAATAATGTTGTACCTCTAATTGATGAAAATAAATAAATAATATAAGAGTATAGCTCAACAATGGACAAGAACAGAACTGACTGCATACCACAAAAGTGTTGGATTTAACAACATGAAGGATGGTTACACCAATAAGACTTTGGGGATCATCAGGTCGGGTTAGGTAACTTGCAAACATATTCTATGTGAATTCGTTTTCAAATTTTATTGTATATAATTACTGTCATTATCTAATCGTTTTGAAACTGATATAAGAGGTGATATAAGAGGCTAAATCATTTAAAAACGAATTTCAACCCTTTTGACCCGGTTGGCCTAATTTCACTTATGTGTACAAAAGTGAAATTAGAACCCTACCAAATAGAATATAAGAGGCTGCAAAAGGTTGAATCATTTAAGAATGACTTTCAACCCTTTTGATATAAGAGGCTGCAAAAGGGTAATAACAGGCGAAAATGATGAGAACTCTGTGAAGAGGGAGCGTTAGATGATTTAGAGCCTTACCTAACAGAACCAACTTTAAATCTCTATGACACACTCCTTTAATGTAACAGTACTTTACACCATCAATGAGCTACTGAAAGTATCTTCGAGATTCCGCTTCAATTAGTCGTCCACACGATGAACCTGCTACAACATACATCATGTTTATGATCTCTGAAAGTAACCAAAGAGGCTCATCAAACCTTGCAACATTGGCCTACAGATAAACAGTAGCAACTCCAGACTTTGGTTCTGATAGCACAAAGTAAGATTCTCTGTCAGAATGGTATTCTCAATCCTCACACTTTGGGTTAAATTTTCAGGACCCATATTTTAAGGCATTATATTAAGCAATTTTTATGACTTTAAAATACTCCATAAAAAGCTTCTTCGTCAACTATTGCTTTGAATAGAGGGTAGAAGCCACAAAATTCAGTGTAAAAGAATAACAATGCTGACTGCATTTTCATAATCAGTTACCCAAAAAATATCATATTTAAGTAAATTACTGATTTGGTGAGTAACAGAAATAGTCTCTCATCCTACCAAATGGTCCCTAATCCCACTATTTGTTTTAATTTTTAGTGAATCGTACGTTCCTTAAGGAACCAAAAATGAAATCAAAGAATGGAAATAGGGACCATTTATTCAATAAGTATCTAGCGTGCACAAATTCTATCATTTCTATCTAACCAAACGAACGATTGATGTATATTCCTGTTTATATTTTGTAAGTATAGTTGTAATGAAATGCTATACCTGATCTTGCAAGTGAGATATATCATATCGCCACCATAGCAATCCTGAAGGAGTTGAAACGGGTATAACCTGACAAATCTTAAGAGGTGAAAAGAATTTGTCTCTCCTTTCTTTAACACCTCTTATAAGCAAAACTGTGACATGTTGCCACCAAATCATTGTCCATCTTTTGGGTTTATTGCTTTCTAAAATAGCGTTCACATGATCATCAACTTCTAATACTCCAGCTTTAAGATTCTCAGCCAGATTAATCCGGTAAGCCAAAGTCAACTTCTGCTTAACTGCATTTTGACCCAAACAACTTGTTTTGTCCGATGATATCCCTATTTATAAAAAATTTACATATATTAATGCAAATAATATATGTGCCACATTATTTTGCAAGTCCTTGGGGGTTTTATTTGGGCTTGCTTATTTTAAACTGCTTAGAAAATAAACACATACCAACTTGCTTTTAAAGTATTTACCTACCTCAAAATAATCTACTTCGTATTAAATCACCACTCATGGCTTATTTAAATCCATGAGATGAAAGCGATAACCTCAAAAAAGTATTTCCAAATCTCTATAAGCCAATAAGCCCTTTAAATAAGCTAATCCAAACACCCCCTGAATTACCATTCATTTATTCATATAAACATTTTCATCCCCAATATTAAATAATATTACCACCTAGTTGTCTTCACTCTCATCTTAATTGTATAATACAATTACTCATCAATGAAAAACTACATTAGGGTTTTTAATGGAATCAAATGCTAAAATTACAAATAGATAATAGAATCATGAGTTTAATAATTTGAAAATCAAAATTAAAAAACACATTTGAACGAAATTACCTTTTTCTAGAAGATTCCATCATGACGGCGGGTGTGATGTTTTGGGCATATGAGCGATGGATAAAAAAAACATTATTCCATGATCGAAACTGGCGGTTGATTCATTTTGATTGATGAAATCAAGAGGGTTTGGGAGCAGGTGAGGATTTGGGGAGGGTGATGTTCGTTTTTGTTTGATTGAGGTTATATGATGATTGATTAAAAGGAAGTTTATAATTTTTGGAAAAGGATTTAGGTGATATGAGATCCGGTAATTTGGGGAAATTGATTGATAATCAATGACTGAAGAGGCGTTTGTGTTGTTATTGGTTTTGGGCGGGATAATAAAATGATCGGACGGCCATGTGATTTTTGGGAGAGGTAGGGGACACGTGATTATTTTCTATTTATTTGGGATAGATGTGATTTGAACAAACCTTCTTTATATGAAGTGGTGATATATATATATATATATATATATATATATATATATATATATATATATATATATATATATATAGTTAGGATCAAATAAGAAGAAAAAATAAAATAAGAAGGATAAGAAGAAACCACAACCACACATTTCAGATGCACCTATTAAAATAGATGCATCTCCCCTTGAAAATCTCTTCCTTATTTGAAATGTGTGGCTAGAATTTCTTCTTATTCTTCTTATTTTAGTTTATATATATATATATATATATATATATATATATATATATATATATATATATATATATATATATATATATATATTCTTGTGGTTCAAGAAAAGTAAGATAGATCTTATAGTCAAGAACTGGATCCTATTAAGATCCTACGCTTGCAAAAATCCTACGTAGCATCGAGATTATTTTTGTTTTGTAATATCGTAAAATCCTAAAATCAAAATCGGGATGTTAACGAACAATAACAAATCAAGAGTTACCAGATACACAATTAAAATGTAACATAAAAGGGTTTGTTTAACGGGTGCCCATAAGGTACTGATTAAATATTATTAACTAAACTAGAACTTTCCAATTAAGTTAGAAAATGCATTTAATACACATTAACTAAACATATAAATTACCTTAACTACATGTGATTTTTTATTTAATGAAGTCGATGTTTCCGTTTTTTTGCATCCAAAACAATGCCAATGGGATCTTATTAGACAAACCTAACATAAAAAAGAACATTAACAAACACCAACAAGAAAGAAGAAAATATACAAATATGAAACTGGTTGGAGATGTAATGAACATCTATACTCATCTCCCAAATGGTATTTTCAAAGATTGTAGAGCTAATGATATCTTAAACATAATTGTGTTGTAATTTATTGTGCAGTACTCGATCTCCTAAATACCGTTAAGGTGCATACAATCATCGGCCCAGAAACATTCATCGGATCAGAACTGTTAGGCTCAATATCTGGCAAAGCGAAGGTACCTATATTTTCTTTTGCTGGTAGGTCTCTGAGGGAGTATCCTTACCTATTCCAAATAAAAGAAGATGAAATTTCTATAGGGAAAAGCATTGTTGCCCTTGTCGAATATTATAAATGGAGGGACGTTATTTTTATGCATCAGGACGCCGATCATGGTTCAGAGATATTAAAAATTCTGTTCGAATCATTTCAAGACAAAAACATACGCCTTACATACAGATGTTCCATTTCCGCCTCAGCAAATGATGAGCAAATTATTGAGGAGTTGCATAAGCTCATAAAGTTTCATACAACTGTGATCATTGTGGATATCTCACCTTTATTAGCATCTAAGATTTTTCTATATGCAAAGAGATTAGGAATGATGAGTAAAGATTATGCATGGATCATGACTCAAAAAACCATTGACGTCTTGCAATCTACAAAATTCGAAGTTATTGAGTCGTTGCAAGGAGCACTTGGTTTTAGACCTTATATTCAGCCATCAAGAAAACTGCATTACTTCACTAAAAGATGGAACAAGAAATTCTCAAGAGACGTGCCCATGTTTGCCATATGGGCATATGACACAATCTGGGCACTAGCGGAGTCTGCTGAGAGAGTTCAATTCCCACAAAATGGTTCGTGGCTTCTAAATGAAATATTAAAGATCCAGTTTAAGGGAATGAGTGGTGACTTTGCGCTCAGCAAAAGAAAAATAATAACCAGTGGATTTGAGATTGTAAATGCTGTCGACTTTGGAGAAAAGAAAGTGGGATATTGGACGTTGTCTAAAGGAATTAGAAAAACACACCATTCATTGAATGATGTTGGTCCAGATTCTGGTATTGGTGTTGAAGATGTTATATGGCCAGGAGGATCTACAACTAATCCAAAAGGTTGGTTCTTGCAAACGAGTAATGGTAAAAAGCTAAGGATTGGTGTCCGTACAGGACTTAAATTTGAGTCTTTCGTACATGCAGTTTATGATAATCAAACAAATGTAACAACTGCCACTGGGTTCTCTGTTGATGTTTTCAAGACTTGCATTCAAGCATTACCATATGAAGTACCGTATGAATTCATTCCATTCGCAAATGGAAGTTATGACAAGCTTATAGAAAAGGTCTATAATAAGGTATGTGGTTCATTCAAGTTTTCATGTTTTATAGATATGTACCAATTGCTAATAATTATATCTAGTTCTAATTTAATATATGTTAAACAGGAAATTGATGGGGTCCTTGGAGATTCAACAATTCTTGCAAATCGATCCAAATTAGTTGATTTCACAGCCACTTACACTGACCTTGGTTTAGGGACACTCGTAAAAATCAAGAAAAAAGATATATGGATCTTCTTAAAGCCGTTGGATTTAAATCTATGGCTAACTTTTTCTGCGTTTATTATCATGACTGGTTTCGTTATTTGGGCTATTGAAGCTATGAATCAAGAAGATAAAAGTTCGCCATCCCAAGGAATTGGAACGATACTTTGGCTCATCCTATTGACCATATTTTTTGCTCAAAGTAGTTACTCTTTTAATATAAATTGCATTTTCTATCTTGAAACATATTTTTGCAACATCTCATAGTGGGTTATATTTCAAATTGTAGAAGAGAAGTTGTCAAGCAACCTTTCAAGATTTGTGATGTTTACTTGGTTAATCGCTGTGCTTATCTTGATTTCAAGCTACACAGCAACATTGGCTTCACTATTGACAGTTGAACAGTTTGAATTAGCTTCAAAAGGGGGTATCGTGGGGTACCACGGTGGTTCTTTTTTTGGAGGAGTGACAGTTAGCAATCTGAACTTTACAGATTCTAAGCAAAGATCATATTATTCATACAAGGATTATGCTGATGCTTTAACAAAAGGTGGAAAAAATGGTGGCGCAGATGCCATTGTTGATGAAGTTCCATATATCAGAATGTTTCTTGGTAGGTACTCAAGTGACTATGCCATGGTCTCGTCTAAACCTACAACTTCTGGATTTGCCTTTGTAAGTACCATTTTCTACCACAGTACTGAATTGTGTAAAATTGAAGAGTTCCTTTGTACTTAGGCAGACATACCACACATATCATACATTCATACATGTATATGTCATTTATTTTTTCAAATGTATACTTATCAGTATCATGCATCTTTGACATTTTTTTCAGATATTTGCAAAAGGCTTGCCACTGGTAACAGATATGTCAAGGGAAATCGCTAAGATAAGAGAAGATGGAACTCTAAGAAATCTGGAGAAAAAGTGGTACGAGACTGAGTTTCCAGTATTACCCCAAGATTCTTCTGCAACACCTAAAACCTTGAGCCTTGAAAGGTTTGGTGGCTTATTTGTTATTAGTGGGATCTCTTCGGGTTTAGCCCTTATGATATCTGTGATTTACTTAGTTCATGCTAAACTAGAGATCCATAATATTATTTCACTTGTAGCAGGCCATGATTTAGTGTCTATCATAAGATATTTGTATCATAGTAATGTGATTCATAGATAGCTAGGAATTTTAGTTTGATACTACAAACCAAATTTATTTGTTGTATATAACATGGCTTTGTCTTCTTTTATTAAATGTAAATTGTTGACCAGACCTTGTATATAGTACTTCCATAGCATAGTTTGATTATACCCAGATACGTTTTCTCTTTCATTTTTGCTGGTTTCCCCTATTGGAATTTTTCATTTCAAAAAAATCAATTTATATAAAAAAAATATTATTTTCTTATTATGTAACATTTTATATTTATCCATAACACAAGTAGAAGATAAATACAAAAAATATAGATAAGATACAATTAACACAACTAGAAGATAAATACAAAAAATATAGATAAGATACAATTAATAATAGGATTAAAATTTTTAAATAATTATCTTTAATAATAAAAAAACTATAATTAAACATTATAAATCAAACAAAAAAAATATTAAATTATTTGTTTTTTAATAAATAAAAATATATGATTCAAAAAAATTTTAAAAACCCGCGCGTGCGCGGGTATTATAACTAGTAAATAACAATAAAAAAATAAAAAAATAATAAAATAAAATAAAATAAATCTTCTTTTTGTTTACACATTAACATGTCTCCGACTCATATTTTAATATATGTTTTTACGTTTAGTAATATTGCATCTAATTTATTTATATTTGCATTCTTTCTAATGTTAAATCTCAAACTCAAATGTTTATAAGAGAGTGTCGTTAAGTATTGTGAAGTGAACCGTATTTAGAGAAAAGAAAAATGATTTGTAGACCTAAATTGTTTGCCTAAAAATAAACCTACAACTATGATTGGTAGAATTTAAAATTTGATTGGTTAATATGAAGAGAGAGAAAAAGTGTTGGCCTATTTGTAGATCTATTATGTAGGCCTAAATATCATAACTCTAGAGAAAAAGTAATAAACAATAATTTCCAATTCCCAAAACATTTTGTAAATTAAAAAAATAAATAAAATATATTTTGTCAAGAGGTATCTTGCGCGATGAATAATATATACGTAGTAGCTTCTTATTCGGTCTATCTCTCTTTGTTATCCACAACTGGTTTCATCACCAAAACAATGATCTATATGAATGTAATGCCTATGACAAGTTGAGGATTATACTAAATGGCAATCCCCATCCCGAAACCGATTACCAAAACCCACCCTAGGTCCAGTGGTCCCTACCGCGAACACGATAAAAAATCATGTCTCCCCTTAACTTTCGGGTCTTGGTCAAGCTTGGGTTTTTTTTTTTTTTCTCATGCCATCCTTATTATTTTATTCTCTTGCCTACATGATAATTGATTTCCTCGAAGCATAATCATTTATGAACACTCTGCCCAAAGAGAGCAAATGAAAGCAGCGTGACGATGTTGAAAAACCAAAACTGAAACACCAGAAGTAACCATTTAAAAACCAAACAGTTTTTAAGAATCAAAACCTACAATACAACAACAAACATGTAGATGATTTTATGCAAGATGTGACACATATAGCTGGCCGAAGCAGACCCGTGTCACAAAGCTGAGTTTCCTCATGACAAGTACACACAAGATTACCAGAACAAAGTTGGCATATCGTGAAGATGATTAATAGGCATTCACGCATACCACAGAAACACATGTAACGATAATTTATTAAATTAAGACAAGGTCCAGTACAAGACCTAATGAAAGAATACGACACTTGTACTTTAAGCGAAAGATAACAAACAAAAACCGAACTCCCCTTAGCACATACTGGTACTGCCAAGAAAAGAACGCATGAAGTGAATTCTTTGGTGGTGCACAGAGCATTATACAGGCATAGTTTCCTTACTACACATTACAGGTGCAAAGTCTCCTAACAACTAACTATTTTGGACATGGAAAAACACACAATAAAATGAACCAAAAGACACCGCAGCATTCTATAAAGGTATTACAGGAGGATCGTACACACAGATGCAGAAAGACTAAGAGAACCAGATGACCTCATTTTCCACACTATTAATTGGCTACTGGTTTTGAAATGGATTGTTTCACTGCTGCTGCATATGTCCTGTGTTGGTAGGTAAGTGTGGATTCGAGCAAGTCCCATAGCGATGTCTTTGGATCCCAACCTGCCATTCAAACAAACATGTTCACTAATTAGTTACGTAATACAGAAACAACCAAAACCATATAAAGAGAATCTGTTTGCTCCCAATGCAAGGCTTGTTCTCGCAGCATATTAGTTTTTAATTCTATATGCCAAATATTGGTTAAGATCAGGTCCCCACAAGTTGTCGACTCGTAATATCAATTTGTAATCTTGATTAATGCAATAAACCATTTTTTAAGAATCCAAAATATGGAAACAAAACGTGTTTGCAGAATTGCAGGTCAATCCAACCCAGCCCATTACGACCCGTGCTAAAAAATGTCAACAGCCCATCTTGCCACCTCTGAAAATATCATGACAATACTAACATACCGTTTCATGGAACAGTACTCAAGTAACAAGGATAAGGAAGGCATCTTACCTAATTGTTTGTTGATGATGGTCATGTCTGGAATTCTCTTGTCACTGTCATCATAACCTTCACCGTAAAACTCTTTGGAGCTTACATCAATGGTGGGGGTCTCTATTGAATCTTCTCCACTTACTTTTGCATATACCTGCCATATGAGATGGTGCATTAGGCCATAAGAAATCAAAACCTAGTACAGAACCATTGTCTAAGCATTCTGCCATTAATATACCCTATCACCAATGAGAAGATGATGTTACCTTGGTCATCATTTCAGCAAGTTGTCTGACGGTAACTTCATTGTTAGGGTTACCCACATTGAAGATATGACCATTAGCTCTAGCAGGATTTTCCTGAAAGGTAAACAATTGTCAATGGTAATGTTTTTTGTATCTAATCTGACAATTGTTACGAAAAAGGAAATCAAGAATGTAACATACAATCATCAAATGAACAGCTTCAATAGCATCCTTAATATAAACGAAGGTTCTCTGTGATTCACCGCCATCCACAAGCTTCAGAGGCTCACGCCTGAGAAGATTCTGAACAGGAAAAGAAAGCATGCTCAGGAAAGATAAGATTGATTAAATAGTTCAAAACTATGTAATAACTAAGCTTAAACCAATGTGAAAAAAAAAATAACTTGGAAGCAGAAATGAACTTACATTGCTAAAGCATGCGAGAACTCTTGGAACACCCTCACTGGGACCATCAATCCCGGGAATGAAATCCATCCTAGGGCCGATCCAGTTGAATGGCCTTACAATGGTGAACTCAAGACCATTCTCGGCACCCTCGGCTGTAAAGAAGATTACAATGAGGAGAGTGCGACACAATTCAATATTATTACCAAATTAGCAAAAAGAAAGTGTGCTCACCATAGATGAGCCTCTCAATCAACTGTTTTGCACATGCATAAGACCACCTCTGCTTCTCAATTGAGCCAAAAATGCAAGGGGAAGTATCTTCTTTCAGAATATAATAAGCAGGGTCCTGCAAATGGTTTAAATCCAAACGATAAAAAGTTAAAAACCAAGTAACTGTCAAAGAAAACTGGAATCACCCAATAATAGGCATTGTACACTGGAATTTCTTAATAGACAGTAATAACATCTCACAGAACACTTAAACAACCATTTGTTCTTATATAGATCTGAAAATTTACCTGGCGCAAGGGGCTATCTTTGGGGAGATAGCTACCAATAGTTTTCCCATATACTTCACAAGTCGAGAAATGAATGAGCCTCTTGTTATTCTCCGAACAGTACTTGACCTAAGAGACAAACACGACACCGATGATTAATAAATTATAAACTTGTTCGCCAAAATTAAACATCAAAAGCATTAGATTATTATAGAATCTACATAAAAGGTCGAATTAAGACTTAAAAACCATAAACCATACCACAGGGAGTGCATCGATGAAGTTGCTGTAAATCGTGTCAAGAGGACGAGTATTGTAATCCGCTGGTGTGCAGATAGCAGCTAGGTTTACTGTCTAAACATCAAAAGAAACCAAAATAAGTTAAGTAGCACAAAAATCAGTTGCAGAAACAAATATGATCTCTGCAGTCAACTACCCCTCAATACCATATTCTAAAGCATGTTTTCAGTATTTTAATCTTATTTTACAAGATTCCTACAGCATTCAACACTTCAAACAGCATACAACTTAACAAAAACAACATTCTCATACTTACGCAAAGAATTAACCGTTGAAAGCTTAAAAAACAATCTACAGCTCAGATCATTATTCATCAAACAACCAATAAAATGCACAAATCTGAAGTGTTGTTCCAGTACTTTACACTTGAATCCATCTTCCAAATAAAGCTCAAATGCAGATACAGAACGACCACCAACACAAATCTAAAGAGTTCTAATATTCAACTAAACAGAAGCACAATTCTCACTATCAAACAGACCAGTAAATTAACAAATTGAACCCCCAACATGCAGATCTGTAAACAACCAACTAAACACACAAATCGAACATATTCTTACATTTAACTTAAGAGGAGGTAAAATTCTCACACTAAAAAGATTAATTAACAAACTTACGCTCAACATGCAGATCCACAACGATAGATCACATCCCAAATATTCACACACACTTGTAAGTTACAACAATACACGCAACAAAATACAGAAATTTAACATATTGTTTTCAGTATTTAACACTTGGAGCACCTACTGGATTGTTTTATTTAACTTAACATAACTTCACACTCATAAGCAGTTAATTACCTAACTAACTAAACCTCAACATGCAGATCCACAACAATATATTCAGAAGAAGATGTCACTCCGAAGCAGTTACTTAACAAACTAAGCGCAAAATGCAGATCACAACCACTACTCACAACCGGATTGTTATAACTAACTTAACCGAAGCAAAATTCCCACTCAGTAGCTGTAATTTAACCGAATTAAGGTCAAATTGTAGATCCACAACTATTCATTACACAAATAACAAACACTGATCAAATTAGCAAATCTAGTATATCCTTCGAGTTTTTAAGTATAATCACACAAATCGAACGTACTCCTCCAATATTTTCAGCTACTGCGTAACACTCTAAAACAGTTAATTAAATAACACCCCAACATGCAGATCCACAACACAGTAAAATACACAATCACACATAATTAACATATATTTATATAATTATATATATAAACTTCACAAATAGCATAATTCTAACTTTACAACAGTTATTTAACCTAAAAATGCAGATCCACAACAATTCATTACTAATCTAACATATATATTTAACTTACAAAAAAAAAACAGATCCACAACAATTTTATAAAAAAAATGAATTATACCAGATCGGAGCATTTGATGAGACCTTCAAGCCTGGAATCATTCTTAATATTCAACCTGTGAAACTGAATCCTACCATTCCAAGGCAAGGAATCAGGCTCAAGCAAATGCTTAATCTTATCACTGTAAACATCAACTGCTAATACTGTATGATCTGTCTCGTTCATCAGCTTCTCACATAAATGTGATCCGATAAATCCTCCCGCGCCGATCATGCATATCGTTAGAGGCTTTATTGCGTTTCCGTCTAGATCTACCCGGGCTGGTGACGTCATCGTGACGTTGATATGAAATGAACGGTTGTGATGAGATTTTGAGTGTGTGTGTGTGTGTGTTAAGTGAAGGTGGAAGGGGAGGGATTTAAAGGAGTGTGGAAATAGAGGGAGATTGAGCGCGTGGGGGTACGCGCGGTGTGATGGTGGTGCCACGTGAATGGTGTGAGGGTGCTGGATGTCACTTGTGTCGGTTTGGGTTTTATCGTCTTTTTTTGTTTTGTTTTTTTTCTTTTTTTTATTTTTTTGCGCAATGTTGATGAACCCGTTTGTGAATGTGTAAACATCTCTATTCCCTGTAAAATGGTTGAAAAGGTTAGTTCACGGTTACAACATATTTTGTATGGCTATTTTATTAGAAAAAAGATGGCGTTTCTACTTGTTGCATACTATGCTAGGAATAACTGGCGAAACATGGCCTAAAAAGGATTATGATGAATTCCAAAAAATTCTTTTTCTTCAAATTTGATACATTGGTTGGTGTAGAAGCTATTTTGGAAGGTGGTCCTTGGATGATACGCAAATTTCCAATTATTCTTAAGAAATGGTCTATGGATATTTGCTTGCGTAAGGAAGAATTGACTAGCATTCCGGTTTGGGTTAAATTGCATGATGTTCCTTTTCAAGATTTTGAAGAGGATGGCATTAATTTGATTGCTAATTTTATTGGTAAACATGTTATGCTTGATTCTTACACGACTTCTATGTGTAAGGAATCGTGGGGTAGAAGTAGCTTTGCTAGATGCCTTATTGAGGTTAACTCTGAAGTTGATCTTCTGGAGGTTGTTACTATTGGTTTTCCCACTTTCTGGGGAGGGTTTTACTAAAGAGAATATACGTGTTGAATATGAATGGAGGCCTCCCAGGTGTGATATATGCAAATTATTTGGGCATACTCATGTTCAATGTCCTAAATAGGTGGTGAGTCATCCTGTTGTTTCTACTTCACATGTTGCAATTCCCACTGTGGTTCTTAATAATGATGGTTTCCAAACGATGGGTAAGAAAAAGAAGAAGGGTAAAGCCAAGTCTACTAACGGTAGTCAGTTCATTGGTACAACGGTTTCACAGAATGTCAAATATGAGCCGAAGGTGACAACTAGTGAACTAAGAAGGTATCTACTACTAAGGGTAATGCATCCAAATCGTCGTCTAAGTTGAAGTCTACTAGTTATACTTCTAAGGAAGGTAATATTACTACATCTAATTCGTATGTTGTATTGGTGAACGATGAATATGAAGATGTAGAACATGTTACACATGTGAATGCAGAATCAGCTAATCCAATTACAGGTGGAAGTTCATCTTTCACTGTAACTGTTGGTTAGCTTGTTTGTGTTTTTTCTTGTGTTGTAAGTGCTTATGGCATGTCATAAGTACTAGTGTTAGTTTTTTAAGCTTTTTAGTTGTCCTCCTTGTTATGTAAGTTTTATCGCCTATGTAACGGGCTGAGATATGTGACTTCACCCATATCCTGTATACTTAAATGTTTTTTGGAGTAATACATTTACCGGGTCGTTTTGACCTTTTACCAAAAAAAAAAAAAAAAAAAAAAAAAAAAAAAAACTGTTATCTTCTAAAAATCTACTATACTCGAGTAAACTTTGCGAGGGCAGTTGCCCACACGGCCTCTATTGTGGTACCGCCCCTGTTTGTTTGCACCGTTTATGCTTCTTTGTTGTCTTTTGGTTTGTCTCGACATCCATGTATAGCTGTTGCAAATGAATTTGTAAAAGCGTGTTTGGTTTGTACATCATTACATGTCGCCTAATATATTTATATTGTTAATAATTTAACCAAACCATGGCATACTGATATAGCAGTTTTAATTTAGCTCGGACAAATTTACCATATGATTTTACTTATCTATGCGAATAAAAGCATGACTAAAATGATGTGTAGCTATATAATATAATTTAACATTATATAAGATCCTTATAAGATTTTCATAGCTAAAACCAAAATAATGTGTAGCTATATAATATAATTTAACATTATATAAGATCCTCATAAGATTTTGATAGCTAAAAGTATTAATATTTATTATGAATTATTAGATGAGCACATAGTGTTTTGAGTTATTTGTTCTTGTGGACGTATGGTCCGGACTGTGCCAGGAATGGGTCAGACCCGGCAGACAGCGGCCCACTCTACGCCTAAACCCTAATCCATGCCCTATAAATATAGGGTTGGGGTTATCTTCTTGACAGGACACAATAGGTTACTCTAAACCTGATTCTTGTATGCTATATCGCATCGATACTAACTTGACCGTCGGAGGTGGATCCCGGGGCTACGGCCTCGGGTCCACTCCTAACGGGTTCTCTTTGTTGACAGGTCTACTCAGGGCTTGAGAAGACGACGAACGGCCCAGGGAGAGTCGTTGAATCCAGCCCGCGCCAGATTATGCATCAACAAGTGGCGCCATCCGTGGGACCAACTACGACAAGTTTCGTGCTCTCACATCACCGGAAAGCAATCATCGAGTTCAAAAGCCGGTAACTCTGAAACTTTGTATTTTTTTGGTTGCACTTTAAAACCCGACCGATGCGGTATTCATGCGTTAAGATATGTTATCTTTTAAATATTCATAAGATTTTATGTAAATCTTTTAACTTGGTAAACACGATTTTACCTATAACCACACTAAGTCCGCACGATCGGACCTACTTTATCTTTTAGCCGCGAACAACGCAGTCACGATAAATCTACCCGCGTTAAGCCGTGCGTTTGGACATCTTTGCTGATTGGCGCCATGAGTGCATTGTCACGTACAGGCACCACGATGCTAGTCAATCGCCATGAGCGCACTAGACAAAAGCCGTGGTCATCTGCGATCATCCACAAACGTTCGAGTTTATGCGGTCACGATACGTCCATCTGCGTTTGTGCGTGCAATTAAAACTATTAGTCACGGGGCGATTGAAACAACAATTCATTATTTATGTAGTTTGTAAAACCTCACGATAGGTATAATTCACACTACTATTTCTCTTATGTGTTAATTTCACATGCTATGTGCTATATGTTGCTTCACGCTAATCTTTTACTTCATTAGGTTTTATATGTTGCGATTCGCGGCATATACTTCTAATATTTGCATTAAGTGTTTTTCAGGATTTGAATAACTAAGTTTTATGCTCCTACACGAGTAGCACCATCAAACTTGGAGGGCTACCAGGGTATATAGTCCCACTGTTTCCGTACGCGTTACTCAGGTATATTTGGAAGCAGATCGTACGTAAGAGGTATTGCAAACCCGGTACAAAGACGGATTTAAATATTCACACCATCATGCCGCAGGGGAGACGTCATCTGTCGGTTGTAAAGACGAATGTAATGTTCGCGCACAGCGCGCATCCTTGTGGCGCACATCGCGCACTTCTGCCACAAAAGCACGTCTTCTGTCGCACCATGCTGCATCGCTACTAGTACAAAAGGTACGCCCTTACCGATGATGCAACATACGAGATCCACTTTCACCATTGTGAGACAATCACAATCGCAATCCAAGTGCTCACTGCCGCATGTGGGCTGCGCAGTATGGTCCATCCCGTGTGCACACAAGTTGCGCACACATTGGCCATGCCGTCATGGTTGATTGGGCCTACGCGGCCATGAACAGAACTTAAGTCTAGCATAACATAGCCAGGCACTATGTCACACTAGACTTGGGGGGCTTGTGGACGTATGGTCCGGACTGGGCCAGGAATGGGCCAGGCCCGGCAGACAGCGGCCCACTCTACGCTTAAACCCTAATCCATGCCCTATAAATATAGGGCTGGGGTTCTCTTCTTGACAGAACACAATAGGTTACTCTAAACCTGATTCTTGTATGCTATATCGCATCGATACTAACTTGACCGTCGGAGGTGGATCCCGGGGCTACGGCCTCGGGTCCACTCCTAACGGGTTCTCTTTGTTGACAGGTCTACTCAGGGCTTGAAAAGACGACGAACGGCCCAGGGAGAGTCGTTGAATCCAGCCCGCGCGCAAATTATGCATCAACAGTTCTCTTACTAATGTCTGTTTCACTTGTTCCTCCATGTATTCACTAAAATGTATAGTGCCACATGAAAATAACAAAATAAATTGTACAAAGATCAATTTTATATATATATATATATATATATATATATATATATATATATATATACTTCTTTATAATGATTATATGATTATTGAATATTTCTATAATTATATTATCACAAGCTTTGTTAATTATAATCATTCGAGCTTTAGTCCAATGGTAAGGGTGCTTGTGCTTGAGTCAATAGACTCGGGTTCAAGTCTCTTCCTTATCACTAAAGTCCAATAATACAATTCTCCCACCACAAACGCTCAAGCCTTGAATCATTCTTAATATTCAACCTGTGAAACTGAATCCTACCATTCCAAGGCAAGGAATCAGGCTCAAGCAAATGCTTAATCTTATCACTATAAACATCAACTGCTAAAACTGTATGATCAGTCTCGTTCATCAGCTTCTCACATTAATGTGATCCGATAAATCCTCATGCGCCAATCATGCATATCGTTAGCGGCTTTATTGCGTTTCCGTCCAGATCTACTCGGGGTGGTGACGTCATGATGACGAAATGGACGGTTGTGATGAGATTTGAAGGATTTGTGTGTGTTAAGTGGAGGTGAAGGAGGGGATTTAAAGGAGTGTGGAAATAAAGGGAGATTGAGCGCGTGGGGGTACGCGCGATGTGATGGTGGTGCCATGTGAATGGTGTGAAGGTGTAGGGTGTCACTGTGTCGGTTTAGGTTTTCTTGTCTTTTTTTTATAGAAAGAAAAGGATAAATACAATTTCAAAGAAAAGAAATGATATACTCACAAAAATTATAAAAATGTTTATATAATGATTCTTTAAAATGTGAAAAACGGTAAGATTACCCTGGTTCCATGCAATATAAGGATCTTTATAATGATTAATGCATATTTATGGATTATAAAAGAAAGCAAATAGAAAAAGAAGGGAAAAAATAACCCAAGTTAAATGACATGTCATTGTGTAGATGTATTTTTATAAAATTTTGATTGTTCTAGCATTTCTCTTTCACAAAATGCATTTTTGTGATTCTTTTTGGAGCAATTCCAAATCTCATTCCCAAAAATTTGAAACTTTCACTTGAACATGTTTTAATACATTATACATTGCAGTAGGTGTAAGGTTAGGGCTGAGCATCGACCCGTCCTGACCCGATCGCGACAAGTTCCGAAACCGACAAGGCTGAAAATCCTAACCGAATCCCGTCCCGATTCTAGTTCGGGTAATCCCGAATCCCGGCCCGAGTCCCGAAACGAACCGATTTGTATGGTATTCTTTGGGTTTTCTCGGGTAATCCCGACTCCCCGACCCAACCCGAGTCCCGACAAGGCTGAAAACCCAAACCGAGTCCCGACCCGAGTTAAGGTCGGTTTGTGTCGGTCGGAGTCGGGCGTCAATCGGTCATCGGGCATCGATCGAAATTACTCAGCCCTATGTAAGGTATAATAAAGAGACTTTAAAACCACGTTCATCATCATCATCATCCCAATTATCTTTTTATACAACCAATTTCATCATCAAACCTAATGTAATAAAACAAGCAAATTCTCCATTCAGATGTGCCCCACATAAATAAATTAAATACTCATGCAACTGAATTTTGGGCCTACACATCTCTTCCATGACTCGATTTTGGGGACTACCGAGTCCTTCATTTTCTTGCATTCAACAGTTATAAATTAGGTAAATATAAGACATAAAATTCTCCAATCTATTTTTGTACGAAAGAGAATATTTTGTTAGTGTTATCAATTGTGTTATGTTGTAGCTTGTCTTAAGACAAGTTTTAACTCTAAATTAAGGATGCGTTATCCGATAATGAGTGTTTCGTTTTTAAATTGGTTTAAATGTTGTTATTTTGAAATGTAAATACAAGAAGCTTTAACTTTATACTAGAAGGATACCCGCGCAATGCGGCGGCGGGTACCCGCGCAATGCGGCGGCGGGTACCCAATAACTATTTATGTAGTGAGCAAATGTTTTTCTTTTTACACTATATATATCACGAAATGAACCTCCAATATCCCCTTTCGGTCTTGTTATTTGAATAAAGTACTCGGCTTCAAGATCGTTTCATCGGTCTGTGGTAGGTCGTTAATGTAAATCAATATTTTTTTTTCCAGTTTCATATGTTACAATTTTTTCCACTTTCATATGTTACAAGTATTGGTTGGCGGTTACAATAGACTTGCTGTAAATGAACTTGTAATATCTATTACATCTACATTTGAAATAGCTAAACTTTTAAGCTTTAATGGATTGTTACAAGTTAATGGACTGTTACAATACATTTAATTTCCTGAATGTTACAAGTCTAATTTTTTAATAACAAAATTAATACATTTAATTTTAGGCTAAAACCTCTTTATATGTAACTTTCTTTTGTGGAAATGTTTTTGGTCTTATTTTTTTAAGATTTCTAAAATTAGATGTCCTAAATACATTATAAGGTAGTAAAGATAATTTTCATGTTATTTATAGCTACAAGTATATTACAAAGGTTTACGTAAAACAAACATTTTCTACTAGTTCTGCTAAACCAATTAGAATTGAAAATCTCTTGTGTGCTATGTTATTGTAAGCTAAAATCAAGCCATGAGTATCGAATAACAAATAAGTAAAGCGTATGAGGTTTCATTGATGCATGCGGGATGACCGACTTATTATTATTATTATTATTATTATTATTATTATTATTATTATTATTATTCATTTTTGTTTGCAGGAGGGGAAGACGGAATTAAAGAAATGTGTTTATTTTTTCCTCTTATGCCTGCAGGCGGTAATAGAAAAAAAAAATGGTTTGCTTTTTCCTCTTATGTCTGCAAGCGAGAAATGAAAATAAAAAAAGTGTATTTTTCTTTTATTTGTTATTTTTAAAACATAAGAGGCAAAAATGACTTTTTTCCTTTTCAATTTTGTAGATTATTTATTGTCTAATTATCACATCCTATATCTTAAAGACTTCAATCCACCTCTTTTTTCACAAATATGATTTTGCATATTAGACATAAAATTTATAATAAACGAACGCAAAGCCTGTAATATTCTACACAAAAAGCTTTATTATTAACTTAATTTGATGCAAATTGTTGGTTATGCTCGTCGTGAATATTGAACTCGGTGTCGATACAATCTTTTACATGTAATGGTTCTTGTCAAGTTTCTCGTATTAATTATCAATATCATGTCCCGTTTATGGCTTATGACATGCTTCCTCACGTTGATTTGTTTTATACTGTCTTGTTACAATTGGATGTTTGGTTTAGTCATTTAGGGGTTGGTCGCTAGAGTTTTTTTATTGTTAGGCCTTTGTTTGCACTGTTTATGCTTCTTTGTTGGCATTATTATTATTATTATTATTATTATTATTATTATTATTATTATTATTTTTATAAAATAAAAAATCTAGCAAGAAGCTAGAAATATATAGGTGAATTTAACCAATGAGTCCAACAGCTAAACTTGACATTTCTAAATTTAATCCAAGAAAAAGAAAATAAACGAATGTTATCGAAAATGTCACATTTCCTTATAGATTGAGAGTTAAAGATGACACTATTTCGATAACGTCATATCTCCTATAAAGAAGCCACAGAAATGACAAAAATACGTTGCTTCTTTGCTGGCTTTTGGTTTGGCTCGACATCCATGTATAGCTGTTGCAAATAAATTTCTAAAAGCGTGTTTGGCTTGTAGATCATTACATGTTGCCTAAATTATTTATATTGTTGATAATTTAAGTAAACCATGGCATACTGATATAGCAGTTTTAATTTAGCTTGGACAAATTTTGCATGTGATTATAATGCCAATAAAAGCATAACTAAAATAATGTGCAGCTATATACTCCGTAATATAATTTAACATTATATAAGATCCTTATAAGATTTTTCATAGCTAAAACTAAAATAATGTATAGTCATATAATATAATTTAACATTATATAAGATCCTTATAAGATTTTGATAGCTAAAAATATTAATATTTATTATGAATTATTGGATGAGCACATTACTCACTATTTGAATTTCACGATTGACTATGAATTATTAGTTACTTGTTCTCTTATTAGTGCCCTGTCACTAAAATGTATAGTGCATAATTATTATATAAATAGCATATGAAAGTAACGAAATGAAAGATCAGTTTTCTTATTGATCGTTACTTCTTTCTCTATAATGGTTATCTAATTATCGATTCTTTCTATAATTATATTGTCACAAGCTTCGTTAATAATAATAATAATATTCGAGTTATTAATGAATTATAAATGTATATTATGGTGATGGAAAGTGTTATAGAAATAATGAACAAAGCATATTAGCTGTCTTTATTTCATACCCACGTAATCACGTGTATGGCCGTCGTTATCTTCCTTTCGATATTCTGACTTGCTAACCTAATAACAGCTATTATTAAAACGCGCTATTTAATTATGTGTCTTAAGATTTCGTTTATACTAACCAACGAACAGCTAACTTTTTATACCAAATAAGTTAATTTTTGAAAAGATTTTTCCCTCTTTTATACTGTTTTTACTTTTTAGCAACGTATTGAGAAAAGATAAATATAAGATAAATGTTTTTCTAAACATTTTCGTAGGCACCAAGTCAAACAAGATTTTATTATTATTATTATTATTATTATTATTATTATTATTATTATTATTATTATTATTATTATTATTATTATTATTATTATTATTATTATTATTATTATTATTATTATTATTATTATTATTATTATTTTAAATAAAAAGGAAGAGATATCATTTTTTTTTTTTTTTTTTTTTTTTTTTTAATAAAAGAGAAGAGATATCATTCTATATTAGGTAATAATACATCTTTAGTCATTATTTATACATTCGCATAACGTGAAACACTATTATTTGACGTAATCTCATGAGAACAGTTCAACGCCAAAGAAGCTATGCTATGAGCTAACATATTTCCCTCATTTTTAACAAAAGGCCAATTACAAATGTTGAAAGTATTGAATGAGATAATATATCTGAAAAAAGACTCGTAATTTCTACAAGGTGACTTTATTATAAAGCGCTTTAACTAGATATGATGAGTCTGCATCGAATGTCAAATGTTTATTTGGAAAAAAAACTTAATGAGATGGAATTCTTCTTGTTAGTAAAACATATAAGTATGTATCTATTTGAAAAGTTATAATTTTGAATTCTACATAAATGTATGTTTTATGGTCTTTGTAGTATCTCACTTTGGCTTGATGTAGTAGTATTTAAGAATCATTTGGTCGAAACTATTAGTTAATGGCATTGTAATTCCTATTATGTTGCTTAGCTCTCCTAATATGTATGTTTATATGTATTACAAAGTGTGAATCAGATTGTACTCGATTAAGCTTGGTGATCGTTTATTTTATTAGGAAAAAGAAAAACAGTTAGGGTGTTTAGTTTGTAGATGAAAATGACTATGAATATGGTAATTGTAGTGGGTTTGTAAACCCACCACCTTTGGTGGGTTTAGAAAATGTGTAGTTTTAACTTTTAAGTATTTGATACTTATTTTCAATTACCAAATTTATTAAACAAACAACTACAACGTGAATTAAAGTATTCTCTCATACTTATACGGTTATACCATCAAACCAAACACCCTCTATAAAGATATGATCAAGATTATTGACAAAAGAAAAGGGATGTTGAAAGAGGAAAGCTAATAATAGCATGTGGTACAAGACCAATAATACAACCATACAAGTTGTTCATGTGAAATCTGTGAGTTCTATTATTCGATGCACATGATTCGGGGTAAGGTTGAGATGTGTTCCTTTTTGTTCTATCAACTTGCACAAACAAAGGAGCTATGAATAATTATTCTTAGACAACCAATTTAGATATTTCAACAAATAGTTTTTTGATGGTTTTTTTTTTTTATTTTTATTTATTTATTTATTTTTTTTTTTTTTTCATTGGCAGCATTATATTTAAATGAAAGTATTGCAAATAAACATATACTTTTTAGGTCACAGAATAATAAACAAGAAAGTATTAGGAGGGTGTACGGGATTGCTTGTTTTATGTTTTTTCTCATTTTTTTTTTTTTTTTTTTTTTTTTTTTTTTTTTTTTTTTTAAAGCTGAAAAACACTTTTTCCATCCAAATATTACAAGCTTTTCTGCTTAAAAAAAGAGAACTAGAAAAGCAGTTTTTCATAAACATGTTTGGAACTAGTTATTTTGTGTTAATTATTTGATATCGAATTAAAATAACCTGTTACTCTTATATTTAACCTAAAAACTTTTACAAATGAATTTGAAAATTTATATTAAAATTATTTTGTAACAACTATACTGTGTTTTTAAAAAATAAGCAAATCCAATCACTGGTTCCAAATATCCTTTTTTATAAGTACTTATTTTTAAACGGAAACATCGCTAGAAAATATAAGCAATCCCAAACACCCACTAGATCCCGTTTGGTTCATTGCACTAACTACTTCTTTGGTAGAGAAAACCTTAATTCTTGGTTCATATTTATAACAATATCACTTTTGACATACACATTCCATTACACGCACTCTACTCTTTATCTTTTTGTTTGTTTCACTCTTCATCATGTAGCTAAGAGAATATTTAAATACACAAAGTTAAGAACATATATCACAAAAAACATATGGGATTTTCCTGTTCAGGTTAACTATTCGAAAATGGTGAATCTTTTTTACTCAGATGTACGCGACCTCATCAAGTTCGAATCTTTCATAACTACCTTCAAAGTTCAAATATGCACATCTAACGAGTTTTAAACCTTTAATTTGAACTCTTGTGAGAAAAAAACTAATGATACATATGTTAGGCCATTTGATAATGGTTTAAGAAGATATAATGTTTTGCTTAAATAAACTAATAAAGTAAAAATGGAAAAGCAAATATTTGAGCAATATGAAATTGTCAACATCCATCTTAATTGCATACGGGAAAAAAGTTATAACGTATAGTTTTGCTCATTGCAGGATTTGCGCATATAGGGCAAGTGTGTAACATTTAAGCTACCAACAAAAATAGTCATGGTGACTGCATCAGTGTAAAGCGTACAACACAATTGACTAGGTTTTCATATGGGGAGTGATTTGCACACTCCCAAAAATGATTGGCACACTCAAATTATGAGTGTGTTGACATTTATACCCTCACATTGTTTGGACTTATTCTTATCCTGTAAGGGTATAAATGTCAACACACTCACATTTTGAGTGTGCCAATCATTTTTGGGAGTGTGCAAATCACTTCCCTTTCATATGTTATATCAACCATACAAAATATAATATATAGATTTTACATGATAATGTATATTTTTAAGTCTGTTAAAGAAAAATGTATATTTTTATGACCATGTGTCATTTTTTTAAAAAGCAACGCAAGATTTATTAAAGCGACCCAAGATTTATTCAAAAATATAATATAGAATTTTTTTTAAGACCACATCTCATTGATAGTGAGACTAACTTGCAAAAAAACGTGTACATATTTTTGCATAAAAGATATATATTAAATTGAGAATGAGTATTATTTGCATAGAATTTTTTTTAAGACCACATCTCATTGATAGTGAGACTAACTTGCAAAAAAACGTGTACATATTTTTGCATAAAAGATATATATTAAATTGAGAATGAGTATTATTTGCATTGATTTTTCCCCCTCTTTATCAAGTTTTTATCTTATTGGCTTTTTTTTAGGTAAAATTTTAATGAATCAGTATATAGCGTATAATAACCGATGAATATCAAATAAGAGTATTGTAAATAGAGTTTTGTTAATGTGTGCCTAGTGGGCACACGATTAGAACACACTTTATGTATTCTCCTTTGTTATTTTGTGCAAAAATAAGAACACGTTTTTGCCCCTCACAGAATGATATATGTTCCGAACCTTGCTAGATACAAATTTGGGGTGGCTATAGAAAATGTCAGAAATGGTAACGATGATACCTCACTTAAGCCGCGTACATCTAAGTGAAAGACTCATCTCGTAACTTGAATAGAAAAAACCTCATCCGTTAACTCGTTTATGTGCGTCAATGGTGATGTTGAAATGTTTATTACATCTCATGATCTAAATTTTATTAGGTAAACATATAGTCTTGAAATGTTAAAAAAACAAAGTAAACCAATTGAAATATCTACGTGTTTAGACATTAGCAGGATATGCGAAGTCAATAAAAGATACATGCATGGGCTCGGAATTTTAGGTTCTAAGATGCAGTTACGGGTTCAAAACGAAAGTTATAAAATATACATGAGCTACAAATTAAGGGGAACAAAAACACATGGGTTTCGTATCTTAAATAATGATGCATCTCAAGTTTTCAGAGCTCTAAGTCACGTAAAGTAATTCTTGGTGTCATCCAATGACAACGAGTATCAAACCATACCGTATTTGTGTCATCGTATCATTGTCACCTCAATGACGATTTGTTAGTGTATGTTTTAGGTGTGTATGTGTATTTGTGCTTTGGGTATGTTTAGGTGGTCCGGTGTCTTATAAATGTGGATAAAAAATGTGGTTCTATATAAAGTAGATGACACTGAAAAATGGTGTCACTACTCTTATAGTCTGCCTAGACTAGAAATGCAAAGATATATGTATAGGAACCTTGAATATAAACAAACATATATGATGAGGCCGAGATTAACATGATGAGGGCACGCATATTTGATTAAAAAGGGTTCACCATTTCCAAATAACCTGAATGGGGAAGTTTTTTTTTTTTTTTTTTGATATACGTTCTTAACTTGTGTATTGCTGTATTTAAATTAGTAAACATGATAGAAGTGTGAAACACATTAAAAATAGGAGGTGACTGACACACTCTTAAATCTTATTAGGACACTTCATTGTACAAGTAGTTAAAGCAGGTTATACTTAATGTACAATTGTCTATTGTATACAGTTGTGTGTCCCAATAAATTTTAAGCGTGTGCGAATCCTTTCTCATTAAAAAAATGTAGGAGTTAACTACATTTTTGGTCCTCGTGGTTTATCGGGTATAACGGTTTTGGTCCAATTTTTTAAATTGTAACGGATTCAGTCCAAGATCCGACGACCCGTAACACTTTTGGTCCAATTTTTGTTGACCATAGATTTGACTAGTTAAAATGACTAAAATACCCTCACCGTTACGCACAGAATTTGCACCATTCGTCCCTAACCAAACGGCCGTTAGTTCTGTTACTTTAAAAAAACTTTTTTTTTTCAATTTTTTTTTAATTCAAAAAAAAATTTAGAATAAAAAAATCAAAAAAAAAAAATTTAAAATTTTTGGAAAATCAAAAATTTTTTTTCTAAATTTTTTTTTCGAATTTTTTTTCTAAATTTATTTTTGAATTTTTTTTTCTAAAATTTTTTTTCGATTTTTTTTTAAATTGAAGAAAAAAATTTTGAAATGTTTTTGGAAACCTTTTTTAGCTAAAATATTTTTTTTGAACTTTTTTTTCTAAAATGTTTTTTCGATTTTTTTTTTAAATTGCAAAAAAAAAATTTTTGAAATTTTTTTGGAAAACATTTTTAGCGAAAATACTTTTTTTTTTAATTTTTTTTTCAAAATTTTTTTTTATTTTCTTTTAAATTTTTTTTTTTTCGAATTAAAAAAAATTGAAAAAAAAAGAAGTTTTTTTAAAGTAACAGAACTAACGGCAGTTTGGTTAGGGACGAATGGTGCAAATTCTGTGCGTAACGGTGAGGGTATTTTAGTCATTTTAACTAGTCAAATCTATGGTCAACAAAAATTGGACCAAAAGTGTTACGGGTCGTCGGATCTTGGACTGGATCCGTTACAATTTAAAAAATTGGACCAAAACCGTTATACCCGGTAAACCACAAAGACCAAAAATGTAGTTAACTCAAAATGTAGAGTGGAGATGACATGTGTAATGGATTTCATATGCCAAAAGTGATACAATTAGAAAATGAACCATGAATTAATTAAGGTTTTCTCTATAAACTTTCTCTATCAAAATATATATGTCATTAAAAACACTTAAACGTAGGGTTGAAAAAAAAAAACCAAAAACCGAAAGAACCAAAAATCCTAGCCGAATTGGTTCGACCAAAACCAAACTAGTCATATTCTGTTCGGTTTTCATTTATATAATTTATGATTTTTGGTTCGATTCGATTTGGTTCGAGCCAAAATCGAGAAAATATGGTCCATCTTATTTCAGTTTCTATTTCATTTTGAGCAATAGTATGAAATTGTCAACATCCATCTTAATAAGCAACAAACGCGCCTCGTAAACGCGTTATAACTTATAGTTTTGTTCATCGTAGGATTTGCGTTATATATATATATATATATATATATATATAGAACAAAAAAGGTACACATATCATCTCAACTACAAGTGTAAACCAACAAAAATAGTCATGGTCACTGCATCACTGTAAAGCGTAAACCACAAGTGACTAGGTTTTCATTTATTATATCAGCCATCCAAAAATATACGTAGTAATATAGATTTTACTAGTATAGAGTATGTAAATTTTTAAGACCACATCTCGTTGATAGTGAAACCAACTTGTAAAAAACGTGTTACATACTTTTGCATAAAAATTAATGTTTAATTTCTTCTATTGTTTGATATTATTGAATTTGTAATGGCTATTTTAATAGGTTGATATAAAACAGAATTGTTGTACCTACCACATTTGGTGATTGCGATAAATGTGTTTGTGTCAAACGTCAATTTGTAATGTTAACAGATTTACAATTTGAATTGAGTAAGTACTAACACAATCAAAAGATATCATGAAAAAATTTGAATCAATAACTCAGCTTTAGTTAACGAGTTTAAGAGCCTAAGTACTTAAACTTACAAGTAAGAATAGATAAATATATATAAAAGCATTGCTATATTTTTAAGTTTTATTCATAACTCACCTTTTTAATCATTATTATGTAGTTACCAAGATTACTAAGCATACAAAGTGGAAACAGGTATCATTTCTCTAAACATAAACATCAACTACAAATAGAAATTTTGATATTTTAAAAGTAAAATATCAACTTACGTATTGACAGTCTATTACTCTATTCTAGTATTCTCGTTTCTTCTTTTACATAGTTTTATGTATTCTCTTTTGTTATTTTGTGCTAAAATAACAACACGTTTTAGCTGCTCACAATATATGTTCCGAACCTCGCTAGATACAAATTTGGGGTGGCTAAAGAAAATGTCGGAATTCGGAAACGGTCACAATGATATCTCACTTAGGCCGCGTACATCTAAGTAAAAGACTCATCTTATAATTACTTGAATAAAAAAAAAACCTCGTCCGTTAATTCGTTTATACGTGTTTATGGTGAAGTTGAAATGTTTATTACATCTCAATGATCTAAATTTTAATAGTAGGTAAATATATAGTCTGGAAATGTTAAAAAACAAAGTAAACCAATTGAAACAAAGAATCACGCCAAAGAAGGAAATATCTACGTGTTTAGACATTAAGGATATGGGAAGTCAAGAAAAAACACATGCGTGGGCTCGGAATTTTAGGTTCTAAGATGCAGTTACGGGTTCATACCGAAAGTTATAAAATATACATGAGCTACAAATTTAGGGGAGCAAAAACACATGGGTTTCGTATCTTAAATAATGATGCATCTCAAGTTTTCTGAGCTAGGTCACGTAAAGTAATTCTTGGTGTCATCCGAGTGTCAACCCATATCGTATTTGTGTCATCGAATCAATGTCACCTCAGCGACGATGTGTTAGTATGTGATTTAGGCGTGTATGTGCATTTGCGCTTTGGGTATGTTTTGGTGGTCCAGTGTCTTATAAAAACGGATAAAATGTGGTTCGATTCTTCGATATAAAGTAGATGACACTGAAAAATGGTGTCACGTACAACTCTTATAGTCTGTCTAGACTAGACATGCAAACGTATATGTATAAGAACATTGAAGATAAACAAACACACAGTTACAATAATACAATTAGGGTGGATCGTGAAGAAAAATTAAGAGGTTACTTTGATCACAAATGTGAATGAGTACATCTTTTAGTCTTTTACATAGAAAAATAGCATATTCATATATAAAAAACTTAAGTAATGTTCCAAACAAATAAAGTATCACAGAAAGTCTCAAACCAAACCACCAAACCGTATATGAACGAACCTGGTTCATGATTAATCGAACGGGGTCAAAACTGTATAGGTTTGGCCAAAAGAAAACACTCTACATCAAACTATGTAATCATATCACTCAACACCGATAACTTACAATGGCGTAGTTGGAATTTGTTTAGTGGGGCCAAATTAATTTACGAGATACTGACAAGTACCAAAATTGGCTTGTAAGTTTAAAAGATATGAGTATATAATCGATGTCGTTCATGTTGTGTGTTTTCTAAAATGTAGTGGTTAGTACTACGTACCTGCCTTCATCTATGGTTCATTTATATTAGTTAAAGATTTGTTAGGACGTTGATGAGATTAGTAATAATATTAATACATAAATTACCAAGATCTAATTACCAATTTGTTTGGGCTTTATGGTTGGGCCATGACTTACCTTACATCCCACAAACCTGAGCCCATGCCAAAAGCATCTACATCTTTCAAGCATCCTTTTATTTATAAAAAAAAAAAAAAAAAAAAAAAAAAAAATTGTTTCTGCGTATCCTCCTACTCACAGGATTCTGCCAAGTGTCATAACTGGAATGATAATATTGTTATGTGTGTAGAAAGATTAGTAGGAAAATATTATAAGAGGCTTTAGCAATGCTCATACTAACCTTTTATGTACTTTCTGTGCAATAAACAATTATTAGAATGATCGGGTTATTTGATCAAAATCATTCTTCAAAAATTTGAAGATATTTTTGAATTAAAAAAAAAAAAAAAAAAAAAAAAAAAAAAAAACTTTTGATCAAATACGCTAAAGCTTTTTAATGTCTAATCTTGTGAAAAAAAGTTTTATCAAAACGATATACACCCATAAATTATTATTTTGTTTCAAAGTTAGACACTAGCTTGTAAACAATTAAGCGAGTGATGGTTGAACACTAGACATACTTTGAGAAATTTAGGGTGTGTTTGATATGTTGGTATGAATGACAATGGGTATGAGTTTGATAATAGTGATGGCTCATTCACTTATGAAAGATTCATACCTAACTCTTTTGTATAGTTGTGGCCCCCTCATCTTAAACAAACAACTTTAAACACTTTCATAGTCATAGTCTTATTCAATAATGGGATACCAAAGGCACCCTTATAATCCATATGTGTTTAAAAAAAGCGGTTTTCTAATTGACCCGGTCGAGCTATCAATTCTCAATTCAACCGGTTTACCCGACAGTTAAATTGGGTTTTTCCTCAAAATCGACTTCCGGTCACCCGACCGAGTCAAACTAGGTTTTAAAACATTTACGTGCTATACATATTAACTAGCTTACACTGCAACTAATGGTACACAAACGATCTACCACTCACGTTTGAAGTAAAACAACAAAAACCCAAGCTAAAAGAACCCGAAAGCCATCGGAGACCTCAGGCAACCGCCCAACCGTACCCCGTTAACCCGAAGTTCGAAAGCCAAAGGCTTTTTAGGAGGGCAATCTCTTTTTCAAAATTTTCAATTTTTTTATCACACTATTTCTAAATGAATAATAAAATACCAAAACTTTTTATAAACTGTTCTCATTCACACTTCCACCGTAACTACCATGGACTTCAATCTAGCAGCACTCAAACTCTTCTCCACCCAACTCAGTTCAGCGCGTCCCACTCACGACGCATCTCAATCCCCTCTCTCACTCGGCCCCATCCTCTTCCAACGCGCGTGGATTCAGGTACTCTCTCACGCGCTACCTCTCTCTCACTCTCATAAAAAAAAATCTCACATCACTTTCATACAGGGCGTCGTAATCTCGCTGCCGTCAACCACCACCACTGACGGCGGCAACGACGGACGGTTCATCGTCGACGACGGTACCGGCGTGGTGGAGCTTTTGGTGACCAATGATGTCCTTAACCGTGGTTGGAAATTAGGTTATTCATATAAAGTTATAAACCCTAGCGGTTATCGAGTTTTTGGATAGCCGTTTGAAAATGTATCTAACTTGACGCGTTATTCTTTAGCGCGTATCAAACTTTTTTTATTCTATTGAATGTATAGACTTTTTATTTATTTTATTGTGTGTATCGTTTATTTATAAGTTCGATACATTTTTTTAATGTATCGAACTGTGTACTGATGCACACAATAAGATAAATTAAAAGTTTATACATTCAATAGAAAGAAAAAAAAAAAAAAAGTTTGATACGTGCTAAAGAATAACGTGTCAAGTACGATACATTGAGTTTATCCTTTTATTTATTTATTTTATATTTAAAATGTTATTGAAATGATGTTTGGTTTTGTAGGTGATTACGTGATGGTTGTTGGAGGGTGTCGTGTACGTAAAGATGAAATCCCTTCGATCAGGGTAAATTATGTTATTGATTATGTTTGTGATATTACAATGATTAGTTGTTTTGATATTTAAGGATTGTATCAAAAATGTGTTTGGGAAGTGATTATTTGGTAACTAGTGTTTAGGATTTGAGATTAGGTGATAATTTATGGCGTGGATATGAAATGAAAGGATAATCGTTTTTCTAAAAAGCAACGTCAACTACCTTTTTTGCTTGGAGATTGATTTTGAAGAAAATGAGTATTTGGCTGTTTGTAACTTGCTAGATGATGATTATTTGTTTTAGGTTAACTAGCTAGTGTTAGATGATCGTTTTTTAAAAAAGCAATGCCAAGTTGCCACGTTGCAAACTTTCCTCTATGACTAGCATTCAGCAACAAGAACTCTTGTTAGGTAAACTTCTATTAATAGGATTATTTCTAGCTATAAACTACGGAGTATTACAATTATGGATTGGCTAAAATGTTATGAGTTTCATTTGCAAGCAATACTTGTCACTCTAATTTCTGGTGATTGCGTTGAAATTATACAAAGCAGTAACAAAGCTATAAGAGCATTTCTTTTGGTCAATTAGTAACAAAATGTATATTGATTTGTTTTTAGAAGTAAATGTTGTAAATATCAGCAAGTAAACAACATAGGTTCTGCATACTTATGTGTAATGTCTTTTGTTAGTATTAGGCAAATGAGCATATAGAGTACATGGA
This sequence comes from Artemisia argyi, assembly GCA_030686995.1. Classification (NCBI taxonomy): domain Eukaryota; kingdom Viridiplantae; phylum Streptophyta; class Magnoliopsida; order Asterales; family Asteraceae; genus Artemisia; species Artemisia argyi. The sequence continues at coordinate 44,119,849 of CM060685.1, read as the reverse complement.
AGAACTTAAGCTTGAGCCAGTTGTTCATTAATGTAGACCACTTGAAGGATTAATTAAGTGAACTAGCGTATGAAGAATTGTAATGTTACTAGGTGAATACCAATTGCTCAAACCTAATAGTTGGTCGTGATTTATTGAAAAGCGAAGCGCTAGAAACATAATGGATGCCTGTACAGAATACGACTTTCTAACTAAAAACTTAGAAGAAACATAGGCGTGGTGATGTATATGGTCCAGTACTCCAGTGTTAGTTGTGTACTTAGAATACAAGACAATAAATGTATGATGTCTGTCTTTAGCATACTAGTAGCCTCAGCAGCCTTCATGTCGATGTCTGTTTTGCTAAGGTATTAAGATTCCAAATCATTACCTGTCATTCGGTTCTTTAATAAGTGTATATTATGCCATGTGGGATTTGCAAGAACTGCACGTCAAGCAACATTATTCTAAAGATAGACAAGATGACATGCAAGAATAGCACAGCATGCGAAATCTAATTTTAGCATTGGTTCTAGAAAAAGATGACTAGATACAAACAAAGAGTAACACACATATGCACCCATGCCAATGTAGATTCTTAATGCCACAACTACATGAGCCAACAACTTTAAGATGTCTTATATTTTGTTTGTACTTTATAGTATCTCAAACTTTATGTAGAGCGTTCATGTGATTCATAATAACTTACAGTAAATGTAGATATGAAGTCATCTTCCACATAATTAGGAGACTGACGTAAGTAAAATTGTCTATCATGTGATAAGTTACAGAAAGATAAATAGATAATAAGTCATTTTCTACCCACAGAATACATGATCATTTAGTTAATTATATTTATAATTCATACATCATTATATAATTGTGGATATGCAGTCATCATCCACACAACAGAATTATGGGCGTTTCGCAAGGAAGTGTCATTTTTTTTGTTCCATGCTAATTTACTGAAAAGGTGGATGTGAAGTCATCCTTTACATAACAGAATCAATAAGCAAAACCTTTATGTGATTCATACTAAGGCACAGAACATGTGGATATGAAATCATCATCCACATAACAGAATTAGTATTTGTAATAATAAAAAATGATGACCTTCTTATATTCTTTTGATTTACACAATACTTAATGTGCTTTTATTGTAATACGAGAATTTCTTATCACATGAGAAGTACAAGATGATTAAGGGCTAATACGAGAATTGCTGCATGGTGTTTTAAATGGTTGCCGTTAAATGGTTGTGGGTTCAAGTCCTGCTTAGTACATGTGAGATAGATTTGTTGTCTATATGTCGTGAGATAGATAGTTGAAGTTTAAAAAAAAAAGGATTATCCACTTGTAAACACTATAACCATGAAAAGTACAAGATGATTAAGGGCTAACTGCATAAAACGGTTACAATTTGGTGATAAAATTGCCAGTTTTCTTTATCGTTTAAGGTAAGAAATTGCAAGTTTTCTATTTTGGTCAGTGGCTGCCCCCAAGACCGGTCGTTTCAACATCTGCATCTTACTAGTTACATATGTAGAATTTGTTACACAAAACAGAAATATGATCGTAGTTCACCTTTAACTTTGTTGTTTTAGTAGATGGTTACTCAAATCAGAAGTACTATTAAAGTAGCTAACATTCATGTTTCAAAATTTCAGGTGCATAAGATTGTCGATCTCTCTGCCTTTCCCCATCGAGAGGCAATGTGGTATTTGGAAGTCTTAGAGGCTTATAAGCTCTTCTATCAGCCATTGATTGAAGAAGATTTACAGACCAGCAACAATTGAGCAAACAATTTTGTCGTGATAATACTCGGGGCAGTTTTTCAGTTCAGCGATTCCCTGAGGTAGTATAACATTTGGAACTGCAGAAACACACTCTCTGGCTATTGTTATTACTTATTAGTTATTAGTATTGAAAATATTTATGACATTATTAAGATCTATCTTTTTTAGGGGTTATTTAAGCATATGGTTAAGGGAGGTGATTTGCACACTCCCATGTTTGAACTTCCCTATGGTTAATACTGATTGTCCAATATTATATAGTTTGACTATTGTGTGTATTCAACTTTAGCATTAGTACTGTCTAAGTGACAATATTACTTGACTAAATGGCCAAAAGCCTGGAATTGAAGTTTAAATCATGATAATGTCTTGGCTCGAGACTAAAGGTATCATCAACCCTATGAGATCAACTGTGTACGACATGGTTTTTTAGGAAATTGGTGTACAGGTACTAATCTGGAACGGACCAGGACCCTAAGTCTGAAAATGTTTAAACCAAGAACCACCCAGAGCTGAAATAGTAGAGGGTCATAGTGAGTCATACCGATTATAGTTGCATGTGAGTGCGTGACTTCTTCTTCTTCTTCTTCTTCTTTTTTGGGAGGGGGGGGGGGGGGGGGGGGGGGGGGGGGGAACAGATTTGGAGCTTTCACCATTCTGTCATTTGATATCTTTAAATTTACGTGCTGATCCAAAGTCCATAGATTTTGTGTCTGGAAGTCATCACTTCTCTAAGTATACGGAAAATCGGTTTTAAGGGGCATTAAGATCTGTTTGTAGAATGTGTCTGTTTGTAAAATGAGTTCTGTTTTGAGTTGGTTTTATGTAACCAAAAGTTGTTTCTTTTTTTCCTGAATAAATAAAAATGCCACATAAAAGTTACAAAAAGTCAATAACAATTCATAACATTTGACAGTAAATGAATATAACAAGAAGACAATTAAATTCAATGGTTTCATAAATTTTGGTTTTGTTATCTCATGGTCTGACTCTTGGTCCTTTTTCTGATTCCAACTCTTGTTTCTTTTTCATCATCTCCGAAGGGCCATACTGATGACTTTATGAGCATTACATTTCTAGCTCCAATTACTAGCTTTGAAAATCCACCTGTTAGTTCGCTCATAACAGTACATGGATCCGTGATCAGTAATATCCGCCTGTTAGTTTTGCCCTTTGGTTACTTGACCTCCATTCGGTCTATAAAGGACACAAAGCGCTGAACTAAAACATTACCAAAACAATTTAAGTTGCATACTTGCGGTTTCAATCAACTAAAAACATATGTCTAGTAAGTATAAATGTAAATTTAACAATTCCCTGTGCCTAAGTGGGACTTGAACTCTAAACCATCAATTTACAAATCACTGGGGCAAACCATATGCTTGCTATCGAGCATACATGTGTGTTATCGTGTATTCTTCAGCTGATGACACAACTTCGCTTTGGCTCTCTCCAGTGAAAAAAGCAGGCTGTTTAGGTTGAGGTAACACACCTTCACTCACAAGCATTAGAACCACCGAGAGCATAGTTGGTCTATCCTGTGCATTATGTTGCACACATAGTAGACCGACATGTATCGATCTTAGTACTTCAGGGATGATGCATGAATCATGTAAAGAAGGACTCATGAGTTCAATGGACCTGTTTTGTTTGTAGAGTCTCCATGCCTGAAGTATAACAACATAGTAATAAGTATCTACATAGAGTATTGCTTAACAAAATTACATGTTTATCAGTTAACGTACATGCCCAAGAAGGTTGTCACTGTGATCTTCATGACAAAATCCTCTGTTTTTCTTCCCACTAACTATTTCCAACACCATAACGCCAAAGCTAAACACATCTGACTTTGTAGAGAAGTGTCCGTGTACAGCATACTCAGGGGAAATGTAACCACTGCATCGAAGTTCAAATGAAATAAACTAGAAAAATCTAGGACTCTGTTGACTGTGGTAAGACTTATTTACAGAAGATGGTTTTAGATTCTTACTGTGTTCCCACCACTTTCTTTGTCTTAGCAGTGCTATCGGATCCTACAAACTTTCTAGCAAGGCCAAAGTCAGATATTTTTGGGTTCATGTCATCATCTAACAGAATATTACCTGCCTTGAGATCTCTATGGATGATTTGAAGCCGGGAATCTAGATGTAGATAAAGAATACCTCGAGCCATCCCATTGATGATATGAAAGCGCTGAGGCCAATCAAGCATTGAACTTCGGTTTTCATCTGTAGCAATATGACAATTTAAGTACTCAATTTGTGTTGAGTTATCCATTAATTAGGCAAATATAACATCAAGTAGTATCATACCAAATAACAATCTGTCCAAGCTTTTGTTAGCCATGTATTCATAAACCAAAATCATTTCATTTCCATGAATGCAGTATCCAAGAAGCTTCACAAGATTCCGGTGCTGAAGTTTGGCGATGCAAATAACTTCATTCTTGAATTCATCAAGTCCTTGCTTTGATGTTTCTGAGAGCCGTTTCACAGCTACTTCTCGTCCATCTTTCAACATACCCTGAAATATCAAGGTTAGTTCTGATTCTGACAAGACCCGAATACCCTATATACTTAAACGAAACAGATATGTGACAAATTGGTAATGTTTAAAAGGTTCGCCGCTCTCCCAAGACGTTCAATCTGAATCTCTCTGAATTTAAGCATGCCTCCAGAAGTCTAGCTTCTAATTCCCTATTTATAAACCCTAAAATTATGGAAAACCTTGTCATGTTTCCAACACCACACCTAGAGTATTTAGTTGCCTTATTACTATCAGCTTAATCACTTATACGATTTTGCCTTATATTCTGGACATATCATCACTCACATCCCAGCATGACACCTAGTCCTCAAGGTACCTTGGCATATGATCAGGTAACAATCACGTGTTTTGTGCAAAAGTGGTGAGCTTAAATAAAAGAGTTACTGATATTTAGCTTAAAAGTTATCAATGGATTTTGAGACGATCAAAGAGAGGCTCGTGGTGCAGGCAATAGCAGTTACATTCAGGTGTGGTACTCACCATATTTGTTACGTATCAGTGATATGTATAAGCTGGTTCTTAAATTCATGTATGGGACATCCTACGGTCGGTTCAAGTTGGTTCATTCAGTGAATAGCTTCACTGCTGGAATCTATGGAGGCCCATATTTCCCTTCATCGTCTTAGATTATTTCCTTTATGATTGCTAGTGTAAAATGATAGTGTTGGTAAGTCCTAGTGTGTCAGTTGCTTTGTATGTCCTTGTGCTTTTGTATTGCTTTCCAGTCTCCTTGTTGGAAGCTTACAGCAGGCCTGGAACTATATTGTGCCATTTTTTGGTGGTTATGGATAATATATTATATATATCTGCATTTCAAGAAAAATATTACTTACAGTTTGATAACAAGAGTTAATAAGACCTGAGCGTTTTCTTAACATAAATTAAATGAACAGAAAGTGACAGATTGGCTTACTTTTGAGAGGTAAGCCTTTATTTCGAGATGCTGAAACTAATACTAGTATCATAGTGACATAAATGACATATGTAAGACCAAGCCTCCCCTGTTTACTCATAATCCCCAATGTATAGAATGCTACAATTAAGGACATAACATAGTTGCTTTTTTCTCCTTCTTCCATATAATTACACCTAAAATTTAGTTGTCTTTGTTCTTTATGTGCTCAGTGATAATGCCTAACCTATCAATTCTCTTAGAGTCAGTCCAGCTTGTATATAGTACGGTTTTAATTCATGATAGATATTGCTTATCATATGAAGTATCATTAAGTTACCTTGTAAACAGGACCAAAGCCCCCTTCTCCCAACTTATTGTCAGTGCTGAAATGATTTGTCGCCTTAACTATTTCATGTAGACTAAAGAAAGGAAGCTCATCAAGATCTTTCATTGGAACAGTTGCGTTCTTTTTCCCAAGCGCATACCTGTCTCCTGCAAAGATTCATCCAGTTTCTCTTGGTTACATGAATCTGCCAGAAAATAAACTCATGAACAAACTAAACTGTTAAATTGTACAAATATATCGCAAGGCCTCCTAACTTTTAAGTTTTTTACAGCTGGTTTTTGGGCAAAAATAGCCGGAATTTGTGTAAACAAAACAAACACATATTTGTGTGGCCTGTAAAATTGTTTCAACACATGGGTGGTCTTGAAAACAATAAACCCTATTATGTTTCTGCCATGAGGAAGGTAATTGAGGGCTGTATTCTAGAATCGGGTGTTGGATAATATTAGATGGAACAACTAAGTTCCTATTAAAATTAACATCCACTCTTGGTGTTTGAGTAACAATCAGCTACCTACTCGAATCAATTTAGATGCACATGGAATTTATCTACACTCGGTTTGTTGTCCGATTTGTGATGAGGATGCGGAAACGTCTCAACACTTGTTTATTGATTGCAATGCTGCATCTCAATTATGGTCCATGATAACAAACTGGTGGAGAATTGATGACTTCCCAAAGGATCTTCCTAATCTTATTACTTGGGGTCACACAACACGGTTATCCAAACAACATTATGGTTTATTTGGAGGTTCAGAAATCGGATTTGCTTCAGTTCAAAAACTCCAAGGAAGGACACACGTGTAGATGAGATCAAAATATTATCTCATTTACGGATTAAACATAGGAAGTGGAAATTCAATCCTAACTGGATTGAATGGATTGGTGATCCAAAAAATGGTTGTAATGTTGTTTTGTAAGCTCTTTTCTCTAGTATCTTGCTAGAGCTCGTATAAATATATTTCGTTCAAAAAACATGGGTGGTCTATATGAAAAAGGTTGAAATGTTGGGTGGCCTCCGTGTACATTATTCCTAAATTGTAATGATAATTGCTACTATTCTAAGAGCATATAATTTGTATTTCCAATTACCTCTTCGTTGCATCTTAGACGTTTTCCTTTTCTTTATACAGGCATACGCCACCAAAAGCAAAAGTACAATAGTTGATGAAGCTGATATGAGCACGGTGAGTAGTGCTTCCTTTTTGTTAAATCTATTTTGGGAGTCTGCATGCAAGTATTTCCGAAAGTTAGCCCGTCATGATAATCAATAATATATACACTTTTGCTACAAGTGAGATAATATAGCAATATAGCATGTGACTACTTCAACGTTTTTCTGGTTAATGTATTTTACCGGGGTACAGGATTATTCCCCTTTACCCAAATTAACTGAATGCTAATATAATTACTATTTTATGAGATAATATAGCATGTGAAAACCCATATACGTCTACATGCGAAAAAAATACAAAATCAGGCTACCTGTTGTAAAGTTGATGAATGAAATCGAACATTGGAATAAATATATGCGGACGTCAATTACCTAATAATTCAGAGGCCGCTAGTCTAACATAAAGATCTTGCCCATTTAATGAGTATATCCGGACGTCAATTAAATCACCAAACCATTGCAAGCATCCAACCCCACGTTGAGTGTTGTTTGGATTTGCATACGCAGTGCAAGAACAGTTATTCTTGCAAGCCACCTCACATTCCTGGAGGCTCATACTGCTATCGTACACAGCATTTTGTGTGTCTGGCAATTTCATGCTTGGAAACTTTATAAATCCTTCTCCAGGACCACAATCCAAGGCTCTACTCCGTCTACATCCACTAGTCCAATTATCAGGATATAGTTCTTGTGGGGCAATTAGCTTAAATCCTTTCAAGCACGGACAATTCGGAAAAGTGGTGGTAGTACAGCTTCCATATGGGCCACATATTCCGTAGTTGTCACAATAATCAACTGGTAGGGTGATATCTTGCTTCCATTCTTGGTTGAGCATATTTAGTTTCCAGACCTCAAATCTGCCACCAGGAGTCAGTACTGACCTTAATGATGATGTGATGCTGTGGGAAGTATAAGAATAATACATCTCATTCTCATTGACAACCATATTTATGTTCAGTTCTCGTCTATAGTTTGGAAAACCAGCAAACTCTCCACCAAACGGTCCAATTCTTGTTTCAATGACAGAACTTTTGCTAATATATATTTGTATATATTCACCTTTAACCATTGAGAACCTGAGTGTATACTCACCTGGGGAAGGATCATCTGCACTCTTCCATGATGTTAGGTTCGTTTCTCTTCCTGTAACGAAGTTTTTGCCCAATTTCATTCCTGATATGAAGGTATCTCCAGGGTAATCAAAACTTTGCCATAAGACGCTATCGTCATCTTTAATTACCAGATTACCATTATCCAAGAGTTGTGCGGTAGAATTGACATTATTCATGATAGATGCAGATGTCTTAGATGACCAAGTGACTGTGCCACCACTATTTACAATAGACAGGATACCATGGCTGTCCAGTTTGACCATGCCTAAGTTATTGATCAGTGGTGTTTCTCGGTTAGCAACCCATACAACCGAAGGAGGTGACGTGTTTTTATACCAAATGCCCAGGTATCGATTTTTCGAGCTGCCTGGGCTAAAAAATCCCAGCTCGAATCTTTCGTTTCCTGAAACAATGGTCTCACCATCTGTGATGTTTTGAAATACAACTATTGTTTCTAATGAACTACAAGTAGTTAGCCATAGAAAGAAGAAGGTAATACAAGGGAGTAACATCATCGTTTGATTCATATCAATGTATACAACTTCTAATATTCTACTTTCCTACAACTTAATTTCTCTACATGGATGGACAATACATACTACTAGACTTCATTGACTACTACTACATATTTTTATTCATTCTTTCAAGAAGAACGACTTTTTTTTGGTATAGCCAAATAAAAATATAAAATTTTCTACAAACAAAAAATAAAGAATTAACAACACCAATAAGGGTATACATATTGAATCTTTTCTAATACAAACTTACAAATGAATGGTCAAACTTTACATGTCTTTTTTCTGTTGGTGTAAAAAAGATGAGCATGTTAGACTCTTGACAATGTTGACACAGTGACTTTTCTTTGAGAAACAACCCATGAGAGTGATCAAGAACCTATTATATATCTGCCTGTGGGTCATGATTGACTTTTGACTTATGACTTATGAGGCATCAATAAGCTCATCTATGACACGGTACCAATGTTTTAAAACCCGGGTTTTTAATTGACTCGGTCGACTCACAGGTTCACCGGGTCACCGGTTCAACCGGTTGAACCGTCGGGTCAAACCGGTTTTATGACAAAAGATAAAGATACGTATTTAGTTGTAATACATTTTATGTTCCCAAGATAAGACCAAAACAATATTATACAAAATATGCGTAGTATCCAAAGTTTTCATACATTCAAAGATAATTATGCAAATACTTGTAGTAAAATAATTCATTTTAATAAGTATTATCAAAAAGTTTCTGTATATGTTAGGAAAAGTCAAAGGGTAAAGTCCATAAATTAGCAACGTACTTTCCCTACTTTACAAAGTTAGGTAACAAACTTTTTTATTACCAATATAGTCATTGAAACCGGCTAACTTTTTACAATATAGTAAATATGACCGGATGATTTACCAAGTAGATAAATATTTATTTTAAAAATTTCCACCTAGACAACTTATCATCTTAAATGTTTCCACCTAGACAACCCGACCCGACCCAGACTTCTATTTAACCCTAAATCCCACCTAGACAACCAATCTTTTTCCCAATTCAACATTTTTTGGTGCAAAGGTGAATTTATATTATCATTTCAAAACTTTGTACAAACATAATTCAACAACCTCTGATTGGGCATACCCAAACAGAGACAACATACAAGGATTACAACAGATTTAAAAATCTACAAACTATCACTGACTAAACATATATCAAAGAACTATATCAGACATCACTCACTAACTTCCATACAATGGAGATAAAAAATCCCAGCTTCAAACAAGCACCAAGCAATTAATTCACCTTTAAACATCATACCATCTAACTATATTTCCATTTCTCCTTCTCATTTAACTCACTCAACCTGCCACCACAATGAATTAAACAAGGAAAGGACAATGGCTTCACTAGGTACTCATTCACTCAATCCAGTCAAGGGCTCTTCCAAGTTCCCTACATTTCCATCTTTACAAATGGCTTCAGGAACTTAGAAACACTCACCTTGAGGGAGACTCCACCTTACCTCCTGTAGTGAGGCATTGAATGGATCAAATAGGATCATCTTGCACTCCTCATTATTCCATTCATCATGCCCCACCCACCTATTCACTCTACCCTTCTTAAACAGGAAACCTACTTTATGATTCTTGTTAGCATTATAAATTATATTAGAAAGTGATGGTCATTCTCATTTATTGTAACGTTGTAATGTGTCGTAGTTTTTGTTATTAGAATAGTCAATGGGCTTTGGTCTTGGTAAGCTAATATGTCATGTGTTAAGTAATGTAAGCATTTAAGTGTGAAAGGAAACCAAGCACAAGACCAAGCCCATGGAAAAGCCTTTTAGGGCATCTTGTAACTCACTATATAAACACCTCAAAGCTCATTTGAGGTGTGTGCTTGTGTGTGTATTGTGTGTGTTTTCTTTAATAAAAGTTCTCATCTTTTCATCTCTTTCTCTCTATACACGACATACATATATACATCATCAAGTCACCATCTTTCCTTCTTATTGAGCTTACATTGTGTGATAAAGTTGTGTTATCTAAGGTCCTACAAGTGGTATCAATCGCCTAACAATGATTTAGGAGGGTTGAGAGTTTGTTTGGTTCGTTTTTTTTAGCTATCTACACGTTTTTTTACCAAAAAGTTCCTTACTTTTCTTGTTTTTCTTGGTCTTTAACACTTTTTTGATTACAAACTAGTGTTATAAACCTTTTCTAACAAGAAAGTTTCAATCTTTTTGACATTTGAAAGCTTTAAAAATTCGAATTTGGTTTTTGTACTTGTTTTCTAGAACACAAAAAACTTTCATAAAAATCATCAAGTTTGCAACTTTCTTTAAGTTTTGGTGTTTTTAATCCTAGAAGTACAAGAATCTTGGATTACAAACTTCATTTGGGTGTGCTTTAAGCAAATTCAAAAGTCTGCAAATTTTTCGAGATCACAGTTGTACTTATTTTCGAAAATACAAAAATTTCGAGAACACAAGACCCTAAACTTTTGAGATCACACCTCGTTGCTCCAGAAGTGTTACCGTTGCTTACTCGGTGTTTTCTTTGCTTGTATAAGTGAGAAAACACTTCGAATCGTGGTATACTCTCTAAATTGTATAATTTAGAAAGTTTGGTCTAATTTTCGAGAACACAGAGAAACTTTCGAGATCACTCAAAATTTTCGAGAACACTGTGAAATTTTTGAGATCACTCAAAATTTTCGAGATCACTCAAAAGTTTCGAGAACACTATGAAAGTTTCGAGAATCCTAAAGTTTCGAGAATACTCAAAGTTTCGAGAATCCTCAAAGTTTCGAGAACACTTAAAAGTTTCGAGTACACACTTAAGTTTCGAGAATTTTGACAATTGTGAGGCTTTTGACGTTCAAACTTCAAACGGCCATAACTTTTGAACCGTAACTCCGTTTTTGACGAATCAGCTGTCAAAACGACCGTGAGACCGAGGAGAACGACACGCTGAATGATTTATCGATTCAAGCGAAGTTTCGAGGCCCAAAAACGCTCCGAGAAGAAGTTATTGAGGTTTTAAGGTTTTCGGTCAAATTTTTCACCACAAAAACTTGCATCAACTTACTCTAAACACAACTCCTATTTCATTGGAACGATCCAAGAATCAACTTTATCCATCTACACTTCATCAATGGCAACTCAGCAAGACATTCATGCAGCCGATGCGGAAAACCGACCTCCAATGCTTGAAAATGGTGGCTATCTTCCTTGGACAAGCCGCATGCTTCATTACATCAAAACAAAGCCTGATGGTAAACTAATGATCAAATCCATTGAAAATGGTCCATTTAAGCCAAGACAAATTCAAGTTGAAGGCAATCTGAATGACACACCTCCTACTCAACCATTCATGCGTGACCAAACTGAAGAAGTTTACACAGATGCAGACAGGAAGCAGATCGCCGCTGATGATATGGCAATGCATTTAATCCAACTTGGATTACCACGCGAGATCTTTGCTGCGGTCGACAGTTGTCAAACTGCTCATGATATGTGGGAACGCGTTAGAAGGATATGTCATGGAACAGAGATTGGACAACAAGACGTTGAAAACAAACTTCTAACTGAATGGGAGAACTTTACATCTACTAAAGGTGAACAGATTGAATCATACTACACAAGGTTCTGCACTGTAATGAATGAGCTAATCAGAAACAAGTTGACACCACGAACAATTGCAACAAACATCAAATTCATCAATAACCTTCCAGAAGAATGGGGTCTTTATGTTACAATTGTCAACCAAACAAAGGATTTACATAAGGTGAATTATGATCAACTCTATGACTTTCTGAAGCAAAACCAAGCTGAGGCTAATGAAGTAAGGAAAGAAAGATTGGCAAAGAATCATGATCCTCTTGCATTAATTGCTACTACACCAACACCGTTACCAGTGAACACACAACAACCATCATCATCTTCCACTCACAACTACATGCAACCATCATGCATTCAACAACCAACACCGGTCTACCAACAACAGTTCTACCCACAGCAACAACAACATGTTATTCCACAATAGCAATACCCACAATTCTGAGAACCAGAATTAACTGAAAATGATGAAGCTACTGCAGCCTTGACACAAGCATTTGCTTTCCTGACAAAGGCATTCCAAGGACGCTATTCTACACCAACAAACAACAACCAAAGGATTTCATCGAATACTCGCAACAGGCAGGTCGCTCAGTCGAGTTTCAATATGGGCAACGGAGGCCAAATGGTTGGAGTTTATGGGAATCAGCAAGGATATGCTACTGGATTTAACATGGGTAATCAGAATATGCAGAATCAGTTGGGTCAGTATGCAGGGAATCAAATGGGTCAGTTTGTTGGCAATCAGAGGGGTCAGAATGTTGGTAATCAGGCAATGGGTAATCAGAATAGGAATGTTACAGTTCCAGTTGTTGGGAATAATGGAAATGTGAATCAGGGTAATCCGGTAAAGTGTTTCAACTGCCAGGGTGTAGGTCATATGGCAAGGAACTGTCCTACTAATCCGAACAAAAGAGACACAGCGTATTTGCAGAAAGCATTGCTGTTGGCACAAAAGAATGAGGCAGGGTTTCAGTTGAATGCAGAGGAGAATGATTTTATGGCTCTTATGGATGACATGGAAGAAAGAGAGGATATTGATGTGCACTGCATATTCATGGCGAATCTTTAGGAAGCTAAGTATGACACGGATTCTGACACACTTCCTGTTTATGACACCAATGCACCATCTGAGGTATCAAATTTCAACACATGTCACAATAATGATATATTTGATATGTCTCCTCATGAGGAACAACATTCTGAGAAGCTAGCACCCAATTATGATAAATATCTGGACACGCCAAGTAGTAGCAATACTCCTTCAGAAACTCCATATGTGAATCATAATGGAGACTTCGTTTCACAGCATGCTGAGAATGATGAGGAAACACGTGCTTTGTTTGAATCATTATTGAATAATTGTCATATTGAAATTGAAAATGTGAAAAGGGTCAATCACGATGTTAAGGCCGTGAATGTTAAATTGAGCGTTGAGCTTGAGAGTTACATGAAAAACGTTTAAGCTTTTGAGTTTCATAACAAAAGATTGTCTGAATAAGAAACTAGTTAGCAAAATTCCGTTTCAAGGGAAAAACAATTGCAACTCAAGTTTGATACACTTGATGTTAATTCTTTCAAGAAGATAAAATGTCACAACCCACAATTTCAGGTCATTTTTCCAAACTTCAACATTCTACTATTCACAAATTACTATTCATTGATCACTATTCATCGTTTTACTATTCATCGTTTTTTAGGTCAATTTGACATTCTGAGACACATTCAGAAATTTTACTATTCACTTGACACTATTCATTTCCGAGAGGAAGCCACTATTCACGTGCATTACTCATGTCATCGTAAATTTAGTTTACGAGTGTTCAAATTCGCGTAACCGTATTGGTTCAGGAGCGAATTCATGCATTATTATCAGGGACATTTCATACGGACTAGAAATAGTCTGCACATCATCATTAGGGCACTTGCATGCTATTCCACTCGTAGGATAAGTAAATTAATACTTTTGGTATAATTAACGATTTACGTATGTTTATTTTTAAATAAACGCTAATACACGAACTATAAATGTGTCTAACATGTCCGACACTCCCGACTATTATCCCAATATATTTTTATATTCATTTTAATATTATAAAAATTATAATATTAATTTACCCGGTATTTTGGAAATTTATTTATTACGTATCGTACGTCTAACTTAATAACGACGGTTTTCACAAAAATTAAACAATAATCACCCAAACTCTCTGTACTTGTACCCGACATATTTTTATAATTTTTCTGACTTTATTACGTCCCGAATAACTTCAATAAAATTTATTTCTAACAAACCCGGTACCCGATTAAACTTAAAACTAACATTACTACATAATACTACTACTAACTTTTTAATTAAACCCAAGACAATCCCCCCCCCCCCTTTCCCTCCTTTTTGGGCCGGCCAACCCCCCCCCCCCCCCAATGGTCCTAATACATTGAAACTTCACCAACCAAATTAAATGCAACCTAACAATTGTCTCTAAGTATATATTAAACTTTTTCTCATCCATTTATCACAAAAATCATTTTTACTAGCTCAAGCAAACTTTTCTCTCATTTTCTCTTATGGTATAATCGACCTAGGGTGGTCAAGGAGCAAGAACAACAAATTTTACAAGATCTAGGTATAAACTTGTTCATATAGTCATCCTTGTTGGAGTTTTGAAATAGAAACTCAAGGATTAGTAGGTTTTTATCATCCAAACTCCCTAAACCTTCAAGTAAGTTAACAAACTCATTTTTATGATTTTTACAAGTTATTACTATGTTTATATATTTTTCTTGCAAGAACTCATGCATATAATGGTTTACACCACTCTATTTTGTACATACTTAACTTTGAGCCCTAGAAATGGACACATGAGAAACCCTTGTTAGACCTAGTGGATTGATGATGTTTAAGGACCCATGACACCCTAAGAAGGTGTATGGTAGGATTAGACTAGTTTTGTGGTGATTGAAAGTGGTTTGATTGAGATTAGAACTAGTTTGGAGACTTGAAAATGGTTTTTGAAACTACATATTGACCTACTGTCCCTATTTTCATTTCGTGGGAAAATCAGTAGATGGTGACTAAGTTTTGACCAAAGATTTAGAAAATACTTTCAAAAACGAAACTTTAGGCGAAAGAACGGATTAAAACGAGCTTATAACGAAGGAGATATGATTTTTGCAAATTTAACGACGAAAACTATTTTTTATAAAAACTGCTTGCTGTTTGGCAGATTTCAACGGGTAAAAAGAGGTGTTAAACGTAACCTAAAGGAGCCGAGTTATCAAATATATATTAGTATATACAAAGACGAATCCGTGGACATAAAGAACAAGGAAAACGAGCTTAAAACGACCAAGTTATACCCGTTTTAACATCGTCAAAACGATATATATATATATATATATATATATATATATATGGACACAAATAAAAATAATAACTTACGTACTAAATGGTATATTTTCTAGAAATATTACTAAGGACTATATTTTTAACAAATGAATACGTATGACCCAAGAGAATATTTATACGACTTAACGACGTTATTTCAAGGTTTTCGATACAAAGAATTTAACGCTAACATTTTCGTACGAGATAATACGACAAGTTATATATACTTCTATATAAGGACTTATTTTTCCTAAGTATGGAAACTATTTTACCGTGACGATAACTGGTATTTCCAAATTACGAGTGGTATAGGTATCATGTGCATGTACATTCATTTCATTATGGCTTGATCTTAATTAGATCACGATTATTCATATAGGTTGCGGCTAGTGTTCGCGCCTCATTGTCCCTACTACTTTTACGTCATTGTATCATCTTTGTACCATCACTTCGAGGTGAGTTCTCATAGCCCCGTTTTTAGTACTTATTTGATTTTAAATCCCACGGGGGAGAATACATTGCACAATTATTTTTGTACATGCCCAAGTATTAAATTCCATACATTGCTTAAGTTGTTAGTACTATCACTTCAAGTCCCCTTATTATCATGGACCGTTAATTATATTGCCAAGCGAGAGTGAGTGGATAGATCTATCGAGGGTGACGCCTCCATTCGTGTTTGGGTTGCTCCATAAGGAAAACGAATGCATTTCATGTCTAAATTATTGAGTGACTGGTAACCACTCCTTTGGGGCATATTTTAGTACGTCTAGCTTCGGGGTCATGAGCTTAAGAGACAATGTAACTTTTTGACAATTTGTCAATTTACTTTATACTTGTGGTTTATGTACATACGATTTACTTATAAACCTATGATTATTCACCAACTTTATGTTGACCGTTTTCGCAATGTATTTCTCAGGTAACTAAGGCATATTCTCATGGCATGCATGGAGTCATTTTGTGTAACATGGATGACGCGGCTCATTCGGACTTTCTTGCACTTATGTTCAAATGTCGTTTGATTGTATTAAACTTGTTTCCGTAAACTTTTCCAACTTTTGGGACCTATGTCTTTATAACTCTGAATATTTTGAATGAATCAAACGACGTATTTTTAAAACTACACTTTAGGTCGTTCAATATATCCTTGTTTGTGTGCTATGACCGTTACACCCTCAGGTATTCCATTCCGCTGCCTTTCAGGTATTTTGGGGGTGTGACAGATTGGTACCAGAGCCAAGGTTATAGCGAACTAGGATGCATCATGGACCCTAGACTATAACCACACCATCATAGCATATCATCATTTCATCATAAGTGCATATTTACTTATTTTAGGTGATTCCATTTTACGAGTTATTTATTTTATTTCACCTTGATTATCACATAGACATGTCTTCGAATCCAAACACTGTCATACTTTACACTATATCAGACTCTGATGATGAGGGCTCTGTGTCCTCCACTGCTATTTCACCACTTGTTTCTCCTACACCTGAGTTGCCACTTTTGGCGTCAGATGATGATACCGAGCCTTTCGAGGAGGAGGAGACGGCTCCTACTTCTCATGTCCATCCTACTGTACCCACTGACATACCATCATCACCTACTACTACTTCTTCAGAACCGATGCTTATGTTTCCTAGTAGTAAGACTATTCAGGTTGCTAGGAAGAGGGTTTGCCCAGCTACATCTACTTATAGGAGTCTCCCTAGTCCTACTGTGCCTACACCACCACCACCAGCCATACCCACTACCACTCCTATAGCTACCTCACTCTTGCTGCTCAGGAAGCGTGCAAGGCTTACCACCCCAGATTCACCCACTACCGAGACTGCTGACCTTTCACCACCACCAGTATACCACATAGGTGAGAGTTCGAGAGCGGCTGCAGCTAGGGATCCTACAGCCGTTACACTAGAGGACCAGTTAGATGCTCAGCAGGAGCAAGTTGACAGTTTGGGGTATAGAGTTGATGAGATTATCACCACTCGACTTGAGGCTGTCGAGGAGCAGGTTGAGGATTTGATTCAGGGCAGAGTTAGTATTGATGTGTCTTACCATGGACTCGAGGCACGACAGTTGAGGCACCAGGAGCAGATTGATCTACTTAGGGATGAGTTACCTGAGATTCGAGATAGAGCTCAGGCGACACAGGAGACTCAGTGGGAGCAGGTAGACCAGTTGGCATTGCTTCGAGAGAGGTTAGTTGTATTGGAGCGTAGAGATGCTTCTTTTCAGTTACGAGTCCAGCATCTTGAGGAGATCGTGGTTGCGATGGATCGTGAGATTCGCCGCTTGAGGGGAGAGCCTGGACCATCTAGAGCACCTGGAGGAGCCTAGACGTAGACTGGTATTATATTAGCTTTTATTATTTTCCTAGTCCCGGGGTGTGGGACATAGTTCAAGAACTTGTAGTCTTTTGGTTGTTGTACAAACAAATATATCAAGTGCGACTCTACTATGTTGGAAATGTTGTGCTATATATTATATCGGTCCATGTAGGCCGAAATTTTCATGTATTATATTCATGTGTTGTGATTATATTTATGATGTTTCGTGGTTGCTCTTTATTATAATCGTATTTATACAGGTTATGGTTGTATATACACATGTCGTGGTTGTATTTATACAGGTTGTGGTTGTATATATACATGTCGTGGTTGTATCTAGACAGATTGTGGTTGTATTCGTACATGTCGTGGTTGTATTTATACTTGTTGTGGTTGTATATATTTATACATGTTGTGGGTGTATATCTTTGGTTCGATGTCTATTTCTATTATGATTTTTCTCATGGTTATTTCCATTGTGATTTATCAGAAATATGGCACCAAGGAAGAGTAAGACTGCACCAGAAACACCCGCTATGACTCAAGCCGCTATCCGCAAGTTGGTCAGGGATAGTATTGCAGAGGCTCTGGAGATTGAGAGAGCTGAGGTTGCTGCTAGGGCTGCTGAGACTGCTTCTAATACAGGAACAGTTGAACCAACCGCTACTAAGCGGGAATGTACATGGAAAGATTTCAAGATTAGTGATCCTATCAAGTTTAAGGGCACTGAAGGAGCGGTTGCTTTGATCCGCTGGTTTGAAAAGACTGAGAATGTATTCCTTATGTGCGGATGCCCGGACATCAGCAAGGTAAAATTTGCTACAGGTATACTTCTTGATGAAGCTATGTCTTGGTGGAATTCGTATGCTCAGCCGATTGGTATGGAGAATGCTTACAAGCTCACTTGGGAGGAATTCAAGAAACTGATGTCTAAGAAGTTTTGCCCTCGTACCGAGGTGCAGAAATTGGAAACAGAATTCTATGGGCTTGTGACTAAAGGTGATGACATCGAGACCTATTTCAGAAGGTTTCAGGAGTTGGCTGCACTATGTCCAACTATGGTTCCCGACGATGAGAAAAAGATGGAAAACTTTGTTGGTGGATTGCCCGAAAGTGTTCGAGGAGATGTGATTTCTTTTGATCCTCAATCAATGGAAGAGGCTATTCGTATAACTAAGAAACTCATGGTCCAAGTGGTAAAAGGAAAATCTGCTGTCAACAACAATAACCGTTCAAACAACACCAATTACAACAACACTCGAAACAACAACAACTATAACAACAATCGAAACCGCAACTATCCCAATAACCGAAACAACAATCCAAACTATAACCACAACAACAAGAGAAGGTTTGACTACAACCAAGGTGGAAACGCTGTTCAGCCGCCACCTAAGAGGCAAGAAGTGGCAAAGGCCTATGCTGCAGGACCGACTGAAAGGAAAGGATATGAGGGTAATTTACCCAAGTGTGAAAGGTGTCAGAAGCATCATAACCCAGGACGTTGCCCAAATACATGTGGTAACTGCAAGAAGATTGGTCACCACATCAAAGATTGCAAATTTCCAACCTTGGGTGACAATCAGAAGCCACCTGTAACATGTTTTGGCTGTGGAGAAATTGGACACTTTAGGGGTGAGTGCCCACAGAAGAAGAATCAAGGAACTGGAAATCAAGATGGAAGGGCTCGAGGAAGAGCTTATGTTATGGGAGGAGACGATGTCAAAGAAGACCCGAATGTTGTTGCGGGTACATTCCTCGTTAATAATCATTATGCATCCATTTTATTTGATTCATGAGCGGATAGAAGTTTTGTTTCTATTGCATTTGCACCTTTACTTAACATAGAACCAACCCCATTAGACATTTCCTATATCGTTGAACTAGCCGATGGGTCTTTAGTTAACACCAACACCATTGTTCGTGGTTGCACTATAAATTTCCTAAACCATCCATTCAATATAGACCTTATGCCCGTAGAACTTGGAAGTTTCGACGTTTTTATCGGTATGGATTGGTTATCTCGGCATCGAGCGAGAATTATTTGTGATGAGAAAGTTGTTCACCTTCCTTATAACGGTGAAACTTTGGTTGTTCGTGGAGAGCGAAGTGGAACTAGACTCAGTATCATATCATGCATTAAAACCGAGAAGTACATAAAGAAGGGTTGTTATGCATTCTTGGCTCACATCACGGAGAAGAAGTCGGATGAGAAACGACTTGAAGATGTGCCAATTGTTAAGGAATTTCAGGAAGTTTTTCCGGAAGAATTGCCAGGACTTCCGCCTACACCCCAAGTTGAGTTTCAAATCGAATTAGTGCCAGGAGCTGCACCAATTGCGCGAGCACCGTATAGACTTGCACCTTCGGAGATGCAAGAATTGTCGAATCAAATACAAGAACTTTTGGACAAAGGATTCATTAGACCGAGTTCCTCGCCTTGGGGAGCGCCGGTTTTGTTTGTAAAGAAGAAGGATGGAACTTTCAGAATGTGCATTGACTATCGTGAGCTGAACAAGTTAACGGTGAAGAACCGTTATCCACTCCCCAGAATTGACGACTTGTTCGACCAGTTACAAGGTTCTAGTTTTTATTCCAAGATTGATTTAAGATCCGGTTACCATCAACTTAAGGTTCGGGAAGAGGATATCCCGAAGACGGCATTTAGAACACGCTATGGTCATTATGAGTTTCAAGTGATGCCTTTTGGATTAACCAACGCACCTGCGGTATTTATGGATCTCATGAATAGGGTGTGCAAACCGTATCTTGATAAGTTTGTGATCGTATTCATTGACGATATCTTGATTTATTCCAAGAGTAAGGAAGATCACGAAGAACATCTCAGAACAATCCTGGAACTACTCAAGAGGGAGCAATTGTATGCCAAATTTTCTAAGTGTGATTTTTGGATACGAAGAGTTCAATTTCTTGGCCATGTTATTGATAGCCAAGGTTTACAAGTCGACCCGGCAAAGATCGAGACAGTTAAGGATTGGGCTACGCCCAAGTCTCCTACGGAAATTCGTCAATTCCTAGGACTTGCCGGATATTACAGAAGGTTTATTGAAGGGTTTTCTAAGATAGCGAAGTCGTTGACAAAGCTGACACAAAAGAATGAAAAGTACGAGTGGGGGGAGAAACAAGAGTCCGCATTTCAATTATTGAAACAAAAGCTTTGTAGCGCACCGATTTTGTCACTACCTGAAGGTATTGAGAACTTTGTGGTATATTGCGATGCTTCGCATCAAGGACTTGGAGCTGTGCTAATGTAAAACGAGAAGGTGATAGTTTATGCATCTAGACAGCTTAAGATACACGAGAAGAATTACACTACGCACGACTTGGAGTTGGGTGCGGTAGTTTTTGCACTCAAGATTTGGAGACACTACCTTTATGGTACTAAGTGTGTAATTTTTACCGACCACAAGAGCTTACAGCATATACTCGATCAGAAGGAACTCAACATGAGACAACGTCGTTGGCTAGAATTGTTGAGTGATTACGATTGTGAAATCCGATATCACCCGGGAAAAGCAAATGTTGTAGCAGATGCACTTAGCCGAAAAGAACGACTCAAACCTTTGAGAGTTAGGTCATTGGGAATGACTATCATTTCGCCACTACCATCAAAAATTCTAGAAGCTCAGATTGAGGCTCTCAAAGAAGAAAATCGACCACACGAGAAAATTTATGGTATGCCAGAAAGCGAAAATGGCTTTGTAAAGAGATCAGATGGAGTGTTATGCTTCAAGGACCGAAGTTGGATACCACTCTATGGTGGAGTGCGAGAATTGATTATGCATGAATCACACAAGTCGAAGTACTCTATTCATCCAGGTTCTGATAAGATGTATCAGGATCTCAAAAAGCTTTATTGGTGGCCGAACATGAAAGCAGAAATAGCTACGTACGTCAGCAAATGTCTTACTTGTGCTAAAGTGAAAGCCGAGTACCAGAAACCGTCAGGGCTACTTCAACAACTAGAAATTCCACAATGGAAGTGGGAACGTATTGCTATGGACTTTGTCACTAAACTTCCAAAGACGTCAGGAGGTTTCGATGCTATTTGGGTAATCGTTGATAGACTTACCAAATCAGCTCATTTCATACCCATTAGAGAGACTTATTCTATGGAACAACTTGCTAGACTTTATGTCAAGGAAATAGTCTCAAGACGCGGTGCACCAGTTTCCATCATTTCCGACAGAGATAGTCGTTTTACTTCAAACTTTTGGCGGTCATTGCAAGATTCTTTTGGATCCAAGTTAGACATGAGCACTGCTTACCATCCTCAGACCGATGGTCAGAGCGAGAGAACTATTCAGACACTTGAAGACATGCTTAGAGCGTGTGTGATTGACTTTGGAAATGGTTGGGCTAACCATTTGCCGTTGATCGAGTTTTCCTACAACAACAGCTACCATTCAAGCATTAAGGCTGCACCATTCGAGGCACTATATGGTCGTAAGTGTCGATCTCCAGTTTGTTGGGCCGAAGTCGGTGAAGTACAATGTACTGGCCCGGAGATGGTACAAGAAACAACAGAAAAGATAATTCAGATTCGAGAGAGACTCGAAACTGCTAGAAGTCGACAGAAAAGCTACGCAGATGTTCGACGCAAACCATTGGAATTTCAGGTCGGAGACAAGGTCATGTTGAAAGTCTCGCCTTGGAAGGGCGTAATACGATTAGGAAAACGCGGGAAATTAAACCCGAGATACATTGGGCCATTCAAGATCCTGGAAAGGATTGGTCCGGTTGCTTACAAACTTGAACTTCCGTCAGAACTTAGCAACGTACATAACACGTTTCATGTTTCGAACCTCAAGAAATGTCTTTCGGACGAGGCTGCCATTATACCATTAGAAGAAATACAACTCGATGACAAGCTTAACTTTGTGGAAGAACCAGTTGAATTAATGGATCGCGAGATCAAACAGTTGAAACAAAGTCGAATTCCGATCGTGAAGGTTCGTTGGAATTCTCGAAGAGGACCCGAGTTTACTTGGGAACGAGAAGACCAAATGCGTCGCAAGTATCCACAACTTTTCACCGAACGTATTACCGAGACCAACACTAACTGAATTCAGGGACTGAATTCCTTTTTGGATGGGCGACTGTCACAACCCACAATTTCAGGTCATTTTTCCAAACTTCGACATTCTACTATTCACAAATTACTATTCATTGATCACTATTCATCGTTTTACTATTTATCGTTTTTGAGGTCAATTTGACATTCCGAGACACATTCAGAAATTTTACTATTCACTTGACACTATTCATTTCCGAGAGGAAGCCACTATTCACGTGCATTACTCATGTCATCGTAAATTTAGTTTACGAGTGTTCAAATTCGCGTAACCGTATTGGTTCAGGAGCGAATTCATGCATTATTATCAGGGACATTTCATACGGACTAGAAATAGTCTGCACATCATCATTAGGGCACTTGCATGCTATTCCACTCGTAGGATAAGTAAATTAATACTTTTGGTATAATTAACGATTTACGTATGTTTATTTTTAAATAAACGCTAATACGCGAACTATAAATGTGTCTAACATGTCCGACACTCCCGACTATTATCCCAATATATTTTTATACTCATTTTAATAATATAAAAATTATAATATTAATTTACCCGGTATTTTGGAAATTTATTTATTACGTATCGTACGTCTAACTTAATAACGACGGTTTTCACAAAAATTAAACAATAATCATCCAAACTCTCTGTACTTGTACCCGACATATTTTTACAATTTTTCCGACTTTATTACGTCCCGAATAACTTCAATAAAATTTATTTCTAACAAACCCGGTACCCGATTAAACTTAAAGCTAACATTACTACATAATACTACTACTAACTTTTTAATTAAACCCAAGACAATCCCCCCCCCCCTTTCCCTCCTTTTTGGGCCGGCCAACCCCCCCCCCCCCCCCCCATGGTCCTAATACATTGAAACTTCACCAACCAAATTAAATGCAACCTAACAATTGTCTCTAAGTATATATTAAACTTTTTCTCATCCATTTATCACAAAAATCATTTTTACTAGCTCAAGCAAACTTTTCTCTCATTTTCTCTTATGGTATAATCGACCTAGGGTGGTCAAGGAGCAAGAACAACAAATTTTACAAGATCTAGGTATAAACTTGTTCATATAGTCATCCTTGTTGGAGTTTTGAAATAGAAACTCAAGGATTAGTAGGTTTTTATCATCCAAACTCCCTAAACCTTCAAGTAAGTTAACAAACTCATTTTTATGATTTTTACAAGTTATTACTATGTTTATATATTTTTCTTGCAAGAACTCATGCATATAATGGTTTACACCACTCTATTTTGTACATACTTAACTTTGAGCCCTAGAAATGGACACATGAGAAACCCTTGTTAGACCTAGTGGATTGATGATGTTTAAGGACCCATGACACCCTAAGAAGGTGTATGGTAGGATTAAACTAGTTTTGTGGTGATTGAAAGTGGTTTGATTGAGATTAGAACTAGTTTGGAGACTTGAAAATGGTTTTTGAAACTACATATTGACCTACTGTCCCTATTTTCATTTTGTGGGAAAATCAGTAGATGGTGACTAAGTTTTGACCAAACATTTAGAAAATACTTTCAAAAACGAAACTTTAGGCGAAAGAACGGATTAAAACGAGCTTATAACGAAGGAGATATGATTTTTGCAAATTTAACGACGAAAACTATTTTTATAAAAACTGCTTGCTGTTTGGCAGATTTCAACGGGTAAAAAGAGGTGTTAAACGTAACCTAAAGGAGCCGAGTTATCAAATATATATTAGTATATACAAAGACGAATCCGTGGACATAAAGAACAAGGAAAACGAGCTTAAAACGACCAAGTTATACCCGTTTTAACATCGTCAAAACGATATATATATATATATATATATATATATATATATATATATATATATATATATATATATATATGGACACAAATAAAAATAATAACTTACGTACTAAATGGTATATTTTCTAGAAATATTACTAAGGACTATATTTTTAACAAATGAATACGTATGACCCAAGAGAATATTTATACGACTTAACGACGTTATTTCAAGGTTTTCGATACAAAGAATTTAACGCTAACATTTTCGTACGAGATAATACGACAAGTTATATACTTCTATATAAGGACTTATTTTTCCTAAGTATGGAAACTATTTTACCGTGACGATAACTGGTATTTTCAAATTACGAGTGGTATAGGTATCATGTGCATGTACATTCATTTCATTACGGCTTGATCTTAATTAGATCACGATTATTCATATAGGTTGCGGCTAGTGTTCGCGCCTCATTGTCCCTACTACTTTTACGTCATTGTATCATCTTTGTACCATCACTTCGAGGTGAGTTCTCATAGCCCCGTTTTTAGTACTTATTTGATTTTAAATCCAACGGGGGAGAATACATTGCACAATTATTTTTGTACATGCCCAAGTATTAAATTTCATACATTGCTTAAGTTGTTAGTACTATCACTTCAAGTCCCCTTATTATCATGGACCGTTAATTATATTGCCAAGCGAGAGTGAGTGGATAGATCTATCGAGGGTGACGCCTCCATTCGTGTTTGGGTTGCTCCATAAGGAAAACGAATGCATTTCATGTCTAAATTATTGAGTGACTGGTAACCACTCCTTTGGGGCATATTTTAGTACGTCTAGCTTCGGGGTCATGAGCTTAAGAGACAATGTAACTTTTTGACAATTTGTCACTTTACTTTATACTTGTGGTTTATGTACATACGATTTACTTATAAACCTATGATTATTCACCAACTTTATGTTGACCGTTTTCGCAATGTATTTCTCAGGTAACTAAGGCATATTCTCATGGCATGCATGGAGTCATTTTGTGTAACATGGATGACGCGGCTCATTCGGACTTTCTTGCACTTATGTTCAAATGTCGTTTGATTGTATTAAACTTGTTTCCGTAAACTTTTCCAACTTTTGGGACCTATGTCTTTATAACTCTGAATATTTTGAATGAATCAAACGACACTTTAGGTCGTTCAATATATCCTTGTTTGTGTGCTATGACCGTTACACCCTCAGGTATTCCATTCCGCTGCCATTCAGGTATTTTGGGGGTGTGACATAAAATCTTTAAACGCGGAAATTTCTGATTTACAAAACCAACTTTCTAGACAAAAAACAGCTTATAGCAATCTTGAAAAAGAAAATGATGAGTTGAAAAAGGACTTTGCAAAGAAAGAAGACAAACTTTTGGAAGACATCGTAGAGTCAGAACACATGATTGCACATTTAGAAGAATTAGTGGTTAAGTCGGGTCAGTCAAGTCAAACAATGAAAATGATTTCTAGTCAAACTAATCCAATTTACCATACGAAACATAAAATGGCTCTTGGTAACATAAATCCTTGTAATCTCAAGAAAGCTCAGCAAGAACAGAATGTTTTGTATAATGGTAATGTGATTTACACCCAACATGATCCTCCCGTCGTTCGGGATTCTGTGCAAACGATGGAACTTGTCGAAGAGAGCATAAATAAAATGAAACAAAAGGATTTGAAACCCATTGATTACAACAAATTGAACAAACTTTCGGGAATTACTTTTGTTCCACAAACAGAACCATCTGTGTTTTCCATAAAACGACCATTCGCAAAATTCTTTCCTAACAAGAAAGTTGTTTCCAAATCTCTTTCAAAAATGGAACAAATGTCTCCTAACAACACTTTTAATACAAGTGAGGCTAGAGACATTCTTGATGACGTTAAAAAGAGAATTCAAGTACTTCTAAATATTGTTAAATCTAAAACTACTATCAGTATTAACGACTGGCATTCTAGTTTTCATATCGAACAGAAAAAGGTGTTTGAAAACGAAATTACTATCCCACTGAATAACATCAGTGCAAGGGTAATCCATTTTGAAAAAGCTTTCTTAAAAGAAACGGCCGACTTTGTCAAGGACCACAAATTCCTGGTAAACGAAGCTAATGAAACTCGTGAAGACATGCATGTTTTGGAAAGGTTAAATGATTCTCTCTCGAAGCTGTTCTGTCTACTGATATAATGTCCATCATCATACAAACATATTCGGTTCAAGACGATGAAAGACTGAGAGCTGAGACCTCCGAAATTGTTTCCAAATATGAAAATGCTCTTATAAAGCTTGAAAAAGAAAATGTGTCTTGTTTTAAACAACTTGATCGAAAAAAAAGGAAGAATGCAAGTATGACAAATTGTCGTATGAGCGTGCCTTCAAGAATATGAAAGAGCAAAATAATCTTTTGAGGGCCCAGCTTGAAAGTAAAAAGGGAAGGGTGCGGAAACTAAGTTTGCAAAACCATTGACTTCGGAGAAACCAAATGTTTCAAACACGGTTCAAAAACCAAAAAAGTCAATTTCACGGTTTGCTCCAAAGTCGATGAGAAAAAGGATTTGACAAAACCAGTCACTCCAACACCCTTGCCCAAGCAAAGTGAAAATGAAAAGATTGTTGATAAAGGAAAAGCGGTTGTCGAAACACCAAAAGTGATAGCACCTGGCCTTTTTAGGATTAGTCCCACTAGTGCATCTGCCTCCACATCTAAGACAAATGAGTGCAAAAAGGATAATTCTAAAGAGTCTAGTGATGCTAAGAAGGACAACAATATAAATCCTAACGCGTGTGCCTCACCTTCTACAGGATTAGAAAGCACCTCTAGAAGCAGCAGACTAAAGCCTAGGAGCAATACAAGGAACAATAGAGTCTCTCCTGCCTCTAAGAGTAGTAGCAAGAATAAAGTTGAAGAAGTAGAAGAACACCATAGGAATTTATCGCTTTGTAATAAGAGACATGTTTCATCTGAATGTAATGTCGAGAGTACTGTTTCTAATGCATGTAATGACTCTGTTTGTTTAATATGCAAGAAATGTTTAATTAATGATGTTCATGATGAATGTGTTTCTAAGAATGTGAATGTTACGCCTGAACAGAAGAATGTTCCAAAAAGACCTAGTGCTAGATCTAGATCTATAGAAAGATTAGTTGCACGCTTTAGATCTACCACTATTAGTCGAATGCATAGGAACTACCTTAAGTTTTGTATGTGGATTCCAACGGGTAGAGAGTTCACTCTTCAGGATGGCAAATTAGAAATAGCTCAAGCTAAACAAGTAGCAACTGTCTATGAGTGTGATTTAGATTTTACTCCTAACCCCATGGAACCAAATTCAAAATGGTTTCCAAATACAGACTCTTCTGTTCTTGCAGGTTATCGAAATATGTCTTTGGATCGTCGACTCGGGTTGCTCCAAGCACATGACCGGGAATATAAAGCTGCTGATCAATTTCGTCTGGAAATTCATGGGAACTGTACTCTTTGGAAATGATCATGTAGCAGCTATTCAGGGTTATGGAGATCTTCAATTTGGGAATTTTTTAATCACTCGAGTTTACTACGTCGAAGGGTTGGGACACAATTTGTTTTCAGTTGGGCAGTTTTGTGATACAGATTTAGAAGTAGCATTCAAGAGAAACACGGTTTTTATTAGAAATTTGGTTGGTGATGATCTCTTAACTGGAAATCGTGGTACAAACTTGTATGCTATCGACATCAACCAAATGGCTTCTACATCACCAATTTGTCTTATGACAAGGGCAACCGAAACTAAGTCCTGGCTATGGCATAGAAGATTATCCCATCTCAATTTCGACACAATCAACAAGTTAGCCAAAGAAAACATAGTCACCGGACTTCCTAAATTCAAATACACCAAGGAACACCTATGTCCATCATGCGAACATGGAAAAAGCAAAAGAGCATCATATAAACCTAAAACCGTACCTAGTTCGGAAGCACGGTTACATATGTTGCACATGGACTTATGTGGCCCAATGAGAGTTGAAAGCATCAATGGAAAGAAGTATATTCTTGTTATTGTTGATAATTATTCAAAATTTACTTGGGTAAAGTTTTTGAGATCAAAAGACGAAGCACCAGGCATCATCATCACCTTTCTGAAGCGAATTCAAGTGTTACTTCAAGCTCCAGTAAGGATTGTAAGAACAGATAATGGCACAGAATTCACAAATCAGGAGTTACGAACTTACTTTGAAGATGTGGGAATCACTCACCATACATCAGTTGTTAGAACTCCACAACAGAATGGGGTAGTTGAAAGAAGAAACCAAACTCTTGTGGAAGTTGCTCACACAATGCTGATTTTTTCTAGTGCACCACTATTCTTATGGGCTGATGCTGTTGCCACTGCTTGTTTCTCTCAGAATCGATCCCTAATCCATCCAAGATTCAATAAAACCCCATATGAGCTAGTGAACAATCGTAAACCTGACATCTCTTACCTTCACGTGTTTGGCGCTTTGTGTTATCCGACGAATGATAGAGAAGATCTAGGAAAGTTAAAAGCTATGGGTGATATTGGAATATTCATTGGATACTCAGAAAACTCGAGGGCATTCAGGGTGTATAATAGACGAACAAAAAGGATAATGGAGACGATGAATGTGAAGTTTGACGAGATGTCACAGATGGCTTCTGAGAGACTCGCTCTAGAACCCGCGCTTAATCCAATGGCTTCTACTTAAAACGGATTAGGACCCGCACCAAACCAACAGACTTCTAGATACATCAGTTCAGGACTCGTGCCTCAAGGAGCTCATTCAACAAACACGGACAAACCTTCAGAACAAGAACTGGAAAATTTCTTCGAGTTAATGTTTGATGAATACTATGGTGGAACTTCGAAAAATGCATCTCAACAACATTCCGCTGCACCCGCTCAAAACCATCAACCACCACCACCATCACAAGATGCATCTACTACAATCGAAGCTGAAGCACCAACTACCTCAACATCATCTACATCCACTCCAGCAACACCAGTTATTGAAATAGTTCTACCAAGAGTTGATGAGCAAAACCATAACACAATTTTTCAAGAAGAACCAACAAATAATTCAAACGATGTTGCGTTAGAAGAAGAAGAAGTATTTGAAAACCCCGTTTGCAACAGACTCTGTTGAATCTTCTTCAAGGTTACAAGAACCATCAAACACACATTTGTTAAACCCAAAGTACCCTTCTACGTTTCAATGGACAAAAGACCATCCAATAGAACATGTTATTGGTGAACCTTCAAAGCCAGTTCAGACAAGGAGACAACTTGCCACCGATTTCGAATTGTGCATTTACATTTGCTCAATTAGCCTCAAAGAACCAAAGAACATTCAGGAAGCAATGGCAGAAAACCCTTGGATAGAAGCGATGCAGGAGGAAATTCTTCAATACCAGTTACATGATAGTTGGGAACTTGTTGAACGACCACTTGATATACGTATTCTTGATCTCAAGTGGTTGTGGAAGAACAAACTGGATGAGGAAATGACTATTATTCGCAACAAAGCTCGTCTCATGGCTAAAGGTTATCCACAAGAAGAAGGGATAGATTTCGAAGAATCATTCGCGCCTGTAGCTAGACTTGAAGCAGTCCGGATTTTCTTAGCCTATGCAGCTCACAAAAACATCACAGTCTATCAGATGGACATTAAGACAGCTTTCTTAAATGGAACTCTAAAAGAAGAAGTGTATGTGAGTCAGCCAGAGGGATTCATCGACAAAGATCATCCAGACTACGTCTACAAGCTTAAGAAAGCCACTTATGGTCTAAAACAAGCTCCAAGAGCGTGGTAAGACGAACTATCATCTTTCTTGCTAAAAAACAATTTCACCAAAGGAACGGTTGATGACACCTTGTTTATCAAAAAATTCAAAGATGACATTTTGATCGTTCAAATTTACGTGGACGACATAATTTTTGGATCAACCAATCCTAACCATTCAAAACAGTTTGAAAATCTCATGAAAAGCAAATTTGAAATGTCCATGATGGGGGAACTAAAATTCTTTCTTGGTTTACAAATACATCAATCCCCTCGTGGTATTTTTATCAATCAAGCTAAATATACAATAGAGATTTTGAAAAAACATGGAATAGATAATTGTGATTTTGTTGGTACATTAATGGTCACTTCACCAAAAATAGGTGCTGATTTGTTTGGGAAACCCATCGATCCGAAGAAATATCAGAGATCTTTCGGTACCTACGAAGCACCATTAACATGGGACTTTGGTATCCGAAGGATTCGGGGTTTAATCTAACAACATTTTCAGATGCAGACCATGCTGGTGATCAAGTTACAGCAAAGAGTACATCAGGTGGAGCACAATTTTTGGGTGAAAAGCTAGTAAGCTGGCCGTCAAAGAAACAAGATTGTACTGCGCTATCAACCGCCGAAGCCAAGTATGTGTCTCTATCTGCGTGTTGTGCCCAAGTTCTTTGGATGCGGACACAACTCACAGATTATGGCTTTACTTTTGATAGAATACCTATGTATTGTGACTCAAAAAGTGCCATAGCCATCTCGTGCAATCCTGTACACCACTCCAAGACGAAGCATATCAAAGTCCGCTACCATTTCATCAAAGAACATGTAGAAGAGGATACTGTTGAATTATTTTTCATTAAGACTGATTACCAACTCGCCGATCTATTCACTAAAGCCCTTCCAAAAGAACGGTTTGACTATTTAGTTCGACGAATTGGCATGCGAAGCCTAACTCCTGAGGAACTAGAACGTCTTCTCGAATCTTCTTGAAAAATGTTTCCAAAATCGCTTCACTGTAAGTATTTTTGAAAAAACAAAATACAAAATTTGAAAAATCAACAACAAAAAAAATACAAAAATATAAAATTTCAAAAAATACAAAAACAATATAAAATCAAAAAATCCAAAAATACTCTTCTCACGATATGTCTCTCGTATAAATCAATATTCTGTACATTTCTAGAAATGTCATTCAACAATGATACGGACATGTACAGATGCTTGAACGGGAGTTCTTTAAAATGTTTTTCTAAAACATGTCGTGTCTCAAAAGTTTCTTCACTATGGCTTTCGTATACTTCAGTACGAAACCCGGATCCTAATGATGACTTCTGATTATTTCTAATCAAGGACTTGTATTTTCAAGGTCGAAATCTTTTTCAAAAAGTTCGAGTCTAAATAAACGAAAAAGACTTCAAACAAAAACTCGTTTTCAAACAGAATTCTTGAGCACTTTTTCAAGATTGTTCAAAAGATTTCTCAAAATCTCTCAAAATGAGTGCTCAAGATAACTCCCTCAAAACCCTTAATTGATTTAAAAATGAGCTATTATTAAGGGGAGTATAAAAACAAAAATGTTCCAAATTCATGCAAAATAGAATCTGTCTATCTCTCCAAAAAACTTTTTCTTAATCAGTTGATATAAAAAATATCACGATATGCTATTTTTGAGGGGGAGAAGACATGATTAAAATGTGATCAAAAGTGCTTAAAGATTGTGACTGAATCTCGAAAGAGCTCGACTCAGAAAGTACCAATGAATTGACGAAGCTTAAAAAGTCAATAATCGAAAAGACTTGTCCTGGACGGGTAATAATTTCAAGCTAGTATAACTAGTGATGTAAGCGTGTCTCGAATAGGACTTGTCTGTGTAGAATGTACCGTATCGAGAGACTTTTTTTGGACTTGACCAGGACGGGTAATAACATCAAGCTAGTCCTAGTAATATCAAACCCGTTCAGAAATCATTTCCTCAAAATCAAATATTCCCAATCCCGAATGTATTCCATTTAACTTTCCAAAAATATCCATTTCTCAAATTATCTTCATATTAATTTGGAGCTTGACGTTTGGTATCCATATGGGTGGAGGGTCGACACAACTCAAACCAAGAAGCCACAACGAAAGAAATAATAAACCATTTATAAGTCTAATATTAGCCCAATATATTATTTAAATAAATCATCAAAGTTTATCAAATCCGTCGATTTGGTAATCCCCCATATTTATTTACGTAATATATCGCTCCAAGATTATACCCAACCTAAATCACATAGCACATAGAATACTATATGGTAAATATCGTAGTCCAATAAATTCCCTAGATATATCGTCAAATTTGCCAAATTCATCAATTTAGCCAACTCCACGAGATATTTAGTAATTTATTATCCTAATACACGTACCATAACCTATGGGCGTCGTAGGATACGATGCCCATTAATATACTCATTTTATATAGCTAAATAAACTCGATTTAACCCGTCGATTAAATAAGTTACGTAGTTATAGAAAATGGATATATTAATCGTCATATATCCGTGACAACACAAAAGTCACATAATAAAGTCCACTTGGACTTAAGTAACCACAACCCCGTATAACTCGATAAGTTTTCCAAATTTATAAAAAGTCATGTTTTCATTTATTAATTATCCAACGTATTAGATCTCGTCATCATTTATAGTTATTTACTTATTTATTTATAATAACACTCTCGACATTTATTGCACTATTTGCATAGTACAATACTTATCGTTATATTATCATAACGTCTACTCATGATCGTTTTATTATTAATATACACACATATATATATACACACACACACACACACACACACACGTTTATCACGTCTATATACTTATATAAACGATTATATTATCAATAATATTATTACGAGTTTTTATTATTAATGTTTGATTATAATATTTATCGAGTCATAAGAGTTGGTCACATGTCCGAGTCATCACTCTCGGCTCATTGTCCAAGTCCAAAAATAAAAATAACCAAGTCATAAATAGATAATCCAACTCCGTCCAAAATCAATCCCAATCCACGTGCTACAACAATAGGGTCCGACTACGGCACCCGACTAACCTATCTCCGTCAATCTAGTTTGACCGTCTCACAATCGGTCCTCAATACCATTCCGTCAACACATCTCCAAAATCAAAATCACAAGTCCAAATGTACCACTTCAAGCTCGAGGTAACCATGATCAATAATAACCAAAATGACAACAAAATGATCCAACAATTATAAACGACAACCAAAATAAACATCACACATACGGGTTGATTTACCAAGTCAAACCCGAGTCAAAATTAAACCACATGAATCGTGGGTCCCACCCGAGACCTCTAGGGTCTCGGCTTGCTCAATACGAGCCAAACCAAACGGACATTAGTGGTCACGACAAACCACAAGGTTGCAACAACAACCGACCGGACCCAAGGGGTCACGGCCTAGCTCCATACGAGCCAAAACAAACCCAAAGCGACCCTATGGGTCGTCGGCTACAAGTCAACCCAACCAAAAACAAATCTATCAACCAAGAATCAATCCAAACATCAATTATTAGAACCAATCAAGATAAAAGAACAAGAAATCCGGAATAATCACAAGTCGAGGGTGAAGCCCTCGGCTATGGTGTCGACCACGCGAAGAAACAACAACCAAACATCAAAACCCGGATACCAAATGAATTTTTATTATCAAAACTTCATTTTCCATCATTATTTCACAAAACCTATTTAAGGAAAATCGTGTACCCACGATTTGGGTAGCACATCGAGACCCACGAGTTGAAATTCATGATACTCACCTTCAAAATGACTCCAAGAATGTATATCTTCAATAACCCAACAAGAAAAAGATGAAAAAGATAATGTTTAGGGGCTGTGGTGATGATTTCGTGGTGTTAGGGAGGGTTTTAGAGCGCGTGATGTATACCAAATGATAGATCGGAATGAGATGGTTAAGATGGTGGTATTATATTGGACGTGGGAGGGGCGGTGGTGGCTGTGGTGGCCGTGGTAGGCGGCGGTGGTGTTAGGGTTTTTAAGAGAGAGAGAGAGTGTGTGTGTTGGTGTGGATGATGATTGTGTTGTTTGTGAATCCAGGAACCAACAAGGACGATTTTATCATTTACTCTAAAAAAATGATTTTTATAATAATAATAATAATAATAATAATAATAATAATAATAATAATAATAATAATAATATTAAGGGTAGAGTGGGTTAAATGGCTTGGTGTAGAATACACGGACCAAACCCGAACTCATTCAAAGTAAAATATCTCTCCCGAACCGAGCTCATTCCAAATATTCAAAAATCTCGCGATACGTTCCAAAAATATAAAATTCTCGAACCAACATTTAAAATATATATAAAATTGTTAGGTTAACCTAGCGCCGGAGTCAATGTAGTGCCAAATAAATATTTCAAATGAATCATCATGAATATACCAAACCAAACCAATAATTAAAAATTCAATTTCCATAAATAACGTACGGTTTAAAAATCACATTCCAACGTTTACAAATCTCATCACGAATAAACTTTTCCAATATTCCAAAAGTCATAAATTTTAAAGTAATGCGGGTTTTCAAAATGGCTCCCTAATTTGCCAGTTGTCACAGTTAAGCCATGCTCATCAACCGCCTCTTCTTCATAACCTAGCCCAAATTGAGTCAGCTGAGGTTGATATTGTTGTTGCTCAATAAATCTTGGTGCATCAGATGAAGTTGATGCACCTTGCCCAGTTTGATTCGTTTGTTGTGATACAGAACCATCAATTTTGTTTACTCAAAACTCCAATGGATCTTGTTACTGATTTGGGCATGTATCTGTGAAACACAACCCCACAACGTCTCACTAATGGCGCCGTCTTTGTGAGCTTCATCGTTCAAAAATTGGTCGACCACAGCTTTTCTTTCTGCAGAGATGTCTTTTTTTACTCCGCGTATCGTTGTCTCAATCGTTGTTTCAGTGCCTTTGCGAGCTCAAACTACTTGATAACTTTGACAAGAGCCTTTTGTCGAGCCGTGTCGTCTTTATCGCATTGTTTCTGAAAATACTTTTGCATTTGTTCGACGGTATGGGGGAGATGACAAGCCATAATTTTGTGTTTAAATTGTTTGAAATTGTGCGTTTAGAGGTGTGTTTGAGGTTAGTATTTATAATATTGTAAAGTGGTAAAGTTTTTTTTTTTTTTTTTTTTTTTTTTTAATTTTATTTATTATTATTAATTTTTTATCAAACTGTTGAATTTTTGAAAATATGTGTGTGTTTACAATCGGTCAAAACTCCTTTTGTGAACAAGAAACACCTTCGGGAGGTCGGGGATGCTCAAAATAAAGAATTGACATGGTATTATTAGATTGAAAGAATGGGGAAGATGTGTGTGTTTTCCTGAGAGAGAAAGAAGGAAAACACATACACCTTGAAATACAATGAGACATCCAACCTCCTAGTTGTGACTAGGAGGTGTATTTATACTACAAGACTAGCCTAACTTAGCACTATTGACTAAACTAGTCCTTGTACATATAAAGTATTGTAATTCCCGAATATAACATAACTTTAAAGGCTAACAATATCTCCCAAAAGTGATGTTACACGGGAATTGATTACAACGTTCCCTACAAGTAAAATTAAATACAAAACATAAGTGTAACAGCTCCGAGAGTGGTCTTCAAACTTCATTACTTCATTCAGCTTCCTGAATCTTCTCAGCTGCCATCTCTTTACTTTTAGAAGAACAATGTGAGCAAATCTAATTAGGGATTAAATCTGGCTTTTCACTTTCCCCTAATTAGTGCTCTCCCCCAAACTGACAACCTTTCTGATGAATTCCCTGAATCTGAAGAAGTCTTTTGATAATTAAATGCATACCGTATTTAGTCTTCTATCACGCAGCGGAAAATGTTGAACAGACTGTAGACTCGACCTTCTTCATGATTGTCCATTCGGGGGGAACAGAATATCAACATCTTCATCACACAAAATGCATTCCAGTTATCTTACATATACCAAATCAGCTCGTAACGTACACATGAAATGATAACACCAAAGTAACAAGTTGAAACACTGATCATCTTGAATTTGTTGCCCAAAATTGATGAAGGTGGATAAGGTAGAAGTACGTAGAAAAAGTTGAGAGGATAAGGATATAGAATCAACCAATCTCCGACACAAATTGTTTCATAAATCATTTAACCCGATTTCGTGAACTTGTTATGCATCCTTTATGTACACATTTCTCTCCCCTGATGGTTACGATTTATCGAAATCAGCATAATGATGTGTACATGAAGCATTAACTGAAAGCACTTTATCATTAATTATATAAGCCCGTGAGAAGATGTCGATAAACCCAATCTACTAACAATACCATTTGAAATTGTCTTACTCTTTATCAACCCCCTGTATCAACAACGACGGCTATTTCTAGTAATCACATGTGAGGAAAACCCCGATATGGTGAACTTGAGAACAAAGTAAAATCCCCTAGACTTGTAACTTAAACTTGTACTATCCTTGTGACTAAGAACAGCTTGACATATCCTCAACTACGTGAGGCACTGAGCACTACAACGTAACTCCTTAAAGTGATAGCTACTTTGTGGGTATAGAGAGAAAGAATCACAAAAGTAACTAGATATCCAAGTCTTCGTCACCATTAGCATATGCCCAAACAAGTCATCTTGTGGGAGGGAAGAAAGAAATAAGATGAAATAAGTATACGCGCCCGTAAAACGTTACTTCAAACCTAAATAATCAATAAATAATTACCCCATAGTCACAAACAATTGATATTAGCCGTTGTCATTTGATTGTGATTCTTGATCAGGATCTTTTAAGCTATACGTGGTGTGTTTAAGGTGAGATATATTGGTAATAGGTTTATGAAACCATGAAATGAATCATCTTCTATTGAGTGTAGACCAACAATGTCATATGTGTGTTTTGGTGTGATGGGTGAGTTTGTTATATTCCCTAATTCTTTATATACCCCCTGTTCCGCGGATCGAACTCTGCAGTGAGTTCGCTGGGGGGTACAGGGGGCAGCGCGTCCCCGAAAGAATTATTCGGTAAATTAGGGTTCGAAAACTAGGGTTTTGTATGTTAGATATTCGGCTAAACCTTAAGAAACCTAGAAGAATTCACTCCTTGATGCTCGGTAAATACCCTAGAAATTCTTAAACATCACTCCATACTCGGAAAATTTTTCTTGCTCGCAGATAATTGTTACTCACTGAAAACAAGCTTGCTCGCAGAACAATGTTAGTCGCAGGAACATGTAACTCGCAGAACAAGTGTAACTCGCAGAACAAATGTTACTCGCAGACAAGTCTTACTCGCAGAAAAAACGTAACTCGCAGAAAACAACTTAACTCGCAGAAAACAATTGAACTCGCTGAAATCCTTACTCGCAGAAAAATGGTAAACAAGCTATAGTTTCCCTTAGTAGTAGTCAAGAACAATCCTTACTAGTTAAACTATAAGGAATTTGAAGTCTAACTCGCCAAAAATAAGACGTTACTCGCAAAACTTAACTCGCTGAGCCTTACTCGCTGACTAACTCGCAGAACAAGTCTAGCTCGCTAAAACTCAAGCCTATCTCGCTAATCTTCAATGCTAACTCGCTAAACTCAACCCTAACTCGCTGATCTTCAAGTCTAACTCGCCAAAAACGTACTTTTTCCGAGAGAAAACACCAAAAAACACATTTTTTCACCACAAAACACCACGATTCACCCCTGGTTAGCTCTGATGCCACTTGTTGTGAACAAGAAACACCTTCGGGAGGTCGGGGATGCTCAAAATAAAGAATAGACATGGTATTATTATATTGAAAGAATGGGGAAGATGTGTGTGTTTTCTAGAGAGAGAAAGAAGGAAAACACACACACCTTGAAATACAATGTGACATCCAACCTCCTAGTTGTGACTAGGAGGTGTATTTATACTACAAGACTAGCCTAACTTAGCACTATTGACTAAACTAGTCGTTGTACATAGAAAGTATTGCAATTCCCGAATATAACATAACTTTAAAGGCTAACAACTCCAACCGATAGTTGTTTTTTTTAGCTCGACCGATGTTTGACCATTGTCCCACAGTGGGTGTGACTGACTTCAAAGTCGGTTGCCACATTTCTTGAGTGATATTTTCCGGCTCATTGTGAGTAGCCTGATAGTGACTTTTATCCTTACTACCAACTCAGCGTCACGTCGTTTAGTGAAGACATTTGGCAAAAACATGTCCTTGCCAAATCATTATTATTATTATTATTATTGTTATTATTATTATTAATCCAAATTTTATTATTGAAACATAATAAAATTTACATAAAGTTAGATGGGAGTTTAGACACAAGTTGTGCTCCCACTCATTTCTTACTGAATACAAAAGATAACTCTATGAAAGATGAAAACATCATTTTTAGCATTATTTGAGTGGCTATTGGCAATAGACTTAATACGTGAAAGTGTGTCCAGAGCCTCCGTATCAAATTCCCAAACGTAAAAAAAAAGCAAAATGTATGAACTTGTATCCATTTTCATCACATTTGGTCGCATACTTCCTCTTTTATTATTATTATTATTATTATTATTATTATTATTATTATTATTATTATTATTATTATTATTATTATTATTATTATTATTATTATTATTCCAGAGCCTCCGTATCAAATTCCCAAACGTAAAAAGAAAGCAAAATGTATGAACTTGTATCCATTTTCATCACATTTGGTCGCATACTTCCTCTTTTATTATTATTATTATTATTATTATTATTATTATTATTATTATTATTATTATTATTATTATTTGGCATGACTAATTTTGTGCCTAAAAAATATCACCATAAACTTGGCAAGATCAATGGTAAGTTTGAAGAGAGAGAAAGTATGCAATTCATGTGTTAAACAATGAATGATTTAGGCATAATAGTAGTCATATGAGTTAGGCATACAAATCATTTTCTTTATTATTATTATTATTATTATTATTATTATTATTATTATTATTTTAACATCACTTTATTAAAAACTAATAGGATTTACAAGAAATTAGTGGGGAGCCGAGAGACTAACTGGGCCCTCACACCTCTAACTATAACAAAACTAATCCTACTAAAAATATGTGGAGCAACACGTGCTCTAATGTCTTGAGTCATAAAGAATATTGAGAATGAGTGTTTATATTTTGGTGAAAACGGATATGTCATTTTTCAAATGATATTTTCATAATAAAATTCTTAATTTCATTTAAGAATTTATTAAAAATTAATTAAATTAAAAGTATTTAACAAAATTCTAAAATAAAATATTAACTTTAAATATAGATTAATTAAAAAATTCTAAAGATGTAGTGCTAGACTTTAAAGTTTGTACTTAGCTTATATACCTAAACATTTTAATGCTTCGTTCCGTATACAAACGAGTCGAGATTGCCGGAGGATTTCAAGACCACGTTTAGAGCATTGGGTGTGGCAACAAGCCACAACCTCTTCATTCGGGCTCCACCATGCCACATCACCAAAACACCCCAACTTCAACAAACCACAACAAACCCCCCCTCACCAAACAACAAACCTTCACTTCCCCATTCGGGCCCCACCTCTTACACACTTATTTTTTTATTCATTTCTTTAAATAAATTAAATTATTTCACAAATACTAAAAAATAAAAAAAACATACTAATTTTATTTCATCACATTAAAAAAGTTACAATACGGAAAAAAAATACGATACGGTAAAAAAATACGATACGGTAAAAAAAAACGATACGGGAAAAAAAATACAACACATACGACACTAAAAAACGAACCTAATTATTATTATTTCGTTGAAATTCTTCCCATTGTTGTTGTTGCCAAACATGTTCGATTAGACATAGTTGAAGCCTTGAGTGTGTGCGTTTATCATGTAGTTCTTTGGTTTTTCTTCTTTGCGTTGCGCAACGTTCGACCCACGTCCGTTGGATATTTGGTGTCGGCGGAATATACAATTCGGCAGCGTCGGCTATTTGAAAATGTTGCTCTTTCAAAATCATGTTATGCATTATGATGCACGAGTACATGATTCTCCGTAACTTGCCCACAGTCCATGCACGCGCCGGTTGGGCAATAATATGCCAACGTCCTTGGAGGACACCAAAAGCTCTCTCGATATCTTTTCGCGCACTTTCTTGTTTCGCTTTCCATGCGGCGTGTTTTGGGTTGTTTGCAACAGTAAAGGACTTGACAAACGATGCCCACTGCGGGTAAATTCCATCTGCTAGATAATAGCCATTTTTAAATGTACGTCCGTGTACTTCAAACGGAACTTGAGGGCCAATATCGTCAATCAGGTCGTCGAATAAAGGTGAATTATATAAAACGGTCAGATCGTTATTCGCACCTGCCACACCAAAAAACGCATGCCAAATCCACAAATCATAAGACGCAACAGCTTCAAGCATTATAGTTGGATATTTTTTATCACCTCTGTGAAATTGACCTTGCCATTCTTTTGGGCAATTCTTCCATTCCCAGTGCATACAATCGATGCTTCCCAACATTCCCGGAATCTTATGAACTTGGCTATGTGCGTCGTATAAGTTACGAACGTCGTCCTCAGTTAGTTTTCTTAAAAACTCATTCCCAAACAAATGGATTATGCACATAGTAAAAAAATCAAGACAATCACGTGCACAATGTTCACCTATTTGTAAATACTCATCTAACGAATCAGGTGCTACCCCGTACGCCAATTGGCGTAGGGCACATGTGCATTTCATAATCACACTAAAACTCATTACACCCGAAGCACTGGGTCGTTGTCTAAAGAAATCAAAATGAGCAGGAAGAGGATCATGAGTGTCAATATATGTTTCAATACCTTCGACTATTTCTAAGAATAGTTTACGGCTCATACGGTAACGACGTCGAAAAGTATCTTCATTATACTTTGGCACATCACCAAAATAGTCGGCCCGTAGACGTGCTTCAGCAACATCACGTTCACGCCGAACGTATGTACGGCGATTTGAAGGACCGGCTTCTTGATTTTGCAACTCTTGCTCGTTTTCGAACTCTTGTATTATCAGCTCTAGCTCATGTAGCTCTTCAAAGTCACTAACTTCGGAATAAGATGATTCACTCATTGTTTTTGCTTTAGGTTTTTTAGAATGAAATGTTTTGGGTTTTTGGGAATGAAATATGTAAATATATATAGGGATAATGTATATGTGTGAAATATGTAAATATATATAGGGTTAGAAGAGAGAAAAAAAAAAAAAAAAAAAAAAAAGAAGTAAACGTTTGTTTTTAAAACGTTACACAACGGCTTCTTACACTTTTGTCAGAAAAATACTCGCCATGCCCACGACGAATTCTTCAACGGCGACCAACGGCGAGGCAGGCTCGGTGTGGCGGCGAGCAACGGCTCGCCGTTGGATCCGCCAGCTCGGACGGCGAGCCTTGGTTAGTCGACCACACCCAATGCTCTTATTACTTTATTTACTAGTTCCACTTATCAAGCCCATTATTTAACCATTTCTTTGTAAAGCCTTTTTGAAAACAAAATAAAGGCCCAAATTATAGGCATTAATTACTTAAGGCATTTTTTTTTTTTTTTTTTTCAAACGCTACGGGTTGATAAATAACACTTCTTTAGGGTTCGTTTGGTAGAACGAAATGAAATGTCGAATGAATGGAATGACCGACGTAATAGAATAAACAGTGTATTGTTATGATTAATTACATTTATTAGTCATGTTTGGTTTGTATGATAAGATAGAATGAAATCATAATAAAAAGACTAAAATGCCCATTATTGATAAGAAGTTTAATTAATATGGTTAATTAATGATAGAGTTTTATGTAATTTTATTTAATTACGGTCGTAATGAAAAAAAAACAGGGGGTCCCTAAGGAATGATTTTGGTGTAATAGATCATTCCTTGTAATAAATTATTACATTACATAAATGTAAACAAACAATATTTCTTCATTCCATCGTAATAATCTTTTCCATTCCCCTTTTAATTACAATATACCAAACGCTATGGTATCAAAATCATACTCGGATCATTTTCTCAGGATAGCCAATTTCTTTTAACAAAAGCAAGTATGCAAAGGAAAGAAAAGGTATAGAAATTGCATGTTATTGTTGCTTTAAACCAATTTACTAAAAGTATATAGTTGAAGGCACCAAAAAGTAAGTACTTTGTATCTTGAAACTATGGATATCAAAATTGTTGGGTAATCAGAAAACGAAACAAATACAAATACATTAACAAATTCAACAAACGAAGCAGAAACTTTATTCATATTATCGAACCAAATACAAAACCAAGGTACTTATTACAAAATTTTAACTCAAAGGTACACAAAATTCT
The DNA here is from genome assembly GCA_030686995.1 of Artemisia argyi. Taxonomy (NCBI): domain Eukaryota; kingdom Viridiplantae; phylum Streptophyta; class Magnoliopsida; order Asterales; family Asteraceae; genus Artemisia; species Artemisia argyi. Next base: position 44,077,072 of record CM060685.1, on the reverse strand, counting down.
AAGTCTATTGATCTCTATTTATAAGAAAATTAATCCTTAAAATAGTTTCTTAACTATAAACAAACTCAAATACATAAACGTGTAAGGCACATCCAACAAATTATCAATGTTACCAAACGAACCATTAGAGTTTAAGTCATACGTTGACAAAAATATATGCTAACAAAAATATAAGTGATTCCACGATTTCACAAATCATTTAGGTGAGTGTTGTAGAATTATTTTTTGTTACTTTACATTGTTCAGAAATCGAAAACGTTTAGTCCTTAAAGTATAAATCAACGACAACAGTATTTGGAAAAGACAAGATACAAAACTACAAAAGCTTGAGTGAACAAAATGCAGAAAAAGTTTATAAGTGACCACTTCTTATACAAGACATTTCATATGTCGAGAAAAGGTCATCAAGCGTGAATCAAATGATGTTATAATCGCACAAAACATAGAATTTACACCCTTTTACAAACTTGAATCTCACTAAAATCAAATTGTCAATTTATTAATTTGAATGTCACTAAAATCAGATAGTCAAATGATGCTCCATAGCCTATTTTTAAAACCATGTTTCAAAATCTATTTCATGCATGACTAGTGTTACTCGTTACCCGAAGGCCGAAGCATCGGTAATATTGGGGGTGTTGCCTGTATGTTTGACATGCAATGCTTTTGAGCATTCAGCGTTTAGTGTTCGAAATATGAAATTTGCTGGTAAAGAGCTTATAACGTTTTAAATTTTGTCTATACATTAGTATTAGAAACGCTGCTTGAAGGAAAATCACACTTCTCTTATCACACAAATTTACTTACTATTACTTACTACGACTACTAGTTTTATCGCACACACTTTTTGACAAAAAAACAAAACAAACGTGCTTTGAGCCTCATACCTTGAATATACTTTTTGCACAAACAATTAAAGACATTTTAAAACTTGTAAGTCATATATGATTCACTTGTATCGTTAATAACTTTTTATCTCATACCCATTGTCACACCAATCATGCATTTTTAACAGTCAAACTAGTCAAACTGTTTTTTTTTCTTCATATTTTCAAACGCAATCATTAAATAAAACAAGGATGGAGCGCCCGCTGCGTTGTAACGTGTTTTTTTGTACGTTTTTTTCGCATGTTAACTAATATTGTTGGAGTAGTTGGAAGTGATCCGGTTTTAAAAAATTGATTAAAGAAAAGGGGTTTTTAAAAACGGGTTAAATGGTTAACGTTTTTTTTTTTCTTTTTTTAAGAAAACGGGGCTGCCGGTTAAACTATTTTAGGAACCAAAGTATTTTTTCGAAAAACCGTGCCGACTCTATGGTTTAGCCGATTGTAGTTGTAATTTGGTTACATGGTGATTTGACATGGTCGATAAAAAAGTCGGGTTTTAAAACATTTATTTGAAGGTTAGACATTTTTTGTTGGTCCATTGATATGAAAGAAAAAATGCACGGAATATTTATAGTTTCTTTGTGTTTTTCATATCAACTGTTCCCAAGGAAAAAGATTTAAAACATTTATAGTTTTTTTGTTTTTTTTTTCATATCAATTGTTCCTAGGGGAAAAAATAAAATAAAAAATAAAAAAAAAATGTTCGGGTCTACAACCCAATGGGCCAACTTAAGATCCGCAAGAAAGAAATAGGTCCGGCACAATCCTTTTTTTTAATATGTTTTTCATTAATAAAAGTATAGTTTATTACTCTTCGCTTGAGGAAGAGCATATTCCTTCGCGCTATAATATATATAGAGAATAAGTGAATGGACGAGGTTTTTATTATTCAAATAACTTGAGAGTTGAGCCCATTATATTTTATATGTACACGGTCTAACTCGGATATTTGATTCAACTCTCTCTAGCCACTTAAAAGACGTAAAACCGTGACACCTTAGGGGCTATTTGGTTGGCCTAATTTCATTGGTTTTCATGGGTTTTGATATTGAAATACAATGAAAGTTTGTGTTTGGTTGGTCAGTCAAACAACATTAAAATACATTGACAAAAAAAAAAAAAATGAGGAGTTAAGATATCACTCCAGGAGGGATGTGTTAAGTAAACGCCCAAGACACAACATTTTTGAGGGACCATATTAGACAAAAAAGATACATTAGCCCTTTGTTATTTTACCATTACCCTTTTTATTATTCAGCACACTTTTTCTTCCCCAATTATCAAAAACCCATTTTCTTTCGATCTACAATCACATATCTTGATTGCCATTTTATTTGTGTATGTTGTATCATTGACTTATTCGGTCTGATGATATGTTGCCAAATAAAAAAACTGTTAAAAAAAAATCTAAAACGGTAATTTCTTCAGTTACCCTTTTAACATTTCGTATACTTAAACAAAACTGTGCAAACCAAACAGATTACAGTATTTCAAAGTCCATGAATTTCTGTTAACCAAACGTGTAACAGTATTTGAAATCTCAAGGTTTGTAACACTTCAAGATTTAAAAACCCTCAAAATTTGAAACCCGTTTTGAAATTTATGAACCAAACGCCCCCTTATAGCGTTTGAAACCCAATAATCAAATAACTTGTCCCAAACAAACACCTTCTAAATAAAACACACCCGTCCTGTTTCTCTTAACACACACATCCAAACACCCCCTTTACAATCAAACATACATAAACCCTAATTCAGGGTTTTACTATTCCTTCCTAATTTCAATCTCTTCCAACACAAAACGGTAACTTCTAATTTCTTATTTATATTGCTTTCAGAATAACTTTAAAGTGTTTATTTGGTGCTTAATTATTGGGTTTTTGGATTTATAAAAAAGTAAACCTTATAAACTTATAACTTATTAATAGGGTGTTTGAATTAGCTTATTTTACGGGTTTATCGCCTTATTGAGACTTAGAAAAGCCTATAAGCTCACTTTTTCCAGCTTATGAGATTATAAACTTGAGCTTATAAGTATATAAGCTCAAGTTGGATAAGCTCCAAAAAGTGAGCTTACCGGCTTTTCTAAATCTCAATAAGACGATAAGCCCGTAAAATAAGCTAATCCAAACACCCTGTTAATAAGTTATAAGTTTATGAGGTTTTTTTTTTTTTTTTTTTTTTTTTTTTTTTTTTTTTTTTTTTTGCTACATTTAGGACTTGAAGTTGCTTTGGTCGAGAAAGGGCGAATGAAATATGGCTGTGTATAAGATTAGGATATTGTTAATAGAAAGATTGGAGGTTTGAATAAGAATGCGATTACATAAGGAAATCAATAAACGGTTCATAATTTAAGATTTTATAGTGAAGACTTGTCGATATACTAAGAAACAGGCGTTGAATGCTTTATATCTGTTTATTGCTTTTTTGAATAAGCTTGTCTGAATGAGCAGTTTTTAGCTGCTTATCCAAAACATCTTATTTTTCTCATAAATAGTTATGTTAGTAGTTTAGCTAACAAACTCCAAACATCGTCAAAATGTAGTAAGCAGCTTTAGTAAGTAATCCTAAATACCCCATATCAAAAGTTGACGTTTTGATCTTTCTCCCCTTAGTACAGAACTACAGAAGCATTAAGCAACCTTTCGCGTTGATAAGATTTAAATTCTACATTCACGGTTTTTTGATGGACCTTTCTGTTTCTAGTTAAAGTGTAGGCCTTGTGTCGTGAGATCTTTGGTCAAGTAGTGTAATGAGTGAAACATTTGCTATTAGCCCATTCCTAGTTTAGGCTTGATTAAATAAGGATTCCGTGAGATTGGACGCGGCATTAGCCGACTATGAGACTAGGAGATTCATCTTTCTAAGTAGTTGCAAAGGAATGAATTTGCATTTTATTTGATGATTCTAGTCCCTCCAAAAAGAATTACGTGAACCAAATGCCCCATAAAAATTTTCCATCTTTTTGTCGTTTTTAACCGTTCAATATTGTAACTCACTCACCAAGTTTTCTTAAATGCTGGCAAGGAAGATATTTGTCTAAAATAGCTGTCGTTTTTGTGATTCTAATGAAAGGATTTTAAGTTTATTCTCATGGTCTAAGATTGTTGCACTATAAACAGGATTGTATCTGCTAATAATGAGTACTACTGATGGAACCAAACATCTCAAGACCCCTGTGATACCACCAGCCGAGCTTCTTGTGCAAAAATTTACTGAATCTCGAGCTTCTGAACTTGACTCCTTCTATTCAACCATCTCCACCCGGTTAAACAACGATTTTAAATCTCATAGAAGTAAGAGGAGAAGAACTACTGGTTTTGACAATCGCGGCTCCAAAACAAGATTTAGAAAAAAGCAAAAAGTTGGAGCTTTGAATAATAATAATAAGAAGAACGATGAAAATTTAGAGAAAGATGTTAATAAGGCGCCTCCTCGTCATATTCGTCGCAAAAAGGAGCTTTACAAAAATCCTGAAAGTGGGTTTGGTACTTCGGGTGATGGGACTAAGAGATTGAGAACACACGTTTGGTATGCAAAGCGGTTTACAATGACTAAGCGTTGGGGTTTCCACCTTCCTCTTGGTTTGCATGGCAGGTAGAATGTGTATTTGCATTATCTTCTTTATTTAATACTAGACGTGGCAATTTGGACCCATTTACTTATAATTATAAGTTAGCTAAGAGTAAATTGGTTCAACGGGTCGAAAGTTGACCAGAATGAATTTTTATGCATACAACTTCCGAAATCATTACAACACTAGATTTTTGTTGAAATAGTATAAGCTTTGTGAATTCTTTGACACATTACTAAATTGTTACCTGTTTCACTGTTACTCAACCGCTTGACGTACCCATTCTGCCACCTCTATTTAATACTAATGGTGTACTAATAAAATTTTACTTGTTTGGCCTATGCACCTATTAGTTGAATCAGTTGTAACCAACATGGAACATACTATAAAAGTTACTTAGTTAATGCTTTTTACCTCATGCTGCAGCCACTATTTTGCCAATGTGCCCAATTTTCATAGTGACTTAACCAATTCGCGAGTTACGATGTTAGTTTTTATTGAACGCAGATCTATCAAAAAATTTCAGTTTTAGTTTGAAAGTAGGACGGTGGGTAGAAGATGATAAGAAGTGAATATAAAGTTATTGTGGCCAAAAGTTCTTTCACTCTGATAGACATGGGATGAATTCTTTGAAAGTTATGCAGGATCTTAACAGTTTTTGGTTTTTTTGATGCAGAGGAAGAGGGTCGAGAGCACTTTTGAAATGGTTGAAAAATGGAACCGTGGTTCATGATGCTAGCTATCATTCTGCTGTTCAACTCGAGGGTTTACAGGTGATTTTCGTGCATATCATATTGGCCAATTACTTGAATAATTAAACATGTAAAGATTTGGTTTGAGTTAACCCTCTCTGCAATGGCTCGTGTCAACTTGTACATAAAGTTGCCAAATTCTGACTCGTTTCCCAATCTGTCCGACTACCACTTCTAATATCTTTCGTGTAACAGCGTTGACAGTTACTTTGTCTGCTTGCAGGATTCGTTGTTGTCGATTCTAAGCACTGTAATGACACCTTTTTATCCAAAATCAGATGCTGAAAAAAATGTAATTTCTGGTGATATTTATGCTACAACTATGGTGGGTGGTCATCTTTATACATAAATAAGATAACAGTTAAGATTATTGCCTTATTTGGCAATCGTTGATTAATCTACACACTCACTTTTGCAGCTTCATCATGTGGGCGCATCCAAATCAAACACCATTGCACCTGTTATTTATATGTGGCGACCTATTCAGCATTCAACAGACACCAATGCAGAAAGTGGTCGAGCCAATGGGATCAGACAATTATGGATATGGATACATGCTGCAGCATTTACTGAAGGCTACAATGCTTTGAAAATTGCTTGTGAAAGTCAGGGTAAGGTAGAATTTTAGCTCATTAATTCTATGGAATTAGTCATGTATTTGAAGCCCGTTATGTTATGTATAACTTTTAAATAATAGGTTGAGGAGGATTCTGCTTCGGTTAAATGTACCTCACTTGAGGGGCAATTTGGGACACTGGAAGTAATGGGGTCAAAAGCATCCCAACTTCTTCAGAAGATACTACATCCTGTTAGCAGGTAAGACATCTAATTCTTTAATGCAGCTTATTTCAGGGTTCCTTTCTATAAAACAATGTATTCATTCCTTTGTCGTGTTTAAGTCATTCTACTCTATTTTGTACATGTGTCATTAAAACATTATTTTGTGTCCCCTTCAGGTCATTTTTGTAATATTTAATCTTTTATGTTATTATATACCGTAATAAGCATATATATAACATTTGTATACATAAGTTTAACATTATCATCGTATTTGAAAGCTCCCTTACCCAGCCCCGGCGGGATTGGGTATCGTTTTTGTTGTATTATATTTGAAAGCTGGTTTTTAAGGCTTTTTGGTTACAAAATAATCAAAATGGGACACAAAGGCATCATTTTATGACTCAGATGTATACTAATAGGAACAATGATCAGACTGGACAAATGAAAATGATGTTGGTATTTTATACAAATAATCCTTTATCATAACCCCATTTTTTTATCTAATGATTTTGTAATGACTTTTATTATCATGCAGTACGTCTGAAGCATCTTCAGTTCTGGAAAAATGTTCATTACCGAAAGCTGATGATGTCACTTCGTTAACAAATACATCTTGCTCCCAAGTTATTCGTCTTACAGTCAATGATCCCCGTGCTTTGACCAACAAATGCACAGTAACAGACTCAACTTATATTACTGATTTGTGGGATGCTGGAAACGGCTTATGTTGTCCACTCGAAGAAAGTGTTCTTTGTATGGAAAAACATCATCAACGCCTATCGGCCTTTGGTCTTACAGACAAAACCTCAGACAATGTTAATGCTATAACTAAGATGCATTCTTCAAGATTTTGCCCTGTGCTTCTCTTAAGAAGGAAAGATCTAAATGATTCAGTTACAAGGTATGTGAGTTTAAATCACATGCTCATGAATACTGTTATCTTGATGAACTACATATAATTAACTGTTTGATGATGTTTTAGGTGGTCTATAGTGCTTCCTTTGAGCTGGGTCAAAGCATTTTGGGTTCCGATGATTTCAGTTGGTGCTCAAGCTATCAGTTTGAGAGAGAGGTCTTGGGTTGCCAGTGAAGTAAGTAAAGGCATTTTCTTGTACATAAAGGTAGCAATTGTGACCAAAATGGGTCGATTTGGGTTCATGTTTAAGGGAGGTGATTTGAACACTATGCATTTTACTTCATGCACAATAAACCTTTGGCTCGTGTCAACTTTACCGATGTCTACTAATAGAAGCCGAAAAATATAATAAGCGGTATAGTTGTCAAAAGCAAAAAATCTGTTGTGTATGGCGTGAAACGTGTTGTGTGCATATCACCTCCCTATGTTGTCTGTGATGGTCAAATGGGTAAAGCCGTAAAGTAAATAAAGTCGAGTATAACTATAACAGGTACAAAGACACCCAAACACTCTTTTATTGCATTGAACGTCCTAAAATATTATGTATAAAGAATTTAGATTTGATGAAATAATAATGTTTTCTAGTTATATTTGACCCCAATTATAAATAGAAGTTAGACAAGTGTTTTGGGTCACCCAACACGAACTGGCCCATTTTGGCATCTAAAATGGACCTTTTTTTACCTGATCTGGACCTTCTCATTTTACCACCTCTACTTGTATGCAGCTGAGCTTAATTTTGTGATTTTTATAAATTTATTATATGTTGCATTATTTTTTTATCTATGCATATTTTACTTCCTTTTTCCCGATTTTTTATACTCAAATTTTACTCAAAACATTTACATTTACAGGGCGGGATACCAATTTTTCCATCAGAATTTCCCGAGTGCGGATCTTACTCTTCTTTAGTGGAAGCCGAAGCTGCTACCATTGATAAAGAAGCATCTCTTCGTCCTGCTTCTGTGAAACCTTTTAGCATTCCAATCCCACCTCCATGGAACTGTGTTCGCCTTGCCTTTCAAACAGACCTCACCAAACCTGAAAACCCTCAAATTAATTCTAGTGTATTTGATATAGTTGTCGCCAGATCACCATGGACGTTGGTCGATCATTACCTTCTTTTCACACATTATTTTGATAGAGGCGCACGTTTAGCTAAAGTCATGAGGGATGAGAAAGTACTTATTGATCATTACCCAAATCCGGATATTATTCTGGCAAATCGATGTAGAAAAGTGTCTTTTATTAGAGTCATCCTTCGTTCTTATAAAGAAGGTGTCATCGAGGATGGAGCGGTTGTTTGTGCACCCCGTTTGGACGATATAAAGCTTTGGCTATCTGGGTAAGTTTTTGTCTGTTACGACATCTATTGCATGTTAGTATTCTAGTATTATATATAATATTACTATATTTTAAACATTCATAATGATTTAGGCACTTTTATCAAACTGTAAATTCATATATCTAAATGAAGCGCGGGTATGAAACCAGTTTCCTATGCTAAGCAATCCTTCAAATAAAGGAGTTAGCCCAAAATTTTAGTGTTGCAACATTTTTGTAAGCTATAATTATCTTTTAAATGTGACGTCATGTTTGTCCTTATGCAGTTCAATCGACAAGGCTGAACTTCAGGTACCTCAATCATCCATGACTAGGTATTTTGCTAAGCAAGATTCTGGTAAATGGGAGTTTCAAGTGCCTGAAGATGCTTTAGCTGTGGAGTCTAATAGGTGGCCAATTGGTTTTGTAACGTCTGGATTTGTTCAAGGAAGGTTAGTATGCTTTGAAATCTTTTTATGCCAAGTACTAAATTTATTTTAGTTTTCAGGTCAATTTATCGTGTTTGAAGTAACTTGACTTCAAATTCTTTAGGGCAAATGTTACTATATGGCTACATATACTTGTTCCAATAATCCAATGGTCCATTTTGATAATTGTATGTTTTTTGACCTATATGGTGATTACAGTTTTTGGGAAGAACAATTACGGTAATTTTAACCGTTTAAACATGTTAAGTTACTGGGTTGACTTTTTTATTTACTAAAAGTTACTGAACGTGGCATTTTTGGGTGCTCGTTTGACAACTTTCTTCTAAATATAAAGCCCTACGAGTTTCATTGACTCAAAGTTCCATCTACCTCGTGTTATATTTGATTCAATGTATTTTGTAGTACTTGTTTTTTTTATTGATTTTCATGTCTTTTGTTTTCATTCCTAAAGTTGATTTTTGTTAATTTGCAGCAAGAAACCACAGGCGGGGGCTCTCTGCGACGCAGTGTTGCTTGCAAAAATTAGACTCGAACAATGGAATGCTGTGCCTGTGAAGCAAAGGAAGAAGAATATATACGTTCTAACAAGAAATCTAAGATCAACAGCTTACAGGCTTGCCATTGCAAGCATCGTCCTCGAAGACCAAGACGAAGATTTGGATCACATGTAACAAATCAAATTTTGGGTTTCTTTCTGGTGGTTTGTTATCTTATCTATTTTAAAATAACATGGATTATTATTTTTCCGGGTGTTCTGGTAGTTGGGAAAATCAGAAGTTAATGTAGAGTATAAGAACTTGGTGAGTCGGAATTTTATGTCGAAAAGCCGAGCAAAACCGACTTGAACCGAAAAACTGAACCGAACCGACCATATTTAGTTCGGTTTTTGGTTCTATATATTTATGATTTTCGGTTTTGTTTTGGTTCGAGCCAAAACCAAGAAAAAAACAAACTAAACCTTTTAAACTGAATTGAATGGACCGACACAAAACCGAACCAAGCCGAGTCGCTTTGGTTCGGTTCTCGGTTCATGTCTTTCACAAAATCGGTTTTCGGATCGGTTTGGGTCAACATATGTTTCTCTAAGTTAAATTTATGAAGCAATTTATGTTTTTGAACCAATAGCTTATGTTACATGATATTTGCATGTATATCCCTAAACATAGAAGGGCAAAAACAAAAAGAGTGACCAATCAGTTGTTGACCAAAATGAGTTTACTTTGAATGTCTACACAAGTAGACAACAACTTCAAGCTCTAAAGGTTATCTCCAATTGAAAGTCTTCTTAAACCCTCACATATCAGGAAAGTGATATGGTTTGTGCAGCTATGATGAATCGGGTTTTTTACGATTGCTATTGCTTGCATGCTATCTCGTAAAATTGTTGTAGGATTTATTTGCTTTTTCTCTGATGTATTCAAAAATTCTATGAATCCAAATTTCTTGTGATGTAGCTAGAGCTGCTGCAACGTACTTTGCCTTTGGTGATGATTGTTCGACTGTTTGTTGCTTTTTTATGCACCAACTAAAAACACCTCAACCAAGTAAGAAAATGTATCCAGATGTACTTTTCATGTTATCAGTACATTCTCCCCAATCACTATATCACAAAATCCATTCAAATTTTTATATCTGCATTTTTCTCAAACTTGATTTCAAAATCTTTCGTACATGTAATTTTATGCAGTGACGTTGCTCAGTAGTTATTTCCAACTAATGGTTTGTAATTTCTATGGTGGGTATTATTAACGAACAAAGTCCATTGAAAGCCCAATGGTTTCTCAAGCCCATAGAGATAATATCATTTGGCATTTGCTGCAAGTGTGTTGTTTTTGCACCCCTCTAATAGTTGATTTTTTTTTTTTTTTTTTTTTTTTTTTTTTTTTTTTTTTTTTTTTTTTTTAATTGATCCCATCAACAGATTTTGGTATTCATTGTTGGTTTTAGTCGACCCTTTTACATGTTAGTATTTGATGATATTATCTTAAAGTATGCGAACGGGTGAAAAAATAATGGGACTAGGCTTGAATATATGTTTGGCGTTTCGGTATAGACCTTACACTTGAAATAGATGGTAATTGCACAACCCAACCTGTACAAAATAAATCATTTGTTAAGAACAACTATCCAACTCGCAAATTTTGCCACCTTAAGTCCTTAACTAAGGTTGAATGTAAATGAATTCATTACTGAACTTATCACTGTATAGGCTCTATAATAACACCACACTTTAATTCCAATTTTAACGTACCTTTCGTCCCAAAATAGACATTTATATGTTGTTCAAACTATTAAAATAAATAGAGTTTAAGAACACTAAGAGAAGCAATGAACTACTCTTAGAATATAAACTACATGGACCAAACACCCTCGATCCATGACAACCAGGATAAAAACACCTAAAAGTTCAGATGATTACATGAAAAATAAATCAGGTATTTGTGTCTCCAGTCGCAATTTTCCACGTCTGCTTGAGCTTGGTATAATCTCTTTACCCAAAAAAACAACGATGTTGAACATAAAGTAACTCAATCATCAATGTCATCATACAAACAAGGTTCCGGTAAATGGATGTTTCTAGTGTCTGAAGACACCGCGACACATACATTGGTCTCGTTAACAATTATATACGTGTCTACACATATTTTTCACAAAGAAAAAAGTATTTAACTAAGAAAAATATCTTAAATGAGTAATATATTGAACGTTTGGATAATTAATTGCATTATTTCATATAAACGGTGACACTTTATATATAACATTATAACATTCCTTCTCGAAAAGCCTCTCATGTAATTTTGTTCAAAATTTTCAAACATTCAGGAATTGCAAATGCATTAATGCAATATGCATTTGTTAGGGTCAAACATATTAATGCATTATGCATTTGTTAGGGTCAAACATACGTCATTTCAGACTAGCAAGGTACCAGCGCGTTGCGGCGGCTGATACCTTGTAACTAAAATTTTCAGCAAGCCAGACTTTTCGAGTATAAGCTTTTTTTAACAATAATTTTATGAGAACTTTATATTGAAATTAATTTTACACAATAGCCAACTATTATATAGATAAGTATATTAAGTTTGATAAAAACATATGTTGTAATAGACAATATCCTTATTTTAAAAATAAAATAACATCAAATCACCCACTTAACGTGTTCACAATTTCTAAGAAAATAGACCCCGTCAATATTTTTTCTAAAAAGACATATATAAATGAATTATGGGCACATAATGATTGTTGGTAATTCTAACTTGTTATCATATATGTAGTAGTTACTTAAAAAACAGAGTTAGGATCAAATAAGAAGATTACTTAAAATAAGAAGGAATAAGAAGAATTATAACCACAAATCCGAGATGCTCCGACTTAAATTAGATGCATCCCAATAATCTTAGATGCATTATAACGCACTATAGTGTGTTTTCTAGGTTTTAATCAGATGCATATACGTATATTAGATGCATTTCATGATTTCTCTTGTTTTTTGTTCTTCTGCACGTGTCAAAATCATGAAAATCAATTTGCACCATCTATACATCAAATTAACTTTCAAAACTCAAGATGTTGCATCTATATGAATAGAAATGCATCTATTGCAAGTCGTTGCGTCTCAAATGCGTGGTTTTGGTCACTTCTCACCACTTCTTATTTTAATTTACTTCTTACTGGATCCCTACTCTAGAAAACAAAAGTATTAAAATAAAGTTTGTTTTGTTACTAGTGGGCCTAACAAATAAACAAAAGATATATTGAATTTTGGGCTTTTTTATCATTTTTTTTTATTTATACGTGAATATTAAGGTTAGCTTGTTTTTCTTATCGTTGGTGTAAAACAAATCATCATTTTTAGTTCTCTCCCTCTAAGTCATATAATGATGTCTCTGGTTCTATCTTTGAACTTCTCTTGTTCTTTTGGTTTGAAATTTTTTTGTTATTGATTTCTAAGGATACCGAGTCTTTTTAATCATCAGGTTACTCTTCATCTCTATTAAATAAAGTTAATGTAATAAGTTATCATCTCTTATAAAACTTATCTTGGATGCATGAGTTTTGGTGATGTTATAATATATTTTCTGTAAAGTTTTAAACTTCACATTATTTTTTCATTACTCGTTTATTTTTGCGCTTTTATTGTTTAGTATTAAAAAATGTAACTTTTTTTTTTTTTTTGCTTTTTTAGGATGATTATATTAGGCCAGCATAATTAGATTAGGTAACAAATGTATAATAAGTGCCTCAAAAGTAACTGAGTGTTTCTCTTTTTTTAAATCTTTTTGAGGTACATACTATTGTCATTGTATGAGTTATTTATTTGTGCTAAAACATTTCTATAATTTGTAATTAAAGTTATTCATCTCAATGACATACATGACTTGCGCATTTGACACAGTTGTACCGTTGTACGTGTTATAAGATGCGCATTTTTTTCTTTTTTTTTCTTTTTTTTCTTTTTTTTAATGTTTGGTTTATTGAATTTTAACCGTAGATGATTAGTAGCTTGATTAGATTGTATAATGTGATAAAATTGTTGTATATTTGAGTGAGAGGGTGATTTAAATAGTGTATTAATTGTATGTTTTAATGTATTTGTGCTTTAAATAATTGTACATAGTGCTTTTTTACTTGTAATACTTAAAATGTTAGACTCGTGACAGTGGATCAGAAATAATCGATCGAGAGGATCGATCGATCGATATGCAATATCGATCGCACCATTGTGGCGGTGTTTCTTGAAATCGATCACCGGTAAATTTTTGCATAATCGATCGTGTGGACGAACGATATTTGTAGCATCATTTGTTCATGCAATCCAAAAAAAAAAAAAAAAAAAAAAGTTACCGTTTGAAAAAATAAATAAATAAATAAAATAAAATAAAAAATAAAAAAAAATAATAAAAATAAAAATTAACCATTTTCATCTTATAAATACCCAAATCCAACCCATTTTCAAACACACACTTTCAAACATAATTCAAACAACAAATCAAACACAAAAAAATGGGTTGTAAACTTCCCCACACTGTCAAACAAGTTCAAAACTATGTCAAAAACAAGTCGAAATAGACGACAAGGAACGCCAAGATGCAATTATCGAAGTTATTAAGAAGTTTGAGCTGGCGAAGTTACGCAAACAACGCCTGAGAACACGATACACAGAGTGCAAAGATATCTCTGTTGATAGAAAATATTATGATCGACCAGTTTTTGTACAATGAGTTTCGTAAAGACGCTGATGTTGTTGAAACATTGTGGGGTTGTGTGCAGAAGATAGAGAACGAAAAATCCAACAAGATATGTTGGATTTTTTAGGAGAATGTAGCAGCTGCTGATGCACCACAACAACAACAACAATTTGTGCAACGTGCATCAAGTTCATCTACACCAAGAGTTGTTGAGCCACAACAACAGCAACTTCATCTTGATAACTTTCAGCTAAGTTTTGTGGAAAATGTGAAACCTGCTGATGATGCCTGGAACTCTGAGGATGAGCGGGAGCTGAGCAGGTTGGAAGCTCAGATCAAACAAGAGAGGTTTGCGAGCTTTGATCCGTACGACGACGGTTACGACTCTGTAACAATTCGCATTTTCGGGTTACTATTCACTTTCACTATTCACTCCCAAAATTTTTATTTTATATTCTCGTAAATTAAACTATTTTAATGATAATCCGAGATTTTGACACTCGTCAGATCATTTCTGCAAAAATCACGAAACCGTGTCCGAGATTTACTTTTAGGTTTAAACGTCATTCCAGCATCCCGATATGTCCATAAAACATTATAAACAATAGAAATATGATTTTCTCTCATTTTACGACAATTCCAAAAGTTTTGGAATTTTACGTTTTCCAGTTCAGCGTTTTACGCGAGTTACGTGTTTTAGACCCGCGTTTCCAGTTTTAGCAGCGTTTAAGCAACCCGATAGAACTTGTCACTCATTAAATATGCTAAGATAGGTTATATCAATAAGTTTTAACATATTTATTAGTTTCATATTTTTAGGATACCCGATTTTAAGTTTCATGACTTAACGACTTACCGTTAGCGATTACAGGGACAAAACTCACTCCATAAAAGCAAGATATTATCAAAACACATATCTAGTCATCCAAGATAGGCATTGAATGAAATTTTAAGCCACATGGGGCGTTTTCTTGGTCACTAAGTTAAGGATAGGAAGCTTACATATGAAGCTAAAGATTTTGCAAGTAAACTTGGCCACTAAGTCTTGGAAAATATCCTAAGTCTCTAACCTCCTCAAGGAAACTTCCTAGGCTCCTTCCTAACCTCCTCTTCATGATATAAATACAAGGCTAATCCCTTCCTTTTTCTTCATTCCAAACACCCAACAACAAATCCATAAACCATGATCCTTTGATTTCTAAGTTATAAGTTACATACTAAAATTGAAGGCGTAGTTAGTCTCTACATGAATCAAGAGTTTGTTTGGTGATTCCATGGTTGAATTAGGAGCTACACAAGATGTTTGGTGATTCCATGGTTGGATTTTTTTTCGAGGTCTTCTGGTCCGATTCATCAAAAAGTTAAAACACGAAAGTTGTCTAGAATGACGTTTTCGTTCAGGAACAAAGAAGCTCGAACCCTGAAAACGCATAATGAGTGATACTTTTCTTCAAATTCTTAACGGCCCATTTATTACTTATAAGACTATGCCTTTTTGTCACGGCTAAGGAAAACCAAATGGCCTAAAGGCCTAGAGCTGAGATCACAAACGCGGCTAATTCCAAGGTTGAGATCTCAAAGCCATGGTAGCCAAGACCAAAGCCACGGCAAGGCCACGGCTAAGACCTCAAGACTTTCTAAACCAAAATCATTATAACTATTATACATGTTTTACATATTGAATACTACAACACTAGGGAACTTCATGTGAGGGGTTCCATTTGGGTAAATGGATTGACGAGTTGCTGGATTTACGAATTAAAGTGTCCTAGCTCCTCGGACGTTTACTACATGACCTCTGAATTATGACGGCCCGAACGGTAGTAAGAGATATACAAACTATACATGTTTCACAAACCATTTTTTTATTCAACGACTTACACTATATACTAAGTACTACATGAACAATATGCAAGACATATATAGGTAATTCTTCGTATTCTTAGACATTACTCCAAACCTAAGACATATCATCATATTCTAGGTTGCGCGTAGAGACTTCCTGGCTTAATCCATCGATTCCGTTATACGTTTTGATATCATTAGTTCAAGGTGAGTCATAGCCCCACTTTTACTCTTTTAATGCTTGTTTTAAATTCTTTGGGGGAGATACATGCTTAAACTACTTGCTTTCACTTTTACTCAAGACAATTTTACTCATATGCTACGCTATACTTTTATACTTTTGAACATGGTGTGTAGTTTTATTACGATATGTGCCTTAATGTGTGAAAACTATTCTATACGCTATATTCTTTAACCACTGTTTAACTCCTGGATGGAGCCGGTGGAAAGGTATTGATAGTACTATTGGGCTGACGGCCCCACCCTTGGTCACCGATTCCTGGCCTTGGGTGAATATAATCCAGCTTTGAAGCATTTGTGCTTATTCTTGTCATGAGGTTCAGTAGGCTGTTATACTTTACATTAAGCGTGCATATATGGTATACACATATATTGAAATCATGATATACTTTAGCAGTGGGTTGTGAACACACAGGTTGCAAGTGTTGTTATGGGCAGGACTTGCAACTGAGTGGATTCACGATGCCTTTGCTGTGCAAATATTCTTTAAAGTCTTTTCAACTGTTTTAAGACAAACTCTATGAACTCACCAACCATTGTGTTGACACTTTAGCATGTTTATCTCAGGTTAGTAAGGCGATAGCTAGTGCGTAGAACATAGAGTCAAGCTGCATATTCTGAAGACTTACGCTTTTATCATTTACCATTCAAAACATTTTGTATACATTTATGTATCATACTTTGGAATCTCATATTTGTAACTTTGAATTCATTAGTCGAATGATAACTTTTCAAAACGTCTCATTTAGAGGTCGTTTTCTATAACTTGTACTTTGTATTATGAAGTAGCACCCCAAGTGACACAGTCTTCCGCTGCGATATCTTGGGGGTGTTACAGACTCCAACAACTCTCAAACCTGGGATCACCCAGATTATAATTGAAGTTTTAGTATTGTAATGTTTTAATTTCTGTTTATGTAATGTTTATGTTTTTATTAATAAAAAAGTTACGTTTGTATTAAAAGATCCCGCCTTCTATTTGATTTTTGAATTTAAAAGATCCCGCCTTCTATTTAATTTTTGAATTTAAAAGATCCCGCCTTCTGTTTAAATTTTGAATTTAAAAATATCCCGCTTCTTATATTATCCCATATAAATAACACACCGTACAATACTTTTCTTCACACACTCCTAAAGCATTTCACAATGAATAATCGTTGGTCAATGGAAGAAGAATACCTGCTAGCTAACGTATGGCTTGAAGTTCAGGATTCGTGAGACCATGTGAATGGAGGTTCTTTTTGGAAGGAAGTTACACAAAGGTTCAACGATCAGACTGATGGTGAGCACCGTAATAAAAATAGTATTACGGCTCAATGGAGTAGAATCAACCTTGAATGTCGTAGGTACAATGATATTTACAAAGAGTTGCTGCGTACAAGTGAAGACCCTTGTCGTCTCAGCAATGCAAACCAAATTTATTATGAACGCTATGTGAGAGGGATATATTATCAACATGTGTGGTTCATTCTGAGAAACACAGATGCATGGGACAGAGACGATGAGTAACGGTGTTTTATGTTAAGTACTTCCGTGTCGTGTTTTATTTGTTTTCCGTATCGTGTTTTATCATGTAATGTTTACGTTTAATTTTTAGTTGTTTAATTCCGTATCGTTTCGTTTATGTGATGTTTACGTTTTATTAATAAAATTTGTGTTTGTGTTTGATGAGGCGAAAAATGAACCATTTTTAGGGGTCATTTTAGCCCGGATTTGAATTTATTTGATCAAATATTGCCCTAAATCGTTCCTTTTGTCATTTTAGGTACTTTTGGAGTGAATTATGGAAAAGGAAGCATTTTGGATGTTTTTGGAGCATAAAAGTGAAGAATACGGCAAAGTCTTAATTTTCCTTGCTGGGAACAGTACCTGACGGCGTCAAGAGTTCTTATGTGACGGCGTCAAGAGTAATACAAGAGGTGGAAGTGGATAAAGTCCGTGACGATCCAGAAGAGTTTTACACTATGGACATGACGGCGTCACCATAGGCCATCATGGTCCAAATGTTAGTGACGGCCCAGAGTAATATTACACATGACGGAGTCAAAAGTGGATCTAGGCAATCCGATTTCATTATGGGCGGCGAGTTGACGGTGTCAGAATTTCCTTCTTGACACCGTCACCTTGTAAAATCTATATATAGTTTTGCAATTTTCATTCATGAGAGAGGAACAAGTAGGGTGTAACTTTGGAGAGAAACCCTAGTCCGAATATTACAGCTTTTTCAAGGGTTTTTACCCTTTGAAACCTTTCATGTTCAATTGAGATAAGTACTCTTTCAATTCATTCAATATGTCTATGTGTTGTTTGAATATATCTTACACTTGTCTTGAATTTAACATGCTTGGCTAGATCTCTTGTGTGTTTGCTTAGATGTAGTGAAACCTAGATGTTAATTATGGGTTGATTGTTTGTTTATAGTTTTTACGGATGATTGTATTCGATGTTAAGCTTAAGAAAACTGGCAGACTTCCATTGGTGACATGCTTGAACGTCTTAAGAAACATGATCAGAGGTGTACTATGATTTTTGGTTGTATTTAATGCGTAGGAGAATTCTAATGATCCCATGTTAGGAGCTTCTAACGGCTCGACATACGAGTGAAGTAGGATCCTATAGAGTTAGGGAATATTGTACACGGCCCTACGACTAGTATTAAGGAATACGACCCGTCATCCATGCAATTGTAACAAACTATCAACCTGTAAAAGATATCTAGGGAGTAATGAAACCTGAGTAAACACAACTTTCCCTATCATTGTTCACACCACTAGTTTAATTAGATTTCATTTCATTTTTGTTATTTTATTTTGATTGCATCTTAGTTATTGGGTTAGTTTATTAGCAACTATTTCCGTCCACTCTTCCAAAAAACTGAGATTTTAATTGCTTTTATAAAAATATAAAAATACAAAAAGAATCTTCCCTCACCTCTAGACCTAATTTTTAGGCTTTCTAATCCTAGCGACACTATTCCTGAGTTGAACGATCAATCCCCCGGTACTTGTCACTATACTATACTACAACGATCAGGTACACTGCCTGGTGGGGGTTGTAAGCTTCTCGAGATCCCTCGAGAGGTAAAGCCTGGTGCGATTCCCACGTATCAGTGTTAAAAAATGTTTTTTTTTTTTTTTTTTTAAAAATAAAGGAAGATGATGCAATATGGGTTGCCACTGTGATGAGAAAGTTGAATATGAGTTGAAGAGAGATAAAGCTGAAGTGGCAGCCGAAAAGATGATGCAATATAGGTCACCATTGTCACAAGCCTTAGATAAACTTGTGATGAGGCGAAAAATGAACCACTTTTAGGGGGTCATTTAAGCCCAGAATTGAATTTATTTGATCAAATATTGCCCTAAATCTTTCCTTTTGTGATTTTAGGTACTTTGGGAGAGAAAACTGGAAAAGGAAGCAATTCGGATGTTTTTGGAGCATAAAAGTGATGAAAACGCCAAAGTCTTAATTTTCCTTGCTGGGAACAGTAGGTGACGGCGTCAAAAGCAACATCCTGACGGCGTCAAGAGTAATTTGCATGACGGTCCAGTACAAACGTGAAGGCGTCACAAGTAGAGCGTCAAGAGTAAAAGACGTGACGGCCTGGAAGACCATAACACATGACGGCGTCAGATGAAGATTAAGGCAGTCCGAGAAGTATTTTGGCGGCGAGATGACGGCGTCACCTATTTGGTCTTGACGCCGTCAGCCTCAGTTTTCTATATATAGTTTTCTAATTTTCATTCATTAGGGAGAGAAGTTTTGGAGAAACCCTAAGGTCGAACCTATTACGAATTTTACAGGTTTTTCAAGGGTTTTCAGCCCTTGAACCCTTTCATGTGTAATTGAGATAAGTATTCTTTTAATTCAATCAATATGTCTATGTGTTGGTTGTCTATATCTTGTTCTTGTCTTAATTCCATCATCCTAGGCTAGATCTATCTTGTGTTTGCTTAGATCTAATGAAACCTAGATGTTGATTATGTGTTGATTACTTGTTTATGGTTGTATTACATGAATGATTTCGATGTTAGGCTTAAAAAAACTGGAAGATCTCCAAATGGTAACATGCTTGAACGTCTTAGGAAACATGAACTGACGTGCACTAGGTTTTATTGGTTGTATTTAATGCATGAGTAAATTCTAACGATCCCATGTTAGGAGCTTCTTAGCCGGCTCGACATAGGAGTGAAGTAGGCACTCATAGGATTGGGGAATTAAGTGCGCCATCCCATGAATGGTATTAAGGAATACAATCCGTCATCCACGCAACTATAACAAGTAATTAACATGTAAAAGATATCTAGGGAGTAGTGAAATCTAAGTAAACACAATTTCTCCACTTATTGCTTACAACCTTAGTTTAATATAGTTTATTTTCATTTCTAGTATTTTATTTTGATTGCATCTTTAGTATTGGGTTAGTTGACTAGCAACTAATTCCGCCCAAATCCTTAAAACCCGAGATTTTAACTTGCTTTCTAAAAAAATATAGAAATACAAAAATAATCAACCCTCATCTCTAGAACTAGTATTTAGGTTTTCTAATCCTAGCGACACTATTCCTAGCTGAACGATCAATCCCCCGGTACTTGTCACTATACTATACTACAACGATCAGGTACACTGCCTGGTGGGGGTTGTAAGCTTCTCAAAATCCTTTGAGAGGTAAAGCCTGATGCGATTCACACGTATCAACTTGTATTGGTTTAATAGTAAACATAATACAATTCTTTCAATTATAAACAAGTGTTAAATCTAAATTTTTTTTAAATCTTTAATTATAAACAAGTCTCAAATGTTTTATAAGGTAATATAGATAAAAAGCACATGATATATATAAAAAGTTATAAGATGTAACTGATGGAATTGATGCTCATTTTTAACATAGTATTACATCATAATCACTCTTCTTAGCAATTTTACCACTACACTCCATCTACTTTTTAACAAATTTGTTGACACATCACACATGTTATGCTTGATGTAAATGTTGCATATTGGATGTACAACCTTAGAATTTACCACCGTCTTATTTCTATCAGGACTGCTAATTAAGTTCTTTAAATTCGGATATCCGAAATTTAAATAACGACTTTATATATCTGACTATCCAAATATCTATAATTTTCGGATAACATAGTACCTTACTAACTTTCAAATGTATGTGAGTTCTCCCAAATTAACAATAATTCTATTTATAATATATATATATATATATATATATATATATATATATATATATATATATATATATATATATATATATATATATATATATATATATATATATATTACTTTTGTGCAAACAATGTTAGAGTGGTTTTTCTTTTGACCATAAATGTCAAAAAGTTTCTCAAACTCAGTCATCAAGTTTAATTGGTTCCACCTTCAAAGTTACAAGCTTAACTATAAAGACACAATATTTTAACTTTTTTCTTTCTTCTTTTTTCAGATACACACATCAATCACAATTTCTTGAATTAACCAGTTAAGTGTTCACTAATGACCTTTGTAATCATATTAGACGCGTGACAACCTCCTCTCACGCATGAAGGGGTCCTCGTTAAATTAATTTTAACATGACACACAAACATGGCATACTTGCCAAATGATAAATAATTAACAAAACTTACATGGCCCGTTTGGTTTGTAGGTGGGTTTAGATTAGGATTTGAATTTGAGTGTAAAGTTATAGATTAGGATTTGGATTTTGATTTAATGTAAGAGAGAGAAAATAATATTTTATATTAAAATAAAATTATACTCCCTCCGTCTCAATTTTATTGTCCACGTTTCCTTTTTGGGATGTCCCAATTTAATTGTCCACTACTAAAAATAGATAAGGAAATTTAACCAAATTTACTATATTACCCTTGTTTAAAATTATTATTACATACATTAAAGAAGAGTTTAATTAATTATCTAAGGGCAAACTTGTCATTCTGTCAAAAAGTAAGAAAGAGAAAGCTGTAATAAATATACTTTTCTTAAACTGTGTGTTTTTTATCGGGGGAAAATAATTTTGGGACGGAGGGAGTATTATTTATTAATATATTTATTATGAATTAAAAAGAAAGTAAAAAAATATAAAAACAATTGTAAAGGCCCACTAAAATGATTAATTAGTGGCTGACAAAAAAGAAGGGCCCACGAAAGAAATTAAGCAAATCCGGTCACCCTTGAAGGGATTTGAAAAAGTTAGATATACGGCTACTATAGTTGAATTCAAAACCTGCTCTATTCAACCAAACATATTTCAAATGTCACATCACATAAAAACCAAAGGTAAAGTGCCTAACCAAACTGCACCTTAATGGTCCTCAAGATCATATTAGCACATTCTAAAACTTTAAATTATTACGGGTACTTAAAAAAAACCTTTTATTAAGGAATGTAGTGCATGACTTGATAATCAAAAACGCATCCGTACATAAAATGTTTGTTACTTGTTTCTATGAAATTTCGTACCAAGTATTATAGGTATGTTTGGCTAAATGGGCTAAGGCTAAAGTTGTGGCTAAGGCTTGGACTTATATTATAAATTGAAATTAAGATTTATATTTTTATAAACTTGTATGGCAAATGGGCTGTGACAAGGGCTTATTATTGCAAAATTACATAATTAAATGAGTTTTTTTTGTATAGGTTAGATATTTTTGTTGGTAAATAAATAATTTATTTTTCAAAAACTTCGGGCTAAAGTTTTTAGCCCTTTTTATAGGGATAAAGTTTTTAACCGACTTATTTTATAAATTCTTTCATAAACCACATGACAAAAGAGACTTATTTAATTGGACGACTTAATTTAAAAGCCTCGTATAAACCTTGCCAATCACAGCCATGTGTACATCACCATTTAATTAATGGATTACTTTATTACTCCTTTTATGTAATGTAAATTATAGCTATGTGTATATTTATTGGTTCTTAAAAATCATTACATCTCTTTATATGTTGTGATGTCTTTTAGCGCGTGTGGGTGAATAAATATGAATTAGCTAGTATAAATCGGTCGTGGTGTGCGTTTGTATGGACTAAAATCCATTATATTGTTAACTCAATGACAGGGGCGGCTCAAACTTCACGGAGGCCAAAGTGAAGTTTCAAATGGGGTTTTTTTTTTTAAAAGTTATTTTCCGAAAAATTGTTTATATCAATTGTTTATATGAAATTTACTTTTCAAGCTTTTTTTATGCGAAATCTTTGATTATTTTTTGAAAATCAATATCGTATAATATATCATTTTTATTCGTTAAGTGAACTAATCCATTTAATCTTTCTTGTGACATTTTTTTATTTAAATAAATTTGAGTAAACTGCAAAAAAAAATGTCCCTAAACTATCCCAAAAATGCAAATATTGTCCTCTTACAAAAAAAATTGCAAATCATGTCCTTGAGGAGTTACTGTTCTGCAAATAATGTTCTTGAGGAGTTACTGTTTATGCAAAAATAGTTTTTTGGCTAAAATTGGCCGTGTGAAATGACTATTTTGCCATCGCCTACTTTAGGGACATTTTTTTGCAAGAACACTTTTTGAAGTTTGCTATTCATTTTCTTTTTCACTTCCCCCACCACCGCCCTCTACTACCACACAACCATCACCACCGCCCTTCAACTTCATCTTCTTCGATGCCAAACCCAGATTCCGGTCACTTTCTTTTATTTATTTTTTTCGTGGGATATTCTTACAGGGTTCGCTGCACTCATTGCAATAGCTGGTTACCTTAACAAATATGATCTCTGGTTCAATCAAACAGTTGTCAAGGTATATTCTATATATATACTAATCTCCACGAATGGTGGAGAATATAAAAATAATAAAACAGCTCAATTTTTTAGCCCAATCTTGGCCCATATTCTGTGTTTACTATCCTGCAATAGTTTGTGAAAAACAAAAAACTTGGCAATGCAAAAGAACCACACTTTCAACAAACTGTAAAAACAAACTCCAGCACCAACCATAGATAAGGTAAGACGCAACACAATCAAAAGCAGACGAACCTCGCCGCAACGCGGCGGGGCCTCCTCCTTGTTATCTACTGAATTAATATATATATATATATATATATATATATATATATATATATATATATATATATATATATATATATATATATATATATATATATATATATATTAAAACAGCTGCAAATGGGCTTCGAATTTTTTATTAATAAATTTGTTGGGCTCCTTTTTAGTCCATCAAAAAATTGTAAAGGCCCGGTTCTATAATTTATTATTTATCGTTTTAATCTTTCGAAGATAGATACTGCTAAAGCTTTTTGTTCTTTCAAAAATCTCGGATGTGTAAGTTAAAACGTCACAAAAAGCCCCGTCGTAATGCAGCGGGTAATACACTCTTTCTTTGAGATTAAACACAGACCAAAGTGAACCATTTATAAGTAAATCATAAATGGGATACACACTAACTTGTATCCAGTGGGCACTTGTTAGCAAAACCCTATTTGTTATGGGTACATTTACCGAACGTGTTGTACAAGTATTTGGTTTTTATGTAACAGAATAAGGTAATTAATTAAGGAAGCCATGGTTTCCATTTATTATTTAGATAATCATTTAATTTTAACGACAATATGGCAACACAATTTACCACCGTCTTATTTCTATTAGGATTGCTAGTTAAGTTCTTTAAATTCGGATATCCGAAATTTCGGATAACGGTTTTATATATCTGAATATCCAAATATCTATAATTTTTGGATAATATTGTTGGGTCTTGCGAATACACACCCCCGTCATAGAAAACCTCTCCTACTCGCTACTTTTACCAAAGCATAACATTTTTGCATTTTCAAACGCAAATCACATTTTAAATGAATGAACTTTATGGTATGCTTCTTTAATTGCTTGCCACTTACAATAGATGGAGAGCAAATTATTTGCTTGCCACTTGCTTATTTTGTACAATCGATGGAGAGCAAATGAACGATGGAGAGCAAAGTATTTTGCTTGCCATGTGACTAAAAAAATGATTTGGCAATCAAATAAAATGACGAAGTAACATGTTTTGCTAGCTATGTCATATTTAGTTTTTTTTTTTTTTTTTTTTTTTTTTCCAAGCACCATCGTCTTTAAAAAAACTTCACGCAATATTTTGTTGCTTATCCAACTTGGGAGTATTATTTACGGAGTAACTTGTTATGAAAGTATTTTATGGTGGGTATTATTAATGAACAAAGTCTATTAAAGGCCCAATGGTTCTCAAGCCCATAGAGATATACCGTTTATTGTAGTGGGGTTTTTGCACCCCTCTAATATGTGTGAATTGTGATTCAGGTTTTAAAAAATTGATCCCAAGTCCCAACTACTTTTTTGTTTAGTGTTGGTTTTAGACTTTAGTCGATCCTTTTATACGTATTAGTGTTCGATGATATTATCAACAATTCAACAAAGTATGTGAACTGGTGAAAAAATCATGGTACTAGGCTTGAATATATGTTTGGCGTTTCGGTATAGACCTTACACTTAAAATAGATGGTAATTGCACAACCCAACCTGTACAAAATAAATCATTTGTTAAGAACAACTCGCAAATTTTGCCACCTTAACTAACTTAGACCTCAAATGAGTTTATTACTAAGCTCATCACTATATGTAGGCTCTATATTCTACACGACACCTGATTCCAAATTTCCAAGTGTAGTGTCCCTTCGTCCAAGCTAGACACTACTTAGTGCATTTCAAACGATAGTGTTGAACTTCAAGAACTTCAATCATCAATAGCATCATACTTCAACAAACGACAGTCCTGTAAACGGATGTCTTTGGTGTCCAAAGACACCGCGCCACAACCATTGAGTCTAATACATGGCAATTTAGGCATTTAGTTTTGTCACAACTAGAATTGCTCAAGAAAGGTTAGTATAGGGGTGAGCAAAACCGCCCGCCGCCCGTTTTCCGGCCCGATCCCGACCAAACCGCCGGCCCGATCCGATCCCGACTATCAAACGGTTCGGGAGTCGGTTTGCAATTCTGACGAAATCGGGAGTCGGGTCGGGACGGGACGGGTCGGAACGGGAAGAAAACCGACAAAACAACAAAGAAAACCGATCCCGATCCCGATCCCGACCAAACCGCCGGCCCGATTCCGATCCCGACTATCAAACGGTTCGAGAGTCGGTTTGCAATTCCGGCAAAATCGGGGAGTCGGGCTGTCGGGTCGGGACGGGTCGGAGTCGGTTTAGGCCCGATGCACACCCCTAGGTTAGTATACATGTTCCATCTCATTACCAAACGCCATACGCTTTTGTTTGGATCAAACATACGTCATTAAAGGTAAGAACCACATGATATATGATAAAAAGTTATGAGCTGTGACTGATGGAAATTGATGATCATTTTTTAACGTATTACTACTTACTATTGCACATGATAAATCACTTTTCTTAGCAATTTTACCCCTACACTCCATCTACTTTTTAACAAATTTGTTGACACATCACACATGTCATGGTCGATGTAAACGTTCCATAATGCATGTACAACCTTACCAATATGGAAATACTTGTCCTGTTGATTTTAATGACTTTTTTCTATTATTGAAACAGAATTTATTGACTCACAGCAAGAACACCCAAATTCCAAAATGTAGATGTCTTGAAACTAAATTCCAAAATCTATTGATTTGTACAAATTTGTAGCATAACCATGATAATGTGAATGTCTTGAAACTATTTCAAAAAGGTAATTTACAGTTTACTACCGTATAAATCAAGTTTGCATAGCATAATGTTTCGGAAACCAAAAAATAAAAAATAAGAAAAATCAAGAAAGTATGTAAATACTTGAAACATTATTTAAGGTATCCTTTAAGTCGCTCGATGTTTTATGTTTGGTGGCAATCTCGACTTATAAGTTGAAAGTCATATAGATTTTCAACACTAGTAAAATATTAGACATAGTAAAGATAAAAATAGGTGATTGTATTCTGTTAAGAGCATGGGGTACGGTGGTGCCATGGCTGGCGTCATGACCACCAGCCCAAAAAGTCTGACGGCTCACTGTAACGCATCTCGCGCCATCGCGTCTGGCGCCGTCCCAATGGCTCAGCGCGTTTTTTTTTTTTTTTTTTTTTTTTTTTTTTTTTTTTTTTTTTTTTTTTTTTTTCGGGTGTTTATACGTGTGTATGGCTGAGGTTTTTTTGTTTTGTTTTGGTTTTTTTTTGTTCTCCAAAGCCGCAATCCAGATCCAACGAGGAAGAAGGCAAGTTTGCAATTTTAGTCCTTGTGATTTTCTTTTATATTTTTTGGTGTTGACAGTTTTAGTCCTTGTGGTTTTTATGCAATTTTTTTTTTAATTGTAATGTGTGTTTTTGTAATGTAATGTGTTTTTTTCTAATTAATGGAGTTTATTTTAGTTAATATTGTGTATGTTTTATTTTATGTATAAAAAAAAATGGCCGGCGGCACCAGAAATTCTGGTGCCAACGGATACTTCTGAAATGTAGTGTCGTGGGTTTTCTAGTGCCATAGACCTTTTTGCTGACGTGGCAACAAAAAACTCTCACGGCACGAGCCTGACGGCACCACGGTACCCAGTGCTCTAAATGTTATTAGAGAGCTAGCTACAGAAAGCACTCAATAACCGTTATTGATGTGGCACCTCAGCAGTACTTCATCATTATATCAATAACTAAAACACTAGCTCTCTTTGGTCCGAACTATAATTTCTATACATCGTTTATGTTTCACTAAAACTCTAGTGTAGATTGATTGAGCGAGATCTTTCTTCACTTGGTTTATCACTTGAAGCGAGATCTTATCTTAAGCATTGTACTTGCTTTTCAACGTTTCACGTTAAAGTTAATGACACATTCTTTTTGCCAAAAATAAATAAATAAAATAAAATAAAATAAAATCTTAGCAATAACACATACTCAATAATTGTTCTTAGTGCATATTAGTCTCATAATAAATTACCAAGGGGGTGCTTGGTAGGGTGGTTAAAGGGGGTGTGGAATGGGTAAGATATTTAAAAGGGCTCACATCACTCAATATATGGTGCTTGGTTAGGGAGTGCAAAGGTATTGATTACCCCGTAGTCGGTAATCAACGATTATAGAGTAAATTGGGAGGTAAGGTATTGATTACTCACCTCACTCATTTCTTTGCATTTCCTTTCCCTCACTTTTCCCACTTTGAATCAAACGGACCCTAAAATACCTTCACTCACTAAAAAGAAGAAAGAAGCATGGCGGCGAATGACGACGCGATCAGGTAAAAAATACCTCGCTAGCATGCCAAACAACCGTTGCACCGTGCACTCTTATGTTATCAGCAGTATGAACGATATACAATATTTTGATATTTTTTTATTTGGACAAGAAAGCAAAAGAGTAAAGGCCCGTCTGGTTTGTAGATGGGTTTAGATTCTGATTTTGATTTCAATGTAAAGTTGTAAATTAGAATTTAGATTTGGAAAGAGAAAATAATTATTTTATAATTTGATGTATAATTTTATATTTGAAAAATTAAGATATAAATCTCCCACCTATATAATACAAGGTTGGGTTTTGGCAAGTCAACCCCTCAAAAATCTTTAAAACTCGACACGTGGCATTTTTTCTCATCCAATGGACCTCATGTATGTATTTAATTTACAATGTTGGACTTGGATGAAAGGTGTTGTATTTGAGGAGTAATCTAAATAATTCCTATGCAGGTTTGTAGGAA
Organism: Artemisia argyi; assembly: GCA_030686995.1. Classification (NCBI taxonomy): domain Eukaryota; kingdom Viridiplantae; phylum Streptophyta; class Magnoliopsida; order Asterales; family Asteraceae; genus Artemisia; species Artemisia argyi. The sequence continues at coordinate 44,048,424 of CM060685.1, read as the reverse complement.
TAAAAGGTTACGACAACGGAAAAATTAAGCTTATTGGCAATGCAAGCAATAGCAATAGAAAAAGTGAGCAAATGGCAATAATGGTGCAGATTCTTGAGGCCGTACTGTCTTTTCGGTAAGACGTGTGTACTGACTTTTTCTGAACTATATTTTCATCACTGAGCATCCTAAATAATTACATTTCAGGATCTTGGAATGAGTCTCGATTTATGTTGATATTTACTTAGGAAATGAGTAAAATGTCTTCAGGTTGTGTTTGGGCCGATATTTCTGTCGATAAAGCAAATTTGTAGAAATGGCTTCAATGTAAATGGGTAAAATGTGTTTAGGTTGTGAAGCGCAAAAAATTAGATAAATGATTAAATATTAAACATCTTCATCTTAAGTTTTTATTATTATGAAGTGTGCTTTCTTTTTTAATCTAAATTTGCTTTAGGTCTATGAATAGCTAAGGCTTGGTATTGGAAAGAAACTGCAATGGCAAGTAAAGAGTCAATAATGACGCAAGTTGTAGACTTGCAGGCATGAACAGTGGCAATCAAGAATTGAGCTATGTGAACAACTCTTATGTTCGGGTACTTTTTTCTCATCATTCACTGAAATTAATCTTAAACTGCAAACTCACAGGCCACTACAAATTAGCACCTTATTTTAATGTGACTTGACACGTCAACCATGTTTATGCCCATGTATTTTGTCATTCCATTGCAAGTTTTTGAAAATTTTTCTGTTCTCAAGATTTTTTTTGGAAAGAAAGTTAAAGGAAGAAAAGGAAAGGAAGAAAAAGTAAAGGAAGGGAAGAGATGTTACATTTTCTAAACGTGTTCTGGAGTTGAAGGTAGTAGGAGAGTAAAGTAGATAAAGCCATGTTTTTTACTATCAATAAAGAGAAGGGAAAAACATAATTTTACAAATTTGCCCTTATGAGATCTAAAAAGTAGTGAAGTACTCCGTAAAAAGTAAACAATATAATGGCAATATGGTCAATTAAAGTATTAATATAAACTTTTCCTCACCTTTCATCCCAATTTTGGGCGGGTCATATTTTGTCCAAAAAGCATCAAACTTCCCTCCACTTTACATACTTTCCTCCTCCTTTCCACCGTATAATTTTCTTGAGAACACCAACCAAGTCTACATCCTCTCCTTTCCCCTCACTTTCTTTCCAAAAAAAATCTTGAGAACAGACACTTACAAACAACTGGTGACCTTTCAACAGAAAACGTCAATAAGAAAAACGAAACAAATAATAAAGGAAACAATCAAGAGCATTATCATATGTGGATATATAATGAGCCCCTTAATTCTACTTATCATATTAACTATTAAGAACCAAATAAAGTTCACTTTATGTTGCATTTTGTATTAGATAAATAATGACCTTTTTAATTGCATTTGTAATAAGCTCATGTTGTTTGTTCATTTATTAGGCAGAGTGACCGTTGAACATGCATCTTATTCTTAATATCGGTACTAAATTCCAATATTATTAATTTCATTATATGAATCATAGATGGTGTGGAGGCAGAGTACTACAATGCTTCCTAGAGGTTATCAGCAATGGACCACAATGAAACCGAACAAGCATTGAAAGAAGAGGTGAGAGGGTCAGAATTTATGTTTAATTTGATTACGACTAATACATTTAATATTTTAACATTTCAGTATATTTCATTAATATATGAACTTTTCAGGTCACTATTCTCGAGAATGTATGTTGGAAAGAACTAGGGCTTCTTGTCTTTCTTTGGATTGCGTTTCTTGGTTTGCATATTGCAAAGGTAATTTATAGCAGAACTTCTCACATTATAGTCACCTCAAGTTATTATAAGTTTTTCATAGCTTTATTATTCTATAAAGTATAGACTAAAGAATTGTATAAAGTATACCTCTTTGTAACAACTTGGTATACGTGTAACCCCTCACAGGTTACAAGCATTAGTAGCCATTACAAAGGTACAAACATGATTTGCCTATTTGAAGATGTATCCGATCATGAAATCACAATTAATTGTCCACATGGACCCGAGCAAATTCGTGAGTATCAAGTTAATTTCCCTATTTGAAATTAAATATAAAAGGTTAATGATAACTTATGGAGATAATGCTATTTTTATTGATGTTGAATTAGGGTCTTATTATTAATGTTGAATCAGTTACCGATTATATGCTAGAATGATGGTATGTTTCTTTATTATCTAATAACCCACAACTATCTACACTCTATATACAAGTGTTCTGAAATTCAGTAGTAGTCCTAATGTGGTTAAAGTTGAAAAATATTTGGTGATCAGATTAAGATGAATCTATTCTATTATGATCTCTACCAAGCCACATGTATAGAAAAGTTTGTTAGTGGCATGCATTCCTTCGCCTTATACATACATATTTACCACAATCTATCAATTTCTTTGCAACTTTAGTTTTAATTTTAATGATCGATTTTATAGAACCATAATATTTTGCTTTTACATTTGGTGAATTAACTAAATTTCAAGAAATTTGCAGCTTATGGTCCATTCTCGATGGATGAGGTTCTAAGATGAAGAAGGTAAGTTCACAATATAAAAGGTTCAAAACTATTCAAGTAAATGGAGGTGGGACTTCTGGTGTTAGTAAATGCAAAATGCTAATATCGTGAGATCAATGTTATATCATCATGAAGTATGTTACATTAGTTTCCTTAAGATACTAACATGTATAAATTGTTATCCAATAAATAGTAACTTCTTTAATTTCATCAGGTGAAATTTAGTGGTTTCGGTATATATAAATGGAGTAATTTCTTACTATAGTTTCTTTTTTTCTTTTTTTCCCCTTGAGCATGATTAGGCTACAAAAAGAATTACAAGAATTACATCGTTGGTCAAAAAGTTGGAGGTTTGTATTAAATCTTGAAGTTGCTAAGATATAGTTTCTTTTTAAGTTGGATGGAATAGTTGTATTAAAATTGTGTTTTGGATAGGAAATGAAAACGATAGAAGACATGGTTAAGGATAATGAACGAAGTTGTCTGTATATAATCAATTATGATGATCAAGATGAAGATGAGATTCCGAACCCTCTAAGCCAAAGGTACGATATCTAATCTTGAAGAGAATTACATACAGATTAATAAATGGTGTATATATGTATAGTAGATTGATTGGTTGATTATGAAAATGTTTGTAGGAGCAATAGGAACGTGTAGGAGTGGAGCGACTCAAGAACGGGGATCTAAGATTTGTGTTGAGTTGTGCCTATGGTAGGCGTTGAGATGTTGCTAAAGAACAATGACAATTATTTCTACAGATTGACATAGTGTTGGTGGGTAGTACATAAAAGAATTGAAGTTGGTGCATGTTTATGATATTTGCATCTTTGTGGGTTTTTCTTCATGGATGTGTTTGAAATTACTTTTGGCTAAATGAACTGCATTGTTTTCATATTGTAGCCAGAAATACATCACACATATATAACATATTAATACTTTATTTTCTATAAAGAAGTTCTTCATAGACTATAAGTTTTTTTTTTTCAATATTTTTCTCCACAATAAAATATCTGTGTATTTTTTTATGGTTATTAAGAACATTACCTTATTTTTCAGTTTACCATAATATTTGTTTAACGTTATTGTATCAAGCATTTTGCTACTTTTATTTTTTAAACAATTCTTAATTGCATTTACATTCAAGGTTATTTATTTTATACCTTTTTATTATTCAGTTTGGCAAATCTTTTGTAACAGTTAGGCAAATCTTTTTGTTTTAGCCATATCTTTTCCTTAAAACTCTTTGTGTCTAAACCATATACACTATCAGTTATGAACCAAATACATTTTTAAACCACTCAATATAATGTAACAAATTTTGAAATCACTCTTCAATATCAAATGCTTTTTTAAGTGTTTTGTTAACAAAGTCACTGATTTTCAGTAACATATTCAATATTTGTATCATTTCCTTACTTACCAGTAAATAAGCTCTTTAACCTAATCAAGAAATTATAGATATCTTTCATATATACACAGATCATCAAACAAAACATTCCACTTTCCCCTTATTAATTTTCGATCTAAAGCAATTAGGTAACGGTTGTTATGAATAATAAATTAAAGAGATCAACTGTTAATGTAATTTCATATTTTTTATATTCATTCTATTTGGTATCTCACATCACTTATGTGACTTTACTATCTGACGATGATCCTATGTTGGATTATGTTAATGTTTTCATTCGCTGTATAAGCGAATGGATATCCCATCCCGTTGGAAACAATTATGATGTTTGCAGCTTGGACTTTGTATTCCAAGATCCTCAGATTGTTTTTATACAACTTTTTAACTACAATATAAAATTTGAAACATGTGTTTTATCATAAATAGTTTTACACATCCATAAATGAATTAATTTACTGAGGACTCTGGTTATCAACTTCAAAATCACAAGGTAATTGCTGCTAATTCAAGTAAGTTTATACATTATCAGAACGTCCCTTTCAACATGGAAGAATCGACAATCTCTGCCAAAGTGGTTAAAGGTTCAGATGGTGATGTAGTTAATATTGTGAAGGGCAAGTGTACCGTCATTGATTTGGACGAGTACGATGAAAGTGATAAAGAAGCAAAAACGGGGAAGAATGAGTTACCTCAAGTCACAGGACATGAGGAGTGAAGATGTTTTGTCATCTTTTAAATTTTGTTTTTGCATTTTGGATATTTGTGCAAGTTTAAGTTTTATGTTGTGACATTCCAAGTTATTTATGTTACATTATTTTATCTTTTATCATTATATATTTTTAACGTATTATATCTTTACATTATTATTTTAATACTTTTTTTTAAAATATTAAATCTTTTAGCTAGCCGGCCAACATCCGGGCCTTAGGCTAGTATAATATAAAGAGAGATACACTCACAAAATAGAAATGAGGCCCAATTATTGGATTAGAATAAAGAAAACCTAGCTAACTAGTGGTATTTGTAAAGTGTGGGCCACTGGTAATCATACGAAAATCATAAACTCAAAATGTAAAACAAACATGATATTGAATATGTAATCCCAAATCTTAAAAAGACATGTGGATAACAAACGCACCCTAAAATTTGATGTCAATTCAAACATTCTTTTCTTTTCTCAATGAAAATATAAAATTAAAACAAAAAAGATTTTTCAAACTTGGTCAGTGAATCCCACATGGAAGGTCCTTCACTAGTCCAACTACTTATCCAAATTCCAAATCTACCCTCCAAGAGTCCAAGCTTTATTCTTCTTTCGTAAGTTTCGTTTTCCCACCAAGCTTATTCTTCTTTCGTAAGTTTCTTTTTTGTGTGGAGATAAAATCTACATTCCTAAACACAACATACTTATATCCAAGTTTAAAAACTACTTTTGAAAAAACATCCGGTAAAAATATGTGAAACTATATATGTAAGCGAATATTATATGTGTGAGTATAAGATTAGATGTAACGCGTGATCCATCCTAGTTAGCACAACGATAATGTTTAATCCATTTGCATTCTTCACGCGTGATCACAAGAAAATGGCAGTCTCATGGTTAGGTAAACTGAACGAATTTTTGGTAATTGCGTTTGTGACTAGGTTGTAGTAAATAACTAAATATGCTTGTTTTGTGAGGTTGATGGTAACTATCATAAAAGGTTTGGTGATAGTTTTAATGGTTGATGTGACACAACTACATAAACGTACACCACGTCGTATTAGTACAGTCAGTCTAAATATAACGACAACATTTAATGATACTTTTAATGAATGTGTTACGGAGTATTTTTTTTTTTTTTTTTTTTTTTTTTCCCTTTTGAATTCTTTTGAATATTCGAACTCCAACAACCCGTCAAACGCTTAACTTTATGATCAACTTACTAGTAAAAGCACATTTCAAATGATTATGAGTATATATATATTAGTGTCACATTACACTTTTTTTTTTTTTTTTTTAAACTATTAGACCATTTTCTCTGGATATATTTTTTTTGTTAGGACCATTAAGCCACTTTTTTTTTTTTTTTTTTTTAGAAAATATAGTATCACTTTTACACGTACCTTTAAAAAAGATGAAAACTTATTTGTGGTTGAAACCACAACTTTATTTTGTCACAATTAATAGTACAAACTTTATAATTTTATAATGTCGTATGATAGAAAACCCAATCCCAAAAGCTACCTCACATTTGTATTTGAGTATTTTTTGGGTACTATCTATTTGTAGATGTAGCTTACAGATACAACAGGCCCTGCAAAATAGTATGTCTGTTCATGCTTTGCAGAGGTTGTGCATGGTGCATGGTGCATGTTTTTTTGGATGTGGGCACTACTTTAAATCAGAATGGTGGGGAAATACTGCAACTTTTTTCAAATATTTAGGAAAGTAAAAACATTGTTGTATAAATCTACATGTGAATGTGTTGAAACTATTTGGGAAATGTTATTTACTACCGTATAAATCAAGTTTATATACCAAAATGTTTTGAAGACCAAACAAAATCAATAAACTATGTATACTTTAAACTCTTGTTATTAGAAATGGGGAAGGTTAGTAGTACTCAACTTTTTTTACAAAAGCACCTTCTTTTTTTCTTTCTTTTTTTTAATTTTTATATTTTATTTATATCAAAAAATTGTAAACCTAAAGTATTGAACAGAAAATATAAAGTATAATAAGTCAAACGATTAAAACTGTCAGAAATATGAAACAAAAACTGACAAAAAACTGTGTCATACTGAAAACAAATAGGGGACAAATGAAATATTTGACCAAACCCCCTTATGTCACATTATAGGGGATCCCTATAGTATGTCCGTTAGAAATATGTCTAGCTGAATAACCAATAATGTTAGACTGGAGTTCTTGTTATACGTTCCACATTATGGCGGTAACGCACGTTATTTTTATACGTTAAGGTGTTATTTTTATGTTGTGTTATAAGAATGTTATAACATACTCCCTCCGTCCCATTTTAATTGTCCGCGGGCCCGAATTTGACCGTAAATATTTTTGTTTGTATTATATAACACTTGATGAAATTTATATCATTGAAAAGTTCGTTAAACAAACTTTCAATGATATAAATTTCATCAAGTGTTATATAATACAAACAAAAATATTTACGGTCAAATTCGGGCCCGCGGACAATTAAAATGGGACGGAGGGAGTAAAAGCTAGCATAGCGTACCTCGTACTCGTATTTTTATTAGCGTACAATTTATGTCAATTGAAACTTTAATTTTCTTTTGTTCAATGAAAATTTAAAACAAAAACAAAAAAAAGTTCGTTACCTCCAAAATCTCATTTGTAGTCACTCTCAAGTCTCAAACGGTTAGCACTTAGCACGGCTGGATCCCACACGGAAGGTCCTTCGCAAGACCAACCATTTATCCAAATTCCAAATATGCCCTCCAAGCCTTATTCTTCTTTCTTAAGTTTCATTTTTCTGTAAGATAAGATATAAATTTCTAAACACAAGAATAATAATTCTTAAATGTCATCTAACCGAATGTATAATCAGTAGAATGTAGCCATTCATGCTTTAAAAATTGCTTAGAAAATCAGTAAAAGTGTGTTTATGTGTAAATTTAAGTAGCAATATATGTGTGAGTATAAGACTGTACGTAATAAGTTTATGACTACGCGTGGTCTATCTTAGGTGGCAAGATGATAACGTTTCATGCTTGTTGCGTATTGCGTCCTTCACGTGTGATCATAAAAAAGTAGGTGGTTTTGTGATCGGATTTACTTAATTAAAATTGTGATTGTTTAGTGTTAAATGCTAAAAGAGTTTGGTGATAGGTAAGTGGTGAAAGTAAATGTTGATGTGACACGCGACATACCCAACATCACACTACGTTATTTCGCTCGTCTAAATGTTAGTTTTATTTTAGTCTATAAAATGATAATCTTAGTAAAATTTGTGATTGTTATCTTAACAAAATCTTTGAAATACAAAACGTTATCAATTTATGATGAAACGCTTAGGATTATGATTAACAAGCTAGTAAAAACATAAAGAGTATCTTTAGAGGATTATTACACGATTATCATACTTGTTTACTACCACTACGCGTTTTTATCAAATGACAACATACTATGTGCTATAATTCTCACAACCACAAAATTATTATAAACACACGTTGAAATGATATCTCACTAAACTCATATTGTCACAATTAATAGTACAAACTTTATAATTTTATAATGTATGAGCTAAAACCCAATCCCAAACACTACCTCATCTTTGTATTTTACTTTTTTGGTGCTATCTATTTGTGGAGTGGTGGTAGCATACAGATAGAACAAGCCCTGCAAAATAGCATGTCTGTTCATGCTTTGCACAAGGTTTTTGTTTTGTTATCTTTTTGTCGAGTGATGCATATTTTTTGGATCAGGGTACTACTTTAAATCAGAATGGTGGGGAAATAGTGCAGCTTTTTTCAAATGTGTGACGAAAGTAAAAACATCATGTGCTGGTTGGTACGTGGAAATTAAAGTTTGTAGCAAATTTCATGTTTTGAAAGTGTCAAATTGAATAGAGTAAATTGCATAAATCGTCCCTAACTTTGGCCAAAAAACATGTTTCGTCCCAGCCATTTCAAAAGTATAGGAATCGTCCCTGTGGAAAAACTTAGAGCAAATTTTCGTCCATGGCTGAGACGAAAATTGAATGTTTTGAAAGTGTCAAATTGAATGTTTCATCTCAACCAGGGATGAAAATTTGCTCAAAGGTTTCTCACATGGACGATTTCGACACTTTCGAAACGGTTGGACGAAACATGTTTTTTGACCAAAGTTCAGGGACGATTTATGCAATTTACTCTATTTTATAAGTTTAGTTTGCTTTGTTTATCATCGGTTTATATTTTATAAACTTATTTTCATATACTTAAGCCTTATAGCTAATAAATCAGAAAATAAGATAAACTAAATGAACTTTAGAACGTAAGCCGAAGCAATAAAGCTATACACCTATATATAATTTTTAAACAAACATCCTAAGATAATAACACAGGAAATATATATATAAAGTCATTGGTCTGCCATTAAAAGTTTAGAGGAATATAACTTTTGGTCAAGTTATGGTTTGTTCTTTCTTTTTAGTCACTGAAAAACCAATAGAATTAAGTAACCTCCAAGCAAAGTCTCGTAGTCACTCTCATTGACTCGAATGGATCCCACATAAAGTCGTTACCAAGTCCAACCCAATTATCTAAAGTATATATACATTCCCTTACTTTAGTGTTATTTTCTTATTTATTTTTTTCTTTGTAAGTTTCTGCTGTAAATTTTTAAACAAGGTTAAACTCGAAACATTTTGTTACGTAAAGTAGAAAGCATTTTATTGGTATTTGACTAAGCAAGGAATGCAATTAAAAAATCCATATTTTTTCATGATTCGATAAACATGATTTTAAAGAATTATACATTCACAAACACTTGGAATGTTGGTTACAAATAGTTATAAAAAAATTTATGATCTCGGTATTGCGGGTACAGCTTATTGCTAGTTTATTTACATGTATCTTCATTTGTCCATTGGTTAAAAATGTTATCCAACGTTCAAAACGATATGATCCACTTGAGTTATTAGATCATTGTTTATATTTAGAAATTGTGATGTGCTTAGAAGGTGTTTTACATTGTGCCTTGAAACACATGCATATAAGTTTTGATGTAGTTGTACCAATTACAAATTTGATCTTTTTGAACAGCAAAAATGAGACTTTAATGTGGTCATGGGTGTTCATGTGTTCGGAACTCGGGTTTTTGTTTTATTCGGTTGGAGTTGTTTGGTTTAAATTTTTCCGATGCAAAACAAAAAACCTAACCGAATTCAAATGGTGTTAAACCCAAACTGAAAACCAAATTCGAATTACATAATCTATAAATTTGTTTCTTTTAATACAAGTTTAAAAAAATGTTATTTTTTAATGGTTTTTGTAAGTATATAATATATATAAAGACTATATTTATGTGAATTCGATCTTTGACATTCGGTTAGGTTTTGCGTTTTGGCAAAAACCGCATAATAATTCGTTCAGTTTGGTTTAATTTTAAATTAGTTCAAACTGATTCCGTTTTCAAATCCTACAATATCCGAATTATGAACACCGTAAATAAAACTTGGGAAAAAATAGAACTTCAAAAGTAATACACGTTAAAACATCAGTAACTTGTTTATTTAGACCGGTTAAATTATCAACAATTTTTTCCATATTCCAAAATTGATTTGATTTCGTTTTGTCTTGTTGTGGATCCTTTGTACAGAAACATGAAAAGATGAAAGACTGAAATTTATCTACAGTAAAAAAAGACTTTGACCTTCTGGTTTGCAACAGGTTGTTGTCAACTACTCATCTTTGTCATATACTTTTGTTTGCTTCTTCACTATTTTGTGTTAACCAAACTATTACTCTCTTTGGTCCACCATGTAATTAGGCCACATTTATCTAATAGCAGGGTCATAGCAGTTTCATACACATTTCGAAGAAACTTAACATGAAAATGACTAACTTCGAATATATGTGAGTTCTCCCATGTGACATATAATTCTATTTATAACATTCTTTTTTTATTTTCGTACAAACAATGTTAAAGTGAATTTTTCTTTTGACCTTAAATGTCAAAAAGATTCTCAAACTAAGGCATCAAGTTTAATTGGGTTCCCCACCTTCAAAGTTACAAAAACTTAACTATGAAGACACTACATTTTAACCTCTTTTTTATTTTTATTATTATTATTATTATTATTATTTTGATTTCATATATACACAATTTCTTGAAGGTAGGTGTTCACTAATGAACCTTGGAATAATATTGACGCGTGACAAATTCCTCTCATGCATGAAAAGGATCTCATTAGTTAGTTTAACAAGACACATAAACATGACATACTTGCCAAATGATAAACACTAAACAAACATACTTAATGGTCCTCAAGTTCATATTAGCAAATCCTAAAACTTTAAATTATTATGGATACTTAAAAAAACCTTTTTATTAAGGAATATATATACATGACTTGATAATCTAAAAAGCATCCGTAATTAATGGATTACTTTATTACTCCTTTTATAGCTACGAGTATACTTATTGGTTCTTAAAAATCATTACATCTCTTTATTTCTATAAGCAACAAATAGAAAAATGATTATGACATGTAACAGTATATTTAGACAACACACTTATAAGTCATTTAATTATTGATTGAAATAGAAATGGTTGTTGTAGATATATGAAAGTGTATAGACCTATTATGGTATATGATGCTTTTCTTTTGCTAGTTTCAACAACTTAAAAATCGACGATCACTTGGGTGGTACTCATATCACTTTCCTACGATTTTTTTTTTTTTTTTTTTTTTTTTTTTTTTTCATATATACACATAACAATCACAATTTCTTGAATTAATCAATTAGGTGTTCACTAATGACCTTTGTAATAATATTGACGCGTGACAAACTCCTCTCACGCCTAAGGGGGTCTTCATTAGTTAATTTTAACATGACTCATAAACATGACATACTGCCAAATGATAAACAATAAACAGGGCCGGCAAATGAATTTAGAGATCTCGGACGAAAATTAAAAAGAGACCCCATAAAAACTATAAAAAACATTAAAATGTGTGCATAAAATGTGTTCATTTATAACGATTTCTTATAATGAAACTCTTTAACAACGTTTTATTTATTGCGTTAAGATGAGTTGTACTTAAATAATGAGATTTACAAAGAAAATGCATTCAGATATATAGCATAAATACACAAAGTGATACCCTTTATATTATGGAGCCCTTTGCAACGGCAGCACTTGCACATCCCTTCGCCGCAATATAAACGCGACATACTTAATGGTCCTCAAGATCATATTAGCACATCCTAAAACTTTAAATTATTATGGGGTACTTTAAAAAGTCCATTTTGTAGGAATATATACATGACTTGATAATTAAAAAAGCATCCGTACATAAAATGTGAAAAAGAAAAACCATGATAACGATGTCTCTTTCCAAGTTGTTCGTTACTACTTGTTTCTTTTAGAGCAAGAGGTATGGTGACAAAGTTTCACCTAGTCATTTGGGCTCACGGGTGTCACATCATCCTAACATCTCTTCACAACTAATCCCTCCTCACTCATAACTAACATTAACTTACTCATTCGGGGCCTACAACTTACAATTTTTTTTATTCATTTCACTAAATAAATTAAACTCATTTCACACAAATTAAAAATACTACACCAAACTAAATTTATTTCATCAAATTTAAAAAGTTACAATACGAAAAAAACGATACGAAAAGAAAAATAAATAAATGATAAAAATGTTATTTACTTAAATTAAAATATATATATATATATATATTCAAGGACCAAAAATGTAAATTTAAAAAGTCACAAGTTGGTCTTCTTCTTCCCAAGATCTGAGAAGAAAAAAAAACGCAACACAAACCCAACACCAACACCATAAGTTGGTCTTCTTCTTCTTCCCACAAGTTGGTCTATACAATTACCGTTTGTTAATTTAATATGCATGCTACTCTCTTTTTCGTACATGGTGTCAGGGTTTTTCCTTCGTCGTCTGCCCGAGGAGGAAGGCTCCAACGAGCCACGACGAGCCATCGTCGGTGTCATGGCGAGCTCCACGTCAGACGATGAGGACGAACGGCGAGACCACACCTCTTGCTCTTAATATGTGTATTTTTGTGTCTTGATACTAAATTATTACAGTACTATTAACCAAGTACTATTAAATGTGTACATGACCTTAATGCAACAAATAGAAAACTGATAATGACATGTAACAATATATTTAAAGTGTAAAGACCTATTTTGATGCTTTTCTTATGCTAGTTTCCACAACTTTGTAATTGACAATCTCTTCTTGGGTCGTACTCATATCACTTTCCTACGAAATTTCATAGATTATACCAAAGGTTATGCCATCATATTATAAGTCGATGTCCATCAATGTAAACAATTATAATAAGACGACGAATATCATTATACGAATCTTAATCTACAGGATGGTCTCTAATCAACAACATTTTATTTTCTTTGATTGCTTTTATAAATTTTTTGGATGAAGAATAGCTCACTTTTATTAACCTTTAGGTGATTGTAGTACAAAAAAGTTTTCGTTTACTAGGATCAAGTGAACCCGCTCGGCTTCATGCTGCTCCGCGTTGTAACACTAAAACACTTTAGGGCCTGCTTGGTTCAAAGTGAGGAAAGGGAAAGGGAAAGGGAATGCAAAAGAATAAGTGAGTTGGGTAATCAATACCTTACCCCCCCCAATTTACTTTATAATGGTTGATTACCCACTTTGGGATAATCAATCCCTTTGCACTCTCTTACCAAGCACACTATAATGAGAAATGTGGGCCCTTTTGAATACCTTACCCATTCCCCACCCCCTTTTAACCTCCCACCAAGCACCCCCTAAATCTTCTTTATAAACAAAATGGTGTAGAATAATGGAATGTGTTATGAGCACGAATTTTTTTTTTAACAAACTTGGTTGTTCCTTCTTAGGAGTGCTTTTTGCTATTTGTACTTCATAGGTTAGAATGTTAGGAAGTCTTTCGTTCTTTTGAGTTTAGGAATATTGAAAATCCAAAGTTTAAGATTTTGAGCAACGACAACAAAATTGGTTACGTTTATCTAATTCTAAGTATTTAGAAGTCTTACCGTGAATATATTATCTGAATTGACGGAAACACTTTTATCTTGGGTGTTTTTTGGCATCGACCATTGTCCATCTCATAAGGAATAGCCCTGACAACTCTTCTAGTTTAGTGAGACACCAACTGGAATGAGCACGAGCTGAGACTCGAACCCGTGATCTTTTATTTACAAAACTTCTCCAATTAGTCAATGAGTATTTCAAAAAAAAAAAAAAAAAAAATCAATGAGTATTTGGAAGATGAGTACCAACTCAACTTAAGCCATTTAGTACCATGAATATATCAGCTACAACATGTCTTTCTATGCTAAATCTAATTCTAATCTAACCATTTCAAACACCTTTGTAAACATATTTTTTATGAGTACGTGTTTAACATCTCAAAACTGTAAAATACTCGAATCATTTTACATACCAAATCCAAAAACTTGAATAATACAAAATCAAAAAGTAACTAAAAAATAAATGCTCTAGTTAAAGTTGTGAAAGTGACATAGTTACATAGGTAACCATTGAAACACGTGACAATGACGTGGGTGAATAGTGACATGTAAAAACCATCGCCTCACTTGTATCTTCTGTCGATTTTGGGATACGTTTCATCATTAGCTTCCAAGAATCTAAATTAATACTCCGAAATACCGTATCTGTTAGCCCCTTTTTTATTCATGAGTATTTTTAAATGGGTTTAAAAATACATAAGAAATGCTATAAGTTTTGACACATTATATGAATGACTCAGACTTATTACAATTAGACGTGTCATTTTATTATACTGTAAACAGATTCAAATAACTTGTTAAAACTATAAATAAAGGAGGTGATTTGATCACTCACACATTGATTGTCACATTCAAATTATGAGTGTTTTGACATTTATACCCTTACAGGGTGAAAATAAGTAAAAATAATGTGAGGGTATAAATGTCAAGACACTCATATTTGAGTGTGCCAATCAATTGTGCGAGTGCAAATCATCTCCCATAAATAAATAATTGTAGGTTGTGTTTAGTGAGATTTTCGGAGTTGTAGGTAAAGCTGTAACTGAAGTTGAAAATAGATATGTAGCTGCAATTTATAGAGGGGTGATACTCATATCACCTTTTTTTTTTTTTTTTTTTTTTTTTTTTTTTTTCTGTAACATATGCATTAATAGTGTAACATTGTGGTGAAATAAAAAAAATGATGTGATTATCAACTCACCAATTTATATTATAAGTTGAAGTTTGTTGTTTAGCATTTTTATAAGAGTAAAGTTTAAATACATTTTTTTGATTTGCTCATTTTCATATCATATATCTCTATCGGATAAGTTGAGACATATATCTTTTCATCAATAATCGTTACACAACATACATCTCTGAAGACGAACGATGCAATTTTTTGTCGTTATCTTGTACATTGGCTTGCCGCGTGAGGGTTTTTATGTCTTTATAATTGTCCCAGCTACTAAAGATTACCGCACCCTCTTTTAATTGTCTTTATAATTGCCACCTGATGGTTGAAACTTTCATGCTAAGCTTTTGAAGTGTTGTCCTTCCGAGTATGACGTTGTATTGGATGTAGATTTGACAATGTGAAACTGTTACAAGATTGTTCTCGACAGCGGCAGTGTTCCTACTGTGAGGCTTAAAATTTGACTTGATGTGTTATGTGAGTTTGTTGAAACAATGTTCGTACATTATGTCAGCTAAACTCCCTCCGTCCATATATATCCTGCTAACCCTATGTGAGGCTATAATTGTTGTTATAACTTCAGGATCAGATGATGGTATGAATGTATCCCATGGAATGCTTTGCGATGGGGTACGTTGCCAGGTTTCCATAATTCTATTAGCCTCTTTTTATGCATGGGTGCCATGATTGGATCATGTTGACACTTCCTATTTGTTCCGTGAAGGACTCTTGTTCCATTTGGCTATTGTTATCTACCATGGGTTGTGCGCATGATGGCCAGGTTTGGGTGGAATGGCTAAATTCGTTAGTATACTATATGTGAGTCCCCTAGTGTTGAGCTTTGCTAGGTACGTGTCTGAGATTTGTTCTAAGTGTATGGGTAGGTTGCATGTTATGTCCAGGGCAGGGGCTAGCAGGGAATCTCAGGGCGTCTTTCTGTATGTCGTACCCAAGTAGTGGATTGGTCTGATTGCTATATGTAAAGTAATGCGGATAAGGACAAGTGAGTTAGTATGTGTTTACCTGGATTTTTTTCGATAAGTGCGTGTAGCATGACCCGAGTTGCATATTTTTCGTTTGCTTTCCCTGACATTCTCTAGCACCCTTTTCTACCCCTTGAACCTCGAACAATTGCGATTATTGTGCTTGTGCGGATGACCTGATAGTGTGCCGTCTCTCATAGAATCATGTGGGCTTCTTTAGGGGGAATGACGTGTGCAGGACTATAAGGTTAAATGTTGCATGCGTCTTCCTCATAGGTTTCTTTGTGTTGTTTCTAGGTGACCAGTGAGTCTCTTCTTTGGGTATGTGCTGGTTTTTCTCCAAGTGGGGAAGGTTGTCCAATAGAATAGGTCCGAGGTAGTTTTTGAGTGTCTCCAAAATTTTGGGGTGTTGTTCACCAGACATGTTTGACCAAGAAACTAATGGTTTAAAGGAAAAACTTTTTGGATTTTGTAATGAGAAATGAATGAAAATAGGTGACAATTTTGAGAAAATTTTGGCTATTTTATATAATGTCCCCACGGATGGTGTCGTGTTTACGTATGGTTTGTAAATTAAATCGGTTTAAAGGTATGAGATGAGAATGGTTTTGTTGTTTGGTTTCTCGTGTTAAACAGTAAGGACCCGATGAGACTGATATAGATCAAGAAGCTCGTGTAACAATTAAACAAGAATCATACTACACTGCTATAAAGCAGTATTTGCCCAAGTGTGTAAAACTTGTGAAGTTAGTGTGTTGCACTCCTTTAATAAATAATCTTGTAGGGTTTAGAGATAAAGCCTTTTCGGGATGATCAACGATTGCTAGAGAGCCAGGTGTTGACCATCCGAGAGCAGACAAGGAAGACATGTGATTGGTGCTCAACCGTCAGATATTATTGACCAAGGTCAAATAAGTCAAAGACAGCTCAGTCCAATTCTCCGTGGATAGTATAGTGTTTCCCCGGGTCGTTATGTCTCAGCGAGATTGCAATCGTGCTTTGAAAACGTTTTAGGAATGAGTGGCACTGAGGTCAGTAACCAAGATGATTGAGAAGTGATTATGCTACTAGTTATTTGGTATTTGGACAATTTGAAATAATATTAACAATTACAGATATACAGATATAATTACAGGTACACAAACGGGAAATCAGATTACAGACAAAGAAAAGTGGGATTTAACAATTTAAAACTACACGGGGTGCAAGTGAAACTTTTTCAAACTTAAAAAGAAGATTTAAAATAAAAATGAAATTATTTACTTGATTATTTTAATATTTAAATACTAATTAATCAATTAAAACTATTTAAAAAGTAATTTAAATCTAATTTAAATTAAACTAAAAATGATAAAAGCAACAAATTAAACTAAAAACTAGCAAAACTATTTTCTAAACCTCTAAATGAACTTGAAGAAAGTATAAAAATTAAAAAGAAATATTTTTGTCTTTTTGTGGGTTTTCTTTTAATTAATTACTAATTTTATTAATTAAACTATTTAATCTATTTTAAATTACTAAAAATACTAAAATGACTTAGAGAATTATAGAAAAATTTACAAAACTAATAACCATCACAAGAATCCTAAAAAATTATAAAAAGTTCTAAAAAATTATATTTAGTCTATTTTACTAATTATTTACTTAATTATTAATTTAAATCTAATTTAACCAAATTAATTAAGAAAACTAGAAAATGAAGAGTAGAATTTAAGAAACTATTTTCTAAAAGTCTTAAACGATTTATAGAACCTAGGAAAAATATAAAAACCTACTGTTGTTAATTAAAATTTAAGAAAACTATTTAATTACTAATATTACCTAATTAATTAATTAAACTATTTTTAATTCTAATAATTATTAAACTAAAAGAGAAAAATCTAAGAAAATTACTGAAAATACTTAAAGGTGACAGGAATTTAAAAAAATATGAAAATGATGAAATGCTTATTAATAAGCTAAAAAGAAAATTAAAAAGATAAAATCTATTAAATAGAAGCTATCACTAATTTTAAATTTGGTTTTATTGTGTTTTTCTTTTTGACAGATGAAAATAAGTTAAAAATAAAAACTTTTTACAAAGGCACTTTTTGAATAGCTTAAAAATAAGCTATGTGCACCCCCTTTTACCAAACAGTGGACTTATTAGCTTAATATTGGATTTTTCAAGTGAAATAAGCTAAACACTGATCACAGAGAGCAAAATAAGCTATAACCAACTTAAGTGAACTAGAAATAAGCTAGAACAAGCAAAAGATCTGAATAGTAAGCTAATACAAGCAAATAAGCTAAAATCAACAACCTAGAACACATGTAGTCCCAAAAGGGCAATTGCATGCCTATGTGGGTCCCACAAATAAGCACAAGGGTCCAAAATGAAGATTGTTCCTAAAAGCTGGTATGTTAAGCTTCACAATAAACCAAAAAACTAAGCCTCGATCCCACAAATAAGCTCTTGAGAAGCTTGTGATTATGGGATCAAACACTGAGTACTCAGTGTGGTAGGGGTAACTGATGGGCACAAATAAGCTAGGGGCAAAGGGTTCTAAAGCCACAATAAGCACTGTAATAGTGAGATGGGCTTGCAAACTTCTTAAAATGCCAAAGGTTAAGGTCTAAAGCTCACAGATAAGCTCTTAATGAGCTTATGAAACCAGGCTCACACCCCTGGAGCAGGGGAGGTAACTGGTCACACTAACAAATTCAAGAGTGCTTATTTATAAGCAGATAACTTCCAAACTCCAATTTTCTTTTTGAAAAAGGGAAACAAGCAACAAAAGAACTCAGAACAACAAAAACTTTTTATTTCCAATCTCTATTAAACACTGTGGATGCTTAAGAAAGTCTGACCATTTTTGACAGATAAGAAATTTTGACTTTTGAAGAATCACTAAGGTTTGACTTTGGTGGATTTTGATCCTTTCTAACTTACTGATCTTGATATAATAAGGTGTAACAAGACTTAATTAAGCTATTCTAACTACTTGTGAGTGGATTATGAAGGCTTAGGACTCAAACTTCTTGACAGACAACAATTAGACCAAATCACAAGGTACTTTGACTTTTTTTACAAATCACCACTAGATTTTATGGTTTAATTATCCTAACACAACCTATTGTAATGTGTGAAAACAGGGAACAACAAACAAAACTACCAAATACACCCCTAACTTAGCAAATCCAAACAGTCCCTTATGTAGACTAGTTTTATGATTTTCAATGTTTTATACTGATTTAAGGTGTGAGACAAATCTAATTTACTCTAATATGATGTAATTAACTTCTAGATGCTAAGAAACACAGTTAATTACAACAATAAACACAGGACACAAATTATGCTAAATTTAGTGATGACAATGATTTTTAAGCAACTAAGAATCCTAACTAACAAGTACTACTTATCAATCAATATTATCACTACTGAACACAAATCAAACCTAGAAACACAGAAATCTACACTATTAAGCAGTTTTATAGTGAAATGCTAAAATGAAAATGTGGGCTTACAATGTGCATTCCAAGCCAGTACCAAGAACAGGACCCACGAACCATACCTACAGGCTTCCACAAGCCACTAAACCCATGGTCATCCAAGATTTACCATGCTCCAGCAATCTACCATCTTCAACCTGCAACTTTTTAATTTTTCTTAATTTTTCTGATTTTATTTTTTATTTTTCTTGTTTTATGATTCTACTGTCTTTTAATTGTTTCTAAAAGCTTTTATAAGCTTATGGGAGCTTAAGTGATCCTACAAGTCCATAACATAAACATAAACAACAACAACAACAAAGCTTAATTTAAGATTTTGAAAATAAAAGTGAAAACTGCATACACTAGCAAAGACACTGAAACTTGAATATATTACTTGAAATAGTTTAGGTTACAACTGAATTGACTAACACAAGGTTTAAAAGTTTTTGACTTAACTAAATTATCATTCTACAACTTATACGATTACAATTTAACTAAAACATGAACTAACTATTTTCTTCTTGCTTCTCTTCTATTTATAGCTGTGGATTAGGGCTTCTCAAAGCTTTCTGAGCAAATCCCATCCAATCTTGACCCTTGAATCCATCTGAATCAATCCTGACCCTCCACGTATTTTTGGCGGGAAAATTGAGGGTGAGTGAATTGCTTAAATAATGCAACAGTGGGGGGGGGGGGGGGGGTGGCATTTATTAGGGTTGTCCTGTTAGGTGATAGTGGTGGTTTGGGTGGTGGATTAGACAGGGATGGTGGGGTGGTGGTGATATGATGGGCAAGTGGTGTGGGGAAGGGAAGGAGAGGGAAAAGGGTGTTTGTTTGACTGTGGTTTGACCACAGGGTCAGACTTTGACCCTGGTGATATATCAAAGGGGGTTTGGGTGGGCTTTTGTGTTGGGCTTGGGATAAAAATAAGGGTGTGGGCTGGCTAAGGTGATGGATTGGACTTGGTGTTTGGGATTTATTAATATTAAGGGTCCGGTTTGGTTTTGTAGTATCACAAGGACCATAAGTGAAATTTGCCGAAAGTTTAGGGACTAGATTTGGCATTCTTCCAAAGTATTCCATGAGGATAAAACTTGCCAATCTTGAATAGTACATGGACCACTGATGATTTTTCCATTATTAAATTTCCAGGGACTATTTCTGTCAACTTTCCAAACTTCAGGGACCAAATATGTAATTTCACCAAACTTTGCAACTAAGGACCATTCCTGCCATAAATGAGAAGTACAAGGACAAAATTTGTTTTTCACAAAGTTTTAATAGCCCAGGGACCATTTTTGTCAATTTTCAAAGTTGAGGGACTAAACTTGCAATTTTATGAAACTTTGTACCAAAGGACTAAATATGTCTTTTTGTGATTAAAAAGGACCTTTGGTGACTTTTTCAAGTTTTTAGAATAGCCAGGGACTAGTTTTGACAACTTTTGAAAGATGAGGGACTGAAACTGCCAATTATGCAAACTTTGTTTATTTTTCATCTGTTTTTGATTATTTTGCATCTGAAACATATAAAACACATTCATGGGATATTTTCAGTATTTTGATGCAATTATGAGTGTTTTTAGATGTTTTGGCAGCTCAGAATAGGTAAAAATGATGAGTATTTATACACTCATCAACATGTGTCATGTGTCCTTTACCTCGTACAAAGTAGTGCTTGTCGTGCGTCACCATTGTGCATTAGTACTGTCATACTCAATCTGGTCTGAGAGCTTTTACCAGGCCCTACGTGGCCTGTGATATAAGCCGGTCTTCTATTAAGTGTTGATTGGGCTTGGGCTACTAATATTCATACGCCGTCAACTAATTTAATTATGCTACAATGTGATTGTAAAGAAAGCCTTTTGCTTCATATCTAATGCGGATAAGCGTTTTTGGTTAGCTGTTACCCATTGTCAAAAATGGTAAAACATATATTTCAATTGATCATAATGTCTATTTGTCGAAACATAGACAACATAGTATAATTTAATTCTGCTACAATGTGAGTGTAAGGAAAGCCTTTTACTTTAGATTTAATGCGGATAAGCACTGTTGCTTAGCTTTTACCTATTGACACAAATGGTAAAACATATAGTTCAATTGATCATAATGTCTATTTGTCGAAACAGAGACAAAAAAGTATAATTTAATTATTCTATAATGTGAGTATAAGGAAAGCCTTTTATTTTAGATTTAATGCGGATAAGCACTATTGCTTAGCTGATACCTATCGTCTAAATCGCCCAAATCGGGCATATAGTTTCAAAATTTGACACTTTTATATATAAGAATTCCAATATGTTTAATCTCGCCTAACCGGTTAATCGCTACGATTTTTACAACCTTGCCTAAGAGTTAAACTATTTTCATACCATTCATCGAGAAATCAAGCCATGCAAAACCAATTCTCATCGATAAAAACTGGAATAAGTCGATCAAAAGTTTGTGGCTATCATAAATAGATGTGAGACGTCTTAAGTTAATTTCTGTTAGGTGTAAACAAATCTGAAATGATACGCCAATTTTCTAAAAAGAAAAACTTTAACCGGTCTAAGCATATGTAGCATTAATTTCAAAATTAGTAATTTAGTGTATGTCAAAAAATCAAAAAGCATAATTACTTGACTCGTATTTAATGCATGTTAATGATAAAAAAAAATCACAACCAAGTTACAACATGTACTACTACTATTACTATACTAGGCAAAAATTATTGAATACAACAAGTACTACTACTATTACTATACTAGGCAAAAATTATTGAAATTTTCTTTTTTTATAGTCAATATTTACCTTGAATTTTTTTATTGATATACTATAACAAATTTTTGCTCACAAAAAGAAGAAAAACAAAAAATGTTTATGTTATTAAGACCTTCTCTGATGTAATAATAATGAGTTTTGGTTAAAATGTATAAACCGTCATGCACATCGTATACTGTAATTTTTAGAACAGTCAAATCATAAGTAATGATAGTAAAAATCTTGTAGATATCTTATCCTACACAAACCAGGGTAAAAAGGTCCAACTAATTTGACGCTCGCGTGTTCTCAGCAAAAAAAATATTCCCCAAATTTTGTAAATACCAAATTTACCCTTCATTTCACTTGCCTATATAAACCCAATCATCACACTCACACCTTCACTTAACCACTCCCCTCTCTCTCTCCAAAAACCGTCTCTTCAATTCTCCCCATTTTCTCTCTAAAACCGTTTTCCGATGTCTGGTAGAGCGCGTGGTGGTCACGCTCCTCCTTCCGGTGGCCGCGGTCGAGGACGCGGCGCACCACAACCACAACAATCACAACCGTCGTCGTCTGCGACGGCGACGGCTAGGCAGATGGAGCAAATGACGATAACGCCGGCGCCTGCAATGCAGCAGGCGGTGGTTGCGACTCCGGCTCCGGCGGCGGCTCCGTCGTCGACGAAGAAACTGAAGGCGCCGCCGAGGCCAGGGTTTGGTACTATTGGGAGAAAAGTTTTGATTCACGCGAATCATTTTCTGGTTGATCTCGGAAACAAAGATCCCTATCAGTATGATGTAAGTCATTTCAATCGATTTTTACGGTGTGTTTACTGTGTGTAAATTAGTGTGTTTCTACTGTGTGTAACATAGTACGTGTTTTTGCTGTGTGTAAATTAGTGTGTGTGTTAACCGTGTAAAATAGTATGTGTGTTTTTGCTGTGTGTAAATTAGTGTGTGTGTTAACCGTGTAAAATAGTATGTGTGTTATTACTGTGTGTAAATTAGTGTGTGTGTGTTTAACTGTGTAAAATAGTGTGTTTTAACTGTGTAAATTAGCGTGTGTGTGTTAACTGTGTAAATTAGTGTGTGTGTGTTAACTGTGTAAATTAGTGTGTGTTTATACTCTGTGTAAAATAGTATGTGTTTTAACTTTGTAAAATAGTGTCTTTGCTGTGTGTAAATTAGTGTGTGTTTTTACTGTGTGTTTAACTGTGTAAAATTGTGTGTTTTAACTGTGTGTGTTTTTAGTCTCTGTAAATTAGTGTGTTTGTACTGTGTGTAAATCAGTGTGTGTATTTACTGTGTGTGTTTTATTTACTGTGTTAATCAGCGTGTGTTTTAACTGTCTAAAATTGTGTGTTTTAACTGTCTAAAATTGTGTGTTTAACTGTGTAAATTAGTGTGTAAAATTATGTGCTTAACTCTGTAAAATAGTGTATTTCAACTGTAAAATAGTCTGTGTTTTAACTGTGTGTAAATTAGTTTGTGTTTAAACTGTGTAAATTAGTGTGTTTTAACTGTGTAAGTGTATGATTTTTAACTCTTAAATTAGTGTGTTAAGTTAATTGTCTATAAATTTACTCAGAGATAATTTACAGACACTTAAAACACACAGCAAATAACACACTAATTAATACACTTAAAGCATGCAATTAGCAAACTACTTGATGTGATGAATAATAACTCTGTTTAAATCAGTATGTTTTGACTCTGTAATTTAGCGTGTTAATTCCGTATTTTCGCTGTTTTTACTATATCTGTTTGTATACTAGTGTATTTTTAAACTGTCTAAAGTAGTGCGTGTTGACTTTTATCTCTGTTAATTTGTGTGTAAACTACTACATAGTGTGTTTTAAAACTCTGTAAATTAGTAGTGTGTTTAACTTTGAAACATTGCGTGTACTATTATTGTGTGTAGACTATTGTGTATTTTCACATATGTCAATAATCTATGCGTGGATTTATAAACGTCATAGGTCAATAAGTTACATAAATGCAGGTCAATAAGTTACATAAAATATAAATGCAGGTCAACAACTTACATAAATGCGAACGTGTGTATGTACTGATGGATAAACATTTGTATATATGTGTTGACAGTATATTACAGATTTTGTTTTATTCTAAAGCAACATTTAGTTTGTGTTTTCACTGTAAATTAATTTTCACTGTAAAATTAGACCGTAATTTTGTTAATGTCTTAAATTTATAAATCTACAAATTTTCTGGTTTTTGATAAATTTTAATTGAACTGGTTTTTGGTGTTTGTTTTTTTTGTCAATTTAATGTGTATGGGATAAATTGTTCCTGTTTTTTCTCCAAAATAATGTTAATTATATTTACTAAAAGTAAGAGCAGATGTAATACTTCTTTATGTAGACTTACATCCATCTGATTTTTGTTAGATTTGATATGATAAATTGTTTCAAATGTGTGTTTAGAGTGGAAATATGCATGTTGAGGTCTGATTGTTTTCTTGTGTGTGTTCTTGTTGTTGCGTATGCAAATTGTACTCATTAGTGATCGGGAATCTAGCTGTTGAATCAGATGCTATATTTGTATTTTGTTGCTACTCTAGTACTCTGGTTACGGTTTATTTGGTTGATGACTCAATGACTTGTGCAACTCTGTTCTGTTTTTGTTAAGGTTATAACATCATTCTGGTAAAGATGAAGTCAATAATATGCTATTTTCTATTATGCAAACAATGTTTAGTGTGAAACTATGAAAGGTCAATTTTTCTAAAGCAGCAGTACTCCCATTGTGAAAAGTTGTGTAAATATTTATGTTCACCTTTTGTTTTGCATGTATTAATATACACTCAGTTACTTTTGTGGAAGGCTGTTGTTAGCTACTTTGTCTTTGTTTTGTCATTTATAAGTATGTATCGACAACAGTTTTGTGAAGTCGAAATCAAATAATGCCTATTTTTATGCCAAGTGCTTTTTATGCATAAATGAAATTTCTAGATTGTTTATTTTGTTTTTGCAAATGTATGTGTTAGTTTCAAGATATGTGAGGGTGCGGTTCTAATAGTGGACTAAATATTTGTAGATGTTACAATTTAAGTATAAGCAGATAGCGAGATCCATGAATTGTATTTGTAATCGTCTATTTTGTTTCTGCTATAGTTATCTATTAGTGATTGTTTAATCGGTTTGAGCCTATAGTAATGCTTATGCATTTTATATACGGTGCTTTGTAATTGATGCTTATGAAGTGTTAGACGGCTAATAATGAACTTTGTATGTGTTTCCAATTTTGGTTTTAGGTGACAATTTCTCCAGAGGTTACTTCAAAAACCAAAAGCAGAGACATCATGGAGTTTCTCACCAAATCATACAGGGCTTCACACCTTGGGAATTTGATGTTGGCCTATGATGGGAAGAAGAGTGCCTTTGCTGCTGGGCCGCTGCCTTTTGAGTCCAAGGAGTTTGCTGTTAAGATCACCGAGCAGAACGGGTATAATCTATTCTTTGATATCTACTTTTTTCAAAATCTTTATTGGCTTGTAATCTTGGTCTTATATTGTAGGAGGGAACGAGAGTTTAAGGTAAGTATCAAATTTGCTGCCAAAAAGGATCTTCACCACCTTAGGCAGTTCTTGCTTGGTCGTCAACAAGATATCCCACAGGAGACTATTCAAGCTCTGGATGTTGTTCTCAGAGAGAGTGCTTCAAAAAAGTAACACATCTTTGTTTACAACTTGGCTGCTATTTTTCTTGTGACAATGATACATTATTAATGTGATTTTAACCATTTATCTCTTGAATTGTAGTCGAGAGATAATTGGGAGATCTTTATTTAGCCCTGAGTTTGGAATAGGGCCTCTGGGTGATGGCATTGAGTTCTGGAAAGGCTTTTACCAGAGTCTTAGACCCACCCAAATGGGTCTATCTCTCAATATTGGTTTGTTTCTTTACTCTTGTGCTGTATATTTGTGTACATTGTTTGGTTTGTTCTGATTATCATAGGTGTAAAAGGTTATCTGGTTATCTGACTTTCTTATTTTGCAGATATGTCGGCTAGGGCTTTTTATGAAGAAAAACTGGTTTCTGATTTTGTTGGTGAGTTCTTGGGAAGAGACATATCCAGACCGCTTTCGGACCAAGAACGTATTAAGGTATTCACTTGACGATTAAAGCTTTATATAATTTTGAACTGTTGAGTGAACAACTAATTTATAAATAGAATATCTCTATTCCTTTTGGCACTGGATGTAGATTTCGAATAGTTTAATTTAGAGGTTTATAATTTGGTTTGTTCATTAATTTAAATGGGTGTAAAAAATTTCAGAGTTTCTTATTGGTACTTATCAACTTCACAGGTGAAGAGAGCACTGAGAGGGGTTCGTGTAGACGTTCATCGCAAAGATTACATGAGGCGCTATAAGGTTCAGGCAGTAACAGTTCAACCGATCAGCCAACTAAGGTGAGTTTGTAGCCATCATAATGTTACTTTTTGATGTCCAATAGGCAAATCTTAATCACATGTACAAAGACGCATGAAAGTAGAATGATTAGAACACATCAGCTCATTGTTCTTTGGATTCACATGGGTTTTATATCCGTCTAAAGCGTTTTTCTTGTTGAATCTTTCTATAGTTTTGTTGATGAAACCGGTGTTACCAAGACTGTGGTTCAGTACTTTAGAGAAAAATACAATATTCAGCTTCGCTTTCCAAATCTTCCAGCAATTCAGGCTGGCAATGATGCAAAGCCCATTTATCTGCCAATGGAGGTTTGCTTATTATCCTTTTTTTTAATGCCATAATCTATTGTGTATCTCCCTAGCTTTTTAAAAATGTTTCTAGCTGTTAAAAAATAAGCGCCAACACTGTAGTTGAAAAAGATGTAACCGCTACATTTTAGAAATTAGGTATCTGATGACCAATAATTTGACAATTTTTCCTAATTGTTTGTGTTGAAAGCTAAAGCTGCACACAGTTTTGTAATAAGTTTCCCAATCAACTTGGGGGCCGTTTGGTTTGTAGATGGGTTTAGGATTTGGATTTGGATTTGGATTTAGAATAGGTTTTGAATTAAATGAGGAGAGGGAAAAATAAAATAAAATAATATATATACTTGGATTCAATTGATACCACTCCATCTTGCCTCCTTTCACTCTATGGGTTTCATTTAATTTTTTGATACCTAATAATGGGTCTGACAATCAACTAAACAACTAAATTGTGGTATGATTTCATTACTTCATTCTAAGACCATCAAACAAACATCCCCTTAGTTTTTGTAACATCTGTGCTTGTAATGTGTGTGATTGTAGATTTGCCGTATTGCTAAGGGTCAAAGGTATGGGTTAAAGCTCAATGAAAAACAAGTTACTCAGTTTTTGAGGGCCACATGTCAACGTCCACAAGCTAGGGAGACAAGTATCACAAAGGTATAACTCTTGACTTGTCGCTAATTTTTTTTGGAACGGCTTGACTTGTCGCTAATTAATAATACTATATATTCTATGTTTAGTTTTTGATCACTTTGTAAATATTTATTTTTTCTTGTTTGTTGGTGCTTGTAGACTTTGCAGAGTAACAACTATAACAATGATGAGCTTGTGAGCAGAGAATTTGGAATGCGTGTGACTCAGATGCTCACTAAAATTGATGCCCGTGTACTGCCGCCACCACCTGTAAATTAACTCTCAACCTCTGTTTCATTTCATTATTATAGTGTTAATTCTGTTGATAATGATATTATTAACATACTATTCAACTTAACAACATTTCAGCTAAGGTATCATGAGTCAGGACGTTCATCAGAGGTTAATCCTTCTGTTGGTCAATGGAACATGATTGATCTGGTAAAGTGCTATTCATAAACCAAAGAAAATCATACTGTGATATTTTATCTTACTCTTTAGTAATGTGAATGTTTATTATATGTAGAAAATGATAAATGGTGGAACGGTGAATTACTGGACTATAATTAACTTCTCCAAGCAGAACGAACAGGCAGTTGGCTGCTTTGTTAATGGACTTGTTTCAATGTGTCATTCTAAAGGCATTGTATGTATCTTATACTTTCACTATGTTCCTTCACTTCACATTATTGATGCATAAGGAGAGATCATTCTAACATGTTTCTTTCCCGCTTTTTTTTTGAAGGTTTTCAATCCTCAGCCTTTGATCAGAATGTGTTCTGCAGCACCCCATAACATTGAAAAAGCTCTAGTTAACCTTCAGTCTCAGTGTTTAGCACAGCTAGCTAAGAATGCACCTGGTCATCAGCTTCAGATGCTGTTTGTCATTCTCCCTGAAGCTAAAGGAACTTACCGTAAGTTAGGTTTTTTTTTCTTTCAAGTCTTTGTGTGTTGACTTTTTTTGTCTGACTTTTATTTTCCCACAGCAAGGATCAAACGGGTGTGTGAAACTGAGTTGGGGATTGTTTCCCAGTGTTGCAAACCACAACATGTCATGAAGATGAGTAATCAGTATTTTGAGAATGTTGCCATGAAGATTAATGTGAAGGTAATTTTTATTTGGTATATAAAACATATGCATTGAATATTTCTGTCTGTTCACAAAATAAACTAAAATTTTAAAACCATATTAGGTAGGAGGAAGGAACAACGTATTGTCTGCGACTCTAACTGGTAGGCTTCCGTATGTGACCGAACGGCCGACAATAATCTTTGGAGCCGATGTTACACATCCTTCGCCTGGAGAGGATTCCAGCCCTTCGATTGCTGCTGTAAGTTGCTATGCCTACTGTTATTACTTTATTGCATTATTTAGAAGGTAGCAGTCTTGACCCATTTGCCACTTGTTATTACTTGGTTGCATTATATAGAAGGTACTGTAGCAGTTTTGATTGCCCAGATATGGGTTTAGTTTAACGTTGAATGAGTCAAAAGTGTCACCCAAAGTGCTTGGGTCAAAACACCCCAAATTGAAAGAGGCAGAATGTTAAACTGGCTTGATTAGGTCAGATAGGTCGGAACTTTAAAACTTCAAATAATAAATGTCTAAAGTTTATTTGTTGAAGATTACAATATGGAATTGACCCATTTTTTCACCCACCCTCCTTTTTTAACATAAGGTACTCTAAACACTTGTCATACTTTTAAGCTTATTCAACATAAGCCGTAGGCCACTTACTGAAAATAAGCTTATCCTACAAGATTAGCTTTTAGAAAAACATTTACTTTCAGAATGAGCCAAAATGGTCATAGTTATGATGAAAAATTTAAAGTTCCCAAAGTGTTCTATTGCAATATGAGATGTGATCAACCGGCTTTGCTATATAGTTTCTTTAAATGTTAATATTGTTGTATCTTATAATACCCAAGCGGGACGGGTAACTGGGTGGACCAGTTCAGGCAGGTAAAAAGTCCCACATAATGTCTAACCTAACTGTTTGGACTCCTCGTTCAGACTGACTTAGTTTGACCCATTTGCCATTGCCATGTATGCTATTTAATCTGTGTACTGTTTGATTTCTTATAAGGCTGTTTTCTGTGTTATTTTACAGGTTGTTGCTTCAATGGACTGGCCACAAGTGACCAAGTACAAGGCAGTTGTATCTGCACAGCCACATAGGCAGGAGATTATCCATGATTTGTACACTACCTCAACTGATCCAAAAAGAGGCATCATTCATGGAGGCTTGGTTAGGTAATCAATTAAACCGGTTTTATAAAGAGTTTTGATTCAGTCTTGAGATAAGCTTATGATTGCTGGATTCTTGTTTTACTCTTTTGCAGGGAACTTTTAATATCGTTTAAGAAGTTAACTGGACACAAGCCTCACCGCATAATATTCTATAGGTGCCATTTCATTTCATTTCATATTCTATCCTATCTATACTGATGTATTCTTATTTTTTATTGTGTTAAAAATCTAACAAACGTATTGAATGTTACAGAGATGGAGTAAGCGAGGGACAGTTCAATGAGGTGTTGCTGAGTGAAATGGACAAGATCAGAAAGGTAGTTTTCCTTTCTACATTTATTATTATACAACACGTCAAAAGCACATGTTTTCCCTTTTTAACAAATGCAGTTGGCTGATACATCCAGGCTTGTCTTTCATTGGAAGAGAACTACATGCCACCTGTAACATTCATTGTTGTTCAGAAGAGGCATCATACACGTTTCTTCCCTGTGAAGCACGGTGACAGGGCTAGTACTGATAAGAGTGGCAATATTCTTCCAGGTTTGTAAATTTCTAATTTGCCAAGTGCTGTTTTTGATTTGTGTGTGATTTTCTAATTCTATCTTAATTCTCTGAATTTGCCAGGAACTGTGGTGGACACCAAGATTTGTCACCCCACTGAGTTTGATTTCTACTTGAACAGCCATGCTGGCATTCAGGTGAACCATTTTAGCTTTTATATGGGTTCATATTTCTTCTCCCTTTATTGGTTTTTTCCGGCTAATCTGGTTTGGTTGTATCTTTGCAGGGTACAAGTCGCCCTACTCACTACCATGTTCTCTATGATGAAAACAAGTTCACTGCTGATGGCTTGCAGATGCTTACAAACAGCTTATGCTACACGTAAATAACCAATTCTCTCCCCATTTAATCAGTTTCTTATATAAACTATCTGTAATGAAACTGATGTTAATGTGCCTTTTCTACTTCAGGTATCAAAGGTGTACACGATCTGTCTCCGTAGGTATACCTTCTGATTCTTGACATCTCATGACTGTTGAAAAGATTTACTTTTTGTATCACACTTGTACATGTGATTTATAAACTGATTTACTCCGTATGTTTTTGCAGTTCCACCAGCATATTATGCACACTTGGCTGCTTTCCGAGCTCGAGCGTATATGGAAGGTGATTTGTCTGACAGTGATTCGCGTGGAGCTCGTAATACCAGAGACCGTGTGGCTGATGTTCGTCCTCTTCCAGTGATCCATGAGAATGTGAAGAGTGTCATGTTTTACTGCTGATCTGTTGGTTGACTTTATTTTGAACTTCAAAACTTTTGGGTAACAATGGTTATGGGTGGTTGACTTTGAATGGGGCTTTTGTTGGTATTTTTATCCCCATCCAGTTGGATGATGTGGTGTAAATAACAGTGCTATGCCAAGCAAAGTTTTTAGAGCTTTTGCTTATGCTAGATATCTTATGGGTCTGATATGGCCGCAGATCTTAGGTTTACATGACATGCTTATGAGCATGATGATGACTTTTCTAAAACTATCTTCTTTTGGTGAACTAAGGATTAGAAGTTCTTGGATTATGATATTTGAGTTGATTACTTAAGTCGTAAATGTTGTTGGATCTCAATAGAGTAGCAATTCGAACCAAAGGGTTATCTGTTGCAACTCATGATGCTTATGAGAATGATGGATACATATTGAGTTTTTTGTTCGACCATAGTGGCTTGAAAAAAATATTGTACACAACTATATGGGGTGTTGTTTAAGCCTTTTTGTAGGGGTTTGAGAGATTATAATTATTAGTCAAAAACATTGTGTAAGCGTGTATAAGCTTAGCTTATCAGCTTATATATGAAGTATTTGTCCGTATACTTTAAATACTGAAACGATCGTCATTGACTGCTCAAATAACATAAATAATCTACAACTCTTGTGACCCTTGACTAGTTGTAACTTATATGATACGATGATTTGATATGAATTAGTAAAAAAAAACATGACAATTTGAGAGTTCAAAACTGAAATACTTGATGCAAAGAGTTTTGGATAATGAGCAAAAACTTCAAAACGAGAATGAAACAATGAACAGTCAATACTCTAAGCTTTGGAAATTTTTTAGTTGTAAGTGTGGTCTTTACCTTTTTTGTTCTATATGAGCCAGATTGATTGTTGATACCAGTGAGGTAGTTGAAGAGTATTATAGAGTATAAAGCTTGATTAGCTGTAAGAACTACAATAGTAGTTCTGAATGTATGATTAACATTTCAATGTTTATGATTTCTTAAAAGGTAATTACTATTTACTAACGCGCTCATTTGTCATTTCAACTAAGTTCGACCTTAAGAAGTACCAAGTATAATCTCCATTTAATCCCTAAAAAGCGAGTTGATTTTGTCATAACAAGATTTGTTGAAGGAAGATATGTCTTAACGATGTACAATATATATATATATATATATATATATATATAGGGTAAAGTTAAAATAAAAAGACAAATATCCGTAAAAAGAATAAAAAGAATTTTTTTTTTAAAAAAAGTTCTCGAAAAATTCTAAAAAAATTCCACAAGATCGGGTATGTTGGTGCAAAAAACTTTTGTGAAAAAAGTTTTTCTAATTTTGAGTTTTCATATGCTTTTTTTTAATGCACAAAAAACGAATTTTAATGCGCAAAAAAATTTTAATGCACAAAATTTTCAACTTGATTTAGTTAGATTCACAATGTTATTTTGATGAAAAAAGTCAAAAGAAGTTGAGTCCAAAAACGAATTTTTGATGCACAAAAAAGCGATTTAATGCACAAACGTATTTTTTTATAATTTTTTTCCGGATAAAGTATCCACTTTCAGAAAAACTTCCTTCACAACTTTAACATACACCAACATACCCGATCTTGTGAATTTTTTTTTGAATTTTTCGAGAACTTTTTAAAATTTTTTTTTCTTTTTATTCTTTTTACGAAAGTTTGTCTTTTTATTTGATCTTTACCATATATATATATATATATATATATATATATATATATATATATATATATATATATATATATATATATATATATATATATATATATATGAGGTGAGTTATTTTAAGGACTAAGTTTTTGTTGCATATTGAGGGACAAATCCCCACCATCCATCTTGTTTGATCTAATGGTGGTGATTAACCTAAGATTTAATAAGACAACCTAAGTCCATGTTTTTTTTCTTGTCTTTTTTGTCTATCTTATTTATTCATTTTTTTTTCCTTTTTTCTTTTCCTTCTTTTTTTTTTTCTTTTTTTTAACTTCACGTTTTTTTCCTTTAATTCAAGTTTTTTTTTTTTTTTTTTTTTTTTTTTTTTTTTTTTTTTTTTTTTTTTTTTGCGTTTTTTTTCGTCAGTTTTCTTACGTTTTCGTTCGTTTTCATACATTTTCGTCCGTTTTCATACGTTTTCGTCTGTTTTCTTACGTTTTCGCTCGTTTTCATACGTTTTCGTTTGTTTTCTTACGTTTTCACCCGTTTTCATACATTTCGTCCATTTTAATACGTTTTCGTCTGTTTTATACGTTTTTGTCCGTTTTCTTACGTTTTCATCTATTTTCGAATTTTTTCATACGTTTTCGTCTGTTTTCTTACGTTTTCGCCCGTTTTCATACGTTTTCATCCGTTTTTATATATATATTCGTCCGTTTTCTTACATTTTCATTTGTTTTTGAGTTTTTTCATACGTTTTCGTCAGTTTTCATATATATTCGTCCGTTTTCTTACGTTTTTGTCCATTTTCATACGTTTTCGTCCGTTTTAAAATGTTTTCGTCCGTTTTCATACATTTTCGTCTGTTTTTATACGTTTTCGTCCATTTTATATGTTTTCATATGGTTTCATCTGTTTTCATTCATTTTTGTCCGTTTTCTTACGTTTTCGTTCGTTTTCATACATTTTCGTCCGTTTTCATACGTTTTCATCCGTTTTCATTCATTTTCGTTCGTTTTTAAATGTTTTCAGACGTTTTCATACCTTTCTGAATATCACAAGTGATATACTGTGATTATCAGAATATCACTTGTGATATTCAGAATATCGTGAGTGATATTCAATATCACTCGCGATATTCTGAATAACACAAGTGATTTTTAACATTCTGTAACATGAAAATCACAAGTGATATTCAGAATATCGCAAGTGATATTCAAAATATTGCAAGTGATATCTGAATATCGCAAGTGATATTCTGAATATCACAAGTGACTTTCAACAAATGTTCTGTGACATGAAAATCGCAAGTGATATTCAGAATATCGCAAGTGATATTCAGAATATCGCAAGTGATATTCAGAATATCGCAAGTGATATTCTGAATATCAAAAGTGATATTCTGAATATAAATCACAAGTGATATTCAGAATATTACAAGTGATTTCACGCTTTTTTTAATTCACATTTTTTCAAAAGTGATATTTTGAATATCACTCTGAATATCACAAGTGATATTTTGAATATCACAAGTGATTTTCAACAATTGTTCTGTAACATGAAATTCACAAGTGATATTCTAAATATTACAAGTGATATTCCGAATATCACAAGTGATTTTCAACTAATATTTGGTAACATGAAAATCACAAGTGATATTCTAAATATCACACGTGATTTTCAACTAACGTTTTGTAACATGAATATCACTTGTAATTTTCTGAATATCACTTGTGATATTCAGATTATCACTTGTGATTTTCATGTTACAAAACATTAGTTGAAAATCACTTGTGATATTCAGAAAAACACAAGTGATATTCTGAATATCACAAGTGATATTCCGAATATCACAAGTGATGTTCAACTAATGTTTTGTAACATTAGTTATAAGTGATTTTCACATTTTTTTAATTCACGTTTTTTTCACTTTCTTACGTTTTCTTCTGTTTTTGTTCGTTTTCATACGTTTTCTTTCGTTTTTATATAAAAATGTACAAAAATGAACGAAAAAAAGTTGATTTGATGTTTAGGTGTTTGTTAAGATGTGATAGCGTCGTGTAATGTAGCGGCGATAAAATGTATTATTGATCTTGTATAAAAGAAAACTGCTACTTGGAAGAAATATAAAACTATAAAAGTTATGAGGTAATCAACTCTCCTCCGGTTTTAAAGTTATTTCACCATACAAATAATCCCACATATGTTAAAGTTAACAATCTCATTACATTTGATGACGCTATCACATCTTAACAAACACCTAAACAACAAATCAGGCCACTAACTAACGCAAACTAAACAAACCACGATACTAAAACTATTCTGAACAAGTAATACTAAAACACCATTGTGTGTTTGAATATCACAATTGATTTTCAACAAATGTTTTAGTAGCATGAAAATCACAAGTGATATATTCTGAATATCACAAGTGATATTCTGAATATCACAAGTGATTTTCAACAAATGTTTTGTAACATGAAAATCGCAAGTGATATTCTTAATATCACAAGTGATATTCAAGTGATATTCAGAATATCACAAGTGATATTCAGAATATCACAAGTGATTTTACATTTTTTTTTAATTCACGTTTTTTTCACTTTCTAACCTTTTTGTCCGTATTCATACATTTTCGTCCGTTTTCATATGTTTCTGAATACCACAATTGATATTCTTAATATCACAAGTGATATTATGTCATATTCTAAATATCACTTGTGATATTAAGAATGTCAATTGTGATATTCAGAAACGCATGAAAACATATGAAAACAAACGAATACGTATGAAAGTGTAAAAACATGTTTGAAAACGGATGAAAACGTATAAAAAATGGACGAAAAAGAAAGTAAACACCCGAAAATGGAGAAAAACGTATGAAAACGAACGAAACCAATGAAAACGTGTAAAAACTGCCGAAAAAGTATTAAAACAGATGAAAACATCTAAAAACAGATAACAATGTATAAAAACGAAAGAAAACGGACAAAAACATAAACATATGAAAACAAATAAAAACAGACGAAATCGTATAAAAACAGACGAAAACATATAAAAACTGACGAAAACAGACAAAAACGTCTGAAAACAGACGATAACGTAAAAAAATGGATGAATACGTATAAAAACAGATGGAGAAGTATGAAAACGAACAAAAACGTCTAAAAACGTATGAAAATGGACGAAAAAGTATGAAAACGGACAAAAACGTAAGAAAACAGATGAAAGCATACGAAAACGTCTGAAAATAGACAAAAACGTACGAAAACGGACAAAAATGTCTGAAAACGATAAAAACTGCCGAAAACTGACAAAAACGTCTGAAAAGGGACAAGAATGTATAAAACGGACAAAAACGTTTGAAAACGGACGGAAACTTATAAAAATTGACGAAAACGTATGAAAACGGACGAAAACGTATAAAATTGGATGAACATCTGAAAGCAGATGAAAACGTTTAAAAATTAACGAAAACTTAAAAAAAATTAGACGAAAACATATAAAAATGGATGAAAACGAATAAAAACGGACAAAAACGTAAGAAAGTGAAAAAAAATGAATTTTAAAAAAATACAGTGATTTTTTTTAAAGTAAAAAAAAATGAATATAAAAACATTCATTAAAAAAAGCAAAACAAGTGCTGGAAAAAAAAAGAAAAAAAAAAAAAAAAGCTTGAAAAAAAAGAAAAAAAAAAAAAGCTTAAAAAAAAGTGAACAAAAAAGTAAGAAAAAAAAAGAGAAAAAGAAAAAGCGTAGATAAAGAGAAAAAAATAGGAAAAAAGAAAAAAGAAAAAAAGAAAAATACAATGAATAAATAAGAAAGATAAAAGGACAAGAAAAAAACATGGACTTAGGTTCCATTTTTAAATCTTAGGTTAATCCCCACCATTAGATCAAACTAGATGGATGGTGAAGATTTGTCCCTCAGTTTGTAGAAAAAAACTGGTTCGCAAAAGAACTTTTCTCCTATATATATCTACTATCTTAATAAAACAGGCTTTTGAAAGTTAATCTACTTCTCAAAATACCTTAAAACTTGACACCTGGATATTCATTTTGATCCTACGGCCAGAAACATTTTCGTCTTCTAAAGTTCTAAGCATTGACTTTGGGAAAAAAAGGGGCGGAATCAATGCCTACCTTCTCATTTGATACAACACACAAAAATAAAACACATACTATCTCTCTCTACAACTCTTTGCTAAACGCAATAGGATCAATTCATATCATTTTCTGTAATCGAATTAAAAGGTACATAATCAATATATTTGGTTCAATTTCTTCACTTTCTTTTCACAAATTAATAGATTCACAATCAACATATTGGTTTCGAAATCATATATTCACAATCGATCATCATGTTTGTAAACAGAAAATTATTATTTTGATAACAATTTTAGGGGAAAAATCATTAATCTTGATCCAATTAGGAAGTATCATATCAACAATCATTAATATTTACCCAATTAGGTATTATCATATGAACCCTATCTATTCGCCTAAGTTGTTATACTCAATGATACCAGTTGGATTGCGTTTATCTTTGAATATGGAGCAGGAACAATTTTGGTTATCCACACAGGTCCTTTTTATATTTCTGTTATTTATTCTTTCTGTTATTATTCTTTGCATTATGTTTTTCTTTGTTATTCATTGAATTAGGTTTTTTTTGAAGATGTTGCACTCTTCAAGTTTAATGATCCAGGTCCGGTTTTTATGTAATCGTTTGTTATTCCCATTATTTTAGGGTACAAATTATTGATTATCATATGATTCAAAAACGCCTAATTTATTATTCAGGGAAAGTTTTAAATTTACACTCAATGCAGGAAAGTTTGAAACTAAGAATTAGGGATAATCCAGGAAAGTGATAAATTTTCAAAATTAATTCAAAAAATGCCCAATAATTATGATCTTTAACAAATTCTCTTGATTTTAGGGATACAATTTTAATTTACAAATTGTTTCCTTAATTATATGAATTGAAACATTTCAAACTCATCTATAAATTGAAACATTTATTCTTTTAAACTGAACTACCCTTATATATACTCGCTGATTTTTATGTGAAGTATTGGTGGGATTATGATTAGATTAATGTGTTTGTGAGTTTGATTATGCATGCTAAATGTTTGATGAAAAACTTAAATTTGCGAATGATTTTTGTTTTTTATGTTTCTTCATCTGGATATAAGCTTATGTGATGTGTTTATCAAGATACAGTGATGGAGGTTATTAATGATGGGCACAACTCACCAGTTAACATACAATGACAAGAAGATCATGAACGATAAATGTGAATACATAATTTTCCCTCTTATTTTGTCTTCTTGAATGAATTGAGATTTATCATTTGTTACTTATTTTCCATTTAAAACATATTTGCAGGTATTGTGGTTTTCGCTTGCATGCATAAATTCCGTATTTGCCTATTTGGGGCATTATCTAACCCTACACTTGCAAAAAAGCATGTTGGCATGTGAAGCTAATCCCAAACCCCCCTTAACAGTTTTAAGTTTGCTAATTTGTACTACTTATATGATAAAGGGGCCACGTTTAGTACTATTAACAAGCAATCTCGATCCCCTTTTGATAATATAATTACGTAATTTACGACTTACAAAGTCGATCTAATTCTTGAAAGTTATAAATTGTGAAAGACGTTGCAGAATAACTGTTTTCTTAGATACCATGTACTAAACAACAATGGTTTTATAGGTTGTCTATTTTACAGTTTTTCTTCTGTACTAGGAACAATTATTGGGATAGATTGGAACTACTAATTGACTAAACCATAATCTACAATAAACTTGACGTGGCGTCGTTAACCATCTAAGCCAGGCATTCCAATACGGTGTCTATGAAAATGATGAGATATAAAAATTTTAATAACACATGATGTTGCTTATTGTAGGTTTAACTTCTTATGTGGGTTTATTGATTATTTACATTTTTGTGTGTGCTAATCATTGAGATTTTGCTTTGTGATGTTTCAGCTGCTTTAAACCATCCAAAGACCCCACCAATGAATCCTACTTTAGATTTCATGTCTGCAGATTAAGATCATATGAGCAAAAGTGGTAAATACACTACAGTTTCTCTCGACATTTTTTATATAAGTTTTTGGAATTAAACAATCTAGGATGTTGTAAACGCTTGAGTATGTATTGACCAACTTAAAGACTATTAGACTGAGTTAGAGTTTACCTCTTTTCATTGTGTTTATGTAGTGCATGGTATTAGATGAACGAAAGCATGGTATCCGACACCTTGATCCCAAAGTAAATAAGCAGGTGGTTAGATGAGACAAGGTATGTCAATTCCCATTTCTATTAATTTAATGTTTCTGGATCCTTTTCATCATCTGAGGTAACAAATTTGAGCCATTTAGTTAATTAGGTAAGTTTAGGCTCCATTTTATCTCAGATCGGTCAGACAGAAAATTAGCTAAAAGGCTTACAAGTCAGATGGGCCAAAAAGGTTGAAACTTGAAGTCACCTTAAATATATTCCTAATGAATATAAATATTTATTCTATTCTAAGATTTATACTAATATTGTCTTTTTTTTAGTTGTTCAAAATCATTATGATAAAAATGACCCATTTTAACCTATTATCCAACCTGCCCCTCCTGCTACCTCTAATAAGAAAGTGAAAATTTGATCATGGGACATTCAAGATGGCGAATTGAGTATGTAGTATTTGATGTGATTATTCGTAGGCTAAAGTCTAGAAACATATGTCTCAATCACGTTAAGGGAGTAACCTCAATAAAGATCCAAGTATCAAAAGAACATATTCATATGTCTGTGTGCTTCCCTTGACAAAAGTAAAGTAGGCTGATCCCATCACACCAGGCCCGACTTAAATGGCTTGCAGCTGCAACTTTGGGAAGATATAGCTCGCCAGCCGCTTCAGTAGATCAGAATGCTAACTGAACCGAAAACATCCCGTCAAGCCTCTCTCCCGCTCCCTTCCTCCAAGGTACTGAAGTGAATTTGACTTTTTTGTTAGTAGAACAATTTGACGTTTTTGTATATAAATTGTTTGAAAGTTCCTGCATTGATAATTTTAAATATCCCTTATTTGGCATAACTTTCCTTATGGAGCTCTATTTGTCTTAAAAATTAATTTAGTTCCTTTATGTGGACACTCGAGTGATTAAGAAAATCTATCCACAATCGAGTCATGTGATGAATCATATGTTACAAGTCAGTTTAGGATGGATTTTATTCTGTTACAAATGTGAGAAATCAAAGTGAAACAAAAGTAAGTTAATGATTCGTATGTACCAAAAATTGCAGGTTATTTAAGTTAAGCTACAAATGTCTCTAATGATAATATTGATGCTGATGGGTATTTGGGTAAACAGATTGATGATGATGAAGCAAACAAAGAGGAGGTAGTGGAACAAACTGAGATCCAAGCTGGTGATACATAAGGTGTTAAGTTTAAGGGAGCGGCTGCAAATATTTATTATGGGATACACAACAGTAACAGATTACCGTTAAAAATTTCGTTGACCCATTGACTTATAAATTTTGGTTAATTCTGGTTGTCTTTTCTCTAAAAAATTGTTGACCCATTTACTTAAAGCTGATCTTAAATAGGTTACTACTTTGAATGGAAAAATTGTTCTCTTCATTGGTGAGATTCACACAGTAGTAAGTGCAAGTAGGTAACTCATTCTACTGAGCCTGCTTAATTTTTTGTGAATAATTTGAAATTTTATGTTTGTCTTAATGTGACGGTTATTGTTGTATACATGAGCTAATGGTGGAGCAATGGATGCTGGTAATCTGTTGAAGCAAATGCTTGGTCAAGGTGAGCTTCAATGCATTGGAGCAATTGCATTAAATGAATACAGAAAATATATCGAGAATGACCTGGATCTTGAATGTAGGTTTCAACATTGTGATCAACCGTCTTTTGCCGCAGTTGTACTTGCAGATAGGTACATGACAGAATGATTTTTTCTCACAAAGGTTAGAACATCTTTCTTTCAGTTAGTTGTGTGCAAAATGTGATTGTAATATTTGTACATATTGATGTTTTATTATTGCATCAACGGATTTAGTAGATGAACCTGCTGCAATACTAAAAAATGGAAATTACATCCAAACACACTGGCACAAGATAGATCGTGTTGTAAAAACTTACTCTTATTTGATCGATTTTTTTTTTTTTTTTTTTTTTTTTTTTTTTTTTTTTTTAATTATAAAGATTGTTGTTTTAAAGGTGTTTTATGCCAAATATAAGTTAACAACGTTTTCATAGAGTTTCTTTGTGCTCGACATTTACGTCTCTTTGGGGTGCGTTTATCTTTATTTGCTCAAATTCGAAAAAGAAATGTTAAAAGGAGAATGGGTCAACAGGTTAAAAATCGATATACAACATCTAAATCTCTTTATTTAAAGTATTACTATTATTACTATTGGAGCACTTTTTAATCATGATTAACATGGTAATCATCTTTTTGAATCTTTTTTGGAATGAACAAGAACGTGTTTGCAGAGTAACTTAATCTTGCACTAAATTTCAAGTTAATCTTGCTCTAAATTTCAATCAGGCAATGCTTATTATATGCCATTTAGTTATACACTACATGCATAAAAATGTTAGCATTTAAAAAGAGGTCTACATGAAGTAGGAAGTATTATAGTAATAACTAATATGGTACATGGATATCTCTGATTACAACCATTGTGTTATTACATTGCTATCAAGGGAGGTTATGGTTTAAAATGCAATAACATAGGAACTCATATGTTTAGACACCTGATTCCAGTATGACAAGTTTACTTGATTATTTATAAATGTTTCTAAAAATGTAAGCTATGTTGTGTTATGTGCAGATACGAATCAGGAATAGCTGAAGTTGGTAAGTGATGGAGCAGTTTTTGTTATTAGAACTTCATAGGAAGGCGGCGTGGCTTCTTCCAAGGCTGCTACCTGTTCTCTTTTTATTCCATATAAAGTGATACAATCTTTGATTAGTTTATTGTAGGTTTTTGTCAACATTAAATTTGTTTAACGTTATTCTATCAATATCTTGTCATCAAATTCTAAAAGCTAGCCGCCCATCGGGCGGGCCTTGAGGCTAGTATATATATATATATATATATATATATATATATATATATATATATATATATATATATATATATATATATATATATATAGGGAGACTTTCTTACGAGAACCATTTTATCTGAGAGAACCACAAAAAACATACATGCACGCCTTTTAAAATAAAATAAAAATACATGCAAATCATCAATAATCGTAAGTATCCACCTATGTTCTTCAATATCATCATGAATTCATCATCTTTTTTCACAAAAACCTTACACACGGCCACAATATTGTCGTTGCACGCCCTATAAGAACATACATGCACACCTTCAAAGAAAAATTTTGTATTTTTAATTTCTCATCAAATTCTTTAGAACAACTATGTTTTTTTTAAAACATATACTTTATGTTGTTTTTAGAACATATGTGCAAAACTACAATAATTGAATGCGTGCATGTATGTTTTTGGTGGTTCTCTCAGTCCTCGCAGATAAGATAATTCTCGCAAGAAAGTCTCACTATATATATATATATATATATATATATATATATATATATATATATATATATATATAGGGGAGTGTTAATGTAAGATCAAACTTAAAGTTGTAAAAATAAGATTTAGTCTAAAAAACCACTAAAAACATTTATAAATAACCATATTAACTATAATACACAAAAAATAAAATATTAATACGAATTAACATTTTAGCAACTAATAATCAACTGATACATGAGTTTGGATTAGTGATACACAATCATAAATTTACATGTCAAATCAAAGTGTATCACTTTAACCTGATACACATTACATGTCGAATCAAAGTGTATCACCTTGATTTTGTCAATTTTAAAAAGAAAATCATCGGAACCTTAATAATTTTAGTTCTAATTAATAAAAAAATTTAATTTAATTTTAACGAGAGTGTCACTTGTCAAATTTTAGTTGGATCTTATTTTTACAACTTTAATATTGATCTTATTTGATCTAGATACTATATATATATATATATATATATATATATATATATATATATATATATATATATATATATATATATATATATATATATATATATATATATATATATATATATATAACAGGAGGCATTTGAAGGAAATGCCTAGTCATTGTCCAGTCAATGCCCAGTAATTCATCTTAACAGCCATGTCATCAGTAGTGTCCACCTTGGCAATTAGTGTTATTTTTTTTAATTAATTTTGTTTTTCAGAATTAATTTCGTTTTTTCGTGTTATTTTTTTTTAATTAATTTTGTTTTTTAATTAAATTCGGGTGTGTTTTTTTTCCAAAAAAACACCTGCATGGATTCGAACTCAAGACCATGCTGATGTTATGTGGCGTGTTTACCATTGGAGCAAGCTACAAGTTGTGATAGATAATTCAAAATCAAAGTGTAATGTATTAATGACACCTCTAAATCTAAAAGCCACAACAATGAATAAATTCGGCTAATTTAATATATGTAAATCTCATATTAAAATACCCATAACGTATGAGCTTCACCCCTTCTTCAAAACCCTAATTTGTTTCCACATCCAACAATACATAATGTTAAAACTGAGAAAAAGGCTTCAGAAGGACACTCTTTGAACGGCTATGTCCCAATAAATATATTTCATTCTCAGTCTTTTGTTTTCCTTTCATCAACCCTAAGCAGCCATATCTTCATAGCATCAAAAAAATGGTAAAAAAAACCCATAACTCTTTTTATTTTATATTTTTATCATATGATTTTTTTTAGGTTAATAATGTTTGTTTTAATGTTTTTGAATAAGGTGATCTTAGATTCAAAAGAATACTGTGAGCAGCTCGGTGTTGAAGCATGATCTCAAGGTTGGTTTACATATATACTAAACATGTCTAAATTTTAGTTACAAGATATATTAGAGTATCCTGCTTCATCCATTGGTTCTGAACCAGGTGATACTACACAACATTTTTCAAAGAGTATATGTGGATAGATGTTTCCAGTGACTTATTCAGAAGAATACATTTGAATGAGTATAATTCATAGACTAATATGTTTAGTTCTTCTATTGGTTGAAATCTGTGATAATTGCAGAAAATGTTTGGAAACATATTGAGAAAGATATGTACTCAATAGGACTAGAGATGTTTGGA
This sequence comes from Artemisia argyi, assembly GCA_030686995.1. Classification (NCBI taxonomy): domain Eukaryota; kingdom Viridiplantae; phylum Streptophyta; class Magnoliopsida; order Asterales; family Asteraceae; genus Artemisia; species Artemisia argyi. The sequence continues at coordinate 44,004,562 of CM060685.1, read as the reverse complement.
AGAAACAGGTAATATTTTTATGGCTTATTGTCATTCATCTTTTGTTAATACATGTGTTAGTAAACTGTAATTTAAGTCTTGCGATAAACTTTATCACTACCAGTTGCCTCATAGCGAAAGAGACGCTTCCTGGACTCAAGACTTGCATACATTGCGTACAAGTATATGCACACTGGCCAAGCAGGACCATTTGTGTCTTTTGACTGTTCTTTGATCTGTTTTGGGACGATTACGCTGATAAAAATTTTGTGTGGTGTTTTTGCAACCACTCTTGGTGTTTCTGATTCTTATTGCCGTGTCACGTACCCGGAGGCGAATTCGGGTACAAGTAGTTATCGATGTAAGCTGATGACTAGCCTGTCGCAGTTATACATAGTGCTAATGTTTTCTGATACAAATGTATTCCTGGGTGCTATCCTGATGAGCCACTTTTTCCCCTATTATATACCATAATTTTAGGGTGTTAATGTTGCTATTGTTCAAGACACTAATGATGTTGAGTGTCCTCCTAAAGATTAGCATATCAGAAGTAAGTACCTTTTCTTTTCTATTTTCTATAATGTTTTTAGTTAATTAATTGATTTATATGGAGGAAATGATGACTAAAGAGATATTGGGTTAGCTTGGGTGCAACAAGTTTATAACAAGTCCATCATTATCAAGATGAGAATAACCATCTGATGTATTTTTTTTTGGTAACTAAATAAGCAAGAGATTGTTAGAATGGCTCATAACAACAATATTCCTCTGCTTCTTTGTTTAGTCTTTATACAGCGACCGGAAATGTGGGATCAAACAATGCTCAACCTCAAGGTGCATACACTTTTTACAGTATTTATTGTATCTCATTGTATTTTTTCATCATATATTTTCAGATATAGCATGTGTGTGGCACTTTCGGAGGAAATCATGTCACGGATGGGAAGACCATCCGTGCCATCTATACAAATGAGTAGCACATTTTAGGTTCATTAAACCGATTTGTAATGATCTAACATAATTATACACTTTACTTATGTTGTACAGACATGTGAAAGCTTATTTCATACGGGGACAGGTTTAACAAAGCCTTATTCCAGACAATGCCGCTCTTTATGAAGCCAGCTATACCAAAGAAAGTTGATATTCGGGTATGTAGAATGGGCCTGAAACTGATATATTTCGTCCACCACCATTTTTGGTTCCTTGGTCTTTATGCTAATTCGAATTCTGTTATGTTATATTAGTTACTGGACATAAATGAACTTTTTGCAGCTCTCATCATCAAAGGTGCCAGACCATCACCACTTAGAATTGTGGTTAAAGGTGAAATATGTTACGAGTTACCCCTTGCCTTCAATGTTAATCAAATAATTGGAAGGAGCTTGTGGAGAAAGCATGGTCCTACCAACTTCAGCCCCATGAGTATGTATGTTATGCTCTCTAGAAGTTGAAAATTTACTAAAAGGGCATTTGTTTCGAGATATATATATGAAATAACGAGTTTTGACATTCATAAGTGCTTGTCCGGCTATTTTTAAATAGACAAGAAACCTTTAATTAGCTATCCAAACACCCCCTTATGTGCCCTAACCATCAGAACACCCAAAACTGTTCATATGAATTAAAGAAATAAATACACAACATCATTCTATATAAGCAATAACAGCGGGCATATTATGTTATAAAAACACCACAAGCTTATTGATTAAATGTGTTTTAGCTTTTTAAAGGGTTGATAGTGTGTATGTTATTAAAATTCATAATGCGTATAAAATAAAATTTTATATGCATACATGATCATCATCATCACACTATATTATCTGTTGTACAGGTTATGCAAATTGCTAAGAGAGGAGCTGACATTGTTCGAATAACTGTGCAAGGAAAAAGAGAGGCAAGTGCATGTTTTGAAATCAAGAAGAAAGTGGTGGCAGATAGGAAAGAAATTATGATGGAAGTGGAAGCTGATGTCAATGATGTTGTAACAATGGACCTGGAAACAACAGAGAAGCCATCAGAATCAAGTCCTATGACAACAGGTGATTCTTAGTTTTTTGTATTATTATTTGAGGGCATCTAATGTCATTATAACAGTTAAAAGAGACACCTTGAGAGTTGAGATCATACCTTTATAGAATCTTATATGAAACCATTGTGTGGTATCTCTCTCAATAGAGTAGTGTGAGAGATTTGTTATTATTATCAATTTTACCCTGGTAATGTACACCTTTTAAAAAAAAATAAAATAAAAATAAAACTCTATTTAGTTTTGATCAAAGGACATAAGCCTTTTACAATAATGAGTTTTGCTCAATGTTTCAAAATATAGTTGGTAGCAGCGGTGTGCTGTTCCAACCAATGGTAGTTTCGAGACTATCAAAACCTCTTATGAGACCCAAATAGTGAATTAGATCATAGGTATGTGTATGGAGTCAAGGTGTGCTAGAGTCGTTTTTTACCTGTATAACTATTATATGCTTGTGTATCAGGTTTATAACTATAACGATGGAACTACTGATGAAATATGGAAGACCCAACTTTGTCAATGCTGCTTTTTAAAATCAAAGATGCGAGGTCTGATAATGACTGCTAAAGATTTGCTGATGGATTCGAATATTGGAACATGATATATGATTAAGTGATAATACACCTGACGTTAAGTTTTTTGCTCATTTTACATGTGACACTCGCCTTTTAAAAAATAACCTATCGACAACCAGTAAAGTTGCGTGAAACATGTTTTAATGTGCCCGTCTTGAACATCCGTAAAACATTTGAAACCATTTCCCCCGCCTAAGTACATTTAATTACAATATTACTGTCGCTTATGATGTCTCAGTATGCAAATTTTATTTTCGATTATCTGATCTACAGTTTCAGCTATTAGTTAATCAAATTTAAATATAAATATGGAAGAAACAAACAAGCATATTGAGCCTACTGGAACTTGTGTTAATCTGCATTAAAAAAGTTAAAGTAGCATATACTCACAAGATAAAATTAGTTTTTATCTTTGACACTCCTCAAAATCTAATTCATAAGCTTATACTACGTATGTTATTAGTCGGCTTCCATGTATATCACTTTTGTCCCCATCTTTTTTTTTTTTTTTCAATATGTATCTTCATCCTATAATACTTATTGGTTGTTGTGAAATTTCATTTGTTTTGTTAGGTTACCATTGCCATCATCAAGATATATGAAAAACCATTGGAGCGTATCAACATGGACAGTCAGCCCCGTGATCACAGTTAGACACCTCCCTCGCTTCACTTTGTAACTTTTCTTCATCCCATAATGAACCTCATAGAAAATTTATGGCTATTCGATATTAGATAAGACTACGATTATCTTTTATTGTAAATAGTAATATGTCACTTTGTATCTGCATGTGTCCAGATGTGGTATAAGTAATTTTGAAACACATCTTAGTTATTTATTAAGAAAGACGATAGTCATTTAATTGCATATTGTTTTACTATGTGTATGAGATGTTAGGAGCCACAATCATCAGTTCAGCGAAAGAATAAATCCAAGAGACAAAACATTCTGGAAAGTCTATTGCATGTCAACCAACATCGAGAGGAAGTACTAAATAGAACTGGACTATCGAGCAATATACTCCATGTGACTGCAAGTCTGGTTGTGGAAAGGACTACCATTGCTTAAAGAGTTCCAACTGCTGTGAGAAGTATTGCGGGTATGTAACTTATATTAGAAAATGTACATTATTATAATGGCGTGTATATTTATTTTCACTGATACATATATACATAATATGATATTTTAGGTGCCCGAAAAGCTGTAGGAACCGGCATAGGAGGTGTCATTGTACTAAGTCTCAATGCAGAGGCCAGCAATGCCAATGCTGTATTGCTGAGTGTGACCCAGATGTCTGTCGTAATTGTTGGGTCAGGTATCACACCTTGAACTTTGTGATCAAGAAGAAATACGGCCAGGACGCCACCAATGTTGGCAATGAAGGTGGTTTTGCTCCTAAAATTCAGGTTGTTCTCTTCTTCACAATATATTCTTATAATCAAAGTTCTGTTGGACCCGTTTAATGTCTTGGATGCCAAAAAGAATTATGTACATAGATTAGTTATGGGTCAAAACTAAAGCCTGCAAGTTTTCTGGTTTGGGTCAACATGCCAACACACCCAATAGATAGAAACGGTTATTCAGTTTTAGGGTTATAACGTTTAGAAGTATTATAACATTTAGTTTTTAGGAATAGACATGTCTGGATTCTGTAAACAAATGGTAACCCCATTCGATTTATATATCAGATTATTAAGGGTTCACTCAATCTCTCTTTTTCCTTTTATCGATTCTTGTGTGAATGATGGTGTGATGTTGTTTGATCATATCGATCCTGGAAGGCAACCATTAAGACCTATTTCAACAAGTTCAATATCGTACTTGGTTGATTTATTAAAGAATTTCATTTTTTTTATATGTAGGAAAACAAAGAAGGTCCCGAGCTTTTGAAGACTGCGAAATACACGAGGGAAACAAATTTTCTTTGGTTTTAGCATAACCTGATAATGGTGTGTTCAATAGGAGTCCATTAGATATTGATCTTCGACCCTTCTTTCCCGAAGGTGAAAGTGCACAGGATGGTGTCAATCGTGATTTCGAATACTTTGGTGAGAGTTTTTATATATTTTTGTTCCAGTGTTTCTTTTGTTTCATAAGCTTATATAATAAATGTTCGAGAGTGAAGATATTATATTATCAGCCTATTCATAATATGATGGCAACACCTGTTACTTTAGCTTCTATTCCATATGTGTATACTGACAGTTTTCTACCAATGATTGCAGGCGGAGAGCGTGGACCAAAGTTGCTTGCTTTAACTACTACATGTGTTGTCTGTGATCCTACGACTTTTTGCCCGCAGCCTGGTATGACCTATGTGTATGTATTTATGCCATTAAAATCCATGTCTGCAAAACAAGAAAAAAAATATTTGGTAAAGTTTTATTCTCAATTTATAATTACAGTATGGTGATGATCTATTCAGACGTTGTTTCGGGTCCAGTGGTGCTTGATTTTACGGTGGGTAGTGTTCGTGAAACCAGCGTTGTCTACCCTGGAATGGATTTGTGTTTGCCAATGTGTCATTCCTACTATTACTATTTAAGTTCTCTGATATTAATGTACTTTATGTCTTAAAATTTTAAGAATGTATTTTTTTTCTTTCAGGTTTTTTGTTCGTTTGCTTCAGCTGTACACGGAGGGTGATGAAAAGTCCCGGCCCATTAGAGGAGCTGCATCGAAAGGAGCTGCAACAAGCAGAATTTGGGACAAGTGGTTTATTTAGCTAGGAAAGGTTTTGTTGAAGCTATTATATCTCTGTATTCGCTAAAAATGTATTCGCTAAAAATGAATCAAAATGTTATTATCAACAAATATTTGAAAGCCAAAAGTTTATTATCAAATGATTGCTTGACTGTAATAATTTACTAATACACATGGTCTTTTTAATACAAACTTTACTTACCATTTAAGCTAACGTGGAACATGCTTTTACAGTGCCATTCAGTTGGTTTCTATGGATGCGACGGTCGATTACATAAAGGTGCCCAATCAAGTGATGTTCAACAGTCACCGCTGTCGCATGAGGGAATATTCTTTAGATCTATGAGTGGTATTACGTCTACACATAAGGCCATTGTTTCTAGCTCTGCAAATAGTAAATTTGGGGATCAATGACCAGTGTCTTCAACTAATGTTCAGTGAACTTTGACACTATCTAATGCATGATACGATTCTGATACTCTTGACAATCAAATTGCCCAATATACATGTAAGTACACATTTGTTTTACTATTAAGTCTTATATATGATTCCAGTAATTTTAATTCTTATTACTTTCTTCATGTTGTAGCCAAAATATAATCATGATGCACAACTCGGTGGGAGGCTGCCTGTAGTTTGCGACAATGATTTGTCGATGGATTACATATGTACCAACTCCTACTGGTCCAATGGAAAATTTCACTGCTGAACGGCGTCTATATGAACATTGGAAGTCAAAATCTATCTGTGTCACATGTATGTATTTCCAACAAAGTTATTAGTTGTAATGAAAAATTTACTTGGTATGAGGTATAGAAATAATTTAGTATTTTTTTAATTCTTTTGAAGATGTTCCAGATATTAACAGAAAGTCAGATAAGGTTACGGTCTCCCGACGTGCAAGTAACAGATGTAGCCATTCAGCTTCTCAAGATAACTCTACCTATCAGTTGTTAAGTTGTTCGATTGCGACAAACACGATAGGGTTAGTGCTTTCAGTTATACTAAACGTTTCTAAACTGCGACTGCTATAGGTGTTAACAAAGAATCAAATAAGAGCACCACTTTTTCCCGTGACAATGACGGCCGCAAATGCCAAAACAGTTGGAGTAATTAAAATTCACATGCATACGAACAGGTACTGTATTACCAATGTTTCTATAGAAAAAGCATTGGTTACTATTTGTTTATCCACACCACTTACATTGTTACATAACAGGAAGCATTCAAAGTTTTGCATGCTAAATTATTTGTTTCAGTTCGTTTTGTCAATCATATATGTGTCTCTAACAAAAGTAACTTTATCAAATACAAGAATTTGATACAGACAAAAACACTTCTTAATCATGATGGTAATCTGTTGCTGTTAAGAGAATTTATGGATATATAATAAAATTTGTTTTCAAATGGAACAGGCGGTTTATATAATGGCTTAGAACGGGTCGGTTTTATGCATAATAGTTTTATTTGGGTGACCTTTAACCCATTCACATTATCTTTCGTAAAAGAAAATAAGATGCTGCTTAAAACTTTTTTTTTTGGTATACCTGGGTTTCCAACTCGACATTGCGAGCCAATTAATCCAAGGACGACTACCCTTTTGGATAACCCGGAGTTGGCGTAGGTGAACCTCTGTAACCACAAGGGGAAGCGGGTGTAGTACACAATTACGTAAGCTCTTGTCTTCTCTTCTCCCAGCCCATCCGACATATCTACATTCGTTGGAACCAGCAAGACTTTTTAAAATATATACTCACCAAAGATGATTAACTTGACTACCTACATTTTTTGGCATTTTGATGGCCCATATTTAATAGTAATAGGGTCTTAATTTATAGTTTTTTTTTTTTTTTTTTTTTTAATTCTAGAAAAGCTCATAAGCCCGCTTTTTCCGCCAAATAGGGGTTTTTTTTTTTTATTATTATTATTAACTTTGTTTGGTAAGCTCGGGCTTATGAGTTTTTCAATGAGAGCTTATGGCTTATTGAAGTTCATAAGCTCAAGTTGATAAGCTCATAAGCCCAAAATTTTGAGCTTACGAGCTTTTTCAAAAGTTCAATAGGCCCATTAGCTGGCCAAATAAACTTAAACAAACACCCCCTTAAATAAGACATAAGCTCACGTTGATAATTTGATAAGCCGGAAAAGTGAGCTTATAAACTTTTTCAGTTTCAAATAAACCCATAAGCCTTAGAAAATCTAATCCAAACACCCCTTAAGTATGCCTATTATCGTGTGGTATAAAGCATCATCACTTGCATCTATTTAGTTCTAAATATTTTCTCATATACACTATACAATTCATTGTAATGTACATAATTAGAGCATAAACAAAATCAGGTTAGGACTAAGCTATGTTATTTTATATGGATGGAGTATTGGGTATAGCGAAGAGACTTCCAGATTGGCTTCTGTTGAACAAACTTGACTTACGAACAGTTTGACTAGCCCCATTATGATCTGTAACCAAATAGGGTGCAGCATTAGACCATTACGTATATTGTCCAGTTTACCATCTTGCCGCATCTCTTCTTAATGAAATATAGCTTTGAATGAGCATGTATATGTGTAAATGAGTTAATTTTCTATTTTATTGCAGGTGGTATTGATCAGTAGCAATTCAGAAGAAAAGGTTGAAATAAACCACACTGTAATTCTAAAAGAAGATGCCATAAGTTCAGAGATTGTGATCACCAACTTGACACCTTCATCACTTAAACTAATGGGCTCAACCATCAGTCACTTAGCCATAAGCACTCCAGAAGCAACCTACGCCATTGGGCTCGAGATTACTAATTACTCAGTTAAGCCACCTATTTAGTCAAACTTCAGTATCGTTCCTCCTGATTTCAGCAACAATGATTTGAGTACCAGAAAATCTTTCAAGCCACCATTATCTGGCTGAATACTAGGAAGGCTGAATGATGGCTTTAGCGATAGAACAACAAAAAACGAGTAAGAGGGTGAAGATATTGAAAGTGAAGTGGAAAATTACAATCATTTACTAAGAAAATGAGCGTGATTTACATCAGTACTCCTAGAAGTTTAACCATCATGGATAGGGTACAGCGAATTAACCATCCTTCGCGAATTATAGAGTTTGAACTTATACTAATAAAATCATTACATTGTGGCTTACAGGATAAACATAAGTCGGTTCAGTTAGTAGAGATGGCTTTGATGAATTGTAGATATTCAGCCATGGCTGAAATTACTTATTTTTGTGATCTACTCATAGTTTGCTTTTGCCTGAACTAATGTCTTCTATTAATATGTTTGCGGATTGTACTTCGTTTTTGGGATTGCTTATCAAACTGCTTATAGGGAGCTGTTTGGGATTGCTTATGGGGCTGTTTGGGTTGGTCATTTAAGTAAAACTAGAGCAAAAAGTATATACAGTGTAGCTTTGACAATGGTTATTATTAAATATGACATCTTATCTTCTTTTTCAACAGGTGTCTCTATTAGTAAATGTGTTTTCCTCTACTTCCATCATTTTCACGTAATCCAACCAATATTGTTTTATGATTATATGTAAAGATATCAATTTAGTAGTAATGGGTATTTTTATTATATTGTTTTAGGTGTACCAGTTCTTTGTCTTATTTTGACACCATAACAATTTTAGTCCAGTTTGGATGACTGAAATTTTATTATGCACTTAAGTACTATAGAATTCCAAGGTGGAGCAAACAAACCCAATAGAAAATATGTAAACTAAACTAAGTTGGACCATGAACATGTTAATGTAGTAGCCAAACTAATATGATAGCACTTGACATAGACCAGACATGGCCACTAAAACACTTACATTTAACCTTTAACTACTTTGCATGTTTATTAATTATATTTGTTAATGCTAACCTTACAAACATCTAATGATAGCAGCTAATGAGAAATACCAACAAGCCCAAAATGGTCCTATGGTTTATTAGATGTATATTTCAGTTTGTTGTTATACACGATGCTACAATTAAATGTATCTTTGTCATAATGTAATTGTGCCAACCTTTAAAAAGACACGAGCATTCGGGAAGGACTTATGAAGGCTGAGAATTCTTTGAAATTAAGCCAAAGGAAGGATTGGTACAAGAATTTGGGTATTTCAAAGATTACATCCATTAGGCGGGCTGTGCTACTAGCAACCTGGGCACGTGTTACACATGATTGTGATCTACATCTCATCAATTACCTTGATTTTTTTATGTGATGTATGGATTTGTTTAACCTTGATTAATCCTAGAATTATATTTAGTTCATTTTATGGTTGAATTATGGCTAAGATATCAATCGCTCAAATATTTTTTGCACACTTGATACTTCCAACTTCTTTATTTTGAATTTATTTTGCGTATGAAATGGGTAATTCATAGCGTTTTGAGGTTTTGGTTACTGATATCCATACATGGATATCATCTCCTTTTGGTTTTGGTTATGTTATCTTTTATTATTTATCTAAAAAAGTCATGGAAAGGAGATGGTGTTTCAAGAAAGGATTGAAAATTCTTTGTTGTGATAAGGATGGTAATTACGCAAAAATTAACAACAAACATATAAAAAGAAGTTTTATTTCACATTTGAGTTTATTTGGTTGTATACTTTGTTTTTGCGTACCACTTTGTAACTTTAGATATGATATCCCGAGTGTCTTAGATTGAGGACCTACAGGCACCATGTGAGCCTACGGTTTATGATTACCCGTCTTCTTTCGTTGTAGTAAATTATGTCAACGGTAATTATAGGACATACCCGCCCATCGGGCGGGCTTCGAAAACTAGTATATATATATATATATATATATATATATATATATATATATATATATATATATATATATATATATATATATATATATATAGTGGGTGAGGTTCTTTTCAGAACCAAATAAATTGCGAGAACTGCGAGAACCATCATCAACCAATCAGATTTTTTTAGATATTAATTTTTATTATTTAATTCAAAAGGGTATAATGGTAAAATTACTTTTTAATTTTATTTTTAATTTTTTAAATGAATAACATTTTTTAGTTCCTAAATTTTTGGATTTTTTTTTTTAATTTGAATAATATTTATTTCCAACATGTATGTTTAGCATGGTTCATATGTGTTTTTTTTAGTAGATAAATTAAATTTTCAATATAGACACTGAGATGATTTTCAAAATGTGGATAATTTTAAACTTTTAATGTATGAGCATATGTGCACACGTGCAACTAACTCTCTTATAACTTAAATATCTCTGCAACATAAATAATAACTAAAAATTGCACAAGTTAATGGTTTACAAAATTTAAATTGCAAAATTTAAACCTGCTAAAATTTCTACTTCATTACGAATGCTTAATTAATAATATAAAAAAATCAATTGAGGATGCACATGTGTAAACACCATGTTTTGCAACGTCGTCTTTAGTGTGCACGTATGCATTCATGCATCCTTGATTAGCTTGATCGTTTTTGCATATATGCACATGCATGTAAACTTTTCGTCGTATTCACATGTACAATGCACATGTACATTCTTCGTCTCTATCTTTTTCCGTGTATTCTTCGTCTTGAGCATAAACCTGGATATTTGCAACCAATATTAATTCACAAAATACCAGCTGTAAAAACGTATGCGCACAAAACTTAAAACACATATGCACACATATACCAACTATAAAACACACTCTAAAACACATATGCACCCTTCAATTGATTATATATAATACTTAAAACACATATGCACAAATATACCAACTACAATCAGAATAATGCATGCACCAAACTTTTGCAAAAGAACATGTATATCTATAAAACAAAATAACAAAATGAATAAAACACTACAAGAAAACATCCATTTAGTCACGCTTTTAGCGACTTATTTTGGCTTAGCGACGCATTTAGTTACACGACACTAAAAGTCACTACGAGGAAGTCGCTAAATTTTGTGACATCTAAGACAAGTCGCTACATATAGAGACAACTATAGCGACTTCCTTTCGTAAGTCGCTATTTAAAATAGCGTCACATCTCTTTGTGTCCCTAACTAAGTCGCTATTTGTGCCACCTATCGCTATTTGGGTTACTACGTGTGTCGCAATTGGTCCACCTATCGCTATTTGTGCCACCTATCGCTATTTTAAAATAAGTATTGCATATGTGTTTAAATCCCATCTTTTTATTCGATACCTCAAACCAAACTAAACCAATTAACCATCAACAAGTGCATGACATTTTATTAATAAACCATACCAGTTAAATAGGACTTGATTTAAGCAAAATGAGTCAGCTATCAAACAGCCAATGTCTTATCAGTCACACAAACAACTACTAGTAGTATATTTCTTGACACAAACAAAATATACTACGTATTAATCAATGGCGTAACAGTGGTATCTTCACTTAAATCCTTTTCATCAAAATAATTTTTAAACCGAGATGATCCGAATCTTACTTATAAAAATATGGCACACCAAAATAACTATCCAAACTGATATGATCTGTATCTTACTATAATCATGTATAACATAATACGGTAATTATCCATAGAACTCTAAGAAAATAGACTAAGAATGGTCAACCCAATCAATCTTTTGACCCTAAACATTTTGAAGGCAAACAGTACATGTATTATAAGAAAGTAAACAACAAAACTGAATAATGAAAAATATTAACTAATCAACCATGAATGAGTTCTTAAATTGAGACATTAAGACGAATCGAAAAAAAAAAACAAAAAAAAAACAAAATGATCGGACTTCAAAAAATTATAACGATATCATTACCATAGATCGAACCGTCAACTGATATAGATCGAACAACACATCCGCCCACCAAAATCGAGTGGTTTCAATCATTCGGTTTCGTCGATGATTTTGAGAGGTTCGGTCGCAACACCATTGACTCTACTATATCTGTCATCATCATCTTTATTACCTCGACATGTTGACAACAGGCAACACATGTTCGTTTATCTTCTTATTATTCTTTTTATGATTTGATGTTGATTAGTATTGTTGTAATCAACAAATCAATGGTGGATATAGGGTGACGGCTAGGTTATTTGAGAGGAAAAAGATATATGAAGTGAGAGTGAGAGGTATGAAAACTGCATTGAAAAATGACGTATAATACGCAAAACGGTTTTAGGAAGGAGTAATAAATTTAAAATTACTTTGTTACCCTTTCTTTTTTTATAATATATCCCTTCATCTTTCATTTAATTACCATTATGCTACAACCTGTTACAACCGTTGATCAAAAAATAAATGGCTTAGATTAGTTCTTGCAGTTCTCGCAATTTATTTGGTTCTGAAAAGAACCTCACACTATATATATATATATATATATGAACTGATGAACAATGTTTATTTCAGAAGCTATAAATACATGCAGGGACGGAACCAGGGGTGTCCGAATTTTTGTCTCGTAATGTTAGTTTTGTTATAAAACCTCTATTTTTTTATAAATGCATCCGGTCCTAAAAGGTTGTGCATATAGTCTTGTTTGATTTCTCATAAATGCACCTTGTGATTTTGTCTTCTGGTTCCGTCACTAAATACATGAGCATAATGATATAAAGTGGTGATCGCTTCTCATAGACATTTTAATTTTGATGCAAATGTTGAAAAGGACGTGCAAACTTATGATTCTATTGGCTTTTGTTATTACTAAGATTGACTTTATTTTACTTATAAGATGATTTACGTATATCTTTTTGGTTGAGTCTAGGAATAATATGATAACGTACATGGAGTTTGTCTTCTTGAGTCGGTAGCATATTCACATATCATGTCGTAGAAAAAGCATCATTTCTACAAGGTGGGTGCATGCCTTTGTGAAATTTCTTTTGCTACAATAAATGTATCTTACTCTAATAAAAAGTAATTTTTCGAAGTCCATTAAGAAATCTAATAATTCCGAATTTTTCAAAGAAACCATGGTACTACGAGAACAAGTAGTTGCACGAAATAGGGATAATAACAACAAAAGTTAACTTGTCCTTATTATTTATTTGTTTACTTTTAACTAAAACACAAACCTTTCAAATTTCGACATTTGTTTGTATTTTGTTCATGTACAATGATCATTTTACTTTTTGATATTAACAACTAACAAGGTGGTTAAAAAACGTAAGAATAGTATGATAACAAAATACACACAAAAGTCGAAAATCCAAATGTTTGTGTTTTAATAGAACAAAAAAGAAGACTACATGCAAAAACAAAAATGGACAAGTTAGATATATTTTTTTGTTATTCCACGAAATGAACCACTTGAAATAGAAAAACCAAAATCAATTGATATTGAAAGTAGTGCTCGAACACTTTGACCCTTGTAAAAGAAATTGACAAATGGAGCTAATGAGGTGATGTAACGCGACACAAGTAACACTTAATTGATAATTGATGTGTTCATGAAAAAATTGAACATTTCAGACCATCATAAAGATTATAGAGAAAAATGTTTTTAGGACAGGCACAAAGTTTTAAATTTCATTCAAAAGTAGGTTAGAACGTTATTTGAGGTCTCATTTAACATGATTTTTTTTTCATTATTAAAAAATATGTAAACAGTGTAAATGATAGTGATGCTAAGCATGAACCCTTCTCATCGACAAAATTACGGATTAATTGGATGTCAAAGAGAAAGTTCTGGCGAGAATCGGGTGCCATCCCATGCTTAACAGCGACTGTCTTTGGGGAAAAAAATGCTTGCGTAATGAGCTCATCTTGAATCCAATGGGTAAACCAACAAGTGATACTTAAACTGTCCATATTAATATATTGGAAAAAGCGAGTAAATTTAGTATGGTACCGACTGCTGATCGAGGTTTCAAACATAGCATGGCAAGTATTACCAAACAGATTACTGCAATAACTCATCAAAATGTTGTAAATTAAAGTGATATACGATTTATTGTAAATTGTATTTTACTTAGAAGATTTTATCGGATAGACGGCTAGATATGGATGTGTAAGCGATTTTGAGAGGTTTGCGTACTTATGATTATGAAGCCAAAATTTGTGTAAGCTTGGCTTACGAACTTATACGACACATGTTTGCATATACTATGAAAAACTAAAACAATTGTCATTGACGACATCAAACAACATAATACAAAAGTGATCATGTGGCTGTTATGTACCTAAACGTAGGTATAAAAGTACAGAACCACCTTAATAAGGATGATAGACAACGTCAAAAGTAAAGACATAAAACATTCTTATAACTTCGTTTATGAAAAAATATGTCATTTTGAGATGGTTATATATATCTAAGCTTAGATACATGAAAATTACATATTTCATGTTCCTATAACATTAATAATCGATAACGTACACTTGTGATCTTGATCACCCTTTAATACGATGTAACTTATGAATGGTATGATATTATTTATCATCTCAATTAGTAAAAGAAACATAACAATCTGAGAGTTCAAGACTGAAATATTTACTAGTAATGCGATAAATTTCGTGAGTTTTTTAGTTGACCATAGCGTTTTGAAAAAATAATTTACAAAGTATGTACTTTTAGAACTAATTAACATACTGTGACTATTTTCTCTACTTTCTTTCTCTTTTTTTTAAAAAATAAAAAATCTCCACTTAAAAAACACATAATTTTCGAAAATGCACCCAGTTCTAGTGTACTGTGTTTTCGATTATTGCTTAGTTAGTCCATCAATAGGTGAAAAGTGAATTAAGTTTTCACTAAACTTATCATTGTAACCGAAAATTGTACTTTCTCTTAAGTTTTTTCTTTATACTACAGTTAAAAAAAATTGTGCACGTGGTCACTTTTAGCTCTATTACTGTCCCCGGTTTGTGTCGAAATTGTTTGGTATTAAAACGAGAATGAACATATAAGCAAATGAATACTCTCGTTTTGGGAATTCCTTTTGTTTAAAGTGTTGGTCTTGACAATTTTTGTTTGATATTAGCAGATTGATTGTTGATACTTGATACTAGTGATACAATTGAAGTTATGAATTACCGAAACTTGTCATAATTAACGCTAGGAACTGTAATAGTAGTTTTGAATATATACTTAACACTTCAATGTTTATGATTGAGTAAGATGTTATTAGTAACGATCTCACAGTCCTAACTCGCTATTTAACTCGACTAACTCACTCCTCCGTTACCTCCACTAGGTTCGACCTCAAGTAGTATAAGTGTTTTTTTTTGAAAGGCTAAAAATTTATAAGCAACTAGCAAGAAGCTAGCGAAAACAACAACAATTACAAAATATAAAGCAATGGGTTTTTCAACCGCAACGTCCAGTTACTAGGGCAATATCTACTCATACTCGAACACCACTCAAAAGACTTTGACACAATAACATAAAAAATACTATTCATCTTTACCGGCCCAAAAAGATTATTATTCCGATACTTCCATATCACCCACATAGACATTAGGATAATAGCTTCCAAAACCTTTTTGGGATTGAGAATACAATGCATTGAGACTATCCAATCCATGATGTCTGCAATTGATAATAAAATCGGTTGAACCATATCAAGCCAACGGAAGATTCTGTCCCAAACTTGGGACGCAAGCTCACATCTCACGAACACATGATTCACATTTTCTATGTATGTATCACACACCGGGCCTAAAAGAGAAGGCAAATCTATCCCTTTATGATCAAGCTTTTCCCGAGTAGGTAACCGATCCAATTGTCATAAGTGTAATGTCCCGTCTCTAAAACACGATTCGCTATTGTCATAACCGATTTGTCGGAGGATGCTAACTGTTCCTTTTCGTGCCATCCCGTTACCATGACTACAAGAACAATACATAGAAGTTGTGACTATCAGAAAATATTCTTGTACAAGATTTAGTCGCTTCTCATAGCAAACTTGCAAATACACTAAACTCCATCTACTTTATAATAAGTAACAACATAGTTAACACATCACACATGTTATTTTTAATCCAAATGTTTTCGTAGACGATGAATGTAAGTATGTTATTTCTGACCATCATAAAGTGTGTGTTGAACCTCTTATAGTATTTTAAACATGCGGTCAATAAGTGTAATTTACTACGAGTCAAAAGTTTATATAGCAAAATGTTTCTAAGACAAACAAAAGCAGGTTAAAACATTCTTTGAGGTCTCATTCAACATGCATATCCTTTTTAGTTTTTGTGTTAACGTTATTAAACAATGTTAACCACTGCTAATACAATGACAGTACGTGATGCGAAACTCGAACCAGCCTCCTCGACAAAATCACAAATTGATTATGTCTTAATACTTTTATCCTAATACTTTTGGTGAAAAATATTCACTTTAAAGAAGGTAACCCAAGATCCAACAGGATAAACCACCTTTGGTACATAGTAGCTAAATTAAAATAAAATCAGTTTAAAATGTAAGCCACTTTCTATGACTCACGTAAAATTTATAGTTGTTATTTGAGCAAGCAAGTAAAAGATAAGGTAAATTTATGTCAATTCAAACTTTTATCCCATACTTGTCGTGTACCTGTGCATAGCGAGATTTATACCAGCAAATATATATAGTTGTGATATTGTAGTTAAATGTTTCTGTATCAAAGAACGTGTAAAAATATTTAGTTAAACAAAACGATGTCTTGTATACATGAGTTTGTAGATAAATTTTTTGGGATTACTAAGGGGGTCGGCATTGGTCACGGGAAGCATAGCACGGTAACGTGCTACCGTGCGGGAACACCGCCGCCATCCCCGCGGTACCGCACGGTAGCCTTCTGGCACGGGGAGTCTTCTGGCACGGTAAAGGAAGGAAAATTCGAACGTTGGAGGCTTTGGAAGTTATTTTTTTTTGACCGTTGGATAATATGTATATATATAGTAGCATTCTTCCACCAACAACAATCTAGTTCAAAAAAAAAGTATTCTGTCCCAAAAAAAAAAATACCGAGCAAAAAAAAAACATGGAACCAAAAAGAAATAGAGATTCAACAAAAGGAAACCGAGTAGCTAGGGGTGCAAGTCGTCCTCGAGTTCAATCATTTTCTCAATCACAAGATGTTTACCGCCCCGAATTTGTCCAAGCTCCATCTCCACAATTTTTCGTTCCCCAACAACCCCTCCCACAATTGCCTCAAAATTTCAACCCGTTTGAGCCGAGATATACCCAACAAAAAAGGCGTGAACCGGAGAGCGGTCCGTTACCCGTTCGTGATGATAGCGAGGATGATGAAGATTATGATAATGTTAATTTGGTGCCCGAGACACAACCGATGAATGAGGAGGTTGAGGAAGAGGTCGAAGAGGTTGAGGTACCGCGTCAAAGTCAAAGAAAACCCGCTAAGATTTGGACGCCCGATGAGGAGGAGGCGTTAGCTAAGGCTTGGATCAAAATTTCGGTGGACAAACAAGTTGGGGACCGTCAAACAAAGGAAAGTTTTTGGAGACGAGTTCTAAAGCATTTTAAAAGCCTTATTCCAAGAACCGAACGCACCAAAGATCAATTGAACTCAAAGTGAACTCCTATGAATGCGCATATCACGGCGTTCAACGCATACTACATACAAGCGGTATATATTTTTTTTTACATACGTACATATTTTTTTACATACGTATATATATATTTTTGTACATAAGTTTATTTTTTTACATACGTATATATATAATTTTGTACATAAGTTTATTTTTTTTTACTTACGTACGTTTATATTTTTTGTAGGTGCGCTTGAAAGAAAGTGGGTGTGACGATCTTCAAGTTTACGAGACAGCCCAACTTGATTTTGAAAAACAATTTAGGAAAGCTTTCGCGCACAATAAAGCGTGGCACATTCTCAAAGATCAAGAAAAGTGGAAAGCACAAGCGTCGGCTAGTCAGACTCAAGAATCCACGGGATCTAGCAAGAAAAGAAAGTCGTCGGAGTCAAGTAGCGCTCAAACGCAAACAAACGAGACGCCAATAAACGTGGAAGATTTCAACTGTGACTTACCGAACCTCAATGAGAACCCAACTCCATCACGACCATCGAAAGGCAAAAAAAAGGCGAATTCTGAAGAGTCAAGCCGAAGTTCGATTCGTGATACCCTTGCAAGTTACACGCCCAAAAAGCAAAGTTTATTGCAAGCGCAGATGGAGGCTCAAAAGAAAAAGGACGAAGAGTATTTGAAGTTCTTGATGGGGAGACCTACAATCGTGACATGAAATTCGTTATGGACCCGCACGACAATCTCCCAGACCCGATTTTTAAGGACTTTGTCATCAAAAGGAAACGTGAGATATGCGCCAAATACGGTTGGCCATGTAGTTTGTAGGATTTAATGTTTTTTAGGTTTTTAATGGAAATTTAGTTATTTTATGTTTTTTTAGAATATTATGTAATGTTTTATTAATTTTAATGGAATTTTAGTTTTTATTTTTATTTTAAAGGAATTAAAAAAAAAGAAAAAAAATGAAGTGAGGGATGGTGGTGTGGTGCCACAAGTGATGCCAACAAAAAAAAGGGTGAGAGATGGGAAAAATGGGTGAATGATGTGCACAAAGGGATTGGTTGGGAGTGAGGGATGGTGGTATGGTGCCACAAGTGTTGCCAACCCCCTAATGTTAAACAAGAAAAGTCTCATTTAAAAAAAATAATAATAAAATAAAAAATAAAACATTCAAAAGGTTGTCATACATATCTTTAAAATTTTCGGTGTTGCTAAGAAAACTATTTAATGAATCCAATATTGTTACATAAGAAATTAAACAAAAGATTGTAATTTTTTTTAGAACGACTTGTTAGTTGTTTTTTTTGAACGACTTGTTAGTTGTTAGTTGTAATTTAAGTTTAAAAAGATATTCTAGGTATTAACATTACTCATTTTAAGTTTTAAGAGTATTATATTTAGTTTACAAGACGAATATCCGTGCATAGCAACGATGTATAGCGGCAAAAGATTTGTAGTTATCGAGACAAAAAAATCTATGGGATAAAAAAAAATGATACAAGTTTGAAATATGTTTAGGGGCCGTTTGGTTTATTGCTAGGAATCACAATGGTATCGGATTTGGTATGGATTGAAAGAAATAAAAATTGAATGATAGTATTAATGTTGTTTGGTTTATAAAATGTAATTGAAAATTGGTTTTTATTTAATTTTATTATATAATAACAAGGGCTCACTTAGTTATATTATAATATTTGATTTAATAGTTTAATATTAAATTAATATATAATAATATTATTTTTTTTGTTTAAAAAACAGGTGGCAACATTATAGGTAAATGGAGTGTTGACTTTTGTATAAAGATGTCAGGAAACCATAAGATTGTCAGCAAAAGAAGGGAGATACCGTGACTTTTGTAGAAACCCTCGTTGGAAGGTATCAAGTACTGTGTCGTAACCCACTACCTCAAACCAAACAATTTGTATTTCTTTGAAACCATTCCCCAAATCCAAATACCTCAAACCAAACGGCCCCTTAATCTATTAATTAGTGGATGTTGTTATTATTTGTAATTAAAGATGTATTAGTAATTAATTTTACTCATTTTTAAAATCATAAGTTTAAAAAAGAATATTTTCTGTTTATATATAGTTTAGTTGAGATATTGAAAATTAAAGCAAATATGAAGCAAAAACATATATGATTTATTTGAAAATTAAAGAAAACATATATGTAGTAGAGATATATATGTTGAAAATTAAAATTGTAAAAGATATGCGTGGCCTCCAAGTTTTATGTCTCAAAAAGGTTAGCACCAGGACACCAGTGGATCCCACTCCCACATACATAGCCGCCAGTTGTCACATATTTACCATCTAAGTTCCAAATATACCCTTTTCATTTCACATTTTAGTTTTCACTGTAATTGTGAGTAAATATTAACCTCGACACACATTGTTTCACACATGCATGCTTTTTATCAAGAAGAACACAATGCAAACTCATAAACTATCATTAATTTTCTACCAAAATTCTTGAATAATCAAATTTTATCAAACACATATACAAATGTTTATGTAATCAGTACTTATCACAACTTAACCCCAAGTAAATATCTTGTTAAATACAATAATGTTTTCATTATGTCACAAACTCACAATACTTATACAACTTTTATCATTTCTTAATTCTTATCACATGATATTTGTGTGGTAGGAGCATGAAGATAAAAACAACAAAAGTAAAAAAAGCAAATATGTGTGTAGTGGTTTGTGTTAGTGGGTGTGCCAAATGTGTATTTGTGCATGGAGCATGATGAAGAGTAGTGGTGGTACGAACAACGTAAGACGTCATTGTTTTCATGTTTTTTGATTTTTTGTCGGCTCACGTGATTTGGTCAATATTTTTCAGACCCGGGTATTGTTTGAATTTTTGTGGGTTAATTACACTTAGTGACATGTCTTATACTTTATTTAACTTCATTTTTAGCATAACTAAATTTTTGAGTTCAATATCTTTAAAGATAAACATAATATATTTGTACTAGTTTACGAGACAAACAATATTAGCTGAGTCAATTTTTGAATAGCGAAAACAGTCTTGTGACTCAATTGCTTAAGTGATATATGATCTTTTTAACAAACTCATGTTTGATTTAAGAGATAAAATTAAGTTTATGTAAAAAGATAATTTTAAAATACATCTGTAACTATAGTTTGGAAGCATTTCATGTCATTTTTAACCAAGTTTGCAGATTCTATGTTACATTTCATAACGTTACGTGATAGCAAGTATATCTTTTTTGGAGTTAAAATGTGTTTATATTATTAGATGAAACTAGTCTTTCTTTAACCAAGTATTTAAATGTTTAAATATCCTATAATAATATAGTACATTAGTAATTACAAAAATTACCATCAAAATGTGCAAATGAATAATGATAAGTCATTTGGTCTTCTTATAGAGTTTATGGTTCAAGCCGCACTGAATAAACATTAAATGCGGCTAAAAAATATTGAAAACGATTAACTCGGTTACATCATATATATATCTGAGTAAAAAATTCACTATCTTTAGATAACTCAAACTAGAAAAAAAAAAAAAAAAAAAAAAAAAAAAAAAAAAAATACTCGTTTACAAAATGGCAAGAATTAAATAAATATTTATTCTATGTAGCTATTTATAACTTATTTAAGATGTAATCTACCATAAATAAACAAAACCTTATTCATTATTGAATAATTAAATAAATATTCACATTCCACTACTTTGTATATGGCCATACCATGTAAAATTAAAAGGACATTGTACAAATGCTTGAATTATAGGTGTTGGTGGTATAGAGCACACATGCTCCTGCCTGCTGTACGAAATATCACACCCCTTCATTGCCGTCCCACTACCTTGTCGTGCACCTTTTTTGGACCTCGGTACTATTTGCATATTACTCGTGTATCTTAATTAAGGGCTGATTAAGGGCTGTGTTTGTTTCATTTAGATGTTTTAGGTCTGAATCTGACTACCACATCTTACTAATAGGAGGTGGCTAGAACGTCTAAATCTAAATGAAATAATGTTGTTTGTTTTTTTATAATTGTCCGAATGATTTTAAGTACTCGTTTTTGCAATTTATTTAAGTAACTTGTGTAAAAATGAAATAAGACTTTTGGGGGGCTTTATTTTCAGAACCCTGTTAAGTGCGGGAACTGCGAGAACTCTAATTTTGCATTAGAAAACATGCATGTTCATATAAAACATGTATGTTTTCTTACATACACCTTAATACAAATACCTGCGTAACATATATGTTCATATAACACCATTTTGCATTGATATGTTGCACTTAACAGGTTTTATATGAACATGTATATTACGCAGGTATGTGTAATAAGGTGTATGTAAGAAAACATACATGTTTTATATGAACATGCATGTTTTCTAATGCAAAATTAGAGTTCTCGCACTTAACAGGGTTTTGAAAATAAAGATACACTAAGACTTTTTATCATAAATATAACATATTTAATAAACCACCAAATTTATTATATTAACACGAGTCTTGAATCTCTCTTATCGAGTAAGAGGCAGTAAGACTAGTCCCCCACCTCATACTGAGTAAGATGTTATATGTCTAATTAGGTCTGACTCAAAAGAAAAAAACAAACAAGCAAAACACCTGCTCACCTCTTACTGGTAAGAGTAAGAGGGCTAGTAAGATTTTTTTTTTAAAAAAACAAACACACCCTAAGTCACTAATTTTAGGTTGTAAATTAACTATCCAAAGTCGCTTGCTATATGTTTGCATCGACTTGGTAAAACTTAAACCGAGCAGAGCTCGGGGCCTAGTCTTTTTTTAGGCTTATTTAATAAATAAGCTCGAGTCCAAGCTTTATATATCTGAAACTTAATTAGGTTCGCAAGCGTAAACAAGCCTAAAAGTATATACTTTATGTTAAATATATGGATAAATATTAATATGTAAATGTCTAGTATCGAACCCGAGACCTCGGGATTGCACACTTTACAAACAAGAATAATGAATAATAAATATATATATATGTTAAACGTATCGTATATATATATTTATAAACACTTAATGGACTAAATGGTCATTAGTTATTAACTGTATGGACTAACTATCATTAGTAACGAAAGATATGGACTAGAGTGTAACTTGGGAGTCAAGAAAGATCTAGAAACACCCTATGGGTGCTATGGCCGGTCGAAGCCCACATCATTGGGTCGACCCATACTTGCTTGATCACCAAGTAATCCTCTAGTATATATACAAGGCCAAGGATTAGGGTTTCACATCTTTTGTGCACACATACTAACCCTAAATCTTTCCTCCTTGTGGTTTCTTTCTTGGCCGATCGTACAACCCCTCCACAAGGGTGTTTGGATTGATTTTCCATAAGCTAAAAATAAGTGTTTTTGTTTACTTGCATCAAACCTTTATTCGTTGGTAGTTTGTGTGTACAAGAACGAGGTAACAACATACTTTTGTTGTTATCAAGGGATCGATTAACAAAACGGTAAGGGGTTAATCATTGATCCATATAAACCCTTATTAGGGTTCTTCATATTGTTAAAGACAATTGCTTATGATTCTTGTTCGGGCTAGAATCACCACGGTACGTTCCTATTTATGTTTTAGTTAATATTTATGTGTTATACTTGATCCTACGCTTCCGCAATATGTGATATTTGATTGTCAAACTCTAACAGTGGCATCACGAGCCATGTATAACATGTAATTGATTACTAAAACGTAATAAAAATCGGATCTTTAATTGTTTTAGATACATGTTTTTGATCTAGGGTTTTTCCTATTTTTTTTATTAAATTCGAAACCCTAACCTTAATTTGGGGGGGGGGGAGTCGATTTTTCCATGAAACCCTAATTAGGGTTTTGTGGTTTTCTTAGATTATGTGTAATCACTAGAAACCCTAGGTCATTAACCGGTTAATTGAACGTATCTTGTGACCTAATTGCTAATTGTTAGGTTTTATTCCGTGACTTACATGCATGTTTGTCATGGATCTTGTTTTATTTATCACATGATTAAGATAGATCTTTAATTGGGGAAGACTCCAATACATAATTAAAATCGATTTTATATGCTATGTGGTATGTTTATTAGCTTTGGCCTACGCAATTGATTCGTCAATGTATGTGACTCGCCTCCATCAAGAGGAGAAGGCCTTAGTTGATTACATGCATTATTATACCTAGAATTGATTTTATTAGGATCTTTTCTAATACGGATTGCATGTGGCTAATTGTTTCACTTTTTTATTATTGGTTGTTTTGATTTTCTTTGATACTTGTTTTATTGTTTTAGTTGGACTTGTTGTAAGCAATAAAATGGTTGTTTTTTATAAAGAAAATTAATACGGACTAATAATTGTGAAACCCTAAAGTGATAAAGTAAGAATCTTGCAAGGTCTTATTGCCAATCGTGGTCCGATTCGCACGGTAATCAGCTCCCAGGCGAGACTAGCAAAATTCAAACTTTATTACTATTTTGAGATTGAATCCATAAACTTTTGCTTGAATGATGTTTTGTGCAAATATGTTTTTAAAATTAAGTCTTTTAAGATAATATTCATAACCGTGATTTGAAGGCTTAGAAAAGAGCCTTAGAGTCTGCCTTGGTTATCACAATCTTGAATATGTCTTAAACGACAAGGTAAATTTCCGAGTGTGCGTGAGACCACACATGGAGAATTTGCAGTTTCTAAGTTAGACGACTTAATTAAGTTGATGCGTGAGACCTAGAGCTTAAGGCATAAGATGGGATGAAACATGCTTACATGACAAATTGATGAATCAATTTGATGTAAATCCCATAATGATCTAGGAATTGGAAAAGTGTTTGCCAATTATTGTTCGACAGATTACCATCTTTTATACTTTCACCACTAGCAGATCAACTGATGTGATGGAATCTATGTAAAGTTGGATCCTAGATTTTCAAGAAAATAGGTTGGTTATATGAATATATCCTTGGGTATTATATTTTCTTGGAAATATAAATTATCGAAAATACTAAAAATTGAATTTTGTAAATTCTTTAAATGTATTAATGCAACTCAAAACCGTAAACGTAAGTTATTCTTTTAATTGATCTACACCCGTTTGGGTTTTTGGTTAGAGTCAATATTTATAAAAAGAATAAATATAGTCTTCTTTCCATTACGAGAAGTGTGAGACTTAAATCCTATTCCTTTTTATGAATGAGAAAGGTATAATAGGATGATTAGAATTGTCTAAATTCTAAATACATAACTCATAGCAAACTTTAATAGTAAGAGTATATGCACCTTATGAGTTATTAAATTAGAAGTTAGACTGATTACTGCACAATGGTAAAAGACGAATTAGATTATTTTATCTAGTTGTTTTGATTTGACCATTTATAGATACTACATACAATTGTTGGAATGGTAGATCTATACAGGAAGAAATTGCATGCCCAAGCTTTTTCAAGTTAACAATTTGGAATGTGATGAATCACATTTATGTAGTAGAGTACATCCTTTTATAACCTATATAATTGTTTGAATGGGTTTTCTTAAAAGATCCAGGAAAGTAAACAAGTACACTATTTCCTTTCACTGATTAATGAAACATTTACAATGTTGTCAAATTCAGTGGGAGTATTGTGTTCTTATGGCTGAATTAGGGATTATCATAATGTTCTCTAATTCAGTGGGAGTTACAAGACTTTTAGTCTTGATTGTAACTCAGATTATCTTTTAAATATCTCAAGATAATTACTTTCCAAATAATAGAGACTAATATTTTCAAGGATAGACATGAGCGTTTCCTTGATTGATTGAGCAACTCTATATCTACTAGTTATGCTAATGACACAAATCATATTGTTCACATTGACAAGCGCGTGCGTGTTGTTTATATGTAGCATGGTGTTGTTCCATGCACAAGTGGGAGAAATCTTCATTGTGTGCAAAGTACAACACATTAGAATATGATTTAAAGGATTCTCTTAACTGCAAAGTAAGAGATTGTAGTCCTAATATGATAAATACAAATCTAATCTAAGAAACACTTGGTGTTAAAATTTAGTAAACGTGAGACGCAGACTAAATATTAACAACAAGGTGAATTTCCATGTATGCGTGAGACCAACATGGATAATTTACAGTTTCTAAATTAGACATCTATTAGAACATGTGTCAATAACTATACTACTTCAACTTAAATATTTATGTATTATTGGAATGACATAAATGCATGAAGTAATATAATACTACTTCAATAATTATGTATTCTTAGAATGACATAAATAAATAAAGTAGTGTGTTAACTTGAAAATATTATTGAAACCAAATGATGGTGTTCATGATTACTTTAATTATACATGTTTATACTTTATTGTATAGTTATAAATATGAAGTCTTCTAAGTATTACAAGACTTATAATTAAGTAAGACGTTAGCTTGTTATGGTCTTTTAATTAAGACATATACAAGAAGTCATTGAGTAAATCAATGATTAATAAAATATAGTGGGATTATAACAAGTTTATGTTTTATAAGACATAAACATGAAGTGACTTGATTAATAAGTACTTGGGTTATAAAGCATGCAATTGGCTTGAAAATACTATTATACCATTAAGTTGATTTAGTTGGTAAATAGGTATGCCAACAGGAATATGGTTATCTTATATATATTGTTAGATCTTCTTACAATATTAATTCTAATTGAAATACCACATATAGATGGTATGTTCAGTTAGGGAATCAAACTCTTATTAGATTGTTTGATTGAAAATAACTATGATTTCTATTCTTCTAAAAGTTATCAAGGTCAGAAATTGAGTATGAATTGAATATACTTAATTAGACTCCTAGAAGATTAATAAGACGTTATTGAATTATGAAATGTGATGAATCACATTATGTCTTAATAAAATTGAAGTTCTGAATTTGTTAAGCTACTTATGTGAAGGTTATTAACAAAGAACTATCAATATGTATTTGTAATATCCTAAAAGAGAACGCTGGATTGTTGCTCTAATTGCTAAGTAGTTATAGATAGTCTCTATATTGCTAAAGGCAAGTGGGAGAATTTTATCTAGAAAAGATAGAATTACAAGATACATAATCTTCTAAAACCACACTAGTTAAAATCATGATGAGGCTTAACATGTAAATGATAAACCTCAAGATGATGGAATTATCATTCATAGATCCACTTGGATATCTCAGATATTTAATGAATATACTGACGATTATATGATGTAGTATTACCAAAATAATGAATTGGGTAAATTACTCATAATATGAATGTTATAGATGCTGTTCATAAAGATATTCAAATTTAAAATTTGGTTTATCTTAATTCTTAATGGTTAGAGAATGGAGATGAGTTTATTCAAAGATTATGTAATCCTAGTGGTTTAAATCTTTGTGAAATAATCATATAGACAAAATTGTACACATATCTTAATGAATATCTTATGACAAGATTATTAATCATACTTAAGCAATTAACTATGATTGAATACTCTTTCCTAAGTACATTAAAGATATAAAGATGGTAATTGTCATATTTACATGAATGTGAAATTTGACAATGGAATATCAAAAACTCTTTCTTGAATAATTACTTGAGCAAGGACGATAAGTAATCAAAAAGGAGTTTATGAATTCAAGAAAATCTTTGGAAGTGTACAAAATGCAATAATCCATGAATGGATAAATGCATGCATCTAGGAGATTATTCTTATGATAAATTATTAAATCTATGTTTAGGTTTATAATTAAAATAAGGTAATTTCTAAGTATTCCTGAAAGCTAGTGGGAGTATTATGTTTGATTTACTAAATCATATGTGTTGTATAACATATAAGAGTAACATTCCATATAAGTAAAAGGTTAGACTTAATTTGGAATGAAACGTTACTTGTAAGATTTAGGAAATATAACATACAACCTTGAAACAAAAGTTTATTATTAAATAAACAAGTGCGGTAAATAAATTCTAAATAGAATATGATATATTATTTAGGATGACTAAATGGATATACATATTTGTAAAGATCAAACATGAATAAAATCTAAGTTTGACTGAAGGATTTTCATGTGCATTATATTATTGTTGTATCATGCTTAAGTGCTTAAATGATTTGACAATATTTGATATCCAATTAAAAGTTATTATATAACTTGTGTAATAGATATTCTAATGGAAAATGTTTGAAATTAGAATAATGATCCTCAAATTGGAATAGCTCCTAAACATTACACATTGGATATTAAGTTTATGGAAATTTTAAGAGCATATTGTGTTTAATATACAATGATGCTGGTTTAATTGAGATGACACTCAATAACTAGTCATGGTAGGATTTTATCCTTGTAATGGCCATGAGAACTAGTTGTGCTTACTAAGAGCATAGTTGCATTATACATTAAAGAATTAGAATACTTTAAACTTTAAAAGGTTTGAAAGTTTGATTGTCATAAGTTGGTAATTGAGGATATCACATTATTTATGAAGAATTATGTAGCTATATCAAGATAGTTGGATATACACATACAAGAATTTTAATTATTGAATTCTTGAAAGAAGTATTCTCAAAATTCAGATAGATCAAAGTTAGATGAAATTATGCCATGTCAACAAGTATGATTACTTGAGGCATAATTGTCTTCAAGTTATTACTTGAGACAAGATTCATTAACTAGAATTATCATGCATTGATCTATTTTGGTATTTGGATAAAGGACATTAAGCAATTATTATTTATAATTAATTAAAGTACTTAGTATGTTTGTTTTCATTAATAATATATTGTGTCCTATATTTGCATGTTTAAAATCCGTGAATAACTTAAGTTATTCTAAATTGTCCATTGTCGATTAATGATATGGGAATATCATTAAACTAAGACAAATCTGAGTATTGGTTAAGAATATACTTGAAAGTATATTGATGCGTTGACATACCAATTTCACATGATATTTGATGAATTAAATATTGGACTTATCCCAATAATATGATTTAATAATATTTAAATGTGAGAATCATATTTGAAGTTATCCTCAGACTTGAGATACCAGATAAGTGTCATGGATATAGTGCATTTTTGTGAAGCAATCTACCGCTCACCGTAACAGGGAGTCATAAGGGTTGTTTTCAGAAGTGTTGCAAAGTTCATGGGTTATTCTTGTAGTCAAGAGAGAATTTGTTCCTTCTGATTTGTTTAGAAGTTTAATACTGCTGGGCCCCTCGTAGGGTTGACAAAATATTTGCGTGGCCACGCCCAAAGTCTATCTGGAATACGTTCAGATGTTTTGGTAATTTTGTTAAATCATAAAGAGACGAGAAACAAAAATTTAATAAAGAACCTCACATCTTTATTAATGTGGTATTAGAAACAAAAGGATAATTATAATGATGAATCATTAAAGGTTTTTCAGGAAACCTAGCTCGGATTGAACTAGGGGCATTGAAGTGTTGCAAGACGCTAACCAATGTCATTTTACTATTAATAGATATCCAAGTGGGAGCTGTTAAATATATGGATAAATATTAATATGTAAATGTCTAGTATCGAACCCGAGACCTCGGGATTGCACACTTTACAAACAAGAATAATGAATAATAAATATATATATATATGTTAAACGTATCGTATATATATATTTATAAACACTTAATGGACTAAATGGTCGTTAGTTATTAACTGTATGGACTAACTATCATTAGTAACGAAAGATATGGACTAGAGTGTAACTTGGGAGTCAAGAAAGATCTAGAAACACCCTATGGGTGCTATGGCCGGTCGAAGCCCACATCATTGGGTCGACCCATACTTGCTTGATCACCAAGTAATCCTCTAGTATATATACAAGGCCAAGGATTAGGGTTTCACATCTTTTGTGCACACATACTAACCCTAAATCTTTCCTCCTTGTGGTTTCTTTCTTGGCCGATCGTACAACCCCTCCACAAGGGTGTTTGGATTGATTTTCCATAAGCTAAAAATAAGTGTTTTTGTTTACTTGCATCAAACCTTTATTCGTTGGTAGTTTGTGTGTACAAGAACGAGGTAACAACATACTTTTGTTGTTATCAAGGGATCGATTAACAAAACGGTAAGGGGTTAATCATTGATCCATATAAACCCTTATTAGGGTTCTTCATATTGTTAAAGACAATTGCTTATGATTCTTGTTCGGGCTAGAATCACCACGGTACGTTCCTATTTATGTTTTAGTTAATATTTATGTGTTATACTTGATCCTACGCTTCCGCAATATGTGATATTTGATTGTCAAACTCTAACACTTTATTCATGTATATATTTCTATGTAAACGAATTTAAGAAAAAAACTACTTTGAATCTTGTATATTTAGTAAGACGAGGTTGATTCGTGCTTTATTTCGTATAAAGCTATCATAAAAACAAGCTGAGACCAAGCTTTTGAACATGTCTTGAGCCAAGCTCGAGCTGAAAGCATAAAGCTTTAAGCAAGCTGAGTAACATTCTTTTTGTTTCGATAATGAGGGTTCACTTTTTAATCTAACGTATGCATTTCATATGAAATAGGTTGATTTCTTTTTGTGCGTGATACGCTAGACAGTAACATGGTCACTCTACATGTTACTACATGAATTTTGATTGTCACACAATTCAAATGTCAATAACACATTGATCTAGCTAAATTAAGCATTATGGCCTTGTGGATTAACAACATTTCATTAACCAAAAGTAAAATATGTGTAACGTTCATCACAGGACAAGGCCTATTTAATCTTGCGACAGAATACGTAGTAGTGGTCATATACATTTTCCCAAACCTTAACATGAAAATGACTATTTTCTTGTTACAGATTGATTTGGTTCGAACAAGGAAGGTGATTTGCACACTCTAACAATTGATTTGCACACTCAAATTATAAATGTCTTGACATTTATACACTCATATCATTTTACTTATTTTCACCCTGTGAGGGTATAAATGTCAAAACACTCATAATTTGAGTGTGACAATCAATTGTGAGAGTGTGCAAATCACTTCCCTTCGAACAAAGATTCTACGCATTTCACTATCTAAAATCGTGGTTACCTCGAAAGTCTAGGTTTGCATTTTTGAGAATTACACTCCATGTATAGAGCCAGTAGTTTGAACATTAGACTATCATGTTTGGGTTACCACTAATAACTTTGTGCTTCTAAATAACAATATGTGATATCATAAAATACAAATGCTAATCCATTTTAACCAAAAGAACATCATCATTTAAATTTAACAAACATTTTGTTAGCTAAGATTCGAGATGAGAACTGTTTATTTATAATGGCATTGTTAACGCCGTGTTTTTAGCATAAAATAGATAACGCAAAGTTATACGTAACGTGATAGAGACATGAGTGAATAGCTACATAATCAATTTTTTATCCTCTATAGTCCATTTTTCAATTCTCAAGTTTTAATATTGTTTACTAGTTATAATGCTCGCGCACGCGCGGGGTTTTAAAAAGATTTTAAATCATATATTTTTATTTATTAAAAAAAATAATAATTTAATCTTTGTTTTGTTTGATGTATGATGTTTAATTATAGTTTTTTATTATTAAAGATAATTATTTAAAAATTTTAATCCTATTATTAATTGTATCTTATCTATATTTTTTGTATTTATCTTCTACTTGTGTTATGGATAAATATAAAATATTATCTAATAAGAAAATAATTTTTTTTAAATAAAATTGTTACTAAATAAGATATAAATTGATTTTTTTGAAATAAAAAATTTCCAATAAGAATTTTGTTTTGTTATATAAAAAATATGTTTGTTTCATTAAAAAAGTCTTAAACACATCAATGCAATAAAAAAAGACTGAGGTACATAATCATTAGTCAAATATTTCCAATAACATCATTATACTACATCTTATAACATGAGTCTATATTTTACTCGTAGCTTTTATAGACTTAATTTAGAGAATATACCATTTTAGTGTGGTTTAAGCCAAACGTATTGTCATAGTTGTTCATGGTCATTTAATTTACTGACTCTTTTACTACTGTAAATAAACAAATGAACTTGAACAGATGAACCAATATAATCGAACAAGTAGATTTCTTTTGTTTTGGTTTTGTGGTCAAGATAATAAACTCTTTTATGCTAAATTAATTAGTTAATTGCCACTTAGTTTTTGGTTTTAGAACTGCATTGTAAGTTAGCAGATGAACCAATAAAAATGAATTGAATCATAGTGATGAGTGTCTAAATACTCATCATTTCATACCATTCTGAACTGCCAAAACATACAAAAACACTCAAATATGTATCAAAATACTTAAAATATCTTAGAAGTGTGTTTTATATGTTTCAAATGCAAAATATGCAAAAACAGATGAAAAACGTACAAAGTTTGCATAATTGGCAGTTTCAGTCCCTCAAGTTTCAAATATTGTCAAAACTAGTCCCTGAAGGTTTTAAATGATAGAAAAGTCAACTTAAGTCCTTGGGAAGTCAAAAACATTCACAAATGATCCCTGGATAAAAGTTTATACAAACTGGCAATTTTTACCCCTCAAGTTACAAAATTGGCAAAAATGGTCCCTGGGTATTCAAAATAGAATTTTATCACAAATTACCCTTGTACTATTCATGAATGACAATTTGGAACAATTTGTCTAACTTTTGGGAAATTACACTTTTAGTCCCTCAAAATCCAAAAATTACATTTAAGGTCCTTAATAGTTTTTAAATGCAAAAATTATACTTTTGGTCCTTGTGTTATGTTTAAATGGCAGGTTTGGTCCCTTAATGAAGTTTGGAATGATGACAAGAAAGGACCCTAAAGTTTCAGCAGTTTTACACTTTTGGTCCTTGGGTTATTACAACTAAAAACCAAACAGATCCTTAATAAATCCATACACAAAACAAAACCAAACCTTAGCCCACCATCAAGCCCAAAATAACAATACCCGGCCCACTCCCTAATAAAATAAACCACGGGGTCAAATAGTCAACACCCCGCCCAAACCACCTCCACTGTAGCACCTTCTCCCTCACCCCTGTAATCACCAAACCAGGGTGGTTTTCACCACCTCATCATTCCCCAGCTCATCACCCTACTCCCCTCCACCTCTCATACCTATCCCACATCACCATTTAATGCTATCCACACCACTTTTCTCTCCAAACACTCAACCTTGACCTCTGTTTTCATCATACACCCCAACTTGACCCAAAAGCTTCAAAAAGCTATCTCACCTTGTCCCTACACCTATACAACCCTCCAAAGATCTTTAATTGAAATATAACTGATCCAAGCCACCCTTTGGACTTTTTGGCGCCAAAATGCCATTTGATGGCTAAGATGAATTATAAAGATTCAAGGGCTCAGATTGAAGATGGGACTTATGAGTGGCCTCCAAGAAATTCAGAGACTATAAAAGAAGCAAGAGAGGCAGAGGAATCACTACCTTGGCATTAGGCCATTGTCACTTAGCTTAGTTTAACCATGTAGTGCAATTTTATTGCTTTCTTTATTTTCCATGTCATTTACAAGTTTTCAATAGTGTAATGAACTCAAGTAGTGTAATGGAACAATCATTTACAGTTTTAATGCAAGTTCTCTTTTACATTTCATGTTTTCAAGTTACCTTTAATTTTCAAGTCATTTACATTTCCTTGTTTGTAGTTGATTTAATGACTATATTAGATCATATAAGCTCCTTACAAAGCTTATTGAAGCTTTTAGAAACATTAAATCAGTAATAGCTTTTAAAATCATAAATCATAAAAAAAATAGAGAAAATTCAATAGAAAATCAAAAATAGTTGTTCTAGTTTGATCTCAGCTTGGAGCATGGCCATTTTGGATCGCCATTGGTTGTAGTGTCTCATGGGAGACTATAGGTTATGGTTTGGTTCCTTGGTTCATTAATTCTCAGTAGTATTCACCTTGTAAGTCTCACTTTTACAATTTTTGCTTTTATGGCTTAAGTTATCTATCTGTTTTAATTATCATGTTTCTGTGTTTAATTGTTGTTTGTTTATGAATTTATAGCTTAATATTATGTGTAAATGTTTTGGATATGATTGTTCTTGAATATTGCATATTGACTGTCATATGCTTACTTTTTGAGAATCATAGGCATACACCTTTGTGACTACTTGTGTATGTTGAATAAGGTCTATTTTGACAAGATTTGACCCCTGGATTTGATAAATCATGTTTATTCAGTCTTATGTAATGAAAAGCTCACTCAAACTCCATTAAAGGGTTGTTTGGTAGTGATAGATGACCTGTGTTGCAGGCCTTATTTGGTGTTGTTCATGTTTGATATATGCCTTGTATGTCCTTACTGACTCAGAGAAACAATAACTAATGAGTATAGCATGGTAAATAGTCAAAATGACATTTGACTGTTTCATTATGAGTATTTTGAAGTTGTCACTACCTAAAACCTTGCAAATCCATTTAATTGTTGTTCATACATGTTTATTTTATGTTCTTATATCTTATTATGTGTTAATCAGTCTTTAAATTCAGATCAAAGTTGATGAAAGTCAACTTTGATCATAAACCTTAAAAGTCAAAATTACCTAAAACCTGTTTTTGAATTAAATAGATAATTTTGTGTAGGTTTTAATATTTGGTTTTAGAGTTTGTACTTTTGATATGTTTTAGTTTAACTGCTTATCTTGTTATGTGATTTTTGTCAATTTTTGTTTAGCTTATTTAATAGCTTTTAGAAGTGCTTATATTTACATGTTTTTGCCCTGCACCAGGTTCACAAGTCCATTTTTACAAGCTTGTAGCTTGTTGAATATTGGACTTGTGCCTGTGTTTTTAGCTTATTTGTGTTGTCTTAGTACCATAGTTGTTATTTATGTGCTTATTTGTTTATTTACAGCTTATTTAAATAGTTAAATCAATCCACCTTTTTGTTATCCACCACTCATCACACTGAAGCAAACAGTGTGATGAGTTGATTTCACAAGCTCTTAAAAAGTTCCTCACTGAGTTTCAGCTTGTGTGGTTTAGCCTCATGTGAAGCTGAACTACCCATATCATTAGCTCAGTGCTTGTTGAGCTCTTATGAGCTTATTTGGATAAGTTTTGTGAGCCCTTGTGTTTGCCCATTCACAATATACCCCTGATTGCTCAGGGGTATTACACTGTTTCCACAAGCTCTCACCAGCTCATTAGTGACCCTTAGCCTGTGTGGCTTGGCTTTTTAGGAAGCTTAGCACCCCACCTATAGGATCCAGTGCTTAAATTACCCCTTGTAGCTTATTAAATAAGGCTGCAAGTAGCTTATACTTATCACACCCAGAAAAGATATACTGAGTCCTCAGTATTCTTAACCAAAACTAGACATTTTCATAAGCTCACAAAAAGCTTATTACTTTGACCCAGCTGATGAATTCAAGTTCCATGTGGAGCTTATCATTTAGGATTTAAGGTCCAATGCTTAATTTTTAGTTTGTAGCTTGTTTCCTAGGGCTGCAACTAGCTTTTTGTATGTCCCATTTTCCTGAACACTTAGCCTTAATACCATATCACTCAGGAAATGGAGAGTTTTCCTAAGCCTCTAAAAAGCTCATCAGTGGACCCCACTTGATGAGCTTTAGCTTTTTGGAAAGCTAAACACCTCATCTTGCAACTCCAACTTTTATTTTGCCTTTTTGAGCTTAACCCGTCAGCTGAATTTGGCCAAACATAAGGTTGCAGGGGTGTTTGGAACTGAGAGTATCAGGGAAAAGCTTATTTGCTTATTCTAAGCTTATAAGCTATTCCCTGATCACAAGCTTGTACATATATGTATATAATACCAGTATAGATATATTTTAATTTTTACTTTTAAGTAGGGAGCTTATTATAGGTTCTTAGAAGCCTCAATTCAATCCAAGTTTAGCCAAAAAGCTAAACTGACTAAATCATAAGCTCATGCTTATAAGCACTCCTCAGTGCTTATTTTTGTTAATACATACTTATTATTCATGTACATACACACACATAACTTAGTTTTACTTCTGTATAGCTTTTTGAAGCTTATACCAAGCTTATTTCCCCACTTTGAGCCCAAAAGCTCAACTGTGTGGGAAATAAGCCCACGTTTGGCTTATTCCTAGGTTTTATAAGTTTAGTTTTCTTAATATATGTATATTATATATATTTATTTAGTTTCATAAAAAGAAAAACCAAAAACAAAGCTTTAATGACAAGTGATAGCTTCTATTTAGAAACTTGAGCTTTATAAGCCTACTGA
This sequence comes from Artemisia argyi, assembly GCA_030686995.1. NCBI lineage: Eukaryota > Viridiplantae > Streptophyta > Magnoliopsida > Asterales > Asteraceae > Artemisia > Artemisia argyi. The sequence goes on along the minus strand of CM060685.1, from coordinate 43,968,624 downwards.
GGTGGAAATAAGCTGTCATACAGCTTATTTCTACCTTTTGGAAAAGATGGCTTTGTTAAAATTGCTTATAATTACTTAATATAAAGTTTTGCAAAAAGAAAAACTCAAAAATAAAATAAAAAGCAAAAATGGGTGTGGGTTGGATTCGAACTTGGGACCTCTCGCTAGTATCATGCTTAATAACCCCACACCCCTTCCACTTGCTCTGGGGCACCAGTTCCGTTAACTCATGCACCCTTAATGTATTTAACCCACTTTTGGCTGTTTGGCTTTTGTGGACTGATAAGCTTATTCCAGCTTATTGGGATAAGCTGGGTGACCCAACTTATTTTTCCTAGCTTCTTCATAACATAATCTAGTTTCTGTAATTTTTTCGTATTTTTTACTGTTCATTTAATATTTTTAATAATTAATACAATTTACATAGGTTTTAGGAAATAATAAGTAATATATTTTTAAATCTGCTTATTTATAATTTTTACAAACTTTTTATATTTTTTAGGTATTCCTGAGATACTTAGGAAGTTTTATAAAAAGTTTTATAATTTTATAAATAAGTTTAGTATGTAAAATAATTATAGTAGTTTAATTAGTTTAATTAAGTAATAATAGTTTTAAATTAAGTTTTCTTATTTCTGTATATAAAATATAGTTTTTATATTTTTCTTAGCTTTTTATAAGTATATTAGATTGATGTAAAAAGTTTTAGATTTTTGTTTGCTTATTTAGTATATATAATAATTTAGTAATAATATTAGTAATTAAATAATAGTAAATAATTAGTAATAAATAGTATAGTTGTATAATAAATATATTTTTAGTTTCAAAATTTCTTTTATATTATTTTTAACTTTTTTAAGTTTTAATTTTATTTTTCTTAGCTTTATTTCACATTTTCTTATTTTTAGGAAATTATTAAATAATAAATAAATAGTTTTAATTAATAATAATTAAGTACATAGTATAAAAATAAGTTTTAATTTACTAATAATTTTCTTATTATTTTAGGATTCCAAAAATATAATTTTCATATTTGTGAGATTTATATTGGACGATATTCACTTTTTATTTTGTACATAGACGTTTATTTAAACGTTTACGTACACGTTTTAGTTTTCTAGGTTTTCTCATTATTATAATAATAACTTTGTAAATATAGTTATTTATTTTATTTTCTTTTAATTTGCATTTAAGCCGTTAAGGCATGCAAATTCCCTCTATGGGAAAGTTTTGTTTTATTCGTTACGTTTACGTTTATTTAAAACTTAAACGTACGTTTGTAAATATTATTTATTTTAGGGTTTCTGATTGTATGTTTCTTAATTGAACTAGCTGTGACAGAGCTATTACTATTCACATTCAGTGTTAGTCAATCAGATTCCCATTTTTCTATATACGTATTATTTCAACATTATAAGTCATTGTAGTATCACGTTCACACCTCGTTGGGACATAACGACCTGGGGATGTACTTTTCTGTACTCACGTACTTTTCTGTACTTAAGACCCACGGATTAACTCTGCTAGTTCCTCCCGGCCTCTCCCTTTTTGTTATCGGCCGTTCGCAAGCGGTTGAGAAATTAAGGGATGGTTCGGGAGGAATCAAAATTTGGCGCCGCTGCCGGGGAGGTGTGCTGCCTACTATGACTTATATTTTGTATTTTGTTGAAATATCTATCCCTTGTATGTATATTATACTATATCATTCAACTACCGGGCTGTCAGGACACATTTATTACAGTTAATTATTCACAAGTAATTAACTAGCGTGGTAAACCCGACACAAGCCTGGGAGGTAGTGATTACTTATACTGTATCATATTTCATTTAATAAACAATATAAAATACAAAAATATTTTATGGTTGAAATCTATTTGTGCTTTGATTTGCACGTGATTGTCAATTTTCCTAATCTTGATATTCCTAGGTCTAAATTTTGGCTAAACACCATATTTACACTAAAAAAAGGGTTTACTGTGCTTAGTATTATCCCTGGAAAGAAATAGATTAGGTTTAAATCAGTTTCATGTATTAAAAATCTTATTTAGGTTTCCTTTTTAACCATTTCTTTTGTACACATATATATAAAAGTTAAAAATACAAAAACATTATAAAATAAAAAAAAATCAAAAATAATCTCCTTTATCTTATCATTTCATAATTCTGTGAGTGGCAATCCCACTCCAATTTCTCACCCAATCTTTGAGTGGCAATCCCACTCCACTTCCCCATGAACCAATTAATTCGGGGTCAAGTCAAGCTAGTGACTTGGTTATCAAAAACATTAGTCAATATGGGTTTTCACCCATATTTCTTTCTTTTTCCCTTTCTACCACCTAAGTGTGGGGGTGATGCCCCACCTGTTGTATATATTTTGAAAATGCTTTGAAAAAATTGTAAATATAAAAAAATAAAATAATTGTTGTGTTACCCACTTAGCTTTAAATGTTATCTTTTTACGTTCAAGGATTCGGCATAATAGCCGGGACTTTGAATATTGAGGACAATATTCATTTCTAAGTGTGGGGGGGAAATTCTGGCGAATTTGATCACTTATATACCCTTGTATGCCCTTTTTCCCCAAAAAATGGCCAAAATTTAAATTTTTTTTCATTTGGTATTAGTGTTTTGCACTAAATACAACAAATGGTTATTAGTCCACCATGTCTAATCCACACAAGGACTGGCTAATCCAGGAGCAAACGGCTCTTGGTAAAGATATCTCAAATCCGTTTATGGCTGGCAATTTGCCAAAAATTGTACGGTTCCTCAACTCCCCAAAAACAATGAGTTGGCTAGCCCGCAAGATTATGGCTTGTGGTAAAGGCCGTGGAAAAACCATAATTGGTAATCAGCTCACCAAGATGTTGACTATTCCATCAAGAGTTGGCTAGTCCAGAAGCAAACGGCTTTTGGTAAAGACGAATCAAATCCGTTGACAGCTGGTGATTTGCTCAAAATCACACGGTTATCAGGTGTGCCACAGTTCTTACACCTGGCTACTCCAGAAGTGATGGCTTTTGGTAAAGAGATAAAATCCATTAAATTTTCATAAAAGATTGCTAGGGACTAGCAATAGTTTAGTGTGGGGGATTGATGAGTGTCTAAATACTCATCATTTCATACCATTCTGAACTGCCAAAACATACAAAAACACTCAAATATGTATCAAAATACTTAAAATATCTTAGAAGTGTGTTTTATATGTTTCAAATGCAAAATATGCAAAAACAGATGAAAAACGTACAAAGTTTGCATAATTGGCAGTTTCAGTCCCTCAAGTTTCAAAAATTGTCAAAACTAGTCCCTGAAGGTTTTAAATGATAGAAAAGTCAACTTAAGTCCTTGGGAAGTCAAAAACATTCACAAATGATCCCTGGATAAAAGTTTATACAAACTGGCAATTTTTACCCCTCAAGTTACAAAATTGGCAAAAATGGTCCCTGGGTATTCAAAATAGAATTTTATCACAAATTACCCTTGTACTATTCATGAATGACAATTTGGAACAATTTGTCTAACTTTTGGGAAATTACACTTTTAGTCCCTCAAAATCCAAAAATTACATTTAAGGTCCTTAATAGTTTTTAAATGCAAAAATTATACTTTTGGTCCTTGTGTTATGTTTAAATGGCAGGTTTGGTCCCTTAATGAAGTTTGGAATGATGACAAGAAAGGACCCTAAAGTTTCAGCAGTTTTACACTTTTGGTCCTTGGGTTATTACAACTAAAAACCAAACGGATCCTTAATAAATCCATACACAAAACAAAACCAAACCTTAGCCCACCATCAAGCCCAAAATAACAATACCCGGCCCACTCCCTAATAAAATAAACCACGGGGTCAAATAGTCAACACCCCGCCCAAACCACCTCCACTGTAGCACCTTCTCCCTCACCCCTGTAATCACCAAACCAGGGTGGTTTTCACCACCTCATCATTCCCCAGCTCATCACCCTACTCCCCTCCACCTCTCATACCTATCCCACATCACCATTTAATGCTATCCACACCACTTTTCTCTCCAAACACTCAACCTTGACCTCTGTTTTCATCATACACCCCAACTTGACCCAAAAGCTTCAAAAAGCTATCTCACCTTGTCCCTACACCTATACAACCCTCCAAAGATCTTTAATTGAAATATAACTGATCCAAGCCACCCTTTGGACTTTTTGGCGCCAAAATGCCATTTGATGGCTAAGATGAATTATAAAGATTCAAGGGCTCAGATTGAAGATGGGACTTATGAGTGGCCTCCAAGAAATTCAGAGACTATAAAAGAAGCAAGAGAGGCAGAGGAATCACTACCTTGGCATTAGGCCATTGTCACTTAGCTTAGTTTAACCATGTAGTGCAATTTTATTGCTTTCTTTATTTTCCATGTCATTTACAAGTTTTCAATAGTGTAATGAACTCAAGTAGTGTAATGGAACAATCATTTACAGTTTTAATGCAAGTTCTCTTTTACATTTCATGTTTTCAAGTTACCTTTAATTTTCAAGTCATTTACATTTCCTTGTTTGTAGTTGATTTAATGACTATATTAGATCATATAAGCTCCTTACAAAGCTTATTGAAGCTTTTAGAAACATTAAATCAGTAATAGCTTTTAAAATCATAAATCATAAAAAAAATAGAGAAAATTCAATAGAAAATCAAAAATAGTTGTTCTAGTTTGATCTCAGCTTGGAGCATGGCCATTTTGGATCGCCATTGGTTGTAGTGTCTCATGGGAGACTATAGGTTATGGTTTGGTTCCTTGGTTCATTAATTCTCAGTAGTATTCACCTTGTAAGTCTCACTTTTACAATTTTTGCTTTTATGGCTTAAGTTATCTATCTGTTTTAATTATCATGTTTCTGTGTTTAATTGTTGTTTGTTTATGAATTTATAGCTTAATATTATGTGTAAATGTTTTGGATATGATTGTTCTTGAATATTGCATATTGACTGTCATATGCTTACTTTTTGAGAATCATAGGCATACACCTTTGTGACTACTTGTGTATGTTGAATAAGGTCTATTTTGACAAGATTTGACCCCTGGATTTGATAAATCATGTTTATTCAGTCTTATGTAATGAAAAGCTCACTCAAACTCCATTAAAGGGTTGTTTGGTAGTGATAGATGACCTGTGTTGCAGGCCTTATTTGGTGTTGTTCATGTTTGATATATGCCTTGTATGTCCTTACTGACTCAGAGAAACAATAACTAATGAGTATAGCATGGTAAATAGTCAAAATGACATTTGACTGTTTCATTATGAGTATTTTGAAGTTGTCACTACCTAAAACCTTGCAAATCCATTTAATTGTTGTTCATACATGTTTATTTTATGTTCTTATATCTTATTATGTGTTAATCAGTCTTTAAATTCAGATCAAAGTTGATGAAAGTCAACTTTGATCATAAACCTTAAAAGTCAAAATTACCTAAAACCTGTTTTTGAATTAAATAGATAATTTTGTGTAGGTTTTAATATTTGGTTTTAGAGTTTGTACTTTTGATATGTTTTAGTTTAACTGCTTATCTTGTTATGTGATTTTTGTCAATTTTTGTTTAGCTTATTTAATAGCTTTTAGAAGTGCTTATATTTACATGTTTTTGCCCTGCACCAGGTTCACAAGTCCATTTTTACAAGCTTGTAGCTTGTTGAATATTGGACTTGTGCCTGTGTTTTTAGCTTATTTGTGTTGTCTTAGTACCATAGTTGTTATTTATGTGCTTATTTGTTTATTTACAGCTTATTTAAATAGTTAAATCAATCCACCTTTTTGTTATCCACCACTCATCACACTGAAGCAAACAGTGTGATGAGTTGATTTCACAAGCTCTTAAAAAGTTCCTCACTGAGTTTCAGCTTGTGTGGTTTAGCCTCATGTGAAGCTGAACTACCCATATCATTAGCTCAGTGCTTGTTGAGCTCTTATGAGCTTATTTGGATAAGTTTTGTGAGCCCTTGTGTTTGCCCATTCACAATATACCCCTGATTGCTCAGGGGTATTACACTGTTTCCACAAGCTCTCACCAGCTCATTAGTGACCCTTAGCCTGTGTGGCTTGGCTTTTTAGGAAGCTTAGCACCCCACCTATAGGATCCAGTGCTTAAATTACCCCTTGTAGCTTATTAAATAAGGCTGCAAGTAGCTTATACTTATCACACCCAGAAAAGATATACTGAGTCCTCAGTATTCTTAACCAAAACTAGACATTTTCATAAGCTCACAAAAAGCTTATTACTTTGACCCAGCTGATGAATTCAAGTTCCATGTGGAGCTTATCATTTAGGATTTAAGGTCCAATGCTTAATTTTTAGTTTGTAGCTTGTTTCCTAGGGCTGCAACTAGCTTTTTGTATGTCCCATTTTCCTGAACACTTAGCCTTAATACCATATCACTCAGGAAATGGAGAGTTTTCCTAAGCCTCTAAAAAGCTCATCAGTGGACCCCACTTGATGAGCTTTAGCTTTTTGGAAAGCTAAACACCTCATCTTGCAACTCCAACTTTTATTTTGCCTTTTTGAGCTTAACCCGTCAGCTGAATTTGGCCAAACATAAGGTTGCAGGGGTGTTTGGAACTGAGAGTATCAGGGAAAAGCTTATTTGCTTATTCTAAGCTTATAAGCTATTCCCTGATCACAAGCTTGTACATATATGTATATAATACCAGTATAGATATATTTTAATTTTTACTTTTAAGTAGGGAGCTTATTATAGGTTCTTAGAAGCCTCAATTCAATCCAAGTTTAGCCAAAAAGCTAAACTGACTAAATCATAAGCTCATGCTTATAAGCACTCCTCAGTGCTTATTTTTGTTAATACATACTTATTATTCATGTACATACACACACATAACTTAGTTTTACTTCTGTATAGCTTTTTGAAGCTTATACCAAGCTTATTTCCCCACTTTGAGCCCAAAAGCTCAACTGTGTGGGAAATAAGCCCACGTTTGGCTTATTCCTAGGTTTTATAAGTTTAGTTTTCTTAATATATGTATATTATATATATTTATTTAGTTTCATAAAAAGAAAAACCAAAAACAAAGCTTTAATGACAAGTGATAGCTTCTATTTAGAAACTTGAGCTTTATAAGCCTACTGAGGTGGAAATAAGCTGTCATACAGCTTATTTCTACCTTTTGGAAAAGATGGCTTTGTTAAAATTGCTTATAATTACTTAATATAAAGTTTTGCAAAAAGAAAAACTCAAAAATAAAATAAAAAGCAAAAATGGGTGTGGGTTGGATTCGAACTTGGGACCTCTCGCTAGTATCATGCTTAATAACCCCACACCCCTTCCACTTGCTCTGGGGCACCAGTTCCGTTAACTCATGCACCCTTAATGTATTTAACCCACTTTTGGCTGTTTGGCTTTTGTGGACTGATAAGCTTATTCCAGCTTATTGGGATAAGCTGGGTGACCCAACTTATTTTTCCTAGCTTCTTCATAACATAATCTAGTTTCTGTAATTTTTTCGTATTTTTTACTGTTCATTTAATATTTTTAATAATTAATACAATTTACATAGGTTTTAGGAAATAATAAGTAATATATTTTTAAATCTGCTTATTTATAATTTTTACAAACTTTTTATATTTTTTAGGTATTCCTGAGATACTTAGGAAGTTTTATAAAAAGTTTTATAATTTTATAAATAAGTTTAGTATGTAAAATAATTATAGTAGTTTAATTAGTTTAATTAAGTAATAATAGTTTTAAATTAAGTTTTCTTATTTCTGTATATAAAATATAGTTTTTATATTTTTCTTAGCTTTTTATAAGTATATTAGATTGATGTAAAAAGTTTTAGATTTTTGTTTGCTTATTTAGTATATATAATAATTTAGTAATAATATTAGTAATTAAATAATAGTAAATAATTAGTAATAAATAGTATAGTTGTATAATAAATATATTTTTAGTTTCAAAATTTCTTTTATATTATTTTTAACTTTTTTAAGTTTTAATTTTATTTTTCTTAGCTTTATTTCACATTTTCTTATTTTTAGGAAATTATTAAATAATAAATAAATAGTTTTAATTAATAATAATTAAGTACATAGTATAAAAATAAGTTTTAATTTACTAATAATTTTCTTATTATTTTAGGATTCCAAAAATATAATTTTCATATTTGTGAGATTTATATTGGACGATATTCACTTTTTATTTTGTACATAGACGTTTATTTAAACGTTTACGTACACGTTTTAGTTTTCTAGGTTTTCTCATTATTATAATAATAACTTTGTAAATATAGTTATTTATTTTATTTTCTTTTAATTTGCATTTAAGCCGTTAAGGCATGCAAATTCCCTCTATGGGAAAGTTTTGTTTTATTCGTTACGTTTACGTTTATTTAAAACTTAAACGTACGTTTGTAAATATTATTTATTTTAGGGTTTCTGATTGTATGTTTCTTAATTGAACTAGCTGTGACAGAGCTATTACTATTCACATTCAGTGTTAGTCAATCAGATTCCCATTTTTCTATATACGTATTATTTCAACATTATAAGTCATTGTAGTATCACGTTCACACCTCGTTGGGACATAACGACCTGGGGATGTACTTTTCTGTACTCACGTACTTTTCTGTACTTAAGACCCACGGATTAACTCTGCTAGTTCCTCCCGGCCTCTCCCTTTTTGTTATCGGCCGTTCGCAAGCGGTTGAGAAATTAAGGGATGGTTCGGGAGGAATCAAAATTTGGCGCCGCTGCCGGGGAGGTGTGCTGCCTACTATGACTTATATTTTGTATTTTGTTGAAATATCTATCCCTTGTATGTATATTATACTATATCATTCAACTACCGGGCTGTCAGGACACATTTATTACAGTTAATTATTCACAAGTAATTAACTAGCGTGGTAAACCCGACACAAGCCTGGGAGGTAGTGATTACTTATACTGTATCATATTTCATTTAATAAACAATATAAAATACAAAAATATTTTATGGTTGAAATCTATTTGTGCTTTGATTTGCACGTGATTGTCAATTTTCCTAATCTTGATATTCCTAGGTCTAAATTTTGGCTAAACACCATATTTACACTAAAAAAAGGGTTTACTGTGCTTAGTATTATCCCTGGAAAGAAATAGATTAGGTTTAAATCAGTTTCATGTATTAAAAATCTTATTTAGGTTTCCTTTTTAACCATTTCTTTTGTACACATATATATAAAAGTTAAAAATACAAAAACATTATAAAATAAAAAAAAATCAAAAATAATCTCCTTTATCTTATCATTTCATAATTCTGTGAGTGGCAATCCCACTCCAATTTCTCACCCAATCTTTGAGTGGCAATCCCACTCCACTTCCCCATGAACCAATTAATTCGGGGTCAAGTCAAGCTAGTGACTTGGTTATCAAAAACATTAGTCAATATGGGTTTTCACCCATATTTCTTTCTTTTTCCCTTTCTACCACCTAAGTGTGGGGGTGATGCCCCACCTGTTGTATATATTTTGAAAATGCTTTGAAAAAATTGTAAATATAAAAAAATAAAATAATTGTTGTGTTACCCACTTAGCTTTAAATGTTATCTTTTTACGTTCAAGGATTCGGCATAATAGCCGGGACTTTGAATATTGAGGACAATATTCATTTCTAAGTGTGGGGGGGAAATTCTGGCGAATTTGATCACTTATATACCCTTGTATGCCCTTTTTCCCCAAAAAATGGCCAAAATTTAAATTTTTTTTCATTTGGTATTAGTGTTTTGCACTAAATACAACAAATGGTTATTAGTCCACCATGTCTAATCCACACAAGGACTGGCTAATCCAGGAGCAAACGGCTCTTGGTAAAGATATCTCAAATCCGTTTATGGCTGGCAATTTGCCAAAAATTGTACGGTTCCTCAACTCCCCAAAAACAATGAGTTGGCTAGCCCGCAAGATTATGGCTTGTGGTAAAGGCCGTGGAAAAACCATAATTGGTAATCAGCTCACCAAGATGTTGACTATTCCATCAAGAGTTGGCTAGTCCAGAAGCAAACGGCTTTTGGTAAAGACGAATCAAATCCGTTGACAGCTGGTGATTTGCTCAAAATCACACGGTTATCAGGTGTGCCACAGTTCTTACACCTGGCTACTCCAGAAGTGATGGCTTTTGGTAAAGAGATAAAATCCATTAAATTTTCATAAAAGATTGCTAGGGACTAGCAATAGTTTAGTGTGGGGGATTGATGAGTGTCTAAATACTCATCATTTCATACCATTCTGAACTGCCAAAACATACAAAAACACTCAAATATGTATCAAAATACTTAAAATATCTTAGAAGTGTGTTTTATATGTTTCAAATGCAAAATATGCAAAAACAGATGAAAAACGTACAAAGTTTGCATAATTGGCAGTTTCAGTCCCTCAAGTTTCAAAAATTGTCAAAACTAGTCCCTGAAGGTTTTAAATGATAGAAAAGTCAACTTAAGTCCTTGGGAAGTCAAAAACATTCACAAATGATCCCTGGATAAAAGTTTATACAAACTGGCAATTTTTACCCCTCAAGTTACAAAATTGGCAAAAATGGTCCCTGGGTATTCAAAATAGAATTTTATCACAAATTACCCTTGTACTATTCATGAATGACAATTTGGAACAATTTGTCTAACTTTTGGGAAATTACACTTTTAGTCCCTCAAAATCCAAAAATTACATTTAAGGTCCTTAATAGTTTTTAAATGCAAAAATTATACTTTTGGTCCTTGTGTTATGTTTAAATGGCAGGTTTGGTCCCTTAATGAAGTTTGGAATGATGACAAGAAAGGACCCTAAAGTTTCAGCAGTTTTACACTTTTGGTCCTTGGGTTATTACAACTAAAAACCAAACGGATCCTTAATAAATCCATACACAAAACAAAACCAAACCTTAGCCCACCATCAAGCCCAAAATAACAATACCCGGCCCACTCCCTAATAAAATAAACCACGGGGTCAAATAGTCAACACCCCGCCCAAACCACCTCCACTGTAGCACCTTCTCCCTCACCCCTGTAATCACCAAACCAGGGTGGTTTTCACCACCTCATCATTCCCCAGCTCATCACCCTACTCCCCTCCACCTCTCATACCTATCCCACATCACCATTTAATGCTATCCACACCACTTTTCTCTCCAAACACTCAACCTTGACCTCTGTTTTCATCATACACCCCAACTTGACCCAAAAGCTTCAAAAAGCTATCTCACCTTGTCCCTACACCTATACAACCCTCCAAAGATCTTTAATTGAAATATAACTGATCCAAGCCACCCTTTGGACTTTTTGGCGCCAAAATGCCATTTGATGGCTAAGATGAATTATAAAGATTCAAGGGCTCAGATTGAAGATGGGACTTATGAGTGGCCTCCAAGAAATTCAGAGACTATAAAAGAAGCAAGAGAGGCAGAGGAATCACTACCTTGGCATTAGGCCATTGTCACTTAGCTTAGTTTAACCATGTAGTGCAATTTTATTGCTTTCTTTATTTTCCATGTCATTTACAAGTTTTCAATAGTGTAATGAACTCAAGTAGTGTAATGGAACAATCATTTACAGTTTTAATGCAAGTTCTCTTTTACATTTCATGTTTTCAAGTTACCTTTAATTTTCAAGTCATTTACATTTCCTTGTTTGTAGTTGATTTAATGACTATATTAGATCATATAAGCTCCTTACAAAGCTTATTGAAGCTTTTAGAAACATTAAATCAGTAATAGCTTTTAAAATCATAAATCATAAAAAAAATAGAGAAAATTCAATAGAAAATCAAAAATAGTTGTTCTAGTTTGATCTCAGCTTGGAGCATGGCCATTTTGGATCGCCATTGGTTGTAGTGTCTCATGGGAGACTATAGGTTATGGTTTGGTTCCTTGGTTCATTAATTCTCAGTAGTATTCACCTTGTAAGTCTCACTTTTACAATTTTTGCTTTTATGGCTTAAGTTATCTATCTGTTTTAATTATCATGTTTCTGTGTTTAATTGTTGTTTGTTTATGAATTTATAGCTTAATATTATGTGTAAATGTTTTGGATATGATTGTTCTTGAATATTGCATATTGACTGTCATATGCTTACTTTTTGAGAATCATAGGCATACACCTTTGTGACTACTTGTGTATGTTGAATAAGGTCTATTTTGACAAGATTTGACCCCTGGATTTGATAAATCATGTTTATTCAGTCTTATGTAATGAAAAGCTCACTCAAACTCCATTAAAGGGTTGTTTGGTAGTGATAGATGACCTGTGTTGCAGGCCTTATTTGGTGTTGTTCATGTTTGATATATGCCTTGTATGTCCTTACTGACTCAGAGAAACAATAACTAATGAGTATAGCATGGTAAATAGTCAAAATGACATTTGACTGTTTCATTATGAGTATTTTGAAGTTGTCACTACCTAAAACCTTGCAAATCCATTTAATTGTTGTTCATACATGTTTATTTTATGTTCTTATATCTTATTATGTGTTAATCAGTCTTTAAATTCAGATCAAAGTTGATGAAAGTCAACTTTGATCATAAACCTTAAAAGTCAAAATTACCTAAAACCTGTTTTTGAATTAAATAGATAATTTTGTGTAGGTTTTAATATTTGGTTTTAGAGTTTGTACTTTTGATATGTTTTAGTTTAACTGCTTATCTTGTTATGTGATTTTTGTCAATTTTTGTTTAGCTTATTTAATAGCTTTTAGAAGTGCTTATATTTACATGTTTTTGCCCTGCACCAGGTTCACAAGTCCATTTTTACAAGCTTGTAGCTTGTTGAATATTGGACTTGTGCCTGTGTTTTTAGCTTATTTGTGTTGTCTTAGTACCATAGTTGTTATTTATGTGCTTATTTGTTTATTTACAGCTTATTTAAATAGTTAAATCAATCCACCTTTTTGTTATCCACCACTCATCACACTGAAGCAAACAGTGTGATGAGTTGATTTCACAAGCTCTTAAAAAGTTCCTCACTGAGTTTCAGCTTGTGTGGTTTAGCCTCATGTGAAGCTGAACTACCCATATCATTAGCTCAGTGCTTGTTGAGCTCTTATGAGCTTATTTGGATAAGTTTTGTGAGCCCTTGTGTTTGCCCATTCACAATATACCCCTGATTGCTCAGGGGTATTACACTGTTTCCACAAGCTCTCACCAGCTCATTAGTGACCCTTAGCCTGTGTGGCTTGGCTTTTTAGGAAGCTTAGCACCCCACCTATAGGATCCAGTGCTTAAATTACCCCTTGTAGCTTATTAAATAAGGCTGCAAGTAGCTTATACTTATCACACCCAGAAAAGATATACTGAGTCCTCAGTATTCTTAACCAAAACTAGACATTTTCATAAGCTCACAAAAAGCTTATTACTTTGACCCAGCTGATGAATTCAAGTTCCATGTGGAGCTTATCATTTAGGATTTAAGGTCCAATGCTTAATTTTTAGTTTGTAGCTTGTTTCCTAGGGCTGCAACTAGCTTTTTGTATGTCCCATTTTCCTGAACACTTAGCCTTAATACCATATCACTCAGGAAATGGAGAGTTTTCCTAAGCCTCTAAAAAGCTCATCAGTGGACCCCACTTGATGAGCTTTAGCTTTTTGGAAAGCTAAACACCTCATCTTGCAACTCCAACTTTTATTTTGCCTTTTTGAGCTTAACCCGTCAGCTGAATTTGGCCAAACATAAGGTTGCAGGGGTGTTTGGAACTGAGAGTATCAGGGAAAAGCTTATTTGCTTATTCTAAGCTTATAAGCTATTCCCTGATCACAAGCTTGTACATATATGTATATAATACCAGTATAGATATATTTTAATTTTTACTTTTAAGTAGGGAGCTTATTATAGGTTCTTAGAAGCCTCAATTCAATCCAAGTTTAGCCAAAAAGCTAAACTGACTAAATCATAAGCTCATGCTTATAAGCACTCCTCAGTGCTTATTTTTGTTAATACATACTTATTATTCATGTACATACACACACATAACTTAGTTTTACTTCTGTATAGCTTTTTGAAGCTTATACCAAGCTTATTTCCCCACTTTGAGCCCAAAAGCTCAACTGTGTGGGAAATAAGCCCACGTTTGGCTTATTCCTAGGTTTTATAAGTTTAGTTTTCTTAATATATGTATATTATATATATTTATTTAGTTTCATAAAAAGAAAAACCAAAAACAAAGCTTTAATGACAAGTGATAGCTTCTATTTAGAAACTTGAGCTTTATAAGCCTACTGAGGTGGAAATAAGCTGTCATACAGCTTATTTCTACCTTTTGGAAAAGATGGCTTTGTTAAAATTGCTTATAATTACTTAATATAAAGTTTTGCAAAAAGAAAAACTCAAAAATAAAATAAAAAGCAAAAATGGGTGTGGGTTGGATTCGAACTTGGGACCTCTCGCTAGTATCATGCTTAATAACCCCACACCCCTTCCACTTGCTCTGGGGCACCAGTTCCGTTAACTCATGCACCCTTAATGTATTTAACCCACTTTTGGCTGTTTGGCTTTTGTGGACTGATAAGCTTATTCCAGCTTATTGGGATAAGCTGGGTGACCCAACTTATTTTTCCTAGCTTCTTCATAACATAATCTAGTTTCTGTAATTTTTTCGTATTTTTTACTGTTCATTTAATATTTTTAATAATTAATACAATTTACATAGGTTTTAGGAAATAATAAGTAATATATTTTTAAATCTGCTTATTTATAATTTTTACAAACTTTTTATATTTTTTAGGTATTCCTGAGATACTTAGGAAGTTTTATAAAAAGTTTTATAATTTTATAAATAAGTTTAGTATGTAAAATAATTATAGTAGTTTAATTAGTTTAATTAAGTAATAATAGTTTTAAATTAAGTTTTCTTATTTCTGTATATAAAATATAGTTTTTATATTTTTCTTAGCTTTTTATAAGTATATTAGATTGATGTAAAAAGTTTTAGATTTTTGTTTGCTTATTTAGTATATATAATAATTTAGTAATAATATTAGTAATTAAATAATAGTAAATAATTAGTAATAAATAGTATAGTTGTATAATAAATATATTTTTAGTTTCAAAATTTCTTTTATATTATTTTTAACTTTTTTAAGTTTTAATTTTATTTTTCTTAGCTTTATTTCACATTTTCTTATTTTTAGGAAATTATTAAATAATAAATAAATAGTTTTAATTAATAATAATTAAGTACATAGTATAAAAATAAGTTTTAATTTACTAATAATTTTCTTATTATTTTAGGATTCCAAAAATATAATTTTCATATTTGTGAGATTTATATTGGACGATATTCACTTTTTATTTTGTACATAGACGTTTATTTAAACGTTTACGTACACGTTTTAGTTTTCTAGGTTTTCTCATTATTATAATAATAACTTTGTAAATATAGTTATTTATTTTATTTTCTTTTAATTTGCATTTAAGCCGTTAAGGCATGCAAATTCCCTCTATGGGAAAGTTTTGTTTTATTCGTTACGTTTACGTTTATTTAAAACTTAAACGTACGTTTGTAAATATTATTTATTTTAGGGTTTCTGATTGTACGTTTCTTAATTGAACTAGCTGTGACAGAGCTATTACTATTCACATTCAGTGTTAGTCAATCAGATTCCCATTTTTCTATATACGTATTATTTCAACATTATAAGTCATTGTAGTATCACGTTCACACCTCGTTGGGACATAACGACCTGGGGATGTACTTTTCTGTACTCACGTACTTTTCTGTACTTAAGACCCACGGATTAACTCTGCTAGTTCCTCCCGGCCTCTCCCTTTTTGTTATCGGCCGTTCGCAAGCGGTTGAGAAATTAAGGGATGGTTCGGGAGGAATCACATAGCAAATCCAAAAATATTATAATGAGAATTCGATGACATGCTACCAACTCAGTTTTTGGTTTTAGAACTGCATTGTAAGTTAGCGGTCCAGTTTCGACTTGAAAATCGATGTATCTCTAACATGTCATAATTCATAAATAACAACAAAACTTAATCACAATAATGTATGAGTTAATAAGAGATTTGATAATGATGTAAACAGTCATGCGTTTATCTAAGAGTAAAGAAACACCTTCTACAAAGAACCCCGACTTATCAAGTGTCACAAATTTTAGGCTAATGCTTCAAACTTATAATTTAGTGAAACAACATACTGTAACCAACAAACAGAAAACACTTGCGTTTCAACATATTTTTCTTATCTAAATACTATATGCATATATTTAAACAACAAAACAATTTTCTTATCCAAACACTAGTTTCAAAATTACTTATTTTTCAAAGTATAAATAGAGATAAAAAAAAAAATAAAAAAAAAAGTCAATCCCAAACACCCTTTCAAGACCACATGCAATAAAGGTCATGACCGCTAGTGGTCACTTACTACTGTGGGTAGTTTTTGATGCAATAAAGGTCATGACCGCTAGTGGTCACTTACTACTGTCAGTTGATTTAACTTTTTGACAAAGTTATACAGAATATTTTGTGACAAAATAAAAGATATACAAGTCGTGTTAATTGATAATAGATTTGTTAAAACTTGGTGAATATTTAATCTTGGAGAACAAGATAGGGTTTTAACAAATCTGTTATCAATTAACACGATTTGTATATCTTTTATTTTGTCACAAAGTATTCTGTGGGTAGTTTTTGTTGATGGTTTAGTGATCCTGGTTATCAAATTTAAAAGAAGGAAATTGTGGAATGCATGAATGTGTTGCTAATGTATTATGAGATATATTAAGTAAAATATGTTTGTGTCGTGGGTTTGATGATAATTACACGAGATTTTAAAAGATATGGTGTGGAGAGTGGATATTAAGGTGAGTGTAGTACTATGTCGTGAATAAAATTCACAATCACCAACTCAACGCTACATCACATTTTGATCAACCATAACATTACCATTAACAAGGTGTAATAAGACAAGCAACGTTACCACCCAAACAGACCCACCCTAAATACAAATATACCCCACAAAACCAAAGTCACACACACAACTACACAATAACCAAGTTTCACAAGTTGGTCTATGTACAGACCGACTTCTCCATATTTCAAGCCACAAAAACGTTGTTGGGTGGGTATTAGACTAGAAGTAGTGCAAGTGAGGCCTCACTCGTGAGGTCCTCCCTCACACGCCATCCCATGCCGACAAACACTCCTCACGCGTGAGGAAGAGAAAAAAGATAAGATAGAGGTGACCGACTCACGTCTTGGTTCTCTTCCGATCCTTTTATATTTTATTGTTTTTTATTTAGTTTGTGAGGTATTTATTGAGTTATATTTGTATAAAGTGAGTGTTTTAAAGAAGGTGAAAGATTGACGATCAATATATTTACTTTTATAGCAACCCATGCGTGGATAGGGGTGGATGATGACTAGGGACAGAACCAGGGGGCGTCCCGGGACACCCATGGATATTTTGTGTACTAGTGTTAATTTTGTTAAAAAAAACATCGTTTTTTTCTTTTGTTAAATGCATTTGGTAATAAAAATTCTGTTTGCAGTATTTTTTAGTGAGTTATGATATTTAGGCCTACATAATAGAGATACAAATAGGCCTACACCATTCACATTTTGACAAGTTTCAAACACTTTTTCTCTCTCTTCATATTAACTAATCAAATTTTTAATTTCACCAATCATAGTTATAGGTCTATTTTTAGGCAAACTATTTAGGTCTACAAATCATTTTTCTTTTTTAGTTTATTTTAAATACACATGCTGACGTTCCGTCCTCGTTCTGTCCCTGATAAAGACGCGTCCAACAACGCCCGACCCTAAAGGGGTGCCCGACCACAATATTCCTTATTGTGTTCAAATGAAAAAAATTAACTACGACAACAAATATGAAATGATAAAGAAGAGATAAAAGCGAAATACATGGTAAAATATCTTTGAACCGTGTTTATATCCAGACAAAAAAAAGGGTAAAAAAGTCATCAAAATTCAAAAACCCACATTTTCTTGTGTAAAAAGAAAAATTTTCTACCTTGTTTACCATTTCTACCCTTCATCTACCTCCCTGTCTATATAAACCCACTTCACCACTCTCATCATTTTCACACACACTATTCACACCTCAGAAAAAACACACACATAAAACCCTCCTCTCTCTCATCATTTTCACAACAATGCCTGGTCACGGTGGTCAAACCACCGCACCTCCGCCGGTCAGCGCTCCTCCGGTGAAAGAGCTGGAGAAGCTTTCTTTGGTTACACCTCCGCCGCCGGTGATGGTGCCGTTGGTGCCGTCGGCGGCGAAGAAGTTGAGAACTCCGGCGAGGAGTGGGTTGGGGACGGTTGGGAGGAAGGTTTTGATAAAAGCAAACCATTTCTTGGTTGGTGTTGGGAACAAAGACCCTCATCAATATGATGTGAGCCTTTCTTTCTTCTTTTTTATGCCTTCACTCTCTGTGTGTTTTTTTACACCTTCACTATGTGTACTTTTTTTTTTTTTTCATATATAACTCTGTTTTATCTGTTTGGGTTTAAAACATTTTTAATACCAATAATAAATGAGAGGGGTTTAACATATCTTTTGTAAAATTTATAGTCTGTCAAATAAACATGGGTTTAAAAAAAAAATATATATATTGTTCAATATCTCATCACAAACTGTGTATTATTATTATTTTTGTAAAAAAAAGTGTTTAATGGTTTTATTGGAGGTTAATATTGGTCTTTATGTGTTTAATTTTTATGTAAAAATATGGTGAATCACTGTGTGCTTTATTATGTGTGTTATATGGACGGTTTATACTTTGCTTATTGTGAGGCTTTGATGTTGTTTTTCAAAAAATAAATAAATATACCCTGTGTTTTTTGTGAGGCTTTTAAACATTTTATTTGCAAAATTTTTAACCAAGAGGAGTAATACTTTTTTAAAAGGGGATTCAAGTTTCCTTCAAACGCCGTATTTAAAAGGATTTTAAGCTACCCTGTTTGGTATTTTTTAAAGTATGAAGCAAATAATGTTATTATATTAGTTTCCAATGTATATGATTATCAAATATTAGAGTACGAATGGATTTGTGAATTTTCTACAGTGTCCCGCCTAATGTACATGTTATAGGTGAAATATTATGTGGTAGTCATAGAGAATTTGATTGACTAATAGTTATTTGAAATGTTAATAAAAGGATAAGTAGATGCGATTTTGTGAAATATCAAATATTATAATGTTTTTGTTTGAATGCATAACTGATTTTGTGTAGTGAGTGTCACTTGTATGTTGTCATAGTCTATATGTCTCTTGGAAGTGACTCATTGGTTTGTTTGCATAGTTAAATTTATTTCAAAGAATTGCGGTACCTTGTGGAAATATATGTATGTTGCGGATTGCTATTGTTCGGTGTGTTTTTTAAGATATGTGTAATCATCATTTTCTGTAATACTTGTGGAAATAGTGATTTGAAATGTTGATCAAAGGATATGCAGAGGTGATTTTTGTAAAATGGTTATCTAATTATCGTTTCATTTCTTGATGAATATTATCATGTTACATAACTGATTTTGTGTAGTGAGTTAAAGTCTATTTGGTGTTTGTGCATTGATTATATGTGTGCTGAGTTTTGTTTGTTATGATAACCTGATTTCACTTGTTAAAGGAAATGTAATTGGTTTTCAAAAAGGGCTCAAGTTGTTTTGAAAATTATTACTGTATGTGATAGTGATGGTCATATGCAGATAGAGGACTAAAATATTGGGATTTCATAAAACAGTTATATGATTAGGCTAGTTGTGGAGATAAACTAATCTGTATTTTTTTTATATGCTTATGAAAGGATATGTGGCTCATAATGGAATTTCCATGTGTTAGGTGACAATTGCTCCTGAGGTAACCTCCAAGACCAAGAGCCGAGATATTATGAAGTTTCTTAGTGATTCATATGGTGCTTCCCACTTGGGTAATCTGCTGCTAGCGTATGATGGGAAGAAGAGTGCATTTGCTGCTGGGCCTTTGCCGTTTGATTCAAAAGAGTTTGTTGTTAAGCTCGCTGAAGAGAATGGGTACACTTTGTTTTTCACTATCTTGTGTTTAATAATTATGTTTTCAAAAATGTTTTCGTTTGTAATTTTCTGGTTTTGTATTTTAGGCGGGAGCGTGAGTTTAAAGTAACCATCAAGTTTGCTGCAAGAAAAGAGCTAGACCATTTGAGGCAGTTTTTGGCTGGGAGACAACAAGATAATCCCCAGGAGACTATCCAAGCTCTCGATGTGGTTCTACGAGAGTCTGCTTCTAAAGAGTAATCAACATATATTTGTTTAAATTTTAGTAGTTTTTCTTATTCAGTGTCAATGATTGCTTTCTGAATGCAATGATTCTAACCATATCCCATTAATTGCAGCTGTGAGATAGTCGGGAGATCTTTGTTCCACACTGACTTTGGAAGAGGGCCTCTTGGTGATGGGATCGAGTACTGGAAAGGTTTTTATCAGAGCCTTCGACCCACACAAATGGGACTGTCACTCAATATTGGTGTGTTTTTCGACTTTTGTGCTTGTATATTTCTGTTCATTGACTAGCATTGTTTTAGTTTGTTGATAGTCTGCTTATATATATATCTTATGTTGCAGATATGTCAGCGAGGGCTTTTTTTGAGCCTAAGTTGTTATCGGAGTTTGTTCGTGAGTTCCTGGGAACAGACATGTCAAGACCTCTGTCTGACCAAGAAAGGATCAAGGTTATGATGACTACTGTTTGTATATCCATTTGTTATTTACATGGATGGAAAAAGATCATAGGTTCTTATATGGTATTTTCTAATTCTCAGGTGAAGAGAGCTCTCAAAGGAGTTAGGGTGGAGGTTCGCCGTCAGGATTACAAGAGACGTTATAAGGTTCAAGGTTTAACAGCTCAACCTATTAGCCACCTGAAGTAAGTTTGTTTTGCTTATTGTGTTACTTTTTACCCTTACTGTTTGAAAGCAGTTTATCTTTCAGAATCACTTATTACTATAGGGGATTGAAAGTAGACTTTGAACTTTGTAGGCAATTAAAATTCAGGATTACATTTTGATTTGCTTGTACACAGTTGCTCTTGTATTGTGTTTTATGTTCTCTCAATAGATTAGAGAACTTCTTGTACTACGTGATCCTCTTCTTTATCCGGCTAATCCTTTTTCTTGTTAAATGTTTTAGTTTTATCGATGAGACCGGAGCCACCAAAACTGTAGTTCAGTACTTCCGAGAGAAATACAATGTTCAGCTTCGTTTTCCAGCTCTTCCTGCTATTCAAGCCGGCACAGATGCAAAGCCTACGTATCTTCCAATGGAGGTATGCTGCTTTATACTTTTGTTTTATGAACTAATATGAGCATTTATATGTAAAATTGAGGGTAAACGATTATCATTTCTTTGGAAATTTGTCAAGAGGATGTTTATTTTGAAAGCAAAAGCTGAACACGATAATTAAAATCCATATTCGAGTCTGCTGCTTTACAATTTTGTTGATCAAAAAACATCTTATATCTAAATTATTACTCTTTGGCTTTCATATAAAATCTCTTTTGCTGTTGGAATTCAAACGATAACATTTATGAGTATTATTTGTAACAAGATAAATATATTCAATTTTACCTTCTGCTACTTATGTACTCTATCACAACTAATTCATTGTAATTTTTGCTTGTTTCGATTTGTATAATTGTAGATCTGTTGGGTCATTCCTGGTCAAAGATACGCTCTAAAGCTGAATGAAAGACAAGTGACTCAGTTCCTAAGGGCAACTTGCCAGCGGCCAAAAGATAGGGAGGATAGCATAGATAATGTATGAATTTTGACATTTTATGAACTAAAACACACTGTATGACGTTTTCAATTTTATCATTCCAATTTAATTACTTTCTGCTTACTTGTTCGTTGGTGTTTGCAGACAATGAAGAAAAACAAATACAACAAGGATCCTCTAGTTAGCAGAGATTTTGAACTGAATGTAACAGAGCTGCTCACCTCCATTGAGGCCCGAGTTTTACCGCCACCACCTGTAAGTTGACACTCTTTAATCTGTAAGTGTTTAATTCTTGTAATATCATTTCTCCTGATATCCATATTAACTTTCTCTTTGGTTCCATTTTCAGCTGCGTTATCATGAGTCAGGGCGTGCATCTGAGGTTAATCCATCTGTTGGTCAGTGGAACATGATTGATCTGGTGAATATCTCTTCATAAACTATTTTAAAGTTTTAATATTGTCTGATCTTCTATCCGACTTTTTAAAATGACTCATATTCTGTACAGAAAGTGATCAATGGTGGAACTGTTAACTACTGGACAATAATTAACTTTTCAAGGCACAACGATCAGGCAGTTGGCCGTTTTGTTCATGGACTTGTTTCCATGTGCCAGACTAAAGGCATCGTATGTATCCTATACTTTCACTATGTTCCTTTATTTTACCATATTAATGTATAAGTAAATCATTCTAACATTTTTTCACTTTCTGTCAAAGGTTTTCAATCCCCAACCGCTAATTCCAATGCGTTCAGCCATGCCCCACAACATTGAGAAAGCTCTTGTTGATCTCAAGGCTCAGGCTTCAGCACAGCTAGCACGAGTTGCACCTGGACATCCTTTGCAGATGCTGTTTGTGATACTTCCTGAAACTAAAGGAACCTACCGTAAGTTCGCTTTTATAGATACCTAAAAGTAAGTGTGTGATAGTCTACAGACATATTTGTGGCTCACATTTGAAACTGTTTTTTTCTCAGCAAGGATCAAACGGGTATGTGAAACTGAGTTGGGAATTGTGTCTCAGTGCTGTAAGCCACAACATGTCATGAAGATGAGTGGTCAATATCTTGAGAATGTTGCACTGAAGATCAATGTGAAAGTAAGTTCTTTTCCATGTTTAACAACTCTTATTATGTTTTTTATTGTCTACCACATTTATTAATTATGTTAAGACCGTATCAGGTTGGCGGGAGGAACACCGTCTTGGCTGCAACTCTGAATGGTAGGCTTCCTTATGTCACTGATCGGCCAACCATAATCTTTGGTGCAGACGTCACTCATCCCCAGCCTGGAGAGGATTCAAGCCCTTCGATTGCCGCTGTAAGTTGCTACGCCTTGTGTTATTAGTTTTGACCCGTTTTATAACTCAGAGATCTCCACCAATATATTATTTCGAATATTGATCATGAGCATCAAGCATAATTGCATGTGGTATTATATAGTTGCTACGCCTTTTTTTTATTAGTTTCAGACATCCTTTTTGTAGTTCTTTCTTAAATGGTTTATTTGGTTAAGACGGGTTAAAAAGAGCATTTACAAATCCTATTATTTATGTGATTGCTGGTTTAAATCGGCGGTCAGAGATAAATAACAAGTATCCATTGGTTTGTAAATGACTCAGTTTTTGGCTCTATCTTATTGTATAGTACATAACCACTCAAGTCTCAACAGTGATAGGGATCATAGGATAAACCAACCCTATGCAGTTTGTCCTGTTTGCTAGAGCTGTTAACATTCTATGTGTATCCATCATGTCTTTTCACTCACAAGGCACTTTGTACCGCACTGGTCTTTAGAGGTAACACTGAGTCACTGACTTTAAGTTGTTTTGGATATATGTCCAGCTCCCGCCTAAACAATGGGATATATTGCCGCTGTAAGTTTGTTAGTTTACTTTTGAATGAGTCAAAAGTATCATCCAAAGTGCGTGGGTTTAGTTTAACGTTGACTAGGTCAAATAGGTCGAAAGTCACTCAAACTTTCTTTAAAAGTTTAGATAATACATGGTGTTTATAATATGAATTAGTACATTGTTTTATAATTTATAAGAAAGTTAAAAAATCTGACAAAATGTTCTAAGGCTAGCCTAATTCGACCTGTTTGAAGTCGTAGTGATACTGCCCCATATGGACCAGTAAATATATTATGTATCATCTGACCACTTTGACGCGTAACATGACCCACCCATTTCGACCCCTTTTTGTATTCAGGATGTTCTTAAATGTTTGAATTCTTTATTATCGTACAGGTCGTTGCTTCTATGGACTGGCCACAAGTGACAAAGTACAAGGCCCTCGTATCTGCACAGCCACATAGACAAGAAATTATTCAGGACTTGTACACAACCCGTACTGATCCCAAGAGAGGTGTCATTCATGGAGGGTTGATCAGGTAAAGAGTTGACCCCTCATAACGAATTATTAGTTAAGGATAAAGGGATTCATGTCATTTCTATATGTTTTTCTCACCTTTTACTTGGGTTCTGCAGGGAGCTTTTAATATCCTTCAAGAAGGCAACTGGACATAAGCCACACCGCCTTATATTCTACAGGTGTGCAACTCATTACATTTCCTATCTTTCTGCTACCCTTTAATTTGTTTCTATTCTGTCATCATGATGATTCTAACACGCTACTGGTATTACAGAGATGGAGTAAGCGAAGGCCAATTCAGCGAGGTGTTGCTTAATGAGATGGACAAGATCCGGAAGGTACTTTTCTTTCTTGTTTTAGAACTTTTAAGCTCCGTCTGTTCCCCCTTTTAACAGATAATGTTGATGTTTCAGGCGTGTATTTCTTTGGAGGAGAACTACATGCCTCCGGTGACATTCATCGTGGTTCAGAAAAGGCACCATACTCGTTTCTTTCCTGTGAGGCATGGTGATAGGGCTAGCACTGACAGGAGTGGCAATATCCTTCCAGGTTGTTATTATACTTTTTTTGCTAGCTGTTGTTTATAGATACTGATAATTGTTTCTTTATAAATGTTTCCTAATGGATTAAATTTTCAGGTACTGTGGTGGATACTAACATTTGTCATCCTTCTGAGTTTGATTTCTATCTCTGCAGTCATGCTGGCATTCAGGTTAACCCTTTTTACATATTTCTCCTTTGCAATGTAATTTATGGGAAGTGTCAAGTAAAATAAGTCTCCATCTTTTGGCTAACCTAAATTGGTTGTCTCTTTGCAGGGAACAAGTCGCCCCACTCACTACCATGTTCTCTATGATGAAAACAAGTTCACTGCTGATGGCTTGCAGATGCTCACAAACAGCTTGTGCTATACGTAATACAACTACTAACCCTGTTATCGTTTCATAAGTTTCTAAAAAATTTGCTTTTACAAAAATCTAAATTAATTGCGTTTCAACTTTCAGGTATGCTAGGTGCACCCGATCTGTCTCCATTGGTATGCCTTCTGATTCTATTTACATATTTTGCTTTTTTTTATAAGGCATCATAGATTAACTAGTTAGACTCATTCCTTTTGTATTTCAAACTAATTAGTAATTCCTACGGAAACTTGTGTTTGCAGTTCCACCCGCATACTATGCTCATCTAGCCGCATTCAGAGCTCGGTCATACATGGAGGGGGATCAGTCAGACACCAGTTCGCGTGGTCAGCGTGCAACAAGAGATCGTGTGGCTGAAGTGCGTCCTCTTCCCGTTATTCATGACAATGTGAAGAGCGTTATGTTCTACTGTTAGATGGTGTGATGGCGTTTTTGAGTTATGGTTTAGATATATGGGGTTTTTGTTGGTCTATCATCCCCCATGTAGTATGGTAGACATTGCCAAGCAAAGCCTCAGTGCTTTTGTTTGTGCCTGAATTTTTGATGGTTAAGTTATTCTGGTAAACTTATTGCATGATGCTAGTTTTTGAACAATGAAAAGTTATCTTTTGAAGTCCTCCTTATTTTATTACTGTAACTTTCTCTTGTGTGTTCATTGCTTATTATTTGTGTGCCACTGAATGTCATGCTTTGTATTTGTATCTTTACAAAATCAAACTTTAAAATTAGTTTAAAAGTCAAAAAGGGTATTGCTCATTAAAGTAAATTCTTTTGCTATATCTAAATAATAACCAAAATAAAATAAAAGTAATATATAAAATAAAATAGAAATTAGGAAACTAAATGGGCCTGTATGTAACAATACAAATAGGAAAGTTTCTGGGATAAATATATAAAATTGAAATTAGGAAAAACTAAATTGTAACCGGATTCGGACTTTAATCCATATAAATTGATTTTTGTTCCCCCCAACACACACACACACAAAACCTAAGACTATTTTTATCGATAAATCGAAGTTTGAGGTATGAGTTCAATCTCTTTTAATATTAAATTCATGCTTGTTAATGTTTTAATTACTGATCTTGAACCTTAAAATTTTGATATGTGTCATATAATAATGTTAATTATTTGTATATTTTAATATTGAATTGAAGTTTATACCAATTGATGATTTTGTCTAACATTTCTGCTATATTATTGTTAATTATGCTGTAGGGGATTCTATTTTCTTAGCATTATTATTTGTTGATTTAAGGTTTAAGTTGTTGAAACCTGCATTGATTATATGATCTAAGACTGATTAAATTTAAGATGTTCACTTCAAAATCTGTTTTTTCACAGCTTATGGTTTGTTTTATGAACTTGTAGCATTAATAAGTTAAAAAAACTCGTTATAAGTTCTTAATTTTGAAGTATTTTATGACCATTGTTTTATTATTCTTTATCGTTTAAACTTTTATTATGACTTCTTACCTTAGTGCATTTGATTCTGCAAATTTCATCTTAGGATGGAACAAAAGCAGATATGTTGTAGTTCTGTACACGATCAAATACCTCCCCTATCTCCAAAGCATGTGTGGCTTGTTGCTCAGAACCTCGAAGCCAAAGAAGAAGACGACGAGGTCCAGATTTTCTACAATGTACAAAGTCCACTTTGTCATTATCGGTGCCGAATCCCTGAGTTGCTTGGGAAACAAATCCGTGGGTGCTTTTATGGTTGGGTGATTCTCTCCAACTATCCAGACAACGTCATGTGGTCTCTTTGGAACCCTCTCACATCAAAGTTCATCTATCGCCCACCCTTGGTTCATAAACAACAATCAGATTCCGATAGTGATGATGATGATGATATAGGATATTGTTGTTTGACTTCCCCTCCTGATGATCCCAATTCAATTCTTCTAATGACAAGAACCGAAAAACCCAACTTTGTGTTTTGTAGACTATACCCTAAAAAGAAAAAATTAAGACGATGGACTGAAATGTCATACGCTAAACAAGTCAAAAGAGTAACCCGTGTCGATGGTTTACTGCATTGTTTAACTTGTTGCAAAGGTAAAGTATATGCCTTTGCGGAAGAAGATGTTGTAGAGGTAAGCATTGTGGTTAAGGATCCAGAAGTTGTGATAAAGCTGTTGCCATTGTTGAAGCATCCTTCTCCTGACCCAAATGTTAATGCACGGCTTCCGTACCTTGTTGGATCTTCTACAGATTTATTTTTGATCTTAATAGATTCCGATCATGAGGATATAGAAACCATTAGTTTTGTTCATTTGTTTAAACTTGACATGAATAGTAACACGTGGGAAGAGCTAGAAGACCTTGAAGATGCAACTATTTCCTTGGAATATGAGAGCTATTTTTGCCCGAAATTTCACAGCCCTGCAATTACGTCAGAGCTAGGGGGCTATATACACATGCTTGGTGAAAACGGGAAAATAATATACTCGTATCACGTCAAAGATAAAACAGTCTCCTCTTCATCTCTGCGTTGTTTAGTAGGAGCAAGCCATGTGTCTGCATGGGCAATGCTTGAATGTAATAGGTATGTATTGCTATCATTTAATTATTAGACATTGTTTTTTTTACGGTAAATTACATAAATTGTTCCTCTAGTTAGTGAAAATAACGAAAAATGCCTCTTGGTGATGCTATTTGCTAAATGGTTATCTAACGGAAATAGTTCCTCTTAAGTACTTTTGGTCCCTTGCGTATGTTATTAGTTTCGCTTTTCGTCCTAATAAGGTAATGGACAAGGGCCCAAAAGCGAAAACAAACATTGCAATTAGGGACTAATTTTTGCGACTGGCATCAAAGAAGAACAATTTTGGTTATTATCACCAAACCACAAAAATGATCTTTGTAATATACTCTTGTTTTTATTTGTAGCAAGAAAATGGCTTTTATCTAATCATATTTTGTGTGTAGGTTGTTGGAAGTTGATCATAAACAAGAAGAGGACAAGAACGATAACATGGTCGTAAGTACAGTTAAGAGTGATGGGATTGAATTTAATGGCATGACAGGGGAATCGCACTTGCTCAATCTTCCATTTGATGTTTTGAAGATGATTATGGAGTTTAGCATTGGTGTCGAATACATGAAGTTCCGTGCTTCATGCAAACTATGTCATTTTGCGGCACCTGTAATACAATGGAGCAACAAAACAACATTAAAGAGGCTGCAATTGCAGGCATATTCGTTAATTTCACCTTGGCTGATGGTTATTAAAAAGCACACGGCCACTCTTTTTGATCCGATGTTTGGTGACAAGTATATCATAAAAACACCTCGAGAATTAGGATTGATTAGTCAAATGAAAATACATTGTTCAAGGTATGGTTGGCTGCTAATGCGAAATTGTTACGACGGACCCCTCATTTTCTTTAACCCCTTCACAAGTGATACATGCAAGCTTCCACGGGATCGTTATTTAGACTGCTTTAGTTTCTCAGCACCACCTACTTCTCCTAATTGTATGGTTGTTGGATTTACAAGGTGTGGTCGGCAAGTTTACATCCACTTTGTAGGTCGAGAATTATCGTGGCGTGTATTTAATTTAAATTTAGGTGACCACGATCCCATTTCTTATCGTTTCCCAGTGTTCCATGGTCGAGATGTTTATGCTTTGGGTAACGATAAAGGACTTGATGTTTTCAAAGAATTGGGCGAGGAGGATCTCACTCGGGACTGTGTTCTAAAGGAAGCCCCAATAAGTTGTTGCACATCAAATGCACGTTTCCTAGTGAAATGTGATCATAAATATAAATGTGATCAACATCTTATACTAGTAATTGTGGGCAAGTTCGGAGGATCCGTCGAAGTATTCTTACCAAATGAGGATATTGGTAAATGGGAGAAAATAGATGATATAGGAAGGCACGTGATTTATATTGGTGATAAAACATCTCTATGTATGGAAGCCAAAACACCGGAGATGGAGAACAAGATATATTTTCCAAGATTGCGTTCCGGGAAGATAGTGTTCTATTCTCTCAAAACATGCAAGTTTCACACATTCAGTGGTAAAAGTATTCAGGAAAGTTTTGGGAATTTTGATGGAACAATAGACCATTTCTCACATTACGCCTGGATTGAACCAAGTTGGTCCTAGCTGAACAATATCATTATGTTTTGTAACAGTAAGTTACTTCACATTTTAGTTAATTATTCAATGTTTCTGTGTATCTTTTTAGCATTATTATTTGGGAAAATGATAAAAAAATGCATCGAACTTGACACTTTTTACCATTGTATGGTGCCAACTATTTTTTTTTTCATTGTATCACAAAACTTTTGATTTTTTCTCATTGTATGTATCCACGTCAGCAAAACGTCATGATAAAAAAATGCATCGAACTTGACATTTTTTACCATTGTATGTGACGCTTTGCTGACGTGGATACATACAATGAGAAAAAATCAAAAGTTTTGTGTTACAATGAAAAAAAAAATAGTTGGCACCATACAACGGTAAAAAGTGTCAAGTTCGATGCATTTTTTTTTAATCATTTTCCCTTATTATTTCGGTTATATTAATGTGTCTCATTTGTGGATTAAATTAAGTTGGTCTTAGCTAATATCATTGTTTTGTCAAATATGAAGCAAGTAATCCTTAGTAGTTTTATGTAATGTTATATTGTTCTTTATGTGTTTAATTTTGAGTGGTCGGACCCAGAAAAAATAGATATTTTTTATTTTTTATTTTTTTTTTTAAATTTATTTTTACAATAACAACAAAATGCGAAAAAAAAAATAAGATCATAATGATAAATCGAGTATTTTTACTTATAGATGAAAGATTTATAAGGCTTTAGAGCGTTGAATGTTAGGTTTTAGTATGTGGGTGGGGGTTATTTGAGTTTTAGATGGGGTCACTTTCGAGAAAAGGTCGAAATTAAAAAAAAAAATTACACTAAAAATTCTAACTTTTTCGGCTAGTCATGGGGGGCACCGGCCCCCATACTTACACTATAGATCCGTCCCTGGTCACACTGAACCGTCTATTTATACATTACATATGTTGCTTGTGAGTCATATACTTGGTCAAAATATAAAAAGACCGAAATGGGTTTCGTACCAACATTGTTACTTGATACAGTTAATCGACTTCTAGCAAAAGAGTCTTTCGTACGTCTACCAAAAAGGTTTTGTCACATTTTGTGTGGAAATTATCAAGGAAAATCTAGCTTAGTAAATGCTCTACTCATTAGAGCATTAGGTGTTATGAAGAGCACAATGGGACTCACCCTCTATCATAACGCAAACACAACCTCTTCATTTTGAACTCACCATTTCTAAATTTATTTTTGTTTTCATTTTTCCAAATAAACTAAGGGGGTGCTTAGTTGAGGGGTATAAGGCCTAATCAATGGGAAAGGAAATGAAAAATGGTGTTTGATTGACTCTAATGCAATGACCCGTTACCCGATAGTGTGCTATTTATATTGTAAAAGTGTGTTGATTTAAAAAAAAGTAAAAAAAATGTAAATATAACCATTATTTGCAACGGATCTCTGCAAAACTTGTTTCTCGTTTCTACTTTGTCTGCACAACGAGAAGCACAATGGTGAGGGGTGGCGAAGCAGAGCGGTGTGGCGGCGAAGGATGGCGAAGCACGGCGAGCAGCCACGTAGGCACGGCGAACAAAAATTCAGTATGATACCTATTGCTCTTAAATGTATCAATGATCCTTCAAACAAAAGTTATTCTATGATCAATTTCCAAATTTTGTATCACACATTTGGATGTTGCAATCGCTCGAAGGTTCATACGGAAAAATGTCAAAGCTACAAAGAATTGAAGAATCATTGCTTGTTGTAAACGAGTCATTTAGCGCTCACATTACTACGGGAGCATAGTGTCGATGCTTAGAGTTGTAATAAATTGCAGTTTTTGTGAGTTCCAATTTTGATATACTCAACAAAATGATACAGAAACCTCACTTTTGTATATCGGCATTAGTAACGGAACATTAGTATTTACAATTTGGTTTGCGCCAAATATCAAAAAACAATTATTGAGCTAACATTTGACAAAAATTATCAAGAACGAAAGATAATAGATTCATCTTTGTAGCTTTGATGGCAGATAGTTGCTCTTTTTTCGGTTTCAAGTGGCATTTAGTATATGCTAAGCTGAACACTTGCGAGATATAATATATGCCAGAAATTCACTACTCCAATATACAAATAAAGTTACAAAAACTCCACAACTTCGTTTACGCGTAACATAATGATAATATACGAACTCAAATTTACACGATATGTTTTTTTTTCAAGTAAAGACAAAAGCTCCTTCCTAATCATCCATCAATTGCAGCAAGCTTGAATAAGACCTAGTAAAACATCACATATCAACAATCCACTACCTACGTCCATCGTGAATCCTAGAGGTGGCTATACCGACCCATTTACCAAACAAATGCTTAAATTCATACAATTACATAATCCTAAAACTATAAAATTATTAAGACATGTTTTACCGGAGAATAAAGGAAACAAAGAAAAGTTTGGATAATGTTTAGATGGTTGATGTGTATGCAATTCCGGGTTTTGATGATAATTTGAATGAAAACAGGAAGAGATTTATGTTTGATTATGTCTCCAGTTATGCGTTGGTGTTTTTTTTTTTTTTGTTAGATTTTTGGGGTGTGGGTGTTTTGAGATTAAGGGTATGTTTGGTAAATCAAATTATTAAGAGACTATACTTATTTATTGGGTAAATTGCAAAAATGGTCTTTAACGTTCCACAAATTAGCAAAAAGGGGACCGAGACAAAAGGTAGCGCAAAAAAGACACCCACGTTCCACATTTTCGCAAAATCGCCACCGAGAGGCCTGATGCGTGGGAATTGCACCAGACTTTACCTCTCGAGGGATCTCGAGAAGCTTACAACCCCCACCAGGCAGTGTACCTGATCGTTGTAGTGTAGTATAGTGACAAGTACCGGGGGATTGATCGTTCAACTCAGGAATAGTGTCGCTAGGATTAGAAAGCCTAAAAACTAGGTCTAGAGGTGAGGGATGATTCTTTTTGTATTTTTATATTTTATGAAAGCAATTAAAAATCTCGGGTATTGGAAGGATGGACGGAATTAGTTGCTAATCAACTAACCCAATAACTAAGATGCAATCAAAATAAAATAACAGAAATGTAAATAAACTAAATTAAACTAATGGTGTGAACAATATATGGGAGAATTGTGTTTACTTAGATTTCACTACTCCCTAGATATCTTTTACAGGTTAATTACTTGTTATAGTTGCGTGGATGACGGGTTATATTCCTTAATACCAATCATGGGGTGGCGTACTTACTTCCCCAATTCTGTAAGCTCCTACTTCACTCATATGTCGAGCCGGCTAAGAAACTCATAACATGGGATCACTAGAATTCGCTCATGCATTAAATACAACCATAAAAACCTAGTACACATCGGTTTATGTTTCTTAAGACGTTCAAGCAAGTTACACAATGAAGATCTGTCGGTTTTCTTAAGCCTAACATTGAAATCATTCATCCATTACAACTATAAACAAGCAATTAATCTATAATCAACATCTAGGTTTCATTACATCTAAGCAAACACACAAAAGATCTAGCCTAGCATGTTAAAATCAAGACAAGCGTAAGATATATTCAAACAACACATAGACATATTGAATGAATTGAAAGAAACTTATCTCAATTGAACATGAAGGGTTTCAAGGGGTGAAAACCCTTGAAAATACTGTTACAAACGAGTTAGGGTTTATAAAGTTCGGCCCTAGAATTCTCCACACAAGTTCCTCTTCTCATGAATGAAATTTAGAAAAGTATATATAGATTTTATGAGGTGACGGCGTCAAGAGTAAAATTCTGACGCCGTCATCTCGCCGCCAATAAAGTTCTCGGGCTGCCTAGATCTATATCTGACGCCGTCATGTGTATTCTTGTACCAGGCCGTCACCAAATTTACTCTTGACGCCCTTGTTCTGACGCCGTCACGTTTTCTCTGGGCCGTCATCCATTTTGCTCCTGACGCCGTCATAAAATCCTTCTTGACGCCGTCAGGTACTGTTCCCAGCAAGGAAAATCAAGACTTTGCCGTTTTCTTCACTTTTATGCTCCAAGAACGTCCAAAATGCTTTCTTTTCCAGAATTCACTCCCAAACTACCTAAAATCACAAAAGGAACGATTTAGGTCAATATTTGATCAAATAAATTCCAATTCTGGCTTAAATGACCCCCTAAAAACGGATCATTTTTCGCCTCATCATATACCCTTACACTTGAGATTTGCTTGTCCTCAAGCAAATGCGCTTTTATTCTAGTCAAAAACAAGTTAGGGGTCATTTAACACTAATATAAAAGTAATTACAACAAATAATCGTTCCACTAAAGACCAAAGACAAGCACGGAGGTCATATACTAGCACCTCACAAATAGTGTTTAGATACTCACATCTCTCGGGTGTAATAAAGTATATATCACACTATGGAAATGGAAAACATCTCTCACTACCTGTCATAGCAAAATAGATTACCATAGGCTTGGGAAATGATCAAACCTCCACCATTTGGCGTAAGCACCTAGGATAAACTATCAAAGAGGTCTTTTAAAGGGTTGTAACGTTAGGTGTAGGGATATGGAATACACGGTTTTGTTGGATATAGGCAATCTTTACTGGTGGCGAGCTAATAATCTTGGTTAATTACATGTACAATATGGCGTTGCTAAGCCAAGACTAGACTCGACTTAAGCTAATAAATAAAAAATAACAAAAACATTAAATAAACATAGAATGAAACGCGATGGTAGTCCGTATGTTTTTTCTCTTTTCTTTTTCTATTTTTTTTCTTTTTCTTTATTTTTTCGATTTTTTTTCTTTTTCTTTATTTTTTCGATTTTTTTTTTTTTTTTTTTTTTTTTTTTTTTTTTTTTTTTTTTTTTTTTTTTTGCATACACTCTTACCCTACCATCCAAAATGATACATCATAGGGAATGAACATTTCCCTTACACTTGAATTTTTACATACTTTACAATAAACTAATCTAATGACTCGAATTAAGATAATCAAAACACTTGGAGTACTTTTAAGATTAACGTACATATGGGGGTAATAAATGATGTTCTTCCCCATTACTCCATAACATAAGTACTTTACCCATGAGTCCCAATCGTCCCAAAACAATATGTACAAGGATATGACTCGACTTAGCAACCATGTAATCAATTAGATAATTAACTAAGGGTTAAAACATGTAACAATAACGCACTAAAGATGAGTGCATACATGGAAGGCTAAGGCGATTTGGGTGTACATTTAAGTGGGGTGTAACAAATTCTTTCTATAAGTAAGATGCTTAAAGTTAGAAATGAAAAGATAGGCTCGGATGGGTGTACTAGGGGTTTCGTGTACTAAAAATGAGTACAACGCTAAGGGTGTGGGAAAAATTAATTGACTTAACTAGCCAAGTAATATGACTTAAATGGTCAAGTAATTATGATACGGGTTTAACACAAGGGTGATCCTAATGCCTCTTATCATGTAGTAAATCCTACCACACAAATGTAGTCTCACTAGCGGTCTCGGGATGCATCACTAACGCAAGTTCTAGAATCTAAATGCTACCGGTACACTCATAAGCGCTAATAGTAAATGCTTTTCCTATCAAATCTAAAGGCGAACCTCACATATTTGGGTGGAAAATTTTTCTGAATAGTACGGTTTTGTGCTAGTCATACAATCTCCTATCCATGAGACGCTTGCTATGGCTAAAGTTTCACTCCTAAATGTTGTAAAAAAATTTAAATTTGGCGCTAAAATTACACTAACAAGTATTTCACATAGTTTTATTACACACCTACCATCAAACAAACAAACTCAAATGAAAGTTTATCCTATAAGGTTTCATCATTTTACCCTCCCCTTACACTTAGGATGAGCATTGTCCCCAATATTCAATTAAAGAATGTAAAAGTAAAATAGGTAAAAGAATAAAATCAAATACTCCCCTGATTCGCTCGGTATGGATAGTGTGGTAACAAGGTTAGATCTTCCTCCAAGAAGATGAACAATCAAAGCTTCCCTTCCAGAATATAAATCATCTTCTTGTCATACATAATCTGTTAAACCTGAGAAAACAAACAAGGCAACCTCGCGTAAAATCGGCGGCAATCTATATATGATAATAAATCCTAGAAAGCAAAGTAAGATATAATGCTTGTGGAATGATGTTTGCAGATTCCATGGAGATTATAAAACTAAAGATTCAACAAAAACTTTAAGACTCCGTTAGAAAAACAAAACTGGCAAAATTTCTAGAATTTTACACGTGACGCCTTCAGGAGTTTCTTCCTGACGCCGTCAGAAGTGACCTGCAGAAATCTTTATGTTAAGTTTCCAGAAAATTTCTGGAAAAACTTTGTCCTACTTCCTGGAAAATCCTGCAAAACATCATTATGACTCGATACAAGCATTTGACTCTAACAAATACGAATATACATGTTCATTTAATATTGTGGACAATAATGATCGGTTTTGTTTCTTAAAAACTTATTTGGGGTTTCTCCTTACACTTATCTTTTGCGAAATACCTTTGGATGAAGTTGAGACAAAGCCAAACAACAAAATAAAGTATTTTCACCATTTTAGTTTTGAAACATGATCTACCAACAATAAAAATAAAGCATGCATATGGAAACAAATAACAATCAAACAAATAAAAATCACACAAAGCATGGGTTGCCTCCCAAGAAGCGTTTTTCTTTATTTACAAGTCTTGTAGCTAGACTCAAGGTCATGGGTTACTACGTGACCTCGTCCTTGGTTTCACTCTCTAGGTCATCTCCTATATTAGTTTTGTATTCCAGACCTAGTTGCAAGCATTCTTTGTAGAAACCAAGTATCCTATTCATAACATATTCAACTCATCTACGTCTATCCTCATCATTCCTATAGTAAACCGCTTGTTTGTGTTCCTTTTCTATGTTCGATAGGAGGCGGTATTGTTCAATCTTATAAGGCATTTGGTAAGCAATCTCATCATTCTCTTTCTTGAACCTAACTATCCCTAGAGTCGGATCATAACTCATCTTAGAGGTCTCAACGAATGGTTTTCCGAACACTACTTGACTTAGGCAATCATCTATCACCGGACGAGTATCCTCCACTATCACAAAGTTGGTCTCATAAGTGAAGTTTCCAATAATTACATGCAATCCTTTCACTCTTCCTACAAAATTACTTATTAGATTCTTATTGGGCATCATCCTATAACCAAGTTGTTTCTTCATTACCCAATTATAATAAGTCCTAGTCATGATGTTTATAGGAGACCTAGGATCGATATAAGCTTTCCATACATGCATATGCCCAATGTTGCATGGTATGTTGATGTTAGAGGGATCACCTACTTTAATAAGGGGTGAACCAAGGATATATGGTGTCTCGGGATCATCAAATAGATCTTTGTGATATTCCCGTTCTTCCTTGGTGGGCAAATTATCAAAGTATTCTTCTATGTTTTCTACTTCCTCTAACTTCTCTCCCTTATCAACCTCAACTTCCTTAATTTCATCCCTAGTCTCGGTTCCAACTTCATCCTTGTCACTTTCTTCTATATTCTTATCTATTGGCTTAATGGTGACAACATTGACAAAGTGGACGTGTTTGGATGACGAGGGGTCCTTAGTTTGGATTCCGCTATTGGCGTCCCTAGTGTCTTTCCTAGGTGTAGTTAACGCTTGGTTGTTGAGGGCTCTCAACAAGTTGTCAATCTTATTGGTCATCTCCGTTTGTTGTTGGTTGAATTCTGTTTCAAACATAGCTATGCGAGCTTCTTGAGATGCCATAAACTTGGACATCAATCCTTCAAGATTGTTGGTACTACCATAGTTGTTAGAAGGATTGTTGTTGAAAGTACGGTTGGAGGGTGGACCGTTTGGTTGGTAACGATTAGGCGGATTGGAAGAATCGTTTTGGTTTTGTTTCCACCTAAGGTTCGGGTGATTTTTCCGAGAGGGGTTGTAGGAATCACCGTAAGGGTTTGGCTCGGGCTTGAAAGTGTACCACTTATCTCCCGCTTTGTCGGTACGCGAAGATGCATAGTCCGCAAAAGCTGTTCCGGGGAGTTCCACGCAATCACGAGTGTCATGGGGACCACTACATAATTCGCATGAAGAAGTGATTTTATTCACTTGGCTTGAAGGCTTAGGAGCTTCGTAAGATTTCATGAGAAACTTGACTTGGTCCTCAAGTTCCATGATCCTACAGTCGGGAGTGCTAGAATTATTCGAAGGCAAAGATATTGCCTTGACCGTTTTGTTCAAATCACGGGGATCATTCCAACTTTCGTTGTCATAGAGAGCAAGATCTTCTATGAGTTCCCATGATTCTTCCGCACTTAGATCACGTAGCTTGCCACCGGCTGTAACAATTCGCATTTTCAGATTAATTACAATTCCCGGAAAATTTCACTATTCACTTTTACTATTCATTTTTCCCGAAATTTTCCCAAAATTTGATTTTTGTTTCTTGGCCTCGAGTGATAAATCATTTCCATAGCAAATTAAAAGTTTGACACTCATCAGATCATTTTCGTGAAAGTTATTAAGGAATTACACGTTTTAGGGTAAAACGTCATTCAAAAATTCTACGCACAACGAAACTCGACCGCGTTAAGTGACCCCGCATCAGAAAAATGTTTGACACACTCATGATTTATTTGAGAATTAATCATGACTGTGAAAAACATGACCAAAATAAGCCTCGGCCGTGAAAAACTGGAATTTTCAGTTTTAAGCGTTTTTACTTAGCCGTAACCTTGTTTCTAAGATAATTTGAGTTTTCAACTTATTAGAAAAAGTCAACATATTTTTTCCTCCTCCTTTGACCAAAAATCATTCCTTGATTTTATAAGTCATTCCTTGATTTTTAGGCTTACGGTTTTAAGTTTAGAGACATTAAATACCAACCGACACTAGACAGAGCCCAGCCTAGACATTATAAGTCATTTTAAGTCATTAATATTCTATTAGAAAAGTTACATTTTACTTTTCTAAATTTTACGCAACTTTCGTACATTTTACGTATTACGCGTTTTAGACCCGTGTTTCCAGTTTTAGCAGGGTTTTAGCACCTCAATAGAACCTACCACTCATTTTATATTTTATTATGGAGTATATTGATAAGTTCTAGCATATTTATAAGTTTCATATTTTTAGGATACCCGATTTTAAGTTTCGTAACTTTACGACTTACAGTTAGCAATTAACGGGACCAAAACTCACTCCGTAAAAGCAAGATAACATCAAAACTTCACCTAGTCATCCAAGATAAGCATATGAACAAAATTTTAGACCACATGGGGCATTTCTTGGTCACTAAGTCTAAGATAGGAAGCTTACATAGGAAGCTTAACAAGTGTAAGTTTACTTAACCTAAAAGACTTCTAAAACCTTACAACTCTTAACCTCCTCAATGAACCTTCCTAGGCACCTTCCTAACCTCCTCTTCATGCTATAAATACAAGCTTAATCCATTCCTTTCTCTTCATTCCAAACGCCACACTTAGATCACAAAACCATGATCCTTTGATCTTCAAACTACAAGTTACACTACAAAGTTCAAGGTCTTAGTATTCTCTACCTAGTTCTTAAGTTTATTTGGTGATTCCATAGATGAATTAGGAGCTACACAAGGTTACTAGGGCTGAAGTTAAATGGTTTTCACAAGGTCTATATCAAGGCTAGCAAGGGTTTCAAGAGTTATGGTGAAGGGTTTACAAGCATAGGTTTAGTGTCCTAGTTTCATACTTGACTTCCTTTCTTTAGAAAGCCAAAAGTTGCTGCTCTTAGAGACTTTCGCGATTCGACTACCACTATCATTTCTCATTACATAAGCTTAAGGTGAGTCATAGCCCCTACTTTTTCATACTTGTTTTAACTCTTTGGGGGAGATACATGCTCAACTACTTGCTTACTTGTACAAATACTCAAAACATTTATACTTGATTGTTTTATACTTGATTGTTTTATACTTGATTGTCTTATACTTGATCACATTATACTTGATTTCATATATACATGATTGCGTTATACTTAATTGTGAGACTTCCAGTGGCTCCAAATTAAGTTGTTGGATGACCATTGAGACTTCCGGTGGCTCCAAATTAAGTTGTTGGATGACCATTGAGGCTTTGATACATCCTAACATTTGCGAATGTTGGATATATCATAAACGTGAGGTCTTCGGAGATGAAGTGTAAATAATTGCTTAACTGTTTTGATGAACTTATACATGTCTTTATTATACTATATTTTTAGCAGTGGGTTGTGAACACACAGGTTGCAAGTCTCTTATGGCGGGACTTGCAACTGAGTGGATTCACAATGCCTTTGCTGTGTAAACATTCTTTTGAGGCTTTTTCAACTGTTTTAAGACAAACTCTATGAACTCACCAACCATTGTGTTGACACTTTAGCATGTTTATCTCAGGTTAGTAAGGCGATAGCTAGTGCGTGGAACTTAGAGTCAAGCTGCATATTCTGAAGACTTACGCTTTTATCATTTACCATTCAAAACTTTGTATACATTTATGTATCATACTTTGGAATATCATGTTTGTAACTTTGAATTCATTAATCGAATGGTAACTTTTCAAAACGTCTCATTTAGAGTTCGTTTTCTATAACTTGTACTTTGTATTATGAAGTAGCACCCCCAGTGACACAGTCTTCCGCTGCGGTATTTTGGGGGTGTTACACCGGCCGATTGGTCAATGGTTCGCCTTGTGGAGAGATTGATATGGTCATAGAAGATTTGGACTTGGAGCCAAAGATCTATGCCATGATGAGGGACTTTTTGGAGTAAGTCCTTGAAACGAGTCCATGCTTCATATAGAGTTTCACCTTGACATTGTTGGAACATCAAGATATCATTTCTAAGCTTGGTAGTTCTCCCCGGTGGGAAAAATTGAGCAAGGAAACGAGTGGTGAGATCATCCCATGAGGTGATGGATCCCGCGGGTAAACGTTCAAGCCATTGACTAGCTTGATTACGTAGAGAGAATTGGAATAGGCGTAATCAGGTTGACTCTCTAGTTGTAACATCAAGGTCTATAGAATCTACGATTTTAAGGAAGTCCTTGAGATGTTGGTTTGGATCTTCGGAGTGAAGTCCATGGAATGCACATCCGCTTTGCACCAACCGGATGGTGTCGGATCGCAAGGGTGACACATTGGCTCCTTGGGTGAGCTCAATGGTGTTTCGATAGCCTTGGTGGCTAGGTCGGGAATACTCTCCTAGGGTTCGGGGCCTAAGAGGTTGGTTAGCTAGTGGTGGGTTTTGTGGGTGGTCTTGTTGTGGTGGGTTGATGGGTTCAAAGATGTTACCACCTTCCATGATGTCGGATGGTAAAGAGTACGAACAAAGACACGAAGAAATAAGATAGACTAAAGAAAACCTAAAAATAAAAATAAAATCTTACTAGAAAGGAATCTAGCAAGTAGACCTAATAGAAAGAAATCCTAACCTAGACAATAACTATTCCCCGGGCTGCGGCGCCAAAAACTTGATGCGTGGGAATTGCACCAGGCTTTACCTCTCGAGGGATCTCGAGAAGCTTACAACCCCCACCAGGCAGTGTACCTGATCGTTGTAGTATAGTATAGTGACAAGTACCAGGGGATTGATCGTTCAACTCAGGAATAGTGTCGCTAGGATTAGAAAGCCTAAAAACTAGGTCTAGAGGTGAGGGATGATTCTTTTTGTATTTTTATATTTTATGAAAGCAATTAAAACTCTCGGGTATTGGAAGGATGGGCGGAATTAGTTGCTAATCAACTAACCCAATAACTAAGATGCAATCAAAATAAAATAACAGAAATGTAAATAAACTAAATTAAACTAATGAGGTGAACAATATATGGGAGAATTGTGTTTACTTAGATTTCACTACTCCCTAGATATCTTTTACAGATTAATTACTTGTTATAGTTGCGTGGATGACGGGTTATATTCCTTAATACCAATCATGGGGTGGCGTACTTACTTCCCCAATTCTATAAGCTCCTACTTCACTCCTATGTCGAGCCGGCTAAGAAGCTCCTAACATGGGATCACTAGAATTCGCTCATGCATTAAATACAACCATAAAAACCTAGTACACATCGGTTCATGTTTCTTAAGACGTTCAAGCAAGTTACATAATGGAGATCTGCCAGTTTTTTGAAGCCTAACGTTGAAATCATTCATCCATTACAACTATAAACAAGCAATCAACCTATAATCAACATCTAGGTTTCATTACATCTAAGCAAACACACAAAAGATCTAGCCTAGCATGTTAAAATCAAGACAAGCGTAAGATATACTCAAACAACACATAGACATATTGAATTAATTGAAAGAAAACTTATCTCAATTGAACATGAAGGGTTTCAAGGGGTGAAAACCCTTGAAAATACTGTTACAAACGAGCTAGGGTTTATAAAGTTCGGCCCTAGAATTCTACACACAAGTTCCTCTTCTCATGAATGAAATTTAGAAAAGTGTATATAGATTTTATGAGGTGACGGCGTCAAGAGTAAAATTCTGACGCCGTCATCTCGCCACCAATAAAGTTCTTGGACTGCCTAGATCTATATTTGACGCCGTCATGTGTATTCTTGTTCCAGGCCGTCACCAAATTTACTCTTGACGCCCTTGTTCTGACGTCGTCACGTTTTCTCTGGGCCGTCATCCATTTTGCTCCTGACGCCGTCATAAAATCCTTCTTGACGCCGTCAGGTACTGTTCCCAGCAAGGAAAATCAAGACTTTGCCGTTTTCTTCACTTTTATGCTCCAAAATACTTCCTTTTCTAGAATTCACTCCCAAACTACCTAAAATCACAAAACGAACGATTTAGGGCAATATTTGATCAAATAAATTCCAATTCCGGCTTAAATGACCCCCTAAAAACGGATCATTTTCGCCTCATCAAGGCCTTTTTGGCTAACTTCTGTTAGTTTTCCCGTCAGTAAAGGGTATAATCGCATGAAATGACAAATATACCCCTTTAACTTCTGATACAACCCTAATTGTTGCCGTCAAATCTTTACCAGTGCATTTTCCTATTCACTGCCTTTGAACGATACGTATAGATCCGTATAGTTCCGGTTAGATTACATCAATCGTCCGTGCCTTTGAACGATACGGTAAGACACTGTGCATTTTCCTCTTTAATTTTCCTCCTGTTTTGTGAGTTTTTTTTTTTTTTTTTTTTTTTTTTTTTTTTTTTTTTTTTTAATTTATTTGTTAAAAGGTGTATTTGTTGTTAATGTTATGGACTTACAATTGTTAAAATGTTTGGTTTTAAAGTGTACCTTGCTTGACGTTTTATCTAGTTTAGAATCACAAACCGGATGGTTGGCTTCATCTTCATCCATGTTATTCCATGAATCGCAAGCAAGTCCACGGATCATTGTCTTTGTCAACATCCATTACATTCCATGATACGCAAGCAAGTTCGTCAAAACACACGTACTCATCTTCACTTGTACCTTCATTTAAAACATTTAAACTAGTAGCACATGTATTAACTTCTACTAAGTGTCTATCAATTAGTTTTTCTAAAACTTCTAATTCATATGTAAGATCAAATTGATTATCTTTGACTTGACATATTCCTTGATGAAAGTTGATTATATTTTTCCAAATATCATTAGCCGTTTGACAAAAATACATTCTTTCATATTTGGTACTAAAGCTTTATAAATCATTGTTTTAGCTTTAGTATTTTTATCAAGTTTAAGATAGTTATCTTGGTTTTCAAAAACTTGTTTTCTTTGGTTTGAAATCACCAAAAGAAATACTATGTCAAAGATCTTGATCAATTGATTTCACATAGTTTTCAAAATTACTTTTCCATTCAAGTAAGTTTTCTTTTTCAAATAGCGGTGGGTTTTGAATAGGTTGCCCTTCTTTGAGATTTTCAAAATCCATGGATCAATCCAAGTTTTAAAATACATTCTATTTTAAAGATCTTGATTAACGTAGCTCCTGATGCCAATTATGGAAAACTAGAAGGGGGGTTGAATAGTTTACCGCTTTTTCGATTCTTATTTAGCTTAAATATCCTTTTAGAAACTTGACGTTTGCTTAAAGATATAAACACAACTTTATATGTTTGATTATTTGAAAAGCTTTTCATGTGAATAACAATTCTAACTTTACTTGTTTCATACTTTGAAAAAACTTTACTTGTGATGATCCTAACTTTGCTTGTTTTAGTTCTTTGAAAAGCTTTACATTTGTTTCAAGATATAAATACAACTTTACTTGTTTTAATTCTTTTGGAAAGCTTTATATGTGGTTAGCAATTATAACTAAAAGACAACATGTAATAAGCAAAGATAAAGAAAGAAACGATCAAACCACAACACGATTGTTTA
Organism: Artemisia argyi; assembly: GCA_030686995.1. Taxonomy (NCBI): domain Eukaryota; kingdom Viridiplantae; phylum Streptophyta; class Magnoliopsida; order Asterales; family Asteraceae; genus Artemisia; species Artemisia argyi. The sequence goes on along the minus strand of CM060685.1, from coordinate 43,925,191 downwards.
TCGTGGTTCGGCTACAAGGACTCTTTTTCCTTGCCCTACATCCACGCCCCGAGTTTCCAACTCGAGAGTTATAAGCACTAATCAACAAGCTCCTTTCACCGGCGGAGAAAACCTTTACAACGTCGCTTACACTTTTACCGACACTAAGCTAGATGTCGAGTTCTTTTACATGGGTTCAACCACTCCCGTTCGTCGCTTACACTTTTACTGACACAAAGCTAGATGTCGAGTTCTTTTCCAAGGGTACAACCACTCCCGTTAGTTCTTTTACAAGGGTACAACAACTCCCGACACACTACGTATTTTGAGGCCTAAAATACTAACCACTTACATCTATATACATGACACACATGAAGTATAAACTATCAAAGCTTATACATGACCAAGCTACCAAGACTTGCAACTTTAGAGTTGAAGCTTGTAACTTCTTGAATGATCTTGTGAAGTCCCTTGCTACATAAGAGAATCACAAATCAAAAGGTTACTGAGTTAGTTGAGAGAGTATATGAATATGTGTCCTAAAAGAGTTGCCAAAAACTAACAAATGGTTTGGTATTTATAGCAAACAACACTGCAGGTCTGGCGGATCAGGCGGACCCCTCAAAAGGGTTTCGCCCGTGTACCCCCAGGGTACCGCCAGGGCTGCAGTTGGTTTTGCAATAAATCTTGCAAACCAAACAAGGTCTTGTCTCATAACTCCTAGCAACCAAACAATGTCACATCACTTAAATCAAGTCAAATACAAAGCTTGCAAGCAACAACAAAGTTAGTCAAACACATTTCTTTCCATAAATGCATCATGACAAAACTTGCCCTAAATGTGATGTGACCTTACTATATAAAGAAATAAATATGATGTGACAAGACTCATTTTAGTTTAAGAAATAAACACAATGTTTTGTTTAAAAGGAAATGTTAACCTTAGTTAAACAAGACTTAAACACTTAAAGTGATGATTTACTTATAGCTAAACTTCATACTTTGTCATTAACAAAACTTAGCAAAGATCGTAAAATATAAATAACGTTTTTAGGCGATATTTGTATTAACAATCTCCCCCTTTTTGTTGATGACAAAACATAAACTTTATTTATAAGTAAGTCACTAGTTTTAGTGTTAAGTCTTATAAAGTTAGTATAAAAACTTGTTTTTGCAAATATGAGATTGATATAAGCACAAGTTTATATTGTTAATACAAATATCGCCTAAAAACGTTATTTATATTTTACGATCTTCGCTAAGTTTTGTTAACGACAAAATGTAAACTTTAGTTTCTAAGCAAAACATAATCTTAGTTTTTAAGACTTGCATAAACTAGACTTTTGCTACATTTTACATTTCATAAAACACAACACAAGTTTATGTAAATTCTCCCCCTTTTTGTCGAAACAAAAAGAAGAGTAGCGAAGCGGAATAAAGACTTTCTCCCCCTTGGACGATACTCCCCCTAAATGGAGTGCCAAGAGAGGAGACATGGATTTTGAACCTACAAGAAAAAGGTTAGTTGTTGCACAAGATAAGTCATGAAAGTATTTCATGTTTAAACACAACTTAGAGTTGTGAAGTGAAATAGTACATCACTCATGCTCCCCCTTGAATATTACTCCCCTAAATGGAGTATCAAGGAAGGAAAACATGGATAATGAACCTACAAAAAGAGAGGTTAGTTTCTAAAGCACAAAATAATGTATGGTTCCATATCAAAGTATAGTTCACACATCATACCTAAATGGTCATCAAACAATTCAAACCTTGTTGTAGAATGAATTTCATTAAATTGTAAAAATTTGACTCTTAGAGAGTCAAAGACACAAAATTAAGATGACAACATCCTACTTTTAAAAACAAAGAAAAAACTAAAAATAAACTAAGACCATAAAATGCTACAAGGAAATCATCAATTTCCTTTGTGAGAAACATTTTCCAAAAACAAGGCTAAGGTTGTTTAAGGATGAAAATGTGGGTTGTGGTTGTAGCGGGCTTTGTTTTGAAGGTTGAAAGGATGACATGGTTTTGGTTGTTGGTTTAGATGGGAAACATTTTCCAAAAGAAACGGTTTTGTTTCATTTTGGAGACTCTAGGGTTGAGGTGTGTGAGTCGAGGATTGAAGAAGATCCAAAATGTGGTTTAGTATAAACCTTATTTCTTTGGATAGTTCACGAATTTCCCTTCGACATCCTTCACTAATGTGAGCGGTTCTTTCGCAATGATTGCAATCATGGCGGGGAAAATTTGGTGGAAGGGTGGTTTGACATGTTGGTGGTGGATGGTTTGAACTTGAAGGAGCAAAAGTGGAAGGTTTAGTAGTGTTTTTGCTTCCTTCATTTGTTGATTGAAGTGTTGTTTGTAAAACCATGATATGGTTGATTTGAGAGTCAACCATACGTTTGAAGGCATGAAGGTGGTTTAAATGAGTGTCAATCTCATTATGATGGTTTGGAGGTTTTTCCCACATGAATGATTCTATTTTCTTATAGGAAGAAAGTAGGGATTCAAATTGTTGGGAAGGTTCTTGTGGTGATGGTTGTTGTTGTTGTGGTTGATTTTGAACAAAATGGCGAAGACTTGTTTCACCGGAAGGATTACCATGAACGTCTTTGTAAATTGGGTGAAACACAAATGACTGTGAGTGGGTATGACCTTGATCATTTGGAAAAATTGATGGTCTAGCATAACGGTAAGCCAACTGTTCTACTAATGATGGTTGATGGGGTTCATCATCTAGTTGCTCACTAGGTTGTTGTTGGGTTTCCATTTGTGCAATGGTGTCAAAAAGTGACAAAGATGGTTGACTAGATGATTTGGGTGATAAGTCTTCTAAGGTTTCCAAATAGGGTAGTGGTGATGTTGGAGGTGTATGGAAAAGTTCCATTGGTGTAGGTGTTGGTGATTGAGGTGATGGAGTTTCAAAATTAAGCAATTCTTGAAGGGTGATTACATTGGTATTACAATGTGTTGGGGATTGTGTTGAGGTAGTGAGATTTAGGTAATTTTGGATGGGTGAAGAAATGTTAAGTGAAGCATCACTTGAAGAAGATGAGCTTGACTTGGCGGTTTTGTTAAAACAACAAGGTTTAACACTAATCCTAGAGGTTTTAGCACATGATTTTGATGACTCGGATGAGGTGTTGGATTTGGTCATTTCAAAGGTTTTGGTTTTGATGTTTGAGGGGAGAAGTCTTGATGGTGATGGTGTGATTTGAATTGTTGTGAAGCTTTCAATTTTATAGGATGAGAAAAGTGTTGAAATAATGTTTGGATTTGATGTTTTACTATTCTAAGATTGAGGTGTCAAATGATTTTCATGACCATGTCACATCATTTGAGGTCAATCCAATGAATAAGATGGAGTGAAAGACCAACCTAAGCACTCAATGCTTTGTGATCATGTGAAGTGGTTTGGTTGAAAATGTATCAAAGGTTTGAAGGTTCCTTTAAAAGGGTTCCTTTGGTTAGTTATGTTTTGAATTTGAATTTTGGCGGGAAGTGTCTTACTAATTGTTTTAGTGAGTGAGGTTTGTTTCAATATGGTTGTTGTTGTAAATGAAAGATGTTTCTCACTTAGGATAATGATTTGACACTATACAAGTTATGAACTTAAGAAAAAATAGCAAAGATTTTCTGCAGGTGACTGGCGGATCCTTCAGAAGACACTGGCGGAACCCATTTGAGGGTACCGCCTGGTCCGTTGGGCCATTTCTGGAATTCCTAGAAAATACACTGGCGGACCCCAATTTTGGGTACCGCCAGATCCGCCAGGGGTAAAAAATTAGGCAATCCACGTTTTTGACCCGCGAGACGATTTTCAAAATTTTTGAAAACTCCTAAAATCAAAAAGATAAGGTATTACTGGTTAGGCAATGCAAAAATTAGACATGTAAACATACATATCATGGGACTTTGACCTTGAGGTCGAGGATTTCACTATACTTAGTAAGAATTCCCATAAGCATAGAAAAGATGACAAACACCTTAAACATTGTCATTATGCATAAAATTTCATACAAACATAATCCAACAAACATAGTAAACCATGAAAGTGAAAAACACATAATTCAATAGTTTTAACACAAAGACGATTCTAAAGCATTCTTATGCCAAACTTCTCACAACCGGTCTATCTTCTTTTTGGAGTAGGTGATCGAGTACGTTTGCCCTTATTTTTGAAAACTCGTTTATCACTTAAAGGAACGAAGGTGTGAGGAACGAGAGCGTAGTCAAGGTGTATTCCATTTTCGTTTGGAGAAATGGGCGAGATTGCTATAAAGAGGCGGGTAAGAAGCATTCCATATGGAAGAGCGGTTGTTCCGACCAAGGATATGTCAGCCATTCTTTTGGCTAGGTAGTAGGCTAAGTTGAAGGGTTGACCGGTGGAAATGCTATAAAGCATGTAGCATAGGCATGTGTTGATGTGATCTCTATTTCCTATGGTACTTATGACATTAGCCCTAAGAATTTCTTCCCACTTCTTAAATTGTGGTTTAAGCTCATTGAGCTCCATACCAAAAGGATCCTTATCTACAGTATTCCCCGAACGGTTCATGTAACACCCCAACCCGATAAGGGTAGAAGTATTACATTACAGTGACATATCAGAACAAACACAAGCATATGATTCATACATACAAAGAAATTCAGGGTTACAAATGAAAATCTGAAACTACAAGGTTACAAAACCATAAATACTATGTCTAATAAAGTGAAACTTCATCTAATCGTCTCTAGTACAAAGCATAGTCTTCTAAGTCCAGTCACGCTCTCTTCCCATAACCCAGCTTCCTACTAAAACCTGCCGCAGGAAAAGGAAATGCGGCTGAGCTTAAAAAGCCCAGTGAACAGATACATATACAAAGCAATGATAATGAAACAGAACTGAAATATAGTGCATTGGGGAAATAGAATAAGGAATAGATAAAAGAGTAATAGAAAAGAAAGAAAGGATAGTCATCTACCACGAGCCCAGAAACATATCATATCATATAAGCCGTCAATACCATAATTCTTCATAATCATATAGAGGGGAGTCCTCTCAGATAATCAGATAATATGAGGGGTGTCCTCATTCTTCAAATGGGTGGAGTAGCGAACTCCCAGAAATTGTGAAAGGCATGTATAGCACACAGTTCCAGTCACCAGACATATATCGTAATCATAATCATAGTTAAATCTACTAAACAGAACAGATCTAGGATGCATCCATATGCCCCCACAGAAATCAGATTGGCCATAATAAATCATATCATAAGTGTGCACATAATATAACAGAAAGGGGACGGTGTAGCCAAATCACTAGGGCCACACACTAGTCATGCCAGTGGTGCATCACAGACACGCCTATGGTACCTCCATAGGTAGGGAAAACAGAAATGGCTCGGGTATCAAACTAAGAGTCAGATCTCATATCATACAAAAGGTCATATAGCAAAGGTGTATCTCAGAATCATATCAAAGGTTCATAATAGCAGTTCATAACAAAGGGTTCATATCAGAAATAGTATTCAAGGTCCAATCAGAGTTTATCAGGTCAAGGTTCATATTCAAAAATCAATTCATGGTTCAGTTCAAAAGTCCGTTTCAAAAGTTTCTATTAAAAGTCCAATTTAAATAATCTTTTAAAACAGTTTTCATAAAAATGGTCTTTCAAAATATAGGGTTCATGAAAGTTAAATAACCTTTCTTTTAAAAAGAAATTTAGCATCATTTATAAACATCTTTTCAAATCGGTTCTTCTCAAAACATTTCCATGGTATCATTAAGAAGGTTTTCATAGCATAGGTTCATAACGGAGTTCATATCAAGTGGGATCAACAGAGAAAGTTCAAGAAAGGGGATCATAGCAATGGCATCAATTCGGGAACTAACGGATCAGAATATGAAAGAGATCATGAGAAACCTTTTGAGAAAGGTCAGAATATCTGTACCTCAATCGCCATCGAAATCATAACATACGTAAGCATATGGAAACATTCCTTCTTCAACGAATCTACACGAATTAATGATCGGCTTATTATTAATAACTTATTCAATTCAGATTTCTCATTTTAGTCGGCTTTCCAGTTTTAGTAATTTTCCATTTAAAGTGACTTTCCACTTTTAGCAGGTTTCCATAAATAGTAAGTTTCCACTTTTAGAAAGTTTCCATAATTAGAAAGTTGAGTCATTATTAATGGAATCAAAGTATCTTTTAACATATTTACACATTTGGTCCTTAGGGTTTCATAACTTTACCTTTTACACCCTTATATTTTCAAAATTACACTTTAAACCTTTTAGTATTCAAAGTTACACTTAAAACCCTTAACTTATCCATTTTACATAATGATCCCTTATTTTATCATGTTATACGAATATACCTTCAAGTATTCACAATTTACACTTTAAGTCCTTCAAGTTATCAAAGTTACATATTTAACCCTTTAATTTACAATTACAATTTTTAATTCTTAATAATTACATACTAAGCCATTAATTTACCAAATTAGCACATAATCCCTTGAATACTTTTAAATACTCAAAACAGTTCCAAGTTTCTGAAAATTACATTTTTAGTCCCTCTCTTTAATAAATTACAAATCGCACTAATTAAATACAATTAACTCATTTCTTGTAATATTTACACTTAGAACCCTCAAGTTATATTTTTCCCATATTCCTACTGATTTATATGACATTACAAAAATATCCCACAAGTTTTAATAATTACGAAACACACCCTTTACTATTATTTTTCAATTGTTAATTTATAAAATAAACCAAAACCCTAACATATATCCCAATCATTACACCATCATTTCCAACAACCTTAAACTCATCATTAAGGACCAGAATATTAAAACAAACCCTAACCCTAATCGAATTACACTAGGGTTTTTATTTTATTTTCTTTCTTTTCTTTATTTTTCGTAAATCCGGTTTTACAAATAATTCCACCACGACTTTTACAGGCCATGTAAATTTGAATGGGCATTTTTACCAGGTTATATGGATTATATAGAGCTCAGAAAAATTTAGTCTTGCATCCAGAAAATTCGTACATGATTATTTAGTATTTTATCACGTTTTTAAGGTTTAATTCGCAAATAATTCATAGAGCATGCATGGTTCGGTTTTAGCATTTTATATGGGTCTTATATGATGTAAGAGACGTGAGAAAAATACCAGACCAGATCTGGGACGAGTAGAATAGGCTGGGCGAAAATACTTCTCTCGGATTGAATAAAACAGCACCAAAATTCCCACGACCACAAACGCGACCAACAACCCTTGGAATCAATTTTCCCAGATCATATATGATGTAAGAAACTCAGGAAAAATAGAAAACGAATTCATAAGAGGTCGTATGAAACATAACGAATTTACCTTGTTTTTAGGGCTCGACAAAAGAAAACAAATGCTACGATCGTGTAAGGCTTCAACAATTCGAATGGGATTTTTCTTGGCTTCTTAGGATGATGATAGATCACAGAAAATTGTTGAGGAGGATTGTGTGTGTCGTATGGAGGCTAAGGGAATTCTTTGTGTGTTTTTCTTTGGATCGGTATTAGGGTTTTTGGGAGAAAATGTATGGATTGACTTTTTAAACAAGTAATGCCGTGTGGAGGGGAGATTTGATCCAGAAAATTCGTGACTTTAGTTGAGGTAATTATCTCTCAATAATTATCTTCTCAATTTACCATATATATATCATTTAATTCAAAATAAAACAAATAAAATGCACTTTTTCTTTAATCGGCCACATAGGGGCATTTTCATAATTTCACCACTTGTATAAATGTTATTTGTAATTGTTAAAATTATTGGGATACATAACTTGTGCATTGTTTGAGGTTTGGGATTTATTTGGTACTTTTAATAAGCTTTTAATTAAATTTCAAATTGGTAAGGGCAATTTGGTCTTTTCACATGTTCTCAGATTTTAGGTGTTACAGTTCACCCTAGTGGTAGAGGTTCTAACAAAGAGGTGTTCCTTAATAGTTTCCTTACTAGCAAGAGGTGTATCGTATGGATAAAAACGATCAATAGTATCAAGACTTGAAATTGGCCACTTATCCGTGTAGAGGCAAGTTCCCTCATTTGGTACACCAAGAATTATAGCTATGTCTTTTAAATCTATATCATGTGATATTTGATTGGTTGTGAAGTTTAATGAGATTCTACCACCGGCACATGAGGAAAGGTTTACGGTTGCATAAAATTCCAAGATGAACCTAGGACAAATGGGCTCATCTATATCAAGGAGACAATCAAAGTGAATTGCGGCAAAATTTTGACGAATAGATGTTCCTTCTAGAAAGGATGGATCAATGGTTCTACCTTCGTGAACATAGCGTTTTTCTAATGCCTTAAAGGTTTCTACTTGAACCGAGTTGAGACCTTTGGTCATATGGTGTTTGGGCATGTATTTAAGGGTTTCTTTGTGATCGGATTTGTTTGCGGGAGGCATGTTGATTCCTAGAAAACATAAAATTGTATGTTAATGACTTTTAACAACGAGGATGTTCTAATATATTCTTATATGCAAGACAATGTGAAGACATGGTTATCTTGACTCGTTTTGATTCCTAAATCGTTTTGTTATGCAAATTTTGTTGTAAAAACAAAAGATAACCAACACTCTCCTAATTGAATGTGTCTTCGATTGAATGTACCCGAAAATACATATTAGTTATGTATCCCCTTTAGCATTCAAGAGATAGTATGCAAGTGATGTTTAAATGATGTTTTTCATTTGTTTTAACAATGTGGTGATGAATCATGTTGCAATTAGAAAAATAATGCTCTTGGTGTGTTTGGTAAATCAAAGTAACAATGAAAAGATACATTTCTTAATTAATGAAATACATAAATGACTAGCCACCAAGTTTTTCAAGAATCATGAAGTTTTATGCAAAAGCCCTAAGATTCTAGTTAATGATTGTAAGCAAAAATGTTATGATTAAATTAAAAATGCAATTGTGATTAGAATACTTACAAAGTTAGTTGGATTCGAAGAGATTGGATTAGAAGCCCTAAAATTCGTGAGGATATGTGTTTTAGAGAGGGTGATGTTGTTTGTTAGTTTTTGTTAAGACTTAATAGGGTGTTTGGCTTTGAAATAAAAAATTTAAACATTCTGAGGTTTGGCGGACCAGGCGGAACCAAAAAATGGGTTCCGCCCGTATGGTTTGAAGGTACCGTGGGTTCTGCAAGGAAACCTCAAAAGGAATTGTCATGATTTTTGTGGTTTTATCCTAATGTTCAAAACTAAGGTTTTAGGTCTTATGAGTCTTTGACTAAGCCTAGGAATTATGAATGCTACACATTCAAGAGATTTTGTGAACGCGTTGATGGAATAGTTGACGTAGAAGACTTTCATAGTAAGGATGTTCCTCAATGAACAATCTTACCAAGGCGATGATGAGGGATCACAATATGTCTACTAAGAACATAATGGATTGAATTGTTGCCGAAGTCGATGCTTCCTTTGTTGAAGGGATAACAATGTTGATGAGATAAATTCCGTTGTTGACACGAATTTGCTTGTTCAAGCGGAGCTTGTTGATGTGCTTCTCCATCAAAACTAATTTGAGAACCTTACGTGTTTTGGAGACTCATTGGGTAAGTAAGTATAAAAGTGCAAGTACCACTTGTGCTTATCTTATCAACTTATTACCGACATAATTCCATTTGTCAAACACTATGGTTTCTATTCCCGTTCTTTTGGGATACCATAATCCTAGATGTGTAGTACCTAATGATGTATCCAACTAGGCTCAACTAACGAGTTGTTTAAGGATCTTCTTTAACACAAGCACATAGACAAAAGCTAAACATAATGTTGAGTCTAAATGTTATGAGAACAAGTAGTCTCCCAAACATTTCTCTACGTTTAGTTTTACCTACGGATTTACTAATCTCATTCTTGATAAGTCATCAAAAACTTAACTATTAAGAACAAGAGAGAAACTAGGAATGTCTTTAAGTTAAAAACCCTTGCTTTTGTGGCTTGCTTTTATTGTCAAAAAGTCTTTCAAATATTGACACTATACTCACTTTGAAATATCAATTTTGTTTCACTAGTTGTTTTATTCTAAATTCCAAAAAATTGTTTTTGTTGAATTTGTTTAGACACAACTATGACCTATAAATCAAGTTTTATAACTTATGTCAATTTTACTTGATTCAGTGTTTGACTCAAGGCGAGAGGATGTTATTTTGTGCTTTTACTCCATGCTTGTCTTGCCATCATTAGGACTTTCGACTAAGTCATCATCTACCAAAGATGATATCTTAGAAGGAGGAGATCAGTCGTTAAATGTCATATTCAACGACTCCTCGACTCTTTGGGTTTTCTTACTTAAGACACTATGAACTCTATTTGTTTTGAAAAAGTCCAAGAGGTACAACATCATGAGACTATGTGTCACATTTGATGAGTAAATCCTAGATGTTGAAAACTCATTTTCTTTCACACATCCTAATGTATGCTAATGTGATTTATTTCACCTTGTGTTTTTTATGTGAGATTATCATGAAGGAGTGATTAAAGAAAAACACAATTAAAAACTCAAAGTATGGTGTTTGAGAAAATTGTTTAACAAAGGTTTGTTTTGCAAGCATCACAAAAGTGTTAGACATTTTAACACTTAGGAAATTCTTAGTTAGCTTACTTGTAAGCAAGAGTTGAGTGAGACATACTCAAGAGTTTTTCGTGTTTATCTCTAGATGGTTAAAGAACCAAAACACCTTATATCTCCTACTAGTACTAATGACGAAGTTCCTTGTTACATAGAATCTAATCTTAGTTATTACAAATAGCAAGTAAACACTTTTAGAGTATTACTACTAACACATAATCCTACACATAATGCTACAAACAAGAGACAATAAAAGCCGAGTTGAAGTAATGCGTACCTTTTAAATTGCATAAAAATGTTATCAAGAGGATAAGCACTTCGCGTAAAAACTTGGTTTGACGACACGCTTTGAAACTCAATAACTCATGTATCCACGAAGGTTAGACAATCATATAAAAGCATAGAAAATGATAATCTTAATCCTTTTATCATGAGTTTCTATTAAAGATTGAATTATCTCTAAATCTCTCTTCTAGGTTTGGTAATTTCAACTTGCTTTGTTTTATTAGTTAATGGTGCTCTTGAGTTAAAACCTAATCCGGTTTTATTTTTAAACAACCTTTGACTCCTCAACAATCTTTCAAAAGATTTTGAGCTTTCATCAAATTTAACTAATATTTTTCCTTTCTCATTTTGCATTTTAATCTTATGTTTGTAATCTAGACACAATTTACATTCTAGATCAATTTCAACATTACTCTCAATTCTAGACATTTTATCTTCTAACAAGATTTCCTTTTCAAAGATATTCTCAAAAGATTTTAAAGACTCGTTCTTGAAGATAATTTTTAGGTCCATGTTGCATAAACGTTTAGACTCATTTTCTACTTTAGAAAACTCTAGGATAAATTTGTCAAAGCAAAAATGTTTGGTTTCAAAGTGTACCTTGCTTGACGTTTTATCTAGTTTAGAATCACAAACCGGATGGTTGGCTTCATCTTCATCCATGTTATTCCATGAATCGCAAGCAAGTCCACGGATCATTGTCTTTGTCAACATCCATTACATTCCATGATACGCAAGCAAGTTCGTCAAAACACACGTACTCATCTTCACTTGTACCTTCATTTAAAACATTTAAACTAGTAGCACATGTATTAACTTCTACTAAGTGTCTATCAATTAGTTTTTCTAAAACTTCTAATTCATATGTAAGATCAAATTGATTATCTTTGACTTGACATATTCCTTGATGAAAGTTGATTATATTTTTCCAAATATCATTAGCCGTTTGACAAAAATACATTCTTTCATATTTGGTACTAAAGCTTTATAAATCATTGTTTTAGCTTTAGTATTTTTATCAAGTTTAAGATAGTTATCTTGGTTTTCAAAAACTTGTTTTCTTTGGTTTGAAATCACCAAAAGAAATACTATGTCAAAGATCTTGATCAATTGATTTCACATAGTTTTCAAAATTACTTTTCCATTCAAGTAAGTTTTCATTTTCAAATAGCGGTGGGTTTTGAATAGGTTGCCCTTCTTTGAGATTTTCAAAATCCATGGATCAATCCAAGTTTTAAAATACATTCTATTTTAAAGATCTTGATTAACGTAGCTCCTGATGCCAATTATGGAAAACTAGAAGGGGGGTTGAATAGTTTACCGCTTTTTCGATTCTTATTTAGCTTAAATATCCTTTTAGAAACTTGACGTTTGCTTAAAGATATAAACACAACTTTATATGTTTGATTATTTGAAAAGCTTTTCATGTGAATAACAATTCTAACTTTACTTGTTTCATACTTTGAAAAAACTTTACTTGTGATGATCCTAACTTTGCTTGTTTTAGTTCTTTGAAAAGCTTTACATTTGTTTCAAGATATAAATACAACTTTACTTGTTTTAATTCTTTTGGAAAGCTTTATATGTGGTTAGCAATTATAACTAAAAGACAACATGTAATAAGCAAAGATAAAGAAAGAAACGATCAAACCACAACACGATTGTTTATCGTGGTTCGGCTACAAGGACTCTTTTTCCTTGCCCTACATCCACGCCCCGAGTTTCCAACTCGAGAGTTATAAGCACTAATCAACAAGCTCCTTTCACCGGCGGAGAAAACCTTTACAACGTCGCTTACACTTTTACCGACACTAAGCTAGATGTCGAGTTCTTTTACATGGGTTCAACCACTCCCGTTCGTCGCTTACACTTTTACTGACACAAAGCTAGATGTCGAGTTCTTTTCCAAGGGTACAACCACTCCCGTTAGTTCTTTTACAAGGGTACAACAACTCCCGACACACTACGTATTTTGAGGCCTAAAATACTAACCACTTACATCTATATACATGACACACATGAAGTATAAACTATCAAAGCTTATACATGACCAAGCTACCAAGACTTGCAACTTTAGAGTTGAAGCTTGTAACTTCTTGAATGATCTTGTGAAGTCCCTTGCTACATAAGAGAATCACAAATCAAAAGGTTACTGAGTTAGTTGAGAGAGTATATGAATATGTGTCCTAAAAGAGTTGCCAAAAACTAACAAATGGTTTGGTATTTATAGCAAACAACACTGCAGGTCTGGCGGATCAGGCGGACCCCTCAAAAGGGTTCCGCCCGTGTACCCCCAGGGTACCGCCAGGGCTGCAGTTGGTTTTGCAATAAATCTTGCAAACCAAACAAGGTCTTGTCTCATAACTCCTAGCAACCAAACAATGTCACATCACTTAAATCAAGTCAAATACAAAGCTTGCAAGCAACAACAAAGTTAGTCAAACACATTTCTTTCCATAAATGCATCATGACAAAACTTGCCCTAAATGTGATGTGACCTTACTATATAAAGAAATAAATATGATGTGACAAGACTCATTTTAGTTTAAGAAATAAACACAATGTTTTGTTTAAAAGGAAATGTTAACCTTAGTTAAACAAGACTTAAACACTTAAAGTGATGATTTACTTATAGCTAAACTTCATACTTTGTCATTAACAAAACTTAGCAAAGATCGTAAAATATAAATAACGTTTTTAGGCGATATTTGTATTAACAAAAAGCATACGGATAATTGATCATATATTAATACATAATGTGTGATTTGTTTAACAGGAAAAGCCCTATGTGGACTACTCTTAAACAACATATGTGAGGTGTTCTGTAGCCAGCTAAATGATGTCAGAGATAAATCCATCATCGTTTGTCTGGAATATATCAGGGAGTACTTGGTGAAGAGGGTTGTGGTAGTTCAGCAAATAATAGAAAGGAGTGTTGGACAACTTACTCCTACTGTGCAAGCCATGGTTGATGCAAACAAAAAAGAAGCTACTGATTGTGTTGTTGAATGTGTTGACATAAATATTGTGTGAAAACGTTATTTATATCTTTCGATATCTCTATATTTTGACGATCACAAAATGTAAAATCGTCAATCGTATAATTACTACGTAAACAAGTATTAATCTAGTTTATATCACTATATCAAACTTAATCACTGATGCGTGGGAATCGCAACAGGCTTTACCTCTCGAGGGATCTCGAGAAGCTTACAACCCCCACCAGGCAGTGTACCTGATCGTTGTAGTATAGTATAGTGACAAGTACCGGGGGATTGATCGTTCAGCTTAGGAATAGTGTCGCTAGGATTAGAAAACCTAATTACTAGTTCTAAAGGTGAGGGATGATTATTTTTTGTATTTTTATATTTTTTAGAAAGCAAGTAAAATCTCGGGTTTTGGAAGAGTGGGCGGAATTAGTTGCTATTCAACTAACCCAAAACTAAGATGCAATCAAAATAAAATACTAAAAATGAAATTAAACTAATTTATACTAAGGTTGTGAGCAGTAATTGGAGAAAATGTGTTTACTTAGATTTCACTACTCCCTAGATATCTTTTACATATTAATTACTTGTTATAATTGCATGGATGACGGATTGTATTCCTTAATACCATTCATGGGGTGGCATACATAACTCCCCAATTCTATGAGCTCTTATCTCCTCCTACACCATGCCCAGCACAACTATAGGGATTGTAAACAGTGGCTCATGCATTAAATACAACCAATAAAGACCTAGTACGCCTTGGTTCATGTTTCTTAAGACGTTCAAGCATGTTACCATTTGGAGATCTGCTAGTTTTCTTAAGCCTAACATATAAAATCATTCATCCAAGACAAGAATAAACAAGTAATCAACACATAATCAATATCTAGGTTTCATTAGATCTAAGCAAACACAAAGGAGATCTAGCCTAGCATAATGGAATTGAGACAAGAACAAGATATAGACAACCAATACATAGACATATTGATTGAATTAGAAGAACACTTATCTCAATTACAATGCAAGGTATCAAGGGTTTGGAACCCTTGAAAAACCTGTAAAAGTTGCACCAAAATCGTCTTTAGGGTTTCTCCAAAACTTCTCTCCTTTAATGTGAAAAACTAGAAAACTATATATAGGAAAATCGGGGTGACGGCGTCAAGAACAAAGGTGTGACGCCGTCATCTCGCCGCCAAATACTTCCTCGGACGGCCTTGATCTACTTCTGACGGCCTGCGTGACGCCGTCATGAGCTACGGATTTTAATTCTTGGGGTTTGACGCCGTCATGGGTTAACTCTTGACGCCTTCATGTACTGTTCCAGCATGGAAAATTGAGACTTTACCGTTTTCTTCACTTTTATGCTCCAAAAACGTCCAAAATGGCTTCTTTTCCAGAATTCACTCTCCAAGTACCTAAAATCACAAAAGGAACGATTTAGGGCAATATTTGATCAAATAAGTTCGGATTCGGGCTTAAATGACTCCCTAAAAATGGATCATTTTTCGCCTCATCAATCACTTAAGGTATGGATAAACAAGTGCTTAATACATCTCATGATCAAAGGGGTATTTAATTAACTAACAAAGTTTATTTAATTATATAAACATATTATATATTTTTGAAAAACACTTTTGGTAATAAAGAAAAATGTTTTATTCATATTAAATATATGAATTCAAATTTTTAACCAAAATCAGTTAGTTTTTCACCAAATAAACTTTCCCCACTAAAAGACAAAGATTATGGCCGTTTTAGCTGGGCGGCCCCCTTAATTATAAGGGGCGGTCCCCTTAAAATTAAGGGGACCGGCCTTGATTTAAGGGGACCGGCCACGCTCCTCTGTCAGAATCTTTTGCCTATAAATACCACCTTAAACCTGGATTTTTTCCTCACCTTTTGCACGAAATTTTCAGATCTATATCTCTCTAAACATCCTCTAAAACCCTTTGATCATTTGTTTATTAATCCTTGTTTCAAGTGATTCAATCCCTCATCATCTATTCTCATCCAAAGTGCAAAAGAAGAACACTCTTTCTACAACCAAGTTCAAGAAGTGTTGAAGAGTAGTTGTGCATAGTGTATATATACATTCATTTGTGAATATTGTGTTGTGCTTGTTATATATTGTTTAGAAGATATAGAAGTTGTGTAGGAAGTAGAAGTTGATTAGTAGTGAAGTAGGTTTGTTGTGAAGATTGGTGTGAAGTAGAAGATTGGTGTGTAGAAGATAGGTGTGAAGAAGATTGGTGTATAGTATATTGGTGTGAAGAAGTTGTGTAGAAGTAGTGATCAAGTTGTGAAGTTGTTGTGGTGTGTAAATTGGTGTGTAAGGTTTTCTCCGCCAAAAGGGAGTTTGTTGACATAGTGAAGAAAACTCTCGAGTAGGTAACTCGGGGAGTGGAGTAGGAACAAGGAAGGTGTCCTTGTAGCCGAACCACTATAAATCCTTGTGTTGTGGTTTGATCTTTCCAACTCTTCTCATTACTTATTTATTTACCTTTACTATATTAGCTTTGTTAGTTAGTTACCATACAATTATTCATATAGTGCAAGTATTGAGTTGACATAAACTAGAATCGAAGTTTTTTAAAACAAAGTTGTGTTTATAAATTTAAAAGGACGTAAAACTATTCAACCTCCCCTTCTAGTTTTCCACAATTGGTATCAGGAGCCACGTCTAGCAAGATTTTTAAATATATTATATTTTAAAACTTGTAACGATCTATGGAATCTGAAAAATATTTAGAAGGGCAATCTATGCAAAGACCACCACTATTTGAAAGTGATGGATTTTTATATTGGAAAAATCGATTCGAAACTTATGTGAAATCAAAAGATCTAGATCTTTAGCATGTTATTACCAATGGTGATTTTTTACCTATTCAAAATAACCCCGAAACTAAGAAAGATGAAATCGTACCTTTTGAAAAACAAAATGATGATTTAAAAAGAAAACTTGCTAAAAATAATGAAGCAAAAATGGTTATTTACAATGCGCTACCACATAAAGAGTACGAAAGGATCTTTATGTGTGAAACCGCAAAAGAAATTTGGAACTCTTTATTAATAACCCACCAAGGTAATAATCAAGTCAAAGATAACAAAATAGATCTACTTGTTCAACAATATGAGCAATTCACGATTCCGGAAGAGGAATCAATTGATAATGCTTTTGCTAGATTTAACACTATAATCATAAGTTTAAAAGCACTTGATGAGAATTTCTCCAGTAAGAATTTTGTTAGGAAGTTTCTTAGAGCTCTTCACCAAAAATGGCGAGCTAAAGTGACGGCTATTGAAGAATCAAAGAATTTGTCAACGCTACAACTTGATGAATTAATTGGTAATTTAAAAGTCTACAAAGCAATAATAAAGAAGGACTCCGAAATGGTTAAAGGGAAACGAGAGCAAAGCAAGTCAATCGCCTTGAAAGCTAGAAAGGAATCCAACAACGAAGATAGCTCATCTTCCGAAAGCGAAGACGAAGAATATGCCATGGCCGTAAGAGATTTTAAGAAATTCTTCAAAAGGCGAGGAAGATTCGTTAGACAACCACACGATGAAAGAAGAACATCTCAAAAGAATAATGATGACAAGTATAGCAAGAATGAGAGAAAATGTTTCAAGTGTGGTGATCCGAATCACCTTATTGGAAAATGTCCAATGATGACAAGAGATCAAAATCAAAGAGCGTTTGTTGGAGGTGCTTGGAGTGATAGCGATGAAGATGAGAAAGAAACAACAAAGGAAGAAAAGTGTCTCATGGCTAAAACATCAAGTGAGGTACGTTCCGAAACCGAATATTTTAGTGATGAAAATCTGTCATTAGATGAAAAAGATTTAGATAGTGAATACAATAGATTATGCAAACTAGGACAACAAGTTATGGCTAAAAACAAATCACTAAAATACATAAACAACCAATTAGAAAATGAAGTACTTGAACTAAAAATTAAAATACATCAACTTGAAAAAGGTAAAGAAACTTTTGAAGAATGTAAATCATGTCAAGAGCTTAGAAGTGAAAACAACAAACTTAAGGAAGAAATTTGTAAACTTGATAAATTTGAAAATAGTAGTAACTCACTTAGTAAAATTATAAGTATTCAAAGAATATCCGGAGATAAAACCGGTCTAGGTTTTAACTCAACCGAAGCCTCAACAAGTGAAGTTAAAAATGTTAAATTTGAAAGCGAACTCAAGGAACTAAAACCTTCAAAATCTAATCCTAAGTATATACTCATAAATGATAAGAAAATACCTCTAGCTAGTTATGAAGAAATAAAACCGTTTTATAAACCATCTTTAAAAACCGAAGTAGGATCGTCCAAAACTAAAACAAGATCTAAAACTCCACCACCTAGGAAACCGAATAATTCTTACCCTATACCTAAAACACCTCAACCAAGAGTAAATCAAAATAGACGACACTTTAACAATCATCAACAAATGTGGAACTTCAATCCATGGGGAATGTGTCCACCATATATGCACCCAAGTCAAATACAAAACATGTTCGGGACAAATAACTTTGGTCAAATGAGACAATGGGGACCAACGTAAAAAATTTCGCCATTCAAACATGGAAATCTTTGATGTCACCCCATGTTCGGACTTTCCCTTGAAGATTTTGAAGTTAAACGCATTGAAGACGAAAGGTACACATTTCCTTTTATTTCCTTGTCAACAAATGCATGCTTAGTTTAGTATCTAGTTTTTATGTGATTTTGATTGGTTCATTGTTCCCTCTAGTTTTTATTTCTATACATATATATACTTATTTACTTATACTATATCTAAATACATACATACATACATATATATATATATATATATATATATATATATATATATATATATATATATATATATATATATATATATATATATATATATATATATACATACATATATATACACTTAGCTATATCTAGGATCTTATAACCTAGAAAATTCATTTGTTGATTTTCTAGAACTAGAAATTGTTCGTTTACGAACCTTTTCTTTTCCCCATTTGCCTTATTGAACTTTAATGTTCAACAACACTCATGCTGATGAAGAGAGATGAGTCGAAAAATCTATGGATGAAACAAACTCCCGGCTTCCGTTGCATACGTCTCCCTCCTTTATTCTCGTCTTATAAGCCCATACTACATATATATATATATATATATATATATATATATATATATATATATATATATATATATATATATATATATATATATATATATATATATATATATATATATATATATATACATATACTTATGAACCTTCCACAACTTTCTCGTGTACTTGACAACTTGATAAATTTCATCCGAAATGATCAAGAAAATTTAATTGGCAAAATGTCAAGTAAAAGTGTCAAGTAATTCCTTTCGTGCGAATACCCTCCAACGTATTTTTGATTAAATATAAATCTAATACATACATATAAATATTTTCTTGTTCTTTCCAGAAACCAAAATCACAAAAATCAAATTTTGGAGGGCGGCCCCCTTAATGTTTAAGGGGACCGGCAGCCAAATGAAGGGCGACCCCCTTAATGTTTAAGGGGGCCGGCCATCTGATTGATCCAACCCGTTTTTCTCCTTATTCCTTTTGCCAAACACTCCACTTTTTCATACTCCCCTTCCCTTGCTTCTGCTGTGACGAAAACCAAAACCCAAAAACATCTCAAATCACTTCCAAATCACATAATTCGGGTTAATTCGCAAAGGGAAAATTCATCTAACACAATCACCATTACGTATTGTAAGTTTTTCATAACACATTTCATCTAATTTCATCTTATTTGGTCATACTCATGATTATGCATGTTTTATAAAATTCTTCAATTTCACAATCTCTTTCGAATTAAGTCCTAAAACTCCATAACCAAATGCTTTCCCTTGGATTAGAATGATTAATCAACACTAGGAACTAGTAATTATAAACTATCATGTCGAAAATTTTTGAAAATCTTCATACACTCCTTTTCAAAATTTTTAGTAAACTCATTGTTGAATAATGATTTGAAAACGTGTTAAAACTAATCACATTATACTTTTGTAACTTGTAAAACTTGAAATTACATTTTTCGACCAAGAAAAATTATATTGGTTCACAATATAGGGGTGTTTGGATTATGTCCAAATAATATCGAAACCTAGTCATTATAATTTTATAAAACTTTGTTATAATCATAAACCTAAAAATTGCTAATCGGACTTGTCAAGATATATAATTCATATATATATTGACATACTAGTGGTATAAGTCACTAGTTAAGGAAGCGTTTGGTTTATTACTAAAAATAACACTTTTAAGTAAAAATACAAACCATCTTTTTCAAAAACAAATCACATGCATAAGAAACTCGCAAGAAATAGCTAGTTTTACAATCTAATGTAAATCTAGTAAATTTCATGATATATTAAGATGTTTAAAAAGGGCGTTTGGATTTGTCCATAACTACTTATTAAACATCGTCAAGTATATCTAGAACGAGTTAAAAACAATATTAAGGAACATGGTAATCTACTTCTTAGGATTAGTAACGAAGTATGTTTACGTTCCAACATAAGCCTTAACAATATACATATACTCTTATCTTTCTTTATATTTATTTTGGTCTTTTTGTATTGTTGATGTGTTTAGGTGAAAATGCCAAAAGCAACTACCGAAGATCTTTCTCACACTAAAAACTACATTCCTAAAGTTTCCCAACTCCCTACCACATCTCCTTCCATTGGACTTATATATCGTTAAATTGAAGATAGAAATGTTTATGAAGTACGTGTAGTCGATCTTGCTTTTGCTCAATCCGACTTCATAAATCGCTTGTTTTCAAGCATCAACTTCAATTGTCTTTATGAAATAAATGAACCTATCATTCCTCGCTTCATAATGGATTTCTATAGCCAAGTCACCATCCAAACCAATGATCTTGGTTTCATCACCATCTCTTTCATGATTCAAAATGAATTTATCACCCTAACTCTCGAACAATTTGGTCAAATCCTCCAAATTCCATTTAGAGGTCAAGCCGTTTTCACAAACGAGTGGGACCTCAAATTTCTTAATCGCTATCGACCAACCTTCGGTCCCTATTTCGATGAAATTCCTCATCCCGACGAAATTCGTCAAGTCCTTGGTGTCGAACGTGCCACCACAAGCCGAAAAATAAAATCCAAAAACGTTCAAATCTCTCCATACCAACTTCTCCTCAAGGAGTTAAGCCCCCACATGAAGCGTTGGGAAGAACTCATTCGTGAGAATGCGTTTGGTACTGGAGGTCACCGGGACCATCTCCCGGCATGCCTTGCTCACATGTTGTATTGTATAGCTGTCGAAAAGCCGTACAATTTGGCCTACTTCTTTATCAAACGGATTGAGTGTGCTAGAAAAACTCCCAAAGCCAATCTTCCATATGGAATGTTCCTCACTCGTCTCTATCGTCATATTATCGAGTACTACCCCGATCTTGACAATAGTATCTATGAGTCCATCTACCCCACTTTACGTCTTCTCGCTCTAAAACAGGCTCGATGAACTCGAAGTGACAAGGGTAAATCTCGTCGTCATAGCTTTCATGGATCATCTTCAAGACAAGACGATGATGATGAGGATGAAGACATCCATGATGCT
The DNA here is from genome assembly GCA_030686995.1 of Artemisia argyi. Classification (NCBI taxonomy): domain Eukaryota; kingdom Viridiplantae; phylum Streptophyta; class Magnoliopsida; order Asterales; family Asteraceae; genus Artemisia; species Artemisia argyi. The sequence goes on along the minus strand of CM060685.1, from coordinate 43,903,665 downwards.
AATACCCCTTCGTTCTCTGAGTTCGTTGACAATTTAGAGAATCTTGACTATCCCGACTATTCTACCCCATCTCCTAGTGATCAAAACGAAGAAGTGCTTCATGAACGAACTACCGAAATGCTTAGAAGACAAAAGAGCTTACATGAAGAAGTTAGAGGTGGTTTCAAATCGATCGGGAAGACTTTGAAGGGTATCTTCGGGAAGAAAAAGAGATGATATGCTTGGATTATGCTTGTTGAACAATATTTAATTTTTATGTCTTGTGTGCTATTTGTCCGAAGTATATTCGGAAGTACTTGTTATTTTCTTGGATAATTGTTTTGGGCACTCGATTAGGTTGTTAACCTGCTTATTTATGTTTTATTTATGCTTATGAATGCACGCTTTAACTCTTAATCTATATATATACTTGCATGATTAGTTTATATATGTATATATATATATATATATATATATATATATATATATATATATATATATATATATATATATATATATATATATATATATATATATATATATATATCATGTATGCTTATAATAGACCAAAACAAATGTGAAATGTCCAAATGGTGCTTGCTGCAAATACAAAACAGAAAACAACATTTTTCCAGAAAATTTTTTGAAAAATTTTGGTTTCTGGGGCGTCAGATGGGCGGCCCCCTTAAATCATAAGGGCGGCCCCCTTAAAATTAAGGGGACCGGTCTCCATTTAAGGGGACCGGCCATCTGAAACAGTTTTTACACTGTTTTCTTTTGCATCATGTGATCCCTTTTGCTAGTCCCAGCTACCATTTCCCTTAAAAACTAAACTGATTTTGGAATATAATATTACAATTTCAAATTAATTCCACTTCTAAACATGTTTTCCCACTATATAATCCCCATGCCTGTTTAATTCACATTCCATCATCCTTAAACATTCATCAAACATCATCATGTCATCACCAAGAACCACCTATTCAAACAATGCCAAGAAACAAAAACTTGTCATCATTCCACCCAAACAACTCTTCATTGATCTTACAAATGAAGACAACACCAGTCCATCTCCACCACCTCAATGTTCATCTCCTAGTGCACCAAATGCACCCTCCAAAACACCTTCAACAAATGGAAACTCTACTTCCTCCATACCATCCACTTCATCCATTAATGACTACATTAACACCCACTTATCTCCTCCACCAATAGTTCAACCATCACAACCTACCAATGAAAACACACCCCTTGCATTAACTCTCTCACTATCACCATTAACACCTCTTGATGCACACTTCTCATCATCCCCTATCAATCCACCAACCTATAACCCCGTCCCATGGAGCTTACTTGAAGCTCATAGTGACACTTGCCTTTGTTGCATCCACAACCGAACAATTGTGTTCGGACTAAGAGATGAAATGCAATACATGTTTTCTCACATTGAAAACTTGTTGCATCCACCACCAACAACAAACTCAACTCCTCCACCACCATCAACAAACACTCCTCCTCCATCACCATCTCCATGTTCACCATCCATTCCTCCCAATTAAACATGCTTAGTGTCTCACAAATAAAATTATGTTAAACCATTTTGGATGGCAAGCTCTAGAGAGGACTTTCATATTTGAGCTTTGGTTTATTATTTCAATGATGATTGTAAGCCTTTAAAGGCTTTTGTTAGTTGCATTACTTATTTCATTTGTTGATGTATTGCTTGATGAATTTATTTCACTTGATTAATGATATGGTTATGTTTAGTTTACACTTTTGCATGCTATATACATATATATGTTGCTTGCCACTAAATATTTTTGCAAGATATCCATATCTCGATTCCTTTTGGCCTCAAAACGAGGGGGAGTATACTTCAAGGGAGAGCTTCCATTAACATGGGATAACCTTTTTGATGCTAACAAAAAAGGGGAGAAGTGATATAAATTCACAATAATACTTGAATATATACTAATTTTTGATTAATGAGTTTAAATTTTGTGATCATCAAAAAGGGGGAGATTGTTGACATAAATAATGTGTGACAACGTTATTTATATATTTCGATATCTCTATATTTTGACGATCACAAAATGTAAAATCGTCAATCGTATAATTACTACGTATACAAGTATTAAGCTAGTTTATATCACTATATCAAACTTAATCACTTAAGGTATGGATAAACAAGTGCTTAATACATCTCATGATCAAAGGGGTATTTAATTAACTAACAAAGTTTATTTAATTATATAAACATATTATATATTTTTGAAAAACACTTTTGGTAATAAAGAAAAATGTTTTATTCATACTAAATATACGAATTCAAATTTTTAACCAAAATCAGTTAGTTTTTCACCAAATAAACTTTCCCCACTAAAAGACAAAGATTCTGGCCGTTTCAGCTGGGCGGCCCCCTTAATTATAAGGGGCGGTCCCCTTAAAATTAAGGGGACCGGCCACGCTCCTCTGTCAGAATCTTTTGCCTATAAATACCACCTTAAACCTGGATTTTTTCCTCACCTTTTGCACGAAATTTTCAGATCTATAACTCTCTAAACATCCTCTAAAACCCTTTGATCATTTGTTTATTAATCTTTGTTTCAAGTGATTCAATCCCTCATCATCCATTCTCATCCAAATTGCAAAAGAAGAACACTCTTTCTACAACCAAGTTCAAGAAGTGTTGAAGAGTAGTTGTGCATAGTGTATATATACATTCATTTGTGAATATTGTGTTGTGCTTGTTATATATTGTTTAGAAGATATAGAAGTTGTGTAGGAAGTAGAAGTTGATTAGTAGTGAAGTAGGTTTGTTGTGAAGATTGGTGTGAAGTAGAAGATTGGTGTGTAGAAGATTGGTGTGTAGAAGATAGGTGTGAAGAAGATTGGTATGTAGTATATTGGTGTGAAGAAGTTGTGTAGAAGTAGTGATCAAGTTGTGAAGTTGTTGTGGTGTGTAAATTGGTGTGTAAGGTTTTCTCCGCCAAAAGGGAGTTTGTTGACATAGTGAGGAAAACTCTCGAGTAGGTGACTCGGGGAGTGGAGTAGGAACAAGGAAGGTGTCCTTGTAGCCGAACCACTATAAATCCTTGTGTTGTGGTTTGATCTTTCCAACTCTTCTCATTACTTATTTATTTACCTTTACTATATTAGCTTTGTTAGTTAGTTACCATACAATTGTTCATATAGTGCAAGTATTGAGTTGACATAAACTAGAATCGAAGTTTTTTAAAACAAACTTGTGTTTATAAATTTAAAAGGACGTAAAACTATTCAACCCCCCCTTCTAGTTTTCCACAGAATAGATTGCAGCTTCGTTATATAAAGTATATGTGCCTAACGAGGATCATTGTGTTGCTAACATGGATAGGAAGGAGTGTGGTTTTAGGATGTGAGAGCTGACTGGAATACCATGTAAACATGTTGTGGCTGCAATAAACTATATGAATGAGGATGGAAAAGGAGTTGTTGTACCTAAAGAGTGGGTTCATGCTGTTTACAGCCAAGAAACATGGGAACGTATGTACTCATTCAAGATCAATGGGTGTTCTGGCCGCAGATACTGGCCAAGAATTGAGTCTACAACAGTCATAGTACCACCCAATCACAGACCTCAGGTTGACAGGCCAACTAAAAAGATGAAGTCAAATGATGAGCATGCACTTCCAACTTCTTCATGTGTTACCCACAGATCTTTGAACAATATGTTTAACGTTATTTTCTGTTGGATTCTATATTTGTAATCTTTGTTTAACTTCATTGTGTTTAGAACAATATGTTTGAACCCATTGCAGTTGGACTTTCAAAAGTGAAACTTGCAAAAATGTTTATGTTTCTGATGTATTCTATGTTTGTTTGCATCAACCATGGCTTGCACCCATTGCAGTTGGACTTTCAAAAGTCAAACTTGCATTCAAGACTTATCAAAAAACATACTGCAAGAACATTATGTTTGCACCCAGTGCACTTAGACTTTCAAAAGTCAAACTGCACATGTTGAATTGGAATCATGTGTTTTCACCCATTAATTACCAAACAGAACCAAACACTTTTTTAGACGTTCACCCGTTTGACTTTCATGGCAAACATCACCTAGCTAACATTTTGTGCATAAGCTGCAAACATCACCTAGCTAACATATGAGTAACATAAACATTAAAACTTTCATTTATCAATATAGACATATCAGTAACATAAACGTTAGAAGTTTCATTGATCATAGGAGTTCACAACCATTAAAGTTTTTAAACACATATCTAAACAAACACTTGTTTAGTAGTTTGAACCACTGCCCTCCGCATCAACCCTTTTCTTCTTTTTCTTCAATTTTTGTTCTCTCTTGTCCTTCATATCCTTTAGATACTTAAACGCAACTTCAAGATGGGAAATCCTCTCTCCCAAATCATCAAACTTTGGTAAAACGGTATCCACAGGATCTTTCTTCACCTCCTCCTCCTCATCACTCAAAAGCGCTTCATAGTAGCCATCTTGTTTCCTCAGATAGGTCAGAATCTTTGTTCTTATGTATCTTCCTATAAGAACCATACTCATCAATTGGTTCTCCGCCATATGCATCAAGAAGTAAATCATTTAGATAATAGGTTCTTAAAACTTTATCAAATTCCTCTTCCTCTGTACCAATGTAGATACTCTTCCCTTTTCCATTGTTTGCCATCGTCGGTTGTTTTGATCGTTGGGATTGTGTGCCTCCAAAATTAAGTTTTATAACTTTGCAAATTTGGTCATTGAAATAAAGTTAGGGTAGTCAAAGGCGGGAAGCGAGTGAAATGGCGATTATACCCTTGACTGATGGGAAAACTAATGGAAGTTAGCCAAAAAGGTCTCTCGGTGGCGATTTTACGAAAATGTGGAACGTGGGTGTCTTTTTTGCGCTACTTTTTGTCTCGGTCCCGTTTTTGCTAATTTGTGGAACGTTAAGGACCATTTTTGCAATTTACCCTTTATTTATTTATTTTTAAAATAAGCTATTTAAAATATGAGCTTCGTTTGGCAAATGTAACTTAGTATTATTATTATTATTATTATTATTATTATTATTATTATTATTATTTTATTTTTATTTATTTTTTTATCAACCACAACTTTTATTATTATTATTATGATTGTTATTGTTATTGTTATTGTTATTATTGTTGTTATTATTATTATTTTATTTTTTTTTATCTTTGGAAATCAAATGCTACTTTATCTAGCTTATAAAAGTAATTTCTTTTTATAATCTCTATCTACAGATTCAGCAACAGTTCCAGCAACAACCACTTTTGCAAACGGTTCTAGAAAAGTGTGGTAGAAAATGGATTTGGAGATGATGAAGTGATTTCTAGAAGAGCGCTAAAAAAATCTGGGTATACTGAACGAAACGGGACCCATTATATTCTCCACTAATCAGTCTTTGTACATGACCATTGGTATCAAAAAAGGTTTGATTGTTATATGTTTTTGGGAAATTTTTTGTGCAATCTTTTCCTTCCATACAGGGTGCATTCAAATTAGCTTCTCCACATGGGCCATGCATCATCAGTTCTGAAACAACTTTGTACCCTCGAGGATCGGCTACTGGATCAGGCAATTCGGCAGAGATATACCTATCAACATCTTCTGCAACTTCTATTTGAGTCGATCCAAAGTAATGTATGAACATGGGGCAACCCGCGCTTTTGAAATTCAACCGTATATAAAACTGTAAAAAAGAAATAAAAATATTTAAAAAGTTGAAACAGCAACAATGAACAATAACTTATATTATTTCAGTTTACTCAATTACGAATAGTGATTATGCTATTTTAGATATTCATGTATTTTGAACTTGCAAATTGGTACACATATTGTTAAGATTTTATTACGAAACATTACTTAAAATATGTAAGTAGCAAACATAAAGAATCAACAAATATGTAGAATACCTCCTGTGACACGTCAGAATGGTTTTTTATTTTTCAGGAATTTGATAAACGCCTTAATCTTTTGCTCAAAAACTCTACAAATAGCGTTGGCTCTATATGTAGTTGTCAGCTATGGATATTCTGCCATGTATCGTTGGATCTCAGGCCACTTGACATTGCAAGTGAATGTTATGAAGTATTGTGGATTACCAAGCTTTCTACAAATCGCAAGCGCATCTAAGTAATGGCTATACATATAGCGCGGGCCACCTGTGAAAGAAGAAGGAAGGATAATTCTTGAACCGGCCTCAGTGCCATCACGATCCCCTCTCGAAACTGCATCATACAGGCCCGATAAATACTCACCTCGAATATCATCTTGATGTTTTCTATAAAAGTCCATCCTATCTTGTTCTATACAACAATAAACGCCAACAACATATTGTTGGAAAAGGCGTCCTGTACAGAAAAGCAAATCATATGATTCAGGTCTTGGATGTAACTAATATGTGTAGAATGCATTCATGGACACGCGTCTTGCTCTTTCATTTGGGTTCGAAGATCGTACCTCTAAATTTGTGTGAAAGCCAGGTTCGCCATAGATGTTGGAACAGTGTTAGATGTTGGTAGTTCATAACCACGGGCTCCTCCACCATTGTAAAGCCTCAGATTGAATTCTGGTATGCCAACTTGAGTACATAGATCTCTTGCAGTTCTCAATACCTTTACCAATTCATTATGAGTATCCAAGAAACGAATAAGACCTTGAACAATGTGTGGACTCAATGAATTTTATTCAGAATTTGAGAAATGGCTTAGCCTGTTCTGCACTTCATTTTGGGTATCGTAAATATATAACTGTAAAAATCTTGGCGTATCATTCTCAAAAGGGCAGAGAGACCCTATGGAATGATAAATTTGGCCAGATACTTTGAATACATATGGGCCTCGTCCAACATTGACCGACTTGTCAATGGTAGCACCAAATGAAGTCATTGCAAACATTTGATTGTAAGCTCGGATGTTTTTCATAAAATCATTATTTGAAAGAAGATCTTTTATATATTGAGGCGGATCTGGCTGTTGCTTCATGATAATTCTTCCATTGCTGCAACACAAATGGTACTCAGGCCTGTTGTTACGTGAGTTTCTCAAAACACGTTCTCCATACCAAAATGCCGCACCACAATGACGGCAACGTTCATTACAATCTCCTATATCCTCATATGGAGGAGATACATCTAGACAAAGTAATTGAAACATGTCACCAATGATGTGTAATAAGAGCAAATAAATGGCACAAACAAAAATAAAGAGTCACCTTGATTGGGTGGCATATGAGGGGGCCCATTAGAAGGGCTTGCATCGTTGGCATAAACAGTTTCCAAATTTGGCGAACGGACACATTGGTGCACATTGATTGAATCACATCTACGTTTTCTATGTTGCCGTTGGCCACTCCTCTGTGGTGATACTGTTTGATCTGTATCTGTAGGATTTCTATTAGGGTGCATATTATTATTAATTGAAGGAACATATCGCTGATGCACATAAGATGCATAGTCTCTATTTCTTTTGCTACGTGTGACCTGTTGTGGTTGCATCACTAATGTTTGAGTTGCATTGCTACAGCCTTCTTTAGGTTGTAGATTATCAGCCACTGAAGTTGTACTGTGAATTTCTGCATATAGAGGAAGACAACAATTGTAAAAAAGAAATAATAAAGTGTTGTTAAAAGATACAGAGGTATCAGTCATAAGAGATTACAAAGTATCAGAAATATCTACCTTCATTGATCACAACACCAAAGGGTTGATGACACGGATTTGTGACAGTAACGGCATCACATGTTGGCAAATAATCTTGTTGTTCAAAGGTACATCTGTGTGAAAGAGCATCACTTTGTTGCTGAAACTTTTGTCCACGCATTTTTGCATTTGCACTGCTACAACCACCAGGACGGCTCGTATTATCAGTGATTGAAGGCATAGACGTATTTTCTGCATAAACATTAAGCAAATTGTTAAAAAAAATGTGTTGCCTTTTGAAAGAAGATATGAAAAGACCAATTATAAAAACCATTAAAAACAAATAAATGGCCACCTTCATTGAGCATAACAACATGATCTGTATAAGATGGCTGCTGCGGCAAACTTTTATGATACTTCGTACGGCGGCCGCGAATTTGAGAAGTATCAGCAGTTTGAAAAGAATTAACCGGTGATCTGCTTGGCTGGTTTTCTGCACATAGTATACAAAGAAACTCTAAAGAAACCTAAGAATGGATCCGCAACAACTATAAGTGGTCCAAAAGAAAAGTAAAAAAGCACCTTCATTTTGTAGAAAATGGGTTTCCTGATCAACAGATGTGTTGTCTGAGCAACGAACATGTCGAGGTGCAACAGCCGATTTCATCAGAGAATCATCATAACGAAGTCGTCGTCTGACATTCCGAGCATCAGATTTTATGAAAGAAGGATGATAACAAAGACTTTTGCTAACATTTTCGGTACTATCGCAACCTCCTGAACCATGATTTTGTGATATGTTTAAATTAGCTTGGGTCACACCATGTAAACATTTATGTTGCCATTTAGCTCTTGATTGCAGAAACGAAGGATGCTCAGTAAAAGTTGGCTGAGAAGGGCCTCCTAAAAAAACAAAAGTAAAATGACGTTCAAATTATATAAATAGCAACGGCTGAAAATCTTACAACCAACGACAAATGAAACTACCTTGACTATGAAGGTCATGTTGCCCTAAAACACTTGCACTCCCAGCAGTATGAACAGAGATGGGTAAAGAGTTGGATCCATTTTGAGCATTTCCAAATGTTTGGTTAAGAGAAGAAGGACTATTAATATTGGTACAATATTTGTTTGGTTGTGATCGCATATTTGGAAACAGCAAGATACAGGCGGTTTGAAACAAAAAGCATAAAAAACAAAATTTGACAAATGATAGTAATCTACTATCAAGAATAATGAACAACAACAACATTGCGAATTATTATTTTGCAACAGTTGAAAACCAAAGGAAATGTTATAACTTGATGTTAAATAACACAAACTTTTTTTAAAACAAATGATCTTTAAAGCATGTTCCAATATGCAATTATAATTACCATTCATTTAATGTGATCACACATCCATTTAATGTGACAACAGAAAGGTATAAATACTATGAACAATTGTAACTACACATAGGCAACTAAAATTCAAATACATCATGTATGCAAGTAACATCTAACCATATACATAGCAACACTCATCAGGTAAATCCATAAAAAAATGCACAAAACCTCACAAAAAATGGTGGAACCCTAGCGCAAAATCAAAATAATTAGATATCCGAAACATGTAATCAAACACAGAAAAAGTCAATTAGACATGAATGCAGCGTTCCAAACCTATCGATCGCAGTTATCTGGCCAAATGCACACAAAGCATAAGGTGGAGATCTCCTAAGATGAATGAATATTCTGGAGAACTCTTGTAACATATAGTACATGAATGAGTGGGTATGAAACAAATAGTACACCCACTAAGAAAATTAGAGCAAAAAGCAGCCACAAATTTGCCCTCCTCTCACAAAGAATATCCAAACCCGAAGAAAGTAGCAAACACTGTAGAAACCACTGTAGTTACACTCACATATTTTACTATAGATGCCCCGAGTCCGAATTGATTTCGGGTTTTGTTAGGTCCGGTGGATCTCCGATAAACCGGAGAATGGGTGAAGGGGATAAGCATTTTTGCGGGTATGGAGAAAAGAATGGGTCGGATATGTGCCACCGGCCCAAAAGAATGAACAGTGTCGGTCTATAGTAAAGGGACGGGGTTTAGTATATAGTTATAATGATTTAATTATATAATAAAACTCATTTGTCACACATTTTCAAAAAAAATAAACTAATCGGTTAACCCAATTGGCTTTACCCCTTTTTTATATATTTTTTCATGTGAACATATGTCTTAAGTACTGTTGACACAAAATTATAATTTAATGTTTTATATTTTGACCAGATAGCATACTCTCTAAATAAAAATTGAGTTTGACATAAAAAAGAGTTTAATCTTTTTAATTATAAACAAGACCCATGCATCGTTTATCAGCTACCTAGTGCAGTTGGCCACCAGCTACTTTTAGAAGCTTGGGCTCAGCCATGTAATGTCTTGATACAACAAAAGACGCGAGTTCGAATCAGTTCCGCAGCATGGTTGGGTATTGGGAGAAGGTATTTTACAGACATCAAATATTTGATGGTTACCATTATTTAGTGTTGAGGTGTACCTGTCAATATATACTTTTTTTTATCCAAGAACCATGCACTGCACGTGTCAAAATGTCTAGCGTGACGTAATTCTATGTAATATACTTTTATTTCTAGTTAATAAAAGAAGGGAATGTCTAACCAATGCCCTAAGGGCATTGGATAAGACTTGTCTTTTAGTGCCTTTTAATGTGGGTCCATGTTACTTTCTGAATAAAAATTATTTTTTTTTTGTGTCCTTTTTATGCTCTTTGAGTTGGTCCTTGCACAAAAAGAATAGTTAGTTTTGACTTTTGAGTGATATATAAGTAAAGGGGTTGTGTTAAAGAAGAAAATTGAGGTAAACACAAAAAAATTTGCTTCGAGTTATTGAAGCTAGCGCTTTTAGGATAAATAAATATTTTGTTGAGGTGAGTTATTTTATAAACTAAGTTTTTGTTACAAACTGAGGGATAAATCCCCACCATAAATCTAGTTTGATCTAATGGTGGGAATCAACGTAAGATTTAATAAGACAACCTAAGTCCATGTTTTTTTTTCTTGTCCTTTTTGTCTATCTTATTTATTCATTTTTTTTTCCTTTTTTCTTTTCTTTCTTTTCTTTTTTTCCTTTTTTCAACTTCACGTTTTTTCCTTTAATTCAAGTTTTTTTTTTTTTTTTTTTTTTTTTTTTTTTTTTTTTTTCTTTTCTTTTTTTACGTTTTTTCCGTTTTTCATACATATTCGTCGGTTTTTTTACGTTTTCGTCAGTTTTCTTACGTTTTCGTTCGTTTTCATACATTTTTGTCCGTTTTCATACGTTTTCGTCTGTTTTCTTACGTTTTCGCTCGTTTTCATACGTTTTCGTCTGTTTTCTTACGTTTTCACCCGTTTTCATACGTTTCGTCCATTTTAATACGTTTTCGTCCGTTTTTATACGTTTTCGTCTGTTTTCTTACGTTTTCATCTGTTTTCGAATTTTTTTCATACGTTTTCGTCTGTTTTCTTACGTTTTTGCCCATTTTCATACGTTTTCGTCCGTTTTCTTACATTTTAATCAGTTTTTGAGTTTTTTCATACGTTTTCGCCCGTTTTCATACGTTTTCGTCCGTTTTCATATATATTCGTCTGTTTTCTTACGTTTTTGTCCATTTTCATATGTTTTCGTCCGTTTTCATACGTTTTCGTCCGTTTTATACGTTTTCGTCCATTTTTATACGTTTTCATATGGTTTCATCTGTTTTCATTCATTTTTGTCCGTTTTCTTACGTTTTCGTCCGTTTTCATACGTTTTCGTCCGTTTTCATTCACTTTCATTTGTTTTTAAATGTTTTCAGACGTTTTCATACCTTTCTGAATATCACAAGTGATATACTGTGATTATCAGAATATCACTTGTGATATTAAGAATATCGTGAGTGATATTGAATATCACTCGCGATATTCTGAATATCACAAGTGATTTTTAACATTCTGTAACATGAAAATCACAAGTGATATTCAGAATATCGCAAGTGATATTCAAAATATTGCAAGTGATATCTGAATATCGCAAGTGATATTCTGAATATCACAAGTGACTTTCAATAAATGTTCTGTAACATGAAAATCGCAAGTGATATTCAGAATATCGCTAGTGATATTCTGAATATCAAAAGTGATGTTCTGAATATAAATCACAAGTGATATTCAGAATATTACAAGTGATTTCACGCTTTTTTTAATTCACATTTTTTCAAAAGTGATATTTTGAATATCACTCTGAATATCACAAGTGATATTCTGAATATCACAAGTGATTTTCAACAATTGTTCTATAACATGAAATTCACAAGTGATATTCATAAAATCACAAGTGATATTCTAAATATTACAAGTGATATTCCGAATATCACAAGTGATTTTCAACTAATATTTTGTAACATGAAAATCACAAGTGATATTCTAAATATCACACGTGATTTTCAACTAACATTTTGTAACATGAATATCACTTGTAATTTTCTGAATATCACTTGTGATATTCAGATTATCACTTGTGATTTTCATGTTACAAAACATTAGTTGAAAATCACTTGTGATATACAGAAAAACACAAGTGATATTCAGAAAATCACAAGTGATATTCTGAATATCACAAGTGATATTCCGAATATCACAAGTGATGTTCAACTAATGTTTTGTAACATGAAAATCACAAGTGATATTTTGAATATCAAAAGTGATATTCAGAAAATTACAAGTGTTATTCAGAATATTATAAGTGATTTTCACATTTTTTTTAATTCACGTTTTTTTTTCACTTTCTTACGTTTTCTTCTGTTTTTGTTCGTTTTCATACGTTTTCTTTCGTTTTTATATAAAAATGTACAAAAATGTACAAAAATGGACGAAAAAAGTTGATTTGATGTTTAGGTGTTTGTTAAGATGTGATAGCGTTGTGTAATGTAGCGGCAATAAAATGTATTATTGATCTTATATAAAAGAAAACTGCTACTTGGATGAAATATAAAACTAAAAAAGTTATGAGGTAAATCAACTCTCCTCCGGTTTTAAAGTTATTAAGAATGTCAATTGTGATATTTAGAAACGCATGAAAACATACGAAAACAAACGAATACGTATGAAAGTGTAAAAACACGTTTGAAAACGGATGAAAACGTATAAAAAATGGACGAAAACGAAAGTAAACACACGAAAATGGAGAAAAACGTATGAAAACGAACGAAACCAAAGAAAACGTGTAAAAACTGCCGAAAATGTATTAAAACGGATGAAAACGTCTAAAAACAGACAACAATGTATAAAAACGAAAGAAAACGGACAAAAACATTAACATATGAAAACAAATAAAAACAGACGAAATCATATAAAAACAGACGAAAACATATAAAAACTGACGAAAACAGACAAAAACGTCTTAAAACAGACGAAAACGGAAAAAAAATGGATGAATACGTATAAAAACAGATGGAGAAGTATGAAAACGAACAAAAACGTCTAAAAACGTATGAAAATGAACGAAAACGTATGAAAACGCACGAAAATGGACAAAAATGTAAGAAAACAGATGAAAGCAGACGAAAACGTCTGAAAATAGACGAAAACATACGAAAACGGGCAAAAATGTCTGAAAACGTATAAAACTGCCGAAAACCGACAAAAAACGTCTGAAAAGGGACAAAAATGTATAAAACGGACGAAAACGGACAAAAACGTTTGAAAACGGACAAAAACTTATAAAAATGGACGAAAACGTATGAAAACGGACGAAAACGTATAAAATTGGATGAACATCTGAAAGCAGATGAAAACGTCTAAAAATTAACGAAAACTTAAAAAAAATAGACGAAAACATATAAAAATGAATTAAAACGAATGAAAACAGACAAAAACGTAAGAAAGTGAAAAAAATATGAATTTTAAAAAAATACACATAAATTTAAAAAAAATGTGATTTTTTTTAAAAGTAAAAAAAAATGAATAAAAAAACGTTCATTAAAAAAAGCAAAACAAGTGCTGAAAAAAAAAAAAAAAAAAAAAAAGTGAACAGAAAAAGGAAGAAAAAAAAAGAAAAAGCGTAGATAAGGAGAAAAAAATGGGAAAAAAAAATACAATGAATAAATAAGAAAGACAAAAGGACAAGAAAAAAACATGGACTTAGGTTCCATTTTTAAATCGGTTCCATTTTTAAATCTTAGGTTAATCCCCACTATTAGATCAAACTAGATGGATTGTGGAGATTTGTCCCTCAGTTTGAAAAAAAAAACTGGTTCGCAAAATAACTTTTCTCATATTTTGTTAGTTTAAGTTTTTAACATGAAAAATATAACGGCAAAATAATGTGATAGGGACATGGGTGGCATGTCGGTTTATTTGTAACAGATTTTGTGGAACGTAGTATCATGACCAATGAGCGGCCAAACAAACCCTTTAACTAGTTGCCAATTTTTTATTTAAAAGTTATAATAGAATAAAAGATACGACCACTATGCGATATTAAAAAAATACTACGAAACACGTAGAAATAACGAGTTTGGTACCCGCGCGTTGCTGCGGAATTCTTTTGTTACCGTTAGCTACTTAACGTGAAGTTAGTTACTTAAGACTGATTTTGCAATTGATGTATAACATGAAGGACCATTTATGTAAATTATTTAAGGACTAAATTTGCAATGAACCACTGAAATGAAGGACAAAGTGCGTACAATTTTTTTTAAATGTTAAAGATAACGGCCGTTAGTTAACAGCTGTTAAATAACTAACGACCGTTAATACTAAAAAAAAAAAAAAAAAAAAAAAAAAAAAAAAAAAAAAAATTACTATAGCAAGTACTGTAGCAAGCACAGTGCTTGCTACAGTAACCTCTTACCTTTTAGTATATATATAATTAAAAAAGACTCACTAATAGAATCATTTTAGTAACAAGACAAAAAGTGATGTGGGCAAAAAGGTCAATGAAAGTCAAAAGCAAGTCATAGTCACCAACGTTTTTAACGTCACGTGTCCAGAGCTAAAATTTTCATCTTCTAAGTTCTAACTTTCCAACTTTACCCTTGTTTTAATGGGACATACGATATAAGGCACACAAAATAAGGCCGAGTGTAATAAGGAGATCCGAAAACCGCATTCACTACTGTCATCTTAATTTTTTCACTCTACAATCAATTTAGTCTAACAAGACAACCAATGGCACCAACAAAATATGTCTCTACTTATATAAAAATATACCTCACAAAAACAAGAATCACACACACTCAACCACGACTTGGTCGTCTGAAGAACCGAATACTCTCCCAAGCAGGGGCGCAGCTTCTAAGGGGCCGGGTGGGGGGGGGGGGGGGGGCGGCCGACCCCCCAAAAAATTTTTTGCGATGTAGGAGTATATAGTTTTCGTGTAGAAAAATTTCGGTATTTTTAGTTTGCCCCCCCCCCCCCCCCCCCCCCCCCCCCAATTTAATTCGGTTTCGACCCCCCATAGTGTTAGGAAAAAAAAATTTAGATCCCGACCCCCCACTCGAAATTTCCAAGCTTCGCCCCTACTCCCAAGCACCTAAGACACGTCTTAGATGGTGACCCTAATACGGTAGACGTGTTCTTGACTTCCATCTACGCATGGAAGACTCTTGTAACAAGCATTATAACGGAAGGTCAAATTAAATGAAACAACAAGAAAAAATATTATAAGTCATCGGTTTAACTACCGGTCTAGGGTGATCTAATAACAAAATGTTTGTGACTAACAAAATTAAAACATGTGATGTTACATGATCAATTTATGCTAACCGTAAGTAATTTTAAATTGAGCGTGTCAATCTTATGGAAATGACTTTATCTGGTTTTAGTGTGTGACAGTGAGTTCAAATTTCATAGATTAATAGATATGGAAAAAACTAAAAGAATAAAACGAAAATTAAACTAACTCAAACCACGTAACAAAATTGTCAAAACATAAGAGAGATTTGAGCCCATATGTAAGCTATAGGGTAAGGATTTGAAAAGTAGGGTGGGTTACGGGACACTCATGAACAGAGGCGAAGCTTCATAGGGGCCGGGGGGGGGGGGGGGGCGCCCGACCCCCCGAAATTTTTTTTGCGATGTAAGGGGTATATAGTTTTCGTGTAGAAAAATTTCGGTATATTCGGTTTCGACCCCCCAA
The DNA here is from genome assembly GCA_030686995.1 of Artemisia argyi. Taxonomy (NCBI): domain Eukaryota; kingdom Viridiplantae; phylum Streptophyta; class Magnoliopsida; order Asterales; family Asteraceae; genus Artemisia; species Artemisia argyi. The sequence continues at coordinate 43,887,866 of CM060685.1, read as the reverse complement.
AAATTTCGGTATACCTGAAATATAGCCTTAGGAAAAAAAAATTTAGATCCCGACCCCCCACTTACAAAATCCAAGCTTCGCCACTGCTCATGAAGGTTTGCGAAGCAGCATTAATTTTTGGTAAAAATATCAATTTTTTGTAAATGCATGTTACCGATAAGATTGTGTTTATTTCCGTCCACAATGAAAAAGGTTAGTGAAATTTAACTAGTAGTAAAAATTTAGTGAAAAAAAATAGTAGTATTAAAAGAAATTTGAAATAGGTGTACACCATAAGTAACAGAATGAGACGCAGGAGATTGTGACCCAATTGGCATGGCATCACACACTCCCGCCGTGACCATGTGGGTAAAATTCGGACAAGGGTAGAAAAGGAAAAGAAAAAAAGACCCATGGCATTATAAAGCATGTGGTACCAGTCCTGTTTGCAAGAAAGATATGGGTTTTCCAAATACACCCTCGACTCTCCTCCCTATATAAAGCCACCCACACACCTTCATACTCTCACTCACTCTGCTTGCTTATTCACACACACTCAATTCACACACACACAAAAATGAAGAACAAATCCCAAAAAAAATCCGGAAAACTAGCCAAACCGAAGCCAAAATCGTACAAAAAGTGGTACCCTTGTCCAAATAAGAATTGCAATTACCGTAATGTTCAGGAGAAACTCTATGAACATACGTTAACCTGTGCTTTTAACCCTAACCCCCCAATCCTTCCCCATCCTCAGCCTCTCCCTCCGCAGCAGCCTGATGACGCGGCTGCGGATGGCGGTGCGCAAAACTAAGCTTGCTGTACTATGTGTGTGAATAATGGTGATTGACACACTTTATTAGTATTAAATAAGTCATCCCATTGTTCTTCTAAACACACTTATTAGTTATTACCTATATATAATAGTAGTAGTATTATCTAAGCTTTTTAGTATCTTTAGGGGGTTATGTTGTTTTTGAGTGAGGGTTTTGATTGTGGTTGGTCCGTGAATAATAAGGTTGGGGTTTACGTTAGGTTCGGTTGAATTCTGTTTTTAATGAATGCTTTTGGTTGGTGACGAGGGGATCTTTGATGTTTTATACTTGATTGATTAATTCATTGCGGTTGGACTGTGAATATTACAGGTTTGGTTAGTTGTCGATTTTTGGATGAATGAATGGGTTGAATTAGTTCGTTTCTGTTGTTTGCCGTTGATGAGTTTATAGGTGAAGGATTGATTTTAGATTCTAGTTTTTCCAATGTGTATGTGGGTTAAGGATGCTGCCACGATTTGCTATTTCTTTTATAGGCATTGGTTTTCATTTTTACTTAAAGCTTTGATGCCTACACGTTTTTACGCTGTAGATGGGACGAGAATATTGTTGTTTGGACTTTGGATTGTTAGTTTTAGCTTCATGGAAAAAATTCATTGTAACCTCAGAATCCTATGTTTGTTATTAATGAAATATGAGTTTCATAACTATTTGCATACAAATATGAATTTGTACATTGTCTTATGGTGTTTCTCCTTATGAACATGTTATGTGAAACACTATGCGATAGGCAGAGTGATTTTGATTAGGTAACAGTTTTGTGAAATGTTGGTTAAAGGATTTGCAGATGTGATTTTGATTAGGTAATATGAGGTGTATGTTATACATGTGCTAAATTTGATTGAATTCATACTTTGTTAAGTACAGTAATTATTTAGCAAGTTAAAAAATCTGACAAAATGTTATTTGGCTAGCCTGATTCAACCTGTTTCAAGTCGTAATGATACTGAACCATATTGACCTGTCAATATATTCTGTATTATGTGACCACTTTGACGCGTAACACGACCCACCCATTCTGACCCGTTTGTTTATTGTGGATGTTAAAAGTTTGATTTCTCAATAATTATACAGGTCGTTTCTTCGTGTTGGAGTCTCTACTGGTCTTGATGATTTTTTTGGTTTTTTTGTTCATAAAAATGCTGTCAATCTGCAATTCGGTCACTCATTGCATTTCTAACTTAAGGTATGCTAGGTGAACCCAATCTGTTTCCACTGGTACGCACTCTGCTTCCGAGTTTCAGTATTTTTATAAGACACAACAGATCAACTGTAAAATATATGGGGTTATTTTGATGGTACTTGGTTGGTTATTCAGACTTTAAGTTATGGTTTAAACTTTAAATATATGGGGTTTTTGTTGGTTTATCATCCTCCATGTAGTATGAAACAAGTAGACATTGCCAAGCAAGTATGAGCCTTGGTGCTTTTGTTTGTGCCTGAGTTTTTGATGGGTCAGTTATGGTTATAAATAAAATGTCTTTCTTATGTTATGTTTGAGATGTTTATTACTATTTGACCATTGATGTTGCACTGTCATCTCTAATCTGAAATTGGTATGTCGAAGCACCTAGACTCAAAAAATCTAGTACTGTAACGTTCTGTTGCCTAAAATAATCAACTCGTTTATTATTTACTAATCCTTTAGATTCCTAAATAAAATGTCTCATGTAATATATTGACTTTCCTTGTTTGTTTTGTTTAGTTTAGGTTGGAGTTTTTGTGTGCCATTCAATGTCATGCTTTGTATTGCAAACTTTACAAATTCAAACTATGAATTTCGGTTAAAAAGTCAAAAAGGGGTGTTTCGAAGAATTTTGTAGTTGCAAATTGTTTATATTTAAATAAAAGTAACATTTAAAATAAAGTTAAAATTTCTTACCCGACGGTGTCACATAGAAAGAGCGGCTCATGACGACCGAGTAGATCTCGGGATCAAATCCCCTCTAATATCATGTTGAATGATAAAACCTTGTATGTTAAATTTTTTTGATAAAAAAAACTATTCATAGAGTACAAATATGAAACCATAATTAAACAACAATCGACCACAAGCCCACATGTTAAGCTTTAAGCCAAATATCTAACATACAATCGAAAATACACTGTGTGTGTGTTTACCTTAGTAAAAATGTAAACTACTTGTTATACAATGATAGTACGTGATGCGAAACTTGAACTAGCCTCCTCGACAATATCACAAATTGATTTGATGCCTAAGGGCAAGGGTTTCAAAGGCTCGGGTGCAAGCCATGATTAAGCACCCCTCGACATTGATCGCGATTGTCTTTTGAAAGAATGTCTGTTAATGAGCTCATGTTGAATTAATGACTCAACTATCAACTGATGCTCAGATCCTTAGACTGTCAATGTTTATATGTTCATTTATTAGAAAAAATTGTAAATTTGATACGGAATATATTTTACATGTAATTGTAACACTTACACATACAAAACACACACAAACACAAAACGCACTACGATGAGCTACAAGGGTGAAAACATCGTTGAAGCCGAAAGTGTAATAATGCTGGCGTTGTTATAACACTTGGACATCAACGTCGTCGTGACACCTAAACCTCTTATGTATTATTGTATGTTTCCTAACACTTTTATGTATTCTCTTAGACCGGGGGTGAGCTCAGTTCTGGAACCGAAGGAACCGGGAACCGAAAAATAGATGACACATAAACCGATAACCGGGCCGAGAAGCATGTTTCGGATCCGGTTCGGGTTCGGTTCTCGGTTGCAGATCGGGTATTTCGGGTATAACCGATTGGAACCGAACATTCTCTTAGGCATAGATATATGACGGTTTTTTAGTGCAAGTTTCAGATCAAAAAGCTATCCATCTTTTTCAATTATGTTCTTCTCTCTTGTTAAAAAGATTATAAAGTTTTTGCCCAAACCACTCAATCCCCGTGTTTATTTAGATATAAGTAATAAGTATATAACTGGCGTAACACTCTAATGAAAGAATGAGATATTTTAAGAAACTATTTAAACTTCAAGTTACACATATGATACAAAATTCTCATTTGGATCTCAAACGATTTAATTCTTGTATGCGCCATTTAATAGGCTTCATTAGCTTACACGATCTTTTAATCATAAGTGCATTGTCCCTAATAAATAGTGAGTTGGTTTTGCTATAATACTGTAGGATTTATTGATAAAGGTTAGAGTTCTTGTGCCACCCCGTTACCATTTATGGTACGCCTTTTGAGTTTATGGGTAAAACATGAGTCATTTTAAGTAACGACTAACGAATATAGTTGACACATTACACATTCTATGTTCAATGCAACTATAGAAAATGCATATGCAATCTTATGGACATGCTTACCTTTTTATAGGCTACTTGAACGGTACCCGTGCAATGCGGTGACGGGTATCGTGTGATTATATTTTGCGTTATTTGGTTACACGTTTAGTTGTCTACATGCTTTATAAGTAGAGATATTAAAGATAGTTAAGCCAAATAATTTTAGTTTGAAAAACCAACCGCTTCCTAACAAAATTTCTAACCAACTTGTTTCCTAACAAATTAATTTTGAAATCTTTCCATAATAAGCAAGAAAAAAGTCAGAATTTTAAGTCTTTCTAATTATAGAATAGTCTCAAATACATTATAATGTAGTATGGATAAATTGTTATGACTTTTGTTATTACTGAAGTAGACTTTAACTTATTAAAAGAGATATCGACAATGGATATATGCGTTTTAGTTCTGCTTGCTCGTCTTTGAAGCAAGTGAAATAAGCAAAGAAACTAAAACAATAAGTAGATTAGAACATTATATGAGGTATGAGGACTGATTCAACGCATAAATTTTGTTTTTGTGTGTACCTTAGTACGTTACTAGAAAGTATAAATTTGGTGACCCCAAACGTAAAACCACCTCATCGGCCAAATTACCAATCGACTCGATGTCAACTGATGTGAGTGTCCTTTGGGAGAATCAGATGCAATACCATGAATGAGTACCCAAAAATGAGCCCAAAATGTGTTTTGAAATATATACAATAGAAATATTAGCCAAAAATGCCATACCATGAATGAGTACAAAAAAATGAGCCAAAAATGTGTTTTGAAATATATATTAGTAGTTTGTCTATTGGGAAAATAACGTCATTTTGAATCCCGATCTTAGTTTACGACCTTAATGATGAAAGCGAGCTTAGATAGAATCCCATTTTAACAACATGTGAGTGATTTTTTTCTAACACATGTAATCTTTTGCTTATTTGAGTGAGAAAAACAAAATGCCAAGTAAATTTTATTGTGAAATCAAACTATTCTCATACCTTTAAAAAACTGAATTTTAAATGATAAAAAATATGCGTAGCCCCCAAGTTAGTCACACACAGTTAGGAAGCACGAGTGAATACAGTTGTCACACTTTACATGTTTATGTTAATTCCAAATATACCCTCACTTTCATATCCTATTTTGGCTTTTAGAATTTTGAGTGAAAAAAAAAAAAAAAAAAAAAAAAAAAAAAAAATCCAAACAAATTGTTTTTATAAACACAAAGACATGTTTTGCTATATTTAGTATTAAACGTTTAATGGCGTTTTGAAGTAATTAGTAACTATCAACTAGTGGTTAATGTTTTGTACAAAATGCTTGTTTGGAAACAAGCAATTAACATTCTTACTATTTTCAAACGCTCCAAATCAAATGATACTTCTAGCAGCATTTACGATCAACTATCATTTTCACTTATTAATAACAACTATGCAACTATGTTACCAAATACTTTATCAAAACAAAGAACTATTGTTTCATGCTACTGCTACTGCTTCTTGCTAACACTATATTTATCACACATACCCAATTTTGTTCTAGAAGTTAATAAATTATAGAGTGTGAGCAACTGAGCGTAACGATCTCATATATTGAGTAAGATTTGTAAATCTTAAAACAATATTGGTTTTTTTAGCGACATAGGAACATATGATATCTCGTTAGTCGAAACAAACTAAATGTCGTATCAAGGACCACTTAACCTCATATACCATATCATTCGTACAGATAAACAAGTACTACCTCCGTTTCAAAATAAGTGTCCAGTTTGACTTTTCTGAGTTAAACTGGTTCAGCTTAAACTTATAATTTTTGCGGGTGTTATATAATACTTGGTGTAAAATATATGAATGGATTGAGTTTTAAGTGTATTTTTTGTTGGTATAATTTTTCATCAAGTATTATATCACACAACAAAAATATTTAAGGTTAAAATTGAATCAGTTTGACTTTGAAAAGTCAAACAAGACATTTATTTTGGGACGGAGGGAATATATAATATTGTAAGTATGCAAACTTGGTAAAAAAACATTAGGGGGCGTTTGGTTGGAGTAAATTGAAGGAAATTGGTAGGATTTGAATTTGAAATTGCTCCAATTTGCTTGTTTGGTTCACATTAAAGATGTGGGCCCAAGAGAATTGAATGTATGATTAAAGCTAAAAGTGGGGCATTTTAAATTCTTTCCACTAGAGAAGCATTTTAATTTGCTTAAAATTTTAATTTGCCTCATTTGTATATCTTGAACCAAATGCACCCTTAGTATTTTTCTAGCAATATTCTTGAATAACCAAATTATGACAAGCTCTAAAACAATGGTGGATGTAAAATTAGTACGTATCACAACTTTACACATTATAAACGTACACCCAAGATAGCATTCATTAAAATCATTGTGACAATATACATATTATATTTCTCATTTCTTATCACATGATATTTTTGTGGTAGGAGCATGAACCTAGTACAAAAGTGTATTGTATTACTATTTATACTGTATTTGTATTTTGGTAGGAGCAGTATTACAGCTGTAAAAAGCAAATATGTGGGATATGGTTTGTGTTAGTGGTTGTGCAAGTGTGTAGTTGTTGTATATGGAGCATAAAATAACCGTAGTGGTGGTACAAATACAATGCAAGGTCATTGTTAAATATCAGTATATCACTATAGCACTAGTAGTAATTACACGAAATACTTTTTATGTGTAGCTTTTTATAATTACTTAACATGTAATATACAGTGCCGTCTCTGAGTTTACGGAGGCCCAATACAACATTCAGTTTAAAGATAAATACGAGGTCTAAAATAAAAAGTAAATAATTTAATTAAAAGATAAAATGAAAAATAATCATTTTCAACGTGCCCAACCAGTATTTTTTAATGCTAACACTCTAAATCAAATATATGAAGTCACTTTTATAGGATATACATACATGTCATATAAAAATTTTGAGGCCCCTAGAATTTGGAGACCTTGTGCAGTAGCACACATCGCACAGCCTCATATACGGCTATAGTAATATACCTTGAATAAACATTACCTTAACCATTATCCAATTTATTTTGAATATCCATATACCAATCACAATCCATTTTCGATAAGAGACGTGATATGCACACCACAAAATCATATTAGTGATGCACATACTACAACACCACATATGTATGATTGTGGTGTGTACATCACTTTCGATGGTGTGCATATCATCTTCCTTTTGATAATTAAGAGACCATGAAGAATAAATGAGCATAACGTACAACTGTATAAAAATGCATTTGTCCTTTTTTTTTTTTTTTTTTTTTTTTTTTTTTTTTTTTTTTTTATGCTTTGCAGAATTACAGTTGTTGGTGGCCGAGTACATGTTCATTGCCGTACCACTATCTTGTCTAGCACCATTTTTGGACATTGGTACTATTTTAGCCATTTTTTTTCTAGGATAAAAAGACTGCTTAGGCAATTAACTCAAAATATTAAATCCAACAGCAAACATGTATTCATAATCTCATATCCAACTATCTCAGTTATGAAAAACGATTACAACACTAGATAGACATCAAAAGGAAGGATATCATCTATTACACCACTTGTTTTAGTATTAACACCTATAACGTCATGGGCGTTAACGAAGAACATATGCATTAAGCCATTAACCATAGATCTAATGTGGGTTACAGTAATCGATTACATACAGAAAAAGAAAAGAGTGAGATATCCTCCACTAGCATTAACGAAAACTTCCTACATATAATTCTAGAGCCAAACTCTCATCTAAAAGAGCCAACATTCGTCATCAATATACTCCAATTCCATAACGAGAAAAAGAAAGCCCCAATGGATCGACAAACCTACGGTCTATACAAAACACCTATAAAACTATATTTCTTCATGATGACTGATCCGACAATACAACGAATTAAACTACTTCATCCGGCCACCAACAACATCCGGCCACCAACAACAGAAAACTTTAAAGCGAAGGAACTAAAACAGTGTTAAACTAAAATTGTTTTTGTTTTTTGTTTTTTTTTTGTTTTTTGTTTTTTTTTTTTTTTTTTTTTTTTTTTTTTGATTTTTTTTGTTTTCTATGATGTGAATTAGATTAGTCTTTACTTAGCACGTAATATTTGTAAAGTGACTTCACCATAATCCACATCATGTAACCAAAGTCGTGTGAGTTACCCCTTAGCAGGTCGAACCATTGTTTAATGATTTCGTTAACGAATTAAGGTGTTCGTGTAATCAAGTAATGATATGATGAAGCTAGTGTGTGTAGTGAATAGTGATATAGTGAGAGTGTGTGACTTCCGAATATATATAGGCAAGCCTATTCATTTTCGTTTGTTGATTTATATTTCATCAAAATCTAATCTACGGCTCGTAACATCATTTTCTATTTGTGGGGCAAATCCTGTTACTCGGTATCTAGGCACCCTTACCTCGTGACATTGCGCTTTCCGGATACGATATAATTTCCCCACATTAATATCTTTTTACTTATTTGAACCCAAAATGTAAATAAGCAAAATGTAAATAAGCCAAGCTGCTCGTGAGCTATTTTGAAGTGGATGTTTGGACGCTCGTAGCTTTAACGAACTCGAGCTTAATTTTGAGCTCATTTAATAAACTACCCCAACCTCGGGTTTCATATAAAAAGCTTGCTCACGAGCTCTCATATTTCATACATATAAATTATATCGTCAAGAAATGTTTTTCAGTTTTATGTATTGCGATACAATAACTTTATGGATTACGATAATTACATGTTTCAATAACTCATCATATAGTGTAGAATACCTTTATGGTGTTGCATCAATACAAAGGCAATAGTAGTTGGTAATATCATGCAGGTATGAGGTCACATTGGTTGACAGTAACTTACGGTCGTAAGTGGGTATAAGACAATGTTAATACAACAAATTTATAGAGTATTAAAATATACATCTCCTAATCACTAAATATGATATTTTTTATTTGTTGTACCATATTGTTGTAAATTGTAGATTTTCATCATGTAGAAAAATTAGTTCCACAAATATACACATTTTAAACTATGTTTTGTGTTGAAGTTGTTGGTATTGTTCACAATCATGTTTCTTATACTTGTCTTACATAGGTGTGCGGAATAAGGATAAAAAGTGTGCATAAATACAAATAAAACTCAACATGTTAAAAAAAAATCATGTAGAGTTTACTATGAAAAGATATATTTAATCCGGTACATATATGAAAAGTAAACTTAGTTTTTATTAAACTCAATATTTTAACTAAAAATCGTATTTTATTGTTCATTTTTTTCTTATATCACACTAAAAGAAATGTGCACCCAGTCACTTTAGTTCTAGTCCTGTCCCTGGCTAGCTTCATTCCGGTCTTTTCTATCGATTTATTTATAGTTTGATTATAGCTTTTCGTATTTTGGCATGGTTGTTGAAGTTCTTGAATAACCTATTTTCTAATTTTGTTGTATAGATATAAAGTATCGAAAATAACAAATTACTTTTAGGGTGTGTTTGTCAAAAGTAATAGTGGGCAGTAGTAGTGAGATGTGGGCGGTAGGCAAAGTTCACTGTTTACGGCTCATACTTCTCAAAGAAGCATTGGATAAACGAGTTTTCCTAAAAAAATAGCAAAGCTCACCGCCTCTTTGCCAAACGACTAATAAAAATCAAAATGCTCATTGTTTACCGCTCATCGCTGCAAAAAGCTCCACACTACTCTATGTCAAACAGACCCTTATTAGTAAAAACATTATACTTAAAATAGGAAACTCCAATTTGACATACGGTGAAATTTAGAGAAATATTTGGTGAACAACTCTTTAGTAGTCCGACTGGTCAATGTCGTCGCTAACACTATCATGGTGATATTGTTACTCACTAAGTTTTTGTAAATTGCCAAAAATTCTACTGCGTAATCGCTCTGTTTTCAAGCGTATAAAGAAGAGAAGAAAAATGGAGGGTGAAACAGAGAGATAAAAGAAAGATGAGAGGAACAAAACTTGGTTTTTAGTTTTGTGTTTACATTTCGGAAAGAAAAGAAGAGGGCTTAACCACATTATGCTTAAAAACCATTTTTTCTTCGAATCCTCCCATTTTAGGAAGAAGAATATGAGGGAAAATTTAACAAAATTTATTTCCATCTTGTGTTATCTTATCTCCAAAAAATTTAACCATTATTTTTCTAGCAATATTCTAAGTTGTTCACCAAATAAAACCCATTATTTTTCTATCAATATTCTAGGTTGTTCACCAAATATTTCTCTCTAACTAAAAGCTCATATATCTAAAAGCCCTTTTTTAAGTCAGCATAAAAGCCTTTATAAGAAGAAGAAGAAAACAACAATCCCAAACTCCTTCTTAAATCAATAGCTCGAAAAGAGTGACCATATATCCGAAAAATGGAACCGATGAGACACCGATAAAAAATTAGTAGTAAAATTATGTGATCATGAAAAAATATGACTTATATAAACTAACTCAATATAAGAGCATCAAGTATGATGACTTGTGTCACAACTCTTAAATTCTGGTCTTTTCCCGAACTTTCAACATTTACTATTCATCGGTTACTATTCATCGATCACTATTCATCATTTTACTATTCATCTTTTTCGGAGTCAGTTTGTGATTCTGAGAAGTGTTCAAAAATTTTACTATTCATAAAACACTATTCACCTCAGGAGAAAATTTGTCATTTATACGTGAGTTGCGTCATTTCTGTACACGTACGATTATCTACCTAATAAACGTTATCCTATAAACTATTACTATGAATAATTGATCCGACAATCCCAACTATGGTCCTAACACATTTTTATACTCATAATAATAATATAAAAATTTTATTATTAATTTACCCGGTGTTTTCAAATCAACTGTTACGTTTTCCGGTCGAAGCTTATAACTCCGTCGGTTTGCGATATTTCAACCCGATCATTATTTTAACTTCCGATTCTCATCAGGAATATTATTTTACAATTTTTACAACTTCATTATATTTTATTTTATCTCGTTACAATTTTTTTAGTTAACTCGGTACCCGGTACACCTTAAAACTACAAATAAACACCTAATACTACACCTAATATCACAAAATCTTACACAACCCATTCATTTTCTTCCACCCTTTGATTTCCTTAATTCATGGATCTTGTCTTTGTACCATTTTCCAATAATACATATAACCTAAAACTATACTTTTTCATCTCATTTCATCCAATCAAACTAGAAGACTTCCTTTCTTTCTCTCTTTGGGGTGATGCTCGGCCAAGAACACAACAACATCAAGAATCCATCATTTTTTCAAGATCAAGTCTTATCTTGTTCCTTTAGTGATCCTTGTTTGAGTTTTGAAATAAAAACTCAAGGTTTCTTAGGTTTTACTCATCCAAGCTCATTAATCTTTCTAAGTAAGTTGTCAAACTCTTGTTCATAATTTCTTCATGTTTTTTTTATGATCATATGATTTCCATTCAAGATCTACATGCATATGTTAGTTATACCACTCATTTATATATATATATATATATATATATATATATATATATATATATATATATATATATATATATATATAACTTTGAAGCACTAGAAATGGATTATAGTTAGATCCTTGTTAGATCCACTTGATTTATGATGTTTAGGAACCCATGACACCCTAAGAAGGTGTATGGTAAGATTAGACTAGATTTGTGGTGATTGAAAGTGGTTTGGTTGAAGTTGGAACTAGATTGGAACACTAGAAATGGTTTTTGAAACAATATATTTACCTACTGTCCTTATTTTGAAAACGTGGGAAACTCAGTAACTCAGGGGATATTTTTGAACAAAGATTTAGAAAATACTTTCAAAAACGAAGCCGTGGGCGAAAGAACGGATTAAAGATACCAATCTGTCACACCCCCAAAATCGGGTCCAGCGGAAGCATACATGTAGCTGGGGTGTAACTCAATCGGTATTACAACACAGGTTCAAAACTGGTTTTCACTTGAATTATTTAGAATAAAATAGCTTAACCAAAAATGTTGAAGTTACATTTTAAAAGTAGTGCGGAAATAGGCCCTTAAAATAGTTAAGAACGGTCCCCATATGAATATCAGAGTCTTCTATGACCATGCCATGCCCTGCCAAAACCTCCTGTAGCGTGCCATTGCTAAATACCTGAAAATACATGCTAAAGTGTCAACACGAGGTTGGTGAGTTCATAGAGTTGTTTAACAAATAATGCCTATAGAGAAATGATCGCCCAGCAAAGGCATTGTAAATCCACTCAGTTGCAAAGAGACTTGTAACCTGTGTGTTTACAACCCACTGCCAAATGTGTTAAAGTCTACGTGAACAAAAGTAATACTGGTATCCAAATTCCCAGATAAATATAGCAAAATGGCTATATAAATAATTCAGTCAATGAGGTTATATCAACAATGCTGACAATGTCGCCAGATAAATAATGCTGACAATGAGGCCAGATAAATAATGCTGACAATGTCGCCAGGTAAATAATACTGACAATGAGGTCATATAAAATAAGTAATAATGTTTAAGAGACAAGTCATATGAAATACAGGAAATCAAGCATACCAATGAAATGTAGGTAATCAACCAGGTAAAGCAAGGAATGCATTTAAGTAAAACGAGCATGTATTCTCCCCCAAAGAGTTTGCAAAATAATTAAAAAGTAGGGGCTATGACTCACCTGGAGCGATAGTTACGATGACAAAAATGGATACACTGAAATGAGGCACGATCTCTAACCGCAACCTAATATGAGTAATAACGATCTACTTTAGATCATGACGTGATGAAATGAATGCACGTGCACATGATGCCTATACCACTCGTAACTTGGAAATACTAGTTATTGTCAAAGTAAAATAGTTTCCATACTTAGGAAAAATAAGTCCAATTGGAGTTATAAAAACTTGTCGTAACATATATCGTATAAAAATGTTAGCGTTATATTTCCTCGTATCGAAAACCTTAAAATAACGTCGTTAAGTCGTATAAATATTCTTTTGGGTCATACGTATTTCATTTGTTAAGAATATAGTCCTTAGTAACATTTCTAGAAAATATACCATTTAGTGCGTAAGTTATTATTTTCTAGTAGTGACTATATATATATATAGTTTTGACGATGTTAAAACGCGTATAACTTGGTCGTTTTAAGTTCATTTTCCTCGTTCTTTATATCCACGGATTCGTTTTAGTATATACTAATATATTTTTGATAACTTGGCTCCTCTAGGTTACGTTTAACACCTCTTTTTGTCCGTCGAAAACTGCCAAACAGCATGCAGTTTTTATAAGAAATAGTTTTCGTCGTTAAATTTGCAAAAATCATGTCTCCTTCGTTATAAGCTCGTTTTAATCCGTTCTTTCGCCTAAAGTTTCGTTTTTGAAAGTATTTTCTAAATCTTTGGTCAAAAATTAACCATTAACCACTGATTTTCCCACGAATTACAAATAGGGACAATAGGTATTTCTATTGTTTCAAAAATCATTTCTAGGTTTCTAATCTAGTTCCATCTTCAATCAAACCACTTTCAATCACCACAAAACTAGTCTAATCCTACCATACACCTTCTTAGGGTGTCATGGGTTCCTAAACATCATAAATCAAGTGGATCTAACAAGGATCTAACAATAATCTATTTCTAGGGATCAAAAGTTAGATATGTACAAAATAGAGTGGTATAAACCATTATATGCATGAGTTCTTGTAAGAAAAGTATATAACCATAGTAATAACTTGTAAAAATTATAAAAAAATGAGTTTGTTAACTTACTTGAAGGTTTAGGGAGTTTAGATGATGAAAACCTACTAATCCTTGAGTTTCTATCTCAAAACTCCAACAAGGATGACTAAGTGAACAAGTTTACACTATGATCTTTGAAAAATTGATGTTCTTGCTTCTTGATTCACCCCTAGGTCAATTATACAAGAGAGAAAAATGAGAGAAAAGTTTACTTGCACTTTGGATGAGTATTTGTGAAAAATGGGATGAAATGGTTTATTATATAGTTAGAGACAATAGTTAGGTTAGCATTTAATTTGGTTGGTGAGATTAAGCATGTGAAGACTAGGAGGGGGGGGGGGGGGGGGGACGGTTATGAAAGGAGGAGAAAGGGGAAGATGTTTGTTGATTTAATTAGGAAGTGTAGTGTAGTTTGTGTTGTTATTAGTTAGTTTAGGTATAATCGGGTACCGGGTTTGCTAGAAATAAATTTTAACGAAGTTAATCGGGACATAATAAAGTCATAAAACTTGTAAAAATATGTTGGGTACAAGTATTGGGTGTTTGGGTGATTATTGTTTAGTTTCCACGAAAACCGTCGTAATTAAATTAGACGTACGATATTAATTAGGTAAATTCCCAAAATACCGGGTAAATGAGTTTTACTAATTTTTATATTATAAAAAAATGAGTATAAAAATATATTGAGATCATAGTCGGGAATGTCGGATATGTTAGTCATATTATTGATCGTTTGTTAACGTTTATTTAAAAATAAACATACGTAAAAGTTAATTATACTAAAAGTAGTAATTTAATTATCCTACGAGTGGAATAGTATGCAAGTGACATAATGATGATACGCAGACTATTTCTAGTCCGTATGAAAATGTCCCTGGTAATGATGCATGAATTCGCTCCTGAACCAATACGGTTACGCGAATTTAAATACTCGTAAACTAATTTTACGATGACATGAGTAATGCACGTGAATAGTGATATTTCTTCCGGAAATGAATAGTGTCATGTGAATAGTAAAATTTCTGAACGCTTCTCAGAATATCAATTTGACCTCAAAAATGATGAATAGTAAAATGATGAATAGTAATCGGTGAATAGTAACTGATGAATAGTAAAATGTCGAAGTTTGGAAATTGACCTGAAATTACGAGTTGTGACAGTCTTCCCTTCTAACAGGAACTTCGTCCCGAAGTTCAGTTTGTGTTGGTCTCTAGAGTGGTATTGGTGAAAAGATGATGATATTTATTGTGTAAGCTACTGAGCTCTGTGGGAGTTCAAGTCTGTAGGCCACTAGACCCATACTGTCCGAATCTCGGGTTTATCTTCCCAAATTTTTCTTAATGGTATCATGCCTTTCCTAGGCAGAATTTTCAACATCATCCTGCCATTAACTTGAAATTCTAAGGGTTTACAACTTATCAAACTTGTAACTGATTCTTGATTTGTAGGAAATTCCTGGTTATTTCATGAATGCTTACTGGACTAGTGAGTTAGGCTTTTTCCAAATTTCGATCCGTCAATGGATGTTGGCACTTCGACCATAGAGTGCTTCAAATGGTGTAGTCTCTAAGCTCGTGTGGTAACTATGGTTATAAAGGAATCTGATTTATGGAAAATGGTTAGTCCAACCATTTCTAGAGTCAATCACTCATGCTCTGAGCATATCTTCCTATGTTTGAATCGTTCTCTAATTTCTGACCATTGGTCTGCAGATGATAGGTGGTGTAGTTCCAAAGGAATCTTAATGAAATCGCTAGGAGTTTGCGGTGATAAAAGATAGAATATTCATTAGATCGGAGTTCGTTAATAGTACATGAAACTTATACGATAGAACGTAGAATTAAACACAAAAGAAATACAACATAAGAGAGTTTAGGCTTTAGTTTATTTTTAAGGTAGAAGTTCTTGGTTCTTGAACATTGTTGTCGTCCTCAGCGTTGTTGATGTGTGGACCATTTCCTCCTCCGATGACCTAGGCTCTCCCACGAGCCCTTCCACCTTGGTTCCTTTTCTCTAGGTTTCCTTGTTTTGGGCATTCATTCCTGTAATGGCCTATTTCTCCACAGCCAAAACATGTCACTGAGGGTTTCTGATCTCCGGTAATGATTGGAAATTTGCATTCCCAAGTTGCATGACCAACCTTCTTACAGTTGCCACATGGATTAAGACAAGGTCCATGGTTATGATGATTCTGACACTTGTTGCATTTAGGTAGAGTACCCTGGTAACCTTTCTTTTCACTTGGCTTCACAACGTAGGCCCTAACCACTTCATGTTGTTTGTTTGACTGCCATACTTGATCGTCTCCTTGGTTGTCATCCCTTTTCCTCTTGTTTTCGTTGTTGTTGTTGACAGTAGTTTCTTGCTTCATCACTTGAGCCATAAGCTTTTGAGACATTCTGATAGCTTCCTCCAGCGTGTCTGATTTAGAAGCAATTACGTTCCCACTTATGTTGCACGGTAGTCCACCGATGAAATTTTCTAGCAGCTTTTCGTTATCTGGGACCATAGTTGGACATAACACAGCCAACTCCTGAAACCTTCGGATATATGCCTCGATATCATTACCTGCTGTCACTAGCTTATAAAACTCTGTTTCCAACTTCTGCACCTCAGTACGAGGGCGAAACTTATCAGTCATCAATTTCTTGAATTGCTCCCAGGTGAGCTTGTAGGCATTTTCCATACCCATCGGTTGAGCATAAGAATTCCACCATGACATAGCTTCATCCAAAAGCATGCCAGTAGCGAATTTTACCTTGCTGCCATCAGGACAGTTGCACATGAGGAACACATTCTCAGTCTTTTCGAACCAGCGAATCAAAGCAACCGCTCCTTCAGTGCCCTTAAACTTGATGGGATCACTAACCTTAAAATTCTTCCAAGTACATTCGCGCTTATTATCAGATTGCCCATTTGTCCCTGTCTGTAAAGCGGCCTCAGAAGCCCTTGCAGCTACCTCAGCTCTCTCGATCTCTAGAGCTTCGGCGATACTATCCTTAACCAATTTCCGAATAGCAACAGGTGTCATAGTTGGAGTAGCTTTAACTTTCCTTGGCGGCATAGCTCTTCAAAACGGGAAAAGAAGGGTGAGACATAATTAAGACGTTTCCTAGTAGTAGATGTTTGAGAGTGGATTATCATAGAATGAAAGGTTGATGTTGCGATATAACGAGTTGACGTGGCTCGAGTGGTTTTGTGATATCCTGAGATTTCTGTTGGGTTTTAAATGATCATAATGTACCTAGGGATTCTCCTTATATATGGTATGGGAAGTCTTTCCTAGGGAGGTCATTGATAATATCCACTTATCAATATTGGGAGTAATGAGTGATGAGTGACATAGGAATCTATAGAGTATCACCTAATTCCTTATATATATGGGGATGGTGAAGGGAAATAATAATGATGGTGAGAAGGGAAAAGACTGTGACATCTGCAACATAATGAGATTGTGATGAAAGTGAATACTGTGATGTAAAATGAAACATTTGGAAATTGGGTAGAGAATTCAATCCAGACAAAATTTTATTATAACCATTCTCAGTGTTGCAAAATTCATTTCTGAGTCAGACATAGGTAGTCAGCCTATGTCCCACTATCCCAGGTTGAATATAGGTGACTAGTCTATATTCCACCGAGGTTCCATGAATTTTGAAATACTCAGCTCAGTTATACTAAGACTATGTCCTTCACAAATACCAAGACGTTCAGAAAGACTAAGGCAGGTGACCAAACTCGAGGTCAAATGATGAAACTATGCAAGGAGAAACATAACGCGGTGACATATATGATACGTGAACATGCTTATATGAAAGACAATGATAGTAATCAACTAGAATAAGTGAATATAATATACCAGATAATGAGATACAAATCTCATCACATATGTCAGCAACAAACCACAAGTGAGGCATCATCTTGGCAGGCAGGCACGTGACGGTCATAGGGTTAAGTTTTTGTAAAAGTAGCTATAGTCTAGGTTTTAAAAACACTTAGTTCGCTATAGCCAAAGCTGCTATTAGATATTTTGTGGTACCGATGGGGAAGTCCCAAAATCTAGGCAAGTTATCAGAAATATGGAGCTCGGTAATAACTGATTATTTAACTTAATCTTGTGACGGTTCTTGTTTGATGAGACATGAGACTAAGTTAAATGAAGGTTATTACTTAGCTGTAGAGATTTGATGATTTGCCCGAGGATGGGAGTTCTCTTGAAGATACTCTTTAGAAACCGTTAGAAACTAGACTACCTAGTGACTTTAGCACTTAAGGGAGAATCCTTTGTTCCTTCGTACTGAGCGTGACATTCCCTAGATTCCCATTTAAGCAACGTCTACCACTGAGATATGTGTGCCTGGTGATATGTACACCTGTGAAAGGAAACATTTATAATTGTGGTGGCCAACATAATTATAAGTGCTTCACGACACACGTGGACATATGACTATGCATATGTAGATCGGTGTTGGCACAACTTAGGAAACAATTGGTGGCACGGTATTATATATAAGGATGTTAAGTATAGACTTTGGTTAATCAACGGTTTTCCCTCAACTCTGACGTTCACTAAATGTCCTTCCTCTCAGGAAATCATGGCACCAAAGAGAGTGACTCGTAGCTCTGGTCGAGGAGGTGCAACACCAAGGGGTGGAAGGACTGGTGGACGTGGAGGTAGAGGAGGTAGAGGAGCTGCTCATGACACTAATAACCCAAGTAACGATGGTGGAAGAACTGGTAGACGTGGAGGTAGAGGAGGTGGTCACGGCGTTGAAAACAATGATAACAACGACAGTGGAAATACTGATTTTGAAGCCATCATCGCTTGACAACTTTAAAACTTTCTCCCCACTATTGTCACTCAAGTTGGCGATCATATGAATAACTTGGCAAACCACGAAAGCGGAATTAACAACACCAATGGTATAGGCCAGAATGGTAATGGCAACAACAACATTAGGACTGGATGTACGTATAAGGAATTTACATCATGTAAGCCAATTGATTTCGATGGTGTAGGAGGCGCGTTAGGGTATACTCGATGGGTTGAAAAGATGGAGTCGGTGATCGACATTAGTAACTGTGCAGCACATCAAATGGTGAAGTACTCCGTATGCTTGCTGTCAGGAAAGGCATTGACATGGTGGAATACGCAGGTTCAAGCTAGGGGTAGAGAGGCAGCTGTAGGTATGACATGGGATGATTTTAAGGCATTACTGAAGGAGGAATACTGCCCGGACAATGAAATGCAGAAGCTGGAGGATGAACTTTATCATCACTCTATGATAGGGGCTGGACATGCAGCCTATACAGATCGATTCCATGAATTAGCCAGACTAGTTCCACACCTAGTTACCCCTGAGTCCAAGCGGATCGAGAGGTACATATATGGTCTTGTCCCAGAAATTCGTGGGACTGTGAAAACAACTGAGCCTTCTACAATTCAGAGTACAATATTGAGAGCAGGGACTCTGACAGATGAGATGGTTAGAAATGGAAGCTTGAGGAACAGTGATAAAAAGAAGGGAACAAGCGAGTCGAACAAGCATATAGGCGCGATAGCTGACAACAAAAGGGCAAGGACCTTTGCGGCGACTAGTTCTGGTCAGAGAGAGTATTTAGGCCAGCATCCTAAATGTACGAAATGTAATTTTCATCACCAAAAGACTGTGCCCTGCCGTATGTGTGCTAATTGCAGACAGTCTGGTCATTATGCAAACCAGTGTAGAGAACCAGTGAATGTGGGCAATATGACGAACAATCAAAAGACATGCTATGAGTGTAACAGCCCGGATCACTTTCGGAACACCTGTCCTAAGTTGAAAAGGAATCTTAACCAAGGAGGCAATCGTCCAAAATTAGCAGCAGCAATTGAAGGGCCACAAGATGAGGCCGTTGAGATTCCACCCGCGCGTGGCAGAGCTTACTTCCTAGGAAATCCTATCACCCAACATGTCCACGATAGCACAACGGGTACATTCTCTTGAACAACTATCGTATTTTGTAGCACTTAAGTCTTAATATAGGACCTATACACAACATTGACTAATCTGAGACCTAGCATCATTAACCTAGTTATATTGATAGTAGATGATTTGATTAGTGTAAGCAATTATAGCAAGCTGGGAAAGTTTACATTGTCGAATCAGACCACTAGGAACATATGTGGAATGAATGAGCTGAACTTCGGGACGAAGTTCCCTTAAGGGGTAGAGACTGTCACAACTCGTAATTTTAGGTCATTTTCTAAACCTCGACAATTTACTATTCACAAGTTACTATTCATCATTTACTATTAATCGTTTTCGAGGTCAATTCGACATTCTGAGAAGCATTCAGAATTTTACTATTCACTTGACACTATTCATTTCCGGAAAAAATATCACTATTCACGTGCATTACTCATGTCATCGTAAAATTTAGTTTACGAGTGTTCAAATTCGCGTAACCGTATTGGTTCAGGAGCGAATTCATGCATTATTATCAGGGACATTTTCATACGGACTAGAAATAGTCTGCATATCATCATTAGGGCACTTGCATACTATTCCACTCGTAGGATAAGTAAATTAATACTTTTGGTATAATTAACGATTTACGTATGTTTATTTTAAATAAACACTAATACGCGAACTATAAATGTGTCTAACATGTCCGACACTCCCGACTATTATCCCAATATATTTTTATATTCATTTTAATAATATAAAAATTATAATATTAATTTACCCGGTATTTTGGAAATTTATTTATTACGTATCGTACGTTTAATTTAATAACGACGGTTTTCACAAAAATTAAACAATAATCACCCGAACTCTCCGTACTTGTACCCGACATATTTTTACAATTTTTACGACTTTATTATGTCCCGAATAACTTCAATAAAATTTATTTCTAACAAACCCGGTACCCGATAAAACCTAAAACTAACATTACATCATATTACCACTAACTTTTTAAAATAAACCCAAGAACATCCCCCCCCCCCTTTCCCTCCTTTTTGGGCCGGCCAACCCCCCCCCCCCCCCTTGGTCCTAATGAGCTAAACAGTCACCAACCAAATTTAATGCTTACCAAACTTTTGTCTCTAAGTATATATTACACATTTTTCATCCCATTTTATCACAAATAATTTTACTAGTTCAAGAAAACTTTTTCTCTCATTTCTCTCTTTGTATGAATCGACCTAGGGTGATCAAGAAGCAAGAATAACAAATTTTCCAAGATCTAGGTGTAAACTTGTTCACTTAGTCATCCTTGTTGGAGTTTTGAAATAGAAACTCAAGGATTAGTAGGTTTTTCATCATCCAAACTCCCTAAACCTTCAAGTAAGTTAACAAACTCATTTTTATAATTTTTACAAGTTATTACTATGGTTATATATACTTTTCTTACAAGAACTCATGCATATAATGATTTATACCACTCTATTTTGTATATATTTAACTTTTAAGCCCTAGAAAGTGATTTTTGGTTAGATCCTTGTTAGATCCACTTGGTTATGATGTTTAGGAACCCATGACACCCTAAGAAGGTGTATGGTAGGATTAGACTAGTTTTGTGGTGATTGAAAGTGGTTTGATTGAAGATGGAACTAGATTAGAACCCTAGAAATGATTTTTGAAACAATAAAAATACCTACTGTCCCTATTTTTATTTCGTGGGAAAATCAGTGGTAAATGGTTAAGTTTTGACCAAAGATTTAGAAAATACTTTCAAAAACGAAACTTTAGGCGAAATAACGGATTAAAACGAGCTTATAACGAAGGAGTTATGATTTTTGCAAATTTAACGACGAAAACTATTTCTTATAAAAACTGCACGCTGTTTGGCAGTTTTCGACGGACCAAAAGAGGTGTAAAACGTAACCTAGAGGAGCCGAGTTATCAAAAATATATTAGTATATACAAAAACGAATCCGTGGATATAAAGAACAAGGAAAATGAGCTTAAAACGACCAAGTTATACCCGTTTTAACATCGTCAAAACTATATATATATATATATATGGTCACAAATAAAAATAATAACTTACGCACTAAATGGTATATTTTCTGGAAATGTTACTAAGGACTATATTCTTAACAAATGAAATACGTATGACCCAAAAGAATATTTATACGACTTAACGACGTTATTTTAAGGTTTTCGATACGAGGAAATATAACGCTAACATTTTTATACAATATATATTACGACAAGTTTTTATAACTCCAATTGGACTTATTTTTCCTAGGTATGGAAAGTATATTATTTGACAATAACTAGTTGATGAGTGTCTAAATACTCATCATTTTATACTAATCTGAGCTGCCAAAACATACAAAAACACTCAAATATGTATCAAAATACTTAAAATATCTTAAAGGTGTGTTTTATATGTTTCAAATGCAAAATATGCAAAAACAGATGAAAAACGTATAAAGTTTGCATAATTGGCAGTTTCAGTCCCTCAAGTTTCATAAATTGTCAAAACTAGTCCCTGGTAATTCTAAAAACATGAAAAAGTCATCAAAGGTCCTTTTTAATCATAAAGTTACATATTTAGTCCTTTGGTGCAAAGTTTCATAAAATTACAAGTTTAGTCCCTCAACTTTGGAAATTGACAGAAATGGTCCCTGGGATGTAAAAACTTTGAGAAATTCAATTATGGTCCCTATACTAATAATCTTTTGCAGGTTTGGTCTTTGGTATGGAGTTTGGTGAAATTACATAATTGGTCCCTCAAGTTTGGCAGTTTGTCAGTTTTGGTCCCTGGACTTTCAAATAATGACAGTTTTAGTCCCTGGGAGTTCAAAATGGGAAAATTATTATTAAGGGTCCTTGGGAATTCACAAAGTGTCACAATTGGTCCTTATGTGGAAAAGTTTGGAGAAATTACAAAAAGGCCCCTCAACTTTTCAAGTTTGGCAAAAATAGTCCCCGGTATTTAAAAAATGAAAAACATCAAAAATAAGCCGTGTACTATTCACATATGGCATTTATGACCCTTGTGATAATTTTGGAATGTTACAATTTCAGACCCTCAAATTTTCCTTAATTACATTTTTGGTCCTTATGTTTATTTAAGCTAAAAACCAAACGGATCCAAACTATTATTACTAAACCAAACCATAACCCATTTCACAAAACAAGCCCACCCTTTTTCCAGCCCAACTTCCTACCCAGTCCACCCCCAGGTTTGACCTGCGTTGACCCCGCCTAAAACCACCACCACTTCCACCTCCCTCACACAGCCAAAACCACCCTCCACCTTGCCTGGTATTGCCACCACCTCAACCCCCACTTGCCTGCTAGTCACCCTCCACCTCACCACAACCATCCAAACCCATTTAAACCCCTAAAATACGCTCCACGCAATCCACAGTGGTCAAAGAGACTTTGGCGCCAAGGAATGATTTAAACGGCTGAGATGATTGGAACCTTATCAATGGCTACAAAATGGTGGGAAATACCCCAGTGGGTCCCACAAACTCAAAAATGGGCTACAAATGGGAAGAGAAGCAGAATAGAAGAATTATTAGTTTAGGAGTAGCTTAATTTAATCGTAGGTAAAGTAGAAAAATATCTAGTTGTTAATTTCAGCTTCAAACACTTGTATTCATTTCCTTTTATGTAATTTAAACTTATTCTCAAGTTAATTTCAGATTTCAGTTACTATCTCACTTTATGCATTTTCAATATTTGATCAAAAATCTCAAAAGCTTGTTTGTTATTGTTAGTTGTTAGTAAGTAAGTTCAGAAGCTCATATAAGCTTTGACTAAGCTTAAATAAGCTGTATTACACCTCAGTTATCTGTCTAGTTCACAAAAGAAAAATACTTAAAAAAATTAGAGAAAAATAATTGAAAAATAGAAAATCAAAAGAAGAAGAAGAAGGAAAAGCAAAGGAGCAGGTGTCATTTGGATTGAATTGGTAATAGAGTCCTATGGGGGACACTAGGAATTGATTTGGTTCATTGGTTCATTCATCTCAGTCAATTTTCCATTTGTAAGCTAATTCTCAATTTTTTAGCTTATATAGTTTTTTATTGTTTCTGTAGCATAATCTTAGTTCAAATAGCTTTAATTAGTTTCACTTAATCTGTTTTAGTAAGAAAAATCATAGTTATAGTTTAATAATTACAAGTTTTAGTGTAAGCATAGTCTTAAGGGAGTGTTTGGATTATCTGTTTAGGCTTTGTTAATGATTGTTATTGTTGTTACTTCTGGTTCAAATAGGTCACTTAGGTTCCAAATAGAATAGTTCAACTCAGTATTCAATTAGAATAACACTAGAAAGTCAAAATCATTGTGTATTTGCCTACACAGTTAACTGTGTAGGAATTTGGTTCTCATAAGCTATTAATCTGTCTCTTAAGTTGTTATTGTAGCTCAATATACTAGTAACATAGCTTAATATTGCATGTATAATCAGTAAAGACAAATCAAATCTCAAATAAGTCAACACACTAAGTTTCATCATAAAGTCAATTTGCATAGCTCAGTTTTTTGCAAAATTTCAAAGAATTATTTTGATTTATGTGTTTGAATTGAGACCCTGAATCTTGTTCCTAATCCTAGCCTACCAGCTCAACTTTGAATTCTCACCATTTTTATATTTTTAGGATTTTTGTAAGTAGGCCCCACTTACCCTCAAAGTGAACTGCAGGGAAGACTTCTTCCCCTGCACATCAGTTACCACCCTATCACCACCACTTTGGTGGTGATTTGTGGCCACCTCAGTGGGTCCCACACCTAGATTTTAGGTTCTCCCAACCCCCCCCCCTAGTAGAGATCCTAGATTGACCATAAGTTTGACCTGCACCTCAGTGGACCCCACTTAAATTAGACCCAAAACATTGTCCCCATTCTGTGTTCAAAACAGTTTTTGGATTAGCTTATTTTGGCTTTTTAGCTTATCTACTGAGCTTATTGAGTTAAATTAAGCTTTGACAAGTCCAAGTAGCTTATTAGAACCAGAAAACACCAAGGTGGGTCCCACATAAGCTCATTTGAGCTTATTTGCTACTTTGGTCAACTAAAGTCAACTGTCTAGGATTATAGCTTATAACTAGCTTATTTTTAAGTTCTAAAATTATTGTTTTTATTAAAGTTACTTATTTTTATGTATAATAAAGTTTTGTAAAATAAAAATCCAGAAAAAAACAATATAAAATTAAGTGATAGTTTCTATTTAATACAATTTAATTTTAATTTTCATTTTTATAATTTTGTTAAGTAATCTGAGTTTTTATATTTTTATTAATTTCCTTATAGGTTAAAGTATTTTTAATAAATTTTTCAGATTTTAGTTTTGTCATTTAGTATTTATTATAATTAATAATAGTTTTATTAATAATTAATTAATAAGTAAGTTATAAATAGCATAATTAATTTTTATATAGCAACACCTATATTTTATATTTTTCCTAGCTTTTATAAGTCATAATATAATTTTAGTAATTTTTATAGAATTTTTACTGTTCATTTAATAGTTTTCATAATTTAAATAGTTTAATTAGATATTAATTAATAAATAGAATAATAATTAGTTAACTAGTTTATAAATATATAAAATAAAGTTTTTATAATTTTTTAGGATTCCCATAATGGTTAATTAGTTTTATAAAATTTTTCATAATTTTCTAAGTTAGTTTAATACTATTTGTAATTTAAATTAGTTTAAATTGTTTAATTAATATAAATAGTTTTTAATTAATAGAAATTCATAAAAAGACAAAAAGATTTATTTTTATTTTTTATACTTTCTTCAAGTTCTATTTTAAGTTTAGAAAATATTTTTATAAGTTTTTAGTTTAATTTGTAGTATTAATCATTTTTAGTTTTAATTAAGTTAGTTTTAAATAAATAGTTAAATAGTTATTAATTAAATAATTAATAATAAATAATATAATAATCTTAAAAATAGTTTTATTTTTAGTTTAATTTTATTTTAAGTTTAAGTTTATAGAATTTTCAATTTTAACCTTTGTAGTTTATTTTTCCTTAAAACTCACCTTTTTCTCAGTACGCAGTCGCGTCTGATTTTAAATTGGTGTACGTTTTAACGTTTTAGATATCTAGGTTTTACGTAATCGTTTTAATAGTTATTTTAAGTTATAAAACCCTAGTTTAAACACACACACACTTTTATACCCTTACCTGTTCACATTCACTAATCACAGACTCGTTTATAATATCACATCGCACACCTCGTTGGGACTTACGACCCGGGAAAACACTGTATTCCTCGGAAGCATTTGCCTCAGCTGTTTGACTTGTTGACCATCACCTGGTTGATATTATCTGACTGTTTGAGGCGAATCAAAATTTGGCGCCGCTGCCGGGGAGGTTGTGCGCGTATTCTAAACGATTTTGCGTATTAGTAAACCTGAATACACATCCATTGTATATTTACCATCTTTTATCCATATTTCTATAAAACAAAACCCAAAAATATTCACCTTTGCACCCTTACCTATTTGATTCTTCATTTCTCATCCCCAAAACCCTTTGATTCTACCTTCTTACACCCATCTCATACATAATTCTTATGGCGTCTCTTGGTTACAAGTGTTTTCACTGTAAAAGCCCGATTGAGAACGGCCTTCGTTGTCTCCGGTGTATTTGTGAGAAATGTGGCAATAATTGTAATAACAGATTTTGTACTATGTGCAATCTGTTCATAAGTCCAAATTCTCTCAATGATTCACCAAATTCTTCCAACTACCCTTCACAACCCGAGATACGTGCTATTAATGACGAACCTTCAAAAATTGATCCTAACCTTTTACGGTTTACGGTTGAAAGTTTGTCAAGCAAACGTACAGAACTTAAGGTAGTGACTGAAAAGAACGACTTACCCAACCTTCACAATTATCAAAAACAAAAACCCGAGACCATAACGGAAGTGGTGGAAATTCCTAGCTCTCAGAGCACACCACTTGTCCCACCTCCAGATTTTGTTCCTTGTGACGGTTGTGGTGAACCGCTTTTCGGTTTTCCATGTCGTTGGTGTACATGTGAACAATGTGGTAATGATATCCAAAACGGGAGTTGTTTGTTTTGTGGATCGAGTAATTCATTTGCTTATGATCCTAATCAAAACTCATTCAACGACTCCTCAAATTTTTCAAACTACCCATCACATTCATACGAGCAAGAGTCATATTATCCAAATTTCAATGATGCTTCGTATCAAAATACACCAAGCCAGACTCGACAGTTTTACTGTTGTGAGTACTGTGGAGGTCCACACTTTAGCTCTGATTGTCAAACAAGGAATCCATTTCCTTGTAACAATTATGACTATTCGTATCAAGACCCACCTCCACAGTGCCAAATAAACCAAGCAACTCCTCACATCCAGCAAGACCCTTGTCTAGAGGTTCTTGAAAAACTTAATAACATTAGAGAGGAGTTGGCTAATATGTCGTCTCACAATGCACAAAGTTTTTCTTGTGTACATTGTGGGGGTCCTCATGATGATTTTAAATGTCAACCGTATTATAAACCTGAACATTGTTCTAGTTCTAATACATCCGGTTTTGACACATTCACACCCCCACAGTTTCCACTCACTCAATATTCTCGTGATAAATCTATCACGGAATTACTTGCTGAAAAACATGCTGCTAGAGACGAAAGAAGCATGGAAGAATTACTAGTCTTAGAACAAGCAGCTATAACACGTTCTAAATTTCAAAATGCTGCTCTTCTCGATGAAGATGATGAAAGTGATGATACCTCATCATGTTCATCAGTTGAGACTCCTTCCATGCATATACAGGGAGAAAAGAAAATAACTGAATCACCAGCAGTAGAAATAATGGAACTTGTAGACTCCATTACTGCTAGTCCTTCTCATCTCCCTGAGTATGATGTTATCACACCTGAGGTTCCCACTCACTCTCTGAACATGGGGGACGAGCATCTTGACACTGTTCCTGCAAAGGAATCGGACGAATTCATAAAGTCTAGTGTTGAGAACCTTGTCTCAATCCCAAGAGAGTCACAGGGAATTCTTGATCATGTGTGTGATATTCCTCCCCCTCTTGTCTTTCCAAATAATCATACTGAGATGTTCTCTGATTCTGATGAGAACTATTCTTTATCTTGTGGAGACATAAGTTATGTGGGGGAATTACCTTCTGAGCTTGTCAACTCAGAAGAAGAGAATGAGGAAGAAATACACCAAGACGAAGCTCTTCGTCTTACATTATTAAATGCTAATCTTCTCATTTCTAGAATCGAGGCTTTTAATGAAAAGCCTATTTCATCTCCTATCCCCGTCAAGGATAGTGAGGTTTTGATCAGTGATTCTATTCCGGAATTGCAAACGTTCCATTTTGATCAAACGGAAGAGAAGATAAGTGGTATCACCACTTCTCATTCTTATAATTCTCTTCCCGTTTATGAATCATTTACTTTTGAGGAGTTCCCCAATGAACTCACTCAAATCAATCCCGAATACGAATCATTCACCTTTGAAGAGTTCTCCTGTGAACTCACTCATATCATATCTCCACCGGAGTATGATAGTTTCTATTTTGATCTAGACATACCCATAATATGTCTTGATCAACCGAGCTTAAATGAGGAGACTCATGAAACAATGAATTCTCCTATTGAAGATGAGGAGTTAATCATGACTTTCTTTCTTTTCTTCATATATTCTGTCCCCTATCCTGTTCTTCACTCTTTCGGGAGTGAGGATATAATCTTTGACCCCGGCATTCTCATTTATAAATTATGAGCCGGGTGTGTCATTATATCTCATCGGTGTGGAACTTTCACGTGCTTCAAATGTTTATCCAAACATCTTGAATGAAAGTCCGATTGAGATTGTCTCTTCCACTTGCTTCCCCATGGACAAATGAATTCGGGGTCGAGTCCAGCTAGTGACTCGGGAATCAAAAACATTAGCAAAAACATGGGTTTTCACCCGTGTGTAACACCCTAGTGTGGGGGAGATGCCCCACATGTTGTATATATATATATTCTCTCTAAAAAAAAAAAAAAAAAAAAAAAAAAAAATGTACATATAGTGATAGCTTCTATTTAAGAAGTTTTATCTAAAAAAATAATTGTATGTATATAAACATAAAATAAAGGCTATGTAATATTTCCTTCTTAGATTCTAAGTTCGGTTTAACACCCGGTGCTTTGAATATTGAGGACAATATTCAGTTCTAAGTGTGGGGGGAGATTCGTCTAACGAATTTAAACACATGTTCCATCAAGAACCCCCATTTTAGCCAAAATTTTAAAATTTTTTCTCACTTAGAACGCAATAAATGGTATCAATCCTCCATGTCTAACCCACAACAGGATTGGCTAATCCAGGAGCAAACGGTTCTTGGTAAAGATAACTCAAACCCGTTTATGGCTTGCAATTTGCCAAAAATTGTATGGTTCCTCAACTCCCCATTATCCTCAAAAGCTAATGAGTTGGCTAGCCCGCAAGATTATGGCTTGTGGTAAAGGCCGTGGAAAATCCATAATTGGTAATCAGCTCACCAAGATGTTGACTATTCCATTAAGAGTTGGCTAGTCCAGAAGCAAACGGCTTTTGGTAAAGACTAATCAAATCCGTTGACAGCTGGTGGTTTGCTCAAAATCACACGGTTATCAGGTGTGCCACAGTTCTTACACCTGGCTACTCCAGAAGTGATGGCTTTTGGTAAAGAGTTTTTTCAAATCCATTAAGTTTTTCTCAATAGATTGCTAGGGACTAGCAATAGTTTAGTGTGGGGGATTGATGAGTGTCTAAATACTCATCATTTTATACTAATCTGAGCTGCCAAAACATACAAAAACACTCAAATATGTATCAAAATACTTAAAATATCTTAAAGGTGTGTTTTATATGTTTCAAATGCAAAATATGCAAAAACAGATGAAAAACGTATAAAGTTTGCATAATTGGCAGTTTCAGTCCCTCAAGTTTCATAAATTGTCAAAACTAGTCCCTGGTAATTCTAAAAACATGAAAAAGTCATCAAAGGTCCTTTTTAATCATAAAGTTACATATTTAGTCCTTTGGTGCAAAGTTTCATAAAATTACAAGTTTAGTCCCTCAACTTTGGAAATTGACAGAAATGGTCCCTGGGATGTAAAAACTTTGAGAAATTCAATTATGGTCCCTATACTAATAATCTTTTGCAGGTTTGGTCTTTGGTATGGAGTTTGGTGAAATTACATAATTGGTCCCTCAAGTTTGGCAGTTTGTCAGTTTTGGTCCCTGGACTTTCAAATAATGACAGTTTTAGTCCCTGGGAGTTCAAAATGGGAAAATTATTATTAAGGGTCCTTGGGAATTCACAAAGTGTCACAATTGGTCCTTATGTGGAAAAGTTTGGAGAAATTACAAAAAGGCCCCTCAACTTTTCAAGTTTGGCAAAAATAGTCCCCGGTATTTAAAAAATGAAAAACATCAAAAATAAGCCGTGTACTATTCACATATGGCATTTATGACCCTTGTGATAATTTTGGAATGTTACAATTTCAGACCCTCAAATTTTCCTTAATTACATTTTTGGTCCTTATGTTTATTTAAGCTAAAAACCAAACGGATCCAAACTATTATTACTAAACCAAACCATAACCCATTTCACAAAACAAGCCCACCCTTTTTCCAGCCCAACTTCCTACCCAGTCCACCCCCAGGTTTGACCTGCGTTGACCCCGCCTAAAACCACCACCACTTCCACCTCCCTCACACAGCCAAAACCACCCTCCACCTTGCCTGGTATTGCCACCACCTCAACCCCCACTTGCCTGCTAGTCACCCTCCACCTCACCACAACCATCCAAACCCATTTAAACCCCTAAAATACGCTCCACGCAATCCACAGTGGTCAAAGAGACTTTGGCGCCAAGGAATGATTTAAACGGCTGAGATGATTGGAACCTTATCAATGGCTACAAAATGGTGGGAAATACCCCAGTGGGTCCCACAAACTCAAAAATGGGCTACAAATGGGAAGAGAAGCAGAATAGAAGAATTATTAGTTTAGGAGTAGCTTAATTTAATCGTAGGTAAAGTAGAAAAATATCTAGTTGTTAATTTCAGCTTCAAACACTTGTATTCATTTCCTTTTATGTAATTTAAACTTATTCTCAAGTTAATTTCAGATTTCAGTTACTATCTCACTTTATGCATTTTCAATATTTGATCAAAAATCTCAAAAGCTTGTTTGTTATTGTTAGTTGTTAGTAAGTAAGTTCAGAA
The DNA here is from genome assembly GCA_030686995.1 of Artemisia argyi. Taxonomy (NCBI): domain Eukaryota; kingdom Viridiplantae; phylum Streptophyta; class Magnoliopsida; order Asterales; family Asteraceae; genus Artemisia; species Artemisia argyi. The sequence goes on along the minus strand of CM060685.1, from coordinate 43,856,772 downwards.
GCTCATATAAGCTTTGACTAAGCTTAAATAAGCTGTATTACACCTCAGTTATCTGTCTAGTTCACAAAAGAAAAATACTTAAAAAAATTAGAGAAAAATAATTGAAAAATAGAAAATCAAAAGAAGAAGAAGAAGGAAAAGCAAAGGAGCAGGTGTCATTTGGATTGAATTGGTAATAGAGTCCTATGGGGGACACTAGGAATTGATTTGGTTCATTGGTTCATTCATCTCAGTCAATTTTCCATTTGTAAGCTAATTCTCAATTTTTTAGCTTATATAGTTTTTTATTGTTTCTGTAGCATAATCTTAGTTCAAATAGCTTTAATTAGTTTCACTTAATCTGTTTTAGTAAGAAAAATCATAGTTATAGTTTAATAATTACAAGTTTTAGTGTAAGCATAGTCTTAAGGGAGTGTTTGGATTATCTGTTTAGGCTTTGTTAATGATTGTTATTGTTGTTACTTCTGGTTCAAATAGGTCACTTAGGTTCCAAATAGAATAGTTCAACTCAGTATTCAATTAGAATAACACTAGAAAGTCAAAATCATTGTGTATTTGCCTACACAGTTAACTGTGTAGGAATTTGGTTCTCATAAGCTATTAATCTGTCTCTTAAGTTGTTATTGTAGCTCAATATACTAGTAACATAGCTTAATATTGCATGTATAATCAGTAAAGACAAATCAAATCTCAAATAAGTCAACACACTAAGTTTCATCATAAAGTCAATTTGCATAGCTCAGTTTTTTGCAAAATTTCAAAGAATTATTTTGATTTATGTGTTTGAATTGAGACCCTGAATCTTGTTCCTAATCCTAGCCTACCAGCTCAACTTTGAATTCTCACCATTTTTATATTTTTAGGATTTTTGTAAGTAGGCCCCACTTACCCTCAAAGTGAACTGCAGGGAAGACTTCTTCCCCTGCACATCAGTTACCACCCTATCACCACCACTTTGGTGGTGATTTGTGGCCACCTCAGTGGGTCCCACACCTAGATTTTAGGTTCTCCCAACCCCCCCCCCCCTAGTAGAGATCCTAGATTGACCATAAGTTTGACCTGCACCTCAGTGGACCCCACTTAAATTAGACCCAAAACATTGTCCCCATTCTGTGTTCAAAACAGTTTTTGGATTAGCTTATTTTGGCTTTTTAGCTTATCTACTGAGCTTATTGAGTTAAATTAAGCTTTGACAAGTCCAAGTAGCTTATTAGAACCAGAAAACACCAAGGTGGGTCCCACATAAGCTCATTTGAGCTTATTTGCTACTTTGGTCAACTAAAGTCAACTGTCTAGGATTATAGCTTATAACTAGCTTATTTTTAAGTTCTAAAATTATTGTTTTTATTAAAGTTACTTATTTTTATGTATAATAAAGTTTTGTAAAATAAAAATCCAGAAAAAAACAATATAAAATTAAGTGATAGTTTCTATTTAATACAATTTAATTTTAATTTTCATTTTTATAATTTTGTTAAGTAATCTGAGTTTTTATATTTTTATTAATTTCCTTATAGGTTAAAGTATTTTTAATAAATTTTTCAGATTTTAGTTTTGTCATTTAGTATTTATTATAATTAATAATAGTTTTATTAATAATTAATTAATAAGTAAGTTATAAATAGCATAATTAATTTTTATATAGCAACACCTATATTTTATATTTTTCCTAGCTTTTATAAGTCATAATATAATTTTAGTAATTTTTATAGAATTTTTACTGTTCATTTAATAGTTTTCATAATTTAAATAGTTTAATTAGATATTAATTAATAAATAGAATAATAATTAGTTAACTAGTTTATAAATATATAAAATAAAGTTTTTATAATTTTTTAGGATTCCCATAATGGTTAATTAGTTTTATAAAATTTTTCATAATTTTCTAAGTTAGTTTAATACTATTTGTAATTTAAATTAGTTTAAATTGTTTAATTAATATAAATAGTTTTTAATTAATAGAAATTCATAAAAAGACAAAAAGATTTATTTTTATTTTTTATACTTTCTTCAAGTTCTATTTTAAGTTTAGAAAATATTTTTATAAGTTTTTAGTTTAATTTGTAGTATTAATCATTTTTAGTTTTAATTAAGTTAGTTTTAAATAAATAGTTAAATAGTTATTAATTAAATAATTAATAATAAATAATATAATAATCTTAAAAATAGTTTTATTTTTAGTTTAATTTTATTTTAAGTTTAAGTTTATAGAATTTTCAATTTTAACCTTTGTAGTTTATTTTTCCTTAAAACTCACCTTTTTCTCAGTACGCAGTCGCGTCTGATTTTAAATTGGTGTACGTTTTAACGTTTTAGATATCTAGGTTTTACGTAATCGTTTTAATAGTTATTTTAAGTTATAAAACCCTAGTTTAAACACACACACACTTTTATACCCTTACCTGTTCACATTCACTAATCACAGACTCGTTTATAATATCACATCGCACACCTCGTTGGGACTTACGACCCGGGAAAACACTGTATTCCTCGGAAGCATTTGCCTCAGCTGTTTGACTTGTTGACCATCACCTGGTTGATATTATCTGACTGTTTGAGGCGAATCACTAGTATTTCCAAATTACGAGTGGTATTGGTATCATGTGCATGTGCATTCATTACATCACGACATGATCTAAATTAGATCACTATCATTCATTTTAGGTTGCGGATAGTGTTCGCTCCTTGTTGTCCTTATCATTTCGCATCTTTGTATCTTCACTCCAGGTGAGTCATAGCCCCGCTTTTACTCTTTTTATACTTGTTTTAACTCTTTGGGGGAGATACATGCTCAACTACTTGCTTACTAGTATAAATACTCAAAACATACTTTCTTGATACTCAAAGCATTTATACTTGACTGTTTTATACTTGACTTCATACATACGTGATTGTGCTATACTTAACTGTGTTATACTAAACTGTGATTGTGTATTCTTGAGCAACTGATACTTTGGGAAATGGCACCCAATAATCATACATACATACATACTTCCAATGGCCCCAGATTAAGTTGCTGGACACAACCATTGAGACTTCCAATGGCCCCAGATTAAGTTGCTGGACACAACCATTGAGACATACATACAAACGTGAGGTCTTCGGAGATGAAGTGTAGACTCACGACTAATTGCTTAACTGTTGTGATGAACTTATACATGTTTAATCTTACTATATATATATATATATATATATATATATATATATATATATATATATATATATATATATATATATATATATATATATATATATATATATATATATATATATATATATATATATATATTAGCAGTGGGTTGTGAACACACAGGTTACAAGTCTCTTATGGCGGGACTTGTAACTGAGTGGATTTACGATGCCTTTGCTGTGTGACCATTTTTCTATAAACTTTATTTGTTAAACAACTCTATGAACTCACCAACCTTTGTGTTGACACTTTTAAGCATGTTTATCTCAGGTTAGAAGGGCGATAGCAGGTTTATGGAGCTGAGAGTCTTAGGGCATGCTTTTGGAGACTTTCGCTTTTGTCGTTTACCATTCGAAACACTTTAAAAACTTATGTATTATTCTACTTTGGGATCTTTTGTTTTGTAAACTATGACTTTTATCTATTCGAATGGTAACTTTTTAAAACGTCTCATTTAGAGGTCGTTTTCTATATCTTGTACTTTGTGCCCTGAAGTAGCATCCCAATGACACAGTCTTCCGCTGCGGTATTTTGGGGGTGTTACAGATTGGTATATATTTTTTCACTACTAGAAAATAATATAACTACGTACTAAATAACATATTTTCTAGATTTCTTATTCAAGGGGTTTATTTTTAATTAACGAAATACGTACGACTCAAGGTTTATTTATGCGACTACTAGACGATATCTTAAGGTTTTCAAAACGAAGAATATAACACTAACGTTTTTATACGATATATTACGACAAGTTTTTATTATTCTAGTTGGACTTATTTTTCTTAAGTATGGAAAATACTTTACTTTGACAATAACAAGTATTTTCAAGTTACGAGTGGTATAGGTATCATGTGCATGTGCATTCATTACATCCTTTCATGATCTAAGTAGATCACTATCATTCATATTAGGTTGCGGTTAGAGATCGTACCTCATTTCTGTGTATCCACTTTTGTCATCGTAGCTATTCGCACCAGGTGAGTCATAGCCCCTACTCTTTTTATACTCGTTTTAACTCTTTGGGGGAGATACATGCTCAACTACTTGCTTACTTGTACAAATACTCAAAACATTTATACTTGATTTTTTTATACTTGTTTGTCTTATACTTGATAACACTTATACTTGATTACATTATACTTGATGGCGTTATACTTAAACTTGTAAGTCTCCTTGGGATAACACATGCATTGAGTTTCGGAGATGAAGTATAACCAATGCTATTACCTTCCCTCTGAGCAACATAAAGTCTCCTTGGATAACACATGCATTGGGTTTCGGAGATGAAGTGGAACCAATGCCACTACCTTCCTTGTGAGCAACATACTTACGTGAGGTCTTCGGAGATGAAGTGTAGACTCACGACTAATTGCTTAACTGTTGTGATGAACTTATACATGTTTTACTCATACTATATATGTTAGCAGTGGGTTGTGAACACACAGGTTACAAGTCTCTTATGGCGGGACTTGTAACTGAGTGGATTTACGATGCCTTTGCTGTGTGATCATTTTTCTATAGACTTTATTTGTTAAACAAACTCTATGAACTCACCAACCTCGTGTTGACACTTTAGCATGTATTTTCAGGTTTTAACCTATGGCACGCTACTGGAGGTTTTGGCAGGGCATGACATAGTCATAGAAGACTCTGATTATTTATATGGGGACCGTTTTTAAACTATTTTAAGGGCCTACTTCCGCACCACTTTTAACAATGTAAATTCAATATTTTGATTTAACTATTTTATTTTAAATAATTGAAGTGAAAACCATTTTTGAACTTGTGTTGTAATACCAATTGAGTTACACCCCAGCTACACGTATGCTTCCGCTGGACCCGATTTTGGGGGTGTGACAACTTGAGTCGTTCTGGCACCTCAACATTTCACTTTTCACATTCACACACCAAAATACTTGTTCACTAGTAACTCAAGCCATTTCACCTATTTTGGGACTGTCACAATTCACAATTTCAGGTCATTTTTCCAAGTCTTGACAATTTACTATTCACAGATTTCAATTCATCATTTCACGTAAACTAGGTTTACGGGTGTTCATTTCACGAAACCGTGGAGGTTAAGTCGCGTGATCATAAGATATCATTCAAAAATTTCATGTCATTAATTTTAATATTTTATTATTTAACTATTCTATTTTTAAATAATTAACTTCGTCCACGTTCAACCATGACTAGACTAGGTCCAGTCTACACTTTCTATGCACCGTTGTTTCCTTACAATTATATTTTAAAAGTCATAATTCACTTTTTTCATTTTTACGTAAACCTTGCACCTTTTACGTTTTACGCAATTTAAATTTATGTTTTATGGTTTTAACAACATGAACCAACCTTAGACTATGACAATTTTACATATGTTACGCATTTTAACCTCTTTTCATGTTTACAAGTGAGTTTTATACTTGTCGTTTCATTTTTATAGTTTACGTCACTTTTATCAAAAACTGGTGTCACCAAACGCGTTTTTAACTAACGGTTTCAGTTTTAGCGATGTTTAAACCCTTCGATGAACTCACCACTCATCTAAATTACTTAAATAGGTTATGATAATAAGTTTTAACATTTTTATAAGTTTTGTATTTTTTTGCTACCCAACAAAAACAAACCACTAAAATGCCTCCCACCACCTAAGAATTTCGTTCCAACCACAAAGACATTTGTCTTTGTGGTGTCATACACTTTGGACACATGTTCATGGTCTTATGCATGTGTTGCATGTTATAATTTTATAAAACCAACAAACATAAACCACTTCCTCATTTTTACCAAGAAAACTTAACCATTTCTTGTTTTCTCTACCATATGAATGACCTAAAACAGATCCAACTCAACCATTTCATCCAAATTTTTACTAAATTATTGATCATAAATTAAAGATCTTGAAGCCCTAGTCTTGATCATGGTTTACTCCACTCAAAACATCATCAAATCTCATCATTCCTTGGTTTCTTTGGGAAGTTGTTTCAAGTTTTGATCAAGATGGTTTAGGGGCTGAGATTTTCAAGTATTTACAAGGGTTTTGGTGATTAAAATTTGGGTTGACATTGGGTAAAGAAATGGTGCAAGTGTTGAATGGGTTAAACTAGGTCTAGTCTTCTTGTTGTTGTAATCTTTCTTGTTCATTACTTTTGTAAGGAAACTCTCCACTCAATTTTTATTTTATTTTTATTTTCATTACTGTAAAAGTATTATATCTTGATGTATTTTAATATTATATAAGTTATTATGCTTGGTACATAGATTAGAAAACATTAAAAACACTAAAGGACTAGACATGCAACAGTTGTTTATGATCAGGGGTAAAAACGTAATAAAATGATTTTATCAGTGAACTTTGGACATAAACTAAAAATAGTTTGTTTTAGATCAATGTCTTGCGGTCGTTTTGACGGGTATTTCATTGAATAACTCATTACGATGATTAAACTAGAAATGTTTTCGTGAAACATGTTACATTCTGAGTAACAGATTTGAAACGTATAAAAGTCATTTTTTTTGTGAATATCCCACTGTTACTCAAAATATAAAAGTTGTAGATAACATCTTAACTTAAATGTGGCCGCAAACGGGGAATTAATTGGACTTGTAGAACTCCAGATATCGCATTTTTCGCGGGACTGTTGTAACCATTAAAACTGAGGACTGAATAGTACGGACAAATTAATAATTCACTTATGTTATGTAATTTTTGACTTAGTGGGGCCCACAAAACTTGTTAGTACCAAATATAAGTAAGAGTATAATTTATATACAACAAAAATACATCAATATTTATTTTCAAAACCTAAGACAACGTATATGTGTTTAGGTTCTTCGTAGAACTTCGCGGCTCATTCCTCACTTACTTGTTCCTTGCTATTCTAGTTGCTCACGGTGAGTTTTCATAGCCCCGTTTTCAATTCAAAATTTTGATTTCAAATCCCCCGGGGGAGAATACATTGCATCATCATTTTTATACGGGCCTAAGTATCAAAACATATGTACATTGCCTAAGTTACCTTACTGCCTTGTTAAAGTCCCCTATTATCATGGACCGTTAGTTTGCAATTAAGCGAGAGTGAGTGGATAGATCTATTGAGGGTGACGCCTCCATCTGTGGTAGTTATACCAACAGTCAAACGGATGCATTTCATTTCTGTCATATTAGAGTGTTTGGCAGGACACTCTAGAGGGGCATATACTTTATCAGTCTAGCTTCGGGGTCATGAGCTTAAGAGCCAATGTACAATTTTATTAATTATGTAACATTTTCTCATGCACTTTATACTTGAGGTTACCGCACAACATTTCATTTTATAAACCTATGGATCTCACCAACATTATTGTTGACCGTTTTAGCAATGTATTTTCAGGTAATTAAAGTAGCTCATGTTGGCATGCATATGGACCTACATGGAGTCGCGGAGTTGACGCGTCTCATCTTTTATTTAATGCACTTATGAACGTTTGATCTTGTCGAACTTATTTTCAATAAACTTGCAACACCTTTTGGGACCTTATTTTGTAAACTCTGAATGTTTTTAATGATCAAACGATGTATTTTCTAAACGACACTTTAGGTCGTTCAATATAACTGTAACTTTGATGCTATGGCAGTCACCCCCAGGTATTCCATTCCGCTGCTAAAACAGGTATTTTGGGGGTGTGACAAGGACCCACCACCATACCCAATTAATATAGAAACTCAACAACAAAACCTAATTAAAAAAATGAAAAGGGTACGACGCCAAGGAATTAGCTTGGCAAATGGCACAAGGGAGGGTGGTATGGTAAAAAAATACTCAAGCCATTTCCTTTCCACATAGGAATGGCGCGAGGATGGTGTTACCACACCCCTAGCTCTAAGACAATAAAAGAAATGCGGGTCGAAAATGATGAAGGCGCCAATGCGATGTGACAGTTTGAAACCACCATATGTGTGTCATGAACCTAGCTATTTCAAATATTTTACAAATGGGGGTCAAATAAGTTTAATGTACGACTCCGTATGAAGTTTATGGAGCAATAAGTTTCTTAATACCCATACTCGGTAAGTATTTTTTTGTGGTTAGATAAATATAAATATCTTGGGATTAAAAGTTGTTGGTACTAACAAGACTTTGTGTTTGCAGATCCACCCGATAGGCCGATACCATATGTATCTGGCAGCATTCGAAGCACATTCTTATATGGAGGGCAATCTATTTGACACGGATTAGCATGAGCCTCATGCCACAATGATCGTTCAAGTTCGTTCTCATTCGGTGATTTATGAGAATGTAGCAATCTATTTGACACTGCATGAGCCTCATGTCACAAAGCACAATGTTGTATAAAGGTATCATACTTGCTACAATTTCTTTTTTTGGGTATCAGACAAGATTTTTTCCTTATACGGGTACTAATCTTTTAAATTCGGTCTTCTTGAGATACTTTGTGACATTTTTGCACTTCAAATTATTAAATCTCCTGTTAGCTAAGAGGGGCAAAAATGTTACAAAATACTCAAAAAAGAACAAATTTGAAAGATTAGTACCTTTATAAAGAAAAAACTTTGTTCGATACTCAGAAAAAAATGATGACAAGTATACCTTTATAAAACATTTGCCCTTGTAAAGAACTACAGAAGTAGTTAGCACATATGAACATGTTTCAATATTTTTGAAACTCTTGAAAAATTGATATTAGTTGATTCAACACACCTAAATAGCTCATTTGTCACCTCAACTAAGTTGGATCTCAAACGCTAAGGTTAATGTTCTTGTGCCACCCCGTTGCCATATACGATATGCCTTTTGAATTTATGGGTCAAACATGAGTCATTTTAAGTAAGAACTGACGAATTTAATACTAACAAATATAGTTGACATATTACACATTCTATGTTTGCAATTACTGACAATCCATAGGCAATCTTATGGAGGACATAGTTCTAGTGAGAAGAAAATTTGAAATCAGAAAAATCAGAAAAATTTTAGCCACACATTTTAAATGAGAAGGAGAAATTTAAAGGAGAAATTTAAGAGGAGATGCATCTAAGTTTATAGATGCATTTGAAATGTGCGTATGTGATATTTTCTCACCATTATTATTTTAATTTTATTTCTCATTTGATTCTACCTCATCTTATCTTATGGATATGCTTACCTTTTTAAAGACTATAAATTAAAATGGTTTTCCGTTATTACTGAAGTACACTTTAATTCACTTATAAAAAGATAGTAAAAAGAGATAAAGGACCTATGCCTTTTAGTCCTGCCTGCTCGTCTTTGAAGCTAGTGAATAAGCAAAGAAACTACAAAATATGTAAGTAGATTAAAACATTATATGAGGTATGAGGTCTGATTCAACGTATAATAGATTTTGTTTTTGTGTTTACTTTAGTACGTTATTAGAAAATATAAATTTGGTGACGCCAAACTTAAAACCACCTCATCGGCCAAATTACCAATCGACTCAATGTCAAATGATGTGAGTGTTTGGGAGAATCATATGCAATACCATGAATGAGTAGCCCTCGTTAATGAGCCTAAAATGTGTTTTGAAATATATACACAAAAGAAAATTAGTTAAGAGGCGTGTTGGTGCTCTTGAGCTCAAAGAATCAATTTGTTAAGTGACATTTTAGTTTAAGAAAAAACAAAAAAGGAATGCAATTGTCATTGCTACTTACGTCTTGTATGTTTCATATTTAACCGAATGATTTTTTATTTATTTATTATTATAATTTTTTTTCATAAACACAATGCTGACTACAAATCTTTTGTTTTCCCAAAGGACATAAAGTAAATGCGACTGTAACCAAACTTAACAACAATAAATCATGTATGGTAGTTAAAACTATGGTTATCAAATCGTGATCATGATTGTAAGATCGTCCGATCTTATAATCCTACCTTAAAGTTATTAACATATCCTCTAATAATAAAAGTAACATACAAAATCGGGGTAGAATCTTAAATAACATAGAATGAGTGGTGAGATCGCTTCTATGACTATCTATTTTGGGTATTTGATCAACTTCAATGACTATAAAATCTATGACTATAAAATCCATTGTTTTGTATTAAAAAAAACATGATAAAATTTAAATCATGAACAACTGTAATAAATATCAATTCATTAATCTTTATTTCATGAATGATTATATGCAGCAACTTTCATAAAACATTCATTTACTAATTTTGTGCTTTTGTACTTATAATTTTAGTAGTTCTATTGGAAAAATAATGTTACCTTTATGCCGGGTAAATTTTATTGTGACTCAAAATATTCTCATACCTTAAAAAATTGAAAATTTTAAATGATGAAAAATATGCGTAGCCCCCAAGTTAGTCACAAACGGTTGGCACGAGTAAAGTTGTCACTTTTCACATGTATATATCTTAATTCCAAATATACCCTCACTTTCATGTCATATTTTTGCTTTTAGAATTTTGAGTGAAAATTAACCTCCAAAGTTCAAACAAATTGTTTTTATAAACACATGACATGTTTTGGTATGTTTAGCACCGAGGGTTCATTCGGTAGGATGGAAAAAATGTCAAATGAATGAACTAAACGACGTAATAGAATAAGTAATGTAATACGTAGTATAATGATTAATTACCATTATTAATTACGTGTGGTTGGTATGATAAGACAGAATGTAATCGTTAAAAAAAGATTAAAATGCCCATTAATGATAGAAAGTTTATTTAATGTGGTTAGTTAATGATAGATTTTTATGTAATTTTGATTCCATTACAAGATTAATTGAAAAAAAGAGGACCCCTAAAGAATGAATTGGGTTCGTTTGGTATGACAGAATGAATAGTTGAATGAATGGAATGACCGATGTAATGGAATAAACAGTGTAATGTAATGATTAATTACATTTATTAATCATGTTTGGTTTTGCATGTTAAGATGTAATGGAATCATAATAAAAAGACTAAAATGCCCATTATTTATAAAAAGTTTAATTAATATGGTTAATTAATGGTGGAGTTTTATGTAATTTTGATTCAATTACGGTCGTAATGAAAAAAAAGCTGGAGGCCCTAAGGAAAGATTTTGGTGTAATAGATCATTCCTTGTAATAAATTATTACATTACATAAATGTAAACAAACAACATTTCTCCCTTCCATCGTAATAATCTTTTCCATTCCCCCTTTAATTACGACATACCAAACACTATGTTAGTGTAATGGGTTATTACTTGCAATGAACCATTACATGTATAATTGTAAACAAACAAGATTTTTTCCTTTCCATTGTAATAATCATTTTCATTCCCACTTTGATTACAATATACCAAACACTACGCAAGTGTTTAAAAGCGTTTTGAATCAACAGGTAACTAGTGGTCATCGTTTTGTACAAAAAAAATTAGTTTAGAAATAAGCAACTAGCATTCTTAATTTTATTTTATTTTCAAACGCTCTAAATCAAAACGCCATTTCTAGTAGCATTTCTGAGCAACTATCCAATTCTAGAAGTTTATATGAGCAACTGCTTCATGCTTCTACTTACTGCTTCTGCTTTTCGTTATCGCTATTTTCGTCACACATACCCTTATAAATTATAGAGTGTGAGCATAACGATCTCAAATATTGAGTGAAATTTATAAATCTTAAGAGTAGTTGATACAATGTTGGTTGTTTAAGGAACACATGATATCACGTTAGTTGAAACAAATTAAGTGTCGTACCAAAGAGCACGTAACCTCATATACCATATCACTCGTACAAATAAACAAGTATATACTCCGTAATATTGTAAGTCTGCAAACTTGGTCAAAAACCATTATTTTTCTAGCAATATTCTTGAATAACCAAATTAACAAGCTCTAAAACAATTAAACAAAGGTCTATGTAAAATTAGTACTTATCACAACTTTACACATTATAAAGTACACCCAAGATAGTATTTCATTAAAATCATATTTGTGACAATATACATAATGATATTTCTCATTTCTTATACGGAGTATGAACATAAAAAGCTGAAATATACTAGTACTATTTATATTGTATTTATATTTGTGGTAGTAGTGTTATAACTATAAAAAGCAAATATGTCTGTTATATGGTTTGGGTTAGTGGTTGTGCAAGTCTGTATTTGTATATAGAGCATGACTTTTTATGCATAGCTATTTATAATTACTTAACATGTAACATACCTTAAATAAACATAACCTTATCCATTATCCAATTTATTTTGAATATTCCATATAAGACAATAAATTCAACAAGCCAATCACAATCCATTTTGGATAATGGAGAGACCATGCAAAACAGAGACAAGTTATTAGGGATTTATTTATTTATTTATTACAAAAGGACTCCCTTCCGTTTTTGTGTTTTATTATTATTATTATTATTATTATTATTATTATTTTATAATTTTGTTTATATAAAAAATCTATAAATCTGAAAGTACGGAACAAAAAATATAAAGTTTAATAAGTCAAATGCTTAAAACAGTCAGAAATACAGAATAGAAACTCACAAAAAACTATATTATACTAAAAATAAAAGGGAGACAAAAGGTATCGTTGACCAAACCTTTCTTATGTCACATCGTAGGGGTTCCTTATAGTATAACCCTACAAAAAATTTTATGCTTTGCAAAATTACCATTCATTGTCATGCCACTACCTTATTTTTTGGACATTGGTACTATTTTGATTATAATGGGTATCTTATTATGTCAGTAAAATCATTCAAAATTACCTTAGTTAACAATTTTCATTATTAATAACGAGGGTGCATTCGAGGTCTGACATACTTGAGTCAGATTTTATGTAAGTGTATATACTTTGAGCAACATCACTAGCTGGGGTGGACCTAGGGCACGAGAACCCGATAAACGTTTGCAGCTTAGTGTAAATTTTTGTTAAAATTATTGATTTCTTCAAAATGAACATGGTCCTGAAATTTTGTGCAAATACATGTCTTCTCAATGTATTTACTAGTATTAATGAAATTGTACACTTTAGTTCATTTTTCTTTATTTAATTCTCCAAAAAAAGAATTGTGCACCTGATCACTTGAGTCCTGGGTCCGTCCCTGATCACTAGTGCAATGTGTTTGAGTTTTTCATTTTTTTTCTTTTTTTTTCTTAATAATTTTTTTTGATGTGCATACCTTTTTACGTTTATTAAGAATAGGAAAGAAAATAATAGATTTTTCATTGTTGTCGATAATTTTTGGTAATGCGCTACGTTTCCAAAAAGTGTAAATGTTACATTGATGATAACTATTAGAGTGATAAGACGTTGAGGGTCATATGACTTGTTATAGGAATAAAATGGTGCCTGTGACGCCGTCAACGACACTGCCACTCGTGTCATAACAAGCGTCATGACCAAAACCAACTTTATATTCTTTGCGATTTGTGTTATAAACAATTAATGGGCGAAAACTAATGTAACAACACTTTTGACATGCATATAATGGATGCATACTTGGCACTCTTACATAGGGCGGTAAACGTATAGGGCGGTAAACGAACTAAACATTTAGTGAACATTTCATGAACCGTTCGGTATGTTCGTTCGTTTATTTAATGAATGAACATGAACAATATTTTACGTTTGTTTAGTTAAATGAACGAACATGAACAAAAGTTTCGTCCGTTCATTTATGTTCGTGAACATCCGATTATACGTTCGTTTATGGTTATTTATCTGTTTATGTTCATATATCATATCTTTTAATTTTATAATTATAAAAATTGGTTTGTTTAAACAAAAAAACACTTATAAAACAATATATTGTGAAGAATTCAATAAAGTCGATGTTTGTTTGTCTATTTTCATTTATGTTCGATCGTTTATGTTCATTTAGTTTCTTAATGAACGAACATAAATGAACATGAACAACTCATTTTCTTAATAAACGAACATGAACAAGAAAATTCGTCCGTTTAAACGTCCGTGTCAGTTTATTTGTCCGGTTAAAATTGAATAAACGAACTTGAATAAGGCTCCGTTCGTGTTCGTCCGGTTCATTTACAGCCCTACTCTTACACGATTCAAATGCCAAACCTCTTAATTATAATGTAAAAATAAACAACAATAAGTAATTTTTAAAGCTACATAACCATAATTTGCCTTTTGGGTGCAAATGTGGTTTGTTTGGTTTTTGTAATAATAAAAAGTTAAATATGTGTAAGGTCCACCACACAGGATCACTGGATCAGGCCCCATTTTATCGTGTGACTGTGACATATAAAAGTGACATTGCTATAGATGTTCCCAAACTTGACATGAAAATGACCATCTCTTTTTGTTTGTATATCTTTTATTTTATGCAATTTTTTTTTCTTTTCTTTTTCTGCCCACGCAAATGACTTGCACGAATTTATTATATATTCTTTGTAAATATATATTTTCATATAATGAACGAACAATATTCCCTTCAAAGTTGTGTTCATAGCTATATAAGTGATTTTGATACACTATATATAACAATAAAAAGTGTGTCAAAACTTTGTTTAAAAAGTTATTGACATAAATTGTCTTAAGTTGAAATAAACCTAATACATGATGTTCTCTAACCACAAAAGAAATAAAAGTTTTATTTTTCAACATGACCTATCATATTTTGTTTTAAATGAGATGGTTTTAACCCGAAAGTTAGTGATAAATTTCAGACAAGTGGGTAGTTAAACTTGTTAACATATTCCTATTCTTCTTAATTTGGCAAAAGAATCTAAAGAAAATGGTGTGTCATTATATTTTAGAAACACATTTAGGAGTAAAAGTGTAATCAAAACAATCAATTTACTTGCATTCAAGAGCAATAAATAAAAACATTCTAAGATTAATTTGTTAAAAATCAACCCAAGTTCCAATTGGAGTTACTTTAGTTAGCTATAGAGTCACCAATGAAAGACTCGTAAGCTAAAGTTTGTGAAATTATTGAGATTGTGTTATTACGCCGTGTGAAGATCAAAAGTACACAAATCGCCTAATACCACCACCAAACGTGTCATAAAGTTTTGTTTAATATATATACAAATTGATTTCGTTCGAACAAAGAAGCATGGATCATTCATCCATCTCAAAATGTGGTTGCATCGTGTTTAAGTCTAGGTTGCGCATTGTTGAGTAGAGTTTGGTAGTATTTCAACATAAGTTTGCACACCATCTATAAACGAAAAAATTGAACATTGGTCTAACATGTCTGGTTATCTGTTACTCGTAATTTCCATCATGGCCAATGAAAAAAAAAAAAAAGCCAAAACTATTCTTTTTCCTCTACTCAATTTTTTTATTCTAAGTTTTTGAATACATTAACGGATATAAGTACTATGTATAATATTGAACACATCAAGATAATATAAACTGATTGACCTATACAATCATTATTAGTGCCTAAAGGTGATATGGGTAGTAAAAAGTTGTCACTCGTTACTTTTCAATAATGATCATTATACTACAACTTTTAATATGACTCTACATGTAATTTTTTAGAGACTAATTTATACAGTATACCTTGTGGTCTGATTTAAGTTAAAGGCTAAATTGCAAAAATGGTCCTTAACGTTACACAAAATTGTAAAAACGGGACCGAGACAAAAAGTAGAGCAAAAAAGACACCCACGTTCCACATTTTCGCAAAATCGCCACTTAGAGCCATTTTACGTTAATTTTCCCGTTAAGTGCCACGTAGTTGAGGGTAGTATCGTCATTTCACTGTTCACCGGGTACTAAGCTAGTGACACTGTAGCTTGAGGGACTAAATTTGCAAGCGATTGTTTGCCTTTTTTACAAACAGTACACTAGCCAGTCCCAGTTAAATATGAACGTTGCAGCACATCAAAGTTTCACACTTTCCGAAATCCGGCAAAAAATATGGTCTTGATCTGTGACTGTGGGAAACAAGCAACAATCAAAACAAGCTGGACAAACAGGAACCCAGGACGACGATTCTACTGTTGTCCTTCATGTGGGTTTATTGGATGGACGGATCCTCTAATGTGTTGCCGAGCAGTTGCTATGATTCTTGGCCTGTTGAGGGCGAGGAACGAGCTTGAAGAAGAGTTGGAGGAGCAGGTGAGGTTGATGAGGGAGAAGGATCGACGGATTAAGAAACTCAACAAGTTTCTTATTTTTAGTTGGCTCTTTTTTTCATTGCCATTAAGTTGCTTTAGGTTGGTCGTTGGTATGTAGGTGTGTTGACATCTTTCTGGGTTGTATCATCACAGGGTATAAGGTCATCCCTGGTTTGTATTGACCTTCATGTTAATAAAAAGTGTTTGATTTTAGCAGTATAGTGGGATAATCGTTGTTTTGGTTGTCCTTGTTATTATAAGTAGACAAATGTAGTCAAAACAAGTTTGGGTCATTCGGTATACTTATGTAGTGGGCATGTTGGGTCATTCAATATACGTAAGTATATGATGATGGCAAACCACAAATTGTGCACATCATTATACAACAAATAAGTATATGCTGATGGCAAACAACAAATTGTGCACAACATTATGCAGCAAATAATGATGGTAAACCAAAATGAAAACAAATATCATTCATGATTAATCAAGTCTAAAAAACAAATCACGTACAAATTATTGTCTAGAAGACAGAAACTCAGTTACACAATCCATACACTCATTGTGTTAAAACACATAACCAAATAACCAACCCAAGGTTATTGCACCATCACAATTGTGTTGACTCACTTGGCGATTTTGGCTTTTCTCTTGATCCTATTCTTCCTTTGACCTCCACCATTCCCAGTAGATTGTGATACAAGACTTGCTTGTGTTCCAACTTGATGACTTGGCCCTCCTGCTACCTCACTTGCTTGTGTTCCAACTGGCTGACTTGGCCCTGCTCCCACCTCTGTTGCAGAAGATCCCACTGGCCGAGTTGATCTTTCTAGTACCTCATCTGGTACTCCTTCCCTTCTTCTTGTCCCTTGGTTGCCTCTTCGTCCCGTACAAGCTCTCTTATTATGACCCTGCCCACCACATGCACCACATTTGACAGTTTTGCCCCTTTTTGACAGCTTCCCATTCTTCACCATTGATTTTTTCATAACCTGTTCAGAAATCTCATCCCTTGACACTCTTCTCTTCTTCTGTGGTCTCCCAATTGGAACATGGTAGTGAGGTGGCTTTAGTTCACTAGGGATAGGGCATTTGGGCCAAAAGTGTCGACCAGCAATTCCTTCAATCTTGTGTTGATACATCGCCCTCCATGTGGTTAACCAATAGCATTGGTGCACATAATCCTCTGGGATCACAACCATGTTGTCAGTTGATTCCTTGCTGTGTTTAGCCATGTCGTTGATAGCCGCAACAGCATGCTTACATGAAATACCAGTGAGTTCCCATCTCCTACATGTGCATTCCATTTTCGGCATATTCACAACACATTGGTCACCCCAACCTCCCGCACACTGGTATGTATCCCCCCACTCCATAAAACCTTATACTCATTTGCTCCCTCCTTGATGGTTTCTAAAATTTTAGTTGTTGTTGGGGTTAAGAGACCTTCACATCTGTCTATTACATGCTGCACACTAACACTTCTCTTCACAAGATACTGCCTGATGTACTCCAAACAACCAATGATTGGTTGATCTCTACCGCCCACCAACTTGCTATTGAACGATTCACATAAGTTGTTAAGAAGGATATCACATTTAGCTCTCCCTGTAACCAATATATCAATATCAACATCACTTTTAATCTTATTAATATTACAGATGACAGTCATAATATCAACATCACTTTTAACCTTATTAATATTACAGATGACAGTCATAATATCAAAATCATTTTCAATATTATTAATAGTACATATGAAAGTCATAATATGTGTATAGTGTACCTGAAAAATGTGACCTTGACCATGATGATGCTGGTATCTTCCTTAACCAGTCATAAGCTTTAGAGTCGATTGATTTTAGCTCTTTCATTCCTCTATTAAACTCAGGGATTGTTGATGCTCTAGCACACCTCTAAAGAAGCTCTTTGATACTCTCCCCCTTAAATAACTGCTTCATGTTGTCATATATGTATCGTACACAGAAGCGATGTTCAGTAGCAGGAAACAATTCTGCAACTGTAGATTGGTACAAAACTTAATATGTTAATGAGGATTGAATTGGATTGGAAATCAACTAATTGAATTTACACAATGTTTATACCTTTTGTCTGTCGGATATAAAGGTGAAGTTTGAATTTGGTTGCAAATCAAGGTCATCTCCAAGATTGCTAAGGAACCATAACCATGAACTCTTGGACTCAGCTTCAACCACTGCGTAAGTAACTGGATAGAGGCCATTATTGCTATCGACACCAACAACAGTTAAGACTTGACCAGTGTGATGTCCTTTGATAAACGCCCCATCCAGCCCTAGTATGTCCCTTCTGCCTGCTTTGTAACCTTTTTTCAATGCACCAATACAAACATAGATCAGTCTGAAAACCCTTGAAGAAACACTTGAATCAGGGTTTGCTTCAACTTGAATCTTCACAGTTGTATCAGGGTTTCTATTCTTCAATTCCAAAGCGTAATCCCTAAGATTGGCATACTGTTCTTCATGGTCGCCGTCAATTTGTTTCTGAGCAAATTCCCTTGCTCTTGATATCTTTGTGGTAGGGACATCAAGCTGCAAATTTTCATTTATTTCCATTGCTATTGCAGCTGTCGGGGCTGTCCGGTCCCTAACAAGAATTTTAGGAACCTCTGATGAAAGGAATCGTGCAGTCAACAATTTAATTTTTCTTGTTTGTAGGCGTTTATGTTCATCATTTAATGTTTTGACACTCTAACTCCTTTCATCACCCACTTTTGACACATGTAGGGACCATTCGCACATGGTCTTGCTCTTTTTTTTGTAGGTTTTGGAACTTGCAAATTTGCCCTTTGACTGCGAAGAAGAAGCTGATGGTTGACAACTTCCTGTATCATTTCTGCGATAACCCACAACAGTCCCTCTACACATCGCTCGAATCCTTTCTTCGTCACACTTTTCAATCCTAATATCTCTTCGGGACTCCAACGCATAGATTCTGAGCTTATCTTTGATGTCCTTGGGGTGTTTAAATGTTTCTGTTACAAAAAACTCTCCCTTCTTAACATTCGCCCTACCCTCATACTCCTTCCTTATTTCTTTTAACCTTATCTTGCGTAGGGTGACAAATTTGTTATTATTGGCTTCTTCATCACTATGAAAATCATCATCAAAGTTATAGCCACTATCATGATCCGTATAATCCGCCATACACTCATCAGCTAACTTTGATACATTCTCAAAGTGGGGATCAAAATCAAACTTAAAGTTCGTCATTTCCACTTGTGGCTCAATAGGGGCTCTCACATCATCCTCTTCATCTTCAAACTCAGACACATGTACAACATGTTCTTCCTCGTTTACCTGCTGTGTTGAGGTGCCCACATCATCCTTTTCAACATCATCGATTTCAACATCATCCCTTTCCACATCATCCCTTTCCACTACTTCTTCTAAATCAACATAGTTTTTGTTGAGCTCTAAAACCACATCCTCACTCTGGTCAAGTTCTGCAACCATGTCTGTAATCAAGTCGTCTCCCACACCAACATTATCTCCAGGACTGGCAAACTGGTACAAGTTGTCATCTGTAAGTTGAGATTGTTGCTCAACTTGTTCTGGGCCATCAACTTGTTCTGGGCCATCAACGCCACTTACAGATTGTTGCGCAACATGAGTGTCTGTATCACCAACTACTCGGCTTACATGTGATTGCGCAGAAGGAGTGCCTGTAATCAAATCGTCTCCCACACCAACATTATCTTCAGCTTGTTGTTCTTGAACGGTAATCATAGGCACAGGTGATTGACCATTGGTACCATCAATTGAAGTCTCAGCTTGTTCTGGATCGATGGTAGGATCATTTGAAGGCTCTACCCGTACTTCATCCGTTATTTTACATTTTCGTCCTCTTTTGGGTCTTCTGCATTTCAACTCAACATACACCTCAATCTCTCTATGCGTTGGAATCAAATCTAACATATTCATCACATCCTCATCAGACGTCAACGGGTACAACCCAACATCCAACGTCTCGCTTGGTATCATATAATAATAGCCTGCAACCCCACCTTTCACACCTATGTCATCTACCAACTCTTCAAAGGCGTAAAAGCTAAACAAGTCATAATCCACACAATCATACCACGAAATAACTGGATCAACATACATCCTTCCTGGTAGTGGCGTAAATTTTCCACCGTGGGTTACTTTCAGAGTGAACTAGGTCCGCTTTGATTCTGTATGCAAACGATAAACATCAACACACACACTAACAACATGAAAAATCAACTTAATGTATAATCCACATCCTATTCGTACTGTTCATTACAATCACATATCATTGTAGATAAAAAAAATCGATACAATTAACAATCCCCAAAACATACCGTAAAGTTGATGAAGATTAGGGATCGGGGACGATCGTTCGCGGTTTTTCCCAAATAAACTAGCCATCTTCTTCAATTTTTTCTGGTTCGGAAATCGTAATTGGAAACTTTAGGGCAAAAAATGTGATTGACTTTGGGCAAGGGAGTGTTTGGATAAGGGGATTGATGTGCTTGTTCGGTGGGTCTAATATTGTTTTAGGCAGGAACCGTGAAATGACGATACTACCCTCAACTACGTGGCACTTAACGGGAAAATTAATGGAAAATGGCTCTCAGTGGCGATTTTGCGAAAATGTGGAACGTAGGTGTCTTTTTTGAGCTACTTTTTGTCTCGATCCCGTTTTTACAATTTTGTGAAACGTTAAGGACCATTTTTGCAATTTACCCTAAGTTAAATAAATTAGTGTTCCACTCCTTTAAGCTAACTTAATTGTATCACTTCTCACAACTCCTTAGATACACAACAATATATTCAAACCATATGCCTAACAAGATATGAATGTATGAGAAAAATTGGTGCCTACTATTTTTTCATTTTGGAATACAAATCCTAAATCATTAGCGGGAGTGCAATAACCTAAAAATGGATCGAATCGAACCATATCTAAAAGAAAATCATATCACATGCTGCCTACTTGGTTTTCGGTTTAAAATTGCATCGTAAGTTAGCAGTTAAGTTAGATTTACAACTTCCTTTATCCATAACAGATCATAAGCCACACCCAAATATTGGTCCATTGATGCACACTTTAACATTTTTTTCAATAAACAACAGTAATGCGTTCAAAAAAATAAATAAATAAAAAAAAAATAAAAAAAATATCGAAGTTAAAATAAAAGTGTATCAAAGATAGTTTATTTTCATATCACACAGAACAATGGTATTATACACACATACAATAACAACAACAACATCAACATCAACAACAATCACTTGTGAGTGAAGTATGAGAATGTTAACCGATGACTCAGCAGTAAGAATGCCAGATTTTCAAAGAGGAGGTCCAGGGTTCGAATCTAACAGGGAGAAAATTAATCTCCTTGTGGCCACAGAGGTTCACCTGCATCAACTATGGGCTATCCAAAAAGGTAATCGTCCGGGATTAGTCGGCATAAAATGTCGAGTCGAAAACCCATGTAAACCCTCCACCCCCTCAAAATAAATAAATAAATAAATAAATACCTTGTTGAGTTAATTCACAATCTTAACAATTTCGGACAAGTTTTGCGCCTCTGTAAAAGTGTTCTTAAAAGAATAATTTTTTAATGTATAAACAAATTAACGACAATGATAATTGCATAATTATGCCAGATATAATATAGTGCATGAAAAAAAAGTCATCATAAACGGTATGGGAAAAGTCAGATGTAAATAGTTATATTTTTTCTATGATAGAAAGACTGCTTAGGTGGGTCGTTATTGTGCAATTCGACCCCACGCGAAGGCCATCCATGGCACGTGAAGCCCATGATGGAACGGTTGTTTTGGAGTTGGTTCCATGATTCGGTGAATTTCTCCACCAAAAAAAAAAAAAAAAAATGTGGTGTTGTTATTATTATTTTTGTTTGTTTGGCAGTGTGTGTGGTATGTTTTTGTAACGTGAAGTACTTTTATGTATTTGATTAGGTCAAGTAGGTGGTTATCACTCAAACTTAGTGATGCATTAAGAAGATGATATCAACTTAGGGGCTGTTTGAAAATCACTTAATGGGCCATTCAGAACCATACTATGAATCGGTCAGAGATAAATTATTGTTTGATAAATTTTCTTTTGCCTCTGAATCGTTCCATTTGGCTTTGAATGGCATAGCACCTATCTACCTACTAATTCATTCAGTACCATGTGACCATGTGTTGTCTTGTCACCTTATTTTAACTTTCATAATATACATTATTTCATAATATACATTATACACAGGCCCGGACCTGGCTATGGGCAGTCAGGGCGACCGCCCAGGGCATAAAAAAAATAGAGGGCATCATGTTTCTTGTGTTGTGCAGGGCCAAACTTGAGCAAAGGGCTGACTTAAGTCGTGTTTTAACGTAAATATGATTAAAGACTTAAAGTGTATGCTAAAACTTAATATATGTGAAACATGGATGGGTTTAGTAATTTAAAAAGAAAAAAATGACAGTAAACAGAGTTTTGGGTTTATGGATCGGAGAAGAAGCTAGACTGCTAGAGTGTTAAAAAGAAAAGAAAAGATCGGAGAAGATGATAAGTTTGAGACATGCTTAGCTTACACCTTAAGGTTTGTAAGTTTTACATTTTCATCCTAATCTCTTATTTTTGATTTCTACATAGGTACAAATGAGTTTACAAAATTGACAATTTCAACCCAAGTGTGAAAACATTGTTAAAATGATCCGATATTTTTAAATGATAATGTTTCTACATCTTTTACAAAAAAGTTCAAAAGGATGCCACATTGATCTATGCTATTATAAAAAGTGTATGTCTTTTTATAAAACTTGAATATTGTAACTTGAATTTTGAAACTTAAATTAATTTTAGTTTACCTAAACTACGCTTAAGTACCCTTTTTAACTTGTCAACTTAAATTATGTTTATTCTTAATCAATTCTAAACTTGACAACTTTATATAAATAAACACTATATTAATATTAAAAAACACACGTTTTGGTTCAAGAGTTGAACAAGAATCACAATTTCTCAAGTATAATTGCCGCTATACAACGTCGTTTTGCGCGGGTACACATATAGTGTAACAAATATAAACATTTAATACTTTTTTTTCTCTCTTTTTTCATGTTTACGGATACCTAACACTTTCTAAATATTTATCGTTACATGCTTTCTATTTTTCTTTTATAGATCAAACTTTTAGAAAGTATTGCGTTGTTCGTTTACAACATTTAGCAGGGGCATTTTTTTATCGTCTCGCCCATGGTAGCAAAATACTCAGGACCGGCCCTGATTATACAAATAAATTAACGAAAGAACATTACAATTTACAAATACATGGCTATAAAGTAACGACTTGTAACGACTTGACCGGTATTTTTTTTCTTCATCTGTTTTTTTTTCACCTTATTTTAACTTTCATAATATACATTATTTCATATAATATTACAAATAAATTAACGAAAGAACATTACAAATACATGGCTATAAAGTAACGACTTGGCTGGTATTTTTTTTCTTCATCCTTTTTTTTAGTTGATTAGAGTGAAGTGGTATTATTATTCGCAATATTATGCACGACATATGAGCGATTATAACATGTTGATAACAATATAACCCAAATATTGACCATATATGTATATAGCGTATCTATAAAAATAAACATATCAAAAAATAAAGTACTCAGTTCAGAGAATTTGTCAAACGCTCCATTTTCATTCAGAACCAAGTTCATATAGAGGCACTAAATCATACAGTGTTTTGAATCATTCAGTGCTAAGTCATTCTTTTTTATCAAACAACCCCTTAGTGATGTATTAAAAAGATGATATGAAGATAATGACCGAGTGACCACGCACGATCTTGATTTTGTCTGTCATATCAGCTTTATTTCTCTGGCGACCTTCAGATGATCAATTATCCACAGCAGTGACCGTTTTAATTTTTACAATTCAAACCAAAATTCCATTTTTTTCAAAATCTACGCACGAAACAAGCAAATGAACTAGGTCGAAAATACGACCGAGTTGGGGTTTTCTTTGTTTGGCGACCATGGACGACTGACTCTCCACAATGGGACGACCAAACACGATCAATCGGTCGACCGAGCTTGACGACCACCATTGTGCATAGCCTTATAAACAGTAATTGTTTGTGCAAAAGAACTTATCTTGTACCGTATATAAAGATAAACCGAAATACACGGTAAAAAAGAAAAAGAAATAGTGTATGAAATGATACAGCTAAAAAGCGAAATAGTACATGGTAAAAAAATCTTTGTACAGTATATCCAGACAAAAAAAGGGTAAAAGGGTCACCAAAATTCAAAAACCCAAATTTCCTTATATAAAAAGAAAAATTTTCTACCTTGTTTACCATTTCTACCCCTTCACCTTCCTCCACCCCTTTATAAACCCACTCCACTACTCTCATCATTTCCACACACACTATTCACACCTCCAAAAACACACACACACACACATAAACCCTTTCTATCTCTCTCTCTAAAAAACAAAAATGTCTGGTCACGGTGGTCAAACCACCGCGCCTCCGCCGGTCAACGGTCCTCCGGTGAAAGAGCTGGAGAAGCTGTCTCTGGTGACGCCGGCCCCGCCGGTGATGGTGCCGCTGGTGCCGTCGGCGGCGAAGAAGCTTCGGACTCCGGCAAGGAGTGGGTACGGGTCGGTTGGGAGGAAGGTTGTGATAAAAGCAAACCATTTCTTGGTTGGTGTTGGGAACAGAGACCCTCATCAGTATGATGTGAGCCCTTCTTTCTTCTTTTTATGCTTAACTCTCTGTGTGTTTTTTTACACCTTCACTGTGTGTACTCTTTTTTTTTTTTTTTTTTTTTTTTTTTCTAACTCTGTTTTATTGTTTGGGTTTGAAAATAATATTTATGAAATTTACTCTGTTTTATCTGTGTTTTTTTTACACTTTTTACTTTGTAGTATTTGTTTAACTATGTGTGTTTACACCGTTACTGTGTGTTTGTATAGTTTTATTTATTTATTTATTTATTTTTTATTTTATTTATTTATTTTATTGTGTTTGGGTTACCTTAGTGTGTGTTGTTGTACAAGGTTTATAGATACTCTGTTTTATTTGTGAGACTTGCTCTGTATTTTATGCTACCTGTATTTGTTTGGGTTTAAAACCATTTTTAAAAACGTTACTCTTTCTTTTGTGTTTTTTTCGGAAGTTAATACTAATAATAATAAATGACAGGGGTTTAACTTATCTTTTGTAAAATCGTTATCAATGGGAGTTAATAGTCTGTCAATAAACAAGGGTCATTTAAAAAAAAAAAAAAAAAAAACAAAAAAAAAAAATTATTGTTCAAAATCTCATCACAAACTTTGTATTTTTATACTTTGTTTATGTAAGGGTTTTGGTCTCTAAAAATCTTATCACAAAAAGGTTGTAAAAAAAAGTGTTTAATGGTTTTATTGGAGGTTAATATTGGTCTTTATGTGTTTAATTTTTATGTAAAAATATGGTGAATCACTGTGTGCTTTACTATGTGTGTTATATAGACGGTTTATACGCTGGTTACTGTGAGGCTTTTGATGTTATTTTGCAAAAATAAAAAAATATACCGTGTTTTTTGTGAGGCTTTTAAACATTTTATTTGCAAAATTTTTAACCAAGAGGAGTAATAATTTTTCAAAGCGGGATTCAAGTTTCCTTCAAACGCTGTATTTAAAAGGATTTTAAGCTACCCTGTTTGGTATTTTTTAAAGTATGAAGCAAATAATGTTATTATATTAGTTTCCAATGTATATGATTATCAAATATTAGAGTACGAATGGATTTGTGTATTTTCTACAGTGTCCCGCCTAATGTACATGTTATAGGTGAAATATTATGTGGTAGTCATAGAGAATTTGATTGAATAATAGTTATTTGAAATGTTAATAAAAGGATAAGTAGATGCGATTTTGTGAAATATCAAATATTATAATGTTTTTGTTTGAATGCATAACTGATTTTGTGTAGTGAGTGTCACTTGTATGTTGTCATAGTCTATATGTCTCTTGGAAGTGACTCATTGGTTTGTTTGCATAGTTAAATTTATTTCAAAGAATTGCGGTACCTTGTGGAAATATATGTATGTTGCGGATTGCTATTGTTCAGTGTGTTTTTTAAGATATGTGTAATCATCATTTTCTGTAATACTTGATACAATAATGATTACTGGTTTTTTTATGAGGTTTAGGTCATTCATGTGCTAAATTTGGTTTTAAAAAACGTGTGTCAGTAGACTTTTTTTATCATTCTCTGGTGACGCCGGCCCCGCCGGTGAAGGTGCCGTTGGTGCCGTCGGCGGCGAAGAAGGTTCGGACTCCGGCGAGGAGTGGGTTGGGGACGGTTGGGAGGAAGGTTTTGATAAAAGCAAACCATTTCTTGGTTGGTGTTGGAAACAGAGACCCTCATCAATATGATGTGAGCCTTCCTTCCTTCTTTTTATGCCTTCACTCTCTGTGTGTTTTTTTACACCTTCACTGTGTGTACTTTTTTTATTTATTATTATTATTATTTTTTTGGTTTAGAAATAATACTTGTGAAATTTTCTCTGTTTTATCTGTTTGTTTTTTACACTTTTTACTTTGTACTTTTGTAGCATTTGTTTAACTATGTGTGTTTACACCGTTACACTTTTTACTTTGTTTGTTTGTTTGTTTTTTTATTTTATTTTATTTTATTTTATTTTAGTTGTGTTTGGGTTACCTAGTGTGTGTTGTTGTACAAAGTTTATAGATAATCTGTTTTATTGTGAGGGTGTTTGTATTTGTGAAACTTACTCTGTATTTTATAGACTGTGTTTGTATTGTTTGGGTTTAAAACATTTTTATAAAATGACAGGGGTTTAACTTATCTTTTGTAAAATGTTATGTGTCTTTCAATGGAAGTTAATAGTCTCTCAATAAACAAGGGTTTTAACATTTAAAAAAATATATATATATATTGTTCAAAATCTCATCACAAAAAGGTTGTGTTTTAGAGTTTTTAGTAAGTCTTAGGGTCTTAGACATTATTTTTGTAAAAAAAAGTGTTTAATGGTTTTATTGGAGGTTAATATTGGTCTTTATGTGTTTAATTTTAATGCAAAAGTATGGTGAATGACTGTGTGCTTTATTATGTGTGTTATATGGACGGTTTATACTTTGCTTATTGTGAGGCTTTTGATGTTATTTTTCAAAAAATAAATAAATATACCATGTGTTTTTTGTGAGGCTTTTAAACATTTTATTTGCAAAATATTTAACCAAGAGGAGTACTACTTTTTCAAAAGGGGATTCAAGTTTCCTTCAAACGCCGTATTTAAAAGGATTTTAAGCTACCCTGTTTGGTATTTTTTAAAGTATGAAGCAAGTAATGTTATTATATTAGTTTCCAATGTATATGATTATCAAATATTAGAGTATGAATGGATTTGTGAATTTGCTATAGTGTCCCGCCTAATGTACATGTTATAGGTGAAATATTATTTGGTAGTCATAGGGTGTTTGTATTTGTTTGGGTTTAAAACATTTTTATAAAATTTACTCTTTCTTGTGTGTTTGTTTTGGAAGTTAATACTAATAACAAATGAGAGGGGTTTAAGATATCTTTTGTAAAATTTATAGGTGTCCCAACAGAGGTTTATGGAGGAGTTTATAAAAAATCTAAATTGTGTGTTTGTTTTGGAAGTTAATACTAATAATAATAATAAATGACAGGGGTTTAATTTATCTTTTTTAAAATGGTTTTATAGTGTCTCAACGGAGGTTTATGGAGGGTTTTATAAAAAAATCTGAAGTGTTGTGTGTCTTTTAATGGAAGTTATTATTAGTCTGTCAATAAATGAGGGTTTAAAATTTTTAAAAAAATTTATTGTTCAAAATCTCATCACAAAAAGTGCTTGTTTTAGTATGTGAGGCTTTTAGGCACTATTTTGTGAAGAATGATTGAAGCAAAAAATAATTTTAGTGGAGGTTGAAATTGCTCTTTATGGACGGTTTCTACTCTGCTTATTGTGAGGCTTTTAAAATACTCTGATTTTTGTGAGAGTTTTAGGCATTTTAATTATAAAAAAGCAAATAATACTTTTTTCTTTGTGTTCAATTTTTTTCAAAAAGGCGTTTCAAGTTTTCTTCATACTTTGTCCTTAAAGAGTGTTTCAAGCTACTTTGTGTTTTCATTAGTATATATACAAAGTGGTTTTATAGCTATTTCTATAGAGTTTATGCTAATGTACATGTTATAGGTGAAGTATAAGTAGATGTGATGATTATCTTATTATCATTTCAGTTTTATATGACACTGAGTTTTTGTTTGAATACATAACTTATTATGTGTAGTGACTTGTATATTTTGAAAGTCTATTTGTCTTTTGGAACTCATTGGTTTGCTTGCTTAGTTAAATTTGCTTCAATGTATGGCGCTACCTTGGAAATAAATGTTTGTTGACGATCTCGATCTCTAATGTTTACGGTGTGTGTTTGCAATGTGTGCTATAATCATTTTCCGTAATACTTAATGCACTAATGATTTCGGGTTTCTTCTGAAGTTTTTGTTTATTTTAATAACCTGAATTTGCTCAGTAACAAATCTAATCGGTTTTCGTCGTTTTCGAAAGGGGTTTCAAGTTGTGTTTCATGTTACATGATTCTCAAATATCTAAGTCTGATAAAGTTGAAACTGTTTGTATTAATGAATGAATTTGTATATTGTCTGTAGTGTTTATGCAGTACATGTTTATGAGATTTTGTAATATACTGTTTTAATATCTTCTTTTGTTAGATGATTCTCAAATGATGCTTCATAACTATTTGCATACAGTATGAATTCCTAGTTTCCTACACTTTGTTTATGGCGTTTCTGCTTATGAACATGTTGAGTGAAATATTATGTGGGATAGATAAAGAGATTTGGATAAAGTACCATATATGGGATGTCACAATCTAAAGTTAAGTAGACGTGATTTTGTAAAATGGTCATTGAATTAACATTTAATTTCTTGATGAATTTAATAATGCTTCTGATTTAGGACATAACTGATTTGTGATCATCGATAAGACGATAAGTAGATGTGTTTTAGTACATAAAACTTTTTTATACTGCAAATGACTAATTGTTTTTGTTTGTCATTCAAATTATAGAATTGATTTATGAACTGGTTTGGGAATAAACAAATCTGTACCATTTAGTGTCTTGCTTTCATGATGTTTATACTGTTTTTTATGTGTTCAAATTTGATCGAAAAGAATGGTGATAGCTTGTGGAAATCTATGTGCGTTGTTGAGGTTTTGATTTTCTCTTGTTTTACGGTGTCTGTTTTACAGCATGTGTGTTCAGTTTGTGTTTTACTATGTGTTATCAACATTGTTTGTAATATTTGAAGCAATAATGCTTACTGGTTTTCTCGCTGGTTTATGTTGTTCCTCGTGTTAAATTTGATTGAAAATTTGTGTGAACATATTATGTGATAGTGATGGTCATATGCAGTTAGAGGACTAATCTGCTGGTTTACAGTGTTCTGTTTTTTATGCTTACGAAATGGTATGCGGCTCATAATGGAATTTCCATGTGTTAGGTGACAATTGCTCCGGAGGTAATCTCCAAGAACAAGAGCAGAGATATCATGAAGTTTCTCAGTGACTCATACGGTGCTTCCCACTTGGGTAATCTGCTGCTAGCATATGATGGGAAGAAGAGTGCATTTGCTGCTGGGCCTTTGCCGTTTGATTCAAAAGAGTTTGTTGTTAAGCTCGCTGAAGAGAATGGGTACACTTTGTCTTCCACTATCTTGTGTTTAATAATTATGTTTTCAAAAATGTTTTCGTTTGTAATTTTTGGTTTTGTATTTTAGGCGGGAGCGTGAGTTTAAAGTAACCATCAAGTTTGCTGCAAGAAAAGAGCTAGACCATTTGAGGCAGTTTTTGGCTGGGAGACAACAAGATAATCCCCA
Organism: Artemisia argyi; assembly: GCA_030686995.1. Lineage (NCBI taxonomy): Eukaryota > Viridiplantae > Streptophyta > Magnoliopsida > Asterales > Asteraceae > Artemisia > Artemisia argyi. The sequence goes on along the minus strand of CM060685.1, from coordinate 43,826,576 downwards.
GGAGACTATCCAAGCTCTCGATGTGGTTCTACGAGAGTCTGCTTCTAAAGAGTAATCAACATATATTTGTTTAAGTTTTAGTAGTTTTTTATCTGTTTAAATGATTACATTCTGAATGCAATGATTCTAAACATATCTCATTACTTGCAGCCGTGAGATAGTCGGGAGATCTTTGTTCCACACTGATTTTGGAAGAGGTCCTCTTGGTGATGGGATCGAGTACTGGAAAGGTTTTTATCAAAGCCTTCGACCAACACAGATGGGACTGTCACTGAATATTGGTGGGTTTCTTGACTTTTGTGCTTGTATAATTTTGTTCATTGACTAGCATTGTTTTGTTTGTTGATAATCTGCTTATATAAATATCTTATGTTGTAGATATGTCGGCGAGGGCTTTTTTTGAGCCAAAGTTGTTATCAGAGTTTGTTCGTGAGTTCCTGGGAACAGATATGTCAAGACCTCTGTCTGACCAAGAAAAAATCAAGGTATTCACATTTAGTATAGTCCTTTTGTTATTTACATTGGTGAGAAAAAAGATCAAAGGTTCTTATCTGGAATTTTCTAACTCTCAGGTGAAGAGAGCTCTCAAAGGAGTTAGGGTGGAGGTCCGACGTCAGGATTACAAGAGACGGTATAAGGTTCAAGGTTTAACGGCTCAACCGATTAGCCACCTGAAGTAAGTTTGTTTTGCTTATAGTGTTACTTTTTACTCTTATTGAAAATAGATTAGAGAACTTCCTGTACTATGTGATCCTCTTCTTTATATCCGGCTAATCCTTTTTCTTGTTAAATGTTTTAGTTTTATCGATGAGACCGGAGCCACCAAAACTGTAGTTCAGTACTTCCGAGAGAAATACAATGTTCAGCTTCGTTTTCCAGCTCTTCCTGCTATTCAAGCCGGCACAGATGCAAAGCCTACGTATCTTCCAATGGAGGTATGCTGCTTTATACTTTTGTTTCATGAACTAATATGAGCATTTATTTGTAAAATTGAGGGTAAACGATTATCATTTCTTTGGAAATTTGTCAAGAGGATGTTTATTTTGAAAGCAAAAGCTGACCACGATAATTAAAATCCATATTCGAGTCTGCTGCTTTACAATTTTGTTGATCGAAAAACATCTTATATCTAAATTATTACTCTTTGGCTTTCATATAAAACCTCTTTTGCTGTTGGAATTCAAAAGATAACATTATCCTTGGTAAACATGAACATTTATGAGTATTGTATTTGTAACAAGATAAATATATTATATTTTACCTTCTGCTACTTATGTACTCTATCACAACTAATTCATTGTAATTTTTGCTTGTTTCGATTTGTATAATTGTAGATCTGTTGGGTCATTCCTGGTCAAAGATACGCTCTAAAGCTGAATGAAAGACAAGTGACTCAGTTCCTAAGGGCAACTTGCCAGCGGCCAAAAGATAGGGAGGATAGCATAGATAATGTATGAATTTTGACATTTCATGAACTAAAACACACTGTATGACGTTTTCAATTTTATCATTCCAATTTAATTACTTTCTGCTTACTTGTTCGTTGGTGTTTGCAGACAATGAAGAAAAACAAATACAACAAGGATCCTCTAGTTAGCAGAGATTTTGAACTGAATGTAACAGAGCTGCTCACCTCCATTGAGGCCCGAGTTTTACCGCCGCCACCTGTAAGTTGACACTCTTTAATCTGTAAGTGTTTAATTCTTGTAATATCATTTCTCCTGATATCCATATTAACTCTCTCTTTGGTTCTATTTTCAGCTGCGATATCATGAGTCAGGGCGTACATCTGAGGTTAATCCATCTGTTGGTCAGTGGAACATGATTGATCTGGTGAATATCTCTTCATAAACTATTTTAAAGTTTTAATATTGTCTGATCTTCTATCCGACTTTTTAAAATGACTCATATTCTGTACAGAAAGTGATCAATGGTGGAACTGTTAACTACTGGACAATAATTAACTTTTCAAGGCACAACGATCAGGCAGTTGGCCGTTTTGTTCATGGACTTGTTTCCATGTGTCAGACTAAAGGCATCGTATGTATCCTATACTTTCACTATGTTCCTTTATTTCACCATATTAATGTTGAAGTAAATCATTCTAACATTTTCTCACTTTCTGTCAAAGGTTTTCAATCCCCAACCGCTAATTCCAATGCGTTCAGCCATGCCCCACAACATTGAGAAAGCTCTTGTTGATCTCAAGGCTCAGGCTTCAGCACAGCTAGCACGAGTTGCACCTGGACATCCTTTGCAGATGCTGTTTGTGATACTTCCTGAAACTAAAGGAACCTACCGTAAGTTTGCTTTTATAGATACCTAAAAGTAAGTGTGTGATAGTCTACAGACATATTTGTGGCTCACATTTGAAACTGTTTTTTCTCAGCAAGGATCAAACGGGTATGTGAAACTGAGTTGGGAATTGTGTCTCAGTGCTGTAAGCCACAACATGTCATGAAGATGAGTGGCCAATATCTTGAGAATGTTGCACTGAAGATCAATGTGAAAGTAAGTTCTTTTCCATGTTTAACAACTCTTATTATGTTTTTTATTGTCTACCACATTTACTAATTATGTTAAACCATATCAGGTTGGTGGGAGGAACACCGTCTTGGCTGCAACTCTGAATGGTAGGCTTCCTTATGTCACTGATCGGCCAACCATAATCTTTGGCGCGGACGTCACTCATCCCCAGCCTGGAGAGGATTCAAGCCCTTCGATTGCTGCTGTAAGTTGCTACGCCTTTTGTTATTAGTTTTGACCCGTTTTATAACACAGAGATCTCCACCAATATATTATTTCGAATATTGATCATGAGCATCAAGCATAATTGCATGTGGTATTATATAGTTGCTACGCCTTTTGTTAATAGTTTCAGACATCCTTTCTGTAGTTCTTTCTTAAATGGTTTATTTGGTTAAGAGTGCATGATAGGCTTCTACAGGATAGGCAAAAGACGGGTTAAAAAGAGCATTTACAAATCCTATTATTTATGTGATTGCTGGTTTAAATCGGCGGTCAGAGATAAATAACAAGTATCCATTGGTTTGTAAATGACTCAGTTTTTGGCTCTATCTTATTGTATAGTACATAACCACTCAAGTCTCAACAGTGATAGGGATCATAGGATAAACCAACCCTATGCAGTTTGTCCTATTTGCTAGAGCTGTTAACATTCTATGTGTATCCATCATGTCTTTTCACTCACAAGGCACTTTGTACCGCACTGGTCTTTAGAGGTAACACTGAGTCACTGACTTTAAGTTGTTTTGGATATATGTCCAGCTCCCGCCTAAACAATGGGATATATTGCCGCTGTAAGTTTGTTAGTTTACTTTTGAATGAGTCAAAAGTATCATCCAAAGTGCGTGGGTTTAGTTTAACGTTGACTAGGTCAAATAGGTCGAAAGTCACTCAAACTTTCTTTAAAAGTTTAGATAATACATGGTGTTTATAATATGAATTAGTACATTGTTTTATAATTTATAAGAAAGTTAAAAAATCTGACAAAATGTTATAGGGCTAGCCTAATTCGACCTGTTTGAAGTCGTAGTGATACTGCCCCATATGGACCAGTAAATATATTATGTATTATCTGACCACTTTGACGCGTAACATGACCCACCCATTTTGACCCCTTTTTGTATTCAGGATGTTCTTAAATGTTTGAATTCTTTATTATCGTACAGGTCGTTGCTTCTATGGACTGGCCACAAGTGACAAAGTACAAGGCCCTCGTATCTGCACAGCCACATAGACAAGAAATTATTCAGGACTTGTACACAACCCGTACTGATCCCAAGAGAGGTGTCATTCATGGAGGGTTGATCAGGTAAAGAGTTGACCCCTCATAACGAATTATTAGTTAAGGATAAAGGGATTCATGTCATTTCTATATGTTTTTCTCACCTTTTACTTGGGTTCTGCAGGGAGCTTTTGATATCCTTCAAGAAGGCAACTGGACATAAGCCACACCGCCTTATATTCTACAGGTGTGCAACATTACATTTCCTATCTTTCTGCTACCCTTTACTTTGTTTCCTATTCTGTCATCATGATGATTCTAACACGCTACTGGTATTACAGAGATGGAGTAAGTGAGGGCCAATTCAGCGAGGTGTTGCTTAATGAGATGGACAAGATCCGCAAGGTACTTTTCTTTCTTGTTTTAGAACTTTTAAGCTCCGTCTGTTCCCCCTTTTAACAGATAATGTTGATGTTTCAGGCGTGTATTTCTTTGGAGGAGAACTACATGCCTCCGGTGACATTCATCGTGGTTCAGAAAAGGCACCATACTCGTTTCTTTCCTGTGAGGCATGGTGATAGGGCTAGCACTGACAGGAGTGGCAATATCCTTCCAGGTTGTTATTATACTTTTTTTGCTAGCTGTTGTTTATGGATACTGATAATTGTTTCTTTATTAATCTTTCCTAATGGGTTAAATTTTCAGGTACTGTGGTGGATACTAACATTTGTCATCCTTCTGAGTTTGATTTCTATCTCTGCAGTCATGCTGGCATTCAGGTGAACCCTTTTTTACATATTTCTCCTTTGCAATGTAATTTATGTGAAGTGTCAAGTAAAATAAGTCTCCATCTTTTGGCTAACCTAAATTGGTTGTCTCTTTGCAGGGAACAAGTCGCCCCACTCACTACCATGTTCTCTATGATGAGAATAAGTTTACTGCTGATGGCTTGCAGATGCTCACAAACAGCTTATGCTACACGTAATACAACTACTAACCCTGTTATCATTTCACAAGTTTCTAAAAAACTTGCTTTGTCATAAACCTAACTTTATTGCATTTCAACTTTCAGGTATGCTAGGTGCACCCGCTCCGTCTCCATTGGTATGCCCTATACTTATGTATTCATCTTTTCATCTTCTTATCACACATTATATCGACTGACTGAAAAACTTTTAGAGTTTGTATTTCATACATCATTACATCATACCTAACTGAAACTTGTGTTTGCAGTTCCACCCGCATACTATGCTCATCTAGCTGCATTCAGAGCTCGGTCATACATGGAGGGGGATCAGTCAGACACCAGTTCGCGTGGTCAGCGTGCAACAAGAGATCGTGTGGCTGAAGTGCGCCCTCTTCCTGTCATTCATGACAATGTGAAGAGCGTCATGTTCTACTGCTAGTTTGGTGTCACGGCGTTTTTGAGGCATAAAACTTTGGGGGTATTTTAATGGTACTTGGTTATTCAGAGTTTACTTATGGTTGGTTTTAATATGTGGGGTTTTTGTTGGTTTATCATCCCCATGTAGTATGTTAATAAGTAGTAGACATTGCCAAGCGAAGCCTTAGTGCTTTTGATGTGCCTGAGATTTTGATGGGTTAGTTATGGTGGTAAACTTATATGTCATGAGCATGATGCTAGTTTTTGAACAATGAGAAGCTATCTTAAAATCTTCTTATGTTATGTTTGAGATGTTTATTATTAGATCATTGATGTTGCAGTCTCATCTCTAATCAAGAATTGATTGATATCTTGAAGCACCTAGACTAAAAAAATCTAAGAATGTGCCTTTCTGTTGGCTAAAATAATCAACTTGCTTGTTACGTATTTAGATGCCTAATAAAATGTCTCACATGTAGTATATTAACTGTCCTTGTTTGTTTTGTTTAGTTTAAGTTGGAGTTTTCATGTGCCACTGAATGTCATGCTTTGTATTGCAATCTTCACAAAATCAAACTATGAATATCAGTTAAAAAGTCAAAAATGGGTGTTCTAAAGGGTTTTTTTTTTTTTTTTTTTTTTTTTTTTTTTTTTGTTAATATCTAAAATTCAAAAGTAATATAAAAAAAATTAAAATTTGGAAACTGATTGGGCCTGTAAGTTAAAATATAAAGAAGAAAATGATAAATGGCCTGGGCTGAGCTGGGCTACCGAATTGTAACTGGACCTGAAGTGTAATCCATATATACACAATATAAAATTTTCCGTTGTTATTCCAATGAGGTAAGAAAAATATAAAGTCGACTAACTTATAGACAAGCAACGATTTTTTTTGCGATAAATCAAAGTTTGAGGTATGCATTCAAAATTGTAATCTTATAATTGATGCTTTCGAATGATTAAAGTTTCTATCTTGAAGCTTATGCTAGCTGATGATTTCATCTAACATGTTCCCCCCTTTGTATGTACATATTGATATATTTGCGCCACTTACTTTCTTTATAGTTCGACTTTAGTTTAGTCCAAAATTTTTAATGGTGCAAATTTTAGAATTATGATAAAAGAACACGAATTTTTTTATGCAACACTCTCCTAGAAATCCTGTGTCCGTCCCTAGGCACAGGGCCACCAAAATCATATCTAAGGGGCCTGCTTTAAAATTGTGGCATAGGGCGCCAAAATTCACGAAACTGCCCTGTCTTATGGTACATTATATATTCATCAATATCATCATTCTTCCAACACCGGAACCGAATTTCCCTATTGTTGCTTCTTTACGCAACAAGAGGCAATTTCTTTAAATCACAAAGTCCTAATGTTATCTTTGAATTGTTCATATCATTCACTTACCTTCTCTGCTTGGAGTATTTAACTCTCTCATTCGTTTGTAGCTTATGTTTTAGCTTGGCGCTTGTTTATTAATGATTCTATTCATCACAACTGTGTTGACCGCTATACTTAATAATATACTAGTTTCAGTGCCAAATATTGGCAAATAAGAGCTTTTGATGTTGATAAATACAAAAAAGAACACTAAAGCATTTGCTGGTATGCTGCTAATTGAGACACCTTTAAAAAAAACTCAATGGAGAATACTTCACCCTCCAGTCCGAAACAAGAATTTCAAAGAGTGTTGCCCTAGGATGATTAAAGTTGATTTTGAAGTTGTAATTATTACAAATTGACTTAAAAATGAATTTGTCTAAGTTACATTTTTTTTTTATATTCAACTTGTTTAACTCAAGATAACTTCTCACAACATCAGCAAAAGGCAAAACATAAACATAACATTCTACAAAATCACAAAGCTTTGCGTGGCAATGTCTACTACTACGACTATTATTTACATTCTACACACGGATAATAAACCAACAAAAACCCCATATATAAACCATGACTTAAAGTCTGTATAACCAAGAGTGCCATCAAATTACCCAAAAGACTTTAAGGCTCAAAAGGCCACCACAATATGAATAAATTTAATAATTGAGTAGTTCAGTGGCAACACGATCCCAGTCGAAGAAGGTTGCCAAGGTTCGACACCTCAATAGCTCATTATAACACTAACCCAAACCCAAAGGCCTTGAACTGCATATCTAATATTTAGTTGTTCTAAGTTATTGAATTCATTCATATAGACTTGGGTGACATATTTATTTCATAATAAAAATATTTAATCAAATACCTCTATGTAGCTTCGAATTAATTTTCCATAAGTCCAAATTTTCTGGTAAATTTTAATAATAAGCTAATATAAGACCTTAAGCTTCAAAATAAGATGGAAAAGTTGGCTTAAGAAACATAAGCCGAAACACTTAAGCTCCAAAATAAGCTTAAACAGACACCACCAAAGTAGCTTAAACCTTTCGAAAACCAACAGAACACCTCCACATATACTTACTAAACATTCTTTCATCAATTTTAACCACATGAAGAACCAACATAAAACTTGATAAAAACCAGCGATAAGTATTATTTGATTCCTATTATACAAAACAAAATCAACCAACACATATTTATACAAAACCTCCCAAACATATAGATTTTCATTGGAACTAACCACATGAGAAACAATATAAAACTCAAAAAGAGCCATTAAAAGAAGTAGGTAAAACATCCCAAAAAACCCACAATAATCTCATAAACAGAGCAAATTTAACTAAAATCTTCAAAAAACTCTCACATCTTTTATATAATACAACAAAACCCCTAGTGAGGACTTTCGTATTTAAAAAAAAGATTATTTCTTTATTTAGTAATATTTTAATTAATTATTATTTTTTAATTTATAAATTTCTAAATTCATTTTGTTGATATATACTAAACAAGTAGAAGATAAATACAAAAAATATAGATAAGATGCAAAATTTTTAAATGATTATCTTTAATAATAAAAAACTATAATTTTAAAAAATATAATTATTTATTTTTTAATAAATAAAAATATGTTATTCAAAAGACTTTATAAAAAACCCGCGCGTGCGCGGGCATTATAACTAGTAAATCAGAGAGTAAAAACCTTCTACAAAACGCATAGTAAACCATAAACACACACACTAAAAGTGTAAAAACACATACTAAATGTAAAAAACATAGTACATAACATTTCTCAAATAAAATATACCTACACATTTTTTTTATTTATTTTTATTATTATTTTTTTAATTTTGTTTAGAATGTCAATTTTTTCACACCTATACTAACTATTTCAAAATAAATCTCACAAATGGCTCTAGCGAGTTGAACTCATAACCTCTAGGTTGGTGGGCAACTCACATACCACTAGACCAAAGTCCTCGGGTTATGCCTTCACTTTCTTTAAATGTAGCAATAAACAGAGCACCCATATGATGATGCTTTGAGATCATGCATTTGACAAACAACAAGTTCTTTTTTCATACAGAAACAAGATTTTTTTTTTTTTTTTTAGAAATAATTTCCTCATTCTTTCTTTCTTGCTTTTCTTGTCTATGTCCTTCTGTTCCACTCTCTTATTTTTCTTTAAGAATCTGGCCTTTCATTTAAGAGACCAAACTCATCTCCTATTACCAAAAAAACAACAAGTTAAGATAAAGAAACCATTTTCCTTTTTAAAAACATGTTACTAAAACAAACCAAAACTGAGAAAAACTCTTACGCTTGTAACGTCTGCCCCTCATTCGGTTCAACTGGTAAAAGGTGTTGCGTTTTAATACCTATAAGACACAAAAAAGAAAGTATAAAGAGGGAGTTTGTTTAAGTTTATTTTTTGGCTTATGAGCTTATGTAGCTTCGACTTAAGTTTCCATAAGCCAAGAATTTTCGGCTTATTTTGAATATAGACTAGTAAAGATCATAAGTTTCAAAATAAGCTTGACTTGGGAAACGAAAGATAGATTACATACTGAAATCTGTACAACTTAACGAGTTTGTCTGCAAACACATTCTCTATATATACTAATTGTGTTGATGACATTAAAAAATATTTTTTTTGGGCCTGAATTTGGATTCCCCTTGAGCCCATTTCTGGCTCTTTAGTCTTGTGTTGATGCTAGATTGCTAACATTATCTATCTATATATACTCGAGCAATATAAAATACTAAAAAAAGGACGGTGGCATATACTATTGTACGAGTAACTCATTTGGCTTTGCAAGCTCATACATTTAATATTCCTATTAATAGTAAAAAGATAGAAAAATTACAAAACATACCCTGAACTTTTTAATATTTACATATAATAAACTTTATTCTCTAAATATCTAACAGATACCTACCGATTTCTTAAATAAAAAAATACTGGCAAAAAGGCCTCTCGATAACGAACAAAACAAAGCTAATATTGATATACTTTTTATGTACGTCCGATTTTATAAAAAATGTTGAAGTTTAATATATATTTATATAGTTTGTAAATAAAAGAACTTTCAAAATGCACCCTTAACCTATCAAATAACTTTAAAATTATCTTAAAAAAATTTAAAACTATAAGGGTCAAAATTAGCTCCGCTACAACACACTCGACAACTACAAATATAGCTTGACACAACAATTTTTCCAAACAAATACAACACGTGCTGGCAAAAAAAATATCACGATCTCACAAGGAGAAGTCCCGCACAAACATTATTTGTAAATAATTATTGAAAAAATTCCTCGAAAATACCCGCTGCAACCTTCCCACTTGTTGTAAACGGTTTCCCTTTACTCTTTTTGCATAACTTTGTTTTCATTTTAATTAATTAATCCCAAATAAAGATAGTGATATTGTTGTTTATTAGTCACTGAGAGAACATTTTACCCAACATAATCCCACCCGAAAATTTCTTGTTTTAATCCTTTGTTACATGATTATATCTTACATGACTCTATTCAAATCGACCCATTGACTTTGTATCTTCAAGTAATCTAAGAAAACAAGTTGTAAATTGGTTTTACATAAAGTAAAATATCAAAGATAGATCGAAGTTAATTACCTTCTAAAGCTAAAGAACACGACATAACAAAGATCTTCTGTGGTCTGTCTAAAGAACTAAAACAAAGGTTAAAACAAAACTATTAGAGCCAATAATAACAAAGATCTTAAGAAACTGACGTCAAGAAACCTTAGAAGGGTGGCAGTGGGGGCGGCATCACCCATCGGCATGGTGATGCCGGCGGTGAACACCGCCGCCACTCCACCGGCATCCTCAAAGGCATGGTCTCAACGGCAAATATTGCCTCCGAAGCATGGTTCTTTCAACATTAAAATATGACCGTTGACATTAAATGCATGTATATTATTGGTGGAAAAGTTGGGAGGTATGAAAAAAACATGGTTGCCACTAAAATGGGGTTGGGAGGTATGGAAAAAGTATGAATGAGGTGAAATGAGGTGGAATGATATTATTTGTGAATTTCGGAGGTATGGACGATTTCAGAATCATGACTGCCAGTGTCCTTAAGAAATCAAAACTTACCAAAACTGACGTAAGAACCGTTCTTTATGTCTAGCCATAACTTCCCACTTACCCGCTGCAAAATTGAATAAGACCTCCTTTTGTCTGTCATAACTACCCACCCCTACTTTGTTTAAAAGGGTGACTCACATTCAATTACCAGTCATAGTGTCATGGTCTACCCTAGTCTTTGGTTGGTGGAGCCATTTATGAACATTAAAAATATTTTTTATATTTTTCTTACCTCTTTGCCTTTTGATATTTTTGTATGAAAAATGTGAGAATTTAACAGTTAATCTATATCGTCTTATAAAAGGAAACGAAAGATGAATATAGAAGCATAGGGCTTATCAATGGAATATTAGAGACAAATCGGGTGGACCTATCATACATAAAGCTGAAATGCAATTTGGAGAGAATAATGACCAATAATGTGTTTTAGAAACTTGTTAAATAAAAAAATATGCTTCTAAGTTGTCAACAGAAATAAAAAAATGGTGTATTATGTGTAGCATAATCTTTTTCTTACCTTGTGTCTTATAAATCTTTGTTATCAACGATTATTTATGATTTGGACGGTCGAAGGATTGGTCATGCAAGTCGTTAATGTAACTTAATTGTTGATTGGTTATCATTTTGTTTCTCATTAATGTTGTTAGGAATAGTACGCCGTCTGTAAATGTGTCAACGTCCTCAAGTGTGTAACGTCCTCGATCGGTGACTGAAGTGAATACTTGTGACAACATGTTTTCTTTATTTTCATTGTGTCTTTCAGATTTGTAATTTCTAGTTTTCAATAGTAAATCATTGACTATACTAATTAGTTGCCGAGTAGTGATAGAGAGACCTAATTCATATGCCTAAATTCATGCATAAAGAATTCATCATGTGACACATGGAACATGCATTTTCTCTCTCATAATTTTCACTTTTGATTTTGACACATTTCACGATCTTAAAGTTAGGCATGCATTTAGGCATAAATTTTAGTCATGCATATCATTTTCCATGGTTCTTATGTTAGGTTTTAGATGTTTATCTTTTGATCATTTATAGGCGGTCTCAATTCTAATCAGGATCTAATATATTGAAGTACATAAACTAAAGTAACTTTCACTGCCTAAATTTTGACTAAAGTGATTTAACCATAAGATGGATGCTTTGATGAACAAGAAGCCTTTTGTGTAATGTGTATACTAAAATGATGCTATTAGAGTGTTTACGTAACTTGCATCAATGTTTTGCCGTGTGCTATGTTAAAAAAATCCAAATAAATTTTTACAAAAATAAACTCTATATAATGATATGTCATGATAATGTAAGATATTATCTCTCTTCTCTTTTAAGTTTTTCTTTTATTTGTATACACAGATTAACATATATATCATTGTATGTGATTTAAGACAAGAAGTATCTTTGATATAACCAAGAAAAAAAATGAACATTTTGACCAAAAATAAAAGAACTAGTATATATAATTCTAGGATAGGTGTGAACGAAGTCTAACTACTCTCTCAGTTTTAAAATAATTGTCTCTTGATAAAAACACACAATTTAATGAAAAAATAATTATTACTGGTTCTCTCTTACTTTTTACAAAATGATTTTACACTCAACTAATTAAAAATTTATTGTTTTCTTTAAGTTTGTTATATCAAGAGTAATCTGGAAAAAAATGTAGACAATAATATTGAGACGTAAGAAGTACTTTAAATGCTCTCAATAACGCGAGAACATAAAATTTATTCCTTACTAAATTCAAAACCTAACAACACTAACTTTTGGTTACTACCTACCTAATGTTCATTACACATACGCACACAATACACAATTTCCACAAAATCTACACAAAAACAACGCCACAACTATTACTCTCCATCCATCCCTTCACTACCACCGCACCATATCAATATAACTATTTTATTAATATTTTAATGAGACCGAAAAATAAGTTTATGAAAAGTTAAGATTTTTTGTTATTTATTCTAAGGACTTACGGTGAGACTTGATTTAGCTTTGTGAAGGAGTTTTATTTTTATTTAAACATGTTGTGTTCCTTTTGAGTGAAAAACAACTAAAAGTGGTTATAATCAATATTTTAAAACCCGGTTGACCCGATATTGTATTTACTTGTGGGGTAGCAACTTTAAATCCGTAAAGCCCCAATAAAATATCACGAAATTTTAAAGTGATGGACAAATAGGATCTGGCACGTTTATTCTACTTCTCTTGGATTCACAAAATATGTATGGCCAAGATTACCCATAAAAAAACACAAATATCCTTAAAAGAAACACAATTGTCCATTGTGTAATAGCATGTTACTGTCACCTATATTAATACACACACCTAAGCACATTAAAACACACCAACCACATCATCTTCCAAAATTCAACTAACATTCATGTTTGTTTCTCATAGTTATATGTATTTGGAGTGTCTTTCATTCGGCCATGAAAGAAGACTTGTGTGGCATGTGGCTTGGCCGCTTGGGGATCGTACTGCTTAATTTATTGTTGGAATAGACGTTCTCGGAAGTAAAATAAGTAAAATAAACATGTATACAGGTATTACACACATCTTGCTAAATCATGATATGTTAGTTAAGATATGATCATAATATTCATTGTTTGTTTGTTTCATAATTAAGTATATTTGCTAGCTGTTCTAACATAAATAAATTTTATTTCTTGTTTGTTGGTGTTTGAAGACTACCAATATTAAGGAGTACTGCAACAACGATGAGCTAGTGACATCTTTGTTTTCAAAGATGTGGTCAATAAACAACTTCGTTTTACTTGGGAAATGACATACTGTTTTTGTTCTAATTTTATTGATTTTCTGTACAAAATTGACTTTTGAACTGGAATGAATAATGGGACATAAAAACATGTCTTTTCTTTATACTGTTTTGTGTATGGTGCGTATGAGGTGATATGTGGGCATGTGGCTGATAATGCGATTTTGGTTTCAGGTTACTACTGCTTCTGAGGCTCTAGAAGAGTCAAATTCGAAAGAGTAATTTTCCCATTTCTGTTTACATTATAGTAGTTTTGCTCTTTGTGTCAATGATACACTTTTAACGTGATTCTATCTATATCTAATGAATTGCAGGAGTGAGATAGTTGAGAGATCCTTGGTCAACACTGAGTTTGGAAGAGTGCTTCTTGGTAATGTTATTGGCTGTTGTGCTTGTTTACTTCTATTCATTGCTAACGTTGCTCAGTCTATAAATGATCCACTTTTATGAAATCTTATGGTGCAGATATGTCTGCGAGATACTCTAATGAATCAAAGTTGGTATCTGAGTTCCTGGGCAGAGACATGTCAAAACCGCTGGCTGATCTAGAACGTACCAAGGTATACAACAAACTTAATTAGCAAGCAAATTCATGTTAGATTTGGATATTATAGGTAACAGCTTGTCACTATATAATGATTGGCTTTTGGCATAAGCCGTTGAGTTTGACATTAGCTGATGTTGACTACGGATGGCTTTTGTAGGATGCATTCTTCGTTTTCTAACCTGATGGCTTTTGGTATGAAATATGAGTGGGTCATATTACGGGAGCGTGATGTTGCAATGAATATCATTATCAAGCACGACATTCTACATTAAGTACTATAGGGGCTTTGTTGGAAGGCAATCTCAGTTGCAACCACTAACCCATAATCTTAATTTTTTGGACATGATTAATATCACGGTGATCTCATTCATGTTGTTATCTCTACCCTATATAGAGGGGCTTTCTGCGTTTCCTTTTATATATAAAATACAAACGCACAATGTATATATACACACTATACTTTGCCATCACGAGCTGAGTCTGCATTAATCCTGGGAGTTTATGTACTGAAGCTCCTAGCGTATAGCCGTATAGAGCTCGTATAAATCCTTTAAGGACAAGAAATCTATCCTCATGATAGACTCTTTAACGGTGTTCATTTGTGTTCCACATAGAAGATTAACATGAATGGTGATCCATACAAGTGTTGTTGTCCAATGGTATATGAAGCTCAAACTGTTACTAGTTAAACGGCTATATTGATGTGAGTGAGGGCTACTGATTACACTTGTAGTTGTGGATATCTTGATACGTGATAACTTTCTAGTTTACTTTTCACTAATTTATGAGTTACTATTATCGTATATAGTCGATAAATTATATGTTATAGCCATTGTTATATCTTTCATTATGTTTATGTGACACGCAAAGGGTTGGGATTTGAGAAACAACGAACTTGAACGACTACAACTACTCTAACAATACGTACTATATATAATATAAGTCTCAACTCCAGCGAGTTGTTGCATAATAATATTACTGGGCAACAAGGTTGTCCCATAAATTTATGAAATTTTTGAAGACCCTAGACAAAATCACATAATGAGGCCCTTCGAGAAATAATGTTATATGGAGTATATAAAATGTTACCGTTTTTAAGATATAATGCAATTACTTATCTAAACGTTCTAATATATTACTCATTTAAGATATTTTTTTATCTAAATGCTTTTTTCTTCGTGAAAAATATGTGTACACATGCATATAATTATTAACGGTACAAATTTTGAAGCCTTGAGCGGTCTGCTGGGCAATTACCTTGTTTCTATCTATCTACCTATACATATAAAAGAATACAACTTTGAAAAATTCCTGGCAACGAATTAGTATAGTCAATGATTTACTATTAAAAACTAGAAATTACAAATCTGAAAGACACAATGAAAATAAAGAAAACATTTTGTCACAAGTATTCACTTCGGTCACCGATCAAGGACGTTGACACATTTACAGACGGCGTACTATACCTAACAACATTGAGAAACAAAATGATAACCAATCAACAATTAAGTTACATTAACGATTTGCACGACCAATCCTTCGACCATCCAAATCATAAATAATCGTTGATAACAAAGATTTATAAGACACAAGGTAAGAAAAAGATTATGCTACACATAATACACCATTTTTTTTATTTCTGTTGACAACTTAGAAGCATATTTTTTTATTTAACAAGTTTCTAAAACACATTATTGGTCATTATCCTCTCCAAATTGCATTTCAGCTTTATGTATGATACGTGCAACCGGTTTGTCTCTAATTTTCCATTGGTAAGCCCTGTGCTTCTATATTCATCTTTCGTTTCCTTTTATAAGACGATATAGATTAACTGTTAAATTCTCACATTTTTCTTACAAAAATATCAAAAGGCAAAGAGGTAAGAAAAATATAAAAAAATATTTTTAATGTTCATAAATGGCTCCACCAACCAAAGACTAGGGTAGACCATGACACTATGACTGGTGAAGTTATGGCTAGACATAAAGAATGGTTCTTACGTCAGTTTTGGTAAGTTTTGATTTCTTAGAATGGTGGCAGTGGTGATCGGCATCACTAACGGCATGGCCATATCGCCGGTGAACATCGCCGTCACCTCGGCGGCATGGCCAGCGGCAAGGCTCCAACGGCAAACATTGCCTACGCGGTTTGGTGTTTTCGAAGCCAAAATGTTACCGTTTGGAATTTATTGTTGAACGATGGAGGAGCAGAAGAAACAAAAAAAATAATAATAAATAAAAAATTCCCTATATAGATTAAACATTCCATTTTCAATTTTATACTTTCAAACACATACATATAAACACAAACTTTTTAACACACATACATTTTTATCATGGATAGTGGCAAATCAAGAAGTGCTTCATCACCAAAAGGTCGTGGACGTGGCTATCGTCCTCATGGCTTTCGTCCTCATGGACATGGACGTGGCAAATCACACAATAGGTGTCTTTAACGGGCTATACATCCAACAAGTAATTTTTAAACTATATACTTGTGTTAATTTATATACTTGTGTTATTGTAGAAGCGCATTCGTGAGAGTGGGTGTGACGATATCAACGTCCTGCAAAATGCCATGTCCGATTATAATAAGAGAAATAAGGGCACTTCTTTTAATCATATTGAAGCGTGGAAGGTTGTTAAGGAAGAACCGAAATGGTTGGAACAACCATGTTTTAAAAAATTATCTTCGACATCTCATTCCGACAAACGAAGAAAGTCGTCGGAATCTAGCTACTATGGGTCCGGAAGCAATGACAATGTTGATCCTGTTATTCCGGATCTAAATGACGACACAACTCCTGTATCAAAAAGAAAAGGGAAAAAGACCGCTAGCGAGGCGTCGCCAAAGAATAGTGCTGCTGAGTTTATTGGGAACTATACGGCAAAGAAAGCACTAGCGTTGGATGAGGCGATGGTAGAAAAACGTGCAAAGGATCAATTGTCCCAACAGTTGCTGAAGACACAACTCGAAAAATGCTAACGAAAAGGCTATGATTCGGGCACTGAAATTCTACAACGAGCCGCACGAATACATAACCAATCAGGTTATGCGAGATTTCATTGTTGCCAAAAAACGTGGGTACGCGGAGAAATATGGATGGCCTACCGATTTTTAGATATAATTATGTATTTTATTTTCCAAGTATTATGTAATGTTATTTTAATTATTAATGAAATATTTTTGTTTTAATTAAATTGTTTAATTTAATTTATGGAAAAAAAAGTTGGTAGGTATGAAAAAGGCATGGTTGCCATTAAAAATGGTTGAGAGGTATGAAAAAAGTATGAATGAGGTGAAATGAGGTGGAATGATATTATTGGTGGATTTGAGAGGTATGGATGATTTCGGAAGCATGACTGCCACCCTCCTTAAGGTTTCTTGACGTAATTAGTTTCTTAAGATATTTGTTATTATTGGCTCTAGTTTTGTTTTAACCATTGTTTTAGTTCTTTAGACGGACCGCAGAAGATCTTTGTTATGGCGTGTTCTTTAGCTTTAGAAGGTAACTTCGATCTATCTTTGATATTTTACTTTATGTAAAACCAATTTACAACTTGTTTTCTTAGATTACTTGAAGATACAAAGTCAATGGGTCGATTTGAATAGAGTCATGTAAGATATAATCATGTAACAAAGGATTAAAACAAGAAATTTTCGGGTGGGATTATGTTGGGTAAAATGTTCTCTCAGTGACTAATAAACAACAATATAACTATCTTTATTTGGGATTAATAAAAATGAAAAGAAAGTTATGCAAAAACAGTGTAAAGGGAAACCGTTTACAATTAATGTGTTTGCTGACAAACTCATTAAGTTGTACAGATTTCAGTATTGTAAGAGCTCTAGGTGCAGATGGGGAAGAGGGGCTCGCCGTCCGACTTGGCAATGCCAACGGCGAGCCGTTCCTCTTCACCACACCAAGAGGGGCTCGCCGTTCTTCACCATAGGCAAACTCCCCGTTGGGACGGCGAGATGGAAACTCTGAAATGTTCTGTTTTCGTTTCTTTTTTTCTTTTTTTTTTGAACTTTGAATAGTGATATTGTAAAATGTATGTGTATATGTATGTTTTTATTTGTAAAATGTATATTTATATGTATATGTATGTTTTTATACGTATGTTTTTTTTGAATAATACAACTATCTTAAACATAGGATTAAAATAACTTGAAACAACATACAATTATTTTACAAATACGATAACAACATTAAACTAAGAAACGGAAATTAAAAACCATAAACTACCATACGATAATAAAAACTATGATTCAATAAAATGAATCATCCGACACGTATCCCTCCTGACTCGAGTAGGAGGCGCTTGAGTCGTCCTCACTGGATGGGACAGGTGGAAGTCCCTAAGCCCAACGCCATTCGGCTCTTCTGTTCCTGCGATCTTATTTTCCTTTGAGGTACGCCTCACGCTCCCTTTCCTGACGGGCTTGTTCAGCTTCATACTCCCGTAGCACTTCCATATCCAGCTCATACTGTTCTTCCTCAGTCAATTGACGAATGATGGGCTGGTTTTCAGGTTGATTGTTTGGTGGTTGGTTGTTTGGCGGTTGGTTGTTTGGCGGTGGAAACATAACTTCTGGTGGAGTTGGAGGTGGTGGGTTGTGGTACTGAAACACCGGAAAAATATCTTCCGGCAGTGTATTTTGTTGGGAATTGTCTTGAGGTGATGCGTTGTGAGACATTTTGTTGGAAGAAGAAAGGAGAATTGTTTGATGATTGTGGGAATTGTGTGTGTATTCAAATTTTGGATATGTATTTATAGAATGATTTTTGGAAGTATCCCGCTCTGTGGTTTAAATTCAAATTTTCAAATATCCCGCTATATGGTTTGAATTCAAATTTTGAAAAAATCCCGCTCTCTGGTTTGAATTCAAATTTTGTAATTAGCCCGTTTTGAATTTGAATTCAAATTTTAAAATTATCCCGCTTTCAATTTGAATTCAAATTTTGAAATTATCCCGCTTTCAAAAAACCCCTATTAATACCATATTATACCATTCAGTTTTGGACACACTTCAATATTTACCATTCAGTTTTACAATGGCTAATCGTTGGTCAGTGGAAGAAGAACGGTTGCTAGCAACTGTATGGCTTGAAGTTCACGATTCAGAAGAACTTGTGAATGAACGTTCTTTTTGGAATGAAGTTACACAAAGGTTCAACAATCAGACAGAAGGTCAGGACCGTAATAAAAATAGTATTACGGCTCAATGGAATAGAATGAACCTTGAATGTCGTAGGTATAATTCTATTTACAAAGAGTTGGAGCGTACAAGTGCAGACCCTAATCGTCTCAGCAATGCAAACCGTATTTATCATGAACGATATGGGAAAGGGATTAAATATCAACATGTGTGGTTCGCTCTGGGAAATACGTTCACATGGGACAGATTCGATGAGTAATGGTGGATTTCTTTTATGTATTTTATGTTAACTAATTATGTATCATGTGTACTTCTCTTCTGTATTTTAAACGTTTGAATTCAAATTTTAAACGTTTAACCGCTCATTTATTTGAATTTGAATTCAACAAGTTTGAATATTACATGTTTATTGCACACGTTTTATTTGTTTATTTTTTTGAAATTTTGAAATTTGAATATTATCCCACTCAGGTTTTGAATGTTAAATGTTTATAGACTCCTATATAAAACATACATTATCATACAACTTTGCACACACTTCACTTTCAAAAAAATTCACAATGGCAACTCGTTGGTCTATTGATGAAGAATGCTGGCTAGCCGAGATGTGGCAAAACGTTCACGAATTCCATGCCAACGAAGGACCTTTCTGGCAAGTTGTAACAGAAAAGTTCAATGAACAATCTGACGGTCCAACTCGTAGCAAAAACCAGCTAATGGGTAAGTGGGCAAGAATAAACTCAGATTGCCAAAAGTTTCATGAAATTTTCTTGAATTTGCAACCAACACGTGAGCCAGATAATCGTGTTAAAGATGCGTTGAGTGTTTACAAAGAACTCCATGATGGGAGAGATTTCAAATATTTTCAAGTTTGGTTGATTTTGAAGAGCAACACCATCTGGAACCGATTTATCAATTAATCGCATTTGTATTATTGTATCGTTTGTTGGTTTATGTTAAGTATTTCCGTCTCGTTTGTGATGTTATGTCAGTGTACGTTTCAGTTTGAATAAAATGCTTAACGGCTAGTTTCTCCAATAAAAATATCTAACGGCTAGTTTCAGTATAAATACCAGCTTTACTCAACTTCTTATTATCAAACAACTGAAACTAAATTCCACACATACACTATGGCTAACCAACCAGCTGAGGTGCAAAGAAGAATACTTACCCGATTGCGCAATGAACAAGAAAATGAACTTAAGTTGATTAACAACTTGTTGGGTGAGATAGCTTGAATTATTCGACAGAGGGAGTCTCGTGCTCCAGAGGTACGTGAGCTACCTCAAGACCATCCAATAGTCATGGTCGGTGTACAAACCCTTTTAAGAAATGATGAAACAGATTTGGAACTTCAAGTCGCTTTGATAATGGTCAGGGAACAAGTATTGCAAGTTTGGGAAGAAAAGTCAGCACTCATCGATAATTATAAGACTTTATAAATTATTAATGATGTTGCATATCGTATTTATCGGTTTATTTATTTTCGTGTCATATCGTATGTTTTTTTTTCTTGCAAATCGTATGTTTTTTTTCCGTATTGTAACTTTTTTTATTTGATGAAATAAAATTAGTATGTTTTGTTATTTTTTAGTATTTGTGAAATGAATTTAATTTATTTAATGAAATGAATAAAAAAATAAATGTGTAAGAGGTGGGGCCCTAATGGGGAAGTTGAGGTTTGTTGTTTGGTGAGAGGAGGTTTGTTGTGGTTAGTTGAAGTTGAGGTGTTTGGTGATGTGGCAGGAGTGGGGCCCGAATGTAGAGGCTAAGCCTCAACTTTGCACCTAGAGCTCTAATCTATCTTACGTTTCCCAAGTCAAGCTTATTTTGAAACTTATGGTCTTTACTAGTCTATATTCAAAATAAGCCGAAAATTTTTGGCTTATGGAAACTTAAGTCGAAGCTAAAAAATAAACTTAAACAAACTCCCTCTTTACTTTCTTTTTTGTGTTTTATAGGTATTAAAACGTTGAACCAAATGAGAGGCAGACGTAACAAAAGTAAGAGTTTTTCTCAGTTTTGGTTTGTTTTAGTAACATGTTTATAAAAAGGAAAACGGTTTCTTTATCTTAACTTGTTGTTTTTTTGTTTTGTCTTGGTAATAGGAGATGAGAAAAATAAGAGAGTGGAACAGAAGGGCATAGACAAGAAAAGCTAGAAAGAAAGAATGAGGAAATTATTTCTTAAAAAAAAATAAAATAAAATAAAAACTAAAAAATAAAAATAAAAATCTTGTTTCTATATGAAAAAAGAACTTGCTGTTTGTCAAATGCATGATCTCAAAGCATCGTCATATCGGTGCTCTGTTTATTGCTACATTTAAAGAAAGTGAAGGCATAACCCGAGGACTTTGGTCTAGTGGTATGTGAGTTGCCCGCCAACCTAAAGGTTGTGAGTTCACCTCGCTAGAGCCATTTGTGAGAAATTCAGGAAGCTACCTGATCGTCTAAAGGGAAAATAGTTTATTCTAAGTCGTCCTCTTCGGGCTATGTCCGTCCAAAAGATTCAAAAAATCGTTTATTCTTGTATTATATTGAACAATATGATTTTAAAAGACGATGTGATGGCAATATCACCGGTTCATATAATGGATCCGCCGGTCGCACCAGTTTATGATGATAGTGTACTCCATGAGTTACTCGACGAAGATATCCATAACCGTCTTCGATATGATCTTACAGAGCACGTAGCGGCTCAAGACTTACCATACCCCGATGACTAATGTTTTCATATTTTTTTTTCCTAAGCATTATGTAATTTTCTTTGAGTTATTAATATAATTGTTTAATATAATTATGAATGAAAAAAATAAAATAATATAATTAGACTTTTTTTTTTTTTTTTTTTTTTTTTTTTTTTTTTTTTTTTTGCATCATGAATGCCACTAAAAATGAAGGTGAGGTATGGTGAATTATAAAATGTGTTGGCAATATGTTATTGGTTAATTTTGCTTGATGTTGAATTATGGTGTGGCAAGGTTGCCACCCCTAATGATAATCTGAGAAACTCAGAGTCACACATACGCACGTAGTCCCTTGTCTGTATAAAATGTTTTATGCATATTTTTCTTAAGCAAAAATACATGCGGCTAATATAATTAACTATGTGTTGTTTCATATTAGAGCATACATACATACACATACGTGCAGACATCTATACATGCATTTATTTAGACCAGAGTATAGTTGATCGTTCGAGGTAAGACTAAGATTGTTTTTTCTTTTGAAACACATGTTCAAGTTAAGATTTATTGATGATTTGGTGATGACTCTTGTTAAAGTCCTTGGTATTTCTATATAGTATATACTAGCTTCAAGGCTCGCCCGATGGGCGGCTAGTCTTAAGAATTTGTTTGTATGATAAAATAAATAGTAAAATGATTTGATATGAGATTAAGAATATAAGCTGCAACAACTTTCGTGCTAATGCACCTTCTTAATTTAGTTGCATATAAGCTAATAACTTGGTACTAAATGTATTCCTCTAAATAATAGCTTAAAACTACATCATGTGAGCAACTTAAAGATCTAATACAAACCTCCTCACCTTTGCAGCCTAATCATGCTCAAGAAAAAAAGAAAAAAAATAGTAGATGTTAGGCTGCTACCCACATTATAAAAATTGAAATTGTTCATGTCCTTTATGCATACCTGCATATGTGAAAGGTCTCCTCATACGAAATTTGGTGCATACATATTTAACAATCCATTATGCTAACAAATAGTCTTATCTTCTAAAGTCTATTACTACACAGTAAAGCTGATATTTACTTAGTTGTTTGAAATTCCTGATGTCCGCTGTCATTCTTGGTGCTTCGTTCTTTTGGCGCGTGGTGTGTTGTGCCTTTCTTTTCATCTTTAAACAGTTCGTTGACGATTGTTGGTGCATATGTACTTGATGATTCAGCTTCATTTGATGTTATTAAGAGCGGCATGTTGTTCGTGATTGTATCAAGGATGAAGTTTGGCCGTTCCTTTGTGCTGTCGTTTTCAAAATGCAGTTGTAACAAACGTATTGTGGCACTTTGCAACGAACTTTCACGAACGTTAGCAGGCCATTTTACCGACTATACCCCATGAAACTAAAAATTGGCTCTGGTAGAAAAAAAACAGCAGCCCAATTCTAAAGTGCAAATCCAACCACCCCTTAAATCTCACCTTAAGTATTCACATGTTGATATTCGGACTAAAGCTGATTAGGTTCCATATGACTTGGGTCCAATACACCTCCAAGTAAACTGCAACTCTCCAACGCAAACGCATCTGTGCATAATTAACAATGTAATGATTACTTAAGTATGACTTCCAGTGTAATGTTCATGTATAGTTCTTAAAATAATAATAATAATAATAATAATAATAATAATAATAATAATAATAATAATAATAATAATAATAATAATAAAAGAAAAAGAAAGAAAGAAAGATACATGAGGCTTGGAAGATAGCGTGAGCTTATGAACTGTTGACAATAGAAGGAACCGGACTTTTGGTTGTCATTGGAACAGGAATACCAACAAATGACACAAATGAAGTTTGACGTGCAGTGACATTAGATACGTCCGTTGAAACTTCTTAATACACACATAGCTGAATAATGAAGTGGACGTATAGTTAACGATGTAGTTACTATCTTGGCCGCCAACAGTGGTGGGATCATATGGTATGCCGTGTTATAAACCTCAGTAGCTAAAATCCAAAACTTTATGCCCAAATAACAAACAATTTCAAAACCTTTATAATTGCTTAAAAGTATTAATTGCAGCAGAACATCCAGACTGCAATATATATATATATATATATATATATATATATATATATATATATATATATATATATATATATATATATATATATATATATATATATATATATATATATATATATATTTGTTGAAAGACCTCGGGTTGCTGCACGCTGACGTCTATCATTCGCATGTGAACTGCTATAGGCTGAAGTTGTCCGGGAATTCCTAAAACAATAATGGTCAGTGTATTAGTATCAATTAACTTCCGGCTCATATATTGCTTAAAAGAAAGGAAAATGTATGATATTTACGATGAGGCTGTTGAAGTATGTTTGAATGTTTAAGGTAGCTCACCTGCACCCCAATCAGTGGCGAAGCTTGGATTTTGTAAGTGGGGGGTCGGGATTTAAATTTTTTTTTTTCCTAAAGCTATATTTCAGGTATACCGAAATTTTTGGGGGGTCGAAACCGAATATACCGAAATTTTTCTACACGAAAACTATATACCCCCTACATCGCAAAAAAAATTTCGGGGGGTCGGGCGCCCCCCCCCGGCCCCTATGAAGCTTCGCCTCTGACCCCAATTGTGTATGCACATTATCTCCACATAAATCACCATGCACATTCCACTATGGTTCATTTATACCTACCAAAATAATAGAACAACAAAAGCTAAGATTACGTAAATCAACCTCCACACGACATACACAACAATTCTGGAACATAAAAATAAAGGAAGCAAATTACTTATAGGGCGATTGGGTCTCGCACACAGTACACAAGTCGTTGGTTTACCATGTTGCTGCTGACAAAGTTGACAGACCTAATACCAGAGAGAGTCAACTAAATTATAAAGAAATCATGATTAATATAGATTTAAAAGTAAGTAAAGACCTTAAAGGCATAATTTACATACCATCTCTAAACGTTGATGGAGAATTGTTTTAAACTGTCAAACACCACGACCATTGGAGTTTTTATCCAACCTATCTGCCTTATCGAATGCATAGTTATGACCTTTATTATACACAACAGAAAATCATACCAGGTGTATCAATCAGTTAACTTACAAAACAGTTACATTATAATTATGATCTAAGAGATTACCACCAAGTATTAAATGAAGTACTGTAGTTGAGAAAAGAATAAGTAATTACAGATATAAGCAGTGTGAGGTTTGTCACTTTCGATATATGTTGGAGCCCGAAGGATCGGAGAAATTTGTTGGAGGGATGCAGGACCACCTCATTATCTAAAACCTCCATGGAGAAGGCCGTTGTGGCAGCGCTTCAGGAACGTCTCCTCATCAGCACTCATGATCTAGATGATGAAGAATTTCCTATTTTTTTTTCCGCACCGCCTTCGTCCATTGTTCTTATTTATTTACCACTTCATTATCTCTCCCTTTGACTACTAAGACCATCATCAAATACCTAATATGCAATCATAAAAACATATAATTTTTAGGAATGAGTAATGATAACTGAAACCAAAAGATAATCTATAGCTGGAAAAAAAGAAAAGAAATATGAGTGGGTCGGGGATGGGTTGGATTAAGTGTGTGAAAAAAGTAACGGTCACAATAGGCAATATGTTAGCAAGAGTCACAAAGAATCGGGCCAAGTTAGGTTGGTCAGGTAGCACTTCTTAGTCCATACAATTTAAGACAAGTAGTATTTTATCATGTGTCAAATTTAAACAGGCCACGTAGATCTGAAAAAACAAATTTGTCCATTTTCTAATAGGTAATGAATGTGTGGATTATGATTTTAGAACTGTACTTCATTAGGAATAAAATTCGGTAACTATTAGCCAACCTATCCCGCCCAAACATATCCTACAATTGTCAGTCTACTAAAACCATCTACAAAGGATTCACAACTAATATCATGCCTATACTAATTTTGACCCGTCCAATTCCTTGCCTATACTAATCATTTAGTTTATCTATCAAAATGAAAGAAGCGAACGAAGTGACCACAAAAAAATGGACGGTTCCATATGATCCATTTTGGCCCACTCATATTATTTACCCAAATGACAGTTTTGACCCACTCATTATGAGCTTTCCTCACTGTTATATTTTCCATAAATTAGCATTTTAATAAGACAGGTACTTAATTGCACAGCGAAACTAAAGACATCATAAAAATACAGTTTGAGCAAAAAAGTCATTGACTTTATATATAGAGATATACATGAAAATAAATATAGCAGATATTCACAAACTCGATCACAATTTTCAAAGATAGACCATTTTCATCTACCAAGCTTGTCTTGACATACATAAACGCACGTCTATCTGCGATAATTGGTAAAAAAAAAATCTATAGTTACCATCTTAGCTTAAGATGCATACAACATACCAGAAAACAACACACCTGACACGACGACATTAATAATTAGAGTAACTCCAAGCACCCGCCTTGCATATAAAGTATCTGGACATAAATATTTCAAGATCAGGACGATAAGTGAACATTAAAAGTAGCATTAACATCATTTTATAATTATTATTACATGGCTAGTATGAACGGGTCGCTGACCCATAGCTGCACAGGCAGTTGTTAGCTCTACTTTAGACAACTCGTTTTGTCTTAGTTGAGCTCGATTCTTGTATGACAGGTAGACTTTTCAGCTGTATACCTCGGGACAATCTCGCTCAAGCTCTAAAAACTTCTTGTCCCTTTCGGTACATCCAAACACTATTTTCTACATCCAAACACTATTTTCTACATCCCGATTGATTAATTATCGTATTTGATTATTTTCAATATAACATGATCACTTTTAAAATGGACCCACAGACACCCCATACGCTGTGGAATATGCATAAATAATAATAACACGCGTATAGGAGAAAATGTTTAAGAGTTTAATATTATGTTGCACACTTGCACTTACACACTGAAAATAATAATTTTTTAGAGTTTACCTCGTTTGTAAGCTCATCGGTTTCATCTTAGCTTCATCATCGTCAAGAACATCATCTATAGCATATGACATCATCTCATCTTACAAGAAGCATGAAAAATAATCAGTTTTATGGTCATGGGGGAGGCGGTGCTTATGAAAAACTACACTATAAATGATACATTGTTATAAATAAACTAAATAGGGTGCACTATCTTACAGTAATATCAATTTGTGCAAATTACTTATGGAATTCTTGCATTACTTTCATTTGCTTCTACAGGAGCCATTTCTTGCGGAGGAGAGCATACTCGCTTCATGAAAGTAACAAAATAGTAGTTTACCAAGACAAGGAATTTATTCTTAGCTATTAGTAATATCATAAATCAGTCAATCAAAGTAATACAAACATTTGGGCATATTATGTAATGGGTCAAACAGGTGAATTATAAGAATGGGATGAACCAGGTTGTTTTCGCCACATATCTTTACAACTAAGAAAGCTATTAGTTAATAATGATTTAAGCTACAACAAAAATTGATAGATGGGATGCAATCTCTCCCTTTAACAGCTAAAGGTTAAGGTTAAGATTTTACCTGCATTAGCTGGTCACGAACGTTCTCGGCTGCTGCAAAGTATGGTTGCTCGGGCTGAAACTCGATAGGCGGGAAATGTGTTGTATTGAGCATGATACTTGATATTTGAAGCAATATCAGTTGAGCTACAGGACGTTGGACTTTGATCTCAACTATTTGGCTACTGCCGAAGTCTAGCCTGGTAAATCTGCACAAAAAGAAACAATATATTTGAGTTTTAAAAATACGGGAATAAAACACCTCTTGCACCGCATGGTTAACAAACTACACAAACGGTCACCTTCTTATTTGCTTAAAAGGACCTTTGATAGCAATAAAGCTTTCTAGAACTCAATGATTTCTATGACAAAGCCTATTTTTATTATGAAATGAAGCTTCATATTTGCTTAAAAGGACCTTTGATAGCAATAAAAGTAAAAGGTCCTTCAAATGACCTTTGATGACATATTGTCTTACTGATCGTCTTCTACTTAATTCAAGTCAACAAAAGAGACATGTTTCAGGTAGTTCACATTATATAAAATGAAAACACCCTAGTTTCAAAGAATATATTCCTATGTGAGCACCAATAGTGAGTTTGTAACAACACTCTAGTTTCAAAGAATAACAAAAAGGAAGCTTACTTGCCGATATTTTTTTTTTCGTTCAAACATTTCATCAAACAGTTGGTATGCATCAAATAATTATTATAGTTACATAAATAAACTTGTGTTGACCTGTAGAAAGACAAAATCAAACTACAAAACCTTTGAGATTAAAATCATCGTGTGTCATAATTCTTCCATTGTACACCTAAAATCAAATTGAAAATTTATAAAATGTATAATTTATAACATGATTATCGAATCCCATTACACCACATATCACAATTATATATTCTATGAACCCTAATTTCAATACGACATGTGTTTCTTCAATTCAACATAATCATATATAAAACATAAAAATTAGTACAATCAATTGAAAATGAATGTCTCCTGATACGTAAACAAAAGATTACTATAAGAAACTTACATTGATCAATTGTTGAAAAACCAAGAACTAAATTGAATCACTGTTGATGCGCCACATAATTATTACTAATTCTCTACGATGGATGTTAGTTTGTCAAACCGGAATTGAAATCATATATTTGAAATTGGGAATTGAGATCATAATAATTAATGATTTTTTGTGTGGTTTATGGTCGTGTTTGCAGTGTGTGTGATTTTTTGTGTGTTTTGTTTTGTAAACGAATCAACACAGAATTGAAATCAAAATAATACGGAGTAAATGAATAAGTTTCCTTATTACATGGGATTTTGTTTTGAATATTTCTGAACCTAATTGATTTTAAATTTTTTTGAAAACTTGCTATTAGTAGTGATGTTTCCAGGTGTCATTCTTTTAGAATTTTGAGAGAATTTTTGTCTCTAAAAATAGCAATCACACTTGTGCTATATGTAGATTGAGATTATACATATGTACTCTATGTGTGTGCATATACGAGTAGGTTATTTGCACTCTAGAGTATAGATGATGAGATCTAATGTTAGAAGCATGTGTGTACTCTAAGATAGAGGGCGAGCGTGTTTTAGTATATTGAAAGCGAGTGTGTTAGTAGTTCATGATGTTAACTTTTACCTTGGATATTAACTATACCTCACAACCACCCATATTAACTAACCCATATTAACTCTCTTCATCACGCCCAATTACCCCTTCAACCTTAAATTTGACAATGGACAAAATTCAATTTCAAACCTACCTTCTCACTCAATCACTCACTCACACACAGCCACACAGAGATACAATGCTATTCCTAAATATACGACAATCACTGATTCATACACATCTACCTTGGTAAGTTTTGATTTAGTAAGAATTGTTAACGTTAGTTTCTTAAGATCTTTGTTATTATTGGCTCTAATAGTTTTGTTTTAACCATTGTTTTAGTTCTTTAGACGGACCACTGAAGATCTTGGTTATGGTGTGTTCTTTAGCTTTAGAAGGTAACTTCGATCTATTTAGTTTCGAGTTTGATATTTTACTTTATGAAAATTGCTTTAAATAACTGGTTTAGTTAGCTCTTTTATTAATATGTTTAATGAGACAGAAAAACAAGTTTATGAAAAGTTAAGATTTTTTGTTATTTATTCTAAGGACTTATGGTGAAACATGACTTAGTGTGTGAAGTCAAAATCCAAATTAAAGGGTTTGTCTCTGTCCTTATATGATTTCAGGGCCTTTTGTTTGATTGTTGTTATTTTTAAC
Organism: Artemisia argyi; assembly: GCA_030686995.1. Taxonomy (NCBI): domain Eukaryota; kingdom Viridiplantae; phylum Streptophyta; class Magnoliopsida; order Asterales; family Asteraceae; genus Artemisia; species Artemisia argyi. Next base: position 43,796,945 of record CM060685.1, on the reverse strand, counting down.
AAAATTTTGACTATTCTTAATGAATAATGATTTTTCCAATTCTTGACATTCGTATTTGAATCATATTAGGTGCAGCTGTTAATGCTCCATTAACCTTTATCTCAAATGAAACTCTTAACGTGGAACTTGGTTCAAAAGGACATAAAAGATTTAATCTGATGGGACTTTTAGAGTTAACAATTGCTAACATGGAAGACGGGAAATTCAAGAGTAAGGTATGTATCCAATAGGTCATAGCTCTGTTTGTGCATCTGCATTCATAGTAGTGTATTATATGTCTATTGGTTTCTATATTATGTAGGGCAAATTACTTGAAAATGTATTTAACTTGCCACTTTTTATCATTGTACGTAACATTTTTTTTCCATCCAATCTGTCAATGAACTTGCAAAATCCGTTCATTGCGTGTAGCAGTGACTTGTTTAACCTGCTTGGGCAGGTTAAACTAACGATCGTTAGGTTTATCATTGCAATATTAGTCATTTACACTAACGATCGTTTATAGTGGCTACATACAATGACAAAAAGTAACAAGTTAGACGACTTTTATTATTTTTAAAATTTACGTACGTTTTTTACACGTTTTTGCACACATTTTTATAGGTGATGTATGAATATAAAATATATATGAATCAAATAAACGCAGCGGAACAACATCACCCACACGGATCCATAGAGCCATATGATCAATCTAAATAAAAACAAATTAAACATATATGTTTTATACCTTTGTAGCGTGCACCGGGAATCACCAACAATGTCATCACCACGAATGGAATATGAAACCCAAGAGATCAATAAGGTTGATCTCCTCTATGTGTGAAACACACTACATCTCCTTGGTAACCCCTTTGATGCTAGTCCTTAACACCGTAACCTTTCTAATGCCTTTGAATGAACAAGATTCAAAGCAAGAGATGATGAAAACCAAAACCCTAGGTGGGATGGTTTTCTTTGCCGTGAGATGGAGAGGGAGAGAGGGAGAGATAATTGTGGTTAGTGGTTAATGAGATTAGGAGAATATATCTCTTAATATCTTTGACCAAAATTCAAAACCAACTCCTCCTTGGACTCTCCTTCATGGCCGGCCATTCCATGGGTCTTATGGGCCTCCCATAAGTTTTTCCAAGTCCAATAAACTAAGTCCATTACTTAATTATTAGAAGCCCGATAGAATTTCCTAGTTATGTAAGGTTATTTATAAATCGTTAGTACAATAAACACGACATATAAAGTGGTACCTAAGTGTATATGTGTGTAACCCCATAGGCTCACATATGTCTAGCCATATAATTATTTATTATGACACGAGCATACTCCAACAGCTCCCACATGCGACGTCATAATAATCAAGTAATTATACAAGCAAAGGTTAGCGTCTAGCAACACGCCAATGCCCCTAGAAATATGTGAGGGTAGTTTCTTAAACGTCTCAATTAAATGGTTTTAATGCCATCTTTCCTTTTGTTACAGATACTATGTTGAACACTAGACATGGATCAAAGTCATTCCATTTGTTCAACTATTCTGTTTCTCGATCTAGATATTGAACAAGATTAGCAAGTGAATTAAGATTCATCTTCATCTCATTTGGGTACGGCCATACAATTATCTGTTCAATTCATCGAGGGGCCCAATAGTATCTAACTCCATGACATGTGGAGGAACAAATCCTATTTTGACTGCACGTGTCATTCATGTGTTTCAAATCACTCCTGAAAATGGTTTTTATAACTACCTTATTCAGGACAGCGTTTAACCATATCAAAGAATAAAATTCCGCACATGCAAGACCTACTTGCATCTCAAGTCTAAGGATAAGAGACATAACCATTTGCGAGATTCACTATTGACGCCGATCCATGCAATGAAATCTCAAAGGTTAGGTCAGTCCAATGTTCATCACAATGAACAACATATGAGTTTGGCAAATAAATCACCAACACGCTCACATTTGCCTTAATTCGATGATACTCCCGTATCGTCTACTGACAATGGACAATTTTTGAATAATTAAATTATTCATGGAATAAACATGCAAACATGGAATACAGTTGATATGTATGAAAACGACAATAACCATTACATCAATTCATTAAAGATATAAACTGTTCAACATTCCAATTATTTAAAATACTAAAAACCAGATTTACATGAGACTATTAGCAGGTCGCAACCCAATGTTCCTAGCATGCTCCACATGTTTGGTACAAGACATTGGTTTAGTAAAAGGATCAGCTAAATTGTCATCTGTGTGAACTTTGAGGAGACGAATATCACCACTTTCGATAACTTCTCGAATATAGTGAACTTTCCGACGAAAGTGTTTGGCACCCTTTAGAACACCTGGTTCATTAGCTATGATTATGGCACCGGAATTATCGCAGTACATATCCATAGGTCGTTCATTGCTGGGAACAATGCCAAGCCCAGAAATGAATTTCCGTATCCAAACTGCCTCCATTGCAGCTTCTGAAGCAGCTATATATTCAGCTTCTGTAGAGGACATCGCAAGTGTGCTTTGTTTGGCACTCTTCCAGTCAACAGCACCTCCATTCATGACGATAACATATCCTGTTTGGGATTTGATGTCATCACGATCTGTCTCCCAGCTTGCATCAGTATAACAAGTAACACTGAGCTCACGTTCGACATCACCACCATAAACAAGAAACATATCTTTAGTATTCCGCAGATACTTCAATATGTTCTTAACAGCAGTCCAGTGACATTCTCGTGGATTCTGTTGAAATCTACTCGTTAGGTTCTGAGAGAACGCTACATCAGGTCTAGTGCACCTAACTGCATACATGATGGATCCCACAGCCGAAGCATAAGGGATTCCCTTCATCCTCTTCACCTCGGCGGGTGTAGAGGGTCCTTGAGCCTTGCTCAATTCCGTATTTGGTTGCATTGGAAGACTTCCACGTTTGGAATCTTGCATTCTAAATCTCTTCAGGATTTTTTCAATGTATGCACTTTGACACAAGCCGATTAACCGCTTTGATCTATCTCGATAGATCTTGACTCCAAGTATGTACGATGCTTCTCCTAAATCTTTCATATCAAAACACTTTCCAAGCCAGGATTTTACATCTTGTAGCATTGGAATGTTGTTTCCTATGAGTAATATGTCATCGACATATAAGATTAGGAATGCGACTATACTTCCACTAGTGTTCATGTATACACATGGCTCATCGAGATTTTGAGTGAAACCAATCTTCTTGATTTCCTCATCAAATCTCTTGTACCAGCTTCTAGATGCTTGCTTCAATCCATAAATGGATCTTTTAAGCTTGCATACTCTGCTAGGATACGATATGTGCATTTCCATCCACATCGGTCTTTATCTTGTAGAGCCATTTGCTCCCAACGGTTTTAGCATTGGGAGGTAGTTCTACTTCGACCCAGACATCATTGTCTTCCATGGATTTCATTTCCACATTCATAGCTTCGTTCCATTTCTCGCGTTCAGGATACGATATAGCTTCTCGATAGTTAGCGGGTTCACAATGATCCCCTAACTCATGTTCTTCAGCATCGATATAAAAACCATATCGTTCAAGTGCTTGAGGTATCCTTTCGGATCTACGAATGGGAGCAACATCTCGAAGAGGCTCAACATTTTCATGCTCAGTCTCATTTTGATGTTCACTAGTGTTACTAGAAGGCTGTGCATCTTTGCTTTGAAGTTCATCAAAGTCTACTTTGCTCCCACTTGCTTCTTGTGAGATGAGTCTGTTCTCAAAAAAATCAGCATATCGAGCAACAAATATTTTGTTCTCGGTTGGGTAGTAGAAATAGTAACCCATCGTTTCCTTTGGGTATCCTACAAAGATACACTTGATAGCTCTGGGCTCAAGTTTGTTTGGCGTATCTCGTTTAACGAGAGCCTCACAACCCCAGACTTTCAAGTAAGACAGATTAGGGACCTTCCCATGCCATATTTCGTATGGAGTCTTATCAACCTTCTTAGTTGGAACCACATTGAGTATGCGTGCAGCAGACTCTAGAGCATAACCCCAAAAGGACATTGGCAACGTTGTTAGACTCATCATAGATCGAACCATGTCTTGCAAGGTTCGATTTCTCCTTTCAGACACACCATTGTGCTGTGGTGTATATGGAGGAGTGAATTGTGAGACTATCCCACACCTTTTTAGATGATCTAAAAACTCTTGACTCATATATTCACCTCCTCGATCGGATCGAAGAGCCTTAATGGTCTTGCCAAGCTGATTCTCTACTTCACTTTGGAAAACTTTAAACGTTTCAAAGGCTTCATGTTTATGTTTAATCAGGTAAACATAACCATATCTACTAAAATCATCAGTAAAAGTGATGAAGTAGTTAGCTCCTTCTCTAGACATTGTTCTAAATGAGCCACATACATCAGTATGAATGAGTCCAAGTAGATCTGTAGCTCTTTCTCCAACATGGGAAAAAGGCTTTCGTGCCATCTTACCAGATATGCAAGAAGTGCATTTATCAAACGACACATTGTCGATTGACTCTAAAAGCCCATCGTGTTGCAGCTTCGTAATGCGTTTCTTGTTTATGTGACAAAGACGACAATGCCATAAAAAAGTGGAATCCAAATTACATTTGGATTTCTTATTGCTAACAGTATATATAGAACTATTGTTTTAAATAGGATCACGCATATCAATTTCAAAAATGCCATCACGTGGAATAACATTAAAATAAAACACATTATCCTTAGAAACAGAAATGCCAAAATCCGTAAAAGTATGAATGTAACCATCATCTTTCAAACGCGAAAGTGAAACAACACCTCTAGTGATAATAGGTGCATAATGACAATTATTTAAAACAATAACTAGTCCATTTGGGAGGATAAGATCAAAGCTCCCAATTGCTTCCACAGCTGCACGATCGCCATTACCAACGTACAGATGTAAAGCTCCTTGCTTCAGCTTTCGACTTCCCCTAAGCCCCTGCACATTATTACAAATGTGAGTACCACAACCAGTATCATATACCCAGGTTTTTTTAAGGAAAAGTATAAAGTTCTATAGTGAAGATACCTGATGTGCTAGCAACGCTAGCTTTGTTCTTCTTTAGCCCTTCCAGGTAGGTGTGACAGTTGCGCCTCCAGTGCCCTACCACTCCACAATGGTGGCAGGGGGTGTCCTTGGCCGGGTGCTCCTTCTTGGTAGGTGGGGGGATTTTGGGTTTGGGGGCATAAGCAAGCTTAGCCTTGTCTTTCCCTTGTCCCTTGCCAGGTGCCTGCGGTTTTCCCTTGTTCTTTTTCTGAATTATGCCTTGGTTGATAGCTAGGACAAGTGGAGCCTTTTTGGGCATGCCTTTCTCTGCAAGTTTCAGCATGTTATGCAGTTCGGCAATGGTTTTCCCCATGCTGTGCATGTTGTAGTTCTGCACGAATTGGTCATAATCCTTCGATAGTGAGGTAAGTATCATGCTCACTCCAAGGATCTGAGGCATGGGGTATCCCAGTCGCTCCATCTGATCCAGATAGCTTTTCATTTTCATGACATAGCTACTGACCGATTGCCCTTCCTCCTGCTTGCAGGCATGAAAAGATTTGACCGTGTCAAACAATTCTTGCTCTGCTTGCTGCTCGAACATAACTTTCAGTTCTCGCAGCATGTCAAATGCTGAAAAGTTCTCTAAGTTCTTTTGCAACTTAGGGATCATGCTAGCCAGCATAAGACAAGCCACTTCCTGTTGCTCGTTACTCCTACGAGTGTAGGCATTACGAACAGCAGCAGTAGCATTAGCAGCAGGTGCTTCAGGTAAAGCTTCTTCCAGATGGTAAAACTTTTGTTCAGCCTTGAGGACAATCCTCAAGTTGCGGTACCAGTCCAAAAAGTTGTTACCATTCAATTTCTCTTTCTCGAGAATTGATCTGATTGACGAGTTGTTCATGGTTGAATTTGGAGTTGTCATCTACAAAATAAACAAAGTTCAATTTTAGTAATTTTCAATAATTAATCCTTTTTAAAATTAACTACCCAAGTTTACTATATTAAAACAATTAATTTTACGAAAAGGCTAAGATCCTCATTGAGGTTCCACCATCACATCAGTTGATCTGCTAGCAATGGAGGATTCAATAGGCAGGTAACGTCGACCAATTGCATTACAAATGCAACTCTTAGATCTTTATGGGACTCATGGCACTAGTGAACAAGCAACTAGTGTCAAGCTGGCATGTTTAGTCCCATCTTTGCCTCGGGTCAAGGTCTCACCGCTTAACTCGATTAAGTCATCCAATTTGAGATCGTGCGAGAATATATCTAGGTCCCACGCATAGAGAATAGTCACCTTGGGTTACAATTCAACTTAGGTCCCACGCATAGCCAAAAAGTAATTGCAAGTGTTCTCAAAATTGGACGGCGTGACTTAAATTTTGACGGGTAAAAGTTTTTGATGTGGATCAAAAGGTGTACGAAAAGAGCATGCATTCATCCTTCGTAGCACAAGTTAAAACATTTCTTAACTTAAGTCTAATCATTGTTTTAATTTATGTGTGTCAAGTTGTCCATTTTCATGACTAATATTAATCCTACATGGATAATAAAGTTTGGACAATACATAAATAAATAACATACATAACAAGTTAAGGTGTTATTATAAAACAATGATTTCAAGTTTCATAAACTTAGTAAAACTAAATCAAAAGACGTAGTTTTGAAAATGGTTTGTGTTTCGTTTTAAGTTTTATAGAAAACTATTTGCAATTTTACATATGAAACAAGATATATAAAAAGCAAAACAAACACACAACCACAATATGCAAAGCCTCAACCGATGAAAAAACCTATGCTTGGTCTCGTGAGCCATCACGAGAACCAAGAGTCAACTAGGGACAACCACACAACCACACGGAGGACTCCCACTTGCTCCAAGACAATCAAGAGCAAGTTGGAAGCCCATCATGCACATGAAAAGCAGTTTCTGACCTTCCAGAATTTCTGTGTTAGAGGGCCCAAAATTCCATGATGGAGGCTTCCCCGGGCTTAGCTCAAAACTAGAAAGGTGTAGGCCCATGTCTTGGGAACCTGCAAAACAAATTTCAGCCAAAAAGACCTTGCCAATCACCGGGAAACTCCGTTTTACCAACTGGTGTTCCAGCAGTCATTTTTCGGCAAAAACGTCTTTAACTCTTTCGTCTTTCACCACCAAGCCACGATTACATTATATTGAAAGTAAAATACAATTAATCTACTTTTAATCTACTGTAAAAGTGCCCAAACATTGGCTACAATCAAAAGAATATAATTACATAAATGCCGAAACAATGGCAAAAAACCCCAAAACACGAAATTAAACAACATTCACAACCATTCAATGCACAGGTGGTCTAGGTTTTCATCGGCTTTGCATATAAAACATAATAATACCATAAAATTATGAATAATAACAAGGTGTTGGCTAACTCCATGGACAAACATGCATGTATTTGCCATAGAAAACAAAATAATAACAAGAATTAAATTGTTAGCCAACGAAAACGAAGAAATTAATTGACAAGAATTAAAACCCCGTTTGGTACCCGTGTGAAATGGCCTTAGGTTCAAAACCCACTGAAGTTAGGACCTTTTAATTATCTTTTTATCATAGAAAATTAAGCCATAGGGCCCGATTTGAAATCGTTTCATAAATCGATAAAAAACATGCGTTTTAGGCCATTTTCACGTACCCGATCAAGAAACCAATTGATGTATACATAACAAATGGCCATAGGATTAAAAAGTCCAGATCTTAAGACCTCATATAGGTCAACATATTCAGAATATATAAGCCCTAGGGGCTGTTTTAAGATTCCACTTTTAAATCCATTAAAAAAACACGTTTTTAGCCATTTTTACGCATACAAGATGATCATATGACATCATATGATGGCTCGTGATACCACTATAGGTGATGTATGAATATAAAATATATATGAATCAAATAAACGCAGCGGAACAACATCACCCACACGGATCCATAGAGCCATATGATCAATCTAAATAAAAACAAATTAAACATATATGTTTTATACCTTTGTAGCGTGCACCGGGAATCACCAACAATGTCACCACCACGAATGGAATATGAAACCCAAGAGATCAATAAGGCTGATCTCCTCTATGTGTGAAACACACTACACCTCCTTGGTAACCCCTTTGATGCTAGTCCTTAACCCCGTAATCTTTCTAATGCCTTTGAATGAACAAGATTCAAAGCAAGAGATGATGAAAACCAAAACCCTAGGTGGGATGGTTTTCTTTGCCGTGAGATGGAGAGGGAGAGATAATTGTGGTTAGTGGTTATTGAGATTAGGAGAATATATCTCTTAATATCTTTGACCAAAATTCAAAACCAACTCCTCCTTGGACTCTCCTTTATGGCCGGCCATTCCATGGATCTTATGGGCCTCCCATAAGTTTTTCCAAGTCCAATAAACTAAGTCCATTACTTAATTATTAGAAGTCCGATAGAATTTCCTAGTTACGTAAGGTTATTTATATATCGTTAGTACAATAAACACGACATATAAAGTGGTACCTAAGTGTATATGTGTGTGACCCCATAGGCTCACATATGTCTAGCCATATAATTATTTATTATGACACGAGCATATTCCAACAATTTTTATATACGTTTTTATACACCTTTTTATACACGCGTTTTGATACACGTTTTTATGCATGTTTTTTACGGATTTTTATACACACATTTGTATACACGTTTTTATGCACATTTTTAAAATATTTCAATACATACATTTTTATACGTTTTCGTCTGTTTTTTTACGTTTTCGTTTTTTTATGTGTTCGCATGTTTTTCTACGTTTTCGACAATTTTTTACGTTTTCGTCCGTTTTTTACATTTTCATCCGTTTTTTACGTTTTCGCCCGTTTTTTTACCTTTTCGCCCGTTTTTTTATGTTTTCGTCAGTTTTTTACGTTTTCGCCCGTTTTATTACGTTTTCATTAGTTTTTACGTTTTCGCACGTTTTTTTTTACGTTTTCGTCCGTTTTTTTTACGTTTTTGCCATTTTTTACGTTTTTGTCCGTTTTTTTTACCTTTTGGTCTGTTTTTTGTACGTTTTCGCCCTTTTTTTTTTTTTACATTTTCGTCTATTTTTATACGTTTTCGTCCTTTTTTACGTGTTCGCTGTTTTTTATATGGACGAAAACGTAAAAAAAAAGGGCGAAAACGTAAAAAATCGGCGAAAACGTAAAAAAAACGGACGAAAACGTAAAAAAAGGTCAAAAACGTAAAAAAACAGACGAAAACATATAAAAATGTATGTATTGAAATATTTTAAAAACGTGTGTAAAACCGTGTATAAAAACGTGCATAAAAACGTGTATACAAATGTGTGTATAAAAATCCGTATAAAAACATGCATAAAAACGTGTATAAAAATGTGTGTATAAACGTGTATAAAAATGTGTATAAAAATGTGTGCAAAAACGTGTAAAAACGTACATAAATTTTAAAAATAATAAAAGTCATATAATTTGTTACTTTTTATTATTGTATGTAGTCATGATAAACGATCGTTAGTCTAAAGGACTAACATTGCAATGATAAATCTAACGATCGTTAGTTTAACCTGCCCCAGCAGGTTAAACAAGTCACCGCTACACGCAATGAACGGATTTTGCAAGTTTATTGACAGATTGGGGAAAAAAAAGAAGGCTACATACAATGATAAAAAGTGGCAAGTTAAATACATTTTCAGGTAATTTGCCGTATTATGTATGCAAACATGTAAATGTTATGAGGCTGTTTATCAGATGAATGTTGTTCATTAACTTTGAATTACTTGTAGAAGTCTGTAACATACTGTAGCAACTAAATGCCTCAATGGTTAAGCGATGTTTTATAGCATTGAACATGGTTAGTCAATAATAAGTGTAGACGTGTAGTAACTAGTCACTCAATAGGAAGCGCGTCAACAAGATGCATATTTAAGGACTTAAGACTCTATCATTGATGATGGTTGTTCAAACATCTTTAGGGAGTTGTAAAGCTGTTAATAAACATGGCTGTTCAAACGCCTTGCTAATATGTGAAACAGTATCCATCATTACTAGCTAGCCAGCTAGGTTGCCCTGCCGCTTGAGTAGAAGTATAAAAAACCAGAGTAACAAACACCGATCAATTAGTATTTTAATTTTGCTTATGTGTTCCACTATAATTGATGATATACCTGTTTGGATAGCCGAAAATAGATCGTATATGTTACTGTTATTGAATATTGACCCTTTGTTTTTTATTCTCATTGACATACCCTCACCATATTTTTACAACAAAACCCTAAGACCGGCACCAGTGTGAATGCATCTTTCAGCCTAACGCCAGCTATTGTAACATCACCTGATTTGTCCAATGTTTGTCTTATTTGGAGTTTGGTTATGTACATATGAGGGAGACGAACATAGTCCAGTCAAAGTGCTTATTAATTTTATCTTGTGAAGCCCCTTAAAAAGTTATATACTGAAAGATCTTTGATAAGACGGTCATAGTAAGTCTTCACCATAACATATATGCAACTTACTCTACATGACATTTTCTCTTGATTAAAAACGCACATGAACCTCAATGTAGCCCGGCAAATTTCCTAGTCTTTGTAAAACACAATCTGAAAACCAACTTTGTCAATCATATGCTTGATGCCTAACACCTTCATAATTTTAGTCCACTAGTCCTTCTTGGTAATATTTTGTATTGATTTATGTGCAGACCGAGAACCGGGGTACTCCTGGGATAAAATGTAAGCCTGATACCTCTATCGACGGCAAAGGAATCTTTTCTAAGAAAAATATTCTAGGAATCAAAGGTCGTGACCAGCCATTCCCCGCTGCCCAAGCTCGTCCCCTGCACTGGACTTTGAATTCTAAAGACGAGTCCAATGTTCCAATCAAGAGTAAGTATCATCTTATGTGCCCATTCTGGGATAAATTTTATGTTGATTTTAACCCAAAGTTTTTTATGTTTTTTTAGTCAACTGTGAGACATCCGCTGAGGAGAACAAACGAAAGTCATGATAAAGTATAATGCTTTCAGCTTGTTCAACTTGGAAAATGTCCACATTTCGATCCCTATAAAGTCCGGAGAGGCACCAATCGATAAGCCAGTCAATGAAGTAGCTAGGGAGGTAAAGTAATGCCTACCGCTGAGTTGAATAACTTGTTCTAAATTAGGATTTATCAATCAATATTGTATTATTTTTCAGCTGTTGGTATGACCCACGAGAGACCAAAGAACACTCCAGGGTACGTTGGTCTATCTAGCCATTGATGACTCAAATCGAAAGTAAGTCAATGCTTGATCTTTTAAAGTTCTCTATTTATTTATTTATTTTGTACTAATGTTTAATTTATTTAAAATTTATATTGCAGTGGCTCAATCGAATTTCTTGTGCTTGGAGCTATTAAAGTGTCAGATTTTCCCCCATCTCAGTGAAGTTCACAGCAAGAGCTACTTAATAGATCTATGGGTGGCCCTTTTGAATCTTTTTTATAAGAGTAAGTTGCATAAATCGTCCATGTGGTTCGACGAAATTGCAAGCGTTTTCCAATCTTGCAGTCAATGTGAGAAACGTTGTTATGCAATCATCGTTCCTAGAAACGATAATTGCACAACAAAGTTCCCCACAGGGACCGCGTTGTGATTTCATCAAACCACAAGGACATTTTTTGCAATTCACTTATAAAGTAATTTGATGGTAACGGGTTGTTGAGAGTTTAAGTTGTGGGTTATTATATGGGGTTTTTTGTTGGTTTATTATCAATCATGTGATATGTAAATGATGGTAGACATTGCCGATCAAAGCTTTGTGCTTTTGTTTGTGCCTCTGATTATGACGCTTAAGTTATGGTGGTAAATTTACATGTCATGCTTGTGAGCATGATGCGTTCTTTAACAGTGAAAACTGAATTTTTGGTAGCATAACTATCTCAAAATGGTTTTTGAGTAGTGATAGAGAGACCTAATTCATATGCCTAAATTCATGCCTAAAGAATTCATCATGTGACACATGGAACATGCATTTTCTCTCTCATAATTTTCACTTTTGATTTTGACACATGTCACGATCTTAAAGTTAGGCATGCATTTAGGCATAAATTTTAGTCATGCATATCATTTTCCTTAGTTGCCAGGAATTTTTCAAAGTTGCATTCTTTTATATGTATAGGTAGATAGATAGAAACAAGGTAATTGCCCAGCAGACCGCTCAAGTCCTCAAAATTTGTACCGTTAATAATTATATGTGTACATATATTTTTCACGAAGAAAAAAGTATTTAGATAAAAAAATATCTTAAATGAGTAATATATTAGAACGTTTTGATAAGTACGTAATTGCATTATACCTTAAAAACGGTAACATTTTATATACTCCATATAACATTATTTCTCGAAAACAATGGCTATAACATATAATTTATCGACTACATACGATAATAATAACTCATAAGTTAGTGAAAAGCAAACTAGAAAGTTATCACGTATCAAGATATCCACAGTTACAAGTGTAATCAGCAGCCCTCACTGACATCAATATAGCCGTTTAACTAGTATAACAGTTTGAGCTTCATATACCATTGGACAACAACACTTGTATATTGATCAGCAGTCACTAAATCTATGGATCACCATTCATGTTAATCTTCTATATATGTGGAACACAAATGAACACCGTTAAAGAGTCTATCATGAGGATAGATTTCTTGTCCTTAAAGGATTTATACGAGCTCTATACGGCTATACGCTAGGAGCTTCAGTACATAAACTCCCAGGATTAATGCAGACTCAGCTCGTGATGGCAAAGTATAGAACACAACAAAATGGAAGTAAACTTTCATGTGATTATAGTGTGTATATATACATTGTGCGTTTGTATTTTATATATAAAAGGAAACGCAGAAAGCCCCTCTATATAGGGTCGAGATAACCACATGAATGAGATCACCGTGATATTAATCATGTCCAAAAAATTAGGATTATGGGTTAGTGGTTGCAACTGAGATTGCCTTCCAACAAAGCCCCTTCAGTACTTAATGTAGAATGTCGTGCTTTGAGAATGATATTTACTGTCGTGCTTGAGAATGATATTCATTGCAACATCACGCTCTTCAATTTTTATTGATTTATAATCTTCTTCTTTAAGGAGCATGTGAATCTCACTTTCATCATTTAGCATCGACGCAAACATTTTAAATAACTTCCTCATTTCGCCCTCCTTGCGTGAATTAATGTAGAAAATCTGACCTACCTTTTAATCATTGGAGCGACTCGTGCCCTGGAAAAGAGACAACCAAGTTATATTAGGCAAACAACGAATACTTATTTAGCTTGATATTTCACCTATATTACTTTACAAAGAAGAAATCTGAAAACAATAAACAGGAAAAAGGGTTCACCTGTCGGCTACAGGAACCTGGAAGAACAAATGTCACAGGAGGCATCTCCAAGGAAATACACGCCTGAAACATCATCATATTTTAAAAGGAGGAACAAACAGAATTTTAAAGTTTTAAAACAAGACATGTAAAAGGAAAAGTACCTTTTGGATCTTATCCTTCTCATTCAGCAAAAGCTCCCTGCGAAACATAAACAGAAACAACAATAATCCCTTTAACCTAAACTCGATTCAAGACCAAATGAATACTATTTTGAGAAGAGACTAACTCTTTACCTGATCAACCCTCCATGAATGACACCTCTCTTAGGCGTGTACAAGACCTGCATACAGACCAGACTATATTAAAACTTTAAAAGGTAGTGAAAAGAAACTCACCAGATCAGTCATATTCCATTGACCAACAGATGGATTAACCTCAGACGCACGCCCTGACTCATGATAATGAAGCTGAGTATAAAATCAAAGACCAAGTTTTTTTTTTGGGTAAAGGGGAGTAATCAAAGACCAAGTTAATACGGATATTGTTGGAATTATTATATCATGACAATCATATTAATAAACCATGAACATCAAAGTGAGCATAAGCGGAAGCAATTATAATAGATCGAATAACATGTAATTAATTAATCATTAATTTAAATAGTAAACATACCGTAGTGATTCTAGCCCGAACAAGAATCAATGCAATCTTCCGGAACCAATGAACCCTAATTAGGGTTTATAAGGATTATAAGAATTACCCCTTACCTTTTTGTAATTCAATCCAAGAATCAAACAATAGTGTGTTTGATTCACGTTCTTGTACACACGTACTAATTCAAGGAAAAGTTTATGCAAGTAATAAACACAAAACATTTTTGGACACAAGAAAATCGAAACCCTTAGGGGTGTTCGGTTTTGGATCGACCAAGAAAAGACAAGGAGAAGAAAACACCAAGATGTGTGTGTACAAGTTATGAGAAAAACCTACATCTTGGGTTTGCTTATATACTACACATTACTTGGAGCTCAAGGCACAAAGGAGGTGGGTAAACCCCCCTTGCCGATCGGTTTTGGAGCCCAAAGGGGTGTTCCGGAACCTTCTCTTGTTTCCATGTATTGTCTAGTAATCACTTTCCTAATTTTCGTTTAATAATTAATTAGTCATTAATCAATAATACTAATTATTATTTATTTGTTTTGTGTTTAATAATTAATTATAACATTTTATAAATAATTATTACATTTCCTCTTCATACGTATTGTGTGCAATCCCGTGATCTCAAGTTCGATCCTAACACACGACTATTATTATTTTGTCTATAAAACCAACAGATATCAGGAGAAATGACATTACAATAAACAACTTTAGAAGCTTTATTACAGAAATAAAACTTTTAAGAGCCTCCACATTACACAAACGGGTCAAAATGAGTGGGTCGTGTTACAGGTCAGAATGGGTCAGATAATACAGAAAATATGTGCAAGTCGAGATGGTTATTTTTTAATATGAGTTCAAATAGTTCTAGTAAGGCTGACCGATTATATTTTGTCAGTTTTATTAACTTTAAAAATTATCCATTTTGACCCGTCACATGACCCACTCATATTTCATACCAAAAGCCATCAGGTTAGAAAACGAAGAATGCATCCTACAAAAGCCATCCGTAGTCAACATCAGCTAATGTCAAACTCAACGGCTTATGTGTCACAACTCACCATTTTAGGTCATTTCAGGTCATTTCCCGAACTTTGGAAAAACACTATTCATCAAACACTATTCATCAAAACACTATTCATCAGTTTACTATTCATCGTTTTCGAGGTCAATTTGATATTCTGAGAAACTTTTGGGAAATTTACTATTCATGGAACACTATTCATTGCGGGAAAAGATTTCATCATTCACGTGCATTACACATTTCATCGTGAATTTAGTTTACGGGTATTCAAATTCGCGTAACCATATTGGTTCAGGTGCGAATTCATGCATTATCAGTAATAACATTTCATACGGACTGGGGATAGTCTGCATATCATCAGTAGGTCATTTACATGTTATACCACTCTTAGGATTTTCAAATTACTATATTCAGTATATTTAACGTTTTACGTATTACGATTTCTAAATAAACGTTAACACCCGGTTTATACACGACGAATATATCTAAATATTCCCACAATGGTCCCGACATATTTTTATATCCATTTTAACATCATAAAAGTTATAACATTCAGTTACCCAGTATTTTGGAAATTTATTTTATTTATAACGTACGCGTATAAATATAACGACGGTTTTCGTGAAAACTAAACAATAATCACCCGATCACTCAGTAAATGTACCCAACATATTTTTAATATGTTTTTATCATTATTATGACTTTATTTCATCCCGGTTAACTTCGTGAACGTTTATTGCTATTAAACCCGGTACCCGATTTTAACGAATAACGCGTAATAACACTTAACGCTACACTATATTTTCTAAGTGATCAAAACCGTTTTGGCTACTTCCTTTTCACACCCAAAACCGGCCCCAAGACTACACCCTTTAACCATGTGCATTGATTTTTCATTTTAAACTAATAAACCTTATATACATTACTTAACCAAAAATCAAAGATCATAATCTACACTTTTTCAAGATCCAAAAATGCTTCTCATCTCCTTCCTCCCTTCAAACCCACGACCCAATAATAAATCCATGATCCATCCATGGTTTTTCAAAAGCTAAAGCTACAAACTTGTTCCTTTTATCATTCTAAACAAGAATCAATCAAGAAAAACACAAGTAATCCAAGGTTTCTAGCCATTTAATCATCTCATTTTATCAAGTAAGTTTTCATCTTTATTTTTTTATGGATCATCCTATTTTTACATGTATTACATAAGTATCATGCTAAAAACCATGTACAAGTAGCTATACCACACTTTATTTTGGCTAAAAACAAACATACAAACCCTAACATTTTTGTTATGAATCCCCTAGCTCTAATAACTTGGTTAGGAGTCCATGGCACCCTAAGAAGGTGTATGGTAAGATTAGATTAGTCATGTGGTGATTACAAGAGGTTTGGTGATGGTAGAAATTGATTTTTAACCTTGAAAACTTGATTTGGAACCTATTTTAGACATGCTGTCCCGTTTTGTAAAAATCTGGAAAATCAGTAAACACCAAGGAAACTTTGGCAAAATTTTTAGAAAATACTTTCAAAAACGAATCCGTAGGCGAAAGAACGGATTAAAAAGAGCTTATAACGAAGAAGTTATGATTTTTGCAAGATTGTAGACGAAAAGTATTTTCTGGAAATTTAGTTGCTGTTGGACGTTTTTCATTGAACAAAAAGAGACTTTAGACGTAACCCGGAGGAGCCGAGCTTTCCAAAATATATTACTACATACTAAGACGAAACCGTGGATATAAAGAACAAGTAAAACGGACTTATAACGACCAAGATATACACGTTTCAAAATCGGCGAAACTTTATTTATTTCCATCAGCTTTTTAGCAAAATAATACTAAGTATAGAAAACAGTTTTTGTAAGACATCATGTTGAGAGCCAATTTACTCCTTGATAAACTCATTTCTGGAAAATTTTCATCATTGACAAAAAGTTAGTTCACCCAGCCTAGTTTTCAAAACATCAAGCCGTTTGTCAAAAGGATTTATAACGAGCAACTTATGGACTCCCAAACTTTCCCGAAAACTGCCCAGAATCTGCCAAAACAGCCCAAACACCTCACTTGACGGCTAATTATCTTTATGATCGAGACTTGTATGGACAAACTTCACTTCTGTGACTTTTTAGATATGGTGAAAATCTTCTCAAAACTACTGAGTTTCTTTCCTAACTCCTAATATTCACGATTTCACGACTAGTTTTATGAGACCGTTTTGTCACTAATAGAAGTAATATACTTCTACGTACTAAATTCTAGATTTTCTAGAAATATTAATCAAGTACCCAATTTCATAACTAATGATGCATTAGTGATTACAAGTATATTTTCATTAGTACAAGGCGTTATTTCAAGGATTTCAAACCGAGGATTTCAACACAAACATTGGTACTTACGATATATATATAAGTATATATATATTACAACTAGCTTATTATATTTTCTAATAGCAATATTTTTCCAAATTCTTAAAATATATACTTTTGATAACAACAAGTGTTTTTCAAAGAGTAGAGTGGTATAGAAACATGTGCATGGACATTCATAACATCATTTGTGGATCTAAAGGAGATCATTCATCATTCATATTAGGTTGCGGCTAGTGTGCACGCCTTGTTTTTCAGTTCATTACATGTTCATGGTACCATCATATTGGGTTGCGACAGCAAATTGTTCATTGGTGTTCACTTCATTTCATCACAGTTTCATCAGTTAAGGTGAGTTTTCATGGCCCCGTTTTCAATTACTTATTTGATTTCAAATCCCACGGGGGAGAATACATTGCATCAATTACTTTCGTACATGCCCAAGTATTACAAATTCCATACATTGCTTAAGTTGCCTTACTACCACTTCATAACAAGTCCCCTTTCAATATCATGGACCGTTAATTTCAAGTACTAAGCGAGAGTGAGTGAATAGATCTATTGAGGGTGACGCCTCCATTCGCGTTGGGTTGCTCCAACGGGACGAATGCATTTCATGTCTTATCAAGTGAGTGTCTGGTAAACACTCTGTTGGGGCATTACAAAGTCTAGCTTCGGGGTCATGAGCTTAAGGGACAATGTAGCATTTTGACATTTATGTCGGTTTACTTTATACTTGTGGCTTATGTACATACGATTTAACTTACAAACCTATGATTATTCACCAACATTCGTGTTGACCGTTTTCGCAATGTATTTTCAGGTAACTAAGGCATTATCATATTACATGCATGGAGTCACATTAGGATGTGCCAGGGATGACGCATTACATTTTGGATTTTTCATGCACTTGTGTAAATTATCGTTTGACATTTCCTGAACTTGTTTTCTGTAAATGTTTCAACCTATGGGGACCTATGTTTTGTAGCACTGGATGCTTTTAAATAAATCAAACGATATGTATTTTCCAAACGACACTTTAGGTCGTTCAATATTTCCTTGTTATGGTGCTATGACAGTTACACTCCCAGGCATTCCATTCCGCTGCAAGTCAGGTAAATTGGGGGTGTGACAGATTGGTACCAGAGCTAAGGTTATAGAGAACTAGGATGTATCTTGGACCCTAGACTATAACCACATCATCATAGCATCTCATCATTTCATCATAAGTGCATAATCATGATTCATGTTGTTTCATGCATACCCTGTGCGAGTTATTTATACTCATATTCATATATATATATATATTATTTCATTGACCTGGTTCACAAGTGACATGTCTTCAGATACCTACCCTGTCATTCTTTTATCGGATTCCGACATTGAAGATGCCTTGCCATCTTCCACTACCATTATACCACCAGTTGCACTTATACCACCATTAGCACCATTGATTTGTCATAGGAACAGGGTTTTCCTATCATTCAGCCTATACATAGAATGCGGTTTGGTAGAGTATTCAGACTTAATCTTAATGGACTTATTAGGATGCTTATTGCAAGGGAGATAGTATTTTCTTCCCATCACTAGTAGAGCACTCACTACTTAGGTACTACCACTACCATCAACTACTTATTACACTATTAGTCGTCCTATATTGCGTACTTCAGTTTTACCTCCTAGATATTATGAGATAGCGCGAAAGAGGGTATTATTCCATTCACTATTATCACCATCATCACCTAACTCACCACTAGAATTTCATCGACAGCAATTTTATCCTCACCATCTAGGGTACCATCATTGTCATTTTTCCTTTACCATTCCCACTTGCCATGAACTAGATAACACCTAGTAGATAATACCAATAACACGGACTCACCAGAAACATCCGCAGATTCTTCAGGAATTAGGTTGATTTCGTTTTTGACGAATTAGTAGACTATTACCATTCGACAAGATTCACCCACGTATCCAATACACCATTCAAGCTATTTTACTATCATATGGGGAAATTGTTTTACAGAAAAATTTCTGAAGTAAGCTATTTTATTTCCATCCTATAAATTGATTTTTCTGTCATTACACCAAGTATTTACTATTATTATGCGAGGCAATTTTTATGTGATTTGAAAGAAAACATCAGGATACCATTTTAATAACAATGCGTTGAACACCATCTAAAACTTTTGAGGAAAGTTATGATATTTTGACAAAAATCTAACATCGCATCATTAGTCCTCAATTGTACATAGCCTGATCACCTATGTAAAATTCAGGAAGGATTATGCCATGAAGGAAATAATTACCTTTTCAAAGGATTGTTGATAACAATCTTCATCCAAAAGTTTTGTAGACAAAGGAACTCATTCATAAACATCCATTTTGCCGAACTATCCCTGGATACTTACCCTACCTGTCACTCACTTAGCCATTAAGTTGGATTTTTCCCATTGACTTCCCTAGAAGAGACTTTCCAAATCAATTGCATGTAGGATTCCTCTATACAATAAAAGCAACGAAAGGACTACAGAACTACTAACCAGGACTAGAAGTATATCGTGAGAGAATTCGTAACTCAACAACAAATTCTAAGATACTGCGAGACCATCCGAATCATCATCTCTGACTTAGTTATCAAAGTCTATCATTTAAAGGTGCTAGCTAGACTGAGCTACAGGATTGAACTCAATATTAATGTCCACAGAACAATACTATAGAAATGAACCAAGCTTCTAATTGAGACTGTAGAGCATTTCATTTAAACATGGCCTCATCCATACCTAAACTTTCCTGCAGTAAGTTTTCACAAAGGACAATTGTTTGAAACAAGGAATCAAATTGTTACCTATATTCTATCCGCTTTCAGATAACGCCAAGTTCGAAGGACCGAACGTTGTGGAATTAGTCACAAAGGTTTATTGTACCCATTTCAGTTATTTTCCTGTTAAGGAAACCGATTCACCTTGGACTTCATGTAATCATTTCAGAATTTCCTTCAGAAACCCATTTAGATGGAAACATCACCGATCATCCTCAGGCCGATGGTCAAAGCCACAGAACAATTCACACATAGGAAAGTATGCTCAGAGCATGAGTGATTGACCCTAGAAATGGTTGGACAAATCATTTAACATAAATCAAATTCATCTACAACAATGGTTATCACACCAACAACGGGAAACTGGCAGAAGTTAGGTTGGTACATAACACACATCATTTGGATTGGCATGATACAAATTGGATAACAAGAAAGGTTGAACCTTTAGCATATTGGACTATTTAAGATTCATTTTAGAATCGACCAACTAGCATACAAACTTGAGTTCTGGCAGAATTCAACAGTATATATTACCAGTACCACATTTAAAACATTAAGAAGCGCAGACCATCGATTGATGGGCCAAACTCAGAAAAAGCTCAACTCACTAGTTCAGTAGGCATTTATGAGATAACCAGAAATTTTCTACAAGTCAAGAATCAGTTACAAGTTCAATAAGTCGTAAACCATTAAAACTTCAAGTTCTGCAGAGTTATGCAGAAAGTTCTGCCTAGGAAAGGCATGTTATCATTCAGAAAACTTGGAAAGTTACACCAATATACACTGGACCATTTATATTTTGACAGAGAAAGCATAGTGGCCGTTAGATTTGAACATTGCCAGAGAACAACAGGATTACACGAACATATTTCACATTTTTAGATCCCCAGAAATGACTTTCAGATGAGTCACTCATGATTTTATTGGAAGGGATCCAACCCAAATGACAATCTCAGACCTCGTAAGAGAACCAACAGAAACCATGGACCGTGTGGTCAAACAGTTGAATCAGAGTCAAATTCCTATCGTTAGAGTTCGCTGGAATTCTCGAATATCATCACCTTTTCACCAATACATTCTCAGAGACCAACATAAACTGAACTTCGGGACGAAGTTCCTTTTAGAGGGGAAGACTGTCACAACTCACCATTTCAGGTCATTTCAGGTCATTTCCCGAACTTTGGAAAAACACTATTCATCAAAACACTATTCATCAGTTTACTATTCATCGTTTTCGAGGTCAATTTGATATTCTGAGAAACTTTTGGGAAATTTACTATTCATGGAACACTATTCATTGCGGGAAAAGATTTCATCATTCACGTGCATTACACATTTCATCGTGAATTTAGTTTACGGGTATTCAAATTCGCGTAACCATATTGGTTCAGGTGCGAATTCATGCATTATCAGTAATAACATTTCATATGGACTGGGGATAGTCTGCATATCATCAGTAGGTCATTTACATGTTATACCACTCTTAGGATTTTCAAATTACTATATTCAGTATATTTAACGTTTTACGTATTACGATTTCTAAATAAACGTTAACACCCGGTTTATACACGACGAATATATCTAAATATTCCCACAATGGTCCCGACATATTTTTATATCCATTTTAACATCATAAAAGTTATAACATTCAGTTACCCAGTATTTTGGAAATTTATTTTATTTATAACGTACGCGTATAAATATAACGACGGTTTTCGTGAAAACTAAACAATAATCACCCGATCACTCAGTAAATGTACCCAACATATTTTTAATATGTTTTTATCATTATTATGACTTTATTTCATCCCGGTTAACTTCGTGAACGTTTATTGCTATTAAACCCGGTACCCGATTTTAACGAATAACGCGTAATAACACTTAACGCTACACTATATTTTCTAAGTGATCAAAACCGTTTTGGCTACTTCCTTTTCACACCCAAAACCGGCCCCAAGACTACACCCTTTAACCATGTGCATTGATTTTTCATTTTAAACTAATAAACCTTATATACATTACTTAACCAAAAATCAAAGATCATAATCTACACTTTTTCAAGATCCAAAAATGCTTCTCATCTCCTTCCTCCCTTCAAACCCACGACCCAATAATAAATCCATGATCCATCCATGGTTTTTCAAAAGCTAAAGCTACAAACTTGTTCCTTTTATCATTCTAAACAAGAATCAATCAAGAAAAACACAAGTAATCCAAGGTTTCTAGCCATTTAATCATCTCATTTTATCAAGTAAGTTTTCATCTTTATTTTTTTATGGATCATCCTATTTTTACATGTATTACATAAGTATCATGCTAAAAACCATGTACAAGTAGCTATACCACACTTTATTTTGGCTAAAAACAAACATACAAACCCTAACATTTTTGTTATGAATCCCCTAGCTCTAATAACTTGGTTAGGAGTCCATGGCACCCTAAGAAGGTGTATGGTAAGATTAGATTAGTCATGTGGTGATTACAAGAGGTTTGGTGATGGTAGAAATTGATTTTTAACCTTGAAAACTTGATTTGGAACCTATTTTAGACATGCTGTCCCGTTTTGTAAAAATCTGGAAAATCAGTAAACACCAAGGAAACTTTGGCAAAATTTTTAGAAAATACTTTCAAAAACGAATCCGTAGGCGAAAGAACGGATTAAAAAGAGCTTATAACGAAGAAGTTATGATTTTTGCAAGATTGTAGACGAAAAGTATTTTCTGGAAATTTAGTTGCTGTTGGACGTTTTTCATTGAACAAAAAGAGACTTTAGACGTAACCCGGAGGAGCCGAGCTTTCCAAAATATATTACTACATACTAAGACGAAACCGTGGATATAAAGAACAAGTAAAACGGACTTATAACGACCAAGATATACACGTTTCAAAATCGGCGAAACTTTATTTATTTCCATCAGCTTTTTAGCAAAATAATACTAAGTATAGAAAACAGTTTTTGTAAGACATCATGTTGAGAGCCAATTTACTCCTTGATAAACTCATTTCTGGAAAATTTGCATCATTGACAAAAAGTTAGTTCACCCAGCCTAGTTTTCAAAACATCAAGCCGTTTGTCAAAAGGATTTATAACGAGCAACTTATGGACTCCCAAACTTTCCCGAAAACTGCCCAGAATCTGCCAAAACAGCCCAAACACCTCACTTGACGGCTAATTATCTTTATGATCGAGACTTGTATGGACAAACTTCACTTCTGTGACTTTTTAGATATGGTGAAAATCTTCTCAAAACTACTGAGTTTCTTTCCTAACTCCTAATATTCACGATTTCACGACTAGTTTTATGAGACCGTTTTGTCACTAATAGAAGTAATATACTTCTACGTACTAAATTCTAGATTTTCTAGAAATATTAATCAAGTACCCAATTTCATAACTAATGATGCATTAGTGATTACAAGTATATTTTCATTAGTACAAGGCGTTATTTCAAGGATTTCAAACCGAGGATTTCAACACAAACATTGGTACTTACGATATATATATAAGTATATATATATTACAACTAGCTTATTATATTTTCTAATAGCAATATTTTTCCAAATTCTTGAAATATATACTTTTGATAACAACAAGTGTTTTTCAAAGAGTAGAGTGGTATAGAAACATGTGCATGGACATTCATAACATCATTTGTGGATCTAAAGGAGATCATTCATCATTCATATTAGGTTGCGGCTAGTGTGCACGCCTTGTTTTTCAGTTCATTACATGTTCATGGTACCATCATATTGGGTTGCGACAGCAAATTGTTCATTGGTGTTCACTTCATTTCATCACAGTTTCATCAGTTAAGGTGAGTTTTCATGGCCCCGTTTTCAATTACTTATTTGATTTCAAATCCCACGGGGGAGAATACATTGCATCAATTACTTTCGTACATGCCCAAGTATTACAAATTCCATACATTGCTTAAGTTGCCTTACTACCACTTCATAACAAGTCCCCTTTCAATATCATGGACCGTTAATTTCAAGTACTAAGCGAGAGTGAGTGAATAGATCTATTGAGGGTGACGCCTCCATTCGCGTTGGGTTGCTCCAACGGGACGAATGCATTTCATGTCTTATCAAGTGAGTGTCTGGTAAACACTCTGTTGGGGCATTACAAAGTCTAGCTTCGGGGTCATGAGCTTAAGGGACAATGTAGCATTTTGACATTTATGTCGGTTTACTTTATACTTGTGGCTTATGTACATACGATTTAACTTACAAACCTATGATTATTCACCAACATTCGTGTTGACCATTTTCGCAATGTATTTTCAGGTAACTAAGGCATTATCATATTACATGCATGGAGTCACATTAGGATGTGCCAGGGATGACGCATTACATTTTGGATTTTTCATGCACTTGTGTAAATTATCGTTTGACATTTCCTGAACTTGTTTTCTGTAAATGTTTCAACCTATGGGGACCTATGTTTTGTAGCACTGGATGCTTTTAAATAAATCAAACGATATGTATTTTCCAAACGACACTTTAGGTCGTTCAATATTTCCTTGTTATGGTGCTATGACAGTTACACTCCCAGGCATTCCATTCCGCTGCAAGTCAGGTAAATTGGGGGTGTGACATTATGCCAAAAGCCAATCATTATATAGTGACAAGCTGTTACCTATAATATCCAAATTTAACATGAATTTGCTTGCTAATTAAGTTTGTTGTATACCTTGGTACGTTCTAGATCAGCCAGTGGTTTTGACATGTCTCTGCCCAGGAACTCACCAACAAACTTAGATGCCAACTTTGATTCATTAGAGTATCTCACAGACATATCTGCACCATAAGATTTCATAAAAGTGGATCATTTACAGACTTAGCAACGTTAGCAATCAATAGAAGTAAACAAGCACAACAGCCAATAGCATTACCAAGAAGCACTCTTCCAAACTCAGTGTTGACCAAGGATCTCTCAACTATCTCACTCCTGCAATTCATTAGATATAGATAGAATCCCGTTAAAAGTGTATCATTGACACAAAGAGCAAAACTACTATAATGTAAACAGAAATGCGAGAATTACTCTTTCGAAATTGACTCTTCTAGAGCCTCAGAAGCAGTAGTAACCTGAAACCAAAATCGCATTATCAGCCACATGCCTACATATATACGCACCAAACACACAACAGTATAAAGAAAAGACATGTTTTTATGTCCCATTATTCATTCCAGTTCAAAAGTCAATTGTGTACAGAAAATCAATAAAATTAGAACAAAAACAGTATGTCATTTCCAAGTAAAACGAAGTTGTTTATTGACCACATCTTTGAAAACAAAGATGTCACTAGCTCATTGTTGTTGCACTCCTTAATATTGATAGTCTTCAAACACCAACAAACAAGAAATTTATTTATGTTAGAACAGCAAACCTTAATAGGTTATACAGTCATAGTTCAAGATTGGTCAAAATGCATACCTTCCGTGAACTCAATGTAAAACCTTCACAGTAACCCTCAAAGAATTTAATTACTTCCTTGATAAAGATCTTCACTGCATGAGTGTGTTCTTCAACTTTGAATAAGTGAAAATCTGTTTCTTTTAAGATCATGTGAATCTCGCCTCCTTCATTTAGCATCTCGGCGCACATTTTCAGGAATTTCATCATATCGCCCTCTTGGCTTGGATCAATGTAGAAAATTCGATCTAACTTCTGACTCTTCGAGATTAACTTGATCAACATCAAATTCAACTTTTGTGTGACCCCCAATGGAACGGACGGAATTCAAGTTTTTTTTGTTACGTCTACCTCCCCTTACGTGGTTCAACCGGTAAAAGCTTTTTGTTTGCTTTGTTTAGGGTTTTTGATTTTGAAAGAAATAACAACTGTGTCTGTTTTGGCGAAATGTGGAGTGGTGGTGGCATGGTTATTTCTTTCAAAACCACCCCCCCATTACACTGCTTATAAAACCATGCCACCACCACTCCACATTTCGCACAAAAAGCAAACATAGTTGTTATTTCTTTCAAAACCAAAAACCCTAAACCAAAGAAAACAAAAAATGATAAGGCTAAGGAGCTTGTATCATGTCCTAAAACACAACACAAGCTTTTACCAGTTGAACCACATAAGGGGCGGTAGACGTAACAGATGAGTTTGGTCTCTTGTATGAGAGGTGAGATTCTTCAAGAAAGATAAAGGAATAATGAAACACAAGGCATCAACAAGAACAAGACGAGATGAACTTGTACATCATGTCCTAAAACGCAACACGAGCTTTTTTTTTAGGAATAGCATTGTGTCTCCATGTGATTATGTGTAAGTGAGTGATTGAGTGAGAAGGTGTTGGGTTTGAAATTGAATCTTGTTCAAGGTCAAATTTAAGGTTGAAGGGAAAGCTGGAGAGTTAGTATGGATGGTTGGTTGAAGGGGAGGAAGAGTTAATATCCAAGGTAAAATTTATTATGCTTGGTTGGTTGAACTTTATTGTTGAACTTTTCTCCATATGTACATTGTGCATGTAGCACTATTCTTTATCTCTTTTTGATAAAACAATTATTCGTATCTCAGCTACAAAGAAGCGTATAAGTGGGTGAAAATTCTTTTTTTATTTGTCGCTTCAAACTTCTCGTTTAGCAAAAGTAGAACTTTTTTCAAACTTTGAGAAAAAAGTGAAAGTATGATCATACTTTTTGCAAGAAAAAAATGAGTATTTTAGTAAAATCTGAATATATATATATATATATATATATATATATATATATATATATATATATATATATATATATATATATATATAGGGGAGCTTTATTTTCAGAACCCTGTTAAGTGCGGGAACTGCGAGAACTCTAATTTTGCATTAGAAAACATGCATGTTCATATAAAACATGTATATTTTCTTACATACACCTTAATACAAATACCTGCATAACAAACATGTTCATATAAAACCATTTTTCATTGATATGTTGCACTTAACAGCGTTTTATATGAACATGTATGTTACGTAGGTATGTGTATTAAAGTGTATGTAAAAAAACATGCATGTTTTATATGAACATGCATGTTTTCTAATGCAAAATTGGAGTTCTCGCAGTTCCCGCATTTAATAGGGTTCTGAAAATAAAGATACACTATATATATATATATATATATATATATATATATATATATATATATATATATATATATATATATATATATGTACATATATATATATGTACATATATATATATGTACATATATATATATGTATATATATTCATTTTGTGATAATAGGTTTAAAAAAATGAGCATTTTTGTGAGTTTTCCAATATATAATTTGTCCCCTAACTACAAATATTATTTCATGTTTTTTTGAGTTGCCCAAATACTAAAGTTGTTTCAACATATTCAATATATTATCTCCCTTAACTATTACACTAACACACTCGCTCTCTTACAGTACACACATGCTTCTAATATTCGATATCATCTATACTCTTGAGTGCAAATACATAGAGTACAAATGTATAATACATGGAAATACCAAGACTTTAACAAGAGTCACCTCCAGTCATAAATAAATCTTAACTTGAAAATGGAGGGTTTTACCCAGTTTGAATCTATGTGACGACTTAAACCTCATAAATTAGTCAGCCAAAAATCAAAAATCACAATTGCCGAAAACTAAAAAAACTAATGAAATGGAATAATTTTATACAGACAAGAGACTACATACGTATGTGTGACTGAGTATTTGAGATTAGGGAAAATGGCAGGAAAATGCATCATACTTGACACCTTTTGTCATTGTATGTAGCGTTTTTTTTTTTTTTTTTTTTTTTTTTTTTTTTTTTTTTTTTAATTTGACACTAACCTTTTTAAATCGTGTCATTGTGTGTACCTACCTTTTTAAATCGTGCTATTGTATGTACTTTGTGATCATTTTACCCCTATTTTTTTCAAATTTTTAGGGGTAAAATGGTCATTTCACGGCTGAAAAAGTCACAAAGTACATACAATGACACGATTTAAAAAGGTTAGTGTCAAACTAAAAAAAAAAAAAAAAAAAAAAAAAAAAAAAGCCACATACAATGACAAAAAGTGACAAGTATTATGTCTTTTCCTGCCATTTTCCCTTGAGATTATCTCTATTTATGTAATTCAAATATAAAGTATAGCTTATAGATGGGTTTTACGCTCATTTACTTCAAATATGGTGAAAAAAAACAAGTTCAACATCATAGCATGGCTTGCGTAATCACGAGGTTAACTTGTCATCACTTTAATACGTTAAAGGCATGAGTTAACCGGACCCTCCCTATAGGGAGGGTTTGTGGAAGATGGCGCTGCCGCCGCTTGTACTGTCTGCTTTAATACTTGTACATTAGGAGACAAAAAGTACAACCTAGCCCCATAGAGGGGGTTCGGTCAACACATCCCTACGTTAAAAGGTTGATGCACGGCCTTAAAGTTATTGGACTAAC
The DNA here is from genome assembly GCA_030686995.1 of Artemisia argyi. Classification (NCBI taxonomy): domain Eukaryota; kingdom Viridiplantae; phylum Streptophyta; class Magnoliopsida; order Asterales; family Asteraceae; genus Artemisia; species Artemisia argyi. The sequence continues at coordinate 43,768,249 of CM060685.1, read as the reverse complement.
TTGTCTTGTCAATTAAATGTTTTGTAACAACTTATTGTGGCTACCTGTAGGTATCTAATCGGGAAGTGATACTTACACCACTTTTTTTTATGCACACACCACAATTATGCATATAGCATGTTGTAACATGTGCATTAATGAAGTAACATTGTGGTGTGTGCATAAAAAAAGTGGTGTAAGTATCAGTTCCCTATCTAATCAATGAGTATTCTTACACTTCACGTGTTGCAGAGGCGTTTCAAGCTTACATTTATCACGAAATAGACATATATTCGATGCTGCGCATAGTCAGATCAAATACGAAAAATTGAGTTAATTCAATAAAATTAAGTCATCTATTAATTTGGATGGAACAATTTATTTTGTCTTAGGTATAAATATTTTATATAATATAATAAAATCCCTATTGATTTTACATTTAAAAAAAATTAATTCATACCTAATTAGTAATAATTTTATTAAAAAAAAAAGATTATTTTTCATTAGGTAATATTTTATATTTATCTATAACACAAGTAGAAGATAAATACAAAAAATATAGATAAGATATTTTTAAAAAAAAATATTTATTTTATATTTATCTACAAGACAAGTAAAAGATAAATACAAAAAATATAGATAAGATGCAATTAATAATAGGATTAAAAATTTTAAATAAATATTTTTAAAAAATTAAAAAAAAAAAAAAACCGCGCGTGCGCGGGTAGAGTCACTTTATTTTGCATACTTTAATTTTGGTGCATACTAATGGACAAATCTCCACCATCCATCTAGTTTAATCTAATGGTGGAGATTAACCTAAGATTAAATGGGAAACATAAGTCCATGTTTTTTTTCTTTTTCTTTTTCTCTTTCTTATTATTCTTTTTTTTTTCTTTTTTTTCCTTAACTTTTTTTTATTTCTTTCTTTTCCTTTGTAATTTTAAATTTCAATCACGTAGCCCCCCCCCCCCCCCCCCCCCCTTTTTTTAATCCACTTTTCCATTAGTATAAATTTTTTTTAATTCACGGTTTTTTTTTTGTTTTCATACGTTTTCGTCCGTTTTCATATATTTTCGCCCCTTTTCTTACTTTTTGTCCGTTTTCATAAGTTTTTCGTCCGCTTTCTTACGTTTTCGCCCGTTAATGTCTGTTTTCATACGTTTTCATCTGTTTTCTTACATTTTCGTTTGTTTTCTACGTTTTCGTCCATTTTCATACGTTTTCTTTCGTTTTCGTCCATTTTTCATACGTCTTCGTCCGTTTTCAGACGTGTTTTTACACTTTCATACGTTTTCGTCCGTTTTCATACATATTCGTTCGTTTTCATACGTTTTCGTTCGTTTTCATACGTTTTCGCCCGTTTTCATCCGTTTTCTTTCGTTTTCGTCCAGTTTTAAAACGTTTTTTCATACATTTTTTTACACTTTCATGCGTTTTCTTCCATTTTCATACATTTTTATTCGTTTTTGTCCGTTTTTAAATGTTTTTTTGCCATTTTCAGACGTTTTCATATGTTTCTAAATATCACAAGTGATATTCTGAATATCACAAGTGATATTCTGTGATATTTTAAACATCACAATTTATATTCTAAATATCATAAGTGATATTCTGTGATATTCAGAATATCACAAGTGATATTCAAAATATCACAATTTCACAAGTGATATTCAGAATATCACAAGTTTTACACTTTCATACATTTTCTTCCGTTTTCATACATTTTTGTCCGTTTTCTTACGTTTTCGTTTGTTTTTTGATATTCTGTGATATTCTAAACATCACAAGTTATATTTTAAATATCACAAGTGATATTCTGTTTTGTCTTTGGGTTATAAAGGTGTTTTGTCATTGGGTTATAAAGATATCACCTGTGATATATCACAAGTGATATCAGGTATCACCTGTGATACATGTGGTATCACCTGTGATATATTACATGTGGTATCACCTGTGATATATCATAAGTGATATCAGGTATCACCTGTGATACATGTGGTATCACCTGTGATATATCACATGTTATATTACTTGTGATATCACATGTTTCTCTATCACCACCACTGATTCAATAAAAAGAAGAAGTTGTGACACATGTTATATCACCTGTGAATCTGTGAAATAAAGGTTCTTCCAAAAAGCTGAACAACATGAGAATGAAATACACTGAAAAGATCCTTCTTCATGAAATGAATGACCAAAATAAGCTAATAATAGAGTATGCAAATATGTTTGCAGCACGAAACCCATGTGAGAACACTATTATCACTTGTGATATTTTAAAAACATAGTTGAAAGCGAAAAAAAACGTATGAAAGCGGAAAAAAAAAACGTATAAAAAGAAAACATAAAAAAATGACGAAAACGTATGAAAGCGAAAAAAAAACGTGAATTAGAAAACAAGATAAAATAAAACGGAGTTGTAAAAAAAATGTGAGTTGGAAAAAAAAAGCAAAAAAAAAAAAAGAAAAAAGACGTGATTTAGAAAAAAAGCAAAAAAAAAGAAGAAAAAAAAAAAAAAAAAAAAAAAAAGGCGTGAATTGAAAAAAAAAAGCAAAAAAAAAAAAGAAAAAAAAAGGTAACGGTAAAAAAGCCCAAAAAAACAAAAGAATATTAAGAAATACAAAAAGAAAAAGAAAAAGAAAAAACATGGACTTAGGTTTTTAGGGTTTAATCTTAGGTTAATCCCTATCATTAGATCAAGCTAGATGAATGGTGTGGATTTGTCCATTGGTATGTATCAAAATAAGAGTATGCATTTAAATTTTTCTCTGCGCGGGTATTATAACTAGTTGTACATAACAAATCTTGTGTACTAATATTAGTTATCAAAAATAAAAACATGATCGAGCAAGTGTTTAAGAAATCCATTAAAAAAAATAGATTTAGTAGTATAGTATCATTAATCATTAACGTGTTTAAAAAAAATCATTGATAGATATCCTTTTGTAATTAAGGCTTTACATTGTAGAAATAGCTATAGTTTTTTTTTTTAGTTTTTTTTTTAGTTACCGATAAGATTCAAATACATTACTAGTTTACCGATTAATACCCAAAATATTATCTTTTACCAATTCGGCCAATGTGGTGCGCAAATAGTGGTGCTTGCGCACCATTTATTTTTCAACGAACCAAATTAATCCATGTTTTACATTGTACACAAAAAATTAATTTCGGTGAGTAAAAAATGATGCTTATGCACTAAATTATAAATGCTTTAATTATAGTGTCCAACCACTCATATCTTTAACTATAAACCTCAACCACTATTTTCAATGCCCATTATTTTTCTATAGTCTCCAACCACTCATATCCACGGTATCTTCATCCTCATTAATAAAAATAAAAATAAAAATAAAGTATCTTTATCTTCCTTTTATTAACCAAAATAACTTTCAATTCAATCTTCAATCTTTCTTATTTCCTTAAACAAAAATCATAGTTGCATCATAGTTGCAGTTTGTAAATAATTCATTAACCAAAAACATCTAAAAAAATACCTGAAAAAAAGCCTCCAATAATTAAATCCAAAAAATAAATCAAATTAACTATCATTTTCCAAACAAAATCTCAAATGGATAAGATAACGGTATCCGAAAATTTGACTACATGTTTTTCGTTGTTTATTAGGCAAATAAGGTATTTGGTGCGCAAAAATATAACACTTGCGCACCAAATATGAAGTGTCCATCTCCCATTAGTTTAAGAATTAATTATGGTGTTCTAAAATCTCCCAACAACTCTCATTAATTTTGGTGAGCAATATACACATTTTGCTCATCAAATATGACGTGTCCAATTATCATTGTTTTATAAATTAATTATGGGGCCTATAATGATCAATTTTCTTCCTTTGAAATTTAGTGCACAAAAAATGTTGTGTGCATACCCAAATGGCTAAAATCTCAAATACGGTCACAATGAAAAATATACAAGTAAATACGACCATTATTCAAATGACACTTTTAAAATATCATCACCAACCAGACTTTAATGATAAGTAGCTCGTTTCCAAATTTTATTCACATCCGTCATTTCTAAGTGTGCTGCATGCATGATTCCTTATTCACGCAATAGCCAGCTAGCTCTTCCCTAAATACTAATCCCATGTTAGTTTCTTTCACACGCTTTCCTTAAATGTTTCACCTACTGGTTCATTGAATTCCTCCACATATTGTAGCATACTCACATAGATCATACAAGCTAGCTTTTGAATTCCTCCATCAAGTTATGTATACAGGCCACATTACTAGCATACTCGCAAAGTAATACAAGCTAGCTTTTAAATACATTTAAATATCTCTACATCATCCGTGATACGTCCGGACACTCTAATAAAGATTATGCGGAACCAAGCTCGTTTATTTGTGTGATCAAAACTATCTACAATTATAAAAATGGATGTTGTTGCTAATCATATCTACTATCATGAAGTTCTCATGTATTTATTATTTGTTATAGCGTAGTATAAGAAAGGTTTCGGTTGTACACGTATAAACAAGCAAGTTATTTTATAAAGAATGTATCTTATTGACAATCATTTAGAAATAAGACTCGCAACAGTTAACCGTCCCACAGGATAATATAAGAAGAATGGCATATAAGTTCACTATCAAAATGGACCCATAATCATCTCAGACACAAACAAAGGCACTGAATATGTTTAGTGAAGAAAAACCCCACATATTAACTAGAACTAAAAGTCATTAACTAATTACCATCAATTCACCCAAAAGTTTATTGCATTCATAAATGTCACCACCAACCAAATACCAGAAGAGTTATGATTGTCAAGAAGTGTAATTCAATGTGGGTATGTGACAATACTGTAGCTTTGTCTTTTCATGTTGTATGTGACAATACTATGAAGATGATAACTTTTATTGATATAAAAACTACTTTTCTACCCAACCATCAAACATGTTAATATAAACGTAAAGTCAGAACGAAAATACTACCCGACCATCAAATAGGTTGATATTCGACAAAAAATTCAAACAAATATTTATACTTTACTTCTTTAGGAAAGAAGCACGTATAACAAATATCCACATGCACTTATTTTACTTTAAAATTTACCAAAAAGTTTCAACAAATATCATTACTTATTTTGCCATAGTCATCATTAAGGTTAGAAGATGTAGATCTTGCCATTGCTTCTTTCCACAACCAGAGATAATTTCTTTAATTCACAAAGTCCTAATGTTATGCTTATACTCCACTAAAACTTACATGTTTTTGATACTTGGGTGGTTTAGCTTGGAGCTTGTTTCTTAATCATTCTCTTCATCACAACCGGCACATAAGAGCTTTTGGTGTTGATAATTACAAAAAGAACACTATGTGAGCTAGTATAAAAATTGAGTTTGAAATGATTTCCTAGCTCGAAACATGTAGAAAGCAAGGTTTTGCAGCTCATAAACAACAAGCAAATTCAAACAATTATTGATATTTGAGATACCTTTTTGGAAAACTCACAATCCGAAGTAAGAACTTTGAATAAGAATTGCACTTTTAAGTAAAAAAAATGTGGATGACTTCTCACAACGACATCTTGTTTAATTTCTTGTCACAAATACTGTTTCTACAAATGCTACGTAAATATCTATTTGAAACATATTGTTTATGCTGCAGGTCTGGATTGCACGTCTTTTTAACACATATGGCCCTAGGGTGTGTCTGGATAACGGCCGTGTTGTTAGCAACTTTGTTTCTCAGCTAAAACTTCACCTTATGAAAATACGATCACCTATTGTTGTTCATTACAAGTCATCATTAGCAAGAGTTTCTAAGTGAGATAGTTCTGTTTTACAGGCCATTCGCAAACAACCCACGACAGTTTATGGTGATGGAAACAAACAGAGTTTTCAATATGTCTCTGACTTGGTATGCTATTTGATAATCTACAAGGTGTATATTGTTCGCACGTTGTGACGGGATTTATCTTTTATGTTAATCCTTATTTATTGTATCGAACTCTTTCAAGCAAAAAATCTTGCAATCTCATCTTGTTTAGTTTTACCAAGTGTGGACGTAAAGTGTGATTTGATTAAACAATAACATACAAAGAAAAAACGCTATGTTCAAAGCCTCTTCAATTAAGATGTTCTGAAGCCGTCTTGTTCTCATCTGTTTGGATAATGTGGAATAGTCAAAATCGCATGGTGTTCATGGAAAAGTCTCAATCTAGCATTGAAGTTTTCAAGGAGATTCAACAATTATCCTACACAATTGGATTGGTGGTAAATGCACAAAATTGTCTATTAACGGGAATGATTGGATTTATGATCCTATAATTCTTTGTATCTAGCTTCTTGTTAGTTTTTTCACTTCTTGTTAATAAAATTCGCGTTTCCAAAAAAAAAAAAAAAAAAAAAAAAAAAAAAAAAAAAGCACATAGTATGTATTATGCAATCTGGTTTAAAGTATTGACACTAATTTAATTGATTTGAGTTCAAGTTATCAGTCTTTTAGAGCCTCACGTAAAACTACATAAATGAAAACATATCACCAACTCTAACGATAATAACCATAGTAATAATAGTAACAATAATCATGACATTGACCAAAATAAAATATAAATAAACTAATACAGTAATTGTGCTATGAAAGTCATTTGGACTTGAAAAAGAAAAGAAAATGTTTTATAGTTAAAATAAAAGAAAATAAGATGTATAACAGGTTGCTAGAACAGCGTTTTAGTTTCTACTGTTCATTAGAAATAGTAAATTTGCCAATTGATATAAAGGAAGACTTGAAGAAAGCTACAACCACGCATATATTGAAAAGAGAACAAAACTTACAGGATGATTAACTCGGTTAAATGCACGAAATATGAAAACTGCTAATGCTTCAAGCGAGAATGGATTTGATTCGGTCCCTGCATGTCCGACCGCACAACTTAATAGGATAGAATAATCATGTAAAATGTCTTAACTCTTAACACAATGAAAAGGCTACATTTGTCCGAAAATTTCAACATTTTATTTTCCAGTAAAATTCTAATCCAAATTTAACTATTTGCCCTTCAACAAAAAGTGTGAAACAACTATTGCAAGATAGTGGTGAAATTAAGCCTAGTTCACAAGCTTTCTCAGATTTATCGACTTAAAGGGAAGCGCAAAGGAGTGATAATTACGTTGCCGGTAATACAATTAGTGGAATAATTCTTGCCTTTCAATTTACTGAGCGAGTACTGATGCAATATTGGGGATCAGGTGGTTGCAAACTCTAGGAGATGTTAAGGCTGGAAATTACTAACAATGTCGTTTATGGGGATCAGGGGCATGTCACATGAAACGGAGATCCTAGTTTATGTCAGTCAAAGATTTCATTCAAAGCCATGGCAAGGACGCTGAAGTTAGATGAAGAATGATTTTGGATTACGTTACTGAATTTGTGACTTCTTGAGTCAACAGGAGGGTCAGATTCTCCATGGGGGCTTGAAGAAATGTTACACAAATTTAAGGATGTAATCAAGATGCCGAATATGTCACCACCAGGTAGTGAACATGGTACTGTTCTTTAGAAAGGGGTGGCTCCGATAAGTGGCAACAAATTGCATTGGATTGGAATGAAGACATATGTTGAGAAATCAGAATGCCAAAAACAAAAGTACTCTAAAATGACACCAGCAGGATTATTGTAACCATTATATCTGTAGGTTATACTGTGATTATGGTAGCAGTTGATCGGTTAAGCAAGTATGCACACTTAGTACCATTGTGGCATCCGTATACTGCAAAAACAGTAGCTGCAGCATTCTTGCTGGAAATAGTGCGACCAATGGCATACCCGAATCAATAAAATCAGATCAGGATAAGGTATTTCTGAGTAATTTCTGGAAGGAGTGTATTGAAAATTACTTGAGAGTGTTTCGCTTCAGATAGTCTTATAAGCAATGATCACCTTAGTTATCATGGGGTGCGTTTCGTTTCACACACAGACCAAACCAACACCCTTTAAAGTTCTTTATGGGCGAGATCCACCTAAACTGATTCTTTATGGGACTTCTTCACCAGTGTTCAAAGCAGAACAATATATTGACGAAAGACCAAATATTAGAGGAGTTAAAGAAAAAAGTTAAGGCGAGCCCAAAAGAAGATGAAACTTCAAGCCAACAAGCATCGTAGAAGATGTTGTATTCCATGAAGAGGATTTGATTTATCTAGAGCATCGACCTTATCGACAAGAATCTGTGGATCGTAGGTGAAATGAAAAGTTAGCATCAACGTATTTCAGTCCCTACAAAATTATTAGTAGAATCAGGCCTGCACATATAAACTCCGGCTAGCTACCATTCATCTGGTTTTCCATGTATCTCAACTATATTGAGTTATTGACTGAAGATATGGAGATTATTCTTACACCTAAACAGGTATAAGGAATTCATGGAGGTGCTTCTCAAGCTGAAAAAGAAGTACTAGTCAAGTGGAAGGATTTGGCTGGTTTTTAATCTACATGGGAACCGTTTGTGACCATTAAGAAACAATTTCATGTCAGATACTTTTAGTGGGAAGGCGATTAACCAAAACTCATGTAATTCATTGTAACATGATTAAATGGAGGATGGCGGCAATGCATAGCACATTATATTATTTCTTATAAGAACATGCATATAGTGAATGCAACCAAAAAAAATTGTCATCATTTCTTTTAAACGTCTGGTCAACCTACACGAAAAAGATATCAAGAATCAAAGACCAATATTTTTGAGTAACTACTTGAAGGTTAAAAGGTGCCAAATTATATCTGGTGTACTTTTCTGCAGCTGAATTTAATAACCTGAATAACTGTAAAGAATTTTTCATTTTTTGATAACTATAAATTTATGGCCTTATTTGTTTTGGTTCATAAACGATTACTATCATCTCATTGTAGAATCATGATATATGCCAATGGTCCTCAAACCTTTATTTGTGGAAAATTCTCCGAAGCTGCATATGCTATTATAAACATAGATTTTGAGATCATACATTCTGTGGTGGGGTTCACCACATTTCATACCATGAAACTTTGAGGAAACATTGGCGGAAGGGAAATTGTAGTGCTTATTGACAGAGGAGCAACCCGCAGCCTTTTATCAAGACAACTTGTGGAACAACTTGGCATTGCCATTACGGGTTCGAATAAATTTGTTGCAACTCCTAGTAATGGCTATATTGTGCAGATAAAAGAGAAATGGTAAAGGAGTGATAAATACGTTGCTGGTAAAGGAGTACTGATGCGATACTAGATCAGGTGGTTATAAACTCTAGGAGATGTTAAGATTATATGCAAATTACTAAGCATGTCATTTATGGGGGGATCAAGGGCATGTCACATTAAAGAGGAATCCTAGTTTATGTCGGTCAAAGGTTTCATTCAAAGCCATGGCAAGGACGCTGAAGTTAGATGAAGAAGTATTTTGAAAGGAAACAAAAACCAAATCTACCCCGTCATAAGTAATATCTAAGAATTATTTTATTGCAGGTTTTGCAACAGATGGAGATGATTTACGGTTTCATGAGATTTTCCACAAAAATGATCAGACCCTGAACTATATATGTTCAAGGGTAGTCCAAACTATTCTATTGGAGGATTATGGTATATTATAACAAAAGGGACGCACTCACGGAAAGCATACATTCCAACAACTTCAAATAGAGCAACAGATATGTCACTTTGCTAGGATGCTCATCATCAATGAAGTATTAAACCCTATAACAATAATCACTCCAAAATCGTCAAAGTGAGTGTCTAATTGTGTACTAATATATGCCAAAGGAATTAGGAATTGAAGACCTTGGCTTAAGAAGACTAATCGCAGACTTCTGACAACCCATAACTTTGTTCAAGCATGCCACTATTGAAATTAACCTAACTCAAGATCCTTCTTCAGCAGCCACATTGACAAGCACGCTGCAAGTAATGAGTTACAGAACAGAAGTTAATAGGAATGAGATTATGTGACAAATTAACGCTGGAATTTATGAAATTTATCATTCATTGACCCATTTTCCAGGTTTCAAGATATTCAATATATTTATCAGGGTAAAACAAAACTATAGCCAAAAGTGAAAAGTTATACTGTTAAAATATCAGATCCTAACTGAAACTAAATATATTGTAATGACAGAACTCTAATGTACCCTTTGTTATAGTTTGACTGATATTTTCAACATGCTCCAAAAAAAGGGCTACATTAAGTAACTTAAAAATACACACATTTGATACACATTTCTGGATAAATAAAATTATTAGCTGCATAAAGGATAGGCATACCTGAACCTTTGAAGTCGGGCACAAGACTGCAGATGCTTTAGTGCTTCGTGACATGTCCGGCCTCAATCTACAAAAACAGAAAACAGGCACCATGAAGTTCCATAACAAAAATGTTTTGCTTGAGTATGACCTATTGTCATCTATATTCAAATAGCCAGGAAAGGAGATAGATGGTAAGACTCGGTTCAAGGAACTTTACCAAAGGCATTCCAGAAATAACTACAAGGATGGGACTGCAATTTAATCCAAGTTGGAAGGTGTTAAATAGCTATATTAGTATTCCTTATTGTACTAGCTTCCTTATTATCCAATAAGTCTTGTTCTAAAAGTCTGTCCTTATTATCCATGGCCTAATTAGAGAAACTACAACAGCATCAGTTGTATGCTAACAGAAAGAAAAAAAATGTACTTTCCATCAACAACAAATTGAATATTTGGGACGTGGTCACCAAGGACGGGGTACCGGTAGATCAAAAAGAATTTGGCTAGGATAGATTGGTCACAACCTAAGTCTATCAAGGAGTTGTGGGGATTCCTTGAACGTAAGTTTGTTAAGGGATATGGTTCACTTGCGTCTCATTTGACCAACCAGCTTAAAAAGAATAATATTTAATAGAATGAAGATGCAACTAAATCTTTTGAATCTTTTTAATGGAATGGAAGGGGTGGCTCAGATTAGAGGGAACCGAATTGCATCGGATTGGAATGAAGACAGATGCAGCATTCTCGCGGGAAATAGTGTGACCGATGGCATACCCGAATAGAATCAGATCGGGACAAGATATTTCTAATTGATTTCTGGAAGAAGTTTTTTAGGCTACAAGGCACTCATTGAAATATAAATAGTATTGCATATCATCCACAAACTGACGGTGAGGTGATGAACCGTGCTATTGAAACTTTCTTGAGGGTGTTTCGATTCAGATACACCTAAGCAATGATCGTGTTAGTTATCGTGGGGAGTATTGGTATAACACTTCATTCACACATCAACCAAAACAACACCCCTTAAAGTTCTTCATGGGCGAGATCCACCTAAACTGATACTTTATGGGACTTCTTCACCAGTGTTCAAAGAAGACCGATATATGGACAAAAGACCAAGTATTAGAGGAGATAAAGAAAAAATTAAGGCGAGCTCAAGAGAAGATGAAACTTCAAGCCAACAAGCATTGTAGAAGATGTAGAAGATTTGACTTATCTAGAGCATCGACCTTATAGACAAGAATCTGTGGCTCGTAGGTGAAGTGAAAAGTTAGCATCAACGTATTTCAGTCCCTATGAAATTATTAGTAGAATCAGGCCAATCACATATAAGCTCCAGTTAGCTACCCTTCATCTGGTTTTCCATGTATCTCAACTACATTGACTGAAGATATGGAGATTATTCTTACACCTAAAAAGGTGGAAGAAATTCATGGAGGTGCTTCTGAAGCTGAAAAAGAAGTACTAGTCAAATGGAAGGATTTGGCTGGTTTTTAATCTACTTGGGAGCCGTTTGTGACCATTCAGAAACAATTTCATGTAACATGATTAAATGGAGGAAGGCGGCAATGAATAGGTTAAGTGCACATTATATTATTTCTTATAAGAACATGCATATAGGGAATGCAACAAATATCAAATAACGAAGGTTATAAGGTACCAGATTATAAGTATTCGGCTTCCATCCATCATTTCTTTTAAACGTCTAGTCAACCTACACGAAAAAGATATCGAGAATCAAAGACCAATATTTTTGAGTAACTACTTTAAGGTTGAACAAATTTTCATTTTTTGATAACTATTAATCCATGGCCTAATTTGTTTTGGTTCATAAACGATTACTATCATCTCATTGTAGAATCATGATATATGCCAATGGTCCTCAAACCTTTATGTGTGGTAAATTCTCCAAAGCTGCATATGCTATTATAAACATAGATTTTGAGATCATAGATTCTGTGGTGGGGTTCACCACATTTAATACCATGAAACTTTGAGGAAACATTGGCGGAAGGGAAATTGTAGTGCTTATTGACAGAGGAGCAACCCACAGCCTTTTATCAAGGCGACTAGTGGAACAACTTGGCATTGCCATTATAGGTGCGAGTAAATTTGATGTAACTCCTAGTGATGGGTATATTCTGTAGATAAAAGAGAAATGGTAAAGAAGTGATAATTACGTTGCCGGTAAAGGAGCACTCATACAATACTAGATCAGGTGGTTGTGAACTCTAGAAGATGTTAAGATTATATGCAAATTACTAAGCATGTCATTTATGGGGGATCAAGGGCATGTCACATTAAAGAGGAATCCTAGTTTATGTTGGTCAAAGGTTTCATTCAAAGCCATGGCAAGGATGCTGAAGTTAGATGAAGAAGTATTTTGGAGTCGGCAGGAGAATCAGACTCTCCATGGGGGGTTAAAGAATTGTTACACGAATTTAAGGATGTATTCGAAATAACGAATGCTATTGTTCTTAAGGAAGGGGTGGCTACAATTAGTGTTCAGCCTTACCCACAACTTCAAAAAGATAAAATTGAAAAGCTGGTCTAGGGGATACTAGAGCAGGACTTATACAGCCAAGTGGCGACCATACTTACTAGGAAAAGTTATTGTACACACGGATCAGAAGAGTTTAAAAATATCTACTTGAGCAAAGAATGGTACTTTAGGAGCATCAATAATGGATCTGAAAATTACTTGCATGCAATCGAGATACCTGATATCAACCGGGCAAGAAGACTCAAGCAGCAGATGCTTTGTCTCAACAGGATGCTACCGCACAGCTCGGAATATTATCAGTCCCTTCGAGCTAGATTGGGAAGAACTAAACGAAGATATAATGAGGGCCCCTGAGTTGAGCAAGATACGACAAGGGTTACTGAATGGAGAAAAGGTTCCACAATGGTACAGTCTAGATGATTAACACTTGCTTAATTTATCAAGGTCGGCTCGTGCTTTCACCGTCGCCTCCGTGGATTCCCAAGTTATTTGCCAAATTCCATGATAGCGTAGTCGGTGGTCATTCTGGAATACTAAAAACCTTTCAACGAATGGCGACCGGATTGCATTGGATTGAAATGAGAAAGATGTTGAGAAATTAGTTGAAGAATGCCTTGCTTGGCAAAGACAAAAGTACTCTACAAAGACACCAGCTGGATATTGCAACCATTAAACCTGCCCTCGCAAGTTTGGGCAGCCTTGTCCATGGATTTCATAGATGGACTTCCACCAGTGTTCGAAGTAGACTCATATATGGACAGAGGAGACAGAATATTAGAGGAGTTGAAGGAAAATTCCAAGGGAAGATGAAACTTCAATCCAACAAGCATCCTAGAAGATGTGGTCCTAGAAGATGTTTTCCAAGAAGAAGATTTTGTTTATCTCAAGTTTCAACCTTATCGACAACAATCTGTGGCTCGCAGGCGAAATGAAAAGTTAGTACCAACGTATTTTGGTCCCTATGAAATTATTACTAGAATCGGGCCAGTCGGATATAAACTCCCGTTACCTGATACAGCTACCCTTCATCCAGTTTTCCATGTATCTCAGCTTAATAAGGCAATTGGCCCGGAGTCAGCTACATTGATCGAAGATATGGAGATTATTAGTGCAGGTGCTTCTGAAGCTGAAAAAGGAGTACTAAGGATTTGCCAGGCTTTGAATTTACGTGGGAGCCGTTTGTGACCATTAAGGAACAATTTCCTGTTGGGTAATTTAGTAAGAAGTCGATGAACTAAAACTCATGTAATTCATTGTAATATCATTACATGAAGGAAGGCGGCAATGAATGAATAAGCGCGCATAATATTATTTCTTGTATAGTGAATGCAACAAAAATCAGTCAATATATATCTATCAACTATCGAAGGTTAAACTGGAAGTGGAAGATATACCTTTCATTAGTTCACCCACAAGACTATGAATTGGAAGATCATACATTCTAAGTTGCCTTTTGACTTGATCACATCCTTTCTTCGGTTCCAAAAATATATGAATTCGGATTCCATCCATCATTTCTTTTAACAGTCTGATCAACCTACACGAAAAACATATCAAGAATCACAGACCAATATATTTGAGTAACTACTTGAACCTTAAAAGGTACCAAACTATACCTAGCGTACTTTTCAGCATCTGTTACAACTTCACTTGAATAACCTGGTTTAGCAGATTAGCTTTCAGATCATAAACTATTACTATCATCTGATTTCAAACACGCCAACATAGTGTGCCCGTTAACAAAAGTGTGAAACAACTCTTGCTAGATAGTGGTGAGAATTGAGCAATTGATGCAACTCGATGGCTATGGCCTCTCAGTATGCAAACTCGTGAGGAACCACAATCGCTTTCATGTCTATGAAAATTTTAGATGGTGTTATTATCTGTTTTGTCATATATGAACAGAATGATGGTCCCTTTACTATATATTTATGTTACATGTAAACAGACAAGTCTTGCACTATTGCTTATATTAAATAAGGTGGGCCTGTTTTGCAGTGGGCAGGTCTCAGTCACAAGAAGAGACAAATAAAGATGAAAGAGAGCAAAAAACCTAGAGGAGGCAAAACGGGGGGCCGGGCGGGCACGGGCCACGGTTCAAATGGGCTACGGGCTAAATGGGCACGGGCTAAACGGGCACATGTTATACGAATCACTTTAGAAAAAACCCAAAACGACAAAATAAATTCCTCAAATGTAACACCTAATTTATATTTAAAAAATTAAATATATTATATCTAAAGGTTTTTCTTTAAAACAATTGTAATGTTCTCCAATTGAGAGAAAATATGTGCCCATTTGTGCCAATTTAACTTTTAAATGGGCAATATATGCCCATTTCAAAAAAAGGAGGGGGCTAAATGTACCCAAATCTTTAAAAAAATTGCCCAAATTAGCCTATTTTTTTTATTTTGGGCACAAATTGCCACCTCTACAAAAACCTTGTGGCCGGGCTAAGTGGAAATGTGAAAGGTATACCCACATCTTGGTTAAGTTTTGATACAACAAATATGCATTTTTTTAGTGGCTGCTCATTTGATTATGTGCCAGTTTTAAAGATTTTGTGATTGCCTAGCTACACTGCGTTTTAATACACTGAATACACAATTTGTAAGTGAAGTGTGGGATGTTGTGCCTATGTCCCTGTGTTTCCATCTTTACTATGTCCCTACTTCAAGCACACACAACACACAACTGTAAGTAATTTTTAGCACGTGTATACATGGAAAAAGTAAGTATATAAGAATACTACAAACATTAAAAACATACAGTATCAATATGTGCTCACAGGTTCGAAAACTAGTTATTTCTTATACATCATACATATAGTGCATCCAACAAAAATCAGTTAATATATTTATCAGTCAACATAAACGAAAGTTAAATTTAGAAGTAGCAGATATACCTTTCATTAGTTCACCCATGAGACTATTAATTCGACGATCATGCATTCTAAGTTTCCTTGTGACTTGATCACGTCCTTTCTTTGTTTCCACATATATAAGAATCTGGCTACCATCCATGATTTCTTTTAGCAGTCTGGTCAACCTACATGAAAAAAATATCAAGAATCAAAGACCAATAAGATCATATAAAGCGTCTTCAGGCCGTATTATAGAAACTAAAACAACATCAGTTGTATGTTAAGAGAAAAAAATGTTCGTTCCCTGAACAACAGATTGAATGAAGATGCTACTAGATCTTTTGAATCTTCGAAACAAGCTATGGCACAATTACCCGTACTCGCTTTGCCTGATTTTAACCAACTATTTGTAATTGAGGCACATACCACTGGGTTCGGGATAGGGGCATATTTGATGCAAAACAATATAGTCAAGTAATAAGAAGTAGAGGAAGATTGGAATCGTTTTATGAAAGAGAATTAACAGGTAGCAGTGCAAAAGTGGCGACCATACTTACTAAGGCTACAAGGGACTCAATTGAAACAATATCCTGTCGGGTAATTTAGTAAGAAGGCAAAACTCATTACAATAAATAAGAAGATAGATAGATAGATACAGTGAATGCAACTAATGAACATTCGCTGGGATAAAGCTTTTCCTCTCCGGATATAGATTACACAAATCAATCAATCAATATAAAATATATACATACTCTTTGTGTTCATACAACCTCCCTTGTCGATCTGTAATTATGTAGACTAAAAGAACATCATCTGAAACTTTGGGGAAACACAGACGGAAGGAAATTCTAGTGCTTATTGAGTATTGACAGTGGAGCAACCCACAACTTTTTATCAAGATGACTAGAGGCTTGGCATTGCCATTACCGGTCCAAGTAAGTTGATGCAACTCTTGGCTTGGTAATGGTTATGGTTATGTTATTGCTGAAGTTAGATGAAGAAGGATTTTGGATTACATTACTGAATACGTCAGTTCAAGAGTTGGCAGGAGAATCAGACTCTCCATTGGGGTTTGAAATATTGATACATTACTGAATACGTATTCAAGATTGGAAGGAAGAAATATGTTGAGAGATTAGTTGGAGAATGACAAAAGTATTCTACAATGACACCAACAAGTTTATTGCAACCATTAGATCTGCCCTCACAAGTTTGGGCAGCCTTGTCCATGGATTCATAGACGGCCTTCCAATATGTGATATTAAAACTCTGCTCAAGGCGTTTTGGTTCAGATACTCCTAAGTAATAGTCACGTTTGTTATCATGGGGAGAGTATTGGTCTAAACTGAAACAACACCCTGTAAGGCGACATCCGCCTAAACTGATTCTTTACTTGACGTCTTCGTCAACGGTATTTGAAGGAGGCTGATATATGGACGAAAGAGACTGAATATTAGAGGAGTTAAAGGAAAATTTAAGGCGAGCCCAAGAGAAGATGAAACTTCAAGCCATCAAGCATTGTAGAAGATGTTGTATTCCATGAAGAAGATTTGACTTATCTAGAGCATCGACCTTATAGAAAAGAATCTGTGGCTCGTAGGTGAAGTGAAAAGTTAGCATCAACATATTTCAGTCCCTATGAAATTATTAGTAGAATCAGGCCAGTCACATGTAAGCTCCAGTTAGCTACCCTTCATCTGATTTTCCATGTATCTCAACTACATTGACTGAAGATATGGAGATTATTCTTACACCTAAAAAGGTGGAAGAAATTCATGGAGGTGCTTCTGAAGCTGAAAAAGAAGTACTAGTCAAGTGGAAGGATTTGGCTGGTTTTTAATCTACTTGGGAGCTGTTTGTGACCATTCAGAAACAATTTCATGTCGGATACTTTATTGGGAAGGCGATTAACCAAAACTCATGTAATTCATTGTAACATGATTAAAATGGAGGAAGGCGGCAATGAATAGGTTAAGAGCACATTATATTATTTCTTATAAGAACATGCATATAGGGAATGCGACAAATATCAAATAACAAAGGTTATAAGGTACCAGATTATAAGTATACGGCTTCCATCCATCATTTCTTTTAAACGTCTAGTCAACCTACATGAAAAAGATATCGAGAATCAAAGACCAATATTTTTGAGTAACTACTTGAAGGTTGAAAGGTGCCAAATTATATCTGGTGTACTGTTCAGCAGCTGAATATAATAACTGAATAACTGCAAACAATTTTTCATTTTTTGATAACTATTAATCCATGGCCTAATTTGTTTTGGTTCATAAACGATTACTATCATCTCATTGTAGAATCATGATATATGCCAATGGTCCTCAAACCTTTATTTGTGGTAAACTTTCCAAAGCTGCATATGCTATTATAAACATAGATTTTGAGATCACAGATTCTGTGGTGGAGTTCACCACATTTCATACCATGAAACTTTGAGGAAACATTGGCGGAAGGGAAATTGTAGTGCTTATTGACAGAGGAGCAACCCACAGCCTTTTATCAAGATGACTAGTGGAACAACTTGGCATTGCCATTATGGGTTCGAGTAAATTTGATGTAACTCCTAGTGATGGGTATATTCTGTAGATAAAAGAGAAATGGTAAAGAAGTGATAATTACGTTGCCGGTAAAGGAGTACTGATGCAATACTAGATCAGGTGGTTGTAAACTCTAGGAGATGTATATGCAAATTACTAGGTACTAACAATGTCATTTATGGGGGATCAAGGGACATTAAAGACGAATCCTAGTTTATGTTGGTCAAAGGTTTCATTCAAAGCCATGGTAAGGACGCTGAAGTTAGATGAAGAAGTATTTTGGATTACGTTAGAAGTATTTTGGAATAGGCAAGAGGATCAGACTCTCCATGGGGGGTTGAAGAATTGTTACACGAAATGAAGGATGTATTCGAAATGACAAATATGCTACTGCCAAGTCGTGAACACAAACATGCTATTGTCTTCAGGAAGGGGTGGCTTCGATTAGTGTTCGGCCTTGCTTACACCTTCAAAAAGATAAAATTGAAAACCTGATCTAGGATATACTAGAAGCAGGAATTACACAACCAAGTGGCGACCATATTTGCTAGGAAAAGTTATTGTACACACGGATCAGAATAGTTTTAAAAAAATCTACTTGAGCAAAGAATGGTACTTTAGGAGCATCAATAATGGATCTCAAAATTACTTGCATACAATCGAGATACATCATACATGATATTAACCGGGCAAGAAGACTCAAGCAGCAGATGCTTTGTCTCAACAGGATGCTACCGCACAGCTCGGAATACTATCAGTCCCTTCAAGCTAGATTGGGAAGAACTAAACGAAGAAATAATGAGGGACCCTGAATTGAGCAATATACAACAAGGGTTACTGAATGGAGAAAAGGTTCTTCAATGGTACAGTCTAGATGACTAACACTTGCTTTATCAAGGTCGGCTCGTCGCCTCCGTGGATTCCCAAGTTATTTGCCAAATTCCATGAGAGCGTAGTCGGTGGTCATTCTGGAGTAAGATGTTGAGAAATTAGTTGAAGAATGCCTTGCTTGGCAAAGACATAAGTACTCTACAATGACACCAGCTGGATTATTGCAACCATTAAACTTGCCCATGGATTTCATAGATGGAGTTCCACCAGTGTTCGAAGTAGACTGATATATGGACAAAAGAGACAGAATATTAGAGGAGTTAAAGGAAAATTCCAAGGGAAGATGAAACTTCAATCCAACAATCTGTAGACAACAATCTTATCGACAACAATCTGTGGCTCGCAGGCGAAATGAAAAGTTAGCACCAACATATTTTGGTCCCTATGAAATTAGTACTAGAATCGGGCCAGTCGGATATAAACTCCCATTACCTGACACAGCTACCCTTCATCCGGTTTTCCATGTATCTCAGCTTAGTAAGGCAATTGGCCAGGAGTCAGCTACATTGATTGAAGATATGGAGATTATTGGTGCAGGTGCTTCTGAAACTGAAAAAGGAGGATTTGCCTGGTTTTGAATTTACGTGGGAGCTGTTTGTGACCATTAAGGAAGAATTTCCTGTCATTAGTAAGAAGTTGATGAACTAAAACTCATGTAATTCATTGTAACATCATTACATGAAGGAAGGCGGCAATGAATGAATAAGTGCACATAATATTATTTCTTATATAGTGAATGGAACAAAAATCAGTCAATATATATATCTATCAAGTATCAACTAAGGTTCAACTGGAAGTGGAAGATATACCTTTCATTAGTTCACCCACAAGACTATGAATTGGAAGATCATACATTCTAAGTTGCCTTTTGACTTGATCACATCCTTTCTTCGGTTCTAAAAATTTATGAATTCCGATTCCATCCATCATTTCTATTAATAGTCTGATCAACCTACACGAAAAACATATCAAGAATCACAGACCAATATATTTGAGTAACTACTCCAACCTTAAAACGTACCAAACTATACCTAGTGTACTTTTCTGCATCTGTTACAACTTCACTTGAATAACCTGGTTTAGCAGCTGATTAGCTTTCGGATCCAATAATCACCTGAATGAGTGTAAACAGTACTTCATTTTTGATAACTATTGATAATCCATGGCCTAATTTATTTCCATTCATAAACTATTACTATCATCTGATTTCAAACACGCCAATCATAGTGTGCCCGTAAACAAAAGTGTGAAACAACTCTTGCTAGATAGTGGTGAGAATTGAGCAATTGATGCAACTCAATGGTAATGGTTTCTCAGTATGCAAACTCATGAGGAACAACAATCGCTTTCATGTCTTATGAAAATTTTAGATGGTGTTATTATCCGTTTTGTCATATATGAACAGAATGATGGTCCCTTTACTATATATTTATGTTACATGTAAACAGACAAGTCTTGCTTATATTAAATAAGGTGGGCGTGTTTTGCAGTGGCAGGTGTCAGTCACAAGAAGAGACAAATAAAGAGGAAAGAGAGCCAAAAACCTTGTGGGCTAAGTGGAAATGTGAAAGGTGTATTGAACATTTTATATTATAAAGTGTTGCAGCACAAAACTATTAAATAGCATTTGGTTGGTGAATGAACATTGAAACTTTATATCATTTGCTATAGTTTGTCATCACTTTGGACATGCTCAAACATAAATATATAATAGCAAAGTTATACCCACATCTTGGTTGCCAGTGGGAACTTGGAATGGTGAACATAAGGTTGCAGAATCTTGTATTCTTTCTGGAAGCAAAGTTGAAAAAGCTTTTAGAATTTAAGGGACTGGGCTAAATTTCTAAAGGTATTCAAGTTTTGATACAACAAATATGCATTTTTTTAGTGTCAGTTTTAAAGATTTTGTGATTGCCTAGCTACAATGCGTTTTAATACATTGAATAAACACTTTTTAAAGTGTTTGGGACTGAAAGTTAAACTTCTTAGTTGATTAAGTGAGGTGTGGGATGTTGTGCCTATGTCCCTATGTTTTTCATCTTTACTATTTCTCTACTTCAAGCACTTGCAACACACAACTGTAAGTAATTTTTAGCACATGTTTACATGAGAAAGTAAGTATATAAGAATACTACAAACATTAAAAACATACTGTATCAATATGCGCCCACAGGTTCAAAAACTAGTTATTTCTTATACATCATACATATAATGCATCCAACAAAAATCAGTCAATATATTTATCAGTCAACATAAACGAAGGTTAAATTTAGAAGTAGCAGATATACCTTTCATTAGTTCACCCATGAGACTATTAATTGGACGATCATGCATTCTATGTTTCCTTGTGACTTGATCACGTCCTTTCTTAGTTTCCACATATATAAGAATCCGGCTACCATCCATGATTTCTTTTAGCAGTCTGGTCAACCTACATGAAAAAAATATCAAGAATCAAAGACCAATATCTTCCAGTAACTACTTGACTGTTAAAAGATACCAAATTATAGCTGGTGTAAGACGACGTAAGATCATATAAAGCGTCTTCAGGCCGTATTATAGAAACTAAAACAACATCAGTTGTATGTTAAGAGAAAAAAATGTTTTTTCACTGAACAACAGATTGAATGAAGATGCTAGTAGATCTTTTGAATCTTCGAAACAAGCTATGGCACAATTACCCGTACTCGCTTTGCCTGATTTTAGCCAACTATTTGTGATTGAGGCACATGCCACTGGGTTCGGGATAGGGCATATTTGATGCAAAACAAGAAACAGATATCATACTATAGTCAAGTACTGGGAAGTAGAGCAAGATTAAAATCGTTTTATGAAAGAGAATTAACAAGTAGCAGTGCAAAAGTGATGACCATACTTACTAAGGCTACAAAGGACTCAACTGAAACAATATCCTGTCGGGTTAGATGAAGTTAGATGAAGAAGGATTTTGGATTACATTACTGAATACGTCAGTTCAAGAGTTGGCAGGAGAATCAGACTCTCCATGAGGGGTTGAAATATTGATACATTACTGAATACGTATTCAAGATTGGAAGGAAGAAATATGTTGAGAGATTAGTTGGAGAATGACAAAAGTATTCTACAATGACACCAACAGGCTTATTGCAACCATTAGATCTGCCCTCACAAGTTTGAGCAGCCTTGTCCATGGATTCATAGGCGGCCTTCCAATATGTGAAGGCTATACTGTGATTATGGTGGTAGTTGATGAGTTAAGCAACATTACGGCATCTACACTGCAAAAACAGTAGCTGCAGCATTCTTGTGGGAGTAGTGCGACCCCATGGCATACCCGAATCGATCATATCAGATCGGAAGAAGGTATTTCTAAGTAATTTTTGGAAGGGGTTTTTTGGGCTACAAGGCACTAATTTGAATTACAGTACATTAGTACTACATATCATCTACAAACTGATGGTTAGACTAGGAAAAAGTTAAAACTTTACTCAAGGCGTTTTGATTCAGATACTCCTAAGTAATAGTCACGTTTGTTATCATGGGGAGAGTATTGAAACAACACCGTGTAAGGCGACATCCGCCTAAACTGATTCTTTACTGGACATCTTCGTCAACAGTGTTTGAAGGAGGCCGATATATGGACGAAAGTTAAAGGAAAATTTAAGGTGAGCAAAAGAGAAGATGAAACTCCAAGCATTGTAGAAGATGTTGAATTACAGGAAGGAGATTTGGTTTATCTCAAAGTAACTTCCACCTTATCGACAACAATATGTGGCTCATAGGCAAAAGGAAAAGATTTTGGTCCCCCTGAGTAGAATCGGGCAGTCAGGTATTTTAGCATCATATCACATCATCTCACATGAAGGAATGGGAAGGTTAAATTCAAAAGTAGCATATATACCGTTCATAAGTTCACCCAGAAGTGACAAGACTATGAATTGGATTACATTACTACAAAAACAGCAGACTCCATGGCATACCCGAACCGATCATAACAGATTACACAAATAGAAACAATATCAAGGTATTCAAAGGTATTTCAAAGGCTACAAGGGACTCAATTGAAACAATATCAACTAACGAAAACTCGATTGAAGCAACAAAAAATTAAAAATTAAAGATTGTTTACCTGTTGTTTTAGAACCCACCACGGATTCACCAAAGTTCATGTTAGAAACAATGCCACATTCTAAGTTTCCTTGTGACTTGATCACGTCCTTTCTTTGTTTCCACATATATAAGAATCCGGCTACCATCCATGATTTCTTTTAGCAGTCTGGTCAACCTACATGAAAAAAATACCAAGAATCAAAGACCAATATCTTCCTACTTGACTGTTAAAAGGTACCAAATTATAGCTGGTGTAAGACGACGTAAGATCATATAAAGCGTCTTCAGGCCGTATTATAGAAACTAAAACAACATCAGTTGTATGTTAAGAGAAAAAAGTGTTCGTTCCCTGACCAACAGATTGAATGAAGATGCTACTAGATCTTTTGAATCTTCGAAACAAGCTATGGCACAATTACCCGTACTCGCTTTGCCTGATTTTAACCAACTATTTGTGATTGAGGCACATGCCACTAGGTTCGGGATAGGGGCATATTTGATGCAAAACAATATAGTCAAGTACTAGGAAGTAGAGGAAAATTGGAATCGTTTTATGAAAGAGAATTAATAGGTAGTAGTGCAAAAGTGGCGACCATACTTACTTTTAGCTGAAATTTAAGGTGAGCCCAAGAGAAGATGAAACTCCGGAGTTAAATAATGAAACTGAAATTTCAGAACTCTAACCCACTTGAAACCACTTTTAGCTGGGGAAAAAAAATCAAAAAAATGGCAGAAGAAATTGAAAAGGTTATTCAATCAAAAGAGCAAAATGTTGATCAACAGAAATCCGTCTTCACAAACCAGAAGCTACCAGAACAGGCGTTAAATGAGAAAGAAGGTGATCACACAGATAAAGAGGACAAGCTCTAGCAGCTTTGTGGACTCAGGAAAGAAATATACAGGTCTACAATCATAGCTTATCAGACCATGACCTTGTAATGAAACAATTAGCTAACAGAAACCCAACGCAATATTAATGCCATATTTTTAAATGCTGAACTGATTCTGGATAATGACATGAAGTAGCAAGAAAAATTTATAAATATGCGAACTTACATTTGTTTGGGATTGGAGTCTATATAAATGAGTTATCTCTCTCGCCATGAATTTCAATTTGCCCTTGATCTTTTTATTCTGCTTTTGAAGTCGGCGTTGTTTATTATTCATAACCTTCATATTGATAAACGCGTATCCCGTTGATTCCACACCATTGTTGACATATCATTAATCCAACTGAAATCTAAAACATAAATAAAAAATTTCATATCAATGTTTGAAATTATATTCCAATAACGAAAGAAAACTGGTTTTTGCTTTACCATAACCGCTTTTATGTACTTGGGATCAAGCAAATCCACAAGTAATAAAATAATTTTAGAAGCAAATATATTAATAATAAAATAATTAGCAATACAAAATGTCTACCTTGCTGACAACTTTGCCTTGGGGGCCTGTTTGTTCTGTGACAAGAGTCTGCCCGAGCATCTTTCCTAAGAAACAACAAAATGAAAATCAAAAGCATTAGCAGTCCATCAATCAATAAAAAGATAGACTTTTTCGTACTTAATGATAGCCTCATGATTATGACTAGCTTACCTCCTTTTCATTGGGAACATTTATACTATATTTGGCCATCAGTTTTGCAGGAGTAGTGCGACCCCATGGCATACCCGAATCAATCATACCAGATCCGAAGAAGTAATTTTTGGGCTACAAGGCACTAATTTGAAATATAGTACAAACTGATGGTTAGACTAGGAAGTTAACGGTAGTATTAAAACTTTACTCAAGGCGTTTCGGTTCAAATACTCCTAAATAAGTTATTAAATAGTTTCTAAACTTATCGACAACAATATGTGGCTCATAGGCAAAATGAAAAGATTTTGGTCCCTATGAGTAGAATCGGGGCAGTCGGGTATTTTAGCAAGAAGGAAGGGGAAGGTTAAATTCAAAAGTAGCATATATAGTTCACCCACAAGAAGACTATGAATTGGATTACATTACTGAGTTCAGGAGTCGCCACTGCAAAAACCCGAACCGATCGCAACAGATTACACAATTAGAAACAATATCAAGGTATTCAAAGGAGGTATTTCAAAGGGACTCAATTGAAACAATATCAACAAACAAAGACCCAATTGAAGCAACAAAATATTAAAAAATTATAGATTGTTTACCTGTTGTTTTAGAACCCAAAGTAACTTAATCAAACCCACCACCGATTCACCAAAATTCACGTTAGAAACAATGCCACATATGAAATATAAGCCGACACAAATAAGCTCATATGCCACATATAAGTAGAAAACAATGCAAGTACACTGTTGTGTGTGTGGTGGGTCATGGGATTGACAAGGATATAGGTAGAAAAAAAATATTTTTTTACTAACTTTAGATAATAAACAAATAACGTCTTACACTTTATACCCCTATACTTTATAATATAAACTTTGTTTACTATTACATGAGTATTAGTATTAGTTTGAGACTTCCATCCATTAAACCTAAACACCCCCTAAAAAGAAGATAGAATGAAAAGCAATACAGCAAGACAAAGATTCATAGTCTACTCCTCCTATATTGAAATTACTTGTATACCCAAACACCCCCTAAAAATTTGAGTTTTCGAAACATCCCAAGATTTTGACACTCTATTATAAAACTTTTTTTAGATATGTGTTATGAAAAACTACAATTTGAGTTTTCGAAACATCCCTCTGTTATGATGCTTCTTTTCACAACCAAACGTTTAAGAACACACCAACTTTGGAACTTGACTTACTAATCAGCTACGAGAATTTTTTACTCAAATAAAAAACTATGAACACATAGCAAAATCTATAAATTTTTACCGAAGTCAACGATTTGTAAATTGAATGAGCAATTGATGTTTTCTTGACAAGATAAGTGTTTGGTGAAAAAAAACACACATAATAAAGAGAATAAAGGGATGACGAGACGGAGGGTTAGTTTGGTCTAATTCTAACAAGCCCATGTGCAAAGCTATTTTAAAGACTTCCCCTATATATTTAAGAGATTTTATTGTTAGAATTTTATGCAAAATTTAAAATACCTTCACTTTCCCAACCAAATACTACAATGTTTTCAACAGATTTAAAATGAAATTTCCCTCTGTTAACATACCTCAACCAAACAGCCTCTAGACTTTATTTTTCTTTTCTTATTAACTTATGTTGGGTCTTAAATTTTCTAGTATTTATAAAATGTGTTAAATTTTCTAGTATTTATAAAATGTGTTTTTTTATACTAAAAATATATTGTAACTGCCTTTATTTTTCTTCTTGTCACCTCCTTTTCCGCCCATTTCTGTTAAAAAAAACAAAAACTCAAGGTTATTCAAAAACACACATGCATGTATATAAAATGATTTCAAAAAATGCATGTCTTATCACAATAAAAATACAAGTGTACTAACCCCTTTGTGCAAGCAACATGTATGCTTGTGAAATAGCCTGTGGTGCATGTTTCACTAGTTTGTTCCTCATCATCATTATCATTTTGCGAAGGTGAGTGAAAAAAAGAAAGTATAGAATGGGTGTAGTGTTAATCGATGGTTATGAAATACAAAAAGATTGTATATCCTAAATGAACAAATAAAATAAGGTGCAAATGTGTTAATGGCTTGTTGGGAACCTCTTTGAGTGAAGGAGTATATATATTGTTTGATATTCAAGACTTAAGCTGAAAAATTCCTTTTTTGTGTCTTAAAAATAATACTCCTCAATATACATAAATGGAGTAATAGAGCCACCTTGGTAGGTTTGTTGCCCTGCACCCCTACATCTGATCATATTTGTACACTAGTTTTCTTTTGTTTTTTCTTCATGGGATCACCGATATTCAAAGTGTAGTGGGATTCGCTTGTTGACATAATAAAAATATGTCAATGCGTGGTCCGTTTCCTCAAAACCAAAAATCGTAGTTTGCACTTTGTATTATATATGTTTCTATTGACTTCCAACTTCACACTCAGATATTCCACGCGCTATCATCTTTAAACTCACAACAATCACTTCATGATGGGTCACTTTTTGAAACTATGGTATTTTTTTCCTACAATAGTACATTTTCATTGTCTAATTATAGCGGAGAAAGAAAGAAAGTTGTATCTTAAATTCAGACCAACAAAACATACATATAATATACCACTTACAAATTACAATTAAAACTCTCAATCTAATATAGTTTAAAAACATAAATGTTGTATGTACTATACATAATTTGATCATTACGGTAACATTATAAACATAATATCTATACCCAAATAACCCTAAAACAATTTATACAAAAAGAATCATAGAATCATACCCTGAAACAATTTATACAAGAAGAACTATATACTCCAATTGAACATAACCAACCACCCCCTTAATAAAAGTAGTAAGCAAAACTCTCCTAAATCTAAATCTTGGTAATGACACAAAAAATATGTTTATTTGCATTTTACTGTTTCAAAAGTTTAATAAATAAAATAGATCTGAAAAATTGTTTGAGAGTGTTTGTTGAAGCTTATGTGGTGTTGGCTTATTTATTATAACCACATCTTTTTTGGCTTATTATTTAAGTTATGGGCTTATTATGAGCTTATTATGTCACAATAAGAATGTATAAGCCCATAACATTAAATAAGCTGAAAAAGATGGACTATACAAATAAGCCGAAACCATATAAGCTTATAAGCCAAAATGTAAGCTTAAACAAACACCCCTTTAACCAGAATTTTCCTTTAACCTTAACAATTACATACATAGATATATTATTAAAACCTCTCTTTAACAGTTATTAAGCTCTCATAAACATATATTTAAAACAAAACCTTAGATTTAAAAAATAATTTCCAAAAAACACATAAGTTGTCTTTTGTTTTTCTATACATTCCTTTTATTATTAAACATACAAGAAAGAAAACTAACTTACTAGAACATTCGGTCACTTGTAGAGTAACTAAGTTTCTTCCTTGAGTCACATCTAAAAAACACAGCCAAACAAAGAATAATGTTGTTAAAAACAACAAGAAAATTGTGCGTCAAAAGGAAGGGTATATAGTTCTTCATACCTTTGAGGGGAGTTTTCTCACCCTTAGGTCCTCCCAGGGTATCTTATTTTTTTTATTGTGATAAAACAAACATACCAACAAAGAATAGTGTTAGAAAAATATGAAAACATGCAGTGTTAAAAACAAACTACAAACAAAGTATAACTTTGTTAAAAAAAAAATATAAAACAACAACAACAACAACAACAACAAAAGTGTTAAAGTTGTTGTTTAAGGAAGTTTATTTGTGAAAAACAAACTACAAACAATGTATTAAACCTTAAACCGAATAATGTTTATATTGATTACAATCGAGAATGTTAAATAACAATACATTGGGCTTTGACAACAAACCAAGCCTAGCTAAAGTACAACTGGGCTAGGCTCCATAAACATACGTTAACACAATGAATATAGTTTTGTTAAACAAAATAACATGAAAACAGTGCGTGAACAAAAAAAAATTCAAAGTTGTTTAAGGAAATTCATTTGTGAAAAACAAACAAATATACATGTTAAAGACTAATGTTTTTTTTTTTTAAATGAACAATAAACAACAAGAAAACTATCAAATTTATTGTTTAAAAAAGTAGGTCGGGTACCTTGGTTTCCCCTAGTAGCAACAAGCAACCATGGTGTTGGTGTTCGAGTTCTCATAGCTTGTGAAATAGTATGTGGTGCATGTTTCACTAGCCT
This sequence comes from Artemisia argyi, assembly GCA_030686995.1. Lineage (NCBI taxonomy): Eukaryota > Viridiplantae > Streptophyta > Magnoliopsida > Asterales > Asteraceae > Artemisia > Artemisia argyi. The sequence continues at coordinate 43,739,366 of CM060685.1, read as the reverse complement.
GTTTCTCATCATCATCATCATCATTTTGATGTTAAGTGAGAGAAAGAAAGTAAAGAATGGGTGTAGTGTACGTTGATGGTTATGAAATACTACTAGTCCTACATATATATAAAAAGAAAGAAAGGAAGGAAGAGAGGGTTTATGGTAAATTGTTGCTTAGTACTACTAGTATATATAAAGTAGGGATGAGCATTTCGACCCGAATCCCGGAACCGAACCGGAATCGTACCGGTACCGTACCGAAACGGTACCATTCCCGATATACGGTACGGTACCGGGACTACGAAATAAGGTGAAAAAAAATCGAGACCACTAATTCGGTACGGGACCGGTACCAAATCGGGAAATTCCCGAATAAGACTGGAAAAACCCGATTTCCCGGTACCGGTACCACTATTTATGCTCGGGAAAAAATCAGTACCACTGATTCGGTACGGGACCGGAACCGTGCTCATCTCTAATATAAAGTTAAAATGGGTGTGTCGTACTCATGGCACAAGCTTTTTTTTTTTCTTTTTCAGCATCATAGCAGGAGTAATCTTGTAAGTCTAACAGTACTATCTTTGAAGGAGCAGCATTAACTTCATCAGCAGTATTAACTTTGTACTGGGAGCACTAAGTTTGTTCTAGCAGCACTAACACACTTAGCTATTCTTTGAAGTTTCTTCAGCAGTACTAATCCCGTAGCACCCCAACAAGAAGACTTTTAATCCCAACAGTTTTCTTATGCTTGTGTTGTGTACCAATCCCGTAGCACCCCAATGCTTGTTGTGTCTTTCATTGAACCAAATTTTGGGGGTGTTACACATACTCATTTAATCAAATTTAGCCTCATTATATACAAGTTAAACATTGTTTGTATACAACTTGACAGAATATAGCCAAATCACATGGAGAATATGTATCCATAACTATATGAATATTGTGTTTTCAAGTCACACATGACTATGTTGTATTCACTATATGATTTGATTTGAAAATTCTACGTAAGACCAACAAGTCAACGTAGTGATAATCCCATGAAGAAAAAACAAAAGAAAACAACTGTACAAATATGCGTGTCCATAAGATGTAGGGTGCAGAGCAAACACCAGACCTGCCAAGGTGGCTGTACGGAAAAGGGGTTCCATCTAGCCAATCACAAACTTACACCTTATTTATATCTTCATTTTGGATATTTCTATATTAATATTTGTATATCATGGTATTGACATCTTTAATACGATAGCATGTGAGTAGATAATCAATGTTTCTATGCAATCGAATAGAGTTCAGTCAAACTTTCACCAAACTTAACTCAACTCGAATATATTATGTTTGGCTCGAGCTCGGTTTCGGATCCGTAAACAGTTGTATTACAAAGAACTATTGCATATGTATATCTGTTAGTAAAAAGTATTTCATATAACAAAGAATTACAACTTATGATTGAACAAGTGAAATACTTCATCATTCTCAAAAGTAGTATTGTCCATGTTTAAAATATATTTTAATTTGAACTATCTATTATAGTGTAAGTTTTGTATAGGATCAAATTTTTGGCGCAATAGTCAAAATAAAATATAAATAAATAAAAAGATTATTTGTTTTACAAGATTATCAATAGCTATTTAAATATTAGTACTAACTTCCATTTCAATGATGAGTAATTGTAACACCCCGCCTTATAGACAACAATAGTCAAAATAAAATAAATAAATAAAAAGATTCTTTGCCCGTAGGCTTATAGCTTTATTTTTGTGGCCCTCGTGTGAAGATTTCCTGGCAGGTCACTCAAGCCAGTACTACTCTCACATAAGTAAGCTTAACTGTATGGGCGATTAGTCATTAGACCACAAAACGCGTTGTTGTCTTATAAGGCGTATGTTATACTAATATCCCAACTTCACTCTAAGTCACGGCCGATGTGGAATTTGCTCAGGGTGTTACATTCACCCCTTTAGGGGAATCCCGTCTTGGGATTCGGTTGGGTAACAACCCTGCCTAAGGGACTCATTATCCTCGATGAGGTTTGCCCCACATCCCAAACAGCTTGGAGTAGCTCTGATACCACCTGTAACACCCCGCCTTATAGACTACAATATTATCCGCTTTTCCCGTAAGCTCATGGCTTTGCTTTTGTGGCCCTCATGTGAAGACTTTTCGGTAGGTCACCCAAGCCAGTACTACTCTCACACGAGTACGCTTAACCATATGAGCGATTAACCGTTAGACAACAAAACGCGTTGTTGTCTTATAAGACACCTGTTATACTAATATCCCAGCATTACTCTAAGTCACGGCTGATGTGGGATTTGCCTAGGGTGTTACAGTAATGCTATGTCCACATAATGTTTATAAAAAAATCTGCACAAGTGAGGTGGTTGAGTGCTATTGGTGTTTATCACTTTCATTTTCTCTCTCTTTTCTTTTATTGACCAATCATATGTGACCATCTCACTTTTGTGGATTTTTTTTGTAAACATTATGTGGACATAACAATATTCTTCAATGATATAAGCTATACTTCTCACAGTGCTTTCGTTTAGCATGCCAAATAATGCTATGTGAGTTGTATTAAGTTGGCTTTTTTTATATGTGTTTTCCCAATGAATAAGCAGTAATTTTAAAAACAATGAATAACTTATTTACGTGTAAGTTGATCTACATTTTGCATTGTTTAACTAAAAAGATATTGTGAAAAATATTACTAATAGTTAATCACTCTAAGCTTTTGAGGATCATATGTTTTAATTTATCTCATATCGATATGAAACGGGTTGTTAGAGACCATTAGTAAAGGTCGGCGTTAACTTCGGCCAATGTCATCTGGGGATGCTAACAAGTATTCAAGCTTTCAAATATAAGTCACGTCACTTCCCCGCCACTAACACTTTTTTCCGTTAAGAACTAGTGACGTAAACTTAAACCAAGAAAACCTTTGTATGTATCTTGACTTATGCCATGCGCGATGTTTACGACGATGGCGGGGTCGCCCCGTATGCCGCTAGCTAATCACAACATTGCGAAACAACTACTAGTATATGTTAAGAAAGCAAAAAAAAAAAAAAAAAAAAAAAAAAAAAAAAAATGATTGAATGAATGAATAATAAGAAAGCAAAATGAGACACTAGTACAATACACCTGATGTGTATGCTTATATCGTTGTAGATATAGATTATTATTATCAAGTTTTAAATTTATATTTAGCCGACTTAACCTATAACACACACTAACGAGCAGCGTACCCGATCAATGTAGCTAGTTGGTAAGTAGATTATCGATCACTAAGAGTGGAACGTTAACATCTAGAATGTCTATCAGTATTTAATTTCATAAGTTAGTCTAAAAACTAATTTGTTGGTGTCGACAAAAGAACGTAAAATTTGTGTGTGTGAGTGTTTTATAGGGCATTAGTGTTTTTCACTAGAGTATAGATAACTGATAAGTAAGATGGTAACAACTAAAAGGTTTGATGGTGAGAGTGGATGTTGATGTAATATTGTGAAGCTCGAGCTTGACTCTACTGCTCAAAACTTGAGTCTTATCTAGTTCTAAAAGTTTCAATCTCAAGCTCGACTTGTTCGTACAACGTGCTCAAGATCAAAAACTCGGTCGAGCATACATTTCAAGCTCGAGCTAAATATATAATGGTCACACAAGCTCTATAGTGGATCAATTATATACATACAAAAGCATAAAGAAATAAACAAAGGCAAAGAAGCATATGAGTTGTCTAGAATCATTGCATAACAAGAAAGAAATTTAACTAATAAAAAATTGACATAGCTAAAAAATGCTTTCACAAAAATGGAAAACTAAAAAATGAGCCACCTAGACTAGAGTTTGTACAATGAAAGTGAGTCTTTTGACACAATTTCAAAACCACCAAAACTACATAGCTCGTGTTAGCTAGCTAAAGTGCACCACATCATTATCAAACCCTCCCTCCTATATATTAAAGTAACAAACTAACTAGTAATATCACCTTATTTCCTCATCCATTGTTTTCATAGCTATTTTACTCTTAACTGCTAAAATGTTGAAATTTGCCAAAATGTTTTTTAGTCATAAAGCTATGAGAACTTGAAAACCAACACCATGGTTTATTGTTCATATTTTGTTAAAAACATTAGTCTTTAACATGTATGTATGTTTGTTTTTCACAAATGAAGTTCCTTAAACAACTTTGAAAGTTTTTTTGTTCACATACTATCTTCACGTTATTTATTTAATAAAACTATATTCATTGTTTATAGGGTTTTTTTTTTTTTTTTTTTTTTTTTTTTTTTTCACAAATAAACTTCCTTCAAAAACAACTTTAACACTTTTTTGTTGTTGTTTTATATTTTTTTTGTAACAAAGTTATTCTTTGTTTGTAGTTTGTTTTTCACAAAGATATTTCCTTAAACAACAACTTTTTGACAGTTTAATTTCTTGCTTGCATGGTTTTCATATTTTTCTAACATTATTCTTTGTTTGTTTATTTGTTTGTGTTTTTTTCAGATGTGATTCAAGGAAGAAACTTAGTTGCTCAACAAGTGACCCACAACAACAAATCTTTTGGTGAGATAGTTTACTTTCTTGTATTTTTAATAATAAAGAAATGTATAGAAAAACAAAAGACAGGTTATGTGTTTTTACTAAAAGGACACTTGACAAATTTGTTGTTGGTTTCATGTCCTTTTTAACATTGTTTACACTTTATATGTATGTTCTTCAAAAATACTATGCCAAGTTAGTTAGTTTCTTTATTTTATTTTTGTGGTTGTGAAAAAATAACACGATAGTCCTTTGCCAATGTTGTTTATCTTTTTACCAATGTTTATTTGTTTGTTTTTCACAAAAAAAGATACTCAAAGGACTAGTTATTTGCCTTCCTTATTTTATGTGCCCGGTGTTGTCAAAAAGTGAACTAATAGCTTTTTATTAATATTTAAAATAAGTGTTAAAATTAAAAACTACGTACTAATGTTTAAAATATGACCTAATAAGATCTACCAACCAAAGTATAAAAAGTTACTTATCACTTACAGTCACGAAACCAAAAAAGATTATGAGAGAAATAAGGTCAACACCAATCTCTCTCTCTCTCTCTCTCTCTCTCTCTCTCTCTCTCTCTCTCTCTCTCTCTTCATTATCAAGATTTAGATTTAGGGGAGTTTTGTTTGATACTTGTTTTCTTACAAAAATCTGATTTTTCTTCACAAAATATCCTTTGTCTTTTTACTACTTTTGTTTAGGGGGTGTTTGGTTATGTTCAATGGGAGTATATACTTCTTCTTTGTATAAATTGTTTCAGAGTTATTTGGGTATAGATATTATGTTTCATGTGTGATTCTTCTTTCTGTTTATTGATCACAATTTGTTAAGGTTTTAGAGAATTAAGCTCAGTGGGGGAGTATATAGTTTTTTTCTTGTGTAAGTTGTTAATTCAACTACTGTATTATACTATTATGATAAGGTCACAAGCAGGGTAAATGCTCTTTATGAGACTTTTAATTTTATGTTTTGTTAATTCCTGCATTTAACACTCTTTAGGTAACTAGTATTCAGTTAGATTTTTATTTTAATGTTGATTGTATTTAAACATGAAGTTCTTCATTTACCTATTTTCTGCAGTTACGACCCCAATTACTTTGGTCTCCAAGGAAACACTTTCTGTGGGACTTTCTTCAAACATGCCTCCTAGCATTGACGTGTCTGGATTTTTGGAATTGAAAGTTAAGAAACTGTTGAGAAATGGATATTTCACGATTGAGGTTTGTGATCTGCACTTTTTATCTTCTAAATAAACCGAGTTTACGGGTTTGTGAACTTACACATGCATCTATGTAACATACAGGTTAATGGAGATGTTCCGGGCATGAAATTTAAGATAGATCAGCACATGCAAAAAAAGGTATTCCGTGATGAAAATATTTTGAAATCCAGATATGCTAACAGTCGTCCATTTCCAAGCACTCGTCCACTAAAATGGACATTGGAGGATAGTTTAGATGAATGTGATGTGCCGATCAAGAGTAAGTAATATGTTTTCTACTTCTATCTCGGATAAATTTTATGTTGATATTCAATTTTTAACCCAAATTCTCTTTTTTATTTTGTAGTTAGTTGCAAAACCTCTATTTGTCAAGACAGGACAAAAGTATAAGTTGAGTATCATTCTGGCAAAATCTTTGTTCTACAAAATGTTGATATTTCGGTCCCTCTTCCAACTTTAACTCTTAGTGGGGCATTGTATGTTGAGCCACTAGTGAAGGGAGAATGGAGGTATATTCTTATATTTTCTTATGATTATTTTATAGTTTTGATTTTAGTGAAACTTGTTAATTCTTATATTTTTGTTTTAGGTTTTGAAAGAAATAACAATTGTGTGTGCTTTTTGTGTTAAGGAAATGCAGAGTGGTGGAATGGTTTTATTAGCAAGTGTGTTGGGGATATGCATTTGTCCTTATTCTCACTCTTTTTTACTTGGGTGATTAGAAATTATAAATTTTTACTTTAAGTGACTCGTAATACTAGTTGAATCTTTTTTGCAAGGCTTCATCGATCTTCGATTTTTTAAGTTTACAAGGATCGAGCTTCAACTCGTTTCGAGCCTTATACTATTGACTCGAACTTAACCCGACTCATAGCATATTTGATAAAGCTTGGTCGACTTCTGCTCGATCGGCTTGTTAAGTTCAACTCATTTCAACTTCTTACAACTCGATCAATTTATGAAATACTAGTACTATATATAAAGTTAAAGTTTGTGTATATGATATTGAAATACTAGTACAATATATAAAATTGAAGTTAAAATTGTGGAATAAAGTTAAAAGTTGGTATGTAGGATAATGTCATTGTCACAGTCATTCCCCCTTAAAAAAATTCCGTCCCGGAATAAGAAACAAACAAATATACAAGGTTTGAGAAAAATGGAAGTATGTAACAATATTTAAAGTATTAATTAGAATGTAAGAATTAAAACTTTGACCAAACAACCTCTCAATCTATCAAATGTATCATCCCAAAAACCCTTAGCCATTCTTTTTTCATGCTATAAAAAGAGAAATGTGTCGGAGTAGTTTGAAGCTTTAAATGGAACTATATTTGTGTGTTTAATATTAAAAAAAATTGATATCAACTTTACAAGATAAATTTTAAACTTGGATCAAACAATATCTGAACTGTACATTCATCACATGATCATCTTCATGTTAATTTCTATCGATTGTTATTTAATTTTTCATAACACAAAATGAAATTAAAAACAAAAATCTATCTTTCTTTGTTTTAACAATCCCACCAAAAGTCAATATATCCGATATGACTGGCTTTTTATTATACATGTATAACATACACTGAAAGAAAAACATAGGGTAACATACATACATGAGTACACAACGGTCGTTTGTAATGAAACAAGGACATGAAAACTATGCTTGAAAAGTTCGGAAGAAACATAACACTAATTATCTTCGCATCAAATGGGTTTACCGGATTTGCTTTGTTTGTTAGATGTGTCGTGTCAAAGGATTTCTTCCTGTTGTTTAATGTTAAGCTCAGGCTCGACCCGTTTTCTGATAGTCTTAAATGAAATAAAGCTCGGCTTGTTACGTTCAACTCATTTTAAGTTCTTACCGAGTCTATTTAGAGCGGCTCACAAGTTTGACAGATTTAAAGTTCTAATTCAAAATGAGTGAATGTTGTTGTCATAATTTAGTTCTTCTTATGATCCTAATTGGGAGTTATTCTCGAACATTGTTCATTAGTGCTTTAAAGTTTAAACAAGACATGAATATGGTGTACGTATAAAAATCTAGTAACAACACTATGTAAACTTATTTCGCATTTCATCTCAATAATAACAAGTGACAAAGTGCAAGAAGATCAACAAAGAAGATGCATAGGAGTTTCAAGATGTTGTACGTAGTCAAGATTAATGAAGTGGAAAATAATAAGTTACATTTAATTTTGAATGAATAGAAAGTGTGTGGGTGTTATTTTCAATGTTATGTGTGTGTTAATAGCTAGCAGACTAAAGATCAAAATGCAGCTAAAGTTTTGGTGCAGTTGTTACTAGCAAGTAATCCAAAATAGCATTATTTTCGAGAAATGAAAGTTTTCATTTCTTTACTCTTAAACCACTTCTTAATGCTAAGTAAGTAAACAAAGTTTTAGACTTGTATAAACCTTTTTGATGTTAGATTGAATAATATAGTTAAGACATGTTTTACCTAAACAAGACAAATCTCGACCCGGTGTCGCAAGGCTATGCGTTGAGGTGGATCCTCTCATGTATGTTGATGATGGAAAATATATGGATAATTGAGGATAACGTTGTTAGATAACCACTCGTAAGAGCATATTTAATGCATAAACTATCATTAAATTATCTTGATTTTATAAATATCTTCAATCTTTTCTCAACTCATCTCTTCAATGCTTTTAACACTTTTTTAGCCCATTTTTTTTCAAATTATTCTCACTATACACCAAAATTAAATAGGATAAGCGTGCATAGCCTTTTGGCTAAGCAACCTCTTTAAGTCATTGCTCTAAAAGGAGTTGTTGTCATGGCACCGAGGCCATGTCATTCCGACGTGGACATCCAAATGGCGTCGCCAATGCGGCGTTACCACTGCGACCCCCTAATGAGGCAAAAAATGAACCGTTTTTAGGGGGTCATTTTAGCTCGGATTTGAATTTATTTGATCAAATATTACCCTAAATCGTTTCTTTTGTCATTTTAGGTACTTTTGGAGTGAATTCTGGAAAAGGAAGCATTTTGGACGTTTTTGGAGCATAAAAGTGAAGAAATGATGAGGCGAAAAATGATCCGTTTTTAGGGGGTCATTTAAGCCCGAATTCGAATTTATTTGATCAAATATTGCCCTAAATCGTTCCTTTTGTGATTTTAGGTACTTTGGGAGTGAAATCTGGAAAAGGAAGCAATTCGGACGTTTTTGGAGCATAAAAGTGAAGAAAACGCCAAAGTCTTAATTTTCCATGCTGGGAACAGTAGGTGACGGCGTCAAGAGTAATTTCCTGACGGCGTCAAGAGCAAAATTCCATGACGGTTCAGAAGAGATTTGACGGCGTCATGAAGGTAGGGTGTCAAGAGTAAAAGTCATGACGGCCTGGAAATGATTAAGTCTTGACGGCGTCAAATGTAGATCAAGGCAGCCTGAGAATAGTTTTGGCGGCGAGGTGACGGCGTCACAAGATTTGTCTTGACACCGTCAGACTCCTTTTCTTATATATAGTTTTCTAATTTTTCACATTTAAAAAGGGAAGTTTTGGGAGAAACCCTAGTACGATTTTGGTGCAAACTTTACAGGTTTTTCAAGGGTTCCAAGCCCTTGATACCTTGCATGTGTAATCAAGATAAGTGTTCTTCTAATTCAATCAATATGTCTATTTGTTGGTTGTCTATATCTTGTTCTTGTCTTAATTCCATCATGCTAGGCTAGATATATCTTGTGTTTGCTTAGATCTAATGAAACATAAATGTTAATTATGTGTTGATTACTTGTTTATACTTGTTTTGGATGAATGATTTATATGTTAGGCTTAAGAAAACTGGCAGATCTCCAATTGGTAACATGCTTGTACGTTTTAAGAAACATGAACCGACGCGCACTAGGTCTTTATTGGTTGTATTTAATGCATGAGCCACTGTTTACAATCCCTATAGTTGTGCTGGGCATGGTGTAGGAGGAGATAAGAGCTCATAGAATTGGGGAGTTAAGTGTGCCACCCCATGAATGGTATTAAGGAATACGATCCGTCATCCATGCATTTATAACAAGTAATTAACGTGTAAAAGATGTCTAGGGAGTAGTGAAATCTAAGTAAATACATTTTCTCCACTTACTGCTCACAACTTTAGTATAATTTAGTTTATTTTCATTTTTAGTATTTTATTTTGATTGCATCTTAGTATTTGGTTAGTTGATTAGCAACTAATTCCGCCCAAATCCTTCAAACCCGAGAATTTTAATTGCTTTCTAAAAAATATAAAAACAAAAAAAATAATCATCCCTCACCTTTAGAACTAGTATTTAGGCTTTCTAATCCTAGCGACACTATTCCTAAGCTGAACGATCAATCCCCCGGTACTTGTCACTATACTATACTACAACGATCAGGTACACTGCCTGGTGGGGGTTGTAAGCTTCTCGAGATCCCTCGAGAGGTAAAGCCTGTTGCGATTCCCACGCATCAAGTTTTTGGCGCCGCTGCCGGGGAATAGTTATTGTCTAGGTTAGAATTTCTTTTTATTAGATCTACTTGCTAGATTCCTTTCTAGTAAGGTTTTATTTTTATTTTTAGGTTTTCTTTAGTCTATCTTATTTCTTTGTGCCTTTGTTCGTAACCACCCGACATCATGGACAACGGGAACATCTTTGAACCCGTCATCCCCCCACAACAAAACCCACCATTAGAACCCCTTAGGCCCCGAACCTTAGGAGAGTATTCCCGACCTAGCCATCAAGGCTACCGAAACACCATTGAGCTCACCGGAGCCAATGTGACCCCCTTGCGATCCGACACCATCCGGTTGGTGCAAAGCAGATGTGCATTCCATGGACTTCGTTCCGAAGATCCAAACCAACATCTTAAGGACTTCCTCAAAATCGTAGATTCCATAGACCTAGATGTTGAAACTAGAGAGACAACCCGATTACGCCTATTCCAATTCTCTCTACAGGATCAAGCTAGTCAATGGCTTGAGCGTTTACCCGCGGGATCCATCACCACATGGGATGATCTCACCACTCGTTTCCTTGCTCAATTTTTCCCACCGGGGAGAACTACTAAGCTTAGAAATGACATCTTGATGTTCCAACAACGTCAAAATGAATCTCTTTATGAAGCATGAACTCGTTTCAAGGACTTACTCCAAAAAGTCCATCATCATGGCATAGATCTTTGGCTCCAAGTCCAAATTTTTTATGACCATATCGATCTCTCCACGAGGCAAGCCATTGACCAATCGGCCGGTGGTAAGCTACGTGATCTTAGTGCGGAACAATCATGGGAACTCATAGAAGATCTTGCTCTCTATGACAACGAAAGTTGGAATGATCCCCGTGACTTGAACAAAATGGTCAAGGCAATATCTTTGCCTTCGAACAATTCTAGCACTCCCAACCGTAGGATCATGGAACTTGAGGACCAAGTCAAGTTTCTCATGAAATCTTACGAAGCTCCTAAGCCTTCAAGCCAAGTGAACAAAATCACTTCTTCATGCGAATTATGTAGTGGTCCCCACGACACTCGTGATTGTGTGGAACTCCCCGGAACAGCTTTTGCGGACTACGCATCCACGCGTACCGACGAAGCGGGAGATAAGTGGTACACTTTCAAGCCCGAGCCAAACACTTACGGTGATTCATACAACCCCTCATGGAAAAATCACCCAAACCTTAGGTGGAAACAAAACCAACCCAATTCTTCCAACCCACCTAATCGTTACCAACCAACCGGTCCACCCTCCAACGATACTTTCAACAACAATCCTTCTAACAACTTTGGTGGTACCAACAATATTGAAGGATTGATGTCTAAGTTCATGGCATCTCAAGAGGCTCGCATAGCTAGGTTTGAAACCGAATTCAACCAACAACAAACAGAGATAACCAACAAGATTGACAACTTGTTGAAGGCCCTCAACAACCAAGCACTAGTCACACCTAGGAAAAACACTAGGGACACCAATAACGGAAACCAAATTAAGGACCCCTCATCATCCAAACATGTCCACTTTGTCAATGTTGTCACCATTAATCCGATAGATAAGGAGATCGAAGAGAGTGACAAGGATGAAGTTAGAATAGAAGCCGAGACTAAGGATGAAAGTAGGGAGGTTGAGGCTAAGAAGGAAGAGGAATTAGAGGAGGTAGAGCCTATAGAAGAATACTTTGATAAGTTGCCCACCAAGGAAGAACGGGAATACCATAAGGATTTATTCGATAGTCCCGAGAGACCATATATCCTTGGCACCCCCCTTATCAAAATGGGAGACTCCTCTAACATTAACATCCCATGCAATATCGGGCACATGCATATATGGAAAGCTTACATCGACCCTAGATCCCCCGTGAATATCATGACTAGGACTTATTACAATTGATTGATGAAGAAGCAACTTGATTTTAGGATGATGCCCGGTAAGAATCTGATAAGTAATTTTGCAGGAAGAGTGAAGAGACTGCATGTGATTATAGGGAATCTCACTTATGAGATCGATTTTATGATAGTTGAAGACACTCGTCCGGTGATAGATGCTTGCCTAAGCCAAATAATATTCGGAAAACCATTTGTTGAGGCCACTAGGATGAGTTATGATCCGACTTTAGGGATAGTTAGATTTAAGGAAGAGAATGATGAGGTTGCCTATCAAATGCCTTACAAGATTGAGCAATACCGCCTTCTCTCTAATTTCGAAAAGGAACACAAGCAAGCGGCTTATTATAGGAATGAGGAGGATAGACGTAGAGGAGTAGAGTATGTAAAGAATAGAATGCTTGGTTTCTACAAAGAATGCTTGCAACTAGGTCCAGAATACAAAACTGGCTTAGAAGACGACCTAGAGATTGGAACCAATGATGAGGTCACGTAGTAACCCATGACCTTGAGTCTAGCTACAAGACTCGTAAATAAAGAAAAGCGCTTCTTGGGAGGCAACCCATGTTTTGTGTGATTTTATTTGTTTGTTTGTTATTTGCTTCCGTATGCATGCTTAATTTTTATTGTTGGTAGATCATGCTTCTAAACTAAATAGTGGAAATACTTTACTTTGTTGTTTTGGCATAGTCTTAACTCCACCTAAAGGTATTTTTGCAAAAGATAAGTGTAAGGGGAAACCCTAAATATGTTTTCAAGAAACAAACCGATCATGATTCTCCACAATATTAAATGAACATGTATATTCGTATCTGTTAGAGTCAAATGCTTGTATTGAGTCATAATGAAGTTTTCCAGGATTTTCCAGGAAGTAAGACCAAGTTTTTCCTGAAATTTTCCGGAAACTTAACATAAGGATTTCTGCAGGTCACTTCTGACGGCGTCAAGAGTTTACTCTTGACGGCGTCAAGTGTAAAAATCTGGAAATTTTACCGGTTTTGTTTTTCTAACGGAGTCTTATGGTTTTTGTGAATTATTAAGTTTTATAATCTCCAAGAGATCTGCAAACTTCATTCCACGAGCATTATATCTTATCTTGTTTTCTAGGATTTAGTAACTTATATAGGATGCCGCCGATTTTACGCGAGGTTGTCTTGTCTATTTTGTCAGGTTTTACAGGTTATGTATGACAAGAAGATGATTTATATTCTGGAAGGGAAGCTTTGATTGTTCATTTTCTTGGAGGAAGATTTAACCTGGCCACCTTATTATCCATACCGAGCGAATCAGGGGAGTATTTGATTTCATTCTTTTTACTTATTTCACTTTTACATTCTTTACTTGAACATTGGGGACAATGTTCATCTTAAGTGTAAGGGGAGGGTAAAAAGATGATACCTTACATATGCACTTTCGCTTGAGTTTGTTTTGTTTAATGGTAGATGTGTAATAAAACTATAAGAAATACTTGTTAGTGCAATTTTAGCACCAAATTTAAAATTTTTTACAACATTTAGGAGTGAAACTTTAGCCATAGCAAGCGTCTCATGGATAGGAGATTGTATGACTAGCACATAATTGTATATTCAGAAAACTTTACCACCCAAATATGTGAGGTTCGCCTTTAGATTTGATAGGAAAAACATTTATTATTAGTGCTTATGAGTGTACCGGTAGCATTTAGATTCTAGAACTTGCGTTAGTGATGCATCCCGAGACTGCTAGTGAGACTACATTCGTGTGGTAGGATTTACTACATGATAAGAGGCATTAGGATTACCCTTGTGTTAAACCCGTATCATAATTACTTGACCATTTAAGTCATATTACTTGACTAGTTAAGTCAACTAATTTTTCCCACACCCTTAGCGTTGTACTCATTTTTAGTACACGAAACCCCTAGTACACCCCTCCGAGCCTATCTTTTCGTTTCTAACTTTAAGCATTTTACTTAAAGGAAGAATTTGTTACACCCCACTTAAATGTACAACCAAATCGCCTTAGCCTTCCGTGTATGCGCTCATTTTTAGTGCATTATTGTTATTTGTTAAACCCTAAGTTAACTTTCTAATTGATTACATGGTTGCTAAGTCGAGTCATATACTTGTACATATTGTTTTGGGACGATTGGGACTCATGGGTAAGTACTTATTTTATGAAGTAATGGGGAAGAACATCATATATTACCCCCATATGTACGTTAATCTTAAAAGTGCTCCAAGTGTTTTGATTTTCTTAATTCAAGTCATTAGATTAGTTAATTGTAAAGTATGTAAAGATTCAAGTGTAAGGGAAACGTTCATTCCCTATGATGTATTATTTCGGATGGTAGGGTAAGAGTGTATCCAAAAAAAAAAAAAAAAAAATCGAAAAGAAAAAAAAAAGAAAAAAAAAAGAAAAAGAGAAAAAACATACGGACTACCATCCCGTTTCATTCTATGTTTATTTTATGTTTTTGTTATTTTTCATTTATTAGCTTAAGTCGAGTATAGTCTTGGCTTAGCAACGCCATCTTGTACATGTAATTAACCAAGATTGTTAACTCGCCACCAGTAAAACTTCCTTTATTCAACAAAACCGTGTATTTCATATCCCTACACCTAACGTTATAACCCTTTAAAAGACCTCTTTGATAGTTTATCCTAGGTGCTTACGCCATGTGGTGGAGGTTTGATCCTTTCCCAAGCCTATGGTAATCTATTTTGCTATGACAGGTAGTGAGAGATATCTTCCGTTTCCATATTGTAATTTACACTTTATTACACCCGAGAGATGTGAGTATCTAAACACTATTTGTGAGGTGCTTGTGTATGACCTCCGTGCTTGTCTATTGGTCTTTAGTGGAACGATTATTTATTGTAATTACTTTTATATTAGTGTTAAATGACCCCTAACTTGTATTTTGAGTAGAATAAAAGCGCATTTGCTTGAGGACAAGCAAATCTCAAGTGTAAGGGTATATGATGAGGCGAAAAATGATCCGTTTTTAGGGGGTCATTTAAGCCCGAATTCGAATTTATTTGATCAAATATTGCCCTAAATCGTTCCTTTTGTGATTTTAGGTACTTTGGGAGTGAAATCTGGAAAAGGAAGCAATTCGGACGTTTTTGGAGCATAAAAGTGAAGAAAACGCCAAAGTCTTAATTTTCCATGCTGGGAACAGTAGGTGATGGCGTCAAGAGTAATTTCCTGACGGCGTCAAGAGCAAAATTCCATGACGGTCCAGAAGAGATTTGACGGCGTCATGAAGGTAGGGCGTCAAGAGTAAAAGTCATGACGGCCTGGAAATGATTAAGTCTTGACGGCGTCAAATGTAGATCAAGGCAGTCCGAGAATAGTTTTGGCGGCGAGGTGACGGCGTCACAAGATTTGACTTGACGCCGTCAGACCCCTTTTCCTATATATAGTTTTCTAATTTTTTCACATTTAGAAAGAGAAGTTTTGGGAGAAACCCTAGTACGATTTTGGTGCAAACTTTACAGGTTTTTCATCGGTTCCAAGCCCTTGATACCTTGCATGTGTAATCAAGATAAGTGTTCTTCTAATTCAATCAATATGTCTATGTGTTGGTTGTCTATATCTTGTTCTTGTCTTAATTCCATCATGCTAGGCTAGATCTATCTTGTGTTTGCTTAGATCTAATGAAACCTAGATGTTAATTATGTGTTGATTACTTGTTTATACTTGTTTTGGATGAATGATTTATATGTTAGGCTTAAGAAAACTGCCAGATCTCCAATTGGTAACATGCTTGAACGTCTTAAGAAACATGAACCCATGCGCACTAGGTCTTTATTGGTTGTATTTAATGCATGAGCCACTGTTTACAATCCCTATAGTTGTGCTGGGCATGGTGTAGGAGGAGATAAGAGCTCATAGAATTGGGGAGTTAAGTGTGCCACCCCATGAATGGTATTAAGGAATACGATCCGTCATCCATGCATTTATAACAAGTAATTAACGTGTAAAAGATGTCTAGGGAGTAGTGAAATCTAAGTAAACACATTTTCTCCACTTACTGCTCACAACTTTAGTATAATTTAGTTTATTTTCGTTTTTAGTATTTTATTTTGATTGCATCTTAGTATTGGGTTAGTTGATTAGCAACTAATTCCGCCCAAATCCTTCAAACCCGAGAATTTTAATTGCTTTCTAAAAAATATAAAAACACAAAAAATAATCATCCCTCACCTTTAGAACTAGTATTTAGGCTTTCTAATCCTAGCGACACTATTCCTAAGCTGAACAATCAATCCCCCGGTACTTGTCACTATACTATACTACAACGATCAGGTACACTGCTTGGTGGGGGTTGTAAGCTTCTCGAGACCCCTCGAGAGGTAAAGCCTGTTGCGATTCCCACGCATCAAGAAAACGGCAAAGTCGTAATTTTCCTTGCTGGGAACAGTACCTGACTGCGTCAAGAGTTCTCAAGTGACGGCGTCAAGAGCAATACAAAAGGTGGAAGTAGATAAATCCGTGACGATCCAGAAGAGTTTTGCACTATGGAGATGACGGCGTCACCATAGGCCGTCATGGTCCAAATGTGAGTGACGGCCCAGAGTAGAATTGCACATGACAACGTCAAAAGTGGATCTAGGCAATCCGATTTCATTATGGGCGGTGAGTTGACGGCGTCAGAATTTTCTTCTTGACGCCGTCACCCTGTAAAATCTATATAGAGTTTTGCAATTTTCATTCATTAGGGTGTAACTTTGGAGAGAAACCCTAGTCCGAATATTACAGCTTTTTCAAGGGTTTTTACCCTTTGAAACCTTTCATGTTCAATTGAGATAAATACTCTTTCAATTCAATCAATATGTCTATGTGTTGTTTGAATATATATCTTACACTTGTCTTGAATTTAACATGCTTGGCTAGATCTCTTGTGTGTTTGCTTAGATGTAGTGGAACCTAGATGTTAATTATGGGTTGATTGTTTGTTTATAGTTGTTACAGATGATTGTATTCGACGTTAGGCTTAAGAAAACTGGCAGACTTCCATTGGTAACATGCTTGAACGTCTTAAGAAACATGATCAGAGGTGTACTATGATTTTTGGTTGTATTTAATGCGTAGGAGAATTCTAATGATCCCATGTCAGGAGCTTCTAACGGCTAGACATAAGAGTGAAGTAGGATCCTATAGAGTTAGGGAATATTGTACACGGCCCTACGACTAGTATTAAGGAATACGACCCGCCATCCATGCAATTGTAACAAACTATCAACCTGTAAAAGATATCTAGGGAGTAATGAAATCTAAGTAAACATAACTTTCCCTATTATTGTTTACACCACATTAGTAATTAGCTTTATTTTCATTTTTGTTATTTTATTTTGATTGCATATTTAGTCATTTGGGTTAGTTGGCTAGCAACTAATTCCGCCCACTCTTCCAAAACCGAGATTTTTAATTGCTTTTATAAAATATAAAAATACAAAAAGAATCATCCCTCACCTCTAGACCTAGTTTTTAGGCTTTCTAATCCTGGCGACACTATTCCTGAGTTGAACGATCAATCCCCCGGTACTTGTCACTATACTATACTACAACGATCATGTACACTGCCTGGTGGGGGTTGTAAGCTTCTCGAGATCCCTCGAGAGGTAAAGCCTGGTGTGATTCCCACGTATCACCCCTTACATAGGATAGGTAGGTGTGACTCTTTAAATATTTCCTTGTGAGATGCACTTAGTCTCCTAGATTTGAGTAGATGGAATGTCCTTAAACTCAGCCTCTGTTTATGTAGACGACATTACACTTCACACAAGAATCTCCCTAACATTATCAAGTCCTCATAGTTGTGTTTGTTATGGTCATGAACACTAGCCTGGTTCTGCAATAGCTCTTAGGAATTATGTTCCCCATAATTCCTTTCGAAGCGACCCCACTTTACTCTCACATAGATGATTTCATCTTGAATTGTTAAAAACATATGTTTTGTGATTTCATCTTGAATCATTATGCTTTATGATTTCATCCTGAATCATTAATGCCATATGTTTAACCTCTTAACAAGTCATATTCGTTATAGGAATGGACTGGGAAATTATAATATTTAGTAACTCCGCCACATTGATGTGACTTCACTCACATTTCTATGATTAGGTTGTCTTACTGAACCCAGATCTTGGGATCTCTAGTAAACTAGGTTAGGTTTTCCTTCATATAAAATCATTCCTTCAAGGGCTTTAGTCTCATTCCTCTAGAAGACTTACTAACTAACTCTCTGCTTAAGACTTTCGTAAGCGGATCCACAATGTTATCCTTTGACTTTACATAGTCAATTGAGATAAATCATGTTGAGAGTAGTTGTCGCACTGAATTATGTCGACGACGGATATGTATGGACTTTCCATTATACATTATGCTATGAGCTCTGCCAATTGCCGATTGACTATCACAATGTATACTAATGGCCGTTACCGGTTTAGGCCACCTTGGTATGTCCTCAATGAATTGACGTAGCAATTCCACCTCTTCTCCGCATTTATCTAACGTGATAGATTCTGATTCCATAGTGGATTGAGCTATAACTATTTTCTTGGAAGACTTTCAAGACATAGTTGTCCCTCCTAGTGTAAACACATATCTACTAGTCGATCGGGAATCCTTTATGTCAGATATCCGGTTTGCATCATTGTATCCTTCAATAACAGCTGGATATCTATTATAATGCATCCCATAATCGCGACTGTATCTTAAATAATGTAGTACCCTAGTCATAGCTTCCCAATGTGCATAACTTGGATTACTAGTATACCTACTTAGCATTCTAACAACATATGCTAAGTCAGATCGGGTACCTGTCATCAAGTACATTGACATGCCAATAACTCTTAAATACTCTAATTGGACAATACCTACGCATATATTTTTAGATAGATGCTTATTGGTGTCAATTGGAGTTCTAGCTAGGCCGAAATCCCCCGCATTGTGAGTACCAAGAATTTTGTCCATGTAATGTGCTTGACTTAACACAACTCCATTTTGAGTTTGTGTGATCTTTGATTTCAACATGTCGTTAGTAGATTTGATCATCTTGTCGTTACTACCAATGATAAGCCTATCATCAACATATAAACACAAGATTACATATCCACCATTTGTGTCTTTTACATTAACACAGTTGTCGCATTCATTAATTTTGAATCCACTCTCTAACATGGCGTGGTCAAATTTTTGATGCTATTGTTTGGGAGCTTGCTTTAAGCCATATAATGACTTAACAAGCCTACAAACTTTTTTCTCCTGTCCAGGAGCCATTAAACCCTCAGGTTGGTTCATATAGATTTCTTCTTCTAAATCTCCGTTTAGAAATGCCGTTTTCACATCCATTTAGTGAACTTCCAAATTTCTTAAACCGACAATATCAAGTATCATCCTAATTGATGTTATTCGTGTACCAAGCGAATATGTATCAAAGTAATATAGACCTTCTCGTTGTCTAAATCCTTTGATTACCAATCTTGCTTTGTACTTGTCAATGGTGTCATCGGCTTTCAGCTTCTTCTTGAAGATCCTTTTATAGCTTAGTGGTTTACATCCAGGAGGTAAATCTATGAGCTTCACATTATGATTTTGTAAAATAGAATCTATTTCACTTTTGATTGCTTCTTTCCATTGAGGCCCTTCCGAGGAAGTTACTGCTCCTCGATAAGTAGTAGGTTCATTTTCTACTATAAAATAAACAAAATCGGGTCCAAACGATTTCTCAGTTCTTGCCTTTTTGCTTCTTTTAGGTTCAACTTCTTCTTCCTCGATTTGATCTTGTCTTTCACCTTGGAGATCATTATCATCTCGTTGTCTCTTATCTTGGACAACTTCGTCATCTATTCATGTGGGAGATTGTTGGAAAATGTTTGTGGAAATTATCTTTCACAAACTTTGGATAATATTTAATATATGTATATTAGCTAGTAGTTTTGCGTTCTCTTTGAAGAGCTTCGCAGCGAGCTAAAGTATGTCCAAAATAGAGTTAACATGAATGAGATGTCGTCTCAAAGTGAGGCACTTGAAACACAATAAGAATTGGGAGAGTATCCCACATTTATCAAGGAAGGAAATCACCTACGCGCGCGCGCAGGTGGGGGGGGGGGTGCAGAAAATCGAATTTCCGGACCAAAATGAGTTCCAAGCTTGTGAACTCATGCGAGCCCGCGCGACCTGCAGACACGAATCCAGCTTAGGAATTGATATAAAGTTTATACAGATACGAGCATTTGATCAGAAACGCACTTTTGCATCTGTGATTTTTTAGGCAAGTTTGTCAAATCCAGCTATACATCAGCTTTGGCCATTGTACCCTGGGAAATAGATGACGAATCTGTTTTAAGGGAATCGTGTTAAACACGAGCCTCGACCGACCATTTATTGTTTTATTTTATTTATCGTTTCATTTTATTCCGTTTATTTTTTGTTAATAGTATTATTGTTATTTGTAATCAGATTTTATTAATAAAAGGGTACTCGTTTCCTACATAAAATATATACTCACGCTGTATATTCTTCAATTACGCTTCTTACAAAAAGAAAACATTTAAGATTTAACTATGTCAACTTTAAATAATTGAACTTTTTCTAGCTGCCTACCTACTTAAAAAAAAAAAAAAAAAAAAAAAAAAAAAAAAAAAAAAAAAAAAACCCTACCCTAACTCAATGAGCATTATCAGACTCACTCACGCAATAGTTTGATTTGTGTAATATATGATTTTCTTCTTCTTCCTTTCTGACACAGTTACTTGTAATAACATGAGTTTTGGTCAATCGTTGATAGGTAACAAACTTATTTTATTACCGATCTAGGCATTGAAACCGGCTAATTTGTGACGATTGAGTAAATATGACCTGCTAATTTTTCAAGCAGATAATTTTTTTTTTCTTAAAATTCCCTATGGCACTGTATAGTCCACGTAGATATGAAATGATCCTATATTATATGACTCATTATTCTTCTCCCATACCTACAAAATCATGTCCATCATTCTTACCAGTACCAATGTTTTAAAACCCGGGTTTTTAGTTGACCTGGTCGAGTGACCGGTTCAATCGGTTGAACCACCGGGTCAAACCGGTTTGATGCCAAAGAGAGAAGTACCCTTATTCAAAGTGTATACAAAGAAAAAAGTTACACACCTTTAGTTTCTAAGATGAAAAAATATAAGGAGTAGTATCAAACCAATATTAATAGTATATTACTACATTGACACAAAGACTTGTGTATTTATAGAAAAAATAATTTACGTATCACTATGGATTTTTTTACAGAAATAGGTCATATCACATCACCCTAGGGCCCATTTGGTCATCACCCTCAAATCAAGCTTTCAATATATATATATATATATATTTTTCTCATTCATCCATTATTTTAACTAAAGAAAATATCACAAAACCCAAAACCTCTCCATTGTTTTAACCAAAGAAAAGATCACAAAACCTAAATCCTTTCTCACACACCTATCATCATTTTCAGTTACCACCACTGAAACACATTACTCTTCGCCGACGCTCAAGAAACCGGAGTTGGACGATCTTTTATAAGTTTAGTATGCATATGGTTCAATTACATAGCCAACACACAACATCTAATTACATCCATCTAATTACATCATTCTTGTTCTTTTCCTTTCATATGTTGAACCGTCCGTTTTCCGGTTTGGCGGGTCGAACAAATCCCGATGATTCGATCCGGTTTAAACTGTTGCAAAAATCGAGCTTACAACGGATCGGCCAACACCCTGATTCGCGGTTCAACCGACCGGGTCAAATCGGGTTTTAAAACACCAACCCCACATCTAAAAAAATAAAAATAAAATAAAAAATCCTTCGTTTATCACATACTTCTCTTAGGTTGTGTTTCTTTTTTTTTCCTTAGCTAAGGGATTAGCTAAGGGAGTGAGTCTATAACATTTAATAATATTTCCTTTTAACTAAAACCACTACTTTTCCTTACTTCCTCTATATCCGCAAGCAAAAAATGCTAACCTCTCCCCCCTTTCTTCATCTAGCCACCATAACCACCAAAAAAAATCTGCATCCTCTTCCGGCGCCATATACAGCTCACTTCCTAACGTCACAACCACCTCGAGCCAAACAAACCATAAACATTAAAATCAAACCCAGCGGTGACCAGCGGCAGCGACAAGCAAAGAGCAGATCTTGCCTGCTGTTGCGGGTAACGGGAACATATCTTTTATTGGTGTTTTTTTTTGCAAAATTCATATTCTTGTTCTAAGGATTTTGTTATAATCTTGCTGGAAATTTAACAACTGGGAATTAAAGTAAGAGGTTGAAGATTGAATAAAAGAAATGACAAAATTGTTAGTTTTAACGGATAAAAATTAATGAATATGTCCGGACTCGAACTCGAGACTTCGGGATTGCACACTTTACGTATGAGTTTCAATTAATTAATAATTATTGTTTTAGTGACGAATAATTATTAAATTCACAAAATGATCGTTGGAGGAAAGATGAAGGACTGAACTTTAAATAGAGTTCAAGAAAAACATGGAATGGGCTTGTAAAACCCATGTTTGGCCAAACCCAACCCATTAGGGTGTAGTGTTTGTGTCTTGTGCTCCAAGATGTTGATTAGTATATAAACAAACCCCTTTGTTCATTCTAATCATCCCTTGGTTCACTTGCAAACCAAATCTCCTTTTCTTCTCTCCTCTTGAGTTAGAAATCGAACTACACCCTTATAGGGTTCCTACTAAATTTCTAAGCTCAAAACCATTCTTGTTTAGTTGATCAACTACACCCTTCTAGGGTTCCTACGCGATCTTCTAAACATAGTGTTTGGTTTGTTTGTGAATTAAGAACCTAGCTTTTCTTTTTGAAACGTTACTAATACGTGTGTTCAAGAACGAAGTGTTGGCATACTTTTGCTAACGTGGTGATTGCCCTATTCGACTACACCATAGTCGATCCCCATTAAACCCTAATTAGGGTTTATAAGTTCTTGTTCAATTGATTTCTTGTTCTTGCTAGAAATCACAAAGGTACGCATACTTTTATATTCAGTTAATTTAATTACTTGTATTTGATCTATTTCCGCTGTGTACTCTTTGATGTTTATGTGTTTATACTATTGTTATGATTCACATATTTCAACTGTGGTATCAGAGCCAGGTTAATACATGTAATATATTACCGAAACACATAAAATTGAATCGTTTGATTATTACATGCTTGGTGTTCTTATGTTTTTAAATCTCTCTTAAACCCTATCGACTTCTATTTATTTTTTATACATGTCGATTTTTTTTTAATAAAATTAGGGTTTTGGAATTTTGAATAAAAACTTGTAGAAACCCTAGGTTGCATGTAATATTTATGTGTATATAAATGGATATTGGTGATATGCCGTTTGGTTGCGTTCCTGATTGACATGATTATATGTTTATAATATGTGCTATTTGGGCATCCATGACAAACCATGCATGTGTTGTCTTGGATTATGATGATTTGGTTTTAAGATTTCATGCTTTTTATGCGATTTCATTATAATTGATAAATTGTTTAGTAAATATTATGAATAAAGATTACTAAAATTTGATTAATTATAAAATTAGGGAAGACCCTATTAATCGTGTATTAAATCAATTGTGTGTTTTAAATTTATTTTTATTTGCATGTCCATTATTGTTGTCGTTTGTTTATTTTATTTAATTACTTTTGTTTTATATGTTTTGTGACATAATAGTAACAAAAGGGTAATTTCTAAAATAAAATATTAAATGGACTTAATAATGGTGAAATCTTGTTTTGAGCTTACATATAAATCTTGAACTTTTGGTTGATTGATCGCGACTATATTAAGTGGTTGTAAGGTGAAACTATTTTGACAAACTATAAAGTGGGTATAAGGATGGCTTAGTATTAAATTGTGGCCTTAGTGAGCCTCCATTCTGGCTTGACGCCCGCCTGTGAGTCAAATTTAGTTTTACCTAACATCCATGATAACTACGAAGCACTTAAGGCAAAGTTGTAAGTTTCTCAACGCCTCAATCAAAACTTTGGAGATTTAAGCTCGTAAAGAAACTAATGAGTAAAGTTTTACATGAAACATATGCTACAAGCTGAATGCATGACATCTTTGTACACATATTTTGATTACACACATCAAATTTCCTACCCTTAAATTTAAGTTATATGCCATCCAATGAAACGGAAACACCTAAAATTGGATCTACGTCAGGGCGTAACTTGGCTAGATTGCAATGGAAGGGCAAATTACATGATTTCATCACTAGCAGATCAACTGGTGTGGTGGAATTATGTAAGTTTGATGTTTCTTAAGTTGGTTAACTTAATTGAGTTGATAGTGGGACTGATCACTCAAGGCATAAGAAGACGAGGATAAAACATGCTTACATTGCAACTGCGGTTGGCAAATATGTAAATCCCATCGATTCTAGGAATTGCAATTGAATATTGGCAATTGAGGTTCGACTCGTACCTTATTGAATACCGTCATCACTAGCAGATCAACTGATGTGATGAACCTATGTCAATTTGGATCCTAGTTTTTCAGTGAAAATTAAATGGTTATATGATTATGAACCATGGGTATTTAATTTTCTTGAAAATTTAATTATCAAAAATACTAAAATTGAATTTTGTAATTCTTTTTAACGTATTAATGCAACATTAAAGCCGTAAACGTGGTTTGGTCTTAAATTGGTAAATTGATCTAATTCTGCTTTCAAACATAATGTTTGATTGAGAAAAATTTACCGAAATGAAAGAAAAGTCTATTTTCCATGAGAGAAGAATAAGACTCAATCCTATTCCTTTTCATGATTGAGAAAGGTATGATAGGAACATAAGAATAAGACTCAATCCTAAGTCTATTTTCCATGAGAGAAGAATAAGACTCAATCCTATTCCTTTTCATGATTGAGAAAGGTATGACAGGAACATTAGAATTGTCTACATTCTAATATATAACTCAAGAGTATTGTACATCTTATTTTCCATAAGAAATTTCATTACCCTTATTTGGTGAATGAATTCTTCTATAACAAACAATGTATTTGGTTAAATGGAAAATATGAGTTATTAGAAGCTGGACATATTACCGCAAAATTGGTAAAAGGCAAAGCTAGTATTTTATCTAGTTGTTGTGCTTTAAAGGAGCTACATACCATTATGGGGATGGTAGGCCTATTAAGGAAGAAGCTGCATGCCCAAAATTTCTTCAAGTTAATATAATTGATGGATAATCCATCATAAACATAGTAGAATACACATTTTAGAACCAGAGTAATTATTACGCATGGGTTTTTCTAAATGTGTAGGAAAGTAAAAACAAGCAAATTGTTTTCACTGGTTATGAAACACGTACAATGTTGTCAAATCCAGTGGGAGCTTTGTGTTGTTTACTGAATATAGAGTTATTGTTATGTTCTCTAATTCAGTGGGAGCTACAAGACTTAATTTCTGTGTAGTAGCCCAGTTTATCTTTAAGATAATTACTTTCAAATTGTAGACACTCATGCTTTTAGGATAGCCATGTGCGTTTCCTGACAAGACAAAGTAGTCCTACATCTACTAGTTAACTTATGACACAAATCATATTGAATCACATAAACAAACATATGTTGTGTTGTTTGTATACTACATGATATTGTTCAATGCACAAGTGGGAGAGTTGTTTATTGTGTGCAAAGGAACAATACATAGAAATATGATTAAAGGATTCTCTTAATTGCAAGGTAAGAGATCTATGTTATAATAGGACTTATACATTTAATGTGTAAAGGTATCTTATGTAGAACATGTGTCAAGATTATTAAAAAGACTACTTTTATGTCTTATGATATTCAAATTAAAAGAAACACTTGAATTTACAATTTACGTCAGGGTGTAACCTGCCTAGATTGCAATAGAAAGGTAAACTACATGATTTCATTACTAGCAGATCAACTGATGTAATGGAATTATGTGAGTTTGCAGTTTCTTAAATTGGATAATTCATAAAATGACATAAGCAAATGAAGTAGTAAATTAACTTGAAATTACTATTGAAACCAAGTGGTGGTATTCACAAATACTTTAGTTATTTATGTTTATATCTTCTTATAAACATGAAGTCTTTTAACTATTACAAGACTTATAATAAAGTAAGACGTTGAACTTGTTATGTTTCAAACAAGAAATCATTGAGTTTATCAATGATGTACAACGTATAGTGGGAATATAACAATTTATGTCTTCTTAAGACATGAACGTGAAGTGACTTGTTCAAAAAGACACTTATTTTATATAACATGCAATTGGCTTGGAAATTCTATTGTACCATTAAGATTGACGTAGTTGGTAAATAGTTAAGCCAAAAGGAAATAAGTTTATCTTACATATTGTTAGTTGTCTGACAATATTAATTCTAATGAAACATCACAAGTTGGTGGTGTGTTCAGTTAGAAAAAATCAAACTCTTGTTATATTGCTTGCTTAAAAGATAAATATGACTTCTTTTCTTCCAAAAGTTATCAAGGTTAGAAAATTGAGTATGGATTGAATATACTCAATAAGACTCCAACCTAGAAGATTAAATAAGACATTATGGAATGTGATGAATCACATTAAAGTCTTAAAATGAAGTTCTGATTTTGTTAATAAGTAGTATTAAGAGTCAGGAACTGTAAAATGTTTTTGTAATATCCCAAATGAGAACGATTTTGTGTTGCTCATCTTCCTAAAGTATTTATAGATAAAATGCAAAAGGCAAGTGGGAGTTTTGTTCAGATCTTGAAAGATCAAAATTACAAAATACATAATCTTCTAAAACCACACTAGTGAAAATCATGATGAGGTTTGAAATGTAAAGGTTAAATCTCAACATGATGAAACTCTCATTCATAGATCCGTAGGGATGTCTCAGATATTTAATTAATATGCTGAGAATTATGAATTACAGGATCAAAGTAAGCCTATTAATCATAATGACGCATTTACTAATTATGGTAAATTGTTCATACTATGAATGTTAATTATGCTATCCATAAAGATAAGTCAACTTTGAAAACTTGGTTTATCTTAATGAAGATGAGTTTCTGCAAGAGAAGAAAAACCCTAGAAGTTTAAATCTTTGCATAAAGAATCATATGGACAAAATTGTATACATATTTTAATGTATGTCTTATGACAAGATTATTAATCATACTTAAGTAATTAACTATGATTGAATACTCTTTCCTAAGCACATTAAAAATACAAAGATGGTAATTGTCATACTCATTTTTATGAATATGAAATTTGACAATGGATTATAAAACCTCTTTCTTATATAATTACTTAAGCGAGGACGATGAGTAATTAAGAGTTTTATGAATTCATTTAATCTTTGAAAGTATACAAAATACAAGAATCCAAGTATGGATAGATGCATGCATCAAGGAGATATATCTTATGTTTAAATATTAAATTCGTGTTTTGATTTATAATTTAAAATAAGATAACTCCTAAGTAATTCTGAAAGCTAGTGGGAGTATTATGTTTACTTACTTAAATCATATATGTTGTATAACATATAGGACATTCTATATAAGTTAAGTGTTGAGTCATAACTTGGAATGAAACTTTACTTGAAAGATTTAATAAGTAAAACATACAACCTTGAATATTTGTTTATTGATGTAAACATGTGCGGTAAATGAATCTAATAAAACATGATATATCATTTAGAAAGTTTAAATGGATATGTAGTACATGAATGAAATTTAAGTTGGACACAAGAATTTTCCATGTACATCATGTTGTTGTTATATCATGCTTTGATAAAAGATGATTTGACAACATTGATATCTAATTGAAAGATATTAGATAAGTTGTGTAATGAATATTCCAAAAGAAATGTATTTGGATATAAAATCACATCCTCAGCCTGGAACAATTTCTGGATTCTATAGATGAACAATTTGAAAATTGTCATAGCCAACAAACTTGGAAGTTTGAAAGGTATAAAACATTACACATTGAAGTTTACGGAAAAGAGCATATTGTTGTTTGCATACAATGATGCTAATAAAATTGAGATGACACTCAATACTAGTCATGGAAGGATTTCATCCTTGTTAATAGCCATGTGTACTAGTTATGCTTAACGAAAAGCATAGTTGCATTATACGTTAAAGAATAAGAATACTTTAAACTTTAAAAGATTTGGAAGTTTAATTATCATAAATTGTATGTTGAGGATGTCATACACATTTTATGATGTATTATGTGGTTATATCAAATTATTTGAATGCACATATACAAGAATTTCGTTATTGAAATAAGTATTCTCAAAATTCCGATAGATCAAAGTTAGTTGAATAATGCCTTGTCAACAAGTATGATTACTTGAGGCATAATTGTCAACAAGTATGATTGATATTACTTGAGACAAAATTCATTAACGAGAATTTTCATGCATTGATCTATTTAGTATTTGGATAAGGGATGTTAAGCAATTATTATTTAATAATGAATTAAAGTACTGAGTACGTTTGTTTTCATTAATAATAGATTGTATCTCATATTTGCATGTTTAATCCATGAATAACTTATGTTATGTTATTCTAAATAGTCTGTTGTCAATTAATGATATGGGAGTATCATTGAACTAAGACAAATCTGAGTTTTGGTATAATATACTTAAAGTATATTGATGCGTAGACATGCCAAATTCACATGATATTCAATAAGTGAATAATTGAATATAGGACTAAATCCCAATTACATGATTATACTTATGGATGTTGTCATTATAGTAAATCATGAATATTTATCCTCAGACTTGAGATACCAGGTAACTATTGTGGATGTAGCTCATTTTCTGTGAGATAATCTAACGCTATCCGTAACTGGTAGTTATAAGGATTATTTTCAGAGGTGATGCAAAGTTCATAGGTTATGCTTGTAGTCAATACAGGATTTGGTTCCTTCAAATTTGTTTTGAAGTTTAATACTATTTGGCCACTCGTAGGATTAACAAGATGTTTGCATGGCCATGCCCAAGGTCTATCTGGAATGCGTTCAGATGAATTGGTAATCTTGCTTGATCATAAATAACGAGAAACACTAGTTAATTATGGAATGACTTCGATCCATATCCATATTAACATATTATTAGAATCAAAAGGATAAGTATGATGATGAATCATCAAATGTGGTTTTTTCCAGGAAACCATACTCGTGATCGTTCTGGGGACATTGGCGTGTTATGCTAGACTAACCATTGTCATTATTACATTAATGTATATCCGAGTGGGAGCTGTTAGTTTTAACGGATAAAAGTTAATGAATATGTCCGGACTCGAACTCGAGACTTCGGGATTGCACACTTTACGTATGAGTTTCAATTAATTAATAATTATTGTTTTAGTGACGAATAATTATTAAATTCACAAAATGATCGTTGGAGGAAAGATGAAGGACTGAACTTTAAATAGAGTTCAAGAAAAACATGGAATGGGCTTGTAAAACCCATGTTTGGCCAAACCCAACCCATTAGGGTGTAGGGTTTGTGTCTTGTGCTCCAAGATGTTGATTAGTATATAAACAAACCCCTTTGTTCATTCTAATCATCCATTGGTTCACTTGCAAACCAAATCTCCTTCTCTTCTCTCCTCTTGAGTTAGAAATCGAACTACACCCTTAGGGTTCGTTTGGTAGGACGGAATGAAATGTCGAATGAATGGAATGACCGACGTAATGGAATAAATAGTGTAATGTAATGATTAATTACATTTATTAATCATGTTTGGTTTGCATGATAAGATGTAATGGAATCATAATAAAAAGACTAAAATGCCCATTATTGATAAGAAGTTTAATTAATATGGTTAATTAATGATGGAGTTTTATGTAATTTTGATTCAATTACGGTCGTAATGAAAAAAAAAGCTGGGGGCCCCTAAGGAATGATTTTGGTGTAATAGATCATTCCTTGTAATAAATTATTACATTGCATAAATGTAAACAAACAACATTTTCCATTCCATCGTAATAATCGTTTCCATTCCCCCTTTAATTACAACATACCAAACACTATGTTATAGGGTTCCTACTAGATTTCTAAGCTTAAAACCATTCTTGTTTAGTTGATCAACTACACCCTTCTAGGGTTCCTACGCGATCTTCTAAACATAGTGTTTGGTTTGTTTGTAAATTAAGAACCTAGCTTTTCTTATTGAAACGCTACTAATACGTGTGTTCAAGAACGAAGTGTTGGCATACTTTTGCTAACGTGGTGATTGCCCTATTCGACTACACCATAGTCGATCCCCATTAAACCCTAATTAGGGTTTATAAGTTCTTGTTCAATTGATTTCTTGTTCTTGCTAGAAATCACAAAGGTACGCATACTTTTATATTCGGTTAATTTAATTACTTGTATTTGATCTATTTCCACTGCGTACTCTTTGATGTTTATGTGTTTATACTATTGTTATGATTCCAACAAAAATTGCCCTTGTGTTAACCATTGAGAGATGAGTGTGTTCAGTTTTGACGGGTTTATAAGTACACTTGGAATTTGTTGATTTTTAATTTAAATCAAGATTTGTTCGTTGGTTTGTTTCAACAAATTGCACATATGATTTGATTGATAGTAATAAATTCCAAGTGTACTTATAAACCCGTCAAAACTGAACACACTCATCTCTCATTTGAGAAAAAAACTTAAAATGAGAAGGATAAGAAATAATTATTAGTTATAATTATTTCTCATCCTTCTCATTTTAAGTTTTCTTCTCATTTGATCCTTAGTCATTGTTGTTATTGTATTCCTAAAATAGAATGTTATATTCATATAATTTTTACATAACGAATTACTATATATATAAAAGAGCATCAATTTGGTGCCTTCCAATTGGTTGCCCCATTTGATGACCTCAAATTTGCGTCATATCAGCCCATTCCATTCTGGGTTTGGTTGTCAGGTCCACCGTTTCTGTCCAGGCCCAAACTCTTAGCTTCCTTTTTTTTTTTTTGGCAGATTGACAACAACGTGGCTGTGTGTGTCCTTAGTACTTTCTCTATGCATGCAACTACTTTTCTACAACTTGCTTCCATGTACAACTTAGTGTAATATAATAGTCAGTCTAAATACTAATCGTGTGTGGAAAAGAATATAAAAAAGGGGGCGAACAAATGGAACCTGGTAATAGCATATTTTGAGTTATAGTATCCCTCTTTCAGCTATATGTTACGTTAACGTCCACATACGTAGTCGAACCAACATCATTCTACCATCAACCATATATTACATATATACACAAATGAACAATCGTTGCCCCGCCGCAACGCGGCGGTTTGCAGTCATCCTCGTTTTAAACAAAGATGTGTCCAACTCACTTGTCCGCTTAAATACATTCTTACTTTTTAGAATTATCTCGATTGGACAAATGAGTTTGACACTTGATTATGTGAAATTCGTTTTGTAAAAATTATGTGAATATAGTGATTAGCCGATGAAAAGTAATTGAGTTGAAAGGTTAAAGCAAAAGTTTGAAAATAACAAAAGCAAACAATGGCTAAAACATTACTTTAACAAAAATTAATACAAAGCTTAATTAATTAAAAAAAATTAAAAAAATTATACCAACTTAAAAACATAACTTTAATAAAAAATAATACAAAGTTTAATTAATTAAAAAAAATCCGTTTAAAAAAAGTAATTAAAAAATTAAATCAACTTAAAAAGCTATAAATAAAAAATAAACTAAACGAATATCCGCGTAAAACGCTGATGTATAGCGGCTAATAATTATGCTTGTGAATTTGCGGTTCTGATGTGACTTTAATGCGACACTTACGAGTTTAATTTGTATTTATTGCGAGAAAATAGTTTATAAGTTATAAACAAAAAAAAAATACTCTTGCAGTGAACCTGGTATTTCTTTTTATCTGGACTGGGTTTTTTTTTTGTTTGAACTGATCGGCCATTTGGACTTTGACTTGTTTCGCTAAGTATAATTTAAACGTTTTGGCTCTACTTTTGGTACTTAAAAGAAAAAAGTCAAATAATTTTATGCCCAACATAAATCGTTAATTTTTTGGTACCTAAAAGAAAAAAGTCAACAAATTTTTAATATTTCCTATAAAAAGATATCTACTATCTATTTAACATAACTGAGAGAATTTTGACATAAAAGTATATATAATTTAGCATATATCAGTCTCGTTATTTTACTTTTTGCAATGTCTCTTTAATGTCAAAACAATTCAATATTTGATTATGACTTTGGCATGTTACACAACTTCACCAGTTATATTTCGGTTCCTGTTTGAAAAATATACTAAATATAAATATGTATTAACCACTTTATTTCAAAAGATTGATACATATAATAACAAAAACGGTACACAAAAAAAGTTTAATTCCTAAAATGAATCAGTGCCAAGAGTACATGTCTATTTATGACAAGTCACGATTACACATCAGACAAGCGTTTATTAATAAAATACCACGTCGGTAGCATACACTAGCAAAGAAATTCTGCGAATTTCATAATTTCATATTAATGTGACGTTGGGTATACTTGGTAAGAGCATAATTAGTCATCAAAACTCTTCTCAACATCCCATTTTTATAGGTAACTTAGTTTTTGCATGCACGTTTGCAACCTTTTGAAAGTAAACAAGTGAAACAAAAACGAGTCTTCGGTTATTCGGATGAAAGGACACCTAGTCTTCTGATGAAATAACTTCTTCTAAAGTAGCTCCTTTGAGCTTTGATATCTAGTTGGTTCTAGGTCAGATGATTGAGCCAAACATGGTCTGTACTCCTCTTATCCCGTTACAGTAAGTTCTCTTTCGGTCATAACTGAACTGAACTGAACATTATGCCCCTCATTTATGTTGTTAGCGCTCAAATAACCAAGAATCATTTAGGTAGTTACTTTCATTATTTGAAAGGAACACATGTCTAATGCCATGATATTTGACCTTTGTTGTTTAGACGTATGTTGCAGTTTAGCCATCCCCTCATTTATGTTGTTAGTTTAAATAACCAAATCTTCAACCAAGTATCTTTAACGCGTGTCTACACTTTCTGATTTTCTGTAAGGCCTCAACATTGATGTTCCATAATCCGAAAAGAACCCATGTCTATAGCTATGTATTTGACCTTTATTTGTTGACACATTGTACAAGTTTCCTAAGGTTTGACCATTACGCTTATACATGATATTCCAGGCCACACTACAAATTAAACCTGCTGAGCATATCCATCAATGGACAACCATTGTCCATTGCTCCATCAACGTTGCAACATCAGGCAGCCGAGGAGGAACCATTATCGAAACCGAAACTACCCTTGCATATCTTGCAGAAGAAGTATATGATCCTTTTGTGGATGCTGCAAGTTCAAAGACCAATTTGTCAAAATCGTTATCTTTGTAAAATCTGTTGCAATCATGTTGCTGCAGATAACACGGTCTGTTTCATAATTAGTTCAGTCAGTTACTTATGCCGAAGGGGAGCCAATGTTATGTTTATGAAATTTTTTTATTGTGTTATTATCCCCTTTGTCATTGATGAACAGAATGATGATCCATTTGCAATATATTTACGTTACATGTACACATACAAGTCTAACTTATATTAAAAGAGACTCTTGTTGAAGCTCCACTTCATACCATGAAACTTTGGGGAAGCATAGGCGGAAGGGAAATTCTAGTGCTTATTGAGTATTAACAGTGGAGCAAACCACAACTTTTTATCAAGACGACTAGTGGAACGACTTCAATGTGATATTCGCGTATTTGCTTATATTCATGTATTCTCTTATATAAATTTGGGATCCGTTTGTGACCATTAAGAAACAAATACCTGATTTCCACCTTGAGGACACAGAGGCTGTTTGGGAGGGGTTAACTAGTTTCCTTATCATCCAATAAGTCTTGTTTTCAAAGTATGTCGTTGATTATTAATAGGGGATTTAGGGTCATAAGTTTGGGCGTCGATACTAGGGAGTCATATCTGTTTCTTAAATAACAGGTGTCTTTTAATTCTTGTATTTTTGTCAATATTTGTTATCATTAATATAATTGTATTCATCACAATTCACAGGTGTTGTATTCATTATCGGAATGGCCACCAAGAGGGTTGAGGCGGTGGAATGAGTTGTTACTAAGATTAGGCAACAGATAGCTGAGGATAGGAAGAATGTCGAGTAAAAGTTGGCTGCTGCTTGGTTAGAGTTACAGAACAGCTTGCAGCCATGGAACAAAGAACTAATCAGCGTCTCAATGGCAACACTAAAAGTCAAAAGAAAGTGCACAGGGGAAATGTTCAGTGTTGAAAAATACATCAGAAATTCATAATCTGGAAAGTTCATCTGAGTTAAATTTTCACACAATAAATGTGATGAACAAAGCGGAACAGCAGTTTGATGATTTGGGGTTTCCCTACGAGCAGTAGAGGAAGCAGTATCAAGTAATGGCAGTAGAGGAAGCAGTATGAATGCAGCTGATTACCAAATGTGGAAACTCAAGATGCCAATACTTGAAGGTGACAATGCTCATGCATTGGATTTATAGGGCTGAACGGTATTTTGAGATTCAAGGAATAATGCAAAGTGAACTTGTTCGGGCAGCCACGTCATGTCTAGATGAGAAGCTTTAGCGTGGTATCGTTGGTATGAACAACAGGAACCGTTTGAATCATGGGACCACCTAAAAAAAGAACTATTGGATCGGTTTCAGTTCACACAAAAAGGTGATTTCAGCAATTTTCATCAATTATGCAAAAATGGGCCATGAGGGAATATCAGAGTTTGTTTGAAACATTAGCTGGCAATTGACATTGACAGGGATGTCGAAAAAAAAATTGAAAGTACTTTCCTCAAGGGTCTGAAACCTGAAATATGATCACGTTTAGGGATTCTACAGCTAACCTTTTTAAGAGATATCATGCGTTTAGCACAGATTATCGAAGATGACATTACAATGGAAAAACACAGCCGAGGTACTTGGTCAACTGGAAGAACGATGTACAACGCGGGACCAGCACTAAAGATGCTAGTGCTAGTTCCTTACACACCAGAATTCCATGGGGAAACCAAGCAATGCTAGTCGCGTGACCAACCAGTTCTGGAGATTAACCGACTCTGAGCTGCAGGATAAGTGAGCGAAAGGGTTGTATTTTTGTTGTGATCAAAAGTTTGCACCTGGCCATCGATGCCTAGCAGGACGTTTCAAAGGTTTGTGGGTGGATAAGAACAATAATATCAATGATTCTGAGTATTAAGAAGATGGTCATGTACATTTAGATTCTGACGAAGTTCCACTTAATTCTATGGTGGGGTTCACCACAATTCAAACTTTGGGGAAGCATAGACGGAAGGGTAATTCTAGTGCTTATTGAGTATTGACAGTGGAACATCCCACAACTTTTTATCAAGATGACTATTGGAACAACTTGGCATTGCCATTATAGGCCGAGTAAATTGATGCAACTCTTGGCTTGGTAATGGTTATGGTTATGTTATTGCTGAAGTTAGATGAAGAAGGATTTTGAATTTTGTTTTTTGTTTTGTTTTTTTTTTTTTGAAAGGCGGATTTTGGATTTTGTTACTGAATACGTCAGTTCAAGTGTTGGCAGGAGACTCAGACTGTCCATGGGGGGTTGAAATATTGATACATTACTGAATATGTATTCAAGATTGGAAGGAAGAAAAATGTTGAGAGAGTAGTTGAATGACAAAAGTATTCTACAATGATTTCTAGACGGCCTTCCAGCATGTGAAGGTTATACTGTGATAATGGTGGTAGTTAATGAGTTAAGCAAGTATGCACACTTAGTACCATTGCGGCATCTATACTGCAAAAACAGTAGCTGTAGCATTCTTGCGGGAGTAGTGCGACCCCATGGCATACCCGAATCAATCATATCAGATTGGAAGAAGGTATTTCTAACTAATTTTTGGAAGGGGTTTTTTGGGCTACAAGGCACTAAATTGAAATATAGTACTACATATCATCTACAAACTTGTGACAACCGGCAGTTTAGGGAGCTATTTTAAAAACCCGCATTACGATTAAAGTTCGTTTATGATTTTTATTTGAAATTTTATTTCACAACGAACTTGTAAGACCTATTTTATGGATATTTTTAATTATTGATGTTATGGAATTCGTGAATTATTTTCATAATTCATTCTTGATTTTATGCTCGGTGATGTATTCTTAAATTCTCACTAGTACTACGTTGACTCCGGCACTAGAAAACCTAAAAGTTTAATAACTTACGAGTTTTAATACGTTGGATGTTTAATAACGTATTTATTATAAATTTCAGTGGATTATATATATAAAGTCGTCAATTGGTGAATATAACGAGTTTTGGGAACGTTTAATATTGCTTAGTAAGTTTTTACTTACGTACGGGGGCGTTTTTATAAACTAATATTAGTAATAAAAAGGTTTCGTGTGCAAAACATAAGAGAACTAAGTAGAGGGACCTAAAGTGTAAAATACCTATATTAAAACCCTAACCCTAAACTAATAACTCATTTCCATCTCATCATTTCACCTCTTCTCCCTCTCCTCCCTTTCTCACCGCCGGCCACCCCTTGCCCGACCACCACCGCCGCACACCATCACACACCACCACCTCCAAAACACTCCCTACCTTCTCCTTGTTACATAGTAGTGATTCACGCGCCCAAGAACCTCCCCCCTCACCTCGTTCTACCACCTTCGACGCTACCAACACCTCCTCCACCATTTTTCTTGGGTTATCTTTGTAGATCCGCGGGTAAGTGGGCATAAGGTGCCTCGTTTTTATTGAAAAACTTATCCAAACCCACGAAAAATTATTAATACGGATCGGATTTGGAAAGAAAATGATGAAAGGATATTGGGTTTTATTAAAACTTGGTTAAATCTTAGTTTGGTATCCGGGTTTTTGTGGTTTGGTCGAATTGTGATGCGTGGTCGACCCCCTAGCCGAGGCCCTCTCCTTGACTTCTATTAGTTTCGGGTCGATGTGGTCTTTTTGACCCGTTTTTCTGGATGGTTGACCATTTGTGGTCATGGTGATTAATTGGTTTTTATTATTTTAGCCATGGTTTGGTTATTTTGTTGTGGCCGACCCTTGTGGGAGCCGAAGACCCAAAATGGGTCGATTGGGGGCTTTTGGGTCGAGCTCGTGTGAGCTAGCCGCGGCCGTAGTGGTCTCGGGTGGGACCCTCTTGGCTCTTGGTATATTATTTGACTTTAGTTGACTTGGTCTTTGACCGAATACGGTTATTTTTGAGAACCGTGGTTGATGTCGAAATATAAATATTTCGGCTAATTTTTATTTGTTATGATTATTTGTGTTATATGTTGATTGGTTACTATTATTTTTGCGGCTTATTGGATTTTGAAACGGTTGACGAGTTATATTTGAACTCGTGGTATTATTTGAAGAAGTGTTGACGAATTGTGGTATTGGGGACCGATTGTGAGCCGGTCACTTAGATTGACGGAGATAGGTTAGTCGGGTGCCGTAGTCGGACCCTATTGTTGTAGCACGTGGATTGGGATTTTGTTGGACGGAGATACTTTTGGTTATTATGACTTTTGTTATTTACTTTGGACTTGGACAATGAGCCGAGAGTCATGACTCGAACATGTGACCATTTCGTATGACTCGATAACTATTACAATTAAAATGTAAATAATAAAACTCGTAATAATAATTATTGATAATATAAATGTTTATATGAATATATAGACGTGAATAACTTGTATTTTTGTTGTGATCAAAAGTTTGCACCTGGCCATCGATGCCTAGCAGGGCGTTACAAAGGTTATTGATGGATAAGAACAATAATATCAATGATTCTGAGGATTAAGAAGATGGTCATGTACATTTAGATTCTGCCAAAGTTTCACTTAATTCTATGGTGGGGTTCACCGGAATGCAAACTTTGAGGAAGCATAGACGGAAGGGAAATTCTAGTGCTTATTGAGTATTGACAGTGGAGCAATCCACAACTTTTTATCAAGATGACTAGTGGAACAACTTGGCATTGCCCATTACGGGTCGAGTAAATTGATGCAACTCTTGGCTTGGTAATGGTTATGGTTATGGTTATGTTATTGCTGAAGTTAGATGAAGAAGGATTTTGAATTTCTTTACTGAATACGTCAATTCAAGAGTTGGCAGGAGACTCAGACTGTCCATGGGGGGTTGAAATATTGATGGATTACTGAATATGTATTCAAGATTGGAAGGAAGAAAAATGTTGAGAGAGTAGTTGGAGAAGGGCAAATGATATTAAAAGGTAATATACTTGCCACAAATTCATCGAATGGGTAGTGAACTATTTTTTTTCATTTTGAGGGTAATATACTTGTCTTTTTTTCTTTTTGTGGGTATTTTGCAAAATTTTTGGACAATTTTGCCCTTTGGGAAAAAAAATTTTGTATTAGCTATGAGGGGCAAAATTGTCCAAAATTTTTACAAAATACCCACAAAAAGAAAAAAAGACAAGTTAATAGTGCCAAAAGTGAAAATTTTTAGTTCACTACCCATTCGATGAATTTGTGGGAGAATGACAAAAGTATTCTACAATGACACCAACAGGTTTATTGCAAGCATTAGATCTGCCCTCACAAGTTTGGGCAGCCTTGTCCATGGATTCATAGACGGCTTTCCAGTATGTGAAGGTTATACTGTGATAATGGTGGTTGTTGATGAGTTAAGCAAGTATGCACGCTTAGTACCATTGCGGCATCTATACTGCAAAAACAGTAGCTGCAGCATTCTTGCGGGAGTAGTGCGACCCCATGGCATACCCAAATTGATCATATCAGATCGGAAGAAGGTATTTCTAACTAATTTTTGGAAGGGGTTTTTTGGGCTACAAGGCACTAAATGGAAATATAGTACTATATCATCTACAAACTGATGGTTAGACTAGGAAGTTAACCGTAGTATTAAAACTTTACTCAAGGCGTTTCGGTTCAGATACTCCTAAGAAATAGTCACGTTTGTTATCATGGGGAGAGTACTGGTCTAACTTCGTTTCACACATCAACTGAAACAACACCCTAAACTGATTCTTTACTGGACGTCTTCGTCAACAGTGTTTGAAGGAGGCCCGTATATGGACGAAAGAGACCAAATATTAGAGGAGTTAAAGGAAAATTTAAGGTGATCCCAAGAGAAGATGAAACTCCGGAGTTAAACAATGAAACTGAAATTTCAGAAATCTAACCCACTTGAAACCACTTTTAGCTGAAAAAGAAAACAAAATCAAAGAAATGGCAGAAGAAATTGAAAAGGTTATTCAATCAAAAGAGCAAACTGTTGAGCAACAGAAATCCGTCTCACAAACCAGAGGCTTCGTGTACCAGAACAGACGTTAAATGGGAAAGAAGGTGATCACACAGATAAAGAGGACAAGCTCTAGCAGCTTTTGTGGACCCAGGAAAGAAATATACAGGTCTACAATCATAGCTTATCAGACCATGACCTCGTAATGAAACAGTTAGCTAACAGAAACCCAATGCAATATTAACGCAATATTTTTAAATGCTGAACTGATTCTGGATAATGACATGAAGTAGCAAGAAAAATTTATAAAGATGCGAACTTACATTTGTTTGGGATTGGAGTCTAGATAAACGAGTTATCTCTCTCGCCATGAATTTTAATTTGCCCTTGATCTTTTTATTCTGCTTTTGAAGTCGGCGTTGTTTATTATTCATAACCTTCATATTGATAAACGCGTATCCCGTTGATTCCACACCATTGTTGACATATCATTAATCCAACTGAAATCTAAAACATAAATAAAAAAATGCATATCAATGTTTGAAATTATATTTCAATAACGAAAGAAAACTGGTTTTTGCTTACCATAACCGCTTTTATGTACTTGGGATCAAGCAAATCCACAAGTAATAAAATAATTTTAGAAGCAAATATATTGATAATAAAGTAATTAGCAATACAAAATATCTACCTTGCTGACAACTTTGCCTTGGGCGCCTGTTTGTTTTGTGACAAGAGTCTGCCCGAGCATCTTCCCTAAGAAACAACAAAATGAAAATCAAAAGCATTAGCAGTCCATCAATCAATAAAAAGATGACTTTTTCGTACTTAATGATAGCCTTTCACTAGTAGAATCTACTAAATATATATTTGCATATATCCTAAATATCAAGGCAAGAAAATTTATTAAGGCATACATGTTCAGCTTTCACCTTAATGTTTGAAACTGCTTTAGAATTGTTATTATTAGTCTCCATCAAACTAATAAATTGATGAAGGTGAAAACAAAACGAATCTGTACCTGCTATCTCTTCCACCTGGCCAATTTCTACAATGTGGACTTCACCCTGAAGACCACTTGTGATCTTCCCTAGGCCTCGTCCACCAGTAAGGATTTGACTATTGACCACCAACTGAACCAAAAGAAACCAATGTTGCTTATGTGAGCCAGCAAACATACAGCTCACCCAGTAGAGTACCACAGGTGGCCATAGTATTTAAGTAAAGCATGCCTCATGGTTATGACAAACTTACCTCCTTTTCATTGGGAAACGTTGTTTCTATGGCCTTTCTTACTTCCTCAATGGAAGAAACAGCAACACCTTTTGGAACATTTACACTATATTTGCCCATTAGTTTAGCTCCCTGGTTTCAAAAGTTTTACGAGTAAATGTCAAAAAGAAATACAACTCATGTAGTTTACATGTTTACACTTGTTAGTTGTGTCATACTACGCACTAAAATCATTGTATTTCCTTACGGAAAGGGGACAAGCATTTTATAGAAGTATAAAATTGTTTTATACAGGATTGATGTCATGTTAAATTTATGATTTTATAGTTGTCTCATGAAAACGTTATTTCATGTTTTAGCCCTATCCCAAATAACTTGAGATACATACTTTTTGATGAATCACAAAGAGAATGACAGTGTCCTTTTACAGAAGACCACATCCGATGAATCACTCATTTGTCACTAACTCACAACATCTTAAGTTCGTAAAAGTGTAAAACTAACCCTGACAGAAGATAATTCTCATCTTATGTGCTTATAAGCTATTTGTAGCAGCTAATAACCTAATTGTAAAATCCGGTCATCACCAAATACTATAACAACCATCTAACTATCCTATTTATTACTTCATATTTTCACAATTCACACGAAAACAAAAGGCGATTAACTTAACTTGAGAAATAAGCAACCACAAACAATAAATACACTCTGAATAACAAACTAGCCCTATGTCCTTGTCAAAATCTAATAAAATATAATAAACGATAACTAATAAAAAAAATGAAGGAATTAAAAAATGAACCTGATACTCATGGATGCTGAGACGACGGAGCTGCTGTTGTTGCCATTTTCCCGCAACGGTGATTGATTTTCTTGCTAGCTTGTTCAACAATCCTCTCACCATTTTTATTAAGATATCCGGTGAAGAACTGACCCGTATCAAGTAAAAGGGATCCCTGAAATTTAAATGTGCCAACAAAGTAAGTAATAAAGAAGCTATCCAAAGCTATATAAAGTAAATGACATTAAGATATTATGGCAAAAAAGATTGGAAGCCATCCTGATATACAGATAACCGCGCCTAATGCCATAGACTGATTTCATCATCAAAAGATTAACACTCTTAAGGCAACATTAATATAGAGATGTTGAACGTTGTAATTCATGCAATCATGCTTATATTGTTGGACAATACAACCAAATGTTTTAAAAGCCATGTGTACATATATGTAACTTATGATGGGCCTATGAACACATTGAGCATGGGTCTGACCAAATTAGTGTATCATACTATCATCAAAAGATTAACACTCTTAAGGAAACATTAATATAGATATGTTGAACATAGGTCAGGGGATTGACAACATCGTTGTAAGATGCATTCAATGAGTTGCCCTCGTCATTCATGTATAATCAACTTTAGACGCGACACTAATCAAGTGTACCACTTACAATTGCAAATACTTACAGTTATTTTTCCGGGTTCGGAAAAATATATAGCAATTGATGCAACTCAATGGTTAAGGTCTCAGTATATTCATGAGGAATCACAGTTGCTTTCAAGTTTATGAAAATTTTAGATTGTGTTATTATCCCTTTGCTATATATTTATGTTACATGTAAACATACAAGTCTAACTTATACTACAAGAGACTCTTGCGAATTATGTAGGTTGGGGAGAATACCAGTATTGGTATGGGGGTGGGGCCAGTGGGCCTATTTTGCAGTGGGCAGCTCGCGATCACCAGAGACAAATAAAGAGGAACGAGAGCCAAAAACCTAGTGCGCTAAGTGGAAACGTGGAAGGTGTCATTGACATGGCATCATTGGAGCTGCTACTAATATATAATAGTAAAGTTAAACCCACATCTTGGTAGCCAGTGGGAACTTGGAATGCATAATCTTATATTCTTTTGGGAAGCAAAGATAAAGAAACTAAAAGATATCCAAGTTTTAATACAACAAATATGCATTTTTTTGGTATCCAGGATTGCTTAGCGAAGCTGCTCATTTGATTATGTGCAAGTTGTAAGGGTGTTTGTGATTGCCTAGCCAAACTGCGTTTTGCTATAATGAATACACATTATTGAAAGTCCATGGTACTGCAAAATCAAACTTCTTATTTGATTATCTGTAAGTGAAGTGTGGGATGTTGTGCCTATGTCCCTATGTTTTTCATCTTTACTATGTCTCTACTTCAAGCACATACAACACACAACTGTAAGTAATCTTTAGCACATGTATACATGAGAAAGTAAGTATATAAGAATACTACAAACAAAAAAAACACACTGTATCAATATGCGCCCACAGGTTCGAAAACTAGTTATTTCTTATACGAACATACATATAGTGCATCCAACAAAAATCAGTCAATATATATCAGTCAACAAAAACAAAGGTTAAATTTAATATTGGGACATGTGGTCACCACGGATGAGGTATTGGCAGATCCTTCCAGGATTTCGGCTATGATAGATTGGCCACAACCAAAGTCTAACAAGGAGTTATGAGGTTTCCTTGGATTAACCAGCTATTATCTCAAGTTTGTAAAGGGGTATGGTTCACTTTAGTTGCTAAGTGGTTTTACATAAATTAAAGTATCAAATCAAAATTTGATA
The DNA here is from genome assembly GCA_030686995.1 of Artemisia argyi. Taxonomy (NCBI): domain Eukaryota; kingdom Viridiplantae; phylum Streptophyta; class Magnoliopsida; order Asterales; family Asteraceae; genus Artemisia; species Artemisia argyi. The sequence goes on along the minus strand of CM060685.1, from coordinate 43,696,140 downwards.
GATGAAGTCATCATCTAAAGCGACAAACAACACCTCGTCATGAAGAAGATCTTCTCTCGTTCGTCTAAACAACTAGAACAAAAATGAAAACCAAATTATTAGATCCAATGAAAATCAGACATTTTAATAAGGTATATTGCTCCAGAATCTAAATGCTAATACTAAATGTTCCAAGTTGAAATTTCCATTTTATGTATCACATGTACAAATAGCTCATCCGACAGAAAATGCAGCATATGCTTCTAAGCTTCTTTAATCTGCTGTGCAGCTTCAGCTTTTTTCCATGTTTTTAGATATCCAATATAAACTATGACTGACTTAGCAATATGGAACAACTAATAGAGAGTTGAAGAAAGTGTTCCACATTGGAGTTATTTGTTATGCAAATGGGTACATCTTACGCAAATGGGTACATCTTACAATGAGATCATATACTACAGATGCCGAACTAATCGCGACAGCAATACTTTGCATCACATGTGTAAAACAAAATAGATGGTTCATGTTATCTTTACTCGAGTGAACTTCCTAAAGTAGATGGTTCATGTTATATTCAATTATTTATTCCAAACCACTGTTCATGTATCATTGCGGCATCTACACTGCAAAAACAGCAGCTGCAGCATTCTTGCAGGAGTAGTGTGTCTCCATGGCATACCCGAATCGATCATGATAGACGGGAAGAAGGTATTTCTAAGTAATTTGTGGAATTTAGGGTACAGGGGACTTAAATGAACAATAATATTTTGTCGAGTATTCTAGTAAGAAGGCGATGACACAAAAGTTATGTAATTCATTACTATCAATCAAATCATATGTGCAATTTATTGAATTAATTACCTGTTGTGTTGAAACAAACCAACGCCAATGTTGATTAATTGAAAATTGAAAAATTCCAAGTTTGATTGAGCAAAACCCGTCAAAACTGAACACACTCATCACTCAAACCCATCAACCATTGACCAAAACTCATTTTATTACACATACAAATAACTGTGTGCATGTGTGTGTGTTGGCGATTGAGTAGGGGTGTAGATGAAATAAAATAATAGGTAGTAGATGTGCAATTTAAAAGTTTTAAGTTATACTGTAAATGTTTAGTACACCTAACATACCCTCAAGACAAAAATACACCCTGAACTTACCCAAAAACATCGTTTGGGCCCTAAACTTGGGAAAATCATCGTATTGAGTCCAAAACACTAGTTTTTGAGGCCGAATGCATCCCTTGACCCATAATGGTGAGGTCAACGCTCCTTTTGTGTTATATTTTCATGGGCATAATAGTCCAAACACATTTTTAACTATATGTAGTTAAATCTAACCCAAAGTTGTACCGTATTGTTGTTTCCCTCTTGCTTAAATACTTTAAAAACCCTAAATTAGCAGCAACACACTTTCAACCCAAATCACTAACAATGGCACAAAAAGATGAGGGGAAGGCTTTCTATAGTGGGTTGAGGAAAGAGGATCACTCCAATGAAGACCGCTTGGGTTTCATGGAGGAGAAAGAAGAGGCTGCCGATAATGTGTTACAAAAGTTTGATGATTTGGAAACAAGGATTAAAAATTTTGAAGCTGTGTTTAAATATCTAAAGGAAAGGAAGGAAATGACGGAAAATTGTGATAGGGAAAGTTGTGGGTTTAGCTAAGAGTATGTTTAGATGATAGGGAAGTTTGTAATGGTTGTCAGAATGAAACCGATAAATAAAAATTTGGGTTTTTTACTAAATGTTAGTGTTTGGCAATCAAAAGTTTGCTTCTTGTTGTTAATTGGTTAGTTTGACTTTTACAAGTCAATTTGGCAGTTTTGTTGACATAAATAATGCCTAATAACATTATTAACATGTTATCAATATCTCTATGTTTTAATTATCACAAAATATAAACTCATAGAACTAAAACTTGTGACATAAACAAGTATTTAGTGATTAATATTTCTCTTTACATCCAAATCACTTAAGGTATGAATAAACAAAGTGTTTAGTGCAATTTATGATCAAAGGGGTATCTAATTAACTAATGCAAAGTTTATTTAATTATATAAACATATTATATATTTTTGAAAAACACTTTTGGTAATAAGGAAAAATGTTTTATTCATACTAAATATATGAATTCAAATTTTTAACCAAAATCAGTTAGTTTTTCACCAAATAAACTTTCCCCACTAAAAGACAAAGATTCTGGCCATTTCAGCTGGGCGGTCCCCTTAAAATTAAAGGGACCGGCCTTGATTTAAGGGGACCGGCCACGCTCCTCTGTCAGAATCTTTTGCCTATAAATACCACCTTAAACCTGGATTTTTTCCTCACCTTTTGCACTACAGAACTTTCTGTTCTAGATCTCCATTTCCAATCTATAAATCCTTTGATCATACATTCTTAAATCTTTGTTTCAAAGTGATCCAAACATCATCCCATCAAGTGCAAGAGAATAATACTTCTATCCCTCAAGACAAGAAGTATTAAAACTTGTTGTGATCTCCACATCTAAGTTGTTAGTGTATCATCATTGTTATTATTTCATTGTGTGAGTAGTTGTGAATATTTGTTAGAGGATAGTGTAGTTTGATATATAGTATGATTGGTTAGAAGAATAGTTGTGAAGAAGATAAGTTAGGAAGAAGATTGGTGTGTAGAAGAATAGGTGTGAAGAAGATTGGTGTGCAGAAGATTGGTGTGAATAAGTGGTGTGATTAAGTAGTGAATAGGTGTGAACTAGTTGTGTAGAAGTCGTGATCAAGTTGTGAAGTTATTGTGGTGTGTAAATTGGTGTGTAAGGTTTTCTCCGCCATAAGGGAGCTTGTTGATATAGTGAAGAAAACTCTCGAGTTAGGTGCTCGGGAAGTGGAGTAGGGCAAGGAAGGTGACCTTGTAGCCGAACCACTATAAATCTCTTGTCTCTCGGTTCGATCTTTCCAACTCTTATCTATTTCTTTACTTACGTTATTATTGCTTTATCATACATAATTAGTGTTGTTCATATTATGCACGACTTGATTTCATATAGCATCGAATCTATATTTTATAAAACAAAGAAAACTTCTTAAACAAAATTTTATAACATTTTAAAAACGACGTAAAACTATTCAAACCCCCCCCCCTTCTAGTTTTCCACAATTGGTATCAGAGCCACGTCTAGCAAGATTTTTAAAATATATTGTATTATAAAACTTGTAACGATCTATGGAATCAGAAAAATATTTAGAAGGGCAATCTATGCAAAGACCACCACTATTTGAAAGTGATGGATTTTTATATTGAAAAAATAGATTCGAAACGTATGTGAAATCAAAAGATCTTGATCTTTGGCATATTATTACCTTTGGTGATTTTCCTCCTATTCAATATAATATTGAAACTAAAATGAATGAAATTGTGTCTTTTGAAGAACAAAATGATGATTTGAAAAAGAAATTAGCAAAAAATAATGAGGCTAAAATGGTAATTTATAATGCGTTACCACGCAAAGAATATGAAAGAATTTTTATGTGTAAAACCGCCAAAGAAATTTGGGATTCTTTACTAATTACTCACCAAGGTAATAGCCAAGCCAAAGATAATAAAATAGATCTTCTTGTACAACAATATGAACAATTTACGATTCCGGAAGAGGAATCAATTGATAATGCTTTTGCTAAGTTTAACACTATCATCACAAGTTTAAAAGCACTTGATGAGACATTTTCTAGTAAAAATTGTGTTAGGAAATTTCTTAGGGCATTGCATCCAAAATGGCGAGCTAAAGTCACGGCAATCGAAGAATCAAAAAACTTGATGACGTTATCACTAGATGAACTAATTGGCAACTTGAAGGTTCATGAAGAAATCATAAGAAGAGATTCAGAAACGGTCAAAGTCAAGAAAGAACAAACCAAATCCATTGCTCTAAAAGCCAAAAAGGAATCTAGTGATGATGATGATTCAAGTGACGAAAGTGAAGACGAAGAATATGCAATGGCCGTAAGAGAATTCAAGAAGTTCTTCAAGAGACGAGGAAGACTCACTAGATCATCACGAGACGAAAGAAGAGCACTCCAAAGGAATAGAAGTGACAACTACGGGAAAAGAAAGTGCTTTAGATGTGGAAGTCCAAATCATCTCATTGGCGAATGTCTAAAGCCACCGGGTTATGAAAGTCAAGGTGCTTTTGTTAGCGGAACATGGAGTGATAATTACAAAGAAGAAGTTGAAAAGCCAAGAGACAAAAAGTGTTTTATGGCAAAAGAAACCGACGAAATATGTTTAGGAATTGACTTGGAACCCGACGAATGGATTAAAGATAGCGGATGTTCGAGGCACATGACGGGGAATTGCAATCTATTCTCTACATACAAGGCATACAATGGAGGTAACGTTATTTTCGGTAGTGACTTACATGGAAAAATCATTGGCAAAGGTACGATCTCTCAAGACTCACTTACTATTGAAAATGTAGAGCATGTAGATAAATTAACATATAACTTGCTTAGTGTAGGACAAATATGTGATAATAAATGTAGAGTCACATTTACCGAAGATGATATCGAAATAGTTAAGAATGGAAAAATTATAGGAAGAGGAATTAGAAAAGGTGGCATATATGTTATGAAACTAGGAAACAAACCTGAGGATAGGATATGCCTAACGACCCTAGATGAAAACTCTACACTATGGCATAAGAGATTAGGACATGCTAACATGCAACAAATACAATCTTTGGCCTCTAAGGAATTAGTTAGAAATTTGCCTAATCTAAAATATAACAAGCATTTTTGTGATGCATGTAAAATTGGAAAACAAGCTCATGCTAGTCACAAAGCCAAGAATATAGTATCCACTACTAGGTGCCTAGAATTATTACATATGGATCTTTTTGGTCCATCCGCTGTGCGGAGCTATGGAGGAAACAAATATACCTTAGTAATAGTAGATGACTACTCACGATACACATGGACTAGGTTTTTAAGTGACAAAACCCAAGCCTTTGAAAAATTTGAAATATTTAGTAAAATGATTCAAAATAAATTAGGATGCTCAATAGTTGCCATTAGGACGGACCATGGTAGAGAATTTGATAACGAAGTACAATTCGGAAAATATTACGAGTTAAATGGAATATCTCACAATTTCTCCGCTCCTCGTACTCCTCAATCAAATGGTGTAGTAGAAAGAAAAAATAAGTCACTACAAGAAATGAGTAGAACTATGTTAAATGAACAATCCATCCCACAAAATTTTCGGTGTCACGCCGTAGATACATCAACTTATATTTTAAATAGGGTATCAATTAGAAGAATTCTAGGAAAAACTCCTTATGAGTTATTAAGAGGTAGAAAACCAAACTTAAGCTACTTTAGGGTATTTGGAAGTAAATGCTATATTTTAAACACTAAGGACTATCTCACTAAGTTTGATCCAAAATCATATGAAGGAATATTTTTAGGATACTCACAAAATAGCAAAGCATATATAATACTTAACAGACACTCCATGAAAGTAGAGGAATCACTAAATGTAACATTTGATGAGACACCACCACCTCCTAAAACATTACCCTTAGAAGATGATGATTTAGTCGAAGATGAAGCTATTGAGGTTAGTAAAACAAAACCCATAGGAAATGATAATGAAAACATTCACTTAGAAAATAACGAAATTGTTAATATTAAAGAATCTAGATCACATCCATTAGATAATATAATAGGACATCTTAACCAAAGAACCCTTAGATCACAAGCCCAAGATAAAAACAATTTCTTTTGTTTCCTCTCAGCAATAGAACCTAAGAATATTAGCGAGGCTTTAAAGGATGAAAGTTGGGTTATAGCTATGCAAGAAGAATTAAATCAAATTAAGGCAAATGATGTTTGGGAACTAGTCCCAAATCTAAAGGATATGACCATCATAGGAACCAAATGGGTATATAGGAATAAGTTAGACGAGAATGGAATAGTTACTCGGAATAAAGTTAGGTTAGTTGCCCAAGGTTATAATCAACAAGAAGGAATTGATTATGACGAAACTTATGCCCCCGTAGCTAGACTAGAATCGATTAGGATATTACTTGCCTATGCTTGCGCCCTAGATTTTAAGTTATTCCAAATGGACGTGAAAAGTGCATTCCTTAACGGTTTTATCGATGAGGAGGTATATGTGGCACAACCTCCAGGATTCATTGACTTCGCAAAACCTGATTGTGTTTATAAGTTAAAGAAAGCTTTGTATGGACTCAAACAAGCTCCCAAAGCTTGGTATGATCGATTAAAAGCTTTTCTTATTAAACATGATTACTCCATGGGAATGGTAGATAACATTCTTTTCACTAAAAGGAAAGACCCAAATGTCATCATTGTCCAAATATATGTTGACGACATTATATTTGGATCGACTTGTCAAGACATGTGTGATGAATTTACCAAAATCATGCATGATGAGTTTGAGATGAGTATGATGGGTGAACTTAACTTCTTCCTAGGATTACAAATAAAACAATTAGAAGATGGAATATTCTTTAACCAATCTAAGTACATTAAGGAAATGCTTAAGAAATTTGGCCTAGAAGACTCAAAACCCATGAAAACACCCATGTCTACGGAGGTAAAGCTCACGAAGGACGATGAAGGTGAGTCCGTAGATAACACCAAGTATAGAGGAATGATAGGTAGTTTACTATACTTGACGGCAAGTAGACCCGATATCATGTTTAGTGTCTGCCTTTGTGCCCGTTTTCAAGAGGATCCCAAAACCTCTCACCTAGAAGCGGTTAAGCGTATCTTCCGATACGTTAAAGGCACTATACACTTAGGATTATGGTATCCTAAGGAATCCGGCATAGAAACCATTGTCTATGCGGATTCAGATCATGCGGGAGACTACGTAGATAGAAAAAGTACTAGCGGTATTTGCACGTTTATGGGATGTTGTCTAACGTCTTGGTTTTCGAAGAAGCAAACCGCTCTTGCTATTTCTACCACCGAAGCCGAATATATAAGCGCCGGAAAGGCATGTCAACAAGCACTATGGATGAAACAAGCTCTCGTAGACTATGGCATTAGGTTAGAAAATGTCCCCATTATGTGCGATAACAAAGGTGCGATAGATTTAAGTAAAAATCCGGTGCAACACTCTAGGACTAAACACATAGAAATACGTCACCATTTTCTTAGGGATAATGTACAAAAAGAAAATATATCTATAGAAAAGGTTGCATCGGAAGACAACATTGCGGATATATTCACAAAACCCCTTAAGCGTGAATTATTCAACCACTTGCGTTTAGGATTAGGAATGATGGAACAAGTTGACTAAATTACATTGAATTAATTCAAATTTATACTTGCATGGAAATTTATTTTTCTTCCATTCCACCTTTTCTGAGTCTAGGAATCTATTTCGCACAAAACTAAAGATTGAGAAGATTTATTTTCTTTGCATAAATTTTTTTTGTAAAACTCAATCAATTTTCTCTAAAAATTATTCTCACAATCTAGGAATCACATGAAGATCATTTTCCTTGCATTGTTGACTAATTCTAAAAACATTGTATTTCAAAATCATGCATAAACTCTCACATAAATTGTCAAGGTATATAATCTAATATATGTCTTTGACATTCATGATCAAGCAAAAATTGAATCAAGGAGATCATTTGGATTGTTTCTTAGGATCGTTATCTCTTTTTGCTTCTAGGAGTCGAAACAATCACAACTCCACATTTGTTGCATATAGACACTCACTAGGACAAATTCACCAGTAATGGTGTCATCTTGATCCATCATTAGTTTTTCACTCACTAATTGCCTTTGCCTTTAATCTAAGATAGGTGCCTTAGGAAGCTTAAGTGTGCTTGCCTTTACTTACCTCCTATTGCTTGTTATGTGTTGATTATTTGCTCTTGTGCCTATGTGTTTTTGCATGCATGATATTTAATGATTAGATTAGATGCTATATTGCCTAAAGGAATTGAACTTACTTGAATCCAAGCCCAAAAACACAACCTTTCTGCAAATTTTCTGCCAAAAACCCAATTTTGGCAATCTGAAAATCACCAGATGGGCGGCCCCCTTAATTATGTAAGGCGGCCCCCTTAATTTTAAGGGGACCGCCCCCTAATTAAGGGGACCGGCCATCTGATGGACGGGTTTACAAAATCTTTTCTGCTTTTTAGCCCATTTCAACCTACATTTTCCATTTTTCACCAACACATTTTGTCCTAATCCCCCAAACAAACCTTATCCATCCTTAAACACACAAGTCTTACACTATAAATATCCCCAATCCTCAAAACTCTCCATTCATCCCATCATGAACTCTCCAAACAAACCAAAATCAAAAGCCTCAAGGCTAGCAAGGATGACGGAAAAACCCGTTTGGCGAAAAAAAAGCCCTCGAAACAAATCCATCATCATAAATGAAGTTGGAAGTCATTCCACACCCCCAACTTCTTACTTCCCAAACTTTGCATCAAACCAACAAGGTCATTCATTTGATCCTCTTTACAAACCATACAACATTGGCCAAACATCTTCCTTCAAGCCAAACTACACATCTCAACCTCCAACCACTTATAATGATCCATACAAGTTTGATCAACCATCAAACTACAATTCCAACTACACAAACCCAACTCTTCTATACCAAACCTATGATCCCCTCCACATTGCCACGAAAAAACAAAAGTTCCGTGATGAAATAAACCAAATCCATGATCTTAGTGATCTCCTTTCTATGCATCTTGCACAACGCAACAAAGGGCAACCTCCATCATCACCCTATGCAAATTCCCTTCCCCACTCTCTCAACTTGGATCAAGTTACAAACCACACTCACTTTTGCCCTTGTTGCATATTCCTTCAAAAACAAATCCTCTACTTGAGTGAAGATATTTCTTGGATTGAATATCTTCTCACTCGTAATCATCCAATACCACCCTTAACACGATACAACATCGTGAGGTCCACTTCTTCTGCTCCATACTTCACTCCATATCCCTCTCAATCAAACATCTAAGCTTTATGCTTATGTTTCCCTTCAAGCAAATAAAACAATCAACCATGGGTTGCAAGCAAGTCCAAGTGCTCTCTTAGGCAATATAGGACTATGTCTTCTCTTTTGTGTTATTTTTATCAATATGCTTCAAGCATATTGAATGTTGTAATGCTTATCATTTCTACAATGCTTGAATGAATCTATGTTTAGTTGCATAATTGTTGCCTTGCATATATGTGTATCTTGCTCTCTTCAAATATTTTTGTAGCAAAGATCTCCATAGCTCGTTCCCTTGGTGCTCTCAAATGAGGGGGAGCATACATCAAGGGGGAGCATTCTACCCGTTTAAACTTCCCTCGCGAAGCTTACTCGGCTTAACCTTTTTAATTTTACAAAAAGGGGGAGAAGAGAAATGTAAACTCTATAATACTTGTCTAAAAACAAGTTTTAGATATATTGAGTTTAAGGTTTTGTAATAATCAAAAAGGGGGAGATTGTTGACATAAATAATGCCTAAAAACATTATTAACATGTTATCAATATCTCTATGTTTTAATTATCACAAAATATAAACTCATAGAACTAAAACTTGTGACATAAACAAGTATTTAGTGATTAATATTTCTCTTTACATCCAAATCACTTAAGGTATGAATAAACAAAGTGTTTAGTGCAATTTATGATCAAAGGGGTATCTAATTAACTAATGCAAAGTTTATTTAATTATATAAACATATTATATATTTTTGAAAAACACTTTTGGTAATAAGGAAAAATGTTTTATTCATACTAAATATATGAATTCAAATTTTTAACCAAAATCAGTTAGTTTTTCACCAAATAAACTTTCCCGACTAAAAGACAAAGATTCTGGCCGTTTCAGCTAGGCGGCCCCCTTAATTATAAGGGGCGGTCCCCTTAAAATTAAGGGGACCGGCCTTGATTTAAGGGGACCGGCCACGCTCCTCTGTCAGAATCTTTTGCCTATAAATACCACCTTAAACCTGGATTTTTTCCTCACCTTTTGCACTACAAAACTTTCTGTTCTAGATCTCCATTTCCAATCTATAAATCCTTTGATCATACATTCTTAAATCTTTGTTTCAAAGTGATCCAAACATCATCCCATCAAGTGCAAGAGAATAATACTTCTATCCCTCAAGACAAGAAGTATTAAAACTTGTTGTGATCTCCACATCTAAGTTGTTAGTGTATCATCATTGTTATTATTTCATTGTGTGAGTAGTTGTGAATATTTGTTAGAGGATAGTGTAGTTTGATATATAGTGTGATTGGTTAGAAGAATAGTTGTGAAGAAGATAAGTTAGGAAGAAGATTAGTGTGTAGAAGAATAGGTGTGAAGAAGATTGGTGTGTAGAAGATTGGTGTGAAGAAGTGGTGTGATTAAGTAGTGAATAGGTGTGAACTAGTTGTGTAGAAGTCGTGATCAAGTTGTGAAGTTATTGTGGTGTGTAAATTGGTGTGTAAGGTTTTCTCCGCCATAAGGGAGCTTGTTGATATAGTGAAGAAAACTCTCGAGTTAGGTGCTCGGGGAGTGGAGTAGGGCAAGGAAGGTGACCTTGTAGCCGAACCACTATAAATCTCTTGTCTCTTGGTTCGATCTTTCCAACTCTTATCTATTTCTTTACTTACGTTATTATTGCTTTATCATACATAATTAGTGTTGTTCATATTGTGCACGACTTGATTTCATATAGCATCGAATCTATATTTTATAAAACAAAGAAAACTTTTTAAACAAAATTTTATAACATTTTAAAAACGACGTAAAACTATTCAACCCCCCCTTCTAGTTTTCCACAAGTTTGACTATTAGATGGCTAAGTAACTAAACGATTTTCCTTTTTGAATATAGTGGGTGTTTGGATTAACATTTGCATTTTGGAATTACATGTTAAAATATGTAATGCATTTGCATTTTGAACACATGTAACCATTTACAAATATTGTGTATGCTTTGAAAATAGGTTCCATGCATCAGATGTTAAGTGGCCATTGTGGTTGGTTTTGGTGATAAAAAGGTATGATCGATTATGGATCACATTTAGCATTTGTTTAGTTTGACTTTTTAAAGGTCAACCGACAAACTAATATGTACACACATAATATAACCTATAAGACAAAAAAACACATATTGTAACATAACCAACCATTTATCCAGTTGACTTATAGTAGTCAACTGGGGAACCATTGTTTGCTACAACATGAAAATGACTTATACTAGTTAACTGGGGAAACATAGTCTGATACAACAAGAAAATGACTTAAAACATTGTCTGAAGGTTCTACTGATATAAAAATGAAAAAGATGATGTAGCTTCCACTGAACAACCTTCACCTGATGAACCTTCTAACGATGTAAATACAGGAACTGGATGATCAACAAACAAAACAATCAACCTTACACTGATGATCAAACTACAAATGTGTCTGCAAAAACAAGTATACAAACACCAAACATTCAAGTTAGATAAGGTATAATTGATGTAACAAAATATGAAACACAAGCCATGCAACGCAACATTGAAACCTTACCTAGGATTGCTTGTTGACAAAAAGGGCAAATATGAAACACAGCCCTGTTTTCAACACCATTACCAAAAGCCATGTTTGCAGCATCAAAACTAGTATACTCAACAGCAGCCATGTTTGCACCATCAAAACCAGTATACTCAACCATTATACCCTTCCCTTTGACATCAATTTCCTCACCCTTTTCCTGTTGTAAAACATCATCTTCCTGAAGCAGCTTACCTTTTCCCTTATTGTTTTCCCTTTTGTCATGAAAACAATATTTTTCCTCTTTGATAACAACACCACCTTGACCTGTTTCCATTTTGGTTACACTCGCATGCATTTTGTTCTTATCTATCCCCTTCCATTTACGTCGAGTCTTAAAGGGTCTTCTACTTGACATTCTAAAGTTAGCATCTTCCTCTAGCCAACCCACAACCTCAAAACCAATGTTTTTCAAGTAAAATGCTGCTAACATTTGGGCCTATGACTAACAAAGATATCAACCGAGTCATGAGTTTCTACAAACTCATATAGCTTAAGAACATCCTGCTCCCTATAAACCAATTGCGAACCATTTTCTAGGGATTTTTTTGGATCACATAAAAACACCGCCCATTTTGGTTCCTTAATCTCTGAAATTAGATTATCAAGGGTTGAACTAAAATTATCCCTATCATAGCTAAAAGCACTAACATTAATAATGAATCCTCCTTCATACCTGAGTGGGGTATATTCAATTCTCCCGTTTATGTGAATCCGGAACAACACTTCTCCTTCTTCTTGTTGTTCTATATCCTTAAACTCACAAATATGCTCCTTTCAATTTTGCGAATGATTTGTGCAATGAGTTGGTGTATGTTTGTTAATGACAATGTGGAATGATGGTTGTTTCCTATCAATCGGGTAATATGATATTTTGAGGGTTTAGTGGGTCGCGCCCAAAATAAAAAAGTTACGCGTGTTGGGTATGTTTTAAAAATTTTGTAGTTGGTCCCCAACCTTGCCAATATTGCCATTTTTATACTTAAATCTCCTGCCATTTAATAACTTTACTCTTTATGATCGGCTTAAGTCACATTTAGTCCCTCAATTTGTAACGTCATCGGTTCATTGGCTATCTAAGGGACAATACCCCACAGGTTTTGCATATCTAAAACACATTTACCTTAGTTCCCCTACCTAAAACACAAAAAAATATCAAATTTCCCATGCCTACAGGAACTAGCATCCGCCATGCCTTCTTACTCTCTGTTTGATTGCATTGCTTTGTACTATCAAAAAGAGAACGACAAAGGTATATGTGGAAAACTAGAAGGGGGGGTTGAATAGTTTTGCGTCTATTTTTGTTTAATAAGAATTTGCTTTTCAAAGGATTGATATTAATTGTAAAAACCTTTGAAGCTAAAGTATAGATACAAACCTAATTCACATATATCATATATATATACACTACTTGTTTAAAGTGTTGAATAGAAATTATAATTTCATATATCTCACTTAATTACAAGTTTGTACTAATATATATATATATGTGTCTTAGTAATTGTTTATACTTATATTTTACCAAAGTATAATTAATGTTTTAAATGGAATCTAGTTTGATCTTTATGTGAAATCAATATATGCACAACACACAATATTAGCAATATATGAAAAGCTAGTAAGTAAGCATGTAAAGAGTGAGAGATGGAAAGATCAAACCGAGAGACAAAGGATTTATAGTGGTTCGGCTACAAGGACACCTTCCTTGCCCTACTCCACTCCCCGAGCACCGAACTCGAGAGTTTTCTTCACTAAGTCAATAACCTCCCTTATGGCGGAGAAAACCGTACACACCAAAAGCTTACACCAATTAACGACACAAAGCAAGATGTCGAGTTCTAATCGTAGCTAGAACCAATCTCACACCAAATATCACACCACTTCTTCTTCACACCTTTGCACTACTTCAATACTACTTCACACCACAAGTATCTTCACACCTTCAAGGCACTAATGTCTTGACACCTTCAAGCCACCAATGTCTTCACACCTTTAAGCCACTAATGTCTTGACACCTTCAAGTCACTAATGTCTTCACACCTTTAAGCCACTAATGTCTTGACACCTTCAAGCCACTAATGTCTTCACACCTTCAAGCTACTAAAGTCTTCACAACTTCAATCTACTAATGTCTTCAAGTCCTCTTCACTTGGAACCCTCAATATCTTCACACCAAGTTCCTATTGCTACAATCTCCTATCACCAATACTATCTAACCCTTCTTCTCCACTTCAAGTTCCACTTTACACTTACACCAATTCTAGATTCTTCAACTAAATCTAGCTAACTAATACATACACCTTATTCACCAGTGAATGAAAGATTTACAAGAAAATATAAACAAGCAACTTAGATAGCAAGATGATACTAAGTTGTAATACTTCTAATAGAAGTATTCTTCTCTTTGCACTTTGAATGTTGAGGCTTGAATCACTTTGAAACAAAGATCAAAGTATATAAGATCAAAGGATTATTAGAGAAAGGAAATGGATGTTTAGATCTGAAAGTTTCTGATGCAAAAAGGTGAAGAAAATGTGCAAAATGATCCAGTATTTAAAGGGCCAGATTTTACTATTCGGGAGCGTGCCGGTCCCCTTAATTGTAGGCCGGTCCCCTTAATGATTAAGGGGGCCGCCTAGTAAAATTAAGGGGGCCGCCCTCCTGAACGTTTGAAAAGATTCTCTGGATAAAATTTGCCCTTTTTGGTTGGAAATTTGAAATCATATTTTTGTGGTTTAATAAAGCTTTACCAAAAATGATTTACAAATATATATAAAATGTTAAAATCATTTTATAAAATGTTATGTCTTAAGACAAGATTTCCTTTGATCTTATAATGCACTAATCACTTTGTTTATTCATACCTTAAGTGATTAAATGGTGAAAGTGAGTATTTACTACTAAATACTTGTTTACGTCATAACCTTTGGTTTGATGAGTTTACGTTTTGTGATTATCAAAACATAGAGATATCGAAAGATATGAATAACGTTTTTAGTCATTTATTTATATCAACAATCTCCCCCTTTTTGATGATTACAAAACCTAAACTCATTAAATCCAAAAATTAATTTTTAGACAAGTATTTAGTGAGTTTATATTCACTTCTCCCCCTTTTTGTAAAATCAAAAAGGTTTAAGCCTATAAGGTAAAGGCTCCCCCTTGATGTATGCTCCCCCTCGTTTGAGGGCACCAAGGGTTCGAGATATGGAATTCTTGCAAGAAAAATATTAGAGACACAAGCAAATACATATAGCATAATAACGACTAATAGTAAGCTTGGCAATGAAGAATTTAAAACACATATAAAAGCATTCATTAATTCAAGATGATTATGTCAACCACATAATCATTGTTACAAAAGCCATAATGATAGAATTCTAATGCAGGGTAGAATATCCTATTGTGCCAACAAAGAGTGTCATCAAACTTTCTTGAATCCCAAAATGGTTGAGGTGTTTTATTTGAAAATGAGAAACATAAGCATGTAAAATGCTTAGTGGTTTAGTGGAGATAAACTTTTGGTTGCATGGATGTTGGTGAGTTTGGAGATGTGGAACTTGTAGGTGGTGGATTTGAAGTTGGGTTTGTTGGTTTAGGGTTTTGATGTTGTTCAAGTGATGGTGTTTGTTGAGATCTAGTAAGAAGATACTCAATCCAAGTGAAGTGCTCATTCAAAGCAATGGTTTGTTGTTGAAGGAAGATGCAACAAGGGCAATTGTTAACATGTTTCTCAATTTGGTTGATGTTATGTGGTGATGATGGTGAGCTTGATTGGGGTGGATCCAAATTGCGTTGCGCAAGATGTAATGCTAAGAGAGCACTAAGCTCATGAGCCTCTTTTAGCTCCTCAACGAACTTCAAGTGTTCGGAGAAAGGTGATGATGGTGGAACATGGTAGTTGTCTTGGGTGAAGGTTTGAACATGCAACATAGGAGTGGCATGTGAGGTTGTAGGATGTGGTGGTGGTACTCTTGGTGGTGGAGACATGGTTGAGCTTGGGTAGTCATGAAAACATGAAATGGGTGGAAGAGGTTCTCCAAGAGTAAGTGGTGTTTTTGTTGAATGAGCAACATGTGAAGTATTGATTGAGAGATTGGGATTGTTGTTTTGGGATTGAGCATGCTCATCATAAGAAGAAGCATGAATGAGGGAATGAGTGGGTGATAGGTTGTGTGATGAATCATTATTGTGGGTTTGAGATTTAGTAGTTGGTTGACTTGGAACAACATCACTTGAGTTTTGACAAGAATCAAGTTTCCTCCTCCAAACGGGTTTGACGGAGATCCTTGCGGTTCTTGAAATTTTAGGTTTTTGGTTGTTGGGAGATGACATGTTTGGGTGTGATGGCATTTATGATGGGAAGAGGGTATTTATAGTGTATGAGAAATGTGGTTTAGGAAGGTAAATTTTGAGGGATAGCATGGGACAAAATATGTTTGTGAATTTTGGGAAGTATAGGCTGAAGTGGGTCAAAAAGTGATAAAGAAAACAGTATCCCCGACCATCAGATGGCTGGTCCCCTTAATTAGGGGCAGGTCCCCTTAATCATTAAGGGGGCCGCCTTATATAATTAAGGGGGCCGCCCATCTGGTGATTCCCAGAATGCCAGAAATGGGTTTTTGGCAGAAAATTTTCAAAAAGGTTGTGTTTTTGTTTTTGGATTCAAGTAAGTTCAACTCTTAGAGGCAATATAGGGCATACTATTCATGAATGTAGAGAGTGATATAGAATTAATTAAAGTAGGCAATTAATTTCTAATAATCATGCTATCCATTACTTTATCAATTAAGATATGCACCAAAGGAGACAACAAGCCAAATAAGCTAAATGAGCAACTATATGAAGATGATAACATTTAGCCTAGAGCAAACATGTTGATGATTGTTGACAAGTAACAAATAGGTAGATATGATTATATGGACTTCAAGACTTATTACAAACAAGATCCATATGGGCATGTCATGATTCTCATGAAATGATTTGATTAAATTATAAATGTCATTTCCAATAGAAGTGTATGACACTTGAGAGAGTTGAATGTGTTTTAAGCAAAACATTTTTAGTTTTATTCAACAATGTTTTTGAAGTGAATTCAAGTATGCATTACACTAACATAAATTGAATTTTGTTTCTTAACGTGAAAAAAAAAATATTTCAATCTTGTTCTTGAGTAAAATAATGGTTATGAAAGAAATTTTAGTCAAATAAATTGTAAGAGAAAATATTTCATTCTAAAAGAGAAAAGTTTTGAACATGATGTTTTGATCATGACAATCAAAAAGTTTCAAGTGAGGGGTTATAAAAATATTTTGTTTTATGTCCTTTTAAATTTATTTCCAAACTATTTTGTTGGTTATAAAAAAAAACTAGAAGGGGGGTTTGATATGGAAAATTTATCATGCTCAGGAGAATCAATTAAGCCCATCGTCACACATAATCATCTTTAATGATACCTAAAGATATTAACGTGAAATGATAGATATTTATGATCTAAATGCAATGAGACAGGAAAGAGCAAGGTAAATAGTTCATGAATACACGACAGACATGTGTGTGTGTATATATATATATATATATATATATATATATATATATATATATATATATATATATATACTAGTTTCTAAGCCCGCCCGATGGGCGGGCATGACTTAATAAGTTCTTTTTAAGGTATTAGTTAAGTAGGGCTTGTTTGTTAATGCGTTA
Source organism: Artemisia argyi (assembly GCA_030686995.1). Taxonomy (NCBI): domain Eukaryota; kingdom Viridiplantae; phylum Streptophyta; class Magnoliopsida; order Asterales; family Asteraceae; genus Artemisia; species Artemisia argyi. Next base: position 43,678,879 of record CM060685.1, on the reverse strand, counting down.
AATATTAAAATTAGTTGACCGTTATTAAATATTAAGTAGGGCTTGTTTGTTAATCCATTGTTGAGACAGTTACATATTGTTTGTCAGGGAAGAAAACTCACCACTGAAGAGATAGGCATAGTTGTGGAAATTTTTTGCATCTCTTTTTATTAATAGTTGTGGTTGAGCACACCGCAACAAAGCAATTGTATACTATTTGGGAAGCCCGGCCGATGGGCGGGAATTAGTTATAAATATCGCTTGATGGTATTAGTTAACGAATATTAAGATATAAATGTACTTTAAAATAGAAAATATGTCATTAACTTGCAAAGCTCTTGTAAATAAAAAAGAAAAACGATGTTATAACTTGAAAGCCTCAAATTAGAACCTGAAGCATGGTATTCTCTTGCTCCTACTTGTCAGAAAGAGCCCGTTGCAGGTCAACAACATCTTGCTCTAATTGCTCGACCTAATAGGTAAAAAAGATGTTTGGTAAAAAAGTTGCGACGTGGTACGCAAGAACAAAATATACAACCAAATAAAGTCAAATATTAAATAAAGTTTCTTTGTATACAAAGTTTGTATCCAACGGACGGGCTAGCCGTTTGTTTATTTTCTTTATATAATGATGACCTTTTTTAAGTAATATAAGATTTTGCTATAAAAACTTATAATCTCTGAAGGAAATTTTTATAGGTAATGTTGCTTGAGTTGTATAAGATACTTGTACTAATGTATAACTTGGAAAAAAATACTTGATCATTTAGTAAAATAAATGTTGTAAATTCCAAAATACACTATTCCAAAACATACATACTAAATCATTCAAGAAGGCAAATATTAGAACATCCATTTATTCCAGAATGACCACATTCCTATTTATAGTTTCTTGCCATATCCCAACGTTCAATATGTCGAGTGTTGATGTGATTTATTTCAAACCTCCCTTAACGATAAGCAAAATGATCTTCACGTAAAATGGGATATGCACTATGAGAAACAAAAATACGGATTGCGTCTTTATTTGTGTGTGTATATTTTATGTCAGTGGGCTAGGGAATGGTTTTGGGATTATAGAAGGTCAAACAGGAAAACTATATAGTAGCAACAGTGGTTCCACGATACTCGGACGTGTTAGAGTATAAGCTGAGTATATCGGGTGGTTGTGCTGCAGTTTCCTTTCTATCGCTGAGTTTCAGAATGTTGCAGGCCAGTATGTTTAGTTATGCATTTTTTTTTGTTGGCTCTTTTAAAGTTATATCTTTTACATTAGTACCTACAATAACTCTTAAACAATAACTTCGGCATTCGAGATATCACACACAACATAAAGCAGATCAAGAGAGCGCCTCTGAATATTGCATTTCAAAGATAGTCAAACTATTATCTCATTCGGTAAAATTTCTGAAACTTAATAACAACTTAGTAAAAGCAATCAAGTCTAACCTGATATGTGTATGTCAAATATATATACATACCTCAGCTTGCAAAAATACAGATCCCACTCCTTTATCATCGTATTTTGTGGCTTTTCCTTTACACTTCTTGTAATGCCCGATCCCGGTTACAGAGATACTGATAGCTTCACATGCCTAGGGGCTTAATTGAATTAATGGGATTGTAACTTAAAAAGATGCAAATGAAACTAAACCTCATTGTAACTTATTATAAACAACCTCTACCATTTTTTTAAGAACCCTCACATGGATCAATAAACAATAAAATCAAGATTTCATACGTTCCTTTGGATCAATGTCGTCCTGAAAGAAACTATATTTACACAACTTTGTACAACCATAAGATTTACACAGTTGCTACATTCCATTTTAAAGAAACTATCCTAAAGTAAAACAGAAATAGCTAACATATTCAAAACCTCTTCCATGAGTGGTTTGAAATGGGATTTTCAAATAGGAGCATCTGTGGACATTGCTTCTGGTAATGAGTTGCAAAGAGATGTATTTAAATCTTTCTAAAAACAAAATATATAATTAGATGGCATCATAGTTTATGACAATTGTGAAAAACAAAAAAGAGCCACAATGCGTTTGGCTTCATAGATTACCAAGTCTTGGCTTCATTTGATTCAGTCACTCTTTTAGCGACGCTAATTTCCGCCACAAAAGCAATCATTAAGGAAGCTAAATCCAACCATATTTCACAAATCATACACTCATGTGCCTGTAAACATAAACTACTAAATGTCAACAATGAAATGAATGGCGCAAAGTACCATATTTCACAAATCATACATTAATATAAAGCGGAGAATAAATTTTACCAATGGAAATGCAGGTGAATGAGAAACCTTTTAAGAAATCACATCTTGTAAAAGTCATCTGATTCACAAGAAGTACAACAAAACAATGAGATCATCGTTATTAACAGTTCTGATATCACTACAATTCCTATTGTGTTTCACCTTTGATCCGTTAATGTTGTTTTGTACACAATGACAGCAAATTTCCGCTTTGAGTATCATGCCCGCCATATAATTTTCATTTACACCTTTTTCCTTAGAGAAATAAGGGTGTTTTAAAATTGTTTTATGAACATTAACAATTATAAATTACAAACTTGTTCACTCAAACATAATGTATGATTTAAACTCAAATGCAAAATAAAGTCTGTTATAATACCGTGCACGCACGGGGTTTTTCAAAATTTTTTTAATAATATACTTTTTTAATTAAAAATCTAATAGCTTAATTTTTGTTTTTTCATTGTAATTACGGTTCTTAATTTCGGTTTATAGTTATGTTTGATGTACGTGGTAAGGATTTATATATCGTATTTTTCATGGATACGATCAACTTTATATACAAAATTTCAAGCATGCTCTATAAACAATAGTAAAATATTGTGAAGTTACTATAATGGTGCTACTAAGATACAAAAGCCAATCCAAAATAAGAATTGGAATCTTACATCATATGAAGTGTCCTTGTTTGATTATATAATAGTTGTCAATTTGTGTATTGCATGCGCTTTTAAAATGCTTATTGCGACTCGAATCATCAGTTTCAGATTACCATTTGATTATCGTATTCTTCATTGAGTTGAAAGATGGCTTACTTTTCATTTGATATTGCCCATATGGTGTTGGCGTCCGCTGAACATAACCGTAGGAGTATTCCGGATATATACCGAAACCTAAAATATTAGTCAAATAGGATGAAAAAGAAGTTGAACACTATAGTTTGGTCACTTGCTAGTCATATCATTGCACCTATATGTCTATGAAGTTTATATACGAACTTGTTAGTGGTCTGCATTTATGAATTGCAAGAGATCATAACATGAAATCGTATACTATAACTTTCAAACAATAGAATTATAGACACTTCAAACGAAACACTATAACGACAGCGACATCAACCAAATGGCATTTATTTTTCTCATAAACAATTTAACTAAAATACGTTTCATTAGAACATATTTCCCGTCACCACAAAACCAAAACTAAAAAATTCATCACTATTTATTAGCAAGGTCGTGTCGAATTTTAAATTAGCCAAATAGTTACCTTTTACCACTCAACAGTTTGATCTTGTGCAACCAAAAAAAACTTATTTATCAGTTGGAAACTAAAGAGCAGCATTGAAATTTCCAAAAACCTTATTGGCCTTATTTCTTGCCAAAAATTACATACTAATTAAACATCGAAAAATTATAAGTTAAGAAAACATTAAGCAGGTATACGACTTTTGAGTTTCTTTATTCGAAATCACTACCATCACCTCCTCTTATATATACTATCTTAGATTATTTTTTCTGCTTATCATCAAAACCAATTTACTTTGAATCATCAAACCTTGATCAATCAAACCTACCTGATTAACCGTAACAAATACTGAAAGAACAAAAAACATCCGCGACTACATAATGAAAGCCTATTTCGATGGCGAGCGGTTGCGATGGCTCATTCCTAAATAAGTTACCTACTTTCAGTGATAGGATAGTAATTTAGTATTGTGGTAAATATGAGCTATAACAATCAACCTAAACACAACAATCAACCAATCTAAAAAGTGAATAATATAGCATTATGCATGCATGAATATACACTCACCATTGTTAATATTTTTTTTTATGTCAAAAACAAAGAATGCATACCTCATACATAATGGGTATGCTCGAAATTCATGATTCATTGATCACAAACAATCCTATTACATATTCACATAACCAATCAAGCAATCTCAAACAATATCAAATAAGCCGTAAATAATCAAAGTAACCTTTTTATGTATACCTGTGATGATGTAGAATTATACATGGATCGTTTTTGTTAGCATTCAAAGTAAAAAGTTTTAGGCCAAGCTATAACATAATCAAAACCTTAATAGCAAGAAGTCCAACCTGCAACAACCGCATTATAGGTTCAAAGGTTGTTAACATATTTGTACGTACTACTTCTACTAAGGATGGTTTGGTTAGTGGGTCGTTAGTTTTGGACTCAATCTTTAATAAAATTTAACAAAAGAATGTAATACATGCGGTGTCTAAAAATAACAAACAAAAAGTGTTGACCCATTCATTCTTTTCATATTTCTCATTCATTTCCATTGTTTAGTCTGTCACACAGCAGATGACATGACTAAGGTCTTCCACCATCTTGATCTTTTATCCAATGTCAACAACATGTATTGCTTATGAACATCTTGATCATTTTTCTGATGGACCGCTTTACATTTTGCCTGCTTAATTTGATTATTATTTTTATTAGTAAAGGAAATGTGCAATATTCAAATATAAATTTAACATCATAGAAATTTTAATACGCTTACTGTTTTATGTGCTTTACTGTATCGAATAACATGTTGCTAAATATCTTCATTTTAAACCAAAAATTCTAACCTAGCTGTAAAAACATACTAAACATAATTTTTTTTTGAGAACTATATAGGTAACTTCCTGTTAGTTGATAGTTGATGAAAATGAATAACAACTAAATGAAGAAAGCTTAATGTATCAAAACCACCGACTTTCGATCATTGTAAGCATAAGACAATGAACTCGCTAATCATATAGCTAAAGTTGATTATATAATATAGCTAAGCAACAGCCTATTCCCTGGAATCACGAGACTCTTCACTTTGTAAGTTCCCATCTTCTCGGACAATACCACCATTTTTATCCTCATCTGCCACAACTCCATCTCCGAAACTCCTTTTAAGAGAAAATATAAGACTGTTTTCCTTCAACATCCTAATATTGGTTTTGGTTCTCCGAAGTGGTGCCGACTTCACAAAAGAATTTCCACCATTCCTTTCTAATGCTCTAATAGCATTTTCAGCACCACATTCTTTATCACCCTTGGATATGCCTGGGACATAACTTGTAAGCTTCAGATTTTTCTGCAACCCACCAACATGAGCATGACTTTTAAGCCATTTAGCTATTTTTCCATGCAAGTCAGGAGACAAGCAGTCATCCTGCAAAAAGAATAAGAATCCCACAAAAGATACGATCATAAGAAAAAGACAGGCAAGTACAATAGACCAAAAGTTCTTGTTATTAGATACTTTCAGATGACATATGCTAAATAAGAGTTAACAAATATGGCATTACAGCGAGATTTGATGCCAGCAGATTAGTAGAAACATTCATCTCTGAGGCCACGTCTTTCAAATCGACATTTCCTCGATCAATCAGCTACAAAATCAACACATTAGGGCAAAACTGTTAATTTTAGAGCAACTGTTGTTTAAGATTAGTGTGATATACCTTCTTCAGAAGAAGGATAAAATTAGAAGAATCAGACACTTTGACCTCTTCGACAGTGCTGCTGCCTTTGAACGTTGCCCCATCAATGCTTTCTGGTTGAGTTTTAACGTTTGACATCTGGCAGCCCATCTTCAAAAGATGCATTGCCAAGCTTTAACTTAAGTGGTTTATTTGCCACAGAAGACCATGGCCGGTTCTCCATAATGGTAGATGAAGAAACAACTCCCACAGACGGGTTTTCCACTTTATGGGTGCCTTCTTTTTGGGTTTCAGAATGCTTTAAGAAAAAAGCCCGCAACTCAACCTAAGTATATTTGCAGAAAATAACACACCATTATGCTTTTAGCAAGTTCAAGAAGAAACACAACAACTATAGCATTTTACAGCAGTATTTAATAATTAACTGTGACAACAAAACCAATCTGTATCTAGTTTTGATAAAAGAGGACTTACATCATCGCATCCAAATTTTCCCCAAATTTCCATTCTTTGTCTTGCCTCCCTTGCACATATAGGATGGAAAGAAGTTCGACAAGATCCTATGCAAGTATTCAGATAAAAAAAGAAATTATAGTTCGCACAATGGAAGGTATAAGAACTAAGAAAAGATCCGTGAAGGAATTACAGGATTTTTCAAACCAAGAAGAAGGCTAAGGAAAGAGCAGAAAATAGCAAACACATAAATAACTTTCAATGATTTATACTGTATAACTTTTTTTTAGGAATTGACAATTATGACTCTGCATAGAAAGTCGCAGCAAAATCCAGCTAAAATATGAAATTGATAAGGAGCAGCAAAGAGATCTGGGGTTAACTTTTGACCATTTTCAACTTTTCTTAAATATGAAGCAGAGGAAAGCCATGACGTTAAGCATGGAAATTCTAACAAATTTCTTGCACTTACTACCCTCTGAATTCTAAAACATCAGTAGCAAAAATATATTACAGCGAAGTGAATAATTTTGTGCATTCATGATGAGATGTAACCCAAATAATCACTTACCACGTGGTGCACAATATGTAAGAAACAAATTCCAACTTCTTGTAGCTCGACCTTTGTTATGTACCCGCTACCATCTTCGTCAAAAAAACAGAAATCCGTAAGTAAGTTCACCTCCTACTCGATCTTGTTGATGAGCAAAGCCACTGCCAGAAATTCGCCGTATAGTATTGGATCAGCATGTCAAGATTTATTAAGTAAGTTCTCATATACATAAAGCATTTAAGACATTCTATATACCAAATAGATTAGCAGGTTTATGAGTATCAACAATCCTCCTTATTACTAAATTTCTCGATTTCCTGATACAATAGGTTCACTAATTGTTTGAACACACCCGATGTAACCTGTGAAGACAACATATACTTGTTTTAATATGTTTTGAATGCCTATGTTAAATGATAATTTAAAGTACCTGTAGGTATTGTACTTTTAACATTGGTTATTGATTGAAGTTCATTATGCGCAACGAATTTGAAATAGTATTCCGCTAATCCAGTGTTTGATATACCATCCAATTAAGTATATTTTCCAAAACAAAGCGATGTTCATACATACTACAACAACAATTTTCAATGTGTCAATATTAATTAAACATTAATACAGAGATTGAAGTACATAACAGTGAATTATTTCAAGTATATTGGGTTATTGAGCTTTTGCTCCTATTGTTCCCATGTCAGGTAATGCAACCCCTTGGTCTTTCGTTGATACCAGTACAATATCATTTTTTTGATATATCAGTATTAAGCAAACATTAAGCTTAGAACTTTTAAAGCGAATAAAAAAACTTACTTTCAATACCAGGATGACTGAATGTATTATTAAATGTTTAGCAGGCGACGCGCTTTTTGATGTCCTATGAAAACATTAGTTCATCGATTAGTTTGCACGATCATTTAAAGCTACAGAGTTTGCACCATCGATTACCTGCGACTGATGACTTTGCACGACCATTATGGACACCCGAAGCTATAGGCACATTTTTCAATTTAAGTGCTTTCGTACATGCTTCATAGACTCTACGCTGGCCAATTTCGAGTAGTAGTCACCGGCCGATCTAAAACCAAAAGAAAATGCAAAAATATACAAATGGGCTGTAGGAATATTGTTAAATGGGCACAAAAGGTACTCAACCTACCTGTTAAGGGACAGGAAAGCATGACCCCACTTGAACTTGCTTAGCAGCAACTCATCATTTTCTACCTCACCACTGTTGAGGACATGCATAAAATTAGAACTTCTATATTGCGGAAATGTTATCAGAAGAATTATAAATTAGAACTTCTTCAAGTACCAATGTTATCAAAGCATTGCTTTGAGTCTTGTCTTTTTTGCAGCAAGTTTTAGTTTCTCTACAGAAGCAAGTCCAACCTTCCTAACGCCTTCTCTCGACAAACCTATTCTGAAATATCAAAGGAGATATATAGATCAGATTTAGGTGTATTTAGTAGCTTTAGTTATACACTTCTACACCTCAATTAAGTTAATGCTCCTGGTCATATTGAGTATCTCAATTTTCAAACTCTATTTTGTTTAGAGGTGGTAAAATGGGCACATTGGACGGGTTGGGTAATGGGTCAAATGAGTAACTATGATGCGGGTTTAAGCAAGTTGGGTTGACCATTAAAAGTGCAAAACTTTTATTAAATAAGTAGCATGTTTGATAAACAACAACAAAAAAACAATGGCAACATTATAATACGAAACAGTTAAAGTCTTGTACCTTTTGCCGATTTCTTCCCAAGTAAGACATTCGTTGTCAAGACCATAGTAAAGATGAATGATGTATCTCTTCCGTTGCCCTAGAGTTGTGGTGATGAGCTTGTTTACTTCTTTCTGAAAAATCAAAATCAGAATTATAATCCTATGGAGGGCCTATGAAAATACTGTTGCACATCTTAAGATTATAAAATATGTTTGTGCTTAGAAACAGCTAATGGGAAATAACAACCTACTCCCTCTCTTTTCTATTCATAGTTAGAATGTAAGATTTTAGGTATAATGATTCAAGTCAATTGATTAGGTATTGTATCAGAGAGTATAGAGGATGATATGAACACACTAAGATATACATCAGCTTATGCAACGATTAGGGAAAGTGTTGAATCAGTGAGGATGTCAGGTCAACTGTTGAGTATGGTTATGATGATCAGAGGGGTAGTTTGTTTAGAGCTCAGGTCGTGCATAAGGGAGATTGAAGCGTGAGCCTGACTCTGAAATTGAGATATAATAGTTATGGTTAACACAACATGTACCTGACAACCACTCATAATCTGAGACAACCACTCATAACCTGAACCAAAAAACACAACCAAATCACAACACGAAAACCTGAAACCATAGGACATGAACGCTTGTAATTACCAAATTGGACCATTTTGCATAGAACGACTTATGTTAACAAACTTACCTACGCAATAGTAGATTGGAATAGGATGTCTTGACATATACGGTCGCCTGCATGGGGGTCATTCTATAATCGCTTGAAATCCCTCATTAGCCTCTTTCGTGCAGCATTTGACAGGTCTCTTATTAGGTCCCTATATTAGGTCTATTAATCATTTCCCATAAATAAATAAATAATAAAAAATAATAAAATAATAAAAAAAATGAAAAAAAGGCAAAAAAAGAAACTCAAAAATGGAGAAACAGCTAAAAATGTAGCTATTAGATAACCAATTATTAAAATAAATGTGAAATCATCGATATTAGTAACTTTAATAAAATGGTGATCTGATTCTTTGACTCCGATCTATTCACTAAACATGATACAGAAAATTAAAGAAACATCCAAAACTGAGGTCATCTATGCAGTTTGTTCTAAGGACCACTGTTTGATATTTAGGAGGAAAAAGTCTAAGCATGAAGCAGTGACACCATCATCAGTTAATTGATCACCACATTTAGGGCAATGATCACCGAAGTTAGAGGGCGATGAGCTTAAAAGAATATTGTCCAACACTGTTCCAGTGCCAATTTCTTGACCTCCATACCTAGTGTAATGAATCACCTTATCATTGTTGATATATTATTGCAGTAAATGCAAGACAGAATACAAAAGTTAACATTTAATGTCAAGACATCTTAATTGGTGATTCAGTGGTATTGTTATAATAATTATGCACAGGTTTATAAGGCTAATGAATCTACATACCTCGATATGAAGATATGATATTAGCTCCTTCTTCATCTAGTTTTTGGATGTGTGATTTGACTTCTGTTATGATAGAGATGCAGTGATGATTTTAGGGTTGCAGAAGGATATATGTGAGAATGATATGGGATGATTTGGGTACACGTTTTTTTGGAAAATATATACCTACACGTTTTTTAGTACCATAGTGATTCTTAACAATTGTATTTAGAATATGAATCAAATATAATATTAGGCATTTATAGATTACAGTTTGCAACATATATCTCAAAACAAATTGTTGTTACAGTGGTAAACAAACATGCTATTCATACAAATAACCTTGGTTCGAAACATGCTGTTGTATTTTTTTAAAATTTAAATACGTAAAAATAGAAAACACTAATTGCCAAGGTGGACACTACTGATGACATGAATTACTGGGCAATGAGGTGGCGTTTACGTGGCATTATCTACGTGTAACGCCTCCTGTTATATATAATATAAAGATATATATATATATATATATATATATATATATATATATATATATATATATATATATATATATATATATATATATATATATATATATGTATTCAAAGAACATCATAATATCAAGTTGCAAGCAAATATCAATTATAATATATCTATTAATGCAACTAGTAAGATCATATAGCATAAGTGGAAGAGTTCTACTATAGATCATAGAAGATTAAGAAAAATGATAATATACTAAACAACAAAAAGGTTAATAATGCTAATATCAAGTATGCATATATTAGTGTTAATAATCTAAAAGCATGGCAACTTATCAGTTAAATCGTATTGGCACACTAATTAAAACATTCTAGAATATAATGTAACGTTGACAAGTTTTTGAAAAGAAAACTTATCTCAGGTCCAGCTTTTCAGAGAGAGTGGGCATGACGGTGATAGTAGAAATCTTAAGAGTTGGTCCAAAACATGTCGAAGTAGCCAAGTAGTATTCTCATGCATAGAAATCAAGGGAACTAGATCCGAGATGCTCAATCGATCACAACAATCATCACAAGTCGTGAAGGTTAATAGAAGTAGCACGTAGGAGGCTTCAACTTGAAATAGTAACGGGTACACCATGATACCAATGCTCCAAGAGTGAATAGCACAATGCCGAGACGAGAATATTCCCGCAAGAACGTCATAGGCGAAACAATTGCAGAATGTGAAACAACGTGATAGAAGCCAATATTCGTCAAAGGTAATAGAGCGAGATAAGAGAATCAACATGCAATAGACTCTTCATTCGTTAGTTACCTAAACATGAAAAACAGCTTGGTACCCAGATTCTCATGGGTCCTAGTTGGTTAGATGAGAACATCCATTGCATTTGAATGCACATGATGGGGATGTCAATGATAAGTACAAGAATTCATCCATAGTTTGTTTTAAATAACAAACAATGACTTTCTTGACTAGAGTAATAAGTAATGAATGTTAATAGTATTAGTTCTAAATTTACTCACTAGATTTAACAAATTTTATTTGTTTTAATGCATTTGTTGAAGGATCATTTGTGATAAATCCTAACCCGGTTTTATCATAAAATGGCTTTTGAATGTCGAGAAGATATTTTAAAGATTTAGAGCTATTTTCAAATTTTGCCAATGTTTTTGCTTTTTCATTTTCAATTTTGATTTCATGTTTGTAGTCTCGACATTTTTTACATTCAAGATCGATTTCGATATTACTTTTAAGTCTAGACATTTTATCTTCTAAAATGATTTCTTTTTCAAAGTTGTTTTCAGCGGATGTTGAAAATTCGTTCTTAAAAATGATTTTTGAGTCAATGTTGCAAAAATGTTTGAAGTTGTTTTCCATTTTTTAAAAATTCTAATGTAAATTGATCATAGCAAAAATGTTTAGTTTTAGATTGTACCTTCTTTGTAGTTGTACATTCCTCACATGCTATATGGTGATCAATTCCATCTTCCATGTCACTCCATGTTTTGTTTGTAGTATCACTTGGATCGAGAGACATGTAGTTCTTGCCATCAATACTTGTGTTCTCATTTGTTTGAATATTCTCATAAGCCGTATCATCATCGTCTTCTTTGCACTTGTTGCACCATGATTTATTCACGCTCTTTCTTCGGATTTGGCTTATGTATTCTTCGTTGTAAATACCTTCAATGATCACATTTGAACTAGTAGTACATGTGTTTATTTCAACTAAATATTTATTTACTAAATTTTCTAGATTAACTATTTCTTGTGCAATATCAAGTTTATCATCTTTGGTTTTACATTCTTCTTGGTGAATCTTTAAAAGACATTTCCAAATATCATTTGCCGTTTTACAATGAAATAATCTTTCATATTTAACTTTTGGTAGAGTTTCGAAAATAAGTAATTTGGCTTTAGTGTTTTTATCAATTTTAGTTTGAAAATTATTATTTTGATTTTCAAAATCTATTTTGGTTGATTTAAGATCACCAATTGAAATGATATGCCAAAGATCAAGATCTATTGATTTCACATAATTTTCAAATTTGTTTTTCCATTCAAGAAAATGATCATTTTCAAATAATAGTGGTTGTTGCATAAATTCCCCTTCTAAATATTTTTCAAATTCCATAGATCATTACAAGTTTTAAAATACAGTCTATTTTAAAAATCTTGCTAGACGTGGCTCTGGTACCAATTGTGGAAAACTAGAAGGGGGGGTTGAATAGTTTTGCGTTTTTTTTTTGTTTAATAAGAATTTGCTTTTCAAATGATTGATATTAATTGTAAAAACCTTTGAAGCTAAAGTATAGATACAAACCTAATTCACATATATCATATATATATACACTACTTGTTTAAAGTGTTGAATAGAAATTATAATTTCATATATCTCACTTAATTACAAGTTTGTACTAATATATATATATATATATATATATATATATATATATATATATATATATATATATATATATATATATATATATATATATATGTGTCTTAGTAATTGTTTATACTTATATTTTACCAAAGTATAATTAATGTTTTAAATGGAATCTAGTTTGATCTTTATGTGAAATCAATATATGCACAACACACAATATTAGCAATATATGAAAAGCTAGTAAGTAAGCAAGTAAAGAGTGAGAGATGGAAAGATCAAACCGAGAGACAAAGGATTTATAGTGGTTCGGCTACAAGGACACCTTCCTTGCCCTACTCCACTCCCCGAGCACCGAACTCGAGAGTTTTCTTCACTAAGTCAATAACCTCCCTTATGGCGGAGAAAACCGTACACACCAAAAGCTTACACCAATTAACGACACAAAGCAAGATGTCGAGTTCTAATCGTAGCTAGAACCAATCTCACACCAAATATCACACCACTTCTTCTTCACACCTTTGCACTACTTCAATACTACTTCACACCACAAGTATCTTCACACCTTCAAGGCACTAATGTCTTGACACCTTCAAGCCACCAATGTCTTCACACCTTTAAGCCACTAATGTCTTGACACCTTCAAGTCACTAATGTCTTCACACCTTTAAGCCACTAATGTCTTGACACCTTCAAGCCACTAATGTCTTCACACTTTCAAGCTACTAAAGTCTTCACAACTTCAATCTACTAATGTCTTCAAGTCCTCTTCACTTGGAACCCTCAATATCTTCACACCAAGTTCCTATTGCTACAATCTCATATCACCAATACTATCTAACCCTTCTTCTCCACTTCAAGTTCCACTTTACACTTACACCAATTCTATATTCTTCAACTAAATCTAGCTAACTAATACATACACCTTATTCACCAATGAATGAAAGATTTACAAGAAAATATAAACAAGCAACTTAGATAGCAAGATGATACTAAGTTGTAATACTTCTAATAGAAGTATTCTTCTCTTTGCACTTTGAATGTTGAGGCTTGAATCACTTTGAAACAAAGATCAAAGTATATAAGATCAAAGGATTATTAGAGAAAGGAAATGGATGTTTAGATCTGAAAGTTTCTGATGCAAAAAGGTGAAGAAAATGTGCAAAATGATCCAGTATTTAAAGGGCCAGATTTTACTGTTCGGGAGCGTGCCGGTCCCCTTAATTGTAGGCCGGTCCCCTTAATGATTAAGGGGGCCGCCTAGTAAAATTTAGGGGGCCGCCCTCCTGAACGTTTGAAAAGATTCTCTGGATAAAATTTGCCCTTTTTGGTTGGAAATTTGAAATCATATTTTTGTGGTTTAATAAAGCTTTACCAAAAATGATTTACAAATATATATAAAATGTTAAAATCATTTTATAAAATGTTATGTCTTAAGACAAGATTTCCTTTGATCTTATAATGCACTAATCACTTTGTTTATTCATACCTTAAGTGATTAAATGGTGAAAGTGAGTATTTACTACTAAATACTTGTTTACGTCATAACCTTTGGTTTGATGAGTTTACGTTTTGTGATTATCAAAACATAGAGATATCGAAAGATATGAATAACGTTTTTAGTCATTTATTTATATCAACAGTATACAGTTTGCCAAAGGGCTTATGTAGTCTTATGTTGAGTTGGTTCTTGTGACCAAAGAAACCCAAGAGTTTGTGGTTGAAGTAGAAGGCTATCGCACTTCCCTTATGTCGTGGAGGCTTCTACAGGATCTTCAAAAGATTCAAAAGAAAAATGTGATAAAGGCTATGGAGATTAACAGGTTGATTAATGAAATCCATGCTCAGGTGTTGGACAGGACAAACTTCCTCGAGTTCCTTAGAAAAACTTGATTTCGTTGTTAATTAAACACATCAAGTGTTTATCTTTTGTTGTCTTTTGGGGGTTATTACATTGTATTTTGCTAAATCATTTATGATTATGTATTGTAATGTTTTATGCAATTTTTATTTGTAAAGCTTTATTAACATAAACTAACCTTTTAAAGCTTCTATTGTGTCCAAGTGTGAATAAATATCAGTATCTACATTTTTTTCAAAAAGCACAAATTTAGTCTTTCATCATATATACTAGTTATCAGTACGAGTTCTGATTATCACAGGTGATATAATACAAAAACTGAATAAAATCACTTCAAATGTTTTTCATCACTTGTGATATGCTACCAAAAACTACATTAACCCACTACAACTATTTTATCACTGGTGATATGCTACCAAAAACTGAAGTAAGCCACTACATTTGTTCATCATCATCACGGATTTTCTACTACTAAAATCTGAATAAAACCACTACAATTGTTTTATCACTGGTGATATACTACCAAAAATTGAACAAAGCCATTACAACTGTTTTATCATTGGTGATATATTACCAAATTTTGAAGTAAGCCAGTACATCATCATCACATATGTTGTACTACCAAAAACTAAAAAATATAACTACAACTGTTTTATCACAAGTGATATTCTACAAAAAAATGAAGAAAATCACTACATTCATCACATTAAAGTTAGAAAATCTACAAAAACTGTAAAATCTAAATAAATAATATCTTATAAAATTCAAATAAGTTCATATTCATCACATGCATCACAATATCACATCAAAAATCAACAGAAAATACACAAAAATCTTCATAAGTAGCAATAATATTCATAAATAAGTACAAAATCACTAGAGATACTAATAAAACAAGTAAATAATTAGTCGGAAGCATCATACCTTCTTCCTGAGATTCAGTAGGTTCATTTTGAACCAGATTTTTTCATGGATCAGCTTTTGGACTTGATGATGCCTCCATTTTTGTGTTGTTTTGATGATTTGAACGGTTAAAATCGGTTAATTTTGAGTTTTCATGGCAGTTGTTAATGGCGGTTAGAGAGAGAAAGTAGATTTTTTTATGATTGCGAGTGTGTGGAAAGTGACGGGTCAGGGGGTGGGGTTGGTGGGGTAACTTTTCCGAATTGGAAAATTTGTGTTAGCTGTACATTCATTGCTATTGATTTGGTCTTATCAGTTTGATATAGTCTTATCCGATTTGTTATAGGTTTTATATAATTGATATAGTATCATATATTATTAGCTGTAGATCACAATGCAATTAGTAGTTTCCTAAGTTACTCTTGTATAGTGGGCATGAATATCTCCTCGTCCTTTGTAATATTGATTCACAGAAAAACATAATACATTACAATCGTTCACAATATTATAACATTCATCCATTCTATATCTTCATATCTTACATGGTATCAGACCATTAAGATCCACAAAACATAAACTCTTTTGCTGCCGCCTCCGGCCGCCGGCTATACGCCGGAGGTTCGGAGGGCTCCCTTTTAATCCGTAACCAAAATAAACCACAACTTCCTCTATATCTGTGATCTTTATGTTTTTCTAGGGAAAAACACGCCCCGTTTGTTTGGAAGGTTCTTTGGGGGTTGAAGTTTTAGAACCAACTTTCATTTTATCATATTTTCTTTTGATGTTAATCTATGAGTTTATGGTTTGTCAATTAGTTGATTATTCGTACGGCTTTGTTACCAGTCGACTAAAGTTGACCGTTGGTACCAGTCCCTAAAGTCGACCGTTGGTACGGTTGTGTTACCAGCTGACTTAGCCGACCGTTGGTACCAGTCGACTAAAGTCGACCGTTGGTACGGTTTTGTTACGAGTCAACTAAAGAATTTTGTTCCAGCTTGAGTGTTCGTTGCCCTCCCGCTCAAACTGCGGGGGAGTATTAGCTGTACATTCATTGCTATTGATTTGGTCTTATCGGTTTGATATAGTCTTATCCGATTTGTTATAGATTTAATGTAATTGATATAGTATCATGTATTATTAGCTGGAGATCACAATGCTATTAGTAGTTTCCTAAGTTACTCTTGCATAGTGGGCATAAATATCTCCTCGTCCTTTGTAATATTGATTCACAGAAAAACATAATACATTACAATCGTTCACAATATTATAACATTCATCCATTCTATATCTTCATATCTTACATGGTATCAGACCATTAAGATCCGTAAAACATAAAATCTTCCACTGCCGCCTCCGGCTATACGCCGGAGGTTCGGAGGGCTCCCTTTTAATCCGTAACCAAAATAAACCACAACTTCCTCTAAATCTGTGATCTTTATGTTTTTCTAGGGAAAAACACGCCCCGTTTGTTTGGAAGGTTCTTTGGGGGTTGAAGTTTTAGAACCAACTTTCATTTTATCATCTTTTTCTTTTGATGTTAATCTATGAGTTTATGGTTTGTCAATTAGTTGATTATTCGTACGGCTTTGTTACCAGTCGACTAAAGTTGACCGTTGGTACCGGTCCCTAAAGTCGACCGTTGGTACGGTTGTGTTACCAGTCGACTTAGCCGATCGTTGGTACCAGTCGAATAAAGTTGACCGTTGGTACGGTTTTGTTACGAGTCAACTAAAGAATTTCGTTCCAGCTTGAGTGTTCGTTGCCCTCCCGCTCAAACTGCGGGGGAGTGTTAGCTGTACATTCATTGCTATTGATTTGGTCTTATCGGTTTGATATAGTCTTATCCGATTTGTTATAGGTTTAATTTAATTGATAAAGTATCATGTTTTATTAGCTGGAGATCACAATGCCATTAGTAGTTCCCTAAGTTACTCTTGTATAGTGGGCATAAATATCTCCTCGTCCTTTGTAATGTTGATTCACAGAAAAACATAATACATTACAATTGTTCACAATATTATAACATTCATCCATTCTAAATCTTCATATCTTACAATTTGGTCCCTCCGTGTTTTTTATTATTAAAAATTGTTTTTTTTTAATCTGACGCTTCTGATTGGTCCATTGGTATGTGGCACTTTTTGAGTATCCAAAATAAAGTGCCACATATTATAAAACAAAAGTCAAATGTACAGCCTAAAAGTTTAAATTATACTCGGCGAAAGAAGTAGAACCGTCCAAAACATGCCTAGTCCGCCAAACCAGATCCAGTTTAAATGTCGGACCAGTTCAAACAAGAAACCCATCTCACATAAAATGAAAAAGCAGGTTGCTGAAGTATAAATGGACTTTACCCTTGATTTTAAATCAGTTGAGCTTTGTAGTTATTCTTTGTTAAAGTGTTTTAGCCATTGTTTGTTTCCTTTTATAGTTTGTTAAATTCAAACCTTTCACATTCTTAATCTCTATATAATTAATTTCTTTAATCATGTTCAAGTCTTCAAAATTTAAAATTAGTGTCTATCACTCTTAACTACACAGCAACAACAATATCAACTTTCACAGGCTCCTTTACGACCACTTAATACTACAAGAGGAGGTTCATTATAAATTGCTCAAGTTACAAAAATGATTTACGTTGCAGTGTGGTCTGGAAAATCAACATGATTAATATGATTAAGACTTCTATTGTCTCTTCAATCCAACCATGAAGCCAAGATCTTTTGAAAAGAAATTCTCTTAGTGAAATGAATTTCGGAAATGACTTGAGGGTGAAGTGGATCAAAGACCATCAAAACCTTTAATTTTTCAGAAAGAAGATGAACAAATTTACATTTTAAGATATCCATACATTAGTCCACGATGTTAACTCAAAATCTAGGCATTTTCTTTGACACATGATCTACACGAGTTAAAAAAACTAATGATTACAATTAATCTAACTCACTACCATTTGGGCATGCGCTAGAGTATTTTATCTTACTGTTACACCTTTATTGTTACTAGACGAGTACCTGTGCATAGCTATGGAGGTTCTTGAACCTTCCGAGTCAGGCACCAGGCTGCAGATGCTTTAGTTCATCTTGACATGTCCAGCCTCAATCTACAAAAACATAAACAGGCACCATGAAGTTTCCATAACAAAAATGCTTTGCTTGAGTATGGACTATTGTCCTCTATATTCAAAGAGCCTAGAAAGGAGATAGATGGTAAGACTCGGTTCAAGGAAATTTCCCAAAGGCGTTCGAGGAATAACTACAAGGATAGGACTACAATTTTATCCAAGTTGGAAGGGGTTAAACAGCTATATTAGTATTCCTTATTGTACTAGTTTCCTTATTATCCAATAAGTCTTGTTTTCAAAGTCTGTCCTTATTATTTGTGACCTAATTAGAGATACTATAACAACATCAGTTGTATGCTAAAGGAAAAGAATGTTCTTTCGCTCAACAACAAATTGAATATTTGGGACATATGGTGGCTATGATAGATCGGCAACAACCGAAGTCTATCAAGGAGTTGTGGGAGCTCCTTCCTTTAACCGGCCATTAACGCAAATTTGTTAGGGGATATGGTTCACTTGTGTCTCCTTTGACCGATAAGTTTAAAAAGGATAATTTTAACTGGAATGAAATTGCAACTAGATCTTTTGAATCTTTGAAACAAGATATGACAAAATTACCCCCGTACCAGCTTTGCTGATTTCAACCCACTATTTGTGATTAAGGCAGACGCCTCTCAGTTCGGGATAGGGGTAGTTTTGATGCAGAACAAGAGACCAATGGCCTGATATAATCAAGTGCTCGGAAGTAGACCAAGATTGAAATCCTCTGTGAAATTGTAGAAGGGGGGGGGGTTGAATACGTTTCTGTTTAAAAATCTTTAAACTTGTTGTATCAAATATAGTATAAACCATTGTATCAAGTTACGCCATTATTAATCCGGTTTGTTTTTCTTTTCTAAAAACATCCATATGACAAATTTCCGATCAAGCTTGTTATAATATGAGAAATGCTAATAATAGTCTTATTACTATTATAAAGCATATGATATAACAAGTTGTCACACAAGCATAAACATCAAGTCACAACACAAACAATAATATAGTGCAAGTATAAAAGTAAAAGGAAAGAGCAAACCGAACACGAGGATTTATAGTGGTTCGGTTACGGATCTCCTTTCCGCCCTACTCCACTCCCCGAGTACCCAACTCAAGAGTTACTTCACTAGATCAACAAACTCCCTTCTTGGCGGAGAAAACCTTACAATCATCGCTTACACTTTTTCCGGTACAAAGCTACATACCGGGTTCTTTTACAAGGGTACAACCACTCCCGCTAGTTCTTTTACAAGGGTACAACAACTCCCGCTAGTTCTTTTATAAGGGTACAACAACTGCCGCTATGTTTTGTGGCCCAACATAGAAACCTTGTGTTTTATGGCACAAACACATAAACCATCTAATCTATAATAATGAGTACAATGATGATCCAAGACATAAATGTCTAATGGATATGAATGACTAATCTAAAAGAACTTCCATTGATAGAAAGCCTTCAATGGATGAAGATCACAAGTTCTCTAAGCTTGTTGTGATGAATTTTCATGTATGTATACTTGTGGTGGACGATGATGGCAAGATCTCCAAGCTTCTTTGGTGGATCAAGATGTATGATATGCTTACAACAAAAATGAATGTTAGAAGCATTATGATCATGATGATAAGGGTGATTATGTTTTCTACATGGTTTTCTATTGATCTAATATGTATGCTAAGTGTAGAGAGAATATATGTTTTTCAAAAACTAACTTGTTAGAAAACCATGGACTTGTATATGTAGGTAAACTACCAAAGACCTAAACCATGTGCATAAACGATGAGATACCTTTTCTAAAACTAGCAAAGACATAAACCATGTGCATAAACCATGAGCTACTTTCCAAAAACTATGTCAAGTCTAATCAAGATCTTACACAATCTTTCCAAAATCAACTATGACATATCTTACACAATCTATGACATATCTTACAAGAATATTTGGAAAGATATACATTCTAGAATATGATGATCCATGTGATGATGTAATTATATACTTCCTATTTTGATAAAAAAAAAAGTATATGAAAGTAAACTTGTAAAGTTATTAGAAAATGTATTAACTTGCTATATGATATTTAGTAAGTTACTAAAAATGTTTGATGTACTTATGTTGTTATAAGACACATTTTTATAAATTGTAAACTTACTCATATTACCTAAACACCTAATGTGGCACTTATTCTATTTTATACCGAAACTGCACTTTGACACCTAAAATACTTAAAGGCTCTGATGAGGCGAAAAATGATCCGTTTTTAGGGGGTCATTTACGCCCGAATCCGAATTTATTTGATCAAATATTGCCCTAAATCGTTCCTTTTGTGATTTTAGGTGTTTGGAGAGTGAATTCTGGAAAAGAAGCCATTTTGGACGTTTTTGGAGCATAAAAGTGAAGAAAACGGCAAAGTACCAAATTTCCATGCTGAAGACACAAGGTGACGGCGTCAAGAGTAACATCTTGACGGCGTCAGCCATGAAGAATAAAATACCGTAGGTGGTGACGGCGTCAAATGTCATCATGACGGCGTCAAAGTGGCAAGAATAAAATACCGTGGTTGGTGACGGTGTCACATAGGCCGTCATAAGTAGGTCAAGGCCATCCGAGGAAGTATTTGGCGGCGAGGTGACGGCGTCACATGTAACTCTTGACGCCGTCAGCCTAGTTTTCCTATATATAGTTTTCTAGTTTTTTCATTAAAAAGAGAGAAGTTTTGGTGAAACCCTAAAGACGAATTTGGTGTATCTTTTACAGGTTTTTCAAGGGTTCCAAACCCTTGAGACCTTGCATTGTAATTGAGACAAGTGTTCTTCCAATTCAATCAATATGTCTATGTGTTGGTTGTTTATATCTTGTTCTTGTCCCAATTCCATTATGCTAGGCTAGATCTCTTTTGTGTTTGCTTAGATCTAATGAAACCTAGATGTTAATTATGTGTTGATTACTTGTCTATTCTTGTCTTGGATGAATGATTTTATATGTTAGGCTTAAGAAAACTGGCAGATCTCCAAATGGTAACATGCTTGAACGTCTTAAGAAACATGAACCGAGGCGTACTAGGTCTTTATTGGTTGTATTTAATGCATGAGCCACTGTTTACAATCCCTATAGTTGTGTTGGGTCATGGTGTAGGAGGAGATAAGAGCTCATAGAGTTGGGGAGTTATGTATGCCACCCCACGAATGGTATTAAGGAATACAATCCGTCATCCATACAAGTATAACAAGTAATTAACGTGTAAAAGATATCTAGGGAGTAGTGAAGTCTAAGTAAACACAATTTCTCCAATTACTGCTCACAACCTTAGTATAATTTAGTTTAATTTTATTTTTAGTATTTTATTTTAATTATATATTAGTTTTGGGTTAGTTGATTAGCAACTAATTCCGCCCACTCTTCCAAAACCCGAGATTTTACTTGCTTTCATAAAAATATAAAAATACAAAAATAATCATCCCTCACCTTTAGAACTATTAATTAGGTTTTCTAATCCTAGCGACACTATTCCTAAGCTGAACGATCAATCCCCCGGTACTTGTCACTATACTATACTACAACGATCAGGTACACTGCCTGGTGGGGGTTGTAAGCTTCTCGAGATCCCTCGAGAGGTAAAGCAAGGTGCGATTCCCACGCATCAAGTTTTTGGCACCGCAGCCCGGGGAATAGTTATTGTCTAGTTTAGGATTTCTTTTTATTAGGTCTACTTGCTAGATTCCTTTCTAGTAAGATTTTTATTTTTATTTTTAGGTCTTCTTTAGTCTATCTTATTTCTTCGTGCCTTTGTTCGTAATTCTTTACCATCCGACATCATGGAAGGTGGTAACATCTTTGAACCCATCATCCCACCATTGGAACCCCTTAGGGCCCGATCCTTAGGAGAGTATTCCCGACCTAGCCACCAAGGCTACCGAAACACCATTGAGCTCACCGGAGACAATGTGACCCCCTTGCGATCCGACACCATCCGGTTGGTGCAAAGCGGATGTGCATTCCATGGACTTCGTTCCGAAGATCCAAACCAACACCTTAAGGACTTCCTCAAAATCGTTGATTCCATAGACCTAGGTGTTGAAACTAGAGAGACTACCCGTTTACGCCTATTCCAATTCTCTCTACGGGATCAAGCTAGTCAATGGCTTGAGCGTTTACCCGCGGGATCCATCACCACATGGGATGATCTCACCACTCGTTTCCTTGCTCAATTCTTTCCACCGGGGAGAACTACTACGCTTAGGAATGACATCTTGATGTTCCAACAACGTCAAAATGAATCTCTTTATGAAGCATGGACTCGTTTCAAGGACTTACTCCAAAAAGTCCCTCATCATGGCATAGATCTTTGGCTCCAAGTCCAAATCTTCTATGACCATATCGACATCTCCACGAGGCGAACCATTGACTAATCGGCCGGTGGTAAGCTACGTGATCTTAGTGCGGAACAATCATGGGAACTCATAGAAGATCTTGCTCTCTATGACAATGAAAGTTGGAATGATCCCCGTGATTTGAACAAAACGGTCAAGGCAATATCTTTGCCTTCGAATAATTCAAGCACTCCCGACCGTAGGATCATGGAACTTGAGGACCAAGTCAAGTTTCTCATGAAATCTTACGAAGCTCCGAAGCATTCAAGCCAAGTGAACAAAATCACTTCTTTATGCGAATTATGTAGTGGTCCCCATGACACTCGTGATTGTGTGGAACTCCCCGGAACAGCTTTTGCGGACTACGCATCCACGCGTATTGACGAAGCGGGAGATAAGTGGTACACTTTCAAGCCCGAGCCAAACACATACGGTGATTCATACAACCCCTCATGGAAAAATCACCCAAACCTTAGGTGGAAACAAAATCAACCCAATTCTTCCAATCCGCCTAATCGTTACCAACCAAACGGTCCACCATCCAACCGTACTTTCAACAACAATCCTTCTAACAACTATGGTAGTACCAACAATATTGAGGGATTGATGTCAAAATTCATGGCATCTCAAGAAGCCCGCATAGCTAGGTTCGAAACCGAATTCAACCAACAACAAACAGAGATGACCAACAAGATTGACAACTTGTTGAAAGCCCTCAACAACCAAACATTAATCACACCTAGGAAGGACACTAGGGACACCAATAGTGGAATCCAAATTAAGGACCCCTCATCATCAGAACATGTCCACTTTGTCAATGTTGTCACCATTAAGTTGATATATAGGGAGATAGAGGAGAGTGACAAGGATGAAGTTAGAGTAGAAGCCAATAGTGAGGATGAGAGTAGGGAAGTTGAGGTTAATAAGGATGAGGAATTGGAGGAGATAGAACCTATAGAGGAATACTTTGATAAGTAGCCAACCGAGGAAGAACGGGAATACCATAAGGATTTATTCGATAGTCCCGAGAAAACATATATCTTTGGCGACCCCCTGATCAAAATGGGAGACCCCTCCAACATTAACATCCCATGTAATATAGGGCACATGCATATATGGAAAGCTTACATCGACTTTAGATCCCCCGTGAACATTATGACTAGGACCTATTACAATTGGGTGATGAAGAAGCAACTCAATTTTAGGATGATGCCCGGTAAAAATTGGATAAGTAATTTTGCAGGAAGGGTTAAGGGAGTACATGTGATTATAGGGAATCTCACCTATGAGATTGATTTTATGATAGTGGAAGACACTCGTCCAGTGATAGATGCTTGCCTAAGCTAAATTATATTCGGGAAGCCCTTTGTTGAGGCCACTAGGATGAGTTATGATCCGACTTTAGGGATAGTTAGGTTCAAGAAAGATAATAATGAGGTTGCTTATCAAATGCCCTACAAGATCGAACAATACCGCCTTCTCTCTAATTTCGAAAAGGAACATAAGCAAGCAGCTTATTATAGGAATGAGGAGGATAGACGTAGAGGAGTAGAGTATGTTAGAAATAGGATGCTTGGTTTCTACAAAGAATGCTTGCAACTAGGTTCGGAATACAAAACTGGTTTAGAAGACGACCTAGATAGTGGAACCAATGATGAGATCACGTAGTAACCCATGACTTTGAGTCTAGCTACAAGACTCGTAAATAAAGAAAAGCGCTTCTTGGGAGGCAACCCATGTTTTGTGTGATTTTAGTTGTTTGATTGTTATTTACTTCCGTATGCATGTTTTATTTTTATTGTTGGTTGATCATGTTTCTCAATTAAAATGTGGAAATACTTTATTATGTTGTTTGGCCTAGTCTTAACTTCAACCTAAAGGTATTTTTGCAAAAGATAAGTGTAAGGGGAAACCCCAAATATGTTTTTAAGAAACAAACCGATCATGATTCTCCACAATATTAAATGAACATGTATATTCGTATTTGTTAGAGTCAAATGCTTGTATTGAGTCATAATGAAGTTTTGCAGGATTTTCCAGGAAGTAGGACAAAGTTTTTCCAGAAATTTTCCGGAAACTTAACATAAAGATTTCTGCAGGTCCATTCTGACGGCGTCAGAGTATTACTCTTGACGGCGTCAGGAGTTAAAATCTGGAAATTTTACCGGTTTTGTTTTTCTAATGGAGTCTTATGGTTTTTGTGAATTATTAAGTTTTATAATCTCCAGGAAATCTGCAAACTTCATTCCACAAGCATTATATCTTACTTTGTTTTCTAGGATTTAGTAACTTATATAGGATGCCGCCGATTTTACGTGAGGTTGCCTTGTCTATTGTTGTCAGGATTTACAGGTTATTTATGACAAGAAGATGATTTATATTCTGGAAGGGAAGCTTTGATTGTTCGTTTTCTTGGAGGAAGATTTAACCTGGCCAACCTATAATCCATACCGAGCGAATCAGGGGAGTATTTGATTTCATTCTCTTTACTTCTTAACTTTTACATTCTTTACTTGAACATTGGGGACAATGTTCATCCTAAGTGTAAGGGGAGGGTAAAAAGATGATACCTTACATATGCACTTTCGCTTGAGTTTGTTTTGTTTGATAGTAGATGTGTAATAAAACTATGAGAAATACTTGTTAGTGCAATTTTAGCGCCAAATTTAAAATTTTTTACAACATTTAGGAGTGAAACTTTAGCCATAGCAAGCGTCTCATGGATAGGAGGTTGTATGACTAGCACATAACCGTATATTCAGCAAAATTTTCCACCCAAAAATGTGAGGTTCGCCTTTAGTTTTGATAGGAAAAGCATTTACTATTGGTGCTTATGAGTGTACCGGTAGCATTTAGATTCTAGAACTTGCGTTAGTGATGCATCCCGAGACCGCTAGTGAGACTACATTCGTGTAGTAGGATTTACTACATGATAAGAGGCATTAGGATCACCCTTGTGTTAAACCCGTATTATAATTACTTGATCATTTAAGTCATATTACTTGGCTAGTTAAGTCAACTAATTTTTCCACACCCTTTGCGTTGTACTCATTTTTAGTACACGATACCCCTAGTACACCCCTCCGAGCCTATCTTTTCGTTTCTAACTTTAAGCATTTTACTTAAAGGAAGAATTTGTTACACCCCACTTAAATGTACACCCAAACCGCCTTAGCCTTCCGTGTATGCGCTCATCTTTAGTGCATTATTGTTATTTGTTAAACCCTAAGTTAACTTTCTAATTGATTACATGGTTGCTAAGTCGAGTCATATCCTTGTACATATTGTTTTGGGACGATTGGGACTCATGGGTAAGTACTTATTTTATGGAGTATTGGGGAAGAACATCATATATTACCCCCATATGTACGTTAATCTCAAAAGTGCCCCAAGTGTTTTGATTTTCTTAATTCGAGTCATTAGAATAGTTTAATGTAAAGTATGTAAAGATTCAAGTGTAAGGGGAATGCTCAAACCCCTATGATGTATTATTTTGGATGGTAGGGTAAGAGTGTATGGAAAAAAAAAATCGAAAAAAAAATTAAGAAAAAGAAAAAAAAAATAGAAAAGAAGAATAGAAAAAACATACGGACTACCATCCCATTTCATTCTATGTTCATTTTATGTTTTTATTATTTTTCATTTATTAGCTTAAGTCGAGTCTAGTCTTGGCTTAGCAACGCCATCTTGTACATGTAATTAACCAAGATTGTTAACTCGCCACCAGTAAAACTTCCTTTATCCAACAAAACCGTGTAATTCATATCCCTATACCTAACGTTACAACCCTTTAAAAGACCTCTTTGATAGTTTATCCTAGGTGCTTACGCCATGTGGTGGAGGTTTGATCCTTTCCCAAGCCTATGGTAATCTATTTTGCTATGACAGGTAGTGAGAGATATCTTCCATTTCCATAATGTTATATTACTTTATTACACCCGAGAGATGTGAGTATCTAAACACTATTTGTGAGGTGCTTGTGTATGGCCTCCGTGCTTGTCTATTGGTCTTTAGTGGAACGATTATTTGTTGTAATTACTTTTATATTAGTGTTAAATGACCCCTAACTTGTCTTTTGAGTAGAATAAAAGCTCATTTGCTTGAGGACAAGCAAATCTCAAGTGTAAGGGTATATGATGAGGCGAAAAATGATCCGTTTTTAGGGGGTCATTTAAGCCCGAATCCAAATTTATTTGATCAAATATTACCCTAAATCATTCCTTTTGTGATTTTAGGTGTTTGGAGAGTGAATTCTGAAAAAGAAGCCATTTTGGAAGTTTTCGGAGCATAAAAGTGAAGAAAACGGCAAAGTACCAAATTTCCATGCTGAAGACACAAGGTGACGGCGTCAAGAGTAACATCTTGACGGCGTCAGCCATGAAGAATAAAATACCGTAGGTGGTGACGGCGTCAAATGTCATCATGACGGCGTCAAAGTGGCAAGAATAAAATACCGTGGTTGGTGACGGCGTCACATAGGCCGTCATAAGTAGGTCAAGGCCGTCCGAGGAAGTATTTGGTGGCGAGGTGACGGCGTCACATGTAACTCTTGACGCCGTCAGCCTAGTTTTCCTGTATACAGTTTTCTAGTTTTTTCATTAAAAAGAGAGAAATTTTGGTGAAACCCTAAAGACGAATTTGGTGTATCTTTTACAGGTTTTTCAAGGGTTCCAAACCCTTGAGACCTTGCATTGTAATTGAGATAAGTGTTCTTCCAATTCAATCAATATGTCTATGTGTTGGTTGTTTATATCTTGTTCTTGTCTCAATTCCATTATGCTAGGCTAGATCTCTTTTGTGTTTGCTTAGATCTAATAAAACCTAGATGTTAATTATGTGTTGATTACTTGTCTATTCTTGTCTTGGATGAATGATTTTATATGTTAGGCTTAAGAAAACTGGCAGATCTCCAAATGGTAACATACTTGAACGTCTTAAGAAACATGAACCGAGGCGTACTAGGTCTTTATTGGTTGTATTTAATGCATGAGCCACTGTTTACAATCCCTATAGTTGTGCTGGGTCATGGTGTAGGAGGAGATAAGAGCTCATAGAGTTGGGGAGTTATGTATGCCCCCCCACGAATGGTATTAAGGAATACAATCCGTCATCCATACAAGTATAACAAGTAATTAACGTGTAAAAGATATCTAGGGAGTAGTGAAGTCTAAGTAAACACAATTTCTCCAATTACTGCTCACAACCTTAGTATAATTTAGTTTAATTTCATTTTTAGTATTTTATTTTAATTATATATTAGTTTTGGGTTAGTTGATTAGCAACTAATTCCGCCCACTCTTCCAAAACCCGAGATTTT
Organism: Artemisia argyi; assembly: GCA_030686995.1. NCBI lineage: Eukaryota > Viridiplantae > Streptophyta > Magnoliopsida > Asterales > Asteraceae > Artemisia > Artemisia argyi. Next base: position 43,650,616 of record CM060685.1, on the reverse strand, counting down.
ACTTGCTTTCATAAAAATATAAAAATACAAAAATAATCATCCCTCACCTTTAGAACTATTAATTAGGTTTTCTAATCCTAGCGACACTATTCCTAAGCTGAATGATCAATCCCCCGGTACTTGTCACTATACTATACTACAACGATCAGGTACACTGCCTGGTGGGGGTTGTAAGCTTCTCGAGATCCCTCGAGAGGTAAAGCAAGGTGCGATTCCCACGCATCAGGCTCTAAAAGTATTTTAAACATTCTAAATGGTTGGTCAAAGGGTTTGATCATAATACCACATAACAAACATGTACGAACCTGTGTTGTAGCATACGAGGACTCGAGACGTTGAGAGGTGTTGAATGTATGTTGAGACAAAATAAGATTACAAGTAACTTGTACATTTAACGTTATGTATCAAGTTATATGTTTGTCATCAATCAAAACAAACAAGACTGTGTAGATTAAATATCATAATATTTGCACTAACATCCTCTATGAAAGAAGTGAAAAAGTAGCGACCATACTTATTAGGAAGAAAATTTCTTCTACGTAGAGATCAGAAGAGTTTAAAATATCTACTTGAGCGAAGAATAATACCTGAGGAGCATCAAAGATGGGGTCTAAAAATTACTTGGATACAGTTTGGTATCTACCTTGTGACTTGATCACGTACTTACATTGTTTTCATCCATCATTTCTTTTAGCAGTCCGGTTAACCTACCAAAAAAAAATCAAAAATCAAAGACAAATATCTTTGCGTATCTACTTGAATGTACCAAATTATCAACTGAATATTATAATTATATATTGCATGATGCTACTTAATGGTTAAGGTCTCTATATGCAAATTCCTGAGGAATCACAGTTTCTTTCATTTTTATGAAAATTTTAGATTGTGTTATTATCACTTTTGTCATTGATGATAATAATGATGATCCATTTGCTATATATTTATGTTACATGTACACATGCAAGTCTAACTTATATTAACAGAGAATCTTGCGAATTATGTAGGTTGGGGAGAATACCCGTATTGGTATTGGGATGGGGCCGGTGGGTCTATTTTACAGTGGGCAGCTCATGATCACAAGAAGAGACAAATAAAGAGGAATGAGAGACAAAAACCTAGTGGGCTAAGTGGAAATGTGGAAGGTGTCATTAAAGTGGCATCTTTGGAGCTGCTGCTAATAAATCGTGGAACATTTTATATTATCAAGTGTTGTACCAAAACACTGATCACGCAAACCCACTCTATGAATCTCCTCCTGCCTGCAATGAGTTAAACACTAGTTTAATATTGATAGCAACTATATTACATATAGTTGTTGAAAACATGTGAAGGATTCAAATGAAAGTACATGTGATCCATAGGATTTACGAGATAGGGGACAAAAATTGGTACGATGAGGATTAAGAGAAAATGGCCATTTCCCCTTTTAAGTGTATTTAAAAGTATCACAAACCTGAGCTCAACAGATCCTAATATAGCTAATTTTCCAGGTTTCAAGATATCTAGTATATTTATCAGGGTAAAACAAAAGTATAACCAAAAGTGAAGAATTATACTTTAAATTACCACCAATAATATATAAAACATGGATAATATTATATTGAATCATATTGTTAAAATTTTAGATCCTGACTGAAACTAAATATAATGTAACTGACAGAACTCTTCAGTAGCCTTCATTATAGTTTGACTAATATTTTCAACATGCTCCAAAAAAAAGGGGTACATTAACTAAAAAAATACACACATTTGATACACATTTCTGGATAAATAAAATTATTAGCTGCGTAAAGGATAGGCAAACCTGAACCTTAGGAGCTGGGCACAAGACTGCAAATGCTTTAGTGGTTCGTGACATGTCCAGCCTTAATCAACAAAAACAGAAAACAGGCCCCCATGAAGTTTCCATAACAAAAATGCTTTGATTGAGTATGGCATATTGTCCTCTATGTTCAAAGAGCCACGAAAGGAGATAGATGGTAAGACTCAGTTCAAGGAAGTTTAACAGAGGCATTCCAGGAATAACTACAAGGATGGAACTGCAATTTAACCCACATTGGAAGGGGTTAAGTAGCTATACTATTATTCCTTATTATCCAATAAGTCTTGTTTTCAAATTTTGTCCTTATTATCCATGGCCTAATTAGATAAACTACAACATCAATTGTATGCTAACAGAAAAAAAATGTCCTTTCGCTCAATAACAAATTGAATATTTGGGACGTGGCCAACAAGGATGGAGTACCAGCCGATTCTTAAAAGAATTTGACTATGATAGATTGGCCACAACTAAAGTCTATCAAGGAGTTGTAGGGGATCCTTAGACACAAGTTTGTTAAGAGATACGGTTTACTTGCATCTTCTTTGAACAACCAGCTTAAAAAGGATAATTAAATGGAATGAAAATGTGACTAGATCTTTTGAATCTTTGTAACAAGATATGGCACAGTTACCCCTGTACCAGCTTTCGCTGATTTCAACCCATTATTTGTGATTAAGGCAGACGCCTCTCAGTTCAGGATAAGGGCAGTTTTGATGCAAAAAAGGAGATCGGTGCCCTATTATAATCAAGTACTTAGGAAGTTGACCAAGATTGAAATCCTCTATGAAAGAGAATTGATGGCTATTGTGCTAGCAGTGCAAAAGTGGCGGCCATATTTACCAGGAAGAAAAATTCTTCTACACAGAGATGAAAAGAGTTGAAAGTATCTACTTGTGACTTGATCATTCCCCTTGTGACTTGATCACGTACTTACTTTGTTTCCACATATATAAATATTAGGCTTCCATCCATCATTTCTTTTAGCAGTCCAGTCAACCTACACTAAACAAAAAAATCAAAAATCAAAGACAAATCTCATTGATTAACTACTTGAATGTACCAAATTATCAATTGCATATGATAATTATATATTGCAATTGATGCAACTCAATGGTTAAGGTTTCAGTACATTCGTGAGGAATCACAGTTGCTTTCTGTTGGGAATAAAATGCTCAAGTTAAAGAGTCTGCCAGAAGAGCCTGCTAGATGAATTAAGCATGCCTCTTTTATTTTTGTTGAAGTTGAAGATACACTAACAGTACCTTCTGTGTAAGAAGGTACTGCTAGTTAATGAAGGTCCTGCCAGTTTCAATGACAAGTTGTTATATTTTATTTAGAGATATTTAGTTGTATTATTAGTCTTTGTACAAAGTTACACGTTTAGTAGAAGTAGTACAGAGGTCTCAGTAGATAATATGGAGTGTTTTACCTTGAAAGGTGTAATTTTAGGATAAGATAAGTCTCTAAGTATATTATATTAAGCAACTTAACAACTTGTAATAAGGGCTCCTTATACTATAAAAGGAACCCTTAGTCACCTTCTTTTGATATAGATCACTGCATGCACAACTTCAAATACTAAATCCTTTTCACGTAGATTCAAGGTTACATTTGTAATCCTGGTGATAGTTTAGATCACCCGTATTATCTCATAAATAATATTGAATCGTTTTGTGTTATTCATGTTGTGTTCATCATTCTAAATTATTCACGTTTACTTATTCACCACCTTTGTTCCTTTAGTGTGTTTTAGTAGATTCCGCATGCTAATTCACATTCATTCATAAATATCCCAAACACATTATTAAGACTAACATCCCAAGTGTTTGCACACAACGAAACCTTTCCACACTTTCAAGTTTATGAAAATTTTAGATTGTGTTATTATCCCTTTTGTCATTGATGAACAGAATGATGATCCCTTTGCTATATATTTATGTTACATGTAAACATACAAGTCTAACTTATACTACAAGAGACTTTTTCGAATTATGTAGGTAAGGGAGAATACCAGTATTAGTATTGGTATTAGGGTGGGGCAGTGGGCCTGTTTTGTAGTGGGCAGCTCGCGATCACCAGAGACAAATAAAGAGGAATGAGAGCGAAAAACGTAGTGGGCTAAGTGGAAATGTGGAAGGTGTCATTGATGTGGCATCATTGGAGCTGCTACTAATAAATCGTGGAAAATTTTATATTATAAAGTGTTGCAGCACAAAACTATTAAATTTGGTTGGTAAATGAATCGAACATTGAAATGTTATATCATTTGCTATATACTTTCTCATCACTTTGGACATGCTCAAACATTAATATATAATAGTAAAGTTAAACTTACATCTCGGTAGCCAGTGGCAACTTGGAATGTGTAATCTTATATTCTTTTGGGAAGCAAAGTTAAAGAAACTAAAAGATATCCAAGTTTTAATACAACAAATATGCATTTTTTGGTATCTAGGATTGCTTAGCGAAGCTGCTCATTTGATTATGTGCCAGTTGTAAGGGCGTTTGTGATTGCCTAGCCAAACTGCGTTTTGCTATAATGAATACACATTATTGAAAGTCAATGGTACTGAAAAATCAAACTTCTTATTTGATTATTTGTAAGTGAAGTGTGGGATGTTGTACATATGTCCCTATGTTTTTCATCTTTACTATGTCTCTACTTGAAGCACATACAATACACAACTGTAAGTAATCTTTAGCAAATGTATACATGAGAAAGTAATTATATAAGAATACTACAAACAATAAAAACACACTGTATCAATATGTGCCCACAGGTTCGAAAGCTAGTTATTTCTTATATGAACATACATATAGTGCATCCAACAAAAATCAGTCAACGAAAACAAAGGTTAAATTTAATATTAGGACATGTGGTCACCATGGATGAGGTATTGGCAGATCCTTCCAGGATTTTGGCTATGATAGATTGGCCACAACCAAAGTCTAACAAGGAGTTATGGGGTTTCCTTGGATTAACCAGCTATTATCTTATGTTTGTAAAGGCGTATGGTTCACTTAAGTTGCTAAGTGGTTTTACATAAATTAAAGTATCAAACCAAAATTTGATAGATGAAGTCATCATCTAAAGCGACAAACAACACGTCATCATGAAGAAGATCTTCTCTCATCCATCTAAACGACTAGAACAAAAATGAAAACCAAAATATTAGATCCAATGAAATCAGACATCTTAATAAGGTATATTGCACCAGAATCTAAATGCTAATATTAAATGTTCCAAGTTGAAATTTCCATTTTATGTATCAGATGTACAAATATCTCATCCGATAGAAAATGCAGCATATGCTTCTAAGCTTCTTTAATCTGTTGTGCAGCTTCAGCTTTTTTCCATGTTTTCAGATATCCAATATAAACTATGACTGACTTAGCAATATGGAACAACTTATAGAGAGTTGAAGAACTATGATATAGTGTTCCACATTGGAGTTATTTGTTATGCAAATGGGTACATCTTACAATGAGATCATATACTACAGATGTCGAACTAATCGTGACAGCAATACTTTGCATCACATGTGTAAAACAAAATAGATGGTTCATGTTATCTTTACTCGAGTGAACTTCCTAAAGTAGATGGTTCATGTTATCCTCGGTTATTTATTCCAAACCACTGTTCATGTACCATTGCGACATCTACACTGCAAAAACAGCAGCTGCAGCATTCTTGCAAGAGTAGTGCATCTCCATGGCATACCCGAATCGATCATATCAGATGGGAAGAAGGTATTTCTAAGTAATTTGTGGAATTTTAGGGTACAGGGGACTCAATTGAAAATAATATTCTGTCGGGTATTCTAGTAAGAAGGCTATGACACAAAAGTTATGTAATTCATTACTATCAACGCCAATGTTGTTTAATTGAAAATCGACAAATTCCTAGTTTGATTGGGCGAAACCTGTCAAAACTGAACACACTCATCACTCAAACCCATCATCCACTGACCAAAACTCATTTTACTACAAATACAACTAACTGTGTGTGTGTTGGCGATTGAGTAGGGGTGTAGATGAAGAAAAAGAATAGGTAGTAGAGGTGCAATTTAAAAGTTTTAAGTTATACTATAAATGTTTAGTACACCTAACATACCCTCAAGACAAAAATACACCCTGAACTTACCCAAAAACATCGTTTGGGCCCTAAACTTGGGAAAATCATCGTATGGAGTCCAAAACACTAGTTTTTTAGGCCGAATGCGTCCCTTGACCCGTAATGGTGAGGTCAACGCTCCTTTTGTGTTATATTTTCAAGGGCATAATAGTCCAAACACATTTTTAACTATATGTAGTTAAATTTAACCCAAAGTTGTACCATATTTTTGTTTCCCTCTTGCTTAAATACTCTAAAAACCCTAAATTAGCAGCAACACGCTTTCAACCTAAATCACTAACAATGGCACAAACAGATAAGGGGAGGCTTTGTATAGTGGGTTGAGGAAAGAGGATCGCTCCAATGAAGACCGCATGGGTTTTAAGAAGGAGAAAAAAGAGGCTGCCAACAATGTGTTACCTAAGTTTGATGATTTGGAAATAAGGATTAAAAATCTTGAAGCTGTGTTTAAATATCTAAAGGTAAGGAAGGAAATGAAGGAAAATTGTGATAGGGAAAGTTGTGGGTCTAGCTAAGTGTATGTTTAGATGATAGTAAAGTTTGTAATGGTTGTCAGAATGAAACCGATAAATAAAAATTTGGGTTTTTTTTTACTATATGATAGTGTTTGGCAATCAAAAGTTTGCTTCTTGTTGTTAATTGGTTAGTTTGACTTTTACAAGTCAATTTGGCAGTTTGACTATTAGATGTCTAAGTAACTAAACGATTTGCCTTTTTGAATATAGTGGGTGTTTGGATTAACATTTGCATTTTGGAATTACATGTTAAAATATGTAAAGCATTTGCATTTTGAACACATGTAACAATTTACAATTATTGTGTATGCTTTGAAGATAGGTTCCATGCATCAGATGTTAAGTGGCCACTGTGGTTGGTTTTGGTAATACAAAGGTGTGATCGATTGTGGATCACATTTTGCATTTGTTTAGTTTGACTTTTTAAAGGTCAACCGACAAACTAGTATGTACACACACAATATAACCTATAAGACAAACAAACACATATTGTAACATAAACAACCATTTAGCAAGTTGACTTATAGTAATCAACTGGGGAACCATTGTTTGCTACAACATGAAAATGACTTATACTAGTCAACTGGGGAAACATAGTCTGATACAACATGAAAATGACTTAAAACATTGTCTGAAGGTTCTATTGATATAAAAATGAAAAAGATGATGTAGCTTCCACTGAACAACCTTCACATGATGAACCTTCTAACGATGTACATACTGGAACTAGATGATCAACAAACAAAACATTCAACCTTACACTGATGATCAAACTACAAATGTGCCTGAAAAAACAAGTATACAAACACCAAACATTCAAGTTAGATAAGGTATAATTGATGTAACAAAATATGAAACACAAGCCATGCAACTCAACATTGAAACCTTACCTAGGATTGCTTGTTGGCAAAAAGGGAAAGTACGCAGTTGGTAACCCTTTCCCTGCTCCTAAAAGGTTTTTTAACTCCACTAGGAACAAGACCACCAACACCATCAGCCCTGTTTTCAACACCATCTCCAACAGCCATGTTTGCAGCATCAAAACCAGTATACTCAACAGCAGCCATGTTTGCACCATCAAAACTAGTATACTCAACCATTATACCCTTCCCTTTGACATCATTTCCTCACCATTTTCTTGTTGCAAAACATCATCTTCCTGAAGTAGCTTACCTTTTCCCTTATTATTTTCCCTTTTGTCATGAAAACCATATTTTTCCTCTCTGATAACAACACCACCTTGACCTGTTTCCATTTTGGTTACACTCGCCTGCATTTTGTTCTTATCTATCCCCTTCCATTTACGTCGAGTCTTAAAAGGTCTTCTACTTGACATTTTAAATTTAGCATCTTCCTCTAGCCAACCCACAACCTCAAAACCAATGTTTTTCAAGTAAAATGCTGCTAATATTTGGGCCTATGAATAACAAAGATATCAACTGAGTCATGAGTTTTTGCAAACTCATACAGCTTAAGAACATCCTGCTCCCTATAAACCAATTGCAAACCATTTTCTACAGATTTTTTTGGATCACAGAAAAACACCGCCCATTTTGGTTCCTTAATCTCTGAAATTAGATTATCAAGGGTTGAACTAATGATATCCATATCATAGCTAAAAGCACTATTATTAATAATGAATCTTCCTTCATACCTGAGTGAGGTATATTCAAATCTCCCATTTATGTGAATCCGGAACAACACTTCTCCTTCTGGTTTTATATCCTTAAAAGTTGTCATAAATATGTTCCTTTCAATTTTGCGAATGAGTTGTGCAATGAGTTGGTGTATGTATGCTAATGACAATGTGGAATGATGGTTGTTTCCTATCAATCGGGTAATATGATATTTTGAGGGTTTAGTGGGTCGGGTTTATTGGGTCGCGCTCAAAATAAAAAAGTTACGCGTATTAGGTATGTTTTCAAAATTTCGTAGTTGGTCCCCAACCTTGCTAGTATTACCATTTTTGTACTTAAATCTCCTGCCATTTAATAACTTTTCTCTTTATGATCGGCTTACGTCACATTTAGTCCCTGAATTTGTAATGTCATCGGTTCATTGGCTATTTAAGGGACCATACCCCACAGGTTTTTCATATCTAAAACACATTTACCTTAGTTCCCCTACCTAAAATATAAGAAAATGTCAAATTTCCCACGCCTACAGGAACTAGCATCCGCCATGCCTTCTTACTCTCTGTTTGATAGCACTGCTTTGTACTATCAACAAAAGAATGACAAATGTATACAGTTTGCCAAAGGGCTTATGTAGTCTTATGACCAAAGAAACCAAAGAGTTTGTAGCTGAAGTAGAAGGCTATCGCACTTCCCTTATGTCGTGGAGGCTTCTACAGGATCTTCAAAAGATTCAAAAGAAAAATGTGATAAAGGCTATGGAGATTAACAGGTTGATTAATGAAACCCATGCTCAGGTGTTGGACGTGAACAACTTCCTCGATTTCCTTAGAAAAACCTGATTTCGTTGTTAATCAACCACATCAAGTGTTGGTATTTTGTTGTCTTTTGGGGGTTATTATCTTGTTTTTTGCTAAATCATTTATGATTATGTATTGTAATGTTTTATGCAAGATTAAAGATTAATGAATGAAGTTGCCTTTATATTATTCAGCCTTTTTGTTTTTGCTTTTATGCTTGTCCTGAGTTTGGAATATTCATTGTTGTTAGATGTTTGGTCCTTGCTGAAATAATGTATTGATGCGTGTTTTTCAACCTCGCAAAAGGTTTTACCTCTCAAGAGATTTTGAAAGATTTTTCAATCCATCAGACAGTGTACCTGATCATTGTAGTGTAGTATATGGTAGGTCCGGGGGATTGATCGTTCTCTAGGGGAATAGTGTCGCTAGGATTTGAATTGTATGTTAATCTAGGTCTAAGGGTGAGGGATGGTTCTTTTTTGTATTTTTATGTTTAATGAAAGCAAATAAATCTCGGTTTTGGAAGGAGTGGGCGGAATTAGTTGCTAATCAACTAACCCAAAAGCTACTAATTAAACTAATGTGCAAGAAAAGTAAATTAGGGTTCTACAAGAGAAGTGAAGCGTATCTACCTATGATGTATTACTCCTTGCTAGCTATCCAATTCTACCTACTGAATTGCCACACTTGTTGTAATCGAAGCGTTGTATTCCTTAATACCAATTGTGGGGGTGTGCACAGCCTTCCCCAACTATATGAATATCAATTTCTTCTTATGACGACACGTTTAGTGTCCTATCATAGAATCATTAACATCTACTCATGCATTAAATACAACAAATAAAACCGTAGTGCACATCCGATTGCCTTTTCTATGACATTCAAGCTAGTTACATAAAGAGGTCAGCCAGTTTTCTTAGACCTAAGGTGAATCAATCAATTAAACAAGAGACAATAGGAAGCAAGAATTATAAACTAAACCAATTAGATTCATTGAGAAGCAATGAGATCTAATTGATTATAAACAAGTTTCATAAGATCATAGGTAAACACAAGGTGAATTAGCCAAGCATAATCAATGAAGAGTAATCAACAATATTGATAATTGAAGACATAACATAAGATTGAATCAATAAACAAACCATTATAAGATGTTTATGGAATGATTAAGACTCTCTAAGTTGCTGGAAAAACACCAACCTAAACCCTAGATTCGGACTTAGGGTTCAGGGCTTGCAAAAAGTGAAGTTATAATGTTATATTTATAGGCAATATTTCTGTCAGCAAGGGGCGAAGGTGTTAGGTTGTACAAATGACGGTGTCACGACCATTTTTTCACCAAATCGAAGATTTTTTCGTCCTGGTCGTTTCTTTTTTTTAATCGCTCAAATCCGAGTTCGTATGAAGATTTTATGGCCAAAACAGCAACAGCTGCTTTGTGCACAAGTTGTGATAAGTTAACACTAGATGGCCTACTCAATTACACGTGACCCCTTCAGGTTATAAGTCTTCTGGGCCATCACTCTTTAATTTAACACGTGACGGCCTACTTTCGGCGTCTTGTTAATTTCCATCTGCTCCAATCTTCAAGTGACGGCGTCAGCATCCAAAGCTGACGCCGTTAGGTGTAAAAACCTGACTTTTCTTGACTTTTTTGTTTTCTTTCATTCTTGAGCATAAAAACGTCTAAAAAGCTCCAAAATGCTTCATATTCTAGAAATCTCGTCTCAAGTACCTAAAATGACAAAAGAAGCGATTTAAGGTAATGTTTGACCATATATTTACGATTTAGGGCTTAAATGACCCCCTAAGAGCGTATCAAATAAATCCTTATCATGTATCCATACAAGATTATTGTTTTTGTCCCATATCATTTTATAAGTACGATTGGTTTTTGATGAGTGCTCAAACACTCATCATTTTTGGTCTAATCTGAACTGCAAAACGTACAAAAACACTCAGAAATGCATCAAAATACTAAAAATATTTCAAAATCGTGTTTTATATGTTTTAGATGCAAAATGAGCAAAAACAGACGAAAAACGTATAAAGTTTGCAAAATTGGCAGTTTCAGTCCCCCAACTTTCATAAAATTACAAAACTAGTCCCTGGATGTTCAAAATATGGAAAATTATCACCAAAGGTCCTTCTACAATCATAAGTTGTCATATTTTGTCCTTTGGTGAAAAATCTGAAAAGTTTTGAGAATTTACAGTTTTGGTCCCTAGAGTTTCAAATATTGGTAGAAAAGGTCCCTGGTGGGATATCTTTGGAAAATTATTCAATGTTGGTCCTTTGGAAGTCACAAAAGTCATTTTTTGGTCCTTGGGTAAAATTTTTGTGAAAATTACAAGTTTAGTCCCCGGAGTTTTGAAATTTGCAAAATTGGTCCCCGGGTGTTCTATTTTGAAAAAAAATAAAAAATAAATTTTAGACCTTGTAATATTCAAACTTAGCAATTTTTATCCTTTTGATGACTTTGTGAAAATTACATTTTCAGCCCCTAAAAAAATCAGATTTACAAAGTGGTCCTTGTAATTTATGAAACAAACCAAACGGATCCATTTTATTACCCAACATCCCAAACACCAACCCACCCTAATCCAATAACTAAACCTAGTCCACCCCACAGCCCATACAAAAGCCCACCACAACAAAATAAACACACCCCGTTTTTTTATTTACTTCCCCAAGTCAACCCCCCCCCCCACTTTGACCTCCCATCCTCACCACTTGACTGCTAGACCTGCAACACCCTGCCAACACTCTTCCCCCCCCCCCCATCACGCCAACTCAACACTCCACCATCATCACTCCTACACCCCTCCAAATACTAAACAACAAAACCAACCTCCTTGCCAAGAGCTAAAGGCCAAACTGCCAAAATGGTCAAAATCTCATTTTTCCCGCCAAATGCAAATCAAAGGCCAGGATGAATTCTAAGGATCAAACGGCTAAGAATAAAAGTGGGATATGACCTGTGGGTCCCACACACCTCAGAAAGCTTATAAAGAAGAAGAAAGGAAGCAGCTGAGGGGTGGTAGATAGTTAGCTTTTAATCCTTAGTGTAATTTAGGGTCGAATTTAATTAAATCAATGTAATGTTTTAAAATTAAGTGTTGTAATTTCTACTTTCAATTGTGTAACCAATTTCAATAGGAAATACAAGTCAATTTTAATTTTAAATCTCTTTGCAATTCATTTTTATGTTTGGAGCCTTACAGTCCATTTAAAGTAGTGCAGCTTTGATAAGCTTCCATAAACTTGATTATGGTTTACTAAGGCTCATTATAGCTTTACATAGCTATTGTGAGATTATTGCTTCAAGTACACTGTTACATCTCATAAGCTCAAGAGAGTCAACAAAAGTCAACTTGGTGTAATAAGCAGTTGGAATAAGCTTATTGAGCTTATTTAAGCTTTATCAGCCTTGACAATGCTTCTTTGGAGTTTTCAATCTTGATAAGTTCCCTAATCCTTTTCATTTTTCATTTTCACTTCTTTATAGCTTATTGTGTAAACTGCTTGTCATTAGTTTCTTTAATCCCATTTTCAGTTGTTGATGCTTATTTATGGTAATATGAGCTAAGTATGCTAATTTGGTAGTCAAGCTACTTTTGGTTCACAATCTCACACCTTAACTGTGTTTATAGTAACCAAGTAGTGTTCACATTAGTTTTTTTTAGCTCCAGTTGTTTATCACTAGTTTTAATAAGCTTATTATACCTTAGGGTAGATTATTAGACCATTGCTTTCCTAAATTTTAGCCTAGAAACTCTTGTGTTAATATTAATTGTCAAAACAGTCCCTTTAAGGGGTGTTTGGATTTGAGGATTGCTTGATGTTCTTGTTGTTATATTGTTGATTTCTTTGCATATGCAGTATCCCATAGGTCCATTTGAGTTAAGTATTGCATAAAATACTAGGGTCATTCATCAATAAAGTCAAAATCCCATGTAACTCCCCTTAACAGTCAACTGTTATGGAGTTAGAAACCAAATACCTTCATATCATTTCATCCTGAGATAACTTAGCTTGTTTTGGTTCTATTTCATCTTAATACATCATCATCAGTATCTAAGATCAACTCAAAGTTCAAAAAAGTCAATAGTTCAAGTTTTACAAAAGTCAAATATGCATGTTTTTCAGATTTTCACAAAAGTTCAAGCATTTGTTTTGATTTTTGTATGATGATTTGGATTGTAAAACTTCTTCCTATTCAAAGTATACAAGCTAAATTTAATGTTCCAATGGCCCTTTGATTTTTGTGATTTTTTACCTAGGCTCTAGCTTGTCCCAAACCCAGCTGCAGGGCTGAGTATTGCCCTGTTCACAGCAGGTACCACCCCAAACACCACCCTTTGGTGGTGGTTTCCAACCACCACAGTGGGCCCCATGGTTCACACCCTAGTTATTTAAACTCCCTAGGTGGGTGGCTATCAAATGCACCCATTCTTGTGCCCCCAATCAACCTAGTGTGCCCCCTAAATACCCCACAAGTCTGTCCCATTTTTAGTTAAGTTTCAAAGTTCCAAGGTGCTTAAATCAGCTTATTGGCTTATTCTGTGGACTAATTGTGCTTTTTCTTGCTTAAATAAGTTTATCTAACTTATTTATACCAGATTTACCCATTGTGGGTCCCACACAAGCTGGTTTAGCTTATTTCCCTTGATTAGTCAACATAAGTCAATTGTTTTGCTTATTACCTTCCTCATTGCTTATTTTTAGTTTATAAAAAGTTTGTTTTTACAAAAGTTGTTTGTTTTTAGGTATAAAATAAGTTGGTAAAAGAAAAATCCAGAAAAAACAATTTTAATTTTAAGTGATAGTTTCTATTTAATGTAGTTTAATTTTAATTTTTATTTTTAAATTTTAGTTAAGTACTTAGTTATTTTATATTTTTCTTAAATTACTCATATATTAAAGTATTTATAATAATTTTCTCAGATTTTTATTTTGTCATTAAGTATTTATTAGATTTAATCTTAGTTTTAGTTATAATTAAGTAATAATTAGTTTTAAATAGCATAATTAGTTTTTATTAAGTAAAACCTAGTTTTTATATTTTTTATAGCTTTTATATGTTATAAAATAATTTTAGAAATTTTATTAGAATTTTTACTGTTCGTTTAGTATTTTTCTTAATTTAAAATAGTTTAATTAGTTAATTAGTAATTAATTAATAGAAAATCCACAAAAAGACAAAAACACTTATTTTTAATTTTAAAACTTATTTTTAGTTATTTTATAATTTTAGAAATTTTATTTTCATTTTTCTAGTATTTATTTAGTATTAAAATATATTTAAGTGTTTTAAATATTAATAATTAGTAATAATTAGTATTTAATTAATATTAAATAATTAATTAGGGTTAAAATTTATTTTAATTTTCTAAAAAATTTCTTTTACCTTTAGGTTTGTAAAAAAGTCATTTTCACCCCCTGGGTGTTTTCAGATTTCCGTTTTCACTTTTTATTTCGTACGCTTACGTTTTATTTAAACGTGAACGTACGCGTTTTAAGTTTTAAACGTTTCTGGTTTTTCTGACTTTCCAGTATTGTTAATATAGTGTATTTAAGCTATTATCTTTCATATTCCAGTAGTGTAATCATCATAACTCACTTTAAACCCTTTCCTGTCCAAATTCACCCGATCACAAACCCGTTTTAATACCATCACACCTCGTCGGGACATAACGACCCGGGGAAACCCTATACTTCCACGGAGATTGATTTTAAGCTGTTTGACTATTAGAGTTGACCATTCACAAGTGGTTGACCAATAATTGTCTAACGGTTTGGAGCCAATCAAACTTTATTAATCAACCACTTGTGAATGGTCAACCGTAAAAGTCAAACTAATCAAGCCAATACTCCGTGGATAGTGTAGTGTTTCCCCGGGTCGTTAAAGTCCCAGCGAGATTGAAATGGTGCTTTGGAAATCGTTTATGAGTGAGTGGGACTGAGGACAGTAGCCCAGATGATATGGAATTGATTTTGCTACTGTTATTTTGGTGTTGGTACACAGATATAATATTCACAAAAAATCAGATACCAGATATATGCACAAATTCACAATTAATATCACGTAACGGACTGGAAAAATGGGTTTTTGGTATTTATCAAACTACAGGGGGTGCTTTTGACACTTTTTAAAACTTAAAATTAAAAATGAAAATAAAATTATGAAAATGATTAAAATACTATTTAAATATTATTTAATTAATTAAACTATTTAAAATCTAAATTAAAACCTAATTTAAATTAACTAAAAATGACAAATGATTTAATTTAAACTAAAAATTAACAAAACTATTTTCTAAACCTAAATTAGAACTTGAAGAAAGTATAAAAAATAAAAATAAATATTTTTGTCTTTTTGTGGTTTTGTTATTAATTAAAAACTATTTAACTTAATTAAACTAATTAAACTACTTTTAATTAATATTAATACTAAATTAACTTTGAAAATTAAGATAAAATTTATAAAATTACTTAACCATCACTGGAATCCTACAAAATTATAAAAACTCTAAAAATTATGTTTTAAGATTAAACAACTGATTATTTACCTTTTAATTAACTTAAGTCTATTTTAAACAAATAAAATAAGAAAAATAGAAAATTAACAGTAGAATCTCAAAATATATTTTCTAAAAACTTATTATACTATATTAGAGCTAGGAAAAATATAAAAACTAAATTTAACTTTATAAAAACTAAATAAGCTATTTAATACTTAATATTAATTAATAATAAAGAAAACTAAAATTAAATCTAATTAACACTAAATGACAAAATAAAAATCTAAAAAAATTACTAAAATTACTTTACTATATAAGGTATTTAATAAAAATATAAAAACACTAGTGACTTAATTAAAATCTAAAAATGAAAATTAAAATTAAGTTGAATTAAATAGAAACTATCACTTATTTTAACTTTGGATTTTTTTGATTTTTCTTTTACAGACTTGTTTTACTAATGAAAATAAAGAACTTTTGTGAAAACACTTTTCAAAATAGCTTATATATAAGCTATAAGCACCCCCTTGGCTTACACAGTTGACTTATGTTGACTGTGTGGTCAATTGAGGTCAACTGGCTTTGGGTGGGGTCCACAATGGTAAAAGTGAGTACCAACAAGCTTAATAATCACAAATAAGCCAGAAAAAACAAACATGAACAACAAATAAGCTATATGTAATCAAATAAGCACTTTTGCAGCTTCACAAATAACTCAGACCTGGGACAAACTTTGTGGGCAATTTTATTTGGGGTCCACTGGGTCCTAGGTCAACCCAAGGGTCAATCCACACTCCCTGGTAGGAGGGGGTTGGGAAAAGCTAATTAGGATGTCTGGGGCCCACTGAGTTGGTCAGAAATCACCACCAAAGTGGTGGTGATGGACTGAGCTGCTGATGCAGGGCAGTTCCCTTGCCCTGCAAGTAAATTTGAGGGTGAGTGGGGCCCAGGGTAATTTTTCTAAAAATGAAATGATGGTAAAATCTCAAAGATGAGCTGGTAGGAAACTAAACCTCAAAATCTCACAGTCCAAAATAAATCACAAAATTCAGAAATGTTTAAGCAAGTTTTGTGAAAACTGAGAACAAGTAATTTTGACTTTTGACAAGAACTTGGAAATTTGACTTTTATGAATTTCTAGCTTAATCTAGTGACTGAATATGAAGAATTAAACTATATTAAGACTAAATTAACCTAAATCAACTAGCTTATGACGGAATTGAGGTATTATGGATCCTAAATCCATAACAGATGGCAGCTTATGAAGCTCAATTAGTTATTTTGACTTTTTAACTAATTACCTATGGTTTTTATTACTTGACAGTTCTAATAAAACCTAAATAGACTTACCTAGACTATAGACACCCACAAACTCAGCCTAATGCTCAGTGGAACAACCTGAGCCAAACACTCCTTAATATGATGACTGATTCAAGTTTTAAGTAGCTAAGGGCTGTGAAAGCTTATGAGCTTGTTCTAACTCAGCTTTTAGTGAGATATTAGATCTAAATGACAGCCTAGGAACAAAAATTAACCATGAACACTTAAGCATACCACTTGACTGTTTATAACTAGTAAACCAAGAATCACAATAACTATTTTATTCTAACTAACAAGTGATGAATGTAAAGCTACAAATTACTCAAACAACAACAAATAGCATAAGCAAACACAGATTAGCAATAAGGGAAGTAATCAACAGAAGCTACTCAAACTTAGACTTTTTAGTGGAATTTTGAAATGAGAACAAGCTTACAAAACCATCCCTAGCATGAACAAGGGATTTTCCACAGTTGCCTATCTTTAGATAGGCTATATCCAGCTCCAAGATTGATCACCAATCCTTCTTCAACCTGAAATTCAAAAACTAAACACACAGTTGACCAATGTTGACCTTTTTTTGATTTTTGATTTTTCTTCTAATGTAACTGAGTTTTAGAGTTTCTAAAGCTTTGGTAAGCTTATTGGAGCTTATGTGATCCTAATTCAGTCCATAATTCAACACACAATCAACACTTGAGCTATTAGATAATCTGAAAATTGAGAAAATTGCAAAGATGAAAATCAGACTTGGAATTTGAGATTTTATAAATTTAAAAGGTTCACATTACACTACTAACACTGATACAACATTTGAATTAGGAAAGTTTACACTAATTTGCTAGAAAATTTAAACTCGATACAACTTAAAACTAAAATAAACTACACCCCGTTTTTTTATTTACTTCCCCAAGTCAACCCCCCCCCCCCCACTTTGACCTCCCATCCTCACCACTTGACTGCTAGACCTGCAACACCCTGCCAACACTCTTCCCCCCCCCCCCCCCCATCACTCCAACTCAACACTCCACCATCATCACTCCTACACCCCTCCAAATACTAAACAACAAAACCCACCTCCTTGCCAAGAGCTAAAGGCCAAACTGCCAAAATAGTCAAAATCTCATTTTTCCCGCCAAATGCAAATCAAAGGCCAGGATGAATTCTAAGGATCAAACGGCTAAGAATAAAAGTGGGATATGACCTGTGGGTCCCACACACCTCAGAAAGCTTATAAAGAAGAAGAAAGGAAGCAGCTGAGGGGTGGTAGATAGTTAGCTTTTAATCCTTAGTGTAATTTAGGGTCGAATTTAATTAAATCAATGTAATGTTTTAAAATTAAGTGTTGTAATTTCTACTTTCAATTGTGTAACCAATTTCAATAGGAAATACAAGTCAATTTTAATTTTAAATCTCTTTGCAATTCATTTTTATGTTTGGAGCCTTACAGTCCATTTAAAGTAGTGCAGCTTTGATAAGCTTCCATAAACTTGATTATGGTTTACTAAGGCTCATTATAGCTTTACATAGCTATTGTGAGATTATTGCTTCAAGTACACTGTTACATCTCATAAGCTCAAGAGAGTCAACAAAAGTCAACTTGGTGTAATAAGCAGTTGGAATAAGCTTATTGAGCTTATTTAAGCTTTATCAGCCTTGACAATGCTTCTTTGGAGTTTTCAATCTTGATAAGTTCCCTAATCCTTTTCATTTTTCATTTTCACTTCTTTATAGCTTATTGTGTAAACTGCTTGTCATTAGTTTCTTTAATCCCATTTTCAGTTGTTGATGCTTATTTATGGTAATATGAGCTAAGTATGCTAATTTGGTAGTCAAGCTACTTTTGGTTCACAATCTCACACCTTAACTGTGTTTATAGTAACCAAGTAATGTTCACATTAGTTTTTTTTAGCTCCAGTTGTTTATCACTAGTTTTAATAAGCTTATTATACCTTAGGGTAGATTATTAGACCATTGCTTTCCTAAATTTTAGCCTAGAAACTCTTGTGTTAATATTAATTGTCAAAACAGTCCCTTTAAGGGGTGTTTGGATTTGAGGATTGCTTGATGTTCTTGTTGTTATGTTGTTGATTTCTTTGCATATGCAGTATCCCATAGGTCCATTTGAGTTAAGTATTGCATAAAATACTAGGGTCATTCATCAATAAAGTCAAAATCCCATGTAACTCCCCTTAACAGTCAACTGTTATGGAGTTAGAAACCAAATACCTTCATATCATTTCATCCTGAGATAACTTAGCTTGTTTTGGTTCTATTTCATCTTAATACATCATCATCAGTATCTAAGATCAACTCAAAGTTCAAAAAAGTCAATAGTTCAAGTTTTACAAAAGTCAAATATGCATGTTTTTCAGATTTTCACAAAAGTTCAAGCATTTGTTTTGAATTTTGTATGATGATTTGGATTGTAAAACTTCTTCCTATTCAAAGTATACAAGCTAAATTTAATGTTCCAATGGCCCTTTGATTTTTGTGATTTTTTACCTAGGCTCTAGCTTGTCCCAAACCCAGCTGCAGGGCTGAGTATTGCCCTGTTCACAGCAGGTACCACCCCAAACACCACCCTTTGGTGGTGGTTTCCAACCACCACAGTGGGCCCCATGGTTCACACCCTAGTTCTTTAAACTCCCTAGGTGGGTGGCTATCAAATGCACCCATTCTTGTGCCCCCAATCAACCTAGTGTGCCCCCTAGATACCCCACAAGTCTGTCCCATTTTTAGTTAAGTTTCAAAGTTCCAAGGTGCTTAAATCAGCTTATTGGCTTATTCTGTGGATTAATTGTGCTTTTTCTTGCTTAAATAAGTTTATCTAACTTATTTATACCAGATTTACCCATTGTGGGTCCCACACAAGCTGGTTTAGCTTATTTCCCTTGATTAATCAACATAAGTCAACTGTGTTGCTTATTACCTTCCTCATTGCTTATTTTTAGTTTATAAAAAGTTTGTTTTTACAAAAGTTGTTTGTTTTTAGGTATAAAATAAGTTGGTAAAAGAAAAATCCAGAAAAAACAATTTTAATTTTAAGTGATAGTTTCTATTTAATGTAGTTTAATTTTAATTTTCATTTTTAAATTTTAATTAAGTACTTAGTTATTTTATATTTTTCTTAAATTACTCATATATTAAAGTATTTATAATAATTTTCTCAGATTTTTATTTTGTCATTAAGTATTTATTAGATTTAATCTTAGTTTTAGTTATAATTAAGTAATAATTAGTTTTAAATAGCATAATTAGTTTTTATTAAGTAAAACCTAGTTTTAATATTTTTTATAGCTTTTATATGTTATAAAATAATTTTAGAAATTTTATTAGAATTTTTACTGTTCATTTAGTATTTTTCTTAATTTAAAATACTTTAATTAGTTAATTAGTAATTAATTAGTAATTAATTAATAGAAAATCCACAAAAAGACAAAAACACTTATTTTTAATTTTAAAACTTATTTTTAGTTATTTTATAATTTTAGAAATTTTATTTTCATTTTTCTAGTATTTAATTAGTATTAAAATATATTTAAGTGTTTTAAATATTAATAATTAGTAATAATTAGTATTTAATTAATATTAAATAATTAATTAGGGTTAAAATTTATTTTAATTTTCTAAAAAATTTCTTTTACCTTTAGGTTTGTAAAAAAGTCATTTTCACCCCCTGGGTGTTTTCAGATTTCCGTTTTCACTTTTTATTTCGTACGCTTACGTTTTATTTAAACGTGAACGTACGCGTTTTAAGTTTTAAACGTTTCTGGTTTTTCTGACTTTCCAGTATTGTTAATATAGTGTATTTAAGCTATTATCTTTCATATTCCAGTAGTGTAATCATCATAACTCACTTTAAACCCTTTCCTGTCCAAATTCACCCGATCACAAACCCGTTTTAATACCATCACACCTCGTCGGGACATAACGACCCGGGGAAACCCTATACTTCCACGGAGATTGATTCTAAGCTGTTTGACTATTAGAGTTGACCATTCACAAGTGGTTGACCAATAATTGTCTGACGGTTTGGAGCCAATCAAAATTTGGCGCCGCTGCCGGGGAGGTTGTGTGCGTATCTAAAACGGTTTTTTCTGATTAGTGTCTTTGGAATTCGTTCCATTGTACATTTATCCATCATTTGTTCATATTTTCCCATTATCAAAACAAAACAGTTCTCGAAAACTTTGTAAAATTAGTTTTCAACGAACACAAAAAACACAAAAACATTTTCTTTCTCATTTGTACAAAATATATTTCCAAAAACCCAAAAATATTCACCTTAACCCTCTCACATCTTTGATTATTCATCCCTACCCCTCCCAAACCATTTGATTCTTTCTATGTCTCACCCACACCTTCTGGTTTGCCAATGGTGTGGTAATCCTCATAATGGTGGCAATTGCCCCAGTTGTGGCATGGTAGAGTCAGGAAACGGGTCTGTCTATAACCAAGATCCCTATTCCTACCATGACACGACTGATTCATCCCATCAGTTACCACACCATCAGTCTCAGCAGTTTTACTGTTGTGAGTACTGTGGTGGTTCACACTACAGTTCTGATTGTCAATCGGGAAATACGCTTGTCTATGAGCAGTTTCCCGATAACAATTATGACTCTAGCACATACGACTCACAGCCTCAACAGTTTTACTGTTGTGATTACTGTGGAGGTCCACACTTTAGCTCAGATTGTCAATCGGGAAATCCATATCCTTGTGACAATTTTGACACACCTTATTACGACCAACCTCCACAGTACGATATGAATCAAGCACTTCTTCCAGAAATGCAAAATATGATGAAAATCGTTGATGAGCTTAAGGGTTTAGTTCAAGACTTTGCCCAAAGACACACTCATCAAAAATCCATGGAAGAATTGCTTGCTGAAGAGCAGGCTGCTAGAATAAATTCCCATGATGCATATGAAAAATCTGTGAGGGAATCCATTGCTAGAGAAAAAGCAGCCAAATCTAGCTCTTTGTTCCGTTTCATTCCTGATGACAGTGATGATGAGGATACACTTGATATCCTTGAATTTTATAAAACTTCAAGCTCATCAGTTGATACCCCAGCAGTTGAGATTCCATCTCAAACAACTGCTATCACACCCGAGGTTCCCACTCACTCTTTGATCATGGGGGACGAGCATCTTGACACTGTTCCTGAAAGGGAATCGGACGAATTCATAAAGTCTAGTGTTGAGAACCTTGTTCCAATTCCGAGAGAGTCACAGGGAATTTTGGATCATGTATGTGATATTCCTTCACCCATTGAGTGTCCTAAAGATCAATTTGAGACTTTCTCAGATTTTAGCGATGATTGCACATCTTATTGAGACATCGAGTATGTTGAGGCATCAGTTCCACAAACTGATGCTGATCATCTTCTTGAGGAGTTCGCCGATGAACTTACTCACATCAATCTACTTTCATTGGAAAGTGATGATGGTCTCCTCGACTTTGAAGCCGATCTGGGAGAAATTGAAAGTCTCCTTTATCATGATCCGTCACTCACTTCTTATCCCGACAGTCCAATAGAGAATGATAATCTCTTGGTTCCCGAAACATTCAACACGACTCTCACCAATCCTCTATTTGAATTCGAATCTGAATTCACTATGATTTCTAACAATCCAATCTTTGACGAGGATTGTGATGAGTCCACAATGGAACACGAGTTCACAAATTCACATCTTGTGAATAATTCTCTTCATGAGGAGTTCTCCGGTGAACTCACTCATCATGTCATAACTCCTCCGGAGTTTGATAGCCCGGGGGGAGATGCTCTCAATTATGAGAATTTGCAAATTCCCACCCACCCTCCCGGGTTGTTTACGAGCTTACCCTTTGAAATCCAAACTCAGGCTACGGAGCCTGCTCTTGAGGAAGATGATCAAATCATGATTTTCATCATGGTTTTCTTCCTTTTCTTCACCTATAAGGTGACTTCTCTTGTTCTTCACTCCTTCGGGAATGAGGACACTATATTTGATCCCGGCATTTTCATGTATCATTATCTTGAGCCGGATACTTATCTCATCGGTGTGGAACTTTCACGTGCTTCATATGTTTGTCCAAACATTTTGAATGAAAGTCCGATTGAGATTATTTCTACCACATTCCCCAAGGACTAATGAATTCGGGGTCGAGTCAAGCTAGCGACTCGGTAAACAAAAACAGAGCATGCTTATAGGGTTTTCACCCTAAGTGTGGGGGAGTCCCCCATGCTATGATTACAAAAGTGAAAATACAAAATGATGTTTTCCACGCTTAGCTTGTAATGTTGCCCTTTTACGTTCAAAGAGTCGGCATAATAGCCAGGACTTTGAATATTGAGGACAATATTCATGCTTAGTGTGGGGGGTATTCGCTATTCTAGCGAATTTTATCACATTTTACTATCTTATACCCCCGTTTTTGACCAAAATTTTCAAAAATTTTTCACTGGTGTTTCAAAATTTTTGTGGTAATCAGTCCGCCTTGTCTAAGCGACAAAAGGGATTGGCTAGTCCAGGAGCAAACGGCTCTTGGTAAAGACATCTCAAATCCGTTTACGGCTTGCAATTTGCCCAAAATTGTATGGTTCCTCAACTCCCCGAAAACAAATGAGTTGGCTAGCCCGCAAGATTATGGCTTGTGGTAAAGGACGTGGAAAATCCATAATTGGTAATCAGCTCACCAAGATGTTGACTATTCCATCAAGAGCTGGCTAGTCCAGAAGCAAACGGCTTTTGGTAAAGACTACTCAAATCCGTTGACAGCTGGTGGTTTGCTCAAAATCACACGGTTATCAGGTGTGCCACAGTTCTTACACCTGGCTACTCCAGAAGTAATGGCTTTTGGTAAAGAGGTTTTCAAATACATCAAGTTTTCAAAACAGTTATTGCTAGGGACTAGCAATAGTTTAGTGTGGGGGATTGATGAGTGCTCAAACACTCATCATTTTTGGTCTAATCTGAACTGCAAAACGTACAAAAACACTCAGAAATGCATCAAAATACTAAAAATATTTCAAAATCGTGTTTTATATGTTTTAGATGCAAAATGAGCAAAAACAGACGAAAAACGTATAAAGTTTGCAAAATTGGCAGTTTCAGTCCCCCAACTTTCATAAAATTACAAAACTAGTCCCTGGATGTTCAAAATATGGAAAATTATCACCAAAGGTCCTTCTACAATCATAAGTTGTCATATTTTGTCCTTTGGAGAAAAATCTGAAAAGTTTTGAGAATTTACAGTTTTGGTCCCTGGAGTTTCAAATATTGGTAGAAAAGGTCCCTGGTGGGATATCTTTGGAAAATTATTCAATGTTGGTCCTTTGGAAGTCACAAAAGTCATTTTTTGGTCCTTGGGTAAAATGTTTGTGAAAATTACAAGTTTAGTCCCCGGAGTTTTGAAATTTGCAAAATTGGTCCCCGGGTGTTCTATTTTGAAAAAATAAATAAATAAATTTTAGACCTTGTAATATTCAAACTTAGAAATTTTTATCCTTTTGATCACTTTGTGAAAATTACATTTTCAGCCCCTAAAAAAATCAGATTTACAAAGTGGTCCTTGTAATTTATGAAACAAACCAAACGGATCCATTTTATTACCCAACATCCCAAACACCAACCCACCCTAATCCAATAACTAAACCCAGTCCACCCCACAGCCCATACAAAAGCCCACCACAACAAAATAAACACACCCCATTTTTTTATTTACTTCCCCAAGTCAACCCCCCCCCCCCCCCACTTTGACCTCCCATCCTCACCACTTGACTGCTAGACCTGCAACACCCTGCCAACACTCTTCCCCCCCCCCCCCCATCACTCCAACTCAACACTCCACCATCATCACTCCTACACCCCTCCAAATACTAAACAACAAAACCCACCTCCTTGCCAAGAGCTAAAGGCCAAACTGCCAAAATGGTCAAAATCTCATTTTTCCCGCCAAATGCAAATCAAAGGCCAGGATGAATTCTAAGGATCAAACGGCTAAGAATAAAAGTGGGATATGACCTGTGGGTCCCACACACCTCAGAAAGCTTATAAAGAAGAAGAAAGGAAGCAGCTGAGGGGTGGTTGATAGTTAGCTTTTAATCCTTAGTGTAATTTAGGGTCGAATTTAATTAAATCAATGTAATGTTTTAAAATTAAGTGTTGTAATTTCTACTTTCAATTGTGTAACCAATTTCAATAGGAAATACAAGTCAATTTTAATTTTAAATCTCTTTGCAATTCATTTTTATGTTTGTAGCCTTACAGTCCATTTAAAGTAGTGCAGCTTTGATAAGCTTCCATAAACTTGATTATGGTTTACTAAGGCTCATTATAGCTTTACATAGCTATTGTGAGATTATTGCTTCAAGTACACTGTTACATCTCATAAGCTCAAGAGAGTCAACAAAAGTCAACTTGGTGTAATAAGCAGTTGGAATAAGCTTATTGAGCTTATTTAAGCTTTATCAGCCTTGACAATGCTTCTTTGGAGTTTTCAATCTTGATAAGTTCCCTAATCCTTTTCATTTTTCATTTTCACTTCTTTATAGCTTATTGTGTAAACTGCTTGTCATTAGTTTCTTTAATCCCATTTTCAGTTGTTGATGCTTATTTATGGTAATATGAGCTAAGTATGCTAATTTGGTAGTCAAGCTACTTTTGGTTCACAATCTCACACCTTAACTGTGTTTATAGTAACCAAGTAGTGTTCACATTAGTTTTTTTTAGCTCCAGTTGTTTATCACTAGTTTTAATAAGCTTATTATACCTTAGGGTAGATTATTAGACCATTGCTTTCCTAAATTTTAGCCTAGAAACTCTTGTGTTAATATTAATTGTCAAAACAGTCCCTTTAAGGGGTGTTTGGATTTGAGGATTGCTTGATGTTCTTGTTGTTATGTTGTTGATTTCTTTGCATATGCAGTATCCCATAGGTCCATTTGAGTTAAGTATTGCATAAAATACTAGGGTCATTCATCAATAAAGTCAAAATCCCATGTAACTCCCCTTAACAATCAACTGTTATGGAGTTAGAAACCAAATACCTTCATATCATTTCATCCTGAGATAACTTAGCTTGTTTTGGTTCTATTTCATCTTAATACATCATCATCAGTATCTAAGATCAACTCAAAGTTCAAAAAAGTCAATAGTTCAAGTTTTACAAAAGTCAAATATGCATGTTTTTCAGATTTTCACAAAAGTTCAAGCATTTGTTTTGATTTTTGTATGATGATTTGGATTGTAAAACTTCTTCCTATTCAAAGTATACAAGCTAAATTTAATGTTCCAATGGCCCTTTGATTTTTTTGATTTTTTACCTAGGCTCTAGCTTGTCCCAAACCCAGCTGCAGGGCTGAGTATTGCCCTGTTCACAGCAGGTACCACCCCAAACACCACCCTTTGGTGGTGGTTTCCAACCACCACAGTGGGCCCCATGGTTCACACCCTAGTTCTTTAAACTCCCTAGGTGGGTGGCTATCAAATGCACCCATTCTTGTGCCCCCAATCAACCTAGTGTGCCCCCTAGATACCCCACAAGTCTGTCCCATTTTTAGTTAAGTTTCAAAGTTCCAAGGTGCTTAAATCAGCTTATTGGCTTATTCTGTGGACTAATTGTGCTTTTTCTTGCTTAAATAAGTTTATCTAACTTATTTATACCAGATTTACCCACTGTGGGTCCCACACAAGCTGGTTTAGCTTATTTCCCTTGATTAGTCAACATAAGTCAACTGTTTTGCTTATTACCTTCCTCATTGCTTATTTTTAGTTTATAAAAAGTTTGTTTTTACAAAAGTTGTTTGTTTTTAGGTATAAAATAAGTTGGTAAAAGAAAAATCCAGAAAAAACAATTTTAATTTTAAGTGATAGTTTCTATTTAATGTAGTTTAATTTTAATTTTCATTTTTAAATTTTAATTAAGTACTTAGTTATTTTATATTTTTCTTAAATTACTCATATATTAAAGTATTTATAATAATTTTCTCAGATTTTTATTTTGTCATTAAGTATTTATTAGATTTAATCTTAGTTTTAGTTATAATTAAGTAATAATTAGTTTTAAATAGCATAATTAGTTTTTATTAAGTAAAACCTAGTTTTTATATTTTTTATAGCTTTTATATGTTATAAAATAATTTTAGAAATTTTATTAGAATTTTTACTGTTCATTTAGTATTTTTCTTAATTTAAAATAGTTTAATTAGTTAATTAGTAATTAATTAATAGAAAATCCACAAAAAGACAAAAACACTTATTTTTAATTTTAAAACTTATTTTTAGTTATTTTATAATTTTAGTACTTTTATTTTCATTTTTCTAGTATTTAATTAGTATTAAAATATATTTAAGTGTTTTAAATATTAATAATTAGTAATAATTAGTATTTAATTAATATTAAATAATTAATTAGGGTTAAAATTTATTTTAATTTTCTAAAAATTTTCTTTTACCTTTAGGTTTGTAAAAAAGTCATTTTCACCCCTGGGTGTTTTCAGATTTCCGTTTTCACTTTTTATTTCGTACGCTTACGTTTTATTTAAACGTGAACGTACGCGTTTTAAGTTTTAAACGTTTCTGGTTTTTCTGACTTTCCAGTATTGTTAATATAGTGTATTTAAGCTATTATCTTTCATATTCCAGTAGTGTAATCATCATAACTTACTTTAAACCCTTTCCTGTCCAAATTCACCCGATCACAAACCCGTTTTAATACCATCACACCTCGTCGGGACATAACGACCCGGGGAAACCCTATACTTCCACGGAGATTGATTCTAAGTTGTTTGACTATTAGAGTTGACCATTCACAAGTGGTTGACCAATAATCGTCTGACGGTTTGGAGCCAATCAGTTTTTTACCCCTATTATCCCCAAATTCAAATTCAAAAACACTCTAGTCTTCATTCACTGCAATTGAAACAGAATGGGTAAATCTAGATCTCGTAAACAGATCAGATGCTCTAATTGTCATGCCATTAGACATAATAAGATTAATTGTCACAAGGAACAAGTTCCAAAACCAACAAAGGAAACTAACATACGAGGAAGGAAAAGGCATTCTGATGGCAGAAGGCAGCAAGTATGCATATATTACTTTTTTGAATGATTGAGGATCTAGTGTGTTTACATTGGAGTTTATGTATGCATTTATTACTATTTTTTTCAGTGGATGGATGAAGACGAGATAAGGTAGACTATGGTACTAGTATGCAATAGTCAAGAATTTCAAAAACTCGATGTTTTGGCTCCATTGTAAGCATTTATGTTGTCTTTAATCCTATCTACTTGTTCAACAACCACATTGTACCATATTTTATCTTTTTTTCATGCATTATATAATACCCTAGTTATCATCAACTCTTTATCATTTCAATTGCTTTTCACCATGGATGCACAAAATGATTGTCAAGGTCTGCCTTGACTGTTGGGTTGAAAAGGAAAACAGGGCTAGATTGATGTTTTTTGCAAGGCGTCCCGCTTACACAGATTTCATGTGGTATACTTGTCCATCGTGCCTTGAAAGAAGGTGAACCCCATCTTATACTGGTAGACGTGGTGTTACAAGGGAAAACACAACTACAATCGATAGTAGTGGGTATGTGATTGACTTAGGTATTAATGCATCTACTAGAGTTGGTGCTTACTTGGGCAGTGGTGATGAACAAAGTGAACCAACTGCAACTGAAATAGCAAATGGAGTATGCCCAAGTCAAGCACCTAGTGAAGAACCTGCTACTGAAAAACCAAGTGAAGAATCTGCAAGTTAAACACCTACTGAAGAACCTGGAACTCATAAACCAAGTGACTCACCTGCTAGTCAATTACCCAAGTGAATCACCAGCAATAAATGCTATGTTGACTTTCAGTTTAAATGTAATTTGGCTGATATGTTGTAATTCATATGCTATAACAATGCAGTTTGGTTACTATTTTGTTTTTGGTATATGTTGACTTTAATAGTCAAATTCTGTTATTCCAAACACTACACTATACTACATATGCAATTGCAAACTAAAAATTTTCAACAGGTAAAGCAAAACTGTAAATTCTAACAAAGGATGTTTTAAAAGATTACAACAATACACTTTGGCTTATAATTTTATGGTTTATGTTGACTTTGTAAATCAAAATTTGTTATCCCAAACAGCCCCCTAAACTAGATAATGCAAATGTAAACTGATAAAATGGAAACAGCAAAACCAAAATATATATACATCAGCAACTAGTTTTAAAATATACATCTTAATAACCAACGTATTGAGTATCCATCATCGTCCCGAAAAATTAACATCTTCATTACATAAACCAATAAAAATAACAAGTGAACTTTTTGATGGGAGACTTGATATTCATAAGGCGACACTTGAGATCCTTAGGGGGAGGCACATACCAATGTTTCCTCTTTTTACTGGTGCTTCCCGTAGCTGCAACAAGACCAAGTACAACATTTGTAACCATTTTCCTTGGTTTTGGACTTTTATGAACAAGGGTGCTAACAGGTTGTGCATTTGAAGCATTGGGAGTGGAAGCCTTGGAAGCTTGGGGAGTGGAACCTTTCAAAGTGGAAGACTTCCCCTTTCTAACCATTGATGTGGAAGTAGTATTCTTTGAAGACAACAACCTAAATTCATCATCATATGTGTCTGAAATAATGATAACATCAACCTCTTTTCCTTTAGAGTTGGTATATGGAAATGTAGAAACTAGAAAGGGGGGTTGAATAGTTTCACCGTTATTAATCACGTTTTTATAAAATTGACTTTACAAATTGTGTTTGACAAAAAGGTTCAATTCGAAGCTTACGTGAAATCAACACAACAATAAATATAAACAATGATAAGTAAACAAGTAAAGATAAAGAAAGGAAAGATCATACCAGAACACGAAGATTTATAGTGGTTCGGCCACGAAGCTCACTCCTTCGTCCCTACTCCACTCCTCGAGTCTCACACTCGAGAGTTTCACAAACACTATATTAACACGCTCCCTTATGGCGGAACAAACCTTACACAAGCTTACACCAAGTTTAACGACACTAAGCGGAATGTCGAGTCCTAATCCTAGCTAGAACCAATCTACCATAGCCCACGTGGCTTCACACCTCGTACCAACACGATGGCATGATACAACACAATACGCAATATAAGACTTGCACTCAAGTCCTATTACATACACGAAACAATGAATTAAGGTAATGATAGATCCGCAACAATAAGATGAGATGAGCAAAACTCTTCTTCAACACTTCGTTTCTTGATTACAACGAGTGTTCTTCTCTTGCACTTAGAGGAAGGATGAGTGTCATCACCTGTAAACAACTAGAACTTGATAATGTGATCAAAGAGTATGTTTTGGAAAGAATTTTGGAATACAGAAGGTTTTGGTGCATAAGAGGTGAAGTTTTCTGGAGGAAAATAGTTCTGTATTTATAGGCGTCAGGAAAGAAGCGACGGTCCTTTAAATGCCTGATGGTCCCTTATCAATAAGGGACCGCCGCCCTATTTCAGGGACCATCCAGACAGACGCTCCCTGTTTTGTCCTAACGTGGTGAAAAACTATCTGGTGAAGTTTTGTTGTCGGTTTTGAGCGGGAAATATGGTTGTTATGATTTTGAATTTTGAAAACATTTTCTTAATAAAACATTTCTTTAAATTATACAAAATACTTTTGTAAAAATATTTTGTGACATGAAAATGTAAAGTTTTTAACTCCTTTGATCACATACATAAGTTGGTAGAAGTTTGTACATACCTTAAGTGATGTTGATGACGAAAACGAGTTTTCCTGATTAAAAACTTATTAATCGTAGTTTTATGTAACGTGTGTTTGTATTTTGTGATTATCAAAACTAGTAGAGACCGATTAATGCAAATGACGTTTTTGACATTATTTGTATTAACAGGAAATATAGCAAAAACAGAAAGACATCAGAGTTTAGCCATTACTACTATCCTACTTTTCAATCATTAAGTCTAACCTTTTGCAACCTCCTTATTCCCATACTTTTTCCACAAGTCTTCAAGTATCAAATCAGCAATTTCATCTTCTATATCCCACTTATTCCCATAAGTAGCCATGACATAGTCAATGATATCATCAGAGACTAGTTTGCTAAAATCCCTTTTCTTTGCAGAATCTGCCATTGCTTGTATTTCTTGCAAATAAAATCGGGTTATTTAGGGACATAATTGACTGCTAAGCTGAATATGTCAATCACACAAATACAGAAAACTTAACTAACCTTTCATCACTTCGGCTTCTTTGGCAAATCTGCATAAATCTTCAAACATCTCATCCGACATTTCATCACTTCCTAACCAAGTATCCCCATATTTGGCCTTCACATACTCTACCGTTTTATCCGTCAATTGTTTCTTAGCAAGGTCCATGTCTGCCATTTTTTTTGGGAACAAATATGGGTAGCTTGTTGAGGGTTGTTTTCAGTAGAGGTTGTAAGTGACAATGTGTATGATAGATCATCGGGACTTACTCAAGTGTCAACGGTTAGTTGTAGGTTTATTGGTTCCGGCGCAAACATTAATAGGCACATCAGAGAAGATACGATCAAGTTGCATAGTTAACAAATATATTACTACACAGTTGGTCCCTCAAGTTGAGTGTCGGGTTTGGCTTGGGTTAACATATAGTTAAAAATGTGTTTGGACTATTATGCCCTTGAAAATATAACACAAAAGGAGCGTTGACCTCACCATTACGGGTCAAGGGACGCATTCGGCCTCAAAAACTAGTGTTTTGGACTCCAGACAACGATTTCCTCAAGTTTGGGGCCTAGACGATGTTTTTGGGAAAGTTCAGGGACCAACGGTGTATTTTTGTCTACCCTCAATTTTCCAATTATTTCAGTTTTCTCTCTCCTGCGCTTTATAGCGACCTTTTAGGCACAGTAAGGCGACCGACATCCTTTTTCTTTTTTATAACTTTTTTAACAACAAAATTAAAATTTATTAATAGTACTAGTTCCTTACACACCAAAATTCTATGGCGAAACCAAGAAATGCTAGTCGCGTGACGAACCAGTTTTGGAGATTAACCGACTCTAAGCTGCAAGATAGGCGAGCGAAGGGGTTGTATTTTTGTTGTGATCAAAATTTTGCACCTGGCCATCGATGCCCAGCAGGACGTTACAAAGGTTATTGATGGATAAGAACAACTAGCATGGTTCCCGCGCATTGCAGCGGCAGGTACCCTGAAATTAAATTTTTCGGTGAATCATGTATTTTAGTTTATTATGTTCTTTTTTACAATAAATTTATGGATATCAAGAATTTCGTTTATCCCGTGCCCATTCGGGCTCGAGCCAGTTTGGCCCGCACCTGTATAATATGCTTTATTATTTGTATTAGTGACATTTAATGTAGGAATTGTGTTTAATTTGGTTGTACAATATGTTTGATAATTTTTATTTCTTATGTAAGTGGTGTTTTAATAACTGTATTAATTGTATTTATTGACCAATTAATTAATTGCTACATTAAATAACATTAATATGATGTTTTTTTTAATATGTGCATTAAAGTGGTGTACACTATGCTTCTTGTCTTGTAAGTCTGAAATTATGTGCATTAAAGTAGTGTACATTATGCTTCTTTTCTTGTAAGTCTTAAAAGATTACAAGCATTGAAAGTTATACTTGTAACAACCCTTAAATTTCTAGGCTTTTAATTATATGTGTATGCATTTTTCTTATTAAAGAAATGTTTTTGGTCTTAAAATTTTAAGACTTCTAAATATAGATGTCCTAAATACATTATAACGTAGTATAGATAATATCAGTGATTCTGAGGATTAAGAATATGGTCATGTACATTTAGATTATGTCGAAGTTCCACTTAATTCTATGGTGGGGTTCACCGCAATTCAAACTTTGGGGAAGCATACGAGGAAGGGAAATTCTTGTGCTTATTAAGTATTGACAGTGGAGCAACCCACAACTTTTTATCAAGATGACTAGTGGAACAACTTGGCATTGCCATTATGGGTCAAGTAAATTGATGCAACTGTTGGCAATGGTAATGGTTATGGTTATATTATTGTTGAAGTTAGATGAAGAAGGATTTTGGATTATGTTACCGAATACGTCAGTTCAAGAGTGGGCAGGAGAATCAGACTCTCCATGGGGGGTTGAAATATTGATGCATTACTGAATATGTGTTCAAGATTGGAAGGAAGAAAAATGTTGAGCGATTAGTTGGAGAATGACAAAAGTATTCTACAATGACACCAACAGGTTTATTGCAACCATTAGATCTGCCCTCACAAGTTTGGGCAGCCTTGTACATGGATTCATAGACGGCCTTCCAATATGTGAAGGTTATATTGTGATTATGGTGGTAGTTGATGAGTTAAGCAAGCATGCACACATAGTACCATTGCGGCATCTACACTACAAAAACAGTAGCTGCAGCAATCTTGCGGGAGTAGCACGAACCCATGGCATACTGATAAGGCGAAAAGTGTACCACTTTTAAGGGGTCACTTAAGCCCGAATTCGTGATTATTTGATCAATTACTGCCCTAAATCGTTCCTTTTGTCATTTTAGGTACTTTTGAGGAGAAATCTGGAAAAGGAAGCATTTTGGACGTTTTTTGAGCATAAAAGTGAAGAAAACGACAAAGTCTCAAATTCCATGCTGGGAACAGTACCTGACGACGTCAAGATCTAATACATGACGGCGTCAAGAGTGATAAAAGATGTGGAAGTGGAAATTATAACGTGACGGCCCAGAACATTTTCAGTGTTAATGACCTGACGGCGTCACCAAGGCCGTCAGGGTCATGTTACATGTGACGGCACAGAGTATATTTACACATGAAGGCGTCAAGACTGGATCTAGGCAATACGAATTTTATATTGGCGGCGAGTTGACGGCGTCAGGCCCTACTACATGACGCCGTCAGGATGTTTTATCTATATATATTTTTCCAATTTTTCATTGTAAAGTGTGGAACATTGTGTGGAACATTAGGAGCATAAACCCTAGGTCGAATTTTCATCATATTGTAGGGGTTTCAAACCCTTCTTTCATCCATGTTTGAATAAAGATAAGTCTTCCAATAATCATTCAATATGTCTATGTGTTGTTTAATTCTATCTTATGCTTGTCTTTCTTTTAACATGCTAGGCTAGGTTTTTATTGTGTTTGCTTAGATGTAGTGAAACATAGATGTTGATTATTGGTTGATTGTTTGTTTATAATTGTTGTGGATGATTGTATTCGATGTTAGGCTTAAGAAAACTGGCAGACTTCCATTGGTAACTTGCTTGAACGTTTTAAGAAACATAATCGGAGGTGTACTACGATTTTTGGTTGTATTTAATGCACAAGTGAATTCTAATGATCCCATGTTAGGAGCTTTTAGTCGGCTCGACATAGGAGTAAAGTAGGATCTTATAAAGTTAGGGAATATTGTACACAGCCCTATGACTAGTATTAAGGAATATAGCCCGTCATCCATGCAATTGTAACAAGCTAATCAACCGGCAAAAGATATCTAGGGAGTAATGAAATCTAAGTAAACACAACTTTTCTCATTATTGTTTCCACCACATTAGTTAATTTTCATTTATTTTATTTTATTTTGATTGCATCTTAGTTAATTGGGTTAGTTGGCTAGCAACTAATTCCGCCCACTCCTTCAAAACCCGAGATTTTACTTGCTTTTATAAAATATAAAGAATACAAAAAGAATCATCCCTCACCTCTAGACCTAGTTTAGTAGGCTTTCTAATCCTAGCAACACTATTCCTGAGTTGAACGATCAATCCCCCGGTACTTCTCACTATACTATACTACAACGATCAGGTACACTGCCTGGCGGGGATTGCAAGCTTCTCAAGATCCCTTGAGAGGTAAAACCTGTTGCGAGGGCGCAATCCCGCGTATCAAGTTTTTGGCGCCGCTGCCGGGGATCGAACCCGGGTCACCCGCGTGATAGGCGGGAATACTTACCACAATACCAATGAACATAATCTCGCGTAGTGAATACAATAAAGTTATGGTAGATGAGTTAGAATACAAATGAGATAATATTGTTGCTAGGGCAATGACATTGCATGTGTTTGTAGGAAGCTTTGTTTATCTGGTTGAGTTTACGGTTATGGAGAATCTAGGAGAATTTATCGATAGTAACTTAACCCAAGTTGTGTTTGGAAAACCCTTCAAAATTTTGACCAACCTAGATGAAAAACTTATGGAAGGGTTAATTACATTCTCGGATGGGGATGAAGATTTTGTTTACCAAATGCCTCGTGCACACCCTAGGTTCAAGGATTTTTCTATTGAGAAATGTAATAGGTATCCACCCCTTGATATGCTAAGTGAGAATGATAAAAGGAAAGGGCTTAAATATCCTCATGAAAAGAATAAAAGGTATTATCGCGGATGTTTAGAGCTAAGTGATAACTATAAGAAAGACGAGGTGACTATTAGATGGCTCACACTTGGATATGTGAGCATAAGCGACACACGGTAGCCCATGACTTTGAGTCTAGCTACAAGACTCGTAAATAAAGAAAAGCGCTTCTTTGGAGGCAACCCATGTTCTGTGTGTTTTTAATTGTTTGATTTTATTTGTTTCCGTATACATGTCTTGTTTTTATTGTTGGTAAATCATGTTTCAAAGTAAATTTTGAAAATGCTTTATTTTATTTTTAACTTCGTCTTAATTACATATAAAGGTATTTTGCAAACGCTAAGTGTAAGGGAAGCCCAAATTTGTTTATAAGAACGAAAATGAGCATGATTCACTACAATGTTAAATGAACATGTATATTAGTAATTGTTAGAGTCAAATGCTTGTATCGAGTCATAATGATGTTTTGCAGGATTTTCCAGGAAATAAGGCAAAAGTTTTTCTAAAAATTTTCCGGAAACTTAACATGATATTTTTCCAGGAACATTCTGACGGCGTCAGGAGTTACAACCTGACGGCGTCAGGTACTAAAATTCTGAAAAATTTTGCGAGTTTTGTTTAAACCGGAGTCTTAAATTTTTTGTTGATTCTTTAGTTTTATAAACTCCAGGAAATCTGCAAACATTCATTCCACAAGCATTATATCTTAAATTGTTTTCTAGGATTATTTTTAATATATATAGATTGTCGCCGATTTTACGCGAGGTTTTCCTTGATTGTTTTATCAGGTTTAACAGGTTATATATGACAAGAAGATGATTTATATTTCTGGAGGGAAGCTTTCAAAGTTTATTTTCTTGGAGGAATATCTAACCTTGTTGACACACTATCCACACCTAACGAATCAGGGGAGTATTTGTTTTCATTCTTTTACCTGCTTTACTTTTACATCCTTTAATTGAACATTGGGACAATGTTCATCCTAAGTGTAAGGGGAGGGTAAATGATGATACCTTATAGGATACAACTGCACTTAAGTTTGTTTATTTGACAGCAGGTGTGTAATAAAACTGAGAGAAATACTTGTTAGTGTAATTTTAGCGTCAAATTTAAAATTTTTTACAACATTTAGGAGTGAAACTTTAGCCTTAACAAGCGTCTCATGGATAGGAGTTGTATAACTAGCACAAAAACCGTACAACTTAAAAAATATTCCACCCAAATATGTGAGGTTCGCCTTTAGATTTGATAGGAAAAGCATTTATTATTAGTGCTTATGAGTGTACCGGTAACATTTAGATTCTAGAACTTGCATTAGTGATGCATCCCGAGACCGCTAGTGAGACTACGTTCATGTAGTTAGGATTTCATATATGATAAGAGGCATTAGGATCACCCTTGTGTTTAAACTCGTATCATAATTACTTGACCATTTAAGTCATATTACTTGACTAGCGAAGTCAATTAATTTTCCCACACCTTAGCGTTGTACTCATTTTTAGTACACGAAACCCCTAGTACACCCCTCCGAGCCTATCTTTTCGTTTCTAACTTTAAGCATCTTACTTAAAGGAAGAATATTTTTACAATCCACCCAAATGTTCAACCAAATCGCCTTAGCCTTCCGTGTATGCACTCATCTTTAGTGCATTATTGTTATTTGTTTAAACCCTTAGTTAATTGTCTAATTGGTTACATGGTTGCTAAGTCGAGGCATATCTTGTACATATTGTTTTAGGACGATTGGGACTCATGGGTAAAGTACTAGTGTTATGGAGTAATGGGGAAGAACATCAATTTATTACCCCCATATGTGCGTTAATCTTAAAAAGTACTCCAAGTGTTTTGATTATCTTAATTCGAGTCATTAGAGTAGTTTATTGTAAAGTATGTAAAAATTCAAGTGTAAGGGGAATGCAAATCCCCTATGATGTATTATTTTGGATGGTAGAGTAAGAATGTATGCACACAAAAAAAAATCGAAAAAATAAAGGAAAATAAAAGAAAATAGAAAAAGAAAGAAAAAAAACATACGGACTACCATCCCGTTTCATTCTATGTTTGTTTTAAGTTTTTGTAATTTTTGATTTATTAGCTTAAGTCGAGTCGAGTCTTGGCTTAGCAACGCCATATTGTACATGTAATGATTAACTCGCCACCAGTAAATATTGCCTTTATCCAACAAAACCGTGTTTTCCATATCCCTACACCTAACGTTATAACCCTTTAAAAGACCTCTTTGATAGTTTATCCTAGGTGCTTACGCCAAGTGGTGGAGGTTC
The DNA here is from genome assembly GCA_030686995.1 of Artemisia argyi. Taxonomy (NCBI): domain Eukaryota; kingdom Viridiplantae; phylum Streptophyta; class Magnoliopsida; order Asterales; family Asteraceae; genus Artemisia; species Artemisia argyi. The sequence goes on along the minus strand of CM060685.1, from coordinate 43,613,213 downwards.
GATCTTTTCCCAAGCCTATGGTAATCTATTTGCAACGACAGGTAGTGAGAGATGTTTTCCATTTCCATATTGTGATATATACTTTATTACACCCGAGAGATGTGAGTATCTAAACACTATTTGTGAGGTGCTAGTGTATAACCTCCGTGCTTGTTTTTGGTTTTTAGTGGAACGATTATTTGTTGTAATTACTTTTATATTAGTGTTAAATGACCCCTAACTTGTATTTTGATTAGAATAAAAACGCATTTGCTTAAAGACAAACAAATCTCAAATATAAGGGTATTTGATAAGGCAAAAAGTGTACCGCTTTTAAGGGGTCATTTAAGCCCGAATTCGTGATTATTTGATCAATTACTGCCCTAAAGCATTCCTTTTGTCATTTTAGGTACTTTTGAGGAGAAATCTGGAAAAGGAAGCATTTTGTACGTTTTTAGAGCATAAAAGTAAAGAAAACGGCAAAGTCTCAAATTTCATGCTGGGAACAGTACCTGACGACGTCAAGATCTAATACATGACGACGTCAAGAGTGATAAAAGAGGTGGAAGTGGAAATTATAACGTGACGGCCTAGAACATTTTCAGTGTTAATGACTTGACGGCGTCACCAAGGCCGTCAGGGTCATGTTACATGTGACGACCCAGAGTATATTTACACATGAAGGCGTCAAGACTGGATCTAGACAATACGAATTTTATATTGGCGGCGAGTTGACGGCGTCAGAGGCAACTACATGACGCCGTCAGGATGTTTCATCTATATATATATTTTTTCCAATTTTTCATTGTAAAGTGTGGAACATTGTGTGGAACATTAGGAGCATAAACCCTAGGTCGAATTTTCATCATATTGTAGGGGTTTCAAACCCTTCTTTTATCCATGTTTGAATAAAGATAAGTCTTCCAATAATTATTCAATATGTCTATGTGTTGTTTGATTCTATCTTATGCTTGTCTTTCTTTTAACATGCTAGGCTAGGTTTTTATTATGTTTGCTTAGATGTAGTGAAACATAGATGTTGATTATTGGTTGATTGTTTGCTTATAATTGTTGTGGATGATTGTATTCGATGTTAGGCTTAAAAAAAACTTGCAGACTTCCATTGGTAACTTGCATGAATGTCTTAAGAAACATGATCGGATGTGTACTACGAGTTTTTGGTTGTATTTAATGCATAAGTGAATTCTAATGATCCCATGTTAGGAGCTTTTAGTCTGCTCGACATAGGAGTGAAGTATGATCTTATAGAGTTAGGGAATATTGTACACGGCCCTACGACTAGTATTAAGGAATATAACCCGTCATCCATGCAATTGTAACAAGCTAATCAACCGGTAAAAGATATCTAGGGAGTAATGAAATCTAAGTAAACACGGCTTTTCTCATTATTGTTTCCACACATTAGTTAATTTTCATTTCTTTTATTTTATTTTGATTGCATCTTAGTTAATTGGGTTAGTTGGCTAGCAACAATAACCCACTTTCACCATTAATCACAAAATTTTTGACAAGACAAGTGATGAGATTTGAAACCTGTCATCCTTAAATTTTACGCGTATATATTTACTTCACTCACTCACTAACTCACATACACAACCACAATGTCATTCATAAATATACAACAACAACAACGCCTACCACCATATCACTCAGCAATACCACTTCACCACCACCTAGCCACCAAAGGTCCATTGCAACCATGAATATTTAGTACAACGCCATTTTGAAATAATATATAGATTACACAAATCAATCAATAAATCAATTGTTATTAAAAGAATTCTAGGACAGAATTCTTTTAAAGAGGAAGGAGTGTGACAACGACATCATCCTACATACTTCAACAACTTTAACTTTAATTTTATATATTGTACTAGTATTTCATTATCCTGCACACCAACTTTAACTTTATATATAGTACTAGTATTTCATAAACCGATCGAGCTGTAAAAAGTTGAAATGACTTAAAATTAACAAGCCGATCAAGCTGAAGTCGACCGAGCTTTAATGAAACAGAGTATAATAAACTAAAAGTGTAAAAAACAGAGTGCTTAAGATATACCTTGAGTTTCTTTAACAGTGACAACATACAACGCACCCTTTTGAAGATGCTTTTGGATCAAACATTTTACAAAAAGCATGTTTTTTTCATTAAGAAACAACAAGTTTTTAGTAAAAATAATTTCATTTTCCTTTCTTGCATTTTTTTCTTGTCTCTGGTTTTTGTTCCACTCTCTTATTTGTTTAGCTGAATCTGGCCTCTCACTTAAGAAGCCCAACTCATCGCGCTTGTTCCCTCTACCCCCCCTCCCCCCCCTTACTTGGTTCAACTGGTAAAACTTCTTGGTGTTGCCTAGTTTTAGGACATGAACATGATGAAACAAGCTCATTAGCCTTCTCATTTTTTGCTTTTTTTTGCTTTGAAGCTTTTTTTGCTTTTTGGGTTAAGGAATTGAAGCCCACCATATCACTCAGCAATACCACTTCACCACCACCTAGCCACAAAAGGTCCATTGCAACCATGGATATTTAGTACAACGCCATTTTGAAATAATATATAGATTACACAAATCAATCAATAAATCAATTGTTATTAAAAGAATTCTAGGACGGAATTCTTTTAAAGAGGAAGGAGTGTGACAACGACATTATCCTACATACTTCAACAACTTTAACTTTAATTTTATATATGGTACTAGTATTTCATTATCCTGCACACCAACTTTAACTTTATATATAGTACTAGTATTTCATAAACCGATCGAGCTGTAAAAAGTTGAAATGAGTTGAAATTAACAAGCCGATCGAGCTGAAGTCGACCGAGCTTTAATGAAACAGAGTATAATAAACTAAAAGTGTAGAAAACAAAGTGCTTAAGATATACCTTGAGTTTCTTTAACAGTGACAACATACAACGCACCCTTTTGAAGATGCTTTTGGATCAAGCATTTTACAAAAAGCATGTTTTTTTAATTAAGAAACAACAAGTTTTTAGTAAAAATAATTTCATTTTCCTTTCTTGCATTCTTTTCTTGTCTCTGGTTTTTGTTCCACTCTCTTATTTGTTTAGCTGAATCTGGCCTCTCATTTAAGAAGCCTAACTCATCTCGCTTGTTCCCTCTACGCCCCCTACTTGGTTCTACTGGTAAAACTTCTTGGTGTTGCCTAGTTTTAGGACATGAACATGATGAAACAAGCTTATTAGCCTTCTCATTTTTTGTTTTTTTTTGCTTTGAAGCTTTTTTTGCTTTTTGGGTTAAGGAATTGAAGCCCACCATATCACTCAGCAATACCACTTCACCACCACCTAGCCACCAAAGGTCCATTGCAACCATGAATATTTAGTACAACGCCATTTTGAAATAATATATAGATTACACAAATCAATCAATAAATCAATTGTTATTAAAAGAATTCTAGGACGGAATTCTTTTAAAGAGGAAGGAGTGTGACAACGACATTATCCTACATACTTCAACAACTTTAACTTTAATTTTATATATGGTACTAGTATTTCATTATCCTGCACACCAACTTTAACTTTATATATGGTACTAGTATTTCATAAACCGATCGAGCTGTAAAAAGTTGAAATGAGTTGAAATTAACAAGCCGATCGAGCTGACGTCGACCGAGCTTTAATGAAACAGAGTATAATAAACTAAAAGTGTAGAAAACAGAGTGCTTAAGATATACCTTGAGTTTCTTTAACAGTGAAAACATACAACGCACCCTTTTGAAGATGCTTTTGGATCAAGCATTTTACAAAAAGCATGTTTTTTTAATTAAGAAACAACAAGTTTTTAGTAAAAATAATTTCATTTTCCTTTCTTGCATTCTTTTCTTGTCTCTGGTTTTTGTTCCACTCTCTTATTTGTTTAGCTGAATCTGGCCTCTCATTTAAGAAGCCCAACTCATCTCGCTTGTTCCCTCTACCCCCCTTACTTGGTTCAACTGGTAAAACTTCTTGGTGTTGCATAGTTTTAGGTCATGGACATGATGAAACAAGCTCATTAGCCTTCTCATTTTTTGCTTTTTTTTTTTCTTTGAAGCTTTTTTTGCTTTTTGGGTTAAGGAATTGAAGCAAGGAAATGGTGGTTTTATAAGCAGTGTAGTATGTGCTTTTGAAAGAAATAACAGTTTTTTTTTTTTTTTTTTTTTTTTTTTTTTTTTTTTTTTTTTTTTGGGTTAAGGAATTCAAGGAAGGAAATGGTGGTTTTATAAGCAGTGTAGTATGCATGTGTTTTGTCCTTATTCTTGATTTGATTTTTTTTTTTAGTCTAGTTGAATCTTTTTTTTAGGAAGGAAATGGTGCTTTTTTAAGTTTACAAGGATCGAGCTTCAACTCGTTTCGAGCTTTATACTTTTCACTCGGACTTAATCCGACTCATACCATATTTCTGTCGACTTCACCTCGATCGGCTTGTTAACTTCAACTCATTTCAACTTCTTACCGCCCGAGTCGATCGATCTGGAGCAGCTCGATCACGAGCTTGACTCGTTTAAACCATTCCACTACTTCACATTTTCTTAATACAAAAAGCACATACAGATGTTATTTCTTTCAAAACCTATAAACATAGAGCAATATCGCTATAATCAAAATATCTAAACAAGATATGACATTGTTTTCAAGATATAACTTTTATTGAGGTTTTAAGTTGCATAACACTCGGGTTTGTTTTATATATATATATATATATATATATATATATATATATATATATATATATATATATATATATATATATATATATATATATATATATATATATATATATATATATCTTCCAAGAAAGTTTATAATTTTGTTTTCGCCATAAGGCGCCGTCAAATGATTATTGTTATTTTATAGACCAGTAGACCACTAAATCCCCGACAACCAACCATTCATCAGAAGCGGCTCATTCAAGGCTTCAACAATAACTCTCTTTCACCATTAATCACAAAAAGTTTGACAAGACAAGTGATGAGATTTGAAACCTTTCATCCTTAAATTTTACGCGTATACATTTACTTCACTCACTCACTAACTCACATACACAACCACAATGTCATTCATAAAAATACAACAACAACGCCTACCATCATTTCACTCAGCTCTACTACTTCACCACCACCTAGCCACCAAAGATCCATTGCAACCATGGATTCTACAAGGTATGTTTTGAACTTTTTGATGTGTTAAGGTTTCTTAATAGTTTGTAGAGATCTTTGGTTTTCATTGGCTCTAATGGTTTTGTTTTAACTTTTGTTTTAGTTCTTTAGATGGACACACCCAAACTTTATTAATCTTCACAAGTCTCTACTCACACTTCAACCAACCACGCATATTAACTCTTCATCATGCACAGCTACTCCCCTTCAACCAACTACCCATATTTGCTTTACTCACACACAAAGACACAATGTGATTCCTAAATATACAACAAGTATACCAACTACCACAATCACCATTCCATTCACCTGTACCCCTTCACCACCAAAGTTCCATTGACAACATTAATATTTAACATGGAATTAGTATTTAAGGAAGAGCTAGAAGGCTATTGCGTGATCGAATAAGGAACCATGCAGTGGTGTTAGAAATGAAGGACATGAACAAAATTAGGAAACATGTAGATTAACTTTTAAGTTTGGTTGGTGATGATATTTAAAACCTATACCTACTTCTTCTTTTCTCTAGTAAGATACAAACTTCATTTATTATTCTCTATAGTCTATTCTCACACTTCAAAGAACTCATCATCATATTTAACTATAAACCAAATCCCCAACCACCTACACTTATCACAAGTTGCTCCTCCAACACCTTCACCATTAACCACAAAAGGTTGGACAAGACAAGTCATGTTCGGAAGACATTTGAAACCTATAGCCCTTAAATTCTATGCGTATGGATTTATTTCCCTCACTCACTAACTCACATACACAACCACAATGTCATTCATAAATATACAGTAGCAACAACAAGAACAAACAATACATACCTCAATTTCACTCAGCTCTACCACTTCACCACCAACTAGCCCACCAAAGGTCCACTGTAACCATGGATTCTAGAAGGTATGTTTTTGAACTTTTGATGTGTTAAAGTTTCTTAATATCAGTTTGTACTTTGTAGAGATCTTTGGTTTTCATTGGCTCTAATAGTTTTGTTTTAACTTTTGTTTTAGTTCTTTAAACAAACACACCCAAACTTTCTTAATCTCCAAAAGTCTCTACTCACACTTCAACCAACCACCCATATTAACTCTTTATCACGCGTAGGTACTCCCCTTCAACCAACCACCGATATTTACATTGTTTCTAACCAGTTTAGACATTAACAAATACTAATGATTGCAAATATCGTAACTAATGACATATGCCTTCTTTAAATTAAGAAGTATTTATTTACTTTAATAACTCTATTCAATCACACACTTAGAATTAAAGCATCTTTAATGCATAGGTTAAGAATGACTTAAAAATAGATTAAAATATTTTTAAAAGTTTGTTGTCATTGAAACAATGACTTAAAGAAGGGTTGTTGAACCAAAAGGTTATGTTGGCTTAACCTATTCAAATTTTATGTTTGGTGAGAATAGATTAATCATTATCCCACATTGACAATCATTACAAACGACTGCTTCACAACCCAACTATCATCATCTACTCCAAAACACTAAAAACAATCATCCACCACCATCACAAACTAACAACTACTACCCAAAAGAGACTTGATGGTAGATGGATGAAGACATGTCAAGCATTAAAATAAACATACAAAACAAACCTAACTGATGATGATATACTTTTTGTACTTGGACCGCTGTTCTTCAAGCTCTTCAACAACACCTTGAAGAGCATTAATCCTCCTCAACACACCAGGGATAATCACTATTGACCTTGGGCACATTGGAGGATCCAACCATCCTAGAAAAGGATAGTTTGATCCCAGAAACAACACAATGTGTAAATAAACAACACATTGTTTAAACTTGATATACATTTCACTAATAACCAAACTTACAATTGTTGGACAGCCAAAGAAACGGCGACCTGGAATCCTATTTGTCCAGGAAGTCTTGACAACAGTTGATTTACCATCGTTTTTTTTGAAGATGTATGTTTTACATGGTTATGATATGCACAACGGTCGGATATTTACATGGTTATGTTCTAAACAACGGTCGAATATCAATGTGCTACAGTACACAAAACGTGTTGTTAGGGACGAAACATGCGAAGAAAGTGCTACAGTATACAAATGGGTATTAGGGACCAAAGGTGAGAAGATGAAAAAACTGTTCGTGGTTATTCGCCCAGATCAGGGTAGAGATAATCAAAGACCTAGCTACGTACCAATTAAGGTTACCAGATATCACTTGAAATCGTGTTATCACTTTCCAAAGTAAACTATTCGACCCTAATGCCTGGGTATCACGAATATCTACTTGGGATAAGATCAAATGTTGTTAGTGATTTAGGCACAAATCAATAACCCTTCGTGTTTAAGTGTTGTGTGTTTTCTGTGTATATCCCATGCATGATTTGATCTTCCTATATATAGGCAAGATTACTCATCCCTAGTCAATGGAATTAAGAGTGATTAACGGCCCATTAATCCCACTTAATTAGCCTCCATAATAATAGGTATTGGTGGTTACATGACCAATTAAACGTGATCATGAGTGCAGATGTAACTGTCATTTGAATAGGTCAAATCAGTTACATATAACACTCTATCAGCAGAAACTCTGCATCAGCAGGATCCTGACACTGGTAGCAGGAACCTATACTCAGTAGGAACCATCAGCAGGAACTAGCTATCAGCAGTATCCTGCACAACCACTATATGAGTCAGGGTGTTCAGGGACCTGATGGGTGTACACTCCGTACCTCCAAGCCCATTACCAGGTGTGAACAAATCCCACAAGTGCACTAAATTTCCCAACAATCCTCCCCAAATTTAGTTCACTACCTTTGCATGAAAATAACCATAATACAAAACAAGTGCATAAACGAAAATATCCTGAGGATTGAATTTCCATCTTAGTAAATTACACGTTCAAATATTCGAGAATCAGGGTGTTCTAAGAATTGAACCCTTCAACCCATTTGAATACCTGAAGATAAAATACACACAAGTTTTCCAACACTTAAACACTCCTGACACTATACAAGCCATGTGTCCATATCCAATTCATAAATGATGTAAAAGCTAAAAGTCCATAGCTTCCTGAAGTGGCAAAACTTCAACATTCACATAGGTGGTTCCTCTTTATTCATGCTCCTGCCAAGCACTTTTTCAAAGAAAATTAACCATTAAGAAGAAGTGACTTCATCCTCCTTTCCAGCAGGTTCCAAGCACAAACCTTGGGATGTTTGTAAAACATGTGCTTCAGTACACTGAATGTTCAGCTTTCCACATTGAACTCAGCTCCCAAGTTTCCTCAGGAGGGAGTTGGGTGTCCTAGCATTCAGTGACCAAGTTGGACTTTAAACCCATCCCTTTAGCAGACTTTATAGCCAAGTCTCTAGCCAGACCCTTCGTCAAGTGATCAGCTAAGTTCTGTTGAGATCTTACAAACTCTATAGAAATCACCCCATTCATGATAAGCTCACGAATCATGCTATGCCTGACACCTAAGTGTCTAGACTTCCCATTGTACATCTGGCTATAAGCCTTTGCCAATGTAGCAGCACTATCACACCGGATAGAAATAGGTGCTATAGGTTTAGGCCACAATGGAATCTCAAGAAGCAAGTTTCTCAACCATTCAGCTTCTTTACCAGCAGCTGCTAGAGCCACAAATTCAGATTCCATTGTTGAACTGGTGATACAAGTTTGCTTCTTGGATGCCCAAGAAATTGCACCTCCACCAAGTAGGAATACCCAACCACTAGTAGACGAATTGTCTTCAGTGTTACTGATCCAACTTGCATCAATGTATCCTTCCAACACTGAAGGATAACTAGTATATGAGAGACTATAGTCCATAGTTCTCTTCAAATACTTCAGTACCCTCTGAATTGCTTGCCAGTGCTGAGCACTAGGATTACTAGTATACATGCTCAGTTTACCCACAGCAAAAGCAATGTCAGGCCTTGTACAAGTCATGGCATACATCAGGCAGCCAATCACCCTAGAATACTCAAGTTGAGATACAGCTTTGCCAGTATTAGGCATAAGCTTATCAGTGGTAACCATAGGAGTACTCACTGGAGTACAATCAAAGCAATTAAATTTCTTCAGTACCTTCTCAATGTAATGAGACTGAGAAATTGATATACCATTGCTTTCATGTTTAATCCTTATACCAAGGATAACATCTGCCTCCCCCATGTCCTTCATGGAGAACCTTGATGACAAAAATTCCTTTGTCAAGTCAACTTGATTTTGGTCAGTGCCAAAGATCAACATGTCATCAACATATAGACAAATGATGACTCCTTTACCAGATTCATCAAATTTGCTATATACACATTTGTCAGCCTGGTTAAGAACATAACCATTAGACAAAACCACTTCATCAAATTTTTGATGCCCTTGCTTAGGTGCATGTTTCAGTCCATATAAAGACTTAATCAGTTTGCACACCTTGTTTTCATTGCCAGGCATGATGAATCCCTGAGGTTGGTTCATATAAACCTCCTCATCCAATTCACCATTCAAGAAAGCTGTCTTCACATCCATCTGATGAATAATCAGATTGTGAATTGATGCCAAAGCAATCAGCAGCCTGATGGTACTGATGCGTGCCACAAGGGCATAAGTATCAAAGTAGTCTATCTCTGACTTTTGTTTAAAGCCCTGAATGACTAATCTAGCCTTGAACTTTTCAATAGTTCCATCTACCTTCATTTTCCTTTTGAAAATCCATTTGCAACCAAGAGGTTTGCAACCTGGTGGTAGATCAACCAACACCCAAGTGTTGTTGCCCATGATGGAGTCAATCTCATCATTTATTGCTTCTTTCCAGAAAGCAACATCCTGGGACTTCATTGCTTCTTCAAATGTTTTGGGATCATCCTCAACAATGAAGCAATAGGAGTATTGGTCAGAGACTTCACTCCTTGTGCCTTCAATCAAGTATAATTGAAACTCAGGTCCAAATGACTTTGGAGTCCTGACCCTTTTACTCTTCCTGAGCTCAAGTTCAGGTTGTTGAACCACAACCTCATCAGGGGCCTGAGATGATAAATCATCAGGGACCTCTGATACACCAATGTCATCAGTTCCATTTGGAATCCTCTGACTTGGTCTAGGGACTGATGAGAATCTATTCTCATCAAATAGTGCATCCCTTGATTCAATTATTGAGTTAATTGAAACATATTCATTAGGTTCAATAACATAGAACCTATAAGCCTTGGAATGCTCAGCATATCCAACAAAGATGCATTCAATGCCTCTTTCACCCAAAGTTTTTAACTTTGGATCAGGGAGTCTTACAACTGCTGATGAGGCGAAAAATGATCCATTTTTAGGGGGTCATTTAAGCCCGAATCCGACTTTATTTGATCAAATATTGCCCTAAATCGTTCCTTTTGTGATTTTAGGTACTTGGAGAGTGAATTCTGGAAAAGAAGCCATTTCGGATGTTTTTGGAGCATAAAAGTGAAGAAAACGGCAAAGTCTCAAATTTCTATGCTGGGAACAGTGCATGAAGGCGTCAAGAGTTGCTCTTGACGGCGTCAGAGTCCCAAGAATAAAATATCGTGGTTGATGACGGCGTCACATAGGCCGTCATAAGTAGATCAAGGCCGTCCGAGGAAGTATTTGGCGGCGAGATGACGGCGTCACACCATTGCTCTTGACGTCGTCACCTCGGTTTTCCTATATATAGTTTTCTAGTTTTTTTCATTAAAAGAGAGAAGTTTTGGTGAAACCCTAAAGACGAATTTGGTGCAACTTTTACAGGTTTTTCAAGGGTTCCAAACCCTTGATACCTTGCATTGTAATTGAGATAAGTGTTCTTCTAATTCAATCAATATGTCTATGTGTTGGTTGTCTATATCTTGTTCTTGTCTCAATTCCATTATGCTAGCCTAGATCTCTTTTGTGTTTGCTTAGATCTAATGAAACCTAGATATTGATTATGTGTTGATTACTTGTTTATTCTTGTCTTGGATGAATGATTTTATATGTTAGGCTTAAGAAAACTGGCAGATCTCCAAATGGTAACATGCTTGAACGTCTTAAGAAACATGAACCGAGGCGTACTAGGTCTTTATTGGTTGTATTTAATGCATGAACCACTGTTTACAATCCCTATAGTTGTGCTGGGTCATGGTGTAGGAAGAGATAAGAGCTCATAGAATTGGGGAGTTATGTATGCCACCCCATGAATGGTATTAAGGAATACAATCCGTCATCCATACAATTATAACAAGTAATTAACGTGTAAGAGATATCTAGGGAGTAGTGAAGTCTAAGTAAACACATTTTCTCCAATTACTGCTCACAACCTTAGAATAAATTAGTTAAATTTCATTTTTAGAATTTTATTTTGACTACATATTAGTTTTGGGTTAGTTGAATAGCAACTAATTCCGCCCACTCTTCCAAAACCCGAGATTTTACTTGCTTTCATAAAAATATAAAAATACAAAAATAATCATCCATCACCTTTAGAACTAGTAATTAGGTTTTCTAATCCTAGCGACACTATTCCTAAGCTGAACGATCAATCCCCCGGTACTTGTCACTATACTATACTACAAAGATCAGGTACACTGCCTGGTGGGGGTTGTAAGCTTCTTGAGATCCCTCGAGAGGTAAAGCCTGTTGCGATTCCCACGCATCAAGTTTTTGGCGCCGCAGCCCGGGGAATAGTTATTGTTTAGGTTAGAATTTCTTTTTATTAGGTCTACTTGCTAGATTCCTTTCTAGTAAGATTTTTTATTTTTATTTTTAGATCTTCTTTAGTCTATCCTATTTCTTCGTGCCTTTGTTCGTAACTCTTTACCATCCGACATCATGGAAGGTGGTAACATCTTTGAACCCGTCGTCCCACCACAACAAAACCCACCACTAGTACCCCTTAGGCCCCGAACCTTAGGAGAGTATTCCCGACCCAGCCACCAAGGCTACCGAAACACCATTGAGCTCACCGGAGACAATGTAACCCCCTTGCGATCCGACACCATCCGGTTGGTGCAAAGCGGATGTGCATTCCATGGACTTCGTTCCGAAGATCCAAACCAACATCTTAAGGACTTCCTCAAAATCGTATATTCCATAAACCTAGGTGTTGAAACTAGAGAGACTACCCGTTTACGCCTATTCCAATTCTCTCTACGGGATCAAGCTAGTCAATGGCTTGAGCGTTTACCCGCGGGATCCATCACCACATGGGATGATCTCACCACTCGTTTCCTTGCTCAATTTTTCCCACCGGGGAGAACTACTAAGCTTAGAAATGACATCTTGATGTTCCAACAACGTCAAAATGAATCTCTTTATGAATCATGGACTCGTTTCAAGGACTTACTCCAAAAAGTCCCTCATCATGGCATAGATCTTTGGCTCCAAGTCCAGATCTTCTATGACCATATCGACATCTCCACGAGGCGAACCATTGACCAATCGGCCAGTGGTAAGCTACGTGATCTTAGTGCGGAACAATCATGGGAACTCATAGAAGATCTTGCTCTCTATGACAACGAAAGTTGGAATGATCCCCGTGATTTGAACAAAACGGTCAAGGCAATATCTTTGCCTTCGAACAATTCTAGCACTCCCGACAGTAGGATCATGGAGCTTGAGGACCAAGTCAAGTTTCTCATGAAATCTTATGAAGCTCCGAAGCCTTCAAGCCAAGTGAACAAAATCACTTCTTCATGCGAATTATGTAGTGGTCCCCATGACACTCATGATTGTGTGGAACTCCCCGGAACAGCTTTTGCGGACTACGCATCCACGCGTACCGACGAAGCGGGAGATAAGTGGTACACTTTCAAGCCCGAGCCAAACACATACGGTGATTCATACAACCCCTCATGGAAAAATCACCCAAACCTTAGGTGGAGACAAAATCAACCCAATTCCTCCAATCCGCCTAATCGCTACCAACCAAACGGTCCACCACCCAACCGTACTTTCAACAACAATCCTTCTAACAACTATGGTAGTACCAACAATCTTGAATGATTGATGTCAAAGTTCATGGCATCTCAAGAAGCCCGCATAGCTAGGTTCGAAACCGAATTCAACCAACAACAAACGGAGATGACCAACAAGATTGACACTTGTTGAAAGCCCTCAACAACCAAGCATTAATCACACCTAGGAAGGACACTAGGGACACCAATATTAAGGACCCCTCATCATCCAAACATGTCCACTTTGTCAATGTTGTCACCATTAAGCCGATAGATAAGGAGATAGAGGAGAGTGACAAGGATGAAGTTAGAGTAGAAGCCGATAGTAAGGATGAGGAATTAGAGGAGGTAGAACCTATAGAAGAAAACTTTGATAAGTTGCCAACCAAGGAAGAACGGGAATACCATAAGGATTTATTCGATGGTCCCGAGAGAACATATATCTTTGGCGACCCCCTTATCAAAATGGGAGACCCTTCCAACATTAACATCCCATGTAATATCGGGCACATGCATATATGGAAAGCTTACATCGACCTTAGATCCCCCGTGAACATCATGACTAGGACCTATTACAATTGGGTGATGAAGAAGCAACTCAATTTTAGGATGATGCCCGGTAAGAATCTGATAAGTAATTTTGTAGGGAGAGTTAAGGGATTACATGTGATTATAGGGAATCTCACCTATGAGATTGATTTTATGATAGTGGAAGACACTCGTCCGGTGATAGATGCTTGCCTAAGCCAAATAATATTCGGAAAACCATTTGTTGAAGCCACTCGGATGAGCTATGATCCGACTTTAGGGATAGTTAAGTTCAAGAAAGAGAATGATGAGGTTGCTTATCAAATGCCCTACAAGATCGAACAATACCGCCTTCTCTCTAATTTTGAAAAGGAACATAAGCAAGCGGCTTATTATAGGAATGAGGAGGATAGACGTAGAGGAGTAGAGTATGTTAGAAATAGGATGCTTGGTTTCTACAAAGAGTGCTTGCAACTAGGTCCGGAATACAAAACTGGTTTAGAAGACGACCTAGAGAGTAGAACCAATGATGAGATCACGTGATAACCTATGACCTTGAGTCTAGCTACAAGACTCGTAAATAAAGAAAAGCGCTTCTTGGGAGGCAACCCATGTTTTGTGTGATTTTATTTGTTTGATAGTTATTTGCTTCCATATGCATGTTTTATTTTTATTGTTGGTTGATCATGTTTCTAAATTAAAATGTGGAAATACTTTATTATGTTGTTTGGCCTAGTCTTAACTCCAACCTAAAGGTATTTTTGCAAAAGATAAGTGTAAGGGGAAACCCCAAATATGTTTTTAAGAAACAAACCGATCATGATTCTCCACAATATTAAATGAACATGTATATTCGTATTTGTTAGAGTCAAATGCTTGTATTGAGTCATAATGAAGTTTTGCAGGATTTTCCAGGAAGTAGAACCAAGTTTTTCCAGAAATTTTCCGGAAACTTAACATAAGAATTTCTGCAGGTCTATTCTGACGGCGTCAGGGGTTTACTCTTGACGGCGTCAGGAGTTAAAATCTGGAAATTTTACCGGTTTTGTTTTTCTAACGGAGTCTTATGGTTTTTGTGAATTATTAAGTTTTATAATCTCCAGGAAATCTGCAAACTTCATTCCACAAGCATTATATCTTACTTTGTTTTCTAGGATTTAGTAACTTATATAGGATGCCGCCGATTTTACGCGAGGATGTCTTGTCTATTTGTTGTCAGGATTTACAGGTTATGTTCGACAAGGAGATGATTTATATTCTGGAAGGGAAACTTTGATTGTTCGTTTCCTTGGAGGAAGATTTAACCTGGCCAACCTATAATCCATACCGAGCGAATAAGGGGAGTATTTGATTTCATTCTCTTTACTTTTTCACTTTTACATTCTTTACTTGAACATTGGGGACAATGTTCATCTTAAGTGTAAGGGGAGGGTAAAAAGATGATACCTTACATATGCACTTTCGCTTGAGTTTGTTTTGTTTAATGGTAGATGTGTAATAAAACTATGAGAAATACTTGTTAGTGCAATTTTAGCGCCAAATTTAAAATTTTTTACAACATTTAGGAGTGAAACTTTAGCCATAGCAAGCGTCTCATGGATAGGAGGTTGTATGACTAGCACATAACCGTATATTCAGAAAAATTTTCCACCCAAAAATGTGAGGTTCGCCTTTAGATTTGATAGGAAAAGCATTCATTATTAGTGCTTATGAGTGTACCGGTAGCATTTAGATTCTAGAACTTGCGTTAGTGATGCATCCCGAGACCGCTAGTGAGACTACATTCGTGTGGTAGGATTTACTACATGATAAGAGACATTAGGATCACCCTTGTATTAAACCCGTATTATAATTACTTGACCATTTAAGTCATATTACTTGGCTAGTTAAGTCAACTAATTTTTCCCACACCCTTAGCGTTGTACTCATTTTTAGTACACGAAACCCCTAGTACACCCCTCCGAGCCTATCTTTTCGTTTCTAACTTTAAGCATCTTACTTAAAGGAAGAATTTGTTACACCCCACTTAAATGTACACCCAAATCGCCTTAGCCTTCCGTGTATGCGCTCATTTTTAGTGCATTATTGTTATTTGTTAAACCCTAAGTTAACTTTCTAATTGATTACATGGTTGCTAAGTCGAGTCATATCCTTGTACATATTGTTTTGGGACGATTGGGACGATTGGGTAAGTACTTATTTTATGGAGTAATGGGGAAGAACATAATATTATTACCCCCATATGTACGTTAATCTTAAAAGTGCTCCAAGTGTTTTGATTTTCTTAATTCGAGTCATTAGAATAGTTAAATGTAAAGTATGTAAAGATTCAAGTGTAAGGGGAATTCTCATCCCCTATGAAGTATTATTTTGGATGGTAGGGTAAGAGTGTATGCAAAAAAAAAAAAATAAAAAAAAAAAATAAATAAATAAAATAAATCGAAAAAATCAAGAAAAAGAAAAAAATAGAAAAGAAAAAGAGAGAAAAAAACATACGGACTACCATCCCGTTTTTATTCTATGTTCATTTTATGTTTTTGTTATTTTTCATTTATTAGCTTAAGTCAAGTCTAGTCTTGGCTTAGCAACGCCATCTTGTACATGTAATTAACCAAGATTGTTAACTCGCCACCAGTAAAACTTCCTTTATCCAACAAAACCGTGTAATTCATATCCCTATACCTAACGTTACAACCCTTTAAAAGACCTCTTTGATAGTTTATCCTAGGTGCTTACGCCATGCGGTGGAGGTTTGATCCTTCCCAAGCCTATGGTAATCTATTTTGCTATGACAGGTAGTGAGAGATATCTTCCATTTCCATAATGTTATATTACTTTATTACACCCGAGAGATGTGAGTATCTAAACACTATTTGTGAGGTGCTTGTGTATGACCTCCGTGCTTGTCTATTGGTCTTTAGTAGAACGATTATTTGTTGTAATTACTTTTATATTAGTGTTAAATGACCCATAACTTGTCTTTTGAGTAGAATAAAAGCTCATTTGCTTGAGGACAAGCAAATCTCAAGTGTAAGGGTATATGATGAGGCGAAAAATGATCCGTTTTTAGGGGGTCATTTAAGCCCGAATCCGACTTTATTTGATCAAATATTGCCCTAAATCGTTCCTTTTGTGATTTTAGGTACTTGGAGAGTGAATTCTGGAAAAGAAGCCATTTCGGACGTTTTTGGAGCATAAAAGTGAAGAAAACGGCAAAGTCTCAAATTTCTATGCTGGGAACAGTGCATGAAGGCGTCAAGAGTTGCTCTTGACGGCGTCAGAGTCCCAAGAATAAAATACCGTGGTTGATGACGGCGTCACATAGGCCGTCATAAGTAGATCAAGGCCGTCCGAGGAAGTATTTGGCGGCGAGATGACGGCGTCACACCATTGCTCTTGACGCCGTCACCTCGGTTTTCCTATATATAGTTTTCTAGTTTTTTTCATTAAAAGAGAGAAGTTTTGGTGAAACCCTAAAGACGAATTTGGTGCAACTTTTACAGGTTTTTCAAGGGTTCCAAACCCTTGATACCTTGCATTGTAATTGAGATAAGTGTTCTTCTAATTCAATCAATATGTCTATGTGTTGGTTGTCTATATCTTGTTCTTGTCTCAATTCCATTATGCTAGCCTAGATCTCTTTAGTGTTTGCTTAGATCTAATGAAACCTAGATATTGATTATGTGTTGATTACTTGTTTATTCTTGTCTTGGATGAATGATTTTATATGTTAGGCTTAAGAAAACTGGCAGATCTCCAAATGGTAACATGCTTGAACGTCTTAAGAAACATGAACCGAGGCGTACTAGGTCTTTATTGGTTGTATTTAATGCATGAACCACTGTTTACAATCCCTATAGTTGTGCTGGGTCATGGTGTAGGAGGAGATAAGAGCTCATAGAATTAGGGAGTTATGTATGCCACCCCATGAATGGTATTAAGGAATACAATCCGTCATCCATACAATTATAACAAGTAATTAACGTGTAAGAGATATCTAGGGAGTAGTGAAGTCTAAGTAAACACATTTTCTCCAATTACTGCTCACAACCTTAGAATAAATTAGTTAAATTTCATTTTTAGTATTTTATTTTGACTACATATTAGTTTTGGGTTAGTTGAATAGCAACTAATTCCGCCCACTCTTCCAAAACCCGAGATTTTACTTGCTTTCATAAAAATATAAAAATACAAAAATAATCATCCATCACCTTTAGAAGTAGTAATTAGGTTTTCTAATCCTAGCGACACTATTCCTAAGCTGAACTATCAATCCCCCGGTACTTGTCACTATACTATACTACAACGATCAGGTACACTGCCTGGTGGGGGTTGTAAGCTTCTTGAGATCCTCGAGAGGTAAAGCCTGTTGCGATTCCCACGCATCAACTGCCCTACAACCCCAAACCCTGAGATAATTCAGGTTGGGTTTCTTTTTAGTCCAGAGTTCATAAGGGGTAACCTTGTTCCTTTTGTTGGGAACCCTATTAAGTAAATAGCAAGCTGTTAACATAGCTTCACCCCAGAACCCTTGACTCAGTCCTGAGTAGGACAACATGGAATTAACCATCTCCTTCAGCACCCTGTTCTTCCTTTCAGAGATACCATTTTGTTGAGGAGTATAGGGAGCAGTCGTTTCATGGATAATACCAACAGACTGAAAGTACTAAGTATCCATGTACTCACCTCCCCTATCAGTCCTGAATCTTTTGATCAGGGACCCAAGTTTCAACTCAACTTCTATTTTAAATACCTTGAATTTATCTAATGCTTCATCCTTGGTATGTAAAAGATAGACATAACAAAACCTAGAAGCATCATCAATAAATGTCACAAAGTACTTCTTGTTCCCCAAAGAGGGAGTGGCATGCAAATCACACAGGTCACTGTGTATAAGCTCCAAGAGCTTAGTCTCATGTTTTACACCCTGAAAAGGTTTCTTAGTAATTTTGGTCAACATGCAAGTCTTACACTTTTCAGTGTCCATGTCAAATGCTGGGATTAACCCATCCTTAGACATGTCTTGCATCCTTCTAAAATGTACATGGCCAAGTCTAGCATGCCACAGGGTAGAGTCATTCAGTTTAGAGGTTGATAAAAAGGCTGAATTAACAATGTCAGTGACAACATTAAGCCTGAACATTTGATTACACAAATATCCAAATCCAATAAACACACCATGTTTAGACAAAATAAATTTATCAGATTCAATAACTTGTTTATATCCATGATTATTCAAAACACTACTTGAAACCAAGTTCTTCCTTATATCAGGAACATGAATAACATTAAACAAAGTTACAATCTTTCCAGAACTAAAACTAAGATCTACACAACCACGACCATGCACCAAAGCTGTTGACTCATTTCCCATGTGAAGAATAGAACCATCATTCAGTGACTCGTAAGTCTTGAACCATCTTCTATCTTTGCACACATGGACAGTTGCTCCAGAGTCAACCCACCATGCAACATCATCATCCTGCACATAGTTAGATTCAGATACATATGTAACATAATAAACCTGAAGAGATTCATTAAACATATTCTGACCTTTCAGTGAGTTGGCAGAACCACCACTCCCTGAACCACTAGTGCCTGAACCATTGGTTTTACCACCAACCTTAACACCTTTGCAATCCCTTTTAATGTGACCAGATTTGCCACATTTCCAACAAGTAGGTGTTGCCTTCTTGTTAGGATCAGCCCTTGTGTTGTCCTGATGTTTTCGTTTGCCTTTGTTGTCATTGTACCTGGTGGAATTGTTATGTTCCACCATATTGACAACATGTGCACCAGTAGCATTGCTACTCTTTGGCTTGTCATTATCCTGCGCCCTGAGGGAATCCTCAATACGCAAATGACTACCCAACTGAACAAATGTCAGTTCTTCCTTCTTATGTTTCAAGGCATGCTTGAAATTTTTCCAAGAAGGAGGGAGTTTGTCAATGATACAAGAGACTGAAATAGCCTCATCCATGTTCATTTTATGTTGTGTAAACCTTCCAAGTATTCCAAGAAGTTCATTGTATTGTTCCATGACTGGTCTTGAATCATTCATTTTGTAATTTGTGAAATTACTTACAAGAAACTTCTTACTTGAAGCATCCTCAGCCATATATTTGGCATCCAAGGAATCCCAAAGTTCTTTGGAAGATTCAACGTTCTGATAAATGTCAAAGAGAGAATCAGACATACCATTGAGAATCAAACCTCTGCATACATAGTCATCATTCTCCCATTTGCTTCTTTTTCCTTATCTGTTCCACAGTAGCATCATCCCCATGATCCTCAGGAATGGCCGTACTAAGAACATACACCACATTCATGCTTGAAAGCAAGAAGTGCATCTTCTTTTGCCATCTTCTGAAATCAACACCTTCAAACTTATCCAATTTGGAAAAGTTAGCAGCCATATGCCTCATAGCAGCAGCCATTGATTATCACAAAATAGTTTACTTTGATTGTTGGTGGTTATTCGCCCAGATCAGGGTAGAGATAATCAAAGATCTAGCTACGTACCAATTAAGGTTACCAGATATCACTTGAAATCGTGTTATCACTTTCCAAAGTAAACTATTCGACCCTAATGCCTGGGTATCACGAATATCTACTTGGGATAAGATCAAATGTTGTTAGTGATTTAGGCACAAATCAATAACTCTTCGTGTTTAAGTGTTGTGTGTTTTCTGTGTATATCCCATGCATGATTTGATCTTCCTATATATAGGCAAGATTACTCATCCCTAGTCAATGGAATTAAGAGTGATTAACGGCCCATTAATCCCACTTAATTAGCCTCCATAATAATAGGTATTGGTGGTTACATGACCAATTAAACGTGATCATGAGTGCAGATGTAACTGTCATTTGAATAGGTCAAATCAGTTACATATAACACTCTATCAGCAGAAACTCTGCATCAGCAGGATCCTGACACTGGTAGCAGGAACCATCAGCAGGAACCTGTACTCAGTAGGAACCATCAGCAGGAACTAGCTATCAGCAGTATCCTGCACAACCACTATATGAGTCAGGGTGTTCAGGGACCTGATGGGTGTACACTCCGTACCTCCAAGCCCATTACCAGGTGTGAACAAATCCCACAAGTGCACTAAATTTCCCAACAAAAACCAACCCTTGCCACATCAGATAACGGGCGAAGATAATGCCCGTCAGTCAAAACGGGGTGCCAGGGACCAAACGGGACACCGTTTCGTAACATCAGGTACCCGTTAGAAGAAAAAAAAAAAAAAAAAAAAAAAAAAAGCATTTCATCACACAAACCAACTACCCAAACAAGTATCCATTTAAAGAAATATTCACACACGGCAATTTTTTCTACTTAATTGAATAAACATAAGTAGTGATGAGACTTTGGGTTCCAACACAACAGGTAAACAATCTTTAGTTTTTGTTGGATGAGAATTTAGTAATGGTGCAGTTTCAGAGGATGTTCTTTTAGTACATACATAAATAAATATTCAGTCTTCTTCGTTTGTTGATATTGTTTCAATTGAGTGCCTTTGAAGTACCTTTGAATACCTTGATATTGTTTCAATTTGTGTAATCTGTTACGGTTGGTTGTTCAGCGAAAGATTACTTGCAGTGTCTGGATGTCGCAATGGCGACTCCTGAACTGACGTATTCAGTAATGTAGTCCAAAAGATCTAGTAGCCTGTTGTTCAGCAAAAGAACATTTTTTTCTCTTAACATACAAATGATGTTGTTTTAGGGGGTGTTTGTTTAAGCTTATATGCGGCTTATGAGCTTATTTGTGTTTCGGCTTATTTTGAGACTTGTGGGCTTATATAAGTTTATTATGATATCATAAACTTATATAAGTCCATAAGTGAGGCTTATGAAATATAAGCCGAAATCATATAAGCTTAAACAAACACCCCTTGATATAGTTTCTGTAATATGAACATCGTCTTACACCAGCTATAATTTGGTACCTTTTAACATTTAAGTAGTTACCGAAAGATATTGGTCTTTGATTCTTGATTGTTTTTTTCATGTAGGGTGAACTTATGTTTGTCGAAACAAAGGAAGGATGTGATCAAGTCACAAGACAACTTAGAATCGATGATCGTCCAATTCATAGTCTTCGTGGGTGAACTTATGAAAGGTATATCTTGTACTTTTGAATTTAACCTTGGTTGTCATTACCTCCTTCCTTCATGTAATGATGTTACAATGAACTGCACGCGTTTTGGGTCATCACCTTCTTACTAAAATACCCGACAGGAAATTGTTTCTTAATGGTCACAAAAGGCTCCCACGTAGATTCAAAACCAGTCAAATCCTTAGTACTCCTTTTTCAGCTTCAAAACCACCTCACGAATACTCTCCATATCTTCAGTCAATGTAGCAGACTGCTGGCCTGTTGCCTTTTTAAGCTGAGATACATAGTAATCGGAGTTTATATCCGACTGGCCCGATTCTACTAATAATATCATAGGGACCAAAATACATTGGTGCTAACTTTTCATTTTGCCTACGAGCCACACATTGTTGTCTATAAGGTGGAAGTTTGAGATAAATCTCCTTCCTGTAATGGAACATCTTCTACGATGCTTGTTGGCTTGGACTTTCTTCTTATTTGGGCTCACCTTAAATTTTCCTTTAACTCCTCTAATATTCGGTCTCTTTCATCCATATATCGGCATCCTTCAAACACTGGTGACGAAGACGTCCAGTAAAGAATGAGTTTAGGCTGATGTCACCTGTAATAGGGTGTTGTTTTAGTCGATGTGTGAAACGAAGTATTAGACCAATACTCTCCCCATGATAACCAGAGTGACTATTACTTAGGAGTATTTGAAGCAAAACGCCTTGAGTAAAGTGTTAATACTACGGTTAACTTCCTAGTCTAACCATCACTTTGTAGATGATATGTAGCACTATATTTCAATTTAGTGCCTTATAGCCCAAAAAACCCCTTCCAAAAATTACTTAAGAAGCACCTTTTTTTTTTTTTTGGGCGGATGTCGCCTGTAAAGAACGAAGTATTAGACCAATTCTCTTCCCATGATAACCAACGTGATTATTACTTAGGAGTATCTTAAGCGAAACGCCTTGAGTAAAGTTTTAATACTACGGTTGACTTCCTAGTTTAACCATCAGTTTGTAGATGATATGTGGTAGTATATTTCAATTTAGTGCCTTGTAGCCCAAATAATCCCTTCCAAAAATTACTTAGAAATACCTTCTTCCACTAGTCATCTTGATAAAAAGTTGTGGGTTGCTCCACTGTCAATACTCAGTAAGCACTAGAATTTCCCTTCCGTCTATGTTTCCCCAAAGTTTCAGAGGATGTTCTTTTAGTATACATAATTACAGATCAACACGGGAGGCTGTATGAACACAAAGGGTATGTATAGATTTTATACTTGATTGATTGATTTGTGTAATCTATATATTATTTCAAAATGGTACTGTACTAAATATTCAATCTTCGTTAGTTGCATTTACTATATCTATCTATCTTCTTATTCATTGAAACGAGTTTCGCCTTCTTACTAAATTAGCCGACAGGATATTGTTTCAATCTCCCTTGTAGCCATAGTAAGTATGGTCGCCACTTTTGCACTGTGTTAATTCTCTTTCATAAAACGATTCCAATCTTGCTCTACTTCGCAGCACTTGACTATAGTAGGATATTGGTTTCTTGTTTTGCATCAAATATGCCCCTATCCCGCCGGACCTAGTGGCATGTGCCTCAATCACAAATAGTTGGTTAAAATCAGGCAAAGCGAGTACAGGTAATTGGGCCATAGCTTGTTTCGAAGATTCAAAAGATCTAGTAGCATCTTCATTCAATCTGTTGTTCAGCGAAAGAACATTTTTTTCTCTTAACATACAACTGATGTTGTTTTAGTTTCTATAATACGGCCTGAAGACGCTTTATATGATCTTACGTCGTCTTACACCAGCTAAAATTTGGTACCTTTTAACAGTCAAGTAGTTACTGGAAGATATTGGTCTTTGATTCTGGATTTTTTTTTTCATGTAGGTTGACCAGACTGCTAAAAGAAATCATGGATGGAAGCCGGATTCTTATAAATGTGGAAACAAAGAAAGGACGTGATCAAGTCACAAGGAAACTTAAAATGGATGATCGTCCAATTAATAGTCTCATGGGTGAACTAATGAAAGGTATATATGCTACTTCTAAATCTAACCTTCGTTTTTGTTGACTGATAAATATATTGACTGATTTTTGTTGGATTCAGTATGTGTATGTTCGTATAAGAAATAACTAGCTTTCGAACCTGTGAGCGCATATTGATACTGTATGTTTTTAACGTTTGATGTATTCTTATATACTTACTTTTTCCATGTATGCATGTGCTAAAAATTACTTACAGTTGTGTGTTGTATGTGCTTGAAGTAGAGACATAGTAAAGATGAAAACGCAAGGACATAGGCACAACATCCCACACTTCACTTACAAATAATCAAATAAGAAGTTTAATTTTGCAGTCCCAAACACTTTGAAATTGTGTATTGTATTAAAACGCAGTGTAGCTAGGCAATCACAAAATCTTTAAAACTGGCACATAATCAAATGAGCAGTTTCGTTAAGCAATCCTAGACACTAAAAAAATGCATATTTGTTGTATCAAAACTTGAACCCCAGTCCCTTAAATTCTATAAGTTTTTTCAACTTTGCTTCAAGAAAGAATATAGGATTGTACAACCTTATGTTCACCATTCTGAGTTCCCACCGGCAACCAAGATGTGGGTATAACTTTGCTATTATATACATTTATGTTTGAGCATGGGCATGTCCAAAGTGATGACAAAGTATAGCAAATGGTATATAGTTTCAATGTTCGATTCATTCACCATCCAAATGCTATTTAATAGTTTGTGCTGCAACACTTTATAATATAAAATGTTCAATATACTTTCACAATGATGCCTCTTCAGTATACCTTTCACATTTCCACTTAGCCCACAAGGTTGTTGGCTCTCGTTCCTCTTTATTTGTCTCTTCTTGTGACCGAGACCTGCCCACTGCAAAACAGGCCCACCTCATTTAATATAAGTAAGACTTGTCCGTTTACATGTAACATAAATATATAGTAAATGGACCATCATTCTGTTCATCAATGACAAAACGGATAATAACACCATCTAAAATTTTCATAAACATGAAAGCAAATGTGGTTCCTCACGAGTTTGCATACTATGAGACCATAACCATTGAGTTGCATCAATTGCTCAATTCTCACCACTATCTAGCAAGACTTGTTTCACACTTTTGTTAACGGGCACATAGTTCAATTTATTATGATTGGGGTGTTTGAAATCAGATGATAGTAATAGTTTAGGAACGGTAATAAATTAGGCCATGGATTATCAGTAGTTATAAAAAATGAAGTATAGTTTACACTCATTCAGGTGATTAATCAGCTGCTAAACCAGGTTATTCAAGTGAAGTTGTAACAGACGCCTTTTAAGGTTCAAGTAGTTACTCAAATATATTGCTCTGTGATTCTCGATATATATATTTTTTTTTCATGTAGGTTGATCAGAATGTTAAAAGAAATGATGGATGGAAGCCGAATTCATATATTTGTGGAACCAAAGAATGGATGTGATCAAGTCAGAAGGCAACTTAGAATGTATGATCTTCCAATTCATAGTCTTGTGGGTGAACTAATGAAAGGTATATCTTCCACTTCCACTTTAACCTTCAACAGTTGATAGATATATAGTGACTGATTTTTATTGCATTCACTATATAAGAAATAATATTATGTGCACTTATTCATTCATTGCCGCCTTCCTTCATGTAATGATGTTACAATGAATTACATGAGTTTTGGTTCATCACCTTCTTACTAAATTACCCAACAGGAAATTGTTCCTTAATGGTCACAAACGGTTCCCACGTAAATTCAAAACCAGGCAAATCCTTAGTACTCTTTTTTCAGCTTTAGAAGCACCTGCACGAATAATCTCCATATCTTTGGTCAATGTAGCTGACACCTGGCCAATTGCCTTATTAAACCGTATCAGGTAACGGGAGTTTATATCCGAATGGCCCGATTCTAATTATAATTTCATAGGGACCAAAATACGTTGGTGCTAACTTTTTGTTTTGCCTGCGAGCCACAGATTGTTGTCGATAAGGTTGAAACTTGAGATAAACAAAATCTCCTTGGAAAACATCTTTTAGGATGCTTGTTGGATTGAAGTTTCATCTTCCCTTGTGATTTTCCTTTAACTCCTCTAATATTCTGTCTCTTTTGTCCATATATCAGTCTACTTCGAATACTGGTGGAAGTCCATGGACAAGGCTGCCCAAACTTGTGAGGGCAGGTTTAATGTTTGCAATAATCCAGCTGGTGTCGTTGTAGAGTACTTTTGTCTTTCCCAAGCCAGGCATTCTTCAACTAATTTCTCAACATCTTTCTCACTCCAATCCAATGCAATTTGGTCGCCATTCGTTGAAAGGTTTTTAGTAACCCTTGTCGTAATTTGCTCAACTCAGGGTCCCTCATTATTTCTTCCTTTAGTTCTTCCCAATCTAGCTCGAAGGGACTGATAGTATTCCGAGCTGTGCGGTAGCATCCTGTTGAGACAAAGCATCTGCTGCTTGAGTCTTCTTGCCCGGTTGATATCATGTATCTCGATTGTATGTAAGTAATTTTGAGATCCATTATTGATGCTCCTAAAGTACCATTCTTTGCTCAAGTAAATATTTTTAAGCTCTTCTGATCCGTGTGTACAGTAACTTTTCCTAGTATGTATGGTCGCCACTTGGTTGTATAATTCCTGCTTCTAGTATGTCCTAGACCAGCTTTTCAATTTTATCTTTTTGAAGTTGTTGCCTTGTGGGTAAGGCTGAACACTAATCGGAGCCACCCCTTCCTTAAGAATAATAGCATGTTTGTGTTCACGACTTGGTGATAACATATTCGTCATTTTGAATACATCCTTAAATTCGTGTAACAATTCTTCTAACCCCCCCCCCCCCCCCCCCCCCCCCCCCCCCCCCATGGAGAGTCTGATCCTCCTGCCGACTCCAAAATACTTCTAATGTAATCCAAAATACTTCTTCATCTAACTTCAGTCTCCTTGCCATGGCTTTGAATGAAACCTTTGACGGACATAAACTAGGATTCCTCTTTAATGTGACATGCCCTTGATCCCCCATAAATGACATTGTTAGTAATTTGCATATAATCTTAACATCTCCTAGAGTTCCAACCACCTGATCTAGTATCGCATCAGTCTCCTTTACCGGCAATGTAATTATCACTCTTTTACCATTTCTCTTTTATCTGCATAATATAACCATTACTAGGAGTTACATCAAGTTTACAATTTCCCTTCCGCCAATGTTTCCTCAAAGTTTCATAGTATGAAATGTGGTGAACCCCACCACAGAATCTATGATCTCAAAATCTATGTTTATAATAGCATATGCAGATTTGGAGAAGTTACCACAAATAAAGGTTTGAGGACCATTGCCATATATCATGATTCTACAATGAGATGATAGTAATCGTTTATGAACCAAAACAAATTAATCCATTGGTTAATGGTTATCAAAAAATGAAAAATTGTTTGCAGTTATTCAGGTTATTAAATTCAGCTGCAGAAAAGTACACCAGATATAATTTGGCACCTTTTAACCTTCAAGTAACTTAAAAATATTGGTATTTGATTCTCGATATCTCTTTTGTGTAGGTTGACCAGACCTTTGAAAGAAATGATGGATGGAAGCCGAATACGTACGTTATAACCTTGGTTATTTGATATATATTTGACATTTTTTTTGTTGCATTCCCTATATGCATGTTCTTATAAGAACTAATATAATGTGCACTTAACCTATTCATTGCCGCCTTTCTCCATTTAATCATGTTACAATGAATTACAAACGGTTCCCAAGTATCACATGAAATTGTTTCTTAATGGTCACAAACGGCTCCCAAGTAGATTAAAAACCAGCCAAATCCTTCCACTTGGCTAGTACTTCTTTCTCAGCTTCAAAAGCACCTCCGTGGATTTCTTCCACCTTTTTAGGTGGAGGAATAACGTCTATATCTTCAGTCAGTGTAGTTGAGATACATGGAAAACAGATGAATGGTAGCTAACCGGAGTTTATATGTGATTGGCCTGATTCTACTAATAATTTCATAGGGACTGAAATACGTTGATGTTAACTTTTCACTTCTCCTACGAGCCACAGATTCTTGTCTATAAGGTCGATGCTCTAGATAAGTGAAATCTTCTTCGTGGAATACATGTTCTGCAATGCTTGTTGGCTTGAAGTTTCATCATCTCTTGGGCGCCCCTTAATTTTTTCTTTATCTCTAATATTTGGTGAAGAAGTCCCATAAAGAATCAGTTTAGGTGGATCTCGCCCATAAAGAACTTTAAAGGGTGTTGTTTTGGTCGATGTGTGAAACAAAGTATGATACCAATACGCACCCCATGATAACTAACACGATCATTGCTTAGGTGTATCTGAAGCGAAACACCCTCAAGTAAGTTTCAATAGTACGGTTCATCACCTCAGCCTGACCGTCAGTTTGTGGATGATATGCAGTACTACATTTCAATCGAGTGCCTTGTAGCCTAAAAAACTTCTTCCAGAAATCACTCAGAAATTCCTTGTCCCGATCTGATTCTATGTATTCCGGTATGCCATCGGTTGCACTATTTCCTGCAAGAATGCTGCAGCTACTGTTTTTGGAGTACATGGATGCCACAATGGTACTAAGTGCGCATACTAGTGGTTGCAATAATCATGCTGGTGTCATTTGGCAAACAAGGCATTCTCCAACTGATTTCTCAACATCTGTCTTCATTCCAAATGCAATTCGGTCCCCACTAATCGGAGCCACCCCTTCCATTCCATTGCAAAAGATTCAAAAGATCTAGTTGCATCGCCATCTTCATTCCATTAAAAATTATCCTTTTTAAGCTGGTCTGTCAAATGAGACGCAAGTGAACAATATCCCTTAACAAACTTGCGTCCAAGGAACCCCCACAACTCCTTGATAGACGTCGGTTGTGACCAATCTTTTCTAGCCAAATGCTTTTGGATCTGCCGGTACCCCCGTCCCAAATATTCAATTTGTTGTTGAGCGAAAGAACTTTTTTTTTTTTTTTTTTTATTTATTTATTTTTTTTATTTTTTTTGTTGACATTGAGTGGATTGCCCATTTGACATTGATACATCTCACAGCATTACGTGTATAATTTTAGGTATGCCTACTTTCTGTATAGAAGTGACTTCTCGTTACTTTTGACCGATGAATCATCACGTCTATTTTTGTTTGCTCTTATCTCTTTATTTACACAGGGCATAAAGACAAAAGCTTTTGCTCAAGTTGTGACATATGTCTCTATTTCACGGGGCTTAGGATGATACTGGTCCATCACTTGGAGGCCTGTTTAGAATGGTGTTTTTTTCTCCCTTTCGTTATTTTTTTGGAAACTGGATTATTGATCAGTATTCAGTAGGTAACTAGGTATTGGTTGTTGATCAGATTGTTGTGTGTTATGTTAATGCAGCTCTCGTAGAAGTTAAAGAGAATGTAAGAGGATAAGTACAAAAGGTAATTACAAATTCAAGCTTTATGAATGCATATTAATTTGATTTCTTTTATCAGGTCAATGAATGATAATATTTTATAAATTTCCAGCGTTAAAATTTGCCACATAATCTCATTCCTATTAACTTTTATCCTGTAACTCAGTACTTGCAGCGTGCTTGTCAATGTGGCTGCTGAAGAAGGATCTTGAGCTTGGTTAATTTCAATATTGGCATGCTTGAACAAAGTTTTGGGTTGTCAGAAGTCTGCGATTAGTCTTCTTAAGCCAAGGTCTTCTATTCCTTTGGTATATATTAGTTTGCAATTAGACACTTTGACAATTTTGGAGTGATTATTGTGATAGGGTTTAATATGTCTTTGATGATGAGCATCCTAGCAAAGTGACATCTATGTTGCTCTATTTGAAGTTGTTGGAATGTATGCTTTCTGTGAGTGCGTCCCTTTTGTTATAATATACCATAATCCTCCAATTGAATAGTTTGGACTACCCTTGAACATATAGTTCAGGGTCTGATCATTTTGTGGAAAACCCCATGAAACCGTAAATCATCTCTATCTGTTGCTTAACCTGAAATAAAATAATTCTTAGATATTACTTATGACGGGGTAGATTTGGTTTCTGTTTTCTTTCAAACAAGTCAAATGGGCCGGAAAGTAAATTCGCACAAATGGAAACGGGTCCAATGGGTTGAAAGTTGCTCAAAGGCTATATTTTACCACCCACAAACTCCTAATTCGTTATTGCATTAGATTTTATTGATAGTTTTTGTGAAAGACAAAATGACCCATTTTGAATTAACTAAAGATTAACCCGTCTCAACTGGACCTGTTTGACTTATTACCTGACCCACCTGTCTTGTCACCTCAATTAGCAATTGTTGTAATCTGGTTACTGTCTCTTTCTGTACAGCTTTCAGACCGTGGATGCACTTTACAGTTTACACACCTTAACAACATACCTTCTTTTTATAAGGTATGTTATTGTTATAATTTTTGATTTGATACTGAGTTTAGTCTGATGGGTGATGCGACAATGTCATTTTCAGTTCCTTCTACTACAAAGACTCTTCCTGACGATATCGCTGGAAAAGAGAGGATGCAAGTAAAAACATGTTAGGACTCACACAACTGCTGTGTCCAGGTTTCCAGGAGGATGCTGTTTGCACTTGTAGCAAAGGTTTGAGTATTCATTATTTCTTGAGTTTTTCATATATATCGAGTTATAAACTATGCCTTGTTGCGTAACATTTCCATTATTTGGTATACTGTGAAGAAACGTTTTAAACCCAAAATGAAGCTGTTGATAGGACTCACCTTGCATAGTTTTAACAAGTTTAAGGTATCTATGTCTGTCCAATTTTTATATAACAATGAAATATCTGCAACTTGCGATATTAAACCTGAATGGATCCTTTCTGACACACACAAACCCTAGGTGTAATCTTCAAAATTCACGTTTACTAGAAGTGTCAAATCGGATCTCAAGGCTGTAGCCTGACCCTCAACTTTTATTAGCTTCAAAATCAAATTACGTGTAACTCGCTTCAACTCTTCAAATTTTAACTCAGTTTACATACTATTATTGACAATGTTTTGTGTTTTGATCACGTTTGTGCGGTTTACACTACTGTTCTAACAGATGAATGATGATAAAACTAATTGACTGTGCTAGGATATAGTGATGATGAGGAGTTCCAAAGCTTAGACCAAGATGAGGACGCCAATGTTCCGCATTTGGACGCCAATGTATGCTTTCTGTGAGTGCGTCCCTTTTGTTATAATATACCATAATCCTCCGATTGAATAGTTTGGACTACCCTTGAACATATAGTTTAGGGTCTGATCATTTTGTGGAAAACCTCATGAAACTGTAAATCATCTCTAAGGTTGAGTATATGAAGAATGGGTCGACTTGGATGTATAAGAAACGATTAAAAAAAAAAAAAAAAAAAGTCGGGTTATCTCTAATGAATTCATGACGAGTACTTATCAGCTAATTTGAGCATTTTAACTTGAACTTTTGTCAATGTGAACCCATTTCTGATATACAAGTTATATGAACCGTAATGTCTTTGGATTAGCTTGACCTTCCCTAATGTCTCCGAGAACCATCCTTTGCATCAGATTAGTACATTTGTTTATCTGAGAAATTACTGCTACATGATCAACTAATTCTAGAAAACTAGGCCTCTTTCTTATTGCTTTTAGTTACAACGAGAATTTAGCTCTTAGTTCCAGCACATCAAAGGGCAAACATTATGTGCATCACACAAGTTTACAAGTAACATTTTGTTACTGCTTGTAGGTTCTGAAACTTAGAGGTGACAAAATAGCCGGTCGGTTGAGTAACGGGTAATAAATGGGTAATTCTGCAGCGTCGTTTTAGTTGTTGATTAAGTAACTTTTAATCTAAACAGTAACAAACTCTACGACTAATAAGGGTTAAGACTTAAGACACTTTATTGTTGACCAAATTACAATAATAATGTGATTTATTGAAAAGTTATTTAAGACGCTTTATGAAATCAATTTTATAGTTTAATATAAAAGTGTTTGCTTATTACAGTAATTTGTTATTATGGTTCATTGGATCATATTCATAAGTTTCTGAAAATTGTTTTAGTGATGCTTGACTCGTTTTCTTATTTGAATAATGGTTGACTTGGTCCTTGGATAGTTGGATATCGGATCAAAATACATTGCAACATGGGTCAATAGTGAACATGTATTCTCATTTTATCGACTTTACGAAAATACATCATACTGTATATAATTGCAATAAAGACTAATCTATGTGTCTGAAAGTATTTGACCGATGTTTTGGATAAGGTCAGGGTAGGTAACTGTATAATCCATAGATGTTGGAAAATAGTTTCAAATTGCTCAAACAGTTACTTTTGTCCTTTAATCAGTTGCAAAAAAGATCAATTTCTAATCATTTTGTGTCCGTTTCTGCAGGCGGTCCAGTTTTGTTGCCATCGGTAACATGAGAAGCTGCTCATACTTTTGAAAGCATGCCGCCTACTGAGTTTCTTACATGAGTTCTACGTATTCTTCGAGGATATACTCTGATAGTGAAATTAGATGTGTTGCTGTAGGATTAAGTGACTTTTAATCACATTCTTCTAATTCGTTTATTATCTTGACCGTCCATGGTTTCTAGGGGTGTTCCACTGGTAGGATCATAGAACCTCTGAACACTGTCCCTAGCTTCTCTCAAAACGTCTGTAACACCCATTATCTGAGAATCAGATTAGTACATTTGTTTCTCTGAGACATTAATGCTACATGATCAGCTAGTTCAAGAAAGCTAGGTATCTTTTTTATTGTTTTAACTTGCGAGAATTTAGCTTTATCTTGAAACACATGGTCTACAAAAATCTGTTTGAAACAAATGTTTTTATTCGGAAGTTGTCTCTTAGTTCCAGCACATTAAAGGGCAATTATCTTGTTATGGGATTCTATGGTCTTTTTTACGTTAAACAACTAAAGTAGTAGGAAGTGAAATAATTTGTATTTTGTGGTTGGGTTTCGTATGTTGTTGGATATATTTGTCTGCCTTTTTGCGCTTGAATGGGTTGATTTAGGTGATTTATCTTTGTCAAACGGGTCATATTGGTGACTGGTCGAATGTCGACAAGCTGTGATGAATTGAATAAGCTTAGCCATTCACCCTTAACCAACTTATGATTCTTATATGTTTTCGATGAGTTACTGTGCGTCTGTGCCTTTAATTGATGTGTTTACTTCTTGAACTATATTATTTCATGAGGCAATACACTAGGGTATGCACAACTTCAGATGCATTCAGTCCCCAGGGCAGCATGTCAATGTAAAGTTTTGTGTTGATCCTAGTATGCTGTCTTAGCGTAATAGCGTTATATAAAAGCTGTGGCTAGCTATCAAACATTTGAGAGCATTCATCTTAACTACTCATGTCTAACGAACATAATGCTGATCAGATCTCACTCAAGAACTACGAGTGCCGTTGATGCGGAATTTTTGCAAAACAAGTATATAAGTTTTGAGAAATTGGGTGGATTTAAGAGGTGGATGGTAAAAGATAGTGTAGCTACTAAGAGCATTTATATCTCGTGTTCAAACCAACAATGTTCTTTAGGCGCTCAATTTACTGATTCCGGATGCTCGGCTTAAATAACTAGTGTAGTTATACATTTCAGTATGGAGATGGTAGTGGGACATCTGGTTTTTATGTATATGATCAAATTGAATTAAATACTATTGTTGGGGATTCAGTATCATCAAATCAGCATCTATTATCTCTTCAGGATTACATGTAAAAACCATGTTGACTGACTAACTTATGAAACTTGTGAAAAAGTCTTCATAAAATTTTAACAACTTTTATTATTATTATTTTTTTGAAAAACAAAACTCAAAAAATTTGTAAGTACACAATTAAAAAAAAAATGGCTAAACAAAGTAAAATATTCCAAAAGTATACATATTTTGCAAATCTGCTTGTATGATATAGAACATTTTTTTTTTTTTCCATTTAATGTGTTTTAGCTATAAAATAAAATAGCAAGTGTAATTATTTGACATTGTTGTTGGTGTTGCTGGATATTATTCAGAAAAAAAGAGCAAACATTTGTATGATAAACATATAGAGTATGTAGACTTTCGCTACTGCAACATTTGTGAAATTATTTATGGTTTACGTTCATGACTTAATTAACTGGTCATAAATCAATATATCAAACAAAACCATTACCAGTTAATCTTCATGACTGCACCATTAAATCTCAAAAACATAAAACAGTTGATAGATCTGCATGCATGCACACAGACTATCTATAAACAAGTAAAAACCTTTTAGATCTTGAACCGTGAACCCAATTGTGAATAGCGGCATCTCTTAAAGCAAAAAAACACGTTAGATCACCCAGACAAAATGTATCCATAGGTTATGAGATGTTATTTAGCTTTAAGAATCGCCGTATTCACATAGTAATAATTTGCAAGTAAGCAGTTGAATGAAACTCTGGACATAGATGACCTCCTTTTAAGGTTGCGTAAGTTACAAAAGCAGCCCCTCATGTATTACACGTACGGTAAAGTAAATGATTTTCCGAATAGTAGGATTGAGTAGTAAATTTAAGTCCGGAGTTTATGGTTACCAAAGCTATCAGCTCAACGTCAACGTCTAATCGTCATTTAAGAAATCCACTACTAAACAAGTGTAATGTTACGATTAAGCCACACACAAACAAAAAATAAAGAGTGCACCACCAAAGATGGTTTGCACTACTAAACCAGGTAAGAGAAAAGAGGATGGCGCGTGATTTCGAGGAACTGTAGTGGGTTCCCGCGTGGTCAACCACTACCCATTACCTCTGGTCTAAGTAACGAGTATTATACCTAACGCAAGTTGTTGTAGTGTTTCTTATGTGGTGCCACCACGAGCGGGAACCCCACTACACCTCCCTCTAAACAACCCGCCACCCTCTTTTTTTCTCACCCAGTTTGGTGGTGTACACAATCTTTGGTGGTGGAATCTTTATTTTTGCTTGTGTGTGTTTATGAGATATATTGCGGGGTGTGTTTGCATAAATTGGGATATTTTTATGTGTTTGGTTTGGTGGTGATCATTATTACACCTATTTGGTGGTGAGTTTGAAGGTGTACTGAATGATGATGTGACACTAACATGAATGTGATGAGTTTGGTGATCATTAATTCCATCGTTAGATGTATTCTCACCGCTCAAAATTATTGTCCGCAAATCAAACGTACACAGACTAAATGACCAAAATTTGATTTTTAATCTTTAAACAATATGTAATCTTTGTCGATCTCCGTTCATTTTTTTAAATGACACACATTTAGAGGTGGCAATGGCAAGGTCATAGAGGCTCGGCATGCCATGCCGATCGGCATCCTCCATTGCCACTCATGCGACATCAACGAAAAGTCATGGTGCAAGACCATGCCATGCCGATTCGGCATGCACATCAACCAAAAAATGGAAGTTGGGCATTTAATACATTGAGTTAAATTTGGAAGTTGGACATTTAATACATCAACCAACAAATTTGCATTACCATTGCCACTAAAAATTGAAAGAAAGTCATGATGAATTATAAATTATGTTGTTAGCATTTGATTGGTTAAACATGTCTTGGTCATTTTTTTTTTTTTGCATCACCATTGCCACCCCCTTATTCATCATCTATGATGACGAGTCCCGGTTATACAATTTCCAACTCTTATGCTTTTGGAACAAATTTTTGAAGATCAAATAGTTTCTTTTTAATATGTATATGACTACACATGTTTTTGATACAGTGTCTTGTCTGCTTTTTTAAAAGTAAATATTTTTTATCGAATGAACAACTGGCATAAGCCAGGATCTCCTTCAAACATCAGATCGTTCAACATCCAATGTTATTATTCCTTAATAGTCGAGTTTGATTGAACAAGTAATAGTATTTGTAAAAGAATTTTAAGTGGCATGTGTATATATTTATCATACGTCGATATTGGCTCTATCATTTGTTTTTTCTAGGGGCATCATTGAATACAAAATATTTTTAGTGTTTACAAATAATAATATTTTGTAGCAATTGTTCATTCGAAATTTTGTTTTACAAGATTAATAATTAATATCACAAAAAGGTTTATTCAAACAAAACCTTCAAATGATACAATAGTCTATAATATTAATTTTCACAATCTATATCTATACTACGTATTTGGGACTATTCTATAATTAGAAATGTTTAAAATTCATACTTTTACTTGCTTATTATAGAATGATTTCAAAATTAATTGATTAGGAAGCAGGTTGGTTAGGAAGCAAGTTTGTTAGGAAGTTTGCTAGGAAGCAAATTGGTTGTTCAAAATAAAATTATTTGGCTAAACTATCTCTACATATAAAGCATAAAAACAATTAAATGTGTAACAAAATAACGCAAAATATAGTCACAGGTACCCGCCGCCGCATTACACAGTTACCGTTCTAGTGAGAATTAATATATATATTACCGGCTCTTAAAGATTTGTGCATACACAAAAAATAATAACATTACCTTGAGTTTGATTTATGTAAAACCACTTTAGAAAGTTTGATAGCTTACTTCACGTGCAATAGCCTTTGAAAGACCAAATGCGCAAGTTCAAAGAAACGAAGGATGGGCCAAGTAAGACATGAAATTTGATAGAGTAACTTATACTCGTAAGATATTAATAATAAACAAGAAAACAAGGGAGTCAAATCAAGATTAAGGATTTTGCTTGAAACAAGAGGAGATATACAATTTTATCTACGTATAACTAGTAAAAATAAATAATGCGTACAACAACACCAACCATTATTTCTTTCAAACAATCTAGTAGTAAAAGCCAACCTTTAAGTTTATAACCGCTCTTTACTACTTATTGAACTTAAACACACAATGTGTGAGTGTGTGACACATAAATGATGTCTTTGGATTTTTTAACACGAGTTTATTAAGATGCCTGGTTTTCATTAGATCTAATGATTTTGTTTATCTTTTTGTTCTAGTTGTATAGACGGGCGAGGGAGGATCTTTGTTTATGTTTACGATGAATTTCCGAAAACCAAAACCGAACCGAACCGAAAATAACCGAATCGAACTTATAACCGAACCGAATTTGCCAAAACCGAACCAAACCGAACTTTTAATTCGGTTCTCGGTTTGGATATGGTTTTGATAATCAAAACCGAAAACCGAACCGAAAATCGAATTCATATAAATTTATATATTTATATATATATAAAGATCAATAAAACGTTATATATATATATATATATATATATATATATATATATATATATATATATATATATATATATATAACAAAAAAAATTCTATCCTAATATTAAAAAATACTTTTTATGTTTGAAATAACTTTTTTGGCAAAATATATTTGTATATTTTTCTTTTTTTTTTTTAAATAAAGTGTGTAATTTGGTTAAACGGAAAACTGAACCGAACCAAACCGAACTAGAATTTAACCAAACCGAACCAAAAACCGAATTTGAATTTGGTTTGGTTTGGTTCACGGTTTGACCCTAAAAATTTTTTTAACCGAATTAACCGAATAACCGAAAACCGAACCGATCAACACCCCTAATCATAAGTCAAAAAAAGATAAGCTCATAGGCCCATAAAACAAACACCCCCTAAAGTGACTAGAACACATGAGATTGTGGCCAATATGGACCCACAATTCTCTAATCGGCTCATCATCATGAGGGTTCCTTGATACATTCACGGTCCACATAGTTAAGGTTGAGTATATGAAGAATTGGTCGGGTTGGATGTATAAGAAACGATTAAAAAAAAAATAATAAATAAATAAATAAAAATAAAAATCATCTACTACGAGTACTTATCAACTAATTTGAGCATATTAACTTGAACTTGTGTCGATGTGAACCCGTTTCTGATATACAAGTTATTTTATGAACTGCTTGGTTAATTGTGGTTCAGATTGTTAAATTATGTTTAGTGTTCATGTCAACTCTGAGAAACGGATTGGTACATTTTGTTGCTTTGAGAAATTATCAACTAATGCAAGAAAACTTCCCATTATACATTTACAATTGTATCAACATGCATGTGGTAGGATCATGATGTGATAACGGGATACATAAATCGATCCCTAGGACATAATGTCAAAGTTAAGTTTTTTGTTGATCCTAGTGTGTTGTCCTAGCGTTATATAAAAGTTGTGTCAAGCTATCTGACATATGAGAGCATTCATCTTAACTACCCATGTCTGACCTATGCCAAAGATCTCACTCAAGAACGAGTGTCGTTGATGCGGAATTTTTGCAAAATAAATTCCACAAACGAACTTTTTGTGTGACACTTTAAACAAATGAACTTTTTGACTTTAGTGTGGAAGGAACTTCGTCGATATAGGTACTTAACGAGGAAGACACCTTTATCTAAGCTCAGGCTTGTATCCTATAGCTCTCTTCCTGCATCAGCATTCATAGTAGCATGTTATCTGTGTAGGATGTATTTATCAAAGTACTTACCTAAGGTTTATATGACTGATTGTTTGAGCACCTCCTTCATGCAATACTTATACTTAGAGCTTGTTAGTATCCTAGATGGTGAACCAACAATTAATATGAATATAAAAGAAAACTTGAACTTTGTTAAATTAAAAATGCCATATATTTAAGTTAATTTTATGTTACATTTTGCATTAAATGAATAACTACTTTAAATATGAAAAGAAAACACTGTTCAATGGTCATTGTTTAGCAAAATCCTTTATATAAAACTAGAGTGTAAGATGATCATACGAAATAGAAATAGGTTTAATTTTTATTAGTTGGTGATTTGCATAACATGAAGGATTAAATACTTAACGATTACTGCATTACACATTTACACACAAGTTATCAATCAATAATAATATATAAACATGCATTTAATTCAATGCTACTACTACATTTAGTACAATGATAGTTACAATGAGTTATCAATTATAGACGACCAATTATATACCCTATGACACTTGTATATTAAATGCTAGAACATACGAAAATAGTTATTCTGAAGTTAAATACAGTATGTGTTTTGAATGACACTGACCTTTGCATATTTAATGCTAAAATATACGACAACCCAGAACGCAGGCAATGCCGACGTGAATCGGAAATTGGATTCTGCTACGTACTCTTCAACACTCGTGTATGTGCAGATAGATTTTTGGTTTAAAACTTGTTTGTGATTTGTTTTTGAGAGATTCTGAAAAAGATGAGTATAGAGCATGCTTATAATAGTGGAGTGTGCAACTCACTACACGAGTAATATGGAATTTGAGACGGTTATCATTGACCGAGCGTTTGCTCAAAGTCAGGTACATATAAATAAGGTATGAAAAAGGTTTATAATTGAATTTGATGGTGTTGGTTGTGTGGTTGTAGAGTGTGGTGGTGCTGGTTGTGTGGTTTTAATTTAGAGGGTGGTGGTGCTAATTAAATGTCGATAGTACAACCACTTTCGGCAAATATCAAGTATTCAAAAGATAAACTAGTTACTTCCTTATTTCCAATTCAAAATTGTTTGCTAAGAAAAAGTTACAGTAACATTCTCTTTTAGTAAGGTGCTTAAAAATATCAATTCTTGTTTAGAAATGAGACTGCAGGATCAATGGTAAATAAATTAAACATCTCAAACATAGTTATACTACCAAAAGTTCACTTTCCATTGTTCAAAGACTAACTTGCCACCATAATCTCAGGAACAAAGAAAAGCAGAAAGCTTTACTACCAAAAGTTCAGATTTCATAGTTCAAAAACTAGCAGAAAGCTCACAAGCATGGCATATAAGTTTACCACCATAACTGCACAAACAATAGCACAAAGCTTTGCATGGCAATGTCTACTAATTAGTTACACACTACATGGGGGATGATAAACCAACAAAAACCCCATATATCTAAACCATAAGCTAAAAGTCTGAATAACCAAGCGCCTTCAAACTATCCAAAAACCCCATAAATAAATCATTAACTTAAAGTCCTAACAACCAATCACCACCAAAATTCCCACAAACCTTCAGTACTATTCAAGGAGCTCATACCAACCTGTCTCCAACTCCTGATGGTGCACAAACTCAGGGGGAGCATCTCCTCTCTTGCGAGGGACAATGCGTACCTGCAAGTTGCTGTACGTAGCTTTTGTTGTAAACTTCACCCGAACTGGGAAGAAATCAGTTGAATTGACAGCTCCAGGTACATCAAACTCCAATGAACCACTGCAATAGTGTTTATTATGTCACAATATAATTTCAAACAAATTAAACATTGCTATAAAAAAAAGTAATGGTAATAATAAAAATAAATAAATAAGGGATGAAGTATTCACTAACCTGTGGTTTAAGTCATCGATGAGAGGCACAGACCAATTCATTTTTGAGTTTTCCAAGTCATGCCTGCAGTATATAAGAGTCTCTTAGCTTATCAAATAAGCAACAGTCCTAAGCAAAATTCTATGCATATCAATTATCTTTAAAAGAATTCAGCAGCTGTTTTCATTATCTGAAAGGAACCCATGTCGAAAGCCGTGATCTTTGACCTTTATTGGTTATAAAATTAGATGGGCTACGGTTTGGCAATTACCCAGTCCTATATGTTGTTAACTAAAATAACCATAAATTGTTTTTAAACAACTTCACACATTTTGATTGTTCTTTAAGGGTTAAATTTTCATTATCCGAAAAGAAACCATCTCCTAAAGCTTTGAATGTATAATCTTTGACCTATATTTGTTGGAAAATAAATAATTATGATAAGGTTTAACATGATATTCCAGACCACATTACAGCTAATATCTGTTGAGCATTTCTGTCAGTGGACAAACATTATTGTCATTCCCATCAATGTTTGCATCAGGCAGCCAAGGTGGAACTCAGATTAATCTAGTTACCTCGAGCTTTTTGTTTTCCTTTTCCACAATTTTTATAACGTAAATGGTGCGGTTCAGGGGCATATTGTCCCAAACACCGTTAAAACTCTCGTGCATCAAATTAACACAATAAGCAGATAAACAGTTTTAATAGGCATGCGGGTTTCAAGGGTGTTTGGGACAAAAGCAATAACAACTATCAAGCTCCAGAAATTAACAAGTATCACTAAAATCAAAACTATACATAAGAAAATATAAGACTTTACCTCCATTCTCCCTTCACTAGTGGCTCAACATTCAATGGCTCACTAAGAGTTAGAGTTGGAAGAGGGACCGAAATGTCAACATTTTGTAGAACAAAGATTTTGCCAGAATGATACTCAACTTTCACTTTTGTCCTGTCTTCACAAATAGAGGTCTTGCAACTAACTACAAAATAAAAAAGAGAATTTGGGTTAAAAACTGAATATCAACATAAAATTTATCTGAGATAGAAGTAGAAAAAATATAGAGATTACTTACTCTTGATCGGCACGTCACATTCATCTAAACTATCCTCCAATGTCCATTTTAGTGGACGAGTGCTTGGAAATGGACGACCGTCAGCATATCTGGATTTCAAAATGTTTTCATCACGGAATAGCTTTTTTTGCATGTGCTGATCTGTCTTAAATTTCATGCCCGGAACACCTCCGTTAACCTGTATGTTACATAGATGCATGTGTCAGTTCACAAACCCGTAAACTCGGGTTATTTAGAAGATAAAAAGTGGCGCAGATCACAAACCTCAATCGTGAAATACCCATTTCTCTGCAGGTTCTTAACTTTCAATTCCAAAAATCCAGACACATCAATGCTAGGAGGCATGTTTGAAGAGAGTCCCACAGAAAGTGTTTCCTTGGAGATCAAAGTAATTGGAGCCGTAACTGCAGAAA
Source organism: Artemisia argyi (assembly GCA_030686995.1). NCBI lineage: Eukaryota > Viridiplantae > Streptophyta > Magnoliopsida > Asterales > Asteraceae > Artemisia > Artemisia argyi. Next base: position 43,571,655 of record CM060685.1, on the reverse strand, counting down.
ATGGGTAAATGAAGAACTTCATGTTAAATGCAGGAATTAAAAAAAAAAAAAAAAAAAAAAAAAAAAAAAAATCTTATACAGAGCATATTTACCCTGCTTGTGACCTTATAATACAGTAGTTGAATTATATCCAAACACCCCCTAAACAACTTACACAAGAAAAAAACTATATACTCCCACTGAGCTTAATTCTCTAAAACCAAACACCCCCTTAACAAATCGTAATCAATAAACAGAAAGAAGAATCATCACACATGAAACAACCCAAATAACCCTGAAACAATTTATACAAAGAACAAGTATATACTCCCATTGAACATAACCAAACACCCCCTAAACAAAAGTAGTAAAAAGACAAAGGTTATTTTGTGAAGAATAATCAGATTTTTGTAAGAAAACAAGTATCAAACAACACTCCCCTAAATCTAACGCTGTGTTCTCGAGTTATTTCATTAAAGAAAAGGGAAGGAAATGGAAGTAAACACTTTCCTCCCATATTTGGGCGGAAATGGAAGTAAAAAAAATTCATACAAATATAACTAACTTTACTTCCAGTTTACTTCCATTTCCTTCCCTTTTCTTTAATGACATAACTCGAGAACACGATGTGGGAGTAAACCTTTTCACTTTCCTTCCATTTTCTTTAATGAAATAACTCGAGAACACAGCGTAAATCTTGATAATGACAAAAAAAAAAAAAAAAAAAAAAAAAAAAAAAAAAAAGGGATTGGTGTTTTACCTTATTTCTCCCATAAATCTTTCTTGGTTCGGTGACTTGTAAGTGATAAGTACTCTTTTTTGTAAATAATCAGATTTTAAACGTAGTTTTTAATTTTAACAGTACTTATTTTAAACATTGCACTTTTTGACAACACCAGACACCTAAAATATGGAAGTCAACTAACTAGTCCTTTGAGACTTTGAGTATCTTTTTTTGTGAAAAAACAAACAAACCAACCATTGGTAAAATGATTTGAAAAATAAATAACATTGTCAAAGGACTATTGTGTTTCCTACCGAGCATGTTTTCACAACCACAAAGAAAACTACTACAAACAATGAATATAGTTTTGTTACATGTATAACATGAAGACAGTATATATGTACGTGAAAAAAAACTTTCAAAGTTGTTTAAGGAACTTCATTTGTGAAAATCAAACATACATACATACATACATGCATGTTAAAGACTAATGTTTTTAACAAGATATAAACAAGAAGAAAACTAGTATCAAATTTGTTGTTTAAAAAAAGTAGATCGGGTACCTTGGTTCCCCCTAGTAGCAACAAACAACCATGGTGTTGGTGTTCGAGTTTTCATAGCTTTTTGACTAAATAACATTTTAGCAAATTTCAACATTTTAACAATGAAGAGAAATAGCTATGGAAACTTTGGATGAGGAAATAAAATGGATGATGAAAACTTTCGAAACGTTAAAAAATATAGTAGTAGTATAGATAGTTAAATAAATAAGGAATTTTAGGCAACATGTAAATGGCGTATGTGTCTGATTGGGCTTGTTTGAACCCGTTTTCCGTACCGCAGCCTTGCTGGTCCATGTTTGCCCTATGCCCCTGCAAAGAGTTATAGACATACCTTTACAACAGTTGTTTTATTCTACATGGGATCACTACAATACAAAGTGGAGTTGAATTTAAGTAATCACAATATAAAAATATACATAATCGATAGGGGACATAGGGTCATGCTTATTTAAGATAAGCTAGATATAAAATGACTTGTTATCAGTGACATAATCAAGATTAAGATTTTGGTAATGACCGCCATATTGATATTTAACCCTTATACATTAGCTGATTAAAAGTAATTATATGTGACATACAAACACAATATTCAAACTATTTCTTAACACGTACAATGTGAAAGGCATCTAAAACTATACCTATCACTCCGCCACTGTAACACGTACAATTATCGGTAAAAAAAATAACGAATGACACTTATACCTTTAATAAATTAATTCATTCTTAAAACGTTGTAATATTTATGCTAAACTCGATCATTATTCTTATTTATTTATAACAGTGGATAATGAGTCGAAATAACTCTAAGAGCACTTGGTATCATAATATGAGTTATACCGTAATTCAGCGTCACGCCAGCACCACATCAGCTTTAACATTTTAACTTTAACTTACAAAAACCACCTTAAGAAAAGGATAACATTTACTTAAATTAGAAGAACATAATGAACAAATTTGCTACGGAGTATTTAATTAGTAAATATTAAAAAGTGACGCATAATGGAATTAGTGGTTGCCAAGCTACCAATACTTAAGTTTTAAGCGTCGAATGGCCTATTTTCGAATTATGGCACATGGCCACCAAATTTTACAGGACGACTCTGGATTTGAGGGGTACTACTTTTTTTCAAATGTTGTAATTAGCTACCTCATCGCATACGCAGCGATCACCCCGTCGATGCAACATGTCGCACGACGCAAGGCGAAAAGCAAAAGATTTTTATTGGGTTATGTTTATGACAATATTTTTTAACGGATAAAAGTGTAAGTGGTGGAAATCTGATATGGTGTTAATCTGACATGTGTATTATGTCTCAACGTCTTCTCATGGTGTTGGCGGAAATGAATGTCATCACTTTGGTGTAGTGATTTTGTAACAACCTATCTCCAGATCGATATGAGACACATGACATTTGATCAATATCTAACCTAAAAATGATTAACTTATAATATCTCCCACCTTTACTTTTAGAAGAAACTAAGATATTAAGTCCACTTTCGATATTGGAAAATTTTACTAGTTCGCTACAAAATGGGCTTTAGCTTCAATAACTCTACATCAATCTTAAGCAAAAGTCTTTTTTTTATTTTTTTATTTTTTTATTTTTTAATCTGCCAAGAGTTCGTACACATGCTTAAAACTCATCAAACTGTAGTAACAATGCTTAATGTGGATCAAGTCATATGTAAGCACAACCTGACAATAATGCAACATGATTGCAGAAATCTTTTTTATTTATGTTCTACACTCTACTTTATGAAAAGTCATTCCTAGACAAAACTCGCACCCCGATAGATAGTTCAACGTATATCTTTAACTATAAGCGGTACTTTTATGAAGTTTCACTTGTATAATCAAAAGCTATGTGGCTTTTTATTTTTCAATCTCTCTTCTACTGTATAAAAAAGAAATACACATAGTAACATATCTACCACATTACAACCGCTTATATAAAAAAAATGTATTTGAAAATTTTAAGAGCAACATTGTTATCTTCACACATGTTTTACAATCTCTCTTGATACCACTTGTCAGACAATTACGACAACAACTTGAAGTACGATACGCAGAAATACTAGATCGTAGGTCGTTCGTCGAGCATAAGTAGCAACCTTCAATTCAATCCGTTGAAGAACACGAGAGAAACATGAAAATAATACACAAGTTTATGATTATATGCACACATTTACTACCCCCCCCCCCCCCCCCCCCCCCCCGGAACACCGCTTTATTTATAATCAATAAAACTTACAATTCGAGTAAAGAAGAATGTTAAACTAGCATCTCCACACCTCTATTTATAAAGATGAGGGGGTACAAACTATATAAATCAAAGGAAAACTGGAAAATATATAAATCAGATTCTATTTACAACTAAAGTTACATAATAATAAATAAAAACTAAAAAGACCTAAACCTTAAATGCTAAACGAGCCTAAACCAGCTGGTCGAGCCTATAAGCCTTTATTATCTAACATCTCATCTCAAACTCACAATGCTGCAACGGTAAGCATTGAGAGTTTATCAAACAAAAATAAACTAAAAGTGAAAAACAAACAAAAAAGTGGAGTGACCTAGAGTGCAAACTCGTTGCTAGATAGAGTCTCAATCCAATGCAACGCAAACTATAACAAGGCCAAACAAACCGACCAAAGTCATTGCAAAACCAAAATTAGAGCAGAGAACATAATTACGGAGATGGACGAAAGTAGATTCAGACAAGCAAATGCAGAGAAAAGCAGTTTCAGGCAAGCAGATGCATATCAGATTAAGACAGGTAGATTCAGACATAAGTAGATGAAGAGCAAATTCCAGCAAATAGATGCAAATGGAACCAGACAGATGGAGAACAATAGCAGAACAAGATGCATAGTGGAATTCAATTAGATGCGGGACCAAACAAAACCAGATGCAGAGCCAAACGTAACCAAATGTAGAAATGGGCAGAATCTTAGCGAAACCGGGCGGAAACAAAACATGTTTTTGACGCCGAGACGCAACACATAACTACTCAAGACTTAATAGAATTAGTTAAGATTGTGTTACCACCATCACCAACACCAATGCTAATAACAATCTAGATGTCAAACCAACTGAGGCTACACAAAACTAACACCAAACAGACCTAGGAAGGATGAGACAAAACACCAAACTGTCAATCTGAAATTAAAGCCAAACAATGTCGAGCCAAAACCAATACAATCTTCCAACAAATTAATAAGCCGACCATAATTAAATCATTTGCCAATCCATATCTCAGACTAAACAAAAGCTATCAAACCTAATCACAATATATCAAAATCCAAATGAACAAATACCAATTACCCAATTAATCAACTACGGAAGCCAAGAACCCAGTCAGAAGTATTGCTATAAGCGTAGAACCATCTATCAACTAGTACAAAAACCAATTAAAATATAATAAACTTTCGACTCGATCGATCAAATCCGAATAACACCATAATCGAAAACTGATGCAGGATTTACCGACCAGGTTTTATAATTTATAATAGTCTCGTCTACCGAAGGTATACCTAATGCACTAACGAAAAGTGTACCCAGTCGTGTGAGGTATAGCTAGATGGTAAAGCCGAGGTCGTCCCAAGAGCTAATATGCGGACAATATCTAAGTTTAAATGTCACTAAATAAAAGGGGTGTTTCAATTGATTTAATTAAACTAAAGAGATAAATAACGAAATACATAAACAAAGCAAATAGCAAGTAAAGGAAATCAGATAGAGAAAGTAGTGTCAACCTAATTACTACTCTTGTTATTAACATGACAAGTTTTCTATATATGCATCCTATCGTTTTATCTGGGGGTTCAATTCAATAGGCTCAGTTGGTCAAATCGCCTATCCTATTTCCCATAATCCCCTACTCTGATATCTAAGGATTTTAACCTTAGTGATAAACAGAGGTCGCCGGTTGACTATGTTAAGACATTAAGTGCATCTACTAACTTAGACTAGCCTAACGGGAAGTGTTGTCACTTACACCTCCCCTCTAACTTCTTAAGTAAATCTATTAGGTAGGTGATCCTTTGGTCAATTCGCACGTGTATGGTGATGGAAGCGTCTACGATTCGTGTTAACGATCACCAAGTCACAACCTTCTAAAGAAATGCGGGTACGGTCACATCGTACATTCCTCTCGAAGGACTACCAAATATCAAAACCCTTAAAGCTAAAGTGTCCAAAGACGAGCTAAGAAAGTATACAAATAAAACGACTAAAGATGCGGGAAAACTAAATCATGTCAATAACAATTTCATAATCAGGCTAACACCAAGAGGTGTTTAGCCACTCATGTTCAATAATGCATAAAAACAAGTGTTTAACATAACAAATGTAAACATTGAATTAATACAAATCAAATGAATAAATAAACTTATGGTTATGCCGTGAATTCTCCCTTGAAATGGACTTGTATGCTGATAGAACTTCGTTCCTCCTGCTCCCTGAATTCCCCTAAGCTTCTGTGTGTTGAAAAGTGAATGATAAAACTCGGAATTAGGGCTGGTATTTATATGCCCGACATTGCTACGGCGTAGCCCTATGTTCAGCTACGCCGTAGCCTTTTTAAATATCAACTACGCTGTAGCTTGATCAAGTGCTACGGTCGTAGATTCATTAGGTGTCACATCTACGGCGTAGTTTTGCAAGGAACTACGTCGTAGTTTTCTCATTGGCTTCGATAGGTCTTTACTACTTGATTTTGAGGTTTACGCCGTAGGTGGAGAGAGGCTACTCTGTAGAACCCTTTGATGTGCTACTACACCATAGTTAAGGATGTGGCTACTCCGTAGTCTTTGTAAATAATTGCTACGGCATAGGTAAATGGAGCATCAACGCCGTAGTTAGTGCAGAATCCGCATACTTCAATGATTTTCATCTAAAACCTTCCAAATCCGCGTCTTTTCGTTCCTTTGTTCATCTTTACCCTGAAAACAGAATATAAACAAATAAGAGTATATATCCTAACATATTAACATAAAAGATGAACAATCTAGGGGAAATTAACACTAAAAACCGAGTACTATTTGATGTTATCAAATATCCCCCCCACTTGAACACTACATGCCTTCAAGTAGACCTTATTAGAATAATTCTGAAAAAGATATCTCCCAAGAAACTGGAAAATATGAATCTAAAAATTTCCTATGCTAGAATATATCAAAGTCAAACACCTCACGAAATGGGATCAAACACTCATGCTCACTCTGCTAATCTAAGTGTTAATTTTGGGGTGATCACTCAACGCACAGTCATAGAATGTATTCTATCATAGGCTTGGCGGTTACACAAATCTCTACCACTAGAGCTAAGGTCAACAATTCTTAAAGGAAATATTGGGTGAACAATAATAAGGCTATGGGTGTAGTGTTGTTACTAACATACTACGGTGAAGGCGACAAAGGCAATGGTACATGACCGGAACGCCGGGCAAGACACCAATGACGCTCGATTCCCTCACCTAAGCATGATTAACAACTAATGGATAGGATAAGACATGGGATTCACAATAATGGTGTAAAATGAAAAAAAAAAATAAGAAACAAATAGTCTTAACCTATAACCGAGTTGCTACCACTTGCCGTTCATCCAAGGTCAAAGTTCCAAGACGCAAAAATTGGATCATATAACAAGTGTGTGTGCTATTAGAGGACGTCATGATGGGCACAACACTTGGTCTTTAAATCTTCAATAGTGATTGAGGTTGCCTCCTTGATGCTAAATCTTCATAAGCTCATAAACATGGTGCCATAAACAATTGCACTAAAAAGTTAAACTATTTACATACTGAATATCACATTTTTTTTTCATATCAATAACTATTATAAGAGAGAGAAATACATCCCCCCACTTGAGATGAATCATACTCGGAATAAATTGGGGGATCTCAAATGATCTTCAAAGGTAGGTCTTCAACGCAGGCGTGATTTCTGAATCTCTTTACTCGAACCTTAAACTAGAGCAAGTGGCAATTTCCCAATCATAAATCAAGACTCGGTAGGCTAAGGTGTATAGGTGTATCGAAACAATTTTATAATATGGGTAAGAAATGAAAGGATAGGCTCAAAAGGGTGTAACTAGAGGTATCATGCACTAAAGATGAGTGCAACAAAAGGGTTTAACACAGGGGTCAAAAAGCCAATGTGACTAATCGATAAACACACACATATAGGCTTTTTGGGTGATAATCCTAAAATATTGCCTTCTCAAAAAGTTTCTTCCAAATGCGTCAAGTAATCTCAACACACTACTCGTCTATGGTCTCGAAATGATGTAAACGCCAAGTTCTAAAGTCTACAAACTACTGGCACACTCATATTTTGGTGGATTTAGGTAAATCAGGAGAAATTGAATAGGCTAAACCTCACCATGGGAATAAAGGTTAGTGTGCTCGGCTAAGGTCTATTCTAGTTAAATTTAGAAAAACATGACAAAATTTTTAAGAATGGCATAATTTTTCAAAATAAACTAGAAAAAAATGGGGCAAATAATAGTTCAAGTTACATTATACTCCCGTCCCCCCACTTGAAATGTACAAAGTCCTTTTTGTACGTAAATAATGAGAATATAGGAACGAGAACTTCCCTGAAAGTTGCTCTTGAAAATAGTAGAAGGATCATGTTTGAGAAAACGTGCCTTCGCTTCGCCTAAAGAGCGATCTTCGTATCCCTGAAATCACGAAACAACCACAAGCATAAAACCTAAAAAAGAAAAATAAAAAGAAAGTAGAAATCCTAACTAACTTTCGTAGGACTCATGGTTGCATATACTCTAAAAAAGAAAAATAAAAGTGTAAGTGGTGGAAATCTGATATGGTGTTAATCTGACATGTGTATTATGTCTCAACGTCTTCTCATGGTGTTGGCGGAAATGAATGTCATCACTTTGGTGTAGTGATTTTGTAACAACCTATCTCCAGATCGATATGAGACACATGACATTTGATCAATATCTAACCTAAAAATGATTAACTTATAATATCTCCCACCTTTACTTTTAGAAGAAACTAAGATATTAAGTCCACTTTCGATATTGGAAAATTTTACTAGTTCGCTACAAAATGGGCTTTAGCTTCAATAACTCTACATCAATCTTAAGCAAAAGTCTTTTTTTTTTTTTTTTTTTTTTTTAATCTGCCAAGAGTTCGTACACATGCTTAAAACTCATCAAACTGTAGTAACAATGCTTAATGTGGATCAAGTCATATGTAAGCACAACCTGACAATAATGCAACATGATTGCAGAAATCTTTTTTATTTATGTTCTACACTCTACTTTATGAAAAGTCATTCCTAGACAAAACTCGCACCCCGATAGATAGTTCAACGTATATCTTTAACTATAAGCGGTACTTTTATGAAGTTTCACTTGTATAATCAAAAGCTATGTGGCTTTTTATTTTTCAATCTCTCTTCTACTGTATAAAAAAGAAATACACATAGTAACATATCTACCACATTACAACCGCTTATATAAAAAAAATGTATTTGAAAATTTTAAGAGCAACATTGTTATCTTCACACATGTTTTACAATCTCTCTTGATACCACTTGTCAGACAATTACGACAACAACTTGAAGTACGATACGCAGAAATACTAGATCGTAGGTCGTTCGTCGAGCATAAGTAGCAACCTTCAATTCAATCCGTTGAAGAACACGAGAGAAACATGAAAATAATACACAAGTTTATGATTATATGCACACATTTACTACCCCCCCCCCCCCCCCCCCCCCCCCCCCCCCCGGAACACCGCTTTATTTATAATCAATAAAACTTACAATTCGAGTAAAGAAGAATGTTAAACTAGCATCCCCACCCCTCTATTTATAAAGATGAGGGGGTACAAACTATATAAATCAAAGGAAAACTGGAAAATATATAAATCAGATTCTATTTACAACTAAAGTTACATAATAATAAATAAAAACTAAAAAGACCTAAACCTTAAATGCTAAACGAGCCTAAACCAGCTGGTCGAGCCTATAAGCCTTTATTATCTAACATCTCATCTCAAACTCACAATGCTGCAACGGTAAGCATTGAGAGTTTATCAAACAAAAATAAACTAAAAGTGAAAAACAAACAAAAAAGCGGAGTGACCTAGAGTGCAAACTCATTGCTAGATAGAGTCTCAATCCAATGCAACGCAAACTATAACAAGGCCAAACAAACCGACCAAAGTCATTGCAAAACCAAAATTAGAGCAGAGAACATAATTACGGAGATGGACGAAAGTAGATTCAGACAAGCAAATGCAGAGAAAAGCAGTTTCAGGCAAGCAGATGCATATCAGATTAAGATAGGTAGATTCAGACATAAGTAGATGAAGAGCAAATTCCAGCAAACAGATGCAAATGGAACCAGACAGATGGAGAACAATAGCAGAACAAGATGCATAGTGGAATTCAATTAGATGCGGGACCAAACAAAACCAGATGCAGAGCCAAACGTAACTAAATGTAGAAATGGGCAGAATCTTAGCGAAACCGGGCGGAAACAAAACATGTTTTTGATGCCGAGACGCAACACATAACTACTCAAGACTTAATAGAATTAGTTAAGATTGTGTTACCACCATCACCAACACCAATGCTAATAACAATCTAGATGTCAAACCAACCGAGGCTACACAAAACTAACACCAAACAGACCTAGGAAGGATGAGACAAAACACCAAACTGTCAATCTGAAATTAAAGCCAAACAATGTCGAGCCAAAACCAATACAATCTTCCAACAAATCAATAAGCTGACCATAATTAAATCATTTGCCAATCCATATCTCAGACTAAACAAAAGCTATCAAACCTAATCACAATATATCAAAATCCAAATGAACAAATACCAATTACCCAATTAATCAACTACGGAAGCCAAGAACCCAGTCAGAAGAATTGCTATAAGCGTAGAACCATCTATCAACTAGTACAAAAACCAATTAAAATATAATAAACTTTCGACTCGATCGTTCAAATCCGAATAACACCATAATCGAAAACTGATGCAGGATTTACCAACCAGGTTTTATAATTTATAATAGTCTCGTCTACCAAAGGTATACCTAATGCACTAACGAAAAGTGTACCAAGTCGTGTGAGGTATAGCTAGATGGTAAAGCCGAGGTCGTCCCAAGAGCTAATATGCGGACAATATCTAAGTTTAAATGTCACTAAATAAAAGGGGTGTTTTAATTGATTTAATTAAACTAAAGAAATAAATAACGAAATAGATAAACAAAGCAAATAGCAAGTAAAGGAAATCAGATAGAGAAAGTAGTGTCAACCTAATTACTACTCTTGTTATTAACATGACAAGTTTTCTATATACGCATCCTATCGTTTTATCTGGGGGTTCAATTCAATAGGCTCAGTTGGTCAAATCGCCTATCCTATTTCCCATAATCCCCTACTCTGATATCTAAGGCTTTTAACCTTAGTGATGAACAGAGGGCGTCGGTTGACTATGATAAGTCATTAAGTGCCTCTACTAACTTAGACTAGCCTAACGGGAAGTGTTGTCACTTACACCTCCCCTCTAACTTCTTAAGTAAATCTATTAGGTAGGTGATCCTTTGGTCAATTCGCACGTGTATGGTGATGGAAGCGTCTACGGTTCGTCTTAACCATCACCAAGTCACAACCTTCTAATGAAATGCGGGTACGGTCACATCGTACATTCCCCTCGAAGGACTACCCAATATCAAAACCCTTAAAGCTAAAGTGTCCAAACACGAGCTAAGAAAGTATACAAATAAAACGACTAAAGATGCGGAAAAACTAAATCATGTCAATAACAATTTCATAATCAGGCTAACACCAAGAGGTGTTTAGCCACTCATGTTCAATAATGCATAAAAACAAGTGTTTAACATAACAAATGTAAACATTGAATTAATACAAATCAAATGAATAAATAAACTTATGGTTATGGCATGAATTCTCCCTTGAAATGGACTTGTATGCTGATAGAACTTCGTTCATCTTGCTCCCTGAATTCCCCTAAGCTTCTGTGTTGAAAAGTGAATGATAAAACTTGGAATTAGGTGTCACATCTACGGCATAGTTTTGCAAGGTACTACGTCGTAGTTTTTTCATTGGCTTCGAAAGTTCTTTACTACTTGATTTTGAGGTTTACGCCGTAGGTGGAGAGAGGCTACTCAGTAGAACCCTTTGATGTGCTACTACACCGTAGTTAAGGATGTGGCTACTCCGTAGTCTTTGTAAATAATTGATACGGCATAGGTAGATGGAGCATCTACGCCGTAGTTAGTGCAGAATCCGCATACTTCAATGATTTTCATCTAAAACCTTCCAAATCCGCGTCTTTTCGTTCCTTTGTTCATCTTTGCCCTGAAAACAGAATATAAACAAATAAGAGTATATATCCTAACATATTAATATAAAAGATGAACAACCTAGGGGAAATTAACACTAAAAACCGAGTACTATTTGATGTTATCAAATATCCCCCCACTTGAACTCTACTTGCCCTCAAGTAGACCTTATTAGAATAATTCTCAAAAAGATATCTCCCAAGTAACTGGAAAATATGAATCTAAAAATTTCCTATGCTATAATATATCAAAGCCAAACATCTCACGAAATGGGAACAAACACTCATGCTCACTCTGCTAATCTAACTGTTAATTTTGGGGTGATCACTCAACGCACAGTCATAGAATGTATTCTATCATAGGCTTGGCGGTAACACAAATCTCTACCACTAGAGCTAAGGTCAACAATTCTTAAAGGCAATATTGGGTGAACAATAATAAGGCTATGGGTGTAGTGTTGTTACTAACATACTATGGTGAAGGCGACAAAGGAAATGGTACATGACCGGAACGCCGGGCAAGACACCAATGACGCTCGATTCCCTCACCTAAGCATGATTCACAACTAATGGGTAGGATAAGACATGGGATTCACAATAATGGTGTAAAATAAAAAAAAAATAGAAACAAATAGTCTTAACCTATAACCTAGTTGCTACCACTTGCCGTTCGTCCAAGGTCAAAGTTCCAAGACGCAAAAATTGGATCATATAACAAGTGTGTGTGCCATTAGAGGACGTCATGATGGGCACAACACTTGGTCTTTAAATCTTCAATAATGATCGAGGTAGCCTCCTCGATGCTAAATCTTCATAAGCTCATAAACATGGTGCCATAAACAATTGCACTGAAAAGATAAACTATTTACATACAGAATATTACATTTTTTTTCATATCAATAACTATTATAAGAGAAAGAAATACATCCCCCCACTTGAGATGAATCATACTTGGAATAAATTGGGGGATCTCAAATGATCTTCAAAGGTAGGTCTTCAACGTAGGCATGATTTCTGGATCTCTTTACTCGAACCTTAAACTAGAGCAAGTGGCAATTTCCCAATCATAAATCAAGACTACATGGTAGGCTAAGGTGTATAGGTGTATCGAAACAATTTTATAATATGGGTAAGAAATGAAAGGATAGGCTCAAAAGGGTGTAACTAGAGGTATCTTGCACTAAAGATGAGTGCAACAAAAGGGTTTAACACAGGGGTCAAAAAGCCAATGTGACTAATAGATAAACATACACATATAGGCTTTTTGGGTAATAATCCTAAAATATTGCCTTCTCAAAAAGTTTCTTCCAAATGCGTCAAGTAATCTCAACACACTACTCGTCTATGGTCTCAAAATGATGTAAACTCCAAGTTCTAAAGTCTACAAACTACCGGCACACTTATATTTTGGTGGATTTGGGTAAATCAAGGGAAATTGAATAGGCTAAACCTCACCATGGGAATAAAGGTTAGTGTGCTCGGTTAAGGTCTATTCTAGTTAAATTTAGAAAAACATGTCAAAATTTTTAAGACTGGCATAATTTTTCTAAATAAACTAGAAAAAAAATGGGGCAAATAATAGTTCAAGTTACATTATACTCCCGCCCCCCGCCCCCCACTTGAAATGTACAAAGTCCCTTTTGTACGCAAATAATGAGAATATAGGAACGAGAACTTCCCTGAAAGTTGCTCTTGAAAATAGTAGAAGGATCATGTTTGAGAAAACGTGCCTTCGCTTCGCCTAAAGAGCGATCTTCGTATCCCTGAAATCACAAAACAACCACAAGCATAAAACCTAAAAAAGAAAAATAAAAAGAAAGTAGAAATCCTAACTCACTTTCGTAGGACTCATGGTTGCATATACCGTATGCAACAAGCTTTTTAAACCACTTGGTGTCCCAAGTGGACGAGTGAAGTCTCGTGAGGGTTTACAGTGAACACACCCACAAAGTTCATTTAAAAACTAATACAAGGTTTATGAATGTTTTGTACTAAAAATCTTTTGAAATTAGATGGTACAGGAGAAAACTACGGCATAGTAGCAATTATGGCTACGCCGTAGTTGGAAAATTCTTACAGAATGACACCTGGAGGGAGCTACAGCGTAGCTACCCAGTGGGCTACGCCGTAGACTTTTCCTGAGGGGAATTTTCTGGAATAGAAACTCCATTGTTGGCTCAATTCGTCGTCCTCCTTCTCTTTTACCTGCAAACATTATTAGAACAAAACATGCAAAACCAAACTACACTAATAAAATGAAAAACATAGGATAATTCGGGTTGTCTCGCGAAAGAGCACTTTTGTTTATTATCAAGTCTTTAAGTTAGACTCACTGCCGCATTATCCATTTGGCAAGTCGAGCTTTTCCGCCTTTCCTTTGTCAAAATCGGCGGATGTCCTACTCCAAACTGTCAAAGGGATGTAAGGTATGGATCGAAGACAATCATCTCTTAAAAAGTTTGCTTTTGCCCACTTGCTCCTATACTTCATTTTATTTGTTAGGCTTAACTCAGCTTCACCAAATTTCACTTCCATCCAATCTCCAAATGAAATTCCCTTATAGCCGACTTCATTCCTCATGTGCTCGTTGAAACAAGCCCACTCATACCTTTTAACAAGAGGTTTGGTTTGCTTTCCCCCATTACATTTTCTTTGAAGTGGATCACAAGTGGCCAAGCATGAGTAGATCCGCCTTGCTTCATAATCGCTAGTCTACAAAAATGAACCGTCCATTCTACCTCTTCTCCAGAATTAATCCCATTAAAATAATTGCTTAACCATGGGCTTTTATCGAAATCAGGTTCTTCATAACATGGCCAAACGTTAGCTTCCCTCCTAAGCTGTCGTAATCGAATATTTCCTCTACCATTGCAAAATTTATTGAAGGGAGAACACGAAGGTACCAGTGCTCTCTTTCCATCATTTATGCTTTCTTTTGGCTCACAACAATGACTCACAACTGTGACTATAAGCGGTTTCTCACCTTGCCATGGGTCGAATGAGCTATCCTTTTAATCACTATCTTCTCTAGAGGAGTCTTCACTTTCACCTTTTAAGTCCGGATCTACATCATGTGCGATTTTTAAACATGAAGGTGTCATATAGTTAAAGATTTCATCGGAGATTCCAAACGTGTCTGGCGGATGGATCCTCCCTAACAAAGTTATTAGCTATACATGAACCGGTCATCTCCTTGTGTCTTAGCATATTCATTTCTTCCATGTTGAAAATGATTCTTTCGTTTTACAGAAGTCGTCTACCCTTACCATCATCTCTGTTACCGTCTGAGGAACCTTTTCGGAGAAACGCTTGGCTAGCTCAGGGCATTTGCTACCATTGATGAAAGAAGAGATCTGCATCAATTCCGGGACACCACAGATGCAACTAGCCTCATCCGTCCATCGCTCCTTGAACTCGGGTAGAGTCTCATTGGCCTGCCGGGCGATCTTGGTGATTTCCATCGGATCCATGATGCACTTTCTCCAAAGGGCGAACCGCATCACAAATTGCTCACTTAGCGCGTCCCAGCTATCTATGCTGCCATGCGGTAGACGGTCGAACCATCCTCTTGCTGAACCATCTAGAGTTTGCTGGAACATTCTGCACCTTACCGGCATA
This sequence comes from Artemisia argyi, assembly GCA_030686995.1. NCBI lineage: Eukaryota > Viridiplantae > Streptophyta > Magnoliopsida > Asterales > Asteraceae > Artemisia > Artemisia argyi. The sequence goes on along the minus strand of CM060685.1, from coordinate 43,556,421 downwards.
GGCCATTCGCCTTGATTGGCCGCTCCTTCAAATCTGGTGATGTGATCATCCGGATTTTTTGACCCATCGTACAGCTTTAGACTGGTGGGCATCATGTGTTTTGGTCTGGAGAATTCGATGATCCTTCGTGTGAAAGGACTTTTGGATACTGCTTTGAATGGTTTGGTTAGATCATCCACCGGTTTCCCCTCGGTCTTTTTCACTTCGACATCTCGGGTCTCTTCTTCATCAAAGTCAAGCCGGATATGCTTGATCGGTGTTCCCCCGCTGGAGTTGTGTTCTTTGATAAGGGCCTTTAGCGTGGTTATTTAGCTTTGGATTTGTTCTTCTAGACTATTGTGGGAGTTTTCGTTGTTGTTTTTTCCACTTCCTTCCGCCTGGTGAGGTGGTGTTTCTGGTGTATGACCCATCATTATTCAGCTTTGGTAGATTGAATTGGGGGTCCCACGGATGGCGCTAATTTGTTGAGGTAAAATCTTACGTTCTACCATAAACAAGCAAAGTGGGTCCTCCGAATGATTTTGTGGTCCTTCGGATTGTCCTTGAATCGTTCGGTTTCCTGTAAGAAAGAAACATGTGTTAGTCTCACCCCGGGTTTTATCCCAGGACCAAACTCCGGCGTGAGCATAAGTATATAATCCGAGGGGCAAATGAAAATAAAGTATATTAAATGACTGTGTGTAAAAGATTAGTTACCATAGAGTGAAGGTTTCTCTTCTTTATATAGGTGAGGTGTTTTTGTCCTCATCAGATACCGCCAAGTTGGGTGACAATACCTCTGAGCATCGTTTGTAGCTTTTCCCTTTATGGCTTCTGTTCCTTCTTATGCGCTTACCCTGATCCTCTGTCATATACCTTATATACCAGGTTTGACTTTCAGTCCGGAGGTTACTGTTGGTCCAAACGGATCAGTAGGTTCGTACGGCCTTGTTGGTTCGTTCGACGTGAGTCCTTTGGACACATCACAATAAGCTAGATATAAAATGACTTGTTATCAGTGACATAATCAAGATTAAGATTTTGGTAATGACCACCATATTGATATTTTACCCTTATATATTAGGGATTTTTTTAACTTGTTCCATAGGGGCACAAGTTAAGCACACTAAAAGACACCGGGACCTCACAGAAAAAGAAACTGGGATCCACAGAAAAGTACAATTTATATGGATCTCTATGTCCTTTTATGTAGGGTCCCTTTGTCTTTTAGTGTGCTTGACTTATGCCCCTAAGGCACAAGTTAGACAAACCCATATATTATTTCTTAAATTATACGTATCACTCCGCCACTGTAACACGTACAATAATCGGTAAAAAAAGCTTTAGAGAAATATGTTAATAAAGTATGATGATCGTTGGAAAAAAGGGTCAATCAACACTAAAAAAAGATGCAAAAGTCATTTTTTTCCGTCGATTTAAATCTTTTGGAATAAAAAGGTTATAAACTCTTTTTTACATTTGTTACAATGATATCATATAAATAAGGATCTCGAAGAGTATGCTTAAGTTTCGTTTTAAAGATAGTGTAACTTAGATCGTCTTTATGATCAGGGGCGAAGCTTGGAAATTTCGAGTGGGGGGTCGGGATCTAAAATTTTTTTTTCCTAACACTATGGGGGGTCGAAACCGAATTAAATTGGGGGGGCGAAACCGAAAATACCGAAATTTTTCTACACGAAAACTATATACCCCTACATCGCAAAAAAAATTTCGGGGGGTCGGCCGCCCCTCCCCGCCCCTTAGAAGCTGCGCCCCTGTTTATGATTATAACCATATCTCCGTCTCAAAGTACTTGTCTCATGACAAACAACACACATAGTTAGTAATTTTTAACGAATGACTGTTTTTTAGTAAAGGGTTATTACCCTGATAAAAATAACGAATGACACTTATACTTTTAATAAATTAATTTATTCTTAAAACGTTGTAATATTTATGCTTAACTCGATCATTATTCTTATTTATTTATAATAGTGGATAATGAGTCGAAATGACTCTAAGAGCAATTGGTATCATAACATGAGTTATATGTCATAACTCAGCGTCACGCCAGCGCCACATCAGTTTTAACATTTTAATCTTAACTCACAGAAAACACCCTTATCATAACTCAAACATAACTCAACATTTGGTGCTTTGTTTTTTTTAATTTTAAATTCAACCATAACTCAACAAGGGTTATTATTATTATTATTATTATTATTATTATTATTATTATTATTATTATTCATGTGTGCTCTTAACGTGAGTTACCATGGTAACTTGGAGGGCAACCTTACCCTTAACTCAAACCCACGATATCATAACTCACTCTTAACGAAAGGCAAAGCAAGTCCACGTAGGCAATAACGCAAGAGTTGCGTTAACATACCGTGAATCTTAGATAAATAATTTGAAAACAGACTAAGTATTGGTTTCATGGTTCATCCATATATTTTCACGTACTCACGACTTCACGAGTCACGAAGGATATGACATGAATGTTTTTCTAGTTTTTCTTTTTTACTTTTAGATATAGAAAATCTTTGCTGATCAAAATGGATACTAATGAAATATTCTGATTTTGATATTTTTTCTCAAAATAAAAAAACACAAGATAAAAGGTCAACTAAAAGTTAGAAACGAGGTAAACGGTCACACATGGTATTTAATGGAGAGTGAGGTTTTCTCTCGACAATTCACACAGAAGCAGTCCAGCAAGTCTTGCATGCTTCTTCTTACTTGAGATTCTTTATTTTCCATTTTGGTGATACCTTCTTTTTTTGCAATTTATGGTAATTCTAGTTTTTAGAGGTTATTTTTCATTTCACTTTAAACTTAACATTTGTTAATATGTTTTTCAGTTTTAGTTTTGAGCAAGCCCGGATTTGAGCATGTGTGGGATAGGCGACCACAGAGGGTCTCCATTTTTTTGGGGCCTCCTATGTCAAAAATCTTCCCCAGTTGTATGTTCTAATTTTTGGAGTATTTAATATCATTATAAGATGATTTAGGATGAAATATATGCGTTTTAATGGAGGAAATGAGATTTGAGTTTTTGTAAAGAAGATAACCAAAAGTTGTGAGAATTATTTTGCATGGGCCCTAAGCTTATTTGTCTTTAGGACTTACTTTTCAAGGCCCGTTTGGTTTGAGGTGGTAAGGTTAAGATTTGAGAACCATGCCCAAATTTGATATTTGGTATATTTTTGTGGGTCCCACAAATGAGGATGGTTACCAAATACTTATCTTTGTGCAATCCCCATCCCTCCTCCCTACTTTTCATATATTTTTCATTTTAAGTGGGACCATGTTTGATATCAACCACTCATATTTAATTTTATTTTTATTTTTACAATAATAATATTTTTAAATTTACAATTTATACTCATATATTACATATATGATATATTATTATATTATAATTTTCTCTCTTTTTATTTAATTTAAACCTAAATTCAAATTCAAATCCTAATCATAATCCTAATCCTAAACCTAAACCCATCTACAAACCAAATGGGCCCTCAATTTATCATTTAAACCTCTTAAAGTGAGTGGTTCCATCCACATCTAACCCAAATTTAACTAAAACTATAATTTCAGCTTGAAACACGTTTTAAGAAAAGGTATTAGCTATGGTGTTTAAGAAAAGCAATATTGAATGTTACACCTAATTATAAAAGGATAGCATGGACTTAAATTAGAAGAACATAATGAACAAATTTGCTACGGAGTATTTAATTAGTAAATATTAAAAAGTGACGCATAAGAGCACACGGTAAGGTCATCCCGAGTTAAAACTTAACGCACTTCCACGTCAGCGTCACATCAGCTTTTACCTTTTAACCTTAACTCTTGACTTTCAACCCCGGTAACATAACTTACATTTAACTCACCTTAACTTACCTCCACCTCAATTAGTATTTTCAATTTCAACCCCGTTAGAGAGGGGTGGGATTTTTATTTTTTTTATTTATTTTTTTTTAGCAAACAAGTCACCTTAACGCAAGTTAAGGCGTTAACGCACCAAGTTAACTTGCATTTAACCATCATGCCCGGTAAGTTAACATGGCTTATTTTTGACTCACGTTAACATTTCACGCATGTTCTAGGTGATCTTACCGAGCGCTCTAATGGAATTAGTGGTTGCTAATCTATCAATAATTTAGATTTCAGCGTCGAAGGGCCTATTTTCGAATTACGACACAGGGCCACCAAATTTTTCCGGGACGACTCTGGTTTCGAGGGGTACTCCTTTTTTTCAAATGCTATAATTAGCTACCTCATCGCATACGCAGTGATCACCTCGTCGATGGCAACATGTCGCACGACGCAAGGCGAAAAGCAAAGGTTTTTATTGGGTTATGTTTATGACATTATTTTTTAACGGATAAAAGTGTAAGTGGTGGAAATCTGATATGGTGTTAATCTGAAATGTGTATTATGTGTCAACGTCTTCTCATGGTGTTGGCGGAAGTGAATGTCATCACTTTGGTGTAGTAATTTTGTAACAACCTATCTCCAGATGGATATGAGACACATGACATTCCATCAATATCTAAACTAAAAATGATTAACTTATAATATCTCCGACCTTTACTTTTAGATGAAACTACGATATTGAGTCCATTTTCGATATTGGAAAATTTTACTAGTTCGCTACAAAATGGGCTTTAGGTTCAACGAGTGGGTGAGCCCGCGCGTTGCTGCGGGAGCACTTTGTTCATGGTGTCGATTCTCTTTTTCGTGTTTATTGGTTATTTTTGGTATATGTAAAGGGGTATAAATTGTTTTTGTTGTTATTATTTTGAAAGAGTTATATGAAGAGTACCCAAAATTTGTTATTGGGCTTATGTTTTTTTTTACAAAGCTTACATTTTGTAACCCAAAAATTCTTGTTGGGCTATGGGTTTACACATTTATATCTACTATGCCTGTGTTCATAGAAAAAGATACATTAACATGGTAATTGCAAAGTGAAAGTTGGGTCATGCATTATAAGTTCGAACAAAGTATAAGAGCACAAGGTGCAAAGGCAAGCATTTGCCTCCCCATTCGGGCCCCACCATGCCACATCACCAAAACACCTCAACTTCAACTAACCACAACAAACCCCCTCACCAAACAACAAACCTCAACTTCCCCATTAGGGCTCCACCTCTTACACACTTATTTTTTTATTCATTTCTTTAAATAAATTAAATTAATTTCACAAATACTTAAAAATAAAAAAACATACTAATTTTATTTCATAAAATAAAAAGTTACAATACGGAAAAAAAAAATACGATACGAGGAAAAAAAACACGCATACAATATGGAAAAAAACATACGATACTAATAGGAAAAGTAAAACATTTTATTCGTCATCTTCGCGGTCGAGATTTTGGTATTTCTGAGTTATTCGTGCTTGTCTCTTGCGAATTACTTCGGCTCTAACCGGGTCAGTAACCGTGTTTGGATCGAGCATTAGCATCTGCATATCCTGCCACTCCAACAACGCAGCTTCTTTCTCGAACGCCTTTTCCTCCCTCTTCCTCCGCGCCTCGTAACAAGCCGTTTGAGCGTCTTTCGCTTGATTATACTTTTCGGATAATTGTCCCGAAAAAGTACTCGTTTGACTCCCCCCGGAACTCGCCGCACTCGACGTTTCCGTCGACTTTTGTTTCTTTCCGGGTCGCCTGCTGCTTCTTTCGGGACGAGGTCGTTTGTCCGGCCCGAATATATCCTCAAGACATGTAATGTCTATAGGTTCTTCAGCATCCCATTTCGGGCAGCGTTTCAAGATCTCCCAAACGTGAACCAAAGTGAAACCCCTTTGTCCAAAACGTAGTGAGAAGTTCGTTTTGGCATTCTCGACATGATCATGCTCATTTTCACCACTGCGACGCTCTAAATGTTTATAAATAGCGTTGAATTTTTGGCAGTCGGCATTGATCCTTGTCCATTTACCGGATAGCATGTTTTTGGTTCGTGGGGCTTCAGTAGTCCGCTCGTTGAAAAGTGCATGAATTTCATTCCAAAAGAATTCATTCTCTTTGTCATTTCCCAGATCCTCGTCTTGGGAAACTTCTATCCACGCTTCCGCAAGAATATTTTCTTCTTGTTTCGACCACAACTTTCGCGCACGCGTATGAGCAGCTTCTTCCAAGTCATCGTCATCGTCCGCGTCCAAATTTACGACGTTTTTTCCTATTTGGGCTTTGGTTTTTTTTTCTCGGCCTTTGGCCGGTGATCTTGGCTTAGGTACTTTAAACGTACCTTGATTTGGTTGTGACGGTTGTATCGGTTGTGATTGAGGAAAAGTGGATGGTTGATTCGGGTTATAAAATTGTGGCGACAAATTGAATTGTTGTTGACTTGCGAATCCTTGTTGAAAGGCTAATTGTTGGTTACGGTAAATGTCATTCGGATTTAATGGTTGTGAACCATATGGCGGTGAAGGGTTTGGACTTTGAGACGAGGGACTAGAAGAGTTTGAGGCTCCCCCGTATGGACGTTGGTTTGATGTTAGGAGGTTCGTGAAATAACCTCATTCGTTCGGGTTTTGAGATATTTTTTTGTTGATTAGGAGAAGAGGTATAGAAATATTTAGTATAGATTGTTGAATGTAGTGAAGAGAATGGAAGAAGAAGGTTGTATTTATAGTTGTAAAAGAGGGTAGGAAAAAAAAAATAAACAAACAAACACAACCGTTGGTGTATAAACGGTTATGTTCCCTTTTCTCACAAATAAAACAACCAAATCCAAACGTTAACCTGCAGCCTGTCAGAAACTTTGCTTCGCCGTGGCCACGACGAGTTTGCCAACGGCGAGCAATGGCGAGGCATCTCCGGTGTGGCGGCGAGCAACGGCTCGCCGTTGTCCATGCCACATCGGACGGCGAACCCCCCTCCGTCGTTTGCACCTTGTGCTCTAAGTTATTGAGATTCTTAAGTGCTTGAGTGGTTGAGTGTTATCTAAATGTAAAACAGACCTGATCTCCTTTGAGATACTCAGTATTCATCATTACTATATGTTGGTCAAAATGGATTGTTTCAAGGAAGTTACATGTATACAATGTTAAAAATTTGTTTATATCCGATATATTCAAACATTTAAAAGCCAAAAAATAAAAATAAATAATAATGCAGAAAATATGATTTAACCTCCAATCTTACCCTGAAGCTCAAAACTTTAAAAATACCATTGTTCTTAAATTTTTTTTTTCTGATATTTTGGTTTTATAATTCATGGTGTGTTTTCCACTGCAATTGAAAAACATGTACCGTAATCTCAAAGGTACATACAAATGAATACAATCCATCACTTAGAATGCAAATCTAACCAAAAGACGACATGACATTACTTTGACTTCTTGCCCTGCTTTTCCTTAATAACCTCATCGACGCACATGATACCTTTTCCTTTGTAGGGCTCAAGGGGGCTTACTACTATGCACCGCAACAGGAAGCTAGTGCACCTTTGCTTGTCTATTCGAGTGCAACAAACGATATTCCACGAATAGTATTCATCATTGCTAGTTACCTCATTCTTCATTCCAATCTAATACTGTTTAACCTGCCATCCAATCTCCCCCATCTCTACCTATCCGCCATCACCATTCTTGGATTTCTTGTCATCTTCACACTCCTGTCCCGTGCATTATCTGTAATTAAGTTCGCGTTTCAGTAGCATCTTGAAATTCTGTAACGACTTAATGTTTCAAGCTTTCTGAATCATAATATACAAATCAATCACATTGAATCCACACCATAATGCAACAAAAAACTACAAATAAAAAGACCTCAAAAGCCTCTTGTGCTAATCACTTGCTTCTACACATATAGCAGTTAAGTTATAAAAAAAATATAGGACGCTCAAAATATGAGAAATGCAAGAATAAAAAATGATGCAGTCACTGCATTTGTGTGAACGTAAATCTGATGCAGTAGACAAAACACCAACGAAATTAATTTGTGTGTGAATAATGGTGGAGCCACTAGCGTGAGCAATTGCATACATGTGTTTATTCAACTCTCCTTTTTCCTCTTTGATTTCATTCATCAACCAAAATGACCCACATATGCATTGACAAATGTGTAATAATGAGATCCAAATCAGCAACATAAATTTGGTTACACATTCGGTGGGCTACGCAGTTTTACGTTTAGTATTAAGAATTAAGCCATTGAAATACTATACCTTTGCTTGACTTCATTGTTTTCTACAGTAGAAATGTGTACACACATATATGGTTATTGCCCTTTCTATTAGATCAATAGTTATGAAAATAATATTTACTTCTATCTTTCTAAACTACTCATCAAATATTTTCATGCCCGTAAGTATTCTGTTATATATATGGTTAGTCCTCCCCTGATAACAAAAATATGTTTCTCTATATGATGAATTAATAAAAATAACGCAATGGTGAAAATAGTCGGTTTTTAAAGCATGGGTTAAGTTCAACTTATGTACAAAAAATGTATGATATTGTATCAAGCAGTATATAAGTATCCTAGTTATATGTAATTGCATATGCCCAAGTTGTAAAACCATGGCGATTAAGAAACATGCTATATACAATTAAGCATTAGAGGTATTTTAGTCCTTTTCCCAAAAATCATTAAAGTAACATGTATATGTGAAATTATTCTAGTGTAAAGTATCCTACTATCCTTCAACAAAACCATGTATCCAGTCTTATCATGTATAATCAAATCAATTATATTCCTAAATAATCAAAATACTACATGAAATTCAGCCTAAAAGTGACTAATATCATGTCCTAAACAACTTTAAAAGTATAAATGCTATTGGTATACTCAGGTCTAGTGGCTGAATTTGAAGCTTGTTTTGAGCTGCACTTTGGGCAGATTTTAGTCCAAACAAAACTATAATCATAACAGATTAGTATCAACAATTAAAATGAGTCGGCAATGTATAAATATCGCATCATTTCATTTCCAAACCCTCAGCGCCTTTCCAAATGTAAACAAAAGCTAGAACACAATTTCTCATACGATATGTAGAAAAGATTCATGTAAATAGTACCTTTCATCGAGTAGAAACATGTTGAGTAGCAAGCATGGCAGCATAAGGAGAAGATTTATATCTGTCATCCTTCACCTTCATCCCACCTATTTTGATCAAAATAAACTGGTGACATGTTATAAAGTTCAACATTGTTGTAACATATTCTCAAGAACTTCAAAATCCATAACAAACCGAAACTTGAAAAGTAATGTCTGTGTTGATTTTTAAAAGTCAAAGTGAGCTTTGTTATGGAAATTTATTAGTACAATATCAACATGCATATGCCATTCCACATATAACTATAAACCCCCACCCCTTCTCGCTCAGCCGCTCACTTTCCCTGTTTGATCAGCTTAAATTGACAATTTCACCCTCACTTTACATACATAACTACATCATGATCAGAATAACATTGGGCAACCAAGATTCAATAGATATGGTCAAAGTACTATTGGACAGCCTAATACCAAACTCAAAATTCAAGCCTGGCAAGTCTTGTCTTCAGTTCCTCGTAACTCATTGAACCACTTTTATCTGTGTTCATGTTGACGAACGTCGGTCCTCAACAAATATGAATGTCACAAAAAATGCTCTATGGAAAACCAAAAATACCAAAAAGAACATACCTTCAATTATTAATCCTCCGCTAATGAGATGTTGTAAATTCCTCCATTGTCAACCAAGAATACGAAGCCACCATCTTTCCTGTAAAACAAAATACCAAACGGAAGAGTTTGTCATAAAAAGATGGTAACTTCAAGCAATAGATAAACCGAAATCATTACACATTTAGACTCAAAGCCGTTTTCTAATACATCTATTCAGGAGAAAACTCTTGCAACAATCTCAGGCTCTCAGTCACTCATCCGTTTCTGCTATAAGCCAAACAATCAAGATTCAGTTTTCACTTTCACATTCTAAGTTGCTAGTTGCAGGAGTTTTTGGTGTTACACAATATGGAACAGTGAAGGTGGTTTTGGTTATGGTGGTCGGCATTCAACGGTGGAGGTGCTGTTGTAACCTATAATCTACCGCTCTATTTGAAGATTATCAACTGAGTTTTAAGCAAATAAGAGTACCTGATACAGAAAGCTTACCAAACCATTATTACGTCCTCGGTCAACAAAGGATTTATGATCACTCATAAACAACTTATTCCTGTCTCCTTGCCTTAGTCACGACAACATTCATACGTCTATGATCGCTCAGGAATCCCACCTGAGGAATTTATAAAGTTCGTGTCCATTTATTCATTAAAAATTATACAAATTTATAATAAAACAGTCTGTTCATAGCATTTTAAGTGCGGTTTGGCCTGCTACAAAAATGCAGTTTTAAGAGGTTCTTAGGCCGTTTCTAGTTTTGTTTGGGCGGCTGCATATATTTCTAAACATACATTAGTAATTCAGTAGCTGCCATAGCGCCGTGCCTCAAGGCCACAGTATGTTTCCTACATATAAATCGCGTAATATTCAAAGTGTATCAGAATACAGTCACAAAAAAACCTAAACCTGATTAAATTCACAACTTTAAATTCACAACTGGAAAATAAAATCCATGAAAGTATGGAATTAACCTTTTTTGTTATTTACCATTGTTGTCAATTTACATCAATGTTGACTAAACTTGCAGAATACACTGATATATATAGACCAATGTTTTAATGTAATATATTAGCTTGATACTACGGACAACTTAAGATGTGATTTTGAATGCTGAAAGAAAAATTTTCGTAAGTTTGATTCAGCTACAAATTCTTAAGTTCCATTTAGATGGAAGAAGACTTCTTTTTAAATCAAATATGCCATTATGTCAACTGTTAACATCTATAAGAACGCATCGTATTGGAGGCTATATCCAATTAACCATCCTTAAATCAACAATGACCATTCAAACTACACATCAAAACACCTTTCAAAGTGATGATAAATTTATGTCTAGGAGTGTCGCTGAATCGCAAAACAATATTTCAAACAACTTGAATGTAATACATGTCTAGACTCGGTCCAAGATCCGGTGGTAACACTTTGTGGCCATAACCAATTTTAAAATAACCAAATCATAAACGCACAAACACAAAATTCATGAAATGACAAATATGACTTACTCATTACGGTTTTCTTTGGGAAGTAGATTAAAAACTTGGTTGTTCTATTCTCCAATCCAAAATGCATAAGCAAGGATACGCAGTTACTGTTTCCTATTGATGGTTCCACGTGCTGTAAATTACATAAAAAGAAAAACATATCAGTTAGGATAACATGGTTGCGTAAATTGATTGTAAAAAATGTTACTAAGGCACTAACCTAAATTTTGCTCAACCAAAGGCAACGTACGGCTCTCTAACGCACTTTCAGTCCAGACCACCCTAGGTCCACACCATTGAATGGGAAAAATACCGTCAAGCAGTGATAATAAGCTGCCATTTGAGCTTGCCATCATGAAACCAAACATCATAACAGCATACTTTAACTCAGCATACGTAACCCATCTCTCTTGTGCTACCCTGGCAAGATACAGATAGATTTCAGACACACTGTAAAAATCCACATGAATCAGATGAAAAAATACATAAAAGCAAACATAATAAGGTGACATGGAATACAAAAAGAAAGCGCCAGTTAGTGCGGCTAAACATAAGCAAAGCATCATCAAACCAAACATCAAAACAACACACTAACTACATGTAAATCAGTCCTTAAAAACTACAAATTGATACTTTTTGGGGTTAAGCAAAAACGCACATTTACTTTTTAAGAGTGTTTTAACACAATAAGCTGTTACAATTTATCCTTCATCCAAAGTTTTAAAGACAAAAAGTGCTGACCACGATTAGAAAGACCAAATAAAGTAGTAAGCAGTTTCTACATGAAGACGAAAATTACCAACAACAAAAGAGTAAAGAATATCATCATTTGAACCAACCATAGCGAACAATCCTTATTTACAATAGAATAAGCAATATCCAATTACATACTATAAAAATATCAGGAAACCATTCGAAGACACACTTAAACATTCTTAAACTATAACAGTGACAAAACAAAATCAAACCTTTTTTTTTTTACTTCAGCCTTCTTTGTAATCCATAAATATCACTCAAAATAGTTGGAACCTGCAATTACATAAAACGCGTACGTTAAATGACGAAAAAAAAAAACAGAAAAAAAACAACTCAAGATTACAAACCCACTAAAAATATGATGACCTCTGATTTTTTAAAATTGGTTGACCCATAATCAGGTTAACGATTGGAATCATGTTCCGATTCAACTTCTTTTTCCTCACCATCTACTCCTTTTTACTGTGATCGGATTGCTCAATGAATAAATACTGCATCATTCGATAGTTTTTTCATCACCACCATGATTGATTTTTTACTGGTTCGTTTTCTCTCCGGCGAGTGTTTCTTTGGGAAGAGGGTTTGAAAAAGGTTATCTAGGTTTTCTTAATATCGTTTTGATGATTCAAGAATTTTCTGGACCTGTCATTTTGATTTATGAGTGTACAGTTATACTTTACACATGTGTGGCTGTCCTTCCATAGTACATAATTAAGTAACACTTGTCACACAATCTTTGTTACCACATACAACCATTTAACAGTTGCAACTCCCCGTTCAAACAGTTGCTTAACGGGGTGCACTGTTACTAAGAGGCTAAACCATGTGTATGACATTAGCAAAATGGACAAATGATACAATGCCAGCGCAACCATTAACCATTATTCAAAGATGACCGGCCAATAGGAAATACGATTAAGGGACTAACCATCCCGTAACAACATTGTCTTTGACCCCGTTTTCGAATGGGTTTTAGAATATATATATATATATATATATATATATATATATATATATATATATATATATATATATATATATATTGGGTAGGGTTCTAGAGAAAAATGTATTTGGATAGAAAAGTGAGAAAAAAAGTTATAGGGTCGAATTTGATAACCAACAAAAGTTCAGGGTAAAAATTAAAATAAAATATAAACAAAGTAGGGAATGTCAATACCGATCATCACTTTATCATCATCATATCATTTTCAGATGAGACGATTCACCGGCACCACCACCACCACCGTCGCCACCATCTTCCGTCGTGCAACCACCACATCAATCTTAACTCCGCCACCGTTACACCACCGCGGGTCAAATGCAGTTTATTTACAAACGATATGTCATCAATTCTTTTTTTTTCACGTTAATTGATTATATATAACATTTTTAATTAATTAATTTGTATAAATTTCTTTATTTATTTATTTTAATGTTTAGGTGGTGGTAATGAGGCTAAGAGGATTCTGGTGAAAGGATTGTAATATAACGAATTACAAGTATTTATTCTTTTACATATTTTATTGCTTAATTTAGAGCTTATAAAACCCCTCTTTGGCTTAAAAATAAGGAGATAATCATGTTAGGGCATCTGTGTTTATATTTGAAGCATGAGATTAGAAGTTAGGGCATCAGATAGTATTAGTGCATTTGTGTTTGTGGTTTCTGCTTTCCGTTAGATGTTTGTATATTTAGTGCATCGTATGGTAATAATATGTTACTACATTTGTTTGTCTAAATACGTACGTCATAAGTGCATCATGATAAACATTAAGTGACTAATGTAGATGATTACATAATAAGGAATTCATTACAACATCTTTTTTGTTAGATTAGAGCATCGCAAGATAGATTAAGGCATCTGCTGGTTTGATTAATGCATCAACAATTAAGTTTGTGGTATCTGTTGGAATGATAAAAGCATCATGTTACAAAACTAAGGCATCGGGAATGTATGGTTAGTGCATCAAGTGACAAATTTAGGGCATAAAATGTGTGTGATTAGAGAATGAAATGAAAAAATAAGTGCATCAAGAGTTTATGATTAGAGCATCTTATAAAATGTTAGTGCTTCGAGTGTGTATGATTAAAGCAACGTGTGATACATTACGACATCTATTAAGTATGACTACAACATTAGTTTGTTTGATTAGTGCATCAAGGTTTCATGAAATAGCATTTGTTTATTTGTTTAGTGCATCATTGTGTAAATAATGTTTAGTGCATTAAAAATATGTTTAGTGCATCAAAAATATGTTTCGTGCATCGTTCAACATATTAGAGCATCAATGATTATGATTAATGCATTGTTAGACATATTAAGGCATCAGTGTGTGTGTTTAATGTATTGTTGGAGCTACTTGTACATCTGTTTTATTTAGTGCATCGATGAACATATTAGGGCATATATGAGTATGATTAGTGCATTGAGAAGGTAGATATTAGAGCATCTATGAGTATGATTAGTGCATCGAAAAGGTAGATATTAGTGCATCCATTTGCCTTTACAGTTCTTCAGTCAGTAATGAGACCATCTCGGCATCTATAGGTAGAAATAAAGTATGATTACAAATTATTGATTAAATTGTTTGCTATTTTACAAATAGTTAGTGTGTCAAAAGTATGATTACAATTTTTTATTTATTTATGGAAATATCTAGTTTTCTATAGTAACTGATTTAGGATGTTTTATGCAATACAATTATACATTTACATGAACTGGTCTTTTTGTTTAAGCTGATTATTCTAATTGGACCAAAATTACAAATTTACACTACGGGTGAAATAGACGGTTATCAATAAGTTGATTATTATCTCGTTAAGGGGTGTTTGGGTACCCTAATTTAAACAACTTATTTCTTCTGCGTATCAGATGCATTGTGTGTTGACACCACATAAACTAAATGACCACAAGCTGTTTATTAGAAGTAACCCGAGCACACCCCTTTAGGAAAAAATCATTGTCATTAAATCAGCAACCATTAGTGTCTACTATCTATCTCTATTTCTGGAAGGTTTTGATGGTTTTCGCAGTTGATAATGAAATTAAGTTACAGTCGTTGATATAAATCGAATTGGGGTACTGATTTATACTTAGACTGTATGATGGTTTTTATCTTGTTTAATTTGTTATGGGTTTATGTTGTTTAGGCACATCTATGTCGTACCCACATATCAGTGGGTTGGCTGCACTTCTAAAGATTGCATATCCAACATGGAGCCCCATCACCATCAAGTCTGCTTACACAATATCTAGAATAATCAGGTTGGTACTTTGTACTGTCAGTTTTAGGAACCACAATATTGTTATATGCTGATGATAGTATTTCTAAAATTTGATGTCAATGTGAAGCAGGTTGTGGTTGCTAAAGCTTGTTCGACTCTAGAGCTGGTGAAAACAATTGATTAACAGAAAACTAGTTTTTCCATGCAAACATTTCCTACTTATTTGTCTTCCCAACGCAGAAAACAAGTTAGGTGAGTTAAAATCCTAAAAGCTTTTTGGAATGGACTTATTTAATTGCATCCGTTTGATATACTTTAGTGCATCCGTTTGAGTTACTTTAGTGCATCCGTTTGAGGTACTTTAGTGCATCCGTTTGAAGTATTTTAGTGCATTTGGTTGTATTTTAGTGCATATGTTTGTATTTTAGTTTGTTAATAAGCCCATAAAACAAGCTAATCCAAACACCCCATAAGTGGTAGTTATGGAAAAGAACTAGCTTATGTTGTTTCTTGTTGTAAAAAGCTCTTATTGTTACTTATTAGGACTTATTTATTGTGACAATAAGATTTAAGATCAACTATCTAACTGGAGATGGACTCTCATAAGCAAAAAGTTGAATGTGATTCGGAATTAGTTGAATCACCCAAAGTAAAGAGGAACACCCGCAATGGAAATTCAAAGCCAAAGGTGAATCCAAAGACTGATTATCTTCATGTCAGGGCTCGTCATGGAAAAGCCACCGATAGCCATAGCATAGCTGAAAGAGTAAGTTACCAAATTAATCTCCATTGTAATAGTATTATCTGCTCTAAGGAAGTAAGTAAGTAATTGTGAGATACCTAGTTGGTGAATCAATTAGTTAGTTCAGTTGGTGAGTAGTTATTTTCCATAAGTGAGTGTAGTTATATGGAATGGAGTTTGTGAGAAGGACATGTGTGTCCATTTTCTAGGGGAAGAGGCATTTATAAAATCTCAAATAAAAGTCTAGTCTATTGGCAGTAGGGAACAAATAAGTGTCTTCTCATTGATGATATTGAGTAACCTGGCTCACTCACTAAGGCTTGAGCTTAAGTATGTGTTTACTTAAGTGCATCTATATGAATATAATTAGTGCATCCATGAGTATGATTTAAAGTTTGATGCTACTAAGGAAAAGCTTTAAAGTTAAATGAATACACATCTGTGGTTGTTTCAGCAGGGTATAAGCATTCCTTGCGTGTCTGGAACTGTATATCTCACAACACTAAGCCGATTTAGGTTTCTTTACTTTATTCCTTAAAAAAATTTAGTCATCTTCTACTGCAATGGCTGCTGCACAAATCATTGTGATTCAAGTATGTCAAGGGACCACTGCTGCAAATGAGACGTGATGATGGGAATGCTTCTGGGCAACATCTGGTATGATTTCCGTATCGACTAATGATCATTCTTTATTGCAGTTTTGTTTCTATTTATGTTCTGAATTGGAATAATGTGTTATCTAATATTTTGCTAGCATGTCTTAATTAAAATCGCATTGTGCAAACTTTTACAGGATGCAAGTGAGGAACTAAACAACAGTCGACATTTCCTCAAACTCCTTGCAGTTGTTTTACGGACGGGTAATCGAATGAATGTTTGCACAAATCATGTTGAGGCTACAACTTTTAAACATGACACACTCTTGAAAGTAGTAGATATAAAAGGAACAAAGGGGAAACAGATTCACTTTGTGGTGCAAGAGATCATAAGACCCGAAGGCACAGATTCTGATGCTAAAAGCAACGGTTTTTCTGCTCAAGCTTTTAAAAAGCAAGGGTTACAGGTTGTTAGCGGGCTAAGTCGAGAACTAAGTAACATAAAGAAAGCAGAAGGAATGGATAAGAGCGCAACAATTTATGTTCATGTCATTTGTATGTAGTGTAGTTGTTTGATAAGCTTAAATGCAATAGGTGTCAATCATTGTTATTTATACTTTTTCAATAATGACTGGTTCTTATATTTATTATGATGAAAAAATACTTATTCTTTTGGGGCATCATGTTAGTGATGTAAAATCCATTTCAACTATTAAGTAAAACCTAATTTAGTGCATCTGTTTTGTTTATTAAGCGCATCAGTTTGTTTAGAAAAACAATGTATTAGTCTAATTAGAAAGCTGTGCATTAATGTAATAAACCGCTTACCAACTTAGAATACGTGACACCACTAAGTCGTTAAAGTGTAATTGGATGTGACAAGCCGACAAGTGCAAATGTCACAAACCAGTCAAATATATATTAAACTTTAGTCATAGACTTTAACAAGAAACGAAACAATACAACAAAAGAAGGACATTTCAAATATATATTAAACATGATATACATTTTTTATATACATCTGTTTAAATATTAGACTTGTTATACCAGCAAATAGTCAAAAGGTAACATACACAATTATACATTATGCAAGATTATCTGCTAAATGATCAAGAAGAGAAGCAGATTGTAGCTATAAAACCCGTGCCCACTGAAAAGGTTGTTGTTGATGATGCTTCGGAGACACCTATCACTGAACCTGATGTTGAGTCTACCGAGACCCCTGCTGCAAAAGGTTGCTGTTCAGCATCTTCTTTGGTAACTCCTTTTTTGAACACGATAGGCGCCTTTTCAACAAATTCTTTTGCTTCCTTAAGCCCAAGATCTGTACAACTTCTCACTTTCTTAATAATGTTAATCTTTGAAGCTTCTTTAAATGAGTCCAATTTCAGTTCAAAGACGAACTTTTCAGGCTTTGCTTCTTCCTTTGCACCCCCTTGACCTTTCGCCCCCACTTTGGCTAACCTAGCTGCTCCTCCTTTTTCATCATTATTGAAGAGAGTTCTGCAACTTCGGCTAATGTGAGTGATGACATTTCATCTACTAGTCTCCATATACCGTCAGTTGGAGGGCTGCGGTGTTCAGTTGGATCAAATGTTGCAGGGTCATAACCAGTTGGTAGTAACATGCCATTAGTATACCCTGTACATTAGGATCTCTGTATGATGATCATATAAACCACATTGAGATACCAGTCCTTGCAAGGGCAATCAGTAATAGATCGTATGGAATGATTGATTAGAGAGACTGCTGGTATACTCTTCATATCAGTGATATTCTTTGCATCTATTTGCTTTAAAGTTGCCAAAAAAGACTCCCTGTTGCACAGCTATGATATTATCCATTTATGCACGTTCTAGACCATCTGTATGTGCCTAGACCATCTGTCGTAATCCCCCAGTGCGCGGTCGCTATAGAGTTAAATGAGTAATATAGATGTATTCCGCGCATAACCATAATCCATTGTGTATTTGCTTACACTTTTTTCTATACAACACACATCAACACATGCATGTCAGGTCTCTGTAGACAGAAAATAATCATCAGTACATGGCACTAAGGTGGTCAGACAGAAAGTAACTAGGTGCTTGATCTAAAAAAGTACACACAATTCGCTCAAGCATTTCGTCGAACACTTGGTATACTAATGCAATCCACAACATTTTGAACAAAAAATACACACAACTTTGTGAGCTATTTCGTCGAACACTTGGTCGACGCATACAATCCGCAACATCTTTAACACAGTCACGCACCACATTTAAACTCATATCATATACAAGTATTCTTTAGACTTATCACATTCAATTTCACAATACAAAAACATAATCAACTTCGTGCATCGATGATACCTTAGTATTCAAAAGAAGCTCAAAAATTGATTAAGAAACCTCCATTGATGTTCACAAGTGTAGTTGTTATTATTCCTCATTTCGATTGAACCCTAACTGAAATAGCTAATTATCCAAACAGTTACAATTGAACGGTGGGGAATGGTGGTGAACGATGGGGAATGGTGGTGAACAGTGGTGAATGGTGGGGATTGATGGTGAACGGTGGTGAGGGACGGGGACGGTTGTGGATGTAAAGCTGAGACGAGAGAAAGAAGAAAACGAGAAAAAAAATGAGAATTATATAGGATAAGGAAAGAAAGGGGTGTATTTACAAAAAAGACCCTTGAAAAAAAAGAAAGTGACAAAGTGGCCCCTGTAGTTGGAGAAAAAGAAGGAGGGAGAGTGGGAGGGGGTGATTTGTACACTTTTTTACCAAAGTGGGTTTTTTTCATGAACCCACCTCTATATATATATATATATATATATATATATATATATATATATATATATATATATATATATATATATATATATATATATATATATATATATACACACATATTCACATATTCCCGAACACATCTCAAACTTCTCATCAACTTAACACTTTGATTATTTTATCCAAAATTGTCAAAGGTACATTTTAATTATCGAAACATTAATTAAAAATTGTTAAGTACTTTATCATCGTGCCAATAAACGCTTACGTATTTTTGATATATTATAAATCTATATATATATATATATATATATATATATATATATATATATATATATATATATATATATATATATATATATATATATATATATGTTTGTTTTAGATTCTAAAACCATCAAAATTCAAAATTCAAAGGGCGGCCCCCTTAATGATTAAGGGGACCGACTTGTTATCGGGGGCGGTCCCCTTAATGTTTAAGGAAGGGGGCCGGCCATCTGATACTTTCAAATTCGTTTTCCACCTTATATCTTTTGCCAAACACTCCATTTGTTCATAATCTCCTCCCTCACCACTGCTGTGAACGAACCATAACAACCAAAACCACTAAAATCCTTCACCAAATCACCAATCCGGGGTTGTTTCGCAAAGGGCAAATGCTAACCAAACGTATAACAACATCTTTTGTAAGTTTTCCAACATACATTTCATTCAATTTAGTGTCTAATCAATAACTAGGTATTTTATTAAAATTTATTTTAATCTGAATTTTAGTAAAATAGAAGCTAGGAATTGAATAACCAAAAGCTTCCCATAGGATTAGAATGAAGATTTGCAACTCAAACTTAGCATAACACATCATATTGTCAAAATCTTTAATCGTCCATAAACCCTTGTTGAATTTCATCTTTCAAAAAGCACATTGTTGATATAACTCTTAAAAACTAGTTAAAACTTACTACATTATATTAGTTTAATGTTTTAAACAATCAAAACATACTTTTTGATTCGTTATAAAATGATTCATGAAGTCAACATGGGCGTTTGGTTCATGAACAAATCGTAATTATATGTAGTTATTTAAAACTTAAAACTAGTTCATTAAACTTGTTAACACAATTCGAGTCAATAGATGTCATCAAGATATATAATCAATATATATATTGATGTTTTAGGTAATATTCATCTAGTTAAGGGAGCGTTTGGTTTATCTTGAAAAAGACATTTTGAAAACCAAAATTCATATTTTAACCTTTTAAACAAGTTTTATGCTAAGTCAAACTCTTAAGAAAAAGGAAGATATATAATCTAATATATATCTAGCCTAATTTCGAAATGAATTATGATATCTAAAGTGATGTTTGGATAGTATTGATACTATATTGAACTTATTCCACAACTACACTTTGACATCATAAGATACAATCTAAACGAGTTTAAAATTAAAAAACAAGGAACATTGAGAAACTACTTCATAGGATATTTTTTTTGGTCGAAGTAGAATTCCGTTCCACATATATTGCATATAATTATATATATATATATATATACATATATATATAACATATGCATAATCATTGTTTTTGTTGTTATATTGTTTAGGTGAAAATGCCTAAGACCACGGTTGGTGATGTCTCCAAAACCAAACAATACATTCCAAATGTTTCATCTACTCCTGGCATGTCTCCTTCAGTGGCATGTTTCTATCGTCCCATTGAAAATAGAAACATTCACGAAGGAAGAATTGTCGATCCATCTTTTTTATGAATCTGATCAAACCGAACGAATGTTCTCCAATATTCGTTTTGAATGTCTTTACCAAATCAACGAACCAATCATTCCTCGTTTTATCCTCGACTTCTATAGCCAAGTGACGGTGCAAACCGATCCCTATGGCCATCTCCTTATTTCTTTCATGATCCAAAATCAATTCATCACTCTTACTCTTGCTCAGTTTGGACAAATTCTTAGAATCTCATACAACGGCCAAGCCGTATTCTCAAATGAATGGGATCTTTCATCACTTGAAAGAAATCGTCCTCAGCATGGTCCATACTATTCTGAGATTCCTAGTCCTGAAGACATTCGTCGACTGCTTGAACTAGAACGTGGTACGACTAGTCGCAAAATCAAGTCGAAGAATGTCGATATTCATGCTAATCAAATCCTCCTCAAAGAGCTAAGCCCCGATATGAAAAAGTGGGAAGAACTCATTCGCGAGAATGCGTTTGGTACTGGTGGTCACCGTGATCATGTCACGGCAAGCATCACCCACATGTTATATTGTGTAGTTGCTGAAGAGAACTACAATTTGGCTTATCTTTTTGTTCATCGAATCATGTCCGCCAAAACCACTCCAAATGCCAACCTTCCTTACGGTATGTTTCTTACACGACTTTATCGTTATGTCATGGAACATTACCCACATCTTCAAAGAGATTACTATGTGCAAATCCATCCCACTTTGAACCAACTTACTCTTGTTCGCACTCGTCGTTCTCGAAGTGACAAAGGAAAATCTCGTGGTCCTTTGTTTTCTATGCCTCGTGGGTCTACATCTCATCGTGACAATGATGATGAGGAGGAGGAAGACACCTCACGTGTTAGTACTCCATCCCCCACGACCTTTGTTGATAATCTTCCTGATCTTGACTATACCGATTATCAAATTCCTCTTCCTCATGAACGTACCGATGAACTTCTCTTCACTCGTCAAACGTCCATTATCAACCAACAACAACAAATGCATGAAGAAGTTCGAGGAGGTTTCAAGTCCGTTGGAAAAATGTTTAGAAAGATGATGGGCAAGAAGAAGAAGTAGATGTTGTTGATGTATTTCCACTTATTATTTTTCTCGATTAGACATTTGTATGGCTTGTTATTTGTCCGATTTATTCGGAAATACTTGTGTTATTTCTTGTTTATTTCTTGGATGATGCTTAAGCTTTAACTATGATTATGCTACTATCTTCATCATATTTTAATGCTATGCTATGTTTCTTTTAAATGTGGGTTATAATATATTTGTTTGCATGCATGACTTGTTTATATATATTTATATCTCATCATTCCTAGACTATATGCTTCAAATAGAGCTTGCTGGAAACACACACTTGAAAAACCACCCATTTCTGCAAATTTTTTGTTTCTGGTCGACTGGGAAAATACCAGATGGGCGGCTGATGCGTGGGAATTGCACCAGGCTTTACCTCTCGAGGGATCTCGAGAAGCTTACAACCCCCACAAGGCAGTGTACCTGATCGTTGTAGTATAGTATAGTGACAAGTACCGGGGGTATTGATCGTTCAACTCAGGAATAGTGTCGTTAGGATTGAAATTAATCTAACTAGGTCTAAAGGTGAAGGATGATTCTTTTTATGTTTTTATATTTTATGAAAAGCAGGTAAAAATCTCGGGTATTGGAAGGAGGGGCGGAATTAGTTGCTAATCAACTAACCCAAAAGCTACTAATTAAACTAATGTGCAAGAAAACTAAACTAAGGTTCTACAAGATAAGTGAAGCATGTCTACCTATGATATGTTACTCCTTGCTAGCTATCCAATTCTACCTATTGAATTGTTACACCTTGTTTTGATTGACGGGTTGTATTCCTTAATACCATTCATGGGGTGGCGTACTTACTTCCCCAATCCTATAAGCTCCTACTTCACTCCTATGTCGAGCCGGCTAAGAAGCTCCTAACATGGGATCACTAGAATTCGCTCATGCATTAAATACAACCATAAAAACCTAGTACACATCGGTTCATGTTTCTTAAGACGTTCAAGCATGTTACCCTATGGAAGTCTGCCAGTTTTCTTAAGCCTAACATTGATGAGACATTCAATCAAAACAATAATCAATAGGAAACAAGAATTATAAACTAAACCAACTAGATCTATTGAAGTTGTCACGCCTTAATTGATGGAGATAGACACACACATCAACAAGCCCTCATTGATGGAGATAGACACAAACATCAACAAGAAATCAATGAGATCTAATCAATTATATACAAGTTTCACATAATCATAAGTAGACACAAGGTGAATTAGCAAATCATCATCAAAGAAGAGCAAACAACAATGATAATGGAAAACATAATTAAGATAGAATCATCAAACCAATACATGATGTTTATGGAGTGATTGGAACCCTCTAAGTTGCTGGAACAACAATGGTGCAGGGCATGTAATGTCTCAATCAACCAGTTTCAAAAGCTTTTTCAAATAAGCAAATGGGATCCAAACTTTGATTTTCCTTTTGAAATTTTAAATTTAGGTACTGATCTTTACAAAAAAACAAACTACAATGATTTCCATCAAGTATTGAAGGCTACACAAGCTCATAACTTTTGACCAAATTCTGAGTTTGAAATACTTTTTGACTTTTTTGACAAAACAGAAAGTTGACTAATTTGATTTTTGATTACACTTAACTGACTAAGATGAATATAAGCTATATTGTGATTATAATAAGCTACTACTAACTATTTGGCAACTACCTATGAGATTAAGTAACCTGAAAACCTACTTATACTAACTGTATGGAGATTTGAGAGTGATGTTGACTTTTAGCTAATAACCTACTAGTTTTTATGTTATAACAACTCTAAATATATCCTAAGTGAACTATTTAAACCACTAATAGCCTCTGAACTAGGCCGTATATCAGCAAAACACATCCAACCAAACACCCCTTTTTGGACTGTCACACTATTGAAATCAAACACAGAGCTCACAAATCAAGTTCAAAACAGATCCAATCTACTCAGTATACTTCCACAACATGAACATACTCAGAAACATGGATCATAAACATCTTTTATCACAGAATCAAAGAGATCACAGAGCTATGCTTATGAATCAGTATGGAAGTGAATCACACCACAGATGTTCCAAAGTAACAAACAAGCAATCAAAAAGCACTATTAAGCTAGTCTAATCAATATTGAATAGTAATAAGCTAGTATTATTAGATCTAAACTAAAGTATTAATAAGCTACTAAGATTAAAATGAAACAGTGAAAACTTACAATCCAAATCCCCTTCAGCTCAAACAGAGGGGGCTCACTAAGCTAGCCTGTCTCTAGACAGGCCAAGGGTCTCCTTTTGGCTGTCTTTTACCACCAAAACACTCAGCTTATTCAATAAGCTGAGTGGTTGACTTTCATTGACTTTTTGGAAAATTTTTGGTTTTTGAGAAACAAGAAAACAACAGGCTTACTAAAAGATATAAGAAGTTAAATAAGCTTGATCAAACAACAATTAAGCATTAAAAATCATTAAGAAAAGATGACAGAAAATATTTTTGGATTTTGTAAATTTTTAGATTTTTTTTTGGCTTTTCTTTAAATAATAACAACAAAAAGAAGTATTAAAACAGAAGATTAGGACTAGGATAGTAACAAAAGAAACTTGCTTTAAACAGAAATAAGGAAGAATTAAGCTATATTAAGCAATAAGCTGAAAAACAAGAAGTAAATAAGCTGTAGTGAAAATGAAATAAGACAACCAAATTAAGCTTTCATTAATAAAACTTGAGTTACAAAACTGGCAGAGTAACACTACAAATTACTCTACACCTACAAACGTATGAATGAAGGGGTATAAATAGGGGAGCAGGAGTGGAGAGGTGCTAGGGTTTTGGAAGATCCTAGAACTTCAATTAAGGCCACATATCATCAATCCAGCTCATATCCTTGTCATCCCACCAATTCTATCCATTTGATTGAGACCTTATCTTGAATCCACATATCTTAGACCAATCAGGGGGTTCAATTGAGCCACGGTGGAGGGTTATGACACCATCTGACAACGTGTCAGATGGTTCTAGAAAGATTCTAGTACGAGGTGAGGATTTAAGGATTGGTACGGGGTAATTAATGAGGTACGAGGTAATTCTTTGGGGGAGATGCACAGTAAAAGGGCGCGGGGGTATTTTTTTATTGTTGTTTGATTGTGTTGGGTCGGGTTTAGGGGTTGGTTTGGACCGGGTATTAAATAAAGGTGGGCTTGGGCTTATTTTGGTGTTGTGGACCTTGGGCTGAGATTATGTTTGTATTATTTTGGATTTAAGGGATCCGGTTGGTAGTAGTATATCAAACCAAGGGATCATTTTTGTACAATCTGAAAATATGAGGACCCAACTGCCAATCTTCATAAAAATAATTCCAAGGGTTTATTGTGGCTTTTCTTGGATATTTGGAGGGCCTGAGTTGTTATTCTCCCAAAGTATCTTCACAAGGACCAAAAGTGACAACTTCTGAAAGTTGAGGGACCATTAATGTACTTTCTTCAAACTTATGACCAAGGGTCATTCTTGTGATTCTTGAAACTTTGAGGATTCTATTTGACCATATGAACTTCTCTTTGACCACTAGCTTCCCCGGCTCCGGCTTTATTCACACTTTTCCAATTCTCGTGCCCGTTTTGTCATTTTCTCGTGATTTTTCGTCTTTTCTTAAATATCCGTTCCTGCACATTCACAAACACAAAAACACACTTTCTTTGGCATTATTGGTTAGTTTTTGGTTTATTTGGTCCAATTTAGGCTAAGAAAAGGTGAGCGAATAAGCACTCACCAACCTTCTCCTCATCATAAATGCTCATACACCCAAACATGTCATCTCCTAACAACCAAAAACCCAAGATTTCAAGAACCGCAAGGATCTCCGTCAAACCCGTTTGGAGGAGGAAACTTGATTCTTGTCATAACTCAAGTGATATTGTTCCAAGTCAACCAACAACTAAACCTCAAACCCACACAAACAATCCATCTCACAACTTATTATCCAATCTTACCTTCATTAATGCTTCTCCATATGATGAGCATGCACAATCCTAAAACAACAATCCCAACCTCACTACCAATACTTCACATGTTGCTCATTCTACAAAAACACCATCCATTCATGAAGCATCTCTTCCACCCATATCATGTTTTCATGATTACCCAAGCTCAACCATGTCTCCACCACCAAGAGTACCACCACCACATCCTACAACTTCACATGCCATTCCTATGTTGCATGTTCAAACCCTCACCCAAGACAACTATCATGCTCCACCACCATCACCTTCCTCCGAACACTTGAAGTTCGTTGAGGAGCTAAAAGAAGCCCATGAGCTTAGCGCTATTTTAGCATTACATCTTGCTCAACGCAATTTGGATCCACCTCAATCAAGCTCACCCTCATCACCACACAACATAAACCAAATTGAGAAGCATGTCAACAATTGTCCTTGTTGTATCTTCCTCCAAAAACAAACAATTGCATTGAATGAGCACTTTACTTGGATTGAGTATCTTCTTACTAGATCTCAACAAACACCATTACTTAAACAACATCAAAACCAACAACCAACAAACCCAACTCCAAATTCACCACCACCAAGCTCTACATCACCAAACTCATCAACATCCATGAAACCAAAAGTTTACCTCCATTATGTTACCAACATGATCCCCATTTACCATTCTCAACCAAGCATTCTATATGGTTATGCTTTTTACTTTTCAAAATAAAACACTTCAACCTTTTTGGGATGCAAGCAAGTTTGATGACACTCTCTATTGGCACAATAGGATATTCTACGTGGTTTAGAATTTTAGCCTTATGGATTATGTAACAATGATTATGTGGTTGACATAATCATTTTCAATTAATGTATGTTTCAATATGTGTTTCAAATTCTCTTTTGCCATGCTTATTATTAGTTGTTATTATGCTTTATGTATTTGCTTGTGCCTCTAATATTTTTCTTGCAGGAATTCCATAGCTCGAACCCTTGGTGCCCTCAAACGAGGGGGAGCATACATCAAGGGGGAGCTTTCATCTTATCGGCTTAAACCTTTTTGATTCTACAAAAAGGGGGAAAAGTGAATACAAACTCACTAAATACTTGTCTAAAAATTAATTTTTGGATTTAATGAGTTTAGGTTTTGTAATCATCAAAAAGGGGGAGATTGTTGATATAAATAAATGACTAAAAACGTTATTCATATCTTTCGATATCTCTATGTTTTGATAATCACAAAACCTAAACTCATCAAACCAAAGATCATGACGTAAACAAGTATTTAGTAGTAAATACTCACTTTCACCATCTAATCACTTAAGGTATGAATAAACAAAGTGTCTAATGCATTATAAGATCAAAGGAACATTTTTATTAATCACTAGATTTTTATAAAATGTCACAAAAAATTTTATATCTTTTATAAAACATTTTTGGAATTAAAAGAATATGTTTAATTCATTACAAATTTATGTATTCAAATTTTCAACCAAAAATTGCAAATCTAATCCAGAAAAATTTTCCTCACAAAAGGACAAAGCTGGGGCAACGTTCAGGAGGGCGGCCCCCTTAATTAACTAGGCGGCCCCCTTAATAATTAAGGGGACCAGCCCCTAATTAAGGGGACCGGTACGCTCCTGATTCCCCCCAGCTGTCCCTTTAAATACTGGTTCATTCCACTATTTTTTCTCACCTTTTTGCACTCAAAACTTTCTGATTCAAACCTCCATTTCTATCTTCTAAAATCCTTTGATTTTATATATACATTGATCTTTGTTTCAAAGTGATTCAAGCCTCAACACTCAAGTGCAAAGAGAAGAATACTTCTATTGATTAAGATTAGAAGTATTGCAACTTAGTATCATCTTGCTATCTAAGTTGTTTGCTTATTTCATCTTGTTAATCCTTCATATTTTGGTGAATAAGGTGTATGCATTAGTTAGCTAGATTTAGATATAAGATCTAGAATTGTTGTAAGTGTGAAGTGATACTAGAAGTGAAGAAGTAGCATTGCATAGGATTGGTGATAGGAGGTATAAGTAATAGTGGTTAGTAGTGAAGAAATTGAAGCCTCTAAGTTGAGAAGACATTGAAGACTAGAAGGTGTGAAGACATAGAAGCTTTTTAGTTGAAGTATCATTATAGTGGTTTATTGATAAAGGCCTTCAAGTAAAGAGATTGATGCATTGAAGTTGTGAAGACTTAAAAGCCTTGAAGTTGTGAAGTTGCTAATCCTTGAAGTAGTGAAGAAGTTTTGAAGGCGTGAAGATACTAGTGTTGTGAAGAAGTGTAGAAGAAGTGAAAGGGTGTGAAGAAGTTGTGGTGTGATAATAGTTGTGAGATTGGTTCTAGCTACGATTAGAACTCGACATTTTGCTTAGTGTCGTTAATCGGTGTAAGCTTTGGTGTGTACGGTTTTCTCCGCTATAAGGGAGGTTATTGACTTAGTGAAGAAAACTCTCGAGTTCGGTGCTCGGGGAGTGGAGTAGGGCAATGAAGGTGTCCTTGTAGCCGAACCACTATAAATCCTTTGTCTCTTGGTTTGATCCTTCCATCTCTCACTCTTTACTTACTTACTTATTAGCTTTTCGTATATAGTTATAATTGTGTGTGTTGTGCATATATTGATTTCACATAAAGATCAAACTAGGTTCCATTCACAACATTAATTTTATATAAGCAAACTATAAGGATATACACATATTAAAACACATATACATATATAAATATAAATATATATATTTAAGTGAGACATATGAAATCATAATTTCTACTCAACATTTCATATAAGTAATGTTTATGCGATAAGTGTGAATAAATTTGTATATACACTTTTTCTTCAAAGGTTTTTGTAATTTACAACAATTCTTTAAAAGCAAACTTTTATAAAAACGAAAAAGACGAAAAACTATTCAACCCCCTCATATATTTTGCATCAAGTAATATATAACACAAATAAAAATATTTAAGGTCAAAGTTGAAAACTAAAGACTTCAAAAGTCAACAGTGGACTATAATTATGGGATGGAGTAATTAAACTAGTTTCTTAGAGAAATAACAGCTTGTCAATAAAGGTGTTAACTTACAAACTCATCCAAAACATCAGGATTGTCCACACTGCAAATAAATTGATTACCAAACATGGTTACTGCATTAACGATTAAGGTTATAAAAAAATGCAAAGTACCGTTTGAATGAAGTAAAAATCAGTAAATGTGGTTACCTGGTACGTGTGTTTTTTGAAGAATCACGACTGCTAAGCACCGACTGTATTGTTTGAGATATTAGGTTGAAAGAAGATTGAGCGTTTATGTGTGTGTGATTTTGTTGTATTAAACACGACTTAGTTTTGTTATTTGCAAAAAATGTCCTCATCGATAAAGGGAGGTAGCTGAAGTGTGTTATAGTCGGGAACAGTGAAATGACGAAATACCCTAACGTGCAATGCACGTGAGGGCTCACTAATGGGCTAGCAGCATTAAGTTCTTCCTAGCATCATTAAGTTCCGAGTTACTAGCATTAGCAACATTAAGTTTGGAGTTACTAGCATTCACCCAAATTCCAATCCAAACAACTTTTTCCTGCAAAATGTTAGTCTAGAAACAAAGAAAATACAAGCCATAACATATGCACAATGATCCCATCATCTAAATATTCTTAACAGTTCTAAGTATAACTAGGAGCATTGTAATGGGGCAAATGAAGAGTCATGACTAATAGTCTGAACTCAATTCATGCAGTGAATATCAAATTAGACTCAAACTAGATAGAGTATACATAAGTTATCAGAAATGTGTGACCATATGTATCGAATTGTGACTACATTTAAATAATGTGTGACAAAATATGACACTATGATTTAGACACCTAAATAAATACTTCATGTGACCATATATATAGCATCTTTAATTTAGTCACACAAAAACTCAATGTGACTAATATCAAGGTTAATGATAACTGACTTCACATTTTGCTATAAGTAATAGTCACATGAATATTTCACAATGTGACCATTTTGAATGTATTGGTCACATATAATACCCTTATGATGTGGCCATAAACATTATTAAGATACACATGTGTGATATGGTGTGACTATTGTAAAGCCTATAATCACATGATCATGCTTCAATTAAGTGTGGCTATACACATTAGGATTTGGCAAACAAACACACACTAAACTTTAGACACACATATTAACTTACGTGACCATATGTATCGAATTTTAGTTACACTTAATCATGTTTCTATGGTTTAGTGTGACCATATATGACATTTGGCCACACTCTTCAAGTGTGTGACATATATTTATCACTCTTAAACGCATTTCGTGACTAACGCTTCAAACTTACTTTTCCGTTGTCACACATTTCAAACTCTATGTGGCTAAATATTCAGCAAAGAATAGCAGTCACGTTTAAATAATGTGTGACAAACTTGACTATATAATTTAGCCACATACACAATTACCTCATGTGACCATATATCTATTTTGGTCACGCTTTTCAATTGTGTGACATATATTTGTCACATATGTATATCTATACTGTGACTAATGTTTCGAGCTGATTTGTATCTGTCACACGTCCCGAATTAAAAGTGACTAAATAATCCAAATTTTTTTTCCAGTTACCTCTAGTCACATAAATATTCAAATGTGTGACAATAGAATTCCGAAAAGGTCACACAAGTCGGATCAAGTGTGGCTGTTTATTTTATTCTGGTACATTTATTAGTCACGTATAAATGTTAAAGTGTGACATTTCAAAATAGACCATGCGTGACCAATAGAAATTTTTGTACCAGTGCACAATAGCCCATTTCGTTCGCTCCAGCAGCCCAATATCCTTTGTTGTGCAATTCCACCCCATAGCTCAGTCGCAAGCCCATGTGAAGTCTACTGCCACCCCACAACAGGCCCATTTCACAACCCAACAGGCCCAGGTTAACAAACCATTTTCACAGCCCATGTTCCAGTTTAACGGACCACAGGTCCAATTCGCAAACCCACATGGGCGTCTATTCTATGTTCAATTATGCATACATGTCGAATATGTTTCAGTCTCAAGAATTTCAGACTATGACTCCTCAAGATCCCTCTTGGAATATGGACACCAGAACATCTTCTCACTTGGCGGACAATACAGGTATACTCACCTCCTTTAGTAATTCGAGCATTTATCTATCTGTATTTATTGGCAATGGTAACTATGTTCCTGTCACTCATACCGAACATAACTTCTTGCATACATTTCATAAGCCTCTTCATTTGAATCATATTCTTCTCACACCTCACATCATTAAGAATTTAATTTATGCTCGTAAATTTACCTGTGATAATGATGTTTCTGTTGAATTTGATGCTTATGTTTTTTCGGTAAAGGATTACCAAACCCAAAAGCTTCTTCTCCATTGTGGTAGTAAGGGCGACCTTTACCCGGTCACTCAGCAACCTCCATTTCAAACTCAATTTGTTTTGCTTTCATTTAGTTCCACTACATGGCACAGACGCCTCGGTCATCCTGGGGAAGATGTACTTCTTCGTTTATAGACAAGTAATTTAATTTCATGTAATAAATCAAAGTTGTCCACTTTATGTCATGCATGTCATTTAGGCAAACATGTTAAGCTTCTGTTTTATAGTTCCGAGTCTTCTGTTGAGTATGTGTTTGAAATTATTCACTCGGATATATGGACATCCCCAATTCCGAGTGAAAGCGGAATTAAATATTATGCTATTTTCTTAGATCATTTTTCGCACTTTGTTTGGGTCTACCCTTTGCATAAAAATTCCGATTTGTTTGATAATTTTGTTGCTTTTCGTGCTTATGTCAATAAACAATTTAATGTCGACATCAAGGCTTTGGAGTGCGACCATGGGGGTGAATATGACAACACCCGTTTTCATGACCTTTTTCGCCAAAATGGCATCCATTTTAAGTTTCCTTGACCTCGTACTTCGCAACAGAATGGTAAATCCGAACGTATGCTTCACATCATGAATACCCTTATCCGTACATTGCTTTTTCAAGCTCACATACCTTCATCTTACTGGGTGAATCTCTTAATATTGTCGCTCACCTGTTAAATATATTACCTTCAACTGCCATTAATAATGAAATACCATTCGCCAAACTCAATAACAAAACCCCACATATGAACATTTGCGTGCCTTTGGATGTCTTAGCGATTCACGTTGATTTTGCTCATAAACTAGAACCACGTTCCAAACCTTGCATATTTCTTGGTTACTATTCCATTCATCGTGGTTATCGGTGTCTCAACTTAGCCTACAATAAAATAATTATTTCGAGACATGTGCGGTTTGATGAAAGAGTTTTTCAGTTTGGGATTTTCACGTCTTCTAATACAACAACCTACTATTTCCTTTCACCACCTATGCAAAAATACTACCACTGTTCCCACCAACGAACATTATAACCAGCATGTGGATGAACCATACAGCCCGGTTGCGGCCCATTCTCCAACTCCCCCACCACAACCCAATACCCCTCCATCTCCATCTCCTAGTTCACCATCCGTCACAGCTTCGGCCAATATACCTTTACAGGCCCAACCGATAGCCAACCATACTCCATTTCCCACATATAATCAATCTCAAACCGTGTTTACGCATCCCATGGACACTCGCGCTAAAGTTGGTATTTTTAAACCACTTGAAACGTGGGTTCTTGTGCCCCGTCCAACTAACGTTAATGTTGTTCATGCTATGTGGTTTTTCAGACGTAAGTTTCATGCAGATGGTTAAGGCTCGTCTTGTTGCCAACGGATGCAATCAACAATAGGGTATTGATTGCGATGAGATATTTAGTCCAGTGGTTAACCCGGCTACCATTCATACTGTTTTGAGTCTCGCGGTCTCTCGTGATTGGCCTATTCATCAGCCGGACATGAAGAACGCTTTTCTTCATGGTCATTTATCTAAGACGGTTTATATGCATTAGCCTCCTAGATTTGTGGATCTTTAGAGACTTGATTATGTGTGTCCTCTACAACGTTCTTTATATGGGCTTAAGCAAGCCCCGCGTGCTTGGTTTTAGCGCTTTGCTGGTTATGCTACTCGAGTTGGTTTTCAAAACAGTAAAACTAACTATTCTTTATTTTTATTTCATCGTGGTTCTGACATCGCTTACTTGTTGCTTTACGTGGATGATATCATACTTACAACTTCGTCTCTAGCTTTCTTAAAGTGGGTTACTGCTTCGTTACATGGTGAGTTTGCTATGACGGACCTTGGTTCGTTTAATTATTTTCTTGGCATTTCTGCTCAGCGGTCATCCACAGGTTTATTTTTATCCCAAACTACATATGCTGAGGAAATTGAGCATGCACATATGCAGAAGCGTAATCAATACAGGACTCCTGTGGATACTAAATCTAAATTAGGAGCTGATGGTGATCCTGTGAATGATCCTACGTAATATCGTAGCTTAGTTAGTCGCTTCAGTATCTCACATTTACCAGGCCTGACGTTTCTTACGTAGTTTAGGAGGTTTGTCTTTACATGCATGATCTACGAGAACCACATTTGGGTGCTTTAAAGAGTATTTTACACTATGTGCGCGGCACTAATGATCATGGCCTTCAGCTTCATGTATCATCTACATCTCAGTTTACCTGCTTATACTGATGTTGATCGGCAGGTTACCCATTCACCCAACGGTCAACTTCTGGTAATGTGCTTTTCTTGGGGATAATCTACTGTTACGGTCTGCAAAACGACATGTTACTTTATCTCGTTCTAGTTCATAGGCTGAATATCGGGGAGTTGCTAATGTTGTTGCTGAGGCTGCGTGGATACAAAATCTCTTACATGAACTTCATGCTCCACTTTTTACTGCTACACTGGTCTACTGTGATAATGTCAGTTCTGTTTACCTTTCTACTAACCCGGTTCAACATCAACACACAAAACACATAGAGATAGACATACATTTTTTTTTTGTGATTTTGTTGCTTCCGGTCAAGCTCTTGTGCTGCATGTTCCTTCTCGATTTCAGTATGCTGACATCTTCACCAAAGGTCTTCCAAGTGCATTGTTCCTTGAGTTTCGTACCAATTTAAATGTTTGAAGACCTTCCGTTCTAACTGCGGGGGAGTATTAGTCGAAGATTATGCATGGTCCAATATGTTTAATTAGTGGACTTAGCCCACCTTAGTTATCTTATGCTTCAAGCTATGTATCCTATTTATTATGAATGAATGCAAATTATTCAGGGAGAGTTTTATCAAATCTAATATCTAATCCTGTTTGAATGTTCTTGTTTGACGAATAACGACTGTTGTAGTGACAATTGTTGCAGCTTGCAACTACGCTAAGCTAGAACCAAAGATGATTATTTGGCCATGATTATTTATTTACTAGAAACCTGTAAACCATGATATATGTGCAACACTAATTAATTATGATAGGCCATCTCTTGGGGAGTGAAAGCGGTGCTGTTGCACATGGTCATCGCTTCAGGGACGGAGCCAGAAAGAAATATGACCGGGTGCACAAATGAACATATTACCTTTTAATTAGTGATTCTACGATCTCACATAGCAAAAAAACACTTACGTGCACTCTCATTTTTAATATTAATAAGTTCTTTTTTCTCTATATCACAAGTTAAAGCGCCGTTAAAATAATCATCACTCATCCGATTACGCAAATCAGTTTTAATGAGCTTCATTTTAGAAAAACATATTTCAACCGTAATGGTAGCAACAGGCAAGACTAAAACCAACTTCATTTAAGTAGTACTTTTCATATATTGTAGTAAATACGACAACAATAGAAATGCCTCATGACAACACAATTGGGGTACTATTCATATTCTAATATATTGTTGACTAACACTTAAACTTGTTATCCCTATTTGTCTTAATTGAAATTGCATAGTTATTAACTTATTCTTATTTCTCTAACCCCTTATTGATGATGATAGACTATACAGAACAAAAAAATTAGTCAAGATTTCATACAACCAATCAAAACATGAAAACTTTAAAAGACATAATAAACAAATGAAAGATATATGTTACGACTTACGAACCTGTTTCATCTTTATGGTGTTGGTTCAATTTTGGATTTTGTAAATTGTTAGGATGATGAACAAACTTGTTCCATTAATAAACCTATTTCATGGGTTTTTTGTGCTTTAATTTATTAAACTTGTTTCATCTTTGGGGCTTTTACAAAATTTTGTATTTATTTTTTTATTTGTAAGTATACGAACTAAATAATACTAGAGACACATTTTAATGCATCAGGTGCATTTAAGATACATTTAGGAAAAATCGATAATTTTTTAAAAAATTAACACTATATCGAAAAAATCCATGGGGTGCACATGCACCCGCGGGCACCCCCTTAGCTCCGTCCCTGATCGCATGACAAGAGCTACAAAATTTCATGCACTTCATACACACACATAATATGAGGCTTGAGTTTATTTAGTTCATGCACTATTGATACATGTACATTTTGTGTGAGTTTTAGGGCCTCTTTATTGTAATGGCATGAGGCCACCGAAATCCTTGAGACGCTCTTGCTAATTATATATCCTACTTTAGAAAACAATAATCAGAATGCATGGTTATTTTCTTGCTAGAAACGGATAAACAAAAACCAGTTATTTTGTCTTAGTCATAATTAACCAAATGCTTAGTTGATACTACCCGTCGGAAAGTCTAGAATATACTTGCATTCGTCACAAGAAATTAAACCACTCACATTGGGCTACGGTGTCATAACTAAAAGAGCAAACCGCACAAAAATATACTCCCTCCGTCTCAAATTTATTGTCCCCTATTGACTTTTTCGGTCTTTCTTTCTCAACTTTGACTATAAATATTTTTGTTTGTGTTATACAATTTTTGATAAAAATTATACCAAATGAAAATACATTTTAAACTCAATCCGTTCATATATTTTGTATCAAGTATTATGTAATATAAACAAAAATATTTAAGGTTAAAGTTGAAAAGTAAAGACCGAAAAAGTCAATAGGGGACAATAAATTTGGGACGGAAGTAGTATTACACTTAAGGTCAATTTGAATTTTAGATACTCAACTTTATTTTTCTTTAATTTAAGGTATTGATCAGTTATTAATTAATTGTGCAACATCAAGTTTTTTTTTTTTTTTTGGAAGTTGTTATCAGTCATTTTTTCGACTGAAATGGCTGATTAATGTGATGCATCGTTAAAATTGAGTATTTAAAAGTTATTTCGGCTAAAATCATGACCGCTAATCATCTCTTTCGGAAAGTCGAAAAACTTTATGTTGCACAAAATATAACTTCGATACCTTACATTGAGAAAATTAAAGTTGATAACCTAGTATTCAAATTAACTTAAAGTGTGATACATTTTTATGCTATTTGCCTTTACTTTAATTGTATATATACAACTAGATGGTGAACTAAATGTTCTATATATGAGAGCTTACCACCGAGTTCTATTGAAGTAGATGGTCCTCTGGTCGTAAAAACGTTGAAGCACCTCCCTCAAAGTTCAAGCTAGCTTACTGTAGGAAATATTAAGTTCAAGCTTAAGTGTTTGACGCTGTTCATCGTAGTATCATATGGCTGAACTGGTCATGCCGAAAAGAAAAAGTTTTCACCAACTCAGACACGACTCCACTTGTTTGGTATACTATTGGATTACAAGCAGCCAAGCAGGTACTCGAAAGTTAATTTGATATGGTAGGGTTAGACTGAATTTCCCCTTCACACACACACACACACACACACACACACACACTGAAGTGATTATGAAACATAATATACTGAAGTGATGATTATGAAACATAATATACTGAAGTGATTATGAAACAGACCGTGTAATCTGCAACAACACAATTGCTTAATGTTTTAAACAGATAAATTCGACAAATCTGCCTTTCGAACTCACTGCATCCACAAAAGGATCATATGATTCTTCTGCAAGGTATGCAAGGGTAGTTATGGAATCATTACAGTATCCTATTGGCTAGCTGCCTGATGTTGCAAACGTTGATGGATCAATGGATTATGTTTGCCCGTTGACGGGTATGCTCAACAGATTTAAGTAGTAAGGTGGCTTGGAAGTACGGAGTAAATGCGTAATGGTCATAGCTTTAGACATGGTTTCTTTTCGGGTTATGCAAACAACAATGTATAACCTTTCTTTGAAGAAGAACAAAATTAGTATAATTGTTGAATAGTTTGGGCATAATGTTCATTTCAATTCTGACCGCAAGAGAAATATGACTATGACCGGATAAGTGGAGTATATACCATGTGTAACACCCCCAAAATTTGATACAGCGGAAGACTCAACAAGCTTTCGGGGTGCTACGGGGATTGGTATCCAAACCCAAGATATAAAAGAACGAGATAAAGTAAACATAATAAAGTACAACCACACGGGGTTTTAAAGTTTACATTATCCCAAAATCATCCAAAGTCAGGCCCAAAAGAAATAAATATAGGTCCACAATAGTTATCAGAGTTTTAGAAAATATAGATCCGTAACCGGTGCCAAATGCCAAGCCTCCAATCCCAAGCATCCGCAGAGCATCACTTAATTTCCTGAGAAAACGTGCTAAAAGTCAGCTTTCGCTGGTGAGATCATAGGTTTAGATTCATAATTCAATATAGTGGACATACACGCAAAATGCTTGCTAGCTAGACTAGGCCTCAATCATCCAACCAAAATAATCCAACCAAATCAAATCAAATCATCCCTATAGGTGCACGCTGTAGCTCAAATCAATCTAATCAATAGCTTACCTAGCTCAAGTCTAGGCCTCGCTCTATAATCAATCCAATAGCTTACCTAGTTCGGGACTAGGCCTCGCTCAACAACCAATCAATAGCTTACCTAGTTCGGGACTAGGCCTCACTCAATAACCAAATCAATAGCTTACCTAGCTCATGTCTAGGCCTCGCTCAATAACCAAATCAATAGCTTACCTAGTTCGGGACTAGGCCTCGCTTAATCCTACCTAGTTCTATAAGCATAGCAAATTTTAAATAAACAAAGCGATAATAGTCCACATAAAACATTTGCACGTTTCTCACCCCAAGTATTGAAAACAAAGTTCAAGAGTAAAAGCGGGGCTATGACTCACCTCAAGTCCAGAAATCCTCAAAAGAAATCGATAGATGAAAGACGTAAGTAAACTCAAGCAACTCACGTAACGGCAACTACAGACTCGGCACTTCCTAACAATATCAAACTCGTTCAGAAATCATTTCCTCAAAATCAAATATTCCCATTCCCGAACGTATTCCATTTAACTTTCCAAAAATATCCATTTCTTGAATTATCTTCATATTAATTTGAAATTCGACGTTTGGTATCCATATGGGTGAAGGGTCGACACAACTCAAACCAAAAAGCCACAACGAACGAAATAATAAACCATCTATAGGTCTAATATTAGCCCGATATATTATTTAAATAAATCATCGAAGCTTATCAAATCCGTCGATTTGGTAATCCCCCGTATTTATTTACGTAATACATCGCTCCAAGATTATACCCAACCTAAAGCACGTTGCACCAAGAATACTATATGATATATATCGTAGTCCAATAAATTCCCTATATATATCGTCCAATTTGCCAAATTCGTCAATTTAGCCAATTCCATGAGATATATAGTAATTTATTATCCTAATACACGTACCACAACCTATGGGCGTCGTGGGATACGATGCCCATTAATATACTCATTTTATATAGCCAAATAACTCGATTTAACCCGTCGATTAAATAAGTTACGTAGTTATAGAAAATGTTTATATTAATCGTCATATATCCGTGACAACACAAAAGTCACATAATAAAGCCCACTTGGACTTAAGTAACCACAACTCGTATAACTCGATAAGTTTTCCAAATTTATAAAAGTCATCATGGTTTTATTTATTACTTACCCGACTTATTAGTTCTCGACATTATTTATAATTATTTATTTATAATAATACTCCGACATTTATTGCACTATTCGCATAGTATAATAATTATCGTTATATTATTATAACGTTCACTCGTGATCGTTTTATTATTAATATACGCATTTATAATAATATATATACGTTTATCACGTCTATATACTTATATAAATGATTATATTACTAATAATATTATTACGAGTATTATTTTTAACATTTGATTTTAAATATTTATCGAGTCATAAGAATTTGGTCACATGTCCGAGTCATCACTCTCGGCTCATAGTCCAAGTCCACAAATAATAATAATAACCAAGTCACAATAATAAATCAACTCCGTCCAACAATCCCATAACCACGTGCTACAACATGAGGGTCCGACTACGGCACCCGACTAACCTATCTCCGTCATCTAATTGACCGTCTCACAATCGGTCCCCAATACCACTTTCGTCAACACATCTCCACAATTAAGTCCAAATCACAAGTATATCATGTCGAGACCACAAAGTGTCTCGACCCATCCAAAAGCTTCGGTCCAAAAATAATGCCACAACAATAATAATAATAACCATAATAAAAACAACAACAATAAAACATCCAAGAACATATTATATGGTTTGGTTTACCACGCCAAACCCGAGCCAAACAACCCACTTGGGTCTCGGCTAGAACCGTGAGTCACAAGGACTCGAAACTAAGGCCACTAGGCCATGACGTAGGCTCAACGAGCCGTACCAAAACTGCCAAGCGGACCATATGAGGTCGCGGCAACCCAAGACAATCCCAACATCAAAACGGCTAACCAAATACAACCAAATATCAATAATATCGGACTATGAGTCCTCTTGGACTCCCAACGAGCCAAGAAAATGGGTCTCACTGAGACCATATGTCTCGGCCAAGCTCCATTCGAGCCAAAACCCACAACCAAACACGACCCATATAGCAAATCGAGCACCACTCGATTCCAACATCTACACCCAAGATACCAAACGGATTTTAATGACAAAACTATCATTTCCCATCACTTATAATTCGAAACCCAACAAAAACAACCCGTGTGGACACGGATTAAATCACGAATCGAGGCATACGAGTGAGATTCGTGGCCACTCACCTTCAAAATCGACTCCAAACTTGATTTCTTTAAAAACCCAACAAGAAAGAGATGAAAATGATGGTGTATGTGGTGATAACGTGATGATCTTGATTCGTATATAGTGTTAGGGTGGTCCAAATCGCGCGTGGTTAGTACCAAAAGATAGATCGCGAAAAGATAGTGAAGATGGTGGTGTTGTTTTTATGGTGAGGGCGGCGGTGGCGGAGCTATGGTGGTTATAAAGGTGCGGTGGTGATGGTGTATAAAGAAGGAAGAGAGAGAAAGAATATTGGTGATGGTTGTGTTTATCACAGGGACGATTCATGTGTTTACTCTTATTAAAAAAAAGAAAACTTTTCAAATAATAATAATAATAATAGGTGTAGGGGATTTAGTAGCCCGGTGTCAATACACGTACCAAACCCGAAACTTAAATAACCAAATATCTTCTCAAACCAAACCCGTTCCAAATAATAATATCCGATCCAATAATAAAATTAAAATTGTTAGGTTTTCCTAGTGCCGGAGTCAATGTAGTGCCAAAGTAACGATCTCAAAATAAATCATCACGACCGAATCAAATCAAACCATAAATAAATATTCGAATCTCATAATTAGCGTACGATTAAAAATCACGTACCAACGTTCGTAAAATATCTCGTCACGATAAACTTTTCAAATATTCCAAAATTATAATTTTTAAAGTAATGCGGGTTTTCAAAACGGCTCCCTAATTTGCCAGTTGTCACATCCTCCCAGCCTCAGAAGAAACCCGTCCCGGGTTTCTCTCGGAACAATCCATCTACGAAGCAAAAAGCTTTGGATATCTCTTTCGAAACTCATCCTCACGTTCCCACGTGAATTCCGGTCCATGCCGCGAATTCCAACGAACTTTGATGAGCGGAATACGACTTCTCTTAAGTCGTTTAATCTCTCGATCCAAAATCTCAATCGGCTCTTCCACAAAATTCAAACTTTCATCCACACTAATATCCTTAGTTGGTATAACCGGCGTTTCATCCGAAAGACACTTCTTCAAATTGCTAACATGAAACACATCATGCACTTTACTCAATTCCGGTGGTAATTCCAACCGATAAGCCACGGGCCCAATTCTTTCCAAAATAAGAAATGGTCCAATGTAGCGGGGATTTAGTTTTCCACGTTTCCCAAAACGTATCACACCCTTCCACGGCGAGACTTTCGGCATCACTTTGTCTCCAACCTGGAGCTCTAGGGGTTTACGTCTCTGATCGGCGTAACTTTTCTGCCTATCTCTAGCTGCTTTCAATCAATCTCGAATTTGCGTTACTTTCTCAGTAGTCTCCAAAATAAGTTCAGGGCTTGTGAGTTGGCTATCTCCAACTTCTGCCCAACCAATAGGTGAATGACATTTACGACCATATAAAGCTTCAAATGGTGCAGCTTTTAGACTTGTGTGGTAGTTATTATTGTAAGAAAACTCCGCAAGGGGTGGATACTTCTCCCAGCCTTTACCAAAGTCTATTATGCATGCACGAAGCATATCCTCCAAAGTCTGAATAGTTCTCTCACTTTGTCCATCGGTTTGGGGGTGACATGCAGTACTCATATCAAGTCTCGTCCCCAAAGCGGTTTGAAGTGATCGCCACAATGCTGACGTGAAGCGGCTGTCGCGATCAGAAATAATCGATATCGGAACTCCATGACAAGAAACAATCTCCTTCACATACAACCTCGCAAGTTTGTCAACACTATCATCTTCGCTAATCGCCAGGAAATGAGCAGACTTAGTCAATCGATCCACAATTACCCATATAGCGTCACAACCGCTAGCTGTCTTTGGTAATTTGGTAATAAAGTCCATCCTAATCCGCTCCCACTTCCAAACTGGGAGTTCTGGCTGCGTCAATAATCCTGACGGTCTTTGATGTTCGGCTTTAACCTTAGAGCAAGTCAAACACTCACTAACATACAATGCTATATCTGCCTTCATATTTGGCCACCAATATAACTTTTTCAAATCCTGGTACATCTTGTCAGACCCAGGATGAATAGAGTATCTTGACTTATGCGACTCATGCATAATCAACTCTCGAATTCCTCCATACGATGGTACCCAACTTCGCTCTCCAAAACATAATACTCCATCAGAACGCTTAACAAATCCCTTCTCATTTTCTGCCATCCCAAATATATTCTCAGCAGACCGATTTTCTGCTTTCAACGCTTCCGTTTGAGCTTCTAATATTTGAGACGGTAATGGCGATACGATAGTCATTCCTAATGACCTAACTCGTAACGGTGGAATTCTCTCCTTTCGACTAAGAGCATCAGCAACGACGTTTGCTTTACCCGGATGGTAGCGAATTTCACAATCATAATCGCTTAGCAACTCAATCCAACGTCGCTGTCTCATGTTAAGCTCTTTTTGATTCAAAATGTGTTGCAGACTTTTGTGGTCAGTAAACACTACACACTTGGTTCCATACAAGTAATGTCTCCATATCCTCAAAGCAAAAACCACAGCACCTAACTCCAAATCATGGGTGGTGTAGTTCTTCTCATGCTTCTTGAGCTGTCGGGAAGCATAAGCTATCACTTTCTCTCGTTGCATTAACACAGCTCCTAAACCTTTATGAGAAGCGTCACAATAGACGACAAAGTCCTCGTTACCTTCGGGTAACGCCAAGATAGGAGCACTACACAACATTTCCTTAAGTAATTGAAAGGCTTCCTCTTCCTTATCTCCCCATTCATACTTAACACTCTTTTGAGTCAATTTGGTCAACGGTTTTGCTATCTTCGAAAATCCCTCAATGAATCTTCGGTAATAACCGGCTAATCCCAAAAATTGACGAACTTCTGTTGGGGTCGTAGGTGCAGCCCAATCTTTAATCGCTTCAATCTTAGCAGGATCCACATGAACTCCTTGTCTATCAATCACATGACCTAGAAATTGTACCGTCGGAATCCAAAATTCACATTTCGAAAACTTGGCATACAGTTTCTCCTTCCTGGGCAATTCTAAAATAAGTCTTAGATGCTCCTCATGCTCCTTCTCACTCTTCGAATAAATCAGAATGTCATCGATGAACACAATCACAAACTTATCTAAGTAAGGCTTACACACCCGATTCATGAGATCCATGAATACCGCCGGTGCGTTCGTCAACCCAAACGGCATCACCTGAAACTCGTAATGCCCGTAACGGGTTCTGAAAGCCGTTTTTGAAATATCTTCCTCTCGAACTCGAAGCTGATGATATCCCGATCTCAAATCGATCTTCGAATACACACTCGATCCTTGAAGTTGATCGAACAAATCGTCGATCCTCGGTAACGGGTATCTATTCTTCACCGTTAACTTGTTCAACTCTCGATAATCAATACACATGCGAAACGATCCATCCTTCTTCTTCACAAATAAGACCGGGGCTCCCCAAGGCGAAGAACTGGGTCTTATGAATCCCTTTTCGGCCAACTCCGATAATTGTCTCGACAACTCTTCCAATTCAGTAGGTGCAAGGCGATAAGGCGCTCGTGCTACAGGTGCAGCACCAGGTACCAACTCAATCTGAAATTCCACTTGTCTAGTAGGCGGAATTCCCGGCAAATCATCGGGAAACACATCCGAAAAATCACGAACTACAGGTACATCTCCAATGCACCTTTCCTTCTTCTCCTTCTCTCCTTTCTCAGAAATTTGGGCTAAGAAAAGGTAACTTCCTCTTTCCATTAGCTTTGGCAACTTAGTGCAAGATATGACCGCTAATCTAGATGGGCCTCTCAATTCCTTTCTATCTCCTGGTATGTTCAGAATCTCCTTGCCGTATGGCACACGCACAATCTTCTCATCGCAAATTATATGAGCACGATATTTTGACAGCCAATCCATACCAATAATAACATCAAAACTCCCTAACGTTACGGGTAGAAGATCTATGTTGAAAGGACGATTCAGAAAGTTTAACGTACAACCGCGAATGATAGTCTTAATTCTTTCTATGTTCCCATTAGCTAACTCTACATCATAACCAATTCCTAAGGCCATCGGGGGTTTCTCTAGTAAGGGTGTAAACTTAGTGGACACAAAACTCTTATCGGCACCAGTATCAAATAGTATGGAAGCATAACGATTATTGAGAAGGAACGTATCAGTAACGACGTTCGGGTCTTCTTCTCTCTCGTTCCCAAGTGCATACACTCTTCCATGAGCAGTTCCAGCTTCCACACTTTGGTCCCCATTATCTTGTCGTCCACGGTTTCCTCCAGTTCCACGGTTTCCATTATTGTACCCATTACCACCCGATCCTTGATT
The DNA here is from genome assembly GCA_030686995.1 of Artemisia argyi. Taxonomy (NCBI): domain Eukaryota; kingdom Viridiplantae; phylum Streptophyta; class Magnoliopsida; order Asterales; family Asteraceae; genus Artemisia; species Artemisia argyi. Next base: position 43,512,093 of record CM060685.1, on the reverse strand, counting down.
TCCTCGGTTCCACGATTCCCTACACTCATTCCTATAATGTCCCTTCTTTCTACATCCATAAAAAGTGACATTTGCCTTACTCATAGTTTCAGGAGTAGCTTGAACCATAGCAAGTGGTCGAGCTCTACAATCCTTAGCTATGTGTCCCATCTTAGAGCAATTCTTGCACATCACAGTACATCGTCCAGAATGATGCTTGTAGCACCGGTTACACTTGGGTGCATATCCATTGTAGTTCTTCTTGTCTCCATCTCCCATAGCATAAGCTCTAGTAGTTGTTTGTCGCTTGTTTCGACGATCATTACCCTTAGAGTGATCATCCCTCTTCCTCTTTCCACTCTTGTCTTTCTCAGCTTCTTCCAATGCCAACGAGTCCATCAATTGTTGAACAATAGTGATAGCCTCATGGATGTTTGTAGGCTTAGCAGAAATCACATCGTTCCTTGTAGCTACCGGCAAACCATCGGTATACCTCTCAATCCTTTGAGTCTCAGTCCAAACCATATCGGGACAAAGTAAGGCTAACTCTCGATAACGGCGATTGTAAGTTGCCATATCGGTACCTTTCACTTTGTGGTTCCAGAACTCAATCTCCAGCTTCTTAATCTCATTCCTTGGGCAGTAAGTCTGAATCAGCAAAGACTTAAATTGCTCCCAAGTCATAGCATAAGCCACATCACTCCCAACCGAATTACGGTAATTGTTCCACCCAGTTAAGGCTTCATCCTTGAAAGTAAAAGAAGCAAACTTTACCTTCGCATTCTCCGCACAACCACTGACGTTAAACACTGACTCAGTCTTCTCAATCCACCTAACCAAGTAAACCACTCCTTCAGTTCCACCAAACTCAATAGGTCCACAAATCTTAAACTCCTTGTAGTGACATCCTTTAGAACGAACAGGTGGAAATGTTCCAGCAGAATTGTTGGAATGATTTGACTCAGCTAGTAGCTCAGCAACTCGTTGCTCCACAAGTTGATTGATCATTGCTTGATCCACAGTAGGTGCATTAAGTGGAACATGATCATTGTCTCCCTGAACATCAACATTTTGATTCCTGTTGTTGCGGTTAGTAATGTCCAGGTTATCAGGAGTAGGGGTCTCAACATTTCGAGTAGGACGGCGTCCTCGACGACCAGGGGTAGTCGTTGCAGGACCAGTTCTGGTAGCTCTAACAGGGTTTCGTCGTGCAACCATTAATATAGTACCAACACAAGGTCAACTACGCAAATAGGAACACAATTCTCCATGTACGCCAAAACCGTAGAATATCATACGAAATCACTATCGTCCGTACAAGTAGCGATCGATACTTTGTTCCAAAATACCAAAAGACATAATAAATACTAATCGTTCCATACGATACGAATCATACAATCCGAATAACATGACTTAAGGGGTAGAATAGCCAGCTCTCCTAACTAAGTACTCCCTGGCTTAGGAAGCAACATAACAACAACACAAATCCAAATTGATCTAGCCATGAAGCTGGCGTAGACTATTCAACTCCGATCTCAAACCATCCAAATCTCTCCATAACGATCCCAGCTCAACACTGTATATATCTCTATCTCTCTTGAGGTCTGCTGCCTCCTTCTCCAACTCCGTGTTCCTCTGCCACAGCTTGCGATCTCCCTCGCGAGCCGTGAGGAAACCTCTCTGCAGACTCTCTATCTGCTCATGTATCTCCATCATACCTCTCCTAATCGCTGTCGTCCTTCCCACGATATTAGTCAAATCAACTCTTATCTCAGCAACAAACTCAGCAATAATCATCTCAAGTCGGTCAGACATCCGCGAGATCCACTCGCCCTGTGCAGTAATCCGAGTCCACATCCTGCCAATTTCACCCAAATCTGCATGCTCAGCAAAAACCTCAGAAGGTGCATCCAACTCAACGGGACTACCAGGTGGCAACTCAAACAAAAATGGATGATCAGGTGAAACCGGCTGTATCGGAGAATCGGGCTTCGCAGAATGAGCCGAATGTGCTAGCGACCCATCATCATCAGGCATCTCCTCTTCCTGAGGATCATCCTCTTACTCATCCTGAGGGTCATCATTCTCTTCCTCATCTTGAGGGTTATCATTCTGCTCACCCTCGTACTCCTCCTCATACTCCTCGTCGGAGGGGTACTCCATCAATCGTCATCTCTGAGCAGGTGAACCACGAGGCGATAATATTGGTGACTTAGGGCGTCAATGAGACGATAAAGTAGTGGCTGAACGCATGACCATCACGTATGGGTCATCAGGGCCATAGTGATCTACGAGGGGCGACGCGTACTAGCAATAACAATCCTTAATTACAAAACGTGCAAAGGAGGCTATGATTTGTGACAACGGCGTAGGGTAGGTGTAAGTGTTTCAAAACAACTAAACCGCGAACTCAAAATACCATATCAAAAATCATCATATAATTCCAAATCATATATATATCAAGAAAGATTTAAAATACCGCATTACTAAAATCATTCGTAAAGCAATTAAGCCATATAATTCCTCAAAACGCATATATTTCTCCAAAACGCATATAATTCCCCAAAACGCCATCATATCACTAAATCAATAAACCTCAAATCCTCAAATCATCTCAAGAATCCCAAATCTATAATCACCTCAATAATCTCATAATACCTCAATAATAAACAATGATGCTTCGGCTTGGCGGGCTGGCGGGCAATGGTCGGGGATCATTTTCTATAAAAATCGGTTATAGTTTAGGTGTCTATTTACCTAGTTCTCTATAACCTTGGCTCTGATACCAATCTGTAACACCCCCAAAATTTGATACAGCAGAAGACTCAACAAGCTTTCGGGGTGCTACGGGGATTGGTATCCAAACCCAAGACATAAAAGAACGAGATAAAGTAAACATAATAAAGTACAACCACACGGGGTTTTAAAGTTTACATTATCCCAAAATCATCCAAAGTCAGGCCCAAAAGAAATAAATATAGGTCCACAATAGTTATCAGAGTTTTAGAAAATATAGATCCGTAACCGGTGCCAAATGCCAAGCCTCCAATCCCAAGCATCCGCAGAGCATCACTTAATTTCCTGAGAAAACGTGCTAAAAGTCAGCTTTCGCTGGTGAGATCATAGGTTTAGATTCATAATTCAATATAGTGGACATATACGCAAAACGCTTGCTAGCTAGACTAGGCCTCAATCATCCAACCAAAATAATCCAACCAAATCAAATCAAATCATCCCTATAGGTGCACGCTATAGCTCAAATCAATCTAATCAATAGCTTACCTAGCTCAAGTCTAGGCCTCGCTCTATAATCAATCCAATAGCTTACCTAGTTCGGGACTAGGCCTCGCTCAACAACCAATCAATAGCTTGCCTAGTTCGGGACTAGGCCTCGCTCAATAACCAAATCAATAGCTTACCTAGCTCATGTCTAGGCCTCGCTCAATAACCAAATCAATAGCTTACCTAGTTCGGGACTAGGCCTCGCTTAATCCTACCTAGTTCTATAAGCATAGCAAGTTTTAAATAAACAAAGCGATAATAGTCCACATAAAACATTTGCACGTTTCTCACCCCAAGTATTGAAAACAAAGTTCAAGAGTAAAAGTGGGGCTATGACTCACCTCAAGTCCAGAAATCCTCAAAAGAAATCGATAGATGAAAGACGTAAGTAAACTCAAGCAACTCACGTAACGGCAACTACAGACTCGGCACTTCCTAACAATATCAAACTCGTTCAGAAATCATTTCCTCAAAATCAAATATTCCCATTCCCGAACGTATTCCATTTAACTTTCCAAAAATATCCATTTCTCGAATTATCTTCATATTAATTTGAAATTCGACGTTTGGTATCCATATGGGTGAAGGGTCGACACAACTCAAACCAAAAAGCCACAACGAACAAAATAATAAACCATCTATAGGTCTAATATTAGCCCGATATATTATTTAAATAAATCATCGAAGCTTATCAAATCCGTCGATTTGGTAATCCCCCATATTTATTTACGTAATACATCGCTCCAAGATTATACCCAACCTAAAGCACGTTGCACCAAGAATACTATATGGTATATATCGTAGTCCAATAAATTCCCTATATATATCGTCCAATTTGCCAAATTCGTCAATTTAGCCAATTCCATGAGATATATAGTAATTTATTATCCTAATACACGTACCACAACCTATGGGCGTCGTGGGATACGATGCCCATTAATATACTCATTTTATATAGCCAAATAACTCGATTTAACCCGTCGATTAAATAAGTTACGTAGTTATAGAAAATGTTTATATTAATCGTCATATATCCGTGACAACACAAAAGTCACATAATAAAGCCCACTTGGACTTAAGTAACCACAACTCGTATAACTCGATAAGTTTTCCAAATTTATAAAAGTCATCATGGTTTTATTTATTACTTACCCGACTTATTAGTTCTCGAAATTATTTATAATTATTTATTTATAATAATACTCCGACATTTATTGCAATATTCGCATAGTATAATAATTATCGTTATATTATTATAACGTTCACTCGTGATCGTTTTATTATTAATATACGCATTTATAATAATATATATACGTTTATCACGTCTATATACTTATATAAATGATTATATTACTAATAATATTATTACGAGTATTATTTTTAACATTTGATTTTAAATATTTATCGAGTCATAAGAATTCGGTCACATGTCCGAGTCATCACTCTCGGCTCATAGTCCAAGTCCACAAATAATAATAATAACCAAGTCACAATAATAAATCAACTCCGTCCAACAATCCCATAACCACGTGCTACAACATGAGGGTCCGACTACGGCACCCGACTAACCTATCTCCGTCATCTAATTGACCGTCTCACAATCGGTCCCCAATACCACTTTCGTCAACACATCTCCACAATTAAGTCCAAATCACAAGTATATCATGTCGAGACCACAAAGTGTCTCGACCCATCCAAAAGCTTCGGTCCAAAAATAATGCCACAACAATAATAATAATAACCATAATAAAAACAACAACAATAAAACATCCAAGAACATATTATATGGTTTGGTTTACCACGCCAAACCCGAGCCAAACAACCCACTTGGGTCTCGGCTAGAACCGTGAGTCACAAGGACTCGAAACTAAGGCCACTAGGCCATGACATAGGATCAACGAGCCGTACCAAAACTGCCAAGCGGACCATATGAGGTCGCGGCAACCCAAGACAATCCCAACATCAAAACGGCTAACCAAATACAACCAAATATCAATAATATCGGACTATGAGTCCTCTTGGACTCCCAACGAGCCAAGAAAATGGGTCTCACCGAGACCATATGTCTCGGCCAAGCTCCATTCGAGCCAAAACCCACAACCAAACACGACCCATATAGCAAATCGAGCACCACTCGATTCCAACATCTACACCCAAGATACCAAACAAATTTTAATGACAAAACTATCATTTCCCATCACTTATAATTCGAAACCCAACAAAAACAACCCGTGTGGACACGGATTAAATCACGAATCGAGGCACACGAGTGAGATTCGTGGCCACTCACCTTCAAAATCGACTCCAAACTTGATTTCTTTAAAAACCCAACAAGAAAGAGATGAAAAGGATGGTGTATGTGGTGATAACGTGATGATCTTGATTCGTATATAGTGTTAGGGTGGTCCAAATCACGCGTGGTTAGTACCAAAAGATAGATCGCGAAAAGATGGTGAAGATGGTGGTGTTGTTTTTATGGTGAGGGCGGCGGTGGCGGAGCTATGGTGGTTATAAAGGTGCGGTGGTGATGGTGTATAAAGAAGGAAGAGAGAGAAAGAATATTGGTGATGGTTGTGTTTATCACAGGGACGATTCATGTGTTTACTCTTATTAAAAAAAAGAAAACTTTTCAAATAATAATAATAATAATAATAGGTGTAGGGGATTTAGTAGCCCGGTGTCAATACACGTACCAAACCCGAAACTTAAATAACCAAATATCTTCTCAAACCAAACCCGTTCCAAATAATAATATCCGATCCAATAATAAAATTAAAATTGTTAGGTTTTCCTAGTGCCGGAGTCAATGTAGTGCCAAAGTAACGATCTCAAAATAAATCATCACGACCGAATCAAATCAAACCATAAATAAATATTCGAATCTCATAATTAGCGTACGATTAAAAATCACGTACCAACGTTCGTAAAATATCTCATCACGATAAACTTTTCAAATATCCCAAAATTATAATTTTTAAAGTAATGCGGGTTTTCAAAACGGCTCCCTAATTTGCCAGTTGTCACATCCTCCCAGCCTCAGAAGAAACCCGTCCCTAATTTCAAAAACCACCAACATAATGGCTTTTGTAATTGTTGATTAATTGTTAATTTTCTTGACCTTAAGTTTTGAATAAAGAAATATAGATTATGTAGATGTGATTATTGAATATTAATAACCGCATTAGTGATTACAAGCAGATTTTTTTTGCTATATTTTTTCAATTAGTGACCACTGTTTGGTCATAAAATTCAAAAAAAAGTGACCACTTTCCCAGTGTAGTAGATAACAAGTGACGACATTGTTGGTCACTTCATCTAAAATAGTGACCACTTTTACATTTAGTGACCAAATTCAGTGACCACTTTTATATTTAGTGACCAAGAATTAGTCGTCACAAATAAAAGTGACAACAAATTTTTGGTCACTATTCAGTGACCATATTCATAAGTCATCACTATTACCTTTTGTGACCGACTTTTAGTGACGAAAAGTGACCACTTTGATATGGTCACTAAATCAGTTTAGTGACCAAATATCTACTATTAGTGACCATAACTGTGTTGTCACTAAAAGCCTTTTTTCTTCTTGTGATCTCTTTCGGAAAGTCGAAAAACTTTATGTTGCACAAAATATAACTTCGATACCTTACATTGAGAAAATTAAAGTTGATAACCTAGTATTCAAATTAACTTAAAGTGTGATACATTTTTATGCTATTTGCCTTTACTTTAATTGTATATATACAACTAGATGGTGAACTAAATGTTCTATATATGAGAGCTTACCACCGAGTTCTATTGAAGTAGATGGTCCTCTGGTCGTAAAAACGTTGAAGCACCTCCCTCAAAGTTCAAGCTAGCTTACTGTAGGAAATATTAAGTTCAAGCTTAAGTGTTTGACGCTGTTCATCATAGTATCATATGGCTGAACTGGTCATGCCGAAAAGAAAAAGTTTTCACCAACTCAGACACGACTCCACTTGTTTGGTATACTATTGGATTACAAGCAGCCAAGCAGGTACTCGAAAGTTAATTTGATATGGTAGGGTTAGACTGGATTTCCCCTTCACACACACACACACACACACACACACACACTGAAGTGATTATGAAACATAATATACTGAAGTGATGATTATGAAACATAATATACTGAAGTGATTATGAAACAGACCGTGTAATCTGCAACAACACAATTGCTTAATGTTTTAAACAGATAAATTCGACAAATCTGCCTTTCGAACTCACTGCATCCACAAAAGGATCATATGCTTCTTCTGCAAGGTATGCAAGGGTAGTTATGGAATCATTACAGTATCCTATTGGCTAGCTGCCTGATGTTGCAAACGTTGATGGATCAATGGATTATGTTTGCCCGTTGACGGGTATGCTCAGCAGATTTAAGTAGTAAGGTGGCTTGGAAGTATGGAGTAAATGCGTAATGGTCATAGCTTTAGACATGGTTTCTTTTCGGGTTATGCAAACAACAATGTATAACCTTTCTTTGAAGAAGAACAAAATTAGTATAATTGTTGAATAGTTTGGGCATAGTGTTCATTTCAATTCTGACCGCAAGAGAAATATGACTGTGACCGGATAAGTGGAGTATATACCATGTTCCGCTTATCAAACCTAGAAACAATATAACACCATCAGCACCATTGCCAACAAGACAACGAGAAATGCATCCTTGAAGTTCTGCAATTACCAATAAGCCATGTTGACCAGACCCGCATATCACATCAACGGCTCTCTAACAGACTTGGTCAAATCCCCATTTGTGTCATGCTACATCTGTTTTCACAAGCTATCCAAAAGAAGTTAATTGTCGGATTATGGCAAATTTTTGGCAGCTCACCCAAACACTAGATGCTGAAGCATGTTATGATGATAATTTCCCAACAATAGTATCGGTTTTTGTTGTGTGATTTTCGTGGTTGGAGATATCCAAAATCACTGGAATGATGGCTCTATATATAGGGAGACTCGTGACCATTCAAATAGTCACAATGGTTCACTAAAAGATACAATTAGCGACGACTTCGAGACAGAAAAACCTGAAGGAATCAGTCCCTTTTAACCCGGACTCACACCCACGGTAACACCAATCAAAACGGCACAATGGGTTTCAATGGTTTGTATATTAAAAGGAAAACTGAATACTTGCATACAATATGAAACTTACTACCTATTTATAGACTACAACTAACAAAGTAAAGTACATAAAGTTTGCATGAAATGGAACGTATAGACTACAACTAACAAAGTAAAGTACATAAAGTTTGCATGAAATGGAACGTGGGTCTACTGTAGGGACGGAGCTAAGGGGGTGCCCGCGGGTGCACATGCACCCCATGGATTTTTTCGATATAGTGTTAATTTTTCAAAAAATTATCGATTTTTCCTAAATGTATCTTAAATGCACCTGGTGCATTAAAATGTGTCTCTAGTATTATTTAGTTCGTATACTTACAAATAAAAAAATAAATACAAAATTTTGTAAAAGCCCCAAAGATGAAACAAGTTTAATAAATTAAAGCACAAAAACCCATGAAATAGGTTTTTTAATGGAACAAGTTTGTTCATCATCCTAACAATTTACAAAATCCAAAATTGAACCAACACCATAAAGATGAAACAGGTTCGTAAGTCGTAACATATATCTTTCATTTGTTTATTATGTCTTTTAAAGTTTTCATGTTTTGATTGGTTGTATGAAATCTTGACTAATTTTTTGGTTCTGTATAGTCTATCATCATCAATAAGGGTTTAGGGAAATAAGAATAAGTTAATAACTATGCAATTTCAATTAAGACAAATAGGGATAACAAGTTTAAGTGTTAGTCAACAATATATTAGAATATGAATAGTACCCCAATTGTGTTGTCATGAGGCATTTCTATTGTTGTCGTATTTACTACAATATATGAAAAGTACTGCTTAAATGAAGTTGGTTTTAGTCTTGCCTGTTGCTACCATTACGGTTGAAATATGTTTTTCTAAAATGAAGCTCATTAAAACTGATTTGCGTAATCGGATGAGTGATGATTATTTTAACGGCGCTTTAACTTGTGATATAGAGAAAGAAGAACTTATTAATATTAAAAATGAGAGTGCACGTAAGTGTTTTTTTGCTATGTGAGATCGTAGAATCACTAATTAAAAGGTAATATGTTCATTTGTGCACCCGGTCATATTTCTTTCTGGCTCCGTCCCTGGTCTACTGCCATGATCTGCTAATTAGTAGGTAAACCAAAACCCACATACTCCTCCATAAGACTCGGTCAACCAAAGACTATATCAACACTCTTATTCAACAATACAAGGGCCCACATACTGATAACACCACCCGTGACCCATAACCCATCAAGATTACCCAACATTCACCCACGTAATTTTGATGCCTTTCACGATCTCGGCTCCTACGATCAGGAACACGGTCTTTTTCTCAGTCACCACTGCATGGTTGATATTTCATTCCATCTTTCACTGCTCGTCTGCCCCGTAAATGGATCAACCCACTGAACCATGACCCATGGCCTGCTCCATGGACACAACCTGTTACGGGATCCACTTGCTCAAAGTTCTTGCTAAAATTTCCTTCTAAACTTTCGAGTTACAAAACGGTATTGTTTTCTTACAAACATACCGGTCTTGATATCGTTCTTACTGCTTACTTTCTTACCAATCGATTACTTACTTATCAATTCTTGCTTGCTAGTTTCATGCTTGCTACTAGCTACAAACCCGAAACTTTCTACTTGCTTTATTGTGATCACCACACGTGATAAACTTTGTTCAGTCTTACTGTGAATCTTCGGTCATTTGATTCACGGTTCAGTCTTCAGCTATTAAAGCTTCGGTCTAGACAACTGGCCGGTCACGGTTGTCTCCTTCGGTCTCGGTCTAAACTTTCTTGGTATAGGTGTCGCCCGGTCTTTTGCTGCTCCTCGGTCTTCTCGGTCTCACGGTCTTCTCTTGGTCTCACGTCGGTTACACTTTCTTGTCACCATCATTCTTTCTTCTTTTTCTGTTTTTCTTTCACCTGCAAACAAGCCAAACCATCGGTTTTTATATCGGCTCTTCGGTCTTCGCCGGAATCTCTCTTCCGGCCGGTCTACGGTCTTTCTTTCTTACTTAACGGTCTTCTCAATCTCAGCCAGAACTTAGTTTCCAGCCATGGTCTTCTCGCCGGTTCTTCGGTCACGGTCTTCTTCTTCAGCGTCGGTCTTCAGTCGCTGCCGGTCTTTCTTCTCCCACTTGCTGCGATTCACATGAAATCGCCCCTAAGCTCTGATGCCAAATGAAGGAATCAGTCCCTTTTAACCCGGACTCACACCCACGGTAACACCAATCAAAACGGCACAATGGGTTTCAATGGTTTGTATATTAAAAGGAAAACTGAATACTTGCATACAATATGAAACTTACTACCTATTTATAGACTACAACTAACAAAGTAAAGTACATAAAGTTTGCATGAAATGGAACGTGGGTCTACTGCCATGATCTGCTAATTAGTAGGTAAACCAAAACCCACATACTCCTCCAAAAGACTCGGTCAACCAAAGACTATATCAACACTCTTATTCAACAATACAAGGGCCCACATACTGATAACACCACCCGTGACCCATAACCCATCAAGATTACCCAACAAAACCGTCGCTATTTGAAATGAATTCAAACAGTCGCGATGGTTATCTCACATGCACCCTTTTAATAGATATAACCGTCACCATCTCAATTTGGCGCCTCTTTACGTCGTTGATGATTCATTAGCGACAGTTTTGTGACAAAAAAACCGTCGCTAATCTCCACTTCGTGACCAACACCAACACAACAAAACTCTCTTTTCCTTCCTAAGAAATGACCAATGTATCGTTTGAAAATAATTACCTAACAATCCCCCACCATTTTCAAAATAGACATAGGTTTTGAAAAACGACACATAAGACCTAACCCGATTCAGAAATCCCCGGGGGTGTTATGCATAAGTAAAGATGGAATATTACACCTTGAATCTTTACGTAGTGAAAGCGCTCAAGCTTAACTAGGGTAAGAATGGTTGGATCAAAGCCATTGAACCATCTTCCTTTATATGTTAAACGGAAACACTTCACGCATATCCTTCCTCTCGTTCATTCAATAATCCACTTTTTGCTGACCCTTTAACTGGCCATGGGTCTTATCTTGGTTTCTCAGAATGCTTTAGAGCCAAGCCCTTGAACTCATAGGAAGAGGCCTCACTTCCACATTCAGATAGGTGGATCTTATCAAGATTGTTCCCGTAACTTGAAACAATCCAACACAATTATGTTATAAGTCCATTAAGAATTAAATTCAACCTTCAACTTCATTACGGTTCCAAGTTCCACTAAGCTTGGAATGGTGTGTTGTAAATGCCGCAGAACTTCAGTCAAGTTCGAATGATGTACTTTTACTTGATCTTGAGACTTGGTGAAATACCTAGCGTCAAGGCAAGGTTCCATCATGGGTGACTATTTATATGTGGGCCTGATCCCATCCCTCATATACTTCAATCAGTTTATGTACTAACAAGTTTTTACTCGATTGTAAAAACTAGTGGTGATCACCCCATCTTTACAAACTGATTGAGTTTCATGTGGCTAATTCCACTACTTTGGGAATTAACATGTACACATAATTGATGACTTGACATTGTCCTTGTACAGTTTTTTCCTTTGATCCCAAGACTACCTCCACCAAGCATGATAAATCCATCGCTTGTAGATTCTTAATCTTCTTGATCAATAAACCAACTAGCATCAATTCATATAATTCTTAAAAATTCCCATTGCATTAAACTGCAATTAATGGTTTATTCACATACCAAATCACTTTTATCAAATTAATCCACTAGCTTCATAACCCGCCCGATGGGCTGGTTCGCTTCATAATAATATTAATAATAATAATTGGACGTAAAGAAATATTGAAAATTAAACATAATATGAGAAAAAAAATACAAAAACTTAATAGTCGGTTTTATCCAAAATGATATGTTGTGTATACAAAACAATGTTGCGTATTTAAATCCGACATAAGACCTCTTTGTAAACTACATTTACCGTTGAGTTGCAATACTTTCTATCCCTATCTAAACATAGAACCTTCAATCCTCGCTTGCTCTTGATGTACGAATATCAAATACATATGTTTAAATGAACTAAGCATTAGACCTGTTTAAATAAACTAAGCATTAGAATTGTATAGCAGTACAACGTACGAAAGTGGACCCGCTATCCTATAAATTCAGAGATGTTCGAATATCAAATACATGTTTTTAAATGAACTAAGCATTAAAATTTTATAGCAGTATAATGTACAAAAGTGGACCCGCTATCCTATGAATTCAGAGATGTTCGAATATCAAATACACGTGTTTAAATGAACTAAGCATTAGACCTGTTTGAATGAACTATGCACATGGCTAGTTTCATGTATTATTTGTTTGTATCATTGACCTAATATTCTTTTGTGGGATAAAAACAATTAAGAATCATATGTCCGGTTTATTGTTTGCGTGTGAATAAAATGAATACGTACTTTAGAAAGAAAATAAAAGTTCATAAGCTTCATGGACGGGCTAGTTTCACTTATATTTAAAAAAAATGAAAAAAAAGAAAAAAAAAAGGAAAAGAAAAAAAAAAAGGAAAAGAAAAAAGAAAAAAAAAAGAGAGGTTAGTATCTGGTTGTGAAAAAGTTTGAAACTTATACAAAAAAGGGAAGATTATAAAGTTAATAAAACAACATACAATAGTATAATGTATTAGGATAAATACAAAGAGATGGGTATTTTTAATGAGACAATATCATGTACTACAAACATAATCTATGCTAATGATAAGCCAGATATTATTAATCTTATTTGCGAATTGCGATATCACTCTTGTAATCAAAAAAGAATAACAACAACCAATCGCCCATTTAGACACAATGATATAGTATATATTAGACACAATGATATAGTACAATAAGGTAACTCCTTCAAACTGATTTATAGGGGGCGTTTAAATGTGAGTTTTTTTGGTAAACATTTAAGATTCAGAATATAAAAACAATAGAATGAAAACAAACCCGCATTAGCTGATCACGAACGGTTGACATAGTTATATGGATGCTTGCAATCAAATAGAGAAAGTTAAGGTTAAGATTTTACCTGCATTAGCTGGTCGCGAAAGCTTGGCTGCAGCAAAGTATGGTTGCTCGCGTTGAAACTCGATAGGCGAAAAATGTGGATTGTATTGAGCATGATATCCCGATTCTTGTTTCGTATCTCTGTCTTTGCCTTCACAAAAATCGAGTTTTGTGAATTGTGAATACGCTGCAGTTGTACATAAAATGTTAGCTCAAACGTTTGGCTGTAATGAATTAGTACAAAAATAGAAAATTACCTGATAGTTCTCTTCCCTTATTACACCAGGAACAAAGAGATTGATACCAACCTAAAAGAATTTTAACTTTAATGAGCCAATGGCTTATGAAATAGGAAAAAGAAACGAACGCTCATAAATAGCAAGACCTAACCTCATTGCGTTCAGCTACATACAGTTCTTTGCCTGACTTTCGTTTTTCTGGTTTGAACTTGAACACATCATGTAACAGTTCATTTTCCTGTATCATATATTCAGTAAATTATGCAAACCAAGAGAAACTAATCAATAAATAAATATAGAAGTTGAAAAAAAAACCCACCCTCATGTGCACAACAAATCCAGAACCAAGCAACCGCTTCAAAAAATTATGCTGCGTAAGATACAAAAACACTTAGAAAAGCATTTTAAGAGATATTGTTTGCAAGGTTGAAAAGTAATGGATTATAACTGACTTTGTTGAGGTGACGTGTTGAATGTTAATAACTGTTTACCAATCTTTACAGAAATTTCCGAGACATAAACATATTGCTTATAATCATTAAGACTAAACAGAGCATATCACATAGTATAAAGAAAAGTTACCTTTACTACAGTTCCGACATTCATCTCCTCCGGTGCTGACGTGTCACATTTGGAAATTTTCGCGACATAACCATCCTAAAATTCATAAACCTATTTGATAATACCCATAAAAACATAGTAGAGCATATCATACAGCTAAAGATAGAAAAGTTACCTTTACTATAGTCTTGACATTCACATCCTCTGGTGCTGACATACCGCCTTCAGAAATCTCCGTGGCATGATCATCCTATACGTCATACAAATATTACTTACAAGAATGAAAACTAATTAGAGCATATCATAGAGATAAATATAGAAAATTTTCCTTAACTACAGTCTTGACATTCATCTCCTCCGGTGCTGACGTGTCATCTTCAGAACGTTCCGGGACATGAACATTTTCCTAAAAGTCATACAAATATTGATTATAACCATGAAAACTACGTAGAGCATATCATAGAGTTAAAGATTTAAATGTCACCTTTACTTAAGTCCAAACATTCATCTCTTCCGGTGCTGATGTGTCAACTTCACAGATTACCCAACCTTCAAGATCCTTTACAAAAAAAAATAAGAGTAAGAAGCAATTTTATCCATCTCTGAATGCTCACCCAATGGATTATTTGATTCATATTGATGCAATGCGGCCAGATGAAGAAGACTGGCGCCTACTAAAACTTATAACCATGAAAAATAAGTAAATATCTTAGGGTTATAGATAGAAATGTTACCTTTACTACAGTCTCGACATTCATCTCCTCTTGTGCTGATGTGTCACCTTCAGAAATTTCCTGGACATGACCATTTTCCTAAAAGTCATATACATATTACTTATAACCACAAAAACTAAGTAGAGCATATCATAGAGTTAAAGATATAAAAGTTACCTTTACTTCAGTCTCGGCATTCATCTCCTCCGATGCTGATGTGTCACCTTTAAATTTCTCGAGGTACCCTAGTTCATATATTAGAGATAGTGCTTGCCTAGCTCCAACGACAATAGATTCAGGGTCCGCTTCTAGTAACTTCTTAAAGAATGGAATTGCCCTATAGTAATAAAAAATAATGTTGGTTTGGGGTAAAATGTATCTCAAAACAGGTCATATGGGTAAACGGGTCAAACAGGTCCAATTGTTTTTATTCTGATAATATAGTTTCGGAAATCATAAGTAACAAACTGATTATTTGTGAATTTCAAATAAGGTGTTTGGGCTGCTATGTCGAGAAAATAACTGATAAGATATAAAGAAATGCCCTCGCCAATGTTTGTAGTTGAGGCTCCAACTATCCATGGTACTCAAAAGGAGTGACCAGGAGAGTATAGCTGCACTATGAGCATCCTATTACGCAAACTCAAAATAGAATCAGCAAATTTTCCAAAAAAAATATTTTAATAACCGCACATACCAAATTTATCACAAGTGTGCTTGAGTATCTCAAGAACTTTCCTTTAGATGTGCTCTTGAATGCATGAATTGCCAAATACTTTGCATAGATGTTTCAGTTTCTTCCAATTCATTGCCCCCAACGAACGTGATAACAGCCAAACTATCCAAGATCTACCACATTAAGTCTTTAATTAATACTGACCAGCACATCATATAAGTATACTATCTTATTATTATGCAATTATGGTAGAGAACAGTGATACTCTAGCAATTTAGTATTTGGGTACAGTTTGACTCGTTCTTACTATTTAGGATAAAATCATTAGTTAAGAATTAAATAAAAATGAATCTGATTATCTGATCACTTACTGGACAACAGAGAAGATTTAAAATTCAAATACCAACATTAAAAAAGCTTAAAAACATGGATAAAGAAAGATGACATACCAATTTGTCTTGATAAAATTGAGGCATTGGTGTTGCCGCAATTTCCATATCAAGTTTCTCCCAATGCTTCGACATATCACAGACCGAATTAAATCATATAGGGCAAGCATATCTGCAGTAGTTTCAATAAGAAAAAAAAAAGCAGAGCCGCATAAGATTACTCACTTAAAAAACATAATCTATATTAAAGTTCCAAGGTTGTTAAACGAACACACTTACTGCAAGTGTTGTTGCCTGTTCTTTAAACACTTCTTATGAAAGGTATGGCCACAAGGCATGACCGTAACATCATCCATCGAGTCAAACATATATTGCAATAGCCAACATTTTAAGCCATTAGTATTTAGTATCATGCCTTTTTTCTGAACATTATGCAAACGGAATAACCTGAATCCAAACAACACACCTCAAAGCATACAGGGCAGTAATTTTGCATTGCTCCTTCAACACACGGGTCTCTCTATCATGAAATTTGAGTATCAGCATCCTGAAAATTAATAGGATATATCCAAGACTAATAGTCGGCAAAATTAGAATTTGTCAAGGAAAGATTTGCAGGGCTGCCATTTGCTAATGTGAAGTTTGTGAAATAATTGGAAAAAGGTTGTTACCCTATATATTATATACAAAGATACCAAAGTGACAAAAATAGAGGTCGCTAGAATGCAAAACAAAAGCATTGTAAATGTCTATGGATCATTCATCCTTAGATCAAACATTGTAACCATTGCAATAAATCCATCCTATTCATATAGCGTCCAAGAATAAATAAATCCACTTCAAATAAAGACTTACTGAATTTGTCACATCTTGAAATCGAATAGTATAGCCAACTTCCTCCGGCCCCAAAGGTGACTCCCATTTCTTCTGCCAACCTTGCAGCAACACTATGAAAAATTGAGATGTATTTACACTCGTAACTACATGTAAAATTAACAATAAAAATCCATAAATGTATACAAAACTAATACTCAATTGATCATAAACAAAAACTGATCGGCAAACATATTAATAACCGCAAAAGATTGAAACTAAAAATAACATGAATCATCAGATCCCTGTTTTTTAGATAATAAGGTTTAATAAATAGAATGAAAAAATAATTTAAACAAAAATTAAAAATCGAAGGTACCTGACATAAGTTGAAAAACGATTACGGTTGTTTGTTGTTACCGTGAATGGTGATTACGGTTGTTTGTTGTTGCCGTGAATGGTGATTTCAAAACTTCCGTGAAATTCTTGATATGATTTTCAAAATCAAACAAAATCATATTGATTAATAGGATAAACATAGAATGCATTTAAATTAGGGAGTAATTTATGGAATGTAAAATTTCAGTTTAAAAAAAGGGAGATATGATTGGGAGATATTTAAGGTTCTAGTTTATACAATTGAAACATATTAAGAGATGTCGAGTGATAAGGGGATACAGTTTTATTTTTGAAATTGTGAGGAGTTATTAAAGGATTACAGTTTTGATTTGGATAGTTTATCACAAAAATTGGCTTGCTCCACTAGTTGACACTCTCATGAGTGGGAGGCAAGACCAGGGTTCGAATCCCCCTAGTGTCAAATTTTTTAAACTCATTTCGTGATAGCTATCAAAGTGCCAACGTGGATGATACTGCCTAGGTGGATGATGACTCAGTTTATCTAGTCAGCATCTCTTGCCAAGTGGCATTTAACTCTCATGGTACAGCTTTGAAAGCATCAAGTACAACTCAAAACTTGTCTCATATATATGTAAAGATATATTAGAAAACAATGACTCAACCGCCATTAAATAAAGAATGTACTTACATCTGTCCTACTTAATTTGCCAATTCCAAATTCTTTAGGCAGATGACTTGATCACAACAAGAACAAGAAATGAATATGTATTACATTCTTTGGACAAGCAATATATGCAAATTACCAAGAACTGAAAACTCCTAGATTCCCATGTCATGAAATTTATTTACCAAATTTCAAAATTATATTGTATGGGAAAAGTAATGCCTTGTTTTGAGCCCACTTCCAGTAAATCAATTAATTGCATAAATACACTATCTAGACCCGATCATATTGGTAGGTCAAAAACCTTTTTATTTTTAAAATGGACTAAGTTTGTAGATACCCAACATAGTTTCTCAAAATTACCTGTTGAGGCAACATGATCAAAATCTCTTTATATTTTAATGATAACAAATAAACCATCGAAACACATAAAATAACAAACGTTAGCCAAAATTCCCCGATTCAACGCGTGTGTAACGCGCTAGGCGTCTGTGAAATTCGGAATGAATTTTGAAAGTCGGTTTTCCCCTTACCCGACAAATGTGGATCTTTCAATACAGGTATGAATATGTTATGTGCTTAATTGAGAACACTCGAAACGAGTTTTGGGATTAGAGAGATCCAACTTTTAAAGCACCCATTTACGGGAAAATGCCAACTCATATTTTCTATCTATCGCCTCTAGCCAAGGCTTTTCTAAACTTAGGGAGCTTATATATTTCACGTAACATCATGTGAAAGCATCCATATGCTCATATCACGTGCTTACGTCTTCTCTAATTACGTAACGGGTTTACTCCCTTATTGGTCAAACTAAGTTAAAGGTCACTTTGCGTAAACGCATCCTTTCCCACTTGGGTTATGCTTTACATCTAGGCAAAGTACTTAACTTGTTTGAACCAAGGTATTAGTTGAGAACGTCGAGTCGTGAAAAATCACGAGGTATGAAACTATGGATTCTCGACGTTGTGTTACTTGAACTAATAAGTAACTTATGATTTTCCCTACTTATAATCTTAATTGTCTAAACCTTTTCCTCTTAATGACAATTAGATTATTTTCTTCTTTATTACTTTTCTTAATTATCTTCTTCATCAAGATACCACTTAACCCAAAACCATCAAACCCAATACCACCAAATCTCCTACAATCCTTCCCAAATATTCTTTTCCAACATTCCCTTACACCACTTACACAAAGTGTACCTTTGTCCCCTACACTTTTGATCCTAGCCATTCATTTCAAATCAAACTCATCTCAACCATCCATTCCCTTACAACATCACATCTCTTACACATCCCTTACACATCTCTTATATTCCTTACACATCTTCAATCTCAACCATTCAATTCAAATTAAACACATCTCAACCATCCATCCAACCTCTTCTCTATTCCAACACATGTGTTTAATCCCAACCATCCATTTCAAACCTAAACCAATCTCAACCATTGATCACACTTCCTCCCCAAGCAAAAAGGCTCCTTGGATCTCCACCATCCATTTCAAATCAAAACCATCTAAACCATCCAATCTCTTACAACACATCTTAACCATCCATTTCAAACTAAACTCATTTCAACCCTTCATCCATCCTTTCCCCCCAAGCAAAGGAATATACCTTTGGAATATTCCTTTCTCAACCCAACCATGGTTCACCTCATCCAACCATGGTTAGTTCTCAACATGCAACCCTAACCCAACCTTGGCTAACCTAACCAACATACACCTTAACCCAACTATGATTACCTCTCTACATCCAACCATGGTTAACTCTTAACCACACCAAGGATGGAACATTCCCTTGGGTAAACCCTTTAACCTAACCATGGTTTATTCTCTATACATGATGCGTGGGAATCGCACCTTGCTTTACCTCTCGAGGGATCTCGAGAAGCTTACAACCCCCACCAGGCAGTGTACTTGATCGTTGTAGTATAGTATAGTGACAAGTACCGGGGGATTGATCGTTCAGCTTAGGAATAGTGTCGCTAGGATTAGAAAACCTAATTAATAGTTCTAAAGGTGAGAGATGATTATTTTTGTATTTTTATATTTTTATAAAAGCAAGTAAAATCTCGGGTTTTGGAAGAGTGGGCGGAATTAGTTGCTATTCAACTAACCCAAAGCTAAGATGCAATCAAAATAAAATAATAAAAATGAAAATAAACTAATTATACTAAGGTTGTGAGCAGTGGTTGGAGAAATTGTGTTTACTTAGACTTCACTACTCCCTAGATATCTTTTACACGTTAATTACTTGTTACACTTGTATGGATGACGGATTGTATTCCTTAATACCATTCGTGGGGTGGCATACATAACTCCCCAACTCTATGAGCTCTTATCTCCTCCTACACCATGACCCAGCACAACTATAGGGATTGTAAACAGTGGCTCATGCATTAAATACAACCAATAAAGACCTAGTACGCCTCGGTTCATGTTTCTTAAGACGTTCAAGCATGTTACCATTAGGAGATTTGCCAGTTTTCTTAAGCCTAACATATAATATCATTCATCCAAAACAAGAATAGACAAGTAATCAACACATAATCAACATCTAGGTTTCATTAGATCTAAGCAAACACAAAAGAGATCTAGCCTAGCATAGTAGAATTGAGACAAGAACAAGATATAAACAACCAACACATAGACATATTGATTGAATTGGAAGAACACTTATCTCAATTACAATGCAAGGTCTCAAGGGTTTGGAACCCTTGAAAAACCTGTAAAAGAGGCACCAAAATCGTCTTTAGGGTTTCACCAAAACTTCTCTTTTTTTAATGAAAAAACTAGAAAACTATATATAGGAAAAGTAGGCTGACGGCGTCAAGAGTTACTTGTGACGCCGTCACCTCGCCGCCATATACTTCCTCGGACGGCCTTGATCCACTTATGACGGCCTATGTGACGCCGTCACTGACCACGGTATTTTATTCTTGCCACTTTGACGCCGTCATGATGGCTTCTGACGCCGTCACCACCTACGGTGTTTAATTCCTCATGTCTGACGCCGTCAAGATGGTAGTCTTGACGCCGTCACCTTGTATCTTCAGCATGGAAATTTGGTACTTAGCCGTTTTCTTCACTTTTATGCTCCAAAAACGTCCAAAATGGCTTCTTTTCCAGAATTCACTCTCCAAACACCTAAAATCACAAAAGGAACAATTTAGGGCAATATTTGATCAAATAAAGTCAGATTCGGGCTTAAATGACCACCTAAAAACGGATCATTTTTCGCCTCGTCATATACCCTTACACTTGAGATTTGCTTGTCCTCAAGCAAATGAGCTTTTATTCTACTCAAAAGACAAGTTAGGGGTCATTTAACACTAATATAAAAGTAATTACAACAAATAATCGTTCCACTAAAGACCAATAGACAAGCACGGAGGTCATACACTAGCACCTCACAAATAGTGTTTAGATACTCACATCTCTCGGGTGTAATAAAGTAATATAACATTATGGAAATGGAAGATATCTCTCACTACCTGTCATAGCAAAATAGATTACCATAGGCTTGGGAAAGGATCAAACCTCCACCACATGGCGTAAGCACCTAGGATAAACTATCAAAGAGGTCTTTTAAAGGGTTATAACGTTAGGTGTAGGGATATGAATTACACGGTTTTGTTGGATAAAGGAAGTTTTACTGGTGGCGAGTTAACAATCTTGGTTAATTACATGTACAAGATGGCGTTGCTAAGCCAAGACTAGACTCGGCTTAAGCTAATAAATGAAAAATAACAAAAATATAAAATAAACATAGAATAAAAACGGGATGGTAGTCCGTATGTTTTCTCTCTTTTTTTTTTTTTTTTTTTTTTTTTTTTTTTTTTTTGCATACACTCTTACCCTACCATCCAAAATAATACATCATAGGGGTTTGAGCATTCCCCTTACACTTGAATCTTTACATACTTTACATTCAACTATTCTAATGACTCGAATTAAGAAAATCAAAACACTTGGAGTACTTTTAAGATTAACGTACATATGGGGGTAATAAGTGATGTTCTTCCCCATTACTCCATAAAATAAGTACTTACCCATGAGTCCCAATTGTCCCAAAACAGTATGTACAAGGATATGACTCGACTTAGCAACCATGTAATCAATTAGAAGGTTAACTTAGGGTTTAACAAATAACAATAATGCACTAAAAATGAGCGCATACACGGAAGGCTAAGGCGATTTGGGTGTACATTTAAGTGGGGTGTAACAAATTCTTCCTTTAAGTAAGATGCTTAAAGTTAGAAACGAAAAGATAGGCTCGGAGGGGTGTACTAGGGGTTTCGTGTACTAAAAATGAGTACAACACTAAGGGTGTGGGAAAAATTAGTTGACTTAACTAGCCAAGTAATATGACTTAAATGGTCAAGTAATTATAATACAGGTTTAACACAAGGGTGATCCTAATGCCTCTTATCATGTAGTAAATCCTACCACACGAATGTAGTCTCACTAGCGGTCTCGGGATGCATCACTAACGCAAGTTCTAGAATCTAAATGCTACCGGTACACTCATAAGCACTAATAGTAAATGCTTTTCCTATCAAATCTAAAGGCGAACCTCACATTTTTGGGTGGAAAATTTTTCTGAATATACGGTTATGTGCTAGTCATACAATCTCCTATCCATGAGACGCTTGCTATGGCTAAAGTTTCACTCCTAAATGTTGTAAAAAATTTTTAATTTGGCGCTAAAATTACACTAACAAGTATTTCTCATAGTTTTATTACACATCTACTATCAAACAAAACAAACTCAAGCGAAGGTGCATATGTAAGGTATCATCTTTTTACCCTCCCCTTACACTTAGGATGAACATTGTCCCCAATGTTCAAGTAAAGAATGTAAAAGTTAAGAGGTAAAGAGAATGAAATCAAATACTCCCCTGATTCGCTCGGTATGGATTATAGGTTGGCCAGGTTAAATCTTCCTCCAAGAAAACGAACCATCAAAGCTTCCCTTCCAGAATATAAATCATCTTCTTGTCATAAATAACCTGTAAATCCTGACAACAATAGACAAGGCAACCTCGCGTAAAATCGGCGGCATCCTATATAAGTTACTAAATCCTAGAAAACAAAGTAAGATATAATGCTTGTGGAATGAAGTTTGCAGATTTCCTGGAAATTATAAAACTTAATAATTCACAAAAACCATAAGACTCCGTTAGAAAAACAAAACCGGTAAAATTTCCAGATTTTAACTCCTGACACCGTCAAGAGCAATACTCTGACGCCGTCAGAATGGACCTGCAGAAATTCTTATGTTAAGTTTCCGGAAAATTTCTGGAAAAACTTTGTCCTACTTCCTGGAAAATCTTGCAAAACTTCATTATGACTCAATACAAGCATTTGACTCTAACAAATACGAATATACATGTTCATTAAATATTGTGGAGAATCATGATCAGTTTGTTTCTTAAAAACATATTTGGGGTTTCCCCTTACACTTATCTTTTGCAAAAAATACCTTTAGGTTGAAGTTAAGACTAGGCCAAACAACATAATAAAGTATTTCCACATTTTAGTTGAGAAACATGATTAACCAACAATAAAAATAAAACATGCATACGGAAGCAAATAACAATCAAACAAATAAAATCACACAAAACATGGGTTGCCTCCCAAGAAGCGCTTGTTTTTGTTCGAGTCACGAGCCTGACTCTACCCTTATTTAACATGAATAGGAGAAGTTTTCCCTACACTTTGAATTAAGTGCGGGTGGAAGTAGCGATACACACCCTTAGGGTGGAAGTATGCCACGTGAGGAAAGAGTGGTGGATGAATTATATGCTCAAAGGGTTGTGCTCCTATCATCATAACCTTACCTAATTCAATCGGGTTAATGGATGGATTAAGATTATCTCTTAGAAAGGGATCATCTTCTATCAATTTCGAGAGACTCCTAGTTGGGAATCCATCTTGACCTAATAAACCCGGTTTAAACCCATAATGTTTCTTGTGATCAGTCATAAATGGGTGATGTAAGCATGTAAGGTCATGTTCCACTCCTATGTCAGCTTCCTCTCTACAAGGCTTAAAGTCTACTACCTTTGTCCTAAGACTACCCGGACTATATGGTTTGATGGGTGGATCGGGACCTATTTCAATTCCTAAATTCACATCCAAGGATGGAAGATTGGGTAATAGTTTTGGTTGAGGCTCCGGTTCATCAAAACTAGGAACTTCCCTAGAACTAGGAGTAAGGTTATCACTATAAGTGTTCAAACCTATATCCTTTAGTGGTGCTTGGTCCAAGGGTTCTACCTCAATTGGGGTTCCTATAGTCTCTTCTACTTCTTCCGGGTAAGTCACGGGCGGTGTATGTGCCTCAAATGATGGTAGGACTTGTGGGGTACTTTGTGGGCTTGGATTATCCACCTCATCCTCCATTGTACCTAGATTACCTATATGTTTGTTTTGTACTATGATATTAGGTGCCATCCAACTAGGTATCTCAACATGAGTATATTCATCCCCAGACAAACTTCCTGTTTGCTCCATCAAACTTGTTTTTGATTGATTTGTGATGTTGTTTGTTGGGTTGTCTACTCTATAATAATATTGGGCACAGTTTTCTATGGTATCCCACGCTTCTTCATCATTTAATTCCCTAGGGCCCCCATTGGCAAAATCATCGATGCGCATTTGGTCACATTGGCTGACACGATAGTAAAAGGTTTCGGTTAGGGATGATAAAGAGAAACTATGATGAGGGAATTTTCGAAGTAAAATTTTAAAACGAGTCCATGCATCATATATGGGTTCATCTCGATATTGTTTGAAATTCGAGATGTCAACAGGGTAGAATGGCCTTTTTGGTTGGTGGTATGGTGGATTCGCGTACTCCATAATGGTGAACGGAATAGTCAATGGAAATTACGAACAAACACACAAAGAAAAAGATAGACTAAAGAAATCCTAAAAAAAATAAAAATAAAATCTTATTAGAAAGGAATCTAGCAAGTAGACCTAATAAAAAGAAATCCTAACCTAGACAATAACTATTCCCCGGGCTGCGGCGCCAAAAACTTGATGCGTGGGAATCGCACCTTGCTTTACCTCTCGAGGGATCTCGAGAAGCTTACAACCCCCACCAGGCAGTGTACCTGATCGTTGTAGTATAGTATAGTGACAAGTACCGGGGGATTGATCGTTCAGCTTAGGAATAGTGTCGCTAGGATTAGAAAACCTAATTAATAGTTCTAAAGGTGAGAGATGATTATTTTTGTATTTTTATATTTTTATAAAAGCAAGTAAAATCTCGGGTTTTGGAAGAGTGGGCGGAATTAGTTGCTATTCAACTAACCCAAAGCTAAGATGCAATCAAAATAAAATAATAAAAATGAAAATAAACTAATTATACTAAGGTTGTGAGCAGTGGTTGGAGAAATTGTGTTTACTTAGACTTCACTACTCCCTAGATATCTTTTACACGTTAATTACTTGTTACACTTGTATGGATGACGGATTGTATTCCTTAATACCATTCGTGGGGTGGCATACATAACTCCCCAACTCTATGAGCTCTTATCTCCTCCTACACCATGACCCAGCACAACTATAGGGATTGTAAACAGTGGCTCATGCATTAAATACAACCAATAAAGACCTAGTACGCCTCGGTTCATGTTTCTTAAGACGTTCAAGCATGTTACCATTAGGAGATCTGCCAGTTTTCTTAAGCCTAACATATAATATCATTCATCCAAAACAAGAATAGACAAGTAATCAACACATAATCAACAGCTAGGTTTCATTAGATCTAAGCAAACACAAAAGAGATCTAGCCTAGCATAGTAGAATTGAGACAAGAACAAGATATAAACAACCAACACATAGACATATTGATTGAATTGGAAGAACACTTATCTCAATTACAATGCAAGGTCTCAAGGGTTTGGAACCCTTGAAAAACCTGTAAAAGAGGCACCAAAATCGTCTTTAGGGTTTCACCAAAACTTCTCTTTTTTTAATGAAAAAACTAGAAAACTATATATAGGAAAAGTAGGCTGACGGCGTCAAGAGTTACTTGTGACGCCGTCACCTCGCCGCCATATACTTCCTCGGACGGCCTTGATCCACTTATGACGGCCTATGTGACGCCGTCACTGACCACGGTATTTTATTCTTGCCACTTTGACGCCGTCATGATGGCTTCTGACGCCGTCACCACCTACGGTGTTTAATTCCTCATGTCTGACGCCGTCAAGATGGTAGTCTTGACGCCGTCACCTTGTATCTTCAGCATGGAAATTTGGTACTTAGCCGTTTTCTTCACTTTTATGCTCCAAAAACGTCCAAAATGGCTTCTTTGCCAGAATTCACTCTCCAAACACCTAAAATCACAAAAGGAACGATTTAGGGCAATATTTGATCAAATAAAGTCGGATTCGGGCTTAAATGACCCCCTAAAAACGGATCATTTTTCGCCTCATCAATACACTTCTCTCTCTAAACCTAACCATGGTTACTTCTCAACACTTAACCTTTCTACTCCTAACCATGGTTAACCTCTAAACCTTTAAACTTAACCATAGTTACACCTTAACCCTTCTCTTGAGGAATATCCCATGGCATATTCTCTTCTCTATTATGCCATGTGAGGAATACCATTTCTACCCCTACCAAACTACCCTTTCTACTCTTCTACCATTAGTATTTGGTTTTCTTATAAACAAAACACAAATGATTTTCCAAATTGGCTATTTGAGTTGGTAAACCTTAGATTGATTAATGTTAAGGTTTAGTGTGAAGTACAATTTGGGATTTAGCAATGTAAGGCATTTATAATGCCAAACACCCAAAGCCTCGGGAATATTTTCCCTGGGTGTCTGGCGCGCCTCCCACGCGTCAACGCGTGAGTGACATGCCGGCCTCGGTAAAATATTCCCAAGATTGGGTTTTGCCTATAAATACCATGCCTTGCCTCTTGTATTCCTCACCCCTTGCTATAATTCTTTCTCTCTACATTCTTACTCTCTAATCTCTCTATCTCTACTCTTGTGTTCTTAATCTTTCACACTAACATCTATTGGAAGAACACATCTCATTACAAGGGAAGAATCACAAGAACGTAATCCATTCTTGTGATTGTGTCAAGGGTCTTCTTATCTTTACCCTTTCTACTACAATCGAGTCTCTAGGTTAGGTTAGGGCTTGGTTGAATAAACAAACAACTTATTCTTTCTATTTGTTTTTAAGGGAAGTCTTGTGTCTTAGTGACCAAGCCTAGATCATTGGGGATCTAGATTGAAGTCTTTTGTCTTGGTGACCAAGCCTAGATCATTGGGGATCTAGTTGGGGTTTGATACTTCCGGTGGGAAGTCTTAGTGGTATTTGTGGTTAAGTCGAATCACGAGATTCTTTTGGGTGGTTTCCAAGGGCGGAATACCGTTGGGGAGTAGCTCTTCTTAGTGAGCACCGATCTTAATGCATATCGGTGGAGTGAAGTTGTAACGGTTTATAATCCACCAAAAGGATTATACTAGAGTAATAGTATCGGTGTCGTGGATTCGCAACTGGATGTACGGATGGTATAAAATCCCATCCCGAACTAGTATATATCGTGGTGTCATTTACTCGCTTTATATACTTTGTTGTGATTGTGTTTGTGGTTGGTTTCTTATACAACCACTTGGCGTTCTTCTTGGCTTAAAGTTTTTAAACATCTAAAAAGCCGAAGAAACCGTATTCACCCCCTCTACGGTTCTACAATTGGTATCAGAGAGGAATACTCAAGTTTTTGAGCGTTAAAACCTTCCCGAGAAGTCGTTTTAAGTCAAAAACTTCTTTTCCAAAAATCTAAAATCCTAACAAAGATTTTTGGTAAAGTTGAGTATAGATCCATGGATCAAGAGAACTATGTTGAGGGGTGCTATATGCAAAGACCACCTTTGCTAGAAACCAATGGGTTTTGTTTTTGGAAAACCCGGTTTGAGACCTATGTTAGGTCCAAAGATCTTGATTTGTGGGAAATCATCCAAAATGGCAATTTTGTGTTTATGGTGGAAGACCCCGAAACAAAGTTGTTGGTGAAAAAGCCACATTCGGATCTAAAAGATGATGAGAGGAGGAAGCTTGGCAAAAATGATGAAGCAAAGATGTTGATCTACAATGCTCTACCTCGAAGGGAGTTCGAGAGAGTCCACATTTGCAAGACCGCCAAGGAGATTTGGCACTCACTCATCATTACTCATCAAGGCAATTCACAAGTTAAGGATTGCAAGATCGACTTGCTCATCCAACAATATGAGAAGTTTTTGATCTCCGACGATGAAACCATTGACAATGGTTACACACGGTTCAATGCTATTATCACAAGCCTCACGGCTCTAGATCCTAGCTTCTACAACAAGAACCATGTGAGAAAGTTTCTTCGAGCACTACCGGTGAAGTGGAGGCTAAAGGTGAGGGCTATTGAAGAAGCCAAGAACTTAGCGGAACTTCCTCTTGACAAGCTAATCAGCAACCTCAAAGTGTATGAAATGATTTTAGAAAACGACAAGGTCGTTTCTAAAGAAAAGAAGAAAGAAGTTAAGTCACTAGCTCTTAAAGCTAAAGTCACTAGGGAACAAACTAGTGAAGACAATGATGAAGGAAGTGATGAAGACGATGAAGAGCTCAACCTTATGGCAAGGAACTTTAGGAAGTTCTTTAGACGAGAAGGTAACCCTAGGCATGGTAATCGGTTTGATAACCAAGGTGATAGTAATAGTAGAAAGGTTGGAAGAGATCGTGGCTATAATAATAAAGGTGGTGGAAGCTCAAGGCGCGAATGCGAGTGCTACAGTTGTGGAGGCAAGAATCACTTTATAAGTGAATGTCCAAAGCCTAAAGAAAATAGGGCATTCGTCGGCAGAGCTTGGAGTGATAGTGAAGACGGGGATCATTCGGAAAAGAATGCAATGTGTCTCATGGCGTTTGAAACTCAAGAGGTTTCTCCGAACTCTTCTACTTCTAATAAAGATTTCAATATTCGTAATTTGCAAAAAGAGAATGAGGAACTTTTTAAAACTATTGAAAAACTTGTTGAGGAGAAACACTCTCTTAATGACAAGGTGTTTGAACTTGAACGAGAAGTAAAGAGACTTACTCAACGCAAAGAGGTGGTTGAACCTTGCACAAGTTGTGAACCACTTGTACATGAGGTTAACTCTTTGAATGACAAAGTATCCAAACTTCAAAAAGAGTCATTAAGTTTTTCTAAATTTAAGAAAAGTAGCAATGATTTGGATGACATGTTAAGTCAACAAAAATTGTCGCAAGATAAAGAAGGTATTGGATTTTCAAAAAATGAGAAAACTACTTCTGTAAGTTTAAGCAAACCAATAATGTTTGTAAAAGAAGGACAAAATGAAAAACCAAATGTTTTGTCTAAAGTTCTTGTTAAACCAATTGTTCCTCAAACTCCTTTTGCAAAAACTCGAGGTACTCAAGCGCCCATTACAAGAAGAGAAACCCCAAAACAATTTTACAATCCGGTTTCACGTAAATGGACTTGGATACACACAAGCTCGAGTCGACTATAAACCTATCTTGCCCACACCAAATATGAAACCTTCATATAGCCAAAGACATTCCTATCAAAGGAATCAATCATCGTCAAGAAGAAATTTTAACAAAAATCAAAGATCTTCACATCATTAATATAACTCATCTCAAAGGAGAGACAACTCCTACCCAAACCAAAGATATTTTGGACCAAACATTTATCAAAATATTAGACCAAGTTTTCAACACCAAAGTAATTTTCAAAATAATCATTGGTCTATGTTCTCAAGGTATGGTCTAGAAACACTTAGTGTCTTACTTCAAGACCCAAGGATGTTCAACTTGGGAATGCTTTATACTAACCACAATGGACCCAACAAACATTGGGGACCAAGTTTTTGAGTTATATGTTTATTAGGTATAAGCTTGGACCAATCTATTAGATCGTTGAAAGTGGTTGTTCCAAGCACATGACGTAGTAGAAGATTGTTTACTTCATAAGGAGCATGATGGTGTACATAAGAAAAAAACTTTGAGGAAGGTCATCGGTAGTCTTAACTTCAATGGTGAATCTTTATCTCGTGGTCATGAAACAAAAATCATCCATTAAAGTCGAGCTAAGTGTTCCCTTATGCTTATGAATCTTTATGTGCCTTAAATGTTAGTTGTTAAAAATGCTATGTGTTTAGGAAATATAGTTATGTGCTTAAAACTTGCATAACTTGAACACATCATAATCAAAGTCTTAGATCTTTAAGAACATCTAAAAACAATAAACAACTAAACCCAAAAGAAGAAATTAAGTTTTAAAAGTTGCTTTAGTATTTTGATCATAATTTCTTCATCCGAACTCCGATTTAGTTGATTCAAAAGGCCACGGAAAGAGAAAAAGAAGATCTACATGATGAGAGTAAGTTGGGGTCTATTCCTGGCGCGTTAGTGGCGTGTTGACGCGCCCGTGACGCACCAGCCTCAGTAAAGTTTTGCAAAATTTTTGAAAAACTTTCGTTTTGAGTTCGTGAGTCTTAAAACTTGTTTTACACACTCCATTGGAACCCTATTAAGTCTTTCTAAACACAAAACAAGTCAAAAATAATTAGAAATAGGTAAAAAAAAATCTTTCAAACTGAAGTGAGATGTCTAGTTAGTCATTTGTAAGGTCCTTTTGTGTGCTCTTAGAGCGTTTGTGCTTATATGAGAAATATGTTTTGGTGCTATTTGCTTATATGCCCACTTGCCATGATGCTAGATGATTTAGTGCATATTGCTAACATGTTAATTGCTTGCAACTATTAAAGATAGTAGATCATGTCCTCACAACTTTCAAATATTATATTTAATTAGACACTAAATGCACATTTACGTAATACTTAGACAAACAAGGTCTTGCAAGCAATAGGATTAGTAAAGCAATTTCGACTAATAAAGTTTTAGAATTACTTCATATCGATTTGTTAGGTTCATCACATATCTAAAGTTACAAAGGCAACTTCCATACTTTAATGACAATTGATGACTATTCACATTATATATGGACTCTATTTCTAGGTGCTAAGGAAGTTGCCCTAGATATGTTTAGGATCTTAAGAAAAAGATTAGAAAAACCTATTTGAGCTTTGATTCAAGCTAATCATAGTAGTAGATTTGAACGTATGGTGCAATTTGGGAATTTTGTGTACAACATGGAATCTCACATAACTTCTCGGACAATAGTCCTCCTAAATCCAATGAGGTTGTTCAAAGGAAGAATAAGAAGTTACAAGAGATGTATCGTGCATTTAGCCGAGCAATCCATTTCGCAAAATTTTATGTGTCATGCCTTAGATATTACGTGCTACACTTTGCCTTAGGATGTTGAGTCACTTAGAATTTTTGAAAGACAATGATTGCTTGATATTTACCAAACTATTAAAGCTTGGTTAAATTATGTGCTAAGGTATTATGTGAACAACATGGGATGAGTTAGAACTAACTTGATTCCCAAGAAGTAGGTAATGTTGTTGTCTTTGTGGTAACCTTTACATCATATAGGTGTTTTCTTTGAGAGGTTGTGTTAATCTAGGGGAGAATAATAAACGGTGTCAATTACCCATTTAGGAATTTTGCTATGTCATGACTTGTTGTTAGTAACCTGAGGATAGGACATTCATATAATTGGCATTATTAAGGTATTGAATATAATTGCCTTGCGTATAAACGAGGTATGCCTTCTCATGTGTTGAATAAGATTGCGCTAGCAAACATATTATACAATCTAGACTTTTGATTAGTCTTGTCACCCTATGATTAATTATGATCGTATTCACATGTTTATTTGCGAAACTATGTGCTCTTATTTGAACATGCATTATGCTTATTTGAGTATGTGATATATTGATGCATAATTGATAAATTTGTCCCATGAATAACTATATGATGATTTTGTGTTGGTTGTATTATGTGTTGAAATGTGTTTGTCTCCGTGGTTTGTATAAATGATGCACCTTGTTTTAAACGGTGATGCAGTAGTTACTTACTTTTTGTGTACAAGGCTAAAATAGGCTACGCATAAGTTGTATTTATTGTGAAAATGTGTTTGTATGAATTGTTGTGTGAACGATGCACCTAATTTTGAATTGTAATGCAGTAATTGCTCAGTTATCACGTATGAAGTTGAATATGATATATGTAGGTTGTATTATGTGTAAAAATGTGTTTGTATACTTTGTTGTATGAAATATGCACCTGGTTTTGCTCACTTATCACGTATGAGGTTGAATTAGGATACATGTAAGTTTTATTATGTGCGTAACTATGTTTGTATGCTTTGTTGTATGAAAGATACACCTGGTTTATGCAGTACTTGCTCAGTTTATGTTGTACTTTCTCACTTGTCACGTATGAGGTTGAATAGGATACATGTAACTGTGATATATGCATAAATGTCTTTGTATGCTTTGTTATATGAATGATACACCTGATTTTGAAATATGATGTAGTAATTATTCACGTTTCCCGTATGTTGTTACTGTTTTTTTAAGTCTAGTAGTTTTTTTTTCATTATGATGCAGTAGATATAAAACTGCGATGCAGTAAAATTATCAGTTTGTTGTTTTATCAGATTTCTTGTAGTGTACTTATTGAATTTTGGTGACTAGTTATAATTGTATGATGCAGTAATTGTAAGAGTATGATTTAATAGATATAAGAGTAGAATAGATAAGCCTTTGCAACAAAAACTGAACGAAAGGGATAAGATATGAAACAAGCTAAAATAAAGATAACACAATGATTAACTAGCATAAAGTAGAGATAATTTTGAACTACAATACAATAATATATCAGTGTTTATGAAATATATATTGTATCTTTCTTCTCATTTTAAATTATTTACTGCATTTTTGTTCCAGCAGTTCCAAAGATGAATGGGAAGTTGTCATTAGTTTCATGCTCAGTGTCAAAGATCATGATAAGGTTACAATCAACAATCCAGGTGAGACTACTACTAAAGGATCTGAGACTACTACTAAAGGATCTGGATGCTTTTCATGGTTTAAGACAAGAGTTGAAGTAACTGGTGTAGAACTATCGAAGAGAAGGGTTTTTTCGGTATGTGGAGAGAAAGGAGGCCACAATTCCAGGATTTTTACAAATTATTGCATGCATCAAAGAAATCAAAAAAAAACAAGATATGCCAAAGAGAGTTGATTTAACATAATCTACACGCCGAAAATGAACAGTCTTTTCAAATTTTTTGTGTCATTTTTTACAAATAAAACAGTCATTTGATTGTAAAGAAAGACTATTGTTAGTATCTTTTTTGAGTTCATCATTATGCATTAGATTTATAAATTGTGGTGCACCAGTTAGTGATGCAGTAGATTTATACACTTTGATGCAGTATATTTATACATTATGATGTAGTAGCTTTTAAAACTTTGATGCAATAGCTTTTAACGCTTTGATGCAGTAAACTTATTACACTGTGATGCAGTAACTAAAAAGTGAATTTACTCACCATATGTTTCCATATGTATTTAATAACAAATAAAGATTGAATTTACTTACCACCATTCCATTTTTCATATGTATTCAGTTTTTTATTTCTTTTTTTTTTTCTTTTTATTAAGAAATCCTCTGTAACGACTATATAGATGTTCAAGAATTGCTTACAAGACATATTTTTTTTAGACGTGTAACATTTATTATCGAACTACAATACAATAATATCTCAGTGTTTATGAAATATAGTTTGTATCTTTCTTCTCATTTTAAATTTTTGTTATTTTGTTTAGTGTATTATGATGCAGTAATACTATCTCTGTATAGCATTTTTTGTTTTGTGTATTGTGATGCAGTATAATATACAAGTGATGCAGTATAATATACAAAGTGATGCAGTAGAATAACAAAGTGATGCAGTAGAGTATAATAACAGACTAATGCACTAAAGTGTTATTGTGATGTATCAGTATGATACATCAATGTGATGCATACATAGTGATGCAATAATACTATCTGTGTATAGTATTTTGTATAGTGTATTGTGATGCACTAGAATTTGCACCATTGTTTTGAAATAACATTAAAATTCGTCTTGAATGACAACAATTCAAATCTCTCTCATTAATACTTGAATTCTTTCACATCTTATGTTGATCTTCATATCTTGGCCTTGAATCTTGTCCCCAACAATTGCATCAATTATTTTCAGAATGATATTTGAATACGTTTTACAAAATGATCAATAAACTAAATAGCGTCTTCTTAGATCTCCTTTTGATCGGATTTTTCTTTGGTGTTTCAAGGAGTTGCAATCCTTCAACGATCGGAAGTTGACCAAATCCTCCCATGTTCAGTTCATCATTTTGCTTTAAAAGTTGGCACCGATCTTTCAACGACTATAGTTGTTGAAACATTTGAAGTGACGTATATAAGCTACAAAAAAATAATCAAACTATATTAGCTAAATATAGAATTTTGATGTAGTAGGAAATATAAAGTGATGTAGTAACAAAATAAACTATGATGCAGGACCATTCAACCCGCTAATATGTATTCTACTACTTCAACCCGCTTAACTCAAAATAACCCAGTTTTAGTTTATCTTTTTACTCATCTTACTATTATATAATCAAATCCGACTCCTTTTAAAATGAATCAGAATTTTTAACATTGTGATGCAGTAGATTTATACATATTGATGCAGTAAATTGTTAACACTGTGATGCAGTAGATTTTTACAATGTGATGCAGTAAACTTTTAACATGGTGATGCAGCAGATTTATACAATGTGATGCAAAAATTTAATTAAAGTTAAACAAAAATTGTCATTAAAATGTACAAAACTTAGAATTAAACATTCATTAATCCAAATTATTACAACTAAAGTTTGAATCATTCAATAGAATTTAAAGTAAAGATAATACAAATACATAGTCAATAATCTTATTTAACAAATCTTGAGTCACTTTGATATTGTCAGTTGTTATAATTTTAGAATTTTTGGGCAGATTCTTCACATATGGTTCTGCTTGTTACGATATTTTTTTCTTTTACTCGTTAACGCTGAGTAGAATCATCCTTACTAAGTAGTTTGCACGCAACATCTTTATTTTTACTTTTGGCCTTCACCTTCTTTCTTCAACTCATGCAAAACAACTCCACGACCGTATCGTTGTATAACAAATACACCACAGTCCGTATCGTTGTATGTAGTTCTCCCATGCAATAACTAGACTTATATCCCACATGTAGTTCTCCCATGCAATAACTAGACTTATATCCCACATGCATCAATTTTTAGATAAACCACATGCATCAATAACTAGACTTATATCCCATGCAATAACTAGACTTATATCCCACATGCAATAACTAGACTTATATCCCACAACTACTGCATCAATATTTAGATAAACCATACTTGAACACTACGCGCCTCGTCTTACCTAGACTTATATCCCACATGCAATAACTTAGTGCATCATTTCATTACAGCTACTGCATCAATCAATCAAACACACGCATGCACACGTACACAAACACTTTTATATAGTATTTTTTGTTTTGTGTATTGTGATGCAGTATAATATACAAAGTGATGTAGTAAAATAACAAAGTGATGCAGTAGAGTATAATAACAGAATAATGCACTAAAGTGTTATTGTGATGTATCAGTATGATACATCAATGTGATGCATACATAGTGATGCAATAATACTATCTATGTATAGTATTTTGTATAGTGTATTGTGATGCACACACACACTAACACTTTCCCATACTCAAAACACTATGCGCCTGACCTTATCTAGACTTATATCCTACATACAAGAACTTACTACATCACTTCATTACAACTTCTGTATCAATCAATCAAACACACACACAAACACTTTTCCCCAATCAAAACACTACGCGCTTGACCTAATCTAGACTTATATCCCGCATACAAGAACTTAGTGCACCACTTCATTAAAACTACTGCATCTATCAATCAAATACACTTAAATAAACTTATCGATGTTTAAAACACAATGTGCGCTACCTACTCGAAAAATATTTGCCACAAAACATAACCTACTACATTACTTCTTTACAACAACTGCATCAAGCATTCAATTACACTTACATAAACTTTTTGACATCTAAACGACACCGCATGTTACCTAATCACACAATATTTGCCACAATATATAAGCTACTGCATCACTTCTTTACAACTACTGCATCAATATTTAGATAAACCACACTTGAACACTACGCGTCTCGCCTTACCTAGACTTATATCCCACATGCAATAACTTAGTGCATCATTTCATTACAGCTACTGCATCAATCAATCAAACACACGCGCGCACTTACACAAACACCTTTATATAGTATTTTTTTGTTTTGTGTATTGTGATGCAAAATAATATACAAAGTGATGCAGTATAATATATAAAGTGATGCAGTAGAATAATAAAGTGATGCAGTAGAGTATAATAACAGAATAATGCACTAAAGTGTTATTGTGATGTATCAGTATGATACATCAATGTGATGCATACATAGTGATGCAATAATACTATCTATGTATAGTATTTTGTATAGTGTATTGTGATGCACACACACACTAACACTTTCCCATACTCAAAACACTATGCGCCTAACCTTATCTAGACTTATATCCTACATACAAGAACTTACTACATCACTTCATTAAAACTTCTGTATCAATCAATCAAACACACACACAAACACTTTTCCACAATCAAAACACTACGCGCTTGACCTAATCTAGACTTATATCCCGCATACAAGAACTTAGTGCACTACTTCATTAAAATTAATGCATCTATCAATCAAATACACTTAAATAAACTTATCGACGTTTAAAACACAATGCGTGCTACCTAATCAAAAAATATTTGCCACAAAACATAACCTACTACATTACTTCTTTAAAACAACTGCATCCAGCATTCAATTACACTCACATAAACTTTTTGACATCTAAAACACACCGCACGTTACCTAATCACACAATATTTGCCACAATATATAAGCTACTGCATCACCTCTTTACAACTACTGCATCAATATTTAGATAAACCTACTGCGTCAACTTTATATAAAGCTACTGCATCAATATTCAAATAAACCTAC
Source organism: Artemisia argyi (assembly GCA_030686995.1). Taxonomy (NCBI): domain Eukaryota; kingdom Viridiplantae; phylum Streptophyta; class Magnoliopsida; order Asterales; family Asteraceae; genus Artemisia; species Artemisia argyi. The sequence continues at coordinate 43,475,109 of CM060685.1, read as the reverse complement.
TGCATCAGTTGCATCATACATTCAAATAAATATACTGCATTAGACTTTAAGTAGCGCGTAGATAATACATTCACTTGAAGATCTAATGATGTGGTGACTGGTTGTGATTGGTGGTGATTGGTGTTGACTGGTGGTGCGGTGTTGACTGATGGTGATGTGGTGATTGGTGGTGCGGAGGTGACTGGTGGTGCGGTGTTGACTGGTGGTGCGGTGGTGACTGGTGGTTCGGTGGTGATTGGTGGCGAAGGAGAGAAATGTGTGTGAAATTATGGTTAGATATGAAAATGGGATCAGATACTAATGCCTCGGGTATCTATTACTAACTCTTTACCCCTTATGTTTCTATTATTTACAAAAATGACACTCCACCTTCTTGATCTTGCAAATTAGATTCAATAGTTGAGATCGCTTCTCATCCTTCTCATTTTAAAGGGCTTCTCATTGTATCCCAACCCTATATATATATATATATATATATATATATATATATATATATATATATATATATATGTGTGTGTGTGTGTGTGTGTGTGTGTGTGTGTGTATGTATAATACATCATTCGTGAAAAAAGCTTGTTTTTTATAAGACTAAATATTTCAACTAATTGTTGTCGTGTTTCATTTTCTGTTGAATTATCGTATTTAAAAAGAATTTCAATTACATTTTGATTATTTTACGTTATATGTATAAAGATTACCCGAAACACTTAACTAAAATATTCTAACTAAATTATTTGCCGTTATAAAGTCTCGTCGCTATGCAGTGGTACTCGTCTAGTATAATATAATAAAGCATGGCATGGTTTATCCTCACCCTCCCTATTTTTTTATCCCTACCCCCCCCCCCCCCCCCCCCCCCCCGCTAATTTTTTTTATTATTATTATTTTTTTTTAATTTTGCTAATATAAAAAACTATAAATCTGAAAGTGCGGAACAAAAAATATAAAGTTTAATATGTCTAACGTTTAAAACTGTTAAAAATACGAAACAGAAACTAACAAAAAATTGTGATGTACTGAAATAAAAGAGAGAAAGGGACGGGACAAAAGGAATATTACTCACTAGGGGATATGGTTACCATATCCCTAAAGCATATGCATTTCAAGTCAACTAATGAAGATATGATGTTTTAAAGAAAGTACCATTAACAACTTACAACTATCTAAGTGTTGATCATATTAACCATTATTTTGGAGGCCAATAAATGTTGCTCTGATCGTAATATTTGGAGTCCACATTCCTTTCTTCTTCGGAATATTTATCTTCAAGACCTCGTCCTTCACATTCATCGGTATTTCCCTGCCAGAACAATATATTGTATCGGCCGGTATATAAATCCTAATGAAATAGCCTGGATAAAGGTACCCGGGACCAAGGCCATCCCGTCCTACCCTAAACCAGATTGTAGGTAGTGTGTGTCCTATACGTATGCAACCAAAAGTAGTCTCATACAAGACTGCAATAAGTAAAACATAAAATACATAAGAACATTCCTCGTGGTGCATATCATCAGCTAAAATGATCAGTTCTTTAAATGATTCTTTGTGAAAACTTATTTTAAAACAAATTTTCATTGTAACATATTTTTAGAAAGAGAGTCAGAGAGAGAGTGGGAGAGAGAGGAATAGTTTAATCATACATCCTCTCGAGGTTGGTTGATACAAATAATCTTTATTTGGGAGTCCAGACATGTCGCGGATTATGTAGAGAGCTCTAGTGTCCTCCATCACATCCCACCTAGGACAGGTTGCTGGTGTCACTCCGATGCGATTGTCCATCAAGTTTAATAGACGTGCCAGATTCCTAGTTGAAGACAGGCGAGGACAATTTGCCTCTGAAATAATCGAACAAACATGTGTTAGCGATTTTATTCTAGTAAAAAACTGACTTTTAGGAACTCCATTTGCTCAAGCCTAACGTTACAAATTATCATATGACTCACGTGTTCCTCAACCACGCTTTATAGGTGGATTTCTTTTAACTAATAATGAACCAATACTGATCATACGACCAGACCAGACGTAAACGATAATTTGAGATATCTACTTACTATTGAAAAGATCACGGAATTCAGGTGTGTGGTGGCCTCTAAGCTTTAATTTAGAAAAGCGACAAGATTTTGTTGTTGACACAAGACGAACGGCTGACCAGGAAGCAATGAGTCCAGCATGGGTGCAAGCCATCAATCGACCTCGGAACAAAGGAGGACAAACATTCAAGAAAAAAGCAAATATATACATTTTGTATAATACAAGGGACTTACATATTTTCACGAACTTCATTTGCAAGAAAAAGATCGAGTTTAATATATAAACTATATTATGACAATATCTACAAATTTTTTCATTCATATTGGTTTTTAAAATTTTGTAAATATATATTATATTGCCTTTATTTAGGAAATGATTAATGACCATTTGATAGACAATATCTCGAGAATTGTATAAAACTCGATTTAATAGACAATATCAGGAGAATTGTAAGATGTTAGACCAATGTTCGTTTTATTGATTTTTAAAGTTTTTGATACATGAACTACATATAATTATATAAAGAAGAGAATATTTTTTTTTAGGCTTAAACAACTTAAAAGTGAAAAATGTGTTACGCCCAAAATGCTATTTTAATTTTAGGGTGTTAATTTTAGTGATTTTAATTTAATTTATTTTTATTTTTTTTAATCCTATCAAAAATAGTTGACTAATTTATAAAAACTAGACGAGTACCTGTGCATAGCAACGGGATTTTATAGCGACAAATAGTTTATTGATAAAAAAAGTTTATAGGTTATAAACGAAAAATAATAAAAGTTTGAAGATTTGGGAATTTAACATAATGTTTTGAAACCCAGTTCAACCCGGGTAGTTCAACCGGTTGAACCGTTCCGGTCGAAAAATGGGTCGATTTAAACCGGGTCAACTTGCTAGGTTGGGTCGAAAACGGGGCAAATTAAACTGGGTCAACCCATCCGGGTTTGGAGCGTCCCGGGTCAACCCGGTTTTTGTTTTAATTGGTTGTATTTAATTTGATAGATATGTTTTTAATTAGTTGTACAATGTGAATAAATCATTGTACTTTTAAGTAATGGATAATGTTTTGAAACCCGGTTCGACCCGGGTGGTTCAACCGGTTGAACCGTTCCAGTCAAAAAATGGGTCGATTTAAACTAGGTCAACTTGCTAGGTTGGGTCGAAAATGGGTCAAATTAAACCAGGACAACCCGCCGTGTTTGAAGCGTCTCGGGTCAACCCGGTTTGTGTTTTAATTGGTTGTATTTAATTTGGTAGATATGTTTTTAATTGGTTGTACAATGTGAATAAATCATTGTACTTTTAAGTAATGGGGTATTTTAATAAGAGTATTAAATGCATATCAATATTTCCTTATATACATTTTTCAACATTCCACAATATTGACTATTCTACTTTTTCACTTTTCACCTTTAACCATTTTTCCATTATAGATAGTATAGATTGTTATTGACTAAACGAGAAAAGAAAAGGACTTGTAAAGAAAAATTGGACATCAAGAAGGTTTCGGATCCCTCCCTAAGGGGGTGGCCGGTCGTGGGGTATGGGGAAGCCCAACCCACACCTTGCTTGAGCTCCAAGTTTTCTATGTGTATAAATACATGTCCATGTTTTAGGTTTTGGGTACTCTTGTGCACACACACAAATCCCTAATCCTTTTCTTTTTCTTTTCTTCTTCTTGTAGTCGATCCAAACAAACACCATAAGGGTTTCGTTTGGTTTGGTTTTCCAAAACAAATAGTTTGGTTGTTTTTGTGATTCAATAACTAGCATTACTTTAACTTGTTTTAGTACGTGTGTACAAGAACGTGATTCAAACACACTATTGTTTGATTCTTGGATTGAATTACAAAAGAGGTAAGGGGTAATTCTTATAATCCACATAAACCCTAATTAGGGTTCTTGATTTGAAGATTGCAATTGATTCTTGTTTGGGCTAGAATCACAAAGGTATGTTTACTTTTATATTTGATTAATTAATTACATATTATATGATCTTGTAATTGCTTCCGCTATGCTCACTTGATGTGTTTGGTTTATTTTATATGAATGTCATGATATCATAATTCCAACAACCTCTAACCAACATCAGTGAGTCAACATGGTTTTACATGTAATCCTGAAGAGGTTAATGAGTAATGGCAAAATTATTGATAGCTCACCCCAAACACAAGATGCTGAAGCATTTGATGATGTTGTATCCCTAAAATAGTATCTTAATCAAGTTGATCAGATACTATAAAACCCAATGTCCCGCTACCATCTGCATACTGAAATGTATAACTGCATTGGTTATTTCAACTGGTGCATCAGGAATGAGTAGATTGAGCTCCCAAAGAACATCGCTGGTTTGAACATGAGATATCTACAAAGATAACATACAACTATGAATGCAGATGCAGAAAAAGAGATATAGGATACAAACCTGGACTTGGGATAAAAGCATCACACAAAGCTCTTCGTTTGTGATTGATAGGACCAGTAGGACTTATGCTCTCCCTTTACTTGGAGCACTAATAGCTGCACTTGGACGACCTCATATGATTCACATACAAATATTACCGAGTGGCAATAAGATCAAGAGCACATATAGAAGTAATCTTTGGGCATTATGTGTTTGCCAAATTCCGTTTTTTTAGGATCTACATGTAAATTGACAGCCCCCAAATAAGATGCTACTTAATGATCTCTTTATTGTGATTTATGCCAAAACCCTTCCTTGGGTATCCGGAGACAATATTGTTGTGAATTGCACCAACAGCAGTCATTGTTCTTGAGTGAGATCTCAGCATCATAAACCTTGGCACAAGTCATACATGGGTAGTTAAGATGAATGCTCTCGTATTTTTGATAGCTAGACACAGCTTTTATATGACACTAAGACTGAACACTAGGATCAACAAAAAACTTAAATTTGACATGATGTCCTAAGGATCGAATGCATCTGAAGTTGTGTATACCCCCGGGGTACTGCCTCATGAAATGATATACAATAGTTAAACAAATAAACACAACAATTAAAGGCACAGTGACTTATTGAGAACCTGCAAAGAATTATAAATTGGTTAAGGGGTGTTTGGCTAAGCTTATACAATTCATCAGAGGTTTTCAACGTTCGACCAGTCACCAATATGACCCGTTTGACAAAGAAAATTAACTTAAATCAACCCATTCATGCGCAAAAAGGCAGACGCATATATCCAACAACAGACGAAACCCAACCACTATAGTTTCACTCCCTTTACTTAGTTGTTTAGTAAAAAAAAAAAAAAAAAAAAAAAAAAAAAACCATAGAATTCCATACTAAGCTAATATCCTAACAACTACATTAAATTTGAATGTAAACCTCTGTGATGCACATAATATTGCCCTTTAATGTGTTGGAACTAAGATACAAGTTCCGAATAAAAAAATGAGTTTCAAACAGATTTTAGAAAACTTTATGTGTTACAAGATAAAGCTATATTCATGCAAGCTAAATCAATTAAAAATAATAATAATAATAATAATAAATAAATAAATAAATAAATAAAGATACCTAATTTTCTTGAATTAGTTGATCATGTAGCAGTAAATGCTCAGAGAAACAATTGCACTAATCTGATTCTCAGATAATGGGTGTTACAGACGCTTTTGGGAGAAGTTGGGACGGTATTCAGTGGTTATATGATCCTACCACTGGAACACCCCTAGAAACCGTAGCCGCATTTATTAGCTTAGCTGGGTTGGGTGGATCGTGCAATAAGCCTCTCTCGACCCTCCGTTTATCATACGTCTTTATGAAAGCCTCTCGCCTTTCGAGATCCGGTCCATCATCAACTCAGTCAGATCTTCTTGTTTGCCCGCTTTGATTAGGCTTCCTTTAACGGATTTGATCGGCATTTCGTGCCTACAGTCCTGCTGAATTCGACCTTTTATCAGGTTAGCGTAGTAAGGTTAGAGGCGCAACTAGAAGAGTTGGCCCTATTTCTATTTTTTGATCAATTCGATTGCAGTCTCCGAAATCCTTCTTGATCGATTGTCCCCATTAGCATTAGTGCTAATTAGCAGCCGCTTTTTTTGGAAGGCGAGATACTTATGTGTGACCGCGGATTCCACGGTAGTAGTAGTTCTAGCTCTACATTAGGAGCGGGGGGGCTCTAGCTAAAGGAATTTTTGAACCCTCTTTACCCCATAGAGATATTGAATACAAGGGGGTATTGCCGGTTGTGGGCGAGGAGGGATTCGAACCCCCGACACCGTGGTTCGTAGCCACGTGCTCTAATCCTCTGAGCTACAGGCCCCATTCCGTCTCCACTGGATCTGTTCCCGGGAGTACCCTCAAAAAAGGAACCTTTGCTCTCCCAAGCCATTTCGGGTTAAGAAGATGTCAAAGCGCCTTTATCTCTATAAGAACGGCGCATTCCGAGGTGTGAAGTGGGAGAGAAGGGATGACATAATTCCCCAATTGCTACGTTAATACCGTTTAATTTCCCTATACCTGTTTGAATAGCCTCGATTAATCATGTATTTCTTTGGTAGTTTTATCCATGATGACCAGGTGGCTCTCTTTGCCCTTTCGATCTACTTTCTAAACTAAAGGAAGATCTAGCTGTGGATGATGTCCCAACAGGAAAGTAAACCTTTTCATATTCATGTCTGCCCTATTTGAGATTCCAACTATATAAATTGATAAGATAATCAATGGATAAATTTATTGGGCCGAATCGTTGCTGATGCGCAGGGATTGCACCAGGCTTTACCTCTCGTGGGATCTCGAGAAGCTTACAACCCCCACCAGGCAGTGTACCTGATCGTTGTAGTATAGTATAGTGACAAGTACCGGGGGATTGATCGTTCAGCTTGGGAATAGTGTCGCTAGGATTAGAAAACCTAAAGACTAGGTCTAGAGATGAGGGATGATTCTTTTTGTATTTTTTTAGTTTTTATAAAAGCAAATAAAAATCTCAGTTTTGAAGGAGTTGGGCGGAATTAGTTGCTAGTCAACTAACCCAATTACTAAGATGCAATCAAAATAAAATACTAAAAATGAAAATAAACTAAATTAACTAGAGGTGTGAGCAATATATGGGAGAATTGTGTTTACTTAGATTTCACTACTCCCTAGATATCTTTTACATGTTGATTACTTGTTATAGTTGCGTGGATGACGGATTGTATTCCTTAATACCATTCATGGGGTGGCGTACTTACTTCCCCAATCCTATAAGCTCCTACTTCACTCCTATGTCGAGCCGGCTAAGAAGCTCCTAACATGGGATCACTAGAATTCGCTCATGCATTAAATGCAACCAATAAAACCTAGTACACATCGGTTCATGTTTCTTAAGACGTTCAAGCAAGTTACACAATGGAGATCTGCCAGTTTTCTTAAGCCTAACATTGAAATCATTCATCCATTACAACTATAAACAAGCAATCAACCTATAATCAACATCTAGGTTTCATTACATCTAAGCAAACACATGAAAGATCTAGCCTAGCATGTTGAAATCAAGACAAGCATAAGATATATTCAAACAACACATAGACATATTGAATGAATTGAAAGAGGACTTATCTCAATTGAACATGAAAGGTTTCAAGGGGTGAAAACCCTTGAAAATAATGTTACAAACGACCTAGGGTTTATTAGGTTCGACCCTAGTATTCTCCACACAAGTTCCTCTTTTAATGAATGAAAAATAGAAAAGTATATATAGATTTTGTGAGGTGACGGCGTCAAGAGTAAATTTCTGACGCCGTCATCTCGCCGCCAAATAAATTCTCGGACTGCCTAGATCTGGGTTTGACGCCGTCACGTGTATTCCATTTGCAGGCCGTCACCAAAATTGCTCTTGACGCCCTTCTCTTGACGCCTTCAGGTTTTCTCTGGGTCGTCATGGATTTTACTCCTGACGCCGTCAAAATTTCCTTCTTGACGCCGTCAGGTACTGTTCTCAGCATGGAAAATTAAGTCTTTGACGTTTTCTTCACTTTTATGCTCCAAAACGTCCAAAATGCTTCTTTTCCAGAATTCACTCCCAAAGTACCTAAAATCACAAAAGGAACGATTTGGGGCAATATTTGATCAAATAAATTCAATTCCGGGCTTAAATGACCCCCTAAAAATGGTTCATTTTTCGCCTCATCATATACCCTTACACTTGAGATTTGCTTGTCCTCAAGCAAATGCGCTTTTATTCTAATCAAAATACAAGTTAGGGGTCATTTAACACTAATATAAAAGTAATTACAAAAAATAATCGTTCCACTGAAGACCAAAGACAAGCACGGAGGTCATACACTAGCACCTTACAAATAGTGTTTAGATACTCACATCTCTCGGGTGTAATAAAGTAATATCACAATATGGAAATGCAAAACATCTCTCACTACCTGTCATAGCAAAATAGGTTACCATAGGCTTGGGAAAGGATCAAACCTCCACCACAAGGCGTAAGCACCTAGGATAAACTATCAAAGAGGTCTTCTTAAAGGGTTGTAACTTTAGGTGTAGGGATATGGAATACACGGTTTTGTTGGATATAGGCAGTCTTTACTGGTGTCGAGTTAACAACCTTGGTTAATTACATGTACAATGTGGCGTTGCTAAGCCAAGACTAGACTCGACTTAAGCTAATAAATCAAAAATAACAAAAACATAGATTGAACATAGAATAAAAAGGGATGGTAGTCCGTATGTTTTTTTTTCTCTTTTTTTTTTTTTCTATTTTTTTTTTTTTTTTTTTTTTTTGCATACACTCTTACCCTACCATCCAAAATAATACATCATAGGGAATGAACATTCCCCTTACACTTGAATTTTTACATACTTTACAATAAACTAATCTAATGACTCGAATTAAGATAATCAAAACACTTGGAGTACTTTTAAGATTAACGTACATATGGGGGTAATAATATGATGTTCTTCCCCATTACTCCATAAATTAAGCACTTTACCCATGAGTCCCAATCGTCCCAAAACAATATGTACAAGGATATGACTCGACTTAGCAACCATGTAATCAATTAGATAATTAACTAAGGGTTTAACAAATAACAATAATGCACTAAAGATGAGTGCATACACGAAAGGCTAAGGTGATTTGGGTGTACATTTAAGTGGGGTGTAACAAATTCTTCCTTTAAGTAAGATGCTTAAAGTTAGAAACGAAAAGATAGGCTCGGAGGGGTGTACTAGGGGTTTCGTGTACTAAAAATGAGTACAACGCTAAGGGTGTGGGAAAAAATTAATTGACTTAACTAGCCAAGTAATATGACTTAAATGGTCAAGTAATTATGATACGGGTTTAACACAAGGGTGATCTTAATGCCTCTTATCATGTAGTAAATCCTACTACATGAATGTAGCCTCACTAGCGGTCTCGGGATGCATCACTAACGCAAGTTCTAGAATCTAAATGCTACCGGTACACTCATAAGCACTAATAATAAATGCTTTTCCTATCAAATCTAAAGGCGAAACTCACATATTTGGGTGGAAAATTTTTCTGAATGATACGGTTTTGTGCTAGTCATACAATCTCCTATCCATGAGACGCTTGCTATGGCTAAAGTTTCACTCCTAAATGTTGTAAAAATTTTAATTTGGCGCTAAAATTACACTAACAAGTATTTCTCATAGTTTTATTACACATGTACCATTAAACAAACAAACTCAAGCGAAAGTGTATCTGTAAGGTATCATCATTTTACCCTCCCCTTACAATTAGGATGAACATTGTCCCCAATGTTCATGTAAAGAATGTAAAAGTGAAATAAGTAAAACGAATGAAATCAAATACTCCCCTGATTCGCTCAGTATGGATAATAAGGTGGCCAGGTTAGATCTTCCTCCAAGAAAATGACAATCAAAGTTTCCCTTCCAGAATATAAATCATCTTCTTGTCATACATAACCTGTAAAATCTGAGAAAACAGACAAGGCAACCTCGCATAAAATCGGCGGCAATCTATATATGCTAACAAATCTTAAAAAACAAAATAAGATATAATGCTTGTGGAAGGATGTTTGCAGATCTCCTGGAGATTATAAAACTAAAGAATTAACAAAAACTCTAAGACTCCGTTAGAAAAACAAAACTGGTAAAATTTCCAGATTTTTTTATACGTGACGCCGTCTGGAATTTCTTCCTGGCACCGTCAGAAGTGACCTGCAGAAATTCTTATGTTAAGTTTCCGGAAAATTTCTGGAAAAACTTGGTCCTACTTCCTGGAAAATCCTGCAAAACATCATTATGACTCGATACAAGCATTTGACTCTAACAAATATGAATATACATGTTCACTTAATATTGTGGAGATTCATGATCGGTTTTTGTTTCTTAAAAACATATTTGGGGTTTCCCTTTACACTTATCTTTTGCGAAATACCTTTAGATGAAGTTAAGACTAAGCCAAACAACAAAATAAAGTATTTTCACTATTTTAGTTTTGAAACATGATCTACCAACAATAAAAATAAAGCATGCATACGGAAGCAAATAACAAACAAACAAAAATAAAAATCACACAAAGCATTGGTTGCCTCCAAAGAAGCGCTTTTCTTTATTTACGAGTCTTGTAGCTAGACTCAAGGTCATGGGTTACTACGTGATTTCATCCCTTGAGATGATGTACCCCATGTAGTTGTGATCATTACTATCGTGGTGGTGGTGTCTCAATCTGTCGATACTTGCAATCACCTCTCCTCCTACTTTACTTCTCAAGTTAGCCATCCCATCTTGGCTTATGCTTTCAATTGTGAAAGGCCCATACCACCAGGGACTCAGTTTATCGGGAGGTATCGTTATCTCCAAGTGTCTTAAGAGTACTAAGTTCCCTTCCTCGAATGGTACATGGCTTCTCGTTGGTCGACTGTGGTCGAACTTGACATGAACTTCATTGCTTTTGCTTCTTTCATGTTTAGGCTCCTTGTAGCTTTTGATTCTTGCCTCCCATGCAAGTATTTTCTCCTGAACATGAATAGGTGACGTGTCAATGTTGTTTTTGAGCTTTCTCCCCCTCAAAATCTCTTGCCCATATTGCGGGGTCATGGGGAAGCTAATCTTTCTTTTTCCTGATTTAAGCTCAATTTTCCTGCCTTCATACTTAATGACAGCTTTAGCGGTGGTGAGGAATGGTGCCCCAAGGATTATTGGCATGCACCCATCTCCCTTATCATCGATGATCATAAAATCAACGGGATACATGAATCCTGCGACATTGACCAACACATCTTCCGCGATTCCCAGGGGGTATACGTAAGAATGTCCAGCGAAGGACAGCCTAACACGAGTGGGGACTGGCATTTTTTACGTTAGTTGGGCATAAGATTTACTTCCGATCCTTGGTCGGCGAAAGCACTTAGATATTTCAAATTCCCGATGCTGGCTGGTATCTCAAAGTTCCCACACGCCATCTGCTTAGTAGCCACTTTTTGTACTAATAGTTTCTCGAATATCGGCCCCCCAGGTAATGTACCATACTCATCTTTTCCCTCTTCCTCTTTCTCCGAACCCTGTTTGGAAGATTGGTTACACCCGTCCCCCTTTATCCAATTTGTTATAGTGTTTTCGTTTATATCATGTTTCAGGAAGTAACTTAAGGATTGGGATTTTGGCGGCTCTTCTACGGTTTGTTCAGTAGGGGTTTCTACCTTCTCATTATCCGTGTGGACAATTGTGATGGAATTAACAAATAGGGTAGTGGGGATGACGCTTTCTTTCCTTAGTAACATCCTTTCGGGGGTTCTCAGGTTGGCATAATCTTCCATCAGGCTCATCATCTCATTCATTTTCTCTTGCATCTCCTCTTTTTGTTTATAAACTGCTTCCTCAAATCTAGCAAGCCGATCTGGATGAGTTGTCATGTATTCTCTCATTCTGGCTTCAAATTCCGGGCTAAGTTTCTCGGGAGGGGAATAAGGTGGGGCATAGTTTTGAAAAGTCTCAACATTCTCTCTAGAGGGTGACTCTTATAATGGCGTTGAAGTCATTTTTGAGACAGAATTGACAGTAGCCCGTCTAGGGCTTAAGGGTCTCTTTTGCCTTTCCTCAAAATAGTCAACTTTTGCCTCAAGTTTGCAAAGGAGTTCATTGGGGATTTGATTAGTCCCTCCAGGTGTCGAGATTGCATTGATGGCCGCCTTTACAGTATGTTTAAATTCCCATAACTCTTGATTATTGGCGACAAGCTCTTCAATAATTGCCCAAGACTCCTCGGCGTCCTTATCACGCAATCTACCTCCCGCGGCCCTATCGATTGTACGTTTAGTGTGATAGTCGACATGATCATAAAAAATTTGAACTAATAACCAAAGATTTATACCATGATGAGGGACTTTGTGGAGGAGATCCTTGAAACGAGCCCATGCTTCGTAGAAAGTTTCACCCTGATGTTGTTCAAACATCAAAATGTCATTTATGAGCATCGCAGTCTTCCCCGGTGGGAAGAATTGGGCAAGGAAGCGAGTGGTGAGATCATCCCATGAGGTGATGGATCCCGCGGGGAAACGCTCAAGCCATTGACTAGCTTGATCACGTAGAGAGAATTGGAATAGGCGTAATCGGGTTGACTCTCTAGTTGTAGCATCAAGGTCTATAGAATCTACGATTTTAAGGAAGTCCTTGAGATGCTGATTTGGATCTTTGGAACGAAGTCCATGGAATGCACATCCGCTTTGCACCAACCGGATGGTGTCGGATCGCAAGGGAGATACATTGGCTCCTTGGGTGAGCTTAATGGTGTTTCGATAGCCTTGGTGGCTAGGTCGGGAATACTCTCCTAGGGTTCGGGGCCTAAGAGGTTGGTTAGCTAGTGGTGCGTTTGGTGGGTGGTCTTGTTGTGGTGGGATGATGGGTTCAAAGATGTTACCATCGTCCATGATGTCGGATGGCAAAGAGTTAAGAACAAAAACACGAAGAAATAAGATAGACTAAAGAAAACCTAAAAAAATAAAAATAAAATCTTACTAGAAAGGAATCTAGCAAGTAGACCTAATAAAAAGAAATCCTAACCTAGACAATAACTATTCCCCGGCAGCGGCGCCAAAAACTTGATGCGTAGGGATTGCACCAGGCTTTAACTCTCGAGGGATCTCGAGAAGCTTACAACCCCCACCAGGCAGTATACCTGATCGTTCTAGTATAGTATAGTGACAAGTACCAGGGGATTGATCGTTCAGCTTGGGAATAGTGTCGCTAGGATTAGAAAACCTAAAGACTAGGTCTAGAGATGAGGGATGATTCTCTTTTTATTTTTTTAGTTTTTATAAAAGCAAATAAAAATCTCAGTTTTGAAGGAGTTGGGCGGAATTAGTTGCTAGTCAACTAACCCAATTACTAAGATGCAATCAAAATAAAATACTAAAAATGAAAATAAACTAAATTAACTAGAGGTGTGAGCAATATATGGGAGAATTGTGTTTACTTAGATTTCACTACTCCCTAGATATCTTTTACAGGTTAATTACTTGTTACAGTTGCGTGGATGACGGATTGTATTCCTTAATACCATTCATGGGGTGGCGTACTTACTTCCCCAATCCTATAAGCTCCTACTTCACTCCTATATCGAGCCGGCTAAGAAGCTCCTAACATGGGATCACTAGAATTCGCTCATGCATTAAATGCAACCAATAAAACCTAGTACACATCGGTTCATGTTTCTTAAGACGTTCAAGCAAGTTACACAATGGAGATCTGCCAGTTTTCTTAAGCCTAACATTGAAATCATTCATCCATTACAACTATAAACAAGCAATCAACCTATAATCAACATCTAGGTTTCATTACATCTAAGCAAACACATGAAAGATCTAGCCTAGCATGTTGAAATCAAGACAAGCATAAGATATATTCAAACAACACATAGACATATTGAATGAATTGAAAGAGGACTTATCTCAATTGAACATGAAAGGTTTCAAGGGGTGAAAACCCTTGAAAATACTGTTACAAACGACCTAGGGTTTATTAGGTTCGACCCTAGTATTCTCCACACAAGTTCCTCTTTTAATGAATGAAAAATAGAAAAGTATATATAGATTTTGTGAGGTGACGGCGTCAAGAGTAAATTTCTGACGCCGTCATCTCGCCGCCAAATAAATTCTCAGACTGCCTAGATCTGGGTTTGACACCGTCACGTGTATTCCATTTGCAGGCCGTCACCAAAATTGCTCTTGACGCCCTTCTCTTGACGCCTTCAGGTTTTCTCTGGGTCGTCATGGATTTTACTCCTGACGCCGTCAAAATTTCCTTCTTGACGCCGTCAGGTACTGTTCTCAGCATGAAAAATTAAGTCTTTTTCGTTTTCTTCACTTTTATGCTCCAAAAACGTTCCAAAATGCTTCCTTTTCCAGAATTCACTCCCAAAGTACCTAAAATCACAAAAGGAACGATTTAGGGCAATATTTGATCAAATAAATTCAATTCCCGGCTTAAATGACCCCCTAAAAACGGTTCATTTTTCGCCTCATCAGTTGCATAGAAATTAATTTGATTGATCCACTTATTCTTATCCCCCTGTGGCTACCTTCTCTACCTTAGGTAGAACCGGAAGCAGCCTCTCTACCTTAGGTAGGGGTATGGTTGTCTACGTCTCAACCTCCCCCATACACCGTGGAAGACGGTATTGGGACCCATAACCCGTGGAAGACAGTATTGGGAGTTACTTTACTTTTTTTTACAAGCCCACTAGGCATAAAGAAAACAGAGGATCCCCGTGCCCAAGCATCAAGCGCACCTCTGTATCGACTGAATCACTCTAAGGGTCAAATCGGTGGAACCGGTGAACCACGCGAACTGGTTAGATGCGTGGGGCAGAGGGCTCGTACTCAAAGTTTCATATCCGAAGCGAGTTTTCAAGAAACCGCTCGGGTTTTAGCAAAAGCAGCTCTCCTGGGGCGTATCGATTGGTTGAAAGGCGATCTTGGATCATGGAATAGTCATCTTGAGAATATTCATCTTGACAATAAATTATCTACATAATAAAATATGTATTACAAGCACTAATGAAATACCACATTTACAAGTCCATTTACTTCAAAATTTAGACAAAAATGGAATTGTAATGCTGGGATCTTCTTTTATATATTATACGTTATAAGGAAAGGAAGACAAACTCATATTTAGTGAAAAATCAAAGAAAATCCTTTTAGTTAGAAAGAACTTGCTAAAGGGGCCGTCTATTATCATCAATCATAGAAATGAAATAAAGAGATATTTTAATCCTTCCCAACTCGATCTTGTCGCCCCTGGCAACAAACATGCATGAACCATTTCACGAAGTATGTGTCCGGATAGTCCAAAGTCTCGATAGTTAGCTCTTGGCCTTCCGGTTGAAAAACAACGTCGATGAAGGCGTGTAGGTGCACTATTCCGCGGTGGGGATTGCAACTTTCCATAAATTTCCCATTTGTCACATTTCTTCGGACAGAAGAAGATTATGGAAAAACTTAATCGAAATCTCACTTATCAGATTCCATTGTGGAAGACATAATTTTTTCTGAAGAATTCGCCATGATATATCTGATCCATGCATAATATCATGAAAAATGGATACAAATTTTTGACTGCTACTAAAAGAGAAAAGAAAGGGGCTAATCTGCTCTTATGGATCATTAAATCCTAAAAAAAAGATTGTTATTGTGGTCAAGATAATACATGAATTAGAAGGGTTGTGATTAAAATTCAGTTAATCCTACAGCAACACATCTAATTTCACCATCAGGGTATAGACCTCGAAGAATACATAGAACTCATGTAAGAAACTCAGTAGGTGGCATGCTTTCAATAGTATGAGCAGCTTCTCTTGTTACCGATGGCATCTGTAAAACCCAAAATCTCAAACATGCAAAATGACCAAAATGCCCCTAAGAATTTAAAATTTTCAATAAAGCTTAAATAATTATAAATTAAATCCTAAATAATTATATAATTGATATAAATGATCCATAATATTTTTCTAATTATGAAATTTGACAAATTAAGTTATCTTACATATTATACACGACCCAACATGTTAAAAGAAGTCCAAAATCATTTTACTAATTTGTACATAACATTTAAATAATTAATATAAAGTTAAATTAGGAAATTAAGAAATAAATCAAAATATATCAATCAAGATTAATTGTGAGGATTATCCCCCCCCCCCCCCATTATTCTCGTCCATAATCAGTAATTTAAACCACCAAATATTTTATTTGCAACCAAATCACAAAATATTCATTTTCTTTCCAAAAACCTAGCAAAATATCACTAAAATCCCACAATCGGCCTCCACCACTTTTACAAGCTTTTTGGTATTTTTCCTGAGTATATTTGAGTTGGAAGAAGGTTAAAAAAATTGGTGTTCGGATTCTTCAAGCTTTGTTTGATTGGTGCGAATTATTCTTGTTTTCCATTCTAGCCGAGAGGTAAAATAATTCTACAACTCATTCGATGGTTCTAAAAATTATTTGGAATTTTTCTTATGTTCTTTACATCACATATAATCCTGGAAAAATATTGTTTTTGATCCATGCATGATAAAAAGGCCATACGAAATTAAATCATTTATAAACCCTAATTTTGTATAAAATTATATACGGTTATATTTTAATTTTTTGAATCTCAAAAATATTTTTACAATATGTATTATGATATGAGTAACCTGTAAAAATTGTGTTTAGAATTATTTGAGGCCTAGAATCATGATTTGTTAATTGTATTGTTTAATTATTATAATCGGCTAAAAATAATTAAGTGTGAAATAATGAAATATAAATATTACAAAGAATGGTACGATTAGGGTTATGGTTTGGGATGAAATTTTTGATCAAAAATTAATGTGTTTAAGGTTTGGCTATGATTACTTAATGAATTGTTGAATTAGGGTTTTGTTTATATAATTTTAATTAATTACCGAATTGTTTTTAATTATGGAGGGGCTGTTTTGTAATTTTTCAAACTTAAGGGTTATGTTGGAAATATCAATAAGACCAGGTGTGAAGGGTTAGAATTGGTTTAAGGGTTGAATATGCATGTTTTGTAATTAAAAGGGATTAGAATGTAATTATATGCATTTATTTAATTAGACTTGTATTTAATTTAAAATAGAGGGACCATTTTTGTAAATTATGAAAAGTAAGTGTTTATTCTGTAAATAATCATATTGAGGGGCTAAGGGTGTTAATTTGATAATTATAAGGACTTGTTTGTAATTTTTGATAATTAAAAGGATATAAATGGTAATTATTTAAATTAAAGGATTAAACTTGAAATTATTGAGTTAAGGGGCTGTTTTGAATAAATATTATATTGAGGGCTGAAATGGTATACTTTTGATAAATTATGGGTTACAAGTGTTAATTGAATTAAATATGCTTATACTTGTAAAATAAATATTAATAAGGACTTATTTTGGAAATAATGTAAACTAAGGGTTTGATTTGTAATATTTGTAAACTTAAGGGAGTGATTGGTAATTATTTTTAACTATTGAACTAATGTGATAAATATGGAAAATTGTAATATTTACATTTTAAACCTTGAACTTTGGCATATTTGTATAATAAACCCTAAAATATGGGAAGTTGTCATATTAAACCCTAATCTTGCAAAATTGACATCTTGAACACTTAACTTGTCCAAACCTTAATTAAAATCTTGAATGAATAATATTTAATATGGAAACTTACTAATTTTGGAAACCTGCTAATTTTGGAATGTTACTAAAAATGGAAAGTATACTAAAACGGGTAACCTAATTATGTTTAACCTAAGAGTGACCTTCTATTAATAATTCGTATAGGTTCGGTGAAGCGGGAGTAGCCACCTTTTGATTTGTCTTCCTTGTTTTTGCACTTGAATAAGGTACAGATATTCTGACCTATCTACAGGTTTCTCATGCACTCTCGTCTTTCCTATTCCTTTGATATCTTGAACCTTGTTATATTTCCTTTGATATCTTGAACCTTGTTATGTTTCCTTTATTATTGAACCTTGTTATGTTCTCTTGATTACTGAACCTTGTTATGTTCCCTTGATTATTGAGCCTTGTTACGTTCCCTTGATTATTGAACCTTGTTAACCTTGCTATGTTCCCTTGATTATTGAACCTTGCTATGATCCTTTTAAAACTGAACCTTGCTTGAAACTTACACTATGATTCTTGAACCTTGAAATAACCTTGTCATGATACACTTGATATAATAAACTTGATATGATAATATGGACTTGAACCTTGATTTGAACCCTATGTTAAAATCACTTACTTCGATCTTTGACTTATACCTTGACTTGAAAACCTGTACTATGATACTTGATTCAAACCTTGACTTGAACTTGATATAACCCTTGATATTTTGAAAGTGCTTTTAATGTTATAACCGGATGTGAAAACTTTTAGTAATTATAGTATGAAAATGTTTTGAGGAAAAACTATTTTAAAATGAGGGTTATGAACATTTTGTAACACCACTTTTATATGAAGTTTCACTAATTTTATGAATATCTATTTTAAGGACTACCTTATTGAAAACCTTGATTTTCATGAAAACCATTATTAAAAGATTTCTGTTAAATGAACATTTGACATAAACACTTGAATTAAACCCTTGCCGTGAACTTTTAATTGGAACCTAATAGGAACCTCTACTTGAACTTATGACATGAACCTTTTCACTAAACTATACATACTCTCTCACTATTGAACCTTTACCTTGAACCTTAAACATGAAATCCACGTGAACCTTCTCAGTATGAACCTTGTTATAAACCTTTCCATTTTAAACCTTTTTACTATGGGCCTTGATAATAAACCTTTTGATTTGAATTTGACTTGAACCTTTGATATGAAACTTGACTTGAACCACTTGATATGGACTCTTGACTTGAATCACTTGATATGAACCTTGTACTTGTACACTTGATATTTGACTTGACCCTTGACCCACAGTTTGAGACTACGAGCCACCACTTGTTATACTTGGTACTACTTGTTGTGGAGTAGCCACAACCATAGCATTGATGCACCAATGTTATGTACTCTAGTGTGGTTGGAGAGATGTACCACACCGTCCCTGATTCTTGTTATCGACTGCTGCTGTGATTATTATTATTGGCCTGCAGGGGCGTATGGATGCATCCTAGTCTTGTCTTGACTTGTTACTTGCTTGGGCTACGGCCATTATGATTATGACTTGGACTACATTATATATTACTTTGTGACTGACTGTGTGTGTGATACACGTCTTTCACATCTTGGGAGCTAGCTACTCCAACCCTTGGAGGTATCCCCTCATGTTATACTTGGTATCCCGAGGTCTCCCCTCCGGATGCATGGTTACTTGATTACTTGACTTGACTTGATACTTGACTTGACTTGGGCTCGTGGTGGATAACTGACCTGACCATTATACTTTTATACCTTACACCTTTACAACTTTGATACAGGTTCTTCTTACTTTGGTTGTACTTCCTTTATGCTTTACTTTATCTTTCCATTGTCTTATATATATCATTCTCTATTGCTTGTTACTTCCATATCTGTTCACTGGGCTCTCGTAGCTCAGCCGCATTTCTTTTCCTGCGGCAGGTTTTAGTAGGAACCTGGGTTATGAATGAAGAGTGCATTGGACTTAGAAGACTTTACCTTGATAGCTTGTGGATTAGTAGGAGCTTTTGTACATGCCAGACTTAGTATTTGTATTACTTCCTTTTGTACTTGTACTTCAGTCTCCCTTGTAACCTTGATACTCATTTGTATTACTTGAGATGTATGCTTGTGCTTGCTTTGATATGTCACCATAATGTGGCGCTTCTACTCTTATCGGGTTGGGGTGTTACAGCATCAAAACTGGACCACCTGAAGAAACGGACACAATATGATTAGAAATTGATCTTTTATAGGATTGATTAAAGGACAAAAGTGTTGGCAGCCCAACCATAACTGTTTGACCGATTTGGAACTATTTTCCAACATCTTTGGATTATATAGTTTCAGATACATACATTAGTCTTTATTGCAATTATATATGATGTATTTTCATAAAGTCGATAAAATGACAAAACGTGTTCACTTTTGACCCATATTACAATGTAGTTTGACCCATTATCCGACGAACAAGTCACCCATTATTCAAATAAGAAACATGTCAGTCATCACCGAAACATTTTACAGAAACTTAATAAGCAAACACGTTTATGTTAAATTATAAAATTGTTTTCATAAAGCGTCTTAAATAACTATTCAATAAATCACATTATTATTGTAATTTGGTAAACAATAAAATAAAGTGTCTTAACTCTTAACCCTTTACTGTTTAGATTAAGGGTGCGTTTACTTTTAACTTAATGAGGTCTCCGGGGAAGGATTTGGGTCCACCCAAATAAAAGTGGGTGTTTCTTTTTTACTATCTACTAATATCTACTAAATGAACGTCTGGTTTGAGAGGAGTTAAAAAAGTTCCCTCTGCCAATTCAGACCCACATATGGCAATCTCATATTTTCATTTTCCCATTTTATCCTCATCAACATAAATCATTCAATTTTATCTTTTAATCCTAACTACCCATCTTATTCACCAAACCTTTCATCTTCAACCCCTAGCCTTGTCAACTATCTTCAACGCACATGTTCATCGTGCTAATCATCTGGTTTGTCATGACTCGATCCACGTTACTGATGCTCATTGAACTTGAAGTAATTTGGTTTCCTCTAATCTATCTCTCTCTCTCTCTCAAGCAAATTAGATGGAGTATATTTTTCCTTGGATTATAGCCCCATCTTTTTAAATAATATTTTGATGGATCTCATATATAAAAGTCAAGAACTTGATAGGCAAATTTGGATTCAAGAAGTGGGTGTTGAGTGTTGACTGTTGACTGTTGTTTTCGACATTCAACTTGTCCACTTAACAAAAATTTAAGATTATCTTGATCTGAAGTTATTTTTTGCAACTAATAGATCAATGTATTCAACTTTCGTGATTCAGTTGATAAAATGGTATAGTTTTAAGCTGTTAAAACATTTAGATGTTAAAAACATTGATAATGTTTGAAGGGCAAAATTGGCATTTACTATTGATGGTGACTTTCATTTAGGTGAGAAAAGAAACACCAATGAATATTTAGCATTTGGTCCACAAAATAATTCTTATCCAGCCAGACCCTATATAGAGACGCCACTTAATTCTCTAAAAAAAAAAAACAGCCCCTAAAAGTTACTTAATCAACAACTAAAACGACGCTGCAGAATTACCCATTAATTACCTGTTACCCAACCGACCGGCTATTTTGTCACCTCTAAGTTTCAGAACCTACAAGCAGTAACAAAATGTTATGTGGAAAACTAGAAGGGGGGTTGAATAGTTTACCGCTTTTTCGATTCTTATTTAGCTTAAATAACCTTTGAGAACTTGACGTTTGGTTAAAGATATAAACACAACTTAATATGTTTGATTCTTTGAAAAGACTTTTCATGTGAATAACAATTCTAACTTAACTTGTTTCATACTTTGAAAAGCTTTATTTGTAATAATCCTAACTTTGCTTGTTTAGTTCTTTGAAAAGCTTTACTTATGTTTAAAGATATAAGAACAACTTTACTTGTTTTGGTTCTTTGAAAAGCTTTATATGTGATCAACAATTCTAACTAAACAACAACATATAATAAGCAAAGATAGAGAAAGAAACAATCAAACCACAACACGATAGTTTATCGTGGTTCGGCTACAAGGATTCTTTTTTCCTTGCCCTACATCCACGCCCCGAGTTTCCAACTCGAGAGTTATAAACACTAATCAACAAGCTCCTTTCACCGGCGGAGAAAACCTTTACAACGTCGCTTACACTTTTACCGACACTAAGCTAGATGTCGAGTTCTTTTACAAGGGTACAACCACTCCCATTCGTCGCTTACACTTTTAACGACACAAAGCTAGATGTCGAGTTCTTTTCCAAGGGTACAACCACTCCCGTTAGTTCTTTTACTAGGGTACAACAACTCCCAACACTCTTTGTATTTTGAGGCCTAAAATACTAACCTATAACTTCTACATACAAGACACACATGAAGTATAAACTACCAAAGCTTATACATGACCAAGCTACCAAGACTTGCAACTTTAGAGTTGAAGCTTGCAACTTCTTGAATGATCTTGTAGAGTTCCTTGCTACATAAGAGAATCACACAAGTCAAGGGTTACTGAGTTAGTTGAGAGAATATGTGAGAAATAAGTCCTAAAGGGTTTTTTTTAAAATCAAGTTATGGCTTGGTATTTATAGTACAACATTCTGCATGCTCGGCGGATCAGGCAGAACCCTCAGACGGGTTCCGCCCGTGTACCCCCAGGGTACCGCCGGGTCTGCAGTAGGTTTTTGCAATAACTTCCCAAACCAAACAATGTCTTGTCTCATAACTTCTAGCAACCAAACAATGTCACATCACTTAAAGTAAGTCAAACATGATACTTACAAGCAACATGAAAGCAAGTCAAACACATAACTTGCCATAAATACATAATGACAAAACTTGCCATAAATGTGATGTGACTATTTCTAATTTAAGAAATAAAACCAATGTTTAGTTTAAAAGAAAATGTAAACATTAGTTAAACAAGACTTAAACACTCAAAGTGATAATTTACTTTTAGCTAAAGTTCATACTTTGTTATTAACAAAACTTAGCAAAGATCGTAAAATATAAATAACGTTTTTAGGCGATATTTGTATTAACAATCTCCCCCTTTTTGTTGATGACAAAACATAAACTTTATTTAAAAGTAAGTCATAAGATTTAGTGTTAAGTCTTATAAAGTTAGTAATGAAACTTGTTTTTGCAAAGAATTAGCTACGCGGAAGTTTAAAATAATAGAGCAAGTTTCATATAAATTCTAAGTCACAAGATTTAGTGTTAAGTCTTATAAAGTTAGTAATGAAACTTGTTTTTGCAAAGAGTTAGCTACGCGGAAGTTTAAAATAATAGAGCAAGTTTCATATAAATTCTCCCCCTTTTTGTCGAAACAAAAAGAAGAGTAGCGAAGCGAAATTATAGGCATGCTCCCCCTTGGTTGATACTCCCCCTAAATGGAGTGCCAAGAGAGGAGACATGGATTTTGAACCTACAAAAGAAAAGTTAGTTTCCGCACAAGATAAGTCATGAAAGCATTTCATGTTTAAAAACACAACTAAGAGTTGTGAAGCGGAATAAAGCAAGACTCATGCTCCCCCTTGAATGTTACTCCCCTAAATGGAGTTTCAAGGAAGGAAGACATGGATAATGAACCTACAAAAAAAATTAGTTTCTAAAGCACAAGGTTTATGTATGTTACCATACCAAGATATAGTTCACTCATCATACCTAAATGGTCATCAAATAATTTAAACCTTGTAGTAGAATGACATTCATTAAATTGTAAAATTTTGACTCTTAGATAGTCAAAGACACAACATTAAGATGACAACATCCTACCTTTAAAGACTAAGAAAAACTAAAAATAAACTAACAATGCTACAAGGAAATCATCATTTTCCTTAATGAGAAACATTTTCCAAAAACAAGGATTGGGTTGTTTTAAGGATGAAAAATGTGAGTTGAAGGTTGTAGCGGGTTTTATTTGGAGAGGTGAGGAGGTGTCTTGGTTTTGGTTTGTTGGTTAAAATGGGGACATTTTCCAATAGAAATGGTTTCGTTTCATTTTGGAGACTCTAAGGTTGAGGTGGGTGAGACAAGGATTGTAGATGCTCCAAAATGTGGTTTAGAATAAACCTCATTTCTTCGGATAACTCACGAAGTTCCGTTCGACATCTTTCACTAATGTGAGCGGTTCTCTCGCAATGTCCGCAATCATAGCGGGGAAATGATGGTGGTGGATAGTTTGAACTTGAAGGAGCAAATGTGGATGGTTGAGAGGTGTGTTTGCTTCCTTCACTTGTTGAATCTAATACCGTATGAAATTCCATAACATGGTTGATTTGAGAGTCAACCATTCGTTTGAAGGCCTTAAGGTGGGCTAAATGAGTACTTATTTCCTCATTCATGGTTGGAGGTTTTTCCCATAAGGATGTTTCTATTTTCTTATAAGAAGAAAGTAGAGTTTCAAAATTTTGGGAATTTTGTTGTTGTGGTGATTGTTGTTGTGGTTGTGGTTGTTGATTTTGAACAAAATGGCAAAAGCTTGGTTCGCCGGAAGGATTGCCATGAAGGTCTTTGTAAATTGGGTGAAACACAAATGATTGTTGGTGGGTATGACCTTGATCATTTGGAAAAATGGATGGTCTAGCATAACGGTAAGCTAACCGTTCTACTATAGATGGGTGATGGGGTTCATCATCTAGTTGCTCACTAGGTTGTTGTTGGGTTTCTATTTGAGCAATGGTGTCAAAAAGTGAGAAGGATGGTGGAGTTGATGATAGATCATCAAAAGTTTCTAAATTTGGTAGTGGTGATGTTGGTGGTGTATGGAAAAGTTCCATTGGTGTAGGTGTTGGTGATTGAGGTGAAGGAGTTTTTGATTTAAAGGCTTGTTGAGAAGGTGAGGTTGATATACTCAAAGGTCTAGTTGGTGATGGATTAATGGCTAGGTTTGAGTTGCAATGAGGTGGAGAAGGTGGTGGTGTAGCAAGATTAAGCAAATCTTGAATGGTGATTACATTTGTGTTACAAGGTGTTGAAGGTGTAGTTGAGGTAGTTAGATTAAGAAAATCTTGGATAGGTGAGGAGATGTTAAGTGAAGCATCACTTGATGAAGATGAGCTTGACTTTGTGGTTTTGTTGAAGCAACAAGGTTTCACACTAATCCTAGTGGTTTTAGCACATGATTTTGATGATTCGGATGAGGTGTTGGATTTGGTCATTTCAAAGGTTTTGGTTTTGATGTTTGAGGGAAGAAGTCTTGATGGTGATGGTGTGATTAGAATTGTTGTGAAGCTTTCAATTTTATAGGATGAGAAAGTTATTGAAATAGTATTTGGATTTGATGTTTTACTATTCAAAGATTGAGTTGTCAAATGATTTTCATGACCATGTCACATCATTTGAGGTCAATCCAATGAATAGGATGGAGTGAAAGACCAACCTAAGCACTCAATGCTTTGTGATCATGGGAAGTGGTTTGGTTGAAAATGTATCAAAGGTTTGAAGGATCCTTTAAAAGGGTTCCTTTGGGTAGTTATGTTTTGAATTTGAATTTTGGCGGGAAGTGTCTTCCTAATTGTTTTAGTGAGTGAGGTTTGTTCCAATATGGTTGTTGGTGTTAATGAAAGATGTTTCTCACTTGGGATAATGATTTGACACTTTACAAGTTATGATCTTAAGAAAAATGTTCACAAATTTTCTGCATGTACTGGCGGCACCCTGAGACTACACAGGCGGAACCCTGTTTTGGGATCCGCCTGGTCCGTTGGGCCAATTCTGGAATTCCCAGAAATTGTACTGCCGGAACCCAATTTTGGGATCCGCCTGATCCGCCAGGCCTGAAAAACTTCACAGTCCGCGTTTTTGACCCGCGAAACGATTTTCAAAATTTTCGAAAACTCCTAAAATCAAAGAGATAAGGTATTTCTGGTTAGGTAATGCAAAAATTAGACACTTAAACATGCATTTCGTGAGACTTTGACCTTGAGGTCGAGGATTTCACTATACTTAGTAAGAATTGCCATAAGCATAGAAAAAATGACAAACACCTTAGACTTTGTCATAATGCATAAAAGTTCATACAAACATAATCCAACAAACATAATAAACCATGAAAGTGAAAAACAAATAATTCACATAGTTTTATCACATATACGCTTCTAAAGCACTCATAAGCCAAACACTCCTTAATCTTCTCACAACCGGTCTATCTTCTTCTTGAGCTTGTTTAGGTACCTTCCAAAACACTTGAACATTCCTTTGGTTTGCTTGAATTCTTCGGAGGCATTGTCAATGATGGGGAGAGCTTGGAGGTATTCTAAAGGAGGTAACTTAGAGTTTGGTAGTTTATCATCGTCACTCATGCCGGATGATGATGAAGATGGAGTAGGTGATCTAGTACGTTTGCCCTTATTTTTAAAAACTCGTTTATCACTTAAAGGAACGAAGGTGTGAGGAATGAGAGCGTAGTCAAGGTGTATTCCACTTTCGTTAGGAGAAATGGGCGAGATTGCTCTAAAGAGGCGGGTAAGAAACATTCCATATGGAAGAGCGGTTGTTCCGACCAAGGATATGTCGGCCATTCTTTTGGCTAGGTAGTAGGCTAAATTGAAGGGTTGACCGGTGGAAATGCTATAAAGCATGTAGCATAGGCATGTGTTGATGTGATCTATATTTCCTATGGTACTTATAACATTAGCCCTAAGAATTTCTTCCCACTTCCTAAATTGTGGTTTAAGCTCATTGAGTTCCATACCAAAAGGATCCTTATCTACCGTATTCCCCGAACGGTTCACCCTAGTGGTAGAGGTTCTAACAAAGAGGTGTTCCTTAATAGTTTCCTTACTAGCAAGAGGTGTATCGTATGGATAAAAACGATCAATAGTATCAAGACTTGAAATGGGCCACTTATCCGTGTAGAGGCAAGTTCCCTCATTTGGTACACCAAGAATTATAGCTAAGTCTTTTAAATCTATATCATGTGATATTTGATTGGTTGTGAAGTTTAATGAGATCCTACCACCGGCACATGAGGAAAGGTTTATGGTTGCATAAAATTCCAAGATGAACCTAGGACAAATGGGCTCATCTAAATCAAGGAGACAATCAAAGTGAATTGCGGCAAAGTTTTGCCGAATAGATGTTCCTTCTAGAAAGGATGGATCAATGGTTCTACCTTCGTGAACATAGCGTTTTTCTAATGCCTTAAAGGTTTCTACTTGAACCGAGTTGAGACCTTTGGTCATATGGTGTTTGGGCATGTACTTAAGGGTTTCTTTGTGATCGGATTTGTTTGCGGGAGGCATGTTGATTCCTAGAAAACATAAAATTGCATGTTAATGAATTTTAATCAACGAGGATGTTTTAATATATTCCTATATGCAAAACAATGTGAAGACATGGTTATCTTGACTCATTTTGATTCCTAAATCGTTTTGTTATGCAAATTTTGTTGTAAAAACAAAAGATAACCAACACTCTCCTAATTGAATGTGTCTTCGATTGAATGTACCTGAAAATACATATTAGTTATGTATCCCCTTTAGCATTCAAGAGATAGTATGCAAGTGATGTTTAAATGATGTTTTTCATTTGTTTTAACAATGTGGTGATGAATCATGTTGCAATTTGAAAAATAATGCACTTGGTGTGTTTGGTAAATCAAAGTAACAATGAAAAGATACATTTCTTAACTAATGAAATACATAATTGACTAGGCACCAAGTTTTTCATGAATCATGAAGTTTTATGCAAAAGCCCTAAGATTCTAGTTAATGATTATAAGCAAAAATGTTTTAATTAAATTAAAAGTGCAATTGTGATTAGAATACTTACAAAGTTAGTTGAATTGGAAGAGATTGGATTAGAAGCCCTAAAATTCGTGAGGATATGTGTTTTAGAGAGGGTGATGCTGTTTGTTAGTTTTTGTTAAGATTTTAAGAGGGTGTTTGGTTTTGAAATTACAAATTATACATTCTGAGGTTTGGCGGACCAGGCGGAACCAAAAATTGGGTTCCGCCCGTATGGTCTGAAGGTTCCGTGGATACTGCAGGGAAAGACTTAAAAGGAATTGTCTTGATTTTTGTGGTTTTATCCTAATGTTCAAAAACTAAGGTTTTAGGTCTTATGAGTCTTTGACTAAGCCTAGGAATTATGAATGCTTTTACATTCAAGAGATTTTGTGAACGCGTTGATGGAATAGTTGACGTAGAAGACTTTCTTAGATAAGACGTTCCTCAATGAACAATCTTACCAAGGCGATGATGAGGGATCACAATATGTCGACTAAGAACATAATGGATTGAATTGTTGCCGAAGTCGTTGCTTCCAATGTTGATGAGATAAATTCCGTTGTTGACACGAGTTTGCTTGGAGCTTGTTGATTGTGCTTCTCCATCCGATACTAATTTGAGAATCTTACGCGTTTTGGAGAATCATTGGGTAAGTAAGTATAAAAGTGCAAGTACCACTTGTGCTTTTCTTATCAACTTATTACAGACATAATTCCATTTGGCATACACTATGGTTTCTATTCCCGTTCTTTTGGGAGACCATAATCCTAGTTGTGTAGTACCTTATGTTGTATCCAAATAGGCTCAACTAAAGAGTTGTTTTAGGATCTTCTTTAACACGAGCACATAGACGAAAGCTAAACATAATGTTGAATCTAAATGTTATGAGAACAAGTAGTCTTCCAAACATTTCTCTATGTTTAGTTTTTACCTACGGATTTACTAATCTCATTCTTGATAAGTCATCAATAACTTAACTATTGAGAACAAGAGAGCAACTAGGAATGTCTTTAAGTTAAAATCCCTTACTTTTGTGGCTTGCTTTTATTATCAAAAAGTCTTTCAAATATTGAGACAATACTCACTTGATTAATTTGAAATATCAATTTTGTTTCACTAGTTGTTTTATTCTAAATTCCAAAAAATTGTTTTTTTTTTTGTTGAATTTGTTTAGACACAACTATGACCTATAAATCAAGTTTTATGACTTATGTCAATTTTACTTGATTCAAAGTTTGACTCAAGGTGAGAAGATGTTATTATGTACTTTTACTCCATGCTTGTCTTGCCATCATTTGGACTTTCGACTAAGTCATCATCTACCAAAGATGATATCTTAGAAGGAGGAGATTACTCGTTAAATGTTATATTCAACGATTCCTCGACTCTTTGAGTTTTCTTACTTAAGACACTATGAACTCTATTTATTTTGAAAAAGTCCAAGAGGTACAACATCATGAGACTAAGTGTCACTTTTGATGTGTAAATCCTAGATGTTGAAAACTCATTTTCTTTCACACATCCTAATATATGCTAATGTGATTTATTTCACCTTGTGTGTTTTATGTGAGATTATCATAAAGGAGTGATTGAAGAAAAACACAATTAAAGACTCAAAGTATGATGTTTGAGAAAGTTGTTTAACAAAGATTTGTTTTGCAAGCAGCACAAAAGTGTTAGACATTTTAACACTTAGGAAATTCTTAGTTAGCTCACTTGTAAGCAAGAGTTGAGTGAGACTCACTCAAGAGTTTTTCGTGTTTATCTCTAGATGGTTAAAGAACCAAAACACCTTATATCTCCTACTAGTACTAATGACGAAATTCCTTGTTACATAGAGTCTAATCTTAGTTATTACTAATAGCAAGTAAACACTTTTAGAGTATTACTAATAACACATAATCCTACACATAATGCTACAAACAAGAGACAATCAAAGCTGAGTTGAAGTAATGTGTACCTTTTAAATTGCATAAAAATGCTATCAAGAGGATAAGCACTTCGCGTAAAAATTTCGATGACACGCTTTGAAACTCAATAACTCATGTATCCAAGAAGGTTAGACAATCATGTAAAAGCATAGAAAATAATAATTTTAATCCTTTTATCATGAGTTTCTATTAGAGATTGAATTATCTCTAAATCTCTCTTCTAGGTTTGACAATTTTAACTTGCTTTGTTTTATTAGTTAATGGTGCTTTTGAGTTAAAACCTAATCCGATTTTATCTTTAAACAACCTTTGACTCCTCAACAATCTTTCAAAAGATTTTTGAGCTTTCATCAAATTTAACTAATAATTTTTCCTTTCTCATTTTGCATTTTAATCTCATGTTTGTAATCTAGACATAATTTACATTCTAGATTAATTTCAACATTATTCTCAATTCTAGACATTTTATCTTCTAATAAGATTTCCTTTTCAAAGATATTCTTAAGAGATTTTGAAGACTCATTTTCTAGTTTAGAAAACTCTAGGATAAATTAATCAAAGCAAAAGCGTTTGGTTTCAAAGTGTACCTTGTTTGATGTTTTATCTAGTTAAGAATCGCAAACCGGATGGTTGGCTTCATCTTCATCCGTGTAATTCCATGAATCGTAAGCAAGTCCACTAAGAGCTCGTCATGAGTGATCATCTTCACTTACACCTTCATTTAAGACATTTAAACTAGTAGTACATGTATTCGTCTCAACCAAAAATCAATCAATTAATATATCTAAGATTTCTAATACATTTCTGAGATCAACTTGATCATCTTTGGCTTGACATATTTCTTGATGAAAATTTAACATATTTTTCCAAACATCATTAACCTTTTGACAAAAATACATTCTTTCATATTTGGTACTAAAGCTTTGTAAAGCATTGTTTTAGCTTTAGTATTTTTATCAAGTTTAATATAGTTATCTTGGTTTTCAAAAACTTGTTTTCTTTGGTTTGAAATTACCAAAATAAATAATATGCCAAAGATCTTGATCAATTGATTTCACATAGTTTTCAAAATTACTTTTCCATTCAAGTAAGTTTTCTTTTTCAAATAGCGGTTGGTTTTGAATAGATTGCCCTTCTTTGAGATTTTCAAAATCCATGGATCGATCCAAGTTTTAAAATACAATCTATTTTAAAGATCTTGAGTAACGTAGCTCTTGATGCCAATTGTGGAAAACTAGAAGGGGGGTTGAATAGTTTACCGCTTTTTTGATTCTTATTTAGCTTAAATAACCTTTGAGAACTTGATGTTTGGTTAAAGATATAAACACAACTTAATATGTTTGATTCTTTGAAAAGACTTTTCATGTGAATAACAATTCTAACTTAACTTGTTTCATACTTTGAAAAGCTTTACTTGTAATGATCCTAACTTTGCTTGTTTAGTTCTTTGAAAAGCTTTACTTATGTTTAAAGATATAAGAACAACTTTACTTGTTTTGGTTCTTTGAAAAGCTTTATATGTGATCAACAATTCTAACTAAACAACAACATATAATAAGCAAAGATAGAGAAAGAAACAATCAAACCACAACACGATAGTTTATCGTGGTTCGGCTACAAGGACTCTTTTTCCTTGCCCTACATCCACGCCCCGAGTTTCCAACTCGAGAGTTATAAACACTAATCAACAAGCTCCTTTCATCGGCGGAGAAAACCTTTACAACGTCGCTTACACTTTTACCGACACTAAGTTAGATGTCGAGTTCTTTTACAAGGGTACAACCACTCCCATTCGTCGCTTACACTTTTACCGACACAAAGCTAGATGTCGAGTTCTTTTCCAAGGGTACAACCACTCCCGTTAGTTCTTTTACTAGGGTACAACAACTCCTAACACTCTTTGTATTTTGAGGCCTAAAATACTAACCTATAACTTCTACATACAAGACACACATGAAGTATAAACTACCAAAGCTTATACATGACCAAGCTACCAAGACTTGCAACTTTAGAGTTGAAGCTTGCAACTTCTTGAATGATCTTGTGGAGTTCCTTGCTACATAAGAGAATCACACAAGTCAAGGGTTACTGAGTTAGTTGAGAGAATATGTGAGAAATAAGTCCTAAAGGGTTTTTTTAAAAATCAAGTTATGGCTTGGTATTTATAGTACAACATTCTGCATGCTCGGCGGATCAGGCGGAACCCTCAGATAGGTTCCGCCCGTGTACCCCCAGGGTACTGCCGGGTCTGCAGTAGGTTTTTGCAATAACTTCCCAAACCAAACAATGTCTTGTCTCATAACTTCTAGCAACCAAACAATGTCACATCACTTAAAGTAAGTCAAACATGATACTTGCAAGCAACATGAAAGCAAGTCAAACACATAACTTGCCATAAATACATAATGACAAAACTTGCCATAAATGTGATGTGACTATTTCTAATTTAAGAAATAAAACCAATGTTTAGTTTAAAAGAAAATGTAAACATTAGTTAAACAAGACTTAAACACTCAAAGTGATAATTTACTTTTAGCTAAAGTTCATACTTTGTTATTAACAAAACTTAGCAAAGATCGTAAAATATAAATAACGTTTTTAGGCGATATTTGTATTAACATGTTACTTGTAAACTTGTGTGATGCACATAATGTCTGCCCTTTGATGTGTTGGAACTAAGAGCTAAATTCTCTTTGTAAGTAAAAGCAATAAGAAAGAGGCCTAGTTTTCTAGAATTAGTTGATCATGTAGCAGTAATTTCTCAGATAAACAAATGTACTAATCTGATGCAAAGGATGGTTCTCGGAGACGTTAGGGAAGGTCAATCTAATCCAAAGACATTACGATTCATATAACTTGTATATCAGAAATGGGTTCACATCGACACAAGTTCAAGTTAAAATGCTCAAATTAGCTGATAAGTACTCGTCATGAATTCATTAAAGATAAACCGACCTTTTTTTTTAATTTTTTTTATACATCCAAGTCGACCCATTCTTCATATACTCAACCTTAGAGAATTGTGGGTCCAGGGACGGAGCCAGAAACAAATATGACAGGGTGCACAAATATTTTTCAAGCATAATATAATAGAGTTGAAAAGTTGATTAACACAAAGATTTCCTTAAAACGATAAATAAATGAATATATTATCTTTTAATTAGTGATTCTACGATCTCCCATAGCAGAAAAACGCTTACGTACACCCTCATTTTTAACATTAATAATTTCTTCTTTCTTTATAGCACAAGTTAAAGCGCCGTTAAAATAATCATCACCCATCCGATTACGCAAATCAGTTTTAATGAGTTTCATTTTAGAGAAACATCTTTCAACCGTAGCGGTGGCAACATGCAAGACTAAAGCCAACTCATCACACTGTTTCATGTTTGTGGTGACTGTTCGTTCAGTTTTGGATTTTGCAAATTGTTAGATGATGGAATAAAGTTGTTTCAATAATAAACCTTTTTTATTTTATTTTTTATCTTTGGGCTTTTGTGCTTTAATTCTTTTATTAAACTTGTTTTATCTTTGGGTTTTTGTCATATGGGGCCTTTTACAAAATTTTATATTTATATTTTATTTGCAAGTATACTAACTAAAAAGTAATACTAGAGACACATTTTGATGCACCGGGTGCATTTGAGATACATTTAGAAAAAAATCGATAATTTTTTCAAAAATTAACTCTATATCAAAAAATCCATTGGGTGCACGTACACCCGCGGGCACCCCTTGGCTCCGTCCCTGTGTGCAGGGCCGGCCCTGGCTATGGGCAGCGCGGGCGACGGCCCCGGGCATCAAAAAGAGAGGGGGCATCAAGTATGTGAACCTGTGAATTGGTTTATGTAAAAAAGAAAGAGAGAATTGCAAAAATCGTCCCTAAAGTTTGGCCAAATTGCACGTTTCGTCCCGGAAGATTGGAAAGTGCAAGAATCGTTCCTGTGGGAAACTTTGGGGGCAAAATTAGTCCCTGGCCTACATCAAATGACTAAAATACCCTTGTCCTTATATTACATTTCAGTTTCTTACACAAATGGTCCCTGTGTTTCGCCAGGTTTTGCAGATTTAGTCCTAACTTTTTTTTTAATTTATTTATTTAACTATTAATATTAGCATTATTTTTTTATACCTTTTTGTCCGTTTTTGTCCCTTTTTCTTTCGTTTTTGTCCATTTTTCTTACGTTTTGTTCGTTCTTATTACGTTTTTTCTGTTTTCATACATTTTTGTCCGTTTTTGTCCATTTCTCTCACTTTTTTTTCTGTTTTTCTTACGTTTTTGTCCGTTCTTCTTACTTTTTTTCGTTTTCATACGTTTTGTCCGTTTTTCTTACGTTTTTGTTTGTTGTTCTTACGTTTTTTCTGTTTTCATACGTTTTTGTCCGTTTTTCTTACGTTTTTGTCCGTTCTTCTTACGTTTTTCCGTTTTCATACGTTTTTGTCCGTTTTTATCCGTTTCTCTCACGTTTTTTCCGTTTTTGTCAGTTTTTCTTACGTTTTTGTCCGTTCTTCTTACGTTTATCCGTTTTCATACCTTTTTGTCCGTTTTTCTTACGTGTTTGTCCGTTCTTCGTACGCATTTTCCGTTTTCATACGTTTTTGTCTGTTTTTTTCCGTTTTTCTTACGTTTTTGTCCGTTTTTCTTACATTTTTTATTTTCACACGTTTTTGTCCGGTTTTCTTATGTTTTTTACCATTCTTCTTAAGTTTTTTCCATTCTCATACGTTTTCTCCGTTTTGTCCGTTCCTTACGTTTTTGTCGGTTCTTCTTACATTTTTCCGTTTTCTCACGTTTTTTCCCATTTTTCTCACGTTTTTTTCCATTTTCAAACATTTTTCTTCCATTTTTCCCCTTTTTCACCCGTGTTTACACTGTCCATCACCACCAAAAAAATTCCAAAAACATATTTTCAAAAAAAAATTTAGAAAAAAAATAATAAAAAATAAGGTTTTCGAAAAAAAATTTGAAAAAATGTTTTTGAATTTTAAAATTCCAAAAAACGTATTTTCAAAATAAATTTTAAATAATTCGAAAATTTTTTCCATTTTTTTTTAATTTTTCTAAAAAATTCCAAAAAAGTATTTTTATTTTTCCAATAGTTTAAGATTTTTTTTTTATTTCCATTTTTTTGAATTTTTAAAATTTTTTTCTTATGAAAACGGAAAAAACGTGAGAAAAACGGACAAAAACGTAAGAAAAACATATAAAAATGGAAAAAACGTAAGAATAACAGACAAAAACGTATGAAAACGGGAAAAGTGAGAAAAACGGGCGAGAGTGTAAGAAAAATGGAAAAAAAACGTATGAAAACGGAAAAAACATGAGAAGAACGGAGAAAAACGTATGAAAACGGAAATAACGTAAGAAGAACGGACAAAAACGTATGAAAACGGAAATAACGTAAGAAGAACGGACAAAAACGTATGAAAACGGGAAAAAAGTAAGAAGAACGGACAAAAATGTAAGAAAAACGGACAAACACAGAAAAATGTGAGAGAAACGGACAAAAACGTATGAAAACGGAAAAAACGTAAGAAGAACGGACAAAAACGTATGACAACAGAAAAAAACGTAAGAAGAATGGACAAAAACGTAAGAAAAACGGACAGAAACGGAAAAAAATCGTGAGAGAAACGGATAAAAACGGACAAAAACGTATGAAAACGAAAAAAATGTAAGAAGAACGGAAAAAAACGTAAGAAAAACGGACAAAAACGTATGAAAACGGAAAAAAACGTAAGAAGAACGGACTAAAACGTAAGAAAAATGGACAAAACGGAAAAAAAAATGTAAGAAAAACGGAAAGGAAAAAAAAAACGGGCGAAAAAACGAAAAAAATGTGAGAAAAAAGGACAAAAACTGACGAAAATGTATAAAGAAATAATACTAATATTAATAGTTAAATAAATAAATTAAAAAAAAATTATGACTAAATTTGCAAAACCTGGCGAAACACAGGGACCATTTGTGTAAGAAACTGAAATGTAATATAAGAACAAGGGTATTTTAGTCATTTGATGTTGGTCAGGAACTAATTTTGCCCCAAAAGTTTCCCGCAGGGACGATCCTTGCACTTTCCAAACTTCCGGGACGAAACGTACAATTTGGCCAAACTTTAAGGACGATTTTTGCAATTCTCTCAAAAAGAAAGGAAAAAAAATATATATTCTTGAAAGTCTTACTGGTGTGGCTTCTTTGGGCCTCTAGTTTAATTAAGAAAGTAAAATATAAAAGATAAAAAGTTGATTCATGATGTTGCCGGACATGGAAACAGGACTTTGGGAGGAAGAAGGAGGTTGTGTGATTGTGTCGACTGTTTGTATTTTTTGTATGGTCCTTGTGTCTACTCTTAATGAGTACTATATTTCAATAGAACACCTCAAACTTTCACCTAAATTTGCACTTAAGTCATGTTAGTTTATATTACTTTCATTTTATCTTATATTTGTTAATATATTTTCTAAATTTATTATATTAGTATCTACTTTTACTTTATAGAAATTGCACCAAAAAATATTCTATATTTACCTTTAATACGGCTATATATAAAAGATTTGACTTATTTTTTTCAATTTTGTCACAAATATAATAAGCTATTTCGCTAAGAAATGTATACACGTTAATATCAACCGTATCATGTTCTACTTTTAATTATCATATATAAATTTCAAATATAACACGAATTTGTTCTATTTTTTTACTTACTTTTTTGTGTTATAAAGCACTTAAACCAACCTGCAAAGTAAATTAAACTTAATAGTTGTCTAAGTTAATACGCAAAGTTTGTTTGTATGCATGTCAAACCTTTAGGTAAGGGCATTATTCTAACATCTCGCTCAGGGCATCCGAAATCTCAGGACCGGGCCCGCCTGTGTGGGTCCATATTGGCCACAATCTCATGTGTTCTAGTCATAGTTTTTTACTTACGTTTTTTTTTAACTGTTCAATGATTCCAATTATTTGGTTGCTCACGTCAAAGGATCATCATCCCCATATTTACAACCCAAACAAATTTGGTGGGTTTTGGCCTTCTAAACATCATTTTTTATTTTATAGAAAAGTCCAAAATACATCCTTGTGGTTTGGCATTTGCTCACTTTACATCCTTTTTCTTTTTTCGACTCAAAAATCATCCTTGTGGTATTAAAGTTGGCACAAAACCATCCCTCCGTTAGAAATATCAGTTAATGAGGACTAGCGATGCAAATTATTTTCCGTTATCTCCTAACAAGAGTCAAAATATTTGCATCGTTAGTCCTCATTGAGTTAAAATATTGCATCGTTAGTCCTCATTGACTATAGAGTTAAAATATTTGCATCGTTAGTCCTTATTGAGTTAAAATATTTGCATTGTTAGTCTTCATTGAGTTAAAATATTTGCATCGTTACTATAAGTGGTGGTGGTGGTGGGTGGTGGCGGCGGCGGCAGTGGTGGTGATGGTGGTGGCGGCGACGGTGGTGGGTAGTGGTGGGTGGTGATGGGTGGCGGTGGTGGCGGTGGTGGTGGTGGGTGGTGGTGGCGGTGGTGGTGGTGGTGGTGGTGGTAGCGGCAGATCAATTACTGATACAATAATCAATGAGGACTAACGATGCAAATATTTTAATTCAATGAGGACTAACAATGTAAATATTTTAACTCAATAGTCAATAAGGACTAACGATGCAAATATTTTAACTCAATGAGGACTAACGATGCAAATATTTTAACTCTTGAGCTACAGGGACCTTTTATGTAATTGTTTCAAGGACGAATAGTGTAATTGTTTTGAGCCACAGGGACGATTCATGTAAATTTATGTAATTAACTCCATGCCACGTCAGATTCATGTATACAATATGAAGATTAAGAAAGTTCGTGGATACAGTAGGAAGATTAAGAAAGTTCGTGTATACAATAGGGAAAAAAAAGTTCATAGCATACAATAGTAAAAAGTGACAAGTTGGATGTATTTTTAGACAATTTTGCCTATATATGAAATTATATATCCTCGCATCATGTTCTACCAAGCAACATCTTTGTTCTTGATTTGACTCACCACTTTTTTTCTGTTTTATTACTAATTTTCTTTAAGTTACTTTATCGTTTCATTTTGTGTACTTGGTCCATCCTTCACATTTCTTTCTTCAAGCTCCTACATTTGGTCTTACATGAAGTAAACTATCAAAATCTCATGGTAATGTTATTTTTTTTGTATGCACAAATCTATAAGAGTGATATCTACTTGAAATCACAAGGAAATGAAATAGCACTTTCAAAATAATAGGCAATTCCAGGAAATATGAATAGAATCACAAATTATGATAAACAAGGTTTTGTTATAGATGAGAGTTTACAGAGAAGAGAATATTACAATTCATTGATTAACTACCAAATGATTACAAGAAGTGGATTTATACAATGAAAATGGGTAAAAGTGAATGGGTGGGAAAAACGGTTGTGGGTTATGTTTGACTTTTCTGCTTTGACCCTTCATTGACCAGATAAAAGAAATCAAATAATATGCACTCAAAATGCTTGAATTTGTAATTACCTTTTGTAATTATCCTCTTACATCTCTCTTTAACTTCTACAAGAGCTGCATTAACATAACAGACAACAATCTGATCAACAACCAATACCTACTGATACAATAATCCAGTTTCCAGAAGAAAAAAAATAATAATAATAAAAATAAAAAATAAAATAAAAAATAATAAAAAAAATAAATCTAAATAGGCCTCCAAGTGATGGACCAGCAAAATTAAGCCTTTTTTAACCATAATGATCAATATCATCCTCAGCCCTCCGAAAAAGAGACATGTCACAACTTGAGCAAGAGCTTTTGTCTTTATGCCCTGTGTAAATAAAGGGATTAGAGCACACAAAAATAGACGTGATGATTTATTTGTTAAAAGTAATGATAAGTCACTTTTACACAGAAAATAGGAATACCTAAAATTATACACGTAATGCTGTGAGATGAATCAATGTGAGGCAACCCACTCTATGAATCTCCTCCTACCTGCAATGAGTTGAACACTAATTTACTATTGATAGCAACTATATTACATGTAGTTGTTGAAAACATATGAAGGATTCAAACGAAAGTACATGTGATCCGTAGGTTTTTCAAGACAGGGACAAACACTAAGCGAAAATGGTCATTTTCCCTTTAAGTGCATTAAAAGTATCACAAACCTGTGCTCAACATATCCTAATACAGATATTTCCAGGTTTCAAGATATCCAATATATTGATACGAACCTATCCCATACTAGGCTCGTATCGGTTCATAAGTCCAAGTGTAGAACTCACTCAAAAAGCTAGCTTGTAAGAGGAGGGGACACCTAGACTTATAAACCACCACCCAATCCCATACTTGGGCGATGTGGGATCGTAACATATATTTATCAGGGTAAAACAAAACTATAACCAAAAGTGAAAAGTTATACTGTTAAAATTTCAGATCCTAACTGAAACTAAATATATTGTAATGACAGAACTCTAATGTACCATTCGTTATAGTTTGACTGATATTTTCAACATGCTCCAAAAAAAGGGCTACATTAAGTAACTTAAAAATACACACATTTGATACACATTTCTGGATAAATAAAATTATTAGCTGCGTAAAGGATAGGCATACCTGAACCTTTGAAGTCGGGCACAAGACTGCAGATGCTTTAGTGCTTCGTGACATGTCCGCCCTCAATCTACAAAAACAGAAAACAGGCACCTTGAAGTTCCATAACAAAAATGCTTTGCTTGAGTATGACCTATTGTCCTCTATATTCAAATAGCCAGGAAAGGAGATAGATGGTAAGACTCAGTTCAAGGAACTTTACCAAAGGCATTCCAGAAATAACTACAAGGATGGGACTGCAATTTAATCCAAGTTGGAAGGTGTTAAATAGCTATATTAGTAATCCTTATTGTACTAGCTTTCCTTATTATCCAATAAGTCTTGTTCCAAAAGTCTGTCCTTATTATCCATGGCCTAATTAGAGAAACTACAACAGCATCAATTGTATGCTAACAGAAAAAAAAATGTACTTTCCCTCAACAACAAATTGAATATTTGGGATGTAGTCACCAAGGACGGGGTACCGGTAGATCAAAAAGAATTTGGCTAGGATAGATTGGTCACAACCTAAGTCTATCAAGGAGTTGTGGGGATTCCTTGAACGTAAGTTTGTTAAGGGATATGGTTCACTTGCGTCTCATTTGACCAACCAGCTTAAAAAGGATAATATTTAATAGAATGAAGATGCAACTAAATCTTTCGAATCTTTTTAATGGAATGGAAGGCGTGGCTCCGATTAGTGGGCACCGAATTGCATCGGATTGGAATGAAGACAGATGTTGAGAAATCAGTTGGAGAATGCCTTGTTTGCCAAAGATAAAAGTACTCTAAAATGACACCAGCATGATTATTGCAACCATTAGATCTCAAGGTTATACTGTGATTATGGTGGTAATTGATCCGTTAAGCAAGTATGCACACTTAGTACCAGTGTGGCAGTGTGGCATCCGTATACTACAAAAACAGTAGCTGCAGCATTCTCGCGGGAAATAGTGTGACCAATGGCATACCCGAATAGAATCAGATCGGGACAAGATATTTCTAATTGATTTCTGGAAGAAGTTTTTTAGGCTACAAGGCACTCATTGAAATATAAATAGTATTGCATATCATCCACAAACTGACGGTGAGGTGATGAACCGTGGTATTGAAACTTTCTCTTGAGGGTGTTTCGATTCAGAAACACCTAAGCAATGATCGTGTTAGTTATCGTGGGGTGCGTATTGGTATAATACTTCATTCACACATCGACCAAAACAACACCCCTTAAAGTTCTTCATGGGCGAGATCCACCTAAACTGATACTTTATGGGACTTGTTCACCAGTGTTCAAAGAAGACCAATATATGGACAAAAGACCAAGTATTAGAGGAGATAAAGAAAAAATTAAGGCGAGCCCAAGAGAAGATGAAACTTCAAGCCAACAAGCATTGTAGAAGATGTTGTATTCCATGAAGAAGATTTGACTTATCTAGAGCATCGACCTTATAGACAAGAATCTGTGGCTCGTAGGTGAAGTGAAAAGTTAGCATCAACGTATTTCAGTCCCTATGAAATTATTAGTAGAATCAGGCCAGTCACATATAAGCTCCAGTTAGCTACCCTTCATCTGGTTTTCCATGCATCTCAACTACATTGACTGAAGATATGGAGATTATTCTTACACCTAAAAAGGTGGAAGAAATTCATGGGTGCTTCTGAAGCTGAAAAAGAAGTACTAGTCAAATGGAAGGATTTGGCTGGTTTTAAATCTACTTGGGAGCCGTTTGCGACCATTCAGAAACAATTTCATGTCGGATACTTTAGTGGGAAGGCGAATAACCAAAACTCATGAAATTCATTGTAACATGATTAAATGGAGGAAGGCGGCAATGAATAGGTTAAGTGCACATTATATTATTTCTTATAAGAACATGCATATCGGGAATGCAACAAATATCAAATAACGAAGGTTATAACCATCCATCATTTCTTTTAAATGTCTAGTCAACCTACACGAAAAAGATATCGAGAATCAAAGACCAATATTTTTGAGTAACTACTTGAAGGTTGAAAGGTGCCAAATTATATCTGGTGTGCTTTTCAGCAGCTGAATATAATAACCTGAATAACTGCAAACAATTTTTCATTTTTTGATAACTATTAATCCATGGCCTAATTTGTTTTGGTTCATAAACGATTACTATCATCTCATTGTAGAATCATGATATATGCCAATGTTCTTCAAACCTTTATTTGTGGTAAATTTTCCAAAGCTGCATATGCTATTATAAACATAGATTTTGAGATCATAGATTCTGTGGTGGGGTTCATCACATTTAATACCATGAAACTTTGGAGAAACATTGGCGGAAGGGAAATTGTAGTGCTTATTGACAGAGGAGCAACCCACAGCCTTTTATCAAGACGACTAGTGGAACAGCCTTTTATCAAGACGACTAGTGGATCTCAAAATTACTTGCATACAATCGAGATACATCATACATGATATCAACCGGGCAAGAAGACTCAAGCAGCAGATGCTTTGTCTCAACAGGATGCTACCACATAGCTCGGAATACTATCAGTCCCTTCAAGCTAGATTGGGAAGAACTAAACGAAGAAATAATGAGGGACCCTGAATTGAGCAATATACAACAAGGGTTACTGAATGGAGAAAAGGTTCTACAATGATACAATCTAGATGACTAACACTTGCTATATCAAGGTCGGCTCGTCACCTCCGTGGATTCCCAAGTTATTTGCCAAATTCCATGAGAGCCTAGTCAGTGGTCATTCTGGAGTACTAAAAACCTTTCAACGAATGGCGACCGAATTGCATTGGATTGGAATGAGAAAGATGTTGAGAAATTAGTTGAAGAATGCCTTGCTTGGCAAAGACAAAAGTACTCTACAACGACACCAGCTGGATTATTGCAACCATTAAACTTGCCCTAACAAGTTTGGGCAGCCTTGTCCATGGATTTCATAGATGGAGTTCCACCAGTGTTCGAAGTAGACTGATATATGGACAAAAGAGACAGAATATTAGAGGAGTTAAAGGAAAATTCCAAGGGAAGATGAAACTTCAATCCAACAATATGTAGACAACAATCTGTGGCTCGCAGGCGAAATGAAAAGTTAGCACCAACATATTTTGGTCCCTATGAAATTAGTACTAGAATCGGGCCAGTCAGATATAAACTCCCATTACCTGACACAGCTACCCTTCATCCGGTTTTCCATGTATCTCAGCTTAGTAAGGCAATTGGCAAAGGAGTCAGCTACATTGATCGGAAGATATGGAGATTATTCGTGCAAGTGCTTCTGAAGGTGAAAAAGGAGTACTAAGGATTTGCCTGGTGAATTTACGTGGGAGCCGTTCGTGACCATTAAGGAAGAATTTCCTAGGGTAATTTAGTAAGAAGTTGATGAACTAAAACTCATGTAATTCATTGTAACATCATTACATGAAGGAAGGCGGCAATGAATGAATAAGCGTGCATAATATTATTTCTTATATAGTGAATGCAACAAAAATCAGTCAATATATATCTATCAACTAAGGTTAAACTGGAAGTGGAAGATATACCTTTCATTAGTTCACCCACAAGACTATGAATTGGAAGATCATACATAATACATTCTAAGTTGCCTTTTGACTTGATCACATCCTTTCTTCAGTTCCAAAAATATATGAATTCGGATTCCATCCATCATTTCTTTTAACAGTCTGATCAACCTACACGAAAAAACATATCAAGAATCACAGACCAATATATTTGAGTAACTACTTGAACCTTAAAACATACCAAACTATACCTAGTGTACTTTTCTGCATCTGTTACAACTTCACTTGAATAACCTGGTTTAGCAGCTGATTAGCTTTCAGATCCAATAATCACCTGAATGAGTGTAAACAATACTTCATTTTTGATAACTATTGATAATCCATGGCCTAATTTATTTCCATTCATAAACTATTACCAACATCTGATTTCAAACACGCCAATCATAGTGTGCCCGTAAACAAAAGTGTGAAACAACTCTTGCTAGATAGTGGTGAGAATTGAGCAATTGATGCAACTCAATGGTTATGGTCTCTCAGTATGCAAACTCATGAGGAACCACAATCGCTTTCATGTCTTAAGAAAATTTTAGATGGTGTTATTATCCGTTTTGTCATATATGAACAGAATGATGGTCCCTTTACTATATATTTATGTTACATGTAAACAGACAAGTCTTGCTTATATTAAATAAGGTGGGCGTGTTTTGCAGTGGGCACAAGAAGAGACAAATAAAGAGGAAAGAGAGCCAAAAACCTTGTGGGCTAAGTGAAAATGTAAAAGGTATATCGAAGAGGCATCATTGTGAAAGGTATATTGAACATTTTATATTATAAAGTGTTGCAACACAAAACTATTACAGTAAATAGCATTTGGTTGGTGAAAAAATCGAACATTGAAACTTTATATCATTTGCTATACTTTGTCATCACTTTGGACATGCTCAAACATAAATATATAATAGCAAAGGTATACCCACATCTTGGTTGCCACTTGCCAGTGGGAACTCGGAATGGTGAACATAAGGTTGCAGAATCTTATATTCTTTCTGGAAGCAAAGTTGAAAAAGCTTTTAGAATTTAAGGGACTGGGCTAAATTTCTAAAGGTATTCAAGTTTTGATACAACAAATATGCATTTTTTTAGAGAGGTGATTCGCACACCATTTTTTTTTTTTTTTTTTTTTAATTTCACCACACTCAGTGCATCACAGTGTTGTACTGTGTGCTCTCTGTGCATTGCTGTGTTGTACAAAATGGTGAAATAATAGAAAAAATGGTGTGCGAATCACCTCCCATTTTTTTAGTGTCTGGGATCGCTTAACGAAACTGCTCATTTGATTATGTGCCAGTTTTAAAGATT
The DNA here is from genome assembly GCA_030686995.1 of Artemisia argyi. NCBI lineage: Eukaryota > Viridiplantae > Streptophyta > Magnoliopsida > Asterales > Asteraceae > Artemisia > Artemisia argyi. Next base: position 43,431,278 of record CM060685.1, on the reverse strand, counting down.
TTGTGATTGCCTAGCTACACTGCGTTTTAATACACTGAATTAACAATTTTTAAAGTGTTTGGGACTGCAAAGTTAAACTTCTTAGTTGATTATTTGTAAGTGAAGTGTGGGATGTTGTGCCTATGTCCCTGTGTTTTTCATCTTTACTATTTCTCTACTTCAAGCACATGCAACACACAACTGTAGTATATACGATACTACAAACATTAAAAACATACTGTATCAATATGCGCCCACAGGTTCAAAAACTAGTTATTTCTTATACATCATACATATAGTGCATCCAACAAAAATCAGTCAATATATTTATCAGTCAACATAAACGAAGGTTAAATTTAGAAGTAGCAGATATACCTTTCATTAGTTCACCCATGAGACTATTAATTGGACGATCATGCATTCTAAGTTTCCTTGTGACTTGATCACGTCCTTTCTTTGTTTCCACATATATAAGAATCCGGCTACCATCCATGATTTCTTTTAGCAGTCTGGTCAACCTACATGAAAAAAATATCAAGAATCAAAGACCAATATCTTCCAGTAACAACTTGACTGTTAAAAGGTACCAAATTATAGCTGGTGTAAGACGACGTAAGATCATATAAAGCATCTTCAGACCGTATTATAGAAACTAAAACATCAGTTGTATGTTAAGAGAAAAAAATGTTCGTTCTCTGACCAACAGATTGAATGAAGATGCTACTAGATCTTTTGAATCTTCGAAACAAGCTATGGCACAATTACCCGTACTCGCTTTGCCTGGTTTTAACCAACTATTTGTGATTGAGGCACATGCCACTAGGTTCGGGATAGGGGCATATTTGATGCAAAACAATATAGTCAAGTACTAGGAAGTAGAGGAAGATTGGAATCGTTTTATGAAAGAGAATTAATAGGTAGCAGTGCAAAAGTGGCGACCATACTTACTAAGGCTACAAGGGACTCAATTGAAGCAATATCCTGTCGGGTAATTTAGTAAGAAGGCGAAACTCATTACAATAAATAAGAAGATAGATAGATACAGTGAATGCAACTAACGAACATTCGCTAGGACAAAGCTTTTCCTCTTCCTCTCCAGATACAGATTACACAAATCAATCAATCAATATAAAATATATACATAACCTTTGTGTTCATACAACCTCTCTTGTCGATCTGTAATTATGTATACTAAAAGAACATCATTTGAAACTTTGGGGAAACATAGACGGAAGGGAAATTCTAGTGCTTATTGAGTATTGACAGTGGAGCAACCCACAACTTTTTATCAAGATGACTAGTGGAACAACTTGGCATTGCCATTACGGGTCGAGTAAATTGATGCAACTCTTGGCAATGGTAATGGTTATGGTTATGTTATTGCTGAAGTTACATGAAGAAGGATTTTGGATTACATTACTGGAATAAGTCAGTTCAAGAGTTGGTAGGAGAATCAGACTCTCCATGGGGGGTGGAAATATTGATACATTACTAAATACGTATTCAAGATTGGAAGGAAGAAAAATGTTGAGAGATCAGTTGGAGAATGACAAAAGTATTCTACAATGACACCAACAACAGGTTTATTGCAACCATTAGATCTGCCCTCACAAGTTTGAGCAGCCTTGTCCATGGATTTCATAAACGGCCTTCCAATATGTGAAGGTTATACTGTGATTATGGTGGTAGTTGATGAGTTAAGCAACATTACGGCATCTACAGTGCAAAAACAGTAGCTGCAGCATTCTTGCGGGAGTAGTGCGACCCCATGGCATACCCGAATCAATCATATCAGATCGGAAGAAGTAATTTTTGAAAGGGGTTTTTTGGGCTACAAGGCACTAATTTGAAATATAGTACTACATATCATCTACAAACTGATGGTTAGACTAGGAAGTTAACGGTAGTATTAAAACTTTACTCAAGGCGTTTCGGTTCTCCTAAGTAATAGTCACGTTTATTATCATGGGGAGAGTATTGAAACAACACCGTGTAAGGCGACATCCGCCTAAACTGATTCTTTACTGGACGTCTTCGTCAACAGTGTTTGAAGGAGGCCGATATATGGACGAAAGTTAAAGGAAAATTTAAGGTGAGCCAAAGAGAAGATGAAACTCCAAGCATTGTAGAAGATGTTGAATTACAGGAAGGAGATTTGGTTTATCTCAAAGTAACTTCCACCTTATCGACAACAATATGTGGCTCATAGGCAAAATGAAAAGATTTTGGTCCCTCTGAGTAGAATCGGGGCAGTCGGGTATTTTAGCAAGAAGGTGATGAACCAAAACGCATTGTAACATCATCTCACATGAAGGAAGGAGCAATGACAACGAAGGTTAAATTAAAAAGTAGCATATATAGCTTTCAAAAGTTCACCCACAAGACTATGAATGGGATTACATTACTGAGTTCAGGAGTCGCCACTGCAAAAACAGCAGGCATACCTGAATCGATCGTAACAGATTACACAATTAGAAACAATATCAAGGTATTCAAAGGTATTTCAAAGGCTACAAGGGACTCAATTGAAACAAAATCCTATCGGGTAATTGGCGAAACTCATTACAATGAATAAGAAGATAGATAGATAGATATAGTGAATGCAACTAACGAAGATGGGATATATATATACACCCTGCCTTTGTGTTCATACAACCTCCCCTGTAGATATTAATTAACAATTAAAGATTCGTTCGAAAAAAATAATAATAAAATAAAATAACAATTAAAGATTGTTTACCTGTTGTTTTAGAACCCAAAGTGTACAAGTAACTCAAACCCACCACCGATTGACCAAAATTCACGTTAGAAACAATGCCACATTCAACAAGAGAATCAAGTTTATAGACTTTATTCAACTATGTAGAAAACAATGCAAGTATAGTATGGTGTTGTGTGTGACAGGGATTCAGAGGTGTATAGTTAAGAAAAAGGTGCAACCAAAGTTAGAGTTAATGAGTGGGGGAACCCGCGCGTTGCTGCGGGAGTATTGTGAGAAACATTTATTGAAAAATGAATAATGTATTCAACCTTATCACCTATTCGTTTCTGCATATTTCTAAACACCAGAAAACAAAAATTCACTTATAAGAGTAGCTCTATATTATGCTTTTTAAGCTCTTTTAAAAGAGAACATTAAACATTTGCTTTTGTCAATATTTTTTCATAGCTTTTTAATGTTTGGGTAAAGCAGGTGTTTTCTTGTATCTGTCACAGCAAGTTGTCCAAAATTCTTTGAAGTTGTGTATGAGTATTGGCTATTAAGTGTACGTAGTTATTTCTAGCACAAATGGCTGATAAGATGGGTCATTCAAAAACTATTTTACAATAAGTCACAGATACATATGCCATTAAGTTGCGCTACTACAGGATAGGTAAGTAGATACTAAAAGTATAAGTACCTGGGTTACATATTTTACAGATCTATAAGAACATTTGTCGAGGTCCATTTTTGATACACCTTCACTTCAATTGGTTTGTTCATGTATCTGGGTTTCAACTCTGCTATGCTCACGACCTCTGGTTGCATAACTATTGATTTCCCGGTATTCTTGGAAAGTGGGTCTTCTCTACCACTGGTTGCCATTAGCCTGAAATTTTACGGAATGAGTAAAGTGTATGCAGCAAAATGTCATCATTGCAACCAATGATGAGTAGTAAGATTTGAGCTATATATAGCATGACTGATAAGGCAAAATTTGACAATAAGGGTACATAACAACACAAATTTATTCCATGTAATGAGATTGATACGTATATGCATCTTTGTAAATGCAACATGGACAATATATTAACATCGGGCATATTAATAAGATAAATAGGCATTTATTGTAACTAATACAGAACGCTATGGTTTAAGAAACGGGTGGGTACTAATAACATCTGTATATAGCTAATGAAAAAAATCAAATAATAAGGCAATGTCATACTTACGCATTTGGTCGTGTGAATCGGCTGACAGCTGCATAGCGTGCCTCACATATCTGCAACTCCAAATGCCTGCTAACAAAATCATCTCCTAAAGTTAATTTAAACTGCTTATCTGCCCCCCTTTTTTTGCTGCGCAAAACGTAAAGATAACAAATAAGCAACGTCAAATCCCCCTGTAACAACTAAAATATTAACAAACAATAAAACATCATTAATAAAATAAAGAGCATCTTATTTTGACAGCTTCAATGTCAGACCAATCAAGTTTCGTTAGTCAAACACATAATTCAATTCAAAAATCAAAACCCCAGAACGAAGATAGCAAAGACCATCTTGGAGTCGAAGCCAAAGATCTTGATTCTTGTTTACTAACCTCCCCAAAACTCATTTCAGACTCCAAAAACGACACCTTTTTATATAAAAACGTTACGAAGATTTACATACCACAAACCTATCAATCACGCAAAACCCATATTACAGTCCAAAAATTCTACCTTCTTACAAACAAAAAAAATATATATAACAAAAAAAACCCAAAACCAACTTTTATAAAATTTCAGTTGACATAATTGTTAATCATTCGAAACCAAACCAACAAACAGAGAATCACGCCTTTTTCACCAAACCCCCAAAACTAAAATTAAGAGAACGCGTACCGTATTGAAGCTGTGAATCAAAATCCGGTTATTGAAGCCGTAAAACCAAAACCTTCAGATGGACTTCCGGCACCCACCAACCTCTCTACAACCCGAATTCACCACCAAGATCAGCGAGTCCTATTTAGAAGATCTCTAAAACTTTGGTTGTCAACGACTTCACCACCAACACAGACCTGGGACGTACTCAACCTGCTGCAACGACTTCATTTATAAAAAGCCATGAAAGAAACACTCGATATCAAAGAATGAGAGATGAGGGCCTGATTAAATAGGGTTGGGTTGAGAACAATGCTCTGGTATATTTTTTACGTTGACAATTAAATGTTGCAATTCAATATTGAAAGCATTTATGGTTCTGATTAATAAGCCTTTACTATTTTCTTGTAAACTAAAAGAAGCGGCAAAAGGTATTGATCATATAAAAGGAAATTATTTTAATCCAAGAGTGCTACTTACCTGTTTGAGCAACTCCAGTTATTATGCCATTACTTTTTAGCTGACAAACCGCATATCATACAGCTCAAACTTCGGTCACCGGAAGTCGGTTGACAAATTTGAGTTGTGGCTGTTTGTTTTTTTGATGTCAACTGCAATATAAAATGATAACTTGAGTCAGGATTAAAGTCCCAGAATTATGGTTTATTAATTAGATCAATGACAGAACAACAGTCTTTCATGACAGCAGTTGCGATATACTCATACCCACAACATGTAAAGTTTCATGAGTATAACGTGAATTTAGATCAATGCAAGCTCCCTAGCGACCCTTTTTAACGAAATGCCTTACCGACCCGCTATTGCCACAACGCCACTTATGAGCTATGCTTGCCTATGTACATCTGTATGCAAGCTAATATGACGTCCAAACACTTTCCTAAAATAATTTTATTCACACATATTTCAGTCGAAGAATAAAGAAAAAAAGTTACCTGCATAATCGTATTTGCTAAAGTCAGTTGTTGGTGCTCTTGATGACAAACAGGCTCCAATTCGCCACCGTCCTACAAATTCACAATTAAAAAAAAATAAATAAATAAACATTAAAAGTAACAAAAACAGGCAGAATTAAGGACCATCGGGTAGTGTTGGCCATGTACCAAACCCCGCAATTCGATGGTTAAATAGCTTATATACTAAGTCAACAATATGATATTCCACTTGAACATGTTGTATGCAATCGTTGTGATAATATATAAGTAAAATCAAATGAACACAGCAAATAAAGGCGCAGGATCGTTTTTTAGTCATCAAGAGTTCCAGTGGTAGAAAATGCTTATAGAATCCATTTGCACAACTAGAGTAATTTCTTTTTTTAGCTAAATCAGGCTCATATGCAAATATAGAAGGCCTACGGAAAACCTGGCATGGTTGCAACCACAATGTGTGTGGCTGCCCCATCAAGAGCGATGTACTTGGTGAGTTGGTTCCCTGGGCACAAAATGGCTCAAGAGCAATTTTGGCCTATATTCATTTTCAGCTTATTATTAGTTTTTCAACATTCACTTAAGCTCATAAACCCAACATCTAAGGTGGTAACACAATCGCCCTCTTAATCCCATATCACTAATTTCTGAATTTGGACTAAAATTCTCACATGTACAATAGTAACAATATAAACATCTTCAATCTAAACGAAAAAGTACTAATCTTGAACCTAAATAAAAAAAACAAAATCCACACAAAAATAAAATAAAAACAAAAAAAGCAAAAACAAATTCGACACAATATAATTGAATATGAAAAACAACATACCTTGATTTTAATTAACCTCCTTAGTAGTCAAAAGCACTTCCAAGAACACAATAGCAGCAATCTTGGTGTTTTTGCAAAATTAAAGTTTCAATTTTATACAATCTGTCATTAAAACATTTTATCAAACACCTCAAATGCAATTTAAAACATTTCACTACTAGCAATGTAAAAACAAAATTACAAAATTTTAAGAATTAGGGGTATAATAATACTTACATTATTTTGTAGCCTTGTTTGGATTTTGCATTTTGATTTGGGTACCACTTTTTTTTTTTTTTAACGGGGCTTGTTTTTTTAGAAGAGCAACTTTCCCCTTTTAGTATACATGATAATTTGATAAAGATATAAGGTGATGTTTGTTTGGTGGGTTTTCACACTGAGATTGGTTTAGCAGCGAAGTTAATTGTTTGGTTAAGGTTTGGATTCATAATTAGGAATCTAACCTACTATTATATACTTATATATTGTTGACAAAGCTCAGAAAAAAAAATGATGACATGGCATCATTTCTTAGTCATTCGGCTGACATAAAAATTCATCTGAACCGTATAAAATTAAGAGGGTGTTTGTTTAAGCATATATGTTTCGGTTTATGCTTATATTAATTTTTCGGCTTATTTTGATGTTTATCGGCTAATATAAGTTTATAATGACATAATAAGCTTATATAATCCCACAAGTTTCAAAATAAGCCAAAAAATTGAGGCTTATGAAATATGAGCCGAAACACAAATAAGCTCATAAGCCACATATAAGCTTAAACAACTCCCTAAGTAGAAAACAATGCAAGTACACTCTTGTGTGTGTGATGTGATTGAGAGGGGTATAGGTAGAAAAAAAAATTGTATAAGGAGGTGCAAATGAAAAGCAAGTTATAGCATCCACAATACAAAACTTTAATAAATAAAAAGAAGAATTGTACATGAAATATAATTAATATTTATACAGTTACACTTTTCTTGATAATGTGGGTTGCAATAGAGGATTTAAAAGGTTTTGGGGAGGCTAGTGGGTGTGTTCGACACTTCCTAATGCTCTTTCTGTCTTCTGCTGTTAGCTCATCTGGTACAAAAGTTTGATGGCTAATATATTTGTCTTAAGTGGAAAGTTTCAGTGTGGCAAATGGGTGGTGGCTGCAACATCAGTTCCTGATATAGTTTGTCTATACAATCAGTGGGCCAAGGCCATATTTTATAATAGTGTGATCGAGTAGTTTTAATGTATTTCTTGTAAGTTGGTGCAAGGTGGTTTGGCTGCTCCTTTACATTGTTGTCTATTATTATTTTGGGAATAATCATTTTCATTTTGTTTTAGTCCTCAATGTACGGTGTACCATCCCTTTTGGTTGTATTTAGTTTGTTTTCCTTTGTGAGGTTTTAGTGAGTAGGTTTGAATTGTATGTTTAGTTTGTTTCTTTTGGGTCTCATTCTCTTTTAACTATCTTGTTTAATTGAGGTGGATGTCATGTTCTGTATCCCGGTTTTTTTTTAGTCCTTATATAATGTTGTCTTTCAAAAAAAAATTATCCAAAATCAAATATAAACAAAAATTAAATAAATACACACACACACACACACTTATATATATATATATATATATATATGGGATGGTTATTAAAGTTTTGTATTGTGGATGCAAACCTTGTGAAAATTTTCCACCAACTTACTACATGTTTTGACATAATACTGTTATTATCTGTATGTTTCTCTAACCTTGTATATTTGTTTGTTTGTTATTCTGGGACGGAATTCTTTAAAAAGGGAAAGGATTGTGACAACGACTTTATCCTACATACCAACTTTAACCTTATTCCCTTGTTGGTCCCGTTTACTTGGTTAATAGTAACTAAAGAGTTAATCTAACCAAGTGCCATGACTTTTAAACACAGATATAAAGATGATTAACAATAAAGAAACGTAAAGATAAGAGACAATATTTTTCAACGTTTAATTATTTATTAGAAGTTAATGAAAAAGAACTATACCCAAGTGTTTGCGGAATAACACTTGAGATTGAAAATGACAAGTGTGGTATGTAACTCCTCTTTAAACCCAAACAAAGTTTATTAAATTATAAAAAGAAACTAATTTTAAGAATTAGGGGTATAATACTTACATAAATTTTGTAGCCTTGTTTGGATTTTGCATTTTGATTTACATTTTTTTTAACGGGGCTTTTTTTTAGAAGAGCAACTTCCCCCCTTTTAGTATATACTACGTATGATAATTTGTTAAAGATATAAGGTGACGTTTGTTTGGTGGGTTTTGACACTGAGATTGGTTTAGTAGTGAAGTTAATTGTTTGGTTTGTAGAAGGATTTGGAATCGGATTTGGATTCGGTTTAGAATGAAAGAAAATGAAGTAAGAGAAAAAAATAATATTTTATTAAAAAGTTTATTTTTTTAGTTGATAAATGGTTTATTTAAGAGAAAGTGAGGTGATTTTATTTTTTAATAATTAGTAATTTATGTATATATTGTGAGGGGAGATATAAAGGTGGGGCCCATAATAGATTTTAATTTGCTAAAGACACCTAAATTGCCAGGAATTATTCTTTCATTCCCGAGCCTACTTCAATTTCATAAAACTTGAACCAAACAACTAATAATAGGATTCAATCCATTACTTGATTGTCACACCCCTCATACCAAACGCACCCTTAATTGTTTGATTTAAGGTTTTGATTCATAATTAGTAGAGGTGGCAATTTGTGCCCATAATGAAAAAATGACTTAATTTTGACTACTTTGTAAAAAGACTTTGACACATTTTGCCCCATCCTTTTTTTTGAAATGGGCATATTTAGCTCATTGAAAAGCTAAATGGGCACTAACGGGCACATATTTTCTCTTAATTGAGGAATATTATAATCGTTTTTAAAAAAAACTTATATATATATATATATATATATATATATATATATATATATATATATATATATATATATATATATATATATATATATATATATATATATATATAATATTTAATTTTTTAAATATAAATGAAGTATTACGTTTAAGGAATTTATTTCGTTAGCGATTTGTATTAGAGGGACAACAATCTTTTCTTTGTATTTGTTTGGTTAGCACCCGTGTTGGGGACTAATCTGCTGTGTATATTGTTATAATAAAAGATTATCACCAAGGGGTGGTTGGTTGGGTGATTATTGTCATTGTTTTGTACCATTTTAACAATAACTTTCATTAATGTTTTACCTTGTGGATTATATATGTAACTTATATTTGCTGATGTTGTGACAAGTTATCTTAAATTAAACAAGATGTCATTGTGAGAAGTCAACCACATCTTTTACTTAACAGAGCAATTCTTTTTCGAAGTTCTTACTTTGGATTGTGAGTTTTCCAAAAAGGTGTCTCAAATATCAATAATTGTTTGAATATCAACACCAAATGTTCTTATATGCCAGTTGTGATGAATAAAACCATTAAGAAACAAGCTCCAAGCTAAACCACCCAAGAATCAAAATCAAGTAAGTTTTAGTGGGGTATAAGCACAACATTAGGACTTTGTGAATTAATTATGACTATGGCAAAATAAGTATAGATATTTGTTGAAACTTTTTGGTAAATATTAAAGTAAAATAAGTGCATGTGGATATTTGTTATATTTCTTTACTAAAGAAGTAAGGTATAAATATTTGCTTGAATTTTTTGTTGAATATTAACCTTTTTGATATGCCGGGTAGTATTTTTGTTCCGACTTTAATTTTATATTAACCTGTTTGATGGTTGGGTAGAAAAGTAGTTTTTATATCAATAAAAGTTATCATCTTCATAGTATTGTCACATACCCACATTGAATTACACTTCTTGACAATCATAACTCTATCTAGTCTTTAGTTGGTGTTGACATTTATGGATGCAATAAACTTTTGGGTGAATTGACAATCATAACTCTATCTGGTCTTTGGTTGGTGTTAACATTTATGTTTGTGTCTGAGATGATTATGGGTCCATTTTGATAGTGAACTTATTTTTCATTCTTCTTATGTTATGTTTTGTGATGGCCGGTTAAGTGTTGCTGTGTCTTGATTCTAAATGATTGTACATAAGATAAATGGTTTATAGAATAACTTGCTTGTTGTGTACGCAATGCATGTGTATGCTAGAATGATGATGTTAGAATATAAATATAATACAATGATGCTAATAGTCTGTATACATGGCCCTGGTATCAATGCCTTCCGATACATACTCTAAACCAATCAAAGCTCTTACGTTGTTTCTATGTGTACAACCAAAACCTTTCTTATGCGGCGCTGTAACAAATAATAGATACATAAGAACTTCATGATAATTTTGATCATATAAATAAACGAGCTTGGTTCCACGTAATCTCTATTAGAGTGTCCGGACGTATCACGGATGATGTAGAGATATTTAGATGTATTTAAAAGCTTAGCTTGTATTGAACTTTGCGAGTATGCTACGATTTTATTGTAGTTAAAAGCTAGATGTTAAGAACTTTGCAAGTATGCTAGGAATGTGGCCCGTATACATAACTTGATGGCCGATGCCATTGCCCAATCATATCCACCCGTTCACTACAAAATTTGTGGAGGAATTCAATGAACCAGCAGGTGAAACATTTAAGGAAAGCGTGTGAAAGAAACTAACATGGGATTAGTATTTAGCTCTGTTCCTGAGTTTATTTTCTAGAGTGAAAGGTAAATGTTTGGGATGGTAATAAAAAAAAATTGTGTTCCTGAGATTTTTTAGGAGGGGAGAGGAAAGTAAAGGATAGTAAATAATATTAAATTTACTCTCTTAATTTTCTTCCCAAATTAGGATAAAATTGAGTGAAGTTGATTTTAAATCTTTTTTCTTTTTTACACCATTCTCTTTTCTTTCCAACTCGGGAAAACAAGATATAAAAAAATAATTTCTTATTCTTCTCCTCTTTACTTCTCTCTTTTTTTCATCTCTATTTGAGATTTTGTTTAGATAAAATGACAGTAAATTTTTGGATTTAATTATTTGGGGTTTTTTCGGGTATTTTTTTGAGATGTTTTTGGTTAAGGAATTATTTTTGAATTGTAACTATGATTTTTGTTTATGGAAATAAGAAACATTGAAAATTGAATTGAAAGTTATATTGGTTAATGAAATAAGAAAGATGAAGATATTTTTTTAAAATAAGGACGAAGATATCGTGGATGGGGTTATAGAAACAAAGAAATGGGTATTGAAAATGGTGGTTGAGGTTTATAGTTAAAGATATGAGTGGTTGAGGTTTATAGTCAAAGCATTTATAATTTCGTGCGCAAGCATTATTTTTTGCTCACCGGATTTAATTTTTTGTGTAAAATTTAAAACATGGATTAATCTGGTTCGTTGAATCGGTAAACTAGTAGTGTATTTGGATCTTATTGGTAATTTTTCTTTTTTTTAAAAAACCTATAGCTATTTCTACAATGTATAGCCTTTTTAATTACAAAAGGATATCTATGAATGATTTTTTAAACACGTTAATGATTAATGTTAATACTAGATCTTGTTTCTACGGTTGTTCGTTGTTGTATTGATGATATAATGCTTAATCTTTTTTATTTATTTTTTCTAATGGATTTCTTAAACACTTAGTCGAGATGCTTTTATTTTTGATAACTAATATTAGTACACAAGATTTTTTATGTAGAATTTATACCTAATACAAAATAAATTGTTCCATCCAAATTAATAGATTACTAAATTTTATTCAATCAACTCAAATTTTCGTATTTGATCAAACTACATGCACCATCGAATACATGTCTATTTCGTGTTAATGTACGCTTGAAACGCCTCCACAACATGTGAAGTGTAAGAATACTCATTGGTTAGATACCTACACGTAGCCACAATAAGTTGTTACAAAACATTTAATTGCCAAGACAAGTTAGTCCATTAACTTTAGGGTCGTGCATCAACTATCTCCAGCTATGAAGTTAAACTTGTTTTTTTCTTCATAAGCTCTTCAAAAACCATCTATAAGCTATACTTCATATTTGAATTATGTTGATACAAAAGTTGGGCATTCCTTGTTTGGACTCTTGTTCTCCTACCAATTAGATCTTAATGCTTGAGACCTGCGCACTAAGAAAGCAAACAACACCGTTAGGCTTATCGTGGGATTGTCTCCCATGATTATCCTCCGGCGTGAGAGTAAGTAATCGGTTTTAGGGTTTTAATGAAGAGTAGGGTTATTAGATGATACCTCAATGAGAGCCGTGATATTCTTTATATACACACGAAATCCTTGTTGGTTTCGTGTTCCTTACTCTTCGGCGTATCCCGCCATATACGATATATTGATCCTTATCCATAAATAAGAGATCACATATCTAGACTATAAATAATAATTACGGATTTGGGCTTTCGTGAGCCCAAATTGTTATCATGATAGCCCATACGTGATGGGTTTGGGTATTAGTAAAGTTTATTGGTCGGGTTCGTGACCCGAGTGCGGACTATACGTCATCAAATTATATAACTAATGATAATCTCACATACTCAGAGTCACACATACGCACCTAGTCCCTTGTCTGTATAAAATATTTTATGCATATTTTTCTTATGCAAAAATACATGCGGCTAATCTTTTATATAATAAAACAAAACCCTATTGGGAATTTTTCATTTCAAAAAAATAGATTCATACCTTATTCAGTAATAATTTTATTTAAAAAAAATATATTATTTTCTCATTAGGCAACGTTTTATATTTATCCATAACACAAGTAGAAGATAGATACAAAAAATATAGATAAGATGCAATTAATAATATGATTAAAATTTTTAAATAATTGTCTTTAATAATAAAAAACTATAATTAAACATCAAAACAAAACAAAGATTAAATTATTTGTTTTTTAATAAATAAAAATATATTATTCAAAAAAAATTTAAAAACCTGCGCGTGCGAAGGCATTATAACTAGTATAAATAACTATGTGTTGTTTCATATTAGAGCATACATACATACACATACGTGCAGACATCTATACATACATTTATTTTGACCAGAGTATGACAATATTTCACCGTTCGTCCCTAAACTTGTCAAGATTCTCGTGTATCGTCCTTAAACTATTTTTTTTCATTTTCGTCCCTGAACTTGTCGATATTGGCGCGGTTGGTCCTTTTGACAAATGGACGTTTGGTAGTAGCGTTAGCTGACGTGTCTACCATGGGTAGTTTCTTCATTTCACACATAAACACCTCGAACAGTAATTCTCGCCGTTGGTCACTAAAAGTTTGCTGTAAGGAAAGTTGCTACAGTGATTCTCGTATTTGGTCCCTAAAAGTTTGCTATAAAGAAAGTTCCAAGCACTTTTTCCTGAAGCTTTCGTTTTCCAAGATACTGCCTGCAAAAAACTTTCCCGCCCAATCACATCAACAGCAAAATCACTAAAGTCTCGAAAATCGTCCCGAACAATGTCCGCACCAACGTGGAAGATGCGGAAAAGAGGAGTGACAGCCCCTGCAGAAGAGTTGGAGGCGCAATGTGAGAATAACTATGGTAATGAGTTTAAATCCAGTTGATTTTAGCTTATTTTGCTCTTAGCTTGTGTTTATATATGTTTAGGTACTAAGTAATTGACTTTATATTGCAGAATTTCAGCGGAATTTATTCACCATATGAATACATCATGGAGGGACCTTTATGTGTTTCCCTAACAGGGAATACATCGGTGGTGCTGAAGACATATTTGATATGGTGGATGTTGATGTATTCTCTGTCTTTGATCTAGACCAGATAGTGCTACAGTTGGGCTACACAGGTCAGAATGAGCCTCTGTTTTACCACTATCTTAGTCCTATGAGTACTTTAGATGACGGCCTGTTTCCCCTGTCATCTGATGATGATGTGAGATGTTTGGGTTATCTAGTAGGTGGTTTCAAGTTGATAGAAATGTACATAGAGCACGGTTGTTCTAGGGTTACTGGTAAAACAAGGGTAATAATAGAGGAACTTGTGTCTAGTCCACCTAGTGCCTCTAAGGTAAGTAAACCTTGTCAAATGTTGGCCCTGACATGGCCTGATAATACTGATAATGTTGCACTTCCAGCCAACTCAACTGAAGGTACCCAATTTACACAATTGACTTTAAGTGAATGTGGTGAAAACCAAAACAATGACCTTCCCCACATTGATTTACAGTTTGGAAGTTTAAATTTAAGTTTCACCCCAGTTGTACCTGCATGTAAGGAGGTTGTTTCAAAAAAACTTGCTGATATAGTTAGGATGATGGACTTTGATGTGAATGAGTTAGATATGCCTCCTTCATTTAGTTATTTGGATGCCATGAATGTCGACACCACTAGTGGATTAAGTCCTGATGAACATTTTGGTGTTGCTGACCTGGACTTAAATGTAGGCTTGCCTGTTTTTGGCCTAGATGATCCCCAAACACATACAGCTGAGGGTCAACAGGATAACAGGCAAGAGGCACTAGAGGGTGAGGTTCAGCATGGTAATGGCGTCGGGGCACAAGAGGATGAAGAGGCTAACATTCATAATGTCAATGATAGTGATTATGAAGGAGGGTCAAGTGACAATGCAGGTTCAGGTGATGAAGGAGAGACTGCAATTATGAATGATGAAGGACACACTGGAGTTGAGCCTCCTGTGCAAGTAAACAATTTTCATCTAGCAAGGGATAATCCTTCTGTCAGTATTGGCAACAGCAGTGGTGATCAAGTAAATAAGTATATACTAACTGGGAATAAAGCTTATGACAGCATTGGCAACAGCAGTTTAGTTGGAGAGGTTGTAGGTGGAGTAGAAGCTGTTAGTGTTGAAGGTTTCGAGAGTCAATCAGGTTCTGATGGTGAATCAGATTCTGCTGTTAGGAAACAGTTAAGGGAAATAAGAAGAGCAATTGGAGCTGACATGTCAGAGAATCCTATTATGAAGTATTATTTTTTCACTGGACAAGAGTTTGCAACCCCAGAAGAGGTGAAGGAAAGAGTATACATGCATGCAGTTGAGAGCAAGAGAAATTTGAAGTTGGTCAAGAATGATGGTATTAGGATAAGAGCTGTATGTGATAACCAAATTCCTGTCTTTACAGAGTCACTCTTAGGTGGATCAACAGGCCCAACTGTACATACAGGTGTTGGGCCTAGTGGATCAAGTGGCCCATTAGGTAGAGGGAGTAAAAGAAAGAGAAACGATGTAGGAACTTCTGATGATGTTGATGATCAATGCCCCTGGGTCTTGTATGTAGGCAAAGACAAACTTAGGCAAAACTAGATAGTAAAGACACAAAAAGACAAACACACTTGCCTTCAATCAAGGGAAATCAAACACTGCACTTATAAATATTTGGCAAACAAGATCTATGACCTAGTTAAGGTTAATCCAGAGATCCCAGGAAAGGCAGTTCAAGACCAGCTCCAGCGTGAATTACATCTTCAGGTTTTTATGACAAAATCATTCAGGGCCAAAGCTAAAGCAGAAAAAGATGTTGGAGGTGATCACAACCTGCAGTATATTATGCTTAGGGACTATATTGGTGAATTGCTATCTACAAACCCTAATACGACTGTGAAGCTTGCAATTAATAGAGATTCTGCTAATCCTAGTGAGCCTAGAAGGGTGTTTAAAAGAATATATGTTTGTTTAGGACCGTTGAAGGAAGGCTTCAAGGCTTGAAAAAGAGAATTGTTAGGGCTAGATGGTTGTTTCATGAAAGGTCCTTATCCAGGCCAATTGTTGGTGGCTGTTGGACTTGATCCTAACAATGGGATTTACCCATTGGCTTATGCCTTGGTGGAAGCTGAAAGTAAGAGTTCATGGTCTTGGTTCTTAATGTGCTTGGGTGATGACATAGATCTAGGCCCTAGATATAACTTCACATTCATGAGTGATAGACAAAAGGGTAGTAACATGCTCCTCTAGTTGAATTCTTTAATACCCAACAGAATATAAATTATTATTTTGCTAACTTTGTTGGTTTATGCAGGGACTTATTCCAGCCTTAAAATCTGTCTTCCCAAATGCAGGACATAGATTTTGCTTGAGGCACATTCATGAAACTATGAGGCAGCAGTTTAGTGGATTGGAATATAAGGAAGCTTTGTGGAGATGTGCATCTGTTACAACCTTGGCTGGTTTTGAAAAGTGTATGGAACATTTGAAGGCTATGAAGAAGGAAGCACATGAATGGTTGAGCAAGATACCAACTGAACATTGGGCAAGATCTCATTTTTCTGGTAATTGTTTGTTTGTTTTTTTAAAAAAAAATTGGTTCAATAGTAGACACGTATATCATTTAAGTGTTTCATATTTTCGTGTTATAGGTAGAGCAGTTACAGATTTATTGATGAACAACATTTGTGAGGTGTTTAATGGTAAAATAGCACCAGCAAGGGACAAGCCAGTCATTACACTTTTAGAGTACATCAGAGAATACTGCATGAAGAGAATAGTAGCTGTACAAGGTGTAATTGACAAAACTGATGGGCCTCTAACCCCAACTGCAACTAAAATATTGGAAAAGATTAAGAGCGACGCTGATTCGTTGCGGGTGATATGGAATGGAGGAGTTAAGTATCAGGTAACAGGGACATGGGGTGATCAGTATGTTGTGAATGTACAGGATAAGGTATGTACATTCAGGAAATGGGAATTGACAGGGATACCTTGTAAGCATGTTGTTGCAGCCTGTTGGAATATGGGACTCAATGGCATTCAAGTTGGACCTCCTGAGTCTTGGGTTCATAGCTGTTATTGGTTGTCCACATGGAAGGAAGTATACTCTCACTTAGTGGAACCAATTAGAGGCAACAACTACTGGGAGAAGACCACCCATGCTACAGAGCTCTTGCCACCAAAGTATCATGTCCAGGTTGGAAGACCAAAGAAGAAGAGAAGAAGGTCTAAGTATGAGGATGCACCCTGTGTAGATTATGGAAAACTTACCAAAAGAGGGAGAGTTATTACTTGCAGACTCTGCGGTAACGCTGGACACAACAAGACTACATGCAAAGGACAAGGTCAACCTTCTAGAAAAGGTAGTTATTAGACTTTCATAGTTATGTTTTTTTTATTGTTTTAAATTTGGTACTTTTTTAAGCTGTTTTCTTACGTAGGTTTCAACAAAGCTGGAGCTCGGCAAGCTAAGGGTAACGGGTCTGCTCAAGCTGGTCCTAGTTCAGCTGTCCAAGGTGGAGATGTAGCTGTTGAAGCTGGTAAGAGGTCATTTGTGCAAGGAGTATCTGGTGCCTCTCAAGCTGGTCCTAGTTCAAGTGTCCTAGGACTATCTGCTCGTATTCCTACTCAATCCAGCCAAGTCAATGACAGTGAATGGGCTATCCTTTAGCCATGTTTTAAATTCAGGACAAATTTGTGTTTTAGTACTATGGTTGTTATGAAACGTCTGTAATGAAAGTCCACATAAGTGGCAAACATCAAAGTCCACATCTGTGGCACTGATCTAAGTCCTTCTTTAGGCAGACATTCAAGTCCACATATGTGGCAATTTTCTAAGTCCTTTTATAGGCAAACTTATATAACTCAACTTCTGTGGCTAATTTATTCGTAGTGTTGCATTTCTATTAATTAGCCGACTTATTTTAGATGGTTTGTGACCTATTTGACTTATAAATTTTGTCAACCAAAACTACTTATGTGCTTGATGGGTAACAAAATGGGTAAGAATCACCATTGTTTAAAAAAATGGTGTTTCACTAAGTCAAGTGAAATGCAGCAAACAAGTGAACATGTGGTTGTATACCAACTGAATCCACCAAAGGAAAAAACAGTGATTAGCAAACGATTTTGTTGTACTTGTTTGTTACCGTTTGAAAGTAACAATTTTTTTATAATCACTTGCAAACTTACGAATTTCACTTCCTATAAATACCACCATCAAACACAATTTGTCACCCACAAATTCAAACACACTGCAAACAACAATTCAAAACATAAATGGCTTGCAAACTTACGAATAGCCGTCGAAGAATTGCAAATTGTAACGTTTTATATGTGTGACCATGGTCACCAATGCTACTAGCCTTAGCTTAATGGGTTGGGTTATTTGTGTGTCATTTATTAGTCATAATTAATAGTTACCTACCTCATTTGTTGCAAGTCAAAACTTGCAAAACACAGCTCCCTGTTTCCTTAAGCATGAACAACTCTGAATGTGATATTGATCTAAAGGTTCTTTGTAACTCGTATGTGCTAACTGAACTAATGCTTGGCCCTTACCATACAGAGATTCTTGAATACTTGCAGCAAGCACATGATTTGGAGAACAAGTCCAAAAAAATTACTGAAAGGGTCGGACGTAGGGGGAGCTGATTGTTGGACTTCGAAACTATTCATGTGCAAGAATTGCAAGGAACAATACAAAGAAGCTTCGGAGACTACATACAATTGATAAGCGTAGGGCGAATGCACTGTTGATGATGGCCAGGCAAGTCAAGGACAAGATGTTTAAGAAGATTGAATTTGTTGTGAGAAAGAAATATCCATGAGGCTATTGGTTGTTGAAGATTGGTGATGGGTTTCTTTTGTACACATTACCATGTTATGGTTAATGAATGTAATGGGTGTTATGATTCAGTTTTTCAATGAATAATGTGTTCATGTATGTTTTAAGTTTTTTAGTGTGTTTGATATGTATCAGAAACATAAACATGAACATCACATTAATCAATACGTAATACACATACGAAACATGAAAATGCAAATATGAAAAAACACAGAAGTGTGGGTTGGACATGCCCAAAACCATGACAGTGATCTACTACAACATAGTTATTCAAATTTGTTGTTGTTTTGTAATCAACTTTCTTGGCTTTGTTTTTTTCTTCTTTTTTGCTTGGGTTGATTGCGTTGCATCTACACTTGCTTCTTCTTCAATACCCCCTACATTTTTTTCCCAGTTCTAATTCTCAGACCTATAACACAACCACTTACTTTCTTTGCCTCAGCACCAGCAGCTTTTGTTACTACAACAAGACTTCCACCTGTGTATGCATGCCTCCAACACTTAACATCCATACAACTGATAAAGCATATTTCATCCAACACCTGTACCTGTGGATCATTACCAGTTCGAACACCCAGACCTAAAAAACCACCACTTATCTTTCTCTTTAAATTTGCACTTGCAGGTTGTGTCATATCTTTGGTTTGGATAAATTTGGAATCAGATGAGACTTTACTTGACTATCCAAGTTGGTAGGATCATTTACTTTACTCTAAAGGTTATGCCATAGTTTTCTATTTTCAAATACACCCGTTTGACTTTAATTGTGTGAGGTAGGTTAAGGAGTATTAAATGCTCACATCAATTGAATGTGGTGGCATTTTGTGTTTGGAAATGACTTTTTTGGCCTTGGTTATGCAAACACTATTTTCTTCTCATATCTGCACACATGATAAAAGTAAGACATGTCATGACCGCTCAAAGGGCGCCAAACACTATTTTTTTCATTACTGTCACGTGAATACTCTTGCATTTTTTAATCACCAAACAAGCATAAGTTTTCCTCTATAAAAACCAAAGACACCAACCAATCTTCTACCACCCAATTCTAGCTGCTGAAATAATGAGTTCCAAGAATAAAGGTTGTTTCAAACACACCCTCAATTGCAATATCCTCCTCCTTTTCATTTGTAACATACTTTTTTTGTTTAATGGTTTTCTTAACTTTTTAGTACAAATCATTTACGTTAACAGCAGTGACTCAAGCTCCATCAACAAGTGGACTGACTTAAGTTCCACCAACAGCTGGGAAGGCTATTTTCCAAAGGGTTATTCAGGTTCAGTGACCAAAAAGAGTGATGCTAGGAGGTTTAAAAATCCTCAAAAGACTGAGAAAGAGCTTTTTGATGAAAGGGAAAAGGTGATAGGCCTTCCTAATGATCAGTTCTGTGAAGACAATTGTATCAAACCATTTGCTCCAGCAATTGCCAAACCTTTTCCAAAAGGTAAGGGTAAAAAGAAAATGTATTAGTTGATTAAGGAGGTAGTATCATTGAATAATCTGGTTGTAACCTGAATAAACATGTTGTTACCCTTTTGTACTAGCTTCTTAGGTATTTTTAAGTGACCTGTTGAATGGTAGACTAATCATGTACTGCTGATAAGATAACAACAGTACCAGGACTAACTAATTAATACGGTTAGAAAAATTTTTGTACTACCAATATTAACGTTTTGCTACTGTTTCACTATAAGGAAGTTAGTACTGTTGAGCCTTCCAAACGTGTGAAGTCCACCCAACCCAAACCATTAAGTACAATTCATAGCTACATTCCCAACTTGATTTAAACGATTGTTCTTTAGAATAAAAACAAACCATAAGGCTGTAGTTTGACTTAGAGAACTCAATAAACCATAAGGCTCTACTTTGACTTAATAAAGTCAACTAAGTGACCCATTATTGAATATTCACTTGTAAACCTCACTTTTTACTTTCAAAACTGAACATGGGTAAAATTAAGTTATTACAATTTATATTTGACCAATTGCATATACAGTATAGTGTCGTGTTTGGGAATAATAAAAGAATTTGACTATTAAAGTCAACATATTATTTTGGTCAACAGTGTGAATAGTACCAGTATTAGATATACCTATGAAAATAACCAGAAACTGAAGGTCATACGAGTGCATAAATTGAAAGGCAAACGTACATCATGAAAATAACCATAAACTTTATTTGCAAAAAAATATAAATAAATAAATAAAACATGCAATTGAGACAATAAGGAAACTCACAAAATCAACAATAAAATTATTATTAAACAAACTTTTTCCAGTACATGATTAAATTAATCGGACTCATATGACTTATACAATTCATCATACGAGAATGTTTCTAAACATTCTTCTTCCTCTTCTTCATTACATTAACATATTTGTTATTCTTTTTATCCCTTTCTTCTAATCTTCTAACAACATTGATCTCCTTCCAATGCTCATCGGCCCTCTTTTTTGCAACAAGCATGCGTCTTTCAACTTCAGCAGGGCTTGGAGGAGCAACCTTCTCCTTTTCTTCATCCAACTCCTTCTTATCCTTATCCTTCGAGCCTTTTTCCAACGAATGCACCTCTGGCTCCTTTGGATCTTCCCTTGGTCATTTCATCACTTCCTTGTTTTCTTCTTCTGTGTTGTCGGTTGCAACAACATCTCTGGCTCTCTTGGTTCCTGACCTTTTACTTACACTTTAAGTTATTTGATGTTTGCTAGTATTAGATTGGTATGCTGCATAATGTGGCAGTAACCAATATATAGACACATAATGGGGAAAACGAAGAGTCTGTATTAAATTTTACAGCCTTTTTTTGGACTCTTCGGTTCCCAATTATTTGTTGGAAACATGAACACATTTATATTTCCATTTTATTTGGGAATGTACCTATGTATTGTATGTAATGGGTTGGGTTGGGTTGGGTGGTCTTCACACGGCTTTATTGGCTCACCAGTATTAAGTTTTTTATATCGAACAATAGTAAAATTTTAATACTATTACTGCAAGATTGGACTTTATTAAGTCAAACTAGAGCCTTTGGGTTTGTTGACTTCCCTAACTCAAACTACAGCCATATGGGTTGGTTTTTTTATTTTGTTTTTTGAAAAGTAAAAAAAAACATAATCCTTTAAAACAAGTATCGTCTTAACCTTCTGAAATGACAAAATACTAGGGGTAAACCTTTAAAACTAGTAGCATAATTCTTTAAAACCATAATCCTTTAAAACAAGTAGCATCCTCACTTCAATGGGATGAACCTTGAAGAGTGGGTAGCTCCAATACCGGGAATTTTGTACTACCAGTCATATTATGTTACAAAGACTTTTGTACTACCAGTACTAACATTTTACTACTTTTATATACAATGTTGCAAAAATCGTGAATCGGTAGCCGGGCGGTCGACCACCCTGCAACGATTAATCGGCCAAGGCGGGATTAATCGGTGATTAATCGGATTAGCATTTTTTGCATGTTTTGGGTATTTCGGGAGACCAAACTAAAGATTTTAACTGATTCCAAGCCTACTATGTTTCCAAACCTCAATAAAAGGCTTCAAGTTTGATTATGAGGCCCATTGTTCGTTATAAGTGAAATAAACGATCCTTAAATTAAGTAGAATGCCTAAATTTTTATTTTTTTAAAGCTGACCGATTTGGCCGATTCGGCCGATTTTTTACCGATTCGGCCGATTTTTTACCGATTAGTGGCCGTTTTATTGCCTAGACCGATTTTTTGACCGATTTTCAAAATTCTACAAGGTATACGGCCGATTAACGATTAATCGGCCGATTCGGCCGATTTTTGCAACACTGGTTATATATAAGGAACTTAGTACTGGTGAGCCGATAAAGCCGTGTGATGGCCACCCAACCCAACCCATTAAATACCCACCAAACCGATCAACCACACATATTTCCATCTCATTTAATCCCATCTCATATAATACCCACCCAACCGATGAAACACACACACAAACACACATAATCAATCTTGTAACCTAAATTTCTCTTAAACCTACATATCCTATAACGTTACTTCACACAAAATGAAGGCCACAAACAAAAAAGGTATTGTTATTTCTGTTTTGCTATGTAATTTGGTGTATTTAATTAAAAATGGTCATTATAGGGTCGTTTTGTGTTAACCTTTAACTGTTTGTGAAGCTAATTTTTTTTGTTTTTTGATGCTCTCTTTTTCCTTATTTGCAGAAAGCAAATCTACAAGGTCTGATTATATAATTGGTCCTGCTAAT
The DNA here is from genome assembly GCA_030686995.1 of Artemisia argyi. Lineage (NCBI taxonomy): Eukaryota > Viridiplantae > Streptophyta > Magnoliopsida > Asterales > Asteraceae > Artemisia > Artemisia argyi. The sequence goes on along the minus strand of CM060685.1, from coordinate 43,408,206 downwards.
GATGATTATGCCAAGTTTTTAAATCTTCAAGCTCAAAAAGGTTCAACTACCACTCCTACAACCTCTGAGTATATCATTGGTCATGTTGATCCTGATTATGCCCAGTATTTAAAGCTTCAAGGTCCAAAAGGTTCAAGCACCATTCCAACAAGCTCTCATTATATCATTGGTACTGCTGATTCTGCTTATAGCAAGTATTTAAAGCTTGAAGCTAACAAAGATTCAACCTCCACTCCTGCAAATAAGCCTTGAAGCCATTCAATGAAAAGGAAACTTATAGCAGTTAATTATGGCAGTTCATGATAATAATGTGTTTTGATGGTATAACCAGTATCTCTTTTGTAATGAAGAACAGTTTTATGTTCTTTTATTATTAGTAATGAATCTGCATTTGTTGACTCTCATGTACTGTTTTAGCTAATATTGTCAAAAAAATGTTTATGGCACCATGCACAAATATTTACCATTAAATGAAAGACAACACTTTTTATTCAACAAATACATACAAAACAGAGGTACATTCCCAAACAAAATGAAACCATAAATGTGTTCATTTTTCCAACAAATAATGGGGAACCGTTTACACTGTTTGACTACAAATGTACATTCTAATCTACCGTTTGACTTAATGTAAGTCAACACTTTATATTCAATCTAAATACACTTCAAAGTTACATTTCCAAACAACAATTTTACGAAAATGGGTACGAATCACATAGGTTTACAAGTGAATAATCAAAATGGTTCAGATAGTTGACTTTATTAAGTCAAACTACAGTCTTATGGTTTGTTGAATTCTCTAAGTCAAACTACAGCCTTATGGTTTGTTAACTTCCCTAAGTCAATCATATTATGCATTGAACAAGCAAACAAAATACTTCACAATAACAAGCCACATTCACTTGATCACAAACCATTACGATTTAGCCATTATTCAAACAAGAAATTTCATTGACCATTAACAACCATTATAAACGACTGCTTCACCACCTAACTACCATCATCTACTCGAAAATACTAAAACATTCACCCACCACCATCACAAATTAACAACTACTACTACACAACACATGTCAAGCAGTTAAATAAACATACAATGCAAACAAAACCCAACTGATGATGATATACTTCTTGTACTTGGACCGTTGTTCTTCAAGCTCTTCAACAACACCTCGTAGAGCATTAATCCACCTCAACAAACCAGGGATAATGTCTACTGACCTTGGGCACATCGGAGGATCCAGCCAATCCAGAAAAGGACAGTTTGATCCCTGAAACAACACAGAGTGTAAATAAGCTAGACATTTTTTTTTAAAATAAACAACACAATGACCAAACTTACAATTGTCGGACACCCAAAGAAACGGAGACCTGGATTCCTGTTTGTCCAAGAAGTCTTGACAACAACGGGTTTACCACAACTGCAGACCACCATCGTTGCTCTGTTTTTCTTTTAGGAAGATGTGTGTTTTACATACTTATGATATGCACAATGGTCGGGTATTTACATGGTTTAGTTCTGGCCAACAGTCGAATTTTTACACAAAGGGACGAAACATGCAAAGCGTTTGGTACAATATACAAACGGCAATGGGGACGAACGGTGAGAATATGAAATAGGTGAAAAGACGAAAAAACCCAACCTTGCCACATCAGATAATGGACGGACATAACGTCCGTCTGCCAAAACGCGCTCCCAGGGATCAACCGAGCCGTCGTTTGACAAGTTCAGGGATGAAAATGACCAAAAAAAATAGTTTAGGGACGAAACGAGAGAAACGCGACAAGTTTAGGGACGAACGGTGAAATATTGTCCCAGAGTATAGTTGATTGTTCGAGGTAAGACTAAGATTGTTTTTTCTTTTGAAACACATGTTCAAGTTAAGATTTATTGATGACTTGGTGGTGACTCTTGTTAAAGTCTTTGGTATTTCTATATAGTATATATTATACATATGTACTCTATGTGTGTGCATATAGGTTATTTGCACTCTAGAGTATAGATGATGATATCTAATGTTAGAAACATGTGTGTACTGTAAGATAGAGGGCGAGTGTGTTTTAGTATATTGAAAGCGAGTGTGTTAGTAGTTCATGATGTTAACTTTTACCTTGGATGTTAACTCTACCTCACAAACACCCATATTAACTCTCTTCATCACGCCCAACTACCCCTTCAACCTTAAATTTGATAATGGACAAAATTCAATTTCAAACGTACCTTTTCACTCAATCACTCACTCACACACAGCGACACAGAGACACAATGCTATTCCTAAATATACGGGAATCACTGATTCATACACATCTACCTTGGTAAGTTTTGATTTCCTAAGGTTGTTAACGTCAGTTTCTTAAGATCTTTGTTATTATTGGCTCTAATAGTTTTGTTTTAACCATTGTTTTAGTTCTTTAGACGGACCACTGAAGATCTTTGTTATGCCCCACAAAAATATCTTTTCTCCAAATACCTCAATGGGATATGGTCGCCCAAAAATCTTGGGCGGGTATAATAAAATAGTGACAAGTGTCCCTAACATTGTCCCTACCATGTACTAACCTAGTACTAGTTTGTAACCGTACTTCTTGGGCGACTGAGGCCTATTATTTTTTGGGCGATATCTTTTTGTGAAAAAGTTGTTAACTATATTTTGGTCTTGGTTGTTTACTTGTTATTTTATTTTTGGTCACACTTTTTCTTTATTTTTTTATAAATAAAAACAAATCTCATACACCTTGTATCATTCACCCAACAAGATTCGACCACCACCATCTCTGGTCACACCACCTCCGCCACCACCAACACCCACCACCACCCCCACAACCACCCACCACCGGTACCCACCGACACCCTACATTAAATTGTTTTACCATATCTTCAATTATAACCAGATCCACCACTCCTAATTCTATACATCCTAATTTAACCATAAAATCCAACTACCACAAAGTATTCATGTTGCACATTCTATGTTCTAAAATCACAATATTTATTTTAAGCAAACTAAAAAGTCAACAACTGTTTGTGTGACAAATCAAACCATGATAGCTTAATTTGAATTTTACATATCCTGCTTATGCATCTAAAACATCTTAAAAGTCATTTGCTACAATCAAAATATTGAATTTTACATATCCTGATAACCACCGAATGGTTCTTTATAAAATACTCTAGAAAATTATTGTATATATTTAATTTAGTCAAAGTATCTCCTTTTCCACCATGCTTATTGGTGGAACATCGAATACATCATCGAAATACAAAGCTTAAACAAAAACCCTCAACACCGTCTTAAATACATAGCTTTGAAAAAAACCCATCATCGAAAGATCTAAGTTTTGCTTCATTACAAATCCATCATCGATCTTAAAAAGTAATAACGAAACAAAAACCAACCTGAGACCTTCTCAAAGATTTGGAAGCCGAAACCCACAAAGAAACAACAATGGTATGTGTTTATGATTCGTGACTCACATAACCCAGAATCAAAAAGCCCATCCACCTGATATTGAAGGGGGGAAGTCAGGGAGGGTTTCGAGATCTGGGATGTTGGGAAAAGGTGGTAGTGAGGTTGATGATGATGATACATTTTTAGAATATCAAATGCATTGACATCGGCAAATGGGTGGTTATGGAGGATCCGTTTTTAGGGGAGGAGTGTACATTTGATATTCGAACATGTCACAACTCACAATTTCAGGTCATTTCCCAAACTTCGACAATTTACTATTCATAAATCACTATTCATCAAAACGATATTCATCATTTTACTATTCATCATTTTTTAGGTCAATTTGATATTCTGAGAAGCATTCAAAAATTTTACTATTCACCAAGTACTATTCATTCCCAGAAAGAAAACACTATTCACGTGCATTGCTCATTTCATCGTAAATTTAGTTTACGAGTACTTAAATTCGCGTAACCGTATTGGTTCAGGTGCGAATTCATGCATTATCATTAGGGACATTTCATACGGACTAGAAATGGTCTACATATCATCATAATATCATTTGTATACTATACCACCCACAGAATATTCATATTATTATTTTTGGTATATTTAACGTTTTACGTTTATTTATTTTAATTAAGTGTTAATACGCGATTAATAAAAATAACCAACATATCTAATAATCCTCATGATGGTTCCGATATATTTTAAAGTCCTTACAACGTCATAAAAATTATAAAATTCATTTACCCGATATTTTGGGAATTTATTAAATTTATAACGTAAGTTTAATATAATTACGACGGTTTTCGTGAAAACTAAATAATAATTATCCAAACACTCAATTTTTGTACCCAACATATTTTTAACATTTTTATGACTTTATTAAGTCTCGGCTAACTTGTTAAAATTTATTTCTCGCAAACCCGGTACCCGATTATAACTAAACTACAACAGAAACTATAACTAAAACCTATACTTATACTACAAATCCTCCACTAACACTTCTAATTAAATCAAAACTTTTTCTTCTCTTTTTCTTCCTTTGAAAAACCGGCCAACCCCCCCCCCCCCTTCCTTTTTTAACCTTGTGCATTAATCATTTTTAACTTCTCCAAAAATCACTAGAAATATCACAAACCTAAAACCGCTTCACACTTATATTTCTTAAAATCAAAACTTGCACTTTTTCTCTCTTTTCTCTCTCAAAACCCACGGCCAAACACAAACTTCACCAAGATCCATCATTTTTTCAAAATCATGTTCAAATCAAGTCCATATTGTTATCCTATCCTTATTAGGGTTTTGTAATATAAACTCAAGGATTCTTAGGGTTTTATCATCCAAGCTCATAATCATTCAAAGTATGTTTACAAAAATTTATTTTCTTCATTTCTTCAAGTATTTGTTATGATTATATGGTTTTCATACAATATTTCATGCATATGTTAGCTTGTACCACTCATAATATACACTTATGTCTTTGAAACCCTAGAAATGGAAACCCTTGTTAGATCCACTAGATTGATGATGTTTAAGAACCCATGACACCTTAAAAAGGTGTATGGTAGGATTAGACTAGATTTGTGGTGATTGGAAGTGATTTGGGTGGATTAGAAACTAGTTTAGAACACTAGAAATGGATTTGGAACCTATTTATAAACCTACTGTCCCAAATTTGAAATCCTGGAAAACTCAGTAACTCAGGGGAACTTTTCAACCAAAGATTTAGAAAATAATTTTAAAAACAAAACCGTAGGCGAAAGAACGGACTAAAACGAGTTTATAACAAATGAGATATGATTTTTGCAAGTTTATTGACGAAAACTATTTTTCTGAAAATTGTATGCTGTTGGACGATTTTTGGTGGACAAACCGAGGTGTTAGACGTAACCTAGAGAAGCCGAGTTATCAAAAATATATTAGTACATACTAAGACGAATCCGGGGATATAAAGAACGAAGAAAATGAACTTAAAACGACCAAGTTATTCACGTTTCAATATCGGCAAAACTCTATATAATTTGACAGCTTTTACTAGAAATAATAATAATACTACTTCTACGTACTAAATCCTAGATTTTCTAGAAATACTACGAAAGTGCCAAACTTGTAACTAATGAAGTACTTATGATTACAAGTTTATTTTTACGACTATTAGACGTTACTTCAAGGTTTTCAAGGCGGAGTTTATAACACTAACTTTCTATATACGATATACTACGACTAGTTTTTACAAGTCTAGTTATGACTTATTTTTCTTAAGTATGGAATACATTTTACTATGACTATAACAAGTATTTTCAAGTTATGAGTGGTATAGGTACCATGTGCATGCATATTCTCTACATCATTTCATGATCTAAATTAGATCATATTCATTCGTCATAGGTCGCAGTTGATATTCGTTCCTTGTTGTCCTTATCATTCCATTGCATTGTATCATCACTTCGAGGTGAGTTTTCATAGTCCCGTTTTTAATTCAATATTTGATTTCAAATCCCACGGGGGAGAATACATTGCACCACTTATTTTTGTACATGCCAAAGTAGCTACATTTTCATACATTGCTTAAGTTGCTATCATACCACATTAAGTCCCCTTTATATTATCATGGATCGTTAATTTAACTTTAAACGAGAGTGAGTGAATAGATCTATTGAGGGTGACTCCTCTATTTGTGTTTGGGTTTCTCCAACGGGTACGAATACATTTCATGTCTAACATTATTAGAGTGCTTGGTAACCACTCTTTTGGGGCGAAATTCTGATTATGTCTAGCTTCGGGGTCATGAGCTTAAGAGCCGATGTAACTTCATTTTGACATCAAGTCACCTTATTTTTACTTATGGCTATTGTACACATCATTTAATCCATAAACCTATGATTTCTCACCAACTTTATGTTGACCGTTTTAGCAATGTATTTTCAGGTAACTAAGGTATATCTCATGGCATGCATGGATTCATTTTAGTGAGTAGCAAGGATGACGCGTCTCATTTTGGATTTTCATGCACTTATATATTATCGTTTGATTGTACCAAACTTGTTTCCTTTAACTTTTAAATAATTTGGGACCTATGTTTTGTAACTCTGAACTTCTTTTAAATAAATCAAACGATGTATTTTCCAAACGACACTTTAGGTCGTTCAATATAACTGTAACTGTGGTGCTATGACCGTCACCCCCAGGTATTCCATTCCGCTGCCATTCAGGTATTTTGGGGGTGTGACAGATTGGCATCAGAGCTAAGGTTATAGCGAACTAGGATGCATCATAGACCCTAGACTATAACTACATTATCATAACATCTCATCATTACATTATAAGTGCATATTCATTGTTTTAGGTGATTCCATTATGCGAGTTATTTATTTTCATTTCACCTTGATTATCACAGAGTTATGTCTTCAGACCCGAACATTGTCATACTTTACTCTGTCTCAGACTCTGATGTTGAGGGCTCTATGTCTTCCACCGCTTTTTCACCACCCATTCCTCCTGTACATGTGTTGCCACTTTTGGAATCAGGTGAGGATACCGAGCCTTTTGAGGAGGAAGAGACTGCTCCTACTCCTCATATCTCTCCCATTGCACCCCTTGATGTTACCCGTGCACCTACTGACATATCATCTCCCACTACTTCTATTTCTTCAGAACCAAAACTTATGTTCCCTCATAGTAAAACAACCATAGGTGCTAGGAAGAGCGTACGCACTACTACCTCTACCTTTAGGATCCCTACTGTTCCTACATTGCCTACACCACCAACTATGCCCACTACTACTTCTATATCTACTTCACTTTTGCCGCTCAGGAAGCGTGCAGGGTTTACTACCCCAGCTTCACCTACTACAGAGACTTCTGACCTTCCACCACCACCAGTATACCATATAGGTGAGAGTTCGAGAGCAGCTGCTGCTAGAGGGCCTACAACTTTTACTGTAGATGATCAGTTAGGGGCTTAACAGGAGCAGGTTGATAGTTTGGGTTATAGGGTAGATGAGATTATCACTACTCGACTTGAGGAGGTCGAGGAGCAGGTTGAGGGATTGATCTTAGGCAGGGTTAGCATTGACATGTCGTATCATGGACTTGAGGCACGGCAGGAGGGACACCAGGAGCTGATTGATCAGCTTAGGGATGAGCTACCGGAGATACGGGATAGAGCTCAGATGACACAGGAGGCTCAGGGAGAGCAGGCACACCAGTTGGCAGTAGCTCAGGAGAGGATGACAGCTGCAGAGACCAGGGAGGCTGCCCTCCAGCTTAGAGTTGAGCACTTGGAGGAGATTGTTGTTGCGATGGATCGTGAGATTCGCCGCCTTAGGGGAGGACCTGGAGGATCTGGAGCACCTGGAGGTTCTAGAGCACCCGAAGGAGCCTAGACATAGACTTGTATTGTATTAGCTTTTACTATTTTCCTAGTCCCGATGTGTGGGACATAGTTCAAGAACTTGTAGTCTTTTGGTTGTTGTACAAACAAATATATCAAGTGTGACTCTACTATGTTGGAATGGTTATGCTATATATATATATATATATATATATATATATATATATATATATATATATATATATATATATATATATATATATATATATATATATATATATATATATATATATATATATATATATATATATATATCGGTCCATGTAGGCCGAAATTTTCATGTATTATATTCATGTGTTGTGATTATATTTATGATGTTTCGTGGTTGCTCTTTATTATTATCGTATTTATACAGATTGTGGTTGTATTTATATGTGTTGTGGTTGTATCTATACATGTCGTGGTTGTATTTATACAGGTTGTGGTTGTACTCGTACACGTCGTGGTTGTAATTATACTTGTTGTGGTTGTATATATACATGTTGTGGGTGTATACTTTTGGTACGATGATTATTTCTATTATGACTTTCTCATGGTTGTTGTCCATTATGATTATCAGAAGTATGGCGCCAAGGAAAGGAAAGGCTGCACCAGAAACACCCGCTATGACTCAAGCCGCTATTCGCAAATTGGTCAGGGATAGTATAGCAGAAGCTCTAGAGACTGAGAGAGCTGAGGTTGCTGCTAGGGCTGCTGAGGTTGCACCTAATACTGGGGCGGTTGAACCACCCACTACTAGGCGTGAGTGCACTTTGAAAGATTTCAAGATTAGTGATCCCGTCAAGTTTAAGGGCACTGAAGGAGCGGTTGCTTTGATCCGCTGGTTTGAAAAGACTGAGAATGTATTTCTCATGTGTAGTTGTCCTGATGTCAGCAAGGTAAAATTTGCTACAGGTATGCTTTTGGATGAAGCTATGTCATGGTGGAATTCTCATGCTCAGCCTATTGGTATGGAGAATGCCTACAAGCTCACTTGGGATCAATTCAAGAAGCTGATGACTAAGAAGTTTTGCCCTCGTACTAAGGTGAAGAAATTGGAGACGGAATTCTATGAGCTGGTAACAAAAGGTGATGACATCGAGACCTATATCAAGAGGTTTCAGGAGTTGGCTGCACTATGTCCAACTATGGTTCCTGACGATGAGAAAAAGATGGAGAACTTCACTGGTGGACTGCCCGAAAGCATCCGTGGAGATGTGATGTCTTTCGACCCACAATCAATGGAAGAGGCTATTCGTATAACTCAGAAACTTGTGGTTCATGTGGTAAAAGGAAAATCTGCTGTCAACAACAACAATAACCGTTCAAACAACACCAACTACAACAACACTCGAAACAACAACAACTATAAAAACAATCGAAACCACAACTATCCCAATAACCGAAACAACAACAACAACAACAACAACAACAACAACAACAACAACAACAACAACAACAACAAGAGGAGGTTTGACTACAACCAAGGTGGAAATGCTATCCAACCAGCACCTAAGAGATAGGAGGTGGCAAGGGCCTATGCTGCAGGGCCGACTGAAGGGAAAGGATATGCTGGTAATCTACCCAAGTGTGATAAGTGCCAAACACATCATAACCCAGGCCGTTGCCCAAACCCATGTGGTAACTGCAAGAAGATTGGTTACAATATCAAAGATTGCAGGTTTCCAAACTTGGGTAACAATCAGAAACCGCCAGTTACATGTTTTGGCTGCGGAGAAATTGGACACTATAGGAGTGAGTGCCAAAAGAAGAAGAATCAAGGGACTGGGAACCAAGGTGGAGTGGCTCGGGGAAGAGCTTATGTTATGGGAGGAGAAGATGCCCGAGAGGACCCGAATGTTGTAGCGGGTACGTTCCTCGTAAATAATCGTTATGCATCCATTTTATTTGATTCAGGAGCGGATAGAAGTTTTGTTTCTATTGCATTTGCACCTTTACTTAACATAGAACCAACCACCTTAGACATTCCCTATATTGTTGAATTAGCCGATGGGTCTTTAGTTAAAACCAACACCGTTTTCCGTGGTTGCATAATCAATTTCCTAAACCATCCATTCAATATAGACCTTATGCCCGTAGAACTTGGAAGTTTCGACGTTGTTATCGGTATGGATTGGTTGTCTCGACACCGTGCAAGAATTATTTGTGATGAGAAAGTGGTTCACCTTCCTTATAGTGATGAAACTTTAGTTGTTCGCGGAGAGCGAAGTGGAACTAGACTCAGTATTATATCGTGCATTAAAACCAAGAAGTACATAAAGAAGGGTTGTTATGCATTCTTGGCTCACATCACGGAGAAGAAGTCGGATGAGAAACGACTTGAAAGATGTGCCAATTGTTAAGGAATTTCCAGAAGTTTTTCCGGAAGAATTGCCAGGACTTCCGCCTACACCCCAAGTTGAGTTTCAAATCGAATTAGTGCCAGGAGCTGCACCAATTGCGCGAGCACCGTATCGACTTGCACCTTCTGAGATGCAAGAATTGTCGAACCAATTACAAGAACTTTTGGACAAAGGATTCATTAGACCGAGTTCCTCGCCTTGGGGAGCACCGGTTTTGTTTGTGAAGAAGAAGGACGGATCTTTCAGAATGTGCATCGACTATCGTGAGCTGAACAAGTTATCGGTGAAGAATCGTTATCCACTCCCTAGGATCGACGACTTGTTCGATCAGTTACAAGGTTCCTGTTTTTATTCCAAGATTGATTTAAGATCCGGCTACCATCAACTTAGAGTTCGGGAAGAAGATATTCCGAAGACGGCATTTAGAACACGTTATGGTCATTATGAGTTTCAAGTAATGCCTTTCGGATTAACCAACGCACCGACGGTATTTATGGACCTCATGAATAGAGTGTGCAAACCGTATCTTGATAAGTTTGTGATCGTATTCATTGATGATATCTTGATTTATTACAAGAGTAAGGAAGAGCACGAAGAACACCTCAGAACAATTCTGGAACTACTCAAGAAGAAGCAATTGTATGCCAAATTTTCAAAGTGTGATTTTTGGATACAAAGATTTCAATTTCTTGGCCATGTCATTGATAGCCAAGGATTACAAGTTGACCCAGCAAAGATCGAGGCAGTAAAGGATTGGGCTACGCCCAAGTCTCCTACGGAAATTCGTCAATTCCTAGGACTTGCAGGATATTACAGAAGGTTTATTGAAGGGTTTTCCAAGATAGCGAAGTCGCTGACTAAGCTGACACAAAAGAATCAAAAGTATGAATGGGGAGAGAAGCAAGAATCTGCATTTCAGTTATTGAAACAAAAGCTTTGTAGCGCACCGATTTTGTCACTACCAGAAGGTATTGAGAACTTTGTGGTATATTGCGATGCTTCGCATAAAGGACTTGGAGCTGTGCTAATGCAAAACGAGAAGGTGATAGCTTATGCATCTAGACAGCTTAAGACACACGAGAAGAATTACACTACACACGACTTGGAGTTGGGTGCTGTAGTTTTTGCACTCAAGATTTGGAGACACTATCTTTATGGTACCAAATGTGTAGTTTTTACCGACCACAAGAGCTTACAACATATACTTGATCAAAAGGAACTTAATATGAGACAACGTCGTTGGCTAGAACTGTTGAGTGATTACGATTGTGAAATCCGATATCACCCAGGAAAAGCAAATGTTGTAGCAGATGCACTTAGCCGAAAGGAACGACTCAAACCTTTGAGGGTTAGGTCATTGGGAATGACTATCATTTCACCATTACCATCAAAAATTCTAGAAGCTCAGATTGAGGCTCTCAAGGAAGAAAATCGACCACAGGAGAAACTTTATGGTATGCCAGAGAACAAAAATGGATTTGTGAAGAGAGCAGATGGAGTGTTATGCTTCAAGGACCGAAGTTGGATACCACTCTATGGTGGAGTACGAGAATTGATTATGCATGAATCATACAAGTCGAAGTACTCTATTCACCCAGGTTCTGACAAGATGTATCAGGATCTCAAAAAGCTTTATTGGTGGCCGAACATGAAAGCAAAAATAGCTACGTACGTCAGTAAATGCCTTACTTGTGCTAAAGTGAAAGCCGAGTACCAGAAACCGTCAGGACTACTTCAACAACCAGAAATTCCAAAATGGAAGTGGGAGCGTATTACCATGGACTTTGTCACTAAACTTCCCAAGACGTCAGGAGGTTACGATGCTATTTGGGTAATTGTTGATCGTCTTACCAAATCAGCTCATTTCATACCCATTAGAGAGATTTATTCCATGGAACAACTTGCCAGACTTTATGTCATGGAAATAGTCTCAAGACATGGAGCACCGATCTCCATTATTTCTGACAGAGATAGTCGCTTTACTTCAAACTTTTGGAAGTCATTACAAGATTCTTTTGGATCCAAGTTAGACATGAACACTGCTTACCATCCTCAGACCGATGGTCAGAGTGAGAGAACTATTCAGACACTTGAAGACATGCTGCGAGCATGTGTGATTGACTTTGGAAATGGTTGGGCTAACCATTTGCCGTTGATCGAGTTTTCTTATAACAACAGCTACCATTCAAGCATAAAAGCAACACCATTCGAGGCACTTTATGGTCGTAAGTGTCGATCTCCAGTTTGTTGGGTTGAAGTCGGTGATGTACAATGTACTGGCCCGGAGATGGTTCGAGAAACAACATAAAAGAATGAGAAATAATTATAACCGCATATTTGAGATGCATCGACTTGAATTAGATGCATCTCTATTCATTTAGATGCATCTCAATTAGTTTCAAAGGTGATTTTGAAGTGAAAATGATGCAAAGTAGTACTACCAACAAATTTGACCCGCATAGTACGAAAGATACATATGATTCGTCTAACTTGATAAAATGCATCTAATATATGTATATGCATCTAATTTTTAGCTAGAAAATATATTATGATGTATCTAAAAGATTATGGGATGCATCTAATTCAAACTAATGCATCTCTAATTTCTAATTATAGTTATTTCTCATTATTCTTATTTTAAAGATTTTTCTCATTTGATCCTTAGTCACGTAGTAATTGTTAATCTTTATTTATTTATTTATTTTTGAACTTAATTTTTAAAAACTTTACATAAACACTCAAAATGAAATAAAAAAGAACCCGCCCTTCTTTCCCGCACTTAATTTCGCAAAAACTTCGAAAATTTTCCAATCTTATTTCCTCCCTTTTTTTTCATTTCACTACCTACTTTGTTTTGACTTATTTAGAAGAAACACATCAAACAGCTACACACCACAAGACACAACCCACGAAGTAGCCACCACACCTCACAAAACCTTATCTATTGTTGTCACTACCTCGTATCTTAACCATCAAGGGCTGGCCATCACCAAGAAAAAACTTCACCATAGTTCACATCAACGGTACAATTCATCTTACATTAATATCCTTAAAAGAAACACAATTGTCCATTGTGTAATAGCATGTTACTGTCACCTATATTAATACACACACCTAAGCACATTAAAACACACCAACCATATCATCTTCCAAAATTTAACTAACATTCATGTTTGTTTTTCATAGTTATATGTATTTGAAGTGTCTTTCATTCAGCGATGAAAGAAGACGTGTGTGGCATGTGGCTTGGGGATCGTACTGCTTAATTTATTGTTGGAATAGACGTTCTCGGAAGTAAATTAAACATTTATATAGGTATTACACACATCTTGCTAAATCATGATATGTTAGTTAAGATATGATCATAACATTCATTGTTTGTTTGTTTCATAAGTATATTTGTGGAAAAAGAATATCATGATATGGTGTAGCTAATATATCAGTTAGAGGCGTTGTTGTAGTTTTAATTTAGCCTGCACTATAGATCTCACACATTAATAAAGAAAGACAAAAAATTTGTGGTCGGCATTTTGTGTTGTGAGTTTTAGTTGTTTTAGATCGAAAGGAAGGTATTAGAGTTTATGAGAGAATTATTGTATAGCAAGGTCAGTGGTAACTTTTTTTTTTTTTTTTTTTTTTTTTTTTTTTTTTTTTTTTTAAGATAAGAGTAAAAGTGATTAGGTTAACTAGTTTTTAGGATCGACTCTTATATCAGGTGTAGTTTAGGGTTATTAGGTTAGTTCTTATTGGGATTATCCAAGATTAATACTAAAATAAACTGGACTGGACTTCATTAGGGCTACCACAATTCAACGTAAGTATTTTATCTGAAAGGTTGTGTAGAATTTTAAAGGGCGGATATTTGGTTATATAATTTGGTGCTAATTATATAGTTATAATACCCTCGCACGCGCGGGGTTTGTTTGTTTGTTTTTTTAAATTTTGAATCATATATTTTTATTTATTAAAAAACAAATAATTTAATATTTGTTTTGTTTGATTTATTATGTTTAATTATAGTTTTTTATTATTAAAGATAATTATTTAAAAATTTTAATCTTATTGTTAATCTTATCTATATTTTTTGTATTTATCTTCTACTTGTGTTATAGATAAATATAAAATGTTACCTAATAAGAAAATATTTTTTTTTTACATAATATTATTACTAAATAAGGTATGGTTTAGTTTTTTTGAAATTGAAAAGTCCCCACTTAGAGTTTTGTTTTATTAGATAATAAAAAAGATTTGTGGCTGAATTTTAAAGGGCATGTTGTGACACATTAGTATTAACAAGATCTGCTCAATTATGTCTTTAGATATACATATTTGAACTTTATAAAGTCATTTTTAGTTTGAATTAGGTAAGTCTCTGATTCCAATTCAGAAACGTAATTATCATGAAAAATGTTAATTCTAGGAGATAATTATGTATAATGGGTTTAAATAATTGTTATGAGAAAAAAGGCTCTGAAACTTAGTCATATATATATATATATATATATATATATATATATATATATATATATATATATATATATATATATATATATATATATATATATATATATATATAAAGTATTTAGGACATTCTAAATAAGGAAGTCTTAAAATTCTTAAGACCAAAAATATTTTTATTAAAAAAAGCCATAAAAACTTAAATGTAATTTACTTGGTCAAAACTTATAACCTATCATATAAATGAAATAAATGTGATTTTTAATGAGAAAAAAAATATCGCCATATTAATACTTGTAACCGCTAAAAGTTAGTTATTATCAATAATGATTATCAAAAACGTGTAATCGCATCTAACATATAAATCTACAACCATTTCATATCTCTCTCACACGTCTATTTGGAGATCAAATAGTTTGAATTGTTATAGGTTATAGTTATGAAATGATTTCTGGTGCATGTTTCACTAGCCTGTTCCTCATCATCATCATTATTTTGTGAAGTTAAGTGAGAGAAAGAAAGTATAGAATGGGTGTATTGTTCATGGTTATAAAATAATAGTATTTATATAAAAAGTTAAAGTAAGTTTTGTCATGAAGGTGAAATTTTTCCACCAACTTATTGCATGTTTTGACATAATACTGTTACTATGCGTATGTTTCTCTAGCCTTGTATATTTGTTTGTTTGTTATTCCGGGACGGAATTATTTTAATAGGGAAGGACTGTGACAAAGACAAAGCAAGATCGTATGACTAACCCCTTTGTGCAAGCAACATGTATGCTTATGAAATGGTTTGTGGTGCATGTTTCACTAGCCTCTTCCTCATCATCATCATCATCATTATGTGAAGTTAAGTGAGAGAAAGAAAGTATATATGGTTGGTGTGTTTTAATGTGCTTAGGTGTGTGTATTAATATACGTGCAGTAACATGCTATTACACAATGGACAATTGTGTTTCTTTTAAGGATATTTGTGTTTCTTCAGAGGTAATCTTGGCCATACATATTTTGTGAATCCAAGTGAAGTAGAATGAACGGGCCATATCCTATTTGTCCATCACTTTAAAATTTCGCAACATTTTATTGGGGCTATACGAATTTAAAGTTGCCACTCCACAAATAAATATATCGGGTCAACCGGGTTTTAAAACATTGATTATAACTATTTTTAGTTGTTTTTCACTCAAAAGGAACACAACATGTTTAAATAAAAATAAAACTCGCTCACACACAAAGTCATGTTTCACCATAAGTCCTTAGAATAAATAAATAAAAATCTTAACTTTTCTTAAACTTGTTTTTCGGTCTCATGAAACATATTAATAAAAGAGTTAACTAAACATGTTATTTTAAGCACTTTTCATAAAGTAAAATATCAAACTCGAAAATAAATAGATCAAAGTTAACTTTTAAAGCTAAGAAACATGCCATAGCAAAGATCTTCTCTGGACTTCTAAAGAACTAAAACAAAAGTTACAACAAAACTATTAGAGACAACAAAAACCAAAGATCTTTGAAAACTCATGTTAAGAAACCCAAAGACGTCAAAATAAGCTAACCAGCTGGTAATATTCATGGTGGCAGTCGATGTCGATCTGTGGTGTGGTGAGGTTTTTGTGTAGATTTTGTTGATATACGAAACTGTTATTTTGCGTAATAAATAGAGGGTTGGTGTGAGCTAAAGTAGTTAGGTTTTGAATGTAGTAATGCATAAATTTTATCTTCGCGAGTTGTTGAGAATATTTAAAGTAGGTAGACTTTTATTATTTGGGATCCACGAGAAGAAAAACTAAAATGATAAGAATGAGAAGAATATTTAGCCGCATATTTTAAATACGAGGTATAATTTTAAAAGGAGATACATCTTCTTTTGTAAGTGCATTTTTTAAAAAAAAAAAATGAGTTTCCGACTCTACATTGAGAGCCGACTAATTCCACGGCGACTACCCTTTTTGGATAGACCGAAGTCGGCGCAGATGAACCTCCGTGGCCACAAAGGGATTAATTTTTCCTCCGTTGGATTCGAACCCTTGACCTCCTCTTTGGAAGGCTTGTATCCTTACCGCTGGGTCACCCCTTGCGGTTTCTTTTGAAAATGCATTTGAAATGTGTGGTTGTGGTTTTCTCAAACCTTTGCTATTTTAATTTTTCTTCTTATTTAATCCTCATTTTTCATTCATATGTATCCTAGAAAATTCACAAATGACAGGGACAGATCTACATAGCTATCGGGTGTGATATGGGCTACTATCGTTTTTTGCTACTTTCATTTCTTGCGATATAACTTTAGTGAGACTAACAATTACGATCTAGAGGGAAAAATCTCAAAATTTAGCCATTATTCAAACAAGAAATTTCATTGACGATTAACAACCATTAAAAACGACTGCTTCACCACCCAACTACCATCATCTACTCGAAAATACTAAAACCATTCACCCACCACCATCACAAATTAACAATTACTACTACACAACACATGTCAAGCAGTTAAATAAACATACAATGCAAACAAAACCCAACTGATGATATACTTCTTGTACTTGGACCGTTGTTCTTCAAGCTCTTCAACAACACCTCGTAGAGCATTAATCCTCCTCAACAAACCAGGGATAATGTCTACTGACCTTGGGCACATCGGAGGATCCAACCAATCCAGAAAATGACAGTTTGATCCCTGAAACAACACAGAGTGTAAATAAGCTAGACATTTTTTTAAAAATAAACAACACAATGACCAAACTTACAATTGTCGGACACCCAAAGAAACGGAGACCTGGATTCCTGTTTGTCCAAGAAGTCTTGACAACAACGGGTTTACCACAACTGCAGACCACCATCGTTGCTCTGTTTTTCTTTTGGGAAGATGTGTGTTTTACATACTTATGATATGCACAATGGTCGGGTATTTACATGGTTTAGTTCTGGCCAACGGTCGAATTTTTACACAAAGGGACGAAACATGCAAAGCGTTTAGTACAATATACAAACGGCAATGGGGACGAACGGTGAGAATATGAAATAAGTGAAAAGACGAAAAAACCCAACCTTGCCACATCAGATAACGGACGGACATAATGTCCGTCTGCCAAAACGCGCTCCCAGGGACCAACCGAGCCGTCGTTTGACAAGTTCAGGGACGAAAATGACAAAAAAATAGTTTAGGACGAAACGAGAGAAACGCGACAAGTTTAGGGACGAACGGTGAAATATTGTCCCAGAATATAGTTGATCGTTCGAGGTAAGACTAAGATTGTTTTTTCTTTTGAAACACATGTTCAAGTTAAGATTTATTGATGACTTGGTGGTGACTCTTGTTAAAGTCTTTGGTATTTCTATATAGTATATATTATACATATGTACTCTATGTGTGTGTATATAGGTTATTTGCACTCTAGAGTATAGATGATGATATCTAATGTTAGAAACATGTGTGTACTGTAAGATAGAAGGCGAGTGTGTTTTAGTATATTGAAAGCGAGTGTGTTAGTAGTTCATGATGTTAACTTTTACCTTGGATGTTAACTCTACCTCACAAACACCCATATTAACTCTCTTCATCACGCCCAACTACCCCTTCAACCTTAAATTTGATAATGGACAAAATTCAATTTCAAACGTACCATCTCACTCAATCACTCACTCACACACAGCGACACAGAGACACAATGCTATTCCTAAATATACGACAATCAATGATTCATACACATCTACCTTGGTAAGTTTTGATTTCGTAAGGTTGTTAACGTCAGTTTCTTAAGATCTTTGTTATTATTGGCTCTAATAGTTTTGTTTTAACCATTGTTTTAGTTCTTTAGATGGACCACTGAAGATCTTTGTTATGCCCCACAAAAATATCTTTTCTCCAAATACCTCAATGAGAGATGGTCGCCCAAAAATCTTGGGCGGGTATAATAAAATAGTGACAAGTGTCCCTAACATTGTCCCTACCATGTACTAACCTAGTACTAGTTTGTAACCGTACTTCTTGGGCGACTGAGGCCCACTATTTTTTGGGCGACTTTTTTTTTTTTTATCTTTTTGTGAAAAATTTGTTAACTACATTTTGGTCCTGGTTGTTTACTTGTTATTTTATTTTTGGTCACACTTTTTCTTTATTTTTTTATAAATAAAAACAAATCTCATACACCTTGTATCATTCACCCAACAAGATTCGACCACCACCATCTCTGGTCACACCACCTCCGCCACCACCAACACCCACCACCACCCCCACAACCACCCACCACCGGCACCCACCGACACCCTACATTAAATTGTTTTACCATATCTTCAATTATAACCAGATCCACCACTCCTAATTCTATACATCCTAATTTAACCATAAAATCCAACTGCCACAAAGTATTCATGTTGCACATTCTATGTTCTAAAATCACAATATTTATTTTAAGCAAACTAAAAAGTAAATAATTGTTTGTGTGACAAATCAAACCATGATAGATTAATTTGAATTTTACATATCCTGCTTATGCATCTAAAAAATCTTAAAAGTCATTTGCTACAATCAAAATATTGAATTTTACATATCTTGATAACCAATGAATGGTTCTTTATAAAATACTCTAGAAAATTATTGTATATATTTAATTTAGTCAAAGTATCTCCATTTCCACCATGCTTATTGGTGGAACATCAAATACATCATCGAAATACAAAGCTTAAACAAAAACCCTTAACACCGTCTTAAATACATAGCTTTGAAAAAAACCCATCATCGAAAGATCTAAGTTTTGCTTCATTACAAATCCATCATCGATCTTAAAAAGTAATAACGAAATAAAAACCAACCTGAGACCTTCTCAAAGATCTGGACGCCGAAACCCACAAAGAAACAACAATGGTATGTGTTTATGATTCGTGACTCACATAACCCATAATCAAAAAACCCATCCACCTGATATTGAAGGGGGGAAGTCAGGGAGGGTTTCGAGATCTGGGATGTTGGGAAAAGGTGGTAGTGAGGTTGATGATGAGGATAAGTTTTTCGAATATCAAATGCATTGACATCGGCAAATGGTTGGTTATGGAGGATCCGTTTTTAGGGGAGGAGTGCACATTTGATATTCGAACAGCAATGGAGGGCTGCTTTTCAATTATATGATTTAGAATTGTGGAAATGGGGTGGTTATGGTATTGGTTTTGATATGTGGGAGATTGTGGTTAGGATTAGGGTTATTGATTTTTTGATTGTGAGAAATTTTGTGTATACTAATAATAATAATAATAACCACAAGGACTAAACATGAAATACCAAGCAAATCACAAGGACCAAAATGTAGTTAATAATTAAAAAAAAAACAAAAAATACAAGTCGCCCAAGAAATATGGGTCCAGTCGCCCAAAAAAGTACCTAGTATAAGTGGTACTATGTAAGTACATGGTAGAGACACAAATAGAGACACTTGTCACTATTTTATTATACCCACCCAAGATTTTTGGGCGACCATCTCCCATTGGGGTATTTGGAGAAAAGATATTTTTGTGGGGCATTTAGGGTGAGTGGATGTGTACTATTGGGGTATTTATGGAATTACCCCTACAATTTATTCCTTACTAAATTCAAAACCCAACAACACCAACTTTACTACCACCACACCACATATCAATATAACTCTTTTATTAATATGTTTCATGAGACCGAAAAACAAGTTTATGAAAAGTTAAGATTTTTTGTATTATTCTAAGGACTTACAGTGAGACATGATTTAGCTTGTGAAGGAGTTTTATTTCTAATTAAACATGTTGTGTTCCTTTTGAGTGAAAAACAACTAAAAGTTGTTATAATCAATGTTTTAAAACCCGGTTGAACCGGCCAGATATTGCATTTACTTATGGAGTAGCAACTTTAAATTCGTAAAGCCCCAATAAAATGTCGCAAAATTTTAAAGTTATGGACAAATAAGATCTGGCCCGTTCATTCTACTTCACTTGGATTCACAAAAAATGTATGACCAAGATTACCTCTAAAGAAACACAAATATCCTTAAAAGAAACACAATTAATTGTCCATTGTGTAATAGCATGTTACTGTCACCTATATTAATACACACACCTAAGCACATTAAAACACACCAACCATATCATCTTCCAAAATTTAACTAACATTCATGTTTGTTTTTCATAGTTATATGTATTTGAAGTGTCTTTCATTCAGCGATGAAAGAAGACGTGTGTGGCATGTGGCTTGGGGGATCGTACTGCTTAATTTATTGTTGGAATAGACGTTCTCGGAAGTAAATTAAACATTTATATAGGTATTACACACATCTTGCTAAATCATGATATGTTAGTTAAGATATGATCATAACATTCATTGTTTGTTTGTTTCATAGGTATATTTGTGGAAAAAGAATATCATGATATGGTGTAGCTAATATATCAGTTAGAGGCGTTGTTGTAGTTTTAATTTAGCCTGCACTATAGATCTCACACATTAATAAAGAAAGACAAAAAATTTGTGGTCGGCATTTTGTGTTGTGAGTTTTAGTTGTTTTAAATCGAAAGGAAGGTATTAGAGTTTATGAGAGGATTATTGTATAGCAAGGTCAGTGGTAATTTATTTTATTTATTTATTTATTTTTTTTTATTTTTTATTTTTTTTAAGATAAGAGTAAAAGTGATTAGGTTAACTAGTTTTTAGGATCGACTCTTATATCAGGTGTAGTTTAGGGTTATTAGGTTAGTTCTTATTGGGATTATCCAAGATTAATACTAAAATAAACTGGACTGGACTTCATTAGGGCTACCACAATTCAACGTAAGTATTTTATCTGAAAGGTTGTGTAGAATTTTAAAGGGCGGATATTTGGTTATATAATTTGGTGCTAATTATATAGTTATAATACCCGCGCACGCGCGGGGTTTGTTTGTTTGTTTTTTTAAATTTTGAATCATATATTTTTATTTATTAAAAAACAAATAATTTAATATTTGTTTTGTTTGATTTATTATGTTTAATTATAGTTTTTTATTATTAAAGATAATTATTTAAAAATTTTAATCTTATTGTTAATTGCATCTTATCTATATTTTTGTATTTATCCTTTACTTGTGTTATGGATAAATATAAAATGTTACCTAATAAGAAAATAATATTTTTTTTTAAATAATATTATTACTAAATAAGGTATGGTTTAGTTTTTTTGAAATTGAAAAGTCCCCACTTAGAGTTTTGTTTTATTATATAAAAAAGATTTGTGGCCGAATTTTAAAGGGCATGTTGTGACACATTAGAATTAACAAGATCTGCTCAATTATGTCTTTAGATATACATATTTGAACTTTATAAAGTCATTTTATTAGTTTGAATTAAGTAAGTCTCTGATTCCAATTTAGAAACGTAGCTGTCATGAACAAGTTAATTCCAAGAGATAATTGTGTATAATGGGTTTAAATAATTGTTATGAGAAAAAAGGCTCTGAAACTTAATCATATATATATATATATATATATATATATATATATATATATATATATATATATATATATATATATATATATGAGTTAAAATAAAAAGGGCCTTATAATAAAAAGTGTAGGAAGGATTGTGAGGGCGATATGTGTCACCCCTATGCCACATCATATGACACATGTCACCACCCCCCCCCACCCCCCCCCCCCCCCCCGGAAATTTTTTTTTTCCCGCAAAAAAAAAATTTTTTTTGTGGCAAATTTTTTTTTCCCGCCAAAATTTTTAGTGCATCACAGTTATAAAGTTACTGCATCACAATTATAAAAGTTACTGCATCACAGTTTTAAATTTTAGTGCATTAAAGTTATAAGTTACTGCAACATAGCTGATGCACTAAACTATTAACTATGATGCAGTAACTTATAATAAAGATGCACCAAAACTTAAAAAAGAATCGTATTTTAATTGTGATGCAGTTACATACATATATGATGCATAAAACTTATGATAATTCAGTTTCTTTATAACCATGATGCAGTAACTTTATAACCATGATACAGTAACATTAAAACCATGAATGCAGTAACCGTGATGCAGTAAAATCATAATTGTGATGCAGTAAATGTGATGCAGTAACTTTATAACTGTGATGCACTAAAACTTTTTGGCGGGAAAAAAAAATTTTTTTTTGCCCCAAAAAAATTTTTTTTTTGGCGGGAATTTTTTTTTTTTTTCGGCGGGGGGGAGGGTGGGTGGGGGTGGGGTGACACGTGTCATATGATGTGGCAAGGGGGTGACACATGTCACTCCCGCAATCCTTCCTACACTTTTTATTATAAGGCCCTTTTTAGAATAACCCCACCCATATATATATATATATATATATATATATATATATATATATATATATATATATATATATATATATATATATATATATATATATATATATATATATATATATATATATATAGGGTAAGGTTCTAGAGAAAAGTCCACTTTGGTAGAAAAGTGAGAAAAAAAGGTTATAGGGTTTAATTTGAAACATCTCAAACTTCAGGGGTATGTCTTGAAACATGCCCCCGCCCCCCACCCCCCCGAAATTTTTTTTTCCCGCCAAAAAAATTTTTTTTTTGGGGCCAAAAATTTTCCCGCTAAAAATTTATAACCCAGATGCACCTCTTTTTTTTAGAATAACCCCACCCATATATATATATATATATATATATATATATATATATATATATATATATATATATATATATATATATATATATATATATATATATATAGGGTAAGGTTCTAGAGAAAAGTCCACTTTGGTAGAAAAGTGAGAAAAAAAGGTTATAGGGTTTAATTTGAAACATCTCAAACTTCAGGGGTATGTCTTGAAACATGCCCCCGCCCCTCACCCCCCCGAAATTTTTTTTTCCCGCTAAAAAAAATTTTTTTTTGGGGCCAAATTTTTTTTTTTGGCCAAAAATTTTCCCGCCAAAAATTTATAACCCAGATGCACCTTTTTTTTTAGTGCATCTGGGTTATAAAAATTGGTGCATCATAGTTATAACTGAGATGCACCAATTTTTATAACTGAGATGCACTAAAAAAAAAGGTGCATCTCAGTTATAAAAATTGGTGCATCTCAGTTATAACTGAGATGCACCAATTTAAAAAAATTTTTTTTTTTTTTTTTTTGCCAAAAAAAAAAAATTTTTTTTTGGCGGGATTTTTTTTTTTTTTTTTTTTTTTTTTTTTTTTTTTTTTGGGTGGGGGGTGGGGGGGGGTAGGGTGCAAATTTACAAAAACTCCTTAAAGAATGAAGGAAAATACAATTAGGTCCCTGTAGTTTGGTGTGAAAAAAAGGAGGGGTTGATTTGTACACTTTTCTACCAAAGTGGACGTTTTTCATGAACCCACCTCTATATATATATATATATATATATATATATATATAAAGCATTTAATACATTCTAAATAAGGAAGTTTTAAAATTTTTAAGACCAAAAACATTTCTTATTAAAGAAAGCCATAAAAACTTAAATGTAATTTACTTGGTCAAAACTTATAACCTATCATATTAATGAAATAAATGTGATTTTTAATGAGAAAAAAAAATGTCGCCATATTAATACTTGTAACCGCTAAAAGTTAGTTATTATCAATAATGATTATCAAAAACGTGAAATCGCATCTAACATATAAATCTACAACCATTTCATATCTCTCTCACACGTCTATTTGGAGATCAAATAGTTTGAATTGTTATAGGTTATAGTTATTTTTATTAAAAATTATCATTTTTTCGTAAAGTTATCGTTAGAAATAATGTATAAATGAACAACATTTACTCGTCACAAAAATTTAATCACAGGGTACCCGTCGCTGCATTGAGAAATACAATTTTTATGAGAACAAGTCCATTTAGTCCCTTTTTTTGAAGATCCAATCACCATTTGCACTAAAAATTTGTAATTACCAATCCACATCTCATACATAAAGAAAAAAAACACGTCTTCACATTTGAACGTGAAAACACAACTATTCTCTCTGATCACAACCACCGTCGTTCAAACCACCGCTTCACCGCCAAATCGACCCACCACTACTCCTCCACAATTATCGCTTCACCGCTACACCTTCTACCACCGGTATCGCTACCGGAATATTAATTGATCATAAAAACATAAAATTAGACAAATATGACTGATTAAGAAGGAGATATCAATGAAATTAGGTCAACAGAAGCTGAATTTGATGAAGACTACACACAAATTGATAGGTAACTATAACTTCTGTTATTTTTTATTAAATTTTATTGTATAATTCATAATTATTATGTGTTTGAACTTGTTTAATTTGAGCATAAGTCACATGTGAATATATAGATTACTAATCAGGTTGTAAGTGTTATAAGCTAGTTAATTAGGTATCGAATACCTTCACATGTGAAGAAATTTTCTTATAAGTCAGATTCGTGTTGGTGGCTTAAAATAAGGTATTAAAAGCTATGGTTAATCCTGGTTAAGCAAGTTGATAAAGTCTAAATTTGTAGATGGTTTAGACTGTTGAGTTTATGAGATTAAGTGTTTGTGTATATGACATGTTAAACGATGAGACAAAGGTATAGCTGGGTGGTCCATGTCTGTGAAGATTTATGCATGAAAACTCGTATTTGGATCGTTTAAGGCTGATAATCTGTTTGGTTCAGTCTCTAGTCCGATACTTAATCTTAATAGAGGCTGGTAGTCGGTTTATAAGTCTGATGTTGAAGATATCAGCAGAATCATAATGTTAGAAAGTGCATAACGGTATAGACTGACTGTTGATTGTGTTATTACGTTTAATAGCAATGGAGCTGAGGTCTGGTTTAGAGATTGATGCTAATTTGGTGTCAAGCCAAAGTTAGATTAAGAAGTTGCAAATTATAGCTATGTGTGCCTACAATTTTGTATGGAAGCTAATTCTTGGATAAGTTAGTGGAAATTATTTGTTCTGGTTCGATCTCTACTTGCTCCTTTATCTTAATATAGTTACGTAATATGGCGAATTATATTTAGTAAAATGACACTTGGTGAGCACATTATCTGATGTTCAAGATATCTAATATATGTATCCAGTACTAGAACACCAGTTAATAGATATGAATGTGTAAGCTTTTAAGTTTTAATTGAGTAAACTCTTTATATTTCAGCCAACGGTTGACATCAAGACGGTACTATCACAACTTATGGAGAGACTATCAAGTTATGCTGCTTCTAGTCCAGAAGTGAGTTGTTCATGGGAACTTGTTTCTTTTGTCTTGCTTTTGCATTTTGTTTAAGTGATTACTTTTGCAGGTCCTACCAGAGTTCCTCCAAGTCAAAGCTTTTGCAAAATTAAGCAACGCTATTGGAAAGGTATTTGTAACAATTATCATATATGAATATATACTGTCTGCTCTCCTGAAGTAGATTGTTGCACACTGTAGCAATAATATTTGCTTCGTAAGACTTATGGCTATTTATCAACTGTAATACTTTGTTGGCAGGTTATTGAATCTCAGGGTGACATGCCAATTTTTGGAACCATTACTTTGTATGTTTCACTTCTCACCTTCACTCTTCACGTTCATCCTGATCGGCTCGATTATGTGGATCAAGTGCTGATATGTTAATTTCTCAAGTTGATGCCAAGTTTTATGAAACATAAAAATATCGCGTTTGGTATAAGTGCCTTTAGACCTGACATCTTGTATGCTATGCAAGTAGTATTACCCTTGTCAAATTTTCCTCCTTAACTTAAACAATGATGACGATGATGATGAAGACAAAAAATGAAGGTGGTGGTGACTATCTATATCTATCTGCTCTACACATGCTATCCTTCTAGTCGTATGTGCCGTTAGTTATATGTATACTCCGTATGTATAATACTGTGTTGCTATCTATGTGGATGCTAGTCTAATGTGCAGAACTTGAAAATGAATGATTGCAATTTGCAAGTCAATAGGGTGCTATGTGTTGCAAGACATTATGGGTTTTCACTTTTGACCCTATAATATTCAAAGTTCTGGTTGTATTTAAAACTGAATCAGTCATTTTGTGGATTTTTTTTGTGTGATTTCATGGATAAAAATAGTCTAGAAAACAATTCCTTCTGATGTGATAATGACAATGTCATTTGCAGTTCCTCGTGCAAATTTCAGATACTTGTTTTTTTGAGATGAAGACATCCCCCTTATAGAACTGGTAGGGAATAGTTAACTATTTTTTCCGTACATAATTTTGACACAGATATCTGATAGATAATCAATTTAGTTGCTGCTTAAGACTAACTATTATCTACCATGTTTCCGGATAGTGGCGCCTTCTTGAGCTAACCTGTCTGTCCTCACTATCAAGGCTCTTCTTTTATCCAATGAAAAATCAATCAATTTGCTTAAGCTAAAGATTTGTAAAGGAAATAGCATATTTGATGAGTAAATACTATCAACACAGTTTTTCTAGAAGCAGTTTATGCAAAGATGGCCTAACTGTCTTTAAGGAGGATCTAATTAGTTGAAGCAAAGTGGTGCTTAGAAGTTGAAACTATTGAATGGTAATTTTGTGGTTAGAACTTCTGATTTGAAGTTAAGGAAATGTAGTAATGATTACATATGCTGTTGGCACAAACTATTCTTTTCCTGAGCACTTACTCTGATTTAATGGTTGCCAAATGCCAGTGGTGTTATTCATCTTTCTTAAAGAAGACAAAATTTAACCAATTTGGGAATAATTCCTCTTTTAGTAAAACTCTATATCGTCCTGTAATATTTTTCATCCAAAGAATAGAATACCGTATGATTTTTGCATCATCATTATATATTTTTGAGCTACACTTATGGTCTTTTTGATATTTTACAAAGTGCACTGATTAAAAAATGTTACAACAAATAATGTAAAAACTTAAAAAGCAACAAGCTTCGAATTTGATATCAAGATATACTAATAGGAACAAACATGGTGTTGTCACCCGTTCAAGGCAGAGGCGAAGGTTTAAAGGTTTGTAAAATGCATGGCTACGAGCAATCTTTGCTCAACCCACCTCCCCCATTTGACCCACAATAAAAGATTATGGACCCGTTTGATAACCCGTTCACTATTTCTATGCGTGAGATATCTCCCACTATATAAAACAAGCTTTCCCTAAGGAAACTTTTGCCCAAAACTCCAGGATAATGACACATGGAAAATAAAAGTGAGCCAATGGACCTTATGCATTGTCACACATTTAATTAATGCAAACAACTTAACACACACATCTTCTATACCCAGAAGATCAAGCACACACAATTTTAATAAACAAGTAAACCCCAAACAGGCATAACACTCAAATAATGTTATCAAAAATCTACAATTATCACAAACAATTAACCCCCCAACACGAAAACCCCACCACTTCCGAAATAGCTTATCAATACTTATTCAGAGCATTATTCTAATGTTTTGAAAAACGATCAACTTTCAGGTATAGGAGCATGGGTTTGTCAACAGTGCAATCTAAAGAGAACATGGTCAAGATGAAGGTGATGAAGCAAATGAACAGAAATGGGGTGGACTTTATGCGTTCTAAGATGGGCATGAAAAGCAATGTCATCCGCAACCTTCCAAAGAACGTTACACAGTAGTTCTTCTATCTTCATGATTTACAGGTATTACCAGCACATCGTCATTCTCATGTATTCATATCCTTACTAGAGCCCATGGAGTTTCTCATGGGAATCAACCCCATCTGCTATATTATGTATACACATTAGTTAATGGTTTGACTTTATCTCTATTACCTTTGAAGTTATTTCAACCTGCTCTTGACATGGGCTAATGTTTTGCACCATGCAACATGCTGTTTGCGTGCTCAATTGGTTTTTTTGTTATTTAAGAATCTGAAGTATGCTCACTCTTTTGCCGTCCGTCATGAGTTTTTTTTTGCATAATCACCTGGTGTTTTTCTCTCGCTAATTCCATAGCGAGTGTATTGGCTTGTAGTTAATGACCTATGCTATCAATGCAGTGTTCATAAGATCATATTATTGACTGTCCTTGAGATTGTGTTTTGGATTATTATAACGGCGAACCATAAGTTTGTGGTCACAATAATAGTACTCCGTAAAAAGGAGTTTGAATTCACTAGTTTATTCAAGTAAACATCAAAACAATAAAACATACTACGTATTTGATTAGAGTTAAAATTATTGAGTGTGACCCAAAGAAACATTAAAACGTATTAGATCAGAGACAAACAGATAAACATTAAAAACTTCGTGATTGTCAAGTAAAAGCAAAGTTTTATACTCTTTTAGAATTTGGCCGAATTGAAGAGTATTCGAGATAAATGTGTAATTTGGACCACGAATACAGGTAGGTAATATTATGTGGTAGATTTCTTCTAATGTAATAGATTAATGTCAGTCACATTTGGGCAGTACATGCGGCCTTCAAAACGTCATGTGCCAGTTTCTGAATACGTAACACCAGAAGCTTTTGAGAAATATAGATTACTTGGCATAGAAATGGTATGTTTCAACCTTTTTCACTTTTGGCTGTTTCTATGTGGTATAATTACTCTTCAGATTTTTTAGAGCTGACAAAAAGGGTCATGTGTAGAGGGTCAAAAGGTAGTCGGGTCATAATGGGTACTTTTGGTAGGGGCAGCTTGGCTTTTGTTGAAGCAAGACACCGCATGTATGCATTGGAATTACATTTTGGGTGACTTTTGGCATGTTCGACCCATTTGACCTGTCCTTTTTAAATATATCTTCTCATCTGGCCCATTTGACCCTTTAGAGCTAAGAACAACATGACCAAATCAATTAAGTCAGAAGTAAATTCTTGGAGATTGCCACCTCCGTTTTTTATATTATCAATTCACCTTTGGGTTGAATTACAGTCACTAAATTTGGTGCAACAATATTTGACACCCAAAATGGTGCAACACTACTCATCATACCAAATTTTTATGACACACAATTACCATTATTCTACTTAAAAAAATTACATTCAAAACTATGCTACTAAAATCATTTCATTTGGACCATGTAACTGAGTCGGGTATTGAATATGTTCTAATCCTTTTTGTCTATTTGTTTATATTTTCCTATTCAGTAAGTAATCTTTAGATAAATAAGCATAAAGTTATTTAAGTTTCTTATCTTAGCAATAAATGATATCCCTGATATAAAGATTAATGTGTAAATTTCTATTATTTAGTCTAAAAAACTTTGATACAAACTTTCTTGTTAGAATATGCGTACATTGGAGTGGAAAGTTTTGATGTATAGTCTATACGTTGGAGATCCTCTATATGACATTTATATATGGAAGGTTAATGGTTTAAGTAGTTTATGATCTACTTGATCAAACTGGTAGTTTATTGGGCAAAAAGAATTAGGTACTGATTTAAAAAATATAAGATATGAGTTACAATCTTCATGTCTAACTTAAATTCCAATTTGGAAGTTCACCACTATCTGATCTTATGACAACTAATGGGATTTGTGTTAAAAGTGATTAGTGTGGTTTGGAGTGACAATAATCAGTCTTGGTGGAATTATTATGATCCTTATATTTGGACTATCTAGGGTCATTATTATTGGATTTGGAGTAATAGGTAAGAAACTCGTATAAAAAATAGCTATTAAGATGACTGTATTGCCTACCCACGCACCCAGCTTTTCATTTTGGCTGTAGGAAATTGAAAGTTTGAGATCACTGGTCACCGATTGCCAAGAAGATAAAGACATGCAGGCCATGGAAAATGAGGAACTGGATCAAGCCTTAAAAGAGGAACAAAATCTGCATAATCTGCTACTTAAGTCTTTACTGCCCAAAGACGATGCAGATGAAAGGGATTGCATTTTGGAAGTTAGAGCAGGTAACAGAAAAATTGACTAGTACAGTTCGAGCACAACGCTTAATCTTATAAAAATAAGTTTGCTTACAATAATTTGTTTCAATTTTGCATCAGGAACCGGAGGGGAAGAGGCATCGTTGTTAGCGATGGACGTCTTTAAAATGTAATTATGGGTTTTTTATATTTATATCAGAATGTTTTTACTTGTTTGACCTTTGATGCTTACACTACACCAGGTATGAGAGATATTCGCAAAAAAAGGGTTGGAGGTTTGAAGTGGTAGATATCACAGATTCAAATCTGAAAGGGTTCAAGGTTGGTTACATCATATTGGACTAGGGTTATATTCATGTGTACATTTCATTGTAAGGTAACTGGTGCAGAACATCTAACGAGTATATTTTATTGGCAGGAAGCCAGTGCTGCTATATCTGGGGCAGACGTATATGGAAAACTTAAATTTGAGAGTGGAGTTCATAGAGTGCAGGTTTTACCATCTCAATTAATAAATTGGCTGCTAATTGGAGAAGTTATGTCTTTAACTGTTCTTATAGATATATATATATATATATATTTTTTTTTAAATTTGCAGCGAGTTCCCATCACAGAAAAATCTGGACGCGTTCACACAAGTGCTGTTTCTGTTGCTATTCTTCCCCAGGCAGGTGAGGTGATGACTTGCTACAGCAATTATCATTTTGCTACATGCTTATTAATGTATGACAAGACACTTGTGATTCACATTAATTGGGATGATGATGTTTTGCATGTAGATGTTCATCTGCGGAATGAGGACTTGAGAATTGACACATACAGATCAGGTGGATCTGGTGGTGAGCACGCAAATACTACTAATAGTGCTGTTAGGATCACCCATATTCCATCCGGCCTCACAGTTGCTATACAAGATGAACAGTCACAACATATGGTAATTCATCTTTAATAAACTTAGTAGTTATTACAATTGTATGTATAAACCTTGAAAATTACATTTTGCTTTCCATTTGGTTTGATAGAACAAGGCTAAAGCGTTAAATGTATTGTGTGCAAGACTATATGAGATGGAAAGATGTAGAGCTCAAAACAGCACAGATCAAAGCTACGAATGGAACAGGTATTATTATTAGACATGATTATAGTTTTGCGCAAATATTGGAATTGTTTGTTTAATAACCAAGTTTGACAACTTTTGAAACAGATTGGTAGTGGGGATAGATCTGAACGTATACGAACATACAACTTTCCACAAGGGCGAGTTACTGATCACAGGATCAGCTTCACTCATCATTCTATTAGCGATGTGATGCAGGGAGAGAGTTTAGACTACTTTATTGATGCCCTTCTTTTGCAGCAGGAGATGGATGCAATTGCAGACTTTACCTCCGGTCATTGAGTACTAACAAATATTTTCTTACAGTTTTTAAGTGTACTGTAATTGCTACTTGATTATTAAACAAGAACAATAATAAGATTAAAATACAGTTTTGATTCATTTGTTAAAAGTTGAGGGTTTCTTCCTTATAGAAATCTTACTATAATTGTTGTCTGTAAATAATTTAAATTGAACATGTTTGGTCCAAAGCTGATGATACTTACAAATGACCAAATACCTCCATCAATTCCTTCATAATTGCTTATCTTTTTAATTTAATTTATAACATTCAAAATACATAGTTAAGTTTAATGGACTATAAACCAAAATCAAGATGATTGTTGAAATCAAACCTAATTGATTGGAGATCAACTAATTTTGGACCAAAATCAAAATGATTGTTGAAATCAAACCTAATTGATTGGAGATCAACTAATTTTGGGCGGGTTATGTAGCTAGTAACATATAGTCATATACCTGTGGTTTCGCAAGCCAAGCATATATATTACTATGTCTTTAGTATTGCAAAAATATGTTTATATTCTATTGGTTTTATGTCGATTTAAATGGTTAAGGGTAAAAATTGCAATAATGATAACAATAGGCCTAGAACTTATTTCTGCACTTAAACTTGTTTCACATCATTTTACATGGTTGGGTGATAGATACCTTTGACACGTGCCAAATCACCCAAGCTAACCCGCGGAAGGAGCTGCAGTGGTGCACACGGTTCAACCGTAGAAGACAAGTGCTCGCCTGCACAGCGTCTCCGACACAGTGCTACTCCAATTTCTGTAAGCAACAAGTAATAGCCCTAAACCGGACAACCAGAACACATGTAAAAAATTATCTTGTAAATTTATTGAGGATGCCCGAAAATTTTTGAGTATATGTGAGTTTACGTGTATTTATCAGTGAAAAAAGTTTATTCACACGTTAAAATTAATGTATATGCTCATGTATACTACGAAAATATGTACAGGTGTTTAATAGTGAAGAAAGTCTATTCACATGCGAAGAAAAAAAATTATAAATGTACGTGTATTTAGTAGCGAATAAAGTTTATTCATACCCGAAGATAAATGTATACAAATATATGTGTATACATTTATAAATGCATGTGTATTTACTAGTGAAGAAATTTTATTCGCACGAAATGAAAAAAAATATATATAAATGTACATGTATTTACTATTGAAGAAAATTTATTCACATGTGAAGATAAATGTATATGCTCATGTATAAATGTTTGTGTATTTACTAGGAAAAAAATTTATTCCCATGCGAAAAAACAAGTATATACTCATGTATAAATGCACGTGTATTTACTAGTGAAGAAATTATTTACACGAAATGAAAAAAATTAATTATATAAATGTACATGTATTTACTATTGAAGAAAATTTATTCACATGTGAAGATAAATGTATATGCTCATGTATAAATGTTTGTGTTTTTACTAGTGAATAGCGTGTATTCACATGCGAAGATAAATGTATATGATCATGTATAAATGTACGAATGTTTACTAGTAATGAAAGTTTATTCACATGCGAAGAAAAAAGTGTATAAATGTATGAGTGTTTACTAGCAATGAAATTTTATTCACAAGGGAAGATATGTACGTTTGTTAACTAGTGAAGAAAGTTTATTCACATGCGAAGAAACAAGTTTATAAATGTACGTGTATTTACTAGTGAATAAAGTTTATTCACACACGTAGATAAATCTATATAAATGTATATGTATTTACTAGGAAGAAATTTTATTCACACGCAAAGAAAAAAGTATATACTTGATTCGCCTCAAACGGTCAGATAATTATTGGTCAACCACTTGTGAATGGTCAATTATAATAGTCAAAGAGCTGAGGCAAATGCTTCCGTGGAATACAGTGTTTCCCCGGGTCGTAATGTCCCAACGAGGTGTGCGATGTTTTATTAGAAACGAATCTGTGATTAGTGAATGTGAACAGGAAAGGTATAAAAGTGTGTGTGTGTGATTACACTAGGGTTTTATAACTTAAAATAACTTAGGAAAACTATATTAACGATTACGTGAAACCTAGATATCTAAAACGTTAAAACGTACACCAAATTAAAATCAGACGCGACTGCGTACTGAGAAAAAGGTGAGTTTTAAGAAAAATTAAACTACAGGGGCTAAAAATGAAAATCCTACAAACTTAAACTTAAAATAAAATTAAACTAAAAAGAAAACTATATTTAAGATTATTTTATTATTTATTATTAATTATTTAATTAAAAACTATTTAACTATTTAATTAAAACTAATTTATATCAAACTAAAAATTATAAATACTACAAATTAAACTAAAAACTTGAAAAAATAATTTCTAAACTTAAATTAGAACTTGAAGAAAGTATAAAAAATAAAAATAAATATTTTTGTCTTTTTATAAGCTTTTTATTAATTAAAAACTATTTATATTAATTAAACTAATTAAACTATTTTAAATTACAAATAATATTAAACTAACTTAGAAAATTATGAAAAAATTTATAAAACTATTTTATAACATTTAGAAGCTAGAAAAAATATAAAAGCTAGGTATTACCTTATAAAAATTAATTATGCTATTTATAACTTACTTATTAATTAATTATTAATAAAACTATTATTAATTCTAATAAATACTAAAAGACAGAATTAAAATCTGAGAAAATTATTATAATTACTTTAACCTAAAATGAAATTAATAAAAATATAAAAACACAACTTACTTAATAAAAATCTAAAAATGAAAATTAAAATTAAATTAAATTAAATAGAAACTATCACTTATTTTTATATTTGTTTTTCTTGATTTTTCTTTTACAAAACTAATTTATATATAAAAAAAACTAACTTTTGTGAAAACAAATATTTTATAGCTTAAAAATAAGCACTGTGGAAGCTTATTACTTCCACAGTTGACTTTTGTTGACTGAAATTGGAAATAAGCTCAAATGAGCTTATGTGGGACCCACTATGGATGAATCTGGTCTAAATAAGTTTATTGGACTTGTCAAAGCTAAATTTAGCCAAATAAGCTCAGTAGATAAGCTGATAAGTACAAATAAGCAATTCCAAAAACTAAATTCAACACAGAATGGGGACAGAGTTCAAGGGTAAAACTAAGTGGGGTCCACAGTGATTCAGGTCAAACAAAAGATCAAATACTACTCCCTGGTAGGAGGGGGTTCAAAGATACAAAGGTTATGGTGTGGGGCCCACTGAGGTGGTAACAAAACCACCACAAAGTTGTGGTTGTGGCCTGATATCTGCTGCACAGGGGATGAGTAATCCCTGCAGCCCACTTTGGTGGTGTGTGGGGCCCACAACAAAAATCACAAAAATAAGAGGTTACTGAGACCTTGAAGTTGAAGTGGTAGACTACTAATCCACAAAATTACAAGTCCTAAATCCTTCTACTAAATTCTCTAAAATTCCTACTAGTTTGGAAAAAAAAACTGAGTATGACACTTTGACTATTTATGAAACTTAGCTAGTTTGACTATATTGGATTTCTAATACTAACTACTGATTAATTAAGTTATATTAGACTATAATAAGATTTATTTAAGTGAAATTAATTACTTATGAGATGGTATGATAGTTCTTGGATACCAACTGTGTAGCAGTTGGTTAAAACCAAACTTTGTAAGTGATTTTGACTTTTGGATGTTTAAGGATTGGTTTTTAGACTTAAATTGACTTACCTAGACCTGATGCATGTTAACTAAGCTAAGAGCAACAACTTAAGCTCCCAAATTCCTACTGAAACAAGCAAAGCCAAACACCCCCTTATACTAACTGATATGAAGATTCATGGGGTCATTTGAGAGATTAAACCATGAAATGGAATTCAGATACCATAATATGATATTCTAAGTATAAATGGACAAAATAACATCAATAAGAACAACAATTCCCTGGGATTACCACTAACCTAATTTTTTACTGTTTAATCTATTAAATGAGAAACTCAATATTTTAATGAACAAGCATAAAAGATTAAGTTGTATTCTTATCTAAGATCACTAATTAAGCATAAAAACACAAAGAACCACAGCTAATAAGCATCCTATAGTAATTTGTCAAATTAGAAGAATAGGCTTACAAGAAGGATTCCAAGCTCAGAACATTAACCATGGATCAAGAACACACCCTATAGCCTTCCACAAGGTTCTAAACCAGCAACATATCCAAATAACACCCTGCTCCAATCTTTCATCTTCTTCATGATTGATTTTTTTTTATTTTCTTTTTATTTTTCTTTGATTTTCTTGATTTTTTAGTATTTTTACTTTTTATGACTAAAGCTGGTTTTTAAGGTATATAAAAGCTTAATTAAGCTTTGTCAAAGCTTAAGTTAGCTTTATAAATCCAGAATAACAACTAGAAACAACAAATAGACTATTTGAGATTTTTGAAATATAGGAAATTGCATAAACTGAGATAGCAAACAAAATTTGCAATTAAGATTGAATAAAGTTCAAATTATATTAAGTTAACAGGAAACAAACTTTTAAAAGCAAAGATTACAACTTAATCATGAAATTACACTAAATTCGATTACCTAAAACTAAATTTAACTAATCTAACTAACACTTGTACTTCTGTGCTTCTCCCCTCTTTTATAGATGACTAGTATGCTTCCAGGTGTCCCTCTGAATGTTTCCCACTTGATCAGGACCATTCAATTGGTCAAATTCATCTAGGCCATTTAAAATGGCTTTTGGCGCCAAAATTGTCATGGGTTGCTTGGAGGGTTTTCAGTACAATTAATGGCCTTTGGAGGGTTGTGTAAGGTGTAGGGGACAAGTAGGGTGAGCCAGGGGGTGGTGGTGGTGTCAGGTTGCAGTTGTAGGGGTGGTGGAGACTTGTAGGTGTGATACGTGGCATCCCCTGGTGCAAAACCAGGGGGATGGGTTTGGTTGAGGGGGTGACAGGGAGGTATGAGGGTGCAAGTGGTTGAGGTGGAGGTGGAGTGTGGTGTAGCAGGTGGTGAGATATTTTCTTGATTATTTTTGATATTTTTGCTTTTCTATTCTAAACTGATT
Source organism: Artemisia argyi (assembly GCA_030686995.1). Lineage (NCBI taxonomy): Eukaryota > Viridiplantae > Streptophyta > Magnoliopsida > Asterales > Asteraceae > Artemisia > Artemisia argyi. The sequence continues at coordinate 43,371,313 of CM060685.1, read as the reverse complement.
TTTAAGGTATCCAATAGCTTAGAAGAGCTTGTCAAGGCTTATGTGAGCTGAGAGAACCAACAAACAACAACAAATAACAAGGTTATGTGAATTTGTCAATTTCACATAAATTTGCTAAATACGAATTTTAATTAACAAGAGTGCAATTAAAAGTTTCAAGAAAGATCAAATTACACTAAAGTAACTGATTACAACATGTTTTGATGGAAATTACAACTGAAAATGTCAATTACACTACCTACGACTACTTTATTCTAAGACTACACTAATAATTCTTCCTTCTGGCTTCCTTTCTCTTTTAAAGACACTTCCAGGGTTTGTGGGACCCACTGGGTCATTTCCCACCAATTCCCAACCATTGATATGGTCTAATCAATCCACACCGTTCAAAAGTCTTTTTGGCGCCAAAATAGTCTTGGGTGTCAAATTATGCGTGGAGAGGTTTTCAAGGGTTTTGGAGGGTTGTATGAGGTGGAGGGTGACTAGTGGGAGAGTGGGTGGTGAGCTGGTGTTGAAACCAGCAAGGTGGAAGGTGGTATGGTGTCTGTGTGTGGTGGTGGTGGTATTGGGAGGGAAGAGGGTGGTTTGGCTGGAGGGTTGACCGAGGGTGGGGCTTTGACCCCGTTTTAATACTAAGGGTGTTGGATTGGGCTTATGACTTGGGCCAGCAAAAATAAAGGGTAGGGGTGGGCTGTTGGTGTTTGTTTGTTTGGTTATTTATTTAAAGGGTCCGTTTGTAGTTGTAACTTGGAAAACACAAGGACCAAAACTGTAATTTGCTGAAAGTTGAGGGTGGGGTTTTAGCAATTTTCCAAGTTTATCAAAAGTACCATTCATGCCATTCTTAAATACCCCAAGGACCATAAATGCATAATTTCCATTTTTAAACTTCCAGGGACCTTTTATGCAAAACTCTCAAACTTCAGGGATCAAACATGTAATATCACCAAACTTCACACCAAGGACCATACCTGCAAAAGATTATAAGCACAAGGACCAAAATTGAATTTCTCAAAGTTTTTACATTCCCAGGGACCATTTATGTCAATTTCCAAAGTACAGGGACTAAACTTGTAATTTTGTGAAACTTTGCACCAAAGGACTAAATATGTAACTTTATGATTAAAAAGGACCTTTGATGACTTTTTCATGTTTTTAGAATAACCAGGGACTAGTTTTGCCAATTTATGAAACTTGAGGGACTGAAACTGCCAATTATGCAAACTTTGTACGTTTTTCATCTGTTTTTGATTATTTTGCATTTGAAACATATAAAATACACTTCTAAGATATTTTAAGTATTATAATGCATTTTTGAGTGTTTTTGTATGTTTTGGCAGTTCAGATTGGTATAAAATGATGAGTATTTAGACACTCATCAATACTCATGTATAAATGCACGTGTATTTACTAGTGAATAAAGTTTATTCACAAGCGAAGAAAAAAGTATATAAATGTACGTGTATTTACTATTGAAGAAAATTAATTCACATGCAAAGATAAATGTATATGCTCATGTATACATGTTTATGTATTTACTAGTGAAGAAAGTTAATTCACACGCGAAGATAAATGCATATGTAGTGTATAAATGTACCCGTACTTACTAGTGAAGAAAGTTAATTCACACGCGAAGATAAATGCATATGTAGTGTATAAATGTACCCGTACTTACTAGTGAAGAAAGTTTATACACGCGCAAAGAAAAAATTATGCAGATGTACGTGTGTTTACTAGTGAAGAAAGTTTATTCACACATGAAGATAAATGTATATGCTCGTGCATAAATGTTCATGTATTTACTAGAGAATAAAGTTTATTCGCACATGAAAATATTCTTATAAAATTTAAATAATCGTCTATTAAACATCATCAAGATCAAAGCCTTAATACTAGCTCAAAATTTTCACGCGCAAAAATATTTCTTACAAAACTTAATAATCGTCTATTAAGCATCAATATCTCCTATTTTTCAATTTTAGTATAAAAAATACATCAAAGCTTAAATTCTTGCTCATAAGTTTCACATGTGAAGATGTTCTTACAAAACTTAAACAATCGTCTATTAAAGATAAATATCTCTTATTTTTACACTTCTAGTATAAAAAGTACGATAGTAAGATCAAAGCTTCAATTCTTTCTCATAATTTTCATGTGCGAAGATATTTTTACAAATTTAAATAATCGTCTATTAAACATCAATATCTCGTATTTTTGCACTTCTAGTATAAAAATATGCGAGTAAAATCAAAGATTCAATTTTTGCTTAAAATTTTCACATATGAAAATATTCTTACAAAAATTAAATAATCATATATTAAACATCAGTATCTCCTATTTTTATACTTCTAGATTAAAGAGTACCCATTGTTGGAATATGTAAATCATAACAATTATATAAAACATAAAACATCATCAAGCAACACAGCGGAATATAGAATCAAATACATGTAATAATAATTAACCGAATATAAAAGAATATGCGTACCGTTGTGATTTCTAGCAAGAACAAGAAATCAAGAATCAAGAACGATATTAACCCTAGATTAGGGTTTAATGTGGATCGACTAGATGAAGTCGATCACGTTAACAAAAGTATGTTAACACTTCGTTCTTAAACACATGAACTATTAGCGATCAAAGCTTAAATCCTTGCTGAGAATTATCATATGTGAAGATATTCTTACAAAACTTAAATAAGCATCTATTAAACATTAATATCTACCTTTTTTACACTTCTAGTATAAAGAGTACGCTAGAAGATCAAAGCTTCAATCCTTGCTCATAATTTTCATGTGTGAAGATATTTTTACAAAACTTAAATAATCATGTATTAAACATCAATATCTCATTTTCTTGCATTTCTTTTATCAAATATACGCTAGTAAGATCAAATATTCAATCTTTGCTCATAATATTCACGTGCGAAGATATTCTTAGATCAAATATTCAATCCTTGCTCATAATTTTCATGTGCGAAGATATTCTTGCAAAATTTAAATAATGGTCATTCAACATCAATATATCATATTTTTGCACTTATAGTCTAAAAAATATACTAGTAAGACCAAAGCTTCAATATTTGCTCATAATTTTCACTTGTGAAGATATTTCTTAGAAAACTTAAATAATCGTCTATTAAACATCAATATCTCTTATTTTACATTTCTTGTATAAAATATTCGCTAGTAAGATCAAATATTCGATCCTTGCTCATAATTTTCACGTGCGAAGATATTCTTACTAAATTTAAATAATTGTCTATTAAACATTAATATCTACTATTTTTTCACTTCTAGTATAAAAAATACACTTATAAGATCAAAGCTTTAATATTTGCTCATAATTTTCACGTGTGAAGATATTTAAAAAAAAATATATATATTTATTAAACCTCAATATCTCTTATTTTTGCACTTCTAGCATAAAAAATATGCTATTAAGGTCAAAGCTTCAATCGTTGCTCATAATTTTCACGGGCGAAAATATTTCTACAAAACTTAAATAACCATCTATTAAATACCAATATCTCCTATTTTTGCATTTCTTATATAAAATATACGCTAATAAGATCAAATATTCAATCATTTCTCATAGTTTTCACGTGTGAAGATATTCTTACAAGATTTAAATAATTGTCTATTAAACATCAATATCTTCTATTTTTGCACTTATAGTATAAAAAATACAATATTTTTACATATATTTTTTCTTCATTTGTGATAAAATATCTTCACTAGTAAATACACACATTTATATATGAGTATATTTTTTTTTCTTCACGTGTGAATAAACTTTTTTTCACATGTAAATACATGTATATTTATACATGAGCATATATTCTTTTCGCTTTTGAATAAACTTTATTCAATAGTAAATACACTTAAATTTATATATGAACACATATTTTTCTTCGCTTGTGAATACACTAATAAGTACACGTATATTTATTTATGAGCATATCTATACTATACTACTATATAATGTATTTGGGACTATTCTATAATTAGAAAGGCTTAAAAATTCAGACTTTTACTTACTAATTATGGAAACAACCACCCCTAACAATCACCCCCAACAATTTATAACCACTTCAACAACCACCCCTAACAATTTATAACCACCCCCAACAATTTATAACCACCTCAACAACCACCCCAACAACCACTTTCCACCACCCCACCTCCCTCCTCTTCACCCAATAATCCGCCCCGCATTGCGCGGGCACCTTTCTAGTATATATATATATATATATATATATATATATATATATATATATATATATATATATATATATATATATAGTGTGAGGTTATTTTCAGAACCAAATAAATTGCGAGAACTGCGAGAACCACTTTATTACTCTTAATAATGCATAATGTACAGTATATCAATGCATAATGGCATTTTTGAAATTATCTATAGCTTATCTTGAAAGAAAAGTTTAAATAAGGGCAAAGTGGGTATTTTAATTCTACCATAAAAATAGCTTCCCACACCCCTAAAACCGTTTCCTGTATTTCTGTCTTCATCTTTGCCTCTCAAACCCTAGCCACCACATCCTTACCTCTCTATATCTCTAGAAAACCACAACCGCCACTACCTTCCACAATCGGAATCCTACCTACAGTCGGCCAACAACATCATGTATAAATCGATTCAGCGTTCGGATTTTGTACAACAATCACGAGGTAAATCTCTTTTTGTTTAATCGATTTATGTTTGATTCTAGTTTTTAATATCACGGTCAAATATCAACTTCCTTCAAGAAACAAGAATGGTTTTTTTTATTTATTCTACATGAAACTAATGTCTCAGTTAATAAAATCCATCGATAATCAATTAACATGGAGTATTTTTTAATTCGTATATGTGGGACTACAAAATGAAAACCTTAAGTATGATAAAGTCTTGCACACTGTTAGCAATATCAAGATCCAACGTGAGAAAGTAAAAGTATTTATTTACTTATAGTTTTAAACCAATAATCGTAACTTTAAAGATATTAATACTTTTGTTTCCTCCGTCTTATATATAAGAAACATATATATAAGAAGGTGTCCCAATTGAACTTTTTATATTACTACTAATCTATATTTTAGATCATGTTTTTTATTTTTCTTTTTAGCATGATTATGACAAGTGTGTTAGCATTTGAATCAGTATACATGTGCAAGGGGGTTTTATTTAATGATCGATATGAATAAAGTCTATGTTTTCGGCTCATATTTGCACCATGTTTATGGCCTATAAAAAGTTAATGAAAGAGTGTGCATATATGTTTTTAGGGTTGTATAAAATTAAGATAAGAGTTATACATGTTTGTACAAACTGGTTTTATGAATGATACAATATCAATAAAAAGAGTGTGCATATGTGTTATTGAGAGTGAATATGTGTTTTCATAGTTTCTGGCGATTTTGATGCCTTCTGTGCATATGTGTTTTTACAGTTTCTGAGTTTAAATGTATAGAAACTGCATATATGTTTTTATTTATAATATAAGGATTGGTTTTGTTTAGTTCTGATTTAAGAGTGCACTTGTGTTTTATGTTTTAAGCTTGTACTAATTTCTCAAAATGATCTTTTGTGAGCAAGTTAGAAATACATTGTGCATATGTGTTTTCTTAGATGTTATGATTAAATAATTTGTTTAATTGGTTGTGGTTACAGATACGAGTATGATGAGCGATGTCAAAAGTGCACATATGTTTTGTACATACTATCTAGTGAGAAAATAGTTATGATAAAGAAGTAAAGAGTAAAGACACAAGTGCATGAAGTTGCGAGAAGATTAGTAGACACAACTAAACATCAACGAAACTTTCATTTATTCTTTACTTTTAAAATTTTGTATTTGAATTGTATATGACATGGTTTTTAATTTTGTGTATAATATTTTTGTTTTGAAATGTATACAATACATGTAAAATATTATGTTTGTCGTTCAATGCACATGTGTAAATATTTTTTACCAAAACATATTAGTGATTTAAGCAATTTAACAATAAAAATATCTGTAAATGTACCTTATATTAAAAAACACATATGCACCTTACCTTTTGAAATCATGCAGTGCTGGAAAAATAATTATTTCAAAAAAAAAAAAAAAAAAAAAATCCTAAAATTTAGGACCTTAAAAAACGTTTTTATTAAAAAAAAATTCAAAAATAAAATAAAAATATAATTTTACCAGTATACCCTTTTGAATTAAATAATAAAAACAAATATTCAAAAAAATTTCATTGGTTGATGTTGGTTCTCGCAGTTCTCGCAATTTATTTGGTTCTGAAAATAACCCTACCCTATATATATATATATATATATATATATATATATATATATATATATATATATATATATATATATATATATATATATATATATATATATATATATATATATATACACATATATATACATATACACACACACACATACACACACACACACACACACACATATATATATATATATATATATACATACATACATATATAGTGTAACTTTCAAACGAGAACCATTTTAATTGCGAGAACTGAGAGAACCACCAAAAACATACATGCACGCCTTCAATAATTGTAATTTTGCACATATGTTTTAAAAACAACACATATATTTTTAAAAAAACATAGTTGTTCTAAAAAATTTGATAAGAAATTGAAAATACAAAATTTTGAAGGTGTGCATGTATGTTCTTATAAGACGTGCAACGACAATATTGCGGCCGTGGGTAAGGTTTTTGTGAAAAAAGATTATGAGTTTATAATGATATTGAAGAACATAGGTGGATGCTTACGATTATTGATGGTTAGCATGTATTTTTATTTTATTTTAAAAGGCGTGCATGCATGTTTTTTGTGGTTCTCTCAGTTCTCGCAGATAAAATGGTTCTCGTAAGAAAGTCTATATATATATATATATATATATATATATATATATATATATATATATATATATATATATATATATATATATATATATATATATATATATACACACTAGCTTTCAAAGCCCGCCCGATGGGCGGACATGACTTATAATTATCGTTGACATATTTTACTATAGCAAATGTTAGCTTCATAATATTACTTGATGAATTTAATTGGACGTAAATAAATAATGAATAACGGCAAATATGTTATTAATATAAAATATTGTAATTATAAAATTATAAAATATCAAGATAAATGATGAAATAGAAAGGAACTATGTACAATGATATCTCATTAATATACAAACAACGGATATAAGAGTCGCCAACTATAGCAAAGAAGGCGGGTAAAAAATGGCAAGATTGAGATAATTTAAAACAAATGATATAAAAAATTAAGTAAATATAAAGCAATTGTAAACATACCAAATTATTTATTGAATGCATTAACAACAGAAAAAAATAAATGTTCATCTCATATGACATATATTGAATGAACATAAATGAATCCCCACACTATTACACAACTTGTACCATATTTTATAAGGAAAAGGAAAGGGCACACTAATTGATTAATCTGTATATATCATGCGTCTGAGTACACACCGAAGCCAGAGATTAGCAACTAACTCTAACATGCATGCGGGCATATATGATATATCCATGATTATTTCACCACCTGACATCTCATTTACGTATATCTCCGGTTGTTAAGCATGTGGCTGTTATGGCTATAAAAAACTTAAATTCCCAAAAAATGTCATCATTGCCTTAATAGATAAACAAACGATTCCTAATGTGGTTTTGAACTGAAGAAAAGGTATTATTCTTTGAAGTTGCTATAACAAAACCTCACATGTCAGCGCGTTTTCCATAGGTGTTATAACAACTTCCGTTTAAGTTTGTGGTTAATTGCATGATGACATGGTGTAATCCTTCACTTATAAATGCGTAGACAATGATACAACATACTTTGTGCACAACTTAATATTACCAAGTTTGCTTCAAAATAATTATAATTAGTTACAAAAACTTTGTGTTTGACTTTCATAAAAACAAAAGATAGCAGTTCATAGAATGATCATTTTGTCCCACCATTCATTCACAAACTCCTATTCACGAACTTACATATACAATAACTTCCAATAACATAAGCTACTTTGATGATCCTTAACACGTTGAGTATGCATCTAAATATTGATCAACCTCGCTCTTTGTATCATATGCAATTCCGCCATACTATCCGCCAGCATCTGATCCGACAGAAAAGTAGAGGAACCGCTATAACCTGTTACAATTCAGGTTTCACTTGCTAACAAAAATGGAATTGATAAAGGTGGAAAAAGAGACTGACCTTTATTAACTTTGGGGCTATAATATTCGGTCCATTGGAGGAGAAGGTCATCATTACTGCTTCTTTAGTATCCTAGCTGTAAAATTCCTAATATTATGATAAAAGAAAAAGGTGTAACGTTAGATCAAGCCGTTTTTTGTTGTGCATCTTTTTAGTGAATAGATCATTTAGAATATCGATTTTCCGTGTTGATGTACATCTGAAGTTCTCAAGCTTCAGGTTGATCAAGCTAATTAAGTTTTTCACAATTCCACATGCTCTCATTCTAAATGAAGAATGAATGAAATAAAAGCACTTTATGAATTACACCATAGCGAAAAATGCAATGAACTGATGCTTTATGAATTACACAGTAGAGAATCATGTATTCAAAAAATATACATTTGATGTTACCTCCGATACCAAATTTTCAAGATCATGATAAAGTAAAAAATATTGTCTAGCACGGTACCTTTCATTGCTTCATAACATCGTAATAACTTTGTAATCTTTCCTTAAAACAGTTGATGATTGTGTATTTGATTGATATGTATAAATTCTGCTCAAAATACGTCTTTCACCTTTGCATTTTTTTAGCTAAACTTTGTAATCATGGGTGGTTTTAGTTTCACCTTGTGCCCACATTTAATTGTTTCATTTGGTACCAACATTGATCAAACTGTATTCTATTACTTAAAGGTTTGCGTACTCCCGAATGTGGCAGAGCATACATGACCTAGGCAAAAACACGAGGTGTCTAACTTATCCAAATGATCATGCTAAAAAAATATAAATTAGCAACATCCAATAATTAGGACCAACTTGGTTCAATCCATGCATTATGCGGGAGATGATTTATTGTTCCGAATAAATCCCCAAAACTTTCATGGATATTTTTACCATTGAATGTGTGAAACTTGCATGTCTCGAGAGAATAAAACGCTATCTTCCCGGAATGCAATCTCGGAAAATATGTCTTGTTCTCCATTTCTCGTGTTTTCGCTTCCATACATAGAGATGTTCTATCACCAACATAAATCATGTGCTTTCCTATATCATCTATTTTCTCCCATTTGCCAGCATCCTTATTTGGTATAAATACCTCGACGGATTCTCCATACTCACCCACAATAAGTAGTAAAAGATTTTGATCACATTTATATTCATGATCACATTTCACTAAGAAATAATGTGGAGTTGATGTGCAACAACTCGTTGGGGCTTCCTCTACAATAGAGCCGTGAGTGTAATCTTCATCGACCAATTCTTTGAAAACATCAAGTCCTTTCTCGTTACACAATGTGTATACATCTCGACCATTGAACACAGGAAAACGATAAAAAAATGGATTGTCATCACCAAATTTTAGAGTAAACTCACGCCAGGATGACTCTCGACCTACAAAGTGGATGCAAACACGCCATTCAGATGTTGATGAAAATCCAACTACCATACAACTGGGAGAAGTAGGTGGTGCTGAGAAACCAAAGCTTTCTAAATAAGGATCCTGTGGAAGTTTGCGTGTATCACTTGTGAAGGGGTTAAAGAGAATGAGGGGTCCATCATCACATTTACGCATCAGCAGCCAACCATACCTTGAACAATGTATTTTCAGCTCGCTAGACAATTCTAATTCTCGAGGTGTTTTTATAAAATACTTGTCACCAAACATTGGATCAATAAAAGTAATGGTGTCCTTTCCGATAACCATCAGCCAAGGTGAAACTAATGAATATGCCTCCAACTGCAGCCTCTTAGATGTTGTGTGATTGCTCCATTGTATTATAGGTGCTGCTAAATGACATAGTTTGCATGAAGCACGAAAGTTCATGTATTCGACACCAACACTAAACTCCATAATCATCCTCAGTACATCAAACGGAAGATTGAGCAAGTGTGATTTATCTATCGTGCCATTAAATTCAGCCTCGTCACTCTTAACTTTATTTACCACTATCTTGTCGTTCTGGTCCTCTTCTTGTTTATCATCACCTTCTAACAACCTACACAAATATGGTTTTAATAAAAGACATTTTCCTGCTACAAATAAAAACAAGAGTAAATCATCCTTGAGGTTTGGTGATAAAAATCGAAATTGTCCTTTGATGATACTATTCACAAAAATTGGTCCCTAATTGTACCATTTAGGGATTTTTATGCAAATATTATCATAAAGAGACAATTTCCGTTATTTTCAGTAACTAGAGGAACGATTTATGTAATTTACAGTAAAAACAATGTTTAATAAATAAATGATAGCAATACAATACCTATTGCATTCAAGCATTGTCCATGCACATACATGGCTTGTTCTTACTAAACAAGGCCTTGGTGATAAGGCGATTGTTTTATCTTTGACGTTATACGAGTATATTATTTTCCCCTTTTCACCGAGAATATGTATATAACCCCCCAACTCTGACCTAGCTGGAGTGTAAATATAGCCATCAATTTCCAATGAAAAAGTTGCGCCTTTGGGGTCTTCAATTTCTTCCCACGTCTTACTATTCAAGTTAAGTTTGAACAAATACACATAACCAATGGCTGATGTAACCATATCAAAACCCATTAGAATGGAAAACAAATCTGCAGAAGATCCAACAAGAAAAGGGAGCTGCTCACAATCATTTAAGGATGGAGTAGGAAGCTTCAACACTGGCAACAAATTTATCGCAACTTGTGTATCCTTAACCACAATGCTTAACTCTACAACATGACAACTGCTTTTCGCAAAGGCATATACTTTACCATTGCAACAAGTTAGACAATCCAGAATATCATCGCCACCAGTTACTCGAGTGACCTGTTTGGCGTATGACATTTCAGTCCATCTTAATTTCTTTCTTTTAGGGTATAGTCTACAAAACACAAAAATTGGTTTTACAGAAATTGTCATTAGAAGAATTGATTTGGGATCATCAGGCTCGGAAGACAAACAAAAAGATTGTATATTATCATCATCATCATCGGAATCTGATTGTATGTGAATCAAAGGTGGGAGATTGATGAACGTTGATGTAACAGGGTTCCAAAGAGACCACATGACGTTGTGTGGATGGTTAGAGAGAACCACCCAACCAAAGAAACACCCACGGATACGCTTCCCAAGCAACTCAGGGATTCGGCATCGATAATGGGAAAGCGGACTATGTACATTGTAAAAGATTTGATACTCCTCGTGTTCGTCTTCTTCAACTTCGAGGTTCTGAGCAACAAACCACTGATGATTTGCAGACAGGGGAGGTATTTGATTGTATAATGAACTACTAAAAATCTGATTTTGTTCCATCCTAAGATGTTATTTCCTGGATCAAAATACACCTTGGTAATAATAAATTACTTATAAAACAACCAAGATAAATAGAAATTGTCTTTTTAATACATATAACAACCATGGTTGATTATAAAGTTAATAAATCATTACAAAATACACAATTATTTTTATAAAAAGAGGTGAAAATATAACCTTTAATTATGAACATAGAGCTTAAAAAGAGTTTCTTAACTTATTAATGCTATAAGATCATTAAAAGCAATATGATCTAACAAAAAACATAACTTGGGAAAAATCAGATTTTGAAGTAAAATCTCAAAGTTTTAGAGCACATATCACTGATTGAAATTACAAAAGCAATATGATCTAACTTGTCATATAGTTGCAGCTTTCAACTATCCAAACCTAATCAGCTGATATAAGCTAGAAGTTATAAAACCTTAAAAAACATAAATTTTAGATCAAAAGCTTAAGGATATGATCAGTAATTTAAGCTTCAAGATCAAAATTTAAAGGCTAAAAAAATCATGAATTTGAGATTAAAAGGTAGAATTTATACCTTAAATTAACATATAGTGCAACTTATAACTCTCAAAGAAAAATAATTAACACTATCAAACTTTTAAGGTTCAAGATTCAAATTTAAATCTTAAAAGGCATCAATTTACGATTAAAATATCGAATTCGTACCTGATAAAAATCGCTGCTTTTTTTTTTTTTTTTTTTTTTTTCCTTGGAGAAAACCTATTTTAATTCGTTTATATAGTGTGTATATGGATTAAACTCCGAATCCGGTTACTATTCAGTTTCCTAATTTTATTTTTATATATTTATCCCAGTTGCCCAATTAAATTATTTTACATACAGGCCCATTTAGTTTCCTAATTTCAATTTTATTCTATATATTTACTTTTATTTTGGTTATTTAGATGTAGCAAAAGAATTTACTTTAATGAGCAATACCCTTTTTGACTTTTATACTAACATTATAACTCTGATTTTGTAAAGATTCAAATACAAAGCATGGCATTCCGTGGCACACAACTACTCCAGCTAAGTGCCACCAAATAATAAGCAATGAACACACAAGAGAAAGTTACAGTAATAAAATAAGTTGACCTCCATAAATAATAATAAGGACTTTTAAGATAACTTGTCATTGTTCAAAAACTAGCATCATGCTCATGACAAGCATGGCATATAACTTAACCATCAAAATCTCAGGCACAAACAAAAGCACTAAGGCTTTGTTTGGCAATGTATTACATATACATGGGGGATGATAGACCAACAAAAACCCCATATATTTAAACCATAACTTAAAGTCTGAATAACCAAGTACCATCAACATATCCGGAAAGTTTAATGCCTCGAAAACGCCATCACACCAAACTAGCAGTAGAACATGACGCTCTTCACATTGTCATGAATGACAGGAAGAGGGTGCACTTCAGCCACACGATCTCTTGTTGCACGCTGACCACGCGAACTGGTGTCTGACTGATCCCCCTCCATGTATGACCGAGCTCTGAATGCAGCTAGATGAGCATAGTATGCGGGTGGAACTGCAAACACAAGTTTCAGTTAGGTATGATGCATGAAATACAAACTCTAAAAGTTTTTCAGTCAGTCGATATAATGTGTGATAAGAAGATGAAAAGATGAATACAGAAGTATAGGGCATACCAATGGAGACGGAGCGGGTGCACCTAGCATACCTGAAAGTTGAAATGCAATAAAGTAAGGTTTAGGACAAAGCAAGTTTTTTAGAAACTTATGAAATGATAACAGGGTTAGTAGTTGTATTACGTGTAGCATAAGCTGTTTGTGAGCATCTGCAAGCCATCAGCAGTAAACTTATTCTCATCATAGAGAACATGGTAGTGAGTGGGGCGACTCGTTCCCTGCAAAGAGACGACCAATTTAGGTTAGCCAAAAGATGGAGACTTATTTTACTTGACACTTCACATAAATTACATTGCAAAGGAGAAATATGTAAAAAGGGTTCACCTGAATGCCAGCGTGACTGCAGAGATAGAAATCAAACTCAGAAGGATGACAAATGTTAGTATCCACCACAGTACCTGAAAATTTAATCCATTAGGAAAGATTTATAAAGAAACAATTATCAGTATATAAACAACAGCTAGCAAAAAAAAAAGTATAATAACAACCTGGAAGGATATTGCCACTCCTGTCAGTGCTAGCCCTATCACCATGCCTCACAGGAAAGAAACGAGTATGGTGCCTTTTCTGAACCACGATGAATGTCACCGGAGGCATGTAGTTCTCCTCCAAAGAAATACACGCCTGAAACATCAACATTATCTGTTCAAAGGGGGAACAGACGGAGCTTAAAAGTTCTAAAACAAGAAAGAAAAGTACCTTGCGGATCTTGTCCATCTCATTAAGCAACACCTCGCTGAATTGGCCCTCGCTTACTCCATCTCTGTAATACCAGTAGCGTGTTAGAATCATCATGATGACAGAATAGGAAACAAATTAAAGGGTAGCAGAAAGATAGGAAATGTAATGAGTTGCACACCTGTAGAATATAAGGCGGTGTGGCTTATGTCCAGTTGCCTTCTTGAAGGATATTAAAAGCTCCCTGCAGAACCCAAGTAAAAGGTGAGAAAAACATATAGAAATGACATGAATCCCTTTATCCTTAACTAATACGGAGTAATTCGTTATGAGGGGTCAACTCTTTACCTGATCAACCCTCCATGAATGACACCTCTCTTGGGATCAGTACGGGTTGTGTACAAGTCCTGAATAATTTCTTGTCTATGTGGCTGTGCAGATACGAGGGCCTTGTACTTTGTCACTTGTGGCCAGTCCATAGAAGCAACGACCTGTACGATAATAAAGAATTCAAACATTTAAGAACATCCTGAATACAAAAAGGGGTCAAAATGGGTGGGTCATGTTACGCGTCAAAGTGGTCAGATGATACATAATATATTTACTGTCCATATGGGGCAGTATCACTACGACTTCAAACAGGTCGAATTAGGCTAGCCCTATAACATTTTGTCAGATTTTTTAACTTTCTTATAAATTATAAAACAATGTACTAATTCATATTATAAACACCATGCATTATCTAAACTTTTAAAGAAAGTTTGAATGACTTTCGACCTATTTGACCTAGTCAACGTTAAACTAAACCCACGCACTTTGGATGATACTTTTGACTCATTCAAAACTAAACTAACAAACTTCCTGCGGCAATATATCCCATTGTTTAGGCTGGACATATATCCAAAACAACTTAAAGTCAGTGACTCAGTGTTACCTCTAAAGACCAGTGCGGTACAAAGTGCCTTGTGAGTGAAAAGACATGATGGATACACATAGAATGTTAACAGCTCTAGCAAACAGGACAAACTGCATAGGGTTGGTTTATCCTATGATCCCTATCACTGTTGAGACTTGAGTGGTTATGTACTATACAATAAGATAGAGCCAAAAACTGAGTCATTTACAAATCAATGGATACTTGTTATTTATCTCTGACCGCCGATTTAAACCAGCAATCACATAAATAATAGGATTTGTAAATGCTCTTTTTAACCCGTCTTTTGCCTATGCTGTAGAAGCCTATCATGCACTCTTAACCAAATAAACCATTTAAGAAAGAACTACAAAAAGGATGTCTGAAACTAATAAAAAAAAGGCGTAGCAACTATATAATACCACATGCAATTATGCTTGATGCTCATGATCAATATTCGAAATAATATATTGGTGGAGATCTCTGTGTTATAAAATGGGTCAAAACTAATAACAAAAGGCGTAGCAACTTACAGCGGCAATCGAAGGGCTTGAATCCTCTCCAGGCTGGGGATGAGTGACGTCCGCACCAAAGATTATGGTTGGCCGATCAGTGACATAAGGAAGCCTACCATTCAGAGTTGCAGCCAAGACGGTGTTCCTCCCGCCAACCTGATATGGTCTTAACATAATTAATAAAAAACATAATAAGAGTTGTTAAACATGGAAAAGAACTTACTTTCACATTGATCTTCAGTGCAACATTCTCAAGATATTGACCACTCATCTTCATGACATGTTGTGGCTTACAGCACTGAGACACAATTCCCAACTCAGTTTCACATACCCGTTTGATCCTTGCTGAGAAAAAGCAGTTTCAAATCTGAGCCACAAATATGTCTGTAGACTATCACACACTTACTTTTAGGTATCTATAAAAGCGAACTTACGGTAGGTTCCTTTAGTCTCAGGAAGTATCACAAACAGCATCTGCAAAGGATGTCCAGGTGCAACTCGTGCTAGCTGTGCTGAAGCCTGAGACTGGAGATCAACAAGAGCTTTCTCAATGTTGTGGGGCATGGCTGAACGCATTGGAATTAGCGGTTGGGGATTGAAAACCTTTGACAGAAAGTGAAAAAATGTTAGCATGATTTACTTCAACATTAATATGGTGAAATAAAGGAACATAGTGAAAGTAAAGGATACATACGATGCCTTTAGTCTGACACATGGAAACAAGTCCATGAACAAACCGGCCAACTGCCTGATCGTTGTGCCTTGAAAAGTTAATTATTGTCCAGTAGTTAACAGTTCCACCATTGATCACTTTCTGTACAGAATATGAGTCATTTTAAAAAGTCGGATAGAAGATCAGACAATATTAAAACTTTAAAATAGTTTATGAAGAGATATTCACCAGATCAATCATGTTCCACTGACCAACAGATGGATTAACCTCAGATGCACGCCCTGACTCATGTTAACGCAGCTGAAAATGGAACCAAAGAGCAAGTTAATATGGATATCAGGAGAAATGATATTACAAGAATTAAACACTTACAGATTAAAGAGTGTCAACTTACAGGTGGCGGCGGTAAAACTCGGGCCTCAATGGAGGTGAGCAGCTCTGTTACATTCAGTTCAAAATCTCTGCTAACTAGAGGATCCTTGTTGTATTTGTTTTTCTTCATTGTCTGCAAACACCAACGAACAAGTAAGCAGAAAGTAATTAAATTGGAATGATAAAATTGAAAACGTCATACAGTGTGTTTTAGTTCATGAAATGTCAAAATTCATACATTATCTATTCTATCCTCCCTATCTTTTGGCCGCTGGCAAGTTGCCCTTAGGAACTGAGTCACTTGTCTTTCATTCAGCTTTAGAGCGTATCTTTGACCAGGAATGACCCAACAGATCTACAATTATACAAATCGAAACAAGCAAAAATTACAATGGATTAGTTGTGATAGAGTACATAAGTAGCAGAAGCTAAAATATAATATATTTTTCTTGTTCAGGTTTATCTTGTTACAAATACAATACTCATAAATGTTCATGTTTACCAAGGATAATGTTATCTTTTGAATTCCAACAGCAAAAGAGGTTTTATATGAAAGCCAAAGAGTAATAATTTAGATATAAGATGTTTTTCGATCAACAAAATTGTAAAGCAGCAGACTCGAATATGGATTTTAATTATTGTGTTCAGCTTTTGCTTTAAAAATAAACATCCTCTTGACAAATTTCCAAAGAAATGATAATCGTTTACCCTCAATTTTACAAATAAATGCTCATATTAGTTCATAAAACAAAAGTATAAAGCAGCATACCTCCATTGGAAGATACGTAGGCTTTGCATCTGTGCCGGCTTGAATAGCAGGAAGAGCTGGAAAACGAAGCTGAACATTGTATTTCTCTCGGAAGTACTGAACTACAGTTTTGGTGGCTCCGGTCTCATCGATAAAACTAAAACATTTAACAAGAAAAAGGATTAGCCGGATATAAAGAAGAGGATCACATAGTACATGAAGTTCTCTTATCTGAAAGATCAACTGCTTCCAAACACAATACAAGAGCAACTGTGTACAAGCAAATCAAAATGTAATCCTGAATTTTAATTGCCTACAAAGTTCAAAGTCTACTCTCAATCCCCTATAGTAATAAGTGATTCTGAAAGATTAACTGCTTCCAAACAGTAAGAGTAAAAAGTAACACTATAAGTAAAACAAACTTACTTCAGGTGGCTAATCGGTTGAGCCGTTAAACCTTGAACCTTATACCGTCTCTTGTAATCCTGACGGCGGACCTCCACCCTAACTCCTTTGAGAGCTCTCTTCACCTGAGAGTTAGAAAATTCCAGATAAGAACCTTTGATCTTTTTTCTCACCAATGTAAATAACAAAAGGACTATACTAAATGTGAATACCTTGATTCTTTCTTGGTCAGACAGAGGTCTTGACATATCTGTTCCCAGGAACTCACGAACAAACTCTGATAACAACTTAGGCTCAAAAAAAGCCCTCGCCGACATATCTACAACATAAGATATTATATAAGCAGATTATCAACAAACTAAACAATGCTAGTCAATGAACAAAATTATACAAGCACAAAAGTCAAGAAACCCACCAATATTCAGTGACAGTCCCATCTGTGTTGGTCGAAGGCTTTGATAAAAACCTTTCCAGTACTCGATCCCATCACCAAGAGGACCTCTTCCAAAATCAGTGTGGAACAAAGATCTCCCGACTATCTCACGGCTGCAAGTAATGAGATATGTTTAGAATCATTGCATTCAGAATGTAATCATTTAAACAGATAAAAAACTACTAAAACTTAAACAAATATATGTTGATTACTCTTTAGAAGCAGACTCTCGTAGAACCACATCGAGAGCTTGGATAGTCTCCTGGGGATTATCTTGTTGTCTCCCAGCCAAAAACTGCGTCAAATGGTCTAGCTCTTTTCTTGCAGCAAACTTGATGGTTACTTTAAACTCACGCTCCCGCCTAAAATACGAAACCAAAAATTACAAACGAAAACATTTTTGAAAACATAATTATTAAACACAAGATAGTGAAAGACAAAGTGTACCCATTCTCTTCAGCGAGCTTAACAACAAACTCTTTTGAATCAAATGGCAAAGGCCCAGCAGCAAATGCACTCTTCTTCCCATCATATGCTAGCAGCAGATTACCCAAGTGGGAAGCACCGTATGAGTCACTGAGAAACTTCATGATATCTCTGCTCTTGGTCTTGGAGATTACCTCCGGAGCAATTGTCACCTAACACATGGAAATTCCATTATGAGCCGCATACCATTTCGTAAGCATAAAAAAAAAAACACTGTAAACCAGCGAGAAAACCAGCAGATTAGTCCTCTAACTGCATATGACCATCACTATCACATAATATGTTCACACAAATTTTCAATCAAATTTAACACGAGGAACAACATAAACCAGCGAGAAAACCAGTAAGCATTATTGCTTCAAATATTACAAACAATGTTGATAACACATAGTAAAACACAAACTGAACACACATGCTGTAAAACAGACACCGTAAAACAAGAGAAAACCTCAACGCACATAGATTTCCACAAGCTATCACCATTCTTTTCGATCAAATTTGAACACATAAAAAACAGTATAAACATCATGAAAGCAAGACACTAAATGGTACAGATTTGTTTATTCCCAAACCAGTTCATAAATCAATTATATAATTTGAATGACAAACAAAAACAATTAGTCATTTGCAATATAAAAAAGTTTTATGTACTAAAACACATCTACTTATCGTCTTATCGATGATCACAAATCAATTATGTCCTAAATCAGAAGCATTATTAAATTCATCCAGAAATGAAATGTTAATTCAATGACCATTTTACAAAATCACGTCTGCTTATCTTTAGATTGTGACATCCCATATATGGTACTTTATCCAAATCTCTCTATCTATCCCACATAATATTTCACTCAACATGGTCATAAGTAGAAACGCCACAAACAATGTGTAACAAAAGAAGATATTAAAACAGTATATTACAAAATCTCATAAACATGTACTGCATAAACACTACAGACAATATACAAATTCATTCATTAATACAAACAGTTTCAACTTTATCAGACTTAGATATTTGAGAATCATGTAACATGAAACACAACTTGAAACCCCTTTTGAAAACGACGAAAACCGATTAGATTTGTTACTGAGCAAATTCAGGTTATTAAAATAAACAAAAACTTCAGAAGAAACCCGAAATCATTAGTGCATTAAGTATTACAGAAAATGATTATAGCACACATTGCAAACACACACCGTAAACATTAGAGATCGAGATAGTCAACAAACATTTATTTCCAAGGTAGCCCCATACATTGAAGCAAATTTAACTAAGCAAGTAAACCAATGAGTTCCAAAAGACAAATAGACTTTCAAAATATACAAGTCACTACACATAATCAGTTATGTATTCAAACAAAAACTCAGTGTCAAACAAAAACTCAGTGTCATATAAAACTGAAATGATAATAAGATAATCATCACATCTACTTATACTTCACCTATAACATGTACATTAGCATAAACTCTATAGAAATAGCTATAAAACCATTTTACAAAAGATAAGTTAAACCCCTCTCATTTATTATTATTATTATTAGTATTAACTTCCAAAACAAACACACAATTTAGATTTTTTATAAACTCCTCCATAAACCTCTGTTGGGACACCTATAAATTTTACAAAAGATATCTTAAAACCCCTCTCATTTATTATTAGTATTAACTTCCAAATAAAACAGATAGCATTAAATACAGAGCAAGATTCACAAATAAAACAGAGTATCTATAAACCTTGTAACAACACACTAGGTAACCCAAACACAATATTTAAAAAAAAAAAAAAAAACAAAACACACTATACAAACACACATAGTTAAACAACTGCTACAAAGTAAAGTGTAAAAAACAAACAGAGTAAATTTCATAAATATTATTTTGAAACCCAAACAATAAAACAGAGTAAAAAAAGTACACACAGTGAAGGTGTAAAAAAACACACAGTGAAGGCATAAAAAGAAGGAAGGAAGGAAGGCTCACATCATATTGATGGGGGTCTCTGTTTCCAACACCAACCAAGAAATGGTTTGCTTTTATCAAAACCTTCCTCCCGACCGACCCCAACCCACTCCTCGCCGGAGTCCGAACCTTCTTCGCCGCCGACGGCACCAACGGCACCATCAACGGCGGCGGAGGTGTAACCAAAGAAAGCTTCTCCAGCTCTTTCACCGGAGGACCGTTGACCGGCGGAGGCGCTGCGGTTTGACCACCGTGACCAGACATTGTTGTTTTTTAGAGAGAGAGATAGAAAGGGTTTATGTGTGTGTGTGTGTTTTTGGAGGTGTGAATAGTGTGTGTGGAAATGATGAGAGTGGTGGAGTGGGTTTATATAGGGGGGAGGTAGATGAAGGGGTAGAAATGGTAAACAAGGGTCAAAAAATTTCTTTTTACACAAGAAATTGTGGGTTTTTGAATTTTGGTGACTTTTTTACCCTTTTTTGATACGTAGTATAACACGGTTCAAAGATATTTTACCATGTATTTCGCTTTTATCTCTTCTTTGTCATTTCATATTTGTTGTTGTAGTTAATTTTTGTCATTTGAACTAGATGTAATAAGGATTGTGGTCGGGCGCTCCTTTAAGGCCGGGTGTAGTATGGGTTGTTGGACGCGTCATCATGAGGGACGGAATCAACATGCAGTGTGATCAGGTGTATTTGAAATAAACTAAACAATATTGCAAATATAATTTTTATGACTAGGTGAATTTAAAAATAAATAAAAATAAAATCAGTGTTTTTTTAATAAAACTAACACTAGGACACAAAAAATCCATGGGTGTCACACCCCCTAGTTCCGTCCCTAGTCATCATCCACCCCTATCCACGCATAGGTTGCTATAAAACATTCACTTTATACAAATATATCTTAATAAATATCTCACAAACTAAATAAAAAACAATAAAATATAAAAGGATCGCAAGAGAACAAAGAGGTGAGTCGGTCAGCTCTATCCTCTCTTTTTGTTTGTCTTCCTCACGCGTGAGGAGTGTTTGTCGGCATGGGGTGGCGTGTGAGGGCGGACCTCACGAGTGAGGCCTCACTTCCACTACTTCGAGTCTAATACCCACCCAACGACGTGTTTGTGGCTTGAAATATGGAGAAGTCGGTCTGTACATAGACCGACTTGTGAAACTTTGTTATTGTGTGGTTCTGTGTGTGATTTTGGTTTTGTGTGGTATATTTGTATTTAGGATGAGTCTGTTTGGGTGGTAAAGTTGCTTGTATTATTACACCTTGTTGGTGGTAATGTTCAATTGTTCATGTTGATAAAAATATGATGTAGCGTTGAGTTAGCGATGGTGAATTTATTCACTACTACACTCAGCCTAACATCCACACTCATCACCATCTATTAAAATCTCGTGTAATTATCATCAAACCCACAACACAAACATATTTTACTTAATATACCTCACAATACAATCGCAACACACTCATGTATTTCACAATTTCCTTCTTTTAAATTTGATAACCAAGATCACTAAACCATCAATAAAAACTACCCACACGTGGTGGAGTAGTAAGTGACCACTGGTGGTCATGACCTTTATTGCAGGTGGTCTTGAAAATGCGTGGGATTTTTTTTTTTTTTTTTTTTTTTTTTTTTTTTTTTTTTTTTTTAACACTGTTTAAAAATAAGGAATTTTGAAACTAGTGTTTGGATAAAAAAAATTGTTTTGTTGTTTAAATATATGCATATAGTATTTAGATAAAAAAAAAAAAAAATGTTTTTCTAGCTTAAATATGATTTTTGGTTTATGACATTAAATAAACTAATTTTTTGATAGGTTCTAGGTTTATTTATTCAGTTGAAACTCAAGTGTTCTCTGTTTGTTGGTTACAGTATATGTTGTTTCACTAAAATTATAGGTTTGAAGCATTAGCCTAAAATTTGTGACACTTGATAAGTCGGGGTTCTTTGTGCAAGAAGTTTATTTACTCTTACGCTGTGTTCTCAAGAAGTATTTTGGGGAGAAAGGAATTGATTTGGAAAGAAAATATTAAGTTTATCTGTGTTCTCAAGATCCTTTAACAACAGAAAAGAAAATAAGAGAATAGATGATATTAGGTTTTTTTGGATCCCAAGTTTCTTCCCACTTTTGAGATGATTGTGTCTCTCTTCTCTTTACTTATTTTCTTTTCATCTCAGAAAAATCTGGATAACACAGCGTTAGATAAACGCACGACTGTTTACATCATTATCAAATCTCTTATTAACTCACACATTATTGTGATTAGGTTTTGTTGGTTTTTTTTTTTTTTTTTTTGGGGGGGGGGGGGGGGGGGGGGGGGGGGTAAATATTAGGTTTTGTTGTTGTTACTTATGAATTATGACATGTTAGAGATACAACGATTTTCAAGTCGAATCCGGACTGCTAACTTACAATGAAGTTTTAAAACCAAAAACTGAGTAGGTAGCATGTCATCGAATTCTCATTGTAATATTTTTGGATATGCTTTGATTCAATTCATTTTTATTGGTTCATCTGCTAACTTACAATGCAGTTCTAAAACCAAAAACTAAGTGGCAATTAACTAATTAAGTTAGCATAAAAGAGTTTATTATCTTGACCACAAAACAAAAACAAAAGAAATCTACTTGTTCGATTATATTGGTTCATCTGTTCAAGTTCATTTGTTTATTTACAATAGTAAAAGAGTCAGTAAATTAAATGAACGTAAACAACTATGACAATACGTTTAGCTTAAACCACACTAAAATGGTATATTCTCTAAATTAAGTCTATAAAAGCTACGAGTAAAATATAGACTCAGGTTATAAGATGTAGTATAATGATGTTATTGGAAAGTGACAAGTATATATTAACATATTTGACTAATGATTATGTACCTCAGTCTTTTTTTATTGCATTGATGTGTTTAAGACTTTTTAATGAAACAAACCTACAAACAATATTTTTTTTTTTTTTTTTTGAAAGTAGAAGATATCATTGGAAAAAGAACAGAGTCATGAACATGGAATAACAAGAAAGCCCCCAACGTTTAGGCATAGAAATAAAAACGACAAACAAACCCCGCAAATCAAAAAGCCCCAAAGGCCCAAACAAAACACAACACAAGCTTCATTTGCTGCAGAAGATCACAAATTCCAGATGCTAAGAGGGGTAGAACGAAGGACTCCTTCTTTAGCCAACTTATCAGCATCACAATTACCTTCACGGTTGATATGAGCAATCGATCGGTTTCCGTTAGTTGAAAGGAAAAGATCAATCTCTTGAAAGAAGGACAACAACCGCCATGGTCTATCAAGAGGATGTCGAACCCAAGAAACTGCATTTAAAGAATCACTTTCAACAATAATATCAGAAAATGACAAATCTAGCTTCTCATTTACCATCCTACAAGCTTCTTTTATTGCCATTACTTCCGCAACATTTGAGTCTAAAACACCAAGAGGAATTGAAAACAAGGCCAATACCACACCACTATCGTTTCTTAACAACCCACCGATACCCGCGGGCCCCGGTTTACCTCTAGCAGCGCCATCAACATTGAACTTTAAAGAACCTACAACGGGAGGACACCATTGTTGATTGTGAACATTCTTTTCCACAGTACTGTTGCACCATGTAATCGAAAATAAGCTCACGTGAAAATCCAGTAAAGAATATGAACATGCCGGATAAAAAGCCTTAACCCAACACCCGGTTCGAAATTTAACCAAATCTAAAACCTGCCAAAAAGAAGATACATTGTCTGAAAAAATAGCCTTGTTCCTTGCTTCCCACACATGCCACACTACCGAGAAGAATGTCGTCTGCCAAACCTCTTTACATTTCGCTACCTTTGCCATATCCATCCACCAAGAAAATAAGGTTCTCATATTTCTAGGAATAACCCAATCACAATATTAAAACTTGAGAATTGAGAACTGGACTATAGAGGATAAAGAATTGATTATGTAGCTATTCACTTATGTCTATCACGTTACGTATAACTTTGCGTTATCTATTTCATGCTAAAACCAAGGCGTTAACAATGCCATTAGAGCACTCCTATTCATAACGTGCATCTCGCGTTAAGGGGTTTTAACCCGGCGTTAACCTCGTGTTAACATTGTGAGGTCCTGCGTTAAAGAGGCGTTAATGAGCCGTGTTAAACATTTAACCCGGCGTTAACATGCAACTTGTGTTAAAAAAAAAAAAAAAAAAAAAAAAAAAAAAAAAAAAAAATCACTCTCCCCCTAAATGAAAGGGTGTTTTTGTAAATTGTTGTTGAGTTAAGGTTGAGTTATGATTGTGTTTTTTTTTTCTTTTTTTTTTTAGTTAAAGTGAAAAGGTTAAAGCTGACGTGGCACCGTGTTAAACTTTAACTCAAGTTACGGTTGTGCATGCTCTTATAAATAAACAGTTCTCATCTGGAATCTTAGCTAACAAAATGTTTATTAAATTTAAATGATGATGTTCTTTTGGTTAAAATGGATTAACATTTGTATTTTATGATATCACATAATGTTATTTAGAAGCACAAAGTTATTAGTGGTAACCCAAACATGATAGTCTAATGTTCAAACTACTGGCTTATACATGGAGTGTAATTCTCAAAAATGCAAACCTAGACTTTCGAGGTAACCACGATTTTAGATAGTGAAATGCGTAGAATCTTTGTTCGAAAGGAAGTGATTTGCACACTCTTACAATTGATTTGCACACTCAAATTATGATGTTTTGACATTTATACCCTTACAGGGTGAAAATAAGTAAAAATGATATGAGTGTATAAATGTTAAGACACTTATAATTTGAATGTTTTCTTGTTGCTCTTGAATAGCATGTAAGTTGATTGGCTTGATCTACCCCAGCTTATCTTAGATTTAGTTGTCATTTTCTTTATTTTGTTATAGTAGAATATGCTCACACTAATTAGCCCACCTTTTCTTAAAAATATATCCATAACTTTCTAAACAAGGTTTTGGCACAATTACTTTTAGAATCTTATATAAATATTGTATCAAGAATTTAACACGTTTCAATAAATAAAATATCTATAGAAAAAAAGTCATGATCGCGTATAGCGTTATCCGGGTCAGAACCCCGGATACAAAACTACAAAAGCCGGGCCAGGACTTAACCAACAAGACGCGGCAACCCACATCCAAAACATGCGGCGGCGGCTCACGACGAGAAGCCGCGAATCAAGCATAAAAGACAAATAGTACACAAGGTACAGCATAGTGGAGCATTCCGAACAATAAGGGAAGGTGCATAACTCCGAGCAATACGCACCAACGGTCGGAAAGGACAAACACATTTCGCCTATAAAAGAAGAAGAAATCTCCACATTTGGTAACACCAACGTCATAGTACAATTTTCACTAAATACTTTCTCTCTACTTATACTTACTCTTACACCGGAGGTTGACCGCGGAAGTCCCTCTTCCGCAGTGAGGCTAACGGTGTTTTCTCTTTCTTAGCATATTAACAGCAATTTTGAAGTTCCGAATTTGTTCTCCCAAGAGCTAGATTTGTCTAGGTGTTGGATCGAGACCAGATTTTGTACTAACAAGTCACAAGTCCAAACAAGAATCATTGCGTGATCTTGAAATTATATATTCGTACAAGTCATTTACGTTTGGAATATACAACAAAAAAAATGGTCATTTTCATGTTAAGGTTTGGGAAAATGCATATGGCAATACTACTATTCTGTGGCAAGATTAAATGGGCCTTGTCCTGTGATGAACATCACACATATTTTTACTTTTGATTAATGGAATGTTGACTGTTGTTAATCCACAAGGCCATAATGCTTCATTTAGCTAGATCAATGTGTTATTGACATTTGAATTGTGTGACAATCAAAATTCATGTAGTAACATGTAGAGTGACCATGTTAATGTCTAGCATATCACGTACAAAAAGTAAGCAACCTCTTTCATATGAAATACATACGTTAGATTAAAAGTGAACACTCATTATCGAAACAAAAAGAATGTTACTCGGCTCGCTTAAAGCTTTATGCTTTCAGCTCGAGCTTGGCTCAAGGCATGTTTAAAAGGTTGGTCTCAGCTTGTTTTTATGATAGCTTTATACGAAATAAAGCAAGAATCAACCTCGTCTTACTAAATATATACATGAATAAAGTATATACTTTTAGGCTGGTTAATTTACGGTTGTGAACCTAATTAAGCTTCACGTATAAAGCTTGGACTCAAGCTTATTTATTAAATAAGCCTAAAAAAAGACTAAGCCCCGAGCTCATTAAAGCTCTGCTCGGTTTAAGCTTTACCAAGTCGATGCAAACATATAACGAGCGGCTTTGGATAGTTAACTTACAACCTAAAATTAGTGACTTAATTAAGATACCCGTTTGATATGCAAATAGTACCAAGGTCCAAAAATGGTGCACGGCAAGGTAATAGGACGACAATGAAGGTGTGTGATATTTTAGTACAGCAGGCACAAGCATGTGTGCTCTATACCACCAACACCTGTAATTCCATGGGGGTCCGCCTACTTTATTCAAAATGTACAAGTTTTACTGCAGACAGTACAGGCGGCGGCAGCATGTCTTCCACAAACCCTCCCTACAAGGGGGGGTCCGGTTAACTCAACCTTATACAAATTGGAATGTTATTGGCTTGTTGATTTTATGGTCTCATTTGGTAAATGGATAAGGTTTTGTTTATTAATGGTAGATTACAATTTAAATGATTTATAAATGGCTACATGGAATAAGTATATTTTTAAATATACTTATTGACTCAGATTTACATAATACAATGGAGTTGATTGTTTCAAAATTTTGAGCTGCATCAAATGTTTATTCGGTGCGGCTTGAACCATA
The DNA here is from genome assembly GCA_030686995.1 of Artemisia argyi. Classification (NCBI taxonomy): domain Eukaryota; kingdom Viridiplantae; phylum Streptophyta; class Magnoliopsida; order Asterales; family Asteraceae; genus Artemisia; species Artemisia argyi. Next base: position 43,344,052 of record CM060685.1, on the reverse strand, counting down.
AACTCTTATAAGAAAACCAAATGACTTATCATTATTCATTAGCACATTTGATGGTAATTTTTGTAATTACTAATGTACTACAGTATATAATTATAAGATATTTAAACTTTAAATACTTGGTTAATGAAAGACTAGTTTCATCTAAAAATATAAACACATTTTAAATCTAAAAAAGATATATTTGCCATCATGTAACGGTAATGGAATGTAACATATAATTTGCAAACTGCGTTACAAATGACATGAAATGCTTTCAAACTATAGTTATAGATGTATTTTAAAATTAACTTTTTACATAAACTTAATTTTATCTCCTAAATCAAACATGGTTTGTTAAAAAGTCATATATCCACTTAAGCAATTGAGCCACAAGACTGTTTTTGTTGTTTGAAAACTGACTCAGCTAATATTGTTTGTGTCGTAAGCTAGTACAAATATATATGGTGTTTATCTTTAAAGATTTTGAACTCAAAAATTTAGTTATGATAAAAATGAAGTTAAATAAAGTATAAGATATGTCACAAGTGTAATGAACCCACTAATATAATATTCAGACAATACCAGGGTCCAAAAAAATTGACCGAATCATGTGAGCCGACAAAAATCAAAAAACATGAAAACAATACCGTCTTACGTTGTTTGTACCACCACTACTCTTGTTGCAGGGCTATATGATGCTCCATGTACAAATATATACAGTTACACACCCACTAACACAAACCACTACACACATATTTGCTTTTTTTACTTTTGTTGTTTTTATCTTCATGTTTCTGCTACAATTAGGGGTGTAATCGAGCCGAGACAACTCGCGAGCAACTCGAGATCGACTCGAAAAATACTCGATTCGACTCGATTTTAAACGAGTCGAGCTCGAGCTCGAGCTACTCGTGTAAGATGTCGAGTCGAGTTCGAGTTTTAAGTTACTCGGCTCGTGAAGCTCGCGAACCTTAACGAGCTTTTCTCAAATTACATATATACCCTTTATTTACAAATATATTTACTTTCCATTTTCTTTCATATAAAAGGAAAAAGTTAAAAACCATAAAGGTATTTTACCTTTACACTAAACATTTGCCGTCATCTTCCACAATCCACATCTCAAATTCCCAAGTCTCAACCAATCGGTTCCATTCTTAAATCGGTTCCATTCTTAGGTGACTTCCTTTTCTTTTTTTTACTTAACTTCATAAATTTTATATACTTTGTTTGTTAATTTATGAAATGTCATATACTGTGTTCGCTCATAAGTTTTGATATATTCTCAAATCAAAGAAACCAATTATTTAATTAACTTGCATTCAATGCTCTTAAATATATTTAATTTAAGTCATATACTCTGTTCGTTCATAAGTATAGGTAGTTATTTAATATATACGAGCCGAGCCGAGCCGAGCCGAGTTTCGAGCTCGAGTTTTAGCGATCGAGCCGAGCTCGAGCTTGAATTTTGAGGCTCGGTCGAGCTCGAGCCGAGTTTCGAGCTCGAGTATTATATGTCGAGCCGAGCTCGAGCTTGTCAATACTCGACTCGACTCGGCTCGTTTACACCCCTATTTACAATGCAAATAGTACAATACATCTAGCTTTTTACAGTTTTACAGTTATATGTTCATGCTCCTACCACACAAATATCATGTGATAAGAATTAAGAAATAGTAAAAATTGTATAAGTATTGTGAGTTTGTGACATAATGAGAACATTATTGTATTTAACAAGATACTAACTGGGGTTAAGTTGTGATAAGTACTTATTACATAAACACTTGTATAAGTGTTTGACAGAATTTGATTATTCAAGAATTTTGTTAGAAAAATAATGATAGATTATGAGGTTGCATTGTGTTCTTCTTGATAAAAAGCATGCATGTGTAACGAGATTTTTTTTTTTTTTTTTTTTTTTTTTTTTGAAAAGCAAATATATTTTAATAAACCATTAAGGCAAGAAAAGGGAAAAAAATAATATAAGAGGGCGTGCTCTAAGGCGGAGCACTTAAAAACACCAAAATTCCATATAAAAAGATTATACAACAAGCAAGTTACCCGGATTTTGGATCCATATATCCCACGAGAATCGGTTCTTAGAAGCCCGGTGGGAAGCCCATTGGAGAGACATCCTTTGAACCGAAGAAAAAATATCTTAGTGAAGAATCGATATCTCTTCAGCCTCGGACGCCCCGTGAAGAAGTTTGTTTCTCCAGTTCCAAATGATCCACATAGAAGTCATGCACACTGCGTGAAATAATTTGGCCACCCACTTGTTTGCCGAGAAACCCATATTACCTTTAAGAATTTGCGACAATGACGGATTAAACAATGAAGGACATCTCCACCAACTCCAAATCTTAAGCCATATGATCTTAATTACAGGGCAAAGTAATGCTCTCGAGTCTCATCATCCGTACCACAAAATAGACATGACGTCGAGGATACAAAAACACCATGACGAACCAAATTAGCTCTGGTAGGAAGCCGATTTAAAGCTAAACGCCAAGTACATACATTCACCTTGCGAGGGACCCAAGAATACCATGTGAAAGGGGAAAGAACGTCATTATTTATGAACACTTGCTTTTGGATAACTCGGCTTAGAGATCTAACTGAGAACATACCTGAGTTATTTAAAGTCCATATCCATTTATCCTCTTATGTAGAATCAAGAACAAGCATGTTAATGAGACTTAGTAACACGGACAAATCACCTTCTGCACGACCACTAGGCTGCCTTCTCCATGCCCACTTACCTTGCCAAACGCCATCTTCTAACACTCGCCTTTCTGAAACATAACAGACTTTATGAGTCTATAAGGCATATAGACGAGGAAAAACGATTCTTAATGGGCCTTGATCTTTAATCCAACTATCGTTTCAAAACTGAGTTTGCCTACCGCTATGAACTTTTCTTTCAATGAGATTATCAATAGGAATACCAATCTGATCTATTTCGCCACAACAACTAACAATATTTGGCCAAACTCCGGAATTCAACCCCGTCCCAATATTTAAATCAAAACACCTTCTGAGCCATAAATCTCTTTGATTACCTTTCTCCAAAAAGAATTTCTATCATTGAGAAAACGCCACTTCCATTTGCCAAAAAGCCCCATATTTTTTGCTTTGAGACTTCCGACCCCTAAACCTCCATCTTTCTTGTCAGAAAGAACTTTTTGCCAGCGGACCCAAACCATCTTCATCTCATTTTCTTTAAATCTCCAGAAGAAACGTCTTCTAATTGTTTCAAGATGAGAGATGACAGACTTAGGCGCTCTAAAAATGAAGAGGAAATAACGGGGAAGACTCCCTAATATATTCTATGTTGTTTAAACAATTGTAATCCATAACTCAATATAATTTCAGTTAATTGATAAACGAACAACAGATTGGCCTAGTGGTAGACATCATGTTGTCTTTGTAGAGCTTCGACGTTAAGACATCACCAGATATTTATTTTAGTAGTGCATGACTTGAAAAATAGTTAAAAACTGTCCAAAAATACCATATTTAAGGCTACACTTTCAGTTAAAAAGTTATTTTCTTTGGTTAACGTTAGGGAAAACTTCAATGTTTGGCCGTCTAATGTAACATTGACTTTTTATTCCGTCTAAAATAAGTGTATACTTTAGAGTTGTCACATAGTTTTATGGAAAAAGATAATAGTACTTTTTTACATAATGACAGTTTTACCCAACTAATTAATTGTTTTTTTAAGTTTCTAGTAATAATTTATACTACATATAAAGGAAAAATGGTCAATTTTAAAAAAATTGTCAATCTTGAAAAGTGAAAATATTGAAAAATCTTATTAAAGGAAATTATAAAATATAATTAATACTCTTATTAAAACACCCCATTATTTAAAAGTACAATGATTTATTTACATTGTACAACCAATTAAAAACATATCAACCAAATTAAATACAACCAATTAATACAAATCATAAACCGGGTTGACCCGGGACACTTCAAATCAGACGGGTTGAACCGGTTTAATTTGACCAGTTTTCGACCCAACCTAGCAAGTTGACCCGGTTTAAATAGACCAATTTTTCGACCGAAATGGTTCACCCGGTTGAACCACCCGGGTCGAACCGGGTTTCAACACATTATGTTTAATTCCTAAATATTCAAATTTTTATTATTTTTCATTTATAACCTATAAACTTTTTTTGATGAATAAATTATTTGTCGAATAAACTATTTGTCGCTATAAAGAATGTATGGTCAAATCTTGAAAGTTAAAGGTGAGAGAAATGCATAGTATAATTAATACTATAATTAAAACACCCCATAACTTTAAAATACAATAATTTATTCACATTGTACAACCAATTAAAAGTATATATATCAAATTAAAAACAACCAATTAAAACACTCCTTACTAAAAAGTACAATAAAATTTTTACAATGTACAATTTAAACAAGCTACAACATAATCTAAATATAAAAGAATTAACACACTAACTAATGTTATTTTACACATTATACAAATTAATAAAACACACAAAGCTTAATACAAGCTAACAAGTTGATGGTACATATAGTTTTTAAGTTTTGAAAACTGGACCGGACCAACGAGTTCAACCGGGAACCGGTGTCGCCACCGGTTCGTCTAACTAATAAAAGCCATACGAAAATATATATTTCAAAATGAAACTATTAATACACATCGAAAACCGGGTTGACCTGGGATGCTTCAAACCTGGCGGGTTGACCCGGTTTAATTTGACCCGTTTTTGACCCAACCCGTCGGGTTCACTCGATTTAAATCGACCCATTTTTCGTCCAGAACGGGTCGAACCGGGTTTCAAAACATTATGTTTAATCTTTAAATCTTCAAACTTTTATTATTTTTCGTTTATAACCCATAAACTTTTTTTTATCACTAAACGATCTGTCGCTATAAAATCCCGTTGCTATGCACGGGTACTCGTCTAGTACCAAGTAAAGGTGATATGGTAATCTACATTAAAGTTTCTTATCTATTTTTAGTAGTGAAAAATTAATTTAGGACACCTTAAAAGTGAAACATGAACAATAATATTAAAACGGATAAACTATATCAAATGTTTTGATTAACTGTAATTTCAATAGACAAACTTATTTTGGGACATGCAAACTTAGCTAGATAAATACAGTACTTACTTTAAGACGGAATGAGTAACATGTTACCCCGTATTACTCGATCATCAAATTGTTTCACTAAGTTCAAAGTCTAAAAAATGATATTGTTTGTGACTAGAAAAGGTAATAATCAAATAATTTATTCTTAAAACACAATATCAAGCATGTCTTTTGTTCTAACGAAACAATGTGTGTTGAGGTTAATGTTTACTCACAATTACAGTGAAAAACTGAAAACTAAAATGTGAAATGAAACCGAGGGTATATTTGGAACTTAGACGGTAAATATGTGACAACTGGCTATGTATGTGGGAGTGGGATCCACTTGTGGCCTGGTGCTAACCATTTGAGACATAAAACTTGGAGGCCACGCATATGTTTTTCAATTTTAATTTTCAACATACATATCTCTACCACACGTATATGTTTTTCTTTAATTTTTAAAATTAATCAAAAATATTTTGCTTCATATTTGCTTTAATTTTCAATATCTCAACTAAACTATATATAAACAGAAAATTATTCTTTTTTAAATTTATAAATTTAAAAAATGAGTAAAATTTACTAATTACTAACACATCTTTAATTACAAATAATAACAACATCCACTAATTAATAGATTAAATATATTTCAAACTTGTATCATTTTTCTTTTTAACCCATAGATTTTTTTGTCTCGTTAACTACAAATTGAAACCTTGAGTATTGCAGCAATGGTCACACAAAAACTACAAATCTTTTGCCGCCATACATCATTGTTATGTACGGGTATTCGTCTTGTAAACTAAATATAATACTACTTAAAATTTAAAAATGAGTAATGTTAATATCCAGAATATCTTTTTAAATTTAAATTACAATCTTTTGTTTAATTTCTTACGTAAAAATTCAAACAATATTGCATTCATAAAATAGTTTTCTTAGCAACACCGAAAATTTTAAAGATATGTATGACATTTTTTTTTAAATGCGACTTTTCTTGTATTTAAACCTAACATTAGTAATCCCGAAAAAATTTATCTACAAACTCATGTATATAAGACATCGCATTTGTTTAACTAAATATTTTTACACGTTCTTTAATACAGAAACATTTACGATAATACCACAACCATATATATTTGCTGGTATAAATCTTGCTATGCACGAGTACACGACAAGTATGGGATAAAAGTTTGGATTGGGATAAACGGTTATATTCCCCCCCCCCCCCCCCCTAATGATTTGGTGATTTGTATTCTAATATGAAAAAAAAAAAAAAAAAAAAAAAAATTTAAGGTCAAAGTTGAAAAATGAAGACCGAAAAAGTCAAAAGGGGACTGTATTTTTGGGACGGAGGGAGTAATTACTAACACATCTTTAATTACAAATAATAACAACATCCACTAATTAATAGATTAAATATATTTCAAACTTGTATCATTTTTCTTTTTAACCCATAGATTTTTTTGTCTCGTTAACTACAAATTGAAACCTTGAGTATTGCAGCAATGGTCACACAAAAACTACAAATCTTTTGCCGCCATACATCGTTGTTATGTACGGGTATTCGTCTTGTAAACTAAATATAATACTACTTAAAATTTAAAAATGAGTAATGTTAATATCCAGAATATCTTTTTAAATTTAAATTACAATCTTTTGTTTAATTTCTTACGTAAAAATTCAAACAATATTGCATTCATAAAATAGTTTTCTTAGCAACACCGAAAATTTTAAAGATATGTATGACATTTTTTTTTAAATGCGACTTTTCTTGTATTTAAACCTAACATTAGTAATCCCAAAAAAATTTATCTACAAACTCATGTATATAAGACATTGCATTTGTTTAACTAAATATTTTTACACGTTCTTTGATACAGAAACATTTACGATAATACCACAACCATATATATTTGCTGGTATAAATCTTGCTATGCACGAGTACACGACAAGTATGGGATAAAAGTTTGGATTGGGATAAACGGTTATATTCCCCCCCCCCCCCCCCCCTAATGATTTGGTGATTTGTATTCTAATATGAAAAAAGAGTAGGCACCAATGTTTCTCATACATTCATATCTTGTTAAACATATGGTCTGAAGCATATGGTCTAAATGGGTGCTACTATTCCTACACTAATTTCACTATTTTGACCCAAGTCAAAATTTGGATATCAATACAAATGTAGTTTTATTGGGATAAGCTAAAACTCAAAAGTAGTTACTACTATGTGCATCAAAATATTTTAAATATCAATAATTGTGTCACCTTCTTTTGCTTGTAATTTGCAACAGAAAAATTAGTTTAGTGAGACTCCAAAATATAGTCTTAGGCTTAGACTCTTAACTGCTTGAAACTCATAATAAAAATATTTTTATTCTTTTTAATTATATTTACAACTTTTTTCTATACGGTTTACCTTTTCACTTTTTATTGTTTCGAATTTTTGAAATTCTTGTTCTCATTGTCATATCTTGTAACTGGAGATACTGCTAAATACTCTAGCCGTGTCAAAATTGTGTCCATATTTCTATTTTAGGATGTCTCAAAATAATTGTTCGTTTTACTTATTTAGTAAAAACTAGAGAATCTAGTGGGAGAATATTCTATTTTAGTGGTTGAAAATTAAAGTGACCCCACTTTTATTAAACTTTACAATTTCTCTCTCATGACAATAATTTTGAGACGAAGGGAGTAATAAAATATAAATTCTAGTCTTACTTTCATATAAAAAGCGTAGTCCTACAAAGTTTAAGGAGTACATTTTTTATGGACATCTTTACTTCATTAATAGTCTTTATTTATCTCAATTCACGAAAAAAGTCTTTAAGTCTTTATTTATCTTTGCTTTTTGATGATGTAGTCTCTACGTCTTTTTTATGGAGCCATAGCAGATGTAATAGGTCGTTTAATTGGGATTCTTGGCATAAAGCGCCTTTTCTTATTTCTTTGTAATTTTTTGTTCTAGCTCCTTGCTAGTTTAAATAAAATTTGCCGTTAAAAAAAAAGTCTAAAATTTAATAAAATTTTTTTTTTCAATTCATGTCTGTTATATAATATCTTTTGTATGTTTCTTTACATTTTGTTAATGGCAATTATAAACTATATTAAGTAAAAGTTCAAGTAAATAGGTTTTAAACATAGATTATCCTTTGTCAATAATCACTTAAGATATGTATATTAATCTCTAAAACTTGCATAATGATCAAAGAAAGTTTTATCTTACACATTGCATAAAACTTTTGTATCATTTTATAAAACCTTACTTATTTTTAGAAACTTTCACAATAGTTAATTTACTTTCATTTAAACAAATTACATTCATTAAAATATAAGTAATAATTATAATAATTAAGGTGCTTTAAATGATTAGACAAAGTATTTTAACAATTATATCATCATTATTGCACATTTAATTATAAAAGTTATAAATTCAATGTCAGATATAATTAATGAAGGTTTATTTAGGGCATCTACTATAATAAACCTTTTAAAAGATTTATAAAATTGACACATCATGAAATGTTATTAATTTACAAATCTTTTCATAGTATAAATCTATTCTCACTATGGATAAAGCTTTTAATATGTTTATAAAATTCTCAACTTATACAATGCATTAATTTATAAACCTTTTCAAAATCCTAGACTTTTTCATGCCACTTAGACTTGAAATTGTTCCTTACTTTGATACATAAATTTTTAAACCTCTTCATAATTTCTTGAACATATTTTTAAACCACTATAGTGGATGCTCTTAGTGGAATAAATGGGTTCATTTAGGGGGCCCAGTCTGAATATATTATTTTGTATCTACGGAGTTGTGAAAAGCAATATTTTGTAAACCAGGTTCAAAATTGACCCGGTCGAGTCACCAGGTCAACGCGATTTTTAGTTTATTATTATTTTATTTTTTCGACCGGATCAACCGGTTCGATCACCGGGTCAATCCGAGTCAACCCGGGTTTTTATTAAAAAAATTTGAAAAAACAAAACCCGCCCGAATTTCGAGAACCGGGTTGACCCGGGTCACTCAAAACCCGGCGGGTCTAATCGGTTAACCCGGTTTTAGAAACCCGGGTTTTTTTACCCGTTATTTTTGCTGAAACCGATCGAACCAGTTAACCGGGCCGGGTCGACCCGGGTTTCAAAACACCGGTGAAAAGTGATACAATTGAGTTAGCAAAAGGAGTTTATCATGGTCACTCGAGAACACAAACAAAAACAAAAGATACCCACTTGTTCATATCAGTTCAACTGTTTAAGCTCATTCGTTTATGTAGTTAGTCTTAAATGAACACGAATAACTATGACAACGCTAGTTTGTTTAGCTTAAATTAAGTCTAAATTACCACAAGCACAAGGTATAGTGTCTAAATTAAGTCTCTAAAAAGCTATACATGTAGAATCATATTAAAAGGTCTAGCATAATCATTGTTATTGAAAAGTGACAAATGATAACTTTTTACCAAGATATCACCTTTAGTCATTGATGATGATTCTATAGGTCAACCATTTTATATTATGTTGATGTGTTCAATAGTATTAAAATGCAACATAGTACAACATATCCGTTAATTTATTAAGAAACTTAGAATAAAAAAATTGAGTAGAGGATAAAGAATAGTTTTGACTGATCATTGGCCATGATGGAAATTACCACAAAATAGAGAGCGAGTAAACAAATGAAGCAATGCGTTTTATAAACACTTGTCTTTATTGTAATCATATTATTATTTTTAGAAACATAAAGTTATTACGGAGTAACAGTTAACCCAGACATGTTAGAACAATCTTTAGTGTTTTCGCTTATAGATGGTGTGCAACTGAGTTTATTTATGTTGAAATATTACCAAACTCTAGTCAACAATGCGCAACCTAGACTTATTCAGATTCAACTAAACTATTACAACACACAGACATTAAATAAGAAAGACAAATGAAACCCTAAATGCTAAACGGGCCTAAACACGTAGGCCGGGCCTATAAGGCTTAATAGCTAACAGAATGATCCATGCTTTCTTTGTTCGGATGAAATCAATTTGTATATATATTAGACGATCTCTTTCTTCCGTCTATGACTGATGCTACTAGGTGGGTGAAGTATATTCCGGTTAAGGTTAATGTTTTCGCTTGGCGTACTAGGCTTGATCGCCTCCTGACTAGAGGTAATCTTGTTTCTAGAGGGGTTTTTCTTGACTCTTCTTTATGTCCGATTTGTGGTTTAACTTTAGAAGATGTTCAACATGTGTTATTTCGTTGCGACATGGCTAAGCTCATTTTCAATCGGATATGTCGTTGGTGGGATCTCCATTGGGTTGATGTTTCTTCGTTTGAAGATTGGGATGTTTGGTTCGGCTCTATCCGGTTGTCCTCGAAGCTAAAGATCATGCTGGAGGGAGTTTTTTATATCTCCTGGCGGTTCATTTGGTCTTTCCGCAATCATTCTATCTTTGATGAGGCTCCTCCAAGACGTTCGGTGCTTTTTGATGATATTGTCTCGCGTTCTTTCTTTTGGTGTAGTAATAGATGTCGTAGCTCGTTTTCTTGGGAGTATTGGTTGAAAACCCCTTATTTGATCGTCTTGTAATGTTCATTCTAGCTTCTTGCTAGTTTATAAAATTTGCCGTAAAAAAAAAAAAAAAAAAAAAAAAAAAAAAAAAAAAAAAAAAACTTATGACATGTTTGGTGGTGTTAGGTGATTGTGTAATCTGGATCTTCACACGGCATAATAACACAATCCCGTTAATTTCACAAACTTTAGCGTACGTGTCTTTTAGTGGCGACTCTATAGTTAACTAAAATAACTCCAATTGGAACGTGGGTCGATTTTTAACAAGTTAACTTAGAATGTTTTTATTTATTGCTCTTGAATGCAAGTAAGTTGATTTCTTTGATTACACGTTTACTCCTAGATTTGTTTCTAAAAGCTTAATAACATGCCATTTTCTTTAGATTCTTTTGCCAGATTAAGAACAATCAGATTAAGAAGAATCAGGGAAATGTTAACAAGTTTAACTACCCACTAACTTTCGTGTTAAAACCATCTCATTTTAAACAAAACATAATAGGTTATGTTGAAAAATGTAACTTTTGTTTCTTTTGTGACTAGAAAACATCATGTATCGTTTATTTAAACTTAAGACAATTTATGTTAATAACTTTTTTAACATAGTTTTGGTACACTTTACATTTCATTCTTATATATAGTGTATAAATAATTTAAGATGTTTCAATCAGTTATATATAGCTATGAGCACATCTTTGAAGGGGATATTGTTTGTTGATATATGAACAAAATATATCTACAAAGAATTATATTATAAATTCGTGCAAGTCATTTGCGTGGGATTACAGAAGAAGAAAAGAAGAAAAAGAGTATTGCACCAAATATATATATATATATATATATATATATATATATATATATATATATATATATATATATATATATAGGGGAGCTTTATTTTCAGAACCCTGTTAAGTGCGGGAACTGCGAGAACTCCAATTTTGCATTAGAAAACATGCATGTTCATATAAAACATGTATGTTTTCTTACATACACCTTAATACACATGCCTACATATTAAGGTGTATGTAAAAAAACATACATGTTTTATATGAACATGCATGTTTTCTAATGCATAATTGGAGTTCTCGCAGTTCCCGCACTTAACACGGTTCTAAAAATAAAACCATTTTGCATTGATCTATTGCACTTAACAGGTTTTTATATGAACATGTATGTTATGCATGTATGTGTATTAAGGTGTATGTAAGAAAACATACATGTTTTATATGAACATGCATGTTTTCTAATGCAAAATTGGAGTTCTCGCAGTTCCCGCACTTAACAGGGTTCTGAAAATAAAGATACACTATATATATATATATATATAGGCAAAGGATCACGTGCGGATGGTTTTTTTTAGTGCGGATGTGCGGATGGATCTGGACCGCCCATTCCAGAATCTGATCTCCCATTCCAGAATCTGATTTTGACTTTTTGTAAAAAAATCAAGATCTGACGCTAATATCACGGTACCAATTGATCATGAAAACGATTTTTTTGATTTTTTTCCTTCTCAGCGATTCTTACTCTAGTTGTGTTCTTTTATTTTTTTATTTTTTCAGATTTTTCTGAGCACTTTTTTCTTTTTTGATTATGAGTGTTAATGTGATATTAACGATATTATGAGTGCTACCGTGATATTAAGCTTTTTTACATGTAAAAATGAACCGTGATATTAAAAACCCATGATAGTTACTGTGATATTATAAAACCAACGTGATATTAAGCTTTTTTACATGTAAAAATGAACCGTGATATTACGATATTAAGAAAAAGTTAAAGTGATATTAAAAAAAATTAACTTTGATATTAAGAAAGCATGATAGTTACGGCGATATTAACAATTTTTATTAAGAAAAAGTTTTTACGATATTAAAAAAGTTATTGTGATATTAAATTTTTTATTAAAAAAAAAAGTTTTCAGAATCTGATTTTGACTTTTGTAAAAAAGTCAAAATCAGATTCTGATATCACAATACCTTTAACGATGAAAACGATTTTTTTTTGAAATTTTTTTCAGCGATTCTTAATTATTTGTTGTCCTCTTTATTTTTTTAATTTTTTCAGATTTTTTTGAATTTTTTCAGAAAAAAAGCTAATACGATAGTAACGATCTTAAAAAAAGACGGGATATTTACGATATTGCCACTCCGCCTTTTTCAGATGGTTGACTAGATGGAGGGCTGAGATTCGTCCGTACCATCCGCACTAAAAGACAAAAATGTACCTGATCCTCACCCTATATATATATATTATAAAAAGAACCTCTCAAATTACTGTAGACTCTCAAAATATGACATGTGTCTATCAAACAGTTTGACACACGTGTCTATCAAACAGTTTGACATTGTTAACCCATTTTCAAGTTATCTTCTCTCTTTTATACATACTCAGTCAAACACACCCCAACCCAAATTTACATCCTCCCACTTTCTTACTTCTTCACCTACAAATCCTGCGAATGTGAATCTTTTTCCGGCGAATGGATGACGCCCAAATGGCACGCCTCCAACACCTTAACTTATTCTCCTAGCCCTTTTAGTCAGTGATTTCTCTTTTTATTCGATGGTGTCTCAAAATCGTGTAATTATTCTTAGATATTTTTTACTTTGAAACTTTAGTTTTTTCTTTTATTTTATTTATTCTTTTTTTAAATGTTAGATTTTGATTTGTGTGTGGTTTAGATCTCACCAGATGATGAGGCGATTAGAAAAGTTGAAGTGATCAAGAGAAGGTAAAGTTTCTTTATTACGAAATCTTTTTAGTTTTTTTTGAGTTAAAATACTAATAAATTTTTGTTTGTTGTTTGTTTTGTTACATTGTCCAGATTTATGCAGATTCATTCAACAAGATATAAGGTATATACTTTTCTTCTATTTCTACTTAAAGCTTAATCATATTCTTTCTTCTTCTTAACTTGTAAATGTTATATTGCTCATCAACTTTTTAAAATTGATTTTTTTTTTTTTTTTTTTTTTTTTTTTTTTTTTTTTTTTTTTTTTTTTTTTTTTTTTTTCACGAAATAGGTATTGTAGAAGTGTAAACAGAGTTATGAGGGTGCATGTGCATGCACGGTTGAGGTTATATAGATAGTTCGTTTGACTTTCACTTTTTCTGTTCACAGCCACCACCACCAAGTAGTGGTTGTTTCATATGATGAGTGGGATCTATGTTTGTGTCATGGTTTATACTTTATGATTCTATGAATTACAGTAATAAAGTTACTGATTCAAAAATACACATAGATTTCAAGTTCTAGGAAAATATTTGCTTACAATATATAGCTTAGTGATAACAATTATTTATTGTAATGTACTAATAATTTTAAATTGGAGTTATTCACTATATTTTTCATTATATGATGATATCTTCAATTTAGAGCCATAAAAGTCAAATGGGTATGGTTATAGGAAGACTATGATGGACATGATTAAAAAAGAGCTATGCCAACAAGTTTTGACCTACTCTACCAACTCATCCATTCTCCGACTCTCTTTTATGGAGTATGAGTTTATCCCATGATCTGCTATAAGTTCTAAATTTCCAATAAGAAAAAACATAAAACATTTATGAATTGATGTAATTATAAGTTTTAAGGACTTTAGGACAAAGACAAATTTGCTTAAAGTAGAGTTAAAGAGAATTAGTCATTATTATGATATTTTTGCACCAACGACAATACTATACTGCTATAAACCCTGGCGTTCAAAAAACAACATTTGTTGAAAGAGACCTTATATTTGGTCCACACGCAAACTTCTCAATTTTGCTACTATCATATTTACTGTATCATGTTCACAAATCTTGGGATAAGACGTGGATGAAATGAACAAAAAACAAAAAAAAATACCATATCCTTTCAACAAGCAAAATATTCTATGAGAAAGAACAAAAATGAGTAGAAAAATAGCGTCTTTTATTGACTTTTTGTCAATGACGGTGGAGTGTCGAAGTTATTCAAATATGTCTCATCAAACAAAAAGCAAAAAGTTGTACTTTGCACCATCATGGGGAATTGTTCTATACTTTATCTTTCAACAAGCTATCCACTTCCAAACAATCAAAATACAGTAATTAAGTACTTTCATAGTTTCATAAGATAAACTTATGATGAATAACTAGAAATAACATATAAACCATAGATGAAACTATGGATTCTTGTAATAATCATTTTGTCTAACAAATGAACCAAGTGGTTAGACAAAATAAACTATATAGATTTTTGTTAAAATATATAAATTAAGAAGGATTAATCTCCATGTTGAGATGCTGGTAGCATGATTTGTAATATGAACGACTTTTTTTTTTTTTTTTTTTTTTTTGTGTGAAACTGATGACAATGTGACGATGGTGACAAAATTTGTAACATGCTCTCTTAGTATAATTGATTTTAACAAATAATATGTTCATACAATATTAGTTCAATATAATAACTTTTTGTTTCTTAATGCAGGCTAAATTCATCATCTTATAATAAATATCATTAGATTCCGATTGAAGGGGTTGGTGGTGATGATTTGGTAAAAATTTGGCAATCGTTAAATAATGTGTACGTCATTTGAAGAAAATGTGTAAAAATGTGTGACTTTAAACTAAAATCTACTCTTAATAATATCTAACTTCACTTTTGGCTTTAATAATCAGATAATATACATGAGTCCACTTGGGCCGTGCATATGCACGGCCAAAATTACTACCTAGTATATATATACAAACAAAAAGAGATGGTTATTTTCATGTCAAGGTTGAGAATGTATATAGCAGTGCCACTTTTATGTCACAAGATAAAATGGGGCCTGATCCTGTGGGGTGGACCTTACACATATTTAACTTTTGAATATTTGATTAAATAATAATAATATTAAAAAAAAAAAAAAAAAAAAAAAAAAAACCTACATTTGCACCAAGAAGGCAAAGTATGCTTATTTAGCTTTAAAAATTAATTATTATTGTTTATTTTTACATTATAATTAAGAGGTTTGGCATTTGAATCATATAAGAGTATCATGTATGATCCATTATATGCATGTCAAAAGTATTGTTACATTAGTTTTTCGCCAATTAAATGTTTATAACAAAAATATTAAAGAATATTTTCCTTCCTTATAACATGTTATAAATTCTCGTGTCCTTAAAGATGCCTTTTGATTCAAAAGTTTGAAAAATAATATAAAGCTAGCTTTGGCCGTGACACGGTTGTTATGACACGAGTGGCAATGTTGTTGATGGCGTCACAGGCACCATTTTATTCCTATAACGAATCATATGACGCTCAACACCTTATCACTCTAATAGTTATCATCCATGTAACATTTACACTTTTAGGAAACGTAGCACATTACCAAAAATTATCAACAACAATGAAAAATCTATCATTTTTTTCCTATTCTTAATAAATGTAAAAAAGTATGCACATCATATTAAATTATTAAAAAAAAAGAAAAAGAAAAAGAAAAAGAAAAACTCAAACATGTTACACTAGTGATCATGGGTGGACCCAGGATTCAAGTAATCAAGTGCATAATTTTTCTTTTCTGGAGAATAAAGTAAAAAATTAATAATAAAAAAATAAAATAAAAATAAAACTAAAGTGTACGATTTCATTAAAACAAGTAAATAAATTAAGAATACGTATATTTCTTTTGATATATTAGTCATCTAACTAAACACGACATGCATTTGCGTGACACAAAATTTCGGGAACAGATTCATTTCGGAGAAATTAGTATTTTTAACAAAAAATTACAGTAAGCGACAAACATTCATCGGGTTCTCGTGAACCTTCGAGAACCACCAAGGTCCACCACAGCTTGTGATGTTGCTCAAAGTATATGCACGTACATAAAATCTGACTCAAGTATGTCCGACCTAGAATGCACCTCGTCATTAATAACGAAAAATGTTAACTAAGGTAATTTTGAATGATTATAGTGACATAATAAGATACCCATTATAATCAAAATAGTACCAATCTATGTATTCTAATAAAAGGGAGTTCTGTACAACTCACTGAAGCACCCCCTGCATTAAAAAAAATGACGTGTCTTGAAGGAGAGATGATAGATATTTTTGGTAGGTACAATCCGGCTTCAACCAAACAATAAAACTTCCTCTATACTCATCTATGCATTAATGAGTACAAATTATCATTCAAAATCGCCAGTTTCAACTATTAACTTAATGGTAATTTGCTATTTTAATGGTAATGATTGACAAATTCAATCAATCGGTTACATTGAATCCCTAAAAAATATACATCTGATTTGTGAAGAAATCAATCGGATCGGTGCATAAATTATCTTGATTCTACCCAAATATTATTTTTGGAGAGGATATCCTTATGTCAATCCTTCAAAGCTGTAAGTAATTTTTGTTTATTTATTTTTTTCACTGGAAATCATTTGTTCCACTTTCATTGTATTATGATGTTCATATTGTTTAATTAATTGGGTGTATGATAGAACCCTAATAATAAAAATTGGGATAACCTGTTTTTATAAAATTATTACGAGTGATTGAAATTTTTTGTTTAATTATGATGTTTATGATGTTTATATTGTTTGATTGAAACTGTTTGTTTAACTAATTATGATGTTTATATTGTTTGATTGAAATTTTTTGTTTAATTAATTTGGCGTATGATAAAACCCTAATAATCATCCCAAAAATAAACTTTCTTCCTTCATACGATTCTTCATTTGAATCACATAATAGTCGGTTTCTCCTACACATTATATCATTCCTAACACCTTCCATCTACTCCAGAACACGCTCCAAATCTCGATGCGATGCCAGGTTTTAGATCTTAAGAGGAACGCTGCATAATTTGTAAGTTTTTGTGTTATTTGGTTGCTTTTATCTTTTAACGATCCATGGTAATATGATTGATTTGTTTTTTCTAATGTTTTTTTTCCTATATGCATAATTTATAAATATTTATGTTATTAATTTATAAATAGTGCATTCTATTGGACTTTATGCTATTCAATTTTTTGAGTTTTTGGTGGTATTGATTTTATGTTGCAGTTGCTTATTCTAGATACTCATATCATAATATGCTACCAAGTCAGCTCAATCGTTGTGCCTTTTGAATGGTAGGTATGTATATTTTTTTCATTTTAGTTTTTAATTTATATGAAACCACTCCTAAATTGAAACAAGTTTATTTTTATTCTTCAAATTTATGTCTTTCTTTTGTGTTATTTAGTTTTCCATTATAATGGTGCTTAAGGGTTAAGTTTACATGTACACCACCTATTTGCTTTTATGCTCAGTGAAAAAATGTACTCTTTTGAGGCTTGCCTCTAAAGCTGATGCTATCAAGGAGACCGTTGCTAATGATGAGGAAAAGGTATCTTTATTTGGTACCTTCATTTTATGGGTATAATTCATATTCTTTGTTCTTTATGAAATTTGTGTGCTACCTTCATTTTATTGGTATAATTCATAGAAACTTGAAACCTGCGAGGCTGCGAACTTATCATTTGCAAAAAAATTTGTAATTGTGTTTTTTATGGTTGTGTTTTAAGCCTTTTTATGAAATACAAACTGCTTACGATTCATGTTATATGGTTTAACATGATGTAGAAACTATTGGCCTGGTATGTTGCAACTTTCAGATGATTTTGCATAGGTTAAGGATGTGTTTAAATTTTAGTTCTGAAAACTATATAATGAAACTGAATACTCAATAGCGATTCCAGTGTAATAAACACGTGAAGCATGTGGAATAGAACACGATACTTCAAAATGATGAAATTGTTGCATAATAAGTTTTATGAATTTCTTGAGATTTTCAAGTTTATAATTTATCCCAAACACTCATTAGCTTCTTAAATTATAAGGAACAAGGCTTCTGTTGAAGATGTGTTAAGTATAGTATAAGCTGCAATTGTGTCCACTTAGGACGGAATATTAGGATTCGTGCACTATCATTAAATGTATGGCATTTTCATTTCCTTAATGTGTTTTGAAACAACAAATCAAAAAATTATGTTTGTTCCATATATATTTGAGTTGGCAATAAAAAACATTGTATGATTATTTAAGGCTGAAAAAATTAATCACAGTTGGTATACGATTGTTTTTCCAATGATGTATGAACAAAAAGTGGTTAATGAATATATGAAGCTAAGTTGAATAGTGATGGTACCCATCGATAGATGCAAAACAATAGTGGTCATTAAGGGTCTCACACGGAAACAATGAAATTGGTTACACAACGACTTTTATATAAAGGTTGGAGATTGTATCGACTAAAAATATGAACTTTTTAACAATATGAACTTTTTAACAATATGAACTTTTTAATAACAATGTGAACTTTTTTATGATAAAAATATGCGGTTGTATGCACTAAAATTCATTGTGGGCTACTTTTAACACATTTGACCCTTTACAGTTTTAGCTAGATGTTTTATGATTTGAATCTCTTGATTTAAAAAACGAGATTATACATGGATAGATGTAGCACATATGATTTGAACAATTGTTTGGGTGCTCTCAGTAGATAGATGCAGCACATATGGCAATTTAGTTAGTTTTACTGGTGTGCGCACATATTTGCCGATGTATGTAGCAGCAAGGTGTTATGTTGGTATTGTCTTCTAACCTTAATACTCTTGCTTTAATAAAAGTTATTACTGAGCCATTATTTTCCTCATTTTGGGCCCCCTTTAGGTATAGTTGTAATCTCTGAGCACAATCATCTATGCACTTGGATTAAACTTAATCATCTCCTAAATCCCAAATTCTCAAGCTATACTTTGGGTTTGACTTCTGCGTTTCTTTTTCAGCTTACTAACATGAAGGCTAACAAGGATGATTGGCAATAAAGAGTTGTTTGTTTGGAGCTGTTGAACAATGGAGCTGATGGTATTCCAACAGATATCCAAGTGAGTCGCTTCTTTTCTTCACAACCCCACATTCATCATATAAAACACACGGATCTTCTTTACTCATTAATATATCCATGCCCCGGATCTTCTGCTCTGCCGTGACAGCTATGGTACCACAATTGACGTTTGCTAATGGAATTTTGGTAATTTAAAAACTGAACAATTGAGTTCATAGTATTTTATTAATGGTTATGAGGAAGGAGCAGACATTCAGGCTGCGTCAAGTAATATTTAAATGGTCTAACTGTGTTTTACAAACTGTAGGTAACTGCTTTATAAGTATCTGAATGAGGTACCTAATAGCCACAGAGTTATGCCTTTGAGTACTTAAATCAATATTATAGGAAGACGGTGCAAATGGATGTTGGTTATAAAATAAGAGTTGAGTGCCTGAGGTACTGATTTGCAATCGTATACAACCGCATTAGACTAATGTTGTTGATTAATATCGTATGTTATGCTATAAAAGAATAATGCCAGCTATCCTATATGAGTCGTCTTTGGATAATTTTCATAATAATTACCGTAAATAATTATTGTGATCTCTTTATCCCATTTTTTCAATTGAAAAATTAGGGTGGCCATTGGATAACTTAAGTAAGATGTGGTGGGATAAGCTACGATTATAAAAACGACCCTACTTCATCATGTTTGCACTTATTGCATAAAAGTTTACTTCATTGGCGTTTTTATGTGTAGGCACAGAGAACTAATTTTATGATTCTCTTGGCAGGGTGCGTGTTTTAATGCTCCTCTACAACCTCCTGAAATAGGGGGTGTTAAGCGATTTATGCAAGAGAAGGTGCCTAAAGGGATCAATGAGCATGGGCTTACCATGACAAGATTTCTTTTTCTTCATGCTCTTTTTATCGAAAAAGGTCGCATTGAGACAACATGGACCGTCTTGCGTAAGTTTGGTTGCAGTGATGACATTGAACACCAAAGGAAAATATTCATGTTCCACAAAAAAGGCTCCTGATCAGGTTATCCTTCTATTAACTTTTGTCGCTACTTGATGTTCACATGGTCTATAGGAACTTTTATTTGATGAGTTTAGACTTTACAGAACTTTAAAATAGCTCCTACCCTGATTGGCCCGTACGGATGAATAGTTTTTAGATCTGAGTGATGACTTAGTATATAATTTTGTTGACACTTTTTTGCAAGTGCCTAAATCTGGATATACCAAGACTTTCAATCCCTGCAATAGAAGGAGATTCCGCACTTTAGCTTTGTCTGGGGGCCTTCTTTATAACTAAGATGTGGTGGGATAAGCTACGATTATTTAATAGTCTCCATCAGCTACACCAAGAAAGTGTGTTGTTTTGAGTTGTCATTTAGGTGGTAAGAGAATCCTAATGGGGAGAAAGACTGAAAAAGGGTCATATGTAATTTATTCCCTATAGCCCAACTGCCAATGCTAAATCTGAACTGAACGTGGAAGCACCTAAACAGGTGCCTTAGCTCAAAATTAATCCTAAGCAGAATGCTTTGGTTCCATTAATCGAGTCACCTATTACCTGTGTTAGATTGTAAGCTATCAAGTTTGTTTGTCAAGCTAGAACCGACAGAAAAGGCTAAGCAAAATGACCCAATTAATGCCGTTATATGAGAATTCCCACCTAACGCAGTTTATTGTTTCCCATTTGCTTACTATAGTTAGCTACTAATTGTAACCTATAAACAATGCTAAACGGTTATCCATGATACTTTATTGCAGTATGTGAGCATGCTTATACACTGGCTCAAAATGTATATCCAAATAGTTAAGATAAATGACATGCATCTTTGCTAAATATGTTTGTATATTTTTTTAACTAACTATGATACTAATTATAACATGTAAACAATGCTATACATGTTCATATGTTTTTTTAACTGATTATGTTAAATGACATGTTTGGTCTTTTGTGTTGCAATTAATTTGGCAGCAAAAAATAGCGAAGAGGTATGGTGCAGATTTTGACCGAAGTCGAGACATAACTCTCTTACGAGAGTTCTATAAGCTTTACCGAGAGAAGAATAATGTAGATAAGCTACGTGAGGAGGAGATGGAACTAAGGGAGTCGGGCGCTTTTAGTGGAAACTTTCAAGAGTATGGATCTCCTTTTCATTATCCTCTTAAGAGTTATTATATCAGTTTAGTTATTATTTATTTTTATATATTTCTATTTTTATAAAAACCATGTTAGAACACAAAACTACTAAGAGAAAAAGAATTTATGAAAACAGTGTTGGGAACTCTGTTAGAGCAGCTTTCTAAAGATTTTTCTCCTGAGGAAGTAGAAGGATTGATTACTGACGAGGTTTGTCTCCTTTCAATAATATATAAGTATAACCCATCTGTATAATCTGTGAACATATATTTCGACTGATGTTTGGTTCCATCTTTCAATTAAAACGGGTTATTGAATCTGACACAACTATGACGGAACACTTGATTGCTTATAATATTATACCTCTTGATGCTCCTACTATGAAAACTCTATCACTTTGTTCCCTGAGGTGAATGCGTTTTCAACTAATCATTTTATATCGTGGTTTTTGCTTTTTGTACTTCTTACTATGTTTATTATTTCATTGTTATTATTGAATATGCGATGAATATATGCTTAGGTCCGCGCTGCAATAGCATCATTAAAATACTTTAAAGGTCTTCCTAAGCTTCCTGGTACTTTTCTAATACCCGCTGTTGGGACTTGGGAGTGTTGACGTTCTAGACTTTCTGCACAATATTATTGGATTTTAGGTTTGTAGTTGATAACTGATCGAGGTTTATATAATTAAGGCTAGAAATTATATATTGTTGATATTATGAGTTGCAATATATTGTTTGTCTATACTTGCATATCCAATTAGTCAAACGGGAAATTTTGACACATAGAGATTAGAGGATTATAAAACTGGTCCAATGTTTCGAAAATGTATTCAAATGTATACTTCCTAAATCCCCAAGGTTATTATTTGAGAGTATAACTTTTGTAAGCGTATTCAACATAGTAAATTACTAACTATCTGTAAGATTTATAAAATAAACAAAATAGTTATCGACAGGTCAACCCAAACCGATTTGTTTGTTTTGACATGTAGGTAAAAGCTACATACCTTAACTATTCCTTAGGTTTTTATTTTTTAACATACACAACTTCTTGCTTACATCTTGGAGCCGATTATGGGGAAAGGACTAATTCCTGCCGACTTTGACACTTGAAAGCAAAGGAGAATTTGATCCATAATATTTCCTCCACAATTGAAAAATTAGGGTGGCCATTGGATAACTTAAGTAACTTTCTACTTTCGCAAAGTACTAACTCTGTATTGAATTCGCCTAAAGCGTTGTTGTCATGTTTTGCAAAAAAGGTAATGTGTCGAATCAACACGAGAATAGTCTTTTGAGTTCTTCTTTTAGATGAGCAGAGTTGAATTGGTGTTCCTGGCGAAAACATGAACCAGTAGGTTTCATACTATCCAGACATCTGATTATGTTTTTATAATTAGTTTTAAGATGCATGTTATACATTAAGACAACATTAGTAACTTCTTTAATGCCATTTGAGATAACATAAATTGTGATTTGTTACCGAAACTGGACGAGAATGCTGTGGAGAGTATATTTATAAAGTCTCTTGATAACTACATCAAGTGGTGTAATTACATGGGCATCCCGCCAATGTGGAGCAAGTATGGCATGTTAAATTATGTCAGCTCTTTTTTGAATATGCTACGCGTGTTTTAAAATCCTTATATCCTTCTGTTTTGCTTTTGCAGTTCTGATGTCAACAAGGAATCTGAAGCATATAATAATGCATCAAAATGTTCTAACTCAGTTACTAGAAAAGGTTACATAATTTTGCAATAATCTTTTTTCTAATCATGTTCACCACATAAATTTGTTAAAAAAGATTTTTTGATCCTGCCTATTTTGCTTATTTGTTTGGAAATTTGATATTTTTAGGAAGAGGTTATGCTGGCTCTTTTAAAAGGCGAGGAAGATGCCTAAGACTAAATGATACAAAGGAATACCAGTGATGAGGATCTCGAGGGGGTGTTAGATCGAAGCGATCTGATTGCTGATGTATATAAGTTGCAACTCATGTAAATGGTACTCTATTATGTATGTAAGTTGCAACTCATGTAGGTAATTCCGTTAAAAATCCCGTCAAATTGACGGGTGTATAAGCCATAACCAAATTCCTACCGCTGATGATTGGTTATTTTGATAAGTCAACTTCAAGAAACACGAAACTTCTATCAATTCATGTATATTACTCTTTATGAATTTACTCCCTTTTTTCTTCATACACTGATCATAAATTATCAAAGTTTTTAGTCAATTCCTTTTTCTATGCTATTTGACCAATTGTTTTCTTGGTTCTTCATATAAAGTTTCCAATCTTAAAGAGAAAACAAAATACGAATGTGTTACCGAAGCTGCAAGTAGTTTATTTGTGGTCAAAATGGTTGACAATTGTTGTTATAATTATGTAAATTTAAAATTCATTTTGCATTTCTTGCAGACTTACAAATACTATATTAAGTTCAGCACAACAAAAATGGCTTTTAAAGATGGGTCGTACAAATAATCCGACAAAATAAACTAGATATGAAGTTCTTAAGGAAGAAGTGCCCAATGTTTAGGAACATGTGTTCCTACTATTATATAGATTTTTTAATATATGCAAAGTGTATACAACTTGCTTAATTCCTTTATATTGAAATCATGCACTTTGACATGTCTTATTAATTTTAGGTAGTCAATTATTGTGAAACCCATCATGTCTAAATTTCGTGCACCGGACCCATTATGCATATAAATATGATAACTTGCTTGAGTTCACATGTTTTTTAATGTCTAAGATTGTTTGGTCATGAATACTAGATATATATAGCAGCTTGAGTTTCATAATATAAAACTATCAACTATTAGTGTTTTGTTTCATCGTTTTCAAGGTATGGTGTTTAGGTGTATGTTATGAAAAATGGTGACAAATAGCGCAAAATAGTGTCAAGTATATACATAGTGACTACGCCAAGTATGTACAAATAACATGTGAACTTTTCCTTTTTTTGCTCCATTGACGGATGGTAATTTATCAAACACTATTACAAATGTAGTCTACAAAGAGGTTCTTTACGGTCTATGATCACGTATCGAAAGGTTTGTACTAATTGGAATATGATGTGATTTATGCCGTTTT
Source organism: Artemisia argyi (assembly GCA_030686995.1). Lineage (NCBI taxonomy): Eukaryota > Viridiplantae > Streptophyta > Magnoliopsida > Asterales > Asteraceae > Artemisia > Artemisia argyi. The sequence continues at coordinate 43,319,282 of CM060685.1, read as the reverse complement.
CTTGATTTTACATATATTATCAATCACACAAAATGTTTTACTTACACTTTCTTCTTATACTTATTAGGTTATCAACAAATGCTCATTGCCTTACCAAGGCTGTCAAGATTTGCTTTTCATCTACATGATCAAGATTGGAACACGCGAGGATGGTCGTTTATTACATTCTTAGTTACAAACATTGTATTCTATACTATCATTGACTTATTAGTTGATATTCCTTTCTAATAAATGATTCATCCTGTTTACTTTGTGTTTTTTCCTTACTTTGTTTACACACATTTTTTTTTGCAGGATCTCATCTAAAAACCCGTGGGTTACCACGGGTCTATAAGCTAGTGTCTAAATATAAGGTAGTGGCACGACAATGAATGTGTGCTCAGCCACCAACAACCGTAATTCTGCAAAGCATTAAAAAAAGGACGTAAACATTTTTATACAGTTGTGCGTTGTGCTATTCTATTTTGCATGGTCTCTCTATTAGATTGTGATTGGCTTGTTGAATTTATTGTGTTATATGGGTATGTTTAGCAAAAATAACTGTTGCTGTAATTTGAGATGGTGCTGGAGCTGGAGATTATTAAAAGAGATTATTTTTATAAGCTACATGAAGCAACATTTGATTTTCAGAAATTATGGATGACTATTTTTTTTTTCTATAATCCATAATAAGTTATGTCTGCCAAATGAATATTATTTTTCAATTAGCTTATTTTTTAAAATAATCTCAGTATAATTGTGTGTTGCCAAACATGCCTATGGAATATTCAAAATAAATTGGATAATGGATAAGGTTATGTTTATTCTAGGTATATTACATGTTAAGTAATTATAAATAGCTACACATAAAAAGTATTTGTTGTAATTACTACTAGTGTTATATTGATATTTAACGTTTAAATAAAGCACAAAATTATGTGTTATGAAGCGAGCCCCATTAAAATTGAAATAATACTGGGTCTGAAAAGGATTCACCACAACATGTGACCCGACAAAATATCGAAAAACACGAAAACAATGACGTATTGGGTTGTATTCGTACCACCACTACTACTTTTGCTGCAAGGCTACTTCATGCTCCATATACAAATACACACTTGCACTATTTGCTTTTTACAGTTGTAACAGTACTACCACAAATACAAATACAATATAAATAGTACTAGTATAATTCAGCTTTTTACAGTTTTTATGTTCATAGTCAGTATAAGAAATGAGAAATATAATTATGTATAATGGGGATGGCATAGGTACAAACAAAGAGGTTCCTCAGCCTATTAGTCCTAATGATACCTTAGAGGTTTCTGACTCCATCGATCCTTGTATGTCGGATAATAATAATAATGGGGATGTTCCGGACCTTAACATTTCGGTGGGTAGTACGAATGATGGTCATGAGGACAAGGGGTTAGATGAACTACTTTCCAGCTTTCAAAGACTTTCAGATAGGGGGGATGTTACCAAACATTCTTTAGGTGGGAGAAAGAGGAACCCCAATCACAAGAAAAAGAAATTAGTTGTTGGTGGCGCCTCTTGTTTCTCCCAAGCTTCGGTTGGAGATGCTAGTAACGTAGATGAAGAAAGTGCTATGAGGGACATTGGTGAACAAATTGGATACGCTTTCAAACCGGTGGACCCGTTGCAGGTTCTCTCTTAGATCCTCTGGATCTTGCTTGCTTTTTTGGTGTTTTCCCCTGTCAAATGATTGGTATTTCTGTTAATTGTAATGGGCTTGGTGCCGATTGTAAGAAAACCTGGATTAATAATTTGGGTGAGAATGAGTCTCCTATATTTTTGGGTATCCAAGAAACAAAACTCGAATCTATAAATCATGCTTTAGTCCGCTCCCTTTGGCCTCATCATGATGTTATGTTCGAGTTTAGTAGTGCCACTGGTGCATCAGGTGGAATTCTAACCATGTGGAATGCTCGGTTTTTCTCTGTAGCACAAAAGTTTGTCGATAGAAACTACTTATGTATTCTTGGAACTTGGGTTGGGACTTCGTCTAAAGTTGGTTTTATTAATGTTTATGCTCCTCAACCTAGCTCTCAAAAGGCTCTTTTATGGAATGCTATTGAGTCTTTAATCAGCTCTTTAGAAGCTATTTGGATTATATTTGGGGATTTTAATGTTGTTAGATCTAGGGATGAAAGGATGGGTAGCCACTTTTGACAGTGGCGAAGCGAATGAGTTTAATGACTTCATTTCCCGTGCTGGTTTATTTGATTTCCCCCTCGGTAGAAGAAGATTTACAAGATTTGATAAAGATGGTAAAAAAGTTAGCAAGTTAGATAGATTCCTGGTTTCCCATAATTTCTTTGATTCATGGCATGATGCTACGGTTTCAGTCCTATGTCGCACATTCTCTGACCATTGCCCCATTCTCCTTAAAGTGGGTCTCCCTAATTTTGGCCCGAAACCTTTTAAAATTTTTGATAAATGGATCGGCAATGCGGACTTGCTTGAAGTTATTAGTAGCTCGTGGACTCTAAATTGTGATACGGTGACCTCTCTCACCCCTGACCTCGTGCTAAAGAATAAGCTTAAGGGCTTGCGTCATGCCATCAGAATTTGGGCTTCGGCCCGTAATGCCTCTCAAAAGCAAGCTAGAGATGATCTCCTGCATTGTCTCCTAGATTGGGACATTAAAGCTGAAGCAGGGCTCTTAAACGATAGAGATGTTGGTAAAAGAGAGGAGTGGATTATGGATCTGAATCATTTGGATCAAATGCATAGGGATGACCTTAAGCAAAAATGTCGGTTGAAGTGGGCGGTGGAAGGAGACGAAAACACTCGTTTTTTTCACTCATTACTCAAGCATAGATATGCGAATGCGAATATAAAAGGGGTTCAAGTAAATGGATTGTGGTTCGACTCTCCTTCCTTTATAAAACAAGCTGCTTTGGATCATTTTTCTTCAAGATTTAAGGAAGTCAATATTCTTCGTCCCACGTTTAGTAGCCCTCTGTTTCGTAAGTTAAGCCGTGAGGATTCTAACTACTTGGAATCGAGTATCTCTATGGACGAGATCAAAGCTGCAGTTTGGGATTGTGATGGTTCGAAGGCTCCGGGTCCGGATGGCTATAATTTTAAATTCATTAAAGCTTACTGGGAGGTTTTAAAGCTCGATTTCCAAAAATGTGTTAAACACTTTGAGGCTACTGGTTCGTTGGCCAATGGATGTAACCCCTCTTTCATTGCCTTAATCCCAAAAAAATCCGACCCGCTTGGCTTCTCGGATTATCGTCCAATTAGTTTAATTGGTTGTGTTTACAAAGTGATCTCTAAAATCCTTGCATCTAGGCTTGCCAAGGTCATCTCATCGGTTATTGGTCCCAACCAAACGGCGTTCATAGCAGGTAGACAAATTCTGGATGGTTGTCTAGTTGCGAATGAAATTGTCCGAATGGCGCATATTGAAAAGCTCAAGCTCATGGTGTTTAAGGTAGATTTTGAAAAGGCTTTTGATAGCGTAAATTGGAAATTCCTCCATGATGTCATGTGTCAAATGGGGTTCGGTGTGAAATGGAGAAAGTGGATTAGTGCATGCCTTTCCTCGGCTTCTGTTTCGGTTTTGATTAATGGGTCCCCGTCTAAGGAGTTTAGGATGGAACGTGGGCTTCGGCAAGGTGATCCGATCTCCCCTTTTCTTTTCCTCCTCGTGGTCGAAGCTCTTCAAATTGCCACGTTAGAAGCATGTAATAAGGGTCTCTTTAAAGGTATTTCTCTCGGGAACAGAGGTACTAATCTTTCTCTTTTACAATACGCGGATGATGCACTTTTCTTCGGGGAGTGGTCGAGACAAAATGCTAGAAACCTTATCCTATCTCTCAAATGTTATGAACATGCTTCTGGTCTTAAAATTAACATTTCTAAGAGTAGGCTGTTTAGCATTGGTATTTCTCCTAATGAGGTTGATGAGGTTGCTGTTTCTTTGGGGTGTTTACATGATGTTCTACCATTTCTATACCTCGGTCTCCCTGTGGGTAAGTCTATGCGATTTTGTGAAGGCTGGAATGATGTGGTTAATCGGTTTAGAGTTAGGCTTTCCGCCTGGAAAGCGAAGTCTTTATCTATTGGGGGTCGGCTAACGCTTATCAAAGCTATTCTTGGCAGCCTTCCGCTTTACTACTTTTCTCTCTTTAAAGCCCCTCAAAAAATCATTAAGATCCTTGAATCCATCAGGTGTCGTTTCTTTTGGGGTTTTAAGGATTCGCAGCGTGGTATTAGTTGGGTTAAATGGAGTAGTATCCTCCTCAATTCCAACTTAGGAGGTTTAGGTGTCGGTAGCCTTTTTGCCAAGAATCTTGGCCTTCTTAGCAAATGGAAGTGGTGCTTCCTCTTGGAAAAGAACGCTCTTTGGAGTTTGGTTATCAAAGAATTTTATGGCGAGGATGGAGGTTTCAACTCTATGATCAGCTCGTCAAATTCCAATGGTGTTTGGTGCGATATTCTAAAGGCTGTGAAGTGTACCGAGTCAATCGCCCCTATTTTTAAACATTCATTCTGCCTGAAAGTGTCTAATGGCTGCAATATTTCATTTTGGCATGATCCTTGGTGTGGAAATGGTTCTTGTCTCCAGAATTTATTCCCAAGATTATTTGCTCTCGATATGCAACAGGACTGCAAAATTACAGATAGATGGCAGTTTATTGAGGGTGTTTGGCAGGCTGTTTGGAACTGGAGATGTTCGCCACGTGGTCGTGCTATTGATGACTTGTACAATCTTGTGTCAATGATTGGTATCTCGCCTTATCTGATGCCTCAAGTAACAAATGGACATGGTCTTTGGATGGATCGGGTAACTTCAAGGTTTGCACTCTTTCGAATATCATTCAAAACATTTATTTGGATGATTCTAGTCTTGGAGTTCATCATAAATGGAATTCATGGATTCCTCGAAAGGTTAACATTTGTGTTTGGCGAGCCTCTCTAAATAGACTCGCTACTCGCCCTAACCTTCTTGACCGTGGAGTCCCCATTACCTAGGCTTCCTGTCCTTTCTGTGACAATCATGAAGAGGACCTGGATCATTGCCTCATCAGTTGCCCATACGTCTCCCCAATTTGGAGAAAAGTTTGGAGTTGGTGGCATCTTCCTCCTCCCGTGGCATTCCCTTCCTTCTCGGTTTTGGATGTTGCGCTGGGCACTATTGATACATATGGATGTCCGAAGCTTAAGAAGATCTCCAACGGGGTTTTCCAAGTTTCTATTTGGGCGATTTGGAAGCGAAGGAATAAATTGATTAATGCGTCTTCCGAGGATGCTGCAAAGGTTAGAGACGAGGATGTTTTCCCTCTCATTCAGAGAATTACCAAAACTTGGATTGCTGGCCGTTGTACATTGAAATCTGCCTCATGGGACTGTTGGATTTCTCGACCTTTTGATGTTTTTGTGTATTTCTTTCTGTTCTTGTGGTTTCCGGTTTTGGGGCTTCTTCTTGTCTTAGCTCCTGTTCTGTTTCTGTGTTTTTGTTTCTTTTGCTCAGCCTCCTCCTTGGAGCTGGGTTTTTAATGATATCTTAGCCTTTCAAAAAAAAAAAAAAAAAAAAAAAAAAAAAATGAAATACTATCTTGGGTATGCGTTTATAATGTGTAAAGTTGTGATAAGTACTAATTTTACATAGACCTTTGTTTTAGAGCTTGTTATAATTTGGTAATTCGAGAATATTGCTAGAAAAATAATGGTTTTTGACCAAGTTTGCAGACTTACAATATTACGGAGTATATACTTGTTTATTTGTACGAGTGATATGGTCAGGGGCGGATCTACATTGTACATAGGGTATGCACGTGCATACCCTGTTTAAATTATTGCCAATGTAAAAAAATCTGAAAATTTTCAGAAGTCACCACGAAATACACTAAATATTTGTGAGTGCACACCCTAAAAAATACAAGAAAAATCTGAGTGCATACCTAAATATAAGTTGCCATTGTTGAAAAGGAAAAGGAAAAAATAAAAAGCAAACAAAACATTCTGGTTGCAGCATTCTTGAAGAAGAAGAAGTAGGTAAGAGGCATTTAGTCAAAGGTCAATTTTTAGTTCTTTTACTGGACAGTTGTGTAGTACTCAATTTTCAGACTTAACTTGGTCCACCCATTTTCCTTACTGGAGGCCCAATTTAATTAAATATACACCTTGGACATATCACATATTAGATAGTTTTTTTGTTTATTGAGTTGTGTTCATTTACGATTTATGAATCAAGAGTTTTTATAATAACTTTTATGTTAAGACAATATAAATCATCCGACTACCTAATTCAATCTCGAATAACCCAGATTTGACAAACTTTAATAACTAAATAAGATTAAAAAAATCAAAATAGTCACGCGATCCAAATTTCAAAAAACCCGACCCGGAAACCACAACCCACAGACCAACTTATTTTAGTAACTACACTCAAATTCGTGCATACCCTGCTCCGGATTCCTGGATCCGCCACTGGATATGGTATATGAGGTTACGTGCTCTTTGATACAACACTCGGGGGTGTTTGTTTTGGCCTATATAGCCAGCTTATGACTTATTTGGGTTTGGGCTTATGTTTTATAAGCTCATTTTTTGTGCCTTATTTTGAAATTTTCCGGCTTACATAAGCTTATTATAATATAAGAAACTTATATAAGCCGAAAAAATTCAAAATAAGCCACAAAATGGGCCCAAAACCAAATAAGTCATAAGTTGCCTATATAAATCGAAACAAACACCCTTTAATTTGTTTCGACTAACGAGAATTTAAAATTATTTGCAGTCAGTATTCTATTATATGATTTAAAAATAAAAAAATGAAAAATTGAAAAAAATGAAAAAATCATTCGGATAAATATGAAACATACAAGACGTAAGTAGTAATGAGAATTTTATTCCTTGTGTTATGTTTTTGATTTTCTTTAAATAAAAATATCACTTACCATTTGATTCTTTGAACTCAAGAGCACCTACGTACACGCCTCTTAACTAATTTTCTTTTGTGTATATCTTTTTTATATACTAAAACAAAACCCCCGGGAATTTTGCATTTCAAAAAAGTCAATTCATACCTGATTTAGTAATAATTTTATTTAAAAAAAAAAGATTATTTCTTATTAGGTAATATTTTATATTTAACACAAGTATAAAATAAATACAAAAAATATAGATAAGATATTTAAAAAAAGATTATTTATTTTATATTTATTCACAACACAAGTAGAAGATAAATACAAAAAATATAGATACGATGCAATTAACAATATGATTAAAATTTTTAAATAATTATTTCAAAAAAAAAAAAAAAAAAAAAAAAAACCTCATGCGCAGGTATTATAACTAGTAATTCAAAACACATTTTTGGCTCATTAATTATTGAGGGGTACTCATTCATGGTATTGCATATGATTCTCCCAAACACTCACATCATTTGACATCGAATCGATTGGTAATATGGCCGATGAGGTGGTTTTACATTTGGCGTCACCAAATTTATATTTTCTGGTAACGTAATAAGGTAAACACACAAACAAAATTTATGCGTTGAATCAGACCTCATACCTCATATAATGTTCTAATCAACTTTATTGTTTTAGTTTCTTTGCTTATTCACTTGCTTCAAAGACGAGCAAGCAAAACTAAAACGCATAGGTCATTTGTCGATAATCCAAGTAACCACCGTTGCTGGTCACGACACATAAGCAAAAGTTTGCTATTAAACTAAAATCTAAAAGTTTGATGGATATTGTGATATTTAATTAGGTCTATAACCGATAAGTAAACATTTAAGAAAGTTCGTTTTATCACTTGTCTAATGATTCTGGTTTAATTGTGCTCCACAAGATAATGTTGGGAAATCTCGCTATTGGGACAGAATAAACGATACGGTAAAAAAGTTTAATTTTGATAGATATATATGGAACCAACTTTTGTACTAGAAGTGCCAAGCACTTTAATGATTTTAGTTGACCTTCCAAAAAAAGTTCAATTGTAAGAACAAGTTTGGGACCAAATTGGTAAAAAGTTAACTTGTTCATACCGGTTATAGTAGTCCATGGCTTCTACTTTGGGCTCACAACCAACAAGCCCAACTGAAGAAGATTGAAGATGTACTTACTTCAAGGTGTCATTGATGATTTTTGTGGGAACTCTTGTCATAGTATATTTTAGCATTAAATATGCAAAGGGTCAGTGTCATTCAAAACACACAAGTATTTAATTTCAAGGTACGTACAATTGACGATTTGGTGGTAACTATTTTCGTATGTTCTAGCATTTAATAATATACGAGTGTCTTAAGTTATTTAATTGGTCGTCTATAATTCATAACTCCTTGTAACCAATCATTGTAATAAATGTATTAGTAGCATTGAATTAAATGCATCTTTATATATAAAAAAAGACCTTTTATTATAAAACAGGTTCAGGATACGATTACTTTGAGGTGTGTATTGTAGTAGTCGTTAAGCTTTTTTTAGGTATTTAAAACTTCTGTTACGCATGAACATGATCTTCTTACAAGTTTAGTGTTATATCAAAACACATGCACTATGCATTAAATTACAAAGAAGTGTAGGATTATGAACCTCATAATGGCGGATAGACATCAACTACTAAAACACTATGATTAAACCAAAAGATAAAACCTTTTTTTTTCCTCACATACCTCTCATTGTGGATGCCAATTATCTGAAATAACGCGTCACTAAATTTTAATTTTAAATATCTGTCAAGTATGTCTTTAAACCCCAATTTAGACTTTCAAGATGTCTCTAAATAAAAAAATAGTTGCACTAATGTACGTATAGTACTGCTTAATCTTGTCTTTTGAGAAGAGTTGGCACTTACAAAAGCAACAACAAATAAAACTTCAAATCTTGTAATGTACTGTATTTAGATGTAGTAGGGAAACAAAAAAATGTAGACACTACTAGCAGTTTTGATATTCAAATTCTAAAACGACGCAGGTGTCAATTTTACCAAAATGGTACTAGATCAAATGAAGCATAATCATATGGTGGGCCTATGCACTTTTGTAAATAGAATGCTCAAACCAAGCAACATACCATATAATAATGATCAAATTTGTCACATCTAACTCTTTTTCCTAAGACACGTCCATTAGCGATCCTGTTAGGCTTACCACAGTGCAACGGAAATAATCGGTTGACAAAATGAGTCGACCGATATACAAATCGGTCGTGCCCACTGTGGGTAGTTTTGTTGAATTCGGTTGCCGGCAATTTTTTTGCAATATGGGTTGAGATTTCGACTGAGTTTAACCATACAAAAATCACACAAATTCTTCCACTTTACAAAAATACAACCGTTGGTCTATTAAAAAAAAAACTTTGTTTTCAAAAATTTTACCACTTTTCATCCTATGAATAAAAACATCAAACCCACTTTCAAACACACAATTTCAAACACAATTCAAACAAATTCTCATCAATATTCAGCATGTCCATGTCGTCTTACGAGTTTTAATTTGGTTCTTCATCTTCCGACGACAATGATGAAGTTGTGAGTGAGTTTACGGAGTTTGCGGAGTTTGCTTGGAACGCTTATCAAGTACACCAGCCAAAAGTTTCAAGAAGGTACATACCTAGGGATCATGTTGCTGCCCACAATCGTTTAGTTACGGCATACTTCTCCGAAACCCCGCTGCATGACGAAATAACATTATGTCGGCGTTTCCGAATGAGCCGAGAACTGTTCACACAAATTGTTCGAGAGGTAACCAATTATTCTACTTATTTTCAACAAACTAATGATTGTAGGGGCATACCTGGTATTAGCCCATTGGTCAAGTGTACTGCGGTCATTCGTCAATTGGGTTACGCGGCCGTTCCTGATTCTCTTGACGAGAATCTGGCATTGGCCGCAACAACATCCCGTGAATGTCTTCGTAAGTTTTGCAACGTTATCATGGAGTTATATGGTGTTGAGTATTTGCGAAAGCCCACATATTTTGACCTTGAAAAATTATATGCTCATCACGAGCATAAGCATGGGTTTCATGGGATGATGGGAAGCATTGATTGTACAAGCTTGGAGTGGGAGAATTGTCCAAATAGAGGTCAATATGCTAGGGTGATCATGGGCCATATCCATTCATTTTATTGGAAGCGGTCGCTTCCCAAAATTTATGAATTTGGCATGCGTTCTTTGGTGTCTCCGGTGCGAATAACGGCATCAACGTTTTACGTAGTTCCCCTATCTTCAATGATATCAGAGCTGGGAGAGCAGCAGACCTTGAATTCGAGGCTAAAGATGTACAATATCAAAGGGAATATTATCTTACTGACGGGATATATCCACAGTGGTCCGTTCTTATTAAGTTCATTTCAAATCCTCTCACGGGTGATCATAAAATAATATTGTACAAGAGAAAGCACGAAGCAGCAAGGAAAGATGTGGAACGGGCTTTTGGTGTGTTGAATAAGAAGTGGGGAATGCTTAAAGTTACGGCTCGAAGGATGTATAAAAAGGATCTCCGAGATATTATATATACATGTATCATATTACATAATATGATCATTAAACACAAGCAGCGGGCGATATGTCCTACATGGTTCGAAGAGGAGGTCCACCAACCACACGATCCCTTAAGAACATTTGAAGAATCTTTAGAAGTTGCTCAGGAGCTCGAGAACGCATCAACTCATACAAACTTAAAATCTAATTTGGTCGAGCACATTTGGAGAAATTATAGAAATCATCGGCTCCCTCATGACAATGAAGACGAAGATGAGGACGATAAGGACGATGAAGAATTTCTGTGATCTTTTTACGTAACGTTTTTAATGTTTAATGAACTTTTTAATTTGATTTAGTATTGTCATGTTTTTTATTTTTATTAATAAAATTTAAGTTTATGTTAAAAAAAAATGGGACACCACTGTGAAGAGAGAGGTGAATATGGGTTGAGGAGAGAGAAAGCTGAGGTGACAGCCGGAAAGATGATGTAATATGGGTCACCACTGTGCCTAGCCTTACTGTCAAAAAATATGCTAGATGCACTCAATATCTCGCTAAAAACACAAATGATGTTCACTTTCCATCATGGTATTAGATATCTGTATCTCTATTACCTTAAAGGTGTTCATAAAAACCGAAAATCAAAAGAACACAGTAACCATACAGGTATCGATTAAGAACCTAACCGTATATTAGAACCATGGTTTGGTTTTTCGTTCTTGAGATTCAAAAAATTTGGTTCTCGGGACCGTTTGCGCTGGAACTGTCTGGTTCTGGTACTTTAGTGAAAAGAACCGACTCTTTTGAAACTATGAAATTTTACAGGGTTTGTTTGCAACTTTATGTTCATGCAGCCGCTAAAAAAAATAAAAAATAATAATAAAATAAAAAAAACCTACCATAACTAAATTCTGACAACAAAAATCTAAAACCTAAAAACCCAAAATAAATTAAAACCTTAACATATAATCAATTCCTACTAATACTAAACTATCAATTTTACAATTACTATTATCATTCAAAATTTCAAATACCATCGTCAACATGAAAGTAAGTTTTCTATATATGTTTTCCTTTTTATTGTGATCGTAATTGATTGGATACCATGTTACAATGATTGTAGATGAAATTGAAGATCTTTTGAATGATGATGAGATTGTTAAAGAGATGAAAGAAGTGGAACGAAGTTGTAAGGGATCCAAGTAATGAAGCATTAAGCGTTTTTGAAGGTTTGGGACACAAATGTGTGTTATTGATACTTTTTTTTCGGTAACCATGGTTTTCGACCTTTTGGCCGACTAATCCAAGGGGTTTGAACCCACCGCCACACAGACCCAAATAAGGTAAAGCCCTCCTTTTTCAGGAAGTTGGTATAATCACAAGCCCTTTTGATACTAGGGGCTGTTTGATAAAAAAAAAATGATTTAGCGCTGAATGAATTAAAGCTGCTGAATGATTCCAGGATACTGAGTGAAACTGATTCTGTGTGAAAATTATTGTTTGATAATTATTCTGAATAAGCAATCTGAGTTGCCTTAAATTACCAATTTAACCTTATGTCTAGATTTGTACTGAGCAAAATATATAGTTTGATTAAAAAAAATGTTGACGCAAATGGAAATATAATATATAAAAAAAACAATGTTAAAGTAAGCAATAAAATGTAAATAGTCTTATCAAAAGATAATAAAACAATATTAGTTACGAATTAATTTTAAAAAGAACTCATTATCATTTAAAAAATAACTCATCAATTTGATTATGAAATCACAAGAACTAGTTTACTCTTAAAAAATAATCAAATGCATACATAAAAGTTGACTGTTGGACACACTCAAAAATGACATTTATGTAATTTTTGTGATGTTTAATCATTTTGCATGTCTTTAATGCTGACCAATTCAGCCTTTAGTTGAACGATTAAGAGAAGAAAAAAAAAAGTTTATCAAACAATCAATCACACTTAATGATTCATGATAAGTCCCGCCCATTAAGAGGCTATCAAACACCCCCTAAGCCACCCATGAGTGGTTTGTTCTTGATACTTTTGAACAATTATAAACTTATTTTTTGACATTTTGTGTTTTTGTTTATGTTATTTTGAACAATTGAAATTATTGAAAAGAGTTGTATTGTTAGAGACATTTTTGTGTGTGTTTGTATTGTTTACTATGTCTTTTATTAGTGATCAATAATGAAGAAAAATGAATTGTATAAACGCTTTGACAGTCGTTAGGAATTACCGAAAATTCTAGTACCGGAAATGAGTACCGTACTGAAACCAAATCGAAGAAATTAGGACGGTTCTCAGTTCCACCTTTTTTCTATATTTAAGGTTCAATCCATATCTTTTTTACTTCTATATTTCCATTTTCTTTTTAGGAGCGGTAAAGAATTTAGATTGATAAACTAAAATAATACAACATGAATGTTGACATACAAAATACAGAATTTATGTGTGCATACACAAGATATCGAGCTTCAGCTTCTAACAGAAAGAAGCTAGTAAAACTACAAGCTAATCGAGTGAAGAAAACTAAATTAAGCGAGCCATGAACCTTGACACTTTTAAGAGTAGCAAAATCTTTTTACCATAAATGATCTCGAAAGTGCTCATTAATGTTCCTCGCATAAGACATGGAACTCAAAAAATCAAAAGAGGCATCAATTAGGATTTCAAACACTTTAGTTGAAGATTCAAAAGTATTGGGGCCACAAAAATATTGTCTTTTGAGAAGAGTTGGCACTTACAAAAGCAACAACAAATATAACTTGAGAATTTACACACGCCCTCTTAAGAACTTATATTAGCTACTAATAATAAATCGAGCAACATTTTGAAGCCACAAACAAAAACAACCCATTTTTTTTTGAACGGCTGCATATTATTAAAAAAAGAAACTAGCAAGGAGCTAGCATGACAAAGGATAGATTAGCCAGTCAGACCAATTACAAAAACAACCCATTTATGCATAAGGTTTTAGTCATAATAAACCTCATGTGTTAAAAAGAATTCTATAAGAAATAAAACTTGGAGTTAATTAGTCGAACAAGTTTAAGCATGAGGTATATAAGGGTTCACTCGATATCTTTTTTACTTCTGTATTTCCATTTTTCTTTTTAGGAACGATAAAGAATTTAGATTGATAAACTATAATAATACAACATGAATGTTGACATACAAAATATAGAGTTTATGCGTACATAGTACATACACAAGATAACGAACTTCAGCTTCTAACAGAAAGAAGCTCGTAAAGCTACAAGCTAATCGAGTGAAGAAAGCTAAAGCGAGTCATGGACCTTGACACTTTTAACAGTAGCAATATCTTTTTACCATAAATGATCTCGAAACTGCACATTAATGTTCCTCGCATAAGAAATGGAACTCAAATCATCAAAAGCGGCATTGATTAGGATTGCAAACACTTTAGTTGAAGATTCAAAGTATTGCGTCCAAAAAAGAAATTGTCTTTTAAGAAGAGTTGGCACTTACACGTACGTACGCCCTCTTAAGAACTGACATTGCCACTTAACTATGCTACAAAGGTTTAGAGTAATAAGGTTTATAGTGATAAAGGATACAAACGTGTATATACATGATGAGTAAAAAGGTTTATAGTGATAAAAGGACACAAAAACTATGCTACAATTGCTACTCACCTTCATCCGTAAATATAAGGTTTTAGTTATAATAAATTTCATGTGTTAAAAAGAATTCTATAAGAAATAAAACTTGGAGTTAAGTCGAACAAGTTTAATAAACTATAATAATACAACATGTATGTTGACATACAAAGTACAGAATTTATGCAAATCACCAACTAATAATTTTTTTTATTTTATTTTATAAACCTATTTATGTTACATATAATCATCCTACACTCTAATTTTATATAAAGGATTTTGCTAAACAATGGCCATTGAACAATGTTTTCTTTTCATATTTAAAGTAGTTATGTAGTTAATGCAAAATAAATGAACATAAAATTAACTTAAATATATGTCATTTTTAATTTAACAAAGTCAAAGTTTCCTTATATTCATATTAGTTGTTGGTTAAGCAATTGCCCAGTGGGCATTGCACTTAATGGCACATAGACATCAACTACTTAAACATCTTTTAAATCTTAATTAGTTAAGCATCTCTTTAAACGGCGTAAACAAACAAAACCAAAAACATAAAATTTAATTAGAGCATATACAATGTAAAGACTAGAGTCCTTGTACGTCGTATATGGATCTCAACACAAACTAAAACTAAACAGTAGCCGGCTACGATGTAGGTAAGGTTTTAGACTTGCGTCGTAGGTGAAAGTGTGAAACGATGTCTACGTTTTCTTTCGTTGAGACTTCTTGACATGCTCTATGTGCTCCATGTACTCCTCTGCTAACTCTTCAATCATGTCCTCATCATCGTGTCATATGCTCACTTATAACAATTTATGTTCATTTATTTTATTTTTGGATCTTCCGTTTATTTAGAATATTACATACGCATACACCGAAAAACACATGTTTTCGTCGTCGCATTACGCGCGTACCATCTATTCATGTAAAATGGAACTTATTATATATTTGTTGTCTATTGCAAAATGAAATGAAATATAAAATACTTTGGGAGTTAACTTGAAGGCGTAAAGTATATATATTGATTTTTTGTTTTTTTAATATAAAAAAGAAGTGTATGATGTATGTTGATTGGGTAAGTAGGCTCCTTAGCCTGGTTTTTTTTCAGACACTATAGGCTACAAATTAACAGGGCACGCGCTTCAGTTAGTGCTCAATTTTACCCTCTTCATATTTTATGAAAAATCAAATAGTACTTAAGTCCCAAAATGGAGCAACAATATAGTATTGGAACCACAAACATCTGCAATGATATTTCGTACAGCAGGAACAGGAACAGGACCATGTGTGCTTAGTCTATACCACAAACAACTTCAATTCTGAAAAGCCAAAAAGATGGAACCTTTTACAGTTGGTGACATATATGCTAGTATGCTACTATTGATCAACTTTGGGATGAACATGCCACCTAATATAAATAAGATTAAAGTCATCTCGATAATCAAAATAATTTATATTTAATCTTACTAGATAGATGATCGATCCAAGCTGTTACTACTATAAATTGGAGAACCTTCAATATTATACAAAAACAAACAAATATATATATAATATATGATCATGTGCCATTGGGATCCAAATAATACTCAGCCCAAAAATGATGCACAACAAGTCAACAACAAAGGTAGTGGAATCGCAAAAATACAAAAAGAACATTAAACGAAAATCTCCGTACTGTCCCCTTGCAGGACCATGTGAATATACATAGGCGAAAATTACTGCAGAAGCCTCTGCAGTAATGTGTTACCTTTTTTAAGGCGGGTTTTTTTTTTATTCCCAAAACGGCCACATATTTCGCTGCAAATGATTCCAGAAATACAATAACAACACGTGTCAGCATCTCGTCAATTTTAGAATAAATAATTATAAAAAAAATGTATTTCACATACCCTTTGCAGCGAAATACACTGCAAAGGGTCCCACCACTCACCTCAATTCTTTTTTGGGCCCACCCGAATATAAAAAAAATTAAATTTTTGGATTTCTAGTTTAGTATGCAGCGAAATATGACATTTGGGCCCACCCGAATAGTAAAAAAATTAAATTTTTGTATTTCTCTTTTGGTTTGCAGCGAGATAGGAGTTTGGGCCCCACCCGAAAATTAAAATTTTGTATTTCTCTTTTGGTTTGCAGCGAGATATGAGTTTGGGCCCCACCCGAAAATTAAAATTTTGTATTTCTTGTTGTGGATGCAGCGAGATACATGGGGAATCGACAAGTGTCAAAAAGCCTACACTAAAAACAAAAAACATATATCGAGTATGCTTTGCAGCGAAATTGCATCGGTAACGAACAAGAATCCGGTTGATTGACAACACTTTGTCACCGGAGTAATTATATACCGTGTATTTTTGACCTCTTTTTCATACGTATCAAAGCGAAATTGCTCAAGCTTTTCTTGAATCTCTCTCGAAAACAAGAACCTTGGTGGTTGTTTGTGGTGGAGTATTGTTGTTTTTGTGTTGTTGTCGTGGTAGTGGTGGTAGTGTTGTGGTGTTGGTGCAGGGTGCCGAAGCTGGTTGAGTTGTGGCTAGTGTGTTGTGTTGGTGGTGGTCTCGTGGTGTTGGTGGTTATTTGCTGTGGTAGTGGCTGTGTTGGTGGTGGTGGAGGTGTTGTGTGGTGGAGGTAAGGTGTTGTACTGTTGTGGTGTTGGTGGTTGTGTGCTGTGGTAGTGGCTGTGTTGGTGGTTGTGAGGTGTTGTTATTATGGCGCAAAATAATGATGTTCCGGTAATTATCAACATTTGTTATTTTAATTTTTTTTTTATTTTATTTTGATCCTTATTTGTGTAGTTAATACGTATATGTTTATTATATGTTTTATTAGGATTTTGCCGTTGATCTTACATGTAGAAGTAAGCTAAAGTTGCTTCATGAGATTAAGCGAAATTTTAGAAATACAAATAAGGATGCCATGTTTAGGCGAACGTGTTTTGGATGGTTGTTTGATTTAGCAGAAATGCAAGAAACATGTATCCTTCTACATTATATTAGTTTATGTCAAGAGGAACTTGCCCAGGGAGACACGAATGTCGTTCCCTTGACGTATCATGTAAGAGGGTACGAGTTAAAATTCGGTAGACAGGAGTTTTGCCTCGTAACGGGCTTACGTTTTGGGATTGAATTTAAAGAATTTTTAGAATGTCGTCCTACTCCATTTAGGCGACGTGTCTTTTCATCCGTATATGATGGTTCTAGCATAACTGTTGGAATGGTGCATGATAAGTTTTATAGCGAGGATTTTGATAAACTTAGTGATATTGATGCCGTTCGCTTTAGTTTAGTTGGACTGTTGGTGCTAGTGTTGTTAGGGTGGGAGTTTAACTACAGAGTTGAGAATTGGATATGGAGTTTAGTAGACAATTTGGATGCATGGAACATGTATCCATGGGGTAATGTTGTATGGAGAACGTTGTACGATCAGTTAGCTGGCGCGGTTGATAAACGTCTTGAAGCTTTTTATGTGAAACCGCGACCACCGCCCGATGCTAAGGGTAAAGCAAAAAACCCTAAGTATACGTTGATGGGGTTTCAATGGGCTTTTAAGGTGCGCTTATTGATATTTTTGTTATTTATGTTTATTTATAATGTTAAAGAAATTAATCAATTAACTTTGTTTTTAGACTTGGATATTGGAAACTTATAGAGTCGGGGCTGTTAATTATTTTACTCGTGAAGACCGCTATCCTAGAGCGTGTGCTTGGGGTTTTAAGAGGAGGTTTAAACGCATTGTGCTCGATGAATTTTTGGTGAGTTGTTATTTAAGCATGCCCTTTACTCGTTATATATAATTTATATGAAATGAAATTTATTGTTCGATATTTTATATGTATACCCTAACAATATTGTTTTTATATATATATATATATACTTTATAGGTAACGCAACCTATTATTAGGCTTTTCCCCGATGAGCGTGAGCGTAACGAGGATTGGTGGGTTCATAGCTTGGCATACTTCGAGGGTCGTTGTACCCAACCACCGCCATTACCCCCTCCCACGGACCCTTATAGCCGAGACGACGTTCCGGAAGAGTTATATCGAAAACTAACGGAATACGAGGAAAAACATAAGCACTTTGAAGCTCTGAACGATAAAGTAGAACAACACGAGAAGCTGATCCAACAACTATTAGGTTACATGCAGGTATTTTTTTATTTTCTAAATTTGAAGCGTATACATAGATTAAATAATAGTTGTTTATTATTCCACAAGTAGTTGTTTATTATTCCGTTATAAAATTAGATGCAGACCAAGCAAATGGGTGTTAGTGGATTTACAGGGTTTCCGAATACACAGGTATATTTTGTTTTATTATAAATTTTGTTATTGTACTATACTTTATATATTTTGTATGACATTATTTTTTTTTTGTTTCATAACTGAATAAACATTCTAACATTGTATGTACGGCTTCGGTCAGGCTAGTGAAGCATTTCCGAATACACATGTATATTTTGTTTTATTATAAATTTTGTGTTACATAAAAAAATGAATAAAAGAACTTACTAAACATTATAATATTCTATGTTGTGTTTTGCGCAGGCTAGTTCAGCATGTCATGGTCCGCCGAATAGTTCTTTCTTTCGCGGGATGTCTCATTTGTCGCCACAGGTGGCCTCACAGTTTACTATGCCTTCTGTTACCCCTATGCAACAACAAGGATTTGCACCGTGGTCAGGTATTAATATGCATGAAGCAGGTACATCAGAGGCCCCTGTACGTAGCCGTGTCAACACGGTAAAGTCATTATATACCTTTTTCCAACTTACTTGTATATTTTGAATTATGTGCGAGTAACAAATGTTTAATTCGCTTTCTTTTCATCAGCGGACTTCGCATAACAATGCGACCTCGTACACCCCTATCCCACTACAAGGATTTTCACCGTGGTCGGGCAAGAATATGCAAGAAGATGGTCCACCACGTGGCACTGTACCTAGCCATGTCATCCCGGTAAATTCACACGTTCATAAATATATATCTTTTTTCAAAATTACTTGTATAATTATAAGCACGTGCAACTATTAAATGATGATTTATTTGTGCCAGGCTGTCATGAATCGAGAGAAGCGGGATGTCCGTCCTGGACCTTGGCATAAGGATCCTTACGGGCCTTTGCCAGATACTACTCCCATGCCTAAGAAACGGGTTGGACGGAGGAAAAATATTGACGATCCTAATGAGAACGAAGTTGTGGTTACACATGCTGCATATACCGGCAACTTTATTACGTTTTATAACGTCGACCCTAATAAGGTAATTGTAACATTACTTGATTAAATTATTTAAAGTGATTAACAAGTTTGTTTTGATATTGATATTGTATTTTATTTTCTGTAATTTAGGTCAGGCGGTTTCCTAATACTTATCCTAACTTAAACATATTCTTGCTAAAACCCGAATATATTTTTTTGGACTGCCACACAAAGGGTAATCGTATGCAACCAAAGTTTTGGGTAGACCTACTCCCTTTTGACTTTCCCGGTAACCATGATGGTTGGTTGTGTGATGATGTAAGTTTATTACTGAATGTTTACATTTTATTTGGGAAATCTTATTCAAATGATGCCCAATAATATATATATGTATATATATATATATAGATAATTTTTTTAATTAAAATAGCATATTAATGCGTGGATGGAGTTGCTAATACGAACGAGGAGAGATGGTGATGAATGGACAGTGGCGAAATCTACACTTGGAGCTACGCATGCCGGTAGTAATATTTTCATACTTACCACGGATAGGGCGTTGCAAGGAACCTTGAATGGGCAGACACGTCCGTACCCTTGTTGGTCAACGGTGAATACGGTAAGTATTTGTGTTTAATAACTTTAATAAGTTTAGCATTTAATAAGTTTAGCATTTTATAAGTTTATCATTTTATAAGTTTACATTATTTTTTATTTTATTTTGTAGGTGTTTATGCCAATACATTGCGAAGGGAATCACTGGGTCCTTGGTGTGATTAGTCTACTTTGGTCAACCATTTCGGTTTTTGACTCGCTGCATAGTGACGTTCGAAAGGATAGGTTGCGTCAACACATTGTTTCATGGACCGAAGTTCTCAACGAATACTTGACTGACCAACGGTATTTTCAGGTTACTAACCGAGCACCCTTTAACTTCGGTTTCACCTACAACGATAGCCAAAGTTGGCAATTTTTGACACCTCAACAACAAAATGGGATGGATTGTGGTGTGATAACATGTTGGCTTATCACACAATTTTGTAAAGGAGCTATCCCGATTCCACATATTCCTAATGTTTCAGAGTTTTTTAAAGCTTTTAGATACACGATGGCTCATCATATCTATGCTACCCGATGCGAGGATACGACAGACTGTGGATATGATTAGCTAAACTTTTAGATTGTTTATATTTTGTATGGGTACACTGGGGTTTGTATGTATATTGTGAATATCAAGTTATAGCGTTAGTAATTAATTTTTTGTATAAGAGTTAAGCAAAACCACGGGTTAATTAGACGACAAAATAGTAAAATTTTTATTACATAAAATATCATAACAAAAGTTACATTACAACATCACTCAAACATTTACTACATACTTATTAATTAAAAAACGGTATCTTTCTGGAAGACCCCCTCCATGTTTTTTAAAGTGATGTTAAGGTAATGGTTATGTGGTTTTGGTGTAAACACTGACACATTCTTTAGTATCAGAACAGCACCGACGTCGATAAGCTTTGCATAACCCTTTTCCTCAGCAAGGACTTTGTGATGGATTGTACCAGACATAGTTCCCGATGGATCCTTGAGTGTGACTGTTAAATCACCTAGAATATTTGGTGAACAACTATTGACAACAGCAACAACAAGTTCAACCTTCCCTTTTTTAATAAATTTCTCAATATCACCTAGACATCCCTCTACCTCGATCCCAAAAGCATCACAGTATGCAAGGGCGCTTAGCCATGGGCCACGCGTAAAATGATCATCTTTAGACGCATCCTCCATTATTTTTCTGACATATTCTTGTGTTGGCATTACAGATGAAGGGCCAACGTCTGTAATGTCTCTCGATTTTCGGAGCCTCGCCGCCTGAAGAATACCGGCTGGACCGGGTATTATCCGTGTTTCACCAATAGTAGCTTGGGTTTCTACGTGTTCATAAATGTACAAATGTGCAATAGAATTAGGGGATTCATAAGCACACGTAACAAATATACAAACATCATCGTCGTTGTTAAGCGCCGCCATAGTATCCGGTGGACTTAGCTTACATAACAAACTGAGTTGTATATTAGGATTCAACTCGAATTTGTTAACCAACATTTCAACCAACAATGAGTATGTCATGTCGGTGTACATAATCACACCACTCTCAACGTCATTGTAATGTAGCATACATTTGAATTTCTTGAAAGAATCAGCCATTAGTGTTTTTGTTGGAATTATGTTTGTTGCTATTTAATATATTGTGGTTAGTGTTTTTTTAGCCGATGGATGTTGTGGATAACACACACATACACATATATATATATACACATCAATGTTAGTAACACAATACAATGTGTAACTCACATACTTTTTAACACGATATATGACAACTTTATTCATGAATGTGACATGCATGACATGACATGTGACATGCATGACATGACATGAATGTGACGCATCACTGACAATGTGAATCTCACATATTCTTGAACACGAATTATGACAACTTTATAAACATGAGTGTGATGATTCAATGATAATATATATCTCACATATTCTTGAACACGAAATATGACAACTCTTTTATTAGTTCAAAGACCGGGCTTGGGGGTTGGTCTCAGTGGTCAATGAAAATGTACTAGTGTGTTGTCTTGATATATTTGGCTAAATGAAAAATAAACTTAGCAATATTATGTTTAATTTCTGTATGTTTTAGTTTTATTCTAGCTTTCGTTTTCTGTAACATACGTGTATTTTTTTTGGAAGATATGTATACTGAAGCGGAATGAAATGAAGGAAGAAATGCTCCCCGTCCTTCATTTCATTCCGCTTCATTATAAATATCTTCCAAAAAAAAACACGTATGTTTTTTAGTTTCATAGTTGTAATTTGAAAGTAAGTTTTATATTTTGTATTGTCCTAAGTGTTATGTTATAATAAATGAAAGTACTTTGTAACATCTAACACGAAGAAATCACATTAAAGATTAAAGATTAAAGATTAAATGATAACATTAAAGATTAAATCCTACAAGTAGCTCTCTATGCTCAAAATTAGATAGAACTAGTGATTCTTTGTTGGCTCCAATGAAGAATGAACCAAAATCTCCTTCCACACCCACATTTTGAAATGATTCAGCATTAGGCACGAATACTTGTAGTGATCGACGAAGTTGTTGGCTTATATTTGCTTCAACTATTGGTTCCCTGTCGTTAGTAAAACCCAACAACTTTAGTACGTGGTCAACTGGGAATGGAATGTTGAATAACATTTGAAATGAGGTTACAAAACCACCA
Organism: Artemisia argyi; assembly: GCA_030686995.1. Classification (NCBI taxonomy): domain Eukaryota; kingdom Viridiplantae; phylum Streptophyta; class Magnoliopsida; order Asterales; family Asteraceae; genus Artemisia; species Artemisia argyi. Next base: position 43,296,714 of record CM060685.1, on the reverse strand, counting down.
ACAACTTCTAACACCCATGCAACTAGAAATCGGATGTCCTCTAGGTAGTAACTAGACGAAACTACGAGGGAGTTTCCCAGCTGGGAAATTTTAAATGGGAATGGGATCAAAACCCTTAACTCTTCAGGAAGATTGACAACTAGAAATCGGTGAGTAATCAAATCAAACGAAACAAGCATGTATATTTTGTATACCATACTATCATCGTTGACGAATCTTTCAGAAGCAGGCCAATAAATTTTACCCCCCACACATGCTTGCCCTGACCTTTTTAGGCGGATGGTTTGACGGGGTAAACAGAAATTATCAAGAACGTTCCAACGACCCGAGCTCAATGTGAACACCGAAACGTACCATGGTCCTTCACCATAGTAAGGGTAATTGATCTTTAAAATGGTAGGGTCTAAAGTGTCAGGACGGACACCAAAACCAAAAACCAATTTTGGTGAATCAGGAGGTTGATCCATGTAACTAGGAACTAAAACACCAACAGATCGTTTTATGGATGGGTTCCATAAAACAACCATAATATTATCCAAATACGAAAAACACCAGACACCTTCATAAGTAGCAATTGGCTTAACAGTGTTGAACATCAAATCTGTAATTAAGGGTGTTAACCCAAAATTTTCATCTACGTAAAACATAAAGCCTATATTATCTAGCTTGTATGTTAAAATAAAGTTGTTCGTAGAAACTTCATGAGAACCGTAACGACGGATAAAGTCGTTACAGTCAATTGCCGCTTTCCAACTTTTTGAGACAGTACGAAACTGCATTAAAGACTTAACAGGAAGTCGATTCATGATATTGACTTGAATATCAAAGGGTATGTAGTCTGACATTGTTACACCTTTTAACTGATTAATTTGGGGATGCTTACAAGTATTTGTTTTTGTAGTTGAAAGTGTAAAGTTATGGTATCAACATACAACTTAAATAGATTGTTTGTATGATGGAAGAAGAACGTTAATCGGTTAAAAGTTTACACGAAATATGACATGATGTATGACATTTAGTATACACTGTAAGCACAGCATACGGACATGGATGTTACATTTCAATGACAATGTGTATCTCACATGTTTTGTTACACGAGATATGACAACTTTAAGCACAGCATACGGACATGGATGTTACATTTCAATGACAATGTGTATCTCACATGTTTTGTTACACGAAATATGACAACTTTAAGCACAGCATACGGACATGGATGTTACATTTCAATGACAATGTGTATCTCACATGTTTTGTTACACGAAATATGACAACTTTAAGCACAGCATACGGACATGGATGTGACATTTCAATGACAATGTGTATCTCACATGTTTTGTTACACGAAATATGACAACTTTCAGAGTTTCTTACTACATTTTCAATCTATAAATATAGGCTTAGTTTATTATTTCATATACAACTTGACTATTATCAAAGCCTTTCAGTATTTTAAATTTGTCATTCAGTCCAATAAAGTCTGATATGTCTTGTTCGGTTCCACATAACCTTAATGAAATCACGGCATTAGTTGATCAACTAATTGCGGAGGATAGAGCTCGTCAACAAGCATTGTATCAATTAGCCATGCAATTTGAAAAGGCATTTGAAGCTAAAGATGTTTTGAGACAAGCATACCAGAAATGCCAAGACCTACCTCCTGCAAACCGTGCTCAAATAGAGACTTTTTTGTCCGTGGAGTCAACCAAAGATTATGAGATGTATAATTCTATGTTTAGAAAAGCCGGGAAAATAGAAAAACAAGTCGAGGGGAAGTATATTTGGCTAAATGAGAAATACACTTAGCATGATTATGTTTATTTTCCGTATGTTTTAGTTTTATTCTGCTTTTCTTTTTTCGTTAACATACGTGTTTTTTTAATAAATGTATTCCAAAAAAAAAAACATGTATGTTAACCATTTTCCGAGTTGTAATTTTAAAGTTTCTATTATGATTATATATTGTGTATTTCCCTAAGTTGAGAGCTAGGAATCGGTGAGTAATCAAATCAAACGAAACAAGCATGTATATTTTGTATAAGGGAGGTAGTACGTTAATCGGTTAAAAGTATACACGAAATATGAGATCTTTTTTAATCAAATAAAAATGTACACGAGCTGTGATAAACAGTGATGTGGCAACATATATTTTTTTCACATAATAAATTACAAGAAATGTGATTTTTTTATTGTTCAATTGATAGTATATTACTTTGTAGTATGAAGATCCAAAGTAGAAGAGAACCTATTATTTATTAAATATAAACGCGATACATAAAATAAACACACGAAGATTAAAACATTTAAAATTAATCCAAATAGTAGCACACCACCAAGTTGTGCTAATGCTATAACTATTTATAGAAACGAGGTTTCCATATCGTTTTTTGACGTTCATGTGCTTTAGCTTCCTCATTCTCAAAGTGTTCTTGTTCCGCCCATTCAACCATTTGATCAAATGTGTATTCTGTTTGTGATATAATCTTTTTTTCATCTTCGTTGTCACTTGTGTATGGTGTTATAACATGATCCATCATTGCTGCCAAGGTAGCATTTGGGCATATATATCTTGATATAATAAAATCCACACCGACATGGTCAACGTAAATTTCCAACCGGCCTTGGGATGCTGAAATATCAAACATCACATGCATATCATAGTTGTTTCTTAGTTTCACGATTACTGAATACCCGGTGTCTGGTACTGCGTAATAAATAGCATGAATCTTCCTATCAACAATGTTACACAAGTATTGCTTCAACTCTTCCATCTTCATTCTTGGAATAGTGATTTTCATCTTCCAACCGTTAACATAATTGGGGTTTCCGCCATTGCAAACCAATTGACCATTATTGTGGACAACGAAATTAAAATTGGTTTGGGTATATGGGGTAGTAGGTTTGCTTGTTTTCATCCGGCCAACTTTAAACCGGATACGCTCTTCACGTTTGTTTTTTCTCTGAACCATTTGATGCAGGTACGCGACACGCTCTTCACGCTTTAATTTAGTTTCTTCTGATATGACACAACCAAATGATTCTTCCAAAGAACCATCATCTGGAATCAAAATTGTGCTTATATCAATAGGATGCTCATAAACAAAAATTTGAAGCTCCCCAACAACTTTTGCAATGTCAAACATAACATCAAGATCATAATCATTTTTAATTTCCTTCATACCTACTAAGTTGTTGTTTTGTGGCAATGCGTAATATAGGCTGTGTACACTGATTGGTAATTCGCTCTTGAGAAAGGTAACCATATCTTGAAAATCAATTTGTGGAACATTAATTTTCGTGCATGATCCATCTTGATATGTTATTGGGTTGAATATAAACTGACCGTTGTAGTTTACATTCAATTCGAAAGTATGGTTATTAGATGTTGACATTTGGTTATAGAAAGAAGGAAATATTTAGTTTTATTCAATGAAACCACAAAGTGGTATTTATAGAAAAACGGTAATGATAATACAACATTACAAGCTGAACAGACCCGTACTTCCTATCTAGTCAAACAACTTTTTTGAACACAAAGGTTTATCTTGAATATTCTTCTTGGTACCGACATGATTGCATTGAGCGGCCACAACGAGTGGGGATAACTCCACACATGATACATACACATGTAGTTTGTTTTGATTAACTTGGGTATAGGCTAATACAGTTTGGCGGTCGACAATAACATCAGCCAAACATACGAGACCTGAATCAAGACAACAATTAGGTTTCTTTATATAAAAAAAGGTTGCGGACCTTTCATCGTAACCTAAAGAATTCGTTAATATTTTTTTCAATTGCTCTGCCGAAAAGGTTTCAATCTCCACTGGATCTACACAAGCAATTAAACCACCTACAAATTTTCTTCCAGGTGGGGAAGTGAACATTCCGTAATGGTGAAGTAGGACTTTGAATGTCATTTTAATAGTTATAATAAGAATTTAAAAAAAATATCATAAGGTTTTTATGTAAGTGAAGTGCAACAATATGGTTTATATACCCAGAAAGTCACATAAACTTCTACACGAAATATGACAATTATTAAAGTAAAGTGGCCAGTGATGTGACAGCTGATGCGACGAGTGAGGGGAAATTTAAACATCACATAAACTTCTACACGAAATATGACAATTATTAAAGTAAAGTGGCCAGTGATGTGACAGCTGATGCGACGAGTGAGGGGAAATTTAAACATCACATAAACTTCTACACGAAATATGACAATTATTAAAGTAAAGTGGCCAGTGATGTGACAGCTGATGTGACGAGTGAGGGGAAATTTCAACATCACATAAACTTCTACACGAAATATGAAATTTAACTATGAGAAGTTTCGTATCACATATAATTGTACACGAAATATGACAATCAAAACACTGACTTTAGAAAAACACACACGCTTACTAAGCCAACTATATATAACACATCAACAACTTGATGTGCATACACACTTTCACACACAAAAGAAAAACAAATTTGAAATGAGTTGTAAAAAAATAAAATGCAGGTTACATTATCATGATATAGATCGTGGTGTCATAATTTATGATGATGTAACGTATTCGGGGTTAGTTAATATGGTGATGAGCAAGTTTAATTTGAACCATAATGACCGGGTCAATTTAAAGGTTAAACTTCCTTCAATTGACTCTCTACTCGATATTACTGATGACAACGAGGTAATTTTTTTGGTTGAATGTGCTTTACAGTCTCCTAGTGAAATTGTAGAATTGTTTGTTTCACAAACAAAAAATTTTGAAGCAACAAAATCTGTTACTACAACCCAGCAAGTGCCACACTTTCATAACTTTTTTTCCTCAAGAATAGATGAACACATTGGCTCAGCTAGTGATGTTCCATTTATGTATGCCGAAAAAGATGATTTTCATAACAATGACTCTGGTTATAAACATGAGGCCAATTTCACAAAAACGGACTCATCATTTGCTTTCAATTCGAATAACGAACAAGAAGATGATTTTCTAAACAACTACTATGCTTATAAAAATGAGGCCAATTTCACAAAACCTGGGTCATCAAGTGCTTTCAGTTCTTATAACGAACAAGAAAATGATTTTCTAAGTATTGACTCTGGTTATAGAAATGAGGCCAATTTCACAAAACCAGGGTCATCTTGTGCTTTAAGTTCGGATACCGAACAAGAAGATGAGCCAAGTAATACTTACTTGGATTTAAATAATCAACCGCAACCCATTCACCAAAATTGGACAAATTCTTTTAAATATATCCCCCAAGTTCCTGAAACACCACTTTACAAGTCAAAACCATTTTCTACAGAGGTTTATGATAAAGAAAATAGAATAAAAGTCAACGAGCTGTTTTTAGATAGGGCTACGTTAGACATGGAATATAGGGTGAAATCTCTAGAAGATGGTTTTGAATTTGTTTCCAAAAAAAGTAATCCGAGTACGCATAGTGTTAAATGCGTTCAACATGGAAAATGTGCATGGTTTGTTAATGCAAAACGTTGGAAGAATTCAGATGTTTTTCAAATTACAAAGATGAATGATGTTCACACCTGTGATAGAACTCAAACATTTCCTAACCATCGAAATGCAAACAAAAAAGTTATTGCCCACATTATGAAAGGCAAATTACAAGATGGTAGCCGTGATTTGAAACCCAGAGATATACAAAAAGATATCTTGGCACAATATAAAACATCTATATCTTACAAACAAGCATGGAGAGGTAAGGATTATGGGTTAAAAAAGTTAAGAGGTTCACCATTAGAATCCTTTGAGATGCTACCCTATTACTGTTACAACTTAGAGAAAAAAAACCCAGGGACTGTGACACGAATCAAGACAAACAATGCAGGAGTTTTCGAAATATTATTCATTGCAATTGGTGCATCAGTAAGTCTCGTTATTTTTTTAATTTTTTTTCTTACTACATTTTTTTGAGATACGTGACAACACGTTTGCTTGTAAAAATTGTTTATATTCAGTTGCGCACGTTTCGGAACCATCTTCGCCCAATACTTATAGTGGACGCGGCGCATTTGAAGGGTGTATACAAGGGTACCAATTTCCAAGCTGTAGGGATGGACGGAAACAACCAAATTGTGCCAATTGCTTACAGTATATGCAGAGGAGAGACTGGAGATTTATGGTCATGGTGGATGTCAGTACTTAAGGAGTGTGTAGGCGATAATCCAAATATGGTTATCATATCTGATAGGCATCCTTCGATAGCTTTATCAGTAAGGAATGAGTTTCCGTCGGCGTTTCATGGTATATGTTGCCGTCATCTAATGATGAACCTTAAACTAAAAAATAAAAAAGTTAAAGGTCTATACTGGGGCATATGCAAAGCGTATACAACAGATCAGTGGCAAAGAAAGATGAACATACTCTTGTCTGTTCAACCAGAAGCGTACCAGAAGCTAATGGAGGCTGATCCTACACGTTGGTCTAGAGCGCATTGCCTACGTACTCGTTACAATTACTGTACATCCAACAGTGTCGAGTCTCTTAATTCTTGTACTGTTAGGTACAGAAACCTACCGGTCACAATGTTGACCGACACGTATCGAGATATGGTGCAAAAGTGGTATTTTAACCGTCGAAAATCTGCAGGTATTTCTTGCTTAAAAAATTAAGTATATATTATACGTGTGAGTTGGTGGTAAAATAATTAACGGGTTTATATTCACGTTTTTTGTAGCAACAATGAAGTACGAAATCACTGATTGGGCAGCAGATAAGGTGGAAAAAAGAAAAAGAAAAAGCGTCAGATGGGTTGTATACGGAATTAACCAATTTCAGTATCAAGTTTCTGATGGGCTATATAACCGTGAAGTGAACTTACTGACCAAACAATGTGAATGTCGGAAATGGGAGCTTTCTGGGATACCTTGTGGGCATGTTATTGCTGTTAGTAGGTTTTTGGGTCAAACAAATTGTGTACAATATGTCGACCACTGGTTTAAAAAGGAAAAATATCAAGCAACCTACGCGGAGTCAATTCAATTTGTTGGCAATTTTAACGAATGGGAGTATCCAAGCCATATACATCCTGTTACTCCTCCAAACATGAACAACCCTCAACCAGGTCGTCCAAAAAATACAAACCGTATACTATCACAAGGTGAGGAACCAACTACAAGACATTGTAGCAGGTGCAATGAAGTTGGACACACACGTGGGCGTTGCAACAAATCATTCGTCCCTGATCCGCCTGTACGCAAAGGTAAACAAAAGCAACAAGAATTTGCAATGGATGAGCAACCATATGCTCAAAACTCGTACTGTTACCAAGAGTATGGTCAAAACACATACCCCACAAACAATTGTGATCAAAACCAATACACGCAAGCATTCGATCATAACCAATACACGCAAACATTCGATCATAACCAGTACGCATCTCAACAATATGATCAAAACACAAATGCTTCACAAATGTATGATCACAATCACACACAACCATCATTCAACATGTCTCAACAATACGATTCCCAGCAGTATGCTTCTCAACATATAGATGATCACAACACGCAACGTTCAAATAGTTGGTTTAATCACTTTGGTTTTTAAGATGGTAGAACAATTTATGTGTTTTTAATATTTTCAATTTACTATGTAATGTAATTTATGTATCATGTAATAAATTCCTTCTTTTTTAATATTATTATATAAATATTGTCGTACTACAATTTACCATTGTAATTGCTCTTACAAGCTAAAAACCCTAAAAAAATTATAACATAAACCATAAACCTAAACCCTAAACCTAACAAAAACTTAACATTTGTTTTTTTTTTGAAACTTGTATTTCGCTGCAATGCAGCATAGAAATACATTTGTTTTTTTTTTTTTTTTTTTTTTCTTTTTAAACAAAGTGCAATAAAATGCCTCGTGCGTTTTCTGCAACCGTGGGGCCCAAACTGTGTATCTCGCTGCAAGGCAGCCAAGAAATACAAATTTTTAATTTTTTTACTATTCGGGTGGGCCCAAATGTCATATTTCGCTGCATACTAAACTAGAAATCCAAAAATTTAATTTTTTTTATATTCGGGTGGGCCCAAAAAAGAATTGAGGTGAGTGGTGGGACCCTTTGCAGTGTATTTCGCTGCAAAGGGTATGTGAAATACATTTTTTTTATAATTTTTTTTTCTAAAAATGACGAGATGCTGACACGTGTTGGTATTGAATTTCTGGAATAAATTGCAGCGAAATATGTGGCCTTTTTGGGAATAAAAAAAAAACCCGCCTCAAAAAAGGCAAAACATTACTGCAGAGGCCTCTGCAGTAATTTTCGCTATACATAGACTTGAATTGGGATTAGGTTTTCCAATTTATTTTTGTATTTTAAGAATAATAGAAACTACTTTATTTGTTTTTATACATAGGGTTAACTATGTTGCTAAGAGTTAAACCAACTTTAACCCGCGTTAAATCAAAGTGAACCGTTGCAACCTCTTGCGTTAAACCGACGTTAACCCCTTAACGTTGAGTTAAGGGTGTGTTGTGTAAAAAAAAATAAAAAAAAATAAGTTTCACTTTCCTTCCTAAATGGAGGAGTGTTTTTGTAACTTGTTGTTGAGTTATGATTGAGGGCGTTTTTTTGTGAGTTAAAATAAAAAAGTTAAAGCTGATGTGGCGCTGACGTGACACCGTATTAAACTTTAACTCAATTTACCATAACTAAGCAACTTCCTAATTCTGCCATTCCATTGAAAATTACTCGAGCTAATCATTATGCGAGTAACATATGCTAGTATAGAACTTTGGGATGAACATGCCACATAATATAAATAAGAAAGTCATCTCGATAATCAAAAAAGCTCATTTAGTTATGAATGAAAATAATTTATATTTAATCTTACTAGATGATCATGTGCCCATTGGGATCCAAATAATACTACACAACAACAAAGGTAGTGGAACCGCAAAAATACAAAAAGAACATATGATCATGTGTAAAATCCCCTTGCAGAAAGTACTTTATTTGTTTTTATACATAGCTAGGGTTAAACAACATAGTTGAATTGGGATTAAGGTTTTCAATTTATTTTTGTTTTTTAAGAATAATAGAAAGTATTTATTTGTTTTTATACATAGGGTTAAACAACATGATGTTAAGACACTAAGAGCAGTTGCATCAATAACGCCATTGTTGCGTTAAATAGGATTTAACGTGCGTTAAGATGGAGTGAACCAATGCATCCTCTAGCGTTAAGCGTGCGTTAACGAGCAACGTGAAGGGAGTAACACAAGTTAAAGGCGAGAAAATGTAATAATAATAATAATAATAATAATAATAATAATAATAATAATAATAATAATAATAATAATAATAATAATTTGGACCCCTTCAACAGCTAGTTTTCTATCTGTTGCTTTTAAAAAAAATTCAATTCCACCCCCTTCACTTTAATACCAAACGGCTATATTTCAAACTTTAAAAAAAAAAAAAAAAAAAAAAAATCAAAATCATATACCCACCACTATAAATACCAACTAAACACATAATTTTTTTTCAAACATCCACTACTAATTCTCAACTTTTTATATTTACTATCTAAAAAAAATAGAAAAAGAAAAAAGAAAAAAAAAAAAAAAAAAAAAAAAAACTTCTTTATTCACATTGGACCCAAATGAAAATGCCGAAGCACTTGCGACTTGGTCAGACATAGATGACGAAGAAGGTATAGAGTTTATGATTGCTGCGACGAAGTATCAGCAACGCTCAGAACAAGAAGAAGCTCATCCTCAGCCTCAGGTGCCTCGTACCCACATATTTCGTGAACGCGAGCTTGCTGAAGAACGTTTGCTAAATGACTATTTCGTTCGGGGTTGTAAGTATACGCCCCGTAATTTTCGTAGAAGGTTTCGCATGTGCCAAAAACTATTTCTAAAAATAGTCAAAGGTATTGAATCTTATGAATCGGATTTTATGGAGCATATTTGGCAGAAACGTCTTCAACACCAACAACAACATAAAGAAGAATATTCCGAAGACGAAGACGATGAATAATTAGTTGTAATTCGTTTGGTCTAATTTCCTATGTTTCGTTTTGTTTTATTTTATTTTATTTTATTTTTTTTAATCGTTATTATTGTTATTTTATGTTTTTTTTATATTTTGTTTTGTAATGTTTAAGTTTTAATGTTATGTGGTTTATTAAATGAATTGTTAGTTTTAGTTTACGGTTGAATTTGAAAATAGTTGAGTTAAAGCTGAGTACGTGACGTTCATTTATAATATGAAGCACAATGAGGCATGTCACGTCTAACAAGTGAGTTAAAGCTGATCATATTATAACTAACACGACTGTGAGTACGTGGCGTTCATTTTAGACACACTAACACAAATTAAATAATATGAAGCACAATGAGGCATGTCACGTCTAACAAGTGAATCGGTCAAGGCCAAACAAAAAGTCTCGTAAACCATTTGACAAGATAATTAACGTTGCTTACAAAATTTTCAAGCATAATATTTTATGACCATAAATAGTTCTAGATATATATAATCGTTACTACGTGTTATCCTTTTAGCACAAAAGAGTTTGTATAATTAAAAACCATAATGCAAACATGTAAAATAGCTTTTCAGTTTTTCCTTTACAGAAAAGAGAAGTACCGTTTAAGTTTAAAAATATATAACTATTGAAACACGAGTTTGCATAGGATTGACATTATAGTCAAACACAAAAAAGATATGATTCTTATTTTCTGTGATGACAATATTTTATTTTTATATGGTGATACTTTTTAGCTATTATGACATACTTCTATTTTAATGAAATAAGCTTAACACTCTTTCCATTGTTTAGCATACAAAAAGAAAGAATGGTGAGTGTGTAGTGTGTTTGTTCCAAGGTTTGCTTTTTTGATGTATTTTACTAATGACACAACTGGGACATTTGAAAGAAACATGAAGCGGTTAGCGTACAGCTAAGAAATTTTCTAGTCAAAGTTTAAACTTTTACTTAGCTAGTCTATTAGTACATTTTTCGTCTTAGCGTGTAGATGAGTGTTCGTCCACCATCGTCTAATACGCACAAACGGCGCGCTAAACTGCACCATTCCACTCGTCATTCGTCCGCCATTACAGCAACATTTTTTTTTGGAGTAAATGTTTATTTTTGGCGGATTGATTTGTAAGACCCACAAAGTTTAAGGTTTTTTTTTTTTTTTTTTTTTTTTTTTTTTTTTTTTTTTTTTTTTTTTTGTGTTGTTGTTAGGAAGATGATGAAGTTATTGGTGAGCTATTCGGAAGGTGATAATGTGGCATTGAGGTGGCAGGCGAATAACTTATTATTTGCACATATTGCACCTAGCTCTCTTAGGATATATGTGTTTAAAATTTTTATCTTGCACGTTTCGCACACCTTCATATATGACTTTGGTAGACAGATTTACATGTGGTTGTTTAAGATAAACGTAGCATGATCAGAACAATAGTATATGATCAACTCCAAAGTAGTCTTGTTAAAACTAAGACCCATTTTGTAGTGAACTTATAAAGTTTACAAAGTTGAAAGTGTTAGCGGATTAATTTATGGGTTCGGTTTATTATTTATAATTGATTACGATTAGGCCTAGTGTTTGTATTAGATTGGGCGGAATTATATAAAAGAACTAGCAAAAGCTAGAAAAACAACATTACATATGAGTTATTGAAACAATAGGATTTCTTAACTAATCTACCCAACTAACCTTAGACTTCGGATTTCTAGAGGAAATCCACAATAATGATTGAGAAACAGTGGAATCCCAAAGCACCGCCTTTTTCGGAGGAGTATTAGAAAAAATCGAGCGATTTTTAAAACTCCAAATAAACCACATAAGAGTCCCTCCCACGCCTTCAAGAGAATCCTTTACCATGTTTGAGAACTGCAACGTGCCAATCCAATCAAACCATTCGAAAATATTATCACAAATGTGAATGTCGAGATCCCACAGTTTAGCCCAGAAATCCAATGCCATTTCACAGGTGAAAAATACGTGGTTAATCATTTCGATGTCCACCTGACAAATAGGACACAAAACCGAGCCAACGTCAATACCTCTTATATCAAGATTTGGCCTAGAGGGGAGCTTGTTAAGCATCAATCTCCAAATAAAAATATTGACTTTAATTGGAATGTGACGAATCCAATGAGTAGCATTAGGAGCCGTGTCTAAAGTTTTGAAGTCAACCAAATACCGAACAGATGCAACAGAGAACCCAGAAGAATCCATCGACCAGAACCAAGAATCTCCTTCATAAGAAAGCATGATATTTTCGATCTTATCTTGTAAATCATAAAATTGGACCATCTCAATACCCCCCCTCGCGGTTGACGCCTGAGAATAGAGCTCACAACCTGGAAAGGACTTCGATCCTTAGCCAAACTATGTCTATCTGTATCCAACAAATAAATACGAGGAAACAGAGTTTTTAGGGGTTGTTTACCACACAAAACATCCTCCCAGAATCTAGTAGTAGCACCATTACCAATTTTACGAGTATAGTAGGAAAGTAAGTCAATACCTTTAAGCTTAACACGCTTAATGAAAGAAAGAATACCTCCCAAAGCGTTGTAGCTAAGACGACGAGAAGAAGTATCGTTAATGATGCCATGAGGCCCATGTATAGCTTCGATAACCCTCACCCAAAAAGCGGAAGGGCTGCAAAGAAACCCCCAAATCCATTTGAATAAAAGCCCGGTATTGAGCCCGAAAATACTCCTAATGCCAAGGCCTCCAAATCTTTGCTAGCTAAACATTGGTTCCATCGCACCAATGACATTTTCCTCTCATCAATGTCACCTCCTAAAAAGAACTGAATATGCATAGACTCAAGCTTCTTAACAATGGTAGAGGGCATAGGATAGATACACATGTAATAGGTTGGAAGGTGACCAAGCACATATTTGATTAAAGAAAACCGACCTCCAACCGATAACAATGGTAGAGAGCATGGGATAGATCGAGTTAAGTTTATTTGTGATGGTTATATATACTTTGGCATGAATTCATAATCAATTAATGAGAATTACTTTTTTACATAGTATCAAGTCAAAACTAAGATCCACGAATTACTTATTTTTTTGATTTTCTTTTTTGTTCGACTGTCCTCAGGTCGGCAATTACATTTCTGTTCTTTTTTTCGACTTCACTAAAGTCGACTTCCCCTTCTTATTCCTCAAATCCTTCGACACCTTCACACCCTAAATCACCATGACTACTGATAGCTATAAATTGATAGTTGTAAGCTATTTGCTTAAACTGATAGCTGTAAGCTTAGCTGGTAAATCATAATTAGAGCTGCAAACTGTAGCTTTATATTTCATAAAAGTGTTTAGTAATTTAACTATAGCTGTAATAATAAAATGTAAAATGACATAAAAGAACATGGCATTTTATCAATATTAAAATAACAAGTTTACTTGTAACGAGACATTTAATCAATAGTCTAACTTATTATGAAGACATGCTTTTATATTTTCGTAGAGATTTACAAATATTTTTATATAATCTATTGTTCTATTTTTATTTTCTCTTTATTATATTTTTGTATATTTATAAGGTTGGAATTTTGTAGTTATAATCATAAATTCATCAAAATGGTACACTGAAAATATCTTTTCCAGTGTTGTTGCTGATACTTGTTGGTTACATAATCTTTTTCACGAGCTTTATATGTCGTTGTCTTCTGATATGTTGGTCTATTGTGATAATGTCAGAGTGGTTATCTACCTTCTAATCATGTGTAACAACAACACACGAAGAATATTAAGATTTACATTCATTTTGTTCGTGATGTGGTTATTGCTGGCCATGTGCGTGTTTTGCATGTTCCCTCGCGCTATCATTTTGCTGACATCTTTACCAAGGTTCTTCCATCTGCTCTGTTTTCTGTGTTTCGGGATAGTTGAGCATTTCTTTCTCTCCAACTCCAACTTGGGGCTGTTAGTGGATGGGTTCGGCCCATGATTTGTGTTTGATTAGGATTAGGCTAAGTGTTTGTATTAGATTAGGATTTTTTTTAGAGTTAAGTGTACTTGTGATGGATATATATACTTTGGTATGTACGTAATTCATAATCAATTGATCAGAATTAGCTTTAACAGAAAGTAGACTCGATTACCTTCTGGTTTCAATGTGAAAATGATGGAGCAAGAAATTAGTAGCTAAGAGGGCACAATATGGTGTTTGTTGGCTCGCCAGATGCACCCATTTTCTACCAACGGCGTCGCCATTGCCTTACCATCGAATGCGCCAATCATCCGTTATTCGTCCTTCACCCAGTCGATTGGCTGGCGCACAGGTAAGTCTTGTAATTTTTATTTATTATTATTTTTTTATTGAAACGTTATGCAACGGATATATATGTAGCAATGACTAAAAAAAATAATAACTCCCACTTTCAACAATATATAGCCACTTTAGCACAAATATTTTTCAAATATTCAAACAAATCAAAATATTTATACACATTCAGTTACATTTTTATATATTCTTCCATATCTCATAAAGTTTTTAACTTCCATGGATCTTTTTACCATGAAACTCGAGCCGAACAGTTATTACATTTATACGATATGCACCAAGACTTTCTAGCCTTTGACGAAGATGAATCAAGTAGTTCACACACTCGAACTTACATACCCCTAGAATATGAAGCCGCAGAAGAATTCTTCTTAATGATTAATTTTATGATAATCCAAAATATCGCAAAGAAATTTCAGGCGCCAATACCGGATGAGTCAACGACTATTTTTAAAAATAGTCCAAGGTATAACTAACTATAACATTCACCCTGTTCCGGAGCCCTTTAAATTTTTTAGATCACGGCCAGATGCTACTGGTAATATTAGTATCCACCCTATATTGAAATTCATGGCCGCTATATGCCAATTGGCATACGGGACAACACCCGATGCTTTCGATGAATATTTGAAAATTGGCAAATGTTGTAGTTGTGATAGCTTAGATCATTTTACCAAATGTATATGGGATTTATACTTAGAGGAGTATTTAAGAAAACCCTCCCCGAATGATATTATGCGTCTATATGAAAAACACGGAAACTATCACGGGTTCCCGAGTATGCTTGGTATTATAGATTGTATGCATTGGGAATGGAGGAATTGTTTGAACCCTTTCAAAGCGCAATTCCAACAGAGGGATCACATACATGATACATCCGACAATAATGTTTGAAGCAGTTGCATATCAAGATTTGTGAATTTGACATGCATTTTTTGTATAGCGGGTGCAAATAATGATCTAAATGTTCTATATTAGTCGAATTTTTTTGACGACCTCATTAACGATCGCGCTCCCGAGGCCCCGTTCATGGTAAATGGTCACACAACACCAAGGGATATTACCTAGCATATGGTATTTATCCCACGTGGTCTACTTTTGTCAAATCATATAAAATCGCCCGAAACCAAGCTGATATACATTTTAAGAGGGCTTAAGAAGGTGCAAGGAAAGATGTGGAATGGGATTTTGGTGTACTTCAAGGACGTTAGGGTATTATAGCAAAACCCGCACGTGCTTACTAGGTGAGTAAAATACGTAGGATTATGTATTGTTACATCATATTGCATAACATGATCCTAGAAGACCAAAAATTCCAAATAAGTGAATTTAACGAAATTTATGTTAGTCCTGCCACAAATATACAAGAAACATGGATCGAAAGCTGCGATCGATATGCAAAGAAACGAAAGAAAATACGTAACAAGGAAGTGCATACCAACCTTCGACATGATCTTGTGGATCATCTTTGGTAACGACACATAGAACAACAACAAGAAGATATATAGTCTATTCTTTCCGAAATCTCATATTTTAATTTTATTTTATGTATTGTAATTTTAATTTATGTTTAATAAAATGTGTTTGTTTTTAAATTAAAAAAATGAAAAAGGTGGTACCAATAACATGTTATTGGTGTGTTGTGGAGGGGTGTTTTAATTATTGGGAAGGGATGATGTGGCGCTGATGTGGCATACAAATAACATGCTATGATACTTTCTACTCTAATAACTCTAGGCGTATATACAAAAGGATCACATGTTTGATCTCATATCAATGTGACATTGGTTGATATAGATCGTGACGTGTATTAACTACGGGTCATCGGGCTTCAATGAGGACGGAGGACGTTGACTCATATTCGAGCTGTAAAATCAAAGTCATATCAATTCACCACCGTTAACACTTTATCCGTTGAAAACTAGTGACCATAAATTTAACTGAAAAACACTTTTGTTTATCAACTTATGCATGCGACATGTTAATGATGATAACGGGGGTCGCCCCGCACGCGACGGGGTAGCTATTTACAACATTGCGAAACAAAGTAGTAGTAAAATACATCAAAATATGAGTGAATGTATGAATAGAGAAAAAAGAGCCTCGAGTACAACATACCCAAAATGGCTAAATATAGCTGTTCATATTGGTCTTTGATAATATTTGGAAAACTGAAAAATGATCCTAGTGTGACACATAACAAAATGAGATAAGTTACTATTCGTCTTTGGTTGAATTGAGCAATATCTCTATAAGTTTTAATTATTTTTCAATGGTCGAGTCTTCCTTGATACAGTAGATCAATTGAACAAATTCTCCATCATGTTAAAAAAAACCCTAGACGTCCTCTCTGGCAAAAAGCAAAAACGATACTCTAAATTCCTAAATCGATTCTATAAACCTTTTCGTTTCTTTAATTGATCTCCACTATTGTATCTTAAATTAATACTTTAAGATCTATCATGGGTTGGTTGAGCTACGTAATCAGTTTTAGCAATTGTAGGAATTTGTTTCTTTGAATCGCTATTTTGTCTTATTTGCATGAGCTTATAATCTTTGTATTTATTATCCAATCATTACAATCACTGCGCCTATTATTTAATATGGGTTAAGATTGATCGTTAATGTTCTATAAACCCTAGTGTTTAACTAGGGTTTTACTCATTCGATTTGTGTTCTTGCTATGTGCTTGTTTTCGATTGTGTTTGGTATATGTTAGTGGGTTTTAAGAGTGGGTTTTGAGAGATGGAGAAGAGGTTTTTGAATAATAATAGTGCATCCAAGTGGCGAAAACTGATGGTAATTTGTTGGTTAGGAGTGGTGATACGAATAAGAGTTCGTTGCTTGGTGATGTAGCCAAGAAAGTTAATAGTAGTGATGGGAAGTTGTTGGGTAAAGATGGTAAACCTCTCAAGGCATTCCGACAAGTTCAATCTGGGGATGTTGCCTCTAAAGTTGCAACTAAACCTAATGTTATTCAAGACGAGGGAGATGTGGATGGAGAACCTTCGTTGGATACTGGTCATGTAAAGAATCAAGGCCCTATCATCACCGATTGGACGTCTGATGATGGTGATGTTAATATGTCCACTCTTGTGGATGGTTATATACATGTGATTCTAGTGAAGAATGTTTCTATTGAGAAGGCTGGTTCCTCAACGCTTGATATGAACATTGATGCTACGAATGGGTCGGATGCTCCTTTGGGAGGGGCAAGTTTGAATGACCACAGGAATGTTTTAAGTGTTGCTGCTAAGTCTAATGTATCTAGTGGTTCGTGCATGGCTAATCCTTCTGAATTTCCTTCATTGTCTGAGCCTTCTACTCATGGTACAAAGCAAGTGGAGCCGATTTCACTTGCATCACCTTCTGCTCATGAGATTGATAAGGTTGTCTTGGACGCTTGTAAGGATTTTGGTAATGTAATGAATAAGGTTCAAGCCACGAATGCTTTGAAACAACCCCAATCTACTATGAGTGTGGTACAGCAACTTACAACTACGAATGCTCCAAATGTAAAGCCGGTTTCATATAGGGGTGTCCAAAAGAACCGAGGAACCAAAAGAACCGAGGAACCGTACCAATACCGTACAGGAACCGAACCGTATATTAGAACCATGGTACGGTTCTTGGTTACTAAAATTCCAAATTTTAGGTTCTCAGGACGGTTCGGTTTCGGTACTTTAACGAAAGAACCGATTACTTTAAAGATATGAAATTTTATAAGGTTTATTTGGGACATTGTGTAATGTGTAAAACTTAAAAGTACATAATAAAATTAAAACCCAAACTTTTAATCCATTCAAAGATCATCATAATTTATCAACATGAAAGTATGTTTATCTTGAGAACATTACCGTAAATTTGATACTTACCTATAGTAATAGAAAAATCAAGTGAATTATATAATGCAATATGTGCCGAATGACGAATCTGTAGTTAACGAGTATAATGGGTTGGAAGTATGAATGCATGTTATATTATATAAAAATGTTGGTCAGTTGGTGTTGGTGTACTTCTTGCTTTTCGATTCAATATGATGCGCAATATTTAATCAAGTATACTAAATAACTAAATCAAGTAAATATGTTGTTGTTTAAGTATACAATATTTAATCATGTACATTAGTTAAATACCATGTGTATTTGTATTGTTATAGCATTATTAGCATGTCTTTATGAATGATCGACGACGAAAAAATAAATTATTTAAACACTTAGGTTCTTTTGGGAATTACCCGAAATTCCCATACCGGAACCGAATACCGTACCAGAACCGTACCGAAAAACTTGGGACGGTTCTTGGTTTCACTTTTTCCATATTTTCGGTTCTCGGTTCTTTCGGGACGGTTCCAGTACCGTGGACACCCCTAGTTTCATATACGGGTGCTACGTATAGTGATCCAAAGAAGCACAAGTCTAACTTTCGTAGGCTGGGGACTAGCATGAAAACGAATAATGTGGACCTGTCCATGCCTATGAAGGCGGTTGAAGAGGTAAATTCCAGATTCGGGAATACATTATATGGCTATTTTCTTGGTGAACGTATTCTTTTTCCAGTTGTTGAATACTATGTGCGTAATGCGTGGGCTAAGTATGGTATAAAAAAGGTTATGATGAATGCGAAGGGATTCTTTTTCTCTAAGTTTTCCACTCAGAAAGGCGTGGAAGATGTTCTTGAAAATGGGTCGTGGATGATTAGGAATGTGCCTATAATTCTTAAAAATTGGACGTTAACACTAATCTTCTTAAAGAGGATTTGACCCACATACCAGTGTGGGTTAAGTTCCATGATGTTCCCCTTGCTATGTTTTCTGATGAAGGCCTTAGCCTCCTAGCCACATTGATTGGTACGCCCAAAATGTTAGATGCTTATACTAGTAAAATGTGCATGGAATCATAGGGCCGTAGTAGTTTTGCTAGGTGCTTGATTGAAATTAAGGCGGATGAGGTGCTTCGGGAAAACCTCACTATTGAGATACCTTTACTTGATGGGACATGTTCGACTATTGAAAAGATTCGGGTTGAATACGAGTGGAAACCGCCTCGTTGCGACACATGTAAGATCTTTCATCATACTCTAGTGGATTGTCCTGTGGAAAACTAGAAGGGGGGGTTGAATAGTTTTACGTCTTTTTAATTTTATTTTGAAAACTTAGTTTAGTTTTAAAACCTTGTTTGCTTTTAAAACTTTGATTCAATCTTATGTGAACTCAAATCTTGAACAATATGAACAAGTATATCTAAGTATAAACAATAATAATAATGTATGCTAAGTATGTGAAATCAACACATGCATAATATAAACAATTGTAGCTATATACGAGAGATAAGTACGTAATCGTTTATTTTATAATCCTTAGTTATATTTTGTATGAAAACTATACTTGATCGAAATGATCAATTATATGTATGTAACCTTTTTAGTTTGATTGTAAAAACTTTGTTTTGTGAATAAAACTTTCGTTTGATCTTTAAGTAAAATCAATACTAGCACTATATGAGCAACTATATATATACGTCTGCGTCTACAAAATTAATAACGATATAAGCAAGATAATAAGTAAGATATGGAAAGATCTAACCGCGAGACAAAGGATTTATAGTGGTTCGGCTACAAGGACACCTTCCTTGCCCTACTCCACTCCTCGAGTCACCTACTCGAGAGTTTTCTTCACTATATCAACAAGCTCCCTTATGGCGGAGAAAACCTTACACACCAATTACACACCAAAGCTTCGTCACAACGAAATCACACCTTCTTCACAACTACTTCACACCAATCTACTACACACCTATCTTCACAACTACTTCACACCAATATACTACACACCTATCTTCACAACTACTTCACAACTAACTACTTCAACTCTATCTTCTTCACACCAATAGATTTCCTAGCTTTTCTTCTTCACACCAAGCTATCAACTATTCACACAATCTATATCTAACACAACTATCTACAAGCAAATATTCACAACAATCTTCACAAAGAATATGTAAATAATCTTGATGATACACCAACAACTTGGATGTGGAGATCACAACAAGTTGTAATACTTCTTGTCTAGGAAGATAGAAGTATTCTTCTCTTGCACTTGAGAGGATGGAAATTGGATCACTTTGAAACAAAGAATATATACACTTATGATCAAAGGATGAGAGAATAGAAAAATAGATCTAGATCAGAAAGTTTAGAAGTGCAAAAGGTGGGGAAAAAAATCCAGGTTTAAGGTGGTATTTATAGGCAAAAGTTTCTGACAGAGGAGCGTGGCCGGTCCCCTTAAATCATGGCCGGTCCCCTTAATTTTAAGGGGACCGCCCTTTATAATTAAGGGGGCCGCCCAGCTGAAACGGCCAGAAACTTTGTCTTTTAGTGGGGAAAGTTTATTTGGTGAAAAACTAACTGATTTTGGTTAAATATTTGAAATCATATATTTAGTATGATTAAAACATTTTTCCTTATTACCAAAAGTGTTTTTCAAAAATATATAATAAGATTATATAATTAAATAAACTTTGTATTAGTTAATTAAATACCCCTTTGATCATAGAATGCAATAAACACTTTGTTTATTCATACCTTAAGTGATTTGGATGTAAAGAAAAATATTAATCACCAAATACTTGTTTATGTCATAAGTTTTAGTTCTTTGAGGTTATATTTTGTAATGATCAAAACATAGAGATATTGATAAAAACTTAATAATGTTTTTTAGGCATTATTTATGTCAACAATCTCCCCCTTTTTGATTATTACAAAACCTTAAACTCAAAAGATTTAAAACTTGTTATTAGACAAGTATTATAGAGTTTACCATTTCTCTTCTCCCCCTTTTTGTAAAATCAAAAAGGTTAGGCCGAATAATCTTCGTGAAAGAAGTTTAAACGGGTAGAGAACTCCCCCTTGATGTATGCTCCCCCTCGTTTGAGAGCACAAAGGGAACGAGCAATAGGAATCTTGGCTACAAAAATATTTTGAAGAGAACAACACACATATATATGCAAAAACAACAATTATGCAAATAAAAATAGATTCATTCAAGCATGATAGAAATAATTAGCATAACAACATTCAATATGCTTGTAGCATATTGATTACAATAAAACAAAATAAAAGATATAGTCCTATATTGCCTAAGAGAGCACTTGGACTTGCTTGCAACCCATGGTTGATTTGTTTTATTTGCTTGAAGGAAAACAAAAGCATGGAGCTTAGATGTTTGATTGAGGTGGATATGGGGTGTTGTATGGAGCGGAAGAAGTGGATCTCACGATGTTGTATCGTGTTAAGGGTGGTATTGGATGATTACGAGTGAGAAGATATTCAATCCAAGAAATATCTTCACTCAAGTAGAGGATTTGTTTTTGAAGGAATATGCAACAAGGGCAAAAGTGAGTGTGATTTGTAACTTGATCCAAGTTAAGAGAGTGGGGAAGGCAATTTGCATAGGGTGATGATGGAGGTAGCCCTTTGTTGCGTTGTGCAAGATGCATAGCAAGGAGATCACTAAGATCATGGATTTGGTTTATTTCATCACGGAACTTTTGTTTTTCCGTGGCAATGTGGAGGGGATCATAGGTTTGGTATGGATGAGTTGGGTTTGAGTAGTTGGAATTGTAGTTTGATGGTTCATCAAACTTGCATGGATCATTATAAGTTGTTGGAGGTTGAGAGGTGTAGTTTGGCTTGAAGGAAGATGTTTGGCCAATGTTGTATGGTTTGTAAAGTGGATCAAATGAATGCCTTTGTTGGTTTGATGCAAAGTTTGGGAAATAAGAGGTTGGTGGGGAGGAATGATTTCCAACTTCATTTGTGATGATGGATTGTTTGGAATGAAGATGGTTGAGTTAGGATAAGGTTGTTGGATTAATGGAGGTATATGTTTGGGTCATGAATGTTGGAGAGTTTGGTTGTGGAGAGTTTGTAGCGGAAGAGGTTGATTGAGGTTTTGGATGTTGTTCAAGTGATGGTATTGGATGTGATCTAGTGAGAAGATATTCAATCCAAGTGTTCATTGAATGCAATGGTTTTTAGGAGAAAGATGCAACAAGGTCAATTGTTGACATGCTTCTCAAGTTGATTAATGTTGTATGGTGATGAGGGTGATCTAGATGAAGGTGGATCCAAATTGCGTTGAGCAAGATGTAAGGCTAAAAGAGCACTAAGCTCATGGGCTTCTTTTAGCGCCTCAACGAACTTCAAGTGTTCGGAGGAAGGTGATGGTGGTGGAGCATGATAGTTGTCTTGGGTGATGGTTTGAACATGCAACATGGGAATGGCATGTGAAGTTGTAGGATGTGGTGGTGATACTCTTGGTGGTGGAGACATGTTTGAGCTTGGGTAATCATGAAAACATGATATGGGTGGAAAAGATCCTTCATGAGTGGATGGTGTTTTTGTTGAACGAGCAACATGTAAAGTGTTGGTAATGAGGTTGGGATTATTGTTTTGGGATTGTGCATGCTCATCATAAGAAGGAGCATTAGTCAAAGCACGAATGGATGATTTGTTGTTAAATGGATCATTTGTGTGAGAGTGAGGTTTAGGTGTTGGTTGATTATGAACAACATCGCTTGAGTTGTGAAAAGATTATGAGGTTTGAGTGTAATGTAGAAGGATATGGGTGAGTAAAGGTTTTTGATATGTAATGTTGGTGAGAAGGAAAGTGAGGTGTTAGGTAAGTAATGTTTGAAAACATAGGAGGAATTTGGTGTTGGATGTTTGACAACGTCATTTGATTTGACGAAATTTTAAAGGAAGTTAGGCTTTCTTCTCCAAACAAGTTTCTTGGTGGTTTTGGTTTAATGGGAGATGAAATGATGAGATGAGTGGAGATTGAGAGGAATGAGAGTGTTTATAATGTAGGATTGGTGGGATCAAGGATGGATAAACATTGACGGAAGGTTTAGGATAAAATAGGTTTGTGAATTTTGGGAAGTGTAGGATGAAATGGGCTAAAAAAATAGAAAAGGGAAACAACACCTTCGACCATCAGATGGCCGGTCCCCTTAATTGGAGGCCGGTCCCCTTAATAATTAAGGGGGCCGCCTTATGATTTAAGGGGGCTGCCCATCTGGTGATTCCCAGATTGCCAGAAAAGGGTTTTTGGTAGTGAATTGCAGAAAGGTTGTGTTTTTGGTTTCAAACAAGTCCAACTCTTTGAGGCAATCAAGCATATACTATTTATGTAGCCAAAGCATGTTAACCAAAGAGATTAAGTAAACAAGCAATTTCATCTAGCATGCAAACATACTCATGAAGCAAGTAAAATATAAGTGCTAGGAAACAATAAGCAACATCAAGTATTTCATAACTACATAACAATGAGGATTAATTCTAATGTGTATCAATGTGCAATAAGTGGGTAGTTATGATAGCATGTATTTCTAGACTTGTTACAAACAAAGTCTTAATGAACAAACCATGGTCCTCTTGATTTGATTTAGTTCACTTATAAGTGTCATTTATATAAATATAGATGACAAATATGAGATCATCATGCATGATTTTAAAGGAGACGTTTTTAGCATTATTCAACAATGTTTGAAAGTAAGTTTTCACTTGGATGTGAGAGTTATTTGAATAAAATAGATTGGGTTTTTACTTCAAAATGTGTGAATGAACGGTAAAGAATATTTTCCCAATCTTTAGTTTTGATCAAAACAAAATTGTGAATATTGATAGTGAAAACATGTTATTTAAAAGTGGGATAGTTATTTGAAAGACTATTTTCCAAAATGTGAGGTTTTTGCATATTTTTAGAGATATTAGATTTTTAACAACAAATATCATAAATCAAATATTTTAAAAAGTGTTTATTAAAGATCCCATGCTCAAGAGGATTGGTTAAGCCTATTATTATCTCATGCTATCGTTTCTACATATCCTATGATCCTAAAGGAAATGAAGACGATAATTTATATGTTAGATACGAGAGTGTTGAATGGGGTAAAACCTAACATCTATAGTTCCTTTGTTTTCGCACGCTTATCTGACTTAATGCCATAGTCTACGAGAGCTTGTTTCATCCATAGTTTTCTTACGCGAGGGATCTAATCCTACTTCTATATTTACGATTGATCCACTTAACTCATTTCACTTCATCACCATGAGTTTCCTAATAGTGGATATAGAAGATTTCCATTTTCTATTTTGTTCGGCAATGAACAATTTTATCTTATTCCTAGGAAAGTCAACCAATGATGTTTCTAGGTTATAAGAATATAAGCAATTATGTACTAAGCATTAATCTAACTAATCATTTATCTAAGCATGCAAATTATAGTGATGAACTTAAAAGAAACGCGTACCTTTTAGTCTTCAATGGAATATCTTCAAGCACTTCAAGTGACCATGTTGACTTATAGAAGTCATTTGTAGATGATATTCCAACTTCTTCCAAGATTGACAACTTAGCCACTTGGTCCCCATTGTCTAATTGGTCCAAAGTTGTTTGGTCCAAACATATTTAACATTTGGCTAGGATGCATGTATGGTGGTAATATTTCCCATTGTCTCATTGGTCCAAAGTTGTTTGATCCAAACATATTTAACATTTGGCTAGGATGCATGTATGATGGTAATATTTCCCAAGGATTGTAACTTGGTTGATAATTCCACATTTGATTTCTAGTGTTATTGTAATATTGTCTATTTTGATTTCTTCTAGGTTGAGATGTTTTAGATCTTGGATGATGATTTTTAGTTTTTCTTGGTGGTGGAGTTTTAGATCTAAATTTAGGTTTAGAGGATCCTACTTAGGTCTTTAAGGATGGTTTATAAAAAGTTTTTACTTTTTCATCATTCGCAATGGGTATTTTTCTATCTTTTGTAAGTATATACTTAGGATTTGATTCTAATAATTTTTGTTTACTAGATTCACATTCAAACTTTATACTTTTATTTTCACTAGTTGAAACATTAGTTGAAGTTAATCCTAGACCGGTTTTATCTCCCGAAGTTTCTTGAGCACTTAGTATTTTCTTAAGTGGGTTATTACTATTTTTAAACCTGTCAAGTTTGAAAATTTCATCTTTAAGTTTTTCGTTTTCATTTTTAACCTCTAAGCAAGTTTTACATTTTACAAAAACTTCTTTTCCTTTTTCCAAATGTTGTAGTTTAATTTTTAATTCGAGTACTTCATTTTCTAATTGATTATTAATATGTTTTAGTGACTTATTTTTAGCTATAACCTTTTGACCTAATTTGCATAATCTATTATATTCACTATCTAGGTCTTTTTCGTCTAATGATAAATTTTTGTCACTAAAGTATTCAGTTTCGAAACGTACCTCGCTTGATGTCTTAGCCATAAGACACTTTTCTTCATTTGTGGTTTCTTTCTTGTCCTCATCGCTATCACTCCAAGCACCTCCGATAAACGCCTTTTGATTTTGATCTCTTGACATCATTGGACACTTTCCGATGAGATGATTTGGATTGCCACATTTAAAACACTTCCTTTCATTATATGGTTGCCTAACATATCTTCCTCGTCTTTTGAAGTATTTCTTGAAGTCTCGTACGGCCATAGCATACTCTTCATCGTCACTTTTGGAGGTTGAGCATTCTTCGTCACTAGAGTCCTTTTTAGCTTTCAACGCAATTGATTTGCTTTGCTCCCTTTTTCCATTGAGAATCTCGGAGTCTTTCTTTATTATTGCTTCGTAGACTTTCAGGTTGCCGATCAACTCATCAAGTTGAAGAGTTAACAAGTTCTTCGATTCTTCAATCGCCGTAACTTTAGCTCGCCATTTTGGATGAAGAGCCCTAAGAAATTTCCTAACAAAATTCTTACTAGAAAAATTCTCATCAAGTGCTTTTAAACTTGTGATAATAGTGTTAAATCTAGCAAAAGCATTATCTATTGATTCCTCCTCCGGAATCATAAATTGTTCATATTGTTGAACAAGAAGATCTATTTTGTTATCTTTAACTTGACTATTACCTTGGTGAGTGATTAGTAAAGAATCCCAAATTTCTTTTGCGGTTTTACACATAAAAATTCTTTCGTATTCTTTACGTGGTAACGCATTGTAAATAACCATTTTTGCTTCATTGTTTTTAGAAAGTCTTCTTTTTAAATCATCATTTTGTTTTTCAAAAGGTACTATTTCATCTTTATTTGTTTCGGGATTATTTTGAGTGGGTAAAAAGTCACCATTAGTAATAACATGCCAAAGATCTAGATCCTTTGATTTCACATAAGTTTCGAATCGATTTTTCCAATATAAAAATCCATCACTTTCAAATAGTGGTGGTCTTTGCATAGATTGCCCTTCTAAATATTTTTCAGATTCCATAGATCGTTACAAGTTTTAAAATACAATATATTTTAAAAATCTTGCTAGACGTGGCTCTGGTACCAATTGTGGAAAACTAGAAGGGGGGGTTGAATAGTTTTACGTCTTTTTAATTTTATTTTGAAAACTTAATTTAGTTTTAAAACCTTGTTTGCTTTTAAAACTTTGATTCAATCTTATGTGAACTCAAATCTTGAACAATATGAACAAGTATATCTAAGTATAAACAATAATAATAATGTATGCTAAGTATGTGAAATCAACACATGCATAATATAAACAATTGTAGCTATATACGAGAGATAAGTACGTAATCGTTTATTTTATAATCCTTAGTTATATTTTGTATGAAAACTATACTTGATCGAAATGATCAATTATATGTATGTAACCTTTTTAGTTTGATTGTAAAAACTTTGTTTTGTGAATAAAACTTTCGTTTGATCTTTAAGTAAAATCAATACTAGCACTATATGAGCAACTATATATATACGTCTGCGTCTACAAAATTAATAACGATATAAGCAAGATAATAAGTAAGATATGGAAAGATCTAACCGCGAGACAAATGATTTATAGTGGTTCGGCTACAAGGACACCTTCCTTGCCCTACTCCACTCCTCGAGTCACCTACTCGAGAGTTTTCTTCACTATATCAACAAGCTCCCTTATGGCGGAGAAAACCTTACACACCAATTACACACCAAAGCTTCGTCACAACGAAATCACACCTTCTTCACAACTACTTCACACCAATCTACTACACACCTATCTTCACAACTACTTCACACCAATATACTACACACCTATCTTCACAACTACTTCACAACTAACTACTTCAACTCTATCTTCTTCACACCAATAGATTTCCTAGCTTTTCTTCTTCACACCAAGCTATCAACTATTCACACAATCTATATCTAACACAACTATCTACAAGCAAATATTCACAACAATCTTCACAAAGAATATGTAAATAATCTTGATGATACACCAACAACTTGGATGTGGAGATCACAACAAGTTGTAATACTTCTTGTCTAGGAAGATAGAAGTATTCTTCTCTTGCACTTGAGAGGATGGAAATTGGATCACTTTGAAACAAAGAATATATACACTTATGATCAAAGGATGAGAGAATAGAAAAATAGATCTAGATCAGAAAGTTTAGAAGTGCAAAAGGTGGGGAAAAAAATCCAGGTTTAAGGTGGTATTTATAGGCAAAAGTTTCTGACAGAGGAGCGTGGCCGGTCCCCTTAAATCATGGCCGGTCCCCTTAATTTTAAGGGGACCGCCCTTTATAATTAAGGGGGCCGCCCAGCTGAAACGGCCAGAAACTTTGTCTTTTAGTGGGGAAAGTTTATTTGGTGAAAAACTAACTGATTTTGGTTAAATATTTGAAATCATATATTTAGTATGATTAAAACATTTTTCCTTATTACCAAAAGTGTTTTTCAAAAATATATAATAAGATTATATAATTAAATAAACTTTGTATTAGTTAATTAAATACCCCTTTGATCATAGAATGCAATAAACACTTTGTTTATTCATACCTTAAGTGATTTGGATGTAAAGAGAAATATTAATCACCAAATACTTGTTTATGTCATAAGTTTTAGTTCTTTGAGGTTATATTTTGTAATGATCAAAACATAGAGATATTGATAAAAACTTAATAATGTTTTTTAGGCATTATTTATGTCAACATGTCCTAAAGTTGTTACACCTCCTACACAACCTTCACGTAGTGTAAATGATGGTTTTCAAACGGTCATTTACAAGAACAAGGGTAAGAATGGTGGTCAAAGTGCTCCGAGTAAAGGTGGAGTTAAACCTGTTCCGGTTAAGAAGCTTCAATATCAACCCAAAAAGCCTCTTCCTGAACCCAACAAGGTGGATGTCCCTAAGAACAAGCATGCTGATATGGCTAGTACGAGTGGAACAAAGGTTGCTTTGTCTAATCAGTTTGATGCCCTTTATATGGATGATACTGATGACTTTGGTATTCCTACTAAGGAAGTGAATAAGGATGTGGAGTCTGGTAGTACAACGGAAGCTAAAGAAGATGGGTCTTTAAAGACTGGTAATGCATCACAAGAACCCCTTGTGAATGATCTGAAAGAGAAGGACCAGGTTGGGGCTCCTAAGCCTACTTCTATTGTTGATAAAAATTGGAGAGCTTGAAAAGTTACTTATTGATGGGAAAGGGACTCTCGTTGATGATGATGGTCATCCTATTAAAAAGGTTGATTATCCGGCTCCGTCTACTTCTTCTACTAAGAGAGGTAACCCATTCTCTAAGGTGAGAGAGATTGTTGTTTCTGACAGTGATGATGAGGACGTTGTGAACACTTTTGATGAGTCAATGAACCTATTTGGTGGTGGTCATGATCGTGAAGATGATTATGATGACTATGATTATGATAACTATGCGGATCAGTTCTACGATCTTCCAGGGAATTTCAAGCTCCAAGGCCTCCGTAGGAAGTGATTATGTTTCATAGGAGTATAATTTTATTTTTTGAGTAATGGTTTATTTTCTTGTTTAGAGATTAGGAAGTATCTTGTTATGTAAGCTTTACCACCTATGTAACGGGCTGAGATATGAGATTCACCCATATCTTTTGTACTTAAACGTCTTTTGAAGTAATATATTTAGCAGGTCTTTTGACCTTTTAAAAAAAAAATAATAAATAATAAATAAAATAAAAAATAAAAAATTCTCCATCATTTTTATTATAAAACAAAAGCTTTCGGTTGGAAAGAAAATATAGGTCAAGTGTGCCTTTAAATTCCCTTTTAGGGATTCACCATGTCCCACAATCAATATATAGTTTGATATATGTGTTTGGCTTGTTTATTTGAGTCTAAATATTACGTTGGTTGTCATGAATGTACTAGCAACAATTGTTACTCACCTTCTTCAGTGAGTATAAAATTTTAGTTATAGTTGTATCTTATATGTTAAAAAGAACGCTATAACATATAAAACTTGGTGTTGAGGACAAGTTTTTAGCATGAAGCAAATAAGGTATAAACCATTATTGATTGAATAATTTTTTTGGTATATTCACGCAATTCCCCCGTCCATCGATTGATCACGCGAGTACGCATAAGAAACTATACCGAGTATATCATGAATGTTAACATTCAATTTACAAAATACTTATATTCTTCAGCTTCTAACCCGAAGCTAGTAAAGCTACAAGCTAGGTGAGTGAAGAGAAATTAAAACAAATACAATGTGGAGTATAGATCATCTAAAAGGAGACTTGTTGATGAGGAGAGTCCATTCCAATGAATTCCAAATTGCATGACAAGAGAGTGAAAGCGTGGAGCCATGGACCATGACACTTTGACAATATATAGCAAAAGCTTTTCACTAGAAATGATCTCGAAACTGCATATTTGGTGTTCCCTGCATTAAATTAAAGAGGCGTTCATTGAGATATCTAAACACTTTACCTACAAATCATGTTTTAAAAAAGAGCTACAACTTAAAAAAGCAATAACAAATACAACTTCATAATTTGCACACGTCTCCTTAGACAAATGTGTTTCTTTGATGAAAGAGATAGAAATATATATTTTTGATTCCTAGTTTTTACTTTCAACACATCTAACTTTTTAATTAAAATCTTTTTATTAGGATGTATTTGTTTTTTTCCCAATTTAATTTAGTGTAGTTTCTTAGTTCAAAAAAACTCACACATTCACCCATGTATCATCTTTATATCAAAGTATTGTGGTTGCGATACAAAGAAACAAACAAACCAAAGAGTCCCTTACATGGATCATTAAAAAAACTTACACATTCATCTATGCATCATCTTTTTATCATAGTGTTGTTCAAGTGTCACAGATTTGGAAGAGTACTATCTCCAAACACCGTTTGGTCGGTTGAATATGAGCAATAGCTCTTGTCACGCATGATGACATCATCTTTTTGCTTTTGAGACAAAGTGTTGACCTTCAACTCTTTACTATTAAAAACTTCCTAAAGCATTTTTATTAGATAAGTGAATATACATCATCAAAATATAAAATCATTGTAATTACATTCATCGGTGAATAAAATTCTTATGTTTTGTAAAAGAAAATCATTGTATGTTTACGAAACATCTCAAGTCGAAGATTTTTTTTAAGCGAACTAAATTTGTAACTTATTGTTTCATGTCATTGCCGTTTACTACTACAATAAATATGTAACTTGTTCTTACTTTTTTCACACCACTTTAAAAGTATGTGTAGAGTTTGACCAATTTTTTTCATTTATGAATGTGCACAATAGAGAGTGTAGACGCTTTCTAAATTGCTTACACTCCTCGTAAGAGTGTGTACACTGTACAATAACTAAGAAAAAACCTTTACTTCGTTTATTTCGTCTAAATCGATGAAGAAACCCTTATTTTGTGTACCTTTTTAGGTGTCGTTGAGCATTCCTCAAGAATCTAGTCTTAAGCAATAAAAACATGTTTCAGTGACCTTTATCTATGAGTTTCGATTGAACTCATGATCTATCTATATCTATACTATATAAAATGAAAAAACTCATATTCTTGAAACTGAAAAATTAAGAAAACTATATATGAAAACCACAAACTTTTATTATTAATTTTTTAATAACCCATAACCATATTATTTTCATTCATTTTAAATCATGTTTAATCCTTAAATTCTTAAATTTTTATTATTTTTCGTTTATAACCCACAATTTTATTTATTTATTTATTTTTTTTTTGTCACTACAACTATCTGCCGCTATAAAATCTCGTTGCTATGCTATTATATGTAAAGGAAAAACTCATATTCTTGAAAGTGAAATATTAGAAAAACTATATATGGAAACCATAATCTTTTATTATTATTTTCGTTTATAATCCATAACCCATATTATTTTCATTCAGTTAAATCGTCTTTAATCATTAAATTCTTAAATTTTTTATGATTTTTTGTTTATAACCAATAAACCTTTTTTTATTACTACCACTATCTGATGATATAAAATCTCGTTGCTATGCACGGGTACTCGTCTAGTTTCTTCAAAATGCCGCATTGAATGATCAACTAAGAGAAGTGATTGACATACTTAATGGTATGTTTGGCAAAAGTAAATATTGCTGGAACTGAAAATGGCGCTAGAGATGGTGTTAGAGATAAAAATTATAAAAAGAGATTATTTTTATAAGATACATGAAGTAATCTTTGTTTTTAAAAGATTATGAAAGATGATTATTATTATTATTTTTTATAATTTCTTAAAAGTTATATTCGCCAAACAAATATTATTTTTTAAGTAGCTTATTTTTTGAAAAAATAAATATAATCTCTCAACAATCTTATATGTCAAAAATAGCCTAAATAACATGCCTAATTACATTTCTAACAACCATCACTAGACATATGTAAATATTAAATATGGAGATGTGGAAAGAGAAAATGTACATCTTATGTGTTAGATTTTAGGTATAAAATTTGTCATGCCGTTTAGGCATGATAATCGTTTTTCATCAACTAAATATTTGCAGTCAAGTAGTGATATCGTTGAAACAAAACTTTTGTCTTGTTTAATTTATGCTTGGTATATCGTTAGCCAAATAAAGGGAACGATCGAGAAACTAACTCAAAAAAGGTAAGTAGATTGGGTAGCTTCGTTTCGTAAGAATTTGACTAGCTGATGGTATACCATTTGATTTAGTTAAGAAAATTATTATGACATGCAACCCTAATTTATTAAACAACGGTAAGTAAAACTTATTAGATGATTAGATTATGACTCAAACCTCCATAATCTCACCATCTAATAAAACTTTGATGCGACCTGTTTGACATGGCTAATCTCGTAAACCATTTGAGAATATAATGAATGTTACATTGCTTCAAACGTTTCAAGCATTGAAGCATAGTTTTTGTGTCCTTTTATCACTATAAACCTTTTTACTCATCATATTTTATCACTATAAAGTTTATAGTGATAAACCTTTGTAGCCTTTTATCACTATAGCCATATTTAATCACTATAAACCTTTGTAGCCTTTTATCACTATAGCCATATTTGAGGGTGTGCAAAGTGCGCAATAACATAGAGCCTCAAAGATTTAATTAGAGGCTTCAAAATATACATCATTTTATATATATATTGGGGCCTAAAAATTCACTTCAAGCGGTCAAAAGTGACGAAAAATTCATAAAAAACTAAAGCTAAATGGGTATAATATATCTTTATCATTATGTTTAGTTATCATATAAACTTTTACGCAATGCTTCCTCTAAGTTAGCTACGACATTGTGTATAAGGTTACCCCGTGTTTTCTTTCGGTATGTACGTGTATAATAAAAACCCATATCTTTTGATTTTACCAGTGAAAGAATTAATTTCTTTGAAAAATTTGTGTGTTACGAAAAAAATTGAAACATCCAATAGAAACATGAAGAGGATATATACCTATAGACTAGTGAATGTACATCTCAAAAGTCATCTGGTCAAAGTTTATTTTTACCTCGCTAGTTTTCTTACATCTGCACATATATACTAACACTTTTTTAATATCACACACACACATAGCAGATAGAGTTGATAGTTCCATTTTAGTGATTCAAGCTACACCCGACACATTTGTTTTTTTTAGCGGGAAAAGTGAGTTTGTTTTTTGTGGATGACATAAACATTTGATAGGATTGAGAGGTTTCTAATTCTTACATTTTTTATACTTTCTTAACGATTTGTTATGTACTTCCATTTTAGTGTCAAAATTTTGTTTTGCATAAAAATGAATAACGCGTTAAGTTAATTTTCTTATGTAAGTTTTCTTAATGATAAAAAATATATAACCACTAATATTTTTGTGGAAAACTTAAAATAAAAGGACTCTTACAAAATGATGTTGCATAATTGTCTTAGTATGCTTTACGTGTGAGTTGATCGCATTCAGGTTGTTCTTAGACAAGGTGTACGTAACAAGGCTTAGGACCAGATGCGGGTGGTCAGCCTAGGTGGCACAATCTTCACACGCGAATGTTGCAACGGACTCACTTGCTTCACGTGCGGTCAAGCAAAAAAACGAAGTTTGTTGGTGCCGATAAACGAACTTAAAATTTGTGTGTGTGAATGTGTTATGGGGCATTAGTGTTTTTCACTAGAGTATAGATAATTGATAAGTAAGATGGTAACAACTAAGAGGTTTGA
Organism: Artemisia argyi; assembly: GCA_030686995.1. Taxonomy (NCBI): domain Eukaryota; kingdom Viridiplantae; phylum Streptophyta; class Magnoliopsida; order Asterales; family Asteraceae; genus Artemisia; species Artemisia argyi. Next base: position 43,262,929 of record CM060685.1, on the reverse strand, counting down.
TAGTGAGAGTGGATGCTGATGTAATATTGTGAAGCTCGAGTTTGACTCTACTGCTCAAAACTCGAGTCTTATCTAGTCCTTAAAGTTTCAATCTCAAGCTCGAATCGTCCATACAACTTACTCTAGATCAAAAACTCGGTCGAGCATACATTTCAAGCTCGAGCTAAATATATAATGGTCACACAAGCTCTATAGTGGATCAATTATGTACATACAAAAGCATCAAGAAACAAACAAAGGCAAAGAAGCATATGAGTTGGTTAGAGTCATTGCATAACAAGAAAGAAATTTATCTAAGATAAAATTACACTGTTGGTCCTTGAACTTTCCCAAAAACATCGCCTGGGACCCTAAGTTTGCAAAATCGTCACCATGCGTCCAAACCCTTGTGTTTTTAGGCCGATTGCGTCCCTTGACCAGTTTCGGCTCGGTCAACGCATGTTTTGTGTTCTAATTTGAGGGGCATAATAGTCCAATCACGTTTTAACCCTTAGCTAACCCAAGCTAAACCCGACATTCAACTTGAGGGACCATCGGTGTACTCACACATTGTTAACTATGCAACTTTACCGTATCTTCTCTGATACGCATATTAATGTTTTCGTGGGAATCAATAAACCCACACCCAACCATTGACACTTGAGTAAAACCCGATCATCTACCACACGCATTGTCACATACAACCTCTACCCAACACAACCCTCAACAAGCTACCCATATTCTATGTTATTGAATCCGATCTAATCACACCTACAAACACAAACCATCAGAACTTGCAAGGTGTGCAAAATCAAACAACACACATACGAGGTAACAGTATTTACTGATTTATATTTCATTCAAACGTTATTTGTGATAATCTTAATCGTTAATGGAGTAGGTATGTATGGGAATCAATTTCTTTGCGCTTTGGACAATCCTGTAGATGTTTTAGATGAGTTTGTAAGTTAACACCATATAGGAATTAACTATTATTTCTCTAAGAAAGTAGTTTTAATAAATTGGCAGTGCTTAAAACTTAATATTGATATACAGGTTCTGCATACTGATTACGTGTTAGGAGGATCCTATCATGGAGTCGTTATACATTTTGATGCGTGCTGATGGAGCTTTACAGTTGGGTGAATGCTATTTTATAAAAATCTTTTGTAGTTCATATGTATGGTGGATTCGTGGGCAGAAACTTGAACAGTGCTTAGACAAATGTTTTGTAACTATCTGTGTAGGATAAACCATAGGGGTTTGTCCATACACAATGTTTTGCAACTATGATGCAATATATGTATGCATAACTTTAGGCTTTCAAACGGATAATTAGTAACACTTGTGTTATATCAGAAACAATAGCAACCAAAGATTTAAATTCATTGTATGACATTATTAAAAACTAACATTTTTATTCATCAATTTCAGCTTCACAACCATTACAACTTCTTTATTCACCAACCAAACTCTATCACCTAAACATACAGTTAGCTAGAACCACAACTCATCCTCTCATCCCTTTCCTTCATGTCCTTCCTTTCCTTTAGTTGTTTAGATACAGCTTCAACTTTTTTAATCCTTGATTCCAAAGCATCCGTTTCTGGTAACTTGGTATCCTCTGTCTCTTGCTTCTCCCCCTTAACACTCAACAGCTCTTCATAGAAGTACTTTTGTTTCCTTAGCCAATTCAAAATCTTGTCTCTCAAATCCTTAGGTATCTTCCTATACGAACCATACCCACTAATTGGTTCATCGCCAAATCCCTCAAGGACTAAATCAGAGAGAAATAGTTGTCTAAAACCTTTGCTGACTGCTCTTCATCATACCTAATGTACAAAGCCTTCCCTTTATTGTTTTGTGCCATTGATAGTGTTTAGGGTTGTGTGAAAATAGGGTGCATTGCTGTTGATTAGAGTTTTATCATATACGAAACAATAAAAGGTTACCAGGTTGGGTTGGATTAACTAATGTGCAGTCATAAAAGTGGTTGGTCTATTATGCCCTTGAATGCATAACTCAAAATGGGTGTTGACCTGAGCATTACGGGTCAAGGGACGCAATTGGCCTAAAAATCCCAAGGTTTGGACTTCAGGCGACCATTTTCTCAAGTTTTGGTCCCAGGCGATGTTTTTGGGAAAGTTTAGGGGCCAACGGTGTATTTTTGTCTAAGAATAACTAGAAGTACGTATTTTATTTTGATACACGGGTTATACAACATAGTGTTTCGATGCGTAGTCTCTCCCTTATCTAAGAATGTACTATAGGTATTGTTAAAAAAGTGCATATATCTAAAATAAGCCGTTTTGAATTACATAATCTCAATCACAAAGTTATTGAAAAAAGTGCATATATCTAAAATGAGCCGTTTTGAACTACATCACATAGTTCATACTATCTCAAAAATGGTTTCTCGACTCTTGCATACTCATTTAATCAGATTTAGCCTCATTTATACAAGTTAAACATTGTTTGTATACAACTTGAGAGAATCTAGCCGAATGACATTGAGAATATGTATCCATAGTTTAGAAAGAAAGTGATCGTTACACTTTCTTAAAAAAGAAACGTATATACGTATACCCTTCACGGTAGATAGTAAATTAGTAATGATATGTCATGAATGTATAAAATAGTATGTGGATATTTTTCTTGATGATCATATCTACCTACTATAAGGCAATGCCCTTAAAGCTTGTTTATGTGCTGAAATCTTGCCATATTGGCACTTAGATTCTTAACTACTCATGGCTTCATTAGTTCCTTAAGAATAGCCACGCTACCGGTTTGTGTTCACATTAACTCCTAAATTACACGTACACACTTAAGAATGTGATAAGTGTCATTTTCTATTGCTTTAATAGAGTAACAAGTGTGTATACTTGCCCATATATATTGACAACATTAGTAGATAATATATGAGTCATTTCTTGCTTTAAAACTATTTCCCTCTCTTTCTTATTCTTCTTGTTTCACCTTGTATTTTGGTATCTAAACTCAATGGTTTTGCATTTATTCACAATCTTGTTAACAAGTCTAGCTCATCCAATGTTGAGCTTCTCCTTCTTTTATTTTTTTTCTTCGTCTTCTTTGAATTTGGACATTAGAGATTTTGAATGTATATAGATTCATGATTTTTGTTCATCAACTTTACGTTTTTTGATCTTTAGTTAAAATGGATGCGTGGGGCAAAGATGATGAAGAAATGTGTATATTCCTTTGACTTGCATTTTTTTAATGTTTGAAAATGTTTTACGTGTAATTGAGCTCTACATTTACTTTTGTCTCATGTATCACCATTATGTCACATTTGAACATTTCTGTGGTTCATTTATAGAAATTGGCAATAATGTACCAAGTGTATATAAAGAGGTTTATACATTTTTTTGTGGTTCATTTATATATTTTTTGTGGTTCATTTTTTGAACAATGAAAAGTTATGATTTGGTAGCTTCTGAGATTTTGATGGGTAGGTTATGATGGTAAACTAATTGTATGCCATGGTAAACTTTACATGAGAACTTAGTTGGAAATGTTGTGGCCCTTATATTGGAATCAGCTATGCTTTATTAGTACTTATTTGGGTAGTTGATATCCTTAATCCATCTAGCACTTATTCCTGCATTTAACACTCTTTAAGTCTTTAGGTGACTAATTAAAGTCACATTGTTTTAATGTTGATCATATTAGCCATGAAGTTCTTTTGAGAAATCATTTACTGATTCCTCACAGCCAATGATATACCAAGTGTATATAAAGAGGTTTATATATTGTTCTTGGGGAAACAAGTTTCTTTTTATTCGTTTTGTGTCTTATAAAAGAAGCCCACTTTACCTGAACCTGTTTGACCTGGTATTTCAAAATTGTCCTTTATGACCCGAACCCATTTTGACCGTTACCCAAACCCTCCCGTTTTTCCACTTATATTATATAATCATTATCTGTTTTTCACATCTCTATTTTTGTTATGTCAACAAGCGAATCACATGCACTACACTTTGAATATTGATGATCCCATGAAGAAAAAGCAAAAGAAAACAAGCTAGTATACAAATATGACAAGATATAGGGGTGCAAGGCAACAGACCTGCCAAGGTGGCTTTGTTATTCCGTTTATGTATATTGAGGAGTATTATTTGTAAGACACAAAAAAGGAATTTTTAAGCTTGAATATCAAACAAACAATATATATACTCCTTCACTCAAAGAGGTTCCCAACAAGCCATTCACACATTTGTGTAACACCCCCAATTCATGGTTGCAGCGGAATTCGAACTGGGTGTTACTTGACGGCACAGTAGTCACAATAATAGAAAACGAACTCCAATTGAGTCGTTTTAAAAGATTTATCATTCAAATTATATAAATATCAGAGATTACAAAATGAGGTCCCAGATGGTTCCATGTTTACAAATTACATTAATTGAGTTTTGAATGATAATAAAATTTATAGCCCTCTTGAGTATCTGTGTCCTTCCGTGCCATCCTTGATCGTCATGAACCTGAAATACATGCTTGAGAGGTCAACACAAAGGTTGAGTGGAATTCGTAGAGTTTGTTAAATCGTTTGAACACAATATGTCGTAGTGTGAGCTATAGACTCACACTCATAGATAGGAAACAAAATCGTTATTTATTTCACTAAGCTCATGCAACCAAAACATTAACATCGAACCAACAAAATTGGCATTATAGAAGCCCTATCAAGGTACTTTTACCATTATACCGCTAAATCTCAAATATAGTGCATTTGTGTGAACTCATCGTTGTTCAACACAAATGGGATCCGTCAATCCCAATAGATCTATTCACAATATTCGCGCTCACTAAAGGTAGTGACTAATGGTTCATGATATAGGGACTTCGAACATGGCAATCGTTACTTAGTGACAATAAAACATAGTCGTGAAGCATACATTAGAAAGCATTGTGTTCGAGTAGAAAAATAATAGCATGTATTCCCCCCATGGGTTTGTAAAATAGTTAAACAATAGAAAGTGGGGCTACGAACTCACCTTAAGTTATGTAGTGAATGTGATGGTCGAATCGCGAAGGTTTCTACGAGCAACCTATAATAGAATGTTGCGACTTAGGTTCGGAGTAAAGAATATGAAGTAGTGCCTATATATATATCTTGCATTTAGTCCATGATGTGGTATGATGTATAGTATAAGTCTTTGAAAGAAAGATTCATGAAACATGTATGTTTTGGTATATCGTTTACTACCGTTCGGGCCGACATAATTCAGAAGTCATGTTAGTAAGCGTTCGAGGAGCCAGGACACTTTAACTCGTAAATCCACAACTCATCTCGACGGCTTACATAATGAACTCCTCACATGAGGCTCCCTACTATTGTAGTAGTTGATAAAATATATAGATATAAGTTTTGATCCGAAAAGTTACATGTCCGATATTTGAATAAACTTAGGAAAGTTTATTAGTACATGAAGATTGTTATTAGGGGTAGTTTCATAAGTCTTGTATGACCATTTTCTCTTTGTAATATCTCATGGTTCCTTTTTAAGTGAAGTAGATCCAAATTGCTTGTTCAAGTTATCGCCTAATTCCTTGTTTCATGTTTACGCCTATGTAAGTTTACTTGGTCATTTCGTCATGGCCTAGCCATGACCTTTGGTCCTTGTTCCAAGGTCATGAGACACAACCTTAGCTCTAGCCATGGTTGTGGTCTTGATTATAGGTCATAAGACCTCTTGTTCCTTTTAAAGTATAACCATAATATAGTGACTTTGGCCTAAAAATGGGCTGTTTAGAATTTGAAGAATTTTATCACTCGGAAGGCGTTTTCAGGGCTCGAGCTTCTTTGTTCCTGAACGAAAACGTCGTTCCGGACAACTTTGTGTTTTAACTTTTTGATGAATCGGACCAGAAGTGGGACTTTCAAAATCAAAATTTGATCAGAATGCTATTTAGGCAGTTTTGCCGGAAATCTTTGGTAACTTCAAATGGGCGTAACTTTTGACTCGTATACTCGTTTTGGATGGTTCAAATTGCTATGGTTTCCTTGTTAAGTCCTCTAATGTAATATATAATAATCCAATATCATAATTTTTCCATTTTGATCAGGTCTTACCAAGAAAGTCACTAGTTTGCTTGTTTTAGTAACTTATCTTAACAATCAATTACAACAACATGTTTTAGTCATTTTTATACATCATGGACATGAATACAAGACATAATATAACAAGAATAACATGTAAATGATATGAACATGATTAATAAACAAGAAGCATGTTAGGGTTTGGCTTACAACTTTTGGCTTTCTAATAAAGAAAGGAAGTAACAAGTAAGGAAATGGACTTTGATAGACTTGCTTCAACCCTTTTTACTTCATGCAACCTTTCTACCCTTGGTATTCTTGAAAGAGATGTAATGAAAGTTGAGGTGACTTGAGTGGATTCAAACTCAAGAGAAATCACCAAAGTTCTAGGGTTTGGAAGTGTTTTGATTACTAGAAACTAAGCTAGGGTTTCTATCTTGAAGTAGCACTTGATCCTTGCTAGAAATTAGAAGACTTAAAGCTAAGTGTGAATGGTTTTGGTGTTGGAGGTGGACGGCAAACAAGAGGAGGGGGGGGGGGGGCTTTTATAGTGTCTTGTGGAGGTTACAAAGTATGACTTTGTCAAAGCTTGTTTAGGAAGCTTGTACACATGTATTCATCCAAGGTAGCTTAGCACAAGATCAAGCCACATGAGGGTGTGACTCCCCCCCCCTAATGGCGGTTCATAAGGCTAGGGGGAGGTGAGGTGTGCATTGGATGATAATATCTAGATATTTGGTTAGTTTTTGACTCCGGGAAATGCCAACTGTAAATGATTAGGCCTCAAAACGTAAAACCGGGAGTCGTAAAATTATGAAACTTGAAAGTATTGTTAGACATGTCCATAAGTCCCATAATAAAATATAAAATGGGTGGTAGGTTCCATTTGGGTGGTAAAACCCTGCTAAAACTGGAAACACGGGTCTAAAACGCGTAATACGTAAAATGTACGAATATTGTGTAAAATTGAGAAAAGTAAAATGTTACTTTTCTAATAGGTTAAAAATGATTTAAAATGACTTATAATGTCTAGACTGGGCTCAGTCTAGTGTCGGTTGGTATTAAATGTCTTTTAGACATCAAACCGTAAGCCTAAAAATCACGAAATGACTTATAACATCAAGGGATGATTTTTGGTCAATGGAGGAGGGAAAAATATGTTGACTTATTCTAATAAGTTGAAAACTCAAATCATATTAGAAACGCGGTGCAGGTATAGGCTAGGGTTACGGCTGAGTAAAAACACTTAAAACTGAAAATTCCAGTTTTTCACGGCCGAGGTTTATTCTGGTCATATTTTTCTCAGTCATGATTTATTCTCAAATAAATCATGAGTGTGTCAAACATTTTTCTGATGTGGGGTCACCTGACGGGGTCGAATTTCGTTGTGCGTGGAATTTTTGAATGACGTTTTACCCTAAAACGTGTAATTCCTTAATAACTTTCACGAAAATGATCTGACGAATGTCAAACATTTAATTTGCCGTGAAAATGATTTATCACTCGAGAATATCAAATAAAAATCAACTTTCGGGAAAATTTCGGGAAAAATGAATAGTAAAAGTGAATAGTGAAATTTTCCGGGAATAGTAATTATCCTGAAAATGCGAATTGTTACAATTTGCACCTTATTTTATTTGTTCATTTAGGTTTAGGATATATAATCTTCTTGTATCCATTGAGAATATGTATCCATAATTCTGAAAGAAAGTGATCGTTACACTTACTTAAAAAAGAAACGTATATACGTATACCCTTCATGATAGATAGTAAATTAATAATGATATGGCATCATATCATTGAGATGAATGTAAAAAAAGTACGTGGATCATATCACTCGATCAGATGAATGTAAAAAAGAGTACGTGGATCATATCACTTGATGACAATATCATTTCAGAAGCATTTGGCATCGTGTGCTAAAAATAGTTACTCCCTCCGTCCTATATTAAGTGTCCACAATAGAATCTTTGGATGTCCCAAATTAAGTGTCCACTTGTACCTTTCAACCGATAAGATGAGAGTTTATCGGGTAAAAGTAATATTTGATTGGTGGAGAGTTTAGTTAGTGGAATCTCCTAAAACATTGTGCATTATTAAAGTGGACACTTAATATGGGACGGAGGTAGTATATGAATATTGTGTAATAAACTCACACATGACTATGTTGTATTCAGTATATGATTTGATTCGAAAATTCCACTTACATAAGTCAAACAAGTCAACAATACACTTTGAATAGTTGTGATGATCCCATGAAGAAAAAACAAAAGAAAACAAGTATAGAAATATGTGTGACCATAAGATGTAGATGCAAGGGTGCAGGGCAACAGACCTGCCAAGGTGGCTGTACGGAAAAGGCTTCCATCTAGCCAATCACAAACTTACACCTTATTTATTTATTTGGACATTTCTATATTAATATGGTTCATTAATTAAGTAACTATCTTAACTTAATACATCATCAAAATTTATTCTTGCTGACAAACTTAACTTTGCTAAAACGGTCGTCTCATCCGGACTTTGAAGCAACATGAACGCTCCAAACACATTCAGTTTTGTTCACTTATTTAAATAAACAAAAATAAATGAATTTTTTTTGACAAACTTTTAACTAAGATGAAAACAACTTCTTTCGTTTAATATATGCATATCATGTTATTGACATATTTATTAATACGCTAGCATGTGAAATTGGTCAAACTTAACACAAGCAAAAAACTGTCGTGAACCGTTGGAGAAGATAACCAATGTTTCTATGCAATTGAGTAGAGTTCAGTCAAACTTTCTCGAAACTCGACTCACCTCAATAAAGTTATGTTTGAGCTCGGCTTTGACTCCATAAACGGTTGTATTATAAAGACCTATTGCCTATGATTCTATGATTCTATAGCGGCATATAGTTATAATGATATTTTGGGTAAGTGTTTTGTGTAATCAAAATATCTATATAATTATCTGCCGCTAGAAAATCTCATTGCTATGCACGGATACTCGTCTAGTATGTAACAATGACCCACCAAAAGTCAAAACAAGCCCAACAAGTGAACAATAAGTCAACCAGCTTGCTTATGATCACATGGCCCACACGAGTTACCAATCCAAAATAAACAGGTGACGTCTTCGAGCGTGGCGTCCACTCGTTTGGTATCCTCCTCTCAACGCGTCAAATCAAATGATGACACGTGGCACAATACGTTTCCAGCCGGCACAAAGAGGACGTGAGGGTACATGAACCAATCAGAAAACGGCACGTTGAAGATGGTTCAGATATTGCGTAGAGCCCAAGATTTTAGATGCATGAGTCATTTTTCAAATGTTAGACTTTATTTTGGAAAGTGATTGACACACTTCAAAATTTTGTTAGGACACTCACTGTAGAAGTAGTTAAAGCATATTACACTTAAAGTACAACTGCCTATAGTATACAATAGAGTGTCTCAATAAAATTTTGAAGTGTGCCAATCATTTCCTTTATTTTTAACAAACATTATCTTAAGCTCTTAACACTTAAATGCTTAAATGACCATTAACACTTAATACTGAATACTCTTTAATACTGAAAAGTTGGATAGAGGTACTTAACACACGAAAATGCTTAAATGACCATTAACACTTAATATTGAAGATATGTATATTCGTTCCTAACAGAAGTGTGTAACTCGAACAACAAAGGATACAACATAGACAAGTTTATAGTTGACCTTATTCTATTTGTTCTTTGTACATGACCACATAAATTATATGCAAACAACTATGTAGATCTAAAGCAAAGTTACAATACATTGTGTAATAACTTTGAGAATCTAATAATTACTATATCTAGAACAAAATCGACATGTAATACTATCGGGTACTCGTCAAATATTGGGCCAACTACAATTATATCTTGAGGCATCTTTGTCGCCTCACAAGTATAAGGTCAAGGGTTCGATCATTTTGCATCTCACTAGAAATAAAGATCCTCTTACATACGTGGTAGTGCATGAGTTTATTTATTTGTTCATTAAAAGAGTGCGAAGTAACAAAGGTAAAAGAGCACATTCTATGCAATATCTTCCATATGTTATCCTATGCATAGATGACCAATATGGAAGTCGCCTTAGTTAAACATTACGAGTAGAAACGTGACGCATACTTAGCTACTCAGTTAATATCATCTAGCCGTTTTAAACATCCCTCGTGCAACTTGAACATATATTATAGGTTTCTAAAATTGTGTTAAACCACATGTACGTGTTAAACAACATGGGACAACTTTATCTATTGATGTAAGTTAAAATTTTGACATGAAAGAAAGTAACAAATTTTCAATACTTTTCTGCAAACTACATTTTTTAAATAATATGCAAGTGGGTAGGGGTGTAAACGAGTTAAACCGCTAGTGACTTGCTAAGGATTGGCTCGGTAGAATCTTGAAACGAATAAACAAGCCAGGGTCGGAGTTCGAGCCGAGTTCGAGGCTCATTAAAAAAAGGGCAAATTATTAAAAAAAAAATATATTATATTTGCAACTGTTTCATCTTCTAGGTAGCGAACATTTTTTTTTTTTTTTTTTTTTTTTTTTTTTCATTTTGAGGATAATTTTCTTTCAAATTCATCATCTTTAGGGTAATATGTGACATTTTTGCTTTTCGAGAAAAAAAATTGTATTAGCTAAGAGGGGCAAAAATGTCCAAAAATTTCGCAAAATACCCTAAAGATGATGAATTTGAAAGAAAATTACCCTCAAAATGAAGAAAAAAAATTGTTCGCTACCCAGAAGACGAAACAGTGGCAAGCAGTGTTGCAAAAATCAACCGAATCGGCTGATTAATCGCTAATCGGCCATGGACCTTGGAGAGATTTACAAGGTAATCGGCCGAGTCAAGAAAATCGGTCGATTAATCGGTTAAAAATCGCTAATTTGCCCTAATACGAGCTCGAGCTTGAGCTTTGTACCCAAAGCTCGACTAAGCTTGCAAGCCTTAAAAAATATACACGTATGTGTATTGTGTATACGTATAACTATATCTACACGAGCTCAAAATAAATAAACGAGCTCAACCGTAATGTGTTTAATTAACCGAGCTTGAGTCAAGCTTTATTTTGTTTATCTTTATCATAAAAGATGAGCAAGAGACTCGGCTTGTAATTTTTTTTTACAAAATAATTAATTAGTTAAATCTGTGCATATAAGATTCAAAATAATTCGATCCAGAGCTGCTTGAGTTTTATACTACCAGGTGATAGGCGTGTACCCGTACATAGCGACAGGATTTTATAAGGGTTAAGTGTTTCATGTAATGTTTAGCAATTGAGATTGACAAGTCTTCATAATTATCCGAGATGACAACATCATACCAGTTCCACTTAAACAAATTGAGATACAAATATGGATCGGGATTAAGAACAAATTAGGATGAATCTATAATAAAAAAGAAAAAAAAAAAGAGTAAAGATTGAGTAATTTAGAAACAACCGTTATTTTAAAAAGACACACTAATTTTAAGTTAAATATGTCAAAAGCTATTTTTTAAAACATATTTACGTGGGAAGTAAATAAAATATTGAAATTAAGTTTAAAAAAAATATTTTGAGTATTAAACATTACTCATTTTTAAAAAGATAAGAGAATTATTTTTGCATATTACATGTAGTAGAGATAAATAAGCCGAGCTTGATTTTAATAGACTCATGTTCGCGTAAACTTCCAATCATGAGCTTATAGTACTACATAGTTCAGCATCGTAAATTTACCCTCTCAATGAGACAAACATATATTTCTATTTTTATTTTCTTCATAACAATGTAAAAGGAAGAATGCCAATGTGAAAAATATATGTCACTGTCTAAGATTGAGAATTGTGGACGCATTATCTTTGGGTATTCTTGCTTTGCAGGTTTTTAGAATTGTTGTATTATGGTGGCCTAAATTGGTAACGGCCATTAGTATACATTGTGATAGTCAATCAGCAATTGACAGAGCTCATAGCATAATGTATAATGGAAAGTCTAGACGTATCCGTTGTCGACATAATTCGGTGCGAAAACTACTCTCAATGGGAGTAATCTCCATTGACTATGTGAAGTCAAAAGATAACATTGCAAATCCGCTCACGAAAGGCTTAAGCAGAGAGTTAGTTAGTAAGTCTTATAAAGGAATAGGACTAAAGCCCTTAAAGGATTGAGTTTATATGAATAAAAACCTAACCGAGTTGACTGGAGATCCCAAGATCTGGGTTTAATAGAACAACCTAATCATATAAATGCGGGGCAAGTCACGTCAATGTGGGAGAGTTACTTAAATTATAACTTTATAGTCCATTCCTATAACAATGTGACTTGTTGAGAGGATAAACACACGGCTTTAATGATTCAAGATGAAATCATTAAGCATAATGATTCAAGATGAAATCTAAAAGTGTATGTTTTTAATGATTAAAGATGAAATCACCTATGTGAGAGAGAAGTGGGGTAGCTTCGAACGAAATTATAGGGTGGGGGAATTCGTAAGAGCTCTTGCAGAACCAGGCTAGTGTTCATGAGCATAACGAACATGACTATGAGGACTTGACAATGTTAGAGAGAGTCTTGTGTGAAGATTAATGTCGTCTACGTAAATAGATGTTGAGATCAAGGACATCGCGTCTACTCAGATCTAGGAGACTAAGTGCATCTCACAAGGAAAGATTCAAAGGGTCACACCCACATACTTAACCGCAAAAATTTCATCAAAACTTTCGCGTGTTTTCGACCGATCTCCATTCATGTAGCGGATTGTTGGAAAAATGTTTTGCAAAAATGATTATTTGCAATTTTTGGACGTTATTTAATATATGGATATGTTATATATATTTTTATTAGTTAGTAGGTTTGTGTCTCCTTGAAGAGAGCTTCGCAACGAGCTAAAGTATATCCAAAATGGAGTTAATATAAATGAGATATCGTATTTCAAAGTGCACTTGAAACACAAAAACTAGGAATTGGGAGAGTACCCCACATCGCCCAAAGAAGGAAATGAAGAGGTGTTTATATAGAAATCTTGGTATTGACCTTTAGATTGATTTGTTGGTTTTACTCCAACACCTACGTGCGCGCGTGTAGGAGGTGCAGAAAATCGGATTCCTGAGCCAAAATGGGTTCCAAGATTGTGAACTCATGCGATGCGACCTGCGGACACCAATGCAGCTCCAAAATTCCTATGCGCGAATCTTTTTCCTCCAGATTTCGTTTCCTTTTTATTAAGTTTCCAGATTTTGTATCCATTCATTTTTAGAACTGATTTACTTTGTGAACAAGTATTACAAAATTAGTTTAAATAAATGGAAGATATCAGAATTGGGTTATTTTTATAAGTGATTATTCTTGGTGAACAAGATAGGTTTTCGCTATAAACATAACCTAGTCTTATTCGGTTTTAGGCACAGAAAAACACAGCTCTATAGCAACTGAATTCTAGCATTCCTTCAATCAGAAACACTCAGCTTTTCCGATCTTTCAGGCTAGTGTGTCACGTCCTGCTGTAATCAGCTTTGGCCGTTGTACCAGGGAAAGAGATGACGAATCTGTTTTAAGGGACTCATGTTAAACACGAGCCTCGTGCCTTGACCGCCCTTTACTGCTTTCGTTTACTTATCGTTCATAGCGTCTATGTTCCGCTTCTACCCCTTTCTGTCATCTATAATTTTCTGTTATTATTTACTGTTAATTATATTTATTGTAATATGATTTTATTAATAAAAGTGTACACCGTTTTCTACACTAACATCTTCATATTATTATTTCATATTGTGTTAATTATATACTATTGTACTGTACTAACATATTAGTACATGACATTGAGTATTAGTGAGTTAATGATCAAAATAATAAAAGATTCATTTCACACCTAATTAATTTATTAGGATAAATGTACAAAATAAAATTTAGGCTGTAAATGAACCAAAAATTTAGTGGATATTTCATTATTTGTGCTGTAAAATGTTCGTTTATGTTCATTTATGAACAAGTTTTTATGTTCGTTTTATTTAGTCAACAAACATGAACAGAAGTCTCGTTTTTTTTTGTAAACGCCCGATTATACATTTGTTAATGTTTGCTTATGCTTGTTTATTTTTTTAAGGTATTTTTATTATATACTTAGAAAATGAGTATAATCAAACAAATGAACACACACATAAAACACAAATATTTTGTATATTTTTTGTTTTTCTTCAAACGTTTATTTATATTCACTCGTTTAATCTCTAGATGAACAAAAATAAACAAACCCGAACAACCTCTTTTTTTAATCAATGAACATGAATAAAATTTTTTTTGTCTATTTAAACATTCGTGTCCACTCATTTATCCGATTAAAAATAAACGAACAAACATGAATAAAGTTTCATTCGTGTTCGTCCGATTCATTTATAAAACTAATAAAATCTCAAACTTCCATTTTTTAGAGGTTTTCTTTAAGAGAATAACTAAGAAAATTATATTTTAATTACATACTCATCATTTCCTCGTAACTCGACATTATAAAAATCGTATCATAGATACACTGATCACATCATTTATAATTAAATACTCCTCTTAGGGGGCGTATTTAAGATGTCGTACCATCAAATATCAAATCAGATATTGACATTCATAAAATATTAAGCAAAGACACCTCTTAGGGGGCGTTTGGTAGGGGAATATTGGAGTATATTGAAGGCATTTGCATTTTAATTCCTCTCAAATATCTTTGGTAACTCAAATTAAGTAATTTATAATTCCACAAATTGCCAAAATGAAGAGATTTAGAATGCCTCCAAAAAGTGAGGAATTTTAATTTACTTGGAATTTTTTTTATAAACTTTTTTTTCTTATTGTTTTTTTATAAACTTTTAAATAGAATATTTATAAAAAAAAAAAAATTATAAACTTTTTTTATAAATTTTTTATAAACTTTTTTTATAAAGTTTTTTTTATAAATTTTGTATCAAATTTTTATAAACTTTTTTATAATTTTTTTATAAACTTTTTTTATAATTGTATAAATTTTTTATAAACTTATTATAAATTTATTTATAAATTTTCTAGAATTTAAAATTCCGGAATTTCAAATTCCCAACCAAACGCCCCTTTAATTAATTTTCTTTATCAAATAAGTTACTTTTAGTTGCCAATATTTTCATGTTATTTATATATCAAGATTAGGCATAACCTAAGTCACACATGTCTTTCCCAAAGTTGAGCTATAGGTTGTAGAAGTTTGCTATGGAGCATAATTAATTCAGCGCGCACATTGATTAGAGTACATACGACTTTATTTTGTTAACATTGGTTTGTAATATATCTATCACTTATGCTCACAAGGAATTGCTAACATCTTACCTAGCTAGCAACAAAACCAAAATCAAAATACCATAGTGGCGAAATCTCTTGAGATCGAGTTGTGGATCCTAAAACTAGACACAATTTAGGTAACAAAAAAACGACCGAGAAAACATAATTGCTTAAGCTTATAATATAATGGCAGTGGAAAGGTTGGTTGTAAACGAGGCAAGCCGCTCGTGACTCACTCAATATCAGCTAGGTAAAAGCTAGAAACGAGTCTATCCTAAGCAAGCACGATTTGGAGTTCAAGCCTATTTTGAAGTTCATTTATCTAACGAGTTCGAACCTAGCGTGCTTAACTAATCGAGCTCGAGTCGAACTTTATCTTGTCTACATATGTATATCATAATTTTTCGCCTTGACGTGTAAAATTTTTCACGGAACAAGCTCAATCAATACATATAAGACTCGAAGCAAGCTTGAACCTGAGCTTGAGCTATACAATTTAATTGAGCCGAACTCGAGCTTTAATTTAGTGGGTTCATGTTTGAGTCAACTTACTCCATTAGTGCCAAGTGAGCATATGTTACAGGTTTCTAAATAAAATTGTGTTAAACAACAAGGGACAACGTACCTTTTCAGTTGATGTAAGTAAAAAATTTCACATCAGAAAGAGCAAAAAAGGTTCAAAACATTTATGTAAATCACAACTGGGTTTAGGGGTGAGAACATGCCAAGCCGTTTGTGACTTACTCGGGATTGGTTCGGTGAAACTAAAAAACGAGTCCATCCTTAGCAAGCCCGAGTCGGAGTTCGAGCCTAGTTAGAGGCTCATTCAATAAACGAGCTCGAATCTATAGTGTTTAATTAACCGAGCTTAAGTTGAGCTTTATTATTCTGTTTATTTTTATCATACAAAATTAGTCATCAAGCCTCGGCTTGTGATATTTATCATGAAGTAGAAGCTCGAACTATACATACGAGACTCGAAACAAGCTAGCCAATCGTGAGCTCGAGCTATAGTAATCATTACACTTTCTTTAAAAAAAACGTGTATATACGTATTCCCTTTACGATAGGTAGTAAATTAGTAATGATATGGCATCATTGAGATGATTGTAAAAAACAGTACGTGGATATTTTTCTAGATGATCATATCACTCGATGACAATATCATTTCAGAAGCATTTGGCATCGTGTGTTAAAAATAGCTATATGAATATTGTGTAATAAAGTCACGCATGAGTATGTTGTATTGAGTATATGATTTGATTTGAAAATTCTATATAAGTCAAACAAGACAACAAGAGAATCACATTACACTTTGAATAGTGGTGAACTGCCAATTAATAGATTTATTATGCCTTTTTAGGGATAATTACTAAAATAGGCCGGGAAACTAAGTGGTTGGTGGTTTCTGGCCCAAGATCGAAAATTGACTTTATCAGATCGGGCAACTGACAACTCGACCCATATAATGACAAGTGTCTTCAGTTGCTTAAAAATGGCGACCGTTGCCAAAAAAATGTCAGAAAAGTGACACTTGTCATTTGCACATTTCAGTTGCCCAAAAAGTACAAGTTACACTGGTCTAATAAAGTTATTTTTCGATATTGGGGTAGAAACCGCCAACCACTAGGTTGCCCGGTCTATTTTAGTAATTATCCGTTTTTTTAAAGTTAATTATTAATTATTAATTGGACTAATTTTTTAGGCTATTTGGGATTTGGGCTAAGAATATTTTATACTGAAAGTGAAGTAATTTTCAAAAAAATAAAAAAATAAAAAAAATTAAAAAGAAGATTCTAAGGTAGTTCCCAAATAATTTATAAGATGGTTCCTAAAGAAATTTCTATATCACTTCTAAAAGTTTTCGTCGTCCAAGGTGGTTCCTGGGAACCACTTGGTAATACATGGATCAACCTCTGTTGGTTTTCATAGTAGACCCCACAATTTTGTATGTGAGAGAATATGACCGGTCAAGTTCATTCTAAATTAAAAGAATCTAAATCCATGTTTATTACAAATTTTCATCAAGTTTCTGTTTAATCATATGAAGGTCTAAAAATCGAATTTGTATGGTTTTTCTCTCGATGCTTTTCATATTTAAGGGTAAAATTGTCAATGAGATGATTAGATTTTTATATTTTTGTTGTCGATAGGAGTCTAAGGATCGAGTTTTTGGATTTATAGAAGTCGAAAAAGATGATGTTCGCCGGATATCAATAGTGGGTGGTGAGGATTTTCGTGGGGTGTTTGTTTAATCTATTTGGATGATGTATTTGCTTTTATGGTGTAAGATTTAGATTTTTTTTTTTTTTTTTTTTTTTTTTTTTTTTTTTTTTAATGTTGTTGGAAGTGTGGACAATAACAAAAAGAAATATAAAAACTAGCGAGAGAAAAAAAGTTCCATTTCTTTTAAATAGATGAAATTGTCGAATTTGCCCTCATGTGCAAAATTTGACGGACTCAAATAATGATCGTTACTTATAAGGACATGAGGTTTCAAAATAAAGATCAGTCATACAAAAAAAAAAAAAAAAAAATCAAGGATTGGAATAGGGATTTGAGCTAAATCACGAGGTTAAGGGCGTGTCAGTTAAAAGTAGCAGTGAGCAGGAGCCGTGAGCAGTATCTGTCTTTTTTTTAAATAAAAACGTTTGTTAACATATGTAACTATGATTATAAATGAGTAATGACGTAAAATGATATATATGTATTTAAATAGAACATGGTTATATGTGTAAAAATGGTCGGGGGTTACTTACGTACAAAACAATAACATGGTTGTATTCAACCTTCATTTGTGGCCAAATAACTAGGATATGCATCTACTGATGCATCCCTAGCAAGACAAACACAGACTAAAGTGTCTCAGCTTCCGCTTTTTTGCCACAACTTTTAAAACAAGTATTGGAGAATTAGCCTTTCTAAATAATTACCACAACTCACCGGTCCTTTGTCAAAAGACCACTAAAAATTAAAATGCTCACCAATATTTTGCCAAACGACAAATAAAAATCAAAACGCTCATTGTTCACTGCCCCAAAAAGCTCAACACCGCTCCGCACCAAACATACCCGCACCTATTCCAATGCCAAAAAATGTTAGTACTAGACTCCATCTAATCGGATTTCGCCTCATTATTATCAAAGTTGAACATAGTTTGTATACAACTTGAGAAAATCTAGCCAAATCACATGGAGATTATGTATCCATAGTTATGAAAGAAAGTAATCGATACACTTTCTTCAAATAGAAGCGTACATATATTTTCTCCAAGATATCACTGAGATGAATGTAAAAAAGAGCATGTAATTTATTTTTCTACTTGATGACAATATAATTTTAGAAGCATTTAGCATCGTGTTTTAAAAATAGCTACTCTATTTGAGAATTGTGTTTTCAAGTAATAATAAATAACATGTAAATACAATTCGTCACATGCTACTATTTTAATACGAGGATATTTTGATATCCTAAATACATGTTGTATTCTTGTTTTCTGTTGAACAACTAACATTTGTTGTAACGTTATATGATTTGATTCGAATAGTCCATGTAACACAATAAAGTCCTTCAAGCAAATCACACAACAGTTTTTTCATAGAGGTGATCCCATGAAGAAAAAACAAAAGAAAACAACTGTCCACATATGCTTGTCCATAAGATGTAGGGGTGCAGGGCAAACACCAGACCTGCTTAGGAGGCTGTACGGTAAAGGGTTTCATCTAGCCAATAACAAGCTTACACCTTATTTATATCTTCATTTTGGATAATTTCTATATTAATATTTTGCATTGTTGTTACACCCTTTAAGAGTGTGCAGTAAGTTTAGAGGAAAAAAAAACACAGATGTTTGTTTAACTAAAATTTTTTATTACTTATAGCTGCTAATCACTCTAAGCTTTTGAGGATGAGATGTTTTAATTTATCTGTTATCAATATGATTAGAGACCATTAGTACAGGTCGACGTTAACTTCGGCCAATGCCATATATGGGGATGTTAACAAGTATAATATTCAAGCTTAATTTCAAATAAACGTCACGTCACTTCCCGCGACTAACACTTTTATCCGTTGAGAATAACTAATCACGACCTCGACCCGTATGCCGCTAGCTAATTAATCACAACATTGGGAATTAAGCAACTTATAAATATGTTAAAAATGAATGAGTGAATGAACAACATACCCAAAATGGAAAAAATAGAGGTGCTGCACCATCTGTAATCTTATGCTATGCAGAGAAAAAAACTTATGCAATGACCAGGACAAATTAAACCCACTTTAACTTTCTTTCATAACCATGAACACCCATTATTTACTTTCTTTCATAGTACTTAACTTGACAAGTAAAATGAATATCAAGAAAGCAAAATGAGACACAAGCAAAAGATGCCCAAAATGGCTAAAACAAGAGGAAATTAAGGAGCATGCTTGGCTGTCAAACCTGTGCATGTAACTCTATATCAGAGTGCCTCTAACCACGACATATATTTATCCTACTTATATATAGTACTATATATTACATAAGACCATCCATTCACCATAAACTCTCTCTTTACTTTCTTTCTCTCACTTCTTTTCAAAATGATGATGATGATAAGAAACAGGCTACTGAAACATACTATTTCACAAGCTATGAGAACTCGAACACAAACACCATGGTTGTGTGTTGCTACTAGGGGGAACCAAGCAGGTATCCGACCAACTTTCTTAAACAACAAATTAAATTCGATAGGTTTCTTGTTGTTTACTGTTCAAATTTTTTTAAAAACATTAGTCTTTTAACATGCATGTATGTTTGTTTTTCACAAATATTTGAAATTTTTTTTGTTCATGCACTGTTAACGTATGTTTATTGTCAAACCTTGGTTTGTTGTCAAAGCTAGCCCAATGTAAACATTATTCGGTTTAAGGTTTTAATAGTAGTTTGTTTTTCACCCTGCATGTTTTCATATTTTTCTAACACTATTCTTTGTTGGTATGTTTGTTTTATCACAAAGGGTCGACAAACAAGACCCAACAAGAAGAAAAAGAAAATGAGTCGTTGGACAATATTTTGATGCTGAGTCAAAGGGATCTGTCGTTTGTTAGGCATCTTGTAGCAAAGTCTATTGCTAAGGCCAAGAGGAACTTTTATTGTGTCACACTTGAGGAAACTAAAGGTATAAGCTTTATCTTTATGTATGTATGTTTAAAAAAGGTTTATGTTTATGTTTTGGGTTGTGATAAAAAAAGAAAAGGAGAAAGAAAAAAGTTATAGTAAAAGTGCGTGTAGTTTGTTTTAGTATATAATGAAATGAGAAAAATATGAGTAGTTATGGAAAAGTAAAAAGTAATAAGGTGACTTTTGGGTTTTTTTTACTGTGTAACAAAACTTGAAGGTAAAGTTTGTTCTACTATTTTTGAGTTTTTTTTTTTTTTTTTTTTTACTGTGTGAACCTTTGAAGAATCTAAAGGTGAGTTTTATATTCATGTTGTTTGTGTAGTTGTGATAAAAAAAATGGGAAAAGAAATGATGTTTAAAAGAGAAAACAAAGGTAAACAAGAGTTTATTAACAAAAGACAGATGTTCTTACATTTTTATAAGGAGTTTTTATATTTTATTTGGGTTTTGTTTAAATAATTTGTGGGTTTTATAAGTGAAGTTGTGGATAATGATGATGGAAAAGGTAAACAAAGAATATATATTATTATATTTTATACGAGTACTTAATATCTTTTGATATGATGATTTTGATTTGGGATACACAATTTTTTTTTTCCTTCATAACAAACAAAGATCTGAAAAACTTTTTTATAAAAATCTTGATTTCTTGAGATGTTTCAAGAGTGGAAAACCCAAATTCTTAGGTTTGTTTCTTTTCCAACTGTCCTTCTCATTGTTTTGTTGTTTGTTGTTTTTTAACAAGATTTGTATATCTTCCTCCTAAATCCTCTGTGTATTTGCTTTATTTGTTTTTGGGGTGTTTGGGTATGAAGATAATTTACTGTAGCAGTAGATTCTTAATACTAATCATGATATATTCGACTCTCATTCTTCTTGTTGCTGTAGCAGTAGATAATTTACTGTAGCAGTAGATTCTTAATACTAATCATGATATATTCGACTCTCATTCTTCTTGTTGCTAGTCCTAATTTGTGTTTTCAGGGGGGTGATTGTTTTAGCTTATTTACTAGGCTTATGAGCTTATTAAAGTGAGTTCATGGCTTATTTAAGGTCGTAAGCTCAATTTGATAAGCTCATAACGCCCAATAATAAAGCTAACACAAACACCCCCTTATCATTCCATCTCCCTTTTTAAGGGATTTCAGAAAAAAAGCTGTCAAACTGCTTATTTATTTATGTGGGTCTTATAATCTTTTGAGGAAGAAAAGAAGGCTTTCTGAGATTGTTTGAGCTTATAATTCATTTATAGGATTAAACCATTTTACAATTCATCACAATAACTCCTACTGTGTCTTTAACTGATAACTTTGTATTTGTTTCACTAGGTGATTTCTTGAGGTTATACCCTGACGGTAAAGATAACCTTGAGTTCCTGAAATCGGCCGGACTTAATGTAAAGGTTCAATTTTCCGTTAATCCGATTGTGCTTTCGGATGTACAAGAAGCATCTAGCTGTTTATCCTACAAAAAAATCCATCTTAATTATCCCTGTCTTCTTTCTATCAAAGAAGAGGATGATGAACAAGCTAAGGGTGTATTGTACATGGAGCAATTTTTTAAAATGTGTGCTTCCATGTTATGTGATGGCGGAACCATCCGCGTGATATGTAGCAAGGATATGTTTGAACGGTGGACTGTGAAGGAAACGGCAGCCAACAACAAATTCCGTTTGGATCACAAATATCCGTTGACTGATGGTTATTGTCCCGGATTTAGACCAAGGAAGGGATTTGGTGTTGATCCAAATGAAGTGCTAAGTACAGTTGATAGTGTTTTATGCCACTTCAGCAAGATTCCACAGGTCATGACCCTTATATATCTAAATTATACTTTCAATTTCAGAGTCAGTAAGCTGTACAAAGTTTATTAAGTATTTTAATTTATCTTAATTAGCTCTTGGCCATAAATATAATTGTATGATTTCTGCAGGTTCAGACGGGACAGGGACATATAGGTTCTAAGCGTGCAATCAGTGGTAAGTCTTGAAGTCTTGGAGTAGCATCTTATTTGGGTGTCATTTTTCATCTAGATCATAAATAATAAGCGGAATTTAGCAAACACTTAACACAATTTAAATTTAGAACCAGTATTAAAACAAAATGTAATGCCAAACTATTACTTTTACGGAGTATTTCTGTTTTTAATTATATTGCCAATGATCAGTAACTGTTGTATGTAAATCATATCAGATCCTCCAGCTGCAACTATGAGTGCTTCTCCCATCACCTTTACATCTGAGGAAACGCTTTCGGTTACATATGAAGCAAAGGAACTTGATAGCTTTAATCTGGTCGGAATGTTGAAGATGCATGTTGATAAACATGTAGACCGGAATTTCCAGATTCAGGTCTGTATCAAATATCTGAACACCCTCATATTATGCTTAATGCTGAACACCTTCATCGTTAGTTGTGTCTAAAAGGTCGGGTCAACCCGACCCGAACCTGATATGTGTTTATAGTGTGGGTTTGAATTCGTTTATACTGTGGGGTTGAATAGGGTTACAAAATCTTGACAGGTTCAAAACATTGTTATAGGGTCGGGTTGGGGTTAAGCTATGTATGTTATCGCGTCAGCCCAATAGAACCCGCAAAATAGTGTTTATTATTTAAAATCTTGTTTTCAAAAGCCGAGTAGTCCATCACTTACTTATAGCCTCAAGATATATATTATTTTGAGGATTTGATAATAACCTTTCATTACCTTAGTCCATCACTGCCTCGGCTGCTCAGCCTTCACGATTCATTACTGCCAAAGGTCAATTTTTGAATGTCATTATTTTTCTACTTCCATTTAGAGTCAAAGAAGTGTTTGGGACTGCTTGTAATGACTACATCAGTCAACTGCCAAAGGAATTAAAGTGATTATGCTAACAATGTCCTGTTTATATGATTTTTTTTAATCAAGTTTGATAGATGGTCATTATTCATATAATTTGTTTATTATAATCGAAACATATCATGTATGGTTAGAAGAAATTTTAGGAAACATATAAAATATGATAGTCTGCTGTTATATTAATATTAATGTATAATATAATGGTTTGTATACTGATTCGAACCAATTATAGTCTAACTATGTACTATGTAGTATACTTAGATTGAATGTTTGATGTTAATATGAATAGGCAGGTTATATGTTAGATTATTGGTTACTGTAAAGGTTTTTCCATTCGATCAATTTCTTTTATCTGATAGAAATTAAGACAACCCGACCCGATATGAGCGAACGTGATTCAACCTGAATCTGATAACCCGATCCCTTATAGGGTCACATTTTGAGAAGCCAAAGTCATAGTTGTAGTCCACTAGTCCTCCTTGGTAAAGATATTCTGTACTGATTTATGTTTTATGTCCAGATTGAGAGAGGGGATACTCCAAAATTAAAATTCACGCCTCATAAGTCTATCCAGAAAGGGAGATTTCGTAAGGAAAATATTGTAGGGATCGAGGTGCCTGACCGTCCATTTCCTGCGGGAAATTCTAATCTCATTAGATGGAGTTTGCTTTGTAAAGACGAGTCCCTTGTGCCTATTAAAAGTAAGTATCATCTTATGTGCTATGTCCTTCAATTTAGGATGAATTTTATGTATATTTTGAACCTAACTTGTCATTTTTGTTCATTAGTCAACTGCCGACCCTCCGTTTATGGCAATGAAACGAATGTGAGGATCGAGTACACTGCTTTCAACATGTTTGTTCTACAAAATGTTGTTATTACTGTCCGTCTTCCAACACTTAATGAGGCACCGATTGTTGAGCTAGTGCATGGCGATTGGAGGTAAAGTTCTATATTTTCTTATAATTATTATAAAATTTTTATTTTTTTTGTTTTTATATAACTTGGGAAACATAGTGTTGTTGATTTCTTGAGTTTGATGGTGTCATAGTGTTTAATTTTGGTTATTGCATTTGTCTCAAACATGCTTTGAAAATCTCATGCCTATGTTGCGTTGATCAATGGACAATGTTTGTCCATCGACAGAAATGCTCAGCAGATTTAAGTTCTAACTAACAAAGGTCAAATATGATGGATTTAGACATGGTTCCTTACAGATCATATAAACAACTACAGAATCTTTTATAAATAATTAATATGTGTAGGAGTTTGTTGGTGATTCTTGGTTATTTATGCTAACAACATAAACGAGGAGCATAATGTTTAGTTCAGTTCTGACCAAAATAGAACTTACTGTGACGGAATAAGCAGATTATAGACCATATTTGGCTTAATTATCTGACCTAGAACCAATATACCACCACCAGCACCATTTCCAACAAAACAATGAGAAAATGCATCCGGTGCTACCCCTTGTGAGGAATGTTGTGCAATTACTGATAAGCCATGCTGACCAAACCTGAAGATCCCATCAACGGCTCTGTCAGGCTTGGTCAAACTCCTGTTTGTTCCGTGCTACATCCTTTTCATAACTGAACAATAAGTCAACAAGTGTTTAACAACAAGTCCTACTGATGAACAATAAGTGAGCATAAGTGAACACTACATGTCTTCAGCAATTTAGGGTGCTCATATTCGCCTTTTTCTAAATGCAGGTATGATTCAGAAAAATCAGTGCTGGAGTGGTCCATGCCTCTCATAGACGACTCGAATCCCACGTTAGTGGATACCTCATCTTTTTAAACTCTCATTTATTAAAAAAAAGTTCAGTTCAGTTCAGTCGAAATTGACGTTGTTTCATAATGAACATATGCAGTGGTTCAATGCAATTTGTTGTTCGTCAAGCTACTGATGTGTCACAGTTCTTCTCAGTTAAAGTCGAGTTCACCTCAACAAGTACTTTCAGCAAATTGAAGGTATATATACATATATATTCCACTTCCAATTCCAGTTGAATATAGTGATTTTATTTCACTTTTTTACAGATTAAAACTAAAAGAAACAAATTATATGTTGCAGATTGTGAGAATCATCCCAAACAAAAAAGGGGCTGCTCCAAAGTTCTCCCATTTATCAGAATTGGTCACTGGAACCTATGAAGTCTCTAATTGAAGAAGCTGTTATGGTTTGATGTTAATAATTTGTTGATCTTAGATCTTTTTGGGTATTTTGATGGCACTTGGTTATTCAGACTTTACGTTATGGTTTAATTTTTATATGGGTGGGTTTTTGTTGGTTTATTATCCCCCCCATGCAGCAGTGGTATGTAAATAATAGTAGACATTGGCAAGCAAAGCTTTGTGCTTTTGTTTGTGCCTGAGATTTTGATGGGTCAGTTATGATGGTAAACTTATATGCCATGCTTGTCATGAGCATGATGCTAGTTTTTGAACAATGAAAAGTTATGTTTTGGTAGCTTCTGTTTTGTTTGTGCCTGAGATTTTGATGGGTCAGTTATGATGGTAAACTTATATGCCATGCTTGTCATGAGCATGATGCTAGTTTTTGAACAATGAAAAGTTATGTTTTGGTAGCTTCTGTTATGTTTGAGATGTTTCTTGACCATGGATCTGCAGTCTCTATTCTTAATCAGGAACTGATATTTTGAAGTACCTAGACCAGAATTAGTCTGACTGCTTTACTTTTGACTAAAGATTTTACCATAAGATAGATGCTATGATGAACAACAAGCCTGTTTTTCCTTGTGGATTACAGGGTAAAAGTATTTTCTATTCAGTTTTCTAATAGGTCTATCAAGTTTCAAAATTGTTTATGAGTTTAGCATTGTTGCATATGCTTTTGTGCTCTTTTGTTTATAAACATCAAAAGTTCTTTTTTTGCCAGTATTTGGCACTCAAATTAGTATCTTATCATGTATAATGGTCAGCTCAGTTGTGAGGATAAAATGATTAAGAAACAAACTTGCAACAATCTAATTGTTGATATTATTAACTCTTATTTGAAAGGCCAATAAAAATGTGCTTGCCTCATAATTATATTACGAGTCCACTTCCCTTTCTTCTTCGGCATAGTTAACCTCAAGACCTCATCCTTCACATCCATCACCATATATGGGCGAGGACGGTAGATTGTATCGGGTGTATAAATGTTAATGAAATATCCTGGATAAAAGTACTCAGGAGCGAGGCCATCCCGTCCTACCATAAACCAAATTGTAGTTGGTGAGAGCGATATACGTATACTACCGAAAGAAATGAAACGCAAACCTGTAATAAGTAAAACATAAAATATATCAGTACTCCCCTGATCGTGCATATCATCAGCTAAAATGTTCAAAGTTTCTAATAAGTTTTAGTAAGAACTTATCATAGAGGAATAGTTAAAACATACTTTGTTGATCCAAATAATCTTTATTTGGGAGTCCAGACATTTCGCGGATGATGTAGACAGCTTTAGTGTCCTCCATCACATCCCACCTAGGACATGCTGCTGCTGTCACTCCAATGCGATTGTCCATCAAGTTTAGTAGACGCGCTAGATTCCTAGTTGCAGATAGACGAGGGCAACTTGCCTCTGAATTCTCGTTCAAAAAGATTATGTGTTAACGGTTTTATTCTAGTTAAAAACTTACTTTTACAAACTCTGAGTTCAATCCCGATAATGAAATACTAGTTATACAACGACCACAAGTAAATGATAAGTTGAGATATTTACTCACTCTTGATAAGATCACGGATTTCAGCATTTTCAGGTTTGCATTTACCTTCAAGCTTTAAGCGAAAGAAGCGACGATATGTTGTTGTCACAGGACGAATGGATCGGGAAGCAAAGAGTCCAGCGAGCGAGCAAGCCATCATCTCGGAGGACAAACTATCAAAGAGAAGAGCAATACAACTTGTACAAATTAATTAACAAGAACTTCATTTGCAAGAAAAAGATATGATCAAAGGAAACTATTATGAAGATATTTACCATTAATTTCGTAGATGCATTGGTTTTTTAAAAGTTTTCTAAATATAACTTATACAACATATCTTGCCTTAATTTAGAAAGGGAAGTGATATGTATACACATACTTTTACTTTGTACACATAATTTTACTTGTCCCCACACATCAATTTGCTTGTTCTCACACATAAATTTATGTGTACAAAGTAAAAGTGTATGTGTGCATATCATTTCCCATTTAGAAAATGATTTACATCTGAATTTTCTCATACCGTTTATGATTGAACTTTTTTTCATGCACTATATCTGGCATAATTATGCATTATCATTGTCGTTAATGTGTTTATACGTTTAAAAATTATTCTTTTAAGAACACTTTTATAGAGGCGCAAAACTTGTCCGAAATTGTTAAGATTGTGAATTAACACAACAAGGTATTTATTTATTTTGACGGGGTTACATGGGTTTTCGACTCGACATTTTGAGCCGACTAATCCCGGACGACTACCCTTTTTAATAGCCCAGAGTCGATGCAGGTGAACTTCTGTGACCACAAAAATATTAATTTTCTCCCCGTTAGATTCGAACCCTGAACCCCCTCTTTGAGAATCTGATATTCTTACCGCTGAGTTATCGGTTAACATTCTCTTACTTCACTCACAAGTGATTGTTGTTGTTATTGTATGTGTGTATGAGAGTATAATACCATTGTTCGTGTGTGATATGAAAATAAACTATCTTTGATACATTTTTATTTAGTTTAAATTCGATCTTTTTTTTGTTTGTTGAACGCATTGTTGTTGTTTCTGAAAAAATGTTAAGTTTGCATCAATGGACTAATATTTGGGTGTTGCTTATCCGCTTATCTATAATAATTATAAAGCATATTGCACCTTCTCTCATAGAGTAAACTGCAAAATACATCCCTGTGGTTTGCAGTTTTTGAGATCTTACATCCCTATCAGAAACTATTGGCAACTTACATCCTTCGTTAGGCAAACGTTTACCATTATACATCCCTAAGGATGAACGGCGCAAATATTTTTTCGTTAACTCCTAACAGGAGTCTAATAGAGGGTTGTTTTGGTCTTTTTACCCATAAGAGGGATGTATTTTGCAGTTTACTAGTTTACTCATAAGAGGGATGTATTTTGCAATTTACTTTTATACTTTACTTATTATTATTATTATTATTATTATTATTATTATTATTATTATTATTATTATTATTATTATTATTATTATTATTATTTACGCTAATTTTAATTTTTTAGGCTTTTATCCGTTTTTGTCCATTTTTTATACGTTTTCGTCCGTTTCTTTTCGTTTTCGTCCGTTTTTTATAAGTTTTTATAAATTTTTATCCGTTTTATAAGTTTTTATTTCGTTTTCGTCCGTTTTATACGTTTTTGTCTATTTCTTTTTGTTTTCTTAAGTTTTCATCCGTATTCATAAGTTTTTATATGGCTTCGTCCGTTTTTATATGTTTTCTTACATTTTTATCCGTTTTCATCAGTTATTATATGTTTACGTCTATTTTTAAATGTTTTCGTTTGTTTTAATACGTTTTTACACCAATTTTTATACATTTTCATCAGTTTTTATGCGTATAAAAACAGACAAAACGTATAAAAACTTATGAAAATGAATATACAAACAAACAAAAAAAAAATAGACAAAAACGTATAAAAATAGACGAAAATGAAAAAAAAAACGAATGAAAACGGACGAGAGCATAAAAAAAATGGACGAAAACGGATAAAAACGTAAGAAAATAAAATAAGAGCAAATAATAATAATAATAATAATAATAATAATAATAATAATAATAATAATAATAATAATAATAATAATAATAATAATAATAATAATAATAATAATAATAATAACAATAATAATAATAACAACAACGGAAAAAAGGACGAAAACATATTAAAACTTATAAAAACGGATAAAATTAAAAGTTATTACAACTTATAAAAACATATTAAAACTTATAAAAGCATAGTAAAACATATTATTATTTTCGTCCTTTTTTCAGTTATTATTATTATTATTATTATTATTATTATTATTATTATTATTATTATTATTATTATTATTATTATTTGCTCTTATTTTATTTTCTTACGTTTTTATCCGTTTTCGTCCGTTTTTTATACGCCCTCGTCCGTTTTCATTCGTTTTTTTTCATTTTCGTCTATTTTTATACGTTTTTGTCAATTTTTTTGTTCGTTTGTATATTCATTTTCATAAGTTTTTATACGAATAAAAACTAATGAAAATGTATAAAAATTGATGTAAAAACGTATAAAAATAGACGAAAATGTGTAAAAATAGACGTAAACATATAATAACTGATGAAAACGTAAAAATGTAAGAAAACATATAAAAACGGACGAAAATTGAAAATAAAGGACGAAAACGGGAAAAAAAATGGATGAAACCGTATAAAAACTTATGAATACGGATGAAAACTTAAGAAAACTAATAGAAACGGACAAAAACGTATAAAACGGACGAAAACGAAATAAAAACTTATAAAACGGATAAAAACTTATAAAAACCTATAAAAAAACGGACGAAAACGAAAAGAAACGGACGAAAACGTATAAAAAATGGACAAAAACGGATAAAAGCCTAAAAAATTAAAATTAGCGTAAATTATAATAATAATAATAATAATAATAATAATAATAATAATAATAATAATAATAATAATAATAATAAAAGTAAAGTATAAAAGTAAATTGCAAAATACATCCCTCTTATGAGTAAAAGAGTGAACTGCAAAATACATCCCTCTTATGGGTAAAAAGACCAAAACAGCCCTCTATTAGACTCCCGTTAGCAGTTAACGAAAAAATATTTGCGCCGTTCATCCTTAGGGATGTATAATGGTAAACGTTTGCCTAACGAAGGATGTAAGTTGCCAATAGTTTCTAACAGGGATGTAAGGTCTAAAAAACTGCAAATCACGGGGATGTATTTTGCAGTTTACTCTTCTCTCATATTTAATTTGTAAGATTTTCATATTTAGATTTTAAGTAAATACAAATGATAAAACATAAAGCACAATTATGTAAAGCTCAATATTTTAAAGTCAAACATATCTCTTACATATGTATAATTAATACCCATCACCAATTAATACAAGTTAAAAAGTATAATTTATAAGTAATTAAAGCACAAATAAAACTTAAAAACACTATTCTAAGTTTCTAACGTATACAATTAATACACAATTTAATTCACCCCTTCATCAAAATATATAACTATTAAACCACAATATACAATCTAATCAAGCTATTTTGTACAACTCTATTATTATTTACTTCAGACTTAAAATAATTGAATCGACCTGGACTAAATTAATACTAAAGAAAACAAGATTACACCAACAAAAATATAAGTTTGAAGTTTTATACTGTATCATAATAAAATAATATCGAGATCATATGTATTTTTTTTTTTTTTTTTTTTTTTATATATATATCTTGAATAATAACAAACAAACAAAACCAAAAGATACTAAAGTAAATATCTATGAAGACATGAGAGGATTGAATTTTACACAAAAGTATTTAATCATCTACAAAATACTATCATGCACTAAAAACACTTTAAAGCTCTCGGTGCCTCATGCCAAGAGTGGCGTTTTCCCCACAAACGCAACGCGACGGCACGAGCTCCACGCCGTGGCTCGCGTTTTCGAGTCATGCGCCGTCGTGACCAGCCGAAATGGTCTCGGAAAACGCAACCATACGGCGCAACATGCACACTAAGGCTCGCGTTTTCCCGTCAAATGGTCCGTTTTTCACTTTTTTTTCTTCAATTTGTCGAAGTTTTATGCGTGGCTGTATGTTTTCAATGAAGTGACAGGAAAAAGGAGTGACTTCGTGTGAGGAAGAAAGAATTGATTGTGTGACTATAATTATTTTTTCATTTTTTAAGGTTGAAATGGAAAAAGTGAATATGATTATTTGATGGGTGCTGCGTTTTTTTTGAGATATATTGTAGGAAGGAGGTGTAATTTTTGTGATAAATATTAGGGTTAAAGATTAGTTGTAAAGGGCTCATGTATTGGATTATGATTAAGTGGACTGGGCTTAGCCAAAAATTGATGAATTATAATGGGTTGTTTGTGAGGTTGAAAATTTGATTTGAATTAATGAAATTTTAATGAAATCGT
This sequence comes from Artemisia argyi, assembly GCA_030686995.1. Taxonomy (NCBI): domain Eukaryota; kingdom Viridiplantae; phylum Streptophyta; class Magnoliopsida; order Asterales; family Asteraceae; genus Artemisia; species Artemisia argyi. The sequence goes on along the minus strand of CM060685.1, from coordinate 43,231,423 downwards.
TTTTTAGTTAAATGTATTTTTAATTTATTTTTTTTATTAATAAAATTTTTAATTTTAGTTAAACATGCTTTATCTAAATAAATGAAAAAAAATCTATTATATGTATATGTGGGGTCCAGGGGTGCACGACGGCACCAGAATCTTGTATTAGAGCCTTCGGTACCCAGCGCCAAGGCTGGTGTTTTCCGGCAAAGCGCGACCGGACGGCGCCATCTCCATACCGTGGCTCACGTTTTCGCGTCCCGAGCCATCACGAACAGCTCAAATTGTCTCGAAAAACGCGACAGTATGGCGCAAGCACGGTACCGAGCCTCGTGTTTTCCCGTTTTTTGCTTGGCGTTATCCCGTTTTTTCAATTTGTTTAAGAATAAGGTGCTTGATAAAAGATGTTCATGGTGTTTTCATGTTTTTTTTTTTTTTTTTTTTTTTTTTTTTTTTTTTTTTTTTTATCCACTTTCTTTTCTCATATTAGGTGGATTCGCTGGTTGTGACTTGGTTTGAGCAAGAAGCAAAGAAACGAAACGTTTTCTTGATATGAAAGTGGGTGGCTGTAGGATATGAAAAAATTTTAAGGTAAAGTATTATATACTCCATGAGCTTTGTTTTTAATACATGGGCCTTGAAATGTGGCACTTTTTTTTTTTTTTTTTTTTTTTTTTTTTTTTTTTTTTTTTTTTTTTTTAGCTAAAAATGTGATACGTCAATACAATCAATCATCACATATGGGTTCGTGTAAAGTGTAAACTGGGATTTTAGAGTAAATATAGTTTCAGAATTTAGAGTAATAAATTGGGGTAATAGAGTCCTATATGTGAATAAATTTTTAATGTATCTTTTATTTTATTTAATGTTTTTTTTTTGTTTTTTTCTTTTTAATGTATTTCTTTAGTTAATGAAATTTTAATTTTAATTAAATGTTTTAGTTTATTTAAATAAATGAAAAAAGAAAAAGATACATGTGGGGTCCAAATGTGCACGACGGCACCAGAAACTGGTGTTCTAGAGAAGAGGAAAAAGATACATGTGGGGTCCAACAGGACGGCACGAATGGTACCCAATGCTCTTAGAAGAGATAATATTAACTATTATAATTTATGCTTGAAAGTATAAAAACAATGACAAGAAATACTTGAATCTAAAGAAGAGGAAAAAAAACATGATTGAGAGAATGGATGAAGTGTCGTGTGAGCGTGGTTTAGAAAAAGAGAGGCTGCGTAAATGACGAAACAAAAACCCTAATATTTAAGTATAAATGAGTTTATTTACAAAGCCCAATAAATCTATATATATATATATATATATATATATATATATATATATATATATATATATATATATATATATAGATTTATTGGGCTTTGTATATATATATATATATATATATATATATATATATATATATATATATATATATATATATATATATTTTAAGCCCATTAGTGAAAATTAAATATGTATTAATAGTCGTGCATTATAATCAAACCGATACATTATACGGTAACTGATAAGATACTCATACTAAATATCTAAATGCAAATGCAAACAATTATACAATTATTAATACGAAATTATCCACAAAAGAATTTGAAAAGTAAATAAAATTTATATACTAGAAGTCTAGTTTTAAGTTGTAACTTTTACATATATAGCTTATATAGAAACAGTCTTTTGAATCTTGGAGGTAACATGTTAAACGCATCAAAAAGTTTTATGTTATAAATGATATGCATAAGTATGTAATCAAACAACCATTTAGTTATTTGCAAATACCCGTTAATGTCGACCACTATGACCTCCTACATCGTCAAGCAAACAATATCCGCCTATTTTTCACCGCAACAATGCGTTGACAATCACATAACTTTTTAACTACTTGCAATTATACTATTGTCTTAATTAAAATTATTGTTATCCGTGAAGTAATTATTAAAAAACGTATGGCCGAATAATATTACATTGCCCGAAGATATAGTCACAGGATACCCGCCGTCGCATCACGCGGGTACCCTGCTAGTGATCTGTTATGGATAAAGGAAGTTGTAAATCTAACTTAACTGCTAACTTACGATGCAATTTTAAACTGATCCGTTTTTTGCTTGTTGCACCCCCGCTTATGATTTAGTACTTATCCGTTAATGTATTCAGAAACTTAGGGTGCGTTTGGTTTGTAGACGGGTTTAGAACTAATATTTGATTTAGATTTGGATTTACGGTAAGAAAGAGAAAATATATTATAAAAAGATAAATTATTATTTTATAACTTTATATGTAAATTTAATATTAGATTTAATTATATTTAAATGTATAAAGTAAAGAAATATAGATAGAGAAAAAAAATGTGAGCCTTATAATCCACTCATTCCCCACCATTTACCTAGGATTTGAGGATGGTTGATTTTGAGAGTGTGAACCCCAATTTTAAATCATCTCTTCCTACCAAACAAAGGTTTTAGGGTGCGTTTGGTATGCTGTCATGAATGACAATGGGTATGATTTTGATAGTAGTGGTGGGTCCTTCACCTATGAAAGATCCATACCTAGGTCCCATGATGTATATGAAGTATGGATTATATCTATCATTCATTACCATAGTTGTGGGCACTCTCATCTTAAACAAACACCTTTAATCACTTTCATAGTTATAGTCTCATTCCCATAGTGAGATATCAAACGCACCCTTAATGTGCCCTTGATTCTAAACCCACCAAATACCCCCTGCCAAACCGGCCCTTAGAATAAAAAAAATTGAGTAGAGGATAAAGAATAGTTTTAGCTATTCATTGGCCATGATGGAAATTACGAGTAACATGTAGTTAACCCAGACATATTAGACCAATGTTCAACTTTTTCGCTTATAGATGGTGTGCAACTGAATTTATTTATGTTGAAATATTACCAAACTCTAGTTAACGATGCGCAACCTAGACTTTAACACGATGTAACCACATTTTGAGATAGATGAATGATCCATGCTTCTTTGTTCGAATGAAATCAATTTGTATATATATTAGACAAAACTTTATGACACGTTTGGTGCTGGTATTAGGCGACTGCGTACTTTTAACCTTCACACGGCGTAATAACACAATCTCAATAATTTCACAAACTTCAGCGTACGAGTCTTTCATTGGCGACTCTTTAGTTAACTAAAGTAACTCCAATTGGAACGTGGGTTGATTTTGAACGAATTAACCTTAGAATGTTTTATTTATTGCTCTTGAATGCAAGTAAGTTGATTGTTTTGATTACACTTTTACTCCTAAATGTGTTTCTAAAATATAATGACACACCATTTACTTTAGATTCTTTTGCCAAATTAAGAAGAATAGGAATATGTTAACAAGTTTAACTACCCACTTGTATGAAATTTATCACTAACTTTCGGGTTAAAACCATCTCATTTAAAACAAAACATGATAGGTCTTGAAAAATAAAACTTTTATTTCTTTTGTGATTAAAGAACATCATGTATGTATCAGGTTTATTTCAACTTAAGACAATTTATGTCAATAACTTTTTAAACAAAGTTTGGTTTTACTTTTTATTCTTATATATAGTGTATAAATAATTTAAGATGTTTCAATCGCTTATATATAGCTATGAACACAACTTTGAAGGGAATATTGTTTGTTCATTATATGAAAATATATATTTACAAAGAATTATATTATAAATTCGTGCAAATCATTTGCGTGGGATTACAGGGAAAAAAAATGGTCATTTTCATGTAAAGGTTGAGAATGTATATAGCAATGTCACTTTTATGTCACATGATAAAATGGGGCCTGATCCTGTGTGGTGGACCTTACACATATTTAACTTTTGAATATTTGATTGATAACAAATATTACCAAAAAACCAAACGAACCACATTTGCACCTTTACGTATCATCCATGTAACATTTACACTTTTAGGAAACGTGGCACATTAAAAAAAAATTATCGACATGAAACATCTATTAATTTTTTTTCCTATTCTTAATAAATGTAAAAGGTATGCACATCATATTAAAAAAAAAACGTTGCACTAGTGATCATTGGCGGACACATGATTCAAATAATCAGGTGCATAATTTTCCTTTTCCGGATAATAAAGTAAAAATAAATGAAACTAAAGTGTACGACTTCACTAAAACTAATAAACAAATTAAGAAGACATATATTTCTTTTGATATATTAGTCATCCAATTAAACACGACATGCATTTGCGTGACACAAAATTTCGGGAACAGATTCATTTCGGAGAAGTCGGTATTTTTAACAAAAAATTACAGTAAGCGACAAACTTTCATCGGGTTCTCGTTAACCCTCGGGAACCCCCTAGGTCCACTTCTGCTAGTGATGTTGCTCAACGTATATGCACATACATAAAATCTGACTCAAGTATGTTCGACCCCGAATGCACCCTCATCATTAATAACGAAAAATGTTAACTAGGGTAATTTGAATGATCATACCCATTAGAGCATAAGGTGTGGATGCATCTTTCAGCCTAAGACCGGCGCCTTTGTGAATGCATCTTTCAGCCTAATGCCAGCTATTGTAACATCACCTGATCGATGTGTCCAATGTTTGTCTTCTTTGAACCTATATGATCAGTCACATGAGATTGTGTACCTTGTTATATACATATGAGGAACACGAACATAACCCAGTCAAAGTGCTTATTAATTTTATCTTGTGAAGCTCATAAAGAAGTTATATACTGATTATCTTTGGTAAGACGGTTATAGTAAGTCTACACCATATCATATTAGCAACCAACTCTACATGACATTTTCTCTTGATTAAACGCGCACATGAACCTCACTGTAGCCCGGCAAATTTCTTAGTCTTTGCGAAACACAATCTGAAAAGCAACTTTGTCAATCATATGCTTGATGCCTAACACCTTCATAGTGTAGTCCACTAGTCCTTCTTGGTAACATTTTGTACTGATTTAGGTGCAAACTGAGAACCAGGGTACTCCTGGAATAAAATTCAGTCCTGATACCTCTATCGACAGCGGAATCTTTTCTCAGAAAAATCTTCTAGGAATCATAGGTCGTGACAAGCCATTTCCCGCTGGCCAATCTCGTCCCTGTGTCTTTGAATATTAAAGATGAGTCAAATGTTCCCACCAAGAGTAAGTATCATCTTATGTGCCATTCTGGGATAAATTTTATGTTGATTTTAACCCACATTTTTTTTATGTTTTTTCTAGTCAATTGTGTGACCTCTGCTGTTGGAGAACAAACAAAGATCGTGATAAAGTACAACGCTTTCAGCCTCTTCAACTTGAAAAATGCCCACATTTCGATCCCTATCAAGTCTGGAGAGGCACCAATCGGTAAAGTCACTGAAGTAGGGAGGTAAAGTTATACTTACTGACGAGCTAAATAAGTTGTTCAAAATTAGAATTTATCAATCAATATTGTATTATTTTTCAGATGCTGGTATGACCCAGGAACGACCAAAGAACAATCCAGGTTACATTGGTCTATCCTAGCCGTTGATGACTCAAATCGAAAGTAAGTCAATGCTTGATCTTTTAAATTCTCTTTATTCATTTATTTTATAGTGATGTATAATTTATTTAAATTTGATATTGCAGTGGCTCTATCAAGTTTTTTGTGCCTAGAGCTGTTAATGTGTCAGAATTTTTCCCCATCTATGTGAAGTTCAAAGCAAGTGCCTCTTACAGCAACCTGCATGTATATATGTGTGTTCCATTTCCAAACCTTGTTAAATATGGTGATTTCATTTAATCTTTTTACAAATAATATTAACAAGTATGTGTAGCGTGACGATTGATCAATGTATATATGTTGCAGCTCAGCATCGTCCCTTTCAAGAAACAAACTGCTGCACCAGAGTTTGTGCACCATAAACAGTTGGTGGCTCAGGAGTATGAGATTAAAGGCTAGGTATGAGATCCTGTGGGGAGTTTTGTGCACCATAAATATTAACAGTTGGTGGTTAGACTAAGTATGTAAGTATTAGTAGACTTGTCATTTGCCAAGCAAAGCTTTGTGCTTTTGTTTGTGCCTGAAATTTTGATGGGCTTATGTTATGGTGGTTAACTTATATGCCGTGCTTGTGAGCATGATTTTGAACAATTGAAAGTGAAATTTTGGTAGCATGACTATCTCAAATTCTTTTTTCTGTTTTGTTTGAGAATGTTTATTATTTGGCAATCGATGATGCAGTCTCAATTCTAATCTGGAACTGATATTTTGAAGTACCTAGACTAAAATATGTCTGACTAGTTATATTTTGACTATAGTGATTTTACCGTAAGATAGATGCTTTGATGAACAACAGCCTTTTGTGTAATGTGTATGCTAAAATGATGCTATTAGAGTGTATACGTAACTTGTATCAATGTATTGCTGTGCGGATCAGGTAACTTAAATTTGCTGATTTAGTGAGAAGTTATCTTGAGTTAAATAAGATGATGTTGTGAGAAGTCAACCCCGGTTTTTTTTTGGGTCTTATTAAGAAGCCAACACTTTTTTGAAGCTCTTGCTTTGATAAAACAGGGTGAAAGTAATTTTCATTGAGTTTTCTAACAATTATCTCGTAATGTGTAAATATTTTTGTTGTTTATGAATTGAATAACCTTTTTACATGTTTTGAATCAGTCGAATTAAAACACAGCCATAGACATGCCTATGCAGCGTAAAAAAGACCTCACGATAGAACTTAAAAAAAGCTATACTAACCACTTAACAGCATTCACAGACTAACATACAAACAATAGAAATCTTTCTATTCAATCTATTATCCTTTAGTCTTGATTTCCTTTAAACTCATTATCTTCAATCTCACAGTGTCCATTATCTCTTGATAAAATTCTGTTTCACCTCTTTCAGTAAACAGCAGTTCCATATACAAGCCTCCTTACTATATTGCTCCAGTTCTGAGAGATTTTTTTTGTTGTTCTTGTATCCGTTTTGAATATATACTACCTTTACTATACTAGCATATGCTTCAGTGTTCTTTTTTGTTTTGTCAACCTTGAAAGTTCTTTTTTGCCAATATTTGGCACTCAAACTAGTATTTTATTAAGTATCACGGCCAGCTCTCGACAAAGCTACACACACTTGTGATGAATAATGTAAGATTCAAACACTTCAAGTGGAGAAGATAGTTGAATGATATGAACAAGTAGGACTCTGCGATTTAAAAAAATTACCTCATGTAACGAGAAGAATCAACTGTGACGAAGATGACAATATCTACAACATCTTAACGATAATGATGGTGAAACGGAGTTTAATCATCGATGAAGGCAAACTCAAGCGCCTCGATGGATATGTTTTTGGTGGATTCCCAGTTATTTTAGAAATCGTTCATATTTCCCCAATCAAAACATCAGAATTCCATATTTCCCCAAAACATGGAACAAAATCATTGCACATTATGCATTATTGTTTTGTAAGTTGGGTAGATAAGACATTTTGAAGTTTATATTGGGTAAATATGGAATTATCCCTATTAGTAACACACACTCAGGTTTGTGGTAAAAACTGGTTTAGTTGTGGGCTTGGAGAATGTAGTTGTAGATATGCAATGGGCATGACACGTACATTAAGTATTCGGAACTTTGATAACAAGCACAAGTTATGAGCAACTCATCAACATTTCTATCAAAACTAAATCACAGTTCCTTTGTGTATTACTGGACAATTCCTTTTTTCTATCAATCTAAAAGTAGTACATTATTTAGTATGAGAGACTGGCAATTATGAAACCGAAAACCACAGTGAGAATCAACTATCAAGAGCAGCTTGTCACGGGTATCTAGCAATGAACTGCTACCAGCAAAGAACGTTAAATTTACAGAGGACGTTGATGCAGAGTTGACTCTCTTAGTCAATCGAGAAATGCATATCACATGATAGTCACATCAATGGCTCTATGTTTGTGTTGGGCTACATCTGTTTTTACAAGTAATCCTAAATCACAAAGTTATTGATAGCTCACCTAAACACAATAGATGCAGAAGGATTTGATGATGTTTGAATCATAGACGTAAAAGCCCGGTGTCCTATTACTATCACCATACAAATCAGAACATCCGGAATCAATTGGGTCTCATTCTTTTAGGCATTTTTTTCTTTGTAGTATATACCAAACACACCTTGCAAAACTTTGTTTAATTTCCATTTGAGTGTTATGATTGTATTGCAATCTTTATAAAGGAAAAACTTTAAGTCTAGCAACAGTGTTGGGTGATCGGAAAACTCCCACATATTTTTTACTTTTGCCGAAAGAACGCTTGTAATCTTGTAATCAACACAGAGGCATCTCATAGCGGACATCTCAGGAATGGAGATTGATAAGTTCTAGCAAAATCACACCTCAATGCATAAATTCAAGCTTTTGAATAATAATAAAGGTATAAAAGGATTAAAGAAAGCTCCATTAACAAGTTGCAACTATCTAATTGTCTCAATACTATTAACCCTTAATATGGAGGCCCATAGAATTTTGGCATCGTCGTAATTCTATTACGAATCCACTTCCCTTTCTTCTTCGGAATAGTTATCTTCAAGACCTCATCCTTCACATCCATCACTATATCCTTGCTAGGACGGTAGATTATTTCGGGTGTCTCAATCGTAATGAAATACTCGGGATAAGTGGACCCGGGACCGGGTCTCCCCAGACAAACGCTAAACCACATATTACTAGCATGTGCGCACCATACACGTACACAACCAAAACCATACTTATACAATTCTGTAACAAGTAAAACAGAAAATACATAAGAACTCCCCTTATTGGACAACAAAGGGAAAAGCTACTTTTCATGATAAGTTTTAAGCGTACCCATATTATCGTTTGGTTGATACACAATATCTTTACGAGGGAGTCCAGACATGTCACGGGTGATGTAGAGAGCTTTAGTGTCCTCCACCACATCCCATCTAGGACATGCTGCGGGTGTCACTCCGATGCGATTGTCCATCAAGTTTAGTAGACGCGCAAGATTCGTAGTTGCAGATAGGCGTGGACAATTTGCCTCTGAGTTATCATTGAAAAATCACATGTTAACGATTTTATTCTAGTTAAAAAATGACTTTCATTAGCTCTATGAGTTCAATATTGATAATGAAATTTTTTAAATGATGAACTCATACAACCACACGTAAATGATAAGTTGAGATATGAGATATCTACTCACTCTTGAAAAGATCGTGGATTTCAGGTGTGCATTCGTCTTCAAGCTTTAAGCTAAAGAAGCGACAATACGTTGTTGCCACAGGTCGAATGGATCGGGAAGCAAAAAGTCCAGCGAGTGAGCAAGCCATCATCTCGGATCAACAGAAGGAGAAACTATCAAGAGAAGAGCAATGCAACTTGTACAAATTTATTAACAAGAACTTCATTTGCAAGAAAAAGATATGATCAAGGTTATTAAAGGAAACTATTATGAAGATTTTTACAATTTCTTTCGTAGATGCATTGGTTTTTTAAAAGTTTTCTAAATATAACATACAAAATATTTTGCCTTGATTTAGAAAATGATTTAAAAAAGCATTTGAGTCCCTTCTCGGTTAAAGTTTTAAATTAAAATAGTTTGAATATATGGTTAAAATTCGTTTTTAAAAGACAATATCACGAGAATAAGAAGGTATTAGCCAAATACACTTTTACAACACAGTATAACGAGATTTATAATGATGTTAGACTTATCTTTATTTTATTGGCTTTTAGATGCACACTACACTAAATTGGACATCACGCGACCGAGACTATTAGTGATTACGCAAAAAGTTCGCTAAAGGACAGAAAATTCAACTTTTTTGCCCCGTCTTTGACCAAAACTTTTAACGTTACATATAGTCGCTAAAAGTAAGCTAAGTGTCAAAATAAGAGTTATGGAAAAGTCTAACTTTGAACATAACTTCTAGCGATTACAAGTGGTCGCTAGAAGTTAGGCGACGAACCGCAAAAAGTCAAAGAAAAAGTTTAAGTTTTTACCACAACATCTAGCGACTACATGTAGTCGCTAAACGTTAGGCAATGACCCATTATTTTTGTTTATTAAAAAAATTTACTTTCCTTGTTGTGGGAAGTTTGGCGCCAAACCTTCACAAAAAGTTGAATTCTTATTTTAATTTATTAAAAATGATTAAAAATTAATTTATGCTCGCATGATATAGACCACGAAAAAGATGAAGGTGAACCATAATGAGAAACAATCTTAACACATGATATAATCTAATCAAGCTACTAATCATTTACTATTATTTAAATCCAATAAGCAAAGCACTTAAAAAATGATCGTATGAAGAGTTCCATTATATCATTTTTTTCATTATACATAAGTAAGTTTTATTTAAAATGATCATATGCGCACACATTAAAACTTGAAAGTTTAACAAGGCCACTGACAAAAACATGTTGTTTTAGACTTGCACCACATGTGTGACCAATCCCATGCCACATCATTGAACTAGGAAAATTCTTGGGATGATGTTGTAGATAGTTGATCTACAATACACTGTTTGATAATGTTAAGTTGTCAACCGAGTTTAATTGGAGACCGCTTTAGCAAAAAGGATGTTCACAAAAAAAGATTAATGTTAGCACATATATATTCATCGGAACATATTCGAATTTATTTCCAAGAAGAACTTATATGCTAAATAATAAACAAATATCAAAATTGAAGGAATAAAGAAATGAATCAATTTAACAATAGAATCGATTTGTTAAATATAAAGATGACACCCTAGAGTACGTAAAATGTCATTGTTGAACAACTTAGATAGATAATGATGAGAAAGGAGGCGCGGAATTTTATAGAGTTTTTATTACGTAAGTGCAATGTTTTCAAACCCGGGTCGACCCGACCGGTTCAACCAGTCGGACCGGTGCCCGACCACAAAAGCGGGTCAAAAAACCCGGGTTTCTAAAACCGGGTTAATCGGTTACGCCTGGCAGGTTTTGACTATTGTTTGTGATAGTTCCTTGTCTCATTAGTTACAAATGGGATACATAAATAGTTACAATCCATAGCTATCTAAGGTAAGCTATCAATTACCCACTAATCAAGGGTAATTACAACTAATGTGATTGAGCTTATCCTAATACATGGTTATCCATTATACACAGTTTAATACTCCCCCGCAGTTGGAGCGGGAGGAGGCCGGACGCTCAAACTGGATCTAAAATCTTCAAATAAGGCTGAAGGAAGTCCCTAGGTGAAGATGTCTGCGTACTGATAACGGGAGGGTACATGGAGAACACGAACCTGACCAGCAGTAACCAAGTCACGGACAAAGTGTATATCAATCTCAATATGTTTAGTCCGTTGATGTTGCACAGGGTTGGCAGACAGATAGATGGCACTAACATTATCACAGTAGACCAGAGTGGCAGTAGAAAGAGGAGAATGAAGCTCACAAAGAAAGTTACGAAGCCATGCGGTCTCAGCTACAACATTGGCAATGCCCCGGTACACAGCTTCGGTACTGGAACGGGAGATGCTGTGTTGTCGCTTGGAAGACCAAGAAAGTAGATTATCGCCCAGAAAAACACAGTATCCCGAAGTAGATCGTCGTGTTGACGGGCAACCCGCCCAATCTGCATCTGTATATCCAACAAGAGAAGTGGTAGAGGATGAATATAGGTGAAGACCAAAATCTTAAGTCTCTCGAACATATCGTAAAATACTTTTAAGAGCAGCTAAATATGGCTCACGAGGATCATGCATGTAAAGACAAATCTGTTGGACTGCATAGGAGAGATCCGGTCTTGTAAATGTGAGATACTGAAGACCACCTGCAAGGCTGCGATATAAAGTAGGATCTTGAACTGGAACACCTTCGAGACCCAGTTTAGATTCTGTGTCAACTGGTGTTCGAGAAGGGTTACAGTTGGCCATGTGAGCACGCTCGAGGAGCTCAGTAGCATACTTCCGCTGAGACAGAAACAAACCTGTAGAATGCCGTGTAGCGGAAATACCAAGGAAATAATTAAGTGGACCAAGATCAGTCATTTCAAATTCACTATGCAGGGAGGTAATGATCTGCTGTAGGAGAGCTGTAGAAGATGCTGTAAGAATAATTTCATCCACATAGATAAGTAGATAAGCAACTTGATAGCCCTGTCGAAGAATAAATAAAGAAGAGTCACAACGATTGTGGTAAAATCCAACTCGAGTAGCATAACCTGCAAATCTATGAAACCAAGTACGAGGTGCTTGCTTTAGCCCATATAAAGATTTCTGCAGAAGGCAGACATGGTGAGGGTACCGGGGATCCACAAATCCCGGCGGTTGGTGCATGTATACAGTCTCAGATAAATCCCCATTAAGAAAGGCATTATTAACGTCAAGCTGATGAATAGGCCACTTGCGGGATACCGCAAAACTAAGAACAGTGCGGATGGTGGCCGGCTTGACTACTGGACTAAAGGTCTCATCGCAATCAATACAAAGTTGCTGACTACTACCATTGGCAACCAAACGAGCCTTATAACGACTCAAAGTCCCATCAGCATGAAATTTATGCTTGAACAACCACATAGATCTCACCAAATTAACACCAGAGGGCCGTGGTACAAGAATCCAAGTACCATTTTTAACTAACACATTATACTCATCATACATGGCATTATTCCAATAAGGGTTTTGTAGCGCGAGGAAGGGAGATTTAGGTAAGGGTGAGATAGGAGAAGTATGAAGAGAGAGACGTTCAATGGGTTTGACAATACCTGATTGTGACCGAGTGACCATGCGGTGAGTACGGGGTGGTTCGTTGGGAGGTTGTATGGGTTGGGTCGAGGAGTCGGGGTTGGTTGTGGTCGTAGGAGGTTGTTGGGTAGGTGACGATTGATTTTGGGTTGCGATTGGTGGGCTGTTAGGTTGCAGTTGAGGTGGGGGTAGTGGGTTGTTGGGTAAACCCGTGTGAGCATTAGGTGTAATGGGCTCATGGTGGGTATTAGGAACTTCTTGTGGCTGATTTGGGGGATTAGTAAGTATTTGGGTAAGTATAGGTGATGGTGGAGATTCTAAAAAGGTGTAGGACGGTGGAGATTCAGGTGTTATTGAGCGGTAAGGAAATTGGATTTCATCAAAGGTGACGTGTCGGGAAAGTAAAATTTTGTTTGTTTCAAGGTCTAGGCAACGAAAGCCACGGTGATAGGCGGGATAGCCCAAGAATATACATGGTGTTGCACGTGGGGCAAGTTTGTGAGGGGAGTGAAGGTGAGGGTAGCAAAGACACCAAAATATACGTAAGTTAGAGTAGTTGGGTGCTTTGTGGAAAAGTCGTGTGTAGGGGATTTCATTGTTGATGGCGGTCGAGGGTAAAAGGTTGAGGAGATATGTGGCCATATGTAGGGCCTCGACCCAAAAAGTGGGGGTAGGTGAGCTTGAAACAAGAGTGTACGAATGACATTGTTGATGGTTCTAATCATGTGTTCCGCCTTGCCATTTTGTTGGGAAGTTTTTGGGCAGGAGAATCTAAATTGGATACCATAGTTAGCAAAAAGTGTATGTAAGCGGTTATTGTCGAACTCACCACCATGATCACATTGGAAACTTTTTATTTCGCATTTAAATTGGTTTTTAACATAATACCAAAAGTGCAAAAATTTATCAAGCATGTCAGATTTATTACGAAGGGGGTAAATCCACAAATAATGAGAGAAATGATCAAGAAATAAGACGTAGTATTTAAAACCACTTTTACTAATAATGGGGGATGTCCATAAGTCAGAATGGATAATATCAAAACAATTTTCAACAACAGAATTAGAACTATGGAACGGAAGCTTCACATGTTTGCCAAGTTGGCATGCATGACAAACATGTGGAGACTTTTCTTTATTGCATGAAATAAATTGACGAGAAACAAGGGATCGTAGCACTTCGTCACCGGGATGACCGAGGCGCTGATGCCACGTGGAGGAACTTGTGGAGAGAAAAGCGGTAGGGATAGTTGACGCTTGGGTGACTGGATAGAGATCTCCCAAACTATCACATCGAAGGAGGATGTGGCGAGTAAAGAAATCTCTTATAGAAAAACCAAAAGCATCAAATTCAATAGTGCAATTATTATCCCTAGTAAATTGGCGAACAAAAATGAGATTTTTGATGATATTAGGTGTGACAAGTACATTATGAAGGTGAAGAGGGCGATGAAGAGTGGGAATAATGCTATGGCCGGTGTTAGTGACGGGAATAGAATTACCGTCACCAACGTGAACAAATGGGTATAAACGTTTATTAAAAAGAGTACTTAAATTACTTCCATTAGAATTTAAATGAGAAGAGGCACCTGTATCCATGTTACATGTCGGGTCTTGCAAAGTCATAGTGCTAAAAGCAATAGGAAGCGAGGTAGCTTGTGACGGGTATGAGGTGGGACCCGGGCCGAGAATGCTGTTGGATGGAGTCGACATATGATACTGATTTGCATACATGGGCTGTTGGGGTATTGGGTTCATGATGTAAGGTTGCTGGGCTGGTGGGGCGGCCTGTTGGTGTTGTTGGCTTGTAGGGGCGTGAATATAGTGGTGAAATAAGGGAGTTGTGTAGACATGGGGTGTGGACTGGTAGCCCAAACGAGAGGTGTAAATGGGCTGTGGGTTGATGTTTGCTAGTCTGTTGTGGTAAAAGGCATGGGAGGCCCACGTGGAGTTGTGGTTTATTTGTGAATTACCAAATTGTCTAACATTGTTTGCTCCTGTGGTATTGTTTAATTGTAATCCCGCCCGGTTAGGGTGGTCATGAATAAATTTACAACGGTCACCGAATTTGCACGTCCCTTTATTGAAGTGGTTACAAAATTGCGGTAAACCTTGAGATGTATTAGAAGGAGTATTGGTGTTACCTCTTGGTGCCATTGAATCTGATGGTTGCGGAGGGAATTAAAAGGGAAGATATCTTGCCAATTAATTAAGTAAAACAGGAAGAAGCCAAAATGGAAGTGGACAATGTTGATGCTTTGTTTATAAGGGGTTGTTGGATGGTGACGTCAGTTGGGATACCAACTATTTAATTGATATAGACTAAAACTGAAAACAAGATTGTTGATTGAATGTGCAGCGGAGAAGTGGAATGAAATTATGGTTTAGGGTCTGACTTTTATTATTTATTTATTTATTTTTTTGGTTTTGGTTATGGTGGAAGAGGAATCGGCAGAAAATAGAGAAAAAGAAAAGGAGAGGTACGACTTTGGGAGAAAGTTTAGGAGAGGATCGGTATTAGTCTGATACCATATTGTTTGTGATAGTTCCTTGTCTCATTAGTTACAAATGGGATACATAAATAGTTACAATCCATAGCTATCTAAGGTAAGCTATCAATTACCCACTAATCAAGGGTAATTACAACTAATGTGATTGAGCTTATCCTAATACATGGTTATCCATTATACACAGTTTAATATTGACTGATCCGGGTCAACCCGGGTCTTGAAACCCGGCAGGGTTTGGTTTTTTTCAATTGTTTTTATATAAAAACCAAGTTGACCCTGGTTGACCTGGCAGTCGAACCGGTTGACCCTGGTTGACCCGGTCGAAAATTTTAAAAAAAATATATGAAAAACCGGGTTGATTCGGCGATCGAATCGGTAAAATCGATGCACGATGACTCGACCGGAACGATTAAAAACCCAGTTTTTAAAACATTGCGTAAGTGAACCTTAATGGGCCAAGAAGCGCATTCCACATATATTAGCATTAGCTTATGCGATTTTAAATTTTCTACTCATAAAAAATTTAAAGTAAAATTTGATATAATTTAAAACCTAAATGTATGAGCATTAGACATGCACATATATATCTAAAATAAATAATTAAACATGCATTTTTCTTTTCTATAACAATATCTCTAACATTATCTTTATTAGAATAATCTTATACTTAAACATATTATTGTAGGAAAATGAAAACTATAAAGAATATTGTTTGCATAAAAGGAAACAAACAAAAGTAGAGAAACTGCAAATGATAGAGTAAATAATACTATCAATTTAAGTATGATATTTAACAAAAATCTCTCTCCACCGGATAAGACTCGGGTTTGTTCTTTTTTCTTTTTCTCTTTTCTTTTTTTTCCCACATTAACGTAGCGTTTGGTATATTGTAGTAGCGTTTGGTATATTGTAATCAAAGTGAGAATAGAAAAGATTATTCCGGTAGAATGAAAAAATCTTGTTAGTTTACACATTTACAATGTAATGAATCATTGCAAGGAATAACTCATTACACAATTTTCATTTCTTATTCTTTTTTTTCATTACATCTTGTAATGAAACGAAAATGACATAAAAGTCCATCATTAACTAACCATATTAAATAAACTTCCTATCATCAATGTCCATTTTTTTTATCGATTCCATTACGTCCTATCTTATTAACCAAACATGATTAATAACAGTAATGAATTATTACATTGTGTCATTCATTACATTACATTCTTTATTCCATTCATTTGATATTTCATTTCTTCCTACAACGAACCATAAGTGGTTTATAAATACAAGTGAGTCCATAGTGTGTCAATGTCCCTTATTACCACTTAATGGGGAGGAGATTACTTTCTTCCTTTTGTGATATAGATCAATAAGGGAAATAAATTGAGCCTACTTAGGAAAAAAAAACATTATTAAATGTTTTTGACACCCATTCCCTTAGCTAAGGGTAAAAAAAACACCCCTCATATGCATATCAAATCAAAACAAATGGTACATTAGTTATTACTCAAATGACACAATCATCGGACTAATGGTGATACTTCGTTGTCTAAAGATTTACCAATAATGCTTTGCTCTAACACATGATGCTACTTATGTTTCTATTTTTATTTTCGAATCTTGTGTTTATTTAAATATGAATTAGTCTGCATTACTATTGCTTATTTTTTATTTTTATTTAAGACTGTCGAAGTTCGTAAGATTAGTGTAGTAGAAATGTAACTGAATAACATTCTTTATTCGAAAATATAATTTTAAGGTACTCGCCGTCGCATCACGTGAGTACGCTGCTATTGTTGGAAGAAGTTATCTCCCTTACGAGTATAGCTACTTATGTTAGGTTCTTTAAAGAATATGTGAACATCGACAAAAACATTTTTTTCAAGTCAACACTACTTTTTTTGTTATATTAAGAGGGAATGAATTTTTTCAGTTTTTTCTACATGCTCCTTCAAATAGCATTCTATTTAGTAGCTTATTTTTTTTACATGCTCTTTCAAGCTATATTAGCCAAACGAGACTTATTTTTAATTTTAGCTTATTTTTCTAAAAAAAAAAAATAAGATCATGCTACGATAAGCTCTGATAAGTTCGTGCGTCAAACATGCCCTTAGAGTGGTGTTGATAAAAATCATATAATCTATACTATGGCTATGTTTGGCGACACGTAGAAGTAAGCAGTATACAGTAGCAGTAAGCAGTAAGTAGTAGGCAGTAAGCAGTAAGCAGTAGCAGTAAGAACGTGTTTGGTAACATCGCTGTAACTGTAATTATAAAGTGTAAAACAAGTAAATGCTTACCGCTTGTCACTTGTTGCTTCTTCATGAAGCATTTAAGATTGGAGCGGTTGGTCATGTTTCAGACGCTTGTTGAGGTGTTGCCAAACAAGCAAATGCTTACCGCTTAACGCTTATCGCTCTTAAACGCTTCAAAAATGTTGTTGCCAAACATAACCTATATTATAATGCATTTATGATATCTATAATTAGAAAGGATTAAAAATCCAGACTTCTTATTTTTTATTATGGAAAAATTTCAAATATTGATTGAAGAATGATTTCAAATATTAATTGCAGAAAACTGAAAAAATAAATCTGAAAACTGAAACTGAAAACAGAAAACTGAAAACTGAAAAATAGAAAATCTAAAAGCTGGAAAACTGAAAAACTTAAATCTGAAAACTTGAAAAATAAAAAAACTGAAAACTAAAAACTAAAAGACTGAAAACTGAAAAACTGGAAAACTGAAAAACAAAAAACTGAAAACTAGAAAACTAGAAAAAAAAAACTGAAAACTGAAAAAACTGAAAAACAGAAAACAGAAAACTGAAACAAAAACTAAAAAAGTAAAAACAAAAAATCTCTACTTATAAAGAATGAAAACAATTAAACGTGTAACCGACCGCAAAACATAGTAACAAGGCACCCGCTGTCGCCTTATGCGAGTACCGTTAATATATATGATACACTTATAATATATATGAACGCGAGTCTAATAAATATATGAGTTTATGTATAATATGAACGCGAGTCTAAGAATAAGTTTATACGCATGAGTCAACTGATTCATGGGTATGCTAGTCTTTCGATTAAAAGTTAATAATACTTTTGTTGGCCCTGTTTTTTTAATCTTAAACTTTTCTAAGATAATAAAGCTTGAAATGTGAGTGGCCAAACATATTACCACTTTCATGACTCTTACAAGAAACACTCATAAGAGGAAAAGGAACACTCCATGATTTATATTTCGTTGTTCATTTAGTGATGATTGCAATCATTTTATAAGTCATAAACACGTGTTTTTGTTTAGAATTAAATTGAGAAGATCTATTGCTCGTATTTATTAATTAGGTGAGGTCTATATATCATATACGGAGTTCGTTAAACTAAATCTAGACTTACTATTATATACTCCGTAACTCATTTAACTTGTAGTTTTTATCAAAAATTAAGATAAGGAGCTTCAATCATAGAGTGACGTGTCATTTCTCAACTAAACAATCATCTTTATTTTCAAAATAAAATATCTTTTTATCTATTTATCTTTATTATGATTTAATTTTATCATATTTTCTAAAATTTTGTCATCTTTAATTCAACATCTATTTTGACATATTTTTATGAGTTTTCATTTTTTACATTTTTAATGAGTTTATTTTATTTTGATTCAAATTTTTACAACTTTAACATTTATTCCAATCAATACAAACTTGATTCGTCAAAATCATATACTTTTGAGGAGAGTGTTTGACAGGTAAGAGATTGCAACGGTCATTCTGTATGCGGGAATAATGATGTCACGGGAAAGCTACCGGAAAACCCAAACAAACACATACAACTAACACATATACATTCAGAGTGTTGTGAAATAAATTCAATAAGCGGGTAGGGAATTACGGAAAGAGTTGAGTTAGCAATTCATTTACTATATATATATATATATATATATATATATATATATATATATATATATATATATATATATATATATATATATATATAATATAACTATATCAATCGCCGCCGTTGTTCGCGGTTATCCGACTAATGTTTATTTAAGGAATGTTCATAAATACTATCAAGATGGCTTCGGTTTATCGATAGTCTTTTGAGTTCACTAATTAATTGTGTAACTAGTGCTTACAAAATAACTAGTGGTTAACAAAACCCATTAATTTTTCTTATGAAAAAGTAAAAATATAATTGCACAATCCGTAAGTTGATAATATGAGATATGACATAAACGCTATTATTGTAAGTCCTATTTTTAATCAAGGCATCTAAAGTTACATAGTTTAATCGATCCCAACAGTGATCACTTACAAATTAGCAAATATTCGTAAGTCATATTTTCAATCAAGGCATCAACTTACATTAGCAAATTTAACCGATCCTAACAGGGATGGAACCAACACCAAATATGACTGGGTGCACAATTTTTTTTGAATATTAATATAGAAACACATTTCGATAGACCGGGTGCATTTAAAATGTATTTTGAAAAAATTAATGTTTTTTTTTTTCTTTCAAAAATTAACACTGTATAAAAAAATAATAAATAAATAAATAAATAAATAAATAAATAAATAAATAAATAAAAATACTACGGGTCTCGGGCACCCGCGAAAATCCTCTGGTTTCGTCCCTGGCAACAGTGATCACTACATGGTTTGATAACCGTATTTCGTTAAAAGGGTGTTTGGTTAAGTTTATAAATTGGGCTTATACTTATGTTATATAAGCAACTTATTGCTTAAATATCATAAGCTCTTATTTAGGGGTTGTGTTTTTCTAGGGGTTTTTAAGGGCTGATAAGAGTTTGAGCTTTTAAAATAAGCTATTTTATCAGATAAGTTTCGTTTATCACACATGTTTATGAGAGACTTTTATAAATTAGAAGCCTCCATAAGCTAAAGCCAGCTGAAACGGACTTATGTGGGATTATACGCACTTATACTTTGTCAAATTACCTAGATACCTTAACAAATGATAAAAAGATGATACATAAATTAAATTAAATTAAATGGGGAAAAAAAAGATTTTAAAAAGTGAGTAGTTGTTATCTCTGTCAATAGAGTAGAAAGCCACACACACATTTGTCCTTCTAATACCTAGATCCAAATTGTCCTTTTGGTCACATGAGCACATCACTTTGCTAATATCATGTGAAACAATATTGCCATCATTACTGGCTAGCTGCTTGCAGGGGCGAAGCTTGGAAATTTCGAGTGGGGGGTCGGGATCTAAAATTTTTTTTTCCTAACACTATGGGGGGTCGAAACCGAATTAAATTGGGGGGGCGAAACCAAAAATACCGAAATTTTTCTACACGAAAACTATATACCCCTACATCGCAAAAAAAATTTCGGGGGGTCGGCCGCCCCTCCCCGCCCCTTAGAAGCTGCGCCCCTGGCTGCTTGGGTAGAAGTATAAAAAACTAGAGTAACAAACGAGCACTTAAATAAACACCAGTGGCTCTCTATTAGTATTTTAATTTTGCCTATATGTTCTGCTATAATTTTGCCTGTATGGATAGCCTAAAATAGATATATGCTACTTTTATTGACTTTGTTTTCGATTCTCATTGACACACACTGACCCATATTTTTACAACAAAACCTACGACTGGAACCAGTGTGAAAACATCTTTCAGCCTATCGTTAGCTAAGGTAACATCACCTGATTTGTCCAATGTTTGTCTTCTTATGTACATATGAAGGAGACAAACATAGTCAGTCAGGAGACACACGATATCTATGTAACACGTCATCGTTTATGGTGTCTGCTTGTTGTAGTCACACGTGCAGGGATGGTTATAGCCATGTTTTGTTATGCCCGTCCCTTGCTTCTTTAATTGTTGCGTATTGAAAAGGAATGACGAAAAACTTTCAATATTGACTATTTAACTATACTAGATGAGTACCCGTGCATAGCAACGGGATTTTATAGCGACAGATAGTTTATTGATAAAAAAAATTTCTAGGTTGTAAATGAAAAATAATAAAAGTTTGAAGATTTGGGAATTAAACATAATGTTTTGAAACCCGGTTCCACCCGGGTGGTTCAACCGGTTAAACCGTTCCGGTCGAAAAATTGGTCGATTTAAACCGGGTCAACTTGCTAGGTTGGGTCGAAAATGGGTCAAATTAAACCGGTTCAACCCGGCGAGTTTGAAGCGTCCCGGGTCAACCCGGTTTATGATTTGTATTAATTGTTTTAATTGGTTGTACAATATGAATAAATCATTGTACTTTTAAGTAATGGGGTATTTTAATAAGAGTATTAAATGCATTTCAATATTTCCTTATATACGTTTTTCAACATTTCACTTTTCACTTTTTTGACTTTTCACATTCACCTTTTGACCATTTTTGCTTTATAGGTAGTATAGATAGTTTTACTTGTACAATGCATTCGTAACTCTTCAATGCATAAGCCTATAAAGTTATGCTAAAGTTTACTAGTGATACGTTATTTTGTTCACAGATAAATTGCATTAAGCTAATTAGTTTAATCTTGTGAGCCTCCTAAAAACATGTATTTACTCAAAGAGCTTTGGTAAGACTGTCATAGTAAGTCTACATCACAATTCTAGCCACTAACTCTATATGACATTCTTACTCGTGATAGATTGAGAGTGGGGTTCCAGAAATCAAATGGAGGCCTGCTAAGAAAATGTAAAAGGCTCTATTCTCCACTGAGAATATTCTAAAACACAACAGTCGCAAACTTCCATTTCCCAGCGGTCGTTCCCTGCATTGGACATTGAAAAGTGAAGATGAATCGTATGTGCCACTAAAGAGTAGGTATCATATTATGTCCCATGTGCTTCTATATGAGATAAATGTTATGCAGAATATAACTAATTTTTTATTTTATTTTGTTTAGTCCAATGCCGGACCACCGCTGTTGATGAAGAGAAAATTAACGTGAGACTAGAGTATGCCGCTTTCACAAGGTTTGTACTGAAAAATGTGGTTATTTCCATCCCTGTTCCGCCTGGAGAGGCACCGGATGTTAGATTATTCGCAGGACCATGGAGGTGAAGTTCTGTCATTTCTTATGAATATTTACTATATGTTTAATTTGTTGTTTGTATAGAAGTTGTGAACAATAACCATAGTGGATATTAATTTGCATATCTATTACTACACGATTTGATTTAGTTACTTCACATAAGACAAATAATTTGAAGTCCAAGCCATTGAAGTGCCACTTTGTACATGGTGGATAGCATGCAAATCAGAACAAATTATATGTTGCAGATTGTGAGAATCATCCCAAACAGAAAAGGGGCTGCTCCAAAGTTCCCCCATTTATCAGAATTGGTCACTCGAACCTATGAAGTCTCTAATTGAAGAAGCTGTTATGGTTTGGTGTTAATAATTAATTTGTTGATCTTAGATCTTTTTGGGTATTTTGATGGTACTTGGTTATTCAGACTTTACGTTATGGTTTAATTTATATACGGGTGGGTTTTTGTTGGTTTATTATCCCCCATGCAGCAGTGGTATGTAAATAATAGTAGACATTGCCATAAGCAAAGCTTTGTGCGCTTGTTTGTGCCTGAGATTTTGATGGGTCAGTTATGATGGTAAACTTATATGCCATGCTTGTCATGAGCATGATGCTAGTTTTTGAACAATGAAAAGTTATGTTTTGGTAGCTTGTGTTTTGTTTGTGCCTGAGATTTTGATGGGTCAGTTATGATGGTAAACTTATATGCCATGCTTGTCATGAGCATGATGCTAGTTTTTGAACAACGAAAAGTTATGTTTTGGTAGCTTCTGTTTTGTTTGTGCCTGAGATTTTGATGGGTGGGTTATGATGGTAAACTTGTATGCCATGGTTGTGAGCATGATGCTTTTGTTTTTGAACAATGAAATCTGAACTTTTGTTAACATAACTATCTCAAAATCCCTATATATCTTTCATCCTTCAATCTATCAATTCTAGTCTTTGTATTATAAACCTGCCTGCTGTTTATTGAAGAGTGTAAAAAAAACTTGCATCAATGTTTTGCCTTGTCTTCTACAGAAAAAAATGTTTTGCCTTGTGGATCATGTAACTTATATTTGCAGATGTTGTGAGAAGTTATCGATGTAAACAAGATATGAATAAATTGTAGCTTAGTGTATCTCCCTTAGAAATATGGATTATAACTCATTTAGGTTCTCTATTGAATATGTTAACATCGACAAAACACATTCTTATTTTAGTCAACTTGTTCATATAAAAGGTCTATCCGAAAATAAGAATGTGTTCTGGGCCGTGAAAAACTAGCAGTTCGTAATATTATATAGACCATTATTTACTGTGAAAAATAAGAATCCGAAAATAAATCCAAAATGCTCCTGGCATTTAGTAGTCCATTATTTACTGTGAAAAGCTAGCAGTTACAAATCTGAAAGCCACAATGAAAATCGACCAAGAGCAGCTTGTCATGTGCATTTAGCAATGAACTGCTGCTGCCAATGTGACTAGCATTCACGTATCTACTTCGGCCACCGTTTGAACACGTCGACACATTTACATAGGATGTACAACATCAAGAGACAAAATTTTAATTGATCCACAGTTGACTTTTTTAGCTAAGTGATTCATGTATATCACATGAGAATCACAACCATTTCCTTTAGGAGCAAGAGGTATGGTAGCGTGGAAGGGCTGCGTTTTTGTAGCAGCCGAATATGGAGAATGGCGCACTGCACCAGCCTTCGCGCCGTTGGTGGTGGCGCCGTTTCCTCCGGCCAATGCCAACCTTTATATTTATTTTTTATTATTATTATCATTATTATCATTATTATTATTATTATTGGGATATGATGCCTACTTTATAAAGTAGGCAAGTTACCTACTTTCTTTTGTAAAAAATGGTAGGGACAGGGACTGAACTGTATCAGGGGCTTACTGCAGGGACTGAATTGTACATTTTGTAAACTTTTTTCAAAAAGAGTGTATGCAATTGCCTACATTTAAATGTAGGAATCATTTCCCCTACTCCTATAATCGTCAAAATCTCGGGACGAGATTTTCTCTAAGGGGTAAGACTATAACAACCCACAAACACCCATTACTATCATTCCCATTACAAATACCTATAGTAGGTATTTTACAGGTAAATTTGCTTTTTATATACATAATTACTTGCATGACTCACTAGACCTGCTTACGTATCTACACAAGCCAAATAACTCAACACTCACATCCTATAAATCCCCAGGTATGTCAAGCATAAACTCATAACAACACCATAATAAGTAATACACCAATCTAAAACACTAAACATAACACAAAACCCTAATAAACCCTAAACTAAAACTTAAGTTGGATTATGTGCTTATATGAACCTATATGCTTAGTTAAACTAGTAAGAATGTGTTCAAGGCTTAAGTAAGAGTATCTTTAGGTATATTAGGATATATTAGGACTATTAGGTTATAGAATAGAACCCTTAGAACTTAGATATAAACCCCCTAAGCCCTAAACCATAACTAGGTCATAGATAACTAGAATTAGGTATAAACCCACCCAAAACTTCCCCATAGGTCACTACCACTTAGTATAAGCCTTTAGAAACTTAGGAATAGTTATTAGATACCCTTAGGACACTAACTTAGGCACAAAACCATAGGATAAACCCTAGTCTCTCACTAAACCCACTTAGGTCATTTAGGTTATAAAACTAGGTCAAACCTTCCTAAAACTCCCCCATAGGTTACCCACACTTAGTATAAACCCTTAAGGTCTTAGGATTAGTCATTAGATACACTTAGGAACTTAATTTAGGCACTAAACCTTAGGTAAAACCTTAAACACATAGTAACTGGAAACTAGGTCTAAACTTAACTAAAACCTAAACATAAGCACCTTAAACACCTCAACCTAGCACCCTAACACCTTAGTCATACCCAAGCACACATCCTAACACCTCTAAGCATACACACAAGTAGGTGCATCACCTACTTGGCTAATCCACCACTAATCACCACTAATCCACCCTAAACCTTCCCTAATCCACCACTAAACCACCCTTAATCACCCTAAACCACCCTTAAACACTCTAAGCTGCTTACAAGCACCTCCAAGCACCCAAGCAAGGAGGTGCATCACCTCCTTGTAAGTTGCTTCTTTTGAACCGCCTCTCACGGCTGACCTCCACCACAACCGGCCTACCCAGCCCCTTAGCTACCACCCTAGCTCTTCCTTGTTATCACTAGACCTGCCACAACCCCCTCTAGCTTTGCTTACTCAGCCCTACCCCTCCGTGACACCTATGAGTCATTTTCTCCTCAAACGGCCTCATCGAGGCTATAATACCCCCTCCCCTCTCACTTCTTCTCCACACCTTTCCCCCTCCTCTCTACCTCATATTTCTGTAGTACTAAGCCCTTAGGAGCTGTTAGGAATGAGTAGCTAGGCCTTGGTTGAGTTGTGTTGAGGTTTGAAGTCGTCCGAGGTATATGGAACCCTAGAAAACCCTAAACTTGGTTCTAACCCACGTAAACCCCCTAGCAAAGTAAGTCTTACTTTTAGTTAGTATAGCTTTAATATAGTCTTAGGATAGATTTAGGATAGCTTAGATAGCTTAGATAACCTTGCATGAGCCTAGAACCATTCTACTTGCTAGTTAACATTTTAAAACCCTAGATCGAGTCATGTACTTGCATGCATGCTATAAGTAGTTAAATTAGGTCATACACTAGTTAAATATAACTTAGATAACTTAAAATAAGTAAACCATAGGCTAGAAAACTTAAATACTAGATAAAATATAAGTTACATGCATATTAGGACTCGTTTTGCAATAGTTTACATGCATAGGGGTATATATCGTAAATTCCTGAAATTATAAAGTCTAGGGACTGTTTTTGAACTTTCCTAGAAGTTATAAGTAGTAAGGATTAGTTTTGCATAATATTAAAACCTTAAGATAGATAATAACATAAGTATAAAACTAAAAGGACTAAAAACGTAAATAGTAGAAAGTTAAAGGTCTAAAATGGTAAATATAGAAAACTTAGGAGTCTTAGGTTATTATAGAAGTCTAGGGACTAGTTGTGTCTAGTATAGATAATCATTAGTATAAATAATATAAAACTTAGGGTAGAAAACGTAAATATATAAACTATAAGGGTAAAAAGTGAAAATATCATATAAGTATAAAACCTAAATAAAGTTAGAAGCATAACACAATACTAGGGAGCTTCATGCGAGGAGTACTATGTGGATATTTCATTTTTGATGAGTTTGTTGGGTTTACGAATTAAAGTGCCCTGACTCCTCGAACGATTATTGCATATACTTCTGAGATATGATGGCCCGAACGGTGATATGAGTATAACTAAACACTAATAACAACATAAATCAATAATAGGGAGCTTTGTGTGAGGAGTATTAACTTCTGAATTATGATGGCCCGAATGGTATTATATGTTGATAACATAATACAATAGTAGGGAGCTTCATGTGAGGAGTCATATACTTTTGAATTACAATGGCCTGAACGGTGTTATGTTATATCTAAAACATTAACAAACCTAAAAACAATAACTTAAGAAACATAAAACATGATAACTAAAAGCTTGACATACATACAAAACCAACAACAACACTCTAGGATACGTGAGTAAGGCGGTCTAGTTCCCGAGTCACTATTTGCATTACTTAGATGACTCTACACCTAGGTGAGTCTTCATAGCCTTACATCTTTTTAAACTTTCTCTCTAAATGCTTTTATAAACCCTGTAAAGGGGATACATGCAAAATGATTTACTTAAAACCGAATACAAGTCTTTTTCTTTGGTTGTTTGCACGAGTAAACTAACTGCCACCACTACATAAACAAAATTCATGAATCTAATCGTTTGGAAGGTTTTATCCAATCGAACGCAAATATAGTTGATAGATCTATTGTAGTTTGACAACTCCCGTTGGTATTAACACCCCACTAGGTGGTACCAATAAGTACCATATTTGAATCCACTCAAGGTATAACTTTGGCAAGTTATCCTTCTATCCCCTCATGTTGGGTCTGCAGCCCACATGACCCGGATCGTTGAGGTGTGATTCATGAGCGTAGTGCAACCTACTAAACTCCAATTGTGTATGCATCACAATTATCACAAAAACTTGCATTTTCCCAGATGGGTGTAACAACTGAACCAGGGAACTTGTATTCGCTAACCCCTAAACCTATGATTCTCACTCAACACATAGTGTTGAATTTTTAAGCATGTATTCTAGGTTAATTACTTCTATGGACCTATGGCGGAAGGAGGTACTGAACTCGGAAGACTTCTCATGGTTATCATTCAAACACCACCAACCTAACTCTTAGATTTTTGGGACCTCAACAAAATAATAGTATATCTTTTATAATTAAAACTCTGATAATTGTGAATGATAACTAATTTTTCAAAACGTCTCTTTTCGAGTCGTTTTCTATTACTGTATCTATGATTCTATGAAGTAATACCCCAAACACTTTATCCGCTGCGATCAGTGAAAAATGAGGGTGCTACAGATTGGCATCAGAGCTTCAGTTGTAGAGAACAAGGTCAAAACCCAAACTACAACAATTTTTCCTAAACCCGAGGAAGTCTTCAGTACCTCTGCCATCCTCCATAACCATATGTGCTAAGGTAAGTATAATTATTGCCTGCTTAACTGCTAAATGATTTACAGTATTTTCTTTATCATATAGTTATGTCTACTCCCCTCTACTCTACCCCTATCTCATCTAGTCCACATCCGAAGAATGATCTTTCCTCTCCGAATGTACTAGATTACTCCCCTAAACCCTATAACTTATAAGACTCTAGGAATAGCCTAGATAACCCTAATTTAAAACACGTAAGAGATTTCTATGCTAAGACATCACCCCTACCTCCCCTAAACCCTATTATACATCCACTTTTCCCTACCTACAAAACAGAACCCCCTGGTTTCTTTCTCCCGAGAGAACCATATATACCTAAACACCCTATCCCCACCTATACCCCTAGATTTGACTTTAGGCAACCCTATACCTTAAACCCTACACCTTACATAATAAACCCTCCCATTCCATCTTGGAAAGATGAAATTGGAGAAAAACCCTCTAGGTTGACTCTAGAAGATGAGGAAAACCAATTAGAGGATATTTTAAATAACTTAGATGAAATTTTTCTTGATCTCCTTGAGAAGATAGAAAAAGGTCATAATAATAATAACTTAGATAATCAACCTGACTATAGTAAGTTAAGAGAGAATTTACAAGAAAATCGTTTTAAAATAGCTAAAATACAGAAAAACCAAATGAAACATCACCATAAAATAGCTTTTGCCCGCTTTAGGATTTGCACTTTAGAAAAGATAATAGAGAACGACGAGGAAAACTTAGAAAACACTAACACATGGAATTAGGTAATTTGGAAACTTTAGAAAACTTAGGTAAATAAAAAACCCTAGAAGACATGCCTTAGAATAGTTAGAGCCTTTAGGATAAGTAAAATAGGAAATAAATAAAATAAGTTAGGATTTAGAAACTACCTGGTACCCCTCAATTAGGATAGCTTAGATAACCAGACTTAGGATTATCCTTCACCTTAGGAAAAACCCTTAACCCTTACTCTTAACCCTTACCCTTACCCTTAACCCTTACCCTCAACCCTTACCCTTAACCTACCCCGATGTCTTAGGTAAATAGAATCTCTAAACTGTTTTAATTTCTCTTACTCTAACCCTTTTCAACTCTTTTTCCCCTTTACCGATGGTGAGAATCCTCATTCTTCACCATAGAGATCTGAATTCTTTCTCCTCTGATCTCTAAACCTTCATTCTTTTCCATTGCTTTTACAAGCTATCTTCGTTCTAGTTAGAGATCTACCTCTAACTATTCCATATGTGAATTTATGATTCTCATATATAAGCATATTTCTCTTAGATTACTATGATACCTGAGCTAGTTTTCCCCAATCCCCTTTAGTAAACCCCAAAACCTTAGTTAGGATTTCCATACTTGAGGTTAGATAGACCATTAGGATTTAGACCATTAGGACTTAGAACATTAGGATTAGAACACCTTAGGATTAAAAAACCTTAGACCATTAGGATTAGAAACCAAAAACCCCTACCCCAATAGACCTAGGATAATACTTTAGGATTAGAATATAGATTAGGAAAAACCTAGGATTAGATAACCCTCACCCTAAGCCTTTAGAACCTTAGTTTAGGATAGACACACTTACCGCATAGGAATAAGTAGATTTAGGTCATAGATTACCCATACCTAGCCCTTAGGATAACCATACTTATACACTTGAGGATTTTAGATTATACCTTAGGACTTGACAATTTTTAGAATACCCATTAGGAAATTTCACTTAGGAGACACTATGGATAGTGCCTTAGCTGGTTTCAAATCCCTAGGAATAGTAATACTCATAATAATAGTAATAATGGTAATAATAGACAACCTAAAACAAAAGAGAAAACCTAAAACAACACCTAAAAATAAGGATATACCTAGTCAACCCTTAGGAAAGAAAAAACTTAAACCTAATCCTTCTTTAGAACCCTCTACCTCAATGGAACCAAACACCTCACCCTTAGAAATTAGGATTAGTTAGAAGAACCTTAGGGGGAAAACAAAACTCTGGGAAAGATATCTAGTAAATCTAAAACTCCGATAGGATATTCTCCTTCAGGTATCCTATACTCTTACTCTTCCGTTTAATCTCATCTTTTCATTTCTCTTCTTCTACCGTTTAAATATTTTCCTCTCACTTCTTCCTACTCTTCCATTTAAAATCCCATTTTCCCACCTTTTTCCCCACTCCACAAATTAAAACCATACTTTTCCATTTTCCCCACTCCTACACTTTTCCCCACTCAACCCACTCCAAACTTCTTTTTCCTTTTCCATTTCCCCTACTTTAACCATTCATCCTTTTTCCTTTTCACTCCACTCCATTCCCATAAATCCTTCACTCCATTTCCCTTCATTTTTAACTCTCCGTCATTTTACATTCTATTTTCTTCTCTCTATATTCTCTCCCTACCTCATCCTGCAATGCTCTATTAGTTAGAACTTGCATTTTTCGTCAAAACGCAAGTTTCTATTAGTTAGAACTTGTAAGAATATCTACATCAAACTGTAATCCTCATTATGTTCAACTACGATATTAAATCTCGCTTTGCAAGAAATTGTAAAAATGAGATCTTCTACGTCCGTCATTCTAGTCTTAACATGGGAATCTACCATGTGACAAGTTGCTAAACCGGAGAACGTTAGAACTTGTCCATACCATGACTAGAACTAGTCTCTATCTTGACTTGAACTTGTCTCTATCATGACTAGAACTTGTCTCTATCATGACTAGAACTTGTCTCTACTTGACTAGAATATTCCTCTACCGCTTCTAGAACTTGTCTTCTCTGATATAACCACTATCAGTTGAAACATGTTTCTAAAAATTTCCTTACCATATATCCTTAAATATGGTAAAACTCTCTTCATTTTCCACCGATACTACTTAAGGATGATTTATAATGACTATCCTCTTAAAATGAACTAGGATGTTCCTACATTTTAATGAGAAAAGTCAAATAGGTTAAGAGTTTATACGCTCTTGTTTTCAAATATTGGGACGCCTTTATTTGCAAATAATGAGATATAAAAACCTAAGTATCTGGTATCTGTACAAGCAATTCTTACTCCGCTTGTGCAAAATCTTCTTCCTTTTCACATCATTTTCCTCGATAATCCTCTTCTTCTCTGTACTTTCTCGACTTATTCTCTCCCCTACTCCTATAATCGTTAAAATCTCGGGACGAGATTTTCTTTAAGGGGTAAGACTATAACAACCCACAAACACCCATTACTATCATTCCCATTACAAATACCTATAGTAGGTATTTCACAGGTAAATTTGCTTTTTATATACATAATTACTTGCATGACTCACTAGACCTGCTCACGTATCTACACAAGCCAAATAACTCAACACTCACATCCTATAAACCCCATGTATGTCAAGCATAAAGTCATAACAACACCATAATAAGTAATACACCAATCTAAAACACTAAACATAACACAAAACCCTAATAAACCCTAAACTAAAACTTAAGTAGGATTATGTGCTTATCTGAACCTATATGCTTAGTTAAACAAGTAAGAATGTGTTCAAGGCTTAAGTAAGAGTATCTTTAGGTATATTAGGATATATTAGGACTATTAGGTTATAGAATAGAACCCTTATAACTTAGATATAAACCCCCTAAGCCCTAAACCATAACTAGGTCATAGATAATTAGAATTAGGTATAAACCTACCCAAAACTTCCCCATAGGTCACTACCACTTAGTATAATCCTTTAGGAACTTAGGAATAGTTATTAGATACCCTTAGGACACTAACTTAGGCACAAAACCATAGGATAAACCCTAGTCTCTCACTAAACCCACTTAGGTCATTTAGGTTATGAAACTAGGTCAAACCTTCCCAAAACTCCCCCATAGTTTACCCACACTTAGTATAAACTCTTTTGGTCTTAGGATTAGTCATTAGATACACTTAGGAACTTAATTTAGGCACTAAACCTTAGGTAAAACCTTAAACACATAGTAAGTAGAAACCAGGTCTAAACTTAACTAAAACTTAACTAAAACCTAAACATAAGCACCTTAAACACCTCAACCTAGCACCCTAACACCGTAGTCATACCCAAGCACACACCCTAACACCTCTAAGTACACACACAAGTAGGTGCATCACCTACTTGGCTAATCCACCACTAATCACCACTAATCTACCCTAAACCTTCCCTAATCCACCACTAAACCACCCCTAATCACCCTAAACCACCCTTAAACACCCTAAGCAACTTACAAGCACCTCCAAGCACCCAAGAAAGGAGGTGCATCACCTCCTTGTAAGCTGCTTCCCTTGAACCACCTCTCATGGCTGACCTCCACCACAACCGGCCTACCCACCCCTAGCTACCACCATAGCTCTTCCTTGTCATCACTAGACCTGCCACAACCCCCTCTAGCTCTGCTTACTCAGCCCTCCACCTCCGTGACACCTATGAGTCATTTTCTCCCCAAACCACCTTGTCGAGGCTATAAATACCCCCTCCCCTCTCACTTCTTCTCCACACCTTTCCCCCTCCTCTGTACCTCATATTTCTGTAGTACTAAGCCCTTAGGAGCTGTTAGGAATGAGTATCTAGGCCTTGGTTGAGTTGTGTTGAGGTTTGAAGTCGTACGAGGTATATGAAACCCTAGAAAACCCTAAACTTAGTTCTAACCCACATAAACTTCCCCCGCCCCCCTTGCCAAGTAAGTCTTACTTTTAGTTAGTATATCTTTAATATAGTCTTAGGATAGATTTAGGATACCTTAGATAGCTTAGATAACCTTGCATGAGCCTAGAACCATTCTACTTGCTAGTTTACATTTTAAAACCCTAGATCGAGTCATATACTTGCATGCATGCTATAAGTAGTTAAATTAGGCCATACACTAGTTAAATATAACTTAGATAACTTAAAATAAGTAAAACATAGGCTAGAAAACTTAAATACTAGATAAAATATAAGTTACATGCATATTAGGACTAGTTTTGCAATAGTTTACATGCATAGGGGTATATATCATAAATTCCTGAAATTATAAAGTCTAGGGACTGTTTTTGAACTTTCCTAGAAGTTATAAGTAGTAAGGATTAGTTTTGCATAATATTAAAACCCTAGGATAGATAATAATATAAGTATAATACTAAAAGGACTAAAAACGTAAATAGTATAAAGTTAAAGGTCTAAAATGGTAAATATAGAAAACTTAGGAATCTTAGGTTAATATAGAAGTCTAGGGACTAGTTGTGTCTAGTATAGATGATGAGGCGAAAAATGAACCACTTTTAGGGGGTCATTTAAGCCCGGAATTTAATTTATTTGATCAAATATTGCCCTAAATCATTCCTTTTGTGATTTTAGGTACTTTGGGAGTGAATTCTGGAAAAGGAAGCAATTCGGACGTTTTTGGAGCATAAAAGTGAAGAAAACGGCAAAGTCTTAATTTTCCATGCTAAGAACAGTACCTGACGGCGTCAAGAAGGAAATCATGACAGCGTCAAGTGTAAAATCTATGACGACCCAGTGAAAACCTGAAGGCGTCACAACAAGGGCGTCAAGAGTTAATATGGTGACGGCCTGCATAAGGAGTATACATGACGGCGTCAGACCCAAATCTAGGCAGTCCGAGAAACTATTTGGCGGCGAGATGATGGCGTCAGACATTTGTTCTTGACGCCGTCACCTATCAAAATCTATATATAGTTTTCTATTTTTCATTCATTAAAAGAGGAACTTGTGTGGAGAAAACTAGGGCCAAACTTTGTAAATCCTAGGTCATATTTTACAGTGTTTTCAAGGGTTTTCACCCCTTGAATCCTTTCATGTTCAATTAAGATAAGTCTTCTCTTAATTCATTCAATATATCTATGTGTTGTTTAAATATATCTTTTGCTTGTCTTGATTTCAACATGCTAGGCTAGATCTACCTTGTGTTTGCTTAGATGTAATGAAACCTAGATGTTAATTATATGTTGATTACTTGTTTATGTTTGTAATGGATGAATGATTACAATGTTAGGCTTAAGAAAACTGGCAGATCTCCATTGTGTAACATGCTTGAATGTCTTAGGAAACATGAACCGATGTGTACTAGGTTTTATTGGTTGTATTTAATGCATGAGCAAATTCTAGTGATCCCATGTTAGGAGCTTCTTAGCCGGCTCGACATAGGAGTGAAGTAGGCGCTCATAGGATTGGGGAAGTAAGTACGCCACCCCATGAATGGTATTAAGGAATACAATCCGTCATCCACGCAACTATAACAAGTAATTAACGTGTAAAAGATATCTAGGGAGTAGTGAAATCTAAGTAAACACAATTCTCCCACATATTGCTCACAACTTTAGTTTAATTTAGTTTTATTTTCATTTTAGTATTTTATTTTGATTGCATCTTTAGTATTGGGTTAGTTGACTAGCAACTAATTCCGCCAAACTCCTTCAAACCCGAGATTTTTAACTGCTTTGATAAAAACTAAAGAAAATACAAAAAGAATCATCCCTCATCTCTAGACCTAGTCTTCAGGTTTTCTAATCCTAGCGACACTATTCCTAGCTGAACGATCAATCCCCCGGTACTTGTCATTATACTATACTACATCGATCAGGTACACTGCCTGGTGGGGGTTGTAAGCTTCTCGAGATCCCTCGAGAGGTAAAGCCTGGTGCAATCCCTACGCATCAAGTTTTTGGCGCCGCAGCCCGGGGAATAGTTATTGTCTAGGTTAGAATCTCTTTTTGTTAGGTCTACTTGCTAGATTCCTTTCTAGTAAGATTTAATTTTTATTTTTAGGTTCTCTTTAGTCTATCTTATTTCTTCGTGTTTTTGTTCGTAACTCTTCGCCATCCGACATCATGGACGATGGTAACATCTTTGAACCCATCATCCCACCACAACAAAACCCACCACTAGATAACCAACCTCTCATGCCCCGAACCTTAGGAGAATATTCCCGACGTAGCCACCAAGGCTACCGAAACACCATTGAGCTCACCCAAGGAGCCAATGTGACCCCCTTGCGATCCGACACCATCCGGTTGGTGCAAAGCGGATGTACATTCCATGGACTTCGTTCCGAAGATCCAAACCAACATCTCAAGGACTTCCTTAAAATCGTAGATTCTATAGACCTCGATGTTACAACTAGAGAGTCAACCCGATTACACCTATTCCAATTCTCTCTACGTGATCATGCTAGCCAATGGCTTGAACGTTTACCCGCGGGATCCATCACCTCATGGGATGATCTCACCACTCGTTTCCTTGCTC
The DNA here is from genome assembly GCA_030686995.1 of Artemisia argyi. Classification (NCBI taxonomy): domain Eukaryota; kingdom Viridiplantae; phylum Streptophyta; class Magnoliopsida; order Asterales; family Asteraceae; genus Artemisia; species Artemisia argyi. Next base: position 43,196,332 of record CM060685.1, on the reverse strand, counting down.
AATTTTCCCACCGGGGAGAACTACCAAGCTTAGAAATGATATCTTGATGTTCCAACAACGTCAAGGTGAAACTCTATATGAAGCATGGACTCGATTCAAGGACTTACTCCAAAAAGTCCCTCATCATGGCATAGATCTTTGGCTCCAAGTCCAAATCTTCTATGACCATATCGATCTCTCCACAAGGTGAGCCATTGACCAATCGGCCGGTGGTAAGCTACGTGATCTAAGTGCGGAACAATCATGGGAACTCATAGAAGATCTTGCTCTCTATGACAACGAAAGTTGGAATGATCCCCGTGATTTGAACAAAACGGTCAAGGCAATATCTTTGCCTTCGAACAACTCTAGCACTCCCGACCGTAGGATCATCGAACTTGAGGACCAAGTCAAGTTTCTCATGAAATCTTACGAAGCTCCTAAGCCTTCAAGCCAAGTGAACAAAATCACTTCTTCATGCGAATTATGTAGTGGTCCCCATGACACTCGTGATTGTGTGGAACTCCCCGGAACAGCTTTTGCGGACTACGCATCCTCGCGTACCGACGAAGCGGGAGATAAGTGGTACACTTTCAAACCCGAGCCAAACCCTTACGGTGATTCCTACAACCCCTCTTGGAAAAATCACCCAAACCTTAGGTGGAAACAAAATCAAGCCAGTTCTTCCAATCCGCCTAATCGTTACCAACCAAACGGTCCACCCTCCAACCGTACTTTCAACAACAATCCTTCTAACAACTATGGTAGTACCAACAATCTTGAAGGATTGATGTCTAAGTTCATGGCATCTCAAGAGGCTCGCATAGCTAGGTTTGAAACCGAATTCAACCAACAACAAACGGAGATGACCAACAAGATAGACAATTTTTTGAAAGCCCTCAACAACCAAGCGTTAACTACACCTAGGAAGGACACTAGGGACGCCAATAACAAAATCCAAATTAAGGACCCCTCATCATCCAAACATGTCCACTTTGTCAATGTTGTCACCATTAAGCCAAAAGATAAGGATATAGAGGAAAGTGACAAAGATGAAGTTGAAGTAGAAACCGAGACTACTGATGAAATTAGGGAAGTTGAGGTTAATAAGGGAAGAGTTAGAGGAAGTAGAGACTATAGAAAAGCACTTTGATAAGTTGCCCACCAAGGAAGAACGGGAATACCATAAGGATTTATTCGATGGCCCCGAGACACCATATATCCTTGGCACACCCCTTATCAAAATGGGAGACCCCTCTAGCATCAACATACCATGAAACATCGGGCATATGCATATATGGAAAGCTTATATCAATCCTAGATCTCCTATAAACATCATGACTAGGACTTATTATAATTGGGTGATGAAGGAACAACTTGGTTATAGGATGATGCCCAATAAGAATTTGATAAGTAATTTTGTAGGGAGAGTGAAGGGATTGCATGTGATTATAGGTAATTTCACCTATGAGATCGATTTTATGATAGTAGAAGATACTCGCCCGGTGATAGATGATTGCCTAAGCCAAGTAATATTCAGAAAACCATTTGCTGAGGCCACTAAGATGAGTTATGATCCGACTTTAGCGATAGTTATGTTCAAGGAAGAGAATGATGAGATTGCCTACCAAATGCCCTATAAGATTGAGCAATACCGCCTCCTTTCTAATATAGAAAAAGAACACAAACAAGCAGCTTACTATAGGAATGATGAGGATAGACGTAGAGGAGTAGAGTATGTGATGAATAGGATGCTTGGTTTCTACAAAGAATGCTTGCAATTAGGTCCGGAATACAAAACTGGCATAGAAGACGACCTAGAGAATGAAATCAATGATGAGGTCACGTAGTAACCCATGACCTTGAGTCTAGCTACAAGACTCGTAAATAAAGAAAAGCGCTTCTTGGAGGCAACCCATGTTTTATGTGATTTTTATTTTGTTTGTTTGTTATTTGCTTCCGTATGCATGCTTTATTTTTATTGTTGGTAGATCATGTTTCAAAACTAAAATAGTGAAAATACTTTATTTTGTTGTTTGGCTTAGTCTTAACTTCATCCAAAGGTATTTTTGCAAAAGATAAGTGTAAGGGGAAACCCCAAATATGTTTTTGAGAAACAAAACTGATCATGATTCTCCACAATATTAAGTGAACATGTATATTCGTATTTGTTAGAGTCAAATGCTTGTATCGAGTCATAATGATGTTTTGCAGGATTTTCCAGGAAGTAGGACGAAGTTTTTCCAGAAATTTTCCGGAAACTTAACATAAGAATTTCTGCAGGTCACTTCTGACGGCGTCACGAGTTTACTCTTGACGGCGTCATGTGTAAAAATCTGGAAATTTTACCAGTTTTGTTTTTTCTAACGGAGTCTTAAATTTTTTGTTGAATTATCAGTTTTATAATCTCCAGGAAATCTGCAAACATCATTCCACAACCATTATATCTTATTTTGTTTTCTAGGATTTATTAGCATATGTAGATTGCCGCCGATTTTATGCGAGGTTGCCTTGTCTGTTTTCTCAGGTTTTACAGGTTATGTATGACAAGAAGATGATTATTATTCTGGAAGGGATGCTTTGATTGTTCATTTTCTTGGAGGAAGATCTAACCTGGCCACCTTATTATCCATACCGAGCGAATCAGGGGAGTATTTGATTTCATTTGTTTTACTTATTTCACTTTTACATTCTTTACTTGAACATTGGGGACAATGTTCATCCTAAGTGTAAGGGGAGGGTAAAATGATGATACCTTACAAATACACATTTGCTTGAGTTTGTTTGTTTGATAGTAGATGTGTAATAAAACTATGAGAAATACTTGTTAGTGCAATTTTAGCGCCAAATTTAAAATTTTTTACAACATTTAGGAGTGAAACTTTAGCCATAGGAAGCGTCTCATGGATAGGAGATTGTATGACTAGCACAAAACCATACTATTCAGAAAAATTTTCCACCCAAATATGTGAGGTTCGCCTTTAGATTTGATAGGAAAAGAATTTATTATTAGTGCTTATGAGTGTACCGGTAGCATTTAGATTCTAGAACTTGCATTAATGATGCATCCCGAGACCGCTAGTGAGACTACATTCGTGTAGTAGGATTTACTACATGATAAGAGGCATTAGGATCACCCTTGTGTTAAACCCGTATCATAATTACTTGACCATTTAAGTCATATTACTTGGCTAGTTAAGTCAACTAATTTTTCCCACAACCTTAGCGTTGTACTCATTTTTAGTACACGAAACCTCTAGTACACCCCTCCGAGCCTATCTTTTCGTTTCTAACTTTAAGCATTTTACTTAAAGGAAGAATTTATTACACCCCACTTAAATGTACAGCCAAATCGCCTTAGCCTTCCGTGTATGCACTCATCTTTAGTGCATTATTGTTATTTGTTTAAACCCTAAGTTAATTATCTAATTGATTACATGGTTGCTAAGTCGAGTCATATCCTTGTACATATTGTTTTGGGACGATTGGGACTCATGGGTAAAGTACTTATTTTATGGAGTAATGGGGAAGAACATCATATATTACCCCCGTATGTACGTTAATCTTAAAAGTACTCCAAGTGTTTTGATTATCTTAATTCGAGTCATTAGATTAGTTTATTGTAAAGTATGTAAAAATTCAAGTGTAAGGGGAATGTTCATTCCCTATGATGTATTATTTTGGATGGTAGAGTAAGAGTGAATGCAAAAAAAAAAAAAAAAAAAAAAAAAAAAAATCGAAAAAAATAAAAGAAAAAGAAAAAGAAAAGAGAAAAACATACGGACTACCATCCCTTTTTATTCTATGTTCATTTTATGTTTTTGTTATTTTTCATTTATTAGCTTAAGTCGAGTCTAGTCTTGGCTTAGCAACGCCATATTGTATATGTGATTAACCAAGATTTTTAACTCGCCACCAGTAAAGACTGCCTATATCCAACAAAACCGTGTATTCCATATCCCTACACCAAACATTACAACCCTTTAAAAGACGTCTTTGATAGTTTATCCTAGGTGCTTACGCCATGTGGTGGAGGTTTGATCCTTTCCCAAGCCTATGGTAATCTATTTTGCTATGACAGGTAGTGAGAGATATCTTCCGTTTCCATATTGTAATTTATATTTTATTACACCCGAGAGATGTGAGTATCTAAACACTATGTGTGAGGTGCTAGTATATGACCTCCGTGCTTGTCTTTGGTCTTTAGTGGAACGATTATTTGTTGTAATTACTTTTATATTAGTGTTAAATGACCCCTAACTTGTATTTTGACTAGAATAAAAGCGCATTTGCTTGAGGATAAGCAAATCTCAAGTGTAAGGGTATATGATGAGGCAAAAAATGAACCACTTTTAGGGGGTCATTTAAGCCCGGAATTGAATTTATTTGATCAAATATTGCCCTAAATCATTCCTTTTGTGATTTTAGGTATTTTGGGAGTGAATTCTGGAAAAGGAAGAAATTCGGACGTTTTTGGAGCATAAAAGTGAAGAAAACGGCAAAGACTTAATTTTCCATGCTGAGAACAGTACCTGACGGCGTCAAGACAGAAATCATGACGGCGTCAAGAGTAAAATCCATGACGACCCTGAGAAAACCTGAAGGCGTCAGAACAAGGGTGTCAAGAGTTAATATGGTGACGGCCTGCATAAGGAGTATACATGACGGCGTCAGACCCAGATCTAGGCAGTCCGAGAAACTATTTGGCGGCGAGATGACGGCGTCAGACATTTGTTCTTGACGCCGTCACCTATCAAAATCTATATATAGTTTTCTATTTTACAGTCATTAAAAGAGGAACTTGTGTGGAGAAAACTAGGGCCGAACTTTGTAAACCCTAGGTCATATTTTACAGTGTTTTCAAGGGTTTTCACCCCTTGAATCCTTTTATGTTCAATTAAGATAAGTATTCTCTTAATTCATTCAATATGTCTATGTGTTGTTTGAATATATCTATTGCTTGTCTTGATTTCAACATGCTAGGCTAGATCTATTTTGTGTTTTCTTAGATGTAATGAAACCTAGATGTTAATTATATGTTGATTACTTGTTTATGGTTGTAATGGATGAATGATTTCAATGTTAGGCTTAAGAAAACTGGCAGATCTCCATTGTGTAACATGCTTGAACGTCTTAGGAAACATGAACCGATGTGTACTAGGTTTGATTGGTTGTATTTAATGCATGAGCAAATTCTAGTGATCCCATGTTAGGAGCTTCTTAGCTGGCTCGACATAGGAGTGAAGTAGGCGCTCATAGGATTGGGGATGTAAGTACGCCACCCCATGATTGGTATTAAGGAATACAATCCGTCATCCATGCAACTATAACAAGTAATTAACGTGTAAAAGATATCTAGGGAGTAGTGAAATCTAAGTAAACACAATTCTCCCACATATTGCTCACAACTTTAGTTTAATTTAGTTTTATTTTCATTTTAGTATTTTATTTTGATTGCATCTTTAGTATTAGGTTAGTTGACTAGCAACTAATTCCGCCAAACTCCTTCAAACCCGAGATTTTTAATTGCTTTTATAAAAACTAAAAAAAATACAAAAAGAATCATCCCTCATCTCTAGACCTAGTCTTTAGGTTTTCTATTCCTAGCGACACTATTCCTAGCTGAACGATCAATCCCCTGGTACTTGTCATTATACTACACTACATCGATCAGGTACACTGCCTGGTGGGGGTTTTAAGCTTCTTGAGATCCCTCGAGAGGTAAAGCCTGGTGCAATCCCTACGCATCAATAGATAATTATTAGTATAAATAAAATAAGTAATATAAAACTTAGGGTAGAAAACGTAAATATATAAACTACAAGGCTAAAAAGTGAAAATATCATATAAGTATAAAACCTAAATAAAGTTAGAAGCATAACACAATACTAGGGAGCTTCATGCGAGGAGTACTATGTGGATATTTCGTTTTTGACGAGTTTATGGGTTTATGAATTAAAGTGCCCTGACTCCTCGAGCGATTATTGCATATACTTCTGAGATATGATGGCCCGAACGGTGATATGATTATGACTAAACTCTAATAACAACATAACTCAATAATAGGGAGCTTTGTGTGAGGTGTATTAACTTCTGAATTATGATGGCCCAAACGGTATTATGTTGATAACATAATACAATAGTTGGGAGCTTCATGTGAGGAGTCATATACTTCTGTATTACAATGGCCTGAACGGTGTTATGTTATATCTAAAACAATAACAAACCTAAAAACAATAACTTAAGAAACATAAAACATGATAACTAAAAGCTTGACATACATACAAAACCAGCAACAACACTCTAGGATACGTGAGTAAGGCGGTCTAGTTCCCGAGTCACTATTTGCATTAATTAGATTACTCTACACCCAGGTGAGTCTTCATAGCCTTACATCTTTTTAAACTTTCTCTCTAAATGCTTTTATAAACCCTGTAAAGGGGATACATGCAAAATGCTTTACTTAAAACCGAATACAAGTCTTTTTCTTTGGTTGTTTGCACGAGTAAACTAACTGCCACCACTACATAAACAAAATTCATGAATCTAATCGTTTGGAAGGTTTTATCCAATCGAACGCGAATATAGTTGATAGATTTATTGGAGTTTGACAACTCCCGTTGGTATTAACACCCCACTAGGTGGTACCAATAAGTACTATATTTGAATCCACTCAAGGTATAACTTTGGAAAGTTATTCTTCTATCCCCTCATGTTAGCTCTGCAGCCCACATGAACCGGATCGTTAAGGTGTGATTCATGAGCGTAGTGCAACCTACTAAACTCCTAATAATTGTGCATGCATCACAATTATCACAAAAACTTGCATTTTCCCAGATAGGTGTAATAACTGAACCCAGGGAACTTGTATTCACTAACCCCTAAACCTATGATTCTAACTCAACACCTAGTGTTGACTTTTTAAGCATGTATTATAGGTTAATTACTTCTATGGACCTATGGCGGAAGGAGGTATTGAACTCGAAAGACTTCTCATGGTTATCATTCAAACACCACCAACCTAACTCTTAGATTTTTGGGATCTCAACAAAATAAAAGTATATCTTTTATAATTAAAACTCTGATAATTATGAATGATAACTAATTTTTCAAAACATCTCTTTTCGAATCGTTTTCTATTACTGTATCTATGATTCTATGAAGTAATACCCCAAACACTTTATCCGCTGCGATCAGTGAAAAATGGGGGTGTTACAGAGTACGACATTGAAATGAAAAGACGTCGAACATTGCATTGAAAATACGAATTACAGATTAATAAAACTACGATACAGAAATGAAAATGAAAATACAAATTACAACAAAAAGTCTGTGTTATAACCCTCTTCGTAAGGAGAATACCCCTATGCAATCATGCTTTCTTCTCACTCGTTATATAAGATGTCAAACAAGTTGTTCTTGCGGTATTCTGCTTCCCTTGCTTCCTGCTCCATACGAGTAGCTTCCTCTCGTGCTGCGTTTTCTTCCATTTCTCGCAATACTTTTTCATCATGAGCAAGTAGTTGTTGCTGTTCCTCGGTAATTTGAAACGGATTGGCTTCGTATTCCTCAACCGGTTTGTCTTCCGTTGGGAAAACCGGAATGATATCTGTTAGTGGAGTGTTAACCGTGTTTTTGGGAAATTTTTGGGAGAAGTTGTTTTTATTGGGAAATTGTTGGGAGAAGTTGTTTTCGTTGAGATAATGTTGAGAATCTGGGCTAAGAAATTGTGTGCGTGTGTGTGAGAAACAAAACAGAGTGTAGGTATTTAAAAGGAAATTTTTGAATTTGAATTTGAATTATTTGAATTTGATTTTGAATTCGAATTCGTACTTTGAAATTTTTGAATTTGAACTGTCAAACTATATTTTGGATTTGAATATAAAATTGAATTTTGATTTTGAATTTTAGTTAATATTGTGTTATTTTTATTTATTTTATGTAAATGAAGAAAAAAAATGGCCAACGGCATCACATTTTTTGGTGCCAACGATAACGACACCGAATGTGGTGCCAAAGGGTTTCTGGTGCCGTTGAGTGTTTTGCTGACGTAGGAGTGATTTTGGAGAACGGCATGAGCCCTTTGGCTCCACCATACCCATTGCTCTCAGAAAGTTCTAACCTTAATTAAGGTTACTCCCAATAGCTGTCAATTTCGAAAGTTCTTATGTAAATTTGCACTGCGTCCACAAATATTGATATGGGTATTTTAGAAATTTAATTTCATTACATGTGGAGTGTTGTTAGGCTAGGGGTGATAAGAGCATTTGCACACGTTTGGAGCCAAGGCGTCCTCTTTGTTACACCCAACTCATTTGATGCGTTTTCAAGGAGGAAAATGCAAGACTCGGTTTTGGACACGACCGAATTTGGGGTGAGTGTTCAAGCACAAAAAACAAGCGGCATTTTTATAAAAGATATTTTAATTTTAAAAATTTATAGAATTTTCTCTATAAATACTCTAATACTCTTTCTTTTTATTCACACTTTTAATTACAATCTTTCTTTATACACTCTAATCTTTTCATCTACAAACAATGTCTCAAATAAATCTCAAAACCAAAACACCAAAAACACGTTGTCAACGAAGCGTTCCAACTATCAGTGGATTTATATTAGAGTTATAATTATATTAGTATTTGTATTAGATTATGATTGATGTAAGCCCAAGTGTTAGGCTATAAATATGGGGTCCTATGCATTCTCTCATTAGTCAATCAATTATTAGAGTAAATATCATAAATCGTCCCACTGGTTTACCAGGTGAAACGAAAATGGTCCTTGTACTTTTTTTTTTCACCCGGATCTAGTCCCTGTGGTTTTGAACCCATACGGGTTTGGTCGTTTGAGAAAGATATCCGTCAGTTGACCATTAAATCATTTAACAAGACTAATATGTAGGGGTGGGGGGTATTTTTGGTACTTTACAATTCACGCCAATACATAAGCCATTATCAAACACTAGCAAATCACACTTCATCCCTAAGGAAATTAGATTCACACACCCACCAAAATTTCTCTCTAAAACCTGCTAATTGAATGAAACCCTAGATATAGGAAAACCAAATTAAACAATGTTGTGTGAATGGAGGGTGCGTAAAAAGGGTTCAGCTTCAAATCCCTACCATAATTATTGTAAGTAAATCATTTTTTGTATGTTGGTCACTCTGTTTCTAATGTAACATTGAGTTTCTAATGTAAATCGTTTTTTGTATGATCAGGTGAGATTTCAACCATTTTTTGTCTAAAGATTAACCATGGAGATGCATTCACCAGCCCTCCTAAGATACGTTACAAAGGTGGGAAGGTCAATTGGATAGACACAATTGATTCATATCAGTTCTCTGTTCATGAGGTTGCCACTATGATGAAATAGTTAGGGTATAAAAATTTAGGTATGGAATTTTATTATAAGTTACCTAACTCTGATTTAGATAATGGTATAAGAAAATTAGAAACTGATAATGATGTGTTGGAATTGTTGAAGTACGTAGCTAAGTATAAGGTTATTGATTTATATGTTGATCACTCTCTTTCTAAGGAACCTAAGATTGTAGAACGTACTTTGCTAGAAAATGTACTTGATAATACTCATGATGTACTAGAAAATGTGGATACTGATGTAGTTGATGATGTAAGTGAGGATGTGTGGTTGAGGAATTGTTTAAACAAGGTTGGAAGGTTGAATAAGAATGTAGGCCAGTCAAGTAGGAATGAAAGCCCAAATGTAGATGTTGGTAACAATGGTTCAGAGAGTGAGCATGGTTCAGATAGTGATCATGGTTCAGATAGTGAACATGCTTCAGATAGTGAACATGGTTAAGATAGTGACAATGAATCAAACAGTGATGATAGTGACTTTGTAGTTGATCAAGACCAAATGATGAATGATGTAGAGGTTGATATGTCTGAATTTAGGAGTGACATAGATAAAAATGTAGAATGGGTTGGATGTGCAGAGATTGTAGAAGAAGCGACTGAGGTGGTTGAGAATGAGGAAGTTGATTATGAAGATTTTGGTAATGGGAGTGACTCAGATGATGAAGGTGAGAGGAGCAAATCATTAAGGAAGGTGGCTAGGATGAATAAGGTTCATGCTGGTAGTGAGGGTACAATATGGAAAGAAAATTTCTTTATTGGTCAACAGTTTGGTAATAGTAAACTCATAATGGAGATGGTCACAAGGGTAGCGGTTGAACAAAAAAGAGAGTTACGGCTAAATAAGAATGACAAGCTTAGGGTGAGGGCAGTTTGTAGAGAAAAGATACCAAATTTTACATCTAATAAGGACCTTGTGGTTGATAGTGGGCTAGCTGATGGGCCAGAAGTAAAAGATAAGCCCAATAAGTCCAACACATGTAGTGGATCTAAAATTAGGTTAAAAGGTGTGTCTATTAAAGATAGTGAACCTGAATGTCCTTGGTCTTTGCAGTGCTCAAAGTTACCAAATGAGGATACATGGCAAGTGAAAACTTTTGAGGATGTTCACAAATGTTTATAGTCAAGAACTGTTAAGAAATGCACAAGAACATTCTTGTCAAGAGAATTACAGGAAACCATTAAACCAAATCCAAAAATTATATTGAATGCTCTTAAAGACCAGTTGCAGAAAAAACTTGAAATTGGGATTTCAAAACAGAAAGTGCAAAGAGCTAAGCAGATGGCCAAAGAAAAAGTGATTGGTAATTGTACAAAGCAGTATGCACAGCTGAGAGATTGCCTAATTGAATTACAAAAACAGAATCCAGATACAACCGTTAGGATTGATTAGAAAGACCACTTGACCCAATAAGAGTTCTTGAAAGGAAGTTTAAGAGGATTTATATATGTTTAGGTGCTTTAAAAGAGAGTTTTAAGAAAGGAAAGAGAGATTTGTTGAGGTTGGATGGTTTTTTTTTGTCTGGTCCTTCCCTGGTTAAGTGTTGACATAGTAGGTGTAGATCCTAGAAATTGAATTTACCCACTTACTTATGCAATTGTGGAGGCTGAAACAAAAGATTCTTGGAAATGGTTTCTTGATTGACTTGGTGATGATCTCAATCTCTTCAGTAACTCAAACTTTACTTTCATAACTGATAGGAAAAAGGTATGATTACTAATTACCTTGTTTATATATTATTTTAAGTTTTATTATCATCTCAACATAGGTACTTGTTTTATATTAGGGACTGACTAAAGCATATTTATGACAATATGAAGCTGTCATGGAGAGGGTAGATGTACAAAGATTTGTTATGGAAGTGTGCCACCTCTACAACTGTTCAGATGTTTGACAAAAACATGGAAGCAGTTAAAGCTCATAACAAAGAAGCTTATGAGTGGTTGAAGAACATTTCACCACAACATTGGTCTAAAAGACACTTTTCTGGTATGTTTAATTGGTATATAATCCAACTCATGAATAGTGAAACAGTCTAACATATTGATTCATGACATTGCAGGCAGGGCAAAGTGTGATGTCCTTTTGAACAACATGTGTGAAGTTTTGAACAAGAAACTAGTAGATGGAAGGGACAAGCCAATCATCACCATATTTGGAATTCATAAGAGAATACCTTATGAAAAGGATAGTAAATGTTCAGAAGGTAATAAGCAAGACTAATGGCCCTCTTACCCCTCATGCTGCTAGGATGTTCAAGATTATTGTTAAAGAAGCTGGACAATTAAAGGTAAGCTACACAATTTAATTCTTTAACAGTTTTATTTGTTATAAGTAATAATGTGTTAAGTGAAATCTCAAGCCAATAGTGGCTCCTAAAATTAGTGATTCTTCTACTTTGCCCATCTTTTCTACTAAGAGGGTTAACCCTTTTTCTAGGGTGGGAGAGATCGTGGTTTCTGATTCTGAATATGAGGTGGTTCTTAACACATTTGATGAGTCTGCTAATCTATTCGGTGGTGGACAAGAGTATGAAGAAGATTATGATGACTATGACTACGATGACTATGCAAAGCAGATTTATGATCTTCCAGAGAATTTTGATGCTTTTAATGCCATGTACGGCACAAAGCTTTAAGGTCTTAGGAAGTAGTCTTATTTTGATATGTCTTATGTTATCATTTTAGCAGTTGTTTGTTTTCTTGTCTAGAAATACGAAGTATCTTGTTATGTAAGCTTTTCACCTATGTAACGGGCTGAGATATGGGATTCACCCATATCCATTGTACTTAATGCTTTTTGGAGTAATATATTTACCAGGTCGTTAACCTTTAACCCAAAAAAATCTCAAGCAAATAGTTAATTTGAATAATTTTATAGTTTGAGTGGAATGGGGGTGAATTGTATCAAGTAAATGGTCCTTGGGGTGACCAATATGTAGTAAACATTAGGGATAGAAACTGTAGTTCTAGATGGTGGGAGTTGAGTGGGATACCCTGCAAACATGCAGTTGCATCCATATGGAATATGGCTACCATTGGGATTGAACCGCCATACCAGAGTCATATTGTCATCCATCTCATTGGCTTTCAACATGGGAAGATATGTATAGGTCTAAGATTAATCCCACTAGATCACCAGAGTTTTGGGAAAAGTGCAATGTTCCAAATACAATTATCCCACCAAATCATCACCCCCAAATTGGAAGGCCTAGGAAAAAGAGATGAAAGAGTGCTTCTGAACTTGCAAATATAATGGTAAAAGGATCCAAATTAAGCAGGTCAGGAAGGAGTGTTACTTGCAAACTGTGTAAGTAAGTTGGTCACAACCAAAGATGTTGCAAAGGTCAAACTGCTGGTGGTTCATAGAGTGCTAGTGGATCAAAGAAGGCTAGGGGTGGTTCAAAGAAAGCAAGTGGTTAAAAGAAGGCTAGTGGTGGTTCAAAAGTCTAGTATGGGTTCAGAATCACAACAAATTATGGTGGTGTTTCAAAGTCCATAGACTTCAAGTGCCCCTACACATTCTGCAAATTATGTTGGTGGCATTGGTTCATAAATTTCTGTTGTTGGTACACAGGCTTCTAGTAGCTACTAGGGTGAGACCACTACCTTTACTCCTACAATCATCACCATCAAAGAGGAGAAAGACAATTGCAAATAGACTCAATTGAAAATATGGATGTTTGTCTTTACTAATTAGGTTTAATTAGACTTAATGTTATGTTTGTATATGGATGTTTGTTCATTATGTCATGTTAAGTTCAAGGTCATTTTGTGTTTTGGTAATTTGGCCTATTCTGTTATGGCCATTTCATGATAACTCAGACTTGATGTTAAGACAATGTGTAAGGATTCACTTGTTATGGATTTTTGAATGTTTATGGTCTTATGGTTTTATGGTCTTTTAGTTTGTTGTTTGGAATTAGTGAAAGTGTGAAAATGCATTTACAAACTGAATACATATACATGCTTATGCAGTTTTTTCCTTATTCCAAAATACAAATAAATAAATTCTTACGCAATATGTTGCTTATGCAGTGTGTTGCTTATACCAAAATGCAGATACATAACACTTTGAAAGTCAAAGTCAAAGTGTCTCTAATTCCAAAATGCATATACATAACTGCACATACCAACTAAGCATTTAATTGCATTTAGTTTTACATTGAATTAAGTGTTGCTTGTTACTTTATATTCACATACACACACACAACATTACACCATAACAATCTGTGAAACACCAAACTTCTCAAAAATGAGTTCAAAGCCTGATGTGATTGAAATATCATCTGATTCATCATATCAGAACTCATGTCTCCTAAACCTGATTGGAATTTACCATACACAACTGGTACAAGCTCTGGTAAGAAAATGGCAAAGGGAAAGTGATGCGTGGAATTGCACCAGGCTTTACCTCTCGAGGGATCTCGAGAAGCTTACAACCCCCACCAGGCAGGGTACCTGATCGTTGTAGTATAGTATAGTGACAAGTACCAGGGGATTGATCGTTCAACTCAGGAATAGTGTCGCTAGGATTAGAAAGCCTAAAAACTAGGTCTAGAGGTGAGGGATGATTCTTTTTGTATTTTTTATATTTTATGAAAAGCAAGTAAAATCTCGGGTTTTGGATGAGTGGGCGGAATTAGTTGCTAATCAACTAACCCAATAACTAAAGATGCAATCAAAATAAAATAATAAAAGTGTAAATAAACTAATTAAACTAGTGGTGTGAACAATAAATGGGAAAATTGTGTTTACTTAGATTTCATTACTCCCTAGATATCTTTTACAAGTTGACAGTTTGTTACAGTTGCATGGATGACGGGTTATATTCCTTAATACCAATCGTGGGGTGGCGTACGTACTTCCCCGACTCTATAAGCTCCTACTTCACTCCTATGTCGAGCCTGCAAGAAGCTCCTAACATGGGATCATTAGAATTCGCTCACGCATTAAATACAACCATAAAAACCTAGTACGCATTGGTTCATGCTTCTTAAGATGTTTAAGCAAGTTACCCTATGGAAGTCTGCCAGTTTTCTTAAGCCTAACATTGAAAACATTCATCCATAACAACTATAAACAAGCAATCAACCCATAATCAACATCTAGGTTTCACTACATCTAAGCAAACACACAAGAGATCTAGCCTAGCATGTTAAAATCAAGACAAGCGTAAGATATATTCAAACAACACATAGACATATTGAATGAATTGAAAGGATACTTATCTTAATTGAACATGAAAGGTTTCAAGGGGTGAAAACCCTTGAAAATACTGATAAAATCGTGCTAGGGTTTCTCCAAGTCGTCCCAAAAATTGTCCTCCTAATGAATGAAAATTACAAAAGTATATATAGATTTTCCAATCTAACGGCATCAAGAAGAAACTTCTAACGCAGTTAATCCGCCGCCTGATGAGGCGAAAAATGAACCACTTTTAGGAGGTCATTTAAGCCCGGAATTGAAATTATTTGATCAAATATTGCCCTAAATCGTTCCTTTTGTGATTTTAGGTACTTTGGGAGTGAATTCTGGAAAAGGAAGCAATTCGGACGTTTTTGGAGCGTAAAAGTGAAGAAAACGGCAAAGACTTAATTTTCTATGATGAGAACAGTACCTGACGGCGTCAAGAAGGAAATCATGACGGCGTCAAGAATAAAAACCATGACGACCCAGTGAAAACCTGAAGGCATCACAACAAGGGCGTCAAGACTAATTTTGGTGATGGCCTGCATAAGGAGTATACATGAAGGCGTCAGACCCAGATCTAGGCAGTCTGAGAAACTATTTGGTGGCGAGATGACGGCGTCAGACATTTGTTCTTGACGCCGTCACCTATCAAAATCTATATATAGTTTTCTATTTTTCATTCATAAAATAGAGGAACTTGTGTGGAGAAAACTAGGGCCGAACTTTGAAAACCCTAGGTCATATTTTACAGTGTTTTCAAGGGTTTTCACCCCTTGAATCCTTTCATGTTCAATTAAGATGAGTCTTCTCTTAATTCATTCAATATGTCTATGTGTTGTTTGAATATATCTTATGCTTGTCTTAATTCCAACATGCTAGGCTAGATCTATCTTGTGTTTGCTTAGATGTAATGAAACCTAGATGTTAATTATATGTTGATTACTTGTTTATGGTTGTTATGGATGAATGATTTCAATGTTAGGCTTAAGAAAACTGGCAGATCTCCTTTGTGAAACATGCTTGAACGTCTTAGGAAACATGAACCGATGTGTACTAGGTTTTATTGGTTGTATTTAATGCATGAGAAAATTCTAGTGATCCCATGTTAGGAGCTTCTTAGCCGGCTCGACATAGGAGTGAAGTAGGCTGATGAGGCGAAAAATGATCCGTTTTTAGGGGGTCATTTAAGCCCGAATCCGACTTTATTTGATCAAATATTGCCCTAAATCGTTCCTTTTGTGATTTTAGGTACTTTGGGAGAGAAATCGGGAAAAGGAAGCAATTCAGACGTTTTTGGAGCATAAAAGTGAAGAAAACGCCAAAGTCTTAATTTTCCATGCTAGGAACAGTAGGTGACGGCGTCAAGAGCAAAACCTTGACGGCGTCAAGAGCAAATTTCATGAAAATCCATGACGATCCAGAGAAGATTTGACGGCGTCACGTAGGAAGGGCGTCAAGAGTAAAAGAGTCATGACGGCCTGGAAACATATAAGTCTTGACGGCGTCAGAAGTAGATCTAGGCAGTCCGAGAAGAGTTTTGGCGGCGAGGTGACGGCGTCACATGTTTCTTCTTGACACCGTCAAACCCATTTTTCTATATATAGTTTTCTAATTTTTCACATTTAAGGAGAGAAGTTTTGGGAGAAACCCTAAGTACGATTTTGGTGTAACTTTACAGGTTTTTCAAGGGTTCCAACCCCTTGATACCTTGCATGATTAATCAAGATAAGTGTTCTTCTAATTCAATCAATATGTCTATGTGTTGGTTGTCCATATCATGTTCTTGTCTTAATTCTATCATGCTAGGCTAGATCTCTTTTATGTTTGCTTAGATCTAATGAAACCTAGATATTGATTATGTGTTGATTGCTTGTTTATTCTTGTCTTGGATGAATGATTTATATGTTAGGCTTAAGAAAACTGGCAGATCTCCAATTGGTAACATGCTTGAACGTCTTAAGAAACATGAACCAACGCGCACTAGGTCTTTATTGGTTGTATTTAATGCATGAGCCACTGTTTACAATCCCTATAGTTGTGCTGGGCATGGTGTAGGAGGAGATAAGAGCTCATAGAATTGGGGAGTTATGTGTGCCACCCCATGAATGGTATTAAGGAATACCATCCATCATCCATACAATTATAACAAGTAATTAATGTGTAAAAGATATCTAGGGAGTAGTGAAATCTAAGTAAACACATTTTCTCCAATTACTGCTCACAACCTTAGTATAAATTAGTTTAATTTCATTTCTAGTATTTTATTTTGATTGCATCTTAGTTTTGGGTTAGTTGAATAGCAACTAATTCCGCCCACTCTTCCAAAACCCGAGATTTTTACTTGCTTTCTAAAAAATACAAAAACACAAAAATAATCATCCCTCATCTTTAGAACTAGTATTTAGGCTTTCTAATCCTAGCGACACTATTCCTAAGCTGAACGATCAATCCCCCGGTACTTGTCACTATACTATACTACAACGATCAGGTACACTGCCTGGTGGGGGTTGTAAGCTTCTCGAGATCCCTTGAGAGGTAAAGCCTGTTGCGATTCCCACGCATCAAGTTTTTGGCACCGCAGCCCGGGGAATAGTTATTGTCTAGGTTAGAATTTCTTTTTATTAGGTCTACTTGCTAGATTCCTTTCTAGTAAGATTTTGTTTTTATTTTTAGGTTTTCTCTTAGTCTATCTATTTCTTTGTGTTTTTGTTCGTAAACTGTTTCGATGGATAACAATAACATTGATCGTTTGATACCTGTTATTCGTGTTTTTTGTCGTAGGATTTTCCAAATGCCCGCCCCACTTCCTTTAGCAGAAAATGAGAACCCACCTAACCTCTCACCCAACCACCACTTTGACAATAATTCTGAGCTAGAAGAGTCTGATCATGATGATGACCGTAGGGCTAGTCCTTTTTACTATTCAGACTCCGATGAGGATCTTGATGATGGTGACGTGATTAATGAGGATAGAATGGAAGAGGAAATAAACCCTCTTAGGTATGTTGACCCTAGAACTAGGATTGAGTGTGATAGTTCATTTAACATGCAATTCCCTTGTAAGATTGGATTTAAGAGCTTTAACGCCTATCTCAACTCATCTCTTCCAATGAACATAATCTCACGTAATGAATACAATAAAATCATGGTAGATGAGTTAGAATACAAAGGGGAAAACATTATTGCTAAGGCAATACCATTGCATGTGTTTGTAGGAAGGTTGGTTTATCTTGTTGAGTTCATGGTTATGGAGAATCTAGGAGAGTTTATTGATAATAAATTGACCCAAGTTGTGTTTGGAAAACCCTTCAAACGGTTGACCAACCTCGATGAAAAACTCATAGAAGGGCTAATTACATTCTCGGATGGGGATGAAGATTTTGTCTATCAAATGCCCCGCACACACCCTAGGTTCAAAGATTTTTCCATGGAAAAGTGTAGTAGGTATCCGCCCATGGAAATTCTAAGTGAGAATGATAAGAGAAAAGGACTTAAGTACACGCATGAAAAGAATAAAAAATACTATCGCGGGTGCTTAGAGTTAGGAGACGAGTATAAGAAAGATGAGGCGACTATTAGATGGCTCACACTTGGTTATGTGAGCATAAGCGAATCACGTAGTAACCCACGACCTTGAGTCTAGCTACAAGACTCGTAAATAAAGAAAAGCGCTTCTTGGGAGGCAACCCATGTTTTTGTGTGATTTTATTTGTTTGATTGTTATTTGCTTCCGTATGCATGTTGTATTTTTATTGTTGGTAGATCATGTTTCTAAACTAAATAAGTGGAAATACTTTACTTTGTGTTTTGGCCTAGTCTTAACTCCACCTAGAAGTATTTTTGCAAAAGATAAGTGTAAGGGGAAACCCAAATATGTTTTTAAGAAACAAACCGATCATGATTCTCCACGATATTAAATGAGCATGTATATTCATATTTGTTAGAGTCAAATGCTTGTATTGAGTCATAATGAAGTTTTGCAGGATTTTCCAGGAAGTAAGACCAAGTTTTTCCAGAAATTTTCCGGAAACATAACATAAGAATTTCTGCAGGTCCATTCTGACGGCGTCAGAGTTTTACTCTTGACAGCGTCAGGAGTTAAAATCTAGAAATTTTACCTGTTTTGTTTTTCTAACGGAGTCTTATGGTTTTTGTGAATTATTAAGTTTTATAATCTCCAGGAGATCTGCAAACTTCATTCCACAAGCATTATATCTTATCTTGTTTTCTAGGATTTAGAAACTTATATAGGATGCCGCCGATTTTACGCGAGGTTGTCTTGTCTATTTTGTCAGGTTTTACAGGTTATGTATAACAAGAAGATGATTTATATTCTGGAAGGGAAGCTTTGATTGTTCATTTTCTTGGAGGAAGATTTAACCTGGCCATCCTATTATCCATACCGAGCGAATCAGGGGAATATTTGATTTCATTCTCTTTACTTTTTCACTTTTACATTCTTTACTTGAACATTGGGGACAATGTTCATCTTAAGTGTAAGGGGAGGGTAAAAAGATGATACCTTACATATGCACTTTCGCTTGAGTTTGTTTTGTTCAATGGTAGATGTGTAATAAAACTATGAGAAATACTTGTTAGTGTAATTTTAGCGCCAAATTTAAAATTTTTTTGCAACATTTAGGAGTGAAACTTTAGCCATAGCAAGCGTCTCATGGATAGGGGATTGTATGACTAGCACATAACCGTATATTCAGAAAAATTTTCCACCCAAATATGTGAGGTTCGCCTTTAGATTTGATAGGAAAAGCATTTACTATTAGTGCTTATGAGTGTACCGGTAGCATTTAGATTCTAGAACTTGCGTTAGTGATGCATCCCGAGACCGCTAGTGAGACTACATTCGTGTAGTAGGATTTACTACATGATAAGAGGCATTAGGATTACCCTTGTGTTAAACCCGTATCATAATTACTTGACCATTTAAGTCATATTACTTGGCTAGTTAAGTCAACTAATTTTTCCCACACCCTTAGCGTTGTACTCATTTTTAGTACACGAAACCCCTAGTACACCCCTCCGAGCCTATCTTTTCGTTTCTAACTTTAAGCATTTTACTTAAAGGAAGAATTTGTTACACCCCACTTAAATGTACAACCAAATCGCCTTAGCCTTCCGTGTATGCGCTCATTTTTAGTGCATTATTGTTATTTGTTAAACCCTTAGTTAACTATCTAATTGATTACATGGTTGCTAAGTCGAGTCATATCCATGTACATATTGTTTTGGGACGATTGGGACTCATGGGTAAGTACTTATTTTATGGAGTAATGGGGAAGAACATCATTTATTACCCCCATATGTACGTTAATCTTAAAAGTGCTCCAAGTGTTTTGATTTTCTTAATTCGAGTCATTAGATTAGTTTATTGTAAATTATGTAAAGATTCAAGTGTAAGGGGAATTCTCATCCCCTATGATGTATTATTTTGGATGGTAGGGTAAGAGTGTATGCAAAAAAAAAAAAAGGAAAAAGAGAAAAAACATACGGACTACCATCCCTTTTTATTCTATGTTCATTTTATGTTTTTGTTATTTTTCATTTATTAGCTTAAGTCGAGTCTAGTCTTGGCTTAGCAACGCCATATTGTACATGTAATTAACCAAGATTGTTAACTCGCCACCAGTAAAACTTCCTTTATCCAACAAAACCGTGTATTTCATATCCCTACACCTAACGTTACAACCCTTTAAAAGACCTCTTTGATAGTTTATCCTAGGTGCTTACGCCATGTGGTGGAGGTTTGATCCTTTCCCAAGCCTATGGTAATCTATTTTGCTATGACAGGTAGTGAGAGATATCTTCCGTTTCCATATTGTAATTTATACTTTATTACACCCGAGAGATGTGAGTATCTAAACACTATTTGTGAGGTGCTTGTATATGACCTCCGTGCTTGTCTATTGGTCTTTAGTGGAACGATTATTTGTTGTAATTACTTTTATATTAGTGTTATATGACCCCTAACTTGTCTTTCGAGTAGAATAAAAGCGCATTTGCTTGAGGACAAGCAAATCTCAAGTGTAAGGGTATATGATGAGGCGAAAAATGATCCGTTTTTAGGGGGTCATTTAAGCCCGAATCCGACTTTATTTGATCAAATATTGCCCTAAATCGTTCCTTTTGTGATTTTAGGTACTTTGGGAGAGAAATCTGGAAAAGGAAGCAATTCGGACGTTTTTGGAGCATAAAAGTGAAGAAAACGCCAAAGTCTTAATTTTCCATGCTCGGAACAGTAGGTGACGGCGTCAAGAGCAAAACCTTGACGGTGTCAAGAGCAAATTTCATGAAAATCCATGATGATCCAGAGAAGATTTGACGGCGTCACGTAGGAAGGGCGTCAAGAGTAAAAGAGTCATGACGGCCTGGAAACATATAAGTCTTGACGGCGTCAGAAGTAGATCTAGGCAGTCCGAGAAGAGTTTTGGCGGCGAGGTGACGGCGTCACATGTTTCTTCTTGACGCCGTCAAACCCATTTTTCTATATATAGTTTTCTAATTTTTCACATTTAGGGAGAGAAGTTTTGGGAGAAACCCTAAGTACGATTTTGGTATAACTTTACAGGTTTTTCAAGGGTTCCAACCCCTTGATACCTTGCATGATTAATCAAGATAAGTGTTCTTCTAATTCAATCAATATGTCTATGTGTTGGTTGTCCATATCATGTTCTTGTCTTAATTCTATCATGCTAGGCTAGATCTCTTTTGTGTTTGCTTAGATCTAATGAAACCTAGATATTGATTATGTGTTGATTGCTTGTTTATTCTTGTCTTGGATGAATGATTTATATGTTAGGCTTAAGAAAACTGGTAGATCTCCAATTGGTAACATGCTTGAACGTCTTAAGAAACATGAACCAACGCGCACTAGGTCTTTATTGGTTGTATTTAATGCATGAGCCACTGTTTACAATCCCTATAGTTGTGCTGGGTATGGTGTAGGAGGAGATAAGAGCTCATAGAATTGGGGAGTTATGTGTGCCACCCCATGAATGGTATTAAGGAATACAATCCGTTATCCATACAATTATAACAAGTAATTAACGTGTAAAAGATATCTAGGGAGTAGTGAAATCTAAGTAAACACATTTTCTCCAATTACTGCTCACAACCTTAGTATAAATTAGTTTAATTTCATTTCTAGTATTTTATTTTGATTGCATCTTAGTTTTGGGTTAGTTGAATAGCAACTAATTCCGCCCACTCTTCCAAAACCCGAGATTTTTACTTGCTTTCTAAAAAATACAAAAACACAAAAATAATCATCCCTCATCTTTAAAACTAGTATTTAGGCTTTCTAATCCTAGCGACACTATTCCTAAGCTGAACGATCAATCCCCCGGTACTTGTCACTATACTATACTACAACGATCAGGTACACTGCCTGGTGGGGGTTGTAAGCTTCTCGAGATCCCTTGAGAGGTAAAGCCTGTTGCGATTCCCACGCATCATAGGCGCTCATAGGATTGGGGAAGTAAGTACGCCACCCCATGAATGGTATTAAGGAATACAATCCGTCATCCACGCAACTATAACAAGTAATTAACGTGTAAAAGATATCTAGGGAGTAGTGAAATCTAAGTAAACAGAATTCTCCCACACATTGCTCACAACTCTAGTTAATTTAGTTTAATTTTATTTTCAGTATTTTATTTTGATTGCATCTTTAGTATTGGGTTAGTTGACTAGCAACTAATTCCGCCAAACTCCTTCAAACCCGAGATTTTTAATTAATTTCAAAAAAATATAAAAATACAAAAAGAATCATCCCTCATCTCTAGACCTAGTCTTTAGGTTTTCTAATCCTAGCGACACTATTCCTAGCTGAACGATCAATCCCCCGGTACTTGTCATTATACTATACTACATCGATCAGGTACACTGCCTGGTGGGGGTTGTAAGCTTCTCGAGATCCCTCGAGAGGTAAAGCCTGGTGCAATCCCTACGCTACCAAGCTTTTGGCGCCGCAACCCGGGGAATAGTTATTGTCTAGGTTAGAATTTCTTTTTGTTAGGTCTACTTGCTAGATTCCTTTCTAGTAAGATTTTAATTTTATTTTTAGGTTCTCTTTAGTCTATCTTTTCTTTGTGCCTTTGTTTGTAAAAACCTTTCCATTGACTATTCCGTTAGCCATTATGGAGAACGCGAATCCACCATACTACCAACCATGAAATTCACCCACTCCAAATGACATCTTGATGTTCAAACAACATGAGGATGAACCTATCTATGATGCATGGGCTCGTTTTAAACATTTACTCCGAAAAGTCCCTTATCATAATTTCGATCTGTGGTCCCAAATTGAAATATTTTACCATCGTATCGACCAATATACCAAAATCGACATTGACCATGCCGCAGTTGGGGATCTTTGGGGATTAAGTGTTAATGAAGCATAGGAAACCATAGAGAATTGTGCCAAACTTGCCAAAAAAATGGAAAACCCAACAAACGTTGTTACGGATCAATTGATAGCAAGTTTAAGTGAACAAGCAAGTAGATTGTTTGGGGATAAGCCTATAGATGAGATAACTGGGTGCACAGGGTGGTTTGACTTCACCACAATACAAGCTGAGCACATTGGTAATCTTGATAAGATGGAGGATAGAGTTGAAAATCTAAGCCCACCAAGTACCCCACAAGTCCTACCATCATTTGAGGCATACACACCGCCCGTGACTTACCTGGAAGAAGTAGAAGAGACTATAGGAACCCCAATTGAGGTAGAGCCCTTGGACCAAACACAACTAGAGGATATATGTTTGAATACTTATAATGATAACCTTACTCTTAGTTCTAGGGAAGTTCCTAGTTTTGATGAACCGGAGCCTCAACCAAAACCATTACCTAATCTTCCATCCTTGGATGTGAATTTAGGAATTGAAATAGGTTCCGATCCACCCATCAAACCATATAGTCCGGGTAGTCTTAGGATAAAGGTAGTGGACTCTAAGCCTTGTAGAGAGGAAGCCAATATAGGAGTGGAAAATGACCTTACATGCTTACATCACCCATTTATGACTGATCACAAGAAACATTATGGGTTTAAACCGGGTTTATTAGGTCAAGATGGATCCCCAACTAGTAGTCTCTTGAAGTTGATAGAAAATGATCCCTTTCTAGGAGAAAATCTTAATCCATCCATTAACCCGATTGAATTTGGTAAGGTCATGATGATAGGAGCACAGCCCTTTGAGCATATAATTCATCCACCACTCTTTCCTCACGTGGCATATTTCCACCCTAAGGGTGTGTATCGCTACTTCCACCCGCACTTAATCCTAAGTGTAGAGAAAACCTCCCCTATTACCGTTAAATATGGGTAGAGTCAGGCTCGTGACTCGAACAAAAACAAGCGCTTCTTGGGAGGCAACCCATGTTTTGTGTGTTTTTACTTGTTTGATTTTTATTTGTTTGATTGTTATTTGTTTGATTGTTATTTATTTCCGTATGCATGCTTTATTTTTATTGCTGGTAGATCATGTTTCAAACTAAAATGGTGAAAATACTTTATTTTGTTGTTGACGTAGTATTAACTTCATCCAAAGGTATTTCGCAAAAGATAAGTGTAAGGGGAAACCCCAAATATGTTTTTAAGAAACAAACTCGATCATGATTCTCCACAATATTAAGTGAACATGTATATTCGTATTTGTTAGAGTCAAATGCTTGTATCGAGTCATAATGATGTTTTGCAGGATTTTCCAGGAAGTAGGATGAAGTTTTTCCAGAAATTTTCCGGAAACTTAACATAAGAATTTCTGCAGGTCACTTCTGACGGCGTCAGGAAGAAATTCCTGACGGCGTCACGTGTAAAATTCTGGAAATTTTACCAGTTTTGTTTTTCTAACGGAGTTTTAAAGTTTTTGTTGAATCTTTAGTTTTATAATCTCCAGGAAATCTGCAAACATCATTCCACAAGCATTATATTTTTTTTTTGTTTTCTAGGATTTGTTAGCATATATAAATTGCCGCCGATTTTATGCGAGGTTGCCTTGTCTGTTTTCTCAGGTTTTACAGGTTATGTATGACAAGAAGATGATTTACATTCTGGAAGGGAAGCTTTGATTGTTCATTCTCTTGGAGGAAGATCTAACCTGGCCACCTTATTATCAATACCGAGCGAATCAGGGGAGTATTTGATTTCATTTGTTTTAATTATTTCACTTTTACATTCTTTACTTGAACATTGGGGACAATGTTCATCCTAAGTGTAAGGGGAGGGTAAAATGATGATACCTTACAAACACACTTTCGCTTGAGTTTGTTTGTTTGATGGTAGATGTGTAATAAAAATATGAGAAATACTTGTTAGTGCAATTTTAGTGCCAAATTTAAATTTTTTTACAACATTTAGGAGTGAAATTTTAGCCATAGCAAGCGTCTCATGGATAGGAGATTGTATGACTAGCAAAAAACCGTACTATTCAGAAAAATTTTCCACCCAAATATGTGAGGTTCGCCTTTAGATTTGATAGGAAAAGCATTTACTGTTAGTGCTTATGAGTGTACCGGTAGCATTTAGATTCTAGAACTTGCGCTAGTGATGCATTCCGAGACCGCTAGTGAGACTACATTCGTGTAGTAGGATTTACTACATGATAAGAGGCATTAGGATCACCCTTGTGTTAAACCCGTATCATAATTACTTGACCATTTATGTCATATTACTTGGCTAGTTAAGTCAATTAATTTTTCCCACACCTTAGCGTTGTACTCATTTTTAGTACACGAAACGCCTAGTACACCCCTCCGAGCCTATCTTTTCGTTTCTAACTTTAATGTAGGTTACTCATAATGATTAACATGTATGGTTCTTGTGATTATGGATCGAATATGGGATTCAAGAGAGATGTTAGATAGAAAAAGAGATGGGAGCCTTTTCTAGAGAGAGAAACAATGTGTGTATTAGCTTGAAACTAATGAAAGGTCCAACCCTCTCCCTTGGGTGGGAGAGGGTATATATACTACAACTACTTGGTGCTCCATGAAACGAGCTGTAGAGTGAGCTGACAGAGGGTAAAGACCCGACCCACTCTACGAATACTATTTACATATTTAACTACTAATAAACTACGTACTAACTATAATAAGGATAATTCTACGAGCTACGTAATGCTTAGCAATACTTGGGGTGACCGAGTCTTTAACTGAATAATCGTATTCCTAACAATCTCCCTCTAAGGGAGGTCACCCCAGAAGATAAGTACTGAATTCTTGCATGTATGAAATCTTGTAGCTCGTAGACTTTGATTGTTCAAACATGTCTTTGTACATTCAGCAGCAGGCTCTAGATGACTTGTTCAATGAGTTGGATGATCTTTGGCATTACTTCGAGTTCATCATCCAAATGAGTATCTGCAAGTCATCTTTGAGTAGTAATGTCTCCATGTGATTTGAACATCTTTGTGTTTGCATGCTCACACTTTTCTGGATCATGATCTTCTGCATCAGAGTTGTGGAAGCATAAATGAAGCCCAATCCATGATCATGATTTCTTAGATTGTGAAGTTGAAGTGTGAGCATGTGTTGATGGATCAACATCTTTTCAGCAATCAACCGCAACCGTCAGAAATTCCTGCAAGTAGACAGTTAGCAACAAATCATCCGGTACTTATAGGTTTGGAGTTAGAGATTGTCAACAGCACAGTGTGAAGACTCCTTCTAATCCTTACCAAGACCGTTCCCAATCGGTAAACCCTAAGAGGATTTACACGAACTACCTAAGTAGATCAACGAATGGGTGAGTCGCTGGAGATCACTCCACGACTGTTGACCGTTTGTAACCATCACGACCACTAAGCGTAATCCACAAGGAATTACCTAAGTGACCTGCTTTCAGGGCTGCTTGATGTTGACCCTGGCAGGAATTTCCATTCAATCACTGGGAGTTACAATAGTAACATCCCTCATAAATGTTCTGGCAGATTGCTAAGATCTGCGTAGGACTCATAAGTTTACCACTGGTGTCCTTAATGTTGAACAACCATGGTAGAAGTGTCACGTGTTCCTATGAGATCTTTTTATGTATCTCGAGGCTCTAGACTCAATAAGTGCATTTGGTTTTCCTATGCGGAGATTAGGGAGAGGTCTCCTGCTTCAATATCAACCATCTCTAAGAGATATGTCGATAGATTACATCGGTTCCCCGTGAGAATGAAACAAGTTCTTTTAAGAGAACTTGAGTGGCTAGAAGGTTTAGTGCAGTGCGTCACTGGGTCCATGACGTCTTGTCTTCAATACCAATGTCGCCTTAGCAACAATCAGTAGATTATGAGTTGAACCCGGTTTCTGCCCTAAGGTTGAATAATTGGAGGGCTATTTCTTTTCACCCTTTTTTTTTATTTCATTTCTTTTTAATTTTTCAACCCCTTCTTTCTCCATTCTCACATTTCTCCTTTTTTTATAATCATACCTACGGACATTCTAATACTATCTTTTTGGTATTGTCCATGGGTAGATCCCTCTTAACATGTGCACCGATGTTTTGATGATGAATTTGCACATGTCGGGAAGAGTTGCACTTTAGAATTGATCCACCTTTAGTAAACATGAACAGGCATTCGAGACACGCTTACATCACTAGTTAGACTAGCTTGAAATTATTACCTGGCCTGGTCAAGTCCACAAAGGTTTCTCGAAATGGTACACTCTACTCAGACAAGTCCTCTTCGAGACACGCTTACATCACTGGTTAACCCAGCTTGAAGTTATTACCCGGCCAGGACTAGTCCTTTCGATTGATGACGGTTGTGTTTCGTCAATTCATGAGTCAAGACTGAGATGCATTCATATGAGATGCAAGGATCCTTTTACATAAACCATTTTGCTCCTCCTCAATGTGTGCATTGATATACGAAAGAGTTTAGCACATATAGGGGAGCGTTTGTTTAAGTCCAAAACAATCACATTTTATATCAGATTTCATATATAAATCACATTTTCTCCCCCGATCAAAAATTTCAAACCATTTGAGATTTGTGATCCCAAGTGATTTAAATAAGTTTAAAAGTTTGGGAGCAAGATGTGGTCTGATTAAAAATATTCTGATATTGAGACAATTCATTACTCCCCCTCAATCAATGAGGGAGAATGTTAGTGTCAGTTATGATGAGTTTATAAATGATTTAAAGTTTAACGAGAAACTCATGAAAAAAATAAAAAATCATGTACTGACACATAACATTTGATACCACACTACTTATGACGCACAAGATAACTGGTGGTGGTGGTGAAAGAGTTGTTGTCGTTGTTGCTACCGATGTTGTTGTTGTGGTGAAATCAAAGCCAGTCAATGAAGTTTGAACATCTGATCAAATGGTTAGAGCAGGAGCAGGCACATTCACATCAGCCATGGAATCTACATAAGAGTATCAACAAAGATATGCATACATGCAGATTCACTCTTAATTAATTGCTACCACGTAGCAGCTAGCCTACTCATAATACCATATTCATATCATGATCAAAGAACATTCAAGCAACTCATCAAAATGCTATCTAGCATGAAGAGAAACTAGCAATCATGAACATTCATTGCAAGTTTCTATCAAACATAAACAACAATCACTAACATGGTAATTCACACATATTACCAACATTCAAATCAGGAGCTTAGGAATAAGATTCTAACCCTGTAACTACATACCTAAGCAAATCCTGAGAACACGAACACATAATCAACAACACGCAAATAATTATCAGCAAACAGCAAACGAAACACAATCAATCAGATTATACGAATGCCAGAGGAGAGAACAAGAGCATCAAACACAATGGTTTTCTAACATCATTAAGATTATAGATTTTAACGTATTTAGGGGATTAAGCGAGGATACCAACATGAGACAAATGGACCTTCTAGTTACATAAAGATTCTAGTTACATAAAGCTAGGAAACTATACGCAAATAGCACATAATGCCCTAAACTTTCTAACAACTAACACATTTGTTCATTTAAGATAAAGCTTAGTAAGTTCCTCTTCAACTAATACCCCATTAACAATAAAACCTTTTCTAACAATTATGAGACAACCAAGAAATCCGTTTGATGATATAAATAAAATTGGAAATCACTCTCCCCCTCAATTGATGACCCATTGTCATTAATTGAGTGACAAATTTTATGAAGTATCTAAGACTGATTGATTTACAAGCAACACGTTACCACCATGTATCTCATAAATAATTTTCCGAAGAATCATAGAAAGAAAATTATTTGTTTAAATAAAAAGAAGACTTCTCTTCTTAAACAAGAAATAATGCACTGAAACGTACATTAGATCGAGGAAACATGGATGTAAAGTAATCCATGCCCAGGTGAACTTCACCCGGTAAAAGGAACAACCGTCTTTTTGGCGACGTGTTTTCCCATTTTGAAAAGCGGGTTGCTATCTGAAGTAATAGCAAACCATATTTTAGAAGTCCGGGTTGTAGCCTGAGATGACTACAAGCCATTTTTTGAAGAATATTTAGAGAAACGACATGTTTTAGAAAGAAAAACTTTATTTGAAACCGAAAAACTCTTGCTCAAGCATATGTATGTTTCCGTGTCATTATTGAATGACATTTCTAGAAACGTACATAATATTGATTACACAAGAGACATGTCGAGAGAAGAATATTTTTGGATTTTTATGATTTTTCTGATTTTTATGGGTTTTATAGATTTTATATTTTTCTATTTTCTTTATGGTATAAGATATATACAAGGATATGTGAAGCAAAACCATTTCTCCTCATTTTCTTCCTGAAGACGTTTGAGAGATACTGGCGAAGGACTCTTCATTCCAAAGCGCTTAGGAGAATCCGTTTCCCAGGAGAAACTTTGATAGTGTATCAAACCATGCCCTAGGCGTCTGTTTTAGGCCAAAGAGAACCCTTTTCAGACGATAGACATGGTTAGGACGATCAAAATATACAAATCTTTCCGGTTGACTGAAATAAAGAACTTTATTCAGCTCGCCATTTAGAAATGCAATTTTCATATCCATTTGATAGACCGTCATGTTCTGACTTGCAGCACTGGCGAGAGATATTCAGATAGCTACAATGCGAACAGCCAGAGCGAAAGATTCCTCTAAATTAATGCCTTCCTGTAGACGATATCCCTTAGCAGCAAGCCTTGCCTTGTTCTCAGAATGACATAATGCTCATCAAGTTTCACTTTGAAGATCCACTTAGAGCTATAATCATTGCACAGTCTGGAGGTAGTACCAATTCCCATACTTCAAGTCGATCGAAAGTGCGAGCTTCATCTTGCATCGCATTAACCCAAAAGTCTTTAGAGATAGCAGTCTTGAAATCTTTGGGTTCGAATTTGGATAGTATGGAACTATAACAGCACCACAATGTATGGGTGGTAAGTTTCCTTAGTGTGAACACCATTTGAGAAGGATATCCAATAATGTTGTCAATCGGATGATCCTATATTCATTTTCTGAGATGTTCATGCGGATGTAGGTAGGAACATGAAGAAGCCGTGTTTGTATTCCCTAAAGAGGATGTCTCAGAAAAAGATTCATGAGCAAACAGGTTTTAGTACGGAGCATCTTCAAGAGGAGCTAATGAATTCACTTCAAAAGAATTGTCGACTGCAGTGCCTTGATGAACCGAAGGAGATTGAAGGTTTGACGATGATGGTGAGTAACTTGCAGATTGAGCATCTTGATCAATTCAAAGAGACACTGATGGACCATTTGAGTTGTACAGAACTGGAGCAGCGGCAGCTGGTGGTGTAAGTGAATCATCAATAGGTGTCTCGAAGTATTCATCAAACGTTTGGTCAAACTATATCTTCAAATGCTCACTTGTAGGTGGTACATAGGGTACATGCAGGAGTGGGATTCTGTACAAGACCTGAACTGAATGGTTCAGGAGACAAAATTTTAGACGCGGGTCCTGCACTGATGTGTACAGGAGCCATATGCTCAGTCAGCTCAACGAATGTGACGTAAACGGTTTCCAGGATTTATAGGGTTTATTTGTTGTAGACTCGGTATCCATTACTATCTGGAGCATAACCAACACAGAATCCAATACCAGTTATAGCTTATAACATTCCCAGATCTTGACTGTCATTTTGTAGGGTAGCATAAAGCACCAAACACAAATAGAGAGGAGAGATCCGGTTTCTTGCCATATATCAGCTCATATGGAGTTTTGTTGTGAAGAGTATGTATCAAGTATCGGTTTTTGGTGTAACAGGCTGTAGCAATTACTTCCGCCCATAGGATCATCGGTGCCTTGAAGAAGTAGAACGAGTTGTTTATTGATAACCTCCGTTCCATTGTAAGTCCGAATGATTCTGACGGTTATGTAAGTCTTACTAGCAGTTGTTTGATGAGTTTTCTGATAACTTCAGTAGTCACGTCCTTGGTTCTCAAAAACTTTACCCATGTAAATCGAGAGTATTCATCGACAACAATGAGTACACATTACTTCCCATTTATACTCTTCACACTTATTGGTCTGCATGGGTCCATGTGAAGGGTGTAAAGAACATCCATGTTGGTGTTGACAATTTTGAGTTTGTGAGTATGCTTCTTTCTTTTACCCAGTTAACAAGCCGAATGAAGAAGTTCTTTTTCGAACTTTAATCTGGGTATACCTCATACAAGATCATTCTGAGCAAGATCATAGATGGTACCAAAGTTCAAGTGATTAAAACTTTGTTGCCATAGCCACGATTTGTTCTTTAAGGTCTTTGAGAGAAGGCAAATAGGAGAGGACCGCATCACGTCTTCGATAGAAAAGGTGTATAGATTTGTGCCATGACAGTCTTTAAGAAGATCAATACCATCCAATTCTCAGATGAAGCATGTGTAATTTTTGAAGGCAATCTTCAAGATCGGAATCAAGATATTGACCAACAGAGAACAGATTATGCCTAGGTCCTTCCATGTAGTATACCCAGGAAATTAGCTGTCACCAGAAACATAATCTCCATAACCTATAATTACCCCAAAATGGTAGCTCCCGAATCTAACTGTCCCGATAACCTTATTCATGAAATTCTCGAGCCCTGAGTGATCCCCAATCATAGGTTTAGAGCAGCCTGAGTCAAAATATCAAAGGACGAGATGTACGACCTGCATTTGGAAACAGATGAGAGCAGAAAATTTGGAGCGTCGGATCCCCAATTTGAGTTGGGTTCCAGTTGGTTAGTGCAAACAAGTTCTGGAGCTATTAAGACCTTAGGTGCATTTGTTTCAATGGTGGAAATATCACTAGTAGATGCAATGGGCCTAGTTAAAGGACATTGGGTCTCCAAAGGGAAAGTTCTACCAGTTGGCTTCCATTCCTTAATAGGCACTACTTTAGAATTGGGTATCCTAGTTAAAGGGCACTGTTCTCCTAAAGTGAATTTCCTTCCTGTGGGCTTCCATTGATAACCAACATTGGCAAACAGTTTACCTGTTGCTTTCCAAATTTGCTTACTTTGTTTAGCTCTCCAAACTTTCTTAACTGGGGTTTTGTTAAACGACTTCAGAAATTTCTCAACACATTTATCATGATTACTCGAAATTATGCATTCATTACATGTTTTGCAACGTGAATTAGGTTTTGAATTATGACTCATTTTGCTCAAGTTGGACTTAATGTTCCTCATGTGGTCGTCTACATTCTTTTTAGGAACACTTTTAGCAGGTGAAGTCCTATAATTCCTTCTATTTCTCTTTGGTTTAGACTCTCTAGCTTTAGTGTTACTATTTACTCCTGTAGACGGACTAATGGGAATTTTAGTCTTATTCACTTCCGGTTGCTGAACATGTTTTGAAGTGTTGGGATCTGAAGTTTCCAAGGGTACCTCAAAGGTAACATGCTTGTTCTTAGTCATAGATGATGATGCAGTAGACCTATCTCGCTTGCTATCAATTTTAGGACATGTACCAATAGCATATTCTAAGAGTTCCTGAGATCTATTAGTGAGAAAGCAGGCACCTACAATAGCATCATCAAGTGGTTTTGCTATCCTATCCTCTTCAATGGTTTCACGAAGCAAATCAAGGCACTCCTTAAGATGTTTAAGATAGTCACTATGAACCAACTTATTATTCCTAAGGGGAAGAGGAATATACACAGCATCACAAGCATACTTCTTACAAGCAGAAACCTTTTGAACAATATTATCACAATTGATGATTGGCATTTTCCCTTTTGCCAGAGTCTTTAGATTCTCAATCTCTTTAAGCAAAGAAGTTATCTTTTCATTGTTTATATCACGTGTGATCTTAATTGAATTGTATAACTCTTTGTAATGTTGTTTGACTTTTGAATTTTCAGCACGAAACCAATCATTTTCATGTTGCAATTTATTGATGGTATCTTGACTTTGAAAATTCTGAGAATCTATAGACTGTGGTTTTTGGGAGCCAATCACATCACACTTGTTTGTCTTCAATTGGGCAATTTGGACCCTCAGGTTCCGAATCGTGTTAGTGTGAGCTTGAATCTTTTCATCACGTTTGGCTAATTCAAAATATGCATCAAATTCAGGAGCATCCGAAGATGTCTTGGCATTTGAGATTTTAGTACTTTCTTCTAAATGTTGATACTTTAATTGCAAATTAAGATTATCAACCTCTAGTTTTGACAAATGTCAGACCATGTTTTCATGGTCATCGTTTTGAATTTTCTCACGCAATTTTAAATTCTCCCCCTCAAGCTCAACAACACGATTCTGGAGAGCGGTCAATGCAATAGACATCTCATGAAATTGGCAGGCAGATAACGTAGAATCAGTAGCAGTATAAAATACGTCCTGAGCAACACATTTAGTAATCAAATTCTCATTCATGATGAGAATATTTTTCCTCGCAACTTCACTGCATTTAAGATCAATTGCCAATTGTTTACCCTCATTTTCCACATCATTAAAAACCTTTTTCATTTGAGTCACATCATCATTAATGGTATTTTTAAGGCCCTCAAAATGTTCTTTGAGAAGTTTGAAAAATGGCATGACTTCAGTTAGGTAACATTGTTTTGTTTGCTCAAAACCTCTTTCCCCTTCAGTAATACCCGTTGGTGTTATTCTCTTTTTACATGTTTTATCAAAATCAACGAATAATTGACCAAGGACATATAAGGCAATTAGTGTATTATTTTGCGTGGGGAGAGTGAAAGGTACAAGGTGCCTAGGTGTGTTCAGGGGGTAAGCAGTTGGGTGAGCAATTCTAAACATAGTGCGTGTGTTACCTACAACTCTTTCAGCTTTCAATTTTTCTATGTCTATGTTCCAGAAGACTTGCTCTGGAGTAAATTTCTTTTGTGGGACAAAGATAGCTAATTGATTATCTTCAGAGTAATCATAATTGTACAAGATTTTATTAGCTATGCACTGGGGATCCCTTAATTTCTCAGCAAGTTTTTCTCTGGTTCTATCTTCTATCTCATTGCCCTCATCATCAGATGTAGCATCAGGTGGGGCATGATTAGGCTCAAGCATAATGTTTGCATCATATAATGCCGGTTGAGCACCTATACCGCTTCTAAGGAAATTGGCTTTTGGTTTAGTAGAATCCTTCTCACTATGATCATCACTCAACTTCCTATGTTTATGCATCATTTGAGCAGTTTGAATGGTTTGGCCTTGCGTGTATAACTTATCCTCAAGTTTGTTTTTCAGCATTTTAAGACTAGAGAAATCATTTAGGAGTTTTGTTTCCTTCTCTTTGAAATCATGTTTGAGTGTGTTTAAACCTTTTTGAATCTCTTGTTTTTGTTTAACAGTTTGATCCAATTGTTTTTGCAAAGATTGTAACTCCTTTTTCAATGTTTCTCGCTTAAGATTATTTTCAGATATATATGCACGCATTTGCCATTCCATGTTCTGCTCACGTCCAGTGAGTTCAAATCTAGCACGTTGTTTGTACATAGCCACTTGATCCTTAAGGATATTAAATCTAGTGGTCAAGGAGTCATCAGGGTTATAGGCAGTGTACTCATGCACGACACAATCATCTTTTAAAACAGAAGATGCACTACATTGTACAACAGACACTTCATTGTGTTTCATATGTTGTTCACATGGGTCAACATTGCTATTTCCTATGTCAACGACATCTGAATCGACATTGTTTTTCGGTTGTACTTTGTTAGGAATCTTTTGTTCATCAACAATGTTACACAGTTCGAGTACCTTAGCACATGACACATGTTCTTTTACCGGTCTGATATCTGCATCCACATCACGTGTAAGAGTCATTGAACTGTTCGTTGTGTCAAGCTTCTCAGTCTCTGATCCTCTGCCTTTGATGATAACTGACCCAGCATTCGATGCTTTGCCCGAATCCACACTACCATCACATGGTTGCCCCCGACATGCCATCACTTTGTCTTCATACTTGTGCTCGTGCTTTGCTCTTTCCATAATGTACTCTTTCACATTACCCATGAGTTGGAGTAGTGTGACTCTGAACACGTCAACTTCAATTCCCGTATGAGTGGCAAAGCTCTTTTTCGTCATTTGACTCTCATGATCATACTCCTCAGTGAATCGTGAATCAATGAACGCTTGGAGTTGGTTGTTGATCACACAGAATGCAGCCATAGATCTATCTTCAGAAAATTCACTCTTTTCAAGTTGTTGTTGAAGTTGATCTAAGTGTAGAGTCATTTTGTCTGTGAAAGTCTCAACATTTTGACCAAAGAGTGTTGCGAATGCACGATTGAAACCTCCCAAGTATCCAGGTTTTGCAAAGAGAACCTTGAGATGTGAATGGAGAGATCGAAAACATTCAATGCGACTATTCTTTGCATTATCGGGCAATTTAATTGGCTGATGAAGCACATTATCATTAGAATTCGAGCACGAAGATTCCATATCAGTGATTGTATGTTAAGAGTGGTGATTGTATGTTTTGACAAGGTTATATGTTGTTTAGTTGTGATCTTGGTTTTGTTGATGCAAGTTTTTACGGTGAAATTTTTGGTCTGAAAACTTAAAACCTCAATAACTTCACTCCGGAAGTGATTTGGGCCTCGAAAAATTCGTTTCACGACTTCGTGGTGAAACTTCACAATATTCAGCCTGTTCCGGACGTTTTGACAGCTAATTCGCTGAAAACGGAGTTACGGTTCAAAAGTTATGACCGTTTGAAGTTTCGACGTAAAAAGTCAACTATGGTCAAACAGAGTTAACCGCAGGATCCGGCAAGGTAACCGCAGGTAAGGTAACCACAAGGTGAGTTAACAACAAGGTGAGATAACCGCAGGAAGTGACTAACCGCAGGGAGCAACTAACCGCAGGGAGCAACTAACCGCAAGGAGCAACTAACCGCAGGAGAGATAACCACAAAGATCTAACCGCAAACCACTTAATCGCAGAAAGCTAACCACAATGAGCTAAACGCAGACCACTTAACCGCAGAAAACTAATCGCAGTATACAAAAATCCAAATCTGTCACTTTCCTTGCGATTTGTTTGTATTCCCAAAATAGTAATCGCAGCAAACTAACTGCAGAGATCAGGAACTAAACGCAGACAAGCAATGCAACAGTAGACTTAACCGCAACTATGAAATACGCCCAAAATCAAGTCCAAACTTCAAATAGATTAAAGATATGGTATAGCCAACTGAAACACAATGTTCAACTAACACCTATGATCATAAAAGTACATCACTAACATGTCAAATAACACAAGAAAGATCAAACCAAGCCAAGAACCATTCGAACCAAACAAAGTCACAAAACCAAGCACCAAATTCGAGCACAAACCAATCCTTAGGATGTAACCATGGCTCTTGATACCAATTGTAGGTTACTCATAATGATTAACATGTATGGTTCTTGTGATTATGGATCGAATATGGGATTCAAGAGAGATGTTAGATAGAAAAAGAGATGGGAGCCTTTTCTAGAGAGAGAAACAATGTGTGTATTAGCTTGAAACTAATGAAAGGTCCAACCCTCTCCCTTGGGTGGGAGAGGGTATATATACTACAACTACTTGGTGCTCCATGAAACGAGCTGTAGAGTGAGCTGACATAGGGTAAAGACCCGACCCACTCTACGAATACTATTTACATATTTAACTACTAATAAACTACGTACTAACTATAATAAGGATAATTCTATGAGCTACGTAATGCTTAGCAATACTTGGGGTGATCGAGTCTTTAACTGAATAATCGTATTCCTAACATTTAAGCATCTTACTTAAAGGAAGAATTTGTTACACCCCACTTAAATGTATACCCAAATCGCCTTAGCCTTCCGTGTATGCACTCAATTTTAGTGCATTATTGTTATTTGTTAAACCCTAAGTTAATTATCTAATTGATTACAAGGTTGCTAAGTCGAGTCATATCCTTGTACATATTGTTTTGGGACGATTGGGACTCATGGGTAAAGTACTTAATTTATGGAGTAAAGGGGAAGAACATCATATTATTACCCCCGTATGTACGTTAATCTTAAAAGTACTCCAAGTGTTTTGATTTTCTTAATTCGAGTCATTAGATTATTTTATTGTAAAGTATGTAAAAATTCAAGTCTAAGGGGAATTTTCATTCCCTATGATTTATTATTTTGGATGGTAGGGTAAGAGTGTATGAAAAAAAAAGAGAGAGAAAAACATACGGACAACCATCACTTTTCATTCTATGTTCATTTTATGTTTTTGTTATTTTTCATTTATTATCTTAAGTCGAGTCTAGTCTTGGCTTAGCAACGCCATATTGTACATGTAATTAACCAAGATTGTTAACTCGCCACCGGTAAATACTGCCTATATCCAACAAAACCGTGTATTCCATATCCCTTCACCTAACGTTACAACCCTTTAAAAGACCTCTTTGATAGTTTATCCTCGGTGCTTACGCCATGTGGTGGAGGTTTGATCCTTTCCCAAGCCTATGGTAATCTATTTTGCTATGACAGGTAGTGAGAGATGTTTTCCATTTCCATAATGTGATATTACTTTATTACACCCGAGAGATGTGAGTATCTAAACACTATTTGTGAGGTGCTAGTATATGACCTCCATGCTTGTCTTTGGTCTTTAGTGGAACGATTATTTGTTGTAATTACTTTTATATTAGTGTTAAATGACCCCTAAATTGTATTTTGACTAGAATAAAAGCGCATTTGCTTGAGGACAAGCAAATCTCAAGTGTAAGGGTATATGATGAGGCGAAAAATGAACCACTTTTAGGGGGTCATTTAAGCCCGGAATTGAAATTATTTAATCAAATATTGCCCTAAATCGTTCCTTTTGTGATTTTAGGTAATTTGAGAGTGAATTCTGGAAAAGGAAGCAATTCGGACGTTTTTGGAGCGTAAAAGTGAAGAAAATGACAAAGACTTAATTTTCCATGCTGAGAACAGTACCTGACGACGTCAAGAAGGAAATCATGACGGCGTCAAGAGTAAAAACCATGACGACCCAGTGAAAACCTGAAGGCTCACAACAAGGGCGTCAAGACTAATTTTGGTGACGGCCTGCATAAGGAGTATACATGACGGCGTCAGACCCAGATCTAGGCAGTCCGAGAAACTATTTGGCGGCGAGATGACGGCGTCAGACATTTGTTCTTGACGCCGTCACCTATCAAAATCTATATATAGTTTTCTATTTTTCATTCATTTAAAGAGGAACTTGTGTGGAGAAATCTAGCGCTGAACTATGTAAACCCTAGGTCATATTTTACAGTGTTTTCAAGGGTTTTCACCCCTTGAATCCTTTCATGTTCAATTAAGATAAGTCTTCTCTTAATTCATTCAATATGTCTATGTGTTGTTTGAATATATCTTTTGCTTGTCTTGATTTCAACATGCTAGGCTAGATCTATCTTGTGTTTGCTTAGATGTAATGAAACCTAGATGTTAATTATATGTTGATTACTTGTTTATGGTTGTAATGGATGAATGATTTCAATGTTAGGCTTAAGAAAACTGGCAGATCTCCATTGTGTAACATGCTTGAACGTCTTAGGAAACATGAACCGATGTGTACTAGGTTTTATTGGTTGTATTTAATGCATGAGCAAATTCTAGTGATCCCATGTTAGGAACTTCTTAGCCGGCTAGACATAGGAGTGAAGTAGGCGCTCATAGGATTGGGGATGTAAGTACGCCACCCCATGAATGGTGTATTAAGGAATACAATCCGTCATCCATGCAACTATAACAAGTAATTAACGTGTAAAAGATATCTAGGGAGTAGTGAAATCTAAGTAAACACAATTCTCCCACATATTGCTCACAACTTTAGTTTCATTTAGTTTTATTTTCATTTTAGTATTTTATTTTGATTGCATCTTTAGTATTGGGTTAGTTGACTAGCAACTAATTCCGCCAAACTCCTTCAAACCCGAGATTTTTAGTTGCTTTTATAAAAACTTAAAAAAATACAAAAAGAATCATCCCTCATCTCTAGACCTAGTCTTTAGGTTTTCTAATCCTAGCGACACTATTCCTAGTTGAACGATCAATCCGCCGGTACTTGTCATTATACTATACTACATCGATCAGGTACACTGCCTGGTGGGGGTTGTAAGCTTCTCGAGATCCCTCGAGAGGTAAAGCCTGGTGCAATCCCTACGCATCAATAGATAATTATTAGTATAAATAAAATAAGTAATATAAAACTTAGGGTAGAAAACGTAAATATATAAACTATAAGGTTAAAAAATGAAAATATCATATAAGTATAAAACCTAAATAAAGTTAGAAGCATAACACAATACTAGGGAGCTTCATGCGAGGAGTACTATGTGGATATTTCGTTTTTGACGAGTTTGTTGGGTTTACGAATTAAAGTGCCCTGACTCCTCGAGCGATTATTGCATATACTTCTGAGATATGATGGCCCGAACGGTGATATGATTATGACTAAACCCTAATAACAACATAACTCAATAATAGGGAGCTTTGTGTGAGGTGTATTAACTTCTGAATTATGATGGCCCAAACGGTATTATGTTGATAACATAATACAATAGTTGGGAGCTTCATGTGAGGAGTCATATACTTTTGAATTACAATGGCCTGAACGGTGTTATGTTATATCTAAAACAGTAACAAACCTAAAAACAATAACGTAAGAAACATAAAACATGATAACTAAAAGCTTGACATACATACAAAACCAGCAACAACACTCTAGGATACGTTAGTAAGGCGGTCTAGTTCCCGAGTCACTATTTGCATTAATTAGATTACTCTACACCCAGGTGAGTCTTCATAGCCTTACATCTTTTTAAACTTTCTCTCTAAATGCTTTTATAAACCCTGTAAGGGGGATACATGCAAAATGCTTTACTTAAAACCGAATACAAGTCTTTTTCTTTGGTTGTTTGCACGAGTAAACTAACTGCCACCACCACATAAACAAAATTCATGAATCTAATCGTTTGGAAGGTTTTATCCAATCGAACACGAATATAGTTGATAGATCTATTGGAGTTTGACAACTCCCGGTTGTATTAACACCCCACTAGGTGGTACCAATAAGTACTATATTTGAATCCACTCAAGGTATAACGTTGGCAAGTTATCCTTCTATCCCCTCATGTTGGGTCTGCAACCCACATGAACCGGATCGTTAAGGTGTGATTCATGAGCGTAGTGCAACCTACTAAACTCTTGATAATTGTGCATGCATCACAATTAGGACAAAAACTTGCATTTTACCAGATGGGTGTAACAACTGAACCCAGGGAACTTGTATTCACTAACCCCTAAACCTATGATTCTCACTCAACACCTAGTGTTGACTTTTTAAGCATGTATTATAGGTTAATTACTTCTATGGACCTATGGCAGAAGGAGGTACTGAACTCGAAAAACTTCTCATGGTTATCATTCAAACACCACCAACCTAACTCTTAGATTTTTGGGACCTCAACAAAATAAAAGTATATCTTTTATAATTAAAACTCTGATAATTATGAATGATAACTAATTTTTCAAAACGTCTCTTTTCGAGTCGTTTTCTATTACTGTATCTATGATTCTATGAAGTAATACCCCAAACACTTTATCCGCTGCGATCAGTGAAAAATGGGGGTGTTACAGAGTACGGCATTGAAATGAAAAGACGTCGAACATTGCATTGAAAATACGAATTACAGATTAATAAAACTACGATACAGAAATGAAAATGAAAATACAAATTACAACAAAAAGTCTGTGTTATAACCCTCGTCGTAAGGATAATACCCCTATGCAATCATGCTCTCTTCTTACTCGTTGTATAAGATGTCAAACAAGTTGTTCTTGCGGTATTCTGCTTCCCTTGCTTCCTGCTCCATACGAGTAGCTTCCTCTCGTGCTGTGTTTTCTTCCATTTCTCGCAATACTTCTTCATCATGAGCAAATAGTTGTTGCTGTTCCTCGGTAATTTGAAACGGATTGGCTTCGTATTCCTCAACCGGTTTGTCTTCCGTTGGGAAAACCGGAATGATATCTGTTAGTGGAGTGTTAACCGTGTTTTGGGGAAATTTTTGGGAGAAGTTGTTTTTATTGGGAAATTGTTGGGAGAAGTTGTTTTCGTTGAGATAATGTTGAGAATCTGGGCTAAGAAATTGTGTGCTTGTGTGTGAGATACAAAACAGAGTGTAGGTATTTAAAAGGAAATTTTTGAATTTGAATTTGAATTATTTGAATTTGATTTTGAATTCGAATTCGTACTTTGAAATTTTTGAATTTGAACTGTCAAACTATATTTTGGATTTGAATATAAAATTGAATTTTGATTTTGAAATTTAGTTAATATTGTGTTGTTTTTATTTTATTTTATGTAAATGAAGAAAAAAAATGGCCAACGGCATCACATTTTTTGGTGCCAACGATAACGACACAGAATGTGGTGCCAAAGGGTTTCTGGTGCCGTTGAGTGTTTTGCTGACGTAGGAGTGATTTTGGAGAACGGCATGAGCCCTTTGGCTCCACGATACCCATTGCTCTTAGAAAGTTCTAACCTTAATTAAGGTTACTCCCAATAGCTGTCAATTTCGAAAGTTCTTATGTAAATTTGCACTGCGTCCACAAATATTGATATGGGTATTTTAGAAATTTAATTTCATTACGTGTGGAGTGTAGTTAGGCTAGGGGTGATAAGAGCATTTGCACACGTTCGGAGCCAAGGCATCCTCTTTGTTACACCCAACTCATTTGATGCGTTTTCAAGGAGGAAAATGCAAGACTCGGTTTTGGACACGACCGAATTTGGGGTGAGTGTTCGAGCACAAAAAATAAGCGGTATTTTTATAAAAGATATTTTAATTTTTAAAAATTTATTGAATTTATCTCTATAAATACTCTAATACTCTTTCATTTTTATTCACACTTTTAATTGCAATCTTTCTTTATACACTCTAATCTTTTCATCTACAAACAATGTCTCAAATAACTCTCAAAACCAAAACACCAAAAACACGTTGTCAACGAAGCGTTCCAACTATCAGTGGATTTATATTAGAGTTATAATTATATTAGTATTTGTATTAGATTATGATTGATGTAAGCCCAAGTGTTAGGCTATAAATATGGGGTCCTATGCATTCTCTCATTAGTCAATCAATTATTAGAGTAAATATCATAAATCGTCCCACTGGTTTACCAGGTGAAACAAAAATGGTCCTTGTACTTTTTTTTTTCACCCGGATCTAGTCCCTGTGGTTTTGAACCCATACGGGTTTGGTCGTTTGAGAAAGATATCCGTCAGTTGACCATTAAATCATTTAACAAGACTAATATGTAGGGGTGGGGGGTATTTTTGGTACTTTACAATTCACGCCAATACATAAGCCATTATCAAACACTAGCAAATCACACTTCATCCCTAAGGAAATTAGATTCACACACCCACCAAAATTTCTCTCTAAAACCTGCTAATTGAATGAAACCCTAGATATAGGAAAACCAAATTAAACAATGTTGTGTGAATGGAGGGTGCGTAAAAAGGGTTCAGCTTCAAATCCCTACCATAATTATTGTAAGTAAATCGTTTTTTGTATGTTGGTCACTCTGTTTCTAATGTAACATTGAGTTTCTAATGTAAATCGTTTTTTGTATGATCAAGTGAGATTTCAACCATTTTTTGTCTAAAGATTAACCATGGAGATGCATTCACCAGCCCTCCTAAGATACGTTACAAAGGTAGGAAGGTCAATTGGATAGACACAATTGATTCATATCAGTTCTCTGTTCATGAGGTTGCCACTATGATGAAATAGTTAGGGTATAAAAATTTAGGTATGGAATTTTATTATAAGTTACCTAACTCTGATTTAGATAATGGTATAAGAAAATTAGAAACTGATAATGATGTGTTGGAATTGTTGAAGTACGTAGCTAAGTATAAGGTTATTGATTTATATGTTGATCACTCTCTTTCTAAGGAACCTAAGATTGTAGAACCTACTTTGCTAGAAAATGTACTTGATAATACTCATGATGTACTAGAAAATGTGGATACTGATGTAGTTGATGATGTAAGTGAGGATGTGTGGTTGAGGAATTGTTTAAACAAGGTTAGAAGGTTGAATAAGAATGTAGGCCAGTCAAGTAGGAATGAAAGCCCAAATGTAGATGTTGGTAACAATGGTTCAGAGAGTGAGCATGGTTCAGATAGTGATCATGGTTCAGATAGTGAACATGCTTCAAATAGTGAACATGGTTAAGATAGTGACAATGAATCAAAAAGTGATGATAGTGACTTTGTAGTTGATCAAGACCAAATGATGAATGATGTAGAGGTTGATATGTCTGAATTTAGGAGTAACATAGATAGAAATGTAGAATGGGTTGGATGTCCAGAGATTGTAAAAGAAGCGACTGAGGTGGTTGAGAATGAGAAGTTGATTATGAAGATTTTGGTAGTGGGAGTGACTCAGATGATGAAGGTGAGAGGAGCAAAGCATTAAGGAAGGTGGCTAGGATGAATAAGGTTCATGCTGGTAGTGAGGGTACAATATGGAAAGAAAATTTCTTTATTGGTCAACAATTTGGTAATAGTAAACTCATAATGGAGATGGTCACAAGGGTAGCGGTTGAACAAAAAAGAGAGTTACGGCTAAATAAGAATGACAAGCTTAGGGTGAGGGCAGTTTGTAGAGAAAAGATACCAAATTTTACATCTAATAAGGACCTTGTGGTTGATAGTGGGCTGGATGATGGGCCAGAAGTAAAAGATAAGCCCAATAAGTCCAACACATGTAGTGGATCTAAAATTAGGTTAAAAGGTGTGTCTATTAAAGATAGTGAACCTGAATGTCCTTGGTCTTTGCAGTGCTCAAAGTTACCAAATGAGGATACATGGCAAGTGAAAACTTTTGAGGATGTTCACAAATGTTTACAGTCAAGAACTGTTAAGAAATGCACAACAACATTTTTGTCAAGAGAATTACAGGAAACCATTAAACCAAATCCAAAAATTAAATTGAATGCTCTTAAAGACCAGTTGCAGAAAAAACTTGAAATTGGGATTTCAAAACAGAAAGTGCAAAGAGCTAAGCAGATGGCCAAAGAAAAAGTGCTTGGTAATTGTACAAAGCAGTATGCACAGCTGAGAGATACCTAATTGAATTACAAAAACAGAATCCAGATACAACTGTTAGGATTGATTAGAAAGACCACTTGACCCAATAAGAGTTCTTGAAAGGAAGTTTAAGAGGATTTATATATTTTTAGGTGCTTTAAAAGAGAGTTTTAAGAAAGGAAAGAGAGATTTGTTGAGGTTGGATGGTTGTTTTTTGTCTGGTCCTTCCCTAGTTAAGTGTTGACATACTAGGTGTAGATCCTAGAAATTGAATTTACCCACTTACTTATGCAATTGTGGAGGCTGAAACAAAAGATTCTTGGAAATGGTTTCTTGATTGACTTGGTGATGATCTCAATCTCTTCAGTAACTCAAACTTTACTTTCATAATTGATAGGAAAAAGGTATGATTACTAATTACCTTATTTATATATTATTTTAAGTTTTATTATCATCTCAACATAGGTACTTGTTTTATATTAGGGAGTGATACCAGCAATTACAGAGACTTTTCCATGTGGTGCTGAACATAGGTACTGACTAAAGCATATTTATGACAATATGAAGCTGTCATGGAGAGGGTAGATGTACAAAGATTTGTTATGGAAGTGTGCCACCTCTACAAGTGTTCAGATGTTTGACAAAAACATGGAAGCAGTTAAAGCTCATAACAAAGAAGCTTTATGAGTGGTTGAAGAACATTCCACTACAACATTGGTCTAAAAGACACTTTTCTGGTATGTTTAATTGGTATATAATCCAACTCATGAATAGTGAAACAGTCTAACATATTGATTCATGACATTGCAGGCAGGGCAAAGTGTGATGTCCTTTTGAACAACATGTGTGAAGTTTTAAACAGGCAACT
Organism: Artemisia argyi; assembly: GCA_030686995.1. Taxonomy (NCBI): domain Eukaryota; kingdom Viridiplantae; phylum Streptophyta; class Magnoliopsida; order Asterales; family Asteraceae; genus Artemisia; species Artemisia argyi. The sequence continues at coordinate 43,151,404 of CM060685.1, read as the reverse complement.
AGTAGATGGAAGGGACAAGCCAATCATCACCATATTTGGAATTCATAAGAGAATACCTTATGAAAAGGATAGTAAATGTTCAAAATGTAATAAGCAAGACTGATGGCCCTCTTACCCCTCATGCTGCTAGGATGTTCAAAATTATTGTTAAAGAAGCTGGACAATTAAAGGTAAGCTACACAATTTAATTCTTTAACAGTTTTATTTGTTATAAGTAATAATGTGTTAAGTGGAATCTCAAGACAATAGTGGCTCCTAAAATTAGTGATTCTTCTACTTTGCCCATCTCTTCTACTAAGAGGGTTAACCCTTTTTCTAGGGTGGGAGAGATCGTGGTTTCTGATTCTGAATATGTGGTGGTTCTTAACACATTTGATGAGTCTGCTAATCTATTCGGTGGTGGACAAGAGTATGAAGAAGATTATGATGACTATGACTACGATGACTATGCAAAGCAGGTTTATGATCATCCAGAGAATTTGGATGCTTTTAATGCCATGTACGACACAAAGCTTGATGGTCTTAGGAAGTAGTCTTATTTGGATATGTCTTATGTTATCATTTTAGCAGTGGTTTGTTTTCTTGTCTAGAAATACGAAGTATCTTGTTATGTAAGCTTTTCGCCTATGTAACGGGCTGAGATATGGGATTCACCCATATCTATTGTACTTAATGATTTTTGGAGTAATATATTTACCGGGTCATTAACCTTTAACCCAAAAAAATCTCAAGCAAATAGTTAATTTGTATAATTTTATAGTTTGAGTGGAATGGGGGTGAATTGTATCAAGTAAATGGTCCTTGGGGTGACCAGTATGTAGTAAACATCAGGGATAGAAACTGTAGTTCTAGAAGGTGGGAGTTGAGTGGGATACCCTGCAAACATGCAGTTGCATCCATATGGAATATGGCTACCAATGGGATTGAACCGCCATACCAGAGTCATATTGTCATCCATCTCATTGGCTTTCAACATGGGAAGATATGTATAGGTCTAAGATTAATCCCACTAGATCACCAGAGTTTTGGGAAAAGTGCAATGTCCCAAATACAATTATCCCACCAAATCATCACCCCCAAATTGGAAGGCCTAGGAAAAAGAGATGAAAGAGTGCTTCTGAACTTGCAGATATAATGGTAAAAGGATCCAAATTAAGCAGGTCAGGAAGGAGTGTTACTTGCAAACTGTGTAAGCAAGTTGGTCACAACCAAAGATGTTGCAAAGGTCAAACTGCTGGTGGTTCATAGAGTGCTAGTAGTCCAAAGAAAGCAAGCGGTTAAAAGAAGGCTAGTGGTGGTTCAAAAGTCTAGTATGGGTTCAGAATCACAACAAATTATGGTGGTGTTTCAAAGCCCATAGACTTCAAGTGCCCCTACACATTCTGCAAATTATGGTGGTGGCATTAGTTCATAAATTTCTGTTGTTGGTACACAGGCTTCTAGTAGCTACTAGGGTGAGACCACTACCTTTACTCCTACAATCATCACCATCAAAGAGGAGAAAGACAATTTCAAATAGACTCAATTGAAAATATGGATGTTTGTCTTTACTAATTAGGTTTAATTAGACTTAATGTTATGTTTGTATATGGATGTTTGTATATTATGTCATGTTAAGTTCAAGGTCATTTTGTGTTTTGGTAATTTGGCCTATTCTGTTATGGCCATTTCATGATAACTCAGACTTGATGTTAAGACAATGTGTAAGGATTCACTTGTTATGGATTTTTGAATGTTTATGGTCTTATGGTTTTATGGTCTTTTAGTCTGTTGTTTGGAATTAGTGAAAGTGTGAAAATGCATTTACAAACTGAATACAGATACATGCTTATGTAGTGTGTTCCTTATTCCAAAATACAAATACATAAATGCTTACGCAATATGTTGCTTATGCAGTGTGTTGCTTATACCAAAATGCAGATACATAACACTTTGAAAGTCAAAGTCAAAGTGTCTCTAATTCCAAAATGCATATACATAACTGCACATACCAACTAAGCATTTAATTGCATTTAGTTTTACATTGAATTAAGTGTTGCTTGTTACTTTATATTCACATACACACACACAACATTACACCATAACAATCTGTCAAACACCAAACTTCTCAAAAATGAGTTCAAAGCCTGATGTGATTGAAATATCATCTGATTCATCATATCAGAACTCATGTCTCCTAAACCTGATTGGAATTTACCATACACAACTGGTACAAGCTCTGGTAAGAAAATGGCAAAGGGAAAGTGATGCGTGGAATTGCACCAGGCTTTACCTCTCGAGGGATCTCGAGAAGCTTACAACCCCCACCAGGCAGTGTACCTGATCGTTGTAGTATAGTATAGTGACAAGTACCGGGGGATTAATCATTCAACTCAGGAATAGTGTCGCTAGGATTAGAAAGCCTAAAAACTAGGTCTAGAGGTGAGGGATGATTCTTTTTGTATTTTTTATATTTTATGAAAAGCAAGTAAAATCTCGGGTTTTGGAAGAGTGGGCGGAATTAGTTGCTAATTAACTAATCCAATAACTAAAGATGCAATCAAAATAAAATAACAAAAGTGTAAATAAACTAATTAAACTAGTGGTGTGAACAATAAATGGGAAAATTGTGTTTACTTAGATTTCATTACTCCCCAGATATCTTTTACAAGTTGATAGTTTGTTACAGTTGCGTGGATGACGGATTATATTCCTTAATACCAATCGTGGGGTGGCGTACGTACTTCCCCAACTCTATAAGCTCCTACTTCACTCCTATGTCGAGCCTGCAAGAAGCTCCTAACATGGGATCATTAGAATTCGCTCATGCATTAAATACAACCATAAAAACCTATTACGCATTAGTTCATGCTTCTTAAGACGTTCAAGCAAGTTACCCTATGGAAGTCTGCCAGTTTTCTTAAGCCTAACATCGAAATCATTCATCCATAACAACTATAAACAAGCAATCAACCCATAATCAACATCTAGGTTTCACTACATCTAAGCAAACACACAAGAGATCTAGCCTAGCATGTTAAAATCAAGACAAGCGTAAGATATATTCAAACAACACATAGACATATTGAATGAATTGAAAGGATACTTATCTTAATTGAACATGAAAGGTTTCAGGGGGTGAAAACCCTTGAAAATACTGATAAAATCGTGCTATGGTTTCTCCAAGTCGTCCCTAAAATTGTCCTCCTAATGAATGAAAATTACAAAAGTATATATAGATTTTCCAATCTAACGGCATCAAGAAGAAACTTCTGACGCCGCTAATCCGCCGCCTGATGAGGCGAAAAATGAACCACTTTTAGGGGGTCATTTAAGCCCGGAATGGAAATTATTTGATCAAATATTGCCCTAAATCGTTCCTTTTGTGATTTTAGGTACTTTGGGAGTGAATTCTGGAAAAGGAAGCAATTCGGACATTTTTGGAGCGTAAAAGTGAAGAAAACGGCAAAGACTTAATTTTCCATGCTGAGAACAGTACCTGACGGCGTCAAGAAGGAAATCATGACGGCGTCAAGAGTAAAAACCATGACGACCCAGTGAAAAACTGAATGCGTCACAACAAGGGCGTCAAGACTAATTTTGGTGACGGCCTGCATAAGGAGTATACATGACGGCGTCAGACCCAGATCTAGGCAGCCCGAGAAACTATTTGGCGGCGAGATGACGGCGTCAGACATTTGTTCTTGACGCCGTCACCTATCAAAATTTATATATAGTTTTCTATTTTTCATTCATAAAAAAAGAGGAACTTGTGTGGAGAAAACTAGGGCCGAACTTTGTAAACCCTAGGTCATATTTTACAGTGTTTTCAAGGGTTTTCACCCCTTGAATCCTTTCATGTTCAATTAAGATGAGTCTTCTCTTAATTCATTCAATATGTATATGTGTTGTTTGAATATATCTTATGCTTGTCTTAATTCCAACATGCTAGGCTAGATCTATCTTGTGTTTGCTTAGATGTAATGAAACCTAGATGTTAATTATATGTTGATTACTTGTTTATGGTTGTAATGGATGAATGATTTCAATGTTAGGCTTAAGAAAACTGGCAGATCTCCTTTGTGTAACATGCTTTAACGTCTTAGGAAACATGAACTGATGTGTACTAGGTTTTATTGGTTGTATTTAATGCATGAGCAAATTCTAGTGATCCCATGTTAGGAGCTTCTTAGCCGGCTCGACATAGGAGTGAAGTAGGCGCTCACAGGATTGGGGAAGTAAGTACGCCACCTCATGAATGGTATTAAGGAATACAATCCGTCATCCACGCAACTATAACAAGTAATTAACGTGTAAAAGATATCTAGGGAGTAGTGAAATCTAAGTAAACACAATTCTTCCACACATTGCTCACAACTCTAGTTAATTTAGTTTATTTTCATTTTCAGTATTTTATTTTGATTGCATCTTTAGTATTGGGTTAGTTGACTAGCAACTAATTCCGCCAAACTCCTCCAAACCCGAGATTTTTAATTGCTTTCATGAAAATATAAAAATACAAAAAGAATCATCCCTCATCTCTAGACCTAGTCTTTAGGTTTTATAATCCTAGCGACACTATCTATAGCTGAACGATCAATCCCCCGGTACTTGTCATTATACTATACTACATCGATCAGGTACACTGCCTGGTGGGGGTTGTAAGCTTCTCGAGATCCCTCGAGACGTAAAGCCTGGTGCAATCCCTACGATACCAAGTTTTTGGCGCCGCAGCCCGGGGAATAGTTATTGTCTAGGTTAGAATTTCTTTTTATTAGGTCTACTTGCTAGATTCCTTTCTAGTAAGATTTTATTTTTATTTTTAGGTTCTCTTTAGTCTATCTTTTCTTTGTGCCTTTGTTTGTAAAAACCTTTCCATTGACTATTCCGTTAGCCATTATGGAGAACGCGAATCCACTATACTACCAACCACGAAATTCACCCACTCCAAATGACATCTTGATGTTTAAACAACATGAGGATGAACCTATCTATGATGCATGGGCTCGTTTTAAATATTTTCTCCGAAAAGTCCCTCATCATAATTTCGATCTGTGGTCCCAAATTGAAATATTTTACCATCATGTCGACCAATATACCAAAATGGACATTGACCATGACGCAGATGGGGATCTTTGGGGATTAAGTGTTAATGAAGCATGGGAAACCATAGAGAATTGTGCCAAACTTGCCAAAAAAATAGACAACCCAACAAACGTTGTTACGGATCAATTGATAGCAAGTTTAAGTGAACAAGCAAGAAGATTGTTTGGGGATAAGCCTATAGATGAGATAACTGGGTGTACAGGGTGGTTTGATTTCACCACAATACAAGCTAAGCACATTGGTAATCTTGATAAGATGGAGGATAGAGTTGAAAATCTAAGCCCACCAAGTACCCCACAAGTCCTACCATCATTTGAGGCATACACACCACCCGTGACTTACCTGGAAGAAGTAGAAGAGACTATAGGAACCCCAATTGAGGTAGAGCCCTTGGACCAAACACAACTAGAGGATATAGGTTTAAATACTTATAATGATAACCTTACTCTTAGTTCTAGGGAAGTTCCTAGTTTTGATGAACCGGAGCCTCAACCAAAACCGTTACCTAATCTTCCATCCTTGGATGTGAATTTAGGAATTAAAATAGGTTCCGATCCACCAATCAAACCATATAGTCCGGGTAGTCTTAGGATAAAGGTAGTGGACTCTAAGCCTTGTAGAGAGGAAGCCAATATAGGAGTGGAAAATGACCTTACATGCTTACATCACCCATTTATGACTGATCACAAGAAACATTATGGGTTTAAACCGGGTTTATTAGGTCAAGATGGATCCCCAACTAGTAGTCTCTTGAAGTTGATAGAAAATGATCCCTTTCTAGGAGAAAATCTTAATCCACCCATTAACACGATTGAATTTGGTAAGGTCATGATGATAGGAGTACAGCCCTTTGAGCATATAATTCATCCACCACTCTTTCCTCACGTGGCATATTTCCACCCTAAGGGTGTGTATCGCTACTTCCACCCGCACTTAATCCTAGGTGTAGGGAAAACCTCCCCTATTTCCGTTAAATAAGGGTAGAGTCAGGCTTGTGACTCTAACAAAAACAAGCGCTTCTTGGGAGGCAACCCATGTTTTGTGTGTTTTTACTTGTTTGATTTTTATTTGTTTGATTGTTATTTGTTTGATTGTTATTTATTTCCGTATGCATGCTTTATTTTTATTGCTGGTAGATCATGTTTCAAACTAAAATGGTGAAAATACTTTATTTTGTTGTTTGACTTAGTATTAACTTCATCCAAAGGTATTTCGCAAAAGATAAGTGTAAGGGGAAACCCCAAATATGTTTTTAAGAAACAAACTCGATCATGATTCTCCACAATATTAAGTGAACATGTATATTCGTATTTGTTTGAGTCAAATGCTAGTATCGAGTCATAATGATGTTTTGCAGGATTTTCCAGGAAGTAGGATGAAGTTTTTCCAGAAATTTTCCGGAAACTTAACATAAGAATTTCTGCAGGTCACTTCTGACGGCGTCAGGAAGAAATTCCTGATGGCGTCACGTGTAAAATTCTGGAAATTTTACCAGTTTTGTTTTTCTAACGGGGTCTTAAAGTTTTTGTTGAATCTTTAGTTTTATAATCTCCAGGAAATCTGCAAACATCATTCCACCAGCATTATATCTTATTTTGTTTTCTAGGATTTGTTAGCATATATAGATTGCCGCCGATTTTATGCGAGGTTGCCTTGTCTGTTTTCTCAGGTTTTACAGGTTATGTATGACAAGAAGATGATTTATATTCTGGAAGGGAAGCTTTGATTGTTCATTCTCTTGGAGGAAGATCTAACCTGGCCACCTTATTATCCATACCGAGCGAATCAGGGGAGTATTTGATTTCATTTGTTTTACTTATTTCACTTTTACATTCTTTACTTGAACATTGGGGACAATGTTCATCCTAAGTGTAAGGGGAGGGTAAAATGATGATACCTTACAAATACACTTTCGCTTGAGTTTGTTTGTTTGATGGTAGATGCGTAATAAAACTATGAGAAATACTTGTTAGTGCAATTTTAGTGCCAAATTTAAATTTTTTTACAACATTTAGGAGTGAAACTTTAGCCATAGCAAGCGTCTCATGGATAGGAGATTGTATGACTAGCACAAAACCGTACTATTCAGAAAAAATTTTCACCCAAATATGTGAGGTTCGCCTTTAGATTTGATAGGAAAAGCATTTACTATTAGTGCTTATGAGTGTACCGGTAGCATTTAGATTCTAGAACTTGCGTTAGTGATGCATCCCGAGACCGCTAGTGAGATTACATTCGTGTAGTAGGGTTTACTACATGGTAAGAGGCATTAGGATCACCCATGTGTTAAACCCGTATCATAATTACTTGACCATTTATGTCATATTACTTGGCTAGTTAAGTCAGTTAATTTTTCCCACACCTTAGCGTTCTACTCATTTTTAGTACACGAAACCCCTAGTACACCCCTCCGATCCTATCTTTTCGTTTCTAACTTTAAGCATCTTACTTAAAGGAAGAATTTGTTACACCCCACTTAAATGTATACCCAAATCGCCTTAACCTTCCGTGTATGCACTAATTTTTAGTGCATTATTGTTATTTGTTAAACCCTAAGTTAATTATCTAATTGATTACATGGTTGCTAAGTCGAGTCATATCCTTGTACATATTGTTTTGGGACGATTGGGACTCATGGGTAAAGTACTTAATTTATGGAGTAATGGGGAAGAACATCATATTATTACTCCCGTATGTACGTTAATCTTAAAAGTACTCCACGTGTTTTGATTTTCTTAATTCGAGTCATTAGATTAGTTTATTGTAAAGTATGTAAAAATTCAAGTGTAAGGGGAATTTTCATTCCCTATGATGTATTATTTTGGATGGTAGGGTAAGAGTGTATGAAAAAAAAAAAAAAAAAAAAAAAAAAAAAAAAAAAAAAAAAAAAGAGAGAGAGAGAAAAACATACGGACTACCTTCCCTTTTCATTCTATGTTCATTTTATGTTTTTGTTATTTTTCATTTATTGGCTTAAGTCGAGTCTAGTATTAGCTTAGCAACGCCATATTGTACATGTAATTAACCAAGATTGTTAACTTGCCACCAGTAAATACTGCCTATATCCAACAAAACCATGTATTCCATATCCCTACACCTAACGTTACAACCCTTTAAAAGACCTCTTTGATAGTTTATCCTAGGTGCTTACGCAATGTGGTGGAGGTTTGATCCTTTCCCAAGCCTATGGTAATCTATTTTGCTATGACAGGTAGTGAGAGATGTTTTCCATTTCCATAATGTGATATTACTTTATTACACCCGAGAGATGTGAGTATCTAAACACTATTTGTGAGGTACTAGTATATGACCTCCATGCTTGTCTTTGGTCTTTAGTGGAACGATTATTTGTTGTAATTACTTTTATATTAGTGTTAAATGACCCCTAACTTGTATTTTGACTAGAATAAAAGCGCATTTGCTTGAGGACAAGCAAATCTCAAGTGTAAGGGTATACGATGAGGCGAAAAATGAACCACTTTTAGGGGGTCATTTAAGCCCGGAATTGAAATTATTTGATCAAATATTGCCCTAAATCGTTCCTTTTGTGATTTTAGGTACTTTGGGAGTGAATTCTGGAAAAGGAAGCAATTCGGACGTTTTTGGAGCGTAAGTGTGAAGAAAACAGCAAAGACTTAATTTTCCAAGCTGAGAACAGTACTTGACGGCGTCAAGAGTAAAAACCATGACGACCCAGTGAAAACCTGAAGGCGTCACAACAAGGGCATCAAGACTAATTTTGGTGACGGCCTGCATAAGGAATATACATGACAGCGTCAGACCCAGATCTAGGCAGTCCGAGAAACTATTTGGCGGCGAGATGACAGCGTCAGACATTTGTTCTTGACGCCGTCACCTATCAAAATCTATATATAGTTTTCTATTTTTCATTCATAAAAAAGAGGAGCTTGTGTGGAGAAAACTAGGGCCGAACTTTGTAAACCCTAGGTCATATTTTACAGTGTTTTCAAGGGTTTTCACCCCTTGAATCCTTTCATGTTCAATTAAGATAAGTCTTCTCTTAATTCATTCAATATGTCTATGTGTTGTTTGAATATATCTTATGCTTGTCTTAATTCCAACATGCTAGGCTAGATCTATCTTGTGTTTGCTTAGATGTAATGAAACCTAGATGTTAATTATATGTTGATTACTTGTTTATGGTTGTAATGGATGAATGATTTCAATGTTATGCTTAAGAAAACTGGCAGATCTCCTTTGTGTAACATGCTTGAACGTCTTAGGAAACATGAACCGATGTGTACTAGGTTTTACTGGTTGTATTTAATGCATGAGCAAATTCTAGTGATCCCATGTTAGGAGCTTCTTAGCCGGCTCGACATAGGATTGAAGTAGGCGCTCATAGGATTGGGGAAGTAAGTACGCCACCCCATGAATGGTATTAAGGAATACAATCCATCATCCACGCAACTATAACAAGTAATTAACGTGTAAAAGATATCTAGGGAGTAGTGAAATCTAAGTAAACACAATTCTCCCACACATTGCTCACAACTCTAGTTAATTTAGTTTATTTTCATTTTCAGTATTTTATTTTGATTGCATCTTTAGTATTGGGTTAGTTGACTAGCAACTAATTCCGCCAAACTCCTTCAAACCCGAGATTTTTAATTGCTTTCATAAAAATATAAAAATACAAAAAGAATCATCCCTCATCTCTAGACCTAGTCTTTAGGTTTTCTAATCCTAGCGACACTATTCCTAGCTGAATGATCAATCCCCCGGTACTTGTCATTATACTATACTACATCGATCAGGTACATTGCCTGGTGGGGGTTGTAAGCTTCTCGAGATCCCTCGAGAGGTAAAGCCTAGTGCAATCCCTACGCTACCACCGCCCATAATAAAATCGGATAGCCTAGATCCAGATATGATGCCGTCAAGAGTAGTTTTCCTCTAGGCCGTCATGAGTAATGGGGCCATGACGGCATATGGTGACGCCGTCATGCCCTAGTGCAAAAACATTCTGGACCGTCATGGACTCTATCCTCTTCAAATCTTGTTTTCCTCTAGACGCCATCATTAAGAACTTGGTGACGCCGTCAGGTACTGTTCCCAGCAAGGAAAATTAAGACTTTCCCGTTTTCTTTACTTTTATGCTCCAAAAACATCCAAAATGCTTCCTTTTCCAGAATTCACTCCAAAAGTACCTAAAATCACAAAAGGAACGATTTAGGGCAATATTTGATCAAATAAATTCAATTTCAGGCTTAAATGACCCCCTAAAAACGGATCATTTTTCGGCTCATCATATACCCTTACACTTGAGATTTGCTTGTCCTCAAGCAAATGCGCTTTTATTCTAATCAAAATACAAGTTAGGGGTCATTTAACACTAATATAAAAGTAATTACAACAAATAATCGTTCCACTAAAGACCAAAGACAAGCACGGAGGTCATACACTAGCACCTCACAAATAGTGTTTAGATACTCACATCTCTCGGGTGTAATAAAGTATATATCACAATATGGAAATGGAAAACATCTCTCACTACCTGTCATAGCAAAATAGATTACCATAGGCTGGGGAAAGGATCAAACCTCCACCACATGGCGTAAGCACCTAGGATAAACTATCAAAGAGGTCTTTCAAAGGGTTATAACGTTAGGTGTAGTGATATGGAATACACGGTTTTGTTGGATATAGGCAATCTTTACTGGTGGCGAGTTAATAATCTTGGTTAATTACATGTACAATATGGCGTTGCTAAGCCAAGACTAGACTCGACTTAAGCTAATAAATCAAAAATTAGAAAAACGTAAAACAAACATAGAATGAAACGGGATGGTAGTCCATATGTTTTTTTTTCTTTTTTATTTTTTTATTTTTTTCTTTTTCTTAATTTTTCGATTTTTTTTTCATACACTTTTACCCTGCAATCCAAAATAATACATCATAAGGAATGAACATTCCCCTTACACTTGAATTTTTACATACTTTACAATAAACTAATCTAATGACTCGAATCAAGAAAATCAAAACACTTGGAGTACTTTTAAGATTAACGCACATATGGGGGTAATAATATGATGTTCTTCCTCATTACTCCATAACATAAGTACTTTACCTATGAGTCCCAATCGTCCCAAAACAATATGTACAAGGATATGACTCGACTTAGCAACCATGTAATCAATTAGATAATTAACTAAGGGTTTAAACAAATAACAATAATGCACTAAAGACGAGTTCATACACGGAAGGCTAAGGCGATTTGGGTGTACATTTAAGTGGGTTGTAACAAATTCTTCCTTTAAGTAAGATGCTTAAAGGTAGAAACGAAAAGATAGGGTCGGAGGGGTGTACTAGGGGTTTCGTGTACTAAAAATGATTACAACGCTAAGGTGTGGGAAAAATTAATTGACTTTACTAGTGATGCGTGGGAATTGCACCAGGCTTTACCTCTCGAGGGATCTCGAGAAGCTTACAACCCCCCACCAGGCAGTGTACCTGATCGTTGTAGTATAGTATAGTGACAAGTACCGGGGGATTGATCGTTCAACTAGGAATAGTGTCGCTAGGATTAGAAAACCTAAATACTAGTTCTGAAGGCGAGGGATGATTATTTTTGTATTTTTTTTTTGAAAGCAAGTAAAAATCTCGGTTTGAATGATTTGGGCGGAATTAGTTGCTAGTCAACTAACCTAATACTAAAGATGCAATCAAAATAAAATACTAGAAATGAAAATAAACTAAATTAAACTAAGGTTGTGAGCAATAAGTGGAGAAATTGTGTTTACTTAGATTTCATTACTCCCTAGATATCTGTTACACGTTAATTACTTGTTATAGTTGCGTGGATGACGGATTGTATTCCTTAATACCATTCATGGTGTGACGCACTTAATTCCCCAATCCTATGAGTGCCTACTTCACTCCTATGTCGAGCCGGCTAAGAAGCTCCTAACATGGGATCATTAGAATTTACTCATGCATTAAATACAACCAATAAAACCTAGTGCACGTTAGTTCATGTTTCCTAAGACGTTCAAGGATGTTACCATTTGGAGATCTGCCAGTTTTCTTAAGCCTAACATCGAAATCATTCATCCAATACAACCATAAACAAGTAATCAACACATAATTAACATCTAGGTTTCATTAGATCTAAGCAAACACAAGATAGATCTAGCCTAGCATGATGGAATTAAGACAAGAACAAGATATAGACAACCAACACATAGACATATTGATTGAATTAGAAGAACACTTATCTCAACTACACATGAAAGGGTTCAAGGGCTGAAAACCCTTGAAAACCTGTAAAATTCGTACTAAGTTCGGCCTTACGGTTTCTCCAAAACTTCTCTTGTTTTTTATGAATGAAAATTAGAAAACTATATATAGGAAATTGAGGCTGACGGCGTCAAGACCAAATAGGTGACGCCGTCATCTCGTCGCCAAAAGAATTCTCGGACTGCCTTGATCTACTTCTGACGCCGTCACGTTATAACTTTTTCCAGGCCGTCACGTATTTTACTCTTGACGCTCTTCCTTGTGACGCCTTCATTTCTGTACTGGGCTGTCATGCAATTTACTCTTGACGCCGTCAAAATGTTGCTCTTGACGCCGTCAACTACTGTTCCCAGCTTGGAAAATTAAGTCTTTGGCTTTTTCTTCACTTTTATGCTCCAAAAACGTCAGAATTGCTTCCTTTTACAGATTTCACTCCCAAAGTACCTAAAATCACAAAAGGAACGATTTAGGGCAATATTTGATCAAATAAATTCAATTCCGGTCTTAAATGACCCCCTAAAAGTGGTTCATTTTTCGCCTCATCATATACCCTTACACTTGAGATTTGCTTGTCCTCAAGCAAATGCGCTTTTATTCTAGTAAAAATACAAGTTAGGGGTCATTTAACACTAATATAAAAGTAATTACAACAAATAATCGTTCCACTAAAGACCAATAGACAAGCACGGAGGTCATACGCAAGCACCTCACAAATAATGTTTAGATACTCACATCTCTCGGGTGTAATAAAGTATAAATTACAATATGGAAACGGAAGATATCTCTCACTACCTGTCATAGCAAAATAGATTACCATAGGCTTGGGAAAGGATCAAACCTCCACCACATGGCGTAAGCACCTAGGATAAACTATCAAAGAGGTCTTTTAAAGGGTTGTAAGGTTAGGTGTACGGATATGAAATACACGGTTTTGTTGGATAAAGAAAGTTTTTACTGGTGGCGAGTTAACAATCTTGGTTAATTACATGTACAATATGGCGTTGCTAAGCCAAGACTAGACTCGAATTAAGCTAATAAACGAAAAATAACAAAAACATAAAAATGAACATAGAATGAAAAGGGATGGTAGTCCGTATGTTTTTTCTCTTTTCTTTTTCCATTTTTTTTTTCTTTTTCTTGATTTTTCAATTTTTTTTTTTTTTTTTTTTTTTTTTTTTTTTTTTGCATACACTCTTACCCTACCATCCAAAATAATACATCATAGGGAATGAAAATTCCCCTTACACTTGAATTTTTACATACTTTACAAATAACTAATCTAATGACTCAAATTAAGAAAATCAAAACACTTGGAGCACTTTTAAGATTAACGCACATATGGGGGTAATATATGATGTTCTTCCCCATTACTCCATAAAATAAGTACTTTACCCATGAGTCCCAATCATCCCAAAACAATATGTACAAAGATATGACTCGACTTAGCAACCATGGAATCAATTAGATAATTAACTTAGGGTTTAACAAATAACAATAATGCACTAAAAATGAGCGCATACACGGAAGGCTAAGGCGATTTGGGTGTACATTTAAGTGGGGTGTAACAAATTCTTCCTTTAAAAAAAATGCTTAAAGTTAGAAACGAAAATATAGGCTCGGAGGGGTGTACTAGGGGTTTCGTGTACTAAAAATGAGTACAACGCTAAGGGTGTGGAAAAATTAGTTGACTTAACTAGCCAAGTATTATGACTTAATGGTCAAGTAATTATGATACGGGTTTAACATAAGGGTGATCCTAATGCCTCTTATCATGTAGTAAATCCTACTACACGAATGTAGTCTCACTAGCGGTCTCGGGATGCATTACTAACGCAAGTTCTAGAATCTAAATGCTACCGGTACACTCATAAGCACTAATAATAAATGATTTTCCTATCAAATCTAAAGGCGAACCTCACATATTTAGGTGGAAAATTTTTCTGAATATACGGTTATGTGCTAGTGATACAATCTCCTATCCATGAGACGCTTGCTATGGCTAAAGTTTCACTCCTAAATGTTGTAAAAAATTTTAAATTTGGCGCTAAAATTGCACTAACAAGTATTTCTCATAGTTTTATTACACATCTACCATTAAACAAACAAACTCAAGCGAAAGTGCATATGTAAGGTATCATCATTTTACCCTCCCCTTACACTTAAAATGAACATTGTCCCCAATGTTCAAGTAAAGAATGTAAAAGTGAAAAAGTAAAAAGAATGAAATCAAATACTCCCCTGATTCGCTTGGTATGGATAATAAGGTGGCCAGGTTAAATCTTCCTCCAAGAAAATGAACAATCAAAGCTTCCCTTCCAGAATATAAATCATCTTCTTGTCATACATAACCTGTAAATCCTGAGAAAATAGACAAAGCAACCTCGCATAAATCGGCGGCAACCTACATAAGTTACTAAATCCTAGAAAACAAGACAAGATATAATGCTTGTGGAATGAAGTTTGTAGATTTCCTGAAGATTATAAAACTTAATAATTCACAAAAATCGTAAGACTCCGTTAGAAAAACAAAACAGGTAAAATTTCCAGATTTTTACACGTGACGCCGTCAAGAGTAATCTCGTGACGCCGTCAGAAGTGATCTGCAGAATTTCTTATGTTAAGTTTCCGGAAAATTTCTGGAAAAACTTGGTCCTACTTCCTGGAAAATCCTGCAAAACTTCATTATGACTCAATACAAGCATTTGACTCTAACAAATACGAATATACATGTTCACTTAATATTGTGGAGAATCATGATCGGTTTGTTTCTTAAAAACATATTCGGGGTTTCCCCTTACACTTATCTTTTGCAAAAATACTTTTAGGTGGAGTTGTTAGCATTGAAAATTATATTAAAAAGTGATGGTCATTCTCATTTATTGTAACATTGTAATGTGTCGTAGTTTATGTTATTAGAATAGTCAATGGGCCTTGGTCTTGGTAAGCTAATATGTTATTAGTCATGTTTCATAAGCCTTTATATGTAAAAGGAAACCAAGCCCATGACCAAGCCCATGGAAAGCCTTTTAAGGAACTATAAAAGGCACCTTACCTCTTATTTGTAAGGTGTGCTTGTGTGTGTATTGTGTGTGTTTTTTAATAAAAGTTCTCTTCATCTTATTACTCTTTTTCTCTCATTAACGCCACACATATATTGCATCAAGTCACCATCTTTCCTTCATCTAGTGCTTATATTTGTGTTAAAGTTGATAGATCTAAGGTCATACAAGTGGTATCAATCGCCTAACAATGATTTAGGAGTGTTTATTATCAAGTTTTTTGTTAAAAAGTTACACTTTTCATTCATTTTGTGTACTTTTTCTTCAAAAAGTTTTGATCTTTAAGTGTTTTAGTGTTAAAGTTGTTGTTTTTATTGAAGTTTCAGAGATTCTAAGTGTTTTGGGAAAGATTTGATCATTAGAAACAAGTGAAAAAGGAGTTTTTGGGTGAAAAAATCGTATTTTTGAAGTTTTCTGGTCAACCTACGCGTAACTTGGGTGAATAGTACGAATCTACAGCTGTGAACAGTACTTTCTGTCCTTTTTACGCATAAGATTTGGTCAAAACCCTTTTCCTACGCGTAACTTTGGTCAAAACCCTTTTCCTACGCGTAACTCTGGTCAAAACCCTTTTCTTACGCATAAAATTGATTTTCTACGCGTAAGTTGAAGTCTACGCACAAGATCCTAAGCTTAAGTTCAGTTTCTACGCAGAAGTTTGTTCTTACGCGTAAGTCTCAGAAATCTACGCATAAGTTTCTTCAAAGGTCCTCTCTTCGTGCTACGGTGACTCAGTACTTCCCTGACTTGGATAAGTTTGTGGAATACTTCGACAAGGGATATCTTTCAAGCTTGGACAAGTTTGAGAGATCGATTTGGTTGAAAAACCTTACGCGTAACTTTTCTTACGCATAAACTCAAAGTTTACGCGTAAAAATCAAAGCTTACGCATAAACATTTTGTTTACGCATAACCTTAATTTTTACGCATAACCTGAAAGTTTACGCATAACTTTTCTTACGCGTAAGATTTGAAGTTAACCATAAGATTTGAAGTTAAGCGTAAGAATCACTGTTTACGCATAAGTTCAGGGTTTATGCGTAAGTTTCTTGATTTTTGACAACCAAACTTCAAACGGCCATAACTTTTGAACCGTAACTCCGTTTTCGATGAATCAGCTGTCAAAACGACCGCGAGACCGAGAAGAAGGACACGTTGAATAATCTAAAGTTGATTCAAGCCAAGCTTCGAGGCCCAAATCCACTCCGAACGGAAGTTATTGTGGTTTCAAGGTTTCAGATCAAATTTTTCACCATAAAAACTTGCATCAACTTACACTAAACACAACTCCTACTTCGTTGGAACGATCCAAGAATCAACTTTATTAATCTACACTTCTTCAATGGCTACTCAGCAAGATATTCATGCAGCTGGTGCGGAAAACCGACCTCCGATGCTTGAAAAAGGTGGATATCTCCCATGGACAAGCCGCATGCTTCGTTACATCAAAACAAAGCCTGATGGTAAACTAATGATCAACTCCATTACAAATGGTCCATTTAAGCCAAGACAAGTTCAAATTGAAGGTAATCCAAATGCAACACCTCCTACTCAACCATTTGTGCGTGAACAAACAGAAGCAGATTACACAGAGGAAGACAAGAAGTAGATCGCCGCTGATGATATGGCAATGCATTTAATCCAACTTGGATTACCACGGGAGATCTTTGCCGCGGTCGACAGTTGTGAAACTGCTTATGCTATGTGGGAACGTGTTAGAAGGATATGTCATGGAACAGAGATTGGACAACAGGACGTTGAGAACAAACTTCTTACTGAATGGGAGAATTTCACATCCACTAAAGGTGAACAGATTGAATCATACTACACAAGGTTTTGCACTTTGATGAATGAGTTAATCAGAAACAAGTTGACACCTCGAACAATTGCAACAAACATCAAATTCATCAATAACCTTCCAGAAGAATGGGGTCGTTATGTTACAATTGTCAATCAAACAAAGGATTTACATAAGGTGAATTATGATCAACTCTATGACTTTTTGAAGCAAAACCAAGCAGAGGCTAATGAAGTAAGGAAAGAAATATTGGCAAAGAATCATGATCCTCTCGCATTAATTGCTACTACACCAACACCGCTACCAGTGAACACACAACAACCATCATCATCTTCCACTCACAACTACATGCAACCATCATACATTCAACAACCAACACCGGTCTACCAACAACAGTTCTACCCACATCAACAACAACATGTTATTCCACAACAGCAATACCAACAATTCCAAGAACCAGAATTCACTGAAAATGATGAAGCTACTGCTGCATTAACCCAAGCGTTTGCTTTTCTGTCAAAGGCATTCCAAGGACGCTATTCTACACCAACTAACAACAACCAAAGGATTTCATCGAACACTCGCAACAAGCAGATTGCTCAGCCGAGTTTCAATCTGGGCAACAGAGGCCAAATGGTTGGAGTTTATGGGAATCAGCAAGGATATGCTACTGGAATTAACATGGGGAATCAGAATATGCTAAATGCAGGGAATCAGTTGGGTCAGTTTGTTGGAAATCAGAGGGGTCAGAATGTTGGTAATCAGGCAATGGGTAATCAGAATAGAAATGTTACAGCTCCAGTAGTTGGGAATTTGGGAAATGTGAATCAAGGTAATCCGGTAAAGTGTTTCAACTGTCAGGGTGTAGGTCATATGGCAAGGAACTGTCCTACTAAGCCGAACAAGAAAGATCTAGCGTACTTGCAGAAAGCAGTGATGTTGGCACAAAAGGCAGAGGCAAGATTTCAGTTGAATGCCGAGGAGAATGATTTTATGGCTCTTATGGATAACATGGAAGATAGAGAGGATATCGATGCGAACTGCATATTCATGGCGAATCTTCAGGAAGCTAAGTATGACACAGATTCTGACACACTTCCTGTTTATGACACCAATGCACCATCTGAGGTATCCAATTTCAACACATGTCACAATAATGATATATTTGATATGTCTCCTCATGAGGAACAGCATTCTGAGAAGCTAGCACCCACTTATGATACATACCTGGACACGCCAAGTAGTAGCAATACTCCGTCAGCAACTCCAGATGTGAATCATAATGGAGGCTTCGTTTCACAGCATGCTGAGAATGATGAGGAAACACGTGCTTTATTTGAATCATTATTGAATAATTGCCGTATTGAAATTGAGAATGTGAAAAAGGTCAATCGCGATGTTAAGGCCGCGAATGTTAAATTGACCGCTGAGCTTGAGAGTTACAAAGAAAACGTTAAAGCTTTTGAATTTCATAACAAAAGATTGTCTGAATTAGAAACTGGTTATCAAAATTCCGTTTCAAGGGAAAAACAATTGCAACTCAAGTTTGATACACTTGATGTTAATTCTTTCAAAAAGATAAAATCTTTAAATGCGGAAATTTCTGATTTACAAAACCAACTTTCTAAACAAAAATCAGCTTATACCAATCTTGAAAAAGAAAGGGACGAGCTGAAAAAGGACTTTGCAAAGAAAGAAGACAAACTTTTGGCCGAAATCGTAGAGTCAGAACACATGATTGCTCATTTAGAAGAATTGGTGGTTAAGTCGGGTCAGTCAAGTCAAACAATGAAAATGATTTCAAATCAAACTAATCCGATTTACCATACGAAACATAAAGTGGCTCTTGGAAACAACACCCCTTGTAATCTCAAGAAAGCTCAGCAAGAACAGAATGTTTTGTACAATGGTAATGTGATTTACACCAAACATGATCCTCTCGTAGTTCGGGATTCTGTGCTAACGATAGAACATGTCGAAGAGAGCATTACTAAATTGCAACAAAAGGATTTGAAACCCATTGATTACAACAAATTGAACAAACTTTCGGGAATTACTTTTGTTCCACAAAAAGAACCATCTGTGTTTTCCATAAAACGACCATTCTCAAAAATGTTTTCTAAGAAAGTAATTGTTTCCAAATCTCTTTCAAAAATGGAACAAATTTCTTCTAACAACACCTTTAATACAAGTGAGGCTAGAGAAATTTTGGATGACATTAAAAAGAGAATTCAAGAACTTCAAAATATTGTTGCTTCTAAAACTACAATCAACATCAACAACTGGCATTCCAGTTTTCATATTGAGCAGAAAAAAGTTTTTGAAAACGAAATTACTATCCCACTAAATAACATCAGTGCGAGAGTAATCCATTTTGAACAGGCTTTCTTAAAAGAAACGGCCGAATTTGTCAAGGACCACAAATCCCTGGTAAACGAAGCTAATGATACTCGTGAAAACATGAATGTTTTGGAAAACCTAAATGATTCTCTCTTCGAAGCTGTTATGACCACTGACATTATGTCCATCATTTTACAAACATATTCTGTTCAAGACGATGAAAGACTGAGAGCTGAGACCTCCGAAATTGTTTCAAAATATGAAAATGCTCTTATAAAGCTTGAAAAAGAAAATGTGTCATATTTTAAACAACTTGATCAAAAAAAGGAAGAATGCAAGTATGACAAATTGTCGTATGAGCGTGCCTTAAAGAACATGAAAGAGCAAAATGATCTTTTGAGGGCTCAGCTTGAAAGTCAAAAAGGAAAGGGTGAGGAAACTAAGTTTGCAAAACCATTGACTTCGGAGAAACCAAATGTTTCAAACACGGTTCAAAAACCAAAGATGTCAATTTCAAGGTTTGCTCCAAAAGTCGATGAGAAAAAAGATTTGACAAAACCAGTCACTCCAACACCCTTGCCCAAGAAAAGTGAAAATGATAAGATTGTTGATAAAGGAAAAGCGGTTGTCGAAACACCAAAAGTGATAGCACCTGGCCTTTTTAGGATTAGTCCCACTAATACGTCTGCCTCCACTTCTAAGACAAATACGTGCATAAAGGATAATTCTAAAGAGTCTAGTGATGCTAAAAAGGACAACAATATAAATCCTAATGTGTGTGCCTTACCTTCTACAGGATTAGAATGCACCTCTAGGAGCAGCAGACTAAAGCCTAGGAGCAATACAAGGAACAATAGAGTCTCGCCTGTTTCTACGAGTAGTAGCAAGAATAAAGTTGAAGAAGTAGAAGAACACCCTAGTAATTTATCGCTTTGTAATAAGAAACATGATTCATCTGAATGTAATGTCGAAAGTACTGGTTCTAATGCATGTAATGACTCAGTTTGTTTAATATGCAAGAAATGTTTAATTAATGATGTTCATGATGAATGTGTTTCTAAGAATGTGAATGTTTCGCCTAAACAGAAGTATGTTCCAAAGGGAACTAGTGCCAGATCTAGATCTATAGAAAGATTAGTTGCACGCTTTAGGTCTACCACTAGTAGTCGAATGCCTAGGAACTACCTTAAGTTTTGTATGTGGATACCAACGGGTAGAGAGTTCACTCTTCAGAACGGAAAATTAGAAATAACTCAAGCTAAACAAGTAGCAACTGTCTATGAGTGTGATTCTGATTTTACTCCTAACCCCACAGAACCAAATTCAAAACGGTTTCCAAATACAAAATCTTCTGTTCTTGGCAGGTTATCGAAATATGTCTTTGGATCGTCGACTCGGGTTGCTCCAAGCACATGACCGGGGATTTAAAGCTGCTGATCAATTTCGTCTGGAAATTCATGGGAACTGTACGCTTTGGAAATGATCATGTAGCAGCTATTCAGGGTTATGGAGATCTTCGGTTTGAGAATTTTTTAATCACTCGAGTTTACTACGTCGAAGGGTTGGGACACAATTTGTTTTCAGTCGAGTAGTTTTGTGATGCAGATTTAGAAGTTGCATTCAGGAGAAACACGGTTTTTATAAGAAATTTGGTTGGTGATGATCTCTTAATTGGTAATCGTGGTACAAATTTGTATGCTATCGACATCAACCAAATGGCTTCTACATCACCAATTTGTCTTATGACAAGGGCAACCGAAACTAAGTCTTGGCTGTGGCATAGACGTTTATCCCATCTCAACTTCGACACGATCAACAAGTTAGCCAAAGACAACATCGTCACCGGACTTCCTAAGTTCAAATACACCAAGGATCATCTATGTCCATCATGTGAACAAGGAAAAAGCAAAAGAGCATCATATAAACCCAAAACCGTACCTAGTTCGGAAGCAAGGTTACATTTGTTGCACATGGACTTATGTGGCCCAATGAGAGTTGAAAGCATTAATGGGAAGAAGTATATTCTCGTTATTGTTGATGATTATTCAAGATATACTTGGGTAAAGTTTTTAAGATCAAAAGACGAAGCACCAGGCATCATCATCACCTTTCTGAAGCGTATTCAAGTTCTACTTCAAGCTCCAGTAAGGATTGTAAGAACAGATAATGGCACAGAATTCACTAATCAGGAGTTAAGAAACTACTTTGAAGATGTGGGAATCACTCACCAAACATCAGTTGTTAGAACTCCACAGCAGAATGGGGTAGTTGAAAGAAGAAATAGAACTCTTGTGGAAGCTGCTCGTACAATGCTGATTTTCTCTAGTGCACCTCTATTCTTATGGGCTGATGCTGTTGCCACCGCTTGTTTCACTCAAAACCGATCCCTAGTACATCCAAGATTCAATAAAACCCCATATGAGCTAGTGAATAACCGTAAACCTGACATCTCTTACTTTCACGTGTTTGGCGCTTTGTGCTAAGGGTGATATTGGAATCTTCATTGGATATTCAGAAAACTCGAGGGCATTCAGGGTGTATAATCGAAGAACTAAAAGGATAATGGAGACGATGAATGTGAAGTTTGACGAGATTTTACAAATGGCTTCTGAGAGACTCGCTCTAGAACCCGCGCTTAATCCGATGGCTTCTAATCAAAACGGATTAGGACCCGCACCAAATATGCAGACTTCTGGACACATCAGTTCAGGACTCGTGCCTCAAGGAGCTCAGTCAACAAACACGGACAAACCTTCAGAACAAGAACTGGAAAATTTCTTCGAGTTAATGTTTGATGAATATTATGGTGGACCTTCAACAAATGCATCTCCACAACATTCCGCTGCACCCGCTCAAAACCATCAACCACCACCACCATCACAAGATGCATCTACAACAATCGAAGCTGAAGCACCAACTACATCCACATCATCTACATCTACTCAAGCAACTCCAGTACTTGACACTGAAATACCAAGAGTTGATGAGCAAAACCAAAACACAAATTTTCAAGAAGAACCAACAAATAATTCAAACGATGTTACGTTAGAAGAAGGAGAAGAAGTATTTGAAAACCCGTTTGCAACAGACTCTGCTGAATCTTCTTCAAGGTTACACGAACCATCTAACACACATTCGTTACACCCAAGGTACCCTTCTACGTTTCAATGGACAAAAGACCATCCGTTAGTACATGTTATTGGTGATCCTTCAATGCCAGTTCAGACGAGGAGACAACTTGCCACCGATCTCGAATTGTGCATTTACATTTGCTCAATAAGCACCAAAGTACCTAAGAACATTCGGGAAGCAATGGCAGAAAACCCATGGATTGAAGCAATGCAGGAGGAATTTCTTCAATACTTATTACATGACAGTTGGGAACTTGTTGAACGACCACTTGATAAACGTGTTCTTGACCTCAAGTGGTTATGGAAGAACAAACTGGATGAGGAAATGACTGTTATTCGCAACAAAGCTCGTCTCGTGGCTAAAGGTTATCCACAAGAAGAAGGGATAGATTTCGAAGAATCATTCGCGCCTGTAGCTAGACTTGAAGCAGTCCGGATTTTCTTAGCCTATGCAGCTCACAAAAACATCACAGTCTATCAGATGGACATTAAGACAGCTTTCTTGAATGGAACTCTGAAAGAAGAAGTGTATGTGAGTCAGCCGGAGGGATTCATCGACAGAGATCATCCAGACTACATCTACAAGCTTAAGAAAGCCATTTATGGTTTAAAACAAGCTCCAAGAGCGTGGTATGACGAACTATCATCTTTCTTGCTCAAAAACAATTTCACAAAAGGAACGGTTGATGACACCTTGTTTATCAAAAAGTTCAAAGATGACATTTTGATCGTTCAAATTTACGTGGACGACATTATTTTTGGATCAACCAATCCTAACCATTCAAAAAATTTTGAAAATCTCATGAAAAGCAAATTTGAAATGTCCATGATGGGGGAACTAAAATTCTTTCTTGGTTTACAAATCCATCAATCCCCTCGTGGTATTTTTATCAATCAAGCTAAATATACAATAGAGATTTTGAAAAAACATGGAATGGAAAATTGTGATTCTGTTGGTACACCAATGGTCACTTCACCAAAAATAGGTGCTGATTTGTTTGGGAAACCCATCGATCCGAAGAAATATCGGAGCATGATTGGTTCTCTCATGTACCTAACTGCTAGCCCTAGCCGACGATATTCAATTTGCTGTTTGTTTGTTAGCACGGTTTCAGGCAAAGCCTACCGAACTTCACCTCAAAGAGGTTAAAAGGATCTTTCGGTACCTACGAAGAACCATTAACATGGGACTTTGGTATCCGAAGGATTCGGGGTTTAATCTAACAGCATTTTCAGATGCAGACCATGCTGGTGATCAAGTTACAGCAAAGAGTACATCAGGTGGAGCACAATTTTTGGGTGAAAAGCTTGTAAGCTGGTCTTCAAAGAAACAGGATTGTACTGCACTATCAACCGCCGAAGCCGAGTATGTGTCTCTATCTGCGTGTTGTGCCCAAGTTCTTTGGATGCGGACACAGCTCACAGATTATGGCTTTACTTTTGACAGAATACCTATGTATTGTGACTCAAAAAGTGCCATAGCCATCTCGTGCAATCCCGTACATCACTCTAAGACGAAGCATATCAAAGTCCGCTACCATTTCATCAAAGAACACGTGGAAGAGGGTACTGTTGAATTATTTTTTGTTAAGACTGATTATCAACTCGCCGATCTATTTACTAAAGCCCTTCCAAAAGAAAGGTTTGACTATTTAGTTCGACGAATTGGCATGCGAAGCCTAACTCCTGAGGAGCTAGAACGTCTTCTCGAATCTTCTTGAAAAAAGTTTTCAAAATCGCTTCGCTGTAAATATTTTTGAAAAAACAAAATACAAAATTTGAAAAACCAACAAAAACAAAATACAAAAATATAATATTTTCAAAAAATACAAAAACAATATAAAATCAAAAAATCCAAAAATATTCTTCTCACGACATGTCTCTCGTATAAATCAATATTCTTTACGTTTCTAGAAATGTCATTCAACAATGATACGGACATGTACAGATGCTTGAGCGGGAGTTCTTTAAAATGTTTTTCTAAAACATGTCGTTTCTCTAAAAGTTTCTTCACAATGGCTTTCGTATACTTCTGTACGAAACCCGTGCTTCAATGTGAAATCTTTTCAAAACATGGGTCCGGGTTTAATAACTCGAAAAGATTTCAAATAAGGACCCGAACAATGACTTCTGATTATTTTCAAATCAAGGACTCGTACGTTCAATGACGAACTCTTTTTCAAAAATGTTCGAGTCTAAACAAACGAAAAAGATTTCAAGCATAAACTCGTTTTCAAACAAAATTCTTGAGCACTTTTTCAAGATTGTTCAAAAGATTTCTCAAAATCTCTCAAAATCAGTGCTCAAGATAACTCCCTCAAAACCCTTAAGTAATTTTAAATATGCTATCATTAAGGGGGAGTACAAAAAGAAAAATGTTCAAAATTCATGCAAAATCTGTCTTTCTCTCCAAAAAGCTTTTTCTTAATCAGTTGATATCAAAAATATCACGCTATGCTATTTTTGAGGGGGAGAAGACATGATTAAATTGTGATCAAAGATGTTTAAAGTTTGTGACTGAATCTCAAAAGAGCTCGACTCAGATAGTACCAATGAATTGACGAAGCTTAAAATGTCAGTAATCGAAAAGACTTGTCCTGGACGGGTAATAATTTCAAGCTAGTCTAACTAGTGATGTAAGCGTGTCTCGAATAGGACTTGTCTGAGTAGAATGTACCGTATCGAGAGACTTTCTTTGGACTTGACCAGGACGGGTAATAACTTCAAGCTAGTCTAACTAGTGATGTAAGCGTGTCTCGAATCGGTCATGTTCACTGAAAGTGGATCAATTCAAAAAGTGCTAACTCCTCACGCATGTGCAAATTTCTTAAAAAATTCATGAGCACATGTGAAGGGGGAGTCCTTCAAAATTGTAAAACTCTCGAAGTGATAACAACAATGTGTTTTATTATCATAAACACTTTGAGAGATTTTCATAAATGGTTTCATGGCAATTATAGGATAGTCATGGAGTTATAAGGTGACTAAGGTTAGGAAAAACCGTCCTATGATCCGCCAGAGCCGGAGGGATCTACCCAAGGACAAATCCAATAGATTAGAATTAGAAGTCCTTAGGTATGATTGAAAAAAGGAGAAAATGAGAAAGGAGAAAGAAGGGGTTGAAGAATTAAAAAGAAAAGTTATGAAAAAGGGTGAAAAGAAATGGCCCTCCAAATGTTCAACCTTAGGGCAGACACCGGGTTCAACTCATATGCTACTGGTTGTTACTAATGTGACACCGGTATTGAAGACAAAGACGTCATGGACCCAGTGACGCACTGCACCCAACCTTCTTAACCACTCAAGTTCTCTTAAAAGAGCTTGTTTCATTCTCACGGGGAACCGGTGTAATCTATCGACTTGTCTCTTAGAGATGGTTGATATTGAAGCAGGAGACCTCTCCCTAATCTCCGCATAGGAAACCAAATGTGCACTTATCGAGTCTAGAGCCCCGAGATTCATCAAAAGATCTCATAGGAACACATGATATTTCTACACTGGTTGTTCATCATTAAGGACGCCAGATGTAAACTTAAGAGTCCTACGCAGATCTTAGCAATCTGCCAGAACATTTATGAGAGGATTCACTTTTGTGATTCTCAATGATTGAATGGAAATTCCTGCCAGGGTCAACATCAAACAGCCCTGACAGCAGGTCACTTCGGTAATTCTTTATGGGTTACGCTTAGTGTTCGGGGTGGTTTCAAACGGTCTACAGTCGTGGAGTGATCCCCAGCGACTCACCCAGTCATTGAGCTACTAAGTAGGTCTTGTAAGCTCTCTCGAGAGTATCTGACATGGGAACGGCCTTGGTAAGGGTTAGAAGGAGTCTTCACACTATGCTGTTGATGATCTCTAATTCTTATCTGTAAGTACCGGATGTTTTATTGCTAACTGTTTACATGCAGGGACACTTCATCTCCATGGCGACAGATTCCACATGCTCATACATACATCTGGAAGTTAAAGAAAGCTCCCTCAAAGATCTATACAATACGAAGTTCAAAGAAAGATTCCACGCCAAAAAGAAGAATCTACAAAGTATGAAGACTAAAGATCAAAGTGAAAGAAAGGGAACTACGTGCATATGAATATCAAAGACCAAAGATGTATGAGCATGTTGGAATGGCAAACAACCACCACAGACGCAGAAGTGACGAAAGGCAGATAACTCCACATCACTAAGGAACAAAGAACGATGAAAATCAGTCATCAAATATCACAAAGCATGAAGGAACAAAGACTAAAGACTATTCTACAACGACACACAAAGTTAAAGACAAAGAACACGGAAGACCCACTCACGTGGAGCATCATTCGAATGACCACCCCTTAGGGGGAGATTGTTAGCATTGAAAATTATATTAAAAAGTGATGGTCATTCTCATTTATTGTAACATTGTAATGTGTCGTAGTTTATGTTATTAGAATAGTCAATGGGCCTTGGTCTTGGTAAGCTAATATGTTATTAGTCATGTTTCATAAGCCTTTATATTTAAAAGGAAACCAAGCCCAAGACCAAGCCCATGGAAAGCCTTTTAAGGAACTATAAAAGGCACCTTACCTCTCATTTGTAAGGTGTGCTTGTGTGTGTATTGTGTGTGTTTTTTAATAAAAGTTCTCTTCATCTTATTACTCTTTTTCTCTCATTAACGCCACACATATATTGCATCAAGTCACCATCTTTCCTTCATCTAGTGCTTATATTTGTGTTAAAGTTGATAGATCTAAGGTCATACAGGAGTTATGACTAGGCCAAAACAACAAAGTAAAGTATTTCCAATTTTTAGTTTAGAAACATGATCTACCAACAATAAAAATAAAGTATGCATATGGAAGCAAATAACAAACAAACAAACAAAATAAAATCACACAAAGCATGGGTTGCCTCCCAAGAAGCGCTTTTCTTTATTTACGAGTCTTGTAGCTAAACTCAAGGTCATGGGTTAACGTGTATCGCTTATGCTCACATAACCAAGTGTGAGCCATCTAATAGTTGCCTCATCTTTCTTATAATCATCTCCTAACTCTAAGTATCCGCGATAGTATCTTTTATTCTTTTCATGAGTATACTTAAGTCCTTTTCTCTTATCATTCCCACTTAGCATTTCTATGGGCGGATACCTACTACACTTTTCCATGGAAAAATCCTTGAACCTAGGGTGTGTGCGGGGCATTTGATAGACAAAATCTTCATCCCCATCCGAGAATGTAATTAACCCTTCTATGAGTTTTTCATCGAGGTTGGTCAACCGTTTGAAAGGTTTGCCAAACACAACTTGGGTCAACTTATCATCAATAAATTCTCCTAGATTTCCATAACCATGAACTCAACAAGATAAACCAAGCTTCCTACAAACACATGCAATGGTATTGCCCTAGCAATAATGTTTTCTCCTTTGTATTCTAACTCATCTACCATGATTTTATTATATTCATTACGCGAGATTATGTTCATTGGGAGAGATGAGTTAAGATAGGCGTTAAAGCTCTTAAATCCGATATTACAAGGAAATTGCATGTTAAATGACTATCACACTTAATCCTAGTTCTAGGGTCGACATACCAAAGAGGGTTTATTTCTTCTTCCATCCTATTCTCATTAATCACATCACCATCATCAAGATCCTCGTCGGAGTCTGAATAGTAAAAGGGACTAGCCCTACGGTCATCATCATGATCAGACTCCTCTAACTCAGAATTATTGTCAAAGTGGTGGTTGGGCGAGAGGTTAGGTGGGTTCTCATTCTCCACTAAAGGGAGTGGGGCGGGCATTTGGAAAATCCTACGATAAAAAACACGAATAACAGGAATCAAACGATCAATGTTATTGTTATCCATCGAAATAGTTTACGAACAAAGGACACAAAGAAATAAGATAGACTAAAGAAAACCTAAAAATAAAAATAAAATCTTGCTAGAAAGGAATCTAGTAAGTAGACCTCATAAAAAGAGATTCTAACCTAGACAATAACTATTCCCCGGGCTGCGGCGCCAAAAACTTGATGCGTGGGAATTGCACCAGGCTTTACCTCTCGAGGGATCTCGAGAAGCTTACAACCCCCACCAGGCAGTGTACCTGATCGTTGTAGTATAGTATAGTGACAAGTACCGGGGGATTGATCGTTCAGCTAGGAATAGTGTCGCTAGGATTAGAAAACCTAAATACTAGTTCTAAAGGCGAGGGATGATTATTTTTGTATTTTTATATTTTTTTTGAAAGCAAGTAAAAATCTCGGGTTTGAAGGATTTGGGCGGAATTAGTTGCTACTCAACTAACCCAATACTAAAGATGCAATCAAAATAAAATACTAGAAATGAAAATAAACTAAATTTAACTAAGGTTGTGAGCAATAAGTGGAGAAATTGTGTTTACTTAGATTTCATTACTCCTTAGATATCTTTTACACGTTAATTACTTGTTATAGTTGAGTGAATGACGGATTGTATTCCTTAATACCATTCATGGGGTGGCGCACTTAATTCCCCAATCCTATGAGTGCCTACTTCACTCCTATGTCGAGCCGGCTAAGAAGCTCCTAACATGGGATCATTAGAATTTACTCATGCATTAAATACAACCAATAAAACCTAGTGCACGTCAGTTCATGTTTCCTAAGACGTTTAAGCATGTTACCATTTGGAGATCTGCCAGTTTTCTTAAGCCTAACATCGAAATCATTCATCCAATACAACCATAAACAAGTAATCAACACATAATTAACATCTAGGTTTCATTAGATCTAAGCAAACACAAGATAGATCTAGCCTAGCATGATGGAATTAAGACAAGAACAAGATATAGACAACCAACACATAGACATATTGATTGAATTAGAAGAACACTTATCTCAATTACACATGAAAGGGTTCAAGGGCTGAAAACCCTTGAAAACCTGTAAAATTCGTACTAAGTTCGGCCTTAGGGTTTCTCCAAAACTTCTCTTTTATTTATGAATGAAAATTAGAAAACTATATATAGGAAATTGAGGTTGACGGCGTCCAGACCAAATAGGTGACGCCGTCATCTCGCCGCCAAAAGAATTCTCGGACTGCCTTGATCTACTTCTGACGCCGTCACTTTATAACTTTTTCCAGGCCGTCACGTATTTTACTCATGACGCTCTTCCTTGTGACGCCTTCATTTCTGTACTGGGCCGTCATGCAATTTACTCTTGATGCCGTCAAAATGTTGCTCTTGACGCCGTCAACTACTGTTCCCAGCTTGGAAAAATAAGTCTTTGGCGTTTTCTTCACTTTTATGCTCCAAAAACGTCCGAATTGCTTCCTTTTCCAGATTTCACTCCCAAAGTACCTAAAATCACAAAATGAACGATTTAGGGCAATATTTGATCAACTAGCCAAGTAATATGACTTAAATGGTCAAGTAATTATGATACGGGTTTAACACAAGAGTGATCCTAATGCCTCTTATCATGTAGTAAATCCTACTACACGAATGTAGTTGATTGGTGCTAAAATAGTCAACCTAAATTGACCAAGTATATGGTCAACATGGTCAAACTACCTAGACCAATGCTTCCGGGTAATAAAGGGTATCACCAAGTCGTTATGTCCCGACGAGGTGTGGATTGTGCTTTAGCGTACTTGTGATCGGGTGATTATTCACAGAAAAGGGTTGTAATGAGAATTATTTGGGAATTATGAAATAAAATAGCTTAGGAAAGCTATGTGATTGATTATTGGAATTGAGATTAGGAAGAATCGATTTAAAACCTAAAAACGTACGTTTAAATTAAAAACGTACGCTGACGAACGAAACAGAAAGTACAACTGATGAACGGAAATGGCTACAAGTGTGAGATTATTATTTTTATAATCCTAATAATTAAAGAAAATTTTAAGAAAAAGAAAAATTATTTTTACACTATTTAATTATTTATTATTAATTAATTACTATTTATTTATTAATTAACTAATTAAACTAATTAGAATTATTAAAAATACTAAAAAGGCTTAGAAACTTAAGAAAAATTTCACAAATCTAATTAACCAGCATAGGAATCCTAAAAAATTATAAACAGTTGATTTTATGTATTTTTAAACTAATTTACTAATTATTATTATAATTATTAATTAATTACCAATTAAACTAATTATATTATAAAAAATAGAAAATGAACAGTATAAATTCTAGAAAAATTTTAAAATATGTTTTAACTTATATAAAAGCAAGAAAAATTATAAAAACTAGGTGTTACTTTATAAAATCTAATTAAGCTATTTAATTATTTAATATTAATTAATAATTAATTCAACTAAAATTAATTCCAAAAACCACTAAAAGACAAAAGAAATATCTGGAAAAATTTCTAGAATTACTTTAATATAAAAGAGATTTAATAAAAATATGAAAATGATATATTGCTTATAAATAAGCTAAAAAGAAAATTAAAATGATAATTTCTATTAAATAGAAGCTATCACTAAAATTAAAATAGGGTTTTTGTGTTTTTCTTTTTTCAAACTAATTTTACACTAAAAACTAACACTTTTTACAAAAACACTTCTTATGTAAACCAGAAATAAGCACTTTGAGTGCTTATTTGTCCAAACAGTTGACTTTCTTTGACCAAGAAGGGAATTTGGCTCAAATGGAGTTATGTGGGGTCCACAATGATTAAATTTGGTTCCTCTGAGTTACTTGGACTTGTTTGAGCAAGTTTCACACAAATAAGCTAAGTAAACAAGCCACAAGGCCTGAATAAGCAATTGCTTACTTGGATTCTGAGTCAGAAATGGGACAGAGTTGGGAAGGAGTTTCAAGTGGGGTCCATTGGTCCCTAGGTCAAACTAATGGTCAAATTTTGAAGCCTGCTAGGAGGGGGGTTGGGAAAACCCAAATATGGATTGTGGGATCCACTAGGGTGGCCACAAACGACCACCAAAGGTGGTGGTGGTGAGGGTCTGCTGATGCACAGGGCAGGGTATTGCCCTGCAGCCCACTTTGAGGGGCAGAATGGTCCACCAAATAAATTCACAAAATTATAACAGAGATGGAAATCTCAAGTTCTACTGGTATATAATACACACAAGAAAATTCAAACCTTCAAACCAATCACAAAATTCTACAAAATTCTTACCATTTTGAGAAAAACTGAGATGAACACTTTTGACTTTTTGAGAAAACTTGATAAATTGACTTATGTGAACTTTGATCTAGGTTTACTGATTTGTTATGAGGTTATTAACTATAATGAAACTAAAGCACATTAACTTGAACAATTTTGCAAGGATTTGAGTGGTTGTGGTGCTCAAAAACCTACACAGTTAACTGTGTAGGAGTATTACCCTTGATTTTGACTTTTTGGTTAATATGGACTCAATTTCTTGGTTACATTTACCTATTTTGACCTAGGGAAATCTGTTTAGAACACAAGCAACAACAAATACCTATGGGAACCAAGTGATTAACCTAGAACCAAACACCTCTTTACAAAACCAAATTTGCAAATTTTAAAGCTTCTCAATGTTTCATGCCATGATACTGATTCCTAGGTTTATGTATGATATACTGAGATGAATTTAGTACCTAAATGCTTATAATAACAACAAGAACTTCAAGAATCAACAAACTACTTGTGATGGCAGTTGAATCACAATAATGAGCAAGCTTAAATCTATTTGAACAAATGATGAGTGCGCAAACACTCATCATTTTTATCATATTTAAACTGCCAAAACATACAAAAACAATCGAAAAGTAATCAAAATACTTAAATTATCCCAGGGATTGTGTTTTATGTGTTTTAAATGCAAAACGAGCAAAAACAAATGAAAAACGATCAAAGTTTGCAATATTGGCAGTTTCAGTCCCCCAAGTTTCAAAATTTGTCAGAAATAGTCCCTATGCATTTATTTTGAAATAAAAGTCAACCCAAGTCCCTAAAAAATCAAAAGTTATCAAAAACAGACTTTGGGTGATAAATTTGGAAAATTTACATGATTGGTCCCTGGAGTTTGGAATTTTGCAAAAATAGTCCCTGGGAATTTTGAAAATATAAAAATTTACAAAAAAGGGTTTTGGAATATCAAACTTGACAACATTGATCCTTGGTGGTACTTTGGGAGAATTACAAATTCAGTCCCTTGTGTTTGGTAAATTTACAAAATTAGTCCTTGTGTAAAACTACAAAACCAAACGGATCCTAAATACTACTCCCATCCAATCCAATAACTAATAAACCCCCCCCCCCCCCACAAGCCCACCATGCCTTTCCTTGGCCCAAGTTACAAACCCAAGCCCACCTCTCATAAAACTTTACCCCGTTTTAATAAAACCCTCCAGTCAACCATTTGACCCCCCATCTTTGACCACCTCGTTTGACCCTCCACCTCACCTTCACCCCCACTCACCCTGCTACAAGCCAACCCCCCTCATCATCACCCCTACTTCCATCTCTCTTATAACACTCAACCCCCCCCCCCTTGGTACTCAAAACCAAACACAAAACTCCAAGACTGCCTAACTGTCATTAATAATATCAAGAAACTCCAAAAGAGATTTTTGGCGCCAAGAATTTAAATGGCCAGGATTGATTCTCTTCATCCAAGGGTTGTAATTCAAGATGGGAAAAGTCTAAATCATGCTCAGAAACCCAAATCTTGGAGTATATAAAGAAAGAGATGCATGGGAAGCAGTAGCAGTTTTGAGTGTAATTTTTAGCTTATCTAAATTATTGTAATTTGTAATTTCTGATTAAACTCAATGTTGTAATTTGTTCTTTTCAATAATATAAGTTCTGAGTTCAAGTAATTCCATTTTTCAGTTTAAATTTTATTTTACTCAAAAACATAAAAAAATATATATATATATATATATATATATATATATAAAAAAAAAAAGAGGAAGATATAGCATTGGAGCAGGGTAGCTTTTGGATTGGATGTGGTTTAGAACTCCTTGGGGAGCATAAGATTATGGTTTAAAGTTCTTGATCTTCCTTGTTTCTGCTTTGGAGCTTGTTGAATTTTCATTCTTTTTTATATAATCTGCCATAATCATTGTTGTTCATTGTTGTTTGTTTCTATTGCCAATTAGTTTCTGCATCATTATTAGTTTAGTAGTTACTTAATCTGTCATTTCATCATAAGTTTGAGGATAATTGGTATGCTACTATTTCATTGTCTGCTTTACTTCTTAGATCTGTGTATCTTTGGAATTTGTGGTGTTTGATACCTTTGTTTCTGTTCTTCTGATTCATTTTAGCTTATTTGGACATTCTCTTTTAGCATTGGTAGATTGGATTGATTATCCCCTGGATTGCTGTTTTTAAATATTGACTTAGTCACTAATAGGGGTGTTTAGATTTACTTGTTACTCTGTAGTCTAATCTATACCTGTGTTGTTTTTTGTTTATGTAAGTTCCATTAGGTTGCATTAGGACACAACAACTATAAAAACCAGTCCTTGTTCAATCAAAAGTCAAAATCACCCTCTAGGCTTCTTAAATAGTTAACTGATAGATGTTTAGACCCTAGGAATGTTCATATCAGTTCATAATTGGTGAAAGCAGCTTGTAATCATCTCATAACATCTTAGGTTAACATGATTCATCAGTAGAATTAGCTTAAAATTCACCAAAGTCAATTTTAGATTCCAGGATAAAAAGTCAAAATTGTTCATTAACATAGAAATCCAATTTTTTGCAAGATTTTTCTAGAATTTTGTGCTGGGATTCAAACCCTGAAACTTATTGTGGTTAAAGAGTACCAGCTAAGATGCAAGAATCTATGTTTCTCTTATTTTTGGAAATTTTTGTGTGGCTTATGATTGAGCTGAATTAAGGCTGCAGGGGGTGTATTCTCCCCTGCACAAGGGCAATTGCCCAAGTTTCTTTGGTGCTTTCTGTCTTCACCTGTGGGACCCATAACCTCCCTCTTAGCTTATTGATTAGCTTGTTACTCTAGCTTCTGGGACCTAGGGTTAGTTTGCACCTCAGCTTCTTAGGTTGTAGCTTATTGAACCTACTTGTGTGGCCTGTTCTCAGAAAACTAACACTGATTCATCAGTGTCACATGTGAGAATTCATAAGCCCATTCTGAGTTTTCTAATTAGCCTTTTAAATTGAATTTTTGATTCTATGAGATGTTTGGTGTATGGGCTTGTTTCCCCTATGCTTGGATTCCAGTTAGAAGCTTTTTAAGTAGCTTGTACTGACCCTTCAATAAGCCCTCAATGAGCAAAATTCACTGACTCATCAGAATTTTGAGCTCATTTCTTAGTCCCATAGCTTGTTCATTAGTCTACTTTTTTTTAAGATTCTTGTTGTTATGATAAGCTTATAGTAAAGGCTTGTTGACTCCCAACTTGTTTTGGACTTAAGTGCTTAAATGCACAGCTTATTCATGCCTGCAAGTTGACCACTTAAGGATTGTTTGGGTTGCTTGAAGTGTTTTTGGTTGTTTCAGCTTATTGGTAGCTTTTAGCTTGCTCACCAGCTCATTTCAACTTAATTTGATATACTTCAGTACAATTTTAGCCTGTTTCACCATCTGATCTATCCCTAGCTCACTTGGTGGCCTATTGCACACAAAAACATCACAAACAAGCTTAATGGCTCACTGATTTGCTTATTCATCATTACACAGCTTATTTCTGAGTTCCAAAGAAAGTCCCTTCATAAAAAGTTCTTAATTTTAGTTGTGAATCAGTTTTGTAAAAGAAAATTTGGAAAAAGACAAAAATTAAGAAAGTGATAGCATCTATTTAAGCCAATTTGGCTTATTTTCTGCTTATTTATAAGCACTTTTCATTTTTATGTTTTTCTTAGGCTTCTTTTTAGTTAAAATAATTTTAGGGATTTTTCCAGATTTTTCCTTGTTCATTTAGTATTTTTTTATAATTAATTTTAGTTTAAATTAATTAATTAATTAATTAGTTTTAATTAATATTAAATAATTAAAAAGTAGAAAAATTAGGTTTTCTGTTTTAAAATTAGTTTTATAATATTTTAGATTTTTCTAAATTTAATTTTCATTTTTCTAGGTAATTTTCATAATTAATTAATAATTAGTGTAATTTAGTTAATTAAAAATTAATTATTAATTAGTAATTAATTAAATAGTGTAAAAATTATTTTTCTTTTTCTAAAAATTTTCTTAAGTCATTAGGATTGTAAAAATATAATTTTCACGTTCGTAGGACTTTATTTGCTCTCGTTTCACTTTTTATTTTGCGCGTTCGCGTTAATTTTAACTCAAACGCGCGTTTTTAGGTTTACTCACGTTTCTAGGTAATCTGATCATCAATAATCATTCTAATAGTGTTTCTAAGCCATTTTCATTCATAATCTCGTAGTTTAATCACAATAACCAAATTCCTGGTCCTTCTGTTAAATCACCCGATCACTTAAAACGTTTTTGAATACAATTGCTTACCTCGCTGGAACATAACGACCCGGGAATACACTGTACTCCTTGGTTAGTTGGTTTTAGACGTTTGACTAGGTTGACCATCACCTGGGAGACTTAGTTGACCGTTCAGAACCAATCAAAATTTGGCGCCGCTGCCAGGGAGGTAGTTGCGTAATCAAAACATTTCTTAGAGATTAGTGGTTTTTCATTCGTCACTGTATAAACCCACCAACTTTTTGTAAATTCAAATCATAAAACAAAAACGTCATTAACATTTTTCCTAAAGTGTTAACAACACCAAAAAAATTCAAAAACAAACAAAACAGATCGTTACGTTTTCTATATCGTGTTTCTTTTAAGGTGATTCTTAAAGAAATACGATTTTGGTAAACGAAACGACACCAAAAATATTTTCCAAAAGTTTTTAACCCATACACAAAAACCCAAAAATATTCATCTCTTTCTTGTGAATAATAATTCTACATAAAAATAAACCGTCGCAAACCAAGACAGAACACCTACGACCTGGGGGGTGTGGACATAATAAGTTCCCAAACCAAAGATTTAAAACTTGCCTTTGTATCCTTGTGAGTGGTGTACCTTTCTTAAAGAAGCCACTTGCTTGTGATTATTGGTTTAAGTTCACTGTCGTTTTGAATCGATTTTGTTTTGAGTGAGTTTGTTTTTAGTGCATGCGCACTCGCTCTTCTAGGTCTACTAGCCCATTACGTGAGCTTGTAAGAATACCTAGAAGACGTCGTCGACGTTCAGCACCAACAGTCGGATCTGAGATCCGTACTGTTCCCACATCTTCCGTTATCATGGCTGCTGAGCCAACTGTGAACGAGCTTCTCCAAGCACCCGTTGAGGGTTACGGAGATGCTATCGTTGTTCCGGCCATCGTGGCCGAGAATTTTGAGCTTAAGACCGGATTGATAAATCTGGTGACCTCACGTCAATTCTACGGATTTGAGAGGGACGATCCTCAAGATCACATTCGATGGTTTAACAAAATTACATCAACCATCAAATGCAAAAATGTCCCTGAAGAGGCGATTAAACTTCTTCTCTTTCCATTTTCCATCGATGGGGCTGCCCGGGTTTGGCTTGATAAACAACCCCCTCGATTGATTGTAACATGGGAAGATTTGGTTAAGAAGTTCGTTAATGAATTCTTTCCTCCTTCCAAAACCACGAGTCTCAAGAATGAAATCATGAAATTCACACAGAAATTTGATGAATCATTCAGTGAGGCATGGGATCGTTATAGGGAATTGCTTCGCAAGTGCCCTCATCACGGTTTTTCTGATCTCATGCAGCTTGACACTTTCTACAATGGTGTGAGCCAACTCGATCAAGACTCTCTTAATTCCTCCGCGGGAGGTAATTTCTTGAATCAAACCACAAAGGATGCTTTAGAGATCATTGAAAATAAGTCTAAGGTCCGCATTCCAAGAAGCAAGTCGGTTGTTTCTCAAGTGAATGTTAGTCCTTCTACCTCATCGCCCGTGGCTCAATCTAGCACCGATGCTAGACTTGACAAGCTCACGGAGGCTATTCATGCCTTGGTTCTCAACCAAAACAAGATAGTTTCTTCTTCTCGACCTTCTCCACAAGCTGAAATCAAAAAGGTAGAAGTTTGTGTCAGTTGTGGTGGTCCACATTTGTATTACAATTGCACTACCACTGAAGGCAATCCATTTGAAGTCAATGCAATAGTCGGAAGTTCTAACCAAGGAGGTAACCAATACCGTCCTCAAGTGGAACCAAATTACCGCGCTAGCGACCTAGGTGGACCACCCGGGTTTCCTCAAAATCCAAATAGGTTTAATCATAATTCGCCAAGGGGTAATAACATGCAAAATCAAACTCATACCCCGGTGAATCATTTCCTACCCCAAAGGGGTAATCAAGGGTATTCAGCTCCTAATTACCAAGAACCTCTCCCTAACGAGCTCAATAACTACATTAAAGTTAATGAGACCAAAATGAGGGCAATGCAGAATCAAATCTCAAATTTGAAGAATGAATTTCAATCTTCAATAACCAAGCAACGTAATGAGCTGAAGAATGAGCTTATAGCAACAAATAACAAAATTGATCAATCTCAAAACAAGATTGAGAATATGTTTGCTAGTCTTATGAGTCATATCGCTCCACCCTCTACTTCGGGAGGTCTTCCTGGTAATACAGTTGTCAACCCTAAGGGTGAACTCAAAGCTATTACCACACGTAGTGGTAAAGCTTATGATGAACCGCCACTACATCCTCCTCCTCCTCCTTTTCCCAAGGTAGTGGAAATTGAGCTTGAGGCAACCAAGGACAAGGTGCCATCTACTAGCCCACGAAGTACCGCACATGGCCACCCTCAGGTTGTTCCAAAGACCAAACCAGGAGTTGTATTTGAACCACCAATAACTCCTGTTGAGAACCCTAAATCCAAACCTTCAATACCATACCCATCACGACTTAATGAGCAAAATCTCCGCGAAAAGGCTAGTCACCAAATGGATAAGTTTTATCAAATCTTTCAAGATTTGCATTTTGACGTTAGCCTTGCGGATGCTATCATCCTGATGCCCAAATTTGCATCAATGATCAAGAACTTGTTAAGCAACAAGGAAAAATTGTACGAAATGGCAAAAACTCCATTGAACGAAAACTGCTCTGCGGTTATTTTAAAGAAGCTTCCTAAGAAGCTTGGAGACCCTGGGAGATTTCTCATTCCATGTGTTTTCCCTGGGATGGTTGAATGCTTCGCCTTGGCCGATCTTGGCGCTAGCATCAACCTGATGCCTAATTCAGTGTGGAAGAAACTTTCTCTTCCAAAACTTACTCCTACCTGCATGACTCTTGAGCTTGCAGATCGGTCCATTACTCATCCCCTTGGCATTGCCGAGGACGTATTTGTGAAAGTAGGAGAGTTTCACTTTCCCATTGATTTCGGTGTTGTTGAGTTCGATGCTGATCCTAGGGTTCCTCTCATTCTTGGAAGAGGATTCCTGAGGACGGGCCGTGCTCTAATTGATGTGCACGAAGAGGTAATAACTCTTTGTGTTGGTAATGAAGCGGTAACATTCAACCTCAATCAAACTGCTAGGTACTCCTCAAATTGTGACACTGAATCGGTTAACCGAATCGATGTCATTGATGTTGTATCTGAGGAGTACGCTCAAGAGGTTCTAGGTTTCAATGATAATTCTTCGAGTGAAAACTTCACTCCATCTTCTTACCCCATCATAGCCAATTCTTCTCCTTCCCTCACTCCGTTTGAGGGAAGTGACTTCATCTTAGAAGAAATTGAGGCCTTTCTCAAAAGTGATTCGATTCCCGATGGAATCGATATTCAAGAGATTGACCCCGAGAGGGATATTCTCCTACTTGAGAAATTACTAGACAAAGATCCCTCTCCTCTTCCTGTTCTACCACAAACACTTCATAAAGAGGAGATCAAATATGTTGAAAAACCTGATGATTCTCCTCAGGTCGAGCTCAAAGAGTTGCCTCCTCATCTTGAGTATGCATTTTTGGAGGGTGATAATAAATTACCTGTCATTATTGCAAAAGACTTGAAAGATGAGGAGAAAACCGCGCTTATAAAAGTTTTGAAGTCACACAAGCGAGCAATTGCTTGGAAACTCTCCGACATTAAGGGTATTAACCCTGAATTTTGTTCACACAAAATCTTGATGGAGGATGACTTCAAACCAGCGATGCAACATCAAAGGAGGGTAAATCCAAAAATTCACGAAGTTATCAAACAAGAAGTTCTAAAACTTCTTGATGCTGGATTGATTTAGCCTATTTCTGATAGTCCTTGGGTGAGTCCCATTCATTGTGTTCCTAAGAAGGGCGGCATAACTGTTGTCACCAATGAGGATAACGAGTTGATTCCAACTCGTTTGGTTACGGGGTGGCGTGTATGTATAGATTATAGAAAACTCAATGAAGCCACCCGTAAAGACCATTTTTCTCTACCCTTCATGGACCAAATGCTCGAGAGATTAGCAGGGAATGAGTACTATTGTTTCCTCGATGGTTTCTCGGGATACTTTCAAATCCCCATTGATCCACAGGATCAAGAGAAAACTACCTTCACATGCCCTTACGGAACCTTTGCCTACCGTCGCATGCCTTTTGGATTATGCAACGCTCCTGGCACTTTCCATAGGTGCATGATGTCAATCTTTTCCGACATGATCGGAAAAACAATGGAGGTATTCATGGATGACTTTTCGGTCATTCGGGATTCATTCCAATCTTGTCTCTCCCACTTGGAAAGTATGTTGAAACGATGTGACGACACAAACTTGTGTCTCAATTGGGAGAAGAGTCACTTTATGGTCAAAGAGGGCATTGTCCTCGGCCATAAGATTTCAAAGAATGGGATTGACGTTGACAAAGCCAAAATTGATGTCATTGCAAAATTACCTCATCCCACTACCGTCAAAGGTATTAGGAGCTTTTTGGGTCATGTCGGTTTTTACCGTAGGTTTATTAAAGATTTTTCTAAGATCGCCGGGCCTATGACCCATCTCCTCGAAAAGGATGCTCCTTTTATCTTCTCACCTGAGTGCGTAGAAGCTTTTGAAACTCTAAAGAAAAAGCTTACTGAGGCACCTATTCTTGTTGCCCCCAATTGGGACTTGCCCTTTGAACTTATGTGTGATGCTAGCGATTACGCTATAGGGGCAGTCTTGGGGCAACGCAAGTCTAAACACTTTCAACCTATACACTATGCCAGCAAAACTATGACCGAGGCTCAAAGCCATTACACCACCACCGAAAAAGAATTATTAGTTGTGGTGTATGCTTTTGAAAAATTCCGGCCAAACTTGATACTGACCAAAAGCATAGTGTATACGGATCACTCGGCTTTGAAGTACCTTTTTGCAAAACAAGATGCAAAGCCGAGACTACTTCATTGGGTTCTCCTCCTACAAGAATTTGATATCATAATTCGTGATAAAAAAGGAGCTGAGAACCTAGCTGCTGATCATCTCTCCCGTTTGGAAAACCCCCATCAAGATGTCTCCGAAAAGAAGGAAATTAATGAAACCTTCCCTCTCGAGACACTCAATGCGGTTACCTTTCGTGGAGATTCTGTTACCCCATGGTTTGCCGATTTTGCAAACTACCTTGCGGGTAACTTTATTGTGAAATGGATGTCGTCCCAACAAAAGAATAAGTTCTTTAAAGATGTGAAACATTATTTCTGGGACGACCCCAACCTCTTCAAAATCTGTGCAGATCAAGTCATCCGGCGGTGTGTATATGGTCAAAAAGCCACTAAAATTCTTAGGGCTTGCCATGCTGGTCCCACGGGGGGCCACCACAATCCAAACTACACCGCCAAAAAGGTGTTTCATTCCGGTTTCTTATAGCCCACGATTTACAAGGATGCCCAAGAATTGGTCAAATCCTGCGATGCTTGTCAACGTCACGGGAATATTTCACAAAAGAATGAAATGCCACAAAATACAATCCAAGTTTATGAAATATTTGACGTATGGGGCATTGACTTTATGCGGCCATTTCCATCATCTCATGGAAACAAGTATATACTCGTGGCTGTTTACTATTTGTCAAAATGGGTTAAAGCGAAAGCTTTACCCACTAATGATGCCCGAGTTGTTGTAAAATTCTTGAAAGCTCTTTTCGCTCGATTTGGAACTCCACGTGCTATTATCAGTGATCGTGGTACGCACTTTTGTAATGAAAAATTTGATAAAGTCATGCAAAAGTACGGTATAACTCACCATCTTTCTACTGCGTACCACCCACAAACAAGTGGACAAGTAGAAGTTTCCAATCGAGGAATTAAGAGAATTTTTGAAAGAACTGTAGGTGAAAATCGTGCATCGTGGTTGGACAAATTAGATGATGCATTTTGGGCTTTCCGTACGGCTTACAAAACACCCATTGGGTGTACGCCTTACAAACTTGTGTACGGGAAAGCGTGCCATCTTCCGATCGAGCTTGAGCACAAAGCCTATTGGGCTCTCAAGCATGCCAATTTCGACCTCAAAACTGCGGGTGATCATGGGAAAGTTCAACTGAATGAATTAAATGAACTTCGTGATCAAGCTTACGAGAACTCTTTGATCTATAAAGAAAAGACAAAGAAGATTCATGACTCAAAAATCAAGAACCGCGTTTTCAACGTTGGTGATCGAGTCCTTCTTTTCAACTCTAGACTCAAGATCTTCTGGGTAAATCTAAAAACCCGATGGACTGGTCCATTCACTATCGTTAAAGTTTATCCTTATGGCACCGTCGAGTTATCACAAAATGACGGTCCTAATTTCAAAGTGAATGGACATCGTTTGAAACACTACTTTGGATAGGACATACCATCCATGGTTGTCCCGGATCTCCAAACTTTCCCCAAGGACAATTAAATTCGGGGATCGAGTCAAGCTAGCGACTCGATAAACAAAAATAGTAGCAACAACATGGGTTTTCACCCGTGTCTCTGATTTCTTTCTACTTTCTACCACCCTAGTGTGGGGGAATAGCCAACCCCCCGCTATTTGAAATATATATATCTTTGAAAAAAAATGTGTGATTGTATGTACAGATAAATAAAGTGAAAAATACAAAACAATATTTCCACAGTTAGCTTTTAATATTATCTTTTTACGTTCAAAGAGTCGGCATAATCGCCGGGACTTTGAATATTGAGGACAATATTCAATTCTAAGTGTAGGGGGGAATTCTAGCGAATTTTATCACAAAATACTTTCAAATACCCCCATTTTAGCCTAAATTTTTCAAAAAATTTTCACTTTATTTCAAAATTTTTGTGGTAATCAGTCCACCGTGTCTAAACGACAAAAAAGATTGGCTAATCCAGGAGCAAACAGCTCTTGGTAAAGATAACTCAAATCCGTTTACGGCTTGCAATTTGCCCAAAATTGTATGGTTCCTCAACTCCCCATATCCTCAAAAGCAAATGAGTTGGCTAGCCCGCAAGATTATGGCTTGTGATAAAGGCCGTGAAAAAACCATAATTGGTAATCAGCTCACCAAGATGTTGACTATTCCATCAAGAGCTGGCTAGTCCAGGAGCAAACGGCTCTTGGTAAAGACAAATCAAATCCGTTGACAGCTGGTGGTTTGCTCACCAAGATCTTTGACCACCTCGTTTGACCCTCCACCTCACCTTCACCCCCACTCACCCTGCTACAAGCCAACCCCCCTCATCATCACCCCTACTTCCATCTCTCTGATAACA
This sequence comes from Artemisia argyi, assembly GCA_030686995.1. Lineage (NCBI taxonomy): Eukaryota > Viridiplantae > Streptophyta > Magnoliopsida > Asterales > Asteraceae > Artemisia > Artemisia argyi. Next base: position 43,108,117 of record CM060685.1, on the reverse strand, counting down.
CTCAACCCCCCCCCCTTGGTACTCCAAACCAAACACAAAACTCCAAGACTGCCCCACTGGCATCAATAATATCAAGAAACTCCAAAAGAGATTTTTGGCGCCAAGAATTTAAATGGCCAGGATTGATTCTCTTCATCCAAGGGTTGTAATTCAAGATGGGAAAAGTCTAAATCATGCTCAGAAACCCAAATCTTGGAGTATATAAAGAAAGAGATGCAAGGGAAGCAGTAGCAGTTTTGAGTGTAATTTTTAGCTTATCTTAATTATTGTAATTTTTAATTTCTGATTAAACTCAATGTTGTAATTTGTTCTTTTCAATAATATAAGTTCTGAGTTCAAGTAATTCCATTTTTCAGTTTAAATTTTATTTTACTCAAAAACATAAAAAAATAAAAAAAGAAGAGGAAGATAAAGCATTGGAGCAGGGTAGCTTATGGATTGGATGTGGTTTAGAACTCCTTGGGGAGCATAAGATTATGGTTTAAAGTTCTTGATCTTCCTTGTTTCTGCCTTGGAGCTTGTTGTAAGAATTTTCATTCTTTTTTATATAATCTGCCATAATCATTGTTGTTTGTTTCTATTGCCAATTAGTTTCTGCATCATTATTAGTTTAGTAGTTACTTAATCTGTCATTTCATCATAAGTTTGAGGATAATTGGTATGCTACTATTTCATTGTCTGCTTTACTTGTTAGATTCGTGTATCTTTGGAATTTGTGGTGTTTGATACCTTTGTTTCTGTTCTTCTGATTCATTTTACCTTATTTGGACATTCTCTTTTAGCATTGGTAGATTGGATTGATTATCCCCTGGATTGCTGTTTTTAAATATTGACTTAGTCACTAATAGGGGTGTTTGGATTTACTTGTTACTCTGTAGTCTAATCTATACCTGTGTTGTTTTTTGTTCATGTAAGTTCCATTAGATTTCATTAGGACACAACAACTATAAAAACCAGTCCTTGTTCAATCAAAAGTCAAAATCACCCTCTAGGCTTCTTAAATAGTTAACTGATAGATGTTTAGACCCTAGGAATGTTCATATCAGTTCACAATTGGTGAAAGCAGCTTGTAATCATCTCATAACATCTTAGGTTAACATGATTCATCAGTAGAATTAGCCTAAAATTCACCAAAGTCAATTTTAGATTCCAGGATAAAAAGTCAAAATTGTTCATTAACACAGAAATCCAATTTTTTGCAAGATTTTTCTAGAATTTTGTGCTGGGATTCAAACCCTGAAACTTATTGTGGTTAAAGAGTACCAGCTAAGATGCAAGAATCTATGTTTGTCTTATTTTTAGAAATTTTTGTGTGGCTTATGATTGAGCTGAATTAAGGCTGCAGGGGGTGTATTCTCCCCTGCACCAGGGCAATTGCCCAAGTTTCTTTGGTGCTTTCTGTCTTCACCTGTGGGACCCATAACCTCCCTCTTAGCTTATTGATTAGCTTGTTACTCTAGCTTCTGGGACCTAGGGTTAGTTTGCACCTCAGCTTCTTGGGCTGTAGCTTATTGAACCTACTTGTGTGGCCTGTTCTCAGAAAACTAACACTGATTCATCAGTGTCACATGTGGGAATTCATAAGCCCATTCTGAGTTTTCTAATTAGCCTTTTAAATTGAATTTTTGATTCTATGAGATGTTTGGTGTATGGGCTTGTTTCCCCTATGCTTGGATTCTAGTTAGAAGCTTTTTAAGTAGCTTGTACTGACCCTTCAATAAGCCCTCACAGAGCAAAATTCACTGACTCATCAGAATTTTGAGCTCATTTCTTAGTCCCATAGCTTGTTCATTAGTCTACTTTTTTTTAAGATTCTTGTTGTTATGATAAGCTTATAGTAAAGGCTTGTTGACTCCCAACTTGTTTTGGACTTAAGTGCTTAAATGCACAGCTTATTCATGCCTGCAAGTTGACCACTTAAGGACTGTTTGGGTTGCTTGAAGTATTTTTGGTTGTTTCAGCTTATTGGTAGCTTTTAGCTTGCTCACCAGCTCATTTCAACTTAATTTGATATACTTCAGTACAATTTTAGCTTGTTTCACCATTTGATCTATCCCTAGCTCACTTGGTGGCCTATTGCACACAAAAACATCACAAACAAGCTTAATGGCTCACTGATTTGCTTATTCATCATTACACAGCTTATTTCTGAGTTACAAAGAAAGTCCCTTCATAAAAAGTTCTTAATTTTAGTTGTGAATCAGTTTTGTAAAAGAAAATTTGGAAAAAGACAAAAATTAAGAAAGTGATAGCTTCTATTTAAGCCAATTTGGCTTATTTTCTGCTTATTTATAAGCACTTTTCATTTTTAAATTTTTCTTAGGCTTCTTTTTAGTTAAAATAATTTTAGGAATTTTTCCAGATTTTTCCTTGTTCATTTAGTATTTTTTATAATTAATTTTAGTTTAACTTAATTAATTAATTAGTTTTAATTAATATTAAATAATTAAAAAGTAGAAAAATTAGGTTTTCTGTTTTAAAATTAGTTTTATAATATTTTAGATTTTTCTAAATTTAATTTTCATTTTTCTAGGTAATTTTCATAATTAATTAATAATTAGTGTAATTTAGTTAATTAAAAAGTAATTATTAATTAGTAATTAATTAATAGTACTCCCTCCGTCCCAAATTATAAGTCCACTTTCATATTTCACAAAGTTTAAGAAAAGTAGGGCCCTCACAATATTAACCAATAAAAATTTATTATCAACCACTTACAAGCATTCTCATTAGTTGAAAGTAAAAGTGGACATATAATTTGGGACAACCCAAATTGATAAAATGGACTTATAAACTGGGACGGAGGGAGTAATTAATTAAATAGTGTAAAAATTATTTTTCTTTTTCTAAAAATTTTATTAAGTCATTAGGATTGTAAAAATATAATTTTCACATTCGTAGGAATTTATTTGCTCTCGTTTCACTTTTTATTTTGTGCGTTCACGTTAATTTTAACTCAAACGCGCATTTTTAGGTTTACTCACGTTTCTAGGTAATCTGATCATCAATAATTGTTCTAATAGTGTTTCTAAGCCATTTTCATTCATAATCTCGTAGTTTAATCACAATAACCAAATTCCTGGTCCTTCTGTTAAATCACCCGATCATTTAAAACGTTTTTTAATACAATTGCTTACCTCGCTGGGACATAACGACCCGGGAATACACTGTACTCCTTGGTTAGTTGGTTTTAGACATTTGACTAGGTTGACCATCACCTGGGAGACTTAGTTGACCGTTCAGAACCAATCAAAAAACTTGTAACCTAAAGCAATATTTTAACATACATACACTAAATAACACTAAATAACACAGATATATGCAATAATTAAGAAGTGCTACAGTGAATTACATAAAATGGAGATTATGCTTACAGAGGGATCAAGTGAACTCCAAACCAAGAATCATCAATCAAAACCTTTCCTAAAGTCTCCCCTGTGACACTAAACCATCTTTATATCATCTGGCATGCTCCATTCTTCTTCTTCCTTTCTTTCTTACTGATTTTTTTATTTTTATTTATTTTTGTGGATTTTTCTTATTTTCTTGAAAACTTAACTTGAAAAAGGATTGATGCTCAATATTACCTATAAAAGCCTTACTGAGACTAAATGTGAGCTAATGAGATAGTAGGAACAAAGTTTAACACTATTTCATTCAAACATAACAATTTAACTAAAATATGAAAAAGTGGAATTTACATAGCAAATTTGGATTTTATTAATTGAAAAGCTGAGAATTACACTTAATAACACTTAGGATACACTGAAAAGCTAAATAAGACTTGGAAATTAAAGTTTACAATAAATAGAAAATTACAAAATAAGCTTAAAAACTACACACCCTTCTCTGCTGTTCCTCTTCTCCTTTTATCACCACTTCTAGGGTTTGTTTGACCCACTTGACTTTTCCCACTTGAATTATGAACCGTTGGATGACTGGTTTTAATCCTAGCCTTTGAAGTAGATTTTGGCGCCAATTTTCTTTTGTCCACTTTCTGGATTGCTTGGAGACATGAAGAAGCATTAATTGCATTTTGGAGTTTGGTTGATAGTCAATGAGACAGGGTATTGATGTTGAGGTGGAAGAGGGGGAAGGTTGTGTGTTGGATTGGTATTACAAGCTGGGTGGGTGAAGAAGGTCAATGGTTGACCTTTGTTGACCGAGTGGGAAAACGGGGGTAATATATTTTGAGTGGTGGTGGGCTGGGTGAGTGAGATGGGCCAAGGAAAGGTGGAGATGGATGATTGGGCCTGGTTGTGTTTGGGGTTGGATTTGGTTTTGGATTATATTTAATAAGGGTCCGGTTGGTATAGTAGTAAACACAAGGACCATATTTGAAATTCCACCAAACATGAGGGGCCTGAGTTGTAATTCTGCCAAAGTATCATAAAGGACCATTCATGCAAAAGTTTAAATATCCAAAAACCATTTTTTCAATTTTTGTACGTTTCAAAATTCCCAGGGACTATTTATGCAAATTTCCAAACTCCAGGGACCAAACTTGTGAATTTTCCAAACTTTTCACCCAAAGTCCATTTTTGATAACTTTTGATTTTTCAAGGACTTGGGTTGACTTTTCTTTCAAAATAAATGCATAGAGACTATTTTTGACAAATTTTGAAACTTGGGGGACTGAAACTGCCAATATTGCAAACTTTGATCGTTTTTCATTTGTTTTTTCTTAGTTTGCATTTAAAACACATGAAACACAATCCCTGGGATAATTTAAGTATTTTGATGACTTTTCGATTGTTTTTGTATGTTTTGGCAGTTTAAATATGATAAAAATGATGAGTGTTTGACCACTCATCAATCCCCCATACTAAACTATTGCTAGTCCCTAGCAATCTTTTTGGAAAACTTGATGGATTTGAAAACTCTTTACCAAAAGCCATCACTTCTGGAGTAGCCAAATGTTTCGATTCAATTAAGATCTATGGTCCACTTGACAACCATATGATTTTTAGCAAACCACCAGCTTTCAACGGTCTTGATTTGTCTTTACCAAGAGCCGTTTGCTCCTGGACTAGCCAACTCTTGATGGACCTAGTCAACATCTTGGTGAGCTGATTACCAATTATGGTTTTTCCACTGCCTTTACCACAAGCCATAATCTTACGGGCTAGCCAACTCATTCACTTTATGGGATATGGCGAGTTGATTTACCATACAATTTTGGGCAAATTGCAAGCCGTCAACGGATTTGAATTATCTTTACCAAGAGCCGTTTGCTCCTGGATTAGCCAATCCCTTTTTCGGTTAGACATGGCGGACTGATAACCACAAAAATTTTGAAATAAAGTGAAAAAATTTTGAAAATTTTGGCAAAAAACGGGGGTACTAGAAGATATATTTTGATAAAATTCGCTAGAATCCCCCCCCCCCCCCCCCCCACACTTAGAAATGAATATTGTCCTCAATATTTAAAGTCCCAGCTATTATGCCGACTCTTTGAACGGAAAAAGCTAATATTCGAATCTAACTGTGGAAATACCATATTTCACTTTATTTCTATATATATATACATTTTTTTTACTTATATACATATATACATTTTTCAAACAGCGGGGGGTTGGCCATTCCTCCACACTAGGGTGGTAGAAAGTAGAAAGAAATCAGAGATACGGGTGAAAACCCGTATTGTGCTATTGTTTTTGTTCATCGAGTCACTAGCTTGACTCGATCCCCGAATTCAATTGTCCTTAGGGAAAGTTTGGAGATCCGGGACAACCATGAATGGTATGTCCTCTCCAAAGTAGTGCTTTAAACGATGTCCATTCACTTTGAAATTAGGACCGTCATTTTGAGATAATTCGACTGTGCCATAAGGATAAACCTTAGCGATAGTGAATGGACCAGTCCATCGGGTTTTTAGCTTTCCCGAGGAGATCTTGAGTCTAGAGTTGAAAAGAAAGACTCGATCACCAACGTTGAAAATGCGGTTCTTGATTTTTGAGTCATGAATCTTCTTTGTCTTTTCTTTGTAGATCAAAGAGTTCTCGTAAGCTTGATCACGAAGTTCATTTAATTCATTCAGTTGAACTTTCCTATGATCACCCGCAGTTTTGAGGTCAAAATTGGCATGCTTGAGAGCCCAAGATGGCACGCTTTCCCGTACACAAGTTTGTAAGGCGTACACCCAATGGGTGTTTTCTAAGCCGTACGGAAAGCCCAAAGTGCATCATCTAATTTGTCCGACCACGATGCACGATTTTCACCTACGGTTCTTTCCAATATTCTCTTAATTCCTCGATTGGAAACTTCTACTTGTCCACTTGTTTGTGGGTGGTACGCAGTAGAAAGACGATGAGTTACACCATACTTTTGCATGACTTTATCAAATTTGTCATTGCAAAAATGCGTACCACGATCACTGATAATAGCACATGGAGTTCCAAATCGAGCGAAAAGAGCTTTTAAGAATTTCACAACAACTCGGGCATCATTAGTGGGTAAAGCTTTCGCTTCAACCCATTTTGACAAGTAGTCAACAGCCACGAGTATGTATTTGTTTCCATAAGATGACAGAAATGGCCCCATAAAATCGATGCCCCAAACGTCAAAGATTTCACAAACTTGAATTGCATTTTGAGGCATTTCATTCTTTTGTGAAATATTCCCGTGACGTTGACAAGCGTCACAGGATTTGACTAATTCCTGGGCATCCTTGTAAATCGAGGGCCAATAGAAACTGGAGTTAAACACCTTTTTGGCGGTGTAGTTAGGATTGTGGTGGCCCATCGTGGGACCAGCATGGCAAGCCTTAAGAATTTTAGTGGCTTCTTGGTCATACACACACCGCCGGATGACTTGATCCGCACAGATTTTAAAAATAGGGGGGTCGTCCCAGAAATAATGTTTCACATCCTTGAAGAATTTATTTTCCTGTTGGCACGAAATCCCTTTCACCACAAAGTTACCCGCAAGGTAGTTTGCAAAGTCGGCAAACCATGGGGTAATAGAGTCTCCATGAAAGGTAACCGCATTGAGTGTCTCGAGAGGGAATATTTCATTAATTTCTTTCCTCTCGAAGACATCCTGGTGGGGGTTTTCCAATCGGGAGAGATGATCAGCAGCTAGGTTCTCAGCTCCTTTTTTATCACGAATAATGATATCAAATTCCTGTAGGAGGAGAACCCAATGGAGAAGTCTCGGCTTTGCATCTTGTTTTGCAAAAAGGTACTTCAAAGCCGAGTGATCCGTATACACTATGCTTTTAGTCAATATCAAATATGGCCGTAATTTTTCAAAAGCATACACCACAGCTAATAATTCTTTTTCGGTGGTGGTGTAATGGCTTTGAGCCTCGATCATAGTTTTGCTGGCATAGTGTATAGGCTGAAAATGTTTTCTTTTTCGTTGCCCCAAGACTGCCCCTATCGTATAATCACTAGCATCACACATGAGCTCGAAGGGCAAGTCCCAATCGGGGGCAACTAGAATCGGTGCCTCGGTAAGCTTTTTCTTTAATGTTTCAAAAGCTTCGATGCACTAGGGGGAGAAGATAAAAGGAGCATCCTTTTCGAGGAGATGGGTCATAGGCCGGGCGATTTTAGAAAAATCTTGAATAAACCTACGATAGAAACCGGCATGACCCAAAAAGCTCCTAACACCTTTGACGGTAGTGGGATGAGGTAATTTTGTAATGACATCCACTTTGGCTTTGTCAACCTCAATCTCGTTCTTTGAAATTTTATGGCCGAGGACAATGCCCTCTTTGACCATAAAGTGACTCTTCTCCCAATTTAGACATAACTTTGTGTCTTCACAACGTTTTAGCATACTGTCTAAATGGGAGAGACATGATTGAAACGAATCCCCAATGACCGAAAAATCGTCCATAAAGACCTCCATAGTTTTCCCGATCATGTCGGAAAATATGGACATCATACATCTTTGAAACGTGCCCGGAGCATTACATAGGCCAAATGGCATACGTTTATACACAAAAGTTCCATAGGGGCACGTGAAAGTGGTCTTTTCCGGATCTTGCGGATCAATGGGAATCTGAAAGTAACCCGAGAAACCATCGAGGAAGCAATAGTACTCATTCCCCGCTAATCTCTCGAGCATCTGATCCATAAAGGACAGAGGAAAATGATCTTTACGGGTGGCGTCATTTAACTTGCGATAGTCAATGCAGACACGTCATCCCGTAACCAAACGAGTTGGAATCAACTCATTCTCCTCATTTGTGACAACAGTAATGCCACCCTTTTTTGGAACACAATGAATTAGGCTAACCCAAGGACTGTCCGAGATAGGGTAAATCAATCCGGCATCAAGAAGTTTTAAAACCTCTTGTTTGATAACCTCGTGAATTTTTGGATTCACCCTTCTTTGTTGTTGGATTGCAGGTTTGAAGTCGTCCTCCATTAAAATTTTGTGCGTACAAAATTCAGGGTCAATGCCCTTGATGTCGGAGAGTCGCCAAGCAATTGCTTGTTTATGAGATTTCAAAACCTTTATGAGAGCAGCCTTTTCCTCAACACTTAAGTCTTTAGCAATTATGACGGGTAATTTATCATCTCCCTCCAGAAATGCATATTCCAGATGAGGCGGCAAGTCCTTAAGTTCAACCTCAAGGAAGTCATCAGTTTTCTCAACATTTTTGACCTCCTCTTTATGAAGTGTTTGTGGTAGAACAGGAAGAGGAGAGGGATCTTCGTTTAATAATTTCTCAAGTAGGAGAATATCCCTCTCGGGGTCAATCTCTTGGTTATCGATTCCATCGGGAATCGAGTCACTTTCGAGAAAGGCCTCAATTTCTTCTAAGATGAAGTCACTTCCCTCAAACGGAGTGAGGGAAGGAGAAGAATTGGCTATGATGGGATGAGAAGATTGAGTGAGGTTTTCACTCGAAGAATCATCAATGAAACCTAAAATCTCTTGAGCATACTCCTCAGCAGCAACATCGATGACATCTATTTGATTCACCGATTCACAGTCATAATTGGAGGAGTATCTCGAAGTTTGATTTAGGTTGAAGGTGATGGCTTCCGTTCCAATACGTAATGTGATCTCATGCTCAAATACATCGATAAGAGCACGCCCAGTTCTAAAGAATCCCCTTCCAAGAATGAGAGGGACCCTAGAATCGGCATCAAAGTCAACAATCACAAAATCTGCCTGAAAATGGAACTTTCCCACTTTAACGAATATGTCCTCGGCAATGCCAAGAGGACGAGAAATCGAACGATAGGTAAGCTCTAAAGTCATGCATGTGGGAGTAAGTTCGGGAAGAGAGAGTTTCTTCCACACAGAATATGGCATCAGGTTAATGCTAGCACCTAGATCGGCCAAGGCGAAGCATTCAACCATACCCGGAAAAGTACAAGGAATTAGAAATTTCCCAGGGTCTCCAAGCTTTTTAGGTAGCTTTTTCAAAAGAACTGCTGAGCAGTTCTCATTCAAAGGAGTTCTTGCCATCTCGAAGAGTTTTTCTTATTGCTTAACAGATTTTTGATTGTTGATGCAAAATTGGGCATCAAGAGAATAGCGTCCGCGAAGCTAATGTCAAAGTGCAAATCTTGGAAGATTTGGAAAAATTTATCCATTTGGTGATTAGCCTTTTCGCGGAGCTTCTGCTCACTGAGACGTGATGGGTAAGGAATAGAAGTTTTGGATTTAGGGTTGTCCACTAGAGTTTCTGGTGGTTCAAAGACAACTCCAGGCTTACATCTGGTTTCAGGAATAACCTGAGGTTGGACGTGTGATGTACTTCGTGGGCTAGGAGTTTGCACCTTGTCCTTTGTCACCTCAGGTTCACGTTCCACTACCTTTGGAGGAGAGGGAGAAGAGGTAGTAGGAATCGCGGGTTCATCATATGAAGCACCACTTCGTGTTGTGATCGCCTTAGCATCGCCCCTCGGGTTAGCGATCGTGTTGCTCGGTAAAGTAGTACCTGAGCCCGAGGGTCGGTCATTTAAAGACTTCTTGATGTCAGAAATCTGGCTGACCAGCAGCTTGTTCAACTCTTCTTGGGACTTCATGAATTGTTTTAACAACTCGTCAGATGAAGGCCCGGTTGGAACAATGGCTTGATTCGGATTAGGAATATTTGGAGCTCGATTGTTCGGATTGGGACCTTGATTTTAAAAATTACCCTGATTAGGGTTATTGTTTCCATGAAAATATCCCGGATTGAAATTACCCTGACCTTGGTTTCGATTAAAGTTTCCTTGATTTTGATGTTGGAAACCTTGATTTTGGAAACCTTGGTTTTGATTGTGAAAACCATGACCCTGATTGAAGTTACCTTGGTTTTGAAAACCTTGGTTCACTCTATTTTGATTTTGGCCACGGTTTTGGACATTTTGGTTTTGATTAAAACCAGGAGGTCCAGGATAATGATGATGAGGACGATAGCTAGGGTCCATAGGAGGGCGATATTGATTGCCTCCTTGATTTTGGGACCCGGCTACAGCATGAGCTTCATATGGAGTACCATCAGTAGCTGTGCAATTGTAGTAGGCATGCGGCCCACCACAAGTCACACAGACTTCCACTTTTTTAACCTCAGCAGGTAAAGGATGTTGTGGAAATGAAACTTTTTTTGTTTGGGTGAGAACCAAAGCTTGGATCGCTTCAGTGAGCTTGTCAATCTTAGCATCCGTGCTAGATTGACTCACAGAAGATGAAGTGGAAGGACCCGCATTGATTTGAGAAACAATCGGTTTGCTTCGTGTAGAGCGGACCTTGGACTTGTTTTCTATGATTTGCAAAGCTTCTTTTGTGGTTCTACTCAAGAAATTACCTCCCGCGGAGTCATTGAGAGAATCCTGATCAGCTTGGCTCGCGCCATTGTAAAAAGTATCGAGTTGCATCAACTCAGAGAAACCATGATGTGGATACTTGCGAAGTAATTCTTTGAAACGATCCCACGCTTCACCAAAAGATTCATCATATTTCTGAGTGAACTTGGTGATTTCGTTCTTAAGACTCATGGTCTTGGAAGGTGGGAAGAATTCATTCACAAATTTTTTGACAAGATCTTCCCATGTCTCAATAGATCGAGGAGGTTGTTTTTCAATCCAAATCCGGGCTTGTCCCTCCAGTGAGAATGGGAAGAGAAGAAGTTTTATTGCTTCACAAGGGACATTCTTGTACTTGATGGTCGATGTGATTTTATTGAACCATCGATTGTGAGCATGAGGATCGTCCCTCACAAAACCGTAGAATTGACTTGAGGTTACAAGATTAAGTAACCCGGTTTTGAGCTCAAAATTATCAGCCACGATGGCTGAAACAACAATGGCATCTCCGTAACCCTCGATGGGTGCTTGGAGAAGCTCACACATGGGGCGGTCTTCCGCCATGGTGACAGTGGGTGTGGCAACAGTACGGATCTCAGATCCGACTGTTGGTGTTGAACGTCTACGAGGTCTTCGAGGTTTCTGAATAAGCTCACGTAATGGGCTCGTGGACCTTGAAGAACGAGTGCGCATGCACTAGAGATAAAACCAATCAAAACAAAATCGAGGCAAATCCATAGTGAACTTAAACCAATAATCACAAGCAAGTGGCTTCTTTAAGAAAGGTACACCACTCACAGGGATACAAAGGCAAGTTTTATATCTTTGGTTTGGGAACTTATTATGTTCACACCCCCAGTTGGTAGGTGTTCTGTCTTGGTTTGCGACGGTTGGTTTTTATGTATTTATTATTATTCACAAGAAAAGACGGATGTTTTTGTGTTTTGTGTATGGGTTCAAAAACTTTTGGACAATATTTTTGGTATCGTCTTGTAATCTAAAATCGTTTTTCTTTAAGAATCACCTTAAAAGAAAACCGATTCAAAAAACGTTACGATCTGTTTTGTTGTTTTTAAATTTTTTGGTGTTTTAACACTTTAGGAAAAGTGTTAATGACTTTTTATGTTTTGATTTAAAATTTACAAAAGTGATGGTATTTGTACAGTGATTGAGGTGAAATAACACTAATCTCAAATGACGCTATAGAAACGCGCACACCTCCCCGGCAGCGGCGCCAAATTTTGATTGGTGCTAAAACAGTCAACCTAAATTGCCCAAGTATATGGTCAACAAGGTCAAACTACCTAGACCAATGCTTCCGGGTAATAAAGGGTATCACAAGGTCGTTATGTCCCGACGAGGTGTGGATTGTGCTTTAGCGTACTTGTGATCGGGTGATTATTCATAGAAAAGGGTTGTAATGAGAATTATTTGAGAATTATGAAATAAAATAGCTTAGGAAAGCTATGTGATTAATTACTGGAATTGAGATTAGGAAGAATCGATTTAAAACCTAAAAACGTACGTTTAAATTAAAAACATACGCTGACGAATGAAACAGAAAGTACAACTGATGAACGGAAAAGGCTACAAGTGTTAAATTATTATTTTTATAATCCTAATAAATAAAGAAAATTTTAAGAAAAAGAAAAATTATTTTTACACTATTTAATTATTTATTATTAATTAATTACTAATTATTTATTAATTAACTAATTAAACTAATTAGAATTATTAAAAATACTAAAAAGGCTTAGAAAATTAAGAAAAATTTCACAAATCTAATTAACCATCATAGGAATCCAAAACAATTATAAAAAGTTGATTTTATGTATTTTTAAACTAATTTACTAATTATTATTATAATTATTAATTAATTACCAATTAAACTAATTATATTATAAAAAATAGAAAATGAACAGTATAAATTCTAGAAAAATTAATAAAAATGTTTTAACTGATATAAAAGCTAGAAAAATTATAAAAACTAGGTGTTACTTTATAAAATCTAATTATGCTATTTAATTATTTAATAATTAATTAAATTAAAATTAATTCTAAAAACCACTAAAAGACAAAAGAAAAATCTGGAAAAATTTCTAGAATTACTTTAATATAAAAGAGATTTAATAAAAATATGAAAATGATATATTGCTTATAAATAAGCTAAAAAGAAAATTAAAATGATAATTTCTATTAAATAGAAGCTATCACTAAAATTAAAATTGGTTTTTTGAGTTTTTTCTTTTTTCAAACTAATTTTACACTAAAAACTAACACTTTTTACAAAAACACTTCTTATGTAAACCAGAAATAAGCACTTTGAGTGCTTATTTGTCCAAACAGTTGACTTTCTTTGACCAAGAAGGGAATTTTGCTCAAATGGAGTTATGTGGGGTCCACAATGATTAAATTTGGTTCCTCTGAGTTACTTGGACATGTTTGAGCAAGTTTCACACAAATAAGCTATGTAAATAAGCCACAAGGCCTGAATAAGCAATTGCTTACTTGGATTCTGAGTCAGAAATGGGACAGATTTGGGAAGGAGTTTCAAGTGGGGTCCACTGGTCCCTAGGTCAAACTAATTGTCAAATTTTGAAGCCTGCTAGGAGGGGGTTGGGAAAACCCAAATATGGATTGTGGGACCCACTAGGGTGCCCACAAACAACTACCAAAGGTGGTGGTGGTGAGGGTCTGCTGATGCACAGGGCAGGGTATTGCCCTGCAGCCCACTTTGAGGGGCAGAATGGTCCACCAAATAAATTCACAAAATTATAACAGAGATGAAAATCTCAAGTTCTATTGGTATATAATACACACAAGAAAATTCAAACCTTCAAGCCAATCACAAAAATCTACAAAATTCTTACCATTTTGAGAAAAACTGAGATGAACACTTTTGACTTTTTGAGAAAACTTGATAAATTGACTTATGTGAACTTTGATCTACGTTTACTGATTTGTTATGAGGTTTTTAACTATAATGAAACTAAATTACATTAACTTGAACAATTTTGCAAGGATTTGAGTGGTTGTGGTGCTCAAAAACCTACACAGTTAACTGTGTAGGAGTATTACCCTTGATTTTGACTTTTTGGTTAATATGGACTCAATTTCTTGGTTACATTTACCTATTTTGACCTAGGGAAATCTGTTTAGAACACAAGCAACAACAAATACCTATGGGAACCAAGTGATTAACCTAGAACCAAACACCCCTTTACAAAACCAAATTTGCAAATTTCAAAGCTTCTCAATGTTTCATGCCAAGATACTGATTCCTAGGTTTATGTATGATATACTAAGATGAATTTAGTACCTAAATGCTTATAATAACAACAAGAACTTCAAGAATCAACAAACTACTTGTGATGGCAGTTGAATCACAATAATGAGCAAGCTTAAATCTATTTGAACAAACTTGTAACCTAAAGCAATATTTTAACATACATACACTAAATAACATTAAATAATACAAATATATGCAATAATTAAAAAGTGCTACAGTGAATTACATAAAATGGAGATTATGCTTACAGAGGGATCAAGTGAACTCCAAACCAAGAATCATCGATCAAAACCTTTCCTAAAGTCTCCCCTGAGACACTAAACCATCTTTATATCATCTGGCATGCTCCATTCTTCTTCTTCCTTTCTTTCTTACTGATTTTTTTATTTTTATTTATTTTTGTGGATTTTCCTTATTTTCTTGAAAGCTTAACTTGAAAAAGGATTGATGCTCAATCTTACTTATAAAAGCCTTACTGAGACTAAATGTGAGCTAATGAGATAGTAGGAACAAAGTTTAACACTATTTCATTCAAACATAACAATTTAACTAAAATATGAAAAAGTGGAATTTACATAGCAAACTTGGATTTTATTAATTGAAAAGTTGAGAATTACACTTGATAACACTTAGGTTACACTGAAAAGCTAATTAAGACTTGGAAATTAAAGTTTACAATAAATAGAAAATTACAAAATAAGCTTAATCTATAAAGAAAAGACTAAGAAGATACATGACTCTAAAATAAATAACCGCATTTTTAACGTTGGTGACAGAGTTCTTCTTTTCAATTCAAGATTGAAAATTTTCTCTGGCAAGCTAAAAACCCGTTGGTCTGGACCATTTACTGTAGCAAAAGTATACCCATACGGAACTGTTGAGTTATTACAACCCGACGGTCCCAATTTTAAAGTAAATGGACATCGTTTGAAACACTACTGTTGATATAAATAATTGACTGAAAACATTATTCATATCTTCCGATATCTCTATGTTTTGATAATCACAAAACTTAAACTAATCAAACCAAAGATCATGACGTAAACACGTATTTAGTAATAAATAATCACTTTCACCAACAAATCACTTAAGGTATGAATAAACAAAGTGTTTAGTGCAATGTATGATCAAAGGGGTATTTAATTAACTAATACAAAGTTTATTTAATTATATAATCTTATTATATATTTTTGAAAAACACTTTTGGTAATAAGGAAAAATGTTTTAATCATACTAAATATATGATTTCAAATATTTAACCAAAATCAGTTAGTTTTTCACCAAATAAACTTTCCCCACTAAAAGACAAAGTTTCTGGCCGTTTCAGCTGGGCGGCCCCCTTAATTATAAAGGGCGGTCCCCTTAAAATTAAGGGGACCGGCCATGATTTAAGGGGACCGGCCACGCTCCTCTGTCAGAAACTTTTGCCTATAAATACCACCTTAAACCTGGATTTTTTCCCCACCTTTTTGCACAAAAACTTTCTGTTCTAGATCTCCATTTCAATCCTAAAAATCCTTTGATCATTTCATAAGCCTTTGTTTCCAAGTGATCCAAAGCCTCATTCTTTCAAGTGCAAAGAGAAGAATACTTCTATTAGAAGTATTACAACTTAGTATCATCTTGCTATCTAAGTTGTTTGTTTACATTCTCTTGTATATCTTTCATACTTTGGTGAATAAGGTGTATGTATTAGTTAACTAGATTTAGTTGAAGAATCTAGAATTGTTGTAAGTGTGAAGTGTAACTTGAAGTGAAGAAGAAGGGTTAGATAGTAGTGGTGATAGGAGATTGTAGCAATAGGAGCTTGTAGTGAAGAAATTAAGGATCTCTAGTGGAGAAGACTAGAAGACATTTGTAGATTGAAGTTGTGAAGACATTAGTGGCTTGAAGGTGTCAAGACATTAGTGCATTGAAGTTGTGAAGACATTAGTGGCTTGAAGGTGTCAAGACATTAGTGCATTGAAGTTGTGAAGACATTAGTGGCTTGAAGGTGTCAAGACTCTAGTGCATTGAAGTTGTGAAGATATTAGTGACTTGAAGGTGTCAAGACATTAGTACTTTGAAGGTGTGAAGAGAATAGAAGATTGGTGTATAGAAGATTGGTGTGTAGAAGATTGGTGTGAAGAAAATAGTAGATTGGTGTGAAGATTGGTGTGTAGATTGGTGTGTAGATTGGTGTGAAGATTGGTGTGTAAATTGGTGTGTATATTGGTGTGTACGGTTTTCTCCGCCATAAAGGAGGTCTTTGATCTAGTGAAGAAAACTCTCGAGTAGGTGACTCGGGGAGTGGAGTAGGGCAAGGAAGGTGTCCTTGTAGCCGAACCACTATAAATCCTTTGCGTCTCGGTTTGATCTTTCCATCTCTCACTCTTTGATTTATTACTTACTTGCATTTCACACATAGTCATAATTGATAGTATTGTGCATATGTTGATTTCACATAAAGATCAAACTAAAATTCATTCATAAAACTAATCTTACAAAAACCAACCTAGTACATATAATTATATCTATACACTACTACACATATATATGCTTACATAAAATATATGAAATTGTATATTTTTTCCAAACATTATACATAAGCATTGTATATATAAAACCTTTAATAAATCTTGTATTTATACTTTCGTAGTTAAGTGTTTTGAAATTGTACATTATACATAAGTAGTATTTATACAAAATCATAAATTAACTAGTATATATATTTATGTATTAAAGTGATTTGAAAGTTTCATCTTAGAAACCATCTTTTATAAAATAAGCAAAACGAAAAAGACGTAAAACTATTCAACCCCCCCTTCTAGTTTTCCACAACTACTTTGGAGGGGACATACCACAAGTGGTTGTTCCAGATCTCCAAACTTTCCCCACGGACTAATTAATACGGGGTCGAGTCAAGCTAGTGACTCGGAAAACAAAAACATTAGCATCACATGGGTTGTCACCCATGTTTCTGACTTCTTTCTCTGTTCTACCACCCAAGTGTAGGGGAGTTGTCCTACTGTAAATAAAGTACATAAAATAAAAATGAAAAAAATCAAAAATAAAATAAAAGTTGTTCCTACATTTAGCTTGTGATATTGCCTTTTTACGTTCAAAGAGTCGGCATAATAGCCGGGACTTTGAATATTGAGGACAATATTCATTTCTAAGTGTAGGGGGGGGGGAAATTCTAGCGAATTTAATCACATTATACATCTAGTACCCCCGTTTTTTGCCAAAAATTTAAAAAAAAAAATTCAAAATTTTCACTTAAATGAAGTACTTGGCATTAACGCAACAAATGGTTATTAGTCCACCATGTCTAATCCACATAAGGACTGGCTAATCCAGGAGAAAATGGCTCTTGGTAAAGATAACTCAAATCGGTTTATGGCTTGCAATTTGCCAAAAATTGTATGGTTCCTCAACTCCCCATATCCCATAAAGCAAATGAGTTGGCTAGCCCGCAAGATTATGGCTTGTGGTAAAGGCAGTGAAAAACCATAATTAGTAATCAGCTCACGAAGATGTTGATTATTCCATCAAGAGTTGGCTAGTCCAGAAGCAAACGACTTTTGGTAAAGACTAATCAAATCCGTTGACAGCTGGTGGTTTGCTCAAAATCACACGGTTATCAGGTGTACCACAGTTTTCACACCTGGCTACTCCAGAAGTAATGGCTGTCTGGTAAAGAGATATCAAAAATCCATTAAATTTTCAAAAATGGGTTTTTAGTGGATGCCAGATTGCTAGGGGCTAGCAATAGTTAAGTGTAGGGGATTGATGAGTTCATAAAAACTCATCATTTCTGTCAAATCTGAACAACAAAAACATGTAAAAACACTTAGAAACACCACAAAATATTACAAATATCCTTAGAAGGTGTTTTTTATATGTTTCAAACATAAAAAAACTGAAAACAGGGAAAAACGGCCAAAGTTTACCAAATTGTCCAAATCAGTCCCTGAACTTTCAAAAAATGTCAGAAATGGTCCCTGGATGATTTATTTTAAAGAAAAGTCAATAACAGTCCTCAGGAATCATGAAATAACAATTTTTACCCTTGAAAGTTCAAAATATCAAAATTGGCAAAACAGGTCCCTACAGTTTCAATATTGAAAGAAAATACCCCCCAGAGTCTAAAAATGGAATTTTATCATCAAAGGGTCCTTGGTAATTCACAAGTTGCCAAGTTTGACCCCTAGATGACAAATTCAAAGAAATTACAAAACAAGTCCCTATACTTTGCAATTTTGGCAAAAATGGTCCCCGGTTATTTTAAATTTGGAAAAATATAAAAAGGTCCTTATAATATTTAAATATGGAAAGAAAGGTCCTTTGTGATAAACTTTGGAAAAGTTACAAATTTGGTCCCTGGAAATCAGATTTTACAAAGTAAGTCTTTGGACTAAATTTTATACAAACCAAACGGATCCAAAATAAACTAAAATCCAAATCCAAAAATAAAATCTGGTCCATTTTCCAGGCCCAAACCCTCAAAAGCCCACTTCACCCTTTTAATAAATAAACACGGGTCTTTGACCCGCGTTGACCTCCCATCACCCCCAACCTCCTCTCCACCTCTGCTACTACCACTGTTCACACCATCCACCTCCACCTTACACCATCACCACCTCACTTGCCCTCTGTCAAGCCCACAAACAAACCCTTTCCCCCTGGTTTTGTACCAAGGGAGGACATGTGTTAAAGCTACAACCTCTACACCCCTAAACCTGCCACTTCTTACATCCACCACCCCTAGCCTTCCCAATTTGTCTCCTCCACCTCTACAAACCTCCAAGACTCATTAATTGCAAAATACCTGCTACAAGCAACCCAAACCACTTTTGGCGCCAAAAGTGGATTTGAACGGATGAGATGAATTAAAGTGATCCAAGGGCTAAATTGAAGTGGGATTTTATTAGAAGGACACCTGGATCATGTGGGAAGTCTTTAAAAGAGAAGAGAAGCAGAGGATTAGATATAGTTTTTTTTTTAGTTTCAATTAATGTATGTCGTTTAGTTTTAAGTTTATTATTTCAGTGTAATTTCAAACTTCCAAGCATTGTATCAGTGTTTTAGAGTTGTATTAAAACTATTTTCAAGCTTTAATCTCAGTTTCAAGTTTATTTATAGTTTATGCAGTTCTAAAGTTTCAAATTTTCATGTTTACTTAAATAGTTGTTATAAACTGTTGTAAGAAGATTTATAATCTCGTATAAGATCTTATATCAACTAATTTAAGGTATTAGAATAGTTAGAATCAATATTACTTGGAAAAGAGAAAAATAGAAAAAAATTAGAAAAATAGGAAATAAATAAAAAAACAAGTGTTCAATTAAGAACAAGGCTGGAGCAGGGTTCATTGTGGATTGCCCTTGGTAATAGAGGCTTGTGGAAGCCTATAGGAAGTTGTTCTGATCTTGGTTTCTTGGTAAATGCAGGATTGCATATGGTAAACCTTCAAACACAATTTTTCCTACTTACTGTAGCATATCTTTTTACCTGCTAATCTTTGTTCCTTTAAGCTTATTTGGTATTGGTTAGTGGTAATATTGATTAAAATCAATATCTTGTTATTTGATATTTCTAGTTACATAAAATTTCAATTTCATTGTCAAATAGATCTTTGGGTAATTTCTTAATTGCAAGCTGTTATTGTTGTTGTTTTCTGCTAATTAGGACTTATTATATGTTAATATAAAGATTAGGATCAGTGTTAATGGTTAAATCTGTGTTTTACTTTGAAAATCATCATAGACAGTCCATAAAGGAGTGTTTGGATCATGTTGTTTTGCTGTGGCCTAGTTGTTTGTTAGTGTACTACTTGGTTCAAATTAGTTACTTAGGGTAATATAAAGTCAGAGGGGTCATCAATTTGGTCATAGTTATATCAAAAGTCAAAATAGCACTTGATCTTTCATAATCTGTCAATTGTTAGATTTCATAGTTCAAGTTCTTGGTTAATCAGTGCATAAGTAGTTTATGTAACTTAATTTCATCTCATTTTAACTTAGTATATCATAATCAGTCATAAGTAGTCATTTGAATCTGACAAAAGTCAATCTTGGTTCAAATATATAAAAAAGTCAAAATTTCATATAAACAGATTTTTGAATTAAAAGTTGATTTAATTGTGATCTTATTACTAGGTTTTAGACTTTAAGCTTGTAGGATATTAAACTTTTGCTGCTTATCTTCATTAAGGTATTTTTAATAATTTTTAATAACTTAGTTTAGCTGCTTAATTTTTAGCTTTTTGTTAGATGTTTTTTCAAAATGGTGTCCTGTGCATAGCTTTGAGCCTCAATTTCATAAGCTTGCACAAGCTTGGTTAGTAAGTGTTAGCTTGTGCTTTTAACTTCTATAAAAAGTCCTTCTGGCTAGTTAACTTTTTATGTGCTTATTGTCATATTATCAGCTTATTGTGACTGCTTATCATGAATCAAAACTTGTTCAAAACAACTCCCTACACTGAGCAATCAGTGTAGGTGAGTCCTTTTCACAAGCTCATCAAAAGCTATTCTGTGAACAAAAGCTTGAACACTCTAGCTTTTTAGGAAGCTTAAGTGTCCATCTCTTTAGTTTTTAGCCCATATCTCAATTTTAAGCTTGTTCATTAGGGCTGCTCACAGCTTTTAACTTGTCCCTTTTTGCTGAGTACACTGATGACTCAGTGTACCTAGCTACTTTCATAAGCTTCTTAAGTGCTTATTAGTGGTCCTTAGGGTTTGCTTTTTGGCTTATTGGGAAGCCACCCAGGTGGACTTGGTTGCTCAAGTTTCATTTTAGACCCCCTGAGCTTATTTGTGGGCCCCACTCAGGCCTGCAGTTGGCCTTGTGGAGTGTTTGGTATTTAGTTTTGTTTGGTTGTGCTTATTTGAGCTTACAGCTTATTAAGTTAGTTTAGCTTATTTTAGGTATAACTCAATAGCTTGTAGCTTATTTAACCATGGGTAGCTTATTTATAGCTTGTTAAGTTTTAAAAAAACCAAATTTGGCTTAAATAGCCATCTGTGAGTATTTGGATTTGCTTATTTTCTTTGTTTCAGCTTATTTCTTTGCTTTTCTCTTTTCTTTGGCTTGTTTTACATTTATCTCACTTACTTAAGCTTATTTGATCCTTTAGTTTACAGCTTATAGCTTCTTAAAAGCTTTTTCACTTTGAAAAATTCAAATTAAGCTTAAAAGTCCCACTGAGTGAAAAATAAGCTCACTCAGAGCTTATTTGTGAAATATAAAAAGTTTGTCTTTATTAAATAAGTTTATTATTAGTTGTTAAGCAGTTTTGCAAAAAGAAAAATAAAAAAATAAAATGTTTGCAAAAAATGGGTGTGTGTGGGAATCGAACCTGTGACCTCTTGGATGGTAACATGCTTAGTACACACACCCCTTCCAATAGCTCTGGGGCACCAGTTCCGTTCAAGACTCCCTAAACAATATACTTAAGGTTGTTTTTGTGTAATAAGCTTAAATAAGCCATTTGGCTTATTACAGCTTATTTGTATAAGCTGCTGGACCCAAGCTTAATTTTCCTAGGCTTTTCATCACTAATTATACCTTCTGTATTTTTTTCATAATTTTTACTATTCAACTAATATTTATTTTAACTAATCCTAGTTTAATTAATAATTAGGTAATATTAGGTAATTAATTAGTTGTAATAATTTTTAGTTAATAACAATATCTTTTTATATTTTTTAAAAGTCTTATAGACCATTAGGTATTTTTAGAAAATAATTTCCTAATTGTTACTGTTCATTTCCTATTTTCCTTAATTAAATTTAGTTAATTAGATTTTAAATAATAAATAAATAATTAATTAGTAAATTAGCCTAAATATAATTTTTAGAATAATTTTATAATTTTTTAGGATTCCTGTGATAGTTAATTAGTTTTATAATTTTTTCCATAATTTTATAAGTTAATTTAGTATTATTAGTAATTTAAAATAGTTTATATAGTTTAATAAAAATAATTAGTAATTAATTAAAAGAAAAACCATAAAAAGACAAAAATATTTATTTTAATTTTTTTATACTTTCTTCAAGTTCATTTTAAAATTTATAAAATAGTTTTGCAAGTTTTTAGTTTAAGTTATAGTTTTATTATTTTTAGTTTAATTTAAAATAGTTTTAATTAAATAGTTAAATAGTTTTTATTTAAATAATTAATATTAAATAATAAAATAATCTAAAAAATAATTTTCTTTTTAAATTAAATTTTCTTTTAAGTTTAAGTTTGTAGAATTTTCAATTTTACCCCCTGTAGTTTAATTTGCATTAAAACTCACCTTTTTCCCTGTACGTAGACGTAAGTTTTTTTTATTTTGTATACGTTTTTAATTTACGTAACTGTTTAAAGTTTATTGTTTAATTGTTTAAATTGTGTAAATCAGTAGTATAAATCAAACTCACCTTTGCCCATTCATAATCACCCGATCCCAAATTTGGTTTTATTACAGATTTCACGCCTCGTTGGGAAATACGACCCGAGGATACATTGTACTCCGAGGAGCATTAGTCTAAGCTGGTTTTGACTTGTTGACCATTTAAACTTGGTTATATTATCTGACTGTTTAGCACTGATCACTATACATTCAATGTCAAACACATAGTCCATGTTGATTGCATGAACACCTATATTCTTATTTGAAATCTTGGAAATTTGAATCATGTTGTCCATAATCTTCTTCAAACTCTTACTGTGAGAGAATCACTGCCACCAGAGATCTCGCTAAATTTCTTTGTTAGATCCTTCTTAAAACTCATGAACACCTATATTCTTAATTGAAATCTTGGAAATTTGAATCATGTTGTCCACAATCTTCTTCAAAATCTTACTGTGAGAGCAGAGATCTCGTTAACTTTCTTTGTTACCTCCTTCTTAAAACTCTACTGGGATTATTTGTAATAAGTGATAGTTCCAAACAATGTAGAGATCTTCTCTCTAAGTGTTTTATTTTCTTGATGAAGGGTTTCCTCTTTGCCTGCATGATCGCCTTCATTCTCATTTAACGGTCAAATATAGAATAGCATAATTAACAACTGAAGAAGCATCCCTATTGATTACTATCACCATAAATAGTGTTATATAGAACCAAAACAAATGATATGCAAAAGCTTGCAACGTAGAAGCAACGGCATTTATTAACATTATTTATTTAAGGAAATAGACCCTTTGATCCTAATTGTATTATTATTTTGTAGTAAATTACTTCTACTAAGCAATAACAAAGCAATATCAAGACTGCCTTCATCCCCAAGAATACGAATTTAATGACCGATATATGAATGTTTCAAATGTAGATTTAGAGAATATTAAATTATTAGTTGTGTCACTAAAGCTATAAATTGCCGGACATAATTCAAAATTCTTCTTCTGTGATCGTCTAATTTTTCGAGTAACATATGAATTGAGAGGTTCTAAGTAAATAAAATCAAATCAAATTAATAATAGAAAAATAAAAAATAGAAAAAAATTATACTATAACAACTTTCAACCAGATTCACTCATTACTTCCTCACCCAGTTCTTTATTTTACAAATGCATACACACGTTAATTGATCAACCTTGCCACAGGTAATATATTCATGGCAAAATGTGAAAAAGATAATAAGCACCACCAAATGAATATGCTATTTCATAATTTCAAATTCAAAAGAGAATTGTGATTAACATCAGCCCTTTGCATGAAAATTACACACTAAACACAATAACAACGATGAATAAGACTCGATTAACTCCTTCCTTTAGTGATATTGTGAATGGACCTCACTTAATGCATTAGATTGCTTAACTCAAGACTCAATAGTTTGCGTTTAAGAATCTCAACAATTGATGCACACACCATTTGAGGAGTTCTTTTAGTGTCTTCAATCAAACGAAAGTTTCTTTCATTTACAGAAACACTGATGCAGCAAAGCACAACCTTCTAATCACACCCCAAATACTATTTCCACAAGGTTTGGCAAAAAGATTTTGTACTATGCTTTGTCCAATGGGTAAAACCATTCAAGCTTAGCATTTATAACAAAGAAAGATGGCACGGCGGGGATTTTTGGTGGGATAGATACCATTCGTGGTGCTTCCCTTATATAATCTTCTGTAGTTTCAATAAACGATTGTGAAGGCTCCAAGTACAGTTATTAAATCTTAGTTAATAGTCAAAGATGAGTTGGTTTCAACAATTTTGTCAAGCAACCTTCTCAAATCACATGCTTCTTCCACCCGGCACCCGCACATAAGAATTACCCATTCTGGCTCCTTACCCTTTTAACCTATCTGTCAACCTGCCCAATCAGCTCGTATTCCATTGCTTTGTAAAATTAACAAAAGATTATCAAGCAAAGTTCACATCGCAAAAATCATGTCAAATAACTTGGGCAAACAGTAACACGTAAGCTACAAAAATTATTTTAACAAGTAAGTTGATAAAATCATGTTATTTAAGAAAATAGCATATACTGATTTTTGCAACAACAACAATTATTTGTAACAGGGTTGCCCGTTTGCTCATATGATAAACTCATGTTATTTGATAAACAAAGATGCAAAAACAATTCTTTGTAGCGGGTTTGTTATTTCTTTTGCGGCAAAGACTAATGTAACAATAACATATCAATACAAAGGCTATTGTAACTTATGTTGCGGAATTTGCAGCAGCAACAATTTTTCGTAGCATGTTTGCCTATTTTTGCATCTGAAGTTTATTAAATAACATGATTTTATCAGTTTTTTATCAGGTAAGCTGCAACAATTCTTTAACTGATTTTTGCAGCAACGTTATTTTCCACGAACACGATAGACATACACATTCAATAATTAATCACAGCGTGTATTGTTTAAAAGAACAAAACATATGTCAGATGATCACAACGCAACAATTGAATTGTATCTGGATCTATAGATAAGGTTACCTCTGCGCGATGATTGTGACCGTTTGTTACCTTCACACAAATTGCTACGAACATTCTGCAATGGTTCATTAATACCTACCAAGGTAATAAAATGTCAAAGGTCAACACAACCCTAATCATTATTCACCCAATACACTTAGCGATTTTGAACTACAAATGTAAAGAAAAGTTTCACATTTTCAATAAACGCAAATCATTGTTCACCCAATATCCACTTGACCACTCTCATAATACAATTAATCCTAAGCCTGAGCTTTCAATTTCAGTACCTACATCAATTTCAAAATCCTTGTTCAAACTCAAGCTCAAACTCCACAAGCCCTCTAAAAATCATTAATATATTTTCAACAATTTACCTTGGAATTCCTTAGTTCCAATATGCCATCATTTACATATCAATAATTAGTAAAGAAAAATACCATCTTGTTGGTCATTTGGCAGTAGCACTAGTAACTACTCATATAAGTAGGCCCACGACTTAATTAATGAGCGAGTAACACCAGTTGGTTCACTTGCAAGCACCAGGGGTGTAGCCCTTGATATAATGGTGGTTCAACAGTGATAACCTTAACATGCTTAAGAATTTCACAACTTTCTTGTAAATATTGCTGAGAAACTACTTTTTTTTGTTGCTATCCATGGTAAATATTCTTGATCAGTTAATCTAATATCACTGTCATGCTTTTTTACCACTGTCTTGTAATTCCTCCACTCTCACCATTATCACAACGATTTTGTAAAACATGTTATGTTCACCATAGTTACTGTATTCTAAACGGTATAGTTACTTTGGATTAAATGAGATGTAAAAAAGTATTTCTAATTGACTTTGACCATCCAACACAAATCTTATTAAGCTAACCTATTTTTAATTCGTTTAACCCCGATAGAGTCCTGGATCAACCCGGTCAGAGATAAATGGGTTGAAATGACACCTCTAACTATATATGTTCTATGGAAGAACTTCTAAGTAAACTCTAACCATGACACAATTAAGGTCTATTTATACACATCAGTTGTCCCACCCATTTTGAAATCAATCTATATACTAACCCCAATAAAACCACAGTCGCTAAAAGAACAATATAACCTTTAAACTTAGGACTATTAGCTTTCATAAAGTAGTGCCATAAACTTACATAACTCAGTATTTTAGTTCCTTATAAATTGAAGTTTCTAAAACATACAAAAGATATGATCTTACATGTTCTTGAAGTAGGCTGATAATTAGAACGCCTTTTGAATGTCATTTTTGTAGGTCTTCTCATGGGTGATTTTTGCCACTCGGATTAGGGTCTAGTTTTTGCCACTTGCATAACTTAGGACTATTAGCTTTTCATCAAGTAGTGCCATAAACCCACATAACTTAGTATTTTAGTTCCTTATAAATTGAAGTTTCTAAAACATACAAAAGATATGATCTTACATGTTCTTGAAGTAGGCTGATAATTCGCAGAACACACAATTATGAGAACTAATTCATACAATTAATTCATCAACGTGATTTTCCCCAATTTTTTCTAGAGTTTTGATAACAATTAAATTGAACAAAAACAAAGAAAAACATATTATTATTTAATCAAAAAAAATAATTGTTAAATGGAACTATATAAATAAATCGAAACACTAAATCTATTACAATTGATGATTCGGTATTTACCATTCTTCTATGATGACGACATGAAAATAGAGTGATGTAATGAAATCACTGGGATGAATTTTATCTTGATACCGTGTAACAACATACAATAACACCTAATCAATAAAATAAAAAATCAAATCAAACTAAAGTCATAGCATAATTAAAAATGAAAAAAGAAATTAAAATCAGGAATCCATTTCCAAAAAAATCTATGGAATCACCTATAAGAAGACTCTGGGACACTCCTCTTTCTAAAATTTAGAATGCGTTTTCATTTAATTGTGATTGGAAACGGATAGCTCTTGAATGGGAGCGTTTTCATTGAATGGTATTGAATACCTTAAAGACATACCAAAAATAACAGCATTAGTATAGAACGGAAAGGAGTAGTGCATAGGAGTGTTGTACACTTGAAAGCATTTATGATTTATGGACCAATAGCATGAAAGACACATCAGCGCATTTATGATCTATGCTGCTTTATTGGCTTGTAAATTATTCACGTTTATTATATAAAATAGATATGTAATGTAACTAGGGAGTACATAACTAGGGGTTTAAAAAAGCCAAGTTGCTCGTAAACTACTAAGGATCGACTTAATAAAAGCTTTCAACGAGCTCGAACTTGAGCTTCAAATAAAAAGCTTGAGCACGAGCTTGATAAAAAAAAATGAGATTGAATCTAGCATGCTTAACAAGCCACCGAGCTTTACTTTATTGCGGAGTCCGAGCTTGTAGATCGTGTCACGAGCATATCTCACTAAAAAACTATAAAGCTCGAAACAAGCCGAACTCAAGCTTAGTAAATCTTAAACCATCCGAGCTGAGCTTGAGCTCGATTTATTTTCACACATATAAAAAGCATAAGCATATCCATTACTACACGATTTGATTTAGTTACTTCACATAAGACAAATAATTTGAAGTCCAAACCATTGAAGTGCCACTTTGTACATGGTGGATAGCATGCAAAATAGAACAAGTTATATGTTGCAGATTGTGAGAATCATCCCAAACAAAAAAGGGGCTGCTCCAAAGTTCTCTAATTGAAGAAGCTGTTATGGTTTGATGTTAGTAATTTGTTGATCTTAGATCTTTTTGGGTATTTTGATGGCACTTGGTTATTCAGACTTTACGTTATGGTTTAATTTATATATGGGTGGGTTTTTGTTGGTTTAATATCCTCCATGCAGCAGTGGTATGTAAATAATAGTAGATAACATTGCCAAGCAAAGCTTTGTGCTTTTGTTTGTGCCTGAGATTTTGATGGGTCATTTATGATGGTAAACTTATATGCCATGCTTGTCATGAGCATGATGCTAGTTTTTGAAGAATGAAAAGTTATGTTTTGATAGCTTCTGTTTTGTTTGTGCCTGAGATTTTGATGGGTGGGTTATGATGGTAAACTTGTATGCCATGGTCATGATGCTAGTTTTTGAACAATGAAAAGTTATGTCATGGTAGCTTCTGTTTTGTTTGTGCCTGAGATTTTGATGGGTGGGTTATGATGGTAAACTTGTATGCCATGGTTGTGAGCATGATGCTTTTGTTTTTGAACAATGAAATCTGAACTTTTGTTAACATAACTATCTCAAAATCCCTATATATCTTTCATCCTTCAATCTATCAATTCTAGTCTTTGTATTATAAACCTGCCTGCTGTTTATTGAAGAGTGTAAAAATAACTTGCATCAATGTTTTGCCTTGTCTTCTACAGAAAAAAATGTTTTGCCTTGTGGATCATGTAACTTATATTTGCAGATGTTGTGAGAAGTTATCGATGTAAACAAGATATGAATAAATTGTAGCTTAGTGTATCTCCCTTAGAAATATAGATTATAACTCATTTAGGTTCTCTATTGAATATGTTAACATCGACAAAACACATTCTTATTTTAGTCAACTTGTTCATATAAAAGGTCTATCCGAAAATAAGAATGTGTTTTGGGCCGTGAAAAACTAGCAGTTGGTAATATTATATAGACCATTATTTACTGTGAAAAATAAGAATCCGAAAATAAATCCAAAATGCCCCTGGCATTTAGTAGTCCATTATTTACTGTGAAAAACTAGCAGTTACAAATCTGAAAGCCACAATGAAAATCTACCAAGAGCATCTTGTCATGTGCATTTAGCAATGGACTGCTGCTGCCAATGTGACTAGCATTCACGTATCCACTTCGGCCACCGTTTGAACACGTTGACACATTTACACAGGATGTACAACATCAAGAGACAAAATTTTAATTGATCCACAGTTGACTTTTTTAGCTAAGTGATTCATGTATATCACATGAGAATCACAACCATTTCCTTTAGGAGCAAGAGGTATGGTAGCGTGGAAGGGCTGCGTTTTTGTAGCAGCCGAATATGGAGAATGGCGCACTGCACCAGCCTTCGCGCCGTTGGTGGTGGCGCCGTTTCCTCCGGCCAATGCCAACCTTTATTATTATTATTATTATTATTATCATATACTTTATAAAGTAGGCAAGTTACCTACTTTCTTTTGTAAAAAAGGGTAGGGACAGGGATTGAACTGTATCAGGGCTTACTGCAGGGACTGAACTGTACATTTTGTAAACTTTTTTCAAAGAGAATGTATGCAATTGCCTACATTTAAATGTAGGCATCATTTCCCCTATTATTATTATTACGAGACAGCATGGCCTGTGCGATGCACGGGCTTTGTTTACCACAAAGAATCATTGGTTTTGCAATGGCTACACGTATTTAGTTATTATGCTTAATTTCGATCAGGGGTACTCAACTTAACAAAGGAAATTTGTTTAAGTAATTTTTTGTAAATAGAATTGTTAAATGCATCAAATACATGAGTGACTTTCATCACCATAACGCAATACATGTTAATTCAAACACAAAATTTATACTACACATAACTTAGGTCTTTTTCTTTTGTCTCTTATACCAAAATTGTTGTACCAACTTCGAGTCCTTTCTTTTATAATGTAGTAGAGGTTATCATAAATATTAAATACTTTTCAAAAAATATAATTTGAGATTTTAATACTCACGTTTAATGATGAAAGTTAACATTTATATATTAAAAGCACGTGGTACCGTGGCTCATGCTAAAAAGTCACCTCAGCATCTCACTTGTTCATCACGAATGAATCATACATGTATTTCAGTTAAAAAGGTGATCGGGTTAAGTTGGCACAATGATCTCATTTAAATAAAACATTTCGGTTTAATCATTATAACTCATTATCATGCGATGAACAACACATCTCAACAAATTTTTTTTACATAAATGTTTTAACTTTGTAACTCATGGCTAAAATAGTCGCAAAGTACACACAATCGCACGATTTAAAAAGGTTGGTGCCAAATTTTTATATAAAAAAAAAAAAAAAAAAAAAAAAAAAAAAAAAAACGTTACATAGGAAAGTGGCAAGTATTATGCCTTTTTATGCAATTAAACCATTACAATTTGCTTAGATAAGAGATTTGTTGGGAGTTTGACGATCAATGAAAAGTGACCACACAACTTTTTTTTTTGTCATTGTTTATTTAATAAAGTTTTAGAAGCATCTAATGAAACTTTTGAGGAGTTAATATGCATATGTACATTTGTTTCATGATAACCTCAAAACATATATTAAACAATTATTTATAATAAAATCACAAATGGAACTCAACAATATATAGTCTTACAGTTAAATAATAATCCACCTTCAATTTCTCGTTTATCAGGTTATTTTATTCATTTGGATGGCTATAACAAAGAAAGAAAAAAAAAACCACTTTAAAATGCGAACTCATATTAATATATTAAAAGTTAGAATATTATGTACCTAAGTTTGAGTATATATATACACGATAATAGTTTACATGGAGTTCAACGTTCTTTAATCTATCCCTGGCGACACACCGAACAAAATGTTAAGTATCCTTTTAATGACAATTTTGAGCTATAAATGTAGTTTAATTAACAAAGGATCAATAGGAAAATATAATTATTTTATAGGGTAATGTATACGGGAAAGGCTTCTATGACCCATTATCATTAACCCTCCTAAGTTCAAAAAAAATAATAATAAAAAAAAAAATAAAAATAAAAAATAAAATAACCCTCCTTGTAAGAATATAAATGCAATTGTCATCAATAGTATAAAAAATAAATAAAGTTAATTAATCGTTAATAATACACATGGGTGACTTCTTCTTGTATATTCAATGGTTGTGTAATAACCAATTGAGATTTCAGTTTTCTCTCATTATCATTGTCATTGTAATAAACTTGTTGACCCCAGATAACATTACTAATACTAATATTATCTTTAGAGCATATATGAATGACATTATTATAAGTACACCCATCATTCATATTCTCATTTCTGCTATAGGAAATCAGTACCATTAGCTTCATTTTGGAAAAAAGTGATCCCAAAATTACCAAATCAATATGTCATGTTGTCGACATTGCTTTTGTTTGTAAAACTTGAGTAGAGATAAAACAACATAAAGTTCACTCTTTATCAACTTGCCTTACTTGATACTGAATCTGACATGTTATTAGAGTGTATAAATTGGTAGGTTTCTAGTTGGTGTTTGATTTGATGTTTCCATAAGAAGGGAAGAGTGGTTGAAATTTTCTCACCCACTTTTCATTGTCCATAAGAAGAGGAAGAGTGGTTGAAATTTTCTCACCCACTTTTCATTGTCTAAACCGATTGAGCCTTTTTATTAATAATTTACACAGATAAAGCTTCTATTCATGAACTATTGAGGGATAGAACAGGGGGAAATATTAGCTTCTTTGTCTTTCCAATTCATGCTTTGTTTGTCTCACCAAGATGAAGACATTTAAGCAAATAAAGGGATTCAAAACGTGATGGAGTGCTGGAGTGGTGGACATTATATAAGCAGGCTATTTATACAACATGAATTGATCTCTAAAATGAGAGTAATTTAATTGCAAAGAAAATGAAGGGATTCAAAACATTTATTAGGCATATTAATCAACACTATTTATTTAAACAAAATCAACTTATAATTTGAAGGCCACGTTTCAGTTCCATCAAACTTCACAACATGAAACTCAATCTTGCATAATAGAGTTTCTTGAATTCACATTCAATAGGGGAACTCAATCTTTATATATATATATATATATATATATATATATATATATATATATATATATATATATATATATATATATATATATATATATATATATATATATATATATATATAGGCTGAGAATCAAATGAGAAGAATCCTTAAAATAAGAAGAATGAGAAATAACTACAACTATATATTAGAGATGTATCAATTTAAATTAGATGCATCCCTAATCTTTTAGATGCATCACAAAATATTTTCTAGCTGAAAATTAGATGCATATATATATATATTAGATGCATTTCATCATGTTAGACGAATCCTATGTATTTTTCGTCCTCTGCGGGTCAAATTTGTTGTCAGTACTACTTTGCATCGGTTTCACTTCAAAATCACTTTGGAAACTAATTTTGATGCATCTAAATGAATATAGATGCATCTAATTCAAGTCGGTGCATCTCAAATAAGCGGTTATAGTTATTTCTCATTCTTCTCATTATAAGTTTTCTTCTCACTGGATTCTTACCCTATATATATATATATATATATATATATATATATATATATATATATATAGAGGTTAACATAAGATAGAGCTTAAAGTAGGAAGAATAGGAAACAATCAAGACCGTCCGATGTATCAATAATGATCTCATCAAATTAAATTATATGGATGACATTTTAGTAAATATATTAAATTTGATGGCAAATTATGAAATCTAATTCGGTGGATAACACCCACGTGCCCCATCAGCAAAATCCAATTTTTAGATACCTACAACCTGCTACTTATTTCCATTTAATTTCTAATCCATATTTTTTCGAATAAATTATACCGGTTCATTAATACATATGTTTATCCCTTTGATACACGCTAAACATATAACTAAAAAAAATGTTGCATTAGTTGTGATACGCTAATATCATCCATCAGTATTGGCGATGCATGGTGATATACAAGTTAGAGTATTAGTTTATTATTGGTGACACAGAAGTAAAAAAAACTAAATGATACACCATTAGTAACGAAAAAACCAACTCCTACAATAACCACTTAGTTGTTTTGAATTGTTTTACGCTATTTCATTTTGATACACAAGCCTCACAAGTAATCAAAAATAACAATGAACCGATACATATCAAAATGTTACACATGAAGAACGCATCCGAAATCTTCTCTCGAGATGATTAAGGCAAGCAATTGGTGTTGGTTTGGAGAATTGGAGGTCCTTGAATAACATTCGAAGGCACAGATGTAATAAGCAGCAACAACATCGGTTACCGTTTCATTGTTAGAAAATGTAATAGGGTTCCGATGTTTCGATTTCCGATCACCAGTGAACATAGAATGTCGGGAGGATCATGACAGGAGCAAGATACGGTTTGCAAAAAAAATAAGGAGGATGGTTTACTATTTATCAGAGAGAGAAACTTAATAGTGCTAAAGACCAGGAAA
This sequence comes from Artemisia argyi, assembly GCA_030686995.1. Taxonomy (NCBI): domain Eukaryota; kingdom Viridiplantae; phylum Streptophyta; class Magnoliopsida; order Asterales; family Asteraceae; genus Artemisia; species Artemisia argyi. The sequence goes on along the minus strand of CM060685.1, from coordinate 43,074,978 downwards.
AGCAAATTACCACTTATGCCCTTTTGATTATATAAAACATTTTGTATTAATTTACTAGTTATTTTCCACTTGTCCTATGATGTATGGCTTCTTACATTAATCTACTTTAAAAACTATCTTATACGAACCTCATTTTATATATATATATATATATATATATATATATATATATATATATATATATATATATATATATATATATATATATATATATTATTTTGAAAATTGGAATGTTTGGAAGTAAGAGTTGAAATCCCTAGAGACCAAACCTTCTCCATAGACCATTGAACTTATCTCAACCATCCATTCCAATATAATCTAATTGGAATGTTTGGCAATGGTTATGTAACCGTTTGGACACAATTAAAACCCCAAAAATCAAAATTTTGCCCCTTAAAAATCCTATAAACACCTCCTTATTATTTTATACTTCACACACACTTCCAATATATTTTTCCAAACAAAATGAGTAGATTTTGGAGCCATGAAAAGGAGTCACTTTTGGAGGAGTGTTTCACTCAAATATCGGAGTATCCAAATACGAGTGCGGATCAACAAATGAATATGTTTTGGGATAAAGTTCTCGACGCATACAGCAAGGAAGCCAAGAAGCACAACTACCCTATTCGTACCAAGAACATGTTGACGGGAAAGTGGACTTTTTCCCTTGCCCGAAAAGCATGAATCAGAGCAAATAATTCAAACCAAAACTAGTTAACTTTATGTATTTTTAATTTTCATATTGTAACTTTTATTTAAATTTCGTATTGTAACTTTTATGTTACATTTTGTGTTGTACGAACTTTTTTTCAGTGCCTAAGCAAAGGAGAGTACGACATTGAAATGAAAAGACATCGAACATTGCATTGAAAATACGAATTACAGATTAATAAAACTACGATACGGAAATGAAAATAAAAATACAAATTACAACGAAAAGTCAACCCTCGTCGTAAGGAGAGTACCCCTATGAAATCGTGCTCTCTTCTCACTCGTTGTATAAGATGTCAAACAAGTTGTTCTTCCGGTATTCTGCTTCCCTTGCTTCCTGCTCTATACGAGCAGCTTCCTCTCGTGCTGCGTTTTCTTCCATTTCTCGCAATACTTCTTTATCATGAGCAAGTAGTTGTTGTCGTTCCTTGGTAATTTGAAACGGATTGGCTTCGTGTTCCTCAACCGGTTTGTCTTCCGTTGGGAAAACCGGAATGATATCTGTTAGTGGAGTGTTAACCGTGTTTTCTGGAAATTTTTGGGAGAAGTTGTTTTTATTGGGAAATTGTTGGGAGAAGTTGTTTTTGTTGAGAATCTAGGCTAAGAAATTGTGTGTGTGTGTGTGTGAGTTGTGTGTGTGAGAAACAAAATAGAGTGTAGGTATCTAAAAGGAAATTCTTGAATTTGAATTTGAATTATTTGAATTTCATTTTTAATTCGAATTCGTACTTTGAAATTTTTGAATCTGAACTGTCAAACTATATTTTCGATTTGAATATGAAATTAAATTTTGATTTTGAATTTTAGTTAATATTGTGTTGTTTTTATTTTATTTTATGTAAATGAAGAAAAAAAATGGCCAACGGCATCACATTTTTTGGTACCAACGATAACGACACAGAATGTGGTGCCAAAGGGTTTCTGGTGCCGTTGAGTGTTTTGCTGACGTAGGAGTGATTTTGGAGAACGGCATGAGCCCTTTGGCTCCACGATACCCATTGCTCTCAGAAAGTTCTAACCTTAATTAAGGTTACTCCCAATAGCCGTCAATTTCGAAAGTTCTTATGTAAATTTGCACTGCGTCCACAAATATTGATACGGGTATTTTAGAAATATAATTTCATTACGTGTGGAGTGTAGTTAGGCTAGGGATAATAAGAGCATTTGCACACGTTTGGAGCTGATGCGTGGGAATAGCAGCAGGCTTTACCTCTTGAGGGATCTCGAAAAGCTTACAACCCCCACCAGGCAGTGTACCTGATCGATGTAGTATAGTATAATGACAAGTACCGGGGGATTGATCGATCAACCCAGGAATAGTTTTGCTAGGATTAGAAAACATAAAAACTAGGTCTAGAGGTGAGGGATGATTCTTTTTTGTGTTTTTTATATTTTTATAAAAGCAAATAAAATCTCGGTTTTTAGAGGAGTGGGCGGAATTAGTTGCTAGTCAACTAACCCAATAACTAAGATGCAATCAAAATAAAATAACAGAAATGAAAATAAAGCTAATTAAACTAATATGGAGTGAACAATATATGGGAGAATTGTGTTTACTTAGATTTCACTACTCCCTAGATATCTTTTACAGGTTAATTACTTGTTACAGTTGCGTGGATGATGGGTTGTATTCCTTAATACCATTCATGGGGTGGCGTACTTACTTCCCCAATCCTATAAGCTCCTACTTCATTCCTATGTCGAGCCGGCTAAGAAGCTCCTAACATGGGATCACTAGAATTCGCTCATGCATTAAATACAACCAATAAAACCTAGTACACATTGGTTCATGTTTCTTAAGACGTTCAAGCATGTTACACAATAGAGATCTGCCAGTTTTCTTAAGCCTAACATTGAAATCATTCATCCATTACAACTATAAACAAGCAATCAATCTATAATCAACATCTAGGTTTCATTACATCTAAGCAAACACATAAAAGATCTAGCCTAGCATGTTAAAATCAAGACAAGCATAAGATATATTCAAAAAACACATAGACATATTGAATGAATTGAAAGAAGACTTATCTTAATTGAACATGAAAGGTTTCAAGGGGTGAAAACCCTTGAAAATACTGTTACAAACGACCTAGGGTTTATTAGGTTCGGCCCTAGAGTTCTCCACACAAGTTCCTCTCTAATGAATGAAAAATAGAAAAGCATTTATAGATTTTGTGAGGTGACGGCGTCAAGAGGAAAAATCTGACGCCGTCATCTCGCCGCCAATAGACTTCTCGGACTGCCTAGATCCAAAGTTGACGCCGTCATGTGTAATCTTGCTTCAGGCCGTCACCAAATTTTACTCTTGACGCCGTCATATCTGTATTGGACCGTCACCAACTTGTGCTCTTGAAGCCGTCAGAAAATCCTTCTTGACACCGTCAGGTACTGTTCACAGCAAGGAAAATTAAGACTTTGCCGTTTTCTTCACTTTTATGCTCCAAAAACGTGCAAAGTGCTTTCTTTTCCAGAATTCACTCCCAAAGTACCTAAAATCAAAAAAGGAACGATTTAGGGCAATATTTGATCAAATAAATTCAATTACGGGCTTAAATGACCCCCTAAAAATGGTTCATTTTTCGCCTCATCATATACCCTTACACTTGAGATTTGCTTGTCCTCAAGCAAATGCGCTTTTATTCTAATCAAAATACAAGTTAGAGGTCATTTAACACTAATATAAAATTGATTACAACAAATAATCGTTCCACTAAAGACCAAAGACAAGCACGGAGGTCATACACTAGCACCTCACAAATAGTGTTTAGATACTCACATCTCTCGGATGTAATAAAGTTTATATCACAAAATGGAAATGAGAAACATCTCTCACTACCTGTCATAGCAAAATAGATTACCATAGGCTTGGGAAAGGATCAAACCTCCACCACTTGGCGTAAGCACCTAGGATAAACTATCAAAGAGGTCTTTTAAAGGGTTGTAACGTTAGGTGTAGGGATATGGAATACACGATTTTGTTGGATAAAGGAAATCTTTACTGGTGGCGAGCTAATCATCTTGGTTAATTACATGTACAATATGGCGTTGCTAAGCCAAGACTAGACTCGACTTAAGCTAATAAATCAAAAATAACAAGAACATAAAAAAACATAGAATGAAACGGGATGGTAGTCCGTATGTTTTTTTTTCTATTTTTTTTTTTTTTTTTTTTTTTTGCATACATTCTTACCCTACCATCCAAAATAATACATCATAGGGAATGAACATTCCCCTTACACTTGAATCTTTACATACTTTACAATAAACTATTCTAATGACTCGAATTAAGATAATCAAAACACTTGGAGTACTTTTAAGATTAATGCACATATGGGGGTAATAATATGATGTTCTTCCCCATTACTCCATAAAATTAGTACTTTACCCATGAGTCCCAATCGTCCAAAAATAATATGTACAAGGATATGACTCGACTTAGCAACCATGTAATCAATTAGATAATTAACTAAGGGTTTAAACATATAACAATAATGCACTAAAGATAAGTGCATACACGGAAGGCTAAGGCGATTTGGGTGTACATTTAAATGGGGTGTAACAAATTCTTCCTTTAAGTAAGATGCTTAAAGTTAGAAATGAAAAGATAGGCTCGAAGGGGTGTACTAGGGGTTTCGTGTACTAAAAATGAGTACAACGCTAAAGTGTGGGAAAAATTAGTTGACTTAACTAGCCAAGCAATATGACTTAAATGGTCAAGTAATTATGATACGGGTTTAACACAAGGGTGATCCTAATGCCTCTTATCACGTAGTAAATCCTACTACACGAATGTAGTCTCACTAGCGGTCTCGGGATACATCACTAACGCAAGTTCTAGAATCTAAATGCTACCGGTACACACATAAGCACTAATAGTAAATGCTTTTCCTATCAAATCTAAAGGCGAACCTCACATATTTGGGTGGAAATTTTTTTAAGTGGTACGGTTTTGTGCTAGTGATACAACCTCCTATCCATGAGACGCTTGCTAAGGCTAAAGTTTCACTCCTCTAAAAAAAACTTAAATTTGGCGCTAAAATTACACTAACAAGTATTTCTCATAGTTTTATTACACACCTACCATCAAACAAACAAACTCAAGCGAAAGTGTATCTATAAGGTATCATCATTTTACCCTCCCCTTACACTTAGGATGAACATTGTCCCCAATGTTCAAGTAAAGATTGTAAAAGTAAAACAGGTAAAAGAATGAAATGAAATACTCCCCTGATTCGCTCGGTATGGATAGTATGGTAACAAGGTTAGATCTTCCTCCAAGAAAATGAACAATCAAAGCTTCTCTTCCAGAATATAAATCATCTTCTTGTCAAACATAACCTGTTAAACCTGAGAAAACAAACAAGGCAACCTCGCGTAAAATCGGCGGCAATCTATATATACTAATAAGTCCTAGAAAACAAAGTAAGATATAATGCTTGGGGAATGATGTTTACAGATTTCCTGGAGATTATAAGACTAAAGATTCAACAAAAACTTAAAGATTCCGTTAGAAAAAACAAAACTGGTAAAATTTCCAGATTTTTACACGTGACGCCGTCAGGAATTTCTTCCTGACGCCGTCAGAAGTGGCCTGCATAAATTCTTATGTTAAGCTTCCGGAAAATTTCTGGAAAAACTTTGTCCTACTTCCTGGAAAATCCTGCAAAACATCATTATGACTCGATACAAGCATTTGATTCTAACAAATACGAATATACATGTTCACTTAATATTGTGGAGAATCATGATCGAGTTTTGTTTCTTAAAAACGTATTTGGGGTTTCCCCTTACACTTATCTTTTGCGAAATACCTTTGGATGAGGTTAAGACTAAGCCAAACAACAAAATAAAGTATTTTCATCATTTTAGTTTGAAACATGACCTACCAACAATAAAAATAAAGCATGCATACGGAAACAAATAACAATCAAACAAAATAAAAATCACACAAAACATGGGTTGCCTCCCAAGAAGCGCTTTTCTTTATTTACGAGTCTTGTAGCTAGACTCAAGGTCATGGGTTACTACGTGACCTCATCGTTGGTTTCACTCTCTAGGTCATCTCCTATACCAGTTTTGTATTCCGGACCTAATTGCAAGCATTCTTTGTAGAAACCAAGTATCCTATTCATCACATACTCTACTCCTCTACGTCTATCCTCATCATTCCTATAGTAAACCGCTTGTTTGTGTTCTTTTTCTATGTTCGATAAAAGACGGTATTGTTCAATCTTATAAGGCATTTGGTAAGCAATCTCATCATTCTCGTCCTTGAATCTAACTATGCCTAGAGTCGGGTCATAACTCATCTTAGAAGCCTCAATGAACGGTTTTCCAAATACTACTTGACTTAGGCAATCATCTATCACCGGGCGAATATCCTCTACGATCACAAAGTCGGTAACATAAATAAAGTTTCCTACCAATACATGTAATCCTTTTACTCTTCCTACAAAGTTGCTCATCCAATTCGTGTTGGGCATCATCCTATAACCAAGTTGTTTTTTCATTACCCAATTACAGTAAGTCCTAGTCAAGATGTTTATAGGAGACCTAAGATCGATATAAGCTTTCCATACATGCATATGCCCAATGTTGCATGGTATGTTGATGTTAGAGGGATCACCTACTTTAATAAGGGGTGAACCAAGGATATATGGTGTCTCGGGATCATCGAATAAATCCTTGTGATATTCCCATTCTTCCTTGGTGGGCAACTTATCAAAGTACTCTTCTACGGTCTCTACTTCCTCTAACTTTTCTCCCTTATTAACCTCAACTTCCTTAATCTCATCCCTAGTCTCGGTTTCTACTCCAACTTAATCCTTGTCACTTTCTTCTATATCTTCATCTTTTGTCTTAATAGTGACAACATTGACAAAGTGGACGTGTTTGGATGACGAGGGGTCCTTAATTTGGATTCCGTTATTGGCGTCCCTAGTGTCCTTCCTAGGTGTAGTTAACGCTTGGGTGTTGAGGGCTTTCAACAAGTTGTCAATCTTATTGGTCATCTCCATTTGTTGTTGGTTGAATTCGGTTTCAAACCTAGCTATGCGAGCTTTTTGAGATGCCATAAACTTGGACATCAATCCTTCAAGATTGTTGGTACTACCATAGTTATTGGAAGGATTGTTGTTGAAAGTAAGGTTAGATGGTGGACCGTTTGGTTCGTAACGATTAGGTGGGTTGGAAGAATTATTTTGGTTTTGCTTCCACCTAAGGTTCGGGTGATTTTTCCAAGAAGGGTTGTAGGAATCACCGTAAGGGTTTGGCTCGGGTTTGAAAGTGTACCACTTATCTCCCGCTTCGTTGGTACGCGAGGATGCGTAGTCCGCAAAAGCTGTTCCGGGGAGTTCCACGCAATCACGAGTGTCATGGGGACCACTACATAATTCGCATGAAGAAGTGATTTTTTTCACTTGGCTGGAAGGCTTAGGAGCTTCGTAGGATTTCATGAGAAACTTGACTTGGTCCTCAAGTTCCATGATCCTACGGTCGGGAGTGCTAGAATTGTTCGAAGGAAAAGATATTGCCTTGACCGTTTTGTTCAAATCACGGGGATCATTCAAACTTTCGTTGTCATAGAGAGCAAGATCTTCTATGAGTTCCCATGATTCTTCTGCACTAAGATCACGTAGCTTGCCACTGGCCGATTGGTCAATGGTTCGCCTTGTGGAGAGATCAATATGGTCATAGAAGATTTGGACTTGGAGCCAAAGATCTATGCCATGATGAGGGACTTTGTGGAGTAGACCCTTGAAATGAGCCCATGCTTCATAGAAAGTTTCACCCTGATGTTGTTGGAACATCAAGATATCATTTCTAAGCTTGGTAGTTCTCCCCGTTGGGAAAAATTGAGCAAGGAAACGAGTGGTGAGATCATCCCATGAGGTGATGGATCCTGCGGGTAAACGTTCAAGCCATTGACTAGCTTGATCACGTAGAGAGAATTGGAATAGGCGTAATCGGGTCATCTCTCTAGTTGCAATATCTAGGTCTATGGAAACTACAATTTTAAGGAAGTCCTTGAGATGTTGATTTGGATCTTCGGAATGAAGTCCATGGAATGCACATCCGCTTTGCACCAACCGGATGGTGTCGGATCGCAAGGGAGACACATTGGCTCCTTGGGTGAGCTCAATGGTGTTTCGATAGCCTTGGTGGCTATGACGGGAATACTCTCCTAAGGTTCGGGGCCTAGGAGGTTGGTTTGCTAGTAGTGGGTTTTGTGGGTGGTCTTGAATTGGTGGGTTGATGGGTTCAAAGATGTTACCACCTTCCATGATGTCGGATGGTAAAGAGTTATGAACAAAAACACGAAGAAATAAGATATACTAAAGAGAACCTAAAAATAAAAATAAAATCTTACTAGAAAGGAATCTAGCAAGTAGACCTAATAAAAAGAAATCGTAACCTAGACAATAACTATTCCCCAGGCTGCGGCGCCAAAAACTTGATGCGTGGGAATTGCACCAGGCTTTACCTCTTGAGGGATCTCGAGAAGCTTACAACCCCCACCAGGCAGTGTACCTGATCGATGTAGTATAGTATAATGACAAGTACCGGGGGATTGATCGTTCAACTCAGGAATAGTGTCGCTAGGATTAGAAAACCTAAAAACTAGGTCTAGAGGTGAGGGATGATTCTTTTTTGTGTTTTTTATATTTTTATAAAAGCATATAAAATCTCGGTTTTTAGAGGAGTGGGCGGAATTAGTTGCTAGTCAACTAACCTAATAACTAAGATGCAATCAAAATAAAATAACAAAAATGAAAATAAAGCTAATTAAACTAATATGGAGTGAACAATATATGGGAGAATTGTGTTTACTTAGATTTCACTACTCCCTAGATATCTTTTTACAGGTTAATTACTTGTTACAGTTGCGTGGATGACGGGTTGTATTCCTTAATACCATTCATGGGGTGGCGTACTTACTTCCCCAATCCTATAAGCTCCTACTTCACTCCTATGTCGAGCTGGCTAAGAAGCTCCTAACATGGGATCACTAGAATTCGCTCATGCATTAAATACAACCAATAAAACCTAGTACACATCGGTTCATGTTTCTTAAGACGTTCAAGCATGTTAGACAATGGAGATCTGCCAGTTTTCTTAAGCCTAACATTGAAATCATTCATCCATTACAACTATAAACAAGCAATCAACCTATAATCAACATCTAGGTTTCATTACATCTAAGCAAATACATAAAAGATCTAGCCTAGCATGTTAAAATCAAGACAAGCATAAGATATATATTCAAACAACACATAGACATATTGAATGAATTGAAAGAAGACTTATCTTAATTGAACATGAAAGGTTTCAAGGGGTGAAAACCCTTGAAAATACTGTTACAAACGACCTAGGGTTTATTAGGTTCGGCCCTAGAATTCTCCACACAAGTTCCTCTCTAATGAATGAAAAATAGAAAAGTATTTATAGATTTTGTGAGGTGACGGCGTCAAGAGGAAAAATCTGACGCCGTCATCTCGCCGCCAATAGACTTCTCGGACTGCCTAGATCCAAAGTTGACGTCGTCATGTGTAATCTTGCTTCAGGCCGTCACCAAATTTTACTCTTGACGCCCTTGGCTTGACATCGTCATATCTCTATTGGACCGTCACCAACTTGTGCTCTTGACGCCGTCAGAAAATCCTTCTTGACGCCGTCAGTTACGGTTCACAGCAAGGAAAATTAAGACTTTGCTGTTTTCTTCACTTTTATGCTCCAAAAACGTCCAAAATGCTGCCTTTTCCAGAATTCACTCCCAAAGTACCTAAAATCACAAAAGGAACGATTTAGGGCAATATTTGATCAAATAAATTCAATTTCGGGCTTAAATGATCCCCTAAAAACGGTTCATTTTTCGCCTCATCAGGAGCCAAGGCGTCCTCTTTTTACACCCAACTCATTTGATGCGTTTTCAAGAAGGAAAATGCAAGACTCGGGTTTGGACACGACCGAATTTGGGGTGAGTGTTCGAGCACAAAAAACAAGCAGCATTTTTATAAAAGATATTTTAATTTTTAAGAATTTATAGAATTTATCTCTATAAATACTCAAATACTCTTTCATTTGTATTCACACTTTTAATTACAATCTTTCTTTATACACTCTAATCTTTTCATCTACAAACAATGTCTCAAATAACTCTCAAAACCAAAACACCAAAAACACGTTGTCAACGAAGCGTTCCAATTATCAGTGGATTTATATTAGAGTTATAATTATATTAGTATTTGTATTAGATTATGATTGATGTAAGCCCAAGTGTTAGGCTATAAATATGGGGTCCTATGCATTCTCTCATTAGTCAATCAATTATTAGAGTAAATATCATAAATCGTCCCACTGGTTTACCAGGTGAAACGAAAATGGTCCCTGTACTTTTTTTCACCCGGATCCTGTCCCTGTGGTTTTGAACCCATACGGGTTTGGTCGTTTGACCAAGATATCCGTGAGTTGACCATTAAATCATTTAACAAGACTAATATGTGGGGGGTATTTTTGGTACTTTACAATTCACGCCAATACATAACCCATTATCAAACACTAGCAAATCACACTTCATCCCTAAGGAAATCAGATTCACACACCCACCAAAATTTCTCTCTAAAACCTGCTAATTGAATGAAACCCTAGATATAGGAAAACCAAATTACACAATGTTGTGTGAATGGAGGGCGCGCAAAAAGGGTTCAGCTTCAAATCCCTACCATAATTATCGTAAGTAAATCGTTTTTTGTATGTTGGTCACTCTGTTTCTAATGTAACATTGAGTTGCTAATGTAAATCATTTTTTGTATGTTCAGGTGAGTTTTCAACCATTTTCTGTCTAAAGATTAACCATGGAGATGCATTCACCAACCCTCCTAAGATACGTTACAAAGGTGGGAAGGTCAATTGGATAGACATAATTGATTCAAATCAGTTCTCTGTTTATGACGTTGCCACTATGATGAAATAGTTAGGGTATAAAAATATAGGTATGGAATTTTATTATAAGTTACCTAACTCTGATTTAGATAATGGTATAAGAAAATTAGAAACTGATAATGATGTGTTGGAATTGTTGAAGTACGTAGCTAAGTATAAGGTTATTGATTTATATGTTGATCACTCTCTTTCTAAGGAACCTAAGATTGTAGAACCTACTTTGCTAGAAAATGTACCTGATAATACTCATGATGTACTAGAAAATGTGGATACTGAGGTAGTTGATGATTTAAGTTAGGATGTGTGGTTGAGGAATTGTTTAAACAAGGTTGGAAGGTTGAATAAGAATGTAGGTTAGTCAAGTTGGAATGAAAGCTCAAATGTAGATGTTGGTAACAATGGTTCAGAGAGTGAGCATGGTTCAGATAATGAACATGGTTCAGATAGTGAACATGGTTAAGATAGTGACAATGAATCAAACAGTGATGATAGTGACTTTGTAGTTGATCAAGACCAGATGATGAATGATGTAGAGGTTGATATGGCTGAATTTAGGAGTAACATAGATAAAAATGTAGAATGGGTTGGATGTGCAAAGATTGTAGAAGAAGCGACTGAGGTGGTTGAGAATGAGGAAGTTGATTATGAAGATTTTGGTAGTGGGAGTGACTCAGATGATGAAGGTGATAGGAGAAAAGCATTAAGGAAGGTGGCTAGGATGAATAAGGTTCATGCTGGTAGTGAGGGTACAATATGGAAAGAAAATTTCTTTATTGGTCAATAGTTTGGTAATAGTAAACTCATAAAGGAGATGGTCACAAGGGTAGCGGTTGAACAAAAAAGAGAGTTGTGGCTAAATAAGAATGACAAGCTTAGGGTGAGGGCAGTTTGTAGAGAAAAGATACTGTTAATACAAATATCGCATAAAAACGTTATTAATATTTTACGATCTTCGCTAAGTTTTGTTAACGACAAAATGTAAACTTTAGTTTTAAGCAAAACATATTCTTAGTTTTTAAGACTTGCATAAACAAGACTTTTGCTACATTTTACATTTTATAAAACATAACACAAGTTTATTTCTTAAATTAGAAATAGTCACATCACATTTATGGCAAGTTTTGTCATTATGTATTTATGGCAAGTTATGTGTTTGACTTGCTTTCATGTTGCTTGCAAGTATCATGTTTGACTTACTTTAAGTGATGTGACATTGTTTGGTTGATAGAAGTTATGAGACAAGACCTTGTTTGGTTTGAAGAGTAATTGCAAAAACCTACTGCAGACCCGGCGGTACCCTGGGGGTACACGGGCGGAACCCATTTGAAGGTTCCGCCTGATCCGCCGAGCACACAGTTTGTTGTGCTATAAATACCAAGCCATAACTTGATTTTTGGCCAACCTCTTGAGATCATTTTTACACACACACTCATCTTTCTTTCTAACATCTTAACATTGTAAATGTGAAGTTTCCTTTTGTAGCAAAGAAGCTCACAAGGTCGTCTAAAGTTACAAGTTTCCAACACAACGTTGCAAGACTTGGTAGCTTAGTATTGTGTAAACTCGTGTTGTTTACGCGTCATTTGGTTGTGTATATTCTGAAGTGAGTGGTTAGTATTTTAGTCCTCAAAATACAAAGAGTGTTGGGAGTTGTTGTACCCTAGTAAAAGAACTAAACGAGAATGGTTGTGCCCTTGTAAAAGAACTCGACATTTAGCTTTGTGTCGGTAAAAGTATAAGCGACGTGTAAGGTTTTCTCCGCCGGTGAAAGGAGCTTGTTGACTAGTGAAAGAAACTCTCGAGTTGGATACTCGGGGCGTGGACGTAGGGCAAGGAAAAAGAGTCCTTGTAGCCGAACCACGATAAATACTCGTGTTGTGGTTTGATCGTTTCTTTCCTTTACTTGCATGTTATATATATTGTGTTTGTGTATATATCTTTGATCAAACGGAAAGTTTTCAAAGCTAACTAAACAAGTTAAAAAGCTTTTAAAACGCTAAAACTATTCAACCCCCCTTCTAGTTTTCCACAATTGGCATCAAGAGCTACGTTACTCAAGCTTTTAAAATATATTGTGTTTTAAAACTTGAAACGATCCATGGATTTTGAAAATTACAAAGAAGGGCAATCTATGCAAAGACCACCACTCTTTGAAGCAAATGGTTTTATATATTGGAAAAACCGTTTTGAAACTTACGTGAAATCTAAAGATATAGATTTATGGTATATAATTGTTGATGGTGATAATATAGTTACTAACATTAAAGATGATGATCAAAAGAAATTGATAGGTAAAAATAATGAAGCTAAAATGATGCTTTACAACGCTTTGCCTAAGAAAGAATATGAAAGAGTCTTTTTGTGTAAAACCGCCAAAGATATTTGGAAATCTTTAATTGTCACTCATCAAGGAAACTCACAAGTTAAAGATAACAAAATTGATCTTCTTGTTCAACAATATGAACAATTTGTTATTTCCGAAGATGAGATTATTGATAATGCTTTTTCTAGGTTTAACACTATTATTACTTCACTTAAAGCACTTGATGAATCTTTTTGTAGTAATAACTTTGTCAGGAAATTTCTTAGAGCACTCCATCCGAAGTGGAGAGCAAAAGTGACAGCAATTGAAGAATCCAAAGATCTTTCAAGCATGTCACTTGATGAGCTAATTGGAAACCTCAAAGTTCACGAAATGGTGATGGAAAAAGATTCGGAACTAGTTAGAGGCAAGAAAGAAAAAGTTAAGTCCATTTCCTTGAAAGCTAGAGTCCAATCAAGTGATGATGAAGAATCTACTTCGGATAGTGATGATGAGGAATATGCTATGGCCGTGAGAGACTTCAAGAAGTTCTTTCGTAGGCGAGGGAAATTTGTAAGACAACCTAAAGATGACAAGAAAACCTTCCGGAAAGATCGTGATGATCGAAAAGGAAAAGTTGAACGAAAATGTTATAGGTGTGGAGACACAAGTCATCTTGTAGGAGAATGTCCAAAACCACCCAAGAGCAAGCCTCAACAAGCTTTTGTGGGTGGTGCTTGGAGTGACTATGAAGGAGATGATGATGAGCCAAAGAACGATGATATTGCTCTCATGGCTCGTAACTCAAATGAGGTACTCTCCGAATCATCTTACTCCTCTATTGATGATGACACTTTACAAAATGAATATAACAAACTTTGTGAGCTAAGCTTAAAAATCATGAACAAAAATAAATTTTTGAAAACTAAAAAGGAGTTTTTAGAAAATGAAGTTTATGAGTTAAAAGAAAAAGCTAAGAGATTAGAAAAGAGTAAAGGTATTGACACCTCATGCAAATCATGTGAGGAACTTAAACTTGAAGTTGAGAAACTTAAAATAACTCAAAATGATCTAATCAAACAAACCACAAAGTTCAAAAAGTTCGATAAGAGCATTTCATGTGCGGATGAAATTATGAAACTCCAAAAGTCACCTTTTGATAAAACAGGTCTAGGTTTCAGGAAAGTAGAAATCATTAAGGGTCAAACGAAACAAGAAACGAACACACATGAAACAAACAAAACTGCTACAGCAGCCCGCGGACCAGACGGAACCCAAAATAGGGTTCCGCCCGTTGGCCCCGAGGGTTCCGCCAGGTCTGTTGCAGTAGTAACTCCATCCACATCGGATCGTTCTAAATTTGTTAAAGTTACATATAAAAATGGAACCAAACCTGCCTTTAAAACTGGAGTAGGACTTAGTAAAAATGAATTTAGAGCTAAGACTACTCAACCAAGACCTAAGACTCCAATTCCCAAACGCCCCTTTCCAAAGAGCAACTTCAATGCTCCACCAAACTACCAACATGTTTGGAACCAAAACACACCTGGACATTACCAAACCTCAAATTACATGCCATGGAACCCTTATGCTCTATTTTCATATTTGGGACAAATTAATGGTATGCTTAACCAAAATGGACCCATGAGAAATTGGGGACCAAATGTTTGAGTGTTTTTCATAAAATAGGTGTGCCTCAAAGTTTGTTTGGATCCGGATGAATGGATCAAAGATAGCGGTTGTTCAAGGCACATGACGGGTAATAAAAGCCTCTTCTCTACATATCACAAATGTGATGGAGGTAATGTTACGTTTGGTAGTAATGCTAGGAGCAAAATCATCGGAAAAGGTACAATCTCTCATGACTCCCTTTCTATAGATGATGTTGCTCATGTTGATAACTTAGGATTTAATCTCCTTAGTATTAGTCAACTTTGTCGTAATAAGTATAATGTTCTTTTTAGTGAGAACGGTAGTAAAATACTTAAAGATGGTATAACCATAGCCAAAGGTGTCCTTAAGAACAACGTATACGTCATGAAGTTGGATTCTACATCTAGAGACAAACTTTGTCTTACCTCATTAGATGAATCTTCAACTTTATGGCATAGACGTTTAGGACATGCTAACATGAGACTTATCCAAAACCTCTCCTCCAAAGACTTAGTTCGAAACCTACCCAAGTTGAAATATGACCAACACTTTTGTGATGCTTGCAAAGTCGGTAAACAAGTCCATAGTAGCCATAAGGCTAAAAACTTGGTTTCTACATCTAGGTGTCTAGAACTTTTACATATGGATTTATTTGGTCCATCCGCTATACAAAGTTATGGAGGTAACTTCTACACTTTGGTCATAGTAGATGATTACTCACGTTATACTTGGACAAAATTTTTAAAAAGTAAAAATGAAGCTTTTGATAAATTTGAGATTCTAAGTAAGAAAATTCAAAATCAAGTAGGGTCTAATATTGTGTCTATTAGAACGGATCACGGTCGTGAATTTGATAATGAATTTCAATTTGGAAAATTTTGTGATAATAATGGAACTACTCATAACTTTTCGGCTCCACGTACTCCTCAATCTAATGGTGTAGTAGAACGTAAAAATCGGACATTACAAGAGATGAGTAGAACAATGCTTAATGAACAAAATATTCCACAAAAGTTTTGGTGTAATGCCGTAGACACATCAACGTACATTCTAAATCGAGTCCTAATTAGACCATTTTTGAATAAAACTCCTTATGAACTTTACAAAGGTAAAAAGCCTACATTAGGATACTTTAGAGTGTTTGGTAGTAAATGTTTCATTCTTAACACCAAGGATTATCTCACCAAATTTGACCCAAAGTCTTATGAAGGTGTATTTCTTGGATATTCACAAAGTAGTAAAGCTTACATTGTTTTAAACAAAGAAACCTTAAGAGTCGAGGAATCGTTAAACGTAACATTTGACGAAAGTCCACCTCCCTCTAAGACATCACCTTTGGTAGATGATGACTTAGTTGAAAGCCAAGCAATTGAAAGTCAAGAAATCTTAGATAATGACAAGGAAGATGAACTATTAAACAAGGAACTTGTTAATGTCAAAGAATCTAAAAGTCATCCATTAGATAGCGTCATAGGCAACATTAATGAAAGAACACTAAGATCAAAAGTCCAAAATGAAAGTAATTATTTTTGTTTCGTGTCAACCATTGAACCAAAAAATATTAATGAAGCCATTAAGGATGAATCTTGGGTAATTGCAATGCAAGAAGAATTAAACCAATTTGTTAGGAATGATGTATGGACATTAGTTCCTCAACCAAAGAGTCAAACAATAATTGGAACGAAATGGGTATTTCGTAATAAAATGGATGAAAATGGAATTGTGTCTAGAAACAAAGCTAGGCTAGTAGCACAAGGATATAATCAACAAGAAGGCATCGACTACGATGAAACTTATGCTCCGGTAGCTAGGCTCGAGTCAATTAGAATCTTACTTGCTTATGCGTGTGCACATAATTTTAAACTCTTTCAAATGGACGTCAAAAGTGCATTTCTAAACAGAGTCATTAATGAAGAAGTGTATGTTGCTCAACCACCGGGCTTCATCGATTTTGAAAAACCTAATTATGTTTACAAACTTAAAAAGGCTCTTTACGGACTCAAGCAAGCTCCAAAAGCATGGTATGATCGACTTAAAACCTTCCTAGTTGACCATAAGTACACCATGGGCTTAGTTGATAATACTCTCTTCACTAAGAAGAAATATTCACATATTATCATAGTCCAAATCTATGTTGATGACATTATATTCGGATCAACTTGTCAAGAATTATGTGTGGATTTCTCAAAAATCATGCATGACGAGTTTGAAATGAGTATGATGGGAGAACTCAACTTTTTCTTAGGACTCCAAATTAAACAACTTGAAGATGGTATCTTCTTTAACCAATCTAAATACATTAAGGACATGCTTAATAAATTTGGATTAGAAGATTCGAAACCTATCAAAACTCCCATGTCCACGGAAACTAAACTCACCAAGGATGAGGAAAGTGAATCCGTAGATAGCACTAAATATAGAGGTATGATTGGTAGTCTACTTTACCTAACGGCTAGTAGACCCGACATTATGTTTAGTGTTTGTCTATGTGCTCGCTTTCAAGAAGATCCTAAAATTACCCATCTCGAAGCCGTGAAAAGGATTTTTAGGTATATTAAGGGCACTACACATTTAGGTTTATGGTATCCCAAAGGAACGGGAATAGACACCATAGTGTATGCCGACTCAGATCATGCCGGTGACTATGTCGATAGAAAAAGCACAAGTGGTATTTGTACTTTTGTTGGACATTGTCTCACCTCATGGTTCTCTAAGAAGCAAACGGCTCTTGCTATCTCAACAACGGAAGCCGAGTACGTTTCGGTCGGAAAGGTATGTCAACAAGCTCTTTGGATGAAGCAAGCTCTTGTCGACTACGGAATTCAACTCAACGACATCACAATTCTTTGTGACAACAAAGGTGCCATTGATCTTAGCAAAAACCCGGTTCAACATGCTCGTACCAAACATATTGAAATCCGTCATCATTTCCTTCGTGACAACGTCCAAAAAGGAAATATCTCAATTGAGAAAGTTTCTTCCGAAGATAACATAGCCGACATTCTCACAAAACCTCTTAAACGTAAACCTTTTAATCTTCTTAGGCTAGGCTTAGGACTCATGGAACCTACATTGTAGTTCTGGACATTAGACAAAAATCACAAAAATCAAAACAAATCCATAACAATTTTTCTCAACAGGGTCGGCGGAACCCTGAGCCATAACGGACGGAACCCAACCCAGGGTTCCGCCGTGTCCGTCGACCTGCAGAATCACTTTCTTTGTTTATATTAAACCAAACACCCATTATTTCATACCACCACTTCAAGGCTGCTACTATTCACTTCACCACTCATCCACACCTACGAATTCTTGGTCCTCCATTCATTTACATTGCAAATCAATCATCATTGTAAGTATTCTTAACATGATTACAATCCTGATCTGAGTCTAGGAATTCTATTTCTTGCACAAAAACAAAAACTTGGGGTTATGCACTAACTTGAAAAACTCATGCATTAGATTAGGTGTTTAATAAAACTAATCATGTTTCCCATAGTTAGGAATTGCATCTTTACTTAGTGTAAACATGTTTGCTAAACCACCCCATGTCAAATTCTTGCAAAAAAAAAATTCTCACAAGTAGGACAAATATTTTTTCGTCTCACATTGAGAATACAAAATCAAAACGTTATGTTCAAAACATCACTTGCATAATGTCTCTTGAATGCTAAAGGGAATACATAATCAATATGTATTTTCGGGTACATTCAAACGAAGCTACATTGACCTAGGAGTGTTTGGGTTATCTTTTGTTTTTATGACAAAACTTGCATTATAAAACATTTTTGATGCATCAAAATGAGTCAAGATAACCGCACCTCCACATTGTTTTCATATAGGCACACACTAGAACATCCACATTAAAATAGTAGTTTACTTAAACTAAAATGTGAAATTTTTGTTGTTCTAGGAATCATCATGCCTCCTCTAACCCATTACGACCACAAGGACACCATTAAGTACCTACCAAAACACCACAAAACCAAAGGCCTTACCGCAAATCAAGTAAACGTTTTCAAAGCCCTAGAAAAACACTATGTCCATGAGGGTAGAACCATAGACCCATCTTTCCTAGAGGGCACAAACCTTTACGTCGATTTTGCCACAATAAACTTTGAGTGTCTTTTGAATATCGATGAGCCTATTTGTCCTAGGTTCATTCTAGAGTTCTATGCATCATGCGTCCTCTCAACGGATGATTATGGTCATATGTCTATCCACTTTAGGGTTAGCGGTCACCAATACTCCTTCACACTTGAGGAGTTTGCTCAAATCCTAGGTGTTCCAAACCGTGGTACTTGCCTCTATTCCGACTTGCACTCCCTCTCAACTCTTGACAACCTCCAAGACCGTATCCATCCTTATGACACACCCCTTGTCTCAAAAGACATACTCCGTGACCACCTCTTTGTTAGGACCACCACCACTAGGAGAACCCGTTCGGGGAATGAGGTCGATAAGGACCCATATGGAATGGAAATGAACGAACTCAAACCCCAATTCAAGAAATGGGAGGAAGTCCTTAGAGCAAATGTCATTAGCACAATAGGGAACCGTGACCATATCAACCTTTGCCTTTGCTACATGCTCTACTCCTTGTCCGTTAGGCAACCCTTCAACCTTGCCTACTACATGGCAAAAAGAATGGCCGACATTCCCGTGCATGGCACAACGGCTATGCCATATGGAATGCTCTTGACCCGTCTCTTTAGGTTCATCTCACCCATTCCACCAACTTCAAATGGTCTTCGTCTTGACTACACTCTCATTCCACACACCTTTGTTCCACTTAGTGATAAGAGAGTTTACAAAGCCCAAGGAAAACGTCCACATCCTCCTACCTCATCTTCATCTTCCTCAATGAGTGAAGATGACAATTTGCCAAACTCTAGGCTCCCACCTCTAGAATACCTTTCCCAACTTCCGGATATTCCAAATGAGTCGGAGGAGTTCAAGCAAACAAAGGGGATGTTCAAAAACATCTGGAGATTCCTCGGGAAGATGAAGAAGAAAATGGACCGTCAATGAGTGCGGGTGTGTTAGGAGTGTTTGGCACAAGGTGCTATTGGAACAATTTGGTAGTTTAAACAATCTTTGTGATGTATTTGTGTGTTAGTACAATGTTTGATACACTTTGGAACATGTTTCAACTAACAATGTTGCAGGAAGACAACTTTTGGCGAGTTGTCAAATTTTCATGGTTATGGAATTTTCACTAAGTATGGTGAAATTCTCGACCTCAAGGTCAAACTCCTATGATATGTGTGTTTAGGTGTCTAATTTTTGCATTGCCTAACCAGAAATGAAGTATCTCTTTGATTTTAGGAGTTTTCGAAAATTTTGAAAATCGTTTCGCGGGTCAAAAACGCGGACTGTGAAGTTTTTCAGGCCTGGCGGATCCGGCGGATCCCAAATTTGGGTTCCGCCAGTGCAAAATCTGGGTAACCCAGGTTTGGCCCAACGGACCAGACGGCACCCTAATTTGGGTTCCGCCTGTGTATTTCCAGGGTGCCGCCAGTTGACTGCAGAATTTCTATTTTCTTTTTCACCAATTCAACATTGAAACAACAAAATCCAATCCTTTTAGGTAGAAACCCATTACTTGCAATGTGTTTAGCATAATAGGATACTCCTTCTTCCATGAACTTAACCAAAACCAATTCCCGCCAAAATTCAAATTTAACCATAACAACCTCAAGGACCCCTCAAACATAAAGGAAGGAACCCTTCTAAGGGGTCCTTGAAATCCCTGAGATTTATACAACCAAAATCTACCAAAACCACTATGCATTTAGTGCAAAAACTTGTCTTCTCACTTCACCATTTTCATTGGATTGACTTCCATGACATGACAACCCACAATTAAGTTTTCCAAATCATTAGGAACCACCATTTTTGTATGGATTAACATCAAATCCAAACACTCCTTCCCACAAATCTTCATCACTATAAATTAAACCATCCTAAACACTCTCAAACCACACCTTCTTCATCACAAATTCTGAAACTTTAAACCATTTTAAACAATGACCAAGTCAACAAACACCTCTCAACCATCACGACCCATCCGTAGAACCGCCCGGATAAGTGTAAAACCACTATGGTCAAACCAATCCATCAACCTTAGCTCCTCATCCTCAGATGAATTCACATCACCCATCAAAAATGAACACTTTTTGAATCTTGCATCTCCATCTCTATCACCCAAACAACCAAATGAGCCCACTCCACCACCTACTGAATCACCTATTGACCCAACTCCACCAAGTGCTCCAACTCAACCATCAAAGACTTCATCACCATCACCATTACCAAAAATTGAACCTATGGAACTTTTTGGGTCTCCTCCAACATCACCACACCCATATGTCCAAGATTTAAATGATCTTCCACCAAGACATAATCAACCACCACCTTTTGCAACTCACTCACCAAGGTCAATTCTTGACCTTGATGAAGATCTTGAACTTAACCAACCACCACAACAAGTGTACCAACCACCACAACAAGTGTACCAACCACCCAAACCGTTGTTATTTCACCCAATCTACCGTGAAATCCAGGGTTCTCTCTATGGAGAACCAAATTTTGAACACCATGATCACCCAACTCCACCTCCTTCTCAAGCCCATACCTATGAGTCTTTCTTTCCTTCTTATGAGGAAATACAAAGCATGGTTGACAACCAACTTCATCAAGCAATGGAATTTCAAACCACCTTGCTTGAATCCATACCAAATACATCCTCCACCCAAGAACCAAAACCAAACCAACCCCTAAACCAAGAAACCAAAACCAACCCATTTTCACCTAACCATCCCCATGTTTGCTCAAATTGTGAGCAAATGGGTGAAAGCATAAAAACCTTGCTTCACCAATTCCAAAATGAAACCCGGTTTGCATTCCAACATGTCATTGAACGTTTGGATGCACTTTCCCACCCCAACAAATCCTAAACAACCCTTGGAGGCCGTTTGCCCCAACTTAGGAATGTAGGATTTTTTTATTTTCTTGGTTATTTTTTTTAGTTTTTGGTTACTAAGGAGAAGAATAGTTAGCATTTCTTGTCTTTTGACTTTTATAAGTCAAAATTTTACTTGGAATGAAATTTCTTTCTACTTACTTTTGTGCATTGTTGGTTGATCAATGTTGTGTTGTCATTGTGGTTGCATTGTGTGTGGTAACTACAAGCTTAACTATATATATCACCAACTAACCATTTTTTTGTATGTCTCAAAATCCATGTTTCCCATATTGGTACTCCATTTAGGGGGAGTATCGACCAAGGGGGAGCATGGCGATTATTCCGCTTCGCTACTCTACTTTTTGTTTCGACAAAAAGGGGGAGAAATATATTAAACCTTCAATACTTGATGTGCTTTTCATCTCTTAAGTAAAACAAGGTTAATATAATTTTTTTTAAGTCTTAAAAACCAAGATTTTGTGTGTTACTTAAAAACAAAGTTAATGTTTTGTCATCAACAAAAAGGGGGAGATTGTTAATACAAATATCACCTAAAAACGTTATTTATATTTTACGATCTTCGCTAAGTTTTGTTAACGACAAAATGTAAACTTTAGTTTTAAGCAAAACATATTCTTAGTTTTTAAGACTTGCATAAACAAGACTTTTGCTACATTTTACATTTCATAAAACATAACACAAGTTTATTTCTTAAATTAGAAATAGTCACATCACATTTATGGCAAGTTTTGTCATTATGTATTTATGGCAAGTTATGTGTTTGACTTGCTTTCATGTTGCTTGCAAGTATCATGTTTGACTTACTTTAAGTGATGTGACATTGTTTGGTTGATAGAAGTTATGAGACAAGACCTTGTTTGGTTTGAAGAGTAATTGCAAAAACCTACTGCAGACCCGGCGGTACCCTGGGGGTACACGGGCGGAACCCATTTGAAGGTTCCGCCTGATCCGCCGAGCACACAGTTTGTTGTGCTATAAATACCAAGCCATAACTTGATTTTTGGCCAACCTCTTGAGATCATTTTTACACACACACTCATCTTTCTTTCTAACATCTTAACATTGTAAATGTGAAGTTTCCTTTTGTAGCAAAGAAGCTCACAAGGTCGTCTAAAGTTACAAGTTTCCAACACAACGTTGCAAGACTTGGTAGCTTAGTATTGTGTAAACTCGTGTTGTTTACGCGTCATTTGTTTGTGTATATTCTGAAGTGAGTGGTTAGTATTTTAGTCCTCAAAATACAAAGAGTGTTGGGAGTTGTTGTACCCTAGTAAAAGAACTAAACGGGAGTGGTTGTGCCCTTGTAAAAGAACTCGACATTTAGCTTTGTGTCGGTAAAAGTATAAGCGACGTGTAAGGTTTTCTCCGCCGGTGAAAGGAGCTTGTTGACTAGTGAAAGAAACTCTCGAGTTGGATACTCGGGGCGTGGACGTAGGGCAAGGAAAAAGAGTCCTTGTAGCCGAACCACGATAAATACTCGTGTTGTGGTTTGATCGTTTCTTTCCTTTACTTGCATGTTATATATATTGTGTTTGTGTATATATCTTTGATCAAACGGAAAGTTTTCAAAGCTAACTAAACAAGTTAAAAAGCTTTTAAAACGCTAAAACTATTCAACCCCCCTTCTAGTTTTCCACAGATACCAAATTTTACATCTAATAAGGACCTTGTGGTTGATAGTGGGCTAGCTGATGAGCCAGAAGTAAAAGGTAAGCCCAATAAGTCCAACACATGTAGTGGATCTAAAATTAGGTTAAAAGGTGTGTCTATTAAAGATAGTGAACCTGAATGTCCTTGGTCTTTGCAATGCTCAAAGTTACCAAATGAAGATACATGGCAAGTGGAAACTTTTGAGGATGTTCACAAATGTTTACAGTCAAGAACTGTTAAGAAATGCACAGAAACATTTTTGTCAAGAGAATTAGAGGAAACCATTAAACCAAATCCAAAAATTCTATTGAATGCTCTTAAAGACCAGTTGCAGAAAAAACTTGAAATTGGGATTTCAAAACAGAAAGTAAAAAGAGCTAAGCAGATGGCCAAAGAAAAAGTGATTGGTGATTATACAAAGCATTATGCACAGCTGAGAGGTTACCTAATTGAATTACAAAAACAGAATCTAGATACAACTGTTAGGATTGATTAGAAAGACCACTTGACCCCATCAGAGTTCTTGAAAGGCAGTTTAAGAGGGTTTATATGTATAGGTGCTTTAAAAGAGAGTTTTAATAAAGGAAAAAGAGATTTGTTGAGGTTGGATGGTTGTTTTTTGTCTGGTCCTTCCCTGGTCAAGTGTTGACATAGTAGGTGTAGATCCTAACAATTGAATTTACCCACTTACTTATGCAATTGTGGAGGCTAAAACAAAAGATTCTTGGAAATGGTTTCTTGATTGACTTGGTGATGATCTAAATCTCTTCAATAACTCAAACTTTACTTTCATAACTGATAGGAAAAAGGTATGATTACTAATTACCTTATTTATATATTATTTTAAGTTTTATTATCATCTCAACATAGGTACTTGTTTTATATTAGAGAGTGATACCAGCAATTACAGAGACTTTCCATGTGCTACTGAACATAGGTATTGACTAAAGCATATTTATGACAATATGAAGCTGTCATGGAGAGGGTAGAGGTACAAAGATTTGTTATGGAAGTGTGCCACCTCTACAACTGTTCAGATGTTTGACAAAAACATGGAAGCAGTTAAAGCTCATAACAAAGAAGCTTATGAGTGGTTGAAGAAGATTCCACCACAACATTGGTCTAAAAGACACTTTTCTGGTATGTTTAATTGGTATATAATCCAACTCATGAATAGTGAAACAGTCTAACATATTGATTCATGACATTGCAGGCAGGGCAAAGTGTGATGTCCTTTTGAACAACATGTGTGAAGTTTTGAACAGGCAACTAGTAGACGGAAGGGACAAGCCAATCATCACCATATTTGGAATTCATAAGAGAATACCTTATGAAAAGGATAGTAAATGTTCATAAGGTAATAAGCAAGACTGATGGCCCTCTTACCCCTCATGCTGCTAGGATGTTCAAGATTTTTGTTAAAGAAGCTGGACAATTAAAGGTAAGCTACACAATTGAATTCTTTAACAGTTTTATTTGTTATAAGTAATAATGTGTTAAGTGGAATCTCAAGCCAATGGTGGCTCCTAAAATTAGTGATTCTTCTACTTCGCCCATCTCTTCTACTAAGAGGGTTAACCCTTTTTCTAAGGTGGGAGAGATCGTGGTTTCTGATTCTGAAGATGAGGTGGTTCTTAACACATTTGATGAGTCTGCTAATCTATTCGGTGGTGGACAAGAGTATGAAGAAGATTATGATGACTATGACTACGATGACTATGCAAAACAGGTTTATGATCTTCCAGGGAATTTGGATGCTTTTAACGCCATGTATGACACAAAGCTTCAAGGTCTTAGGAAGTAGTTTTATTTTGATATGTCTTATGTTATCATTTTAGCAGTGGTTTGTTTTCTTGTCTAGAAATACGAAGTATCTTGCTATGTAAGCTTTTCGCCTGTGTAACGGGCTGAGATATGGGATTCACCCATATCCATTGTACTTAATGCTTTTTGGAGTAATATATTTACCGGGTCGTTAACCTTTTACCCAAAAAAATCTCAAGCCAATAGTTAATTTGTATAATTTTATAGATTGAGTGGAATGGGGGTGAATTGTATCAAGTGAATGGTCCTTGGGGTGACCAGTATGTAGTAAACATCAGGGATAGAAACTGTAGTTGTAGAAGGTGGGAGTTGAGTGGGATACCCTGCAAACATGCAGTTGCATCCATATGGAATATGGCTACCAATGGGATTGAACCGCCATACCAGAGTCATATTGTCATCCATCTCATTGGCTTTCAACATGGGAAGATATGTATATGTCTAAGATTAATCCCACTAGATCACCAGAGTTTTGGGAAAAGTGCAATGTTCTAAATACAATTATCTCACTAAATCATCACCCCCAAATTGGAAGGCCTAGGAAAAAGAGATGAAAGAGTGCTTCTGAACTTGCAGATATAGTGGTAAAAGGATCCAAATTAAGCAGGTCAGGAAGGAGTGTTACTTGCAAACTTTGTAAGCAAGTTGGTCACAACTAAAGATGTTGCAAAGGTCAAACTGATGGTGGTTCATAGAGTGCTAGTGGTTCAAAGAAGGCTAGGGGTGGTTCAAAGAAAGCAGGTGGTTAAAAGAAGGCTAGTGGTGGTTCAAAAGTCTAGTATGGGTTCACAATCACAACAAATTATGGTGGTGTTTCAAAGTCCACAGACTTCAAGTGCTCCTACATAGTCTGCAAATTATGGTGGTGGCATTGGTTCATAAATTTATGTTGTTGGTACACAGGCTTCAAGTAGCTACTAGGGTGAGACCACTACCTTTACTCCTACAAGCATCACCATCAAAGAGGACAAAGACAATTGCAAATAGTCTCAATTGAAAATATGGATGTTTGTCTTTACTAATTAGGTTTAATTAGACTTAATGTTACGTTTGTCTATGGATGCTTGTTCATTATGTCATGTTAAGTTCAAGGTCATTTTGTGTTTTGGTAATTTGGCCTATTCTATTATGGCCATTTCATGATAACTCAGACTTGATGTTAAGACAATGTGTAAGGATTCACTTGTTATGGATTTATGAATGTGTATGGTCTTATGGTTTTATGGTCTTTTAGTCTGTTGTTTAGAATTAGTGAAAGTGTGAAAATGCATTTACAAACTGAATACAGATACATGCTTATGCAGTGTGTTCCTTATTCCAAAATACAAATACATAATTGCTTATGCAATATGTTGCTTATGCAGTGTGTTGCTTATACCAAAATGCAGATACATAATACTTTGAAAGTCAAAGTATCTCTAATTCCAAAATGCATATACATAACTGCACATACCAACTAAGCGTTTAATTGCATTTAGTTTTACATTGAATTAAGTGTTGCTTGTTACTTTATATTCACATACACACACAAAACATTACACCATAACAATTTGTCAAACACCAAACTTCTCAAAAATGAGTTCAAAGCCTGATGTGATTGAAATATCATCTGATTCATCATATCAGAACTCATGTCTCCTAAACCTGATTGGAATTTACCCTAAACAACTGGTACAAGCTCTTGTAAGAAAATGGCAAAGGGAAAGGTTGTTGAATCAAGCTCTGATTTCAGCTCCTTTAGTGATAGCTGGGTGTCTAGCTATCATTCAACATCTGAAAATGATAACTGTGTGTCAAAAAAGGGGTACAAATGATCAAGCTGAGTCAAAGAAGGCTTCAAGTGACCAAGATGTCTCAAAAAAGGCTACAAGTGCTAGGCCTAGCTATCGTGTAAACACTACTCCTGTTAAAACTCAGTCAAACTATGATGAAAGGGTTCAAGTTCTAGGCCTACCAAATGTGCACACTTGAGAAGGTATCCAAGAACAGATGTGGAAGAGAGGGATCAAAACGCCACCAACTGGCACAAACCTAAGTGCAGGTACTGAAGGGAAAGGGAAAAGGATCATGGGCTAGTTTAACAACCTCTATGTAATGTCTTTATCTTTTGATGACAGTTTAACAACCTCTATGTAATGCATCTATGTATGCTCCTACTATGAAATGAAATATGCATCTATGTATGCAGTAATGAAATAAAATTTAAAGAATACTTATTTGTCAAGTTGAAACTACTAATTTTCATTCATATTAACCCCAAAATACAACTTGAATATCCACTTCACTGTCTTGCTAAAATACATTCATATTAAACCCAAAATACATTCATACCCTACTGATTCAATACATGAACCATATCACTTTAACACTAAATAAAGGGAAAAAAAACAACCAACTGATAAACAAGCACTTCTTGAGTCTTTTAGCTTCAATAGCTTATTCAAGTGCTTCTCCTTATAGGAGATTCATTGAATTTAGTAGACCATGAATGATTTGCATAGCCCTATCACGCATAGAAGGATCATACCAATTTATTATCTCACAATTAGATACCTATAAACCAAATCCAAAAATTAGATCAAATTGGGGTTTTTTTAAATAGTAAATTGAAGACTTACTCTTTTACTGCAACAATAAAATCGTCTACCTAGGTTATATGGTGTTCATGAAGTTTTGATGATGCCTTGTGATCCACATGTTCTGCATCTCACCATTGTTGTGATCCACAATGTGTGTGTTTGTGTTTGTGTTTGTGTTTGTGTTTGTGTTTGATTTGTAATGGGTCAAAAAAATAAAGAAGAAGATATAAAAGTATTAGGCGTAACATAGAAAGACTATATTACCCCCTACATATTAGACACGTGATCACAAGATAACTTGGTCAACTGACGGATATCTTGGTCAAGGGACCAAACCCGTATGGGTTCAAAACCACAAGGACTGGATCCGGGTGAAAAAAAATACAGAGACCATTTTCGTTTCACCCGGTAAACCACAGGGACGATTTATGATATTTACTCCAATTATTATTTGTCTTGCATAGTATGACTAGGGCTGAGCAAAGGGTCGGAACCGACCCGAACCGACCCGACCCGAGAAAACCGAGAACCGAAAGTCATCAAAAACCGGAACCGAAACCGAACCGACGGACCGTCGGTTCGGTTCGGTTTTCGTCGGTTCGGGTCGGTTTTGTCGGTCCATGTGTGTTTTGGCATGCTTTTGTCGGTTTTGGGCCGGACCGGACCGAACCGAACCGACCCGAAACCGAAATCCATGAAAATCCGAAACCGAAACCGAACCGACGGGCCGTCGGTCCGGTTCGGTTTTTGTCGGTTCGGTCCGGTTCGTCGGTCCGGGTCGGTTTTGGACATTCGATGCTCACCCCTACTTTAGATACATCAAAAAGATTTGCTATCCTATGGTCATCGGATACTCGCCGATGATCCGGAAAGATCCCGGTTTTTTATTTCTTTTTTCTTTTGTTTAATTTGGATTTTGTTTCCTTTAGTCATTGAAAAAAAAAAAAAAAAAAAAAAAAATTGTTCGTATAAGGTTCATTAGCTAGGCGGAGCCAAGAATTAAAGTTAAGGCTTAACTAAGTATTTCTTTGTTGATATGAGAATTTGCTAATCATCATATTGCTTGCCTACTTGGATTTATCACTTCTTTTGGTTCTCACTTTGTGAATCGTTGTTCGCTTTGGGTTATTGTTTTGGACAAAATACATTTTGTTCCCTTTTCTTCTCGTGTTTTTTACACCTCAAGCTCGACTAAAGCTCAACCGGTCTTCATCTAAAGTCCACCTAAAGTCGACTAAAGCTCAACCATTGGTGTTACTTCTTCAATATGCCGCATGTTGTTACTTCTTCAAGAATCAATGTAAAAATTTTGATGTCCTAAAGCACATCATGGTGAATCTACAGGCTTTTCTACAATTACCGCATACTTTGTTTGCTGAATTTCGAGACAGTTTGAGTATTCGTTCTACCCCGCTCCAACTGCAAGGGCTATTAGTGGATTTATAATAGAGTTAGGAATTATATTAGTATTTGTATTAGATTATCATTCATATAAGCCCAAGTGTTATTCTACAAATATGAGGTATATGAGATCTTATGTATTCTTTAATTGTACAATCAATTCAATTAATTACTTTATAATTGAGTAGGTGTATTTTTTTTCCCCTCCTTTTCATTTTGGAATATTATTCGTCTTACACCAACACCCAATTCCAATTAGTTTATGTTTTTAACTTTTATTGTAATATTTTTATTTTATTTGAGTTATAAATATAATGTTTTTTAGTTATTATTGAAATTTTAGTTTTTGCTGCTTAAAAGAAATAAAAATGAAAAAAAAAATGGTGGTAAAGTTGGTTGTCTTATTAATGAAATATATGTTTGTTATTCTCATGTTGCAACTATTTTGGCATAACATCTGATAGCCAAATGAATTAAATTGCATGTAATTGTCAACGCAACCAGCCGGGAAGTGGAGAGATCAACGATGGAGCTACTAGCTACTAATCGTAAAGGAAAGGAGGAGAAGCCCATCTTTTGTACCTTCGTACTAGTCCAGACATTCGAATAGCGAACGAAGTACCTGGCTGTAAGGTGTAAAGCATACACATTTCACGTCAACTAATGAATATATTATGTATTAAAGAAGAATTCCATTAACAACTTACAACTATCTAATTGTTGATCCTATTAACCATTATTTTGGAGGCCAATAAATGTTGCTCTGATCGTAATATTTGAAGTCCACTTCCCTTTCTTCTTCGGAATATTTATCTTCAAGACCTCATCCTTCACATCCATCACAGTATCCTCGCGAGGACGGTAGATTGTTTGGGGCATATAAATCCTAATGAAATAGCCTGGATAAAGGTATCCGGGACCAAAGCCATCCCGTCCTACTGTAGACCAAATTGTAGTTGGTGTATGCACTATACGTATACAACCAAAGGTAGTCTCATACAAGGCTGTAATATGCAAAACAGAAAATACGTAAGAACTCCCCTGATAGTGCATATCATAAGCTTAAATGCTCATTTTCTTAGATCACTTTTAGTAAAAACTTATCATAAAACTACTACGTATTTATTACAACATATATATATATATATATATATATATATATATATATATATATATATATATATATATATATATATATATATATATTTAGGATCAAATAAGAAGAATAATAAAAATAATAAGGATAAGAAGTAATCACAACCACACATTTAAAATGTGTTGCTAGAATTACTTCTTACCATTCTCATTTTAATTATTTTTCTTATTGGATCCATTCCATATATATATATATATATATATATATATATATATATATATATATATAGAGAGAGAGAGAGAGAGAGTTAGGATCAAATAAGAAGGAATAAGAAGAACTATAACCACAAATTCGAGATGCACCAACCTAAATTAGATGCATCCCTATAATCTTAGATGCATTATAACGCACCATAGTGTGTTATACGTATATTAGATGCATTTCATTATTTCTTTTATTTTTTGTTCCTCTACAAGTGCCAAAATCATGAAAATCAATTTGCACCATCTATACATCAAATTAACTTTTGAAACTCAAGATGTTGGATCTAAATGAATAGAAATACATCTATTGCAAGTCGTTGCATCTCAAATGCGTGATTTTGATCACTTCTTACCACTTCTTATTTTAATTTATTTCTTACTGGATCCATACTCGATATATATATATATATATATATATATATATATATATATATATATATATATATATATATATATATATATATATATATATACATACATCTTCTCGAGGTTGGTTGATCCACATAATCTTTATTTGGGAGTCCAGACATGTTGCGGATGATGTAGAGAGCTCTAGCATCCTCCATCACATCCCACCTAGGACAGGTTGATGGTGTCACTCCTATGCGATTGTCCATCAAGTTTAGTAGACGGGCCAAATTCCTAGTCGAAGACAGGCGAGGACAAATTGCCTCTGTAATCAACGGAAAAAAAATGCGATTTTATTTTGGTTAAAAACTGACTCTAAGGAACTCCATGTGTTTAAGTCTAATAATGAACTTTTTCAAAGGACTTATATATGTCCCTCAACCACGCTTAATTAGGTGCTTCCCTTTTAACTACGTAGTAATAATGAACCAATAATAATCATACCACCACATGTAAATGATAAGTTGAGATATCTACTCACTCTTGAAAATATCACGGATTTCAGGTGTGCGCCGGCCTTTATGCTTTAAGTTAAAGAAGCCACCGGATGTTGCCAAAGGACGAAGGGATCGGGAAGCAGTGAGTCCAGCGAGAGAGCAAGCCATTATTTTGCGATAATAGAAGAAACTATCAAGAAAAGAGCAATATATATTATGTTACATCACATTACAGATCAACACGACTTCATTTGCAAGAAAAAGATCGAGGTTTAATATAGAAACTATTATGATGATACTCCTATTTATTAGTACTAGTAATTCTTTCCTAGATACGCTGATTTAAAGTTTTATAAATATAACTTATACGGAGAACACAATATCTTGCTTTTATTTAGAAAACTAGTTAAAAGAACCTTAAAATTCACGGAAATTTCAAATAATAGCAAAAGAAACAAAATATTTATGCATTACGGTATAAATCTTAGAGAAAGAAACAACTAAGTATATGTTGTTTGATAATGAAACTGTTTGCAAATGTTAATCAACAAGGATTTCAATCCGTGTATTGTTGCGAGTTGCGAGGTGTCTGTAATATTATTTTTTCCAAATTAGGATCGGCTCACAAATACTATAAAACGACACATTTTAAATTCAATTTCACTCAATAACAAATATAAGTAGACATTCATCACAAAGAAGTACAACACAAACTGCTAAAATTTGATTTCTCACGATAACAAATAAAGTAGACCTCCATTACATATAAATACAACACAAAGAACTAAGTTATCAATGGTAACATAAAAAGTTGGCCAAGCTAGAGAAGTATGACACGCTAGTCAAACCACTCAACCTGTCACTTATACCCGCTTTATGCACTAATAACAAGCCCAACTGACATATTAAGTGGTTTCACCAATGTGTCATACCTTTCTACCTCGACCAGCTGTCCAACACAACATTATCTTCTTCAATAACCGTAAAGAAAGAACTTTTGCAGTTCATCGGCAGCTCAATCTTTCCATTCAAGTATCGTTTATTTTCTTCACACCATTAAGCTTCCTTTTCTCAGTATCATTCACAGCTACGTATGCTCTTACTTTCTTTCTTACGATCTTGCATTTGTGCTTTCCAATATTCATGGTCACTGAGAATCTTTTCAAGCTGCTTAATGATCTTTCGGACTGCTTTTAATGGCATACAGATAACATCAAATAAGTAATATTTTTATGCATCATGTATCCCATGTATATAGCTAAATTATTATTCTTTTATCTTAGAATAGATACTCAATTACTTACTTTTGTTATTTCTAATTACTTACTTTTGTTATTTCTGGTATTTATGGAGCAATATTGGAAAAGACACGAAAAATGACAAAATTTGGAGCTAAATTGGAAGATTTGTACAAGTTCCAGAAAAGGCATACGAAGTATCCATAATCTGAAGATACGCCGTATATATTACTCAGAAGAATTCAAGATATTCGAAATTAGAAGTATACGGCATATTTAACTCAGGTAATAGGTCGTTCGGTTTGCACAAAGTAAAATCGTTTGGTTTGCACATCGGTTTCACTATGTTTATCGCTTGTAATTTCTTTCGTGTTTGCTACTGAGATTATGACCTAACACCCTTAGGTGTTAATGTTATGACTATTACATTGATTTGATTCCGTTTATGAAGACTTAATGCATTTTATGTTGGACAATTTTTATGTTTATCATTCAAATAATATGTTCTTTTACTTGTTTATCGTTTTATGTCTATTGTCTAGATTATCACATTGTAATTCTTTAGCTATGACTAGGTAATTTGTATCACTATGTTCGGTACCCTTGATTTGGCTTCATTGGTGCCCTTCCTTAGAACTCGTGGATTAGACCCCCGTGGTTAGACAAAAAATGCCTAAAACACTTAAGTTAGCATAAGTGCTCTTCAAAATAGGTAGCACTTGAGAAGAGTAAGTTTTGCTACTAGCCCTAGGTTACCATAGATGAATCATATATATTAGTTAGAAAACACTTACCGTGTGGGTGTCACTAAGTAGAATGATAATTTATTTCAAGGATATAGGTTGCATTTATAGAACTAGGCGCGACTAACCCTCGGTTTAGTTTACAATGGATAAGAAATGTTGTCTGCAGTTCTTAAATCTACCAACATAAATCATTAGTTCATTTCACTTATAAATGGATCAATAAAATGTATTAGGAGTAACATGGTTAACACTTTCTTCTTAACTTGATCATAACCGTAGTTTAATTTACTTTTCTTGTTTTAGTAGTTTAATTAGTATTTGTAAGTAATCAAGACACATAACACACTCAAGAATTGATGATTTGATCGTGGGTTTTAGAGAGAGAAAGAGAGGAGAGGGAAACTTCTTTAGAGAAAGAAACAAATGAATTAGCTTGTATTGCAAATGAAGTTCCAACCCTCTCCTTTGGAGGGAGAGGGTATTTATACTCATAAACGCCTCTCGTGGGCAATGGAATGGGCTAATAGTGGGTAAAGACCCGACCCGACTCCATGGTAATACGATATCTAAACTAAAAACGATTAAGCCTACGAGCTATTTAATGCTAATAGATACTCGGGGTGACCGAGTCTTTCATATAAATATTTATATTCCTAACAATCTCCCCCTAAGGGAGGTCACCCCAGAAATTACAATTTGAATTCTAGCATTCAATTTCATGACTTTAACTTCCTAGCTCGTAGTTTTTGATTCTTCAATGTCTGCAATCTTTATACTTCAACCAATGATCTTGTGATTTATGTTCCTTTGACTTGTGTGATCTTTGAGCATTCTTTGAGATCATCATCCACCGTACATCTCCAAGTCATCCTATGTAGTATTGCCTCCATGTGATGTAGTGACTATCGGACCGGCATGCTCACACTATTCGGGATCATGATCTTTAGCATCAGAGTTGTGCAAGCATTGTTGTAGGTCATTCTTCTATCATGGTTTCTTTAAAAGTGAGTGTGGAGTGTGAGCATGAGGTTATGAATTGACGTCTCATTGGCCATCAACTACAACTGTCAAGAGTTCCTGCAAGCAACAATTAGCAATAAAAAAACGAAAGTGTCTTTGTTCACTTTCGTTGAATAGGGTTGCAAGAACCACGGTTTCCCGTTAATCAGTATAAATACTACCTGTGATCAGGTAGACTTTCGAAGAATCTCCTTGACAGGGTTTCGCAGCTGTACTAGCCGTTCTCAAACTGGAGCGTCTCAAAGTAGACAACACGGAGTGAATGAACAAGCGAATTTGGATTCACTGATTAATGAGAAATTGATTTTGGCTAACAATCGCGTATTGCTAGATAAAGAGTTTTTGCAATACTACGAAAGTTTTATGAGAAATATCAATTTTCAGTCACAAATACTTTTGTTTGAAGAATTACGCGCAGTCGATGTGCTCGAAAACAATTGTTGAGCACTTCAAAGGTTTTCCAAAAGTATCCGCCAATTCATTTCCTGGAACAAGTTTAATTCAAAAGTGAATCGCCCCATCGTTTCTTTCCAGTTGTCACAAGTTTGATCCATGAAGGATCTCACATTTTACCCACCAAGAGCTTGAAGGGAGAAAAGTGCAATTCTCACACTCAGGACTTAGTTGACTTTGGTGTACCAATTCTCATCTGCAAATTCATGAAGGGAGAAAAGTGCTTTTCCGGGTCTTAATTGATCTTGATGTTACGTTTTCGACTTCATTAATGGGATTGAGTGTGTACTTCGGGTTTTTGAGCTTTATACAATGAGACTGTTTGCATCACTTTAACTACGTGGGGGAAGTGGTTTCTTGATACTTTTGGTATGCATTACTTCAGCCTTCAGCGGGAAGAAATATGAGAAGAATTATTCAAGCGTGAGATGATACGTTGCTGATCTATTTGATGATCCCCCCGAACGGATAATCACGATGATTATTCTTAAAAGGAGCAGCAATATTTGATGTGGTTGCTACGAATTCTGTTGTACACTTAACTAATGTAAGCTTGAAAGACAGCTTTGAAACTGCTCATAAAGAAAATTGTCAGTTTGGGGGGAAGCTATCAAAGCTTCACTTCGAGGAGGCTCAAGTTCAGACGATTATCCAGGAGCCTCGAAAGCTTTGGTGGTGAAAGTTTAAGAGATGTTGACTACTGACCTCTACAACGTACAGAATGATATCCTTATTTCGGTATTCATGTCATCATCTTCTTAAATTGAATAATATATTTTGTACATATCTTAAACCAAAATGTAAATATAAATATATAATAGAGTTAGGGGGTGTTTCTGTTTTCTATATGGGGAGGATATATGTGAGTCCCACGTCTGATTTAGCTTCTTATTGGTGAGGATGTCCATTTTCTTGCCTTGTGGATATAGATGAAGTAAGAGAAATATGTGGGCCCAAGCATAAAAGAAATATTATTATATAGCCTTCTCTCATCATATAGAAAAAAGAAACACCCCCTTAGAATTATATTATCATTTGTATTAGATTAGCATTAATATAAGCCCAAGTGTTAGCCTACAAAATATAAGGCATATGAGGTCTTATGTATTCTCTAATTATTCGATCAATTCAATTAATTAATTAATTGGTCTATATTATTCATCTCACATCAACACCCAATCTCAATTAGTTTAAGTTTTTAACTTGTATTGCAATGTTTTAATTTTATTTGAATTATAAATGTAATGTCTTTTAGTTATTAATGAAATTTTAGTTTTTACGGCTTAAAAGAAATAAAAATGAAAATAATAAAATAAAATATTGGTAGTTAAGTTGGTTGTCTTATTAATGAAATACATTGCTTTTGAGTAACCTAAGAATTCTCCTATAAAGGCTTAACACTTTTATTCCTACTAATAGTATAATATCACAAGTGATAAATAACATTGATTTTTAAATAATATAACAAAAAAAAAGAACTATATAAAATCAAAAGTGATTAAAAAGATAAAAGTTATAAACAAATGAATAAGCATGTTATTACTCGTACATGTTAAAAATTATATGTTGGTTAATTTAAAGCTTATTTAACTATAGAAGTAAAAATAATTATCTAACGTTTATCAAGCACTAATCACATATAAGTCAGAGAGAATTGCAAAAATCGTCCCTAAAGTTTGGCCAAATTGTACGTTTCATCCCGGAAATTTGGAAAGTGCAAGGATCGTCCCTGTGAGAAACTTTTGGGGCAAAATTCGTCTATGGCCTATATCAAATGACTAAAATAACCTTGTCTCCATATTATTTTTCAGTTTCTTACACAAGTGGTCCCTATGTTTCACCAGGTTTTACAGATTTAGTCCTAACTTTTTTTTTAATTTATTTATTTAACTATTAATATTAGTATAATTTCTTTTATAAGTTTTCGTCCATTTTTGTCCGTTTTTCTTACGTTTTTGTCCGTTTTCTAATGTTTTTCTTCGTTCTTCTTACGTTTTTGTCCATTTTTCTTACGTTTTTAACCGTTTTTCTTACGTTTTCATTTGTTTTTCTCACGTTTTTTTGTTTTCATACATTTTTTTACGTTTTTGTCCATTTTTCACATGTTTTTTTTGTTTTCGTACGTTTTGGTCCGTTTTTCTTACATTTTTGTCCGTTTTTCTTACGTTTTCATCCGTTTTTCTCACGATTTTCCGTTTTCATACATTCCTGTCCGTTTTTCTTACGTTTTTTTTTTTTCTGTTTTCTCACTTTTTTTTCGTTTCATACGTTTTTATCCGTTTTTCTTACGTTTTTGTCCGTTATTCTTACGTTTTTTCCATTTTGGGTGAAGTCTAAAGATTTTTTCTTTTAAAAAATAAAATTCTTTTCTAATTTTTTTTTTCAAAAACTTTTTGTTTCTATTTTTTTTTCACAAAAAAATTGTACAACTTTTTTTTTTGAAATTTTATTTGCTAATTCTTGTTTGCAAAAAAAATTTTGAAAAAAAATTAAAAAAATATTTATCGAAAAATAAAAATTTATTTTTTTTTAATTTTTTAGAAAAATATTTGAAAATAAAAATATTTTTTAGAAAAAATATTTTTCTAGAAAAATTTTCGAAGTATTAAAATTTTTTTTCGAAAATAAGTTTTTTGGAATTTTAAAATTCTAAACCATTTTTTCAATTTTTTTTTTTCAGAAACCATTTTTTTATTTTTTTTTTCTAAATTTTTATTTGAAAATATTTTTTTGGAAATGTTTTGGTGGAAAAACGTATGAAAACGTAAGAAGAACGGACAATAACGTAAGAAAAACGGACAAAAATATATGAAAACGGAAAAAACGTGAGAAAAACGGACAAAAACGAAAAAAAATGTAAGAAAAACGGACAAAAACGTACGAAAACGAAAAAAACGTACAAAAACAAAAGAAAAAAAAACGTAAGTAAAATGGACAAAAACTTAAGAAAAAGGGACGAAAACGTTTGAAAACGAAAAAAACGTAAGAAAAACGGACAAAACGTAGGAAAAATGGACAAAAATGTATGAAACGAAAAAACATGAGAAAAACGGACTAAAACGTAAGAAAAACAAACAAAAAAGGACGAAACGTATAAAAAATAATACTGATATTAATAATTAAATAAATTAATTAAAACAAAATTAGGACTAAATCTGTAAAACCTGAGAAACACAGGGACCATTTGTGTAAGAAACTGAAAAATAATATAGAGATAAGGGCATTTTAGTCATTTGATGTAGGCTAGGGACGAATTTTGCCCCAAAAGTTTCCCACAGGATAATCCTTGCACTTTCCAAACTTCCGAGACGAAGCGTGCAATTTGGCCAAATTTAGGAACGATTTTTGCAATTTTCTCTATAAGTTGTGTGTAGTTTTAATTTTCTCAGATTAAAGAGAATTTAAAAAAAATGACATGCCATGTGTCATATTAGGACTTGTCCACATGTCTTAATTTTCTCAGATTAAAGAGAATTTTAAAAAAAAAAATGACATGCCATGTGTCATATTAGGACTTGTCCACGTGTCCGATTCCTTTAGCTATTAAAAACTTCCTAAAGCATTTTTATTAATTTAAAAAATAAGATAAAATTAAATATTATAACTGTTTTATATTACATTTTCTTTATTAACCATAATACATAATCTTTTCCGAATTAAATAGCACAATTGGATTGAAAGACCGTTTTAAAAAGTCCGTTGTAAAATGCCAATTATCTTTATTGATTGGTGATACCTTATTTTCAAAGTTAATGTTATTAGCTTTAGAAATATTCAGTAAAGTAAAGTAACTCCCAGTACCGTCTTTTACGGTTGCTAAGGGAGGTTGAGATGTAGACAGTCTTACTCTTACCTAAGATAGAGAGGCTGCTTGCGGTTCTATCAAAGTTAAAAAATAAAATAAAAAATAAAAAATAAAAAATAAAAAACCTCTTGCCTTGCATCTCATAACCACTTAACAAAAAATGTTAATTTTGAACACTTTATTTAGCTATTGTACAGTGTACACCTCTTACAAGGAGTGTAAGCAATTTAGAAAGCGTCTACACACTCTAATACTCTATTGCATGTGCACATTCATAAGTGAAAAAAATTAGTCAAACTCTATAAATACTTTAAAAGTGGTGTAAAAAAAGTAAGAACAAATGACATATTTATTGTAGTAGTAAACGGCAATGACATTTTACGCTGCAAAGATGCAGCGACTCTACTAGCTCTTTCTCTTCTTTAACTAGTTACTAGGTCACTTCCCGTCCGATGGACGGTTTTCTTAATTGCTGATTAAAATCATAAAATTGTGTTTAAGATTAATATTAATGGAGTTTTAATAGAATAATGTGATGTTCCAGTTACGTGTTTAAGAATTCATTTGTAATAACACTAATAGCATATATGAAATCAATAAGAAACAAAGTTTGAGTTACTAATAAGTAATTATGTGTTAGAATTGATGGTTGTAAAGAGATGTTCTAAACGGTTTGTTCAATTTAAAAAATAACATTATTTCTTGTTTTAAGAATTTTTGACCCGTAAATTAACATTAAATTACCTCAAATAAAAAGCATCAAACATCCAATTATATCTCTAAGAAAACATTAAAATGGTTCAATTATTCCAGTGAAATAGAAAGACCGATAAGACATAAATACATTAAAAAAAAATGTCTAAATGATATATTTTCGTATTCTTCAATGTCCTTCCAATGGTTAATTGATTTGAGGCTCTATGTCCTTTTTTGCTTTTTATAAACATATTAAAAGAACTTGTTAGGTTAAATCGTAAAAATAAATAAAACTAATGAATTGTTGCACGTGATTTAAATCTAAATACTCATTGACTATGATGCAAATATTTTATTGAACACACCGAATAGAACACGATCATCCAAAATGCGAGACACACTATTAGTAGTATGCGTATAACATGTGTTATGATTAGTCTTTGATAATCTAAATAACCATTATTTTTCAACCATTTCATTAACTCATGCATATAGTCATTGGATAATGTACATTGAATCCATGAACCTTATTATATACCAATTCATAATAATATTTAGTAATAATTGTCAAAAATATCATTAGTATTTAGTAATAATTGACTCGTGTTGTATGATGTTTGATAATGGATATTTTGGTTTCAATATACCATCTACTTGCTCAATTACATCTATTTCTATCTATATCTTAACTATACATAAAAATTCGGTACTTTTATTTTTATAAGTTTTAAAATTTTTAATCTTACACACTTGCTATTAATAGAAGTTCGTTTTTTTAAATAAATATATTCAATTTAATACAATTAATAATTATTCATTATAACTATCAATTATTTTTAATTATACATATTAATTTGAACATTAAAACTTAAGTTAAAATAATATATATGCAAATTTGTAACTACATAAGTCTATTATAATGGTAATTGAGTTATTAACTACACATTTGTATAATGATTATTCAATCTTTAAAATTAATTTAATTTTGTATCTAAATATTTATATAATTATCACTACAATAATCTTAAACTAAAAGAAGTTGAAAATTTGCACTTATTATCTCACGTACGATTTTACGTAGTCATGTCTGTAGTATAAAAATTAAACATGGTGTATTAACAAGTTTCACATAAATTATGAGCTGCAATTATTATGGTTGAAATTCTATTAAATATTTCGTATCGAGTTACATCTACATTTTTTATTAAAGAATTGAATAATATATCTTCATGACGAGTTGCATAATGTAATCAAGTATATTTATTAACTTTTACGTCATAAATAAATGACACATGAATCTTCCCTTTATAGCCGCAATCAACAATTACCATTGCCAACAATCACCACCGAAATTTTCTACTTTAATATTATTATATATCGGTGTAAACTATTCTTACTTTCTGTAATTTTTCTGCCATCACCGCAGTTTTGTGTGGATATCATGCTAGTAAAAGTATAAAAAGCATATGTTAGTATGTCTTTATTAAAACAGTAATATATGCATTGTGTGAGTACCAAGCTAGTAAAAATATAAAAAGCATATGTTAGTATGTCTTTATTAATATAGGGTTTGTCTTTATTAAAACACTAACATATGAAAGGAGAAAATATCCGTGTTGTGCACAACATATGCAGTAGGTGCAACATGGTTGTAATGTGTAGCTTTCTAATACAAAAAGGTTCTAACTCTAATTTCCATCATTTAGAGTGGATTATACGCTTATGGCTTATGGTTTCTAATTTCTGCTTATGGTTTCTGATTTCTTCATCCATTTGAATAGGTTGTCTGGTGTATTTCTTTATTTTTTGTTTCATCTAATCTCATTGTCAATTTGTCATAACTACCTCATCCCATTATTCGGTTTTAATTCTTACTTTTAACTCATCCTCCTTGCTAAGCTTTTTAACTCAATTCTTATGCATGTATGTTATGAAATGAAAACAAATCATCCTCTTTGCTTTTTAACTCATCTTTTTTTAGCTACAGACAAACTAAGGAAATGAACGGATTCATTGAAACGCAATATAACCA
Source organism: Artemisia argyi (assembly GCA_030686995.1). Lineage (NCBI taxonomy): Eukaryota > Viridiplantae > Streptophyta > Magnoliopsida > Asterales > Asteraceae > Artemisia > Artemisia argyi. Next base: position 43,033,731 of record CM060685.1, on the reverse strand, counting down.
TTACAAAAGATAACAACTATAAACCATACAACATAACACAACTTGAAGGGTTCTACTAAAGAAAAAAACACTACATTTTGTAGCCCCGTCGTGTTTCGATTGTGATGCAGTATTTGAAGTTACCACGATTTACCTTGCACATTCTCTACCATCGTTATTATGTATGTTTTAAACTAATAGAAAGTTCCATAAGAATTGTAATTGTCATTTTTGAGCTACCAATTTTCTTCATATAAAGTATCTTGATACTGACAATTTGACTACAATAACATAGAAAGTGAACATGAATCAGAATTACACAAGAAGATCCTTTTCATATCTTTATAGTTTATACCTAATAAAAGACGGTTATAGAAATACATGTGGCATCAAATTAAGTTATCTCTTGTTAGTTTTAGATGTTTTAATATTTTACATTTCTAAATGCATAGTATCGTTTCATATCTTTATCTTTCAAAACGCTACCAACACCAATGTTACTAAGGGGTTGTTTCTTTTTTTTGTTAGCTAAGAGGATATGTGGAGCCCACACTTATATGAACATCTTATTAGGGAGGGGTTTAAAATTTTTGCCTTGGGGATATAGACCTATTAGTGGAAAAAGTGAGTCCCTTTTAATAAATTAATAATATTAAATTGGTGGGTTCCACTATCTTTCTCCATAAAAAAAAAAAAAAAAAAAAAAAAAAAACCCTAAGTTTCTTAAATTATTTCCACCCCTAAAGACCTTATCAACCATCATAATTGTAAGTTACCGAATTCCTTTAAATTTATATTTAAAACCAACTCACACAGTTGCACCCTCTTCAACTTTGTGACATCGCTGCTTTATTCTTCAACAACAATGCTCAAAATATATAATCCCAAACTTAACCCGCTGAAGATAAATTTATTTTAGAATACTAACTCAAAGTTTTATAGATAAATCTTTTCATTGGTATTTGTCTACTCATATTTTCGGAATCCAACAACTTCTAAATGTTAATATTCAAACGGGTTATTCATTTTCTATACACGACGTGAATTTCACGGGCTAATAATCTAGTATTCAAATAATGAATCAGAAGAACCATGCTTATACATAATGTTATCACATCTGCACTCCGTTACGCACACTTGAAATTCTCAAGCCTTCAATTACATTCCAAAAGCCACGCTATTTACAAATACTTGCATTAGACATTGTTGGACTTTCAACGACACACACTCAGTAATATAAGGTAATTTGGTTCCACAATATACTAATTTGTTACCTTAAAAGAATGAAGCAATGTTTATTGAAATCTACAATAATTAGTACCACAACCTGGTGTGTACTATGGAACTTGCCTCATCCTAAATGTGAATTGTGTTTAGCCTATATATACGGTAATATTACCGATGATTTGTTTCAACTGAAGTACTTTTCCATGCGGCTTTTGCATAAATCAAGAATATTGAAAATCAATGTCATGTGTTATTTTGAAAACTAAGGTTGATATTACAGAAAAATACATATTTTAAACTAAAGAATTAATATTATAACATCGATAACATTTAACGTTTGTTAGCTCCTATACAAAACAATGATAGATATGCTCAAAGATAAGATGTATTATTTAATTTATACTTGAGCACTTTAAACAGTTGGAAACCAGTAAACACACCTAGGCACTTTAAACAGACGTGACGTGATATCAAGTCAACCCAATTTGATAATTTTTTGACCCATACATACACATTCAGCCATTTTGATCATTTACCCAACCTGCCTATTCTAACTGCCTTGGAGATGGATAAATAAAACACAGATTCACATTCAAGTAAAAAGTAAGAATCACGAAAAAAGCATGCAACTGTATTGGTGTCTGCATCATAATTTTTCCTCGAGCTAAAGGATGCAAAGTGTCAATAAGTAACAAAAGAGATACATGTCTTGATCTGAACCCAATCTGCCCATTCATTCCACATGAAAAAGATAGTCATGTGTTATGTTTTTACATTTTACATTGAGGAGGATTGGCAAGAAAATTTGTATAATGTAGTTGATCACAGAAGGGTAAATTTGTTTAATAGAAGATAAGTATAAAGAAAAGCAAAGAAATGTCATAAAAGAAAGACATACTTAAGCGTAGCCCAACTTCAACACATTCTTTCCATTTTTACCAGTTACATAACCAGCCCGTAATTCTATTCAAATCAATTACTTGTTTATGTATGATAGAACATGCCACATTCAAGAGCACATGATAGCCAAATTTGGAAACATGTTACTCATTTAGCATATAACCTTAGCTATTGATGACATAAAGTTGGAAAAGTTTTGGTTGATGATAGTAGTTGAGATCCGGATATGCTACATGAACAAAAGCATTCATGTGATACCCATATATTAGGGAATCCCCACCCATGTGGGTCATATATATATAATTTTTCATCAAAGTCTTTATAGTTAACATGTAACAAACTTAAAAAAAAAAAAAAAAAAAAAAAAAAAAAAAAAAAAAAAAAACCCTAAAGAACACATTGCAGATTAACATATCGAAGAAGATCATATCAATGTAACAACTGATGCCAAATCATATTAACAACCTAACAATTAAAATCAATGCAACAACTGAAAACACAAAACGTAAATATTTCTCAAGAATTAATATCTTCATGAACATCTTAAGAAATATAACATTCAATTTCACCTTTTTCTCATCATATGCATACACATGGTGAAAAATTACGTCAATGAGTATCATCTTAAAACATCATATGTTGATAAACCAAAATTTTGTCATATTTTAATTTTATCATTTGACATGCGTACCTCTATAAATACAGACACTGCAAACTGAATGATACACTTTAATGCCATCTGCTAAAGATTCCATTCTTGTATTGAAGTCATCGATAAGTCGATAAAAGCACCCCAAAGTGTGCATTTTATTCTCAGTCCCCTGCATCAACAAAAAACTTGTAAGTAAAAAGATAATGGTATATGTTTACTATTTCAGTACATTTTTCTCAAATTTAAATAGGCATGTGATTCACTATATATCTTCCAACTCAATAACCACTTTTCCTTTCTCCATGAATAACATCACCAACAGCAACAACATGTCCGATTACATCGGGAAATATAACATAAATATAATTTACTTTTTGTAACAAAGTTCACTTAAATTCATATATATAGATTGAGAAGAATTTTTTTCTATAACACTCACTTATTGATCTTCCTTAACATTGACTTCAACAATATAGATAAAAGGCATAAAATCAAATCCATACTTTGATGCAAAAACTGACTGAGCAGACTTAACTTCTGTCTTCATGTGAAAGTTGATCTTAGAAGAATGATTGGCGACTTTATAAGGACCATTATTTTTGGCAACATAAAAGTTAGCTCAAATCCACGCTTCCTCCCTCTTTTAAAAGAGACTCAAACCGAGGAATTATATTCTTGCCAGTTGAGGCACTTATCCTTGAACCCTGATAAACGCAGACATAAATATAGAATAGTTAAAAATAGAAGACAATCAATTATGTTCCAAACAAAAGCTGTAATTTTGTAAAACTTAAAAAATATTTAAATGACAAACACCTCTGTATCCATCAGAATCACGTCCATGCTAGCCAAAGTTTCACCACCATAGTAACACTGGCGCCACAAAAGAACAACGTTACTTGATGGAGAAAGTATATTTCACTGCATTAATGTTGTTGATAAGAAATGATTCATTAACCATGTAGATTAGTTTGTGGGTTTGTTTGAGAGGAGAAACTGGTTATAATAGTTGCATTCCATCTACTTATAGATATACAAGGGTATAGGATCATGTCATTGATCAAGGTTAATTAACTCATACATGTTACCAAGTATTTAGGAGATCATGATTGACAGTTATTGACTGATTCTATGAGTTTTGAATAGAATTTGAATCATACTCAATTAACTGCTCCTGATTTCATGGTTCAAAAAAATTAATAGATTTAAAGTTTATATTATAAGATAGTTAAATTAAAAATCTTGTAATACTAAAATAATTATATTGATGTTATAAACTAACTAAACCACCAATATCCGCCCTATCTATTTAACTCTATTTAATTATTAAGAGCCCAAAAATTATAACAAATAAGAGAAGGAATGAAGTATATAACCTGGAATTAAAGTCTGGAATCAATGGTGATCAGCTTAAAACATTTTGCAAACTTGTTAGGAACATTATTATGGCAATCCTTTGGCTTAATGTTAGTTGTCATCTTTATCATAAAAAAGTTACCCGAATTGATCGAGCTTTATGAGCATGAAGTTTAAAGCGGGTCTGGTCAATAGTCTCTATTTCTAATGTCAATGTCCCTCGTGTAAAAGTATAGTACATTGTCATAGTGGTTTGGTGATGATTTTTTACATATATACTACCACTCTTTATTACTACATATACTACCACTCCATATTACTACATTTTTGTTAACTGCGATCTCGTATGACAATAAAATATTTTAATTTTTTCGACAATGTAAAGGATATTTTTTTATCTTCGAAATGAGTAGTATTCATATTGTTTGAAATGATTTACATGTTTTTATTCATATATTTTTTTAACAAAATTTGTATGAAATGAAAACATAAAAATCGCAAATCATTACAAAATCATATGAATATTAGGCTCATTTCGAAGATAAAAGAATATCCTTTACATTGTTAAAAAAAATTAACAAATTTTATCGCAATATGAGACTGCAGTTAACAAAAATGTATCATATAGTGTTAGTTTATTTGTTAAATAACCATGCAAATAGTTATTGTGTAAGGGATAGAATTGTAATTTGCTATGTTTTGCTTTCATAAATTTACACCGAAATATACTCTAATGGTGACACGTGTATTTTTTTGTTATGTTCTTCAGGTAGAACGGTGACACGTACTTGGTAATTTTCTTGATTAAGTGATATAATAGATATGAATAATTGGCAAACAAATAACCTACAAATCTAGTTCGTTTAAAAAAAATCTTTGACTTGAGATGTTTCGTAAACATACAAAAAATTTCTTTTACAAAACATAAGATTTTTTATTCACTAATGAATGTAATTACAATGATTTTATATTTTTGATGAAATATATTAACTTATCAAAGCGGTTATACATAAACAACGTTTTAAAAAGAATATAATATTTTATAATTTAATCATATTATTTACAACGGTTAATAGTTCTAGAAGAATGGGTATTTTATAATATAGTTCTATTATTTACAACGGTGGTTCCCATATGCTTTTTAATTTTTTAACAAGGTTATTTGCAGCGGTTCTAAATACTCGTTGTAAAAGAAAGGGTATTTTATTATTTTTGTGTTATTTTTTTTTTATTTTTTTTTTTGTTATGAAAAATACTTTTAAATTTTCAATTTCCTAAAGTTGCAATTTATGGGTTAGCAAATGAGCGGGAACTTTTCCCCCTTTCTTTTTCAAGTATTTTTCACGTTAAATGTGCGGGAACTTTTCCCCTTTCTTTTTTCACCCCTATTTCTCTATATAAACTCAGCACTTTTTATTTCTTTTTTTTTAATTAACAAGCATATATTTTTTTTCTATCTCTCTCTTTCTCTCTCTATTTATCTAGGATAAAACAAATTCAAGTTTTTCATATATTTAATTTTTGTAGATCTTCAAACAACAAATCTTTCATTTAGTAAGTACACTCAAGAATTTACATGTGTGCAACATCCATTTATTTAAGAAGGTATTGTTGAAGGTTCTTGTTTCGTTTTACTTTTATGGATTTCTTTATTGTTTTTAATATGTTGTCGATTTTCTTTTCCTCTTTTAGTTATATTGATTCAAATCATTTTTTGACTTTTCTCTAATACATGTTGTATGTTTGATACACAATTTAGATTTGAGGTGGTATACTTCTCGTAGTGCCCATCCAAGTTGACCACATAAGTAAGGTGTTGTTGTAGGTTTTTGTTTCATTTTACTTTTGTGAGTTTCTTTATTGTGTCTCTCATGTAGATTTACTTTTTCCTTTTAGTTATATTGAAAAAAAAAATCGTCTTTTGACTTTTCTCTAATGCAGGATGTGTGTTTGATACACAAATTAGATTTGAGGTAATAAATCTACTCACAATGCACATCAATGTTGACCACATAAATATGACTGTCAACAAGAAAAAAAATATATTTTTGCTAAAAAGAACAAGAGAATAAGAAAGGGGCAATTCCATATTTACCCAAGTTAATCACCATAATGTTATATTTACCCAAAATATATTTTAAGTACATTGCACATCATGCATTCAAAACTTGTATTTTGGGTATATATGGCATTTTGATGTTTAGAATGGGTATATATGGAATTATCCCAATAAGAAACCATTGATAATATACTCTTGGATGCCAAGATTATCAAAATGCATATGGATCACTTGATTATTGACGAAGACCAATGACATCAATAGAAAACTTGTATTGCCAACACCTTAAAATAAATTTACAATATTTTAAATATTACTCTCTTCGTCTCAAAATTATTGTCACCTATTGACTTTTTTTATTTTTACTTTTCAACTTTGACCTTAAGTATTTTTGTTTATATTACATAATACTTGATACAAAATATATGAATGGATTGAGTTTTTAAATGTATTTTCATTTAGTTTTATCAAATATTATATAACACAAACAAAAATATTTATATTCAAAGTTGAGAAAGAAAGACTAAAAAAGTCAGGGGGGCAATAATATTGGGACGGAGGTATTATTACTTTTTTATGTTGAAAACCTTTATACAACGGTTCTCTATAAACGTAATAAAATGTGTACTTTTTCATTTACTACCTATAAAAAAATTACTCATTTACAACGGTTTAAAACCGTTTTAAAAAACCTTATTTAACAGTTTTAGTAAATACTTTTTGTAGAATATAGATAAGATTATAAAGAAATCAAACGAACACGAAGCTTTTTGTGTTATGCCGGTTTATATTTAACTAAACGATATAACAAGAGTATTTAGTTAGCAAAGAAACCTTCTTGGCGTAGTTAAATGATGTGTATCAATAAAAAATGAATGCACAAGCTCTTAATAAAATAGGTATAGCTGAACATTTGACCACACACAACAATGAAAGTTATGAACACTTAAAGTTAGTTCTTGTATGTATGTTTGTAAACACAAACAATTTTATATGTTCTTTTAACGAACAAATATAAATAATATATTATATTTTCTTAAAGCTCATGTTTGATAATTTGGTTATGCTTGAAAGTTCAATTTGTTCAAGTGAGATGACCGTTATGTACATTTTTGAGACATTCATTTTTTTATTGACACACATCATTTTAACTCATTAGATAGTTGTACCGTAAACCATATTTAGATGTTGTTGTGTCCACTATTAGATGGGTGTGGGTGTAAATGACATCTCTATTAACATTATATACTATAAAGACATACAACATTTATGCATAAACGAGCAAAAGTAAAACATTAATGTTAGTGAGCGCATGATAACCAATGTTTCTATGTAATCAAGTAGAGTTCAGTCAAACTTTCGAGAAACTCGACTCAACTCGATAAAGTTATGTTTGAGCTCGGCTTCGACTCCATAAACGGTTGTATTATAAAGACCTATTGCCTATGATTCTATGTTAATATAAAGGATTTTGTATAACAAAAAATTATAACTTATGATTTAACAATAGATAGACGATAGTTGTACCTTATCCCATATTAGATGTTTTTGTTTCTGCTTGTAGATGGATGTGCGTGTAAATCACATATCTATTAACATTATATACTATAACGACATACAATATTTATGCATAAATGAGCAAAAGTATAAAAATTAATGCTAGTGAGCGCAACATTAGACGTCTAAACATAAACGAATGAACACGACTTTTGTCCTTAGTCTTCTATCTCCTTCATTTAATAAATAAACGAGCAAAAATGAACTTTCATGCCGAACAATTCTTAACCTATTTACTAAACGTTTGATTTGTAAACAATACTAAGCATGTATATTTAGTTAGAGAAATAAAAACCTTCATTTTATTTCTCTTGTTTAAATCGGTGAAGAAACCCTGATTTCGTCTTCTTTTTTTTAGGTGCCAATTAATTGTTCCTCAAGGATCTAGTCTAAAACTCTAAACACATGTTTCAGTGGCCTTTATCTATGAGTACTCATGATCTATTTCTTCAAAATACCATATTGATCGGTCAACTAAATATTTGCGGTGGAGTTGTGATATTGTTGAAAAAAAAAAAAAAAAAAAAAAGACTTTTGTCTTGTATAATTTATGCTTGGTTATCGTGTTACGAGATTTTGATATATCGTTAGCCAAATAAAGGGAACGATCAAGAAACTAACTCGAAAAAGGTAAGTTGATTGGATAGGTTCGTTTTGTAAGAATTTGACTAGCCAATGGTATACCATTTGATTTAGTTAAGAAAGTTATCATGACACGCAACCCTTATTTTATATTAAACAACTGCAAGTAAAAATTTGATGCAACCTGTTTGACGCGGGTATAACTGGTGGCGGAGCCAAAAAGTCTAGTTAGAGGGGGCAATCGAGTACAAAACTTTTTGTAAGTAGTAAAATTTTGAAACTGTTTGGGTCGGGTCCGGTATTGCTTTAAACAAAATTCACTATATTAGTTGTTAAGTCAATGCCTAGCAACTAGGGGTGAGCAAACGACTCGAACGGACCGAATCGACCGATACCGGACCGGACCGGACCGACCACATTCGGTCCGGTCCTCGGTCTAGGCTTTTTCGCTAATTCGGTTGTCGGTCCAGTCCTGTCCGACGAAAAAACCGAAAATCTTGCCAAAATCTTGCCTTTTTGGGCCGGACCGGACCAACCATATTTGGTCTCGGTCCCGGTTTTTACCTTAATTCGGTCTCGGTTTTTGACGGTCCGGTCCGGTCCCGGACCGATGCTCACCCTTACTAGCAACTACAGGTGTGTGTTTGTGTTTATAAATGAAATCAAATCAAAGACAAATTTGATACTTTCAAAATTAAAGATGTAATTGTAACAAGTTAATTTATACATGGTTATTTTAGGTCAGTTAGTTGTACTAAGAGTAGATATACTTGTATGTAAGTTTGGTTTTAGAAAAATATAGATTTTAAAAAAGGAGAAAGTATAAAACATTTTCAAAGTTGAGGACACATCTCATTTATGTACTAGGGCACACTTGTAAATTCAGTTTATTTCTAATGTTTTCCTACAAAAATTGCATACGAAAGTACCATCTACACAAACTCTGTTGAGGGCACAGCCCCCATATCTAACTATATGGCTCCGCCCCTGGCTATAGCATGTGAAATCGATAAAACTCAAACAATGCGAATCTCGTAAACCATTTGAGAATATAATGAATGTTACGTTGCTTTCAAACGTTTCAAGCATTGAAGCATAGTTTATGTTTCCTTTTATCATTATAAACCTTTCTACTAGTGTATATACGCTTCAACGTTTTAGTTTATACCCTTTATTTATTATTTGGGGCCTCAAAATTCAATTCAAGTGGTCGAAAGTGACGAAAAACTCTTAAAATATAAAGCACAAAACATGTTAACTAAGGTAAATTTTAACGAAATAGTTATGATAGTGACTTTCTTAAGAAGTAAGAACCCCATGAAAATCAAATTAACTCTACCGCGAAATGTTAGATTGTATTAGCCCCGATAGCTTGGAGTCCACGTCTGGCCTTTACACACCACCACTTCATGTAATATACAAAGGTGAATACAAAAGTATTGTTTAGAATTGAGTTTTTTTAATTGATTTGTAACTAAGAATAACTAAAAGTACGTAATTTATTTTGATACACGGGTTACAACATAGTGTTTCGACGCGTAGTCTCTCGTTTATCTAAGAATGTACTATAGGTATTGTTAAAAAAGTGCATATATCTAAAATGAACCGTTTTGAACTACATAATCTCAATCACAAAGTTATTGAAAAAAGTGCATATATCTAAAATGAGCTGTTTTGAACTACATCACATAGTTCGGGCTATCTCAAAAATGGTTTCTCGACTCTTGCATACTCATTTTATCGGATTTAGCTTCATTTACACAAGTTATACATTGTTTGTATACAACTTGAGAGAATCTAGCCGAATCACATTGAGAATATGTATCCATAGTTCTGAAAGAAAGTGATCGTTACACTTTCTTAAAAAAGAAACGTATATACGTGTACCCTTCACGATAGATAGTAAATTAGTAATGATATGGCATCATATCATTGAGATGAATGTATAAAAGAGTACGTGGATATTTTTCTTGATGATGATATCACTCGATGACAATATCATTTCAGAAGCATTTGGCATCGTGTGTTAAAAATATTGTGAAGATAAAATGATTAAGAAACAAAGTTGCAACAATCTAATTGTTGATACTATTAACTCTTATTTGAAAGGCCAATAAAAATGTGCTTGCCTCATAATTATATTACGAGTCCACTTCCCTTTCTTCTTTGGCATAGTTAACCTCAAGACCTCATCCTTCACATCCATCACCATATATGGGCGAGGATGGTAGTTGCAGATAGGCGAGGGCAACTTGCCTCTGAATTATCATTCAAAAAGATCATGTGTTGACGGTTTTATTCTAGTTAAAAACTTACTTTTACAAACTCTGAGTTCAATCCCGATAATGAAATACTAGTTATACAACGACCACAAGTAAATGATAAGTTGAGATATTTACTCGGTGTTGATAAGATCACGGATTTCAGTATTTTCAGGTTTGCATTTACCTTCAAGCTTTAAGCTAAAGAAGCGACGATATGTTTTTGTCATAGGACGAATGGATCGGGAAGCAAAGAGTCCAGCGAGCAAGCAAGCCATCATCTCAGAGGTCAAACTATCAAAAAGAAGAGCAATACAACTTGTACAAATTAATTAACAAGAACTTCATTTGCAAGAAAAATATATGATCAATGTTATTAAAGGAAACTATTATGACGATATTTACTAGTAATTCTTTTGTAAATGCGTTTACAAAATGTCTTGCCTGTAACTAGGAAATGATTTAATTATAAGCATTTGAGTCCTTCCTCGGCTAAAGTTTTTAATCAAAATAGTTTTAGTGGGTGTTTGGCTAAGCTTATATAATGGGATTATGAGCTTTTTAGCTTATATATTTTAAATAAGACTAAACTAAGTATTTGAGGAAGGGTGTTTTAATAAGTCCAAAATTTGTGGCTTATTTGAGGAAGGGTGACGAACATATAGAAAAATATTATATAAAAATATTTTTATACTCTCGTCGAATAATTATAACCATTTAATGTTCATGTATACTTTTTTTTTTGGTCATCTTACCCAATTTTTTATGATAGTCGCAAACTTCCATTTCCCAACGGTCGTCTCCTGCATTGGACATTGAAAAGTGAAGATGAATCTTATGTGCCACACTGCCACTAAAGAGTAAGTATCCTATTACGTGCCATGTGCTTCTATCTGAGATATATGTTATGCAAAATATAACTAATTTTTTATTCTATTTTGTTTAGTCGAATGCCAGACCACCGCTGTTGATGAAGAGAAAACAAAAGTGAGACTAGATTATGCCGCTTTCACAAGGTTTGTTTTTAAAAAAGGTGGTTATTTCGGTCCCTATTCCGCCTGGAGTGACAACGGTTGTCAGCGTCACCACAGGAATATGGAGGTAAAGTTCTTCCTTTTCATATTAATTTTAATTAAATGTTTAATTTTGTTGTGAACAATAAGCAGTAAGCAAATAAACAGTGTTAACCTCTGTATTCGTCTTTTTTCAGATACTGGTTTAACTCAGGAAAATCCACGTTGGAGTGACCTATGGATCGTATTGATAAATCTAATCGCACGTCAGTAGATTCATCTTTTACACATTTTCAAATTTTATAATATCATAATTATCAATTCATCTAAAATGTGAGCCACAAATATGTCTGTAGACTATCACACTCTTACTTTTTTAGGTATCTAAAAAAGCGAACTTACGGTAAGTTCCTTTAGTTTCAGGAAGTATCACAAACAGCATCTGCGAAGGATGTCCAGGTGCAACTCGTGCTAGCTGTGCTGAAGCCTGAGACTGGAGATCAACAAGAGCTTTCTCAATGTTGTGGGGCATGGCTGAACGCATTGGAATCAGCGGTTGGGGATTAAAAACCTTTGACAGAAAGTGAAAAATATGTTAGAATGGTATGCTTATACATTAATATGGTGAATTAAAGGAACATAGTGAAAGTATAAGATACATACGATGCCTTTAGTCTGACACATGGAAACAAGTCCATGAACAAACCAGCCAACTGCCTGATCGTTGTGCCTTGAAAAGCTAATTATTGTCCAGTAGTTAACAGTAGAGGTGGCAATTTGTGCCCAAAATCAAAAAAATGGGCTAAATGGGCACATTTTTAAAAGATTTGGGTACATTTGGACCCCCTCTTTTTATGAAATGGGCATATATTGCCCATTTAGAAGTTAAATGGGCATAATGGGCACACATGTTTTTCTCTCAATTGGAGAACATTTAATGAAAAATTTATGGATATATTACTTAAATATAAATGAGGTGTTACGTTTGAGAAATTTTTGTTGTTGTTTTAAGTATTTTCTAAAGTGATTCGTATAACATGCGCCCGTTTGGCCCGCGCCCGTTTAGCCCGCGCCCATTTAGCCCGTTACCCGTTTAGCCCATAGCCCGTTTAGCCCGTAGCCCGTGCCCGTCCTGCCCGCCCGTTTTGCCACCTCTAGTTAACAGTTCCACCGTTGATCACTTTCTGTATAGAATACGAGTCATTTTAAAAAGTCAGATAGAAGATCAGACAATAATAAAACTTTAAAATGATTTATGAAGAGATATTTACCAAATCAATCATGTTCCACTGGCCAACAGATGGATTAACCTCAGATGTACGCCCTGACGCATGATAACGCAGCTGAAAATGGAACCAAAGAGCAAGTTAATATGGATATCAGGAGAAATGATATTACAAGAATTAAACAAATAAAGAGTCAAAGAGTGTGAACTTAAAGGTGGCGGCGGTGAAACTCGGGCCTCAATGGAGAGGTGAGCAACTCTGTTACATTCATTTCAAAATCCTTGCTTACTAGAGGATCCTTGTTGTACTTGGTTTTTTTTCATTGTCTGCAAAAGCCAACGAACAAGTAAACAGAAAGTTTTTATATTGAAATGATAAAATTGAAAACGTTAATACAGTATTAGTTCATGAAATGTCAAAATTCATACATTATCTATGCTATCCTCCCTATCTTTTGGCCGCTGGCACGTTGCCCTTAGGAACTGAGTCACTTGTCTTTCATTCAGCTTTAAAGCGTATCTTTAACCAGGAGTGACCCAACAGATCTACAATTACACACATCGAAACAAGCAAAGGTTACAATGAATTAGTTGTGATACAGGTATAATACTCATAAGTCATAAATATTCATGTTTACCAATGATAATGTTTTCTTTTGAATCCCAACACCAAAAGAGATTTTATATGCAGACAAAGAGTAATAATCTAGATATAAGATGTCTTTGATCAACAGAAATGTAAAGCAGCAGACCTCCATTGGAAGATAAGTAGGCTTCGCATCTGTGCCGGCTTGAATAGCAGGAAGAGCAGGAAACCGCAGCTGAACATTGTATTTCTCTCGGAAGTACTGAACTACAGTTTTGGTTTGGTGGCTCCCATCTCACCATTAAAACTAAAAAATTAACAATAAAAAGGATTAGCCGGATATAAAGAAGAGGATCACACGTACAAGAGGTTCTCTAAATTATTGAGAGAACATAAAAAACAACACGGTTCCATATACTTTTTTAAAATTAAACTGTGTAAAATCATTTTAATTGCCTTTAAAGTTCAAAGTCTACTTTCAATGCCCTGTAGTAAAAAGTAATTCTGAATTATAATTGCTTTCAAACAGTAAGAGTAAAAAGTAACACTATATAACAAATAAACTTACTTCAGCTGGCTAATCGGTTGAGCCGTTAAACCTTGAACCTTATACCGTCCCTTGTAATCCTGACGGCGAACCTCCGCCCTAACTCCTTTGAGAGCTCTCTTCACCTAAGAGTTAGAAAATACCAGATAAGAGCCTATGATCTTTTTCTCACCAATGTAAATAACAAAAGGACTATCTTTTATATAATACAATAAAACCCCTATTGGAAATTTTACATTTCAAAAAAATGCATTCATACCTTATTTAGTAATAATTTTATTTTTAAAAAAAATGTTATTTTCTTATTAAGTAATATCTTATATTTATCCATAACACAAGTAGAAGATAAATACAAAAAATATAGATAAGATGTAATTAATAATAGGATTAAAATTTTTAAATAATTATCTTTAATAATAAAAAAAAACTATAATTAAACATTATAAATCAAACAAAACAAAGATTAAATTATTTGTTTTTTAATAAATAAAAATATATGATTCAAAAATTTTAAAAAAAACCCGCGCGTGCGCGGGCATTATAACTAGTACTAGTGAATACCTTGATCCTTTCTTGGTCAGACAGAGGTCTTGACATGTCTCTTGAACCCAGGAACTCACCAACAAACTCCGATAACAACTTAGGCTCATAAAAAGCCCTCGCAGACATATCTGCAACATAAGATATTTATATAAGAAGATTATCAACAAACTAAACAATGCTAGTCAATGAACAGAAACATAAAGCAAAGCAGAAAAGAAGAAACGCACCAATATTGAGTGACAGTCCCATCTGTGTTGGTCGAAGGCTCTGATAAAAACCTTTCCAGTACTTGATCCCATCACCAAGAGGCCCTCTTCCAAAATCAAGATCTCCTGACTATCTCACGGCTGCAAGTAATGAGATATTGTTAGAATCATTTTGTTCAGAATGCAATCATTGACACAGAATAACAAAAACTACTAAAATTTAAACAAACATATGTTGATTACTCTTTAGAAGCAGACTCTCATAGAACCACATCGAGAGCTTGGATAGTCTTCTTCCCGTCATATGCTAGCAGCAGATTACCCAAGTGGGAAGCACCGTATGAATCACTGAGAAACTTCATAATATCCCTGCTCTTGGTCTTGGAGGTTACCTCTGGAGCAATTGTCACCTAACACATGGAAATTCCATTATGAGCCACGTATGATTTCATAAGCATATAAAACAGAACACCGTAAAAAAATACAGATTTGTTTATGTCCACATCTAGCCTAATCATATATTTGTTTTATGAAATCCCAACATTTTAGTCCTCTTAACTGCATATGACCATCACTATCACATACAGTAATAATTTTCAAATCAACTTGAGCCCTTTTTGAAAACCAATAACATTTCCTTTAACAAGCGAAATCAGGTTATCATAACAAACAAAAATCTAGACTATAACTCACTATACAAAATCAGTTATGTAACATCATAATATTCATCAAGAATGAAACGATAGTTAGATAATCATTTTACAAAAATCACATCTGCATATCCTTTGATCAACATTTCAAATCACTCTGCCTATCACATAGTAGTATTTCACCAAACATGTACATTTGCATAAACACTATAGACATTTTACAAATTCACTCATTGATACAAACAATTTTCAATCTTATCAATATCACACTTAGATATTTGAGAATCATGTAACATGAAACACAACATACTTATAACAGACAAATATGAACACAACTTAAAATCCCTTTTGAAAACCACAGAAGACCTATTAGATCATTTACTAAGCAAACTCAAGTTATCAAAATAAACAAAAGTCAACACATATGTACCAAGTCTGCTGACAAATGTTTTTTCAAACATACCTTAGCACATGAATAACCTAAACCTCATAAAAAAAAAACCAGTAATCATTATTGTATCAAGTATTACAGAAAATGATGATTACACATATCTTAAAAAACACACTGAACAATAGCAATCCGCAACATCCATATATTTCCACAAGGTACCGCCATTCTTTGAAACAAATTTAACTATGCAAAGTGCAAACAAACCAATGAGTCACTTCCAAGATCGCATCTATAGACTATGAAAACATACAAGTCACACTCACTACACAAAATGAGTTACGCATTCAAACAAAACACTATAATATTTGATATTTTACAAAATCGCATCTACTTAATTATCCTTTTATTAACATTTCAAATAGCTATTACTCAATCAAATTCTCTATGACTACCACATAATATTTCATCTATAACATGTACATTAGGCGGGACACTATAGAAAATTCACAAATCCATTCATACTCTAATATTTGATTATCATATACAGTGAAAACTAATATAATAACATTATTTGCTTCATGCTTTACAAAAATACCAAACAGCGTAGCTTAAAATCCTTTTAAATACGGCGTTTGAAGGAAACTTGAATCCCCTTTTGAAAAAGTATTACTTCTCTTGGTTAAATATTTTACAAATAAAATGTTTAAAAGCCTCACAAAAAACACAGGGTCTATTTATTTATTTTTGCAAAATAACATCAAAAGCCTCACAATAACCTTTTCGTCATAAGATTTTTAGAGACCAATCATGTTAAAACCCTTAGATAAACAAAGTATAAAAATACACAGTTTGTGATGAGATTTTGTACACTATTTTTTTTTTAAATGTTAAAACCCTTGTTTATTGACAGACTATTAACTTCCATTGAAAGACACATAACGATTTTACAAAAGATATGTTAAACCCCTCTCATTTATTATTATTAGTATTCCCAACACCAACCAAAAATTGAGAATCTTTCTCCCGAACCCACTCCTCCTTCGACTTCTTCGCCGCCGACGGCACCAACGACAGCTCTTTCACCGGAGCAGCGTTGACCGGCGGAGGTGCGGTTGTTTGACCACCGTGACCACACATTGATGTTGGTTTTTGTTTTTTCAGAGAAAGAGAGAAAGGTGAAGGGGTAGAAAGTAGAAGGCTCGTCTAAAGTTGTTTAAACAAGTAGTATAGTGATCCAATAAAAAATTTTGATTTTTATACAGAAAGTGTTTTTTTTTTCTTTTTTTCTTTTTTTCTTTCTTTCTTTCTTTCTTTCTTTCTTTCTTTCTTTTTTGCCCGTGCCCGTTTATCCCGTACTCCGTTTGACCCGTGACCCATGCCCGCTCAACCCGCCCGTTTTGCCACCTATAATTTTTACCATGTTTTTCGCTTTCATCTTTTATCATTTGATATTTGTTGTTGCAGCTAATATTTGTTGTAGCAAGGGTTTATATAAAACTAATGCTAGTGGCAATCAATCCCTCAAATTCTTTAAACAAATAAAAATACCTTCAAACCAAAAATATATATATATATATATATATATATATATATATATATATATATATATATATATATATATATATATATATATATATATATATATATATATATATATATATATATATATAACGACTTGTTTGTGGCTTGAAATATGGAGAAATCAGTCTATGCATAGACCGACTTGTGGAACTGTAATGCAAACTTAGCGGGTGTTTATTTTTTTCCCCTTAGTTAAAAGATGTAATTTAATATTATTACTTTTTTTATGGGGCCCATAAAAATTCCTTGTTTCATCTATATTCACAAGGCTTAATTTATCAACTTCTTCCCATTAAGATTCTTATATAGTAGTAGGACCCACATACACCCTTAGCTAAGAAAAAAAGAAACACCCCCTTAGTCATATTTTGAGCCTTTTGCGATACTGTTGTTCATGTGATTTTGGTTTTATAGGTATACTTGTATTTAGGTAGGGTCTGTTTGAGGTAGTAAAGTTGTTTGTTTTATTACACCTTGTTAGCTTGTGGTTGATGTAAATGTGATATAGTGCTGACTTGGTGATGGTAATGTTGTTCACTACTACACTCACCCTAATATCCACTCACATCACCATCTCAAATTAAAATCTCCTGTCCCACCACACAAACAAATTTTAATTAAGAGTAAAGTGCAAAAATCATCCATGTGGTTTGTGTAATTTCGCAAGAATCATCCATATCTCAAACGTTCAGCAATAAACATCCCCAAGTCCACAAATGTTTGGCAATAATCATCCCTGAGCACTAACGTCGTTAGTTTACCAGTTAAGTGTTAAAATAATATTTGCCCGTTAGTCCCTCCGTTAATATTTTCTGCACCGTTAGTCCTCATTTTTTGCACCGCTAATATTTTTCGTCTGATTTTATACGTGTTCGTCCGTTTTTTAAGTTCGCGTCCGTTTTTTACATTTTCATCTATTTTTTTTACGTTTTTGTCCTTCTTATTATTGTTTTCATATGTCTTTGCTTTTTTATTGTTTTCGTCCGTTTTTTACGTTCTCGTCTGTTTTTATACGTTTTCATCCATTTTTTTACGTTTTCGTCTGTTTTTATACGCTTTCGTCCGTTTTTTACGTTCTCGTCCGTGTTTTTAATGTTTTTGCCCATTTTTTTAAGTTTTCGTCCGTCCGTTTTTGTCTGTTTTTATACGTTTTTGTCCGTTTTTTACGATTTTTTCTGTTTTTACGTTTTCATATGTTTTTCCCCGTTTTTACATTTTCGTCCATTTTTTATGTTTTCGACTGTTTTTATACGTTTTCGTCCATTTTTATACGTTTTCGTCTGTTTTTTACGTTCTCGTCTGTTTTTTTATGTTTTAGTCCGTTTTTTTTTTACATTTTATCCGTTTGTATAAGCATTTGTCTCTTTTTTTACGTTTTGCCCGTTTTTATACAATTTCGTCCTGTTTTTTTACATTTTTGTCCATTTTTTAACGTTCTCTCCCATTTTTTTTTTTATATTTTTAACGTAAAAACCGATAAAAATAAACGTCAGAAATGGATAAAAACGTAAAAAATAGACAAACGCTTATAAAAACGGACATAAATGTAAAAAAAATCAGACGATAACGTAAAAAATAGGAAAAAACGGATGAAAACGTATAAACAGACAAAATCGTAAAAAAACAGACGAAAACATATAAAGACGTATGAAAACGTAAAAAAACGGACGAAAACGTATAAAGACGAAAATGTAAAAAACGGGTAAAAATGCAAAAACAGAAAAAAATCATAAAAAACAAACGAAAACGTAAAAGAATGGACGAAAATGTAAAAAAAAACGAACGAAAACGTAATAAAAATGGGCAAAAACGTTAAAACACGGACGAGAACGTAAAAAACAAACGAAAGCATATAAAAACAGATGAAAATGTAAAAAATGGACGAAAACGTACAGATTTTTGCAGTTTACTCTTTAATTAATATACCATATAATACAATCGCAACACATTCATGTATTCCACGATTCCTTCTAACCAGGATCTCACTAAACCATCGACAAACACCACCCACGCGTGGTGGAGTAGTAAGTGACCACTAATGGTCATGACCTTTATTGCATTGCAGATAGTCTTGAGAGGGTGTTTCGGTTTGAGGGTTTTTTTTTTTTTTTTTTTTTTTTTTTTTTTTTTTTTTTTTCAGGTTTCTCTCTTACACTATTGAAAAATAAGTAATTTTGAAACTAATGTTTTGATAAGAAATTGTTTTGTTGTTTAAATAAATGCATATGCATATACTATTTAGGTAAGAAAAATATGTTTTTCCTGCTTAAATATGATTTTTGTTTATGATATGAGATAAACTAATTTTTTGATAGGTTGTATGTTTATTTTTATTCAGTTAAAACTCAAGTGTTCTCTGTTTGTTGGTTATATTATTGATGTTGGTTCACTAAAATTATAGAATTGAAGCATTAGCCTAAAATTTGTGACACTTGATAAGTCGCAGTTCTTTGTAGAAGGAGTTTCTTTACTATTAGATAAGCACATGACTTTTACATCATTATCAAATCTCTTATTAACTCGCACATTATTGTGATTAGGTTTTGTTGTTATTTATGAATTATGACATGTTAGAGATACAACGACTTTCAAGTTGAAAGTGGACTACTAACTTACAATGCGGCTCTAAACCAAAAAACTGAGTAGGAAGCATGTCATCGAATTCTCATTGTAATATTTTTGGATATGCTTTGATTCAATCCATTTTTTGGTTATTGCACGCTTGTAGATAATTTGTTAGGTTAAATATGTGTTGCTTTTTTTTAAATTAATCACTAATAAATTAATTCGGATTTATATAGAGTTGGAAGGCAAACGAGGTACCGCTAGCCTTTTTTGGGTTGCAAAACTAATTCTCTTAAAAGCAACATATGTGAATCTAGGTGTCATAACATTACTATGCATAACACGTTGAACTCTGTTGAGAAACCCCATTGCCTCAGGTGCAAGAAAACCAAAAGTATCAAACGCGAAAGGAATAAAAAACATGTTGATTTTCAATGTACGCTTCCTCTTGTTTTGCCGCTTTGTAAGAGGCGGCTTTCAAAGCAGTCTATCACACTGTAAAACCCCGGCTACTTAAACCCACGAGAGGAGAAACCCCGGTTAGATCCACACACGCAATTCCCTCCAACCCATCCAAAAGCCAAAACGTCTGCATGTCTGAGTGTATTCATTCAAATATGAATGTATGCTTTTAGTTTGATTGGGAGTTTATATAAGGTCGTTACTAAAATTCTTGCCACGCGCTTGTCTATGGTAATCTCAGAGTTGGTTTCTGATGTCCAAACTGCGTTCGTCCCGAGTAGACAAATTCTTGATGGTCCGTTCATTATCAACGAGTTACTCTCTTGGTGTAAATATCATAAGGGTTATTACACACAGATGTTACTAAAGTTTCCAAAAAATTTGCTTTAAGTTACTGTAGTTTTTTTTTGTTCAAAGAGGTTACTCATGTAAACGGGTTTGTTTAATTAGGTTACTCATGTAAACGGGTTCGTTTAATTAGGTTACTCCCAGGGTGGGCTACCGGGTGTAACAGGTTTTCACTATCTTTAATTTACATTTTTGGTCCCTGTGGCATGGCGGGTATAACGAATTTAGTCCTTAGGAAGTCATTAATGTTTTCAAACCTAGTACTTCGCGGAATATGTCAAGTATTGTAGATTGCATGTTAGAGATGCATGGTGTGTTTTGTAACTTAATTTAAAGGGTTGTTTATATGCAAGTTTGTAACATGATTATTGTAATATGAAAGTTTAAGATCATGTACTTGGTTAGTGTTACAGAAAATTATGGATAATTGCCACAGTGATCAATCAAGAGTTTTAAACACACGACTTCAAGATAGCCCCACACTTTGTTTACAAAGCTAATTGGAAAACTAGATATATTGTTAACTTCTCGTTGTAGCAAGTGGTAAAACACATTGGGACGGAGGGTATGAGGCAACCTGATTCCATTAGCTTCCTTCAAAACTTGTATCTCTTCAACTAGAAAATTTTCAGAAAACTTAAAACTGTGTGTAGTTCTTTTGATAGCTCGTCTAGCATTTCAACCAATCGAGCATCACAATACATTTGTTTATTGTTTGACTCCTGATCAAACTCACCTCTTATCAAGATCCTGTGAAGAGTTTCTTTCAAGGACCCAACGATCCGAATAAAAGCAGTCATTGCATCAGGAATACTTGTAAGATTCTGTGGTAATTTGTTGAGCTCCAAAATCAATACATTCAGCCTTTCATTGATTTTCTTGACTATCTCTGGCAAACATTTTGATATGATAACTTATTGAATTTGGATGAGCTTATGGGCCAAAACAGGAATACCCACCATGGACTTATCAATCTTTGACAACAAATGGTGAGTTTCAAAAAGTTTTGCTTCTTGGATTCGAGAACATAAGCGAGGATTCGAGAAAAACATATAAAAATTAATGAAACCCCGTTACGGGTCACCTACATGAGAGGATTCGAGAAAAAAAAATCTAAGGACTAAATTTGTTTAACCCGACAACCCACAAGGACCATTTCGTAAATTTTTACCTGCTATCATAAGTTGTAATATATGGAGTAACGTAAACAACCGGTCACGCAAACATGAGTAACCACTTTGAACCAAGAAAAACTAAAGTAACTTAAAGCAAATTTTTTGAAAACTTTAGTGACATCTGTGTGTAATAACCCATATCATAAACATCAGGCTATGGTGTTTAAAGTTGATTTTGCGAAAGCTTAAGATTCTATTCAGTGGGACTATTTGGATGATGTTTTAAGATCGTTTGGTTTTGGTGATAAATGGTGTTCATGGATGAAGGGAAGCTTAACTTCAAGCATGGCTTCTATTCTCGTTAATGGAAGTCCAACGGCTGAATTTCAGTTCCACTGTGGGTTGAAACAAGGGGATCCTTTGGCTCCTTATCTTTTTATTCTCCTTATGGAGTTTCTTCATTTGTCATTCTCCAGAGTTGTTGATGCAGGTACGTTTAAGGGTATCAAGATTGATAATTCCGTAACGATCTTTCATCTCTTTTACGCGGACGGCACTGTGTTCATTAGGGAACGGTCTGATGATAATCTTAATCGGATCATGCATGTACTTCATTGCTTTTCTTTAGCTTCTGGTTTGAAGATTAACGTTAAGAAGAGTCACCTTTTAGGTGTGGGTATTCCTCATGTGATTACTTCTGCTGCGGCTATGAAACTAGGGTGCTCGATTATGAAAATACCTTTCAAGTATTTAGGTGTTATGGTTGGTGTTAATATGTCGAGGCTTACTGCTTGGGATGAGACTATTTGTAAGCTGAAATCTTGATTATCGAAATGGAAGTTAAAAACATATGTATTGGGGGACGTCTCACGTTACTAAAATCGGTCTTAGGATCTATTCCCATCTATCCTATGTCCTTGTACAAGGTGCCTAAGGCTGTCTTGAATGTGATGGAATCAATTCGTAGGAATTTTTTCAACAGATTTCAAGGTGAGGATAAGAAGATCACGTGGGTAATATGGAGTAAGGTGCTTGCTGCTAAACAGTATGGCGGGTTAGGGGTCTCTAGTTTCTTTGCGCTTAATAGAGCTCTCCTTTTCAAATGGGTTTGGGGGTTTATCTCTCACGATAATTCTTTGTGGTGTCATTTTATTACAGCCACACATGGTACTAGATAACAGAACCGGTCTTCTCTTCTGTCCTCGATGTGGCATGTTATCCTTCGTGAGGTTCATGTCCTAAAGATTCAAGGTATTGATTTGATTTATCATTCTAAAAAACGAGTGGGCAACGGTTTGCTTACTCGGTTTTAGAGCGATATATGGGTAGGGATACTCAGCTAAACCTTCGGTTTCCACGTATATATGCCCTTGAGTTGAATAAGGATATTAGTGTGGCGGAAAAGTTATAGTTTTTGGTTGATCTTTCCCTTCGTCGTTCTGTCAGAGGAGGGGTCGAATCGCATCAACTGGAGCAGCTTTTGGAGCTTCTAGGGTCGGTGATTCTGTCCAATTCTTGTGATTGTTGGTATTGGGATCTGAATGGGAACGGGGGTTTTTGCGTTAAAGACGTTCGTAACTTGCTAAATGATTTCTTCATTCCCAAAGCTGATGTAGCAACGCGTTGGATTAAACATTTTCCGATTAAAATAAATATTTTTGCTTGGAGAGTGTTTCTTGATCGCTTGCCTTCTAAGATGAATCTGTTGCGTAGGGGTGTTCAGGTCAGATCCTTCCTATGTCCGATTTGCAACTCTTATAACAAAGATGTGTCGCATTCTTTCTTTAGCTGCTCTTTGGCGGTTGATGTTGCTCGGCTAGTGTGTCGATGGTGGGATGTGGTTTGGACGCCTCTTGGCTCTTACTCGGATTAGCTATCATGGTTTAAATCTATTAGGATGGGATCCAATATCAAATGCTTGTTAGAAGGCGTGTTTTATGTTTCATGGTGGTGCATTTGGGATTTCATAAATCAAGAGCTCTTTGCGGTTCACAAGCCTCGGAAAGCAGTGATCTTCGATGATATTGTTGAGCGTTCTTTTTTGTGGTATTCCGCTAGATGTAATTCTTCCATTAGTTAGGATAATTGGTGTCAAAACTCTTCTTTGATTTCTTTGTAAGTTCGTTCTAACTTCTTACTAGCGTTTCTTTTATATATAAAGTTGCCGTTCAAAAAAAATGAATGTATGCTTTTATGTTTCTCGTATATGCCTTCATTTCTTGCTACACGTATTATATATTCTAATTATATTGTATTGTATTGTATCCAAGAAGCTATGATAAGTGGCAATTAACTAATGAAGTTAGCATAAAATGTTTTTTTTTTCTTTTTTTTTTATTAATCTTGAACACAAAACAAAAACAAAAGAAATTTATTTGTTCGATTATAGTATATTGGTTCATCTGTTCAAGTTCATTATCCAATATATTAAAACCTCAGTTTTTCCGTTTTGCAAAAAATGCCATTTCATTGGTTGGAAGCCCGTAAGACACTGTTCATCCAACTGTAGCAGCGTTTTCCTACTGTTACCCGTTCCGTTCTTTCCCACTAACTATCTCTCTCTCTCTCTCTCTCTCTCTCTCTCTCTCTCTCTCTCTTGAACCTTCCAGACACTATAATCTTCTCCCTCTCTAAAAAAAACAACCTCTCTCTAAAAACACAGTCACCAATTATTCATTAAAACTAAACCACACACAGCAAATCATGTGGGTATGTGTGTTCGTAACTCTCATGTCATTACATCAAATTTCAACATCGAAAAAAAAACACCCCTAAAGTCACTTTTCCGGCGAGGCGTGTCCGGCCAGATCAAGTTATTGCTTTGTGTTCGGAAATTTGGTCTTGCTTTTTATTTTTTTATTTTTATTTCTTGATCTACTGCTAGGGTTAATCTAAGTCCAATCACTAATCTCTCATCTCTTATTGTTATTTTGAAGGTTGGGATTTGCGAGTTACCATTTCATCCAATCAGCTCAAAAGTCGTAGGAGGTGTTGGAGAAACGTAAGTTGTCAAATCTTTGTTTCAGTTTTACTTATTTGGATTTTATTTTGGGATGATGCGTGAAGCAGCAATTGTACAAAGAAAAAGATGATAAACCAAGTAGCTTTTAATTATGATTTTTTTTTCAGATTATAGTAGCGATTTGGGTTCTTTGCATCAAGTACCGATTCATGGATTTGGGGTTTCAATTGCAGACTTGCAGTCATAGTGTCTTGGTGGTGTTGTTGGCTATGATCCATGGTATAAACTTTGCGATTGGTACGGTAAATTCCTCTTTTCCAGCTTCCTATTTATTACTATTTGTGATTTTTTTTTTTTTTAGGAAGAGTGTCAATGAGATTGAGGGTTAACACACACACAAAAAAAAAAAAGACTACATTTTTTTAAAAAAGAAAACTTGGGTTTTGCTTGGTTGCACACCAAATATTTGACGAAATGTCTTAAGTAAAAATTGTAGTGAGAGTTTATGTTTGTTTTGTTTGTAGTTGTTTTTTGGAAAATGAAGAGGATCCGGTAAAAAAGCAGCAGAGTTTTGATGCGTGGCTAAGGGACATTACTCGAGTTGTGGGATGTTTAGACCAAGGTATGGTTGATTACCATTGTTCATCTAATTCACGAAACCATCATCTATAGCTGACTGATAGTAAGCCTACTAAATTAATAGACGTGGTTTCAAAACATAATGCTAAAACTTGATACTCAATAACTTCATTTGTGTGACTGATGAGTGTGCAAATACTCATCATTTTTGTCTTATATAAACTGCCAAAACATCCAAAAACACCCAATAATGCATCAAAATACTGAAATTATCCAAAAGTGTGTTTTATATGTTTTAGATGCAAAATGTTTAAAAACAAATGAAAAACGAACAAAGTTTGCATAATTGGCAATTTCAGTCCCTCGAGTTTCAAAAATTGACAAAACTAGTCCCTGAAGGTTTAAAACAAAAGAAAAGTCAACCCAAGGCATTTAAAAGTCAAAAGTTATCAAATTTGATCCTTGGGTAAAAAGTTTAAGAAAATTACACATTTGGTCCCTGCAGTTTGAAAATTGGCAAATGTAGTCCCCGGATATTTAAAAATTGGAAAATATCAAATCTTGCCCTTGTACTATTCACATGTGTCAAAATTTGTCCTTGTTGCAACTTTGTAATATTGGCAGATGTGGTCCTCAAGTTTCAGCAAATTACAAAAATGGTCCTTGTGAAATTATAAGTACAAACCAAACCGGACCTAATGTGGTTATTACCCTTTAATCCAAAAGCCCACCCAATCCACCCTTATAACTCCCAAAGCCCACCACATACAAACTTGGCCCAAGTCATAACACAGTCCACCACCACTTCACTTTCAAAATAATAAAACGGGTCAACCTTTCCCATTGACCCTTGTTGACCTCAGTCAACCTTCCACCTCCCCCACTTAGCCTGCAAAACCCATCATCACACCTAAACCTCTCACCCTATGCAACACTCAATCTTT
The DNA here is from genome assembly GCA_030686995.1 of Artemisia argyi. Classification (NCBI taxonomy): domain Eukaryota; kingdom Viridiplantae; phylum Streptophyta; class Magnoliopsida; order Asterales; family Asteraceae; genus Artemisia; species Artemisia argyi. The sequence continues at coordinate 43,007,441 of CM060685.1, read as the reverse complement.
CCCCCCGCCTATACACCAAACAACAACTACACTCCAAAGTTATCCCCCTGGCACCAATTATCCAAGGAAAAAGCCAAACCTAGTTTTGGCGCCAAAACAAAAATGTGGTCAAGATTGAATTCTAAGGATCCAATGGTTCAAGTTGAAGCTGGGAAAAGTCCAAGGGTGCCCCAAAACCCTAATTTTGAACTATAAAAGAGAAGAAAAAGGGAAGCAGAGGAGTTAGTTAGTTTTTAGTTCCTTAGTGTAATTTAGGTCACAATTAGTTTTAAATTTGTGTAATGGTTTAAATTAAATTGTGTAACCCTCTCTTTCAAGTAGTGTAATCAGTTTAAAAATTAATGAAAGTCACTTTATTTTAATTCCTGTGTAATCTATTCTCATATCTTAGCCTTAAAATTCAATTGTGTTTGAATAGCTGTCATAAGATCCCATTTCTGAGGAATAAGTTCATTTAAGCTAACTAAAGCTTGTAGTGAGTCTGGCTACCTTGTTTCTATTTAATTGGTGGAATAATTGTTAGTCAACAAAATTCAAAGGTGACTTATGATGGTGAATATGGGTATATAGATGTTTGGTTCATGGTTCCTGGTCTATTTGGAGCCTATCCCAAGATAGGTTGTGTTCAAATGATTCTATTATTCAGCAAGGGATCCTTGTTGTAAGTTATCCTCCATATCTCATTTTATAGATCCTGCTTATTTACTATTTAACCAGTGCTTATTATGAGTATTAATTGTTTACTTAGTATAGATTAGTTGATTAAATGTTTATTTGGTCTACTTCAGTTACTAGTTCCATTATTTGCTCATTTCTCAATGAATAGCCATAATTTGCATAATCTGTTTTAGCCTATTACATTGCTTGTTTATGCATCATTCTAGCTTTTACAACTTTCATTTAGCTTATAAGAATGGTTTTTATCATTATCATAGTTCAAATTTGCATGATGCCTTGAAAAACTTATAACAGTCAAGGTATAAGGGGTGTTTGGTTCATGATTGTTTCCTGTGTTCTTGTTGTTGTTTGATGGTTGTTTTAGTTTGAATAGATTGCATTAGTTCATAATAGGTTATTAGAAACCACAGGTCATGGTTAGAATAGTCAAAATCATCATTCATTAGGCTTAAACCTGTTTCTGTGGGTCTGTGTCTTGGTTGGCTGTTAGGAGTAGGGTACCTTTAGTTTAATTTAGTATTAAATTAGCTCTATACTTCATATAGAATAAGATTTGATCAGTAGAAAATCACTTTAGTCAACTTACGTTAGTATCTAAAAAGTCAAAATGGATTTGAACTCATAATTTCGTCAGGTTTTTAAGAGCATTTGTAGGATTCAACATTGCTTGGAATTAAGTTTGGGTTGTTAATTTTAGAAGTTTAACAGCTTGTGTATCTGGATCAAAAGGAAAAAGTGAGTTTGGAACTCATTTGTTGGATTAGAATCAATCACAAAGTGGCCCATTTGACCTGTCACTTGCCCTGCACCAAAGGCTTTTCCATTTTGATCCAGTTTTCAGTGACTCATATTTTGTTCATCAGTTGAGGTTTTGTTGTGAATTTTGCTGTTTTGTGGATATAGTAGTACTGAGATGTTAGTTTCATAGCTTGTTTGCATTTTCAGCTTATTCTCTAGCTTATTTTGAACCTCAAAGTTGACCTTTGAACCACTGTTGTCACTGGTTCATCAGTAGCAATGAGCTTGCTTGATTATTGTAGTTCTGCTTGATCCTAGTCTATTACTTGTTGATTTTAGCTTATGTATGTTAATTTAGGTTCGTGAAAACTTGTGATTACCTTGGAACTAGCTTGTGTTCATTCTGCTTATTTTGCTTGTTTCAAAATACTCACTTTGTGCTTAGCCCACTGAACCAGATTCCCAAGGCCACAACAAGCTCAATTCTTGAGCTTTTTGCTTGTTCTTGGGTGTTTTGAGAGCCCACCTCGCTGAGTTATAGAAGCCAATTATTTTTTTTTTGCATTCCACTGCTTACTTGTGTGTTCATTTTGAGCCTTTTACGTTGCCTAAACCTTGTCTATACACTGGCCATTCAGTATTCCAGAGGTAAGTTCATAGGCTCCTCATGAGCTTATCTATGGAGCTTATTCTGGAAGTTTGAGCTTTTTGAGAAGCTCACCCACCCAAATTTCCATTTCCTAGCTTAACTTGACTTCTAGCTTATTGAATAAGCTTGAAATCAGGCTTGCTAGTTGGTCTTAGGGCCTGTTTGGACAGGTGCATTTGGCCTTGCTTATTGAGTGCTTTTAGCTTATTAAGGGTACTCTTCTGGTTGTGTCCGCTCATTCTAAGTGCCCCTCACTAATTTTAGCTTATCTCTTCATTAAGTGTAGCTTGTAGCTTGTTCATTCAGCTTGTCAAGGTCCTTAATCTCATTTCAAGCTTTTAAGCTTATTTGCCAAACATTTAAGCTTTCAATCTGCTTATTTTTTAGTTTCAAAGGTTTTGTTTTCACAAAAGTTGTTTAGATTCAGTATTTAAATAAGTTTGTAAAAGAAAAACAAGAAAAAGCCAAAAATAAATGAAGTGATAGCTTCTATTTAAGGAGCTTATTGCTTATTAGCTTATTTTCCTTAAGCACTTAGTGTTTTTAAAATTTTCCTATCTGTAGTTGTAAAATAATTTCTGTAATTTTTTCATATTTTTCTCTTTTCATTTAGTATTTTTAATAATTAATGTTAGTTTTTATTAATTATTAATTAGTAAATAATTAATAATAATTATTTAAATAGTCTTAAAAATATATTTTCAGTTTTAAAATTAGTTTTATAATATTTTAGATTTTTCCAAATTTAATTTTCATATTTTTAGTGTATTTTCATAATTAGTTATAATTTAGTGTAGTTTAAATAATTAAAAGTAATTAGGAAATTAGTAATTAATTAAATAGTGTAAAAATTATTTTTCTTCTTCTAAAAATTTTCTTTTGTCGTTAGGATTGTAAAAATGTAATTTTCATGTTCGTAGGTATTTTATTTTTACAAAACTCGCGTTTTATTTCGTACGCTAACGTAAATTTAAATCAAACGAACGCGTTTTTAGATTTAGCTCACGTTTTTAGTGTATCTGATTATCAGTAAATGTTAATATAGTGTTTCTAAGTTATTTTTATTCCTCATCTCGTAGTATAATCATCTCAAACCCTTTCCTGTCCAAATTCACCCGATCACAAACCCGTTTTATTACCTTTGCACGCCTCGCTGGGACATAACAACCCGGGGAAACCCCTATACTTCCGCGGAGATTTTGTCTGAGACGTTTGACTTAGTTGACTATTCACCTGGTCAATTTAGGTTGACCGTTTGGGACCAATCAAATTTTGGCGCCGCTGCCGGGGAGGTGTGCGCGCTATTCTAAACGGTTTTGCGTATTGGTGAACCTGGATATACATCCATTGTATATTTATCCATCCTTGTTCATATTTTCTTATTATTATCATATAAAAACAAAACTGTTACCGAAAACTTTTTAAACTCAGTTTTCAACGAACACAAAAAACCCAAAAACATTTTCTTTCTTATTTGAACAAAATGTCTTTCCAAAAACCCAAAAACATTCTCCTTAACCCTCTCACATCTTTGATTCTTCCTCCCTACCCCTCTATGAACTTTTGATTCTTTCTATGTCTCATCCACACCTTCTTATTTTCCATTGGTGTGGTAATCCTTATAATGGTGGCAATTGCCCCAGCTGTGGCATGGTAGAGTCAAGAAACGGGTCTGTCTATAACCAGAATCCCTATTCCTACCATGACACGACTGATTCATTCCATCAGTTACCAAACCATGAGACTCAATAGTTTTACTGTTGTGAGTACTGTGGTGGTTCACACTACAGTTCTGATTGTCAATCGGGAAACACGCTTGTCTATGAGCAGTTTCTTGATAACAATTATAACTCTAACACATACAACCCACAGACACATCAGTTTTACTGTTGTGATTACTGTGGAGGTCCACACTTCATTTCGGATTATCAATCAAGGAATCCATTTCCTTGTAACAATTACGACTATTCGTTTTCAGACCCACCTCCACAATACCAAATGATCCAAACAATTCCTCATGATACTGAGCAAGACCTTTTACTAGAGGCTCTTGAGATATTGCAAGAACTTAAGGAGGAGTTGGCTACTTCATCGTTTCAAAGCTCTCGTGAGAAATCCATGGCAGAATTACTTGCTGAAGAACGAGATGCTATAAACGAATTGAGCAAGGAAGAATTGCTAGTCTTAGAACAAGCAGCTAAAACACGTGCCATATTTCGCCGTGCTGCTCTTCTCGACGATGATGATGATGATGACGTTACCCTTGATATTTCTCAATTTTGTAAGGGTTCGTCAGATTCATCATTTGTGATTCCTTCCATTGAAAATCAGGGAGAAAATAATGAGACGGAGAAATTACTAGCAGAAGATCAAATGGAATTCGTACAATCCATGAATGCTAGCTCCTCTCCACTCCCTCAGTCTATTGATATCATACCCGAAGTTCACACTCACTCTCTGAACATGGGGGATGAGCATCTTAGCACTGTTCCTAATAAGGAATCAGACGAATTAATAAAGTCTAGTGTGGAGATCCTTGTCCCAATCCCAAGAGAGTCACAGGGAACTTTTTATCATATGTGTGATATTCCTTCCCCTCTTGAGTGTCCAAAAGATCAATTTGAGACTTTCTCCGATTGTAGCGAAGATTGTGCATCTTATGGAGACATCGAGTATGTTGAGGCGTCAGTTCCACATTCTGATGCTGATAATATTCTTGAGGAGTTCGCCGATGAACTCACTCACATCGATCCACTTCCAACGGGAAGTAACGATGATCTCATTGACTTTGAAGCCGATCTTGGAGAAATTGAAAGTCTCCTTTATCATGATCAGTCACTCACTTCTAATCCCAACAGTCCACAAGAGAATGTTAATCACCTTGTTCCCAAAACATTTAATACTACTCTCACCAATCCTCTATTTGAATTCGACTCTGAATTCACTTTGATTTCTGATAATCCACTCTTTCATATTCAGAATGAGGATTGTGATAAGTCTATTCCGGAACATGAATTCACAGATTCACATCTTGTGAATAATTCTCTTCATGGGGAGTTCTCCGGTGAACTCACTCATCATATCATGACTCCTCCGGAGTTTGATAGCCCGGGGGGACATGCGCTCAATCATGAGGATTTGCAAATCCCCACCCACCCTCCCGGGATGTTTTCTAACCCAATGAGCTTAACCCTTGAAATCCAAATTCAGGCTAATGAGCCTGCTCTCGAGGAAGAAGATCAAATCATGATTTTCATCATGGTTTTCTTCCTTTTCTTCACCTATAAGGTGACTTCTTTTCTTCTTCACTCCTTCGGGAATGAAGATACCATCTTTGATCCCGGCATTTTCATGTATCATTATCTTGAGCCGGATACTTATCTTATCGGTGTGGAACTTTCACGTGCTTCAAATGTTTGTCCAAACATCTTGAATGAAAGTCCGATGGAGATTCCTTCTTCCACATCATGCTTCCCCAAGGACAAATGAATTCGGGGTCAAGTCAAGCTAGCGACTCAGTAAACAAAAACAGTAGCACGTACTTAGGGATTTCACCCTAAGTGTGGGGGAGTTACCCCCACTGTGGTTACAAATGAAGTGAAAAAACTGGTGTTTTCCACATTTAGCTTGTAATGTTGCCGTTTTACGTTCTAAGAGTCGGCATACTAGCCGGGACTTTGAATATTGAGGACAATATTCATTCTAAGTGTGTGTGTGTGTGTGTGGGGGGGGGGGGGGGTATTTAGCTATTCTAGCGAATTTTATCACATTTTACTATCTTATACCCCCGTTTTTGGCAAAAATTTAAAAATTTTTTCACTTGAGTTTTAAAAGTTTTGTGGTTATCAGTCCGCCATGTCTAACCGACAAAAGGATTGGCTAATCCAGGAGCAAACGGCTCTTGGTAAAGATATATCAAATCTGTTTACGGCTTGCAATTTGCCCAAAATTGTATGGTACCTCAACTCGCCATATCCTAAAAAGCGAATGAGTTGGCTAGCCCGCAAGATTATGGCTTGTGGTAAAGGCAGTGGAAAAACCATAATTGGTAATTAGTTCACCAAGATGTTGACTTTGTCCATCAAGAGTTGGCTAGTCCAGAATCAAACGGCTTTTGGTAAAGACTAATCAAATCCGTTGACAGCTGGTGGTTTGCTCAAAATCACATGGTTATCAGGTGGACCATAGTTCTTACTTGAATCGATACATCTGGCTACTCCAGAAGTGATGGCTGTTGATATAAATAATGTTTGTGAATGTTATTAATATTTCTCAATAAACCTATGTTTTGATAATCACAAAACTTAAATCAAATTAAGTCAAGAATAAGACATAAACAAGTATTTGGTGACAAATATTTACTTCTACATCTTATATCACTTAAGGTATGCATAAACTTAGTAACTTATGCATTACATGATCAAAGGAAATTTTATATTAATACATAACATTATATAAAATGATTTTAACATTTTATATATATTTGTAAATCATTTTTGGTAAAGCTTTATTAAACCACAAAAATATGATTTCAAATTTCCAACCAAAAAGGGCAAATTTTATCCAGAGAATCTTTTCAAACGTTCAGGAGGGCGGTCCCCTTAATTTTACTAGGCGGCCCCCTTAATCATTAAGGGGACCGGCCTATAATTAAGGGGACCGGCCACGCTCCCGAACAGTAAAATCTGGCCCTTTAAATACTGGATCATTTTGCACATTTTCCTTACCTTTTTGCACTATAAACTTTCTGATCCAATCCTCTTCTCTAGATCTAAAATCCTTTGATCATATATTTCATAAGTCTTTGTTTCCAAGTGATCCAAAGCTTCATCCATTCAAGTGCAAGAAGAAGAACACTTCTCTACATCCATCTTATTGTAGTGGTGTTGTGTATAGCTAGTTTCATATAGCACTAGTGATAGCAATTTGTTAAGGTGTTGTGAATACTTGTTGATTGTAGAATCTTGGTGTGTTGTAAACTAGTTTAGTAGTAGTGACTTAGTTGTGCATAGAAGAAGGTGTGAAGATTGACTAGGTGTGAAGACGGTGTGAAGTCTTGAAGAAGGTGTGAAGGTGTGATTAAGGTGTGAAGATCACGTGGTGTGATATTTGGTGTGAGATTGGTTCTAGCTACTGTAACACCCCCAAAAGTCGTTAATAACAGCGGAAGACTTAACATGTCAGCGGAAGACTTTCGGGGTATTACTTCAAGGATCTTTGTCACAATTATAGTAGACAACACAAAGTGAAGTGTTAAAGTTTAATTTATTTCAAAATACCAAATATCTGGGATACAAGACATTATTAAGTTAAGAACGTGTTTTATTCTGAAGGAAAATAAGTAGTTTATTATAGTTCTTGTCATGCTTTTGCCCACTCCGTGCCATCCAGATCCGTCTTGTTTAGTTACCTGAGATAAACATGCTAAAGTCAACATAAAGTTGAGTGATATTCATAGGTTTGAGTTTAAGAGTTTGAATCACAAGTTAAGAATGTATTGTAATTACATACAATCTATATGTTAAAAAAAATCAATGTTCCTGTATTTTGGCTTAAGCTCATGATACTCAACGATTAACAGCCAATCATAAATGTGAATTATGATGGTAAGTAATAGGCCCCCAAAGATAGGTATTTGTCAATAACCTATTTATAAGAACAATAAAGTGCGCCTGGTGTTCTCTCCAACAACCAAACGAGGATTGTCAATCACTAGTAGTACTATCCACAATTATTTACGTTCACCCTTCAGGTGATTAAGGTTCATGATCGAGGGACTTCTGACAATAGTAACTTAAGCAAATAACATTGGCCTGACGGTATTTCAATACCCGGTATAAAAGACTTGTGTTCGAGTTTTAAGCATGTATCTCCCCCACGGGAAAATAGTTAAAGAGTGGGCTATGAAATCACCTTAGTAGTACAGTGGTATCGTAGTCTCAACAAAGCAAGGAAACGGCTTCACACAATACAACCTAAAAGATAATGCAAGTTTCAGTTGATAGTCTAAATCTGGTTTTATCGCGAATATTAGTCATTCAGTTTGTTATTAAAACTCGTGTTCGTTTAAATGTTTAAAGTTCAAAAACAAAGTTATATATACATATAACTTGTAAGTAAAAAAAATGATTGATGATTGATATAAAGTTAGTTTTATAATGGAAATAAAATATACGTATCGTTTTACAAGAAATAAATAATGTATCGTTATATCGTTTAATTATAATTACGAATATATATATATATATATATATATATATATATATATATATATATATATATATATATATATATATATATATATATATATATAGATATAAGTTTATGTTTATATAAGTCTTAGTTTAATTATATGTTTATATATGTAAAAGGTTAATATTATTTTTATAAAATAATATTTACTAAAAAAATTCCTTTAAGTTTCCAAAATTTACATTTTTAACCCTAACGATATATATTTTACACCGTTAGTCCAAAATATATATAATTTACATTTTAGGTCCAAACGCATCAATATTTACATTTTTCAACTCCAAATATCATCTTTAACAGTTTAGAACTCAAAGTTTTCTGTTTTGACAGTTTCTACCCATAGTTTACCATTTTGACAATTTTAGTCCCTCGGTTTAAGAAATTTTGCAAAGTTAGTCCAAATTTCACCAAATTAAAAGCTCAACATTTTGACTTCTTAAATAAGCTCAGGACATTCAAATAAGTTTATTACAACAGCTTATTAGCTTATTTTTCACTTATTTTCTAAATTGGGCCTTAACGAGTCTATTACAAGGCCCGTTAATAATTTTTGGTCCATTGGGCTTACGAGACCTTTGGGCCTGACCTTGGACTATATTTTAAGTTGTAAAAACGCTAAAAAATAAGCTGATGATAACAGCTTATCGAATAAGCTCATAAACTGCTTAATGGGCTAACAAGCCCAAATCGTTATCTATTAGAAATTTGAAAACATGATTTTGGTCGATCACTTTAGCTTTAGAAAACAGTTTATACGAGTTCATAAGGTCGAATAAAAAGTGGTTCTTGATTGTTAGTCATGTTGTTTATCAGGTCGAACTTAAATATATATGGGTCATGTGTCGAAATAATTATATACAAGGCCAAAGTAAATGATCAGTTTCGAAATTGAAAATGGTTAAAGACTTAGAAAAATTCTAAGTCTTTCGACATGGTCAAGTGACTTAAGGAACGTGTCACATTTTACGTGTGCATGTTATTTCTAGTTCGAAGTCTTTGTTTTACACGTTTACTAGCATGGTGAATAAAGAGTATAACGAATAAAATGTATGTGTCGTGTTCTTAGATTTCAAAGTAAATGAGAAAAGTAAAACGTATGAAATGAAAATAAAGAGTTTAAGGTTTCTATATTTCTCACCTCACCTCAAAAGGGTGGGAAACTAAGGGTACGTATGATTCGAATTGGTACTAGGAACGAATATGGTTCACTTCACGACCCACCAAAGATGTAAAATGAGCAAATATGGTACTCTTGACTTGCTTCCACTCCTCGAACTTCTTGCAATCTTCTTGTCCCAACTCTAGCACTATACGACTTGTATTTTTGTTATGTGGTTTGTTTATGTGTGTGGATTCAATTGAGGTTGCATGAGGTCCTTATATAGGAAGTTCTAAGGTTATGATAAGTGTTAAGGTAACATGGGAAGGGTTCGTTGGTTTGTAAACGTGTGTAGCACCTCACTTATTGCCCAATCGATCATTAGCCAACAAGGAGAATGTGTCATACAATCTACTATACATTCCTGACATGAACATAGATAGTATTGTTGTCATTGGGGATCATGGGAGGTTTGTGAAGAGTTTGTGATACGTTTTGGTTTTATGTGTCATATGGTTTTGGGAGTTTACTTGAGATAGTTTTGAAGTGACAAATGAAGGTGGAATTGAACGAGATTTGTCATTCATGAAAGTTAGCTAGGTGATGAAACAAGTTATGTAATAATATACATGGGTTGTGTGTCGAAAAATGAAGTAACTAGGGGTGTTCCTTGGCTCGATCGTGGCTGGAAACAAAAGAAAAAGAAAAGAAAACGGACCGGGAAATGGGCTTGTGGGTTTTGGGTTGCTTCGGCCCAAAATAGAAAAGAGAAAAGAAATAGAACATGGTCTGGTTTGGGTTTAACACTAGAATGTGGGGCCCATTTAGGTGTGGGGTCCACATAGAAGGTTTAGGGAGTCGGGATAAGTTCGAGATATAATAGTGAGTGGTCTCGGGAATTTTCGTAAGCTTCGGGAATATATAAATATTGTATGGTATTTAATCGAAACGTATATTATAAAAATATAAACGTTTAAAATATATATATTCGCGATAATTAGACTATCTAGGTTTGTGTGCAAGCAACGTTTCTAAGCAAAAGATAATTCACATTTTACCGTTGTGATTTATATATCAAGTCTAATATATAAAAAAAATTTTGTCATACGTAAAAGTGGGTATTTAAATAATGTAATAACTTGTAAGTATTTACTAACCGTTGGGGAAAATTACGAGAGGCTACAGTACATACACCTTACAGTGAATTCCGTCCCGGAATTCGAGTTTAGGAGGGTTGCCAAGGGTGTCTAAGAGAAGAGGTGTGGGTACTTGGTGCGAATCTGGTCCTCGCGTTCCGAAGTATACTCTGGTCCTCGTTTAGAGTCCCAACGAACTTTTATGATAGGGATACGGTTTTTTTTCAGTTGTTTGACTTCTCTATCCATGATTTCTACTGGTTCCTCGGTAAAAACGAGTTTATCGTCAAGTTGTAATTCTTTCAATGGGATGATCAGAGATTCATCGGATAAACATTTCTTGAGGTTTTACACACGAAAAGTGTTGTGAATTCGGCTAAGTTCCTCGGGTAGTTCAAGTTTATATGCCATGGGTCCAATTCTTTCTAGGATTTTGAATGGACCGATGTATCTTGGGTTTAACTTTCCCCTCTTTCCGAATCGTATCATTCCTTTCCATGGTGATACTTTTAACATAACTTTATCTCCGATCTGAAAATCCATGGGTTTTCTTTTTAGGTCGGCGTAACTTTTCTGTCGGTCTCTAGCGGTTTGTAAACGTTGTTTGATTTTGATGATTTTCTCGGTTGTCTCATGAACTAGATCCGGTCCCGTGAGTTGTATTTCTCCGACTTCTGTCCAGCAAACGGGTGATCTACACTTTCTACCGTAAAGTGCTTTGAACGGTGCTGCCTTGATACTGGTATGATAACTGTTGTTGTATGAGAATTCTGCCAATGGTAAGTGTTTGTCCCAACCTTTTCCGAAGTCTATGACACAAGCGCGTAGCATATCTTCTAAGGTTTGTATAGTTCTCTCACTTTGACCATCGGTTTGTGGGTGATAAGCTGTGCTCATATCCAGCTTTGTTCCTAAAGCTTTTTGCAATGATTTCCAAAAATGAGACGTGAAACGACTGTCACGATCTGATATAATAGAAATCGGCACTCCATGTCGTGACACAATTTCTTTCAGATATATCTGAGCAAGTGTGTTCATTTCATCAGTTTCTTTGATTGGTAGGAAATGAGCTGACTTGGTGAGACGATCAACGATAACCCATATCGTATCGTAGCCAGTAGAGGTTTTGGGAAGTTTGGTGATGAAGTCCATTGTAATACGTTCCCATTTCCACATGGGGAGTTCGGGTTGGGTGAGTAATCCGAAGGGTTTCTGGTATTCTGCTTTTACTCTTGAACATGTTAGACATTTACTGACGTACTCAGCGATGTCGGCTTTCATGTTCGGCCACCAATATAGTTTCTTAAGATCTTGGTACATCTTGTCGGAACCTGGGTGAATGGAGTATTTTGACTTGTGAGACTCATGCATGATGAGGTCATGAATACCTCCGAAGAGAGGAATCCAGCTTCTTTCCTTGAAACAAAGCATTCCATTTGATCTTTTCACAAATCCGTTTTCGTTTTCCGGCATACCAAAAATCTTTTCAATTGGTCGATTTTCTTTCTTGAGAGCTTCGCTCTGGGCGATAATGATTTGTGTTGGGAGGGGTGAACAAATAGTCATGCCTAACGATCTAACCCTGAGAGGTTTTAGTCTTTCTTTTCGGCTTAGTGCATCTGCTACTACATTAGCCTTTCCTGGGTGATAACGGATTTCACAATCATAATCGCTAAGCAATTCTAACCAACGGCGTTGTCTCATGTTTAAATCCTTTTGATCTAGGATGTGTTGGAGACTTTTGTGATCTGTAAATACGATACACTTAGTGCCGTATAGATAGTGTCTCCATAACTTAAGAGCGAATACTATTGCTCCTAGTTCTAGATCATGGGTTGTGTAATTTTCCTCATGTTTCTTCAGTTGACGTGAGGCATAAGCTATTACCTTATCCCGTTGTATCAAAACTGCACCTAAACCATGGTACGAAGCGTCACAATATAGTACGAAATCTTTGCTTCCTTCGGGTAACGCTAGTATTGGAGCTTCACAAAGCTTTTGTTTTAACAGTTGGAAGGCTGATTCTGCTTCTTGTCCCCAGACGTACTTTTCGTTCTTTTGGGTCAACTTGGTCAATGGTTTTGAGATTTTAGAGAAACCTTCAATAAATCTCCGGTAGTAACCTGCAAGACCTAAAAATTGACGTACTTCTGTGGGAGTTGTAGGTGATGACCACTCTTTAACTGCCTCTATTTTTGCAGGATCCACGTGGATTCCTTGACTATTGATTACGTGTCCCAAAAATTGCACCGTGGGAATCCAAAAGTCACATTTTGAGAATTTCGCGTACAACTTTTCTTTCTTAAGTAACTCTAGGATAGTTCTCAAATGATTGGCATGTTCCTCTTTGTTACGAGAGTAGATCAGAATGTCGTCTATGAATACTATCACGAATTTGTCCAAATATGGCTTGCATACTCGGTTCATTAGGTCCATAAACACGGCGGGTGCGTTCGTTAGACCAAATGGCATTACCTGAAATTCATAGTGTCCATAACGGGTTCTGAAGGCTGTCTTGGGAATATCTTCTTCCCGAACTCTCAATTGATGGTATCCCGACCTTAGATCAATCTTCGAGTATACACTCGATCCTTGTAATTGATCAAACAAATCGTCTATTCTAGGTAAAGGATATCGGTTCTTTATAGTGAGTTTGTTTAACTCTCGGTAATCTATGCACATTCGGAATGATCCGTCTTTCTTTTTAACAAATAGAACTGGGGCTCCCCAAGGTGATGAACTTGGTCTAATGAAACCTTTATCGGATAATTCCTTTAGTTGTTCCGATAGTTCCTCCATTTCGGAAGGTGCCAACCTGTAAGGTGCTTTTGCTACTGGTGTCGCTCCAGGCACTAGTTCAATTTGGAACTCTACTTGACGAGTTGGTGGAAGACCGGGTAGATCTTCAGGAAATACTTCGGGAAATTCCTTAACGATAGGTACGTCTTTAAGTTGTTTCTTGGTTAACTTACTTTCCGTCATCTGAACCATGAATACATGACATCTTTCGTTCATGTATTTTATCATTCTGAGGCATGAGATGATTCCGTATCGGTTTTTATTTTTGTCGCCATGGATAATGAGGGTTTCATTCTTAAAAGGAATGTGTATGGCTTTCTCGTCACAATGAATCTTAGCATGATGTTTGGATAACCAATCCATTCCGATGATAGCATCAAAACTACCGAGTTGGACAGGCATCAAGTCAATGGGAAAAGATTCTCCTACGAGAGTTATGGTACAATCTTTTAAAACAGAGTTGGTGCTAATTAAGTTCCCATTGGCCATTTCTATCTCGTATGTGGTGTTTAGCTTAGAAGGGTTAGAGTTAATGAAAGGGTCAAACGTATCTGACACGAAGCTCTTATCTGCTCCAGAATCAAATAATACTCTAGCATTATGATGATTTAATAAGAACGTACTCGTGACAATGTCGGGGTTTTGTGGTTCATTTTCATTTCCCATCACGTATGCTCTTGCCCGTGCAGTGTTCTGATCATTTCCTTTTGGACAGCGGTTCTTGAAGTGTCCAGTTTCTCCGCATGAGTAACAAGTTGGTGCTATTGGTTGTAGGTTGCTGCCGGTAGCAGGGGCCCTACAATCTTTTGTGGCATGACCTATCCTTTGGCATTTATGGCATTTTACTGTACAAGCACCATTGTGATGAAGCTTGCATCGGTTGCACTGTGGCTTAATACATTGGTATCCATTACCATTGGTTGCCGTAAATACCTTAGGAGGTTCTTGTCGTTGGTTCTGCTGTTAACGATGTGGGTTCTTGTTCTGGTGTTGTTGTTGGTTGATCCTGTTGTTGTTGTTGTTGTTGTTGTGGTGATGGTTGTTGTTGCGATGGCCGTTGTGGTAGTGATTGTGGTTTTGATGGTGGGTGGTTCTCCTGTCATCGAGCTTTCTTTTGAGTTCGTTGCACTTGATTTCGCGGTCTAGGAGTTTTTGTGCTAGCTCCATTGCGACTTCTAGTGATGGTGGGTTGGATGCTGTGACGTTTCCTTCAATATTCCGGGGAAGACCTTCAATATACTTCTCCAGAGTTTTCTCTAAATCTGGTACGATAGAAGGACATAATGCCATCAGCTCGTGGAATCTCCTGTTGTAAGCCCTAAGATCGATTCCTTTGACTGCAAGGATATGGAATTCGTCTTCTAGTTTCCTTATTTCGGATCGAGGACAGTACTTCTTTAGGATCTTGGCTTTGAATTCCGTCCAAGAGAGTCGGTATGCTGCTTCTGTACCTAAAGTTTGAGTTGTAGCGGTCCACCATGACAAGGCGTCATCCATTAAGGTTCTTGTGGCAAATGTGACCCTGTTGTTTTCTGAGCATCCACTTCTTTGGAATACCGTTTCGCATCTCTCGAACCAATGGGCGAGTTTAGTTATCCCTTCAGTACCCATGAAGTAAGTCGGCTGACAAGCCATAAAATCTTTATAGGTACATTGGCGAGGTGCGGGAGCAACATTCCTGGCTGGTTGTGCGTTAGCATTTGCTTGTTCGGCTAAGGCTGCATTGATTCCATTGGTGATTGCTTGTTGGATTTCTTCTGGGGTCATGGTTGCTGCTGAGGTAGTGGTTGTGGTTCTCTTAGGTGTCATATTCCTAAAAATGAGAATATATTTTCAGAATTTTCATAATAACCATCTTGTGTTAGATGATTTAGTAACATCAATAGGTTCAAAGTTATAATAGTGTCACATATATCACGATGCAATATACGATATCATAACACTTATGAAAATAAAGCAAACATAACATCATTGATTAGATTGTCGTTTTGAGTTTACATCACTTATTTATTCTTGTTGACATATCTCGACATTCAAATACAAGTTATTACTGTGATGTGGGTGAGGCTACGTTGACAATCTATGGCATTCTAGGGTTTTCCTTGGTTATCATCAAGACGACGTTCTAGTTCCTGAATTTTGGCGGCCATGGTTTCTATGATTTGGTCTCGGTCTCTCTCCCTAGCTTGTGTTTCTTGTTGTGCATGTCGCAGAGACATGACTTGGGCTCTTGTGGTGTCGAGAGCTTGATCGATGTCATACATGATGTCCTTGTTCAAGGTCTTAGCAGAACAAAGTAATCCGATGAATTCCATAGCTTCACCGAATTGGGTATTTAGTTGTTCCATCATGGTTCCCATCTCTAGGTGTCCCATCACAAGTTGTTCTATCTCAGCTGACATGACCTCTATCAGTTCATTAGGGATGTTGTTCACCAAGGTGGCTATGGCGTCTAACCTGTCTTCATGTCTTACTAACCTAGCTGCCAAGAGTGGTATGGTATGGTGAATGGGTTCTCCAGTGATTGGAAGGATCTTGGATGCAGCAAATGATGATCTTTCACCAAGTTCTCTGTTGGTGGGAGTACCTTCTTGAGATCTCCAATACTTAAGGATTGGTAGTAGAAATGACCATTTGCGAGCATTGACCCGCTTACGAGCCTTATGGTTGGTTCTATCATAATAGTAAGGATCTGAGGAGGTAGGACGAATCTGGTAATTTCTTGGTTGATAAGGCAGAGGAGCACTGGAAGTTTTCACAGGTGGTGGACTGTTGATTGTTACTGGTACAGTAGTAGTCTGCTGATAAAATATACTAGGTAGTATCACTGGTTCTGCAGTTGGAGCAACTTCCTTTTTCCATTTAGTATCATCCCAGATGTCTTTTTCTTCAGCATATGAAAGAGCTTTTCCAGCAGTGGCTGGTTCATAAGGCTGGAATGGAGAAGTTTGCTTACTGCGGCTGATTGGACCAGATGATGCTTGAGGTGAAGTAAAGGATTGCTGACTTTCCTTATTCTTGTCTGTTGTAGGTGACACAGTCATTGGAGCAAGAGTTGGTACAATAGGTGTAGAGCTCTCAGTTTCCGAATCTGATAACAAAACAATGAAGTTGGGTTTGGAAGACATGGTACTGTAATAATCCCGATTAGTAAACATAGTTATTAGTATAATCATAACATGTAAGCATATATCAAGTTATATAAGTAAGAAATAATGAGAAGTAACTTTTCTACCAGATGTTGGAATGTAGGCACGGAGGGCATGAAGTGGTATTTTGTAAAAATGGTCCAGTTAAAGTGTAGTTATAGTCCAATGTTTAAAAACATCTGGTTCTCTATAACCGTGGCTCTGAATACCAATCTGTAACACCCCCAAAAGTCGTTAATGACAGCGGAAGACTTAACATGTCAGCGGAAGACTTTCGGGGTATTACTTCAAGGATCTTTGTCACAATTATAGTAGACAACACAAAGTGAAGTGTTAAAGTTTAATTTATTTCAAAATACCAAATATCTGGGATACAAGACATTATTAAGTTAAGAACGTGTTTTATTCTGAAGGAAAATAAGTAGTTTATTATAGTTCTTGTCATGCTTTTGCCCACTCCGTGCCATCCAGATCCGTCTTGTTTAGTTACCTGAGATAAACATGCTAAAGTCAACATAAAGTTGAGTGATATTCATAGGTTTGAGTTTAAGAGTTTGAATCACAAGTTAAGAATGTATTGTAATTACATACAATCTATATGTTAAAAAAAAATCAATGTTCCTGTATTTTGGCTTAAGCTCATGATACTCAACGATTAACAGCCAATCATAAATGTGAATTATGATGGTAAGTAATAGGCCCCCAAAGATAGGTATTTGTCAATAACCTATTTATAAGAACAATAAAGTGCTCCTGGTGTTTTCTCCAACAACCAAACGAGGATTGTCAATCACTAATAGTACTATCCACAATTATTTACGTTCACCCTTCAGGTGATTAAGGTTCATGATCGAGGGACTTCTGACAATAGTAACTTAAGCAAATAACATTGGTCTGACGGTATTTCAATACCCGGTATAAAAGACTTGTGTTCGAGTTTTAAGCATGTATCTCCCCCACGGGAAAATAGTTAAAGAGTGGGCTATGAAATCACCTTCGTAGTACAGTGGTATCGTAGTCTCAACAAAGCAAGGAAACGGCTTCACACAATACAACCTAAAAGATAATGCAAGTTTCAGTTGATAGTCTAAATCTGGTTTTATCGCGAATATTAGTCATTCAGTTTGTTATTAAAACTCGTGTTCGTTTAAATGTTTAAAGTTCAAAAACAAAGTTATATATACATATAACTTGTAAGTAAAAAAAATGATTGATGATTGATATAAAGTTAGTTTTATAATGGAAATAAAATATACGTATCGTTTTACAAGAAATAAATAATGTATCGTTATATCGTTTAATTATAATTACGAATATATATCGTATATATATATATATATATATATATATATATATATATATATATATATATATATATATATATATATATATATATATATATATATATATATACATATAAGTTTATGTTTATATAAGTCTTAGTTTAATTATATGTTTATATATGTAAAAGGTTAATATTATTTTTATAAAATAATATTTACTAAAAAAATTCCTTTAAGTTTCCAAAATTTACATTTTTAACCCTAACGATATATATTTTACATCGTTAGTCCAAAATATATATAATTTACATTTTAGGTCCAAACGCATCAATATTTACATTTTTCAACTCCAAATATCATCTTTAACAGTTTAGAACTCAAAGTTTTCTGTTTTGACAGTTTCTACCCATAGTTTACCATTTTGACAATTTTAGTCCCTCGGTTTAAGAAATTTTGCAAAGTTAGTCCAAATTTCACCAAATTAAAAGCTCAACATTTTGACTTCTTAAATAAGCTCAGGACATTCAAATAAGTTTATTACAACAGCTTATTAGCTTATTTTTCACTTATTTTCTAAATTGGGCCTTAACGAGTCTATTACAAGGCCCGTTAATAATTTTTGGTCCATTGGGCTTACGAGACCTTTGGGCCTGACCTTGGACTATATTTTAAGTTGTAAAAACGCTAAAAAATAAGCTGATGATAACAGCTTATCGAATAAGCTCATAAACTGCTTAATGGGCTAACAAGCCCAAATCGTTATCTATTAGAAATTTGAAAACATGATTTTGGTCGATCACTTTAGCTTTAGAAAACAGTTTATACGAGTTCATAAGGTCGAATAAAAAGTGGTTCTTGATTGTTAGTCATGTTGTTTATCAGGTCGAACTTAAATATATATGGGTCATGTGTCGAAATAATTATATACAAGGCCAAAGTAAATGATCAGTTTCGAAATTGAAAATGGTTAAAGACTTAGAAAAATTCTAAGTCTTTCGACATGGTCAAGTGACTTAAGGAACGTGTCACATTTTACGTGTGCATGTTATTTCTAGTTCGAAGTCTTTGTTTTACACGTTTACTAGCATGGTGAATAAAGAGTATAACGAATAAAATGTATGTGTCGTGTTCTTAGATTTCAAAGTAAATGAGAAAAGTAAAACGTATGAAATGAAAATAAAGAGTTTAAGGTTTCTATATTTCTCACCTCACCTCAAAAGGGTGGGAAACTAAGGGTACGTATGATTCGAATTGGTACTAGGAACGAATATGGTTCACTTCACGACCCACCAAAGATGTAAAATGAGCAAATATGGTACTCTTGACTTGCTTCCACTCCTCGAACTTCTTGCAATCTTCTTGTCCCAACTCTAGCACTATACGACTTGTATTTTTGTTATGTGGTTTGTTTATGTGTGTGGATTCAATTGAGGTTGCATGAGGTCCTTATATAGGAAGTTCTAAGGTTATGATAAGTGTTAAGGTAACATGGGAAGGGTTCGTTGGTTTGTAAACGTGTGTAGCACCTCACTTATTGCCCAATCGATCATTAGCCAACAAGGAGAATGTGTCATACAATCTACTATACATTCCTGACATGAACATAGATAGTATTGTTGTCATTGGGGATCATGGGAGGTTTGTGATACGTTTTGGTTTTATGTGTCAAATGGTTTTGGGAGTTTACTTGAGATAGTTTTGAAGTGACAAATGAAGGTGGAATTGAACGAGATTTGTCATTCATGAAAGTTAGCTAGGTGATGAAACAAGTTATGTAATAATATACATGGGTTGTGTGTCGAAAAATGAAGTAACTAGGGGTGTTCCTTGGCTCGATCGTGGCTGGAAACAAAAGAAAAAGAAAAGAAAACGGACCGGGAAATGGGCTTGTGGGTTTTGGGTTGCTTCGGCCCAAAATAGAAAAGAGAAAAGAAATAGAACATGGTCCGGTTTGGGTTTAACACTAGAATGTGGGGCCCATTTAGGTGTGGGGTCCACATAGAAGGTTTAGGGAGTCGGGATAAGTTCGAGATATAATAGTGAGTGGTCTCGGGAATTTTCGTAAGCTTCGGGAATATATAAATATTGTATGGTATTTAATCGAAACGTATATTATAAAAATATAAACGTTTAAAATATATATATTCGCGATAATTAGACTATCTAGGTTTATGTGCAAGCAACGTTTCTAAGCAAAAGATAATTCACATTTTACCGTTGTGATTTATATATCAAGTCTAATATATA
The DNA here is from genome assembly GCA_030686995.1 of Artemisia argyi. Lineage (NCBI taxonomy): Eukaryota > Viridiplantae > Streptophyta > Magnoliopsida > Asterales > Asteraceae > Artemisia > Artemisia argyi. Next base: position 42,987,411 of record CM060685.1, on the reverse strand, counting down.
AAAAAAATTTTGTCATACGTAAAAGTGGGTATTTAAATAATGTAATAACTTGTAAGTATTTACTAACCGTTGGGGAAAATTACGAGAGGCTACAGTACATACACCTTACAGTGAATTCTGTCCCGGAATTCGAGTTTAGGAGGGTTGCCAAGGGTGTCTAAGAGAAGAGGTGTGGGTACTTGGTGCGAATCTGGTCCTCGCGTTCCGAAGTATACTCTGGTCCTCGTTTAGAGTCCCAACGAACTTTTATGATAGGGATACGGTTTTTTTTCAGTTGTTTGACTTCTCTATCCATGATTTCTACTGGTTCCTCGGTAAAAACGAGTTTATCGTCAAGTTGTAATTCTTTCAATGGGATGATCAGAGATTCATCGGATAAACATTTCTTGAGGTTTTACACACGAAAAGTGTTGTGAATTCGGCTAAGTTCCTCGGGTAGTTCAAGTTTATATGCCATGGGTCCAATTCTTTCTAGGATTTTGAATGGACCGATGTATCTTGGGTTTAACTTTCCCCTCTTTCCGAATCGTATCATTCCTTTCCATGGTGATACTTTTAACATAACTTTATCTCCGATCTGAAAATCCATGGGTTTTCTTTTTAGGTCGGCGTAACTTTTCTGTCGGTCTCTAGCGGTTTGTAAACGTTGTTTGATTTTGATGATTTTCTCGGTTGTCTCATGAACTAGATCCGGTCCCGTGAGTTGTATTTCTCCGACTTCTGTCCAGCAAACGGGTGATCTACACTTTCTACCGTAAAGTGCTTCGAACGGTGCTGCCTTGATACTGGTATGATAACTGTTGTTGTATGAGAATTCTGCCAATGGTAAGTGTTTGTCCCAACCTTTTCCGAAGTCTATGACACAAGCGCGTAGCATATCTTCTAAGGTTTGTATAGTTCTCTCACTTTGACCATCGGTTTGTGGGTGATAAGCTGTGCTCATATCCAGCTTTGTTCCTAAAGCTTTTTGCAATGATTTCCAAAAATGAGACGTGAAACGACTGTCACGATCTGATATAATAGAAATCGGCACTCCATGTCGTGACACAATTTCTTTCAGATATATCTGAGCAAGTGTGTTCATTTCATCAGTTTCTTTGATTGGTAGGAAATGAGCTGACTTGGTGAGACGATCAACGATAACCCATATTGTATCGTAGCCAGTAGAGGTTTTGGGAAGTTTGGTGATGAAGTCCATTGTAATACGTTCCCATTTCCACATGGGGAGTTCGGGTTGGGTGAGTAATCCGAAGGGTTTCTGGTATTCTGCTTTTACTCTTGAACATGTTAGACATTTACTGACGTACTCAGCGATGTCGGCTTTCATGTTCGGCCACCAATATAGTTTCTTAAGATCTTGGTACATCTTGTCGGAACCTGGGTGAATGGAGTATTTTGACTTGTGAGACTCATGCATGATGAGGTCACGAATACCTCCGAAGAGAGGAATCCAGCTTCTTTCCTTGAAACAAAGCATTCCATTTGATCTTTTCACAAATCCGTTTTCGTTTTTCGGCATACCAAAAATCTTTTCAATTGGTCGATTTTCTTTCTTGAGAGCTTCGCTCTGGGCGATAATGATTTGTGTTGGGAGGGGTGAACAAATAGTCATGCCTAACGATCTAACCCTGAGAGGTTTTAGTCTTTCTTTTCGGCTTAGTGCATCTGCTACTACATTAGCCTTTCCTGGGTGATAACGGATTTCACAATCATAATCGCTAAGCAATTCTAACCAACGGCGTTGTCTCATGTTTAAATCCTTTTGATCTAGGATGTGTTGGAGACTTTTGTGATCTGTAAATACGATACACTTAGTGCCGTATAGATAGTGTCTCCATAACTTAAGAGCGAATACTATTGCTCCTAGTTCTAGATCATGGGTTGTGTAATTTTCCTCATGTTTCTTCAGTTGACGTGAGGCATAAGCTATTACCTTATCCCGTTGTATCAAAACTGCACCTAAACCATGGTACGAAGCGTCACAATATAGCACGAAATCTTTGCTTCCTTCGGGTAACGCTAGTATTGGAGCTTCACAAAGCTTTTGTTTTAACAGTTGGAAGGCTGATTCTGCTTCTTGTCCCCAGACGTACTTTTCGTTCTTTTGGGTCAACTTGGTCAATGGTTTTGAGATTTTAGAGAAACCTTCAATAAATCTCCGGTAGTAACCTGCAAGACCTAAAAATTGACGTACTTCTGTGGGAGTTGCAGGTGATGACCACTCTTTAACTGCCTCTATTTTTGCAGGATCCACGTGGATTCCTTGACTATTGATTACGTGTCCCAAAAATTGCACCGTGGGAATCCAAAAGTCACATTTTGAGAATTTCGCGTACAACTTTTCTTTCTTAAGTAACTCTAGGATAGTTCTCAAATGATTGGCATGTTCCTCTTTGTTACGAGAGTAGATCAGAATGTCGTCTATGAATACTATCACGAATTTGTCCAAATATGGCTTGCATACTCGGTTCATTAGGTCCATAAACACGGCGGGTGCGTTCGTTAGACCAAATGGCATTACCTGAAATTCATAGTGTCCATAACGGGTTCTGAAGGCTGTCTTGGGAATATCTTCTTCCCGAACTCTCAATTGATGGTATCCCGACCTTAGATCAATCTTCGAGTATACACTCGATCCTTGTAATTGATCAAACAAATCGTCTATTCTAGGTAAAGGATATCGGTTCTTTATAGTGAGTTTGTTTAACTCTCGGTAATCTATGCACATTCGGAATGATCCGTCTTTCTTTTTAACAAATAGAACTGGGGCTCCCCAAGGTGATGAACTTGGTCTAATGAAACCTTTATCGGATAATTCCTTTAGTTGTTCCGATAGTTCCTCCATTTCGGAAGGTGCCAACCTGTAAGGTGCTTTTGCTACTGGTGCCGCTCCAGGCACTAGTTCAATTTGGAACTCTACTTGACGAGTTGGTGGAAGACCGGGTAGATCTTCAGGAAATACTTCGGGAAATTCCTTAACGATAGGTACGTCTTTAAGTTGTTTCTTGGTTAACTTACTTTCCGTCATCTGAACCATGAATACATGACATCTTTCGTTCATGTATTTTATCATTCTGAGGCATGAGATGATTCCGTATCGGTTTTTATTTTTGTCGCCATGGATAATGAGGGTTTCATTCTTAAAAGGAATGTGTATGGCTTTCTCGTCACAATGAATCTTAGCATGATGTTTGGATAACCAATCCATTCCGATGATAGCATCAAAACTACCGAGTTGGACAGGCATCAAGTCAATGGGAAAAGATTCTCCTACGAGAGTTATGGTACAATCTTTTAAAACAGAGTTGGTGCTAATTAAGTTCCCATTGGCCATTTCTATCTCGTATGTGGTGTTTAGCTTAGAAGGGTTAGAGTTAATGAAAGGGGCAAACGTATCTGACACGAAGCTCTTATCTGCTCCAGAATCAAATAATACTCTAGCATTATGATGATTTAATAAGAACGTACTCGTGACAATGTCGGGGTTTTGTGGTTCATTTTCATTTCCCATCACGTATGCTCCTGCCCGTGCAGTGTTCTGATCATTTCCTTTTGGACAGCGGTTCTTGAAGTGTCCAGTTTCTCCGCATGAGTAACAAGTTGGTGCTATTGGTTGTAGGTTGCTGCCGGTAGCAGGGGCCCTACAATCTTTTGTGGCATGACCTATCCTTTGGCATTTATGGCATTTTACTGTACAAGCACCATTGTGATGAAGCTTGCATCGGTTGCACTGTGGCTTAATACATTGGTATCCATTACCATTGGTTGCCGTAAATACCTTAGGAGATTCTTTTCGTTGGTTCCGCTGTTGACGATGTGGGTTCTTGTTCTGGTGTTGTTGTTGGTTGATCCTGTTGTTGTTGTTGTTGTTGTTGTGGTGATGGTTGTTGTTGCGATGGCCGTTGTGGTAGTGATTGTGGTTTTGATGGTGGGTGGTTCTCCTGTCATCGAGCTTTCTTTTGAGTTCGTTGCACTTGATTTCGCGGTCTAGGAGTTTTTGTGCTAGCTCCATTGCGACTTCTAGTGATGGTGGGTTGGATGCTGTGACGTTTCCTTCAATATTCTGGGGAAGACCTTCAATATACTTCTCCAGAGTTTTCTCTAAATCTGGTACGATAGAAGGACATAATGCCATCAGCTCGTGGAATCTCCTGTTGTAAGCCCTAAGATCGATTCCTTTGACTGCAAGGATATGGAATTCGTCTTCCAGTTTCCTTATTTCGGATCGAGGACAGTACTTCTTTAGGATCTTGGCTTTGAATTCCGTCCAAGAGAGTCGGTATGCTGCTTCTGTACCTAAAGTTTGAGTTGTAGCGGTCCACCATGACAAGGCGTCATCCATTAAGGTTCCTGTGGCAAATGTGACCCTGTTGTTTTCTGAGCATCCACTTCTTTGGAATACCGTTTCGCATCTCTCGAACCAATGTGCGAGTTTAGTTATCCCTTCAGTACCCATGAAGTAAGTCGGCTGACAAGCCATAAAATCTTTATAGGTACATTGGCGAGGTGCGGGAGCAACATTCCTGGCTGGTTGTGCGTTAGCATTTGCTTGTTCGGCTAAGGCTGCATTGATTCCATTGGTGATTGCTTGTTGGATTTCTTCCGGGGTCATGGTTGCTGCTGAGGTAGTGGTCGTGGTTCTCTTAGGTGCCATATTCCTAAAAATGAGAATATATTTTCAGAATTTTCATAATAACCATCTTGTGTTAGATGATTTAGTAACATCAATAGGTTCAAAGTTATAATAGTGTCACATATATCACGATGCAATATACGATATCATAACACTTATGAAAATAAAGCAAACATAACATCATTGATTAGATTGTCGTTTTGAGTTTACATCACTTATTTATTCTTGTTGACATATCTCTAGGACATTCAAATACAAGTTATTACTGTGATGTGGGTGAGGCTACGTTGACAATCTATGGCATTCTAGGGTTTTCCTTGGTTATCATCAAGACGACGTTCTAGTTCCTGAATTTTGGCGGCCATGGTTTCTATGATTTGGTCTCGGTCTCTCTCCCTAGCTTGTGTTTCTTGTTGTGCACGTCGCAGAGACATGACTTGGGCTCTTGTGGTGTCGAGAGCTTGATCGATGTCATACATGATGTCCTTGTTCAAGGTCTTAGCAGAACAAAGTAATCCGATGAATTCCATAGCTTCACCGAATTGGGTATTTAGTTGTTCCATCATGGTTCCCATCTCTAGGTGTCCCATCACAAGTTGTTCTATCTCAGCTGACATGACCTCTATCAGTTCATTAGGGATGTTGTTCACCAAGGTGGCTATGGCGTCTAACCTGTCTTCATGTCTTACTAACCTAGCTGCCAAGAGTGGTATGGTATGGTGAATGGGTTCTCCAGTGACTGGAAGGATCTTGGATGCAGCAAATGATGATCTTTCACCAAGTTCTCTGTTGGTGGGAGTACCTTCTTGAGATCTCCAATACTTAAGGATTGGTAGTAGAAATGACCATTTGCGAGCATTGACCCGCTTACGAGCCTTATGGTTGGTTCTTGCATAATAGTAAGGATCTGAGGAGGTAGGACGAATCTGGTAATTCCTTGGTTGATAAGGCAGAGGAGCACTGGAAGTTTTCACAGGTGGTGGACTGTTGATTGTTACTGGTACAGTAGTAGTCTGCTGATAAAATATACTAGGTAGTATCACTGGTTCTGCAATTGGAGCAACTTCCTTTTTCCATTTAGTATCATCCCAGATGTCTTTTTCTTCAGCATATGAAAGAGCTTTTCCAGCAGTGGCTGGTTCATAAGGCTGGAATGGAGAAGTTTGCTTACTGCGGCTGATTGGACCAGATGATGCTTGAGGTGAAGTAAAGGATTGCTGACTTTCCTTATTCTTGTCTGTTGTAGGTGACACAGTCATTGGAGCAAGAGTTGGTACAATAGGTGTAGAGCTCTCAGTTTCCGAATCTGATAACAAAACAATGAAGTTGGGTTTGGAAGACATGGTACTGTAATAATCCCGATTAGTAAACATAGTTATTAGCATAATCATAACATGTAAGCATATATCAAGTTATATAAGTAAGAAATAATGAGAAGTAACTTTTCTACCAGATGTTGGAATGTAGGCACGGAGGGCATGAAGTGGTATTTTGTAAAAATGGTCCAGTTAAAGTGTAGTTATAGTCCAATGTTTAAAAACATCTGGTTCTCTATAACCGTGGCTCTGAATACCAATCTGTAACACCCCCAAAAGTCGTTAATAACAGCGGAAGACTTAACATGTCAGCGGAAGACTTTCGGGGTATTACTTCAAGGATCTTTGTCACAATTATAGTAGACAACACAAAGTGAAGTGTTAAAGTTTAATTTATTTCAAAATACCAAATATCTGGGATACAAGACATTATTAAGTTAAGAACGTGTTTTATTCTGAAGGAAAATAAGTAGTTTATTATAGTTCTTGTCATGCTTTTGCCCACTCCGTGCCATCCAGATCCGTCTTGTTTAGTCACCTGAGATAAACATGCTAAAGTCAACATAAAGTTGAGTGATATTCATAGGTTTGAGTTTAAGAGTTTGAATCACAAGTTAAGAATGTATTGTAATTACATACAATCTATATGTTAAAAAAAAAATCAATGTTCCTGTATTTTGGCTTAAGCTCATGATACTCAACGATTAACAGCCAATCATAAATGTGAATTATGATGGTAAGTAATAGGCCCCCAAAGATAGGTATTTGTCAATAACCTATTTATAAGAACAATAAAGTGCGCCTGGTGTTTTCTCCAACAACCAAACGAGGATTGTCAATCACTAATAGTACTATCCACAATTATTTACGTTCACCCTTCAGGTGATTAAGGTTCATGATCGAGGGACTTCTGACAATAGTAACTTAAGCAAATAACATTGGCCTGACGGTATTTCAATACCCGGTATAAAAGACTTGTGTTCGAGTTTTAAGCATGTATCTCCCCCACGGGAAAATAGTTAAAGAGTGGGCTATGAAATCACCTTAGTAGTACAGTGGTATCGTAGTCTCAACAAAGCAAGGAAACGGCTTCACACAATACAACCTAAAAGATAATGCAAGTTTCAGTTGATAGTCTAAATCTGGTTTTATCGCGAATATTAGTCATTCAGTTTGTTATTAAAACTCGTGTTCGTTTAAATGTTTAAAGTTCAAAAACAAAGTTATATATACATATAACTTGTAAGTAAAAAAAATGATTGATGATTGATATAAAGTTAGTTTTATAATGGAAATAAAATATACGTATCGTTTTACAAGAAATAAATAATGTATCGTTATATCGTTTAATTATAATTACGAATATATATCGTATATATATATATATATATATATATATATATATATATATATATATATATATATATATATATATATATATATATATATATATATATATATACATATAAGTTCAACATTTTGACTTCTTAAATAAGCTCAGGACATTCAAATAAGTTTATTACAACAGCTTATTAGCTTATTTTTCACTTATTTTCTAAATTGGGCCTTAACGAGTCTATTACAAGGCCCGTTAATAATTTTTGGTCCATTGGGCTTACGAGACCTTTGGGCCTGACCTTGGACTATATTTTAAGTTGTAAAAACGCTAAAAAATAAGCTGATGATAACAGCTTATCGAATAAGCTCATAAACTGCTTAATGGGCTAACAAGCCCAAATCGTTATCTATTAGAAATTTGAAAACATGATTTTGGTCGATCACTTTAGCTTTAGAAAACAGTTTATACGAGTTCATAAGGTCGAATAAAAAGTGGTTCTTGATTGTTAGTCATGTTGTTTATCAGGTCGAACTTAAATATATATGGGTCATGTGTCGAAATAATTATATACAAGGCCAAAGTAAATGATCAGTTTCGAAATTGAAAATGGTTAAAGACTTAGAAAAATTCTAAGTCTTTCGACATGGTCAAGTGACTTAAGGAACGTGTCACATTTTACGTGTGCATGTTATTTCTAGTTCGAAGTCTTTGTTTTACACGTTTACTAGCATGGTGAATAAAGAGTATAACGAATAAAATGTATGTGTCGTGTTCTTAGATTTCAAAGTAAATGAGAAAAGTAAAACGTATGAAATGAAAATAAAGAGTTTAAGGTTTCTATATTTCTCACCTCACCTCAAAAGGGTGGGAAACTAAGGGTACGTATGATTCGAATTGGTACTAGGAACGAATATGGTTCACTTCACGACCCACCAAAGATGTAAAATGAGCAAATATGGTACTCTTGACTTGCTTCCACTCCTCGAACTTCTTGCAATCTTCTTGTCCCAACTCTAGCACTATACGACTTGTATTTTTGTTATGTGGTTTGTTTATGTGTGTGGATTCAATTGAGGTTGCATGAGGTCCTTATATAGGAAGTTCTAAGGTTATGATAAGTGTTAAGGTAACATGGGAAGGGTTCGTTGGTTTGTAAACGTGTGTAGCACCTCACTTATTGCCCAATCGATCATTAGCCAACAAGGAGAATGTGTCATACAATCTACTATACATTCCTGACATGAACATAGATAGTATTGTTGTCATTGGGGATCATGGGAGGTTTGTGAAGAGTTTGTGATACGTTTTGGTTTTATGTGTCAAATGGTTTTGGGAGTTTACTTGAGATAGTTTTGAAGTGACAAATGAAGGTGGAATTGAACGAGATTTGTCATTCATGAAAGTTAGCTAGGTGATGAAACAAGTTATGTAATAATATACATGGGTTGTGTGTCGAAAAATGAAGTAACTAGGGGTGTTCCTTGGCTCGATCGTGGCTGGAAACAAAAGAAAAAGAAAAGAAAACGGACCGGGAAATGGGCTTGTGGGTTTTGGGTTGCTTCGGCCCAAAATAGAAAAGAGAAAAGAAATAGAACATGGTCCGGTTTGGGTTTAACACTAGAATGTGGGGCCCATTTAGGTGTGGGGTCCACATAGAAGGTTTAGGGAGTCGGGATAAGTTCGAGATATAATAGTGAGTGGTCTCGGGAATTTTCGTAAGCTTCGGGAATATATAAATATTGTATGGTATTTAATCGAAACGTATATTATAAAAATATAAACGTTTAAAATATATATATTCGCGATAATTAGACTATCTAGGTTTGTGTGCAAGCAACGTTTCTAAGCAAAAGATAATTCACATTTTACCGTTGTGATTTATATATCAAGTCTAATATATAAAAAAAATTTTGTCATACGTAAAAGTGGGTATTTAAATAATGTAATAACTTGTAAGTATTTACTAACCGTTGGGGAAAATTACGAGAGGCTACAGCTACGATTAGAACTCGACATTTAGCTTAGTGTCGTTAACTTGTGTAAGCCAAGGTGTGTAAGGTTTCTCCACCATAAGGAGTTTGTTGACATAGTGAAGAAAACTCTCGAGTGTGGTACTCGGGGAGTGGAGTAGGGCAAGGAAGGTGTCCTTGTAGCCGAACCACTATAAATTCGCGTGTTGTGGTTTGATCTTTCTAACTCTATCTTTTCTTCATTATATTTCAATACTTTCAATATTAGTTTAGACTTGCTCATATTGGTTGCTACTTGAATTCACTTAAGATCGAATCGAAAGTTTTTATAACCAACAAAATATTTTGGAAATAAATTTAAAAAGGACGTAAAACTATTCAACCCCCCCTTCTAGTTTTCCACAATTGGTATCAGGAGCCACGTCGAGCAAGATCTTTAAAATATACTGTATTTTAAAACTTGTAACGATCTATGGAATCTGAAAAATATTTAGAAGGGCAATCTATGCAAAGACCACCACTATTTGAAAGTGATGGATTTTTATATTGGAAAAATCGATTCGAAACTTATGTGAAGTCAAAAGATCTAGATCTTTGGCATGTTATTACTAATGGTGATTTTTTACCTATTCAAAATAACCCGGAAACTAAGAAAGATGAAATCGTACATTTTGAAAAACAAAATGATGATTTAAAAAGAAAACTTGCTAAAAATAATGAGGCAAAAATGGTTATTTATAATTCGCTACCACGTAAAGAGTACGAAAGGATCTTTATGTGTGAAACCGCAAAAGAAATTTGGAACTCTTTACTAATAACTCACCAAGGTAATAGTCAAGTCAAAGATAATAAGATAGATCTACTTGTTCAACAATACGAGCAATTCACGATTCCGGAAGAGGAATCAATTGACAATGCTTTTGCTAGATTTAACACTATCATCACAAGTTTAAAAGCACTTGATGAGAATTTTTCTAGTAAGAATTTTGTTAGGAAGTTTCTTAGGGCTCTTCATCCAAAATGGCGAGCTAAAGTGACGGCTATTGAAGAATCGAAGAATTTGTCAACTTTGCAACTTGACGAATTAATTGGAAATCTAAAAGTCTACGAAATCATCATTAAAAAGGACTCCGAAATGGTCAAGGAAAAACGAGAGCAAAGCAAGTCAATTGCCTTGAAAGCTAGAAAGGAATCTAGTATCGAAGATAGCTCATCTTCCGAAAGTGATGACGAAGAATAAGCCATGGCCGTAAGAGATTTCAAGAAATTCTTCAAAAGGCGAGGAAGATTCGTAAGACAACCGTACGACGAAAAGAAAACATTTCAAAAGAGTAAAGATGACAAGAACAACAATATTGAAAGAAAATGTTTCAAGTGCGGAGATCCAAATCACCTTATTGGAAAATGTCCAATGATGACAAGAGATCAAAATCAAAGAGCATTTGTTGGAGGTGCTTGGAGTGATAGTGATGATGATGAGAATGAAACGACAAAGGAAGAAAAATGTCTCATGGCGAATACACCAAATGAGGTACGTTCCGAAACCGAATATTTTAGTGATGAAAGTATATCATTAGATGAAAAAGATTTAGATAATGAATATATTAAACTATGCAAACTTGGACAACTAGTAATGACCAAAAACAAATCACTAAAATACATTAACAATCAATTAGAAAATGAAGTACTTGAATTAAAAATTAAAATACATCAACTTGAAAAAGGTAAAGAAATTTTTGAAGAATGTAAATCATGTCAAGAGCTTAAAGGTGAAAACGAAATGCTTAGGAAAGAAATTCGCAAACTTGACAAATTTGAAAATAGTAGTCAATCACTTAGTAAAATAATAAGTATTCAAAGAACGTCCGGAGACAAAACCGGCTTAGGATTTAATTCAAATGAGGCTTCAACAAGCGAGATTAAAAATGTAAAATTTGAAAGTGAACTCAACAAACAAAAACCTTTAGAATCTAATCCTAAGTATATACTTATTAATGATAAGAAAATACCTCTTGCCAATGATGAAGAAGTTAAAGACTTTTATAAACCATCTTTAAAGACCGAAGTAGGATTGTCTAAACCCAAAATAAGATCTAAAACTCCACCACCTAGAAAACCAAATAATTCTCATCCTAGGTCTAAAACACCTCAACCAAGAAGAAATCAAAATAGACAAAACTATAATAACAATAGTAATCAAATGTGGAACTACCAACAAAGCTACAATCCTTGGGGCATTCTACCACCTTTCATGCACCCGAGCCAAATGTTAAACATATTTGGACCAAATAACTTTGGACCAAAAGGACAATGGAGATCAAATGGCTAGACAAACATTCCTTGAGGCAATCTTGGTTTTTCTCTCAACATAGACTTTTTCAAAGTCTATATTTCATCTTGATGATATTGAAGATTTCTTTTGAAGACCACCGGGTACGCCATTCTTTCACAACTCATTGCCATGCTTAGATAAATATGTATTGTTTGATTTCGTTAATTATCTAGATATAATTTGTCATTGTCTTCTATGTGTTAAAATCACATATACACTTATATATACATATATATATATATATATATATATATATATACTATTATACGTAATATATTAAATATATATATAGATATATATAAATTCACTTGCACATAACCTAGATACGTCATTTGTTGACTTTCTAGAACTCCAAGAAATCGTTCTCTATCGAACCCTTTCTTTCCCCCTCTCACGTTATTCTAGTAAGTCCTCTTTTAGGAGACTCATGATGATGAAGGGATATGAGTCAAGTGGACTTTTATAATGCAAGAACGCCTTCGCACATGAACACTATGGATGAAACAAACTCCTCTCGGCAAGTATATCCTATCTCCGTTACTATCCTTCAAATCTCACTTATCAACCCATCTTTCAAACACACTTATACTTATATATATATATATATATATATATATATATATATATATATATATATATATATATATATATATACACTTATTCACATATTCCCGAACACACCTCAAACCCTTCATCAACTTAACACTTTGATCATTTTATCCAAAAATTGTCAAAGGTATATTTTAATTATCGAAACGGTAATTAAAAGTTGTTAAGTATCTTATCATCGTGCCAATAGACATTTACGTATTTTTGATATATTATAAATCTAAGTATATACGTATAAATATTTTTGTTCCAGAAACGAATTCCGCGAAATTTGGAAAATTTCAAAGGCGGCCCCCTTAATGATTAAGGGGACCGGCTTGTTATCGAGGGCGGTCCTCTTAATGTTTAAGGGGGCCGGCCATCTGAGAATATCCAAATCCGTTTTTCCTTCTTATTTCCATTCCCAAACACTCCATTCACTCATTTGTTCCTCCCACTGCTACTGAGTACGAACCAAAACACCCAAAAACTTCAAAATCCTCCATCATATCACCAATCCGGGGTTGTTTCGCAAGGGGCAAACATCAACCAAACATATAACAACATCTTTTGTAAGTTTTTCAACATGCATTTCATCACATTTCATTCAATTTAGTGTCTAATCAATAATTATGCATTTTATTAAAAATCATTTTAATTCAATTTTAAGTGTAATTGAAGCTAGAAATTGAACTACCAAATGCTCCCCATAGGATTAGGATGATGTTTTGCAACTCAAAATTAGTATTACATATCATCTTGTCAAAATCATTAATCGCCCATAAACCCTAGTCGAATTTTATTTTTCATAAGTCACATTGTTGATATAACTCTTAAAAACCATTTAAAACTTACTACATTACGTTGTTTTAACAATCTAAACAATCAAAGCATACTTTTCAAGTTGTTGTTAAATGGTTCATGAAGACAACATGGGCGTTTGGTTCATGAACAAACCATAACTATATGAAGTTATTTGAAACCTATAACTAGCTTATAAGTTTTGTTAATAATAGTAGAATCAATAAGGGTCATCAAGATATATAATCAATATATATATTGATATTTTTATGATATTGTTGTCTAGTTAAGGGAGCGTTTGGTTTATCTTTAAAATGATAATTTTGAAAACTAAATTTCGCATTTCAATCTTTTAAACAAGTTTATGTTGCGTCAAACTTTTACGAAATGGAAGATATATAACCTAATATATATCTAGCCTTATTTCGAAATGAATTATGATATCATACCCTTTTGATATTGTACATTCTAAACAAGTTTAAAATCAAAATAAAAGGAACATCATGAAACTACTTCATTAAATATTTTTTTTGTGTCGAAGTAGAATTTCGTTCCACATATATTGCATATAATTATATATATACATATATATATATAAACAATATATGCATGATGGTTGTTTATATTTTAATTCTATTCTTGTTGTTATTTTGTTTAGGTGAAAATGCCTAAGACCACGGTTGGTGATGTATCCAAAACCAAACAATACATACCAAATGTTTCTTCTACTCCCGGCATGTCTCCTTCAGTTGCATGTTTCTATCGTCCCATTGAAAATAGAAACATTCACGAAGGACGAATTGTCGATCCATCTTTTTATGAAAATGATCAAACCGAACGAATGTTCACCAATATTCGTTTTGAATGTCTTCTCCAAATCAACGAACCAATCATCCCCCGTTTTATCCTCGACTTCTATAGCCAAGTGACGGTGCAAACCGATCCCTATGGTCATCTCCTCATTTCCTTCATGATTCAAAATCAATTCATCACTCTATCTCTTGCTCAATTTGGGCAAATTCTTAGAATCCCATTCAACGGCCAAGCCGTTTTCTCAAATGAATGGGATCTTTCCACTCTTGAAATAAATCATCCTCAGGATGGCCCCTACTATTCTGAGATTCCTAGTCCTGAAGACATTCGTCGAATGCTCGAACTAGAACGTCGTACGACTAGTCGAGTAATCAAGTCGAAGAATGTCGATATTCATGCCAATCAAATCCTCCTCAAAGAGCTAAGCCAAGATATGAAGAAGTGGGAAGAAATCATTCGAGAGAATGCGTTTGGTACTGGTGGTCACCTTGATCATGTCACGGCGAGCATTGCCCACATGCTTTATTGTGTTATTGCTGAAGAGCAATACAACTTGGCTTATCTTTTTATTCATCGAATCATGTCCGCCAAAAATACCACAAATGCCAATCTTCCTTACGGTATGTTTCTCACACGACTTTACCGTTATGTGATGGAACATTACCCACATCTTCAAAGAGACTACTACGTTCATATCCTTCCTACTTTGAACCAACTTACTCGTGTTCGTACTCGTCGTCCTCGTAGTGACAAAGGAAAATCTCGTGTTCCTTTGTACTCTAGGGGTCGTGGTTCTACATCTCATCGTGATGACGATGATGATGAGGAGGAAGACACCTCACGTGTTAGTACTCCATCCCCCACGACCTTTGTGGAAGAACTTTCCGATCTTGATGATACCGAATATCAAATTCCTCTTCCTCATGAACGTACCGATGAGCTTCTATTCACTCGTCAAACGTCTATCATCAATCGTCAACAACAAATGCACAAAGAACTACGAGGGGGATTCAAATCCATTGGGAAGATGTTTAGGAAGATGGTTGGAAAGAAGAAGAAGTAGAACATTTTGATGTATTGCTACTTATTATGTGTTTTTAATTTGACATTTGTATGGTTTGCTACTTGTCCGACTTATTCGGAAATACTTGTGTTAGCTCTTATTTATCTCTTGAATAATTTTTAGCCTTTGAATTATTATCATGCTATGCTATGCTTCTTTTCAAATATGAATTATTATATGTTAATTTGCATGCATTATTTGGTTATATATATATATATATATATATATATATATATATATATATATATATATATATATATATATATATATATATATATATATATATATATATATATATATATATATATATATATCATCATTCCTAGTGTATATGTTTCTAATAGAGCTTGCTGGAAAAACAAACTTGAAAAATGGCCAAATTCTGCAAATTTTGGGTTTCTGGTCGTCTGGGAAAACACCAGATGGGCGGCCCCCTTAATTCCCTAGGCGGTCCCCGTAATGATTAAGGGGGCCGGCATACAATTAAGGGGACCGGCCATCTGGAACTGGGCTTACTGTATTCTTTTGCATCTTGTGAATCCTTTCCCTAGTTTCAGCTACCATTTCCCATTTTGACCCAACTGATTTTAGAATCTCTTTCCACCATTTCAAACATTTACCTAAATTATCCACTTCCATACTATAAATTCCCTCCATTATCACCATTCTTCATCTCATCATTCATCATATCATCATGACTCCTCCAAGTACCTCAAACTCCAAAACCTCCAAGAAACAAAAACTTGTGGTCATCCCACCAAAACAACTCTTCATTGACTTAACAAATGAAGACAACAAAACACCATCACCTCCACCCAAATGCTCATCCCCAAGTGCACCCAATGCACCATCTAAAACACCTTCCACTCATGGAACTTCTTCATCATCCATACCCTCAACCTCATCAATCAATGACTACATCCACTTACACTTGTCACCACAAGTATCATCACCACCTCCTACACAAGAACCCATGTCTACTCATCTTACCATCTCACTTTCACCAACAACACCACTTGATGCTCATCTCTCATCACCACAAATTTCACCACCATCTTTTACCAATCCCATACCTTGGAGGATGCTTGAATCACATGGTGATTCTTGCCTTTGTTGTATCCACAACCGCACGGTCATCTTTGGCCTTAGAGATGAAATTCAATATATGTTTTCATATATTGAATATTTGCTTACCAACCCACCACCACCACCAACTCCACCATCCTCTCCAATAATCCCTCCACCACAATTCTCACCCATTACTCCACCATCACCATCATGCTCTCCAAATTAAGCATATGACATGCTTAATAAATAAAGCCTTTACCCTCCATTTTGCTTGCATGCTCTATGAAGTCTATGTACCCTTTGCATGATGATGTATTTCTATTGATATTAGCTTATGTAATTGCTACTATCTTGTACTTTTCTTTACTTGTACTTGCATTGTTGTGTCTTGACACAACAATTGTTCTAATATGAATGTTTCTTTCTTTCCTTATTACATTATATTTGTGTGCATGTCTATACTTGTGCTTCTAATATTTTTGTTTTGCAAGCATTCCATAGCTCGTTCTCTTGGTGCCCCCAAACGAGGGGGAGTACACATCAAGGGGGAGTTTCTACCCGTCAAAATTTTCACGTATGAAAACTTGTCGGCTTAACCTTTTTGATGTTACAAAAAGGGGGAGAAGTACATATAAACTCACTAAAATACTTGTTTAAAAACTAATTTTTGAGTTAATGAGTTTAAGTTTTGTAATCATCAAAAAGGGGGAGATTGTTGATATAAATAATGTTTGTGAATGTTATTAATATTTCTCAATAAACCTATGTTTTGATAATCACAAAACTTAAATCAAATTAAGTCAAGAATAAGACATAAACAAGTATTTGGTGACAAATATTTACTTCTACATCTTATATCACTTAAGGTATGCATAAACTTAGTAACTTATGCATTACATGATCAAAGGAAATTTTATATTAATACATAACATTATATAAAATGATTTTAACATTTTATATATATTTGTAAATCATTTTTGGTAAAGCTTTATTAAACCACAAAAATATGATTTCAAATTTCCAACCAAAAAGGGCAAATTTTATCCAGAGAATCTTTTCAAACATTCAGGAGGGCGGCCCCCTTAATTTTACTAGGCGGCCCCCTTAATCATTAAGGGGACCGGCCTATAATTAAGGGGACCGGCCACGCTCCCGAACAGTAAAATCTGGCCCTTTAAATACTGGATCATTTTGCACATTTTCCTTACCTTTTTGCACTATAAACTTTCTGATCCAATCCTCTTCTCTAGATCTAAAATCCTTTGATCATATATTTCATAAGTCTTTGTTTCCAAGTGATCCAAAGCTTCATCCATTCAAGTGCAAGAAGAAGAACACTTCTCTACATCCATCTTATTGTAGTGGTGTTGTGTATAGCTAGTTTCATATAGCACTAGTGATAGCTATTTGTTAAGGTGTTGTGAATACTTGTTGATTGTAGAATCTTGGTGTGTTGTAAACTAGTTTAGTAGTAGTGACTTAGTTGTGCATAGAAGAAGGTGTGAAGATTGACTAGGTGTGAAGACGGTGTGAAGTCTTGAAGAAGGTGTGAAGGTGTGATTAAGGTGTGAAGATCACGTGGTGTGATATTTGGTGTGAGATTGGTTCTAGCTACGATTAGAACTCGACATTTAGCTTAGTGTCGTTAACTTGTGTAAGCCAAGGTGTGTAAGGTTTCTCCACCATAAGGAGTTTGTTAACATAGTGAAGAAAACTCTCGAGTGTGGTACTCGGGGAGTGGAGTAGGGCAAGGAAGGTGTCCTTGTAGCCGAACCACTATAAATTCGCGTGTTGTGGTTTGATCTTTCTAACTCTATCTTTTCTTCATTATATTTCAATACTTTCAATATTAGTTTAGACTTGCTCATATTGGTTGCTACTTGAATTCACTTAAGATCGAATCGAAAGTTTTTATAACCAACAAAATATTTTGGAAATAAATTTAAAAATGACGTAAAACTATTCAACCCCCCCTTCTAGTTTTCCACAATGGCTTTTGGTAAAGAGTTTTCAAATCCATTAAATTTTCTCAAAAGATTGCTAGGGACTAGCAATAGTTTAGTGTGGGGGATTGATGAGTGTGTAAATACTCATCATTTTTGTCTTATATAAACTGCCAAAACATCCAAAAACACCCAATAATGCATCAAAATACTGAAATTATCCAAAAGTGTGTTTTATATGTTTTAGATGCAAAATGTTTAAAAACAAATGAAAAATGAACAAAGTTTGCATAATTGGCAGTTTCTGTCCCTCAAGTTTTAAAAATTGACAAAACTAGTCCCTGAAGGTTTAAAACGAAAAAAAAGTCAATCCAAGGCATTTAAAAGTCAAAATTTATCAAATTTGATCCTTGGGTAAAAAGTTTGAGAAAATTACATATTTGGTCCTTGCAGTTTGAAAATTGGCAAATGTAGTCCCCGGATATTTAAAAAATGGAAAATATCAAATCTTGCCCTTGTACTATTCACATGTGTCAAAATTTGTCCTTGTTGCAACTTTGTAATATTGGCAGATGTGGTCCTCAAGTTTCAGCAAATTACAAAAATGGTCCTTGTGAAATTATAAGTACAAACCAAACCGGACCTAATGTGATTATTACCCTTTAATCCAAAAGCCCACCCAATCCACCCTTATAACTCCCAAAGCCCACCACATACAAACTTGGACCAAGTCATAACACAACCCACCACCACTTCACTTTCAAAATAATAAAACGGGTCAACCTTTCCCTTTGACCCTCGTTGACCTCAGTCAACTTTCCACCTCCCCCACCTAGCCTGCAAAACCCATCATCACACCTAAACCTCTCACCCTCTGAAACACTCAATCTTTCCCCCCGCCTACTCACCAAACAACAACTACACTCCAAAGTTATCCCCCTGGCACCAATTATCCAAGGAAAAAGCCAAACCTAGTTTTGGCGCCAAAACAAAAATGTGGCCAAGAGTGAATTCTAAGGATCCAATGGTTCAAGTTGAAGCTGGGAAAAGTCCAAGGGTGCCCCAAAACCCTAATTTTGAACTATAAAAGAGAAGAAAAAGGGAAGCAGAGGAGTTAGTTAGTTTTTAGTTCCTTAGTGTAATTTAGGTCACAATTAGTTTTAAATTTATGTAATGGTTTAAATTAAGTTGTGTAACCCTCTCTTTCAAGTAGTGTAATCAGTTTAAAAATTAATGAAAGTCACTTTATTTTAATTCATGTGTAATCCATTCTCATATCTTAGCCTTAAAATTCAATTGTGTTTGAATAGCTGTCATAAGATCCCATTTCTGAGGAATAAGTTCATTTAAGCTAACTAAAGCTTGTAGTGAGTCTGGCTACCTTGTTTCTATTTAATTGGTGGAATAATTTTTAGTCAACAAAAGTCAAAGGTGACTTATGATGGTGAATATGGGTATATAGATATTTACTTAGTATAGATTAGTTGATTAAATGTTTATTTGGTCTACTTCAGTTACTAGTTCCATTATTTGCTCATTTCTCAATGAATAGCCATAATTTGCATCATCTGTTTTAGCCTATTACATTGCTTATTTATGCATCATTCTAGCTTTTACAACTTTCATTTAGCTTATAAGAATGGTTTTTATCATTATCATAGTTCAAATTTGCATGATGCCTTGAAAAACTTATAACAGTCAAGGTATAAGGGGTGTTTGGTTCATGATTGTTTCCTATGTTCTTGTTGTTGTTTGGTGGTTGTTTTAGTTTGAATAGATTGCATTAGTTCATAATAGGTTATTAGAAGCATAAAAACCACAGGTCATGGTTAGAATAGTCAAAATCATCATTCATTAGGCTTAAACCTGTTTCTATGGGTCTGTGTCTTGGTTAGCTGTTAGGATTAGGGTACCTTTAGTTTAATTTAGTATTAAATTAGCTCTATACTTCATATAGAATAAGATTTTATCAGTAGAAAATCACTTTAGTCAACTTAGGTTAGTATCTAAAAAGTCAAAATGGATTTGAACTCATAATTTCGTCAGGTTTTTATGAGCATTTGTAAGATTCAACATTGCTTGGAATTAAGTTTGGGTTGTTAATTTTAGAAGTTTAGCAGCTTGTGTATCTGGATCAAAAGGAAAAAGTAAGTTTGGAACTCATTTTTTGGATTAGAATCAATCACCAAGTGGCCCATTTGACCTGTCACTTGCCCTGCACCAAAGGCTTTTCCAATTTGATCCAGTTTTCAGTGACTCATATTTTGTTCATCAGTTGAGGTTTTGTTGTGAATTTTGTTGTTTTGTGGATATAGTAGTAGTGAGATGTTAGTTTCATAGCTTGTTTGCATTTTCAGCTTATTCTCTAGCTTATTTTGAACCTCAAAGTTGACCTTTGAACCACTGTTGTCACTGGTTCATCAGTAGCAATGAGCTTGCTTGATTATTGTAGTTCTGCTTGATCCTAGTATATTACTTGTTGTTTTTAGCTTATGTATGTTAATTTAGGTTCGTGCAAACTTGTGATTACCTTGGAACTAGCTTGTGTTCATTCTGCTTGTTTCAAAATAATCACTTTGTGCTTAGCCCACTGAACCAGATTCCCAAGGCCACAACAAGCTCAATTCTTGAGCTTGTTGCTTGTTCTTGGGTGTTTTGAGAGCCCACCTTGCTGAGTATAGAAGCCAATTATTTTTTTTTCATTCCACTGCTTACTTGTGTGTTCATTTTGAGCCTTTTAAGTTGCCTAAACCTTGTCTATACACTGGCCATTCAGTATACCAAAGGTAAGTTCATAGGCTCCTCATGAGCTTATCTATGGAGCTTATTCTGGAAGTTTGAGCTTTTTGAGAAGCTCACCCACCCAACTTTCCATTTCCTAGCTTAACTTGACTTCTAGCTTATTGAATAAGCTTGAAATCAGGCTTGCTAGTTGGTCTTAGGGCCTGTTTGGACAGGTGCATTTGGACTTGCTTATTGAGTGCTTTTAGCTTATTAAGGGTACTCTTCTGGTTGTGTCCGCTCATTCTAAGTGCCCTTCACTAATTTTAGCTTATCTCTTCATTAAGTGTAGCTTGTAGCTTGTTCATTCAGCTTGTCAAGGTCCTTAATCTCATTTCAAGCTTTTAAGCTTATTTGCCAAACATTTAAGCTTCCAATCTGCTTATTTTTGAGTTTCAAAGGTTTTGTTTTCACAAAAGTTGTTTATATTTAGTATTTAAATAAGTTTGTAAAAGAAAAACAAGAAAAAGCCAAAAATAAATGAAGTGATAGCTTCTATTTAAGGAGCTTATTGCTTATTTGCTTATTTTCCTTAAGCACTTAGTGTTTTTAAAATTTTCCTAGGTTCTCGTAGTTGTAAAATAATTTCTGTAATTTTTTCATATTTTTCTCTTTTCATTTAGTATTTTTAATAATTAATATTAGTTTTTATTAATTATTAATTAGTTAATAATTAATAATAATTATTTAAATAGTCTTAAAAATATATTTTCAGTTTTAAAATTAGTTTTATAATATTTTAGATTTTTCCAAATTTAATTTTCATATTTTTAGTGTATTTTCATAATTAGTTATAATTTAGTGTAGTTTAAATAATTAAAAGTAATTAGGAAATTAGTAATTAATTAATAGTAATTAATTAAATAGTGTAAAAATTATTTTTCTTTTTCTAAAAATTTTCTTTTGTCGTTAGGATTGTAAAAATGTAATTTTCATGTTCGTAGGTATTTTATTTTTACAAAACTCGCGTTTTATTTCGTACGCTAACGTAAATTTAAATCAAACAAACGCGTTTTTAGTTTTAGCTCACATTTTTAGTGTATCTGATTATCAGTAAATGTTAATATCGTGTTTCTAAGTTATTTTCATTCCTCATCTCGTAGTATAATCATCTCAAACCCTTTCCTGTCCAAATTCACCCGATCACAAACCCGTTTTAATACCTTTGCACGCCTCGCTGGGACATAACGACCTGGAGAAACCCCTATACTTCAGCGGAGATTTGGTCTGAGACATTTGACTTAGTTGACCATTCACTTGGTCAATTTAGGTTGACAGTTTGGGACCAATCAGTGACCGTTTCTAAGGGTAAAATGTATGAAACTACTAGATGAAAAGTGATAAAAAAAAATGATCATCTCTATTCTGATTGTGTTATGTCGTGTTCTTGCATTTTATACGTTTTACGGCGTTAAAATAAAAGTAGTGTTGATATCCAATTATGTTTGTACAGGCGTGGTTTCACTTGACAATCACAAGTAAACTTTGGGGGTCCTTATAATGCCACATAAAGGACTTTGGAGGTGCTTACTTTCTGATTAGCAGTCCTAACAATAGGCCGCTTATTTCAAAGTATTTCTTTAGGGGAGTTTGTTTAAACTTATTTGGCTGGCTTATGGCCTTCTTGAAATTTTGAAAAGCGCGTAAGCTAAAATTTGTGGCCTTACGGCCTTATCAACATGAGCTTGGCTTATGGGCTTATCAATAAATTTACAAGAAATTTGCCATTGTATGACAATTTGCTTACCTTCAATGCTCTTTTTAAATATAAACTAAAATATATCAAAATAGGCATTGCGGCAATTTTTTTTGTCACAGATAAAGTATTCATTTCTATGTATTACTCATTTCGGACACATTTTATGTGTGCTTATGATTTGCTTTACATGCAGGTCCAAGATTAAGTGAGGACAAAGTAAAACAATGTGTTGCTCCGAAATTAAATGATGACTACCCTCTAAAGGCAGTTGCTAAGGTACATTTAATGACTACTAGATGCGTAATAGGCAGTTAGGCAATAGGTCAAATGGGTAATTAACTAATTGTTGTACTGTTCAAAACGGATCGGGTGGGTTTATGGTGCCACAAAACAAGCAGTCTCTTACGGTTTGAAGGTTTGCCTATATTCCGTTTAACCTTTTACTTATGAAAAGAATATAGTATTACGAGTAAATATGGACTGCTGGCAATTGTGTGGCGTGAGTGGGCTATGCAATTGTTCAAAGTGGGTCAGCTTTGAATGGGTTGTTACGGTGGGTCCAAAGCTTTTAATGATGTGGTATATTTTGATTATGTCAAATACGTTTGCAAATATCTAATTATAAGTATATAACCTGACAAAAATAAGCAATCTAATTGATCCAATATATTGAATTCAATTTGTGAATGTTCAATTGAGTTGAGACTGTTTACGGGTTGTTTTGACAGGAAGACTATGGGCGAATCACAACATATTGAGGTTCGACTGTATGAGGTGAATGGACGCATGTGCCCGCATTAGTAGGCCGGCTCCAGAACCCAAAGGAACGATTAATACATTGGTTTTGTTGACCCACATGTTTGGTAGAAGAGCCGGTGACATGAAGGTATAGTAATATAATTGATTCGTTATGATATACAACTTTTTTTTACCTTTCGCGTGTACTTCGTTAAGCAGAAATTATGGCACTTTCAGTCATTCAAAAGGCTCCAAAGAAATGAGTTGCAACAATGTTAGAACTATAGACGGTGGTGCAGTGGAGGATGATACCGATGTCACACAAAATAGAGGAAACAAGTCGGAGTATTTTAGCGTAATTGGTGAGAAAACTTTACACGTATTTGCTTATTAGATATCTTAAGCAGGAAGCAAATAATTTTATGCACGCTCATAAGTGATATTTGTCATGCTGCATAAAGTGTGCCTTCTTTGTCTACAGGGCTGACCAAATTGGATGTCCAAATTTGCCTTTATATAGATACTAAGCGGGTGTTTGGTTTAACTTATTTAGTTGGCTTATTACCCTATTTAGAAAAAACAAGGCCATTTTATTGTTTAAAAAAGCTTATAAGCTTACTCTTTAGAACTTACTAAAAGGGGATTACTAACAGCATGCAGGGTTAGCAATGGTTAGTTTATGCTGCAAAATATATATATATATATATATATATATATATATATATATATATATATATATATATATATATATATAGATTCAGATATATATGTGATACCAACAATATTTTCTTACCAAACTGTCATTAATTGCATTATTATTAGGCTTTGGTTTATAAATGCATAAAAGTCAATTTTGGATAATATCAACTTCTCAGTAGCACATGAGTCTTACATTTGTTAGATCTTGAGATTAGCTTATCACTATTGGCCATTTGTTACAATGACAATTTCAGTTTGGTCAATGTTTGCAGTTGGCAACAATTTTTTTTTTTTTTTTTTTTTTTTTTTTTTTTTTTTTTTTTTTTTGTCTTAGATATCAACAAAAGTTGCACTTAATTTGCTAAATTTAAGACCAGTTGTATATTGGTGGACTTGGTAACTTTGGTTTCCGTACACATGCCTTCAATCATATATGATGTTTGTGTAGGTGCCAAGCGTTTAATTGGAAGGAGGTTTTCTGATCCATAAGCACAAAGTGACATGAACCAATGGCCATTCAAAGTAGTCACTGGCCTGGTGAGAAGCCCATGATTGTGGTCAAATCGTAGGCGCCAGAAGAACAACATATTTGACGAATGAAAATCAACTGTTGTAAGGTACATAATTCAGAGGTGGCATTGTGGCCATGCAAGAAAGTGTATTTCGCAAACCTTTTGAGTAAATTGATCATATGTGTTTCTCTTAGAGACAATTCACAGTTTTGGATACACATTAGCTGTCATGAATATGCTAATCACATTAGCGACTCATTGTTACTCCCATCAAAATAGTAAGGTTGACTATTTCAATCTAAATCTATATGGTTGTTTATATGGGTATGACCGATCTCATATATCAAGCGCTTCCGCGCAACGCGCTGGCTACCCCGCTCGTTCGTTTATAAGAGTCAGTAAATGAATATTAACAACTATGACATTGCGTTTAGCTTAAACCACACTAAATGGTATATTCTCTAAATTAAGCAAGGTTATAAATAATGTGAGCCGTGACATGGCGACATGACCAAGCCTCACGCCTTAGCGGTTAAGGCGAAGCTTTTGCATTTATACGGTGTGGCAAAAGGTGACACAAAATTTGAAAATATTTATATATTTATATCATATTTCATATATATCGAATTTACAAAAAGACGTGGCATAAGGCGACGTAAGACGTGGTGTGACGGCTTAATCAAGTTCATGCTTTTGCGGTATCTTTGCACACCTCTTAGAACCATGAAATTAAGTCTATAGACTCATCTATACTACATATAAAGCATCAATGACTCTCTCTCCAAAATTTTAAGACTTACAAGAAATTAAGCATGGTTTATAACACTTTAAAACACCCAATTTTCAGAATTACAACAAAATAAACATATTATACAACAAAATAAAGCATGGTGTCATTTTAAGACCAAAATTCTATCAAACAACATTAATGCTATTAAAAATACCCCATCACCAAAAATTACAACAATTTAAGCGCAATATACAATAACTACAACCAATTTTTAGATTTACAACAAAATGAGCATAGTGTACAATAAAATAAGCATGATGTAATTTTCAGACTTATTTTCATACTTACAACATTAATGTTATTAAAGTGGTCAATGTTATTAATAACTATAATGACTAATACTTACAAGAAAAGAAACATAGTGTACAACACTTTAATGCACATAATTTTCAGACTTACAAGACAAGAAGCATAGTGTACAACAAAATACCACATTAATGCTATTTAATGTAGTCAATTATTTAACTAGTAAGTAAATACAATTAATACATTTATTAAAACACCACTTACAAATACAAATTATCAAGCATATTGTACAACCAAATTAAACATAATTCCAGCATTAAATTTCAATACTACAAATAATAAAGCACATTATTCAAATATTCAAGCCCGAACGGGTAACAGCCAAATAGGCTTAAGCCCGAAAGCGGACCAAACGGGCTCGAGCCCGAACAGGCACGGGCCAATGAGTTCGAGCCCAAACGGGCACGAGCTATACAAAATTCTTGATATCCATAAATTTATTGTTAAAAATAACATAATAAACTAAAATACATTATTTATCGAAAATTTTTATTTCAGAGTACACGCCGTTGCAACGGCGGGTACTCTGCTAGTGTTATATGACGTAGTATAACGATGTTATTGGAAAGTGACAAGTGACAAGTATATATTAACATATTTAACTAATGATTATGTACGCCAGTCTTTTTTTATTGCATTGATGTGTTTAAGACTTTTTAATTAAACAAACCTATAAACAATAGCATTAATAAAACTTGAGAATTGAAAAATGGACTGGAGGATAAAGAATTGTTTTGGCTGCTCACTGGTCATGGTGGGAAGTACCAAAAAACGAGAAGTGGGTAAACAAATGAGGCGATGCCTTTTAAATGTAGCTATTCACCCATGTCCCTATAACTTTGCGTTATTTATTTCATGCTAAAAACACGGCGTTAACAATGCCGTTATAAATAAACAGTTCTCATCTCGAATCTTAACTAACAAAATGTTTCTTAAAGTTAAATGATGATTTTCTTTTGGTTAAAATGGATTAACATTTGTATTTTATGATATCACATATTGTTATTTAGAAGCACAAAGTTATTAGCGGTAATCCAAACATGATAGTCTAATGTTCAAACTATTGGCTTATACATGGAGTGTAATTCTCAAAAATGCAAACCTAAACTTTCGAGGCAACCACGATTTTAGATAGAAAAATGCTTAGAATCTTTGTTTGAACTAAATCAATCTGTATAAAAAAGAACTTTAAGACAACTTTGGTGCAAGTATTATGCGACTAATCAGTAATTTGGATCTCAGACTCGGCTCAATAACATAAGCCCATTAACTACACAAACCTTAGCGGTCGAGTCTTTCATAGTCGACTCGAAATTTTATTAGAGCAGCCCCAGCTTGTAATATAATTGAGTCGACCGACACGAGTCAACTTTGAATGTTTTCTTGTTGTTCTTGAATAGCATGTAAGTTGATTGGCTTGATCTACCCCAACTTCTCTTAGATTTAGGGTGCGTTTGTTTCATTTAAATGTTTTAGGTCTGAATCTGACTACCACATCTTACTAGTAAGAGGTGGCTAGAACGTCTAAATCTAAACGAAATAATGTTGTTTGTTTTTGTATAATTGTCATAATGATTTTTGGTGCTCGTTTCTGCAATTTATTTAAGTAACTTGTGTAAATATGAAATAAGACTTTTTATCATAACTATAACATAGTTAATAAACCATCAAATATATTATATTAACACAAGTCTTCAATCTCTCTTATCGAGTAAGAGGCAGTAAGATAAGTCTCCCACTTCTTATCTTACTTAGTAAGATGTTATATGTCTAACTGGATCTGACTTAGAGCTGGCAAATTGGGTACCTGTTAGGACCTGTTAAGACCTGTTAAGAGAAAAAATGTACTATGCAATTTTTTTATTTTTTAAAATAATTGTTTTTAGTATTCTAGGGTTCAATATTTAACTTTTTTATACATAAAACGTATATCTGTCATACTCAAACCACCAAAACCAAGTGTTAAATGAGTCGTTTTTATGTTTGAAACTTATCTTATTCGCGCGCTCAAAACCTGTTAAGACATGATTTGCCAGCTCTAATCTGACTCAAAAGAAAAAAACAAACAAGTAAAACGTCTACTCACCTCTTACTGGTAAGAGTAAGAGGGAGCAAGATGGCTAGTATTTTTTTTTTTTTTTTTTTTTTTTTTTTTTTTTTTTATTTTATTCATTTATTTATTTAAAAAAAAAAAACAAACACACCCTCAGGTGTCGTTTTCTTTATTTTGTTATAGTAGAATATGCTAACAACACTAATTAGCCCACCTTTTTATTTAAAATATATCGATAACTTTCTAAACAAGGTTTTGGTACAATAATGCGAGGCGTGATGTGGCGGCGTGACCAAGCCTCACGCTTTAGAGGCTAAGGCGAAGTTTTTCCGATAAATGTCAGTTAATAATGGTTCATTTATTAACGGTTGGTTTTAGTTGGTTGGCTGATTCGGTTCGGTTAAATCGGTTTTTGGATTTGTTTTCGGGTTTTCTGATTAGTTTGCACAACCTTAGACATTCTTGACCGGATGACACCATATATGCAAGTCTAATAAAACTTTAACTCAAACAAATGACTAATTTTAGCTAAGTAAATTAATTCCCAAACACGCTTTTCTTTTAGCATGGAAAAAGTGTTCTGTTTTTCTAAGCCGGTCATTATTTATTTATTTATATTCTCTCAATGTTAAACAAAAAAGCAATGAATAGCAACAACATTTATATTCTCTCATGTTGCGTGATTGTTTATGCTTTACTACGTGTGACTTGAATAGGAACTTCAGAATACTTGACTCATAAAACTAGCGTGCCAAATAAAGTTTTGGTTAAATTACACTTTTAAGCTTCTATGTTTTGTATATATGAAGATACTTATGTAAGTATGTCACGACATGTTATTGTCTCTTGGATTACGGATTACTCAAAAAAAAATTAGCGATTTTACTAGTTGGAGTTAGGGGTGTCATAAAACCCGACCCGAACCCGACCGGGTTCGGGTAAACTCGGGTCAAATATCATATTCGGGTCAACCCGAATTGCCCTGAGTTCTAAACAAGGTCAGGTTCGGGGATTTTTTTTAGCCTTGACCCGACCCGAACCCGAGTTGACCCGACTAAACTAACACTTTACAATGGAAAAATAATCAGTTTAAATAATATTAATAAATGAAAGAGGCTGCAAATTATAAGACGAAATTATGGTTAACAATGTATTAAATTTTGATTAATATTCGACTATAATTAAGGAAAGAATATTTCATTTTTTAAAATTTAAAATGTAGCTATAATTTCAGTAATCTTTTATGAGAACATTTTTTAATTTTTATTGAAGTTGTACATTTTTAAAAATCAAATATGGTTAATTAAATGTAATTAAAATCCAGTTTTGAAATGATTCAGCTTCAAATTATTGACCTGAAAATATTCATCATCTAAAAAACATGAAGAATTTAAATAAATTAACAAACATGAATAACTTAAATTAATCAACAAACATAAATTCGTATAAATGGCACGGCTTCCTCAATAAGTTTTGCTAAACATTGATTTGGAAATAGATTTTTATCCCAAAAAATTCTCAACAAAATGCCCAGCTTAATGAGATGGTCAACGCTTTTTAAATCTTAGCCATAAGTTTAATGTGTAGATTCTGTAAAATTTCAAATTCAAAATATTTGTTTCCTAATTCGCAAATGAAATGAAATGAAATCAAATTAAATATATGATTATTTTTGAATTATTTTGAAAAAAAAATACTTGATTGTAATTCATAACTTAACGTTATCTTCGTCGGAAAATTGATGCCGTAACATGATTGACCGGGTAACTACAATAAAACATAAATATAAATCGTTTATCAGAAAATTGGTATTCAAAATAGCTGGACGGTTCTTGGTATCCGTGATGTCGCCAGAAATCAGAAAAAATTTTGAGTTTATTGTGACACAAAATCCACATATCAAAACAAATCAAAATTTCGAGTTTATTGTTACACAAAATCCATACCATCTGAATCTTACTCAATGATTCAAACATTTTGAATCTTATTCAATGATCCAAACATTTTATATCCGAATACAATGAAAAATGGTTACTTGATTGTAATACATACCTTTTTAATGCGATAAGGTTATCATCACATACGCAGCCGGAAAATTGATGGCATAAAACGATCAAACTGAAAACTGCAAAATAACAAAACACTAATGTTTTTAGGAATTAATAATCAAAATGAAAACAATAACACAAACCTAAATTAGAAGTCAAGATATTCGAACGGTCCTTGGCATCCGTCATGTTGCTCGAAAAACAGTTTTGCATAATTTGATTTATCATCCGATGAATGATTGATTTATGATTTAAATCAATGGAATGAATTAACGGTTTTAATCAATTGAGTTTTGTTCCAGATTTGTGATAGAGAGGAGGAGTGGAGGAGTTTAATTTATATAGATGGTTTTAGGGATTGATGGTTATTTTATTTCAAGATCCAATTTCAGAGGATAGGTTGGGGGAGTGATTTTCGGATGTTGATTATTATGAATTGTGAAACGGTTTAGTAATAGTGAGAATCAGTCAAATGAATGCATTAACAATCCACCAATAGTTTTCTGCCAGCAAGGATGCCACGTGGCTTTTCTCTCTCCTCCACCTAATTTCTTCTTGCCATGTCATCAATCCAAAACAGGCTATTATATAGGTTGAGATTAGGTGAGGTCTATATCCATATACGGAGTTCCTTAAACTAAATCTATACTATTAGGCTTCCCACAGTAGTATTGATCGATCGATCATTTCATTCAATCGGATTCGATCGTCGTTGATGTGGTGGAATTTTGACGATCGATCGCTTCACGATTTTTTTGGAACTTGATGTGGTGGATTCAGGGACTTTTGCTTTCTTAAAAAATCTGATCATTCTTCATACAAAATCCTTCTCTTTGCTACATTTGTTAAGGGGGTGTTTAGTTATATTCCATATATGATATTCTTCTTCTTGTATAAATTTTATTAATCAAAATTTGTTTAGGGGGTGTTTGGGTATGATATCTACTTCACTAAATTTATGAGTCAAAATCCAAATTAAAGTTATAAATTTGTTTGATTTCTATATTTTAACAAATTTGAATATTTTTTATCATAAATCCGCTGCATCTTTACTTCATTTGTTTAGGGAGTGTTTAGTTATAAGAGCATCCACTATGATAAACCTTTTACAAAGGTTTATACAATAATGTATCAATAAATTTTAGACCTTTTGATTTTATAAACCTACATTCACTATGGTATAAACCTTTGAAAGTTTATAAAATGTCTCTTTTAACAAATGCATTAAATGTATTGAATTTATAAAGAGATTCAAGAATTAGGACCTCTTCATGCCACATAGACATGAAATGAGTGTCCATTATGGTTGAAATAAACATAAACCTTTGCATTTTTCTTAGACCTTTTTATAAACCCACCATAGTGGATGCCCTAAGGACTGTGTATAATGATCCTTCTTTCTTGTTTATTGGTCAATATTTGTGTCTTAACTTTATTTGCTTTAGTGTGTCTTTGGGTATGAAATAAGAAACATGACATTGATGAGGTAACCCGGTAACCTTGAGGGAAGCATTTAGTTGTACAATTTTAATCATTTTTATATTCACTATCTTAAATTGTTAAAAATAAAGTTAGGTAACCTCAATTACATATTAAAAGTAAGTTGAGTATCTTTTTATTCTGCTGATAAAATGACAAAAAACATCTTTCGAAAAGTCGAAAATAACATACATTGCACAAAATTTAAATTGAATACCCAAAATTTAAATTGACCTTAAATGTAATACATTTTTATGAGATTTGCCCGATAAGTAATCATATGACCACACATGAATGATATAATTTGAGATATCTAAGCACACTTGAAAAGATCAAGGATTTCAGGTTTGCATTCACCTTCATGCTTTAAGCTAAAGAAGCGACAAGATGTTAAGAAGGATTGTCTCAAGTTAAGTTGTTTTTACAACTTGAGTCAAGTTGGACATGTGTGAGCCATTGGATTTGATCCAATAGCTCAAATCAAAAAAATTTCTTTTGATTTGAGTCATTGGATCAAATCCAATGGCTAACACATGTCCAACTTGATTCAAGTTGTAAAAACAACTTGAGAGAATCCTTCCCCTTTTGCCATATATAGAACGAACGGATCGGGAAGCAATGAGCCCAACAAGTGAGCAAGCCATCGACCTCCAATCAATAGAAGGAAAAACTATCAAGAAAACAGCTATACAACTTTGTACAAATTAATTAACAAGAACTTCATTTGCAAGAAAAATATATAATCAGAAGCAAACTATTATGACGATATTTACAAATTCTTTCGTAGATGCATTAGTTTTCCTAAGTTTTCTAAATCTTTTATATAATAAAACAAAACCACAAGTGGGGACTTTTCCATTTAAAAAAAATCAAATCATACCTTATTTAGTAATAATTTTATTTTAGAAAAAGATTATTTTCTTATTAGGTAACATTTTATATTTATGCATAACACAAGTAGAAGATAAATATAAAAAATATAGATAAGATACAATTAACAATAAGATTAAAATTTTTAAATAATTATCTTTAATAATCAAAAACTATAATTAAACATCATAAATCAAACTAAACAAAGATTAAATTATTTGTTTTTTAATAAATAAAAATGTATGATTTAAAAAAATTTAAAAAAAAACACGCGCGTGCACGGGTATTATAACTAGTATAACTTATACAAAATATCTTGCCTTTATTTAGAAAATGAATTTATGACCATTTGAGTCCTTCTTCGGCTTAAGTTTTTAATCAGAATAGTTTTAATATGTGGTTAGAACTCGTTTTTAAAAGACAATATACATTACGAGATGTTAGCCCAATATTCTTAAAACAAAGTAGAGTTAAAGCCATCTAATACCAATAAACTTTCTTAAATGTTCAATTGTCATGAACCCAATAAAATATCATAATACGTATCAAACTTTGTTGGTTTTGAGTTGATATCAACAAAAACTCGTTTTCTTACCTCTAGAATCCTCGTCATGTCATTAACTGTAACGTTATTATCTAAGT
The DNA here is from genome assembly GCA_030686995.1 of Artemisia argyi. NCBI lineage: Eukaryota > Viridiplantae > Streptophyta > Magnoliopsida > Asterales > Asteraceae > Artemisia > Artemisia argyi. Next base: position 42,954,928 of record CM060685.1, on the reverse strand, counting down.
CACATTCTTTATACTACATATGTGTTCTTCCCAAACTGAAAGCTATTTTACAAAGAGCATTAACACTTTAAACCTCAAAATTGCACAAGGACACAAGGTAAAACCTAAATTGCACAAGGTAAAACCAACAAAATTTGATGGTTATTGTGATATTTTTTTCAGTCTATGACCGATAAGTTAACATTTCAATGCTATTAGATTGTTTTAACCCTACACTACACGTAAGCAACTAAGAACAAACAAATCCAAGTAATCAATTTAACCACCGTTGCTGGTCATGACACATAAGCAAAAGTTTGCTATTAAACTAAAATCTGAAAGTTTGATGGATATTGTGATATTTAATTAGGTCTATGACCGATAAGTAAACATTTAAGAAAGCTCGTTTTAGCACTTGTCTAATGATTCTGGTTTAATTGTGCTCCACAAGATAATGTTGGGAAATCTCGCTATTGAGACAGAATAAACGATACAGTAAAAAAGTTTAATTTTGATAGATATATATGGAACCAACTTTTGTACTAGAAGTGCCAAGCACTTTAATGATTTTAGTTGACCTTCCAAAAAAAGCTCAATTGTAAGAACAAGTTTGGGACCAAATTGGTAAAAAGTTAACTTGATGTAGAAAGGTTTGTTCATACCGGTTATAGTAGTCCATGGCTTCTACTTTGGGCTCACAACCAACAAGCCCAACTGAAGAAGATTGAAGATGTACTTACTTCAAGGTGTCATTGATGATTTTTGTGGGAACTCTTGTCATAGTACTCGTATATTTTAGCATTAAATATGCAAAGGGTCAGTGTCATTCAAAACACACAAGTATTTAATTTCAAGGTACGTACAATTGACGATTTGGTGGTAACTATTTTCGTATGTTCTAGCATTTAATAATATACGAGTGTCTTAAGTTATTTAATTGGTCGTCTATAATTCATAACTCCTTGTAACCAATCATTGTAATAAATGTATTAGTAGCATTGAATTAAATGCATCTTTATATATAAAAAAAAAAAGACCTTTTATTAGGATTCGGATTCTGATAAAACAGGTTCAGGATATGATTACTTTGAGGTGTGTATTGTAGTAGTCGTTAAGCTTTTTTTAGGTATTTAAAACTTCTGTTACGCATGAACATGATCTTCTTACAAGTTTAGTGTTATATCAAAACACATGCACTATGCATTAAATTACAAAGAAGTGTAGGATTATGAACCTCATAATGGCGGATAGACATCAACTACTAAAACACTATGATTAAACCAAAAATAAAACATTTTTTTTTCCTCACATACCACTCATTGTGGATGCCAACAAGTAGAGTGTTAAAGCACACTGTAAGTACTGTACAAGTATGTAAAACATATAATAGAGTGTCCCAATCAAAAGTGTGAGTTTGCAAATAATTTCCCATATATAAAAGATGAATATTGGACACACTCAAAGATAACATTTATGTAATTTTTGTGGTGCTCTTAATGGCACATAGACATCAATTACTTAAACACTAAATCTTAACCGGTCAAGCATCTCTTTAAATTCCAATTTATAAACGTCTTCTTACATAACTATACTTGACTTGTGATCATTTGAGTTCAGTTATTGCGTTGTTTGTCAAGAATGTTGTGATCATTTGAGTTCAGTTATTGCGTTGTTTGTCAAGAATGTAAGTTTCTAGCTACAAGCCTACAATTGCTACTCACCTTCATCCGTAAATATAAGGTTTTAGTTATAATAAATTTCATGTGTTAAAAAGAATTCTATAAGAAATAAAACTTGGAGTTAAGTCGAACAAGTTTAATAAATTATCATAATGCATGTATGTTGACATACAAAGTACAGAATTTATGCAAATCACCAACTAATAATTTTTATTTTATTTTATAAATCTATTTCTGTTACATATGATCATCATACACTCTAATTTTATATAAATGATTTTGCTAAACAATGACCATTGAACAATGTTTTTTTTTTTTTTTTTTTTTTTTTTTTTTTTTTTTTTTTTTTTCAAATTTAAAGTAGTTATTTATTTAATGCAAAATAAATTAACATAAAATTAACTTAAATATATGTCATTTTTAATTTAACAAAGTAAAAGTTTCCTTATATTCATATTAGTTGTTGGTTAAGCATTTGCCAGTGGGCATTGCACATTTGCACTTAATGGCACATAGACATCAACTACTTAAACATCTTTTAAATCTTAATCAGTCAAGCATCTCTTTAAACGGCGTAAAAGAACACTTCGTAAACGGCGTAAACAAACAAAACAAAAAACATAAAATTTAACGAGAGCATATACAATGTAAAGACTAGAGTCCTTGTACGTCGTATATGGATCTCAACACAAACTAAAATTAAACAGTAGCCGGCTACGACGTAGGTAAGGTTTTAGACCTGCGCTGTAGGTGAAAGTGTGAAACGATGTCTACGTTTTCTTTCGTTGAGACTTCTTGACATGCTCTATGTGCTCCATGTAATTCTCTGCTAACTCTTCAATCATGTCCTCATCATCGTGTCATATGCTCACTTATAACAATTTATGTTCATTTATTTTATTTTTGGATCTTACGTTTATTTAGAATATTACATACGCATACACCGAAAAACACATGTTCTCGTCGTCGCATTACGCGCGTACCATCTATTCATGTAAAATGGAACTTATTATATATTTGTTGTCTATTGCAAAATGAAATGAAATCTAAAATACTTTGGGAGTTAACTTGAAGGCGTAAAGTATATATATATTGATTTTTTGTTTTTTTAATATAAAAAAGAAGTGTATGATGTATGTTGATTGGGTAAGTAGGCTCCTTAGCCTGGTTTTTTTCCAGACACTATAGGCTACAAATTAACAGGGCACGCGCTTCAGTTAGTGCTCAATTTTACCCTCTTCATATTTTATGAAAAATCAAATAGTACTTAAGTCCCAAAATGGAGCAACAATATAGTATTGGAACCACAAACATCTGCAATGATATTTCGTACAGCAGGAGCAGGAGCAGGACCATGTGTGCTTAGTCTATACCACAAACAACTTCAATTCTGAAAAGCCAAAAAGATGAACCTTTTACAGTTGGTGACATATATGCTAGTATTCAACTTTGGGATGAACATGCCACCTAATATAAATAAGATTAAAGTCATCTCGATAATCAAAATAATTTATATTTAATCTTACTAGATAGATGATCGATCCAAGCTGTTACTAGTATAGATTGGTGAACCTTCAATATTATACAAAAACAAAAAATATATATGTATAATATATGATCATGTGCCATTGGGATCCAAATAATACTCAGCCCAAAAATGATGCACAACAAGTCAACAACAAAGGTAGTGGAACCGCAAAAATACAAAAAGAACATTAAACGAAAATCTCCGTACTGTCCCCTTGCAGGACCATGTGAATATACATAGACTTGAATTGGGATTAGGTTTTACAATTTATTTTTGTATTTTAAGAATAATAGAAACTATTTTATTTGTTTTTATACATAGGGTTAATCAACATGTTGCTAAGAGTTAAACCAACTTTAACCCGCGTTAAACCAAAGTGAACAGTTGCAACCTCTTGTGTTAAACTGACGTTAACCCCTTGACGTTGAGTTAAGGGTGTGTTGTGTAAAAAAAAAAATAAGTTTCACTTTCCTTCCTAAATGGAGGAGTGTTTTTGTAACTTGTTGTTGAGTTAAGGTTGAGTTATGATTGGGGGCGTTTTTTTGTGAGTTAAAATAAAAAAGTTAAAGCTGATGTGGCGCTGACGTGACACCATGTTAAACTTTAACTCAATTTACCATAACTAAGCAACTTCCTAATTCTGCCATTCCATTGAAAATTACTCGAGCTGATCATTATGCGAGTAACATATGCTAGTATAGAACTTTGGGATGAACATGCCACATAATATAAATAAGAAAGTCATCTCGATAATCAAAAAAGCTCATTTAGTTATGAATGAAAATAATTTATATTTAATCTTACTAGATGATCATGTGCCCATTGGGATCCAAATAATACTACACAACAACAAAGGTAGTGGAACCGCAAAAATACAAAAAGAACATATGATCATGTGTAAAATCCCCTTGCAGAAAGTACTTTATTTGTTTTTATACATAGCTAGGGTTAAACAACATAGTTGAATTGGGATTAAGGTTTTCAATTTATTTTTGTTTTTTTAAGAATAATAGAAAGTACTTTATTTGTTTTTATACATAGGGTTAAACAACATGATGTTAAGACACTAAGAGCAGTTGCATCAATAACGCCATTGTTGCGTTAAATAGGATTTAACGTGCGTTAAGATGGAGTGAACCAATGCATCCTCTAGCGTTAAGCGTGCGTTAACGAGCAACGTGAAGGGAGTAACGCAAGTTAAAGGCGAGAAAATGTAATAATAATAATAATAATAATAATAATAATTTGGACCCCTTCAACAGCTAGTTTTCTATCCGTTGCTTTTAAAAAAAATTCAATTCCACCCCTTTCACTTTAATACCAAACGGCTATATTTCAAACTTTAAAAAAAAAAAAAAAAAAACAAAAAAAAAAAAATCATATACCCACCACTATAAATACCAACTAAACACATAATTTTTTTTTCAAACATCCACTAGTAATTCTCAACTCTTTATATTTACTATCTAAAAAAAATAGAAAAAAAAAAAAAAAAAAAAAAAAAAAAAACTTCTTTATTCACATTGGACCCAAAATGAAAATGCCGAAGCACTTGCGACTTGGTCAGACATAGATGACGAAGAAGGTATAGAGTTTATGATTGCTGCGACGGAGTATCAGCAACGCACAGAACAAGAAGAAGCTCATCCTCAGCCTCAGGTGCCTCGTACCCACATATTTCGTGAACGCGAGCTTGCTGAAGAACGTTTGCTAAATAACTATTTCGTTCGAGGTTGTAAGTATACGCCCCGTAATTTTCGTAGAAGGTTTCGCATGTGCCAAAAACTATTTCTAAAAATAGTCAAAGGTATTGAATCTTATGAATCGGATTTTATGGAGCATATTTGGCAGAAACGTCTTCAACACCAACAACAACATGAAGAAGAATATTCCGAAGACGAAGACGATGAATAATTAGTTGTAATTCGTTTGGTCTAATTTCCTATGTTTCGTTTTGTTTTATTTTAGTTTATTTATTTTTTTTAATCGTTATTATTGTTATTTTATGTTTTTTTTATATTTCGTTTTGTAATGTTTAAGTTTTAATGTTATGTGGTTTATTAAATGAATTGTTAGTTTTAGTTTACGGTTGAATTTGAAAATAGTTGAGTTAAAGCTGAGTTATGAATGAGGGTGTTTTTTTGTGAGTTAAAGTGAAAGCGTTAAAGCTGATATGGCGCTGACGTGACATTGTGTTAAGTTTTAACCCAGGTTACGGATGTAAGTGCTCTAATGGGTTCCATAACTAAGCAACTTCCTAATTCTGCCGTTCCATTGAAAATTACTCGAGCTAATCATTTGAACTTCGAATCGATATAGATATAACTGTAAACGAATAATCGAATGTACGTACACATATCGTTTTAGCTTAACCAAACAAGCGAACACGAGCAATAACGCAGACAAACTTTCTTGTCCATACATGTTCGTAAAATGAATAAAGTTGTTCGTGAACATAAAGACATTAAACGCACATACAATTCTTTTTATCGACTCTAGAAACTTGAGTCGAGTTCGAATTTCAGAAAACTTGACTGATAAAAGTCGCGAGCCTAATCAAGTTATAGTTAAATTACACTTTTACTCTTCTACGTATATATAAAGATACTTATATAAGTATGTCTCGGCAAGGTGGGGTCTCTTGGATTACGGATTACCCAGATCGAAAACATTAGCGATCTTATTAGTTGGAGTGACTCGTTAATATAACCAACAAGATGAGGATTTGCGTTGTCCAAACTACAACTTTATATCAAGATACCAGCAATGTTTTTTGTGTTTCGATTTAAAGACCCCAAGAAAAGATTTGCTTGGAGAAGAGATTAGTACGTTCGATTTATTGAATTAGTGACCCGATAAAATCATATCGTTATCTCTAACAACTTGCTTGAATTTTTTTAAAATCGTCTTCAGAAAAGGAAAAAACTAATATATAGAGAGTGAGTCGAGTCTAGATAAATATGCTGACTACTTATTGACATCGGTCGAGTCAAGTTTCGAGCTCAATTGATTCAAAGTTTTCAGCTCTAGATATAAAAGGTGCGTTGAACTCGAGCTTGAAATTTAAAGCTCGGTCGAGCTCATGTCGAGTTTTGAGCCATGATTCTGATCATATTATAACTAACACGACTGTGAGTACGTGGCGTTCATTTTAGACACCGTTTGAGGACACTAACACAAATTAAAGAATAAGAAGCACAATGAGGTATGTCACGTCTAACAAGTGAATCGGTCAAGGCCAAACAAAAAGTCTCGTAAACCATTTGACAAGATAATTAACGTTGCTTACAAAATTTTCAAGCATAATATTTTATGACCATAAATAGTTCTAGAGATATATAATCGTTACTACGTGTTTTCCTTTTAGCACAAAAGAGTTTGTATAATTAAAAACCATAATGCAAACATGTAAAATAGCTTTTCAGTTTTTCCTTTACAGAAAAGAGAAGTACCGTTTAAGTTTAAAAATATATAACTATTGAAACACGAGTTTGCATAGGATTGACATTATAGTCAAACACAAAAAAGATATGATTCTTATTTTCTGTGATGACAATATTTTATTTTTATATGGTGATACTTTTTAGCTATTATGACATACTTCTATTTTAATGAAATAAGCTTAACACTCTTTCCATTGTTTAGCATACAAAAAGAAAGAATGGTGAGTGTGTGGTGTGTTTGTTCCAAGGTTTGCTTTTTTGATGTATTTTACTAATGACACAATTGGGACATTTGAAAGAAACATGAAGCGGTTAGCGTACAGCTAAGAAATTTTCTAGTCAAAGTTTAAACTTTTACTTAGCTAGTTTATTAGTACATTTTTAGTCTTAGCGTGTAGATGAGCACCATCGTCTAATACGCACAAACGGCGCGCTAAACTGCACCATTCCACTCGTCATTCGTCCGCCATTGCAGCAACATTTTTTTTTGGAGTAAATGTTTATTTTTGGCCGATTGATTTGTAAGACCCACAATTTTTTTTTTTTTTTTTTTTTTTTTTTTTTTTTTTTTTTTTTTTTTTGTTAGGAAGATGATGAAGTTATTGGTGAGCTATTCGGAAGGTGATAATGTGGCATTGAGGTGGCAGACGAATAACTTATTATTTGCACATATTGCACCTAGCTCTCTTAGGATATATGTGTTAAAAAAATTTATCTTGCACGTTTCGCACACCTTCATATATGACTTTGGTAGACAGATTTACATGCGGTTGTTTAAGATAAACGTAGCATGATCAGAACAATAGTATATGATCAACTCCAAAGTAGTCTTGTTAAAACTAAGACCCATTTTGTAGTGAACTTATAAAGTTTACAAAGTTGAAAGTGTTAGCGGATTAATTTATGGGTTCGGTTTATTATTTATAATTGATTACGATTAGGCCTAGTGTTTGTATAAAAGTAGCAAAAGCTAGAAAAACAACATTACATATGAGTTATTGAAATAATAGGATTTCTTAACTAATCTACCCAACTAACCTTAGACTTCGGATTTCTAAAGGAAATCCACAATAATGATTGAGAAAAAGTGGAATCCCAAAGCACCGCCTTTTTCGGAGGAGTATTAGAAAAAATCGAGCGATTTTTAAAACTCCAAATAAACCACATAAGAGTCCCTCCCACGCCTTCAAGAGAATCCTTTACCATGTTTGAGAACCGCAACGTGCCAATCCAATCAAACCATTCGAAAATATTATCACAGATGTGAATGTCGAGATCCCACAGTTTAGCCCACAAATCCAATGCCATTTCACAGGTGAAAAATACGTGGTTAATCATTTCGATGTCCACCTGACAAATAGGACACAAAATCAAGCCAACGTCAATACCTCTTATATCAAGATTTGGCCTAGAGGGGAGCTTGTTAAACATCAATCTCCAAATAAAAATAAATATTGACTTTAATTGGAATGTGACGAATCCAATGAGTAGCATTAGGAGCCGTGTCTAAAGTTTTGAAGTCAACCAAATACCGAACAGATGCAACAGAGAACCCAGAAGAATCCAACGACCAGAGCCAAGAATCTCCTTCATAAGAAAGCATGATATTTTCGATCTTATCTTGTAAATCATAAAATTGGACCATCTCAATACCCCCTCGCGGTTGACGCCTGAGAATAGAGCTCACAACCTGGAAAGGACTTCGATCCTTAGCCAAACTATGTCTATCTGTATCCAACAAATAAATACGAGGAAACAGAGTTTTTAGGGGTTGTTTACCACACAAAACATCCTCCCAGAATCTAGTAGTAGCACCATTACCAATTTTACGAGTATAGTAGGAAAGTAAGTCAATACCTTTAAGCTTAACACGCTTAATGAAAGAAAGAATACCTCCCAAAGCGTTGTAGCTAAGACGACGAGAAGAAGTATCGTTAATGATGCCACGAGGCCCATGTATAGCTTTGATAACCCTCACCCAAAAAGCGGAAGGGCTGCTAAGAAACCCCCAAATCCATTTGAATAAAAGCCCGGTATTGAGCCCGAAAATACTCCTAATGCCAAGGCCTCCAAAATCTTTGCTAGCTAAACATTGGTTCCATCGCACCAATGACATTTTCCTCTCATCAATGTCACCTCCTAAAAAGAACTGAATATGCATAGACGCAAGCTTCTTAACAATGGTAGAGGGCATAGGATAGATCCACATGTACTAGGTTGGAAGGTGACCAAGCACAAATTTGATTAAAGAAAACCGACCTCCAACCGATAACAATGGTAGAGAGCATGGGATAGATCGAGTTAAGTTTATTTGTGATGGTTATATATACTTTGGCATGAATTCATAATCAATTAATGAGAATTACTTTTTTACATAGTATCAAGTCAAAACTAAGATCCACGAATTACTTATTTTTTTGATTTTCTTTTTTGTTCGACTGTCCTCAGGTCGGCAATTACATTTCTGTTCTTTTTTTCGACTTCACTAAAGTCGACTTCCCCTTCTTATTCCTCAAATCCTTTGACACCTTCACACCCTAAATCACCATGACTAATGATAGCTATAAATTGATAGTTGTAAGCTATTTGCTTAAACTGATAGCTGTAAGCTTAGCTGGTAAATCATAATTAGAGCTCCAAACTGTAGCTTTATATTTCATAAAAGTGTTTAGTAATTTAACTGTAGCTGTAATAATAAAATGTAAAATGACATAAAAGAACATATAATGAGACATTTCATCTTGCGGTGGCATTTTATCAAGATTAAAATAACAAGTTTACTTGTAACGAGACATTTAATCAATAGTCTAACTTATTATGAAGACATGCTTTTATATTTTCGTAGAGATTTACAAATATTTTTATATAATCTATTGTTCTATTTTTATTTTCTCTTTATTATATTTGTGTATATTTATAAGGTTAGAATTTTGTAGTTATAATCATAAATTCATCAAAATGGTACACTGAAAATATCTTTTCCAGTGTTCTTGTTCAGACTTGTTGGTTACATAATCTTTTTCACGAGCTTTATATGTTGTTGTCTTCTGCTATGTTGGTCTATTGTGATAATGTCAGAGTGGGTATCTACCTTCTAATCATGTGTAACAACAACACACGAAGAATATTAAGATTTACATTCATTTTGTTCGTGATGTGGTTATTGCTGGCCATGTGCGTGTTTTGCATGTTCCCTCGCGCTATCATTTTGCTGACATCTTTACCAAGGTTCTTCCATCTGCTCTGTTTTCTGTGTTTCGGGATAGTTGAGCATTTCTTTCTCTCCAACTCCAACTTGGGGCTGTTAGTGGATGGGTTCGGCCCATGATTTGTGTTTGATTAGGATTAGGCTAAGTGTTTGTGTTATATTAGGATTTTTTTAGAGTTAAGTGTACTTGTGATGGATATATATACTTTGGTATGTACGTAATTCATAATCAATTGATGAGAATTAGCTTTAACAGAAAGTGGACTCGATTACCTTCTGGTTTCAATGTGAAAATGATGGAGCAAGAAATTAGTAGCTAAGAGGGCACAATATGCTGTTTGTTGGCTCGCCAAATGCACCCATTTTCTACCAACGGCATCGCCATTGCCTTACCATCGAATGCGCCAATCATGTGTTATTCGTCCTTCACCCAGTCGATTGGCTGGCGCACAGGTAAGTCTTGTAATTTTTATTTATTTTTATTTTTTATTATTTTTTTTATTGAAACGTTATGCAACGGATATATATGTAGCAATGACCAAAAAAAAATAATAACTCCCACTTTCAACAATATATACCCACTTTAACACAAATATTTTTCAAATATTCAAACAAATCAAAATATTTATACACATTCAGTTACATTTTAATATATTCTTCCATATCTCATAAAGTTTTTAACTTCCATGGATCTTTTTGACCATGAAACTCAAGCCGAACAGTTATTACATTTATACGATATGCACCAAGACTTTCTAGCCTTTGACGAAGATGAATCAAGTAGTTCACACACTCGAACTTACATACCCCTAGAATATGAAGCCGCAGAAGAATTCTTCTTAATGATTAATTTTGTGATAATCCAAAATATCGCAAAGAAATTTCAGGCGCCAATACCGGATGAGTCAACGACTATTTTTAAAAATAGTCCAAGGTATAACTAACTATAACGTTCACCCTGTTCCGGAGCTCTTTAAATTTTTTAGATCACGGCCAGATGCTACTGGTAATATTAGTATCCACCCTATATTTAAATTCATGGCCGCTATATGCCAATTGGCATACGGGACAACACCCGATGCTTTCGATGAATATTTGCAAATTGGCAAATGTTGTAGTTGTGATAGCTTAGATCATTTTACCAAATGTATATGGGATTTATACTTAGAGGAGTATTTAAGAAAACCCTCCCCGAATGATATGATGCGTCTATATGAAAAACACGAAAACTATCATGGGTTCCCGAGTACGCTTGGTATTATAGATTGTATGCATTGAGAATGGAGGAATTGTTTGAACCCTTTCAAAGCGCAATTCCAACAGAGGGATCACATACATGATACATCCGACAATAATGTTTGAAGCAGTTGCATATCAAGATTTGTGAATTTGACATGCATTTTTTGTATAGCGGGTGCAAATAATGATCTAAATGTTCTATATTAGTCGAATTTGTTTGAACCTCATTAACAATCGCGCTCCCGAGGCCCCGTTCATGGTGAATGGTCACACAACACCAAGGGATATTACCTAGCATATGGTATTTATCCCACGTGGTCTACTTTTGTCAAATCATATAAAATCGCCCGAAACCAAGCTGATATACATCTTAAGAAGGCTTAAGAAGGTGCAAGGAAAGATGTGGAACGGGATTTTGGTGTACTTCAAGGATGTTAGGGTATTATAGCAAAACCCGCACGTGCTTACCAGGTGAGTAAAATACGTAGGATTATGTATTGTTGCATCATATTGCATAACATGATCCTAGAAGACCAAAAATTCCAAATAAGTGAATTTAACGAAATTTATGTTAGTCCGGCCACAAATATACAAGAAACATGGATCGAAAGCTGCGATCGGTATTGATGCGTGGGAATCGCACCTTGCTTTACCTCTCGAGGGATCTCGAGAAGCTTACAACCCCCACCAGGCAGTGTACCTGATCGTTGTAGTATAGTATAGTGACAAGTACCGGGGGATTGATCGTTCAGCTTAGGAATAGTGTCGCTAGGATTAGAAAACCTAATTAATAGTTATAAAGGTGAGGGATGATTATTTTTGTATTTTTATATTTTTATGAAAGCAATTAAAATCTCGGGTTTTGGAAGAGTGGGCGGAATTAGTTGCTATTCAACTAACCCAAAGCTAATATATAATTAAAATAAAATACTGAAAATGAAATTAAACTAAATTATACTAAGGTTGTGAGCAGTGGTTGGAGAAATTGTGTTTACTTAGACTTCACTACTCCCTAGATATCTTTTACACATTAATTACTTGTTACACTTGTATGGATGACGGATTGTATTCCTTAATACCATTCGTGGGGTGGCATACATAACTCCCCAACTCTATGAGCTCTTATCTCCTCCTACACCATGACCCAGCACAACTATAGAGATTGTAAACAGTGGCTTATGCATTAAATACAACCAATAAAGACCTAGTACGCCTCGGTTCATGTTTCTTAAGACGTTCAAGCATGTTACCATTTGGAGATCTGCCAGTTTTCTTAAGCCTAACATATAATATCATTCATCCAAAACAAGAATAGACAAGTAATCAACATCTAGGTTTCATTAGATCTAAGCAAACACAAAAGAGATCTAGCCTAGCATAGTGGAATTGAGACAAGAACAAGATATAAACAACCAACACATAGACATATTGATTGAATTGGAAGAACACTTATCTCAATTACAATGCAAGGTCTCAAGGGTTTGGAACCCTTGAAAAACCTGTAAAAGATACACCAAAATCGTCTTTAGGGGTTCACCAAAACTTCTCTCTTTTAATGAAAAAACTAGAAAACTATATATAGGAAAAGTAGGCTGACGGCGTCAAGACCAACATGTGACGCCGTCACCTCGCCGCCAAATACTTCCTCGGACGGCCTTGATCTACTTATGACGGCCTATATGACGCCGTCACCGACCACGGTATTTTATTCTTGCCACTTTGACGCCGTCATGAAGGCGTTTGACGCCGTCACCACCTACGGTATTTTAATCTTCATATCTGACGCCGTCAAGATGTTACTCTTGACGCCGTCACCTTGTATCTTCAGCATGGAAATTTGGTACTTAGCCGTTTTCTTCACTTTTATGCTCCAAAAACGTCCAAAATGGCTTCTTTTCCAGAATTCACTCTCCAAATACCTAAAATCACAAAAGGAACGATTTAGGGCAATATTTGATCAAATAAATTCGGATTCGGGCTTAAATGACCCCCTAAAAACGGATCATTTTTCGCCTCATCATATACCCTTACACTTGAGATTTGCTTGTCCTCAAGCAAATGAGCTTTTATTCTACTCAAAAGACAAGTTAGGGGTCATTTAACACTAATATAAAAGTAATTACAACAAATAATCGTTCCACTAAAGACCAATAGACACGCACGGAGGTCATACACAAGCACCTCACAAATAGTGTTTAGATACTCACATCTCTCGGGTGTAATAAAGTAATATAACATTATGGAAATGGAAGATATCTCTCACTACCTGTCATAGCAAAATAGATTACCATAGGCTTGGGAAAGGATCAAACCTCCACCACATGGCGTAAGCACCTAGGATAAACTATCAAAGAGGTCTTTTAAAGGGTTGTAACGTTAGGTATAGGGATATGAATTACACGGTTTTGTTGGATAAAGGAAGTTTTACTGGTGGCGAGTTAACAATCTTGGTTAATTACATGTATAAGATGGCGTTGCTAAGCCAAGACTAGACTCGACTTAAGCTAATAAATGAAAAATCACAAAAACATAAAATGAACATAGAATGAAAACGGGATGGTAGTCCGTATGTTTTTTCTCTTTTTCTTTTCTATTTTTTTTTCTTAATTTTTTTGACTTTTTTTTTTTTTTTTTTTTTTTTTTTGCATACACTCTTACCCTACCATCCAAAATAATACATCATAGGGGTTTGAGCATTCTCCATACACTTGAATCTTTACATACTTTACATTAAACTATTCTAATGACTCGAATTAAGAAAATCAAAACACTTGGAGCACTTTTAAGATTAACGTACATATGGGGGTAATAATATTATGTTTTTCCCCATTACTCCATAAAATAAGTACTTACCCATGAGTCCCAATCGTCCCAAAACAATATGTACAAGGATATGACTCGACTTAGCAACCATGTAATCAATTAGAAAGTTAACTTAGGGTTTAACAAATAACAATAATGCACTAAAAATGAGCGCATACACGGAAGGCTAAGGCGATTTGGTTGTACATTTAAGTGGGGTGTAACAAATTCTTCCTTTAAGTAAGATGCTTAAAGTTAGAAACGAAAAGATAGGCTCGGAGGGGTGTACTAGGGGTATCGTGTACTAAAAATGAGTACAACGCTAAGGGTGTGGGAAAAATTAGTTGACTTAACTAGCCAAGTAATATGACTTAAATGGTCAAGTAATTATGATACGGGTTTAACACACGGGTGATCCTAATGCCTCTTATCATGTAGTAAATCCTACCACACGAATGTAGTCTCACTAGCGGTCTCGGGATGCATCACTAACGCAAGTTCTAGAATCTAAATGCTACCGGTACACTCATAAGCACCAATAATGAATGCTTTTACTATCAAATCTAAAGGCGAACCTCACATTTTTGGGTGGAAAATTTTTCTGAATATACGGTTATGTGTTAGTCATACAACCTCCTATCCATGAGACGCTTGCTATGGCTAAAGTTTCACTCCTAAATGTTGTAAAAAATTTTAAATTTGGCGCTAAAATTACACTAACAAGTATTTCTCATAGTTTTATTACTCATCTACTATCAAACAAAACAAACTCAAGCGAAAGTGCATATGTAAGGTGTCATCTTTTTACCCTCCCCTTACACTTAGGATGAACATTGTCCCCAATGTTCAAGTAAAGAATGTAAAAGTTAAGAAGTAAAGAGAATGAAATCAAATACTCCCCTGATTCGCTCGGTATGGATTATAGGTTGGCCAGGTTAAATCTTCCTCCAAGAAAACGAACAATCAAAGCTTCCTTTCCAGAATATAAATCATCTTCTTGTCATACATAACCTGTAAATCCTGAGAAAACAAACAAAAACCCAAAGCATCAACCCGAACAAAAATAACTCACAACTAGATGTAATTCCAGACTTAGGAATAGAAACAAAACAATTAAAGATATAATGCTTGTGGAATGAATGTTTGCAGATTTCCTGGTGATTATAAAACTTAATAATTCACAAAAACCATAAGACTCCGTTAGAAAAACAAAACTGGTAAAATTTCCAGATTTTTACACGTGACGCCGTCAAGAGTAAACTCGTGACGCCGTCAGAAGTGACCTGCAGAAATCTTTATGTTAAGTTTCCGGAAAATTTCTGGAAAAACTTCGTCCTACTTCCTGGAAAATCCTGCAAAACATCATTACGACTCGATACAAGCATTTGACTCTAACAAGTACTAATACACATGTCCATTTAATATTGTTGTGGTTCATGCTCAATTTCGTTCTTATAAACAAATTTGGATCTCCCTTACACTTATCTTTTGCAAAATACCTTTATATGCAATTAAGACGAAGTTAAAAACAAAATAAAGCATTTTCACAATTTAATTTGAAACATGAGCCATAAACAATAAAAATAAAACATGCATACGGAAACAAATAAAATCAAACAAACAAACAAACAAATAAAAACACACAAAACATGGGTTGCCTCCCAAGAAGCGCTTGTTTTTGTTCGAGTCACGAGCCTGACTCTACCCTTATTTAATGGAAATTGGGGAGGTTTTCCCTACACTTAGGATTAAGTGCGGGTGGAAGTAGCGATACACACCCTTAGGGTGGAAATATGCCATGTGAGGAAAGAGTGGTGGATGAATTATATGCTCAAAGGGCTGTGCTCCTATCATCATAACCTTACCTAATTCAATCGGGTTAATGGGTGGATTAAGATTTTCTCCTAGAAAGGGATCATTTTCTATCAACTTCGAGAGACTACTAGTTGGGGATCTGTCTTGACCTAATAAACCCGGTTTAAACCCATAATGTTTCTTATGATCAATCATAAATGGGTAATGTAAGCATGTAAGATCATTTTCCACTCCTATATTGGCTTCCTCTCTACAAGGCTTAGAGTCCACTACCTTTATCCTAAGACTACCCGGACTACATGGGTCGATGGGTGGGTCAGCTCCTCTTTTGTCTCCTAGATGTATATCTAAGGATGGAAAGTTGTATGAAGATTGAGGTTCCGGTTCATCAACACTAGGTAATTCCCTAGAACTAAGAGTAAGGTTATCACTACAAGTATTCAAACCTATACCCTCTAGTGGTGTTTGGTACAAGGGTTCTACCTCTATTGGGGCTCCTATAGTCTCTTCTACTTCTTCCGGGTAAGTCACGGGTGGGGTGTATTCCTCAAATGATGGTTGAGTATTTTGTGGGCTTATGTTGTTCACCTCATCATTCCATGTGTCAGGATCTAGCCCTAACATTCTCCCAAGTATCTCGCGTGCTTCTCTAGGCATCTCAACTTCTATGTCCGAATCATAAGGATCATCTTCAATATTCTCACTGCTATATACAAATTGCCCAAGAGATTCATCATCTGTTTCTTGAGATTCATCATCATCGATCATAAAACCTAGGTCTTTTTTATCAATGTGATCATGTTTGGCTACATCCTCCATCACATCAAGGTCACCTATGTGTTCATCCTGTATTATGGTAGGGCCTAACCATGACATACAGATAGGTGGCTCATACGAAACTATCCTAGGTGAAGGCTTATATGATGCATAGGTTTCACAAAGTGAGGCATTTTGAGGGGTTGATGGAGCTCCTAAGGTGAATTCTTTAAAAGTCTTATGAACTTGGTCTCTTTTCTCAAGGTACTCAATAAAATCAATATAAGATCCTGTCCGCCTCATTTCATTCGTCCATCTTGGTATATCCAAACTGGTGTAATTATATTTTTTCTGGTAATATTCTAGTGTCAGACTTGGTGGATTCGTGTTCTCCATAATGGCTAATGGAGTAGTCAATGGAAAGGTTTTTAACAAACAAAGACACAAAGAAAAGATAGACTAAAGAGAACCTAAAAATAAAAATAAAATCTTACTAGAAAGGAATCTAGCAAGTAGACCTAATAAAAAGAAATTCTAACCTAGACAAAAACTATTCCCCGGGCTGCGGCGCCAAAAACTTGATGCGTGGGAATCGCACCTTGCTTTACCTCTCGAGGGATCTCGAGAAGCTTACAACCCCCACCAGGCAGTGTACCTGATCGTTGTAGTATAGTATAGTGACAAGTACCGGGGGATTGATCGTTCAGCTTAGGAATAGTGTCGCTAGGATTAGAAAACCTAATTAATAGTTCTAAAGGTGAGGGATGATTATTTTTGTATTTTTATATTTTTATGAAAGCAATTAAAATCTCGGGTTTTGGAAGAGTGGGCGGAATTAGTTGCTATTCAACTAACCCAAAGCTAATATATAATTAAAATAAAATACTGAAAATGAAATTAAACTAAATTATACTAAGGTTGTGAGCAGTGGTTGGAGAAATTGTGTTTACTTAGACTTCACTACTCCCTAGATATCTTTTACACGTTAATTACTTGTTACACTTGTATGGATGACGGATTGTATTCCTTAATACCATTCGTGGGATGGCATACATAACTCCCCAACTCTATGAGCTCTTATCTCCTCCTACACCATGACCCAGCACAACTATAGAGATTGTAAACAGTGGCTCATGCATTAAATACAACCAATAAAGACCTAGTACGCCTCGGTTCATGTTTCTTAAGACGTTCAAGCATGTTACCATTTGGAGATCTGCCAGTTTTCTTAAGCCTAACATATAATATCATTCATCCAAAACAAGAATAGACAAGTAATCAACATATAATCAACATCTAGGTTTCATTAGATCTAAGCAAACACAAAAGAGATCTAGCCTAGCATAGTGGAATTGAGACAAGAACAAGATATAAACAACCAACACATAGACATATTGATTGAATTGGAAGAACACTTATCTCAATTACAATGCAAGGTCTCAAGGGTTTGGAACCCTTGAAAAACCTGTAAAAGATACACCAAAATCGTCTTTAGGGGTTCACCAAAACTTCTCTCTTTTAATGAAAAAACTAGAAAACTATATATAGGAAAAGTAGGCTGACGGCGTCAAGACCAACATGTGACGCCGTCACCTCGCCGCTAAATACTTCCTCGGACGGCCTTGATCTACTTATGACGGCCTATATGACGCCGTCACCGACCACGGTATTTTATTCTTGCCACTTTGACGCCGTTATGAAGGCGTTTGACGCCGTCACCACCTACGGTATTTTAATCTTCATATCTGACGCCGTCAAGATGTTACTCTTGACGCCGTCACCTTGTATCTTCAGCATGGAAATTTGGTACTTAGCCGTTTTCTTCACTTTTATGCTCCAAAAACGTCCAGAATGGCTTCTTTTCCAGAATTCACTCTCCAAACACCTAAAATCACAAAAGGAACGATTTAGGGCAATATTTGATCAAATAAATTCGGATTCGGGCTTAAATGACCCCCTAAAAACGGATCATTTTTTGCCTCATCAGGTATGCAAAGAAACGAAAGGAAATACGTAACAAGGAAGTGCATACCAACCTTCGACATGATCTTGTGGATCATCTTTGGCAACGACACATAGAACAACAACAAGAAGATATATAGTCTATTCTTTCCGAAATCTCGTATATTAATTTTATTTTATGTATTGTAATTTTAATTTATGTTTAATAAAATGTGTTTGTTTTTAAATTAAAAAAATGAAAAAGGTGGTACCAATAACATGTTATTGGTGTGTTGTGGAGGGGTGTTTTAATTATTAGGAAGGGATGATGTGGCGCTGATGTTGCACACAAATAACATGCTATGATACTTTCTACTCTAATAACTCTAGGCGTATATACAAAAGGATCACATGTTTGATCTCATATCGATGTGACATTGGTTGATATAGATCGTGACGTGTATTAACTACGGGTCATCGGGCTTCAATGAGGACGGAGGACGTTGACTCATATTCGAGCTGTAAAATCAAAGTCATATCAATTCACCACCGTTAACACTTTATCCGTTGAAAACTAGTGACCATAAATTTAATTGAAAAACACTTTTGTGTATCAACTTATGCATGCGACATGTTCATGATGATAACGGGGGTCGCCCTGCACGCGACGGGGTAGCTATTTACAACATTGCGAAACAAAGTAGTAGTAAAATACATCAAAATATGAGTGAATGTATGAATAGAGAAAAAAGAGCCTCGAGTACAACATACCCAAAATGGCTAAATATAGCTGTTCATATTGGTCTTTGATAATATTTGGAAAACTGAAAAATGATCCTAGTGTGACACATAACAAAATGAGATAAGTTACTATTCATCTTTGGTTGAATTGAGCAATATCTCTATAAGTTTTAATTATTTTTCAATGGTTGAGTCTTCCTTGATACAGTAGATCAATTGAACAAATTCTCCATCATGTTAAAAAAAACCCTAGACGTCCTCTCTGGCGAAAAGCAAAAACGATACTCTAAATTCCTAAATCGATTCTATAAAACTTTTCGTTTCTTTAATTGATCTCCACTATTGTATCTTAAATAAATACTTTAAGATCTATCGTGGGTTGGTTGAGTTACGTAATCAGTTTTAGCAAGTGTAGGAATTTGTTTCTTTGAATCGCTATTTTGTCTTATTTGCATGAGCTTATAATCTTTGTATTTATTATCCAATCATTACAATCACTGCGCCTATTATTTAATATGGGTTAAGATTGATCGTTAATGTTCTATAAACCCTAGTGTTTAACTAGGGTTTTACTCATTCGATTTGTGTTCTTGCTATATGCTTGTTTTCGATTGTGTTTGGTATATGTTAGTGGGTTTTAAGAGTGGGTTTTGAGAGATGGAAAAGAGGTTTTTGAATAATAATAGTGCATCCAAAGTGGCGAAAACTGATGGTAATTTGTTGGTTAGGAGTGGTGATATGAATAAGAGTTCGTTGCTTGGTGATGTAGCCAAGAAAGTTAATAGTAGTGATGGGAAGTTGTTGGGTAAAGATGGTAAACCTCTGAAGGCATTCCGACAAGTTCAATCTGGTGATGTTGCCTCTAAAGTTGCAACTAAACCTAATGTTATTCAAGACGAGGGAGATGTGGATGGAGAACCTTCGTTGGATACTGGTCATGTAAAGAATCAAGGCCCTATCATTACCGATTGGACGTCTGATGATGGTGATGTTAATATGTCCACTCTTGTGGATGGTTATATACATGTGATTCTAGTGAAGAATGTTTCTATTGAGAAGGCTGGTTCCTCAACGCTTGATATGAACATTGATACTACGAATGGGTCGGATGCTCCTTTGGGAGGGGCAAGTTTGAATGACCACAGGAATGTTTTAAGTGTTGCTGCTAAGTCTAATGTATCTAGTGGTTCGTGCATGGCTAATCCTTCTGAATTTCCTTCATTATCTGAGCCTTCTACTCATGGTACAAAGCAAGTGGAGCCGATTTCACTTGCATCACCTTCTGCTCATGGGATTGATAAGGTTGTCTTGGACGCTTGTAAGGATTTTGGTAATGTAATGAATAAGGTTCAAGCCACGAATGCTTTGAAACAACCCCAATCTACTGTGAGTGTGGTACAGCAGCTTACAACTACGAATGCTCCAAATGTGAAGCCGGTTTCATATAGGGGTGTCCAAAAGAACCGAGGAACCAAAAGAACCGAGGAACCGTACCAGTACCGTACCAGAACCGAACCATATATTAGAACCATGGTACGGTTCTTGGTTACTAAAATTCCAAATTTTAGGTTCTCGGGACGGTTCGGGTCGGAACCATTCGGTTTCGGTACTTTCACGAAAGAACCGACTACTTTAAAATTTTGAAATTTTATAAGGTTTATTTGGGACATTGTGTAATGTGTAAAACTTAAAAGTACATAATAAAATTAAAACCGAAACTTTTAATCCATTCAAAGATCATCATAATTTATCAACATGAAAGTATGTTTATCTTGAGAACATTACCGTAAATTTGATACTTACCTATAGTAATAGAAAAATCAAGTGAATTATATAATGCAATATGTGACGAATGACGAATCTGTAGTTAACGAGTATAATGGGTTGGAAGTATGAATGCATGTTATATTATATAAAAATGTTGGTCAGTTGGTGTTGGTGTACTTTATGCTTTTCGATTTAATATGATGCGCAATATTTAATCAAGTATACTAAATAACCAAATCAAGTAAATATGTTGTTGTTTAAGTATACAATATTTAATCATGTACATTAGTTAAATACCATGTGTATTTGTATTGTTATAGCATTATTAGCATGTCTTTATGAATGATCGACGACGAAAAAAATAAATTATTTAAACACTTAGGTTCTTTTGGGAATTACCCGAAATTCCCATACCGGAACCGAGTACCGTACCAGAACCGTACCAAAAAACTTGGGACGGTTGTTGGTTCCACTTTTTTCATATTTTCAATTCTCGGTTCTTTCAGGACGGTTCCAGTACCGTGGACACCCCTAGTTTCATATATGGGTGCTACGTATAGTGATCCAAAGAAGCACAAGTCTAACTTTCGTAGGCTGGGGACTAGCATGAAAACGAATAATGTGGTCCATGCCTATGAAGGTGGTTGAAGAGGTAAATTCCAGATTCGGGAATACATTATATGGCTATTTTCTTGGTGAACGTATTCTTTTTCCAGTTGTTGATTACTATGTGCGTAATGCGTGGGCTAAGTATGGTATAAAAAAGGTTATGATGAATGCGAAGGGATTTTTTCTCTAAGTTTTCCACTCAGAAAGGCGTGGAAGATGTTCTTGAAAATGGGTCGTGGATGATTAGGAATGTGCCTATAATTCATAAAAATTGGGCGTTAACACTAATCTTCTTAAAGAGGATTTGACCCACATACCAGTGTGGGTTAAGTTCCATGATGTTCCCCTTGCTATGTTTTCGGATGAAGGCCTTAGCCTCCTAGCCACATTGATTGGTACGCCCAAAATGTTAGATGCTTATACTAGTAAAATGTGCATGGAATCATGGGGCTGTAGTAGTTTTGCTAGGTGCTTGATTGAAATTAAGGCGGATGAGGTGCTTCGGGAAAACCTCACTGTTGAGATACCTTTACTTGATGGGACATGTTCAACTATTGAAAAGATTCGGGTTGAATACGAGTGGAAACCGCCTCGTTGCGACACATGTAAGATCTTTCATCATACTCTGGTGGATTGTCCTAAAGTTGTTACACCTCCTGCACAGCCTTCACATAGTGTAAATGATGGTTTTCAAACGGTCAATTACAAGAACAAGGGTAAGAATGGTGGTCAAAGTGCTCCGAGTAAAGGTGGAGTTAAACCTGTTCCGGTTAAGAAGCTTCAGTATCAACCCAAAAAGCCTCTTCCTGAACCCAAAAAGGTGGATGTCCCTAAGAACAAGCATGCTGATATGGCTAGTACGAGTGGAACAAAGGTTGCTATGTCTAATCATTTTGATGCCCTTTATATGAATGATATTGATGACTTTGGTATTCCTACTAAGGAAGTGAATAAGGATGTGGAGTCTGGTAGTACAACGGAAGCTAAAGAAGATGGGTCTTTAAAGACTGGTAATGCATCACAAGAACCCCTTGTGAATGATCTGAAAGAGAAGGGCCAGGTTGGGGCTCCTAAGCCTACTTCTATTGTTGATAAAAATTGGAGAGCTTGAAAAGTTACTTATTGATGGGAAAGAGACTCTCGTTGATGATGATGGTCATCCTATTAAAAAGGTTGATTATCCGGCTCCGTCTACTTCTTCTACTAAGAGAGGTAACCCATTCTCTAAGGTGAGAGAGATTGTTGTTTCTGATAGTGATGATGAGGACGTTGTGAACACTTTTGATGAGTCAATGAACCTATTTGGTGGTGGTCATGATCGTGAAGATGATTATGATGACTATGATTATGATAATTATGCGGATCAGTTCTACGATCTTCCAGGGAATTTCAAGCTCCAAGGCCTCCGTAGGAAGTGATTATGTTTCATAGGAGTCTAATTTTATTTTTTGAGTAATGGTTTATTTTCTTGTTTAGATATTAGGAAGTATCTTATTATGTAAAGCTTTACCACCTATGTAACGGACTGAGATATGAGATTCACCCATATCTTTTGTACTTAAACGTTTTTTGAAGTAATATATTTAGCAGGTCTTTTGACCTTTTACAAAAAAATAATAAAAAATAATAAATAATAAATAAAATAAAAAATAAAAAATTCTCCATCATTTTTATTATAAAACAAAAGCTTTCGGTTGGAAAGAAAATATAGGTCAAATGTGCCTTTAAATTCCCTTTTAGGGATTCACCATGTCCCACAATCAATATATAGTTTGATATATGTGTTTGGCTTGTTTATTTGAGTCTAAATATTACGTTGGTTGTCATGAATGTACTAGCAACAATTGTTACTCACCTTCTTCAGTGAGTATAAAATTTTAGTTATAGTTGTATCTTATATGTTAAAAAGAACGCTATAACATATAAAACTTGGTGTTGAGGACAAGTTTTTAGCATGAAGCAAATAAGGTATAACCCATTATTGATTGAATAATTTTTTTGGTATATTAGTAAGAAACTATACCGAGTATATCATGAATGTTAACATACAATTTACAAAATACTTATATACACAAGGGATCGTTCTTCAGCTTCTAACCCGAAGCTAGTAAAGCTACAAGCTAAGTGAGTGAAGAGAAATTAAAACAAATACAATGTGGAGTATAGATCATCTAAAAGGAGACTTGTTGATGAGGAGAGTCCATTCCAATGAATTCCAAATTGCATGACAAGAGAGTGAAAGCGTGGAGCCATGGACCTTGACCCTTTGACAATATATAGCAAAAGCTTTTCACTAGAAATGATCTCGAAACTGCATATTTGATGTTCCCTGCATTAAATTAAAGAGGCGTTCATTGAGATATCTAAACACTTTACCTACAAATCATGTTTTAAAAAAGAGCTACAACTTAAAAAAGCAATAACAAATACAACTTCATAATTTGCACACGTCTCCTTAGACAAATGTGTTTCTTTGATGAAAGAGATAGAAATATATATTTTTGATTCCTAGTTTTTACTTTCAACACATCTAACTTTTTAATTAAAATCTTTTTATTAGGGTGTATATTTAATTTAGTGTAGTTTCTTAGTTCAAAAAACTCACACATTCACCAATGTATCATCTTTATATCAAAGTATTGTGATTGCGATACAAAGAAACAAACAAACCAAAGAGTCCCTTACATGGATCATTAAAAAAACTTACACATTCATCTATGCATCATCTTTTTATCATAGTGTTGTGATTGTGATACAAAGAAACAAACAAACCAAAGAGTCCCTGACTTGACTATGTAATTTTTGTTCCGTAGTTGTATTTTCACCATGCCACTTCTAGACTATATATTCAAAACTATCATTCATCATTTCATACATTATACACAAATATTTCAAATACTTTTAAAGCGAAAACTTGTTCAACTTAAAACTAGGCTTTTTTTTTTTTTTTTTTTTTTTTTTTTTTTTTTTTTTTTTAACATATGGATACAAGCTATAACTTTATATCCTAAAGCTGAGCAATATTTCTCGACTAAGGACTCATGTATAAAAGAAGATCTCTTTAAAGTCACTTATAAAAGTAAAAGAAATAAGAAATAATGTGTGCCCGGAGTAGTTTTGTTTCACTTTTCGTCTGGATTGAGTGGAAAGACTGTGACCGGTTCCCACACAAATATACATTTTATTTATTTATTTTTAGTTTTTTTTTTTAAATGTAAAGTGGGTTTACTATTATTATTATTATTTTTATAGTGTAAAGTAGGTTTTTTTTTTTTTTTTTTTTTTTTTTTTTTTTTTTTTTTTTTTTTTTAGTGCGTCATATAAATGTTGTTAGGGAAAATGTTTTTGAGATTTTGTGTTATAGGAATATTATAGGGTAAAGTTGGCATGATGCACCTATACCTCGTCCTACAACTCGAGCTCCACCTAGCACTCTCAAACTCATCTCTTCAATGATTTAAACCCATTGTCAACTTAGCACTAAACATAAATTTGAATAGGTTAAGCCAACATAATCTTTTTGTTCAACAACCCTTAGTTTTTACCATCTATTCTCACTAAACATAAAATTTGAATAGGTTAAGCTATAACCTTTTTGTTCAACAAACCTTCTTTAAATCATTGTTTCAATGACAACAAACTTTTAAAAATATTTAAATCTCTTTTTAAGTCAATTTTAACCTATGCATTAAAAATGCTTTAATTTTAAGTGTGTGATTGCATATTCTTATTACAGGAGTAATGATACACCTACAAAAACAAAGCCACAAAACCATCAAGCACTAATCACATATAGTTATGCTTAGTTTTAATTTTCACAAATTAAAGAGAATTGTAAAAAAAATGACATGCCATGCTTCATATTAGGACTTGTTCAAGTGTCACAGATTTGGAAGAGTACTATCTCCAAACACCGTTTGGTCGGTTGAATATGAGCAATAGCTCTAGTCACACGCGAAAGTCACGCGTGATGACATCATCTTTTTGCTTTTGAGACAAAGTGTTGACCTTCAACTCTTTTACTATTAAAAACTTCCTAAAGCATTTTTATTAGATAAGTGAATATACATCATCAAAATATAAAATCATTATAATTACATTCATCAGTGAATAAAAATCTTATGTTTTGTAAAAGAAAATCATTGTATGTTTACGAAACATCTCAAGTCGAAGATTTTTTTTAAGCGAACTAAATTTGTAAGTTTTTGTTTCATGTCATTGCCGTTTACTACTACAATAAATATGTAACTTGTTCTTACTTTTTTCACACCACTTTAAAAGTATGTGTAGAGTTTGACTAATTTTTTTCATTTATGAATGTGCACAATAGAGTGTGTAGACGCTTTCTAAATTGCTTACACTCCTCGTAAGAGTGTACACTGTACAATAACTAAGAAAAAACCTTTACTTCGTTTATTTCGTTTAAATCGATGAAGAAACCCTGATTTTGTGTACCTTTTTAGGTGTCGTTGAGCATTCCTCAAGAATCTAGTCTTAAGCAATAAAAACATGTTTCAGTGACCTTTATCTATGAGTTCCGATTGAACTCATGATCTATCTATATCTATACTATATAAAATGGAAAAACTCATATTCTTGAAACTGAAAAATTAAGAAAACTATATATGAAAACCACAAACTTTTATTATTAATTTTTTAATAACCCATAACCATATTATTTTCATTCATGTTAAATCATGTTTAATCATTAAATTCTTAAATTTTTATTATTTTTCGTTTATAACCCACAATTTATTTTTTATTTTATTTATTTATTTATTTATTTTTGTCACTACAACTATCTGCCGCTATAAAATCTCGTTGCTATGCTATTATATGTAAAGGAAAAACTCATATTCTTGAAAGTGAAATATTAGAAAAACTATATATGGAAACCATAATCTTTTATTATTATTTTCGTTTATAATCCATAACCCATATTATTTTCATTCAGTTAAATCGTCTTTAATCCTTAAATTCTTAAACTTTTTATGATTTTTTGTTTATAACCAATAAACCTTTTTTTTATCATTACCACTATCTGCTGATATAAAATCTCGTTGCTATGCACGGGTATTCGTCTAGTTTCTTCAAAATGCTGCATTGACTGATCAACTAAGAAAAGTGATTGACATACTTAATGGTATGTTTGGCAAAAGTAAATATTGCTGAAAATGGCGCTAGAGATGGTGTTAGAGATAAAAATTATAAAAATAGATTATTTTTATAAGATACATGAAGTAATCTTTGTTTTTAAGAGATTATGAAAGATTATTATTATTATTATTATTATTTTATAATTTCTTATAAGTTATATCCGCCAAACAAATATTAGTTTTTAAGTAGCTTTTTGAAAAAATAAATATAATCTCTCAACAATCTTATATGTCAAAAATAGCCTAAATAACATGCCTAATTACATTTCTAACAACCATCACTAGACATATGTAAGTATTAAATATGGAGATGTGGAAAGAGAAAATGTACTTCTTATGTGTTAGATTTTAGGTATAAAATTTGTCATGCCGTTTAGGCATGATAATCGTTTTTCATCAACTAAATATTTGGAGTCAAGTAGTGATATCGTTGAAACAAAACTTTTGTCTTGTTTAATTTATGCTTGGTATATCGTTAGCCAAATAAAGGGAACGATCGAGAAACTAACTCAAAAAAGGTAAGTAGATTGGGTAGCTTCGTTTCGTAAGAATTTGACTAGCTGATGGTATACCATTTGATTTAGTTAAGAAAATTATTATGACATGCAACCCTAATTTATTAAACAACGGTAAGTAAAACTTATTAGATGATTAGATTATGACTCAAACCTCCATAATCTCACCATCTAATAAAACTTTGATGCGACCTGTTTGACATGGCTAATCTCGTAAACCATTTGAGAAAATAATGAATGTTACATTGCTTCAAACGTTTCAAGCATTGAAGCATAGTTTTTGTGTCCTTTTATCCAACGTTTTGAAACCCGGGTCGACCCGGCCGGTCGAACCGGTCGGACCGGAACCCGGTCAAAAAACGGGTTGTTTTGACCCGGGTTTCTAAAACCGGGTCAACCGGTGTGACCCGCCGGGTTTTGAGTGACCCGGGTTGACCCGGGTTTTGAAACCCGGCCGGGTTTGGATTTTCTCTATTTTTTTTTTTTTTTTTTTTTTAAATTTAAATTTTGACTCTTTTTTATTTATTTGTCATTATTAAGGTGCTATTTTTGTTTAATATGACTTTCTTATGGTGTTTATTCACTCATATTTGTGCGTAAAATCGATTTTTGGAAATGTGCGTAAAACCGGGTCTAACTGGGTTGAACCGGGTTGACCCGGGTTGACCCGGTGACCCGGTGACCCGGTAACTCGGCCGGGTCGATCCCAAACCCGGGTTTCAAAACATTGCTTTTATCACTATAAACCTTTTTACTCATCATATTTTATCACCATAAACCTTTGTAGCCTTTTATCACTATAGCCATATTTAATCACTATAAACCTTTGTAGCCTTTTATCACTATAGCCATATTTAAGGGTGTGCAAAGTGCGCAATAACATAGAGCCTCAAAGATTTAATTAGGGGCTTCAAAATATACATCATTTTATATATATATTGGGGCCTAAAAATTCACTTCAAGCGGTCAAAAGTGACGAAAAATTCATAAAAAATTAAAGCTAAATGGGTACAATATATCTTTATCGTTATGTTTAGTTATCATATAAACTTTTACACAATGCTTCCTCTAAGTTAGCTACGACATTATCTGATATAATGCTTGACTAATATTATCAGTAATACTTAGCTTGACTGATATATGATATAATGGTGGTGTAGTATTGTTGTTGTATAGGATTTGGGGACTGTCCAAATCTTTTCTTCTATCTTTAATTGTACATATGATTGGAAGATTAATATAAGTTCACCCTTTGCACCAAAAAAAAAAGTTAGCTACGACATTGTGTATAAGGTTACCCCGTGTTTTCTTTGGGTATGTACGTGTATAATAAAAACCCATATCTTTTGATTTTACCAGTGAAAGAATTAATTTCTTTGAAAAATTTGTGTGTTACGAAAAAAATTGAAACATCCATTAGAAACATGAAGAGGATATATACCTATAGACTAGTGAATGTACATCTCAAAAGTCATCTGGTCAAAGTTTATTTTTACCTCGCTAGTTTTCTTACATCTGCACATATATACTAACACTTTTTTAATATCACACACACATAGCAGATAGAGTTGATAGTTCCATTTTAGTGATTCAAGCTACACCCGACACATTTGTTTTTTTTAGCGGGAAAAGTGAGTTTGTTTTTTGTGGATGACATAAACATTTGATAGGATTGAGAGGTTTCTAATTCTTACATTTTTTATACTTTCTTAACTATTTGTTACGTACTTCCATTTTAGTGTCAAAATTTTGTTTTGCATAAAAATGAATAACGCGTTAAGTTAATTTTCTTATGTAAGTTTTCTTAATGATAAAAAATATATAACCACTAATATTTTTGTGGAAAACTTAAAATAAAAGGACTCTTACAAAATGATGTTGCATAATTGTCTTAGTATGCTTTACGTGTGAGTTGATCGCATTCAGGTTGTTCTTAGACAAGGTGTACGTAACAAGGCTTAGGACCAGATGCGGGTGGTCAGCCTAGGTGGCACAATCTTCACACGCGAATGTTGCAACGGACTCACTTGCTTCACGTGCGGTCAAGCAAAAAAACGAAGTTTGTTGGTGCCGATAAACGAACTTAAAATTTGTGTGTGTGAGTGTGTTATGGGGCATTAGTGTTTTTCACTAGAGTATAGATAATTGATAAGTAAGATGGTAACAACTAAGAGGTTTGATGGTGAGAGTGGATGCTGATGTAATATTGTGAAGCTCGAGCTTGACTCTACTGCTCAAAACTCGAGTCTTATCTAGTCCTTAAAGCTTCAATCTCAAGCTCGACTCGTCCGTACAACTTACTCGAGATCAAAAACTCGGTCGAGCATACATTTCAAGCTCGAGCTAAATATATAATGGTCACACAAGCTCTATAGTGGATCAATTATGTACATACAAAAGCATCAAGAAACAAACAAAGGCAAAGAAGCATATGAGTTGGTTAGAGTCATTGCATACCAAGAAAGAAATTTATCTAAGATAAAATTACACTGTTGGTCCTTGAACTATCCCAAAAACATCGCTTGGGACCCTAAGTTTGCAAAATCGTCACCATGCGTCCAAACCCTTGTGTTTTTAGGCCAATTGCGTCCCTTGACCAGTTTCGGCTCGGTCAACGCATGTTTTGTGTTCTAATTTGAGGGGCATAATAGTCCAATCACGTTTTAACCCTTAGCTAACCCAAGCTAAACCCGACATTCAACTTGAGGGACCATCGGTGTACTCACACATTGTTAACTATGCAACTTTACCGTATCTTCTCTGATACGCATATTAATGTTTTCGTGGGAATCAATAAACCCACACCCAACCATTGACACTTGAGTAAACCCGATCATCTATCACACGCATTGTCACATACAATCTCTACCCAACACAACCCTCAACAAGCTACCCGTATTCTATGTTATTGAATCCGATCTAATCACACCTACAAACACAAACCATCAGAACTTGCAAGGTGTGCAAAATCAAACAACACACATACGAGGTAACAGTATTTACTGATTTATATTTCATTCAAACGTTATTTGTGATAATCTTAATCGTTAATGGAGTAGGTATGTATGGGAATCAATTTCTTTGCGCTTTGGACAATCCTGTAGATGTTTTAGATGAGTTTGTAAGTTAACACCATATAGGAATTAACTATTATTTCTCTAAGAAAGTAGTTTTAATAAATTGGCAGTGCTTAAAACTTAATATTGATATACAGGTTCTGCATACTGATTACGTGTTAGGAGGATCCTATCATGGAGTCGTTATACATTTTGATGCGTGCTGATGGAGCTTTACAGTTGGGTGAATATTTTATAAAAATCTTTTGTAGTTCGTATGTATGGTGGATTCGTGGGCAGGTTAAAACTTGAACAGTGCTTAGACAAATGTTTTGTAACTATCTGTGTAGGATAAACCATAGGGGTTTGTCCATACACAATGTTTTGCAACTATGATGCAATATATGTATGCATAACTTTAGGCTTTCAAACGGATAATTAGTAACACTTGTGTTATATCAGAAACAATAGCAACCAAAGATTTAAATTCATTGTATGACATTATTAAAAACTAACATTTTTATTCATCAATTTCAGCTTCACAACCATTACAACTTCTTTATTCACCAACCAAACTCTATCACCTAAACATACAGTTAGCTAGAACCACAACTCTTCCTCTCATCCATTTCCTTCATGTCCTTCCTTTCCTTTAGTTGTTTAGATACAACTTCAACTTTTTTAATCCTTGATTCTAAAGCATCCATTTCTGGTAACTTGGTATCCTCTGTCGCTTGCTTCTCCCCCTTAACACTCAACAGCTCTTCATAGAAGTACTTTTGTTTCCTTAGCCAATTCAAAATCTTGTCTCTCAAATCCTTAGGTATCTTCCTATACGAATCATACCCACTAATTGGTTCATCGCCAAATCCCTCAAGGAGTAAATCAGAGAGAAATAGTTGTCCAAAACCTTTGCTGACTGCTCTTCATCAGACCTAATGTACAAAGCCTTCCCTTTATTGTTTTGTGCCATTGATAGTGATTAGGGTTGTGTGAAAATAGGGTGTATTGTTGTTGATTAGAGTTTTATCATATACGAAACAATAAAAGGTTACCAGGTTGGGTTGGATTAACTAAGGTGCAGTCATAAAAGTGGTTGGTCTATTATGCCCTTGAATGTATAATTCAAAATGGGCGTTGACCTGAGCATTATGGGTCAAGGGACGCAATTGGCCTAAAAAAACCCAAGGTTTGGACTTCAGGCGACCATTTTCTCAAGTTTTGGTCCCAAGAAATGTTTTTGGGAAAGTTTAGGGACCAACGGTGTATTTTTGTCTAAGAATAACTAGAAGTACGTATTTTATTTTAATACACAGGTTATACAACATAGTGTTTCGATGCGTAGTCTCTCCCTTATCTAAGAATGTACTATAGGTATTGTTAAAAAAGTGCATATATCTAAAATGAGCCGTTTTGAATTACATAATCTCAATCACAAAGTTATTGAAAAAAGTGCATATATCTTAAATGAGCCGTTTTGAACTACATCACATAGTTCATACTATCTCAAAAATGGTTTCTCGACTCTTGCATACTCATTTAATCAGATTTAGCCTCATTTATACAAGTCAAACATTGTTTGTATACAACTTGAGAGAATCTAGCCGAATCACATTGAGAATATGTATCCATAGTTTAGAAAGAAAGTGATCGTTACACTTTCTTAAAAAAGAAACGTATATACGTATACCCTTCACGATAGATAGTAAATTAGTAATGATATGTCATGAATGTATAAAATAGTATGTGGATATTTTTCTTGATGATCATATCTACCTACTATAAGGCAATGCCCTTAAAGCTTGTTTATGTGCTGAAATCTTGCCATATTGGCACTTAGATTCTTAACTACTCATGGCTTCATTAGTTCCTTAAGAATAGCCACGTTACCGGTTTGTGTTCACATTAACTCCTAAATTACACGTACACACTTAAGAATGTGATAAGTGTCATTTTCTATTGCTTTAATAGAGTAACAAGTGTGTATACTTGCCCGTATATATTGGCAACATTAGTAGATAATATATGAGTCATTTCTTGCTTTAAAACTATTTCTCTCTCTTTCTTATTCTTCTTGTTTCACCTTGTATTTTGGTATCTAAACTCAATGGTTTTGCATTTATTCACAATCTTGTTAACAAGTCTAGCTTATCCGATGTTGAGCTTCTCCTTCTTTTATTTTTTTTCTTTGTCTTCTTTGAATTTGGACATTAGAGATTTTGAATGTATATAGATTCATGATTTTCGTTCATCAACTTTACGTTTTTTGATCTTTTGTTATTGGTTTGAGTTTTTGGCAGGAGTAATGTTAGTTAAAATGGATGCGTGGGGCAAAGATGATGAAGAAATGTGTATATTCCTTTGACTTGCATTTTTTTAATGTTTGAAAATGCTTTACGTGTAATTGAGCTCTACATTTACTTTTGTCTCATGTATCACCATTATGTCACATTTGAACATTTCTGTGGTTCATTTATAGAAATTGGCAATAATGTACCAAGTGTATATAAAGAGGTTTATACATTTTTTGTGGTTCATTTATATATTTTTTGTGGTTCATTTTTTGAACAATGAAAAGTTATGATTTGGTAGCTTCTGAGATTTTGATGGGTAGGTTATGATGGTAAACTAATTGTATGCCATGGTAAACTTTACATGAGAACTTAGTTGGAAATGTTGTGGCCCTTATATTGGAATCAGCTATGCTTTATTAGTACTTATTTGGGTAGTTGATATCCTTAATCCATCTAGCACTTATTCCTGCATTTAACACTCTTTAAGTCTTTAGGTGACTAATTAAAGTCACATTGTTTTAATGTTGATCATATTAGCAATGAAGTTCTTTTGAGAAATCATTTACTGATTCCTCACAACCAATGATATACCAAGTGTATATAAAGAGGTTTATATATTGTTCTTGGGGAAACAAGTTTCTTTTTATTCGTTTTGTATCTTATAAAAGAAGCCCACTTTACCTGAACCTGTTTGACCCGGTATTTCAAAATTGTCCTTTATGACCCGAACCCATTTTGACCGTTACCCAAACCCTCCCGTTTTTCCACTTATATTATATAATCATTATCTGTTTTTCACATCTCTATTTTTGTTATGTCAACAAGCGAATCACATGCACTACACTTTGAATATTGATGATCCCATGAAGAAAAAGCAAAAGAAAACAAGCTAGTATACAAATATGACAAGATGTAGGGGTGCAGAGCAACAGACCTGCCAAGGTGGCTTTATTATTCCGTTTATGTATATTGAGGAGTATTATTTGTAAGACACAAAAAAGGAATTTTTAAGCTTGAATATTAAACAAACAATATATATATACTCCTTCACTCAAAGAGGTTCCCAACAAGCCATTCACACATTTGCACCTTATTTTATTTGTTCATTTAGGTTTAGGATATATAATCTTCTTGTATCCATTGAGAATATGTATCCATAATTCTGAAAGAAAGTGATCGTTACACTTACTTAAAAAAGAAACGTATATACGTATACCCTTCATGATAGATAGTAAATTAATAATGATATGGCATCATATCATTGAGATGAATGTAAAAAAGAGTACGTGGATCATATCACTCGATCAGATGAATGTAAAAAAGAGTACGTGGATCATATCACTTGATGACAATATCATTTCAGAAGCATTTGGCATCGTGTGCTAAAAATAACTACTCCCTCCGTCCTATATTAAGTGTCCACAATAGAATCTTTGGATGTCCCAAATTAAGTGTCCACTTGTACCTTTTAACCAATAAGATGAGATTTTATTGGGTAAAAGTAATATTTGATTGGTGGAGAGTTTAATTAGTGGAATCTCCTAAAACATTGTGCATTATTAAAGTGAACACTTAATATGAGACGGATGTAGTATATGAATATTGTGTAATAAACTCACACATGACTATGTTGTATTCAGTATATGATTTGATTTGAAAATTCTACTTACATAAGTCAAACAAGTCAACAATACACTTTGAATAGTTGTGGTGATCCCATGAAGAAAAAACAAAAGAAAACAAGTATAGAAATATGCGTGACCATAAGATGTAGATGCAAGGGTGCAGGGCAACAAACCTGCCAAGGTGGTTGTACGGAAAAGGCTTCCATCTAGCCAATCACAAACTTACACCTTATTTATTTATTTACTTATTTGGACATTTCTATATTAATATGGTTCATTAATTAAGTAACTATCTTAACTTAATACATCATCAAAAATTATTCTTGCTGACAAACTTAACTTTGCTAAAACGGTCGTCTCATCCGGACTTTGAAGCAACATGAACGCTGCAATACACTTTTAGATGCACGAGTCATTTTTCAAATGTTGACTTTATTTTGGAAAGTGATTGACACACTTCAAAATTTTGTTAGGACACTCACTGTACAATTAGTTAAAGCAGATTACACTTAAAGTACAACTGCCTATAGTATACAATAGAGTGTCTCAATAAAATTTTGAAGTGTGCCAATCATTTCCTTTATTTTTAACAAACATTATCTTAAGCTCTTAACACTTAAATGCTTAAATGACCATTAACACTTAATACTGAATACTCTTTAATACTGAAAAGTTGGATAGAGGTACTTAACACACGAAAATGCTTAAATGACCATTAACACTTAATATTGAAGATATGTATATTCGTTCCTAACAGAAGTGTGTAACTCGAACAACAAAGGATACAACATAGACAAGTTTATAGTTGACCTTATTATATTTGTTCTTTGTACATGACCACATAAATTATATGCAAACAACTATGTAGATCTAAAGCAAAGTTACAATACATTGTGTAATAACTTTGAGAATCTAATAATTACTATATCTAGAACAAAATCGACATGTAATACTATCGGGTACTCGTCAAATATTGGGCCAACTACAATTATATCTTGAGGCATCTTTGTCGCCTCACAAGTATAAGGTCAAGGGTTCGATCATTGGCAACCTCATAACCACAACCGTTGAGTGAGCAATGTATATGCCCACATTATAGAAAGGCAACTGGTTATGGCCGGTTCAGTTTACCGGTTATTAACCTTTTGCCACCTAACATGTACGAATATTGTAAACAGATTTGGGTATGCTAACGCTAGTCTAAAACCTGACTCGTTAGTCATCCTTGAATCACAGTTGAACAAAAAAAAGAACTGTGTAATGTAATTCCTTTTTATTGATTAGTATGTGTGTGTGTGTGTATATATATATATATATATATATATATATATATATATATATATATATATATATATATATATATATATATGTATGTATGTATATATTGTGGTAAGCTTTAATCGACGAAAATAAAGCCGAATATAATTATTTGTGCCCAAATAGAGGGGAGAAGCGAGGCTTTGGTTTGAAAGTTAGTATATGAATTATCATTAAACTTTTAGAAAAAAAAAAAAAAAAAAAAAAAAAATGCTTAAGGCTAGGTAACGAACTTTAATCTTTTTCATTTGGGTTAACTTACATATTTTTTTCTTCATATTTTTAGGATTACTGAACTCATAATTTTTTATAGTTAAGCAACATAAATGTTGTATTTTTACAAGTTCATTAATGTTTACGTATACTTTTATATTTTAAGTATCCCGCAAATGTCATTTTTTAAGTTCGTTAATCTAAATAAACAAAATTAAATGAAAGTTCGTCAACTAAGGCGCATTTACTTTGAACCAAACACTTTTGCCTATGAAAACCAAACAAACTACATGAATCGAACTGAACCTGCTACATTTCTCTAACTATATCTTTCTTAGGTGTTAGAACCTGTAGAACTTCTATTTTATTTTGTAGATTTAACAAACTACACATTATATGTTATTATGTTTCGTCGAAGAGATTTGTGAATGTGCTCACCAACAAAGACATTGTCGAAACCAGGATTTTGAGTTAGTTAAGGCTTACTAGAGAAAAGAAGCAACAATAAAATCTGTGTCTGAATATGTAAGAAAAACTACTTATTGTTTTAACAAAAAAGATTGACAAAAGCTAGTAGTAGTTCTTTAACAAGCACACATATTTAAGTGTATGAAAACTTATTTGATACGAATATGACAAGCTTGAGAATTATTGATAATTTAGTAACTATGACATCATTTAATGTGATTAAATTGTACAAACTCAAGTTAGATGACATAACTAAATGTCATACACTTATTGCCTTTTTGAATTGAAGAATCGTATAGACTCAAAATGCATGCTAAATATTTGATGTCAAGAATGTTCTCTACTAAAAGAGCTTTATGTAGTGTTACATAGCAATATAGCATTCATGTCAAGAGTACATGCAATCAAATGTCTAAATATGGGCAAAAATATGGAACATGGGACTCTGCTACTCACAATCAAATGTCCACAAAAAATGTATCTTAAAGTTTGGCTTTTTTATTTATCATTTATTTTGCCTTCTTTAATTATAAAAATTGAACAATTCATAAACTAATAATAGGACAAATGACAAAAAGTATTATAGATACGTCCAATCTTTAATTCAGGTATCCAACTTACACTAGCAACGTAACTCTACCAATTGTGGTGTCATAGACTCGTAGGTATTTTGGGTGCAACATCGCAAGATAAATATTTGTACAAAAATTTCTTAACTAATTGTTAGTTTATTCATGTTTTTCTGTATTAAACAAAGACTAATGAATAATGATTACAGTATATCGTAACTAATGACACATGTTTACTTTAAACCACTACTTAAATAGTAACCCATTTCAATCATACATAAGAGCAAACGGTATCCTAACAGAGCTATAAGAAAAGAAAACGATGTTGCTTTTTTACATTGGCTATCCAACTATCCTCAATTATCAAAATTTGTTTGAAGTTTGATGAAATAAAACATCCGAAAAATAATGTTGTTGTGTTAAACAATTTGAATATCGAAGTCTATTAGATACTCGAGTTCAATAGTAGACATGACTGGGTGGTAGTGTTTTTGTTGTTGTAATAATTTGTTTGTGTAGTAGCTTGTATCAAAATCTTCTAACATTTTGTTACATATTCTTTTTCTGGTTTTGTGGTAAGAGAACATTGGTTCGTAATGTATCATTTATGTTCACAAAAAAGGGCTAACATTATAACTAGCAACAAACTTAAACCACAATCTTACCATGTCCGAAGTTTTTGGGTTCCTCAGGAGTCGTGGATCCTAAAATTAGGCAGAATTTAACTAACAAATAAACGAGCGAGAAAACATAAATGCTTAAGCTTGGGTAGGTATCTTGAGTCATCGATACATGTATTACAACATAAAATTATATAATGGCAGTGTAAGTACACTTAAAAATGGGAGGATTTATTAAGCTAACGAGGAGCTAGAAATTAACAATATAAAAATATTACAATCTAAAACACGCGTGAACCGGATCAACAATCCAATCTAACCAACATGATAGTAAATTTTCTACTTCTATGTGAGATCCATAAGAACTATAATAATTTAGAGATAATTTATCTTATGTCGTAACTTTATAATGGTTTGAAATTTGTGTTTACTTTAGCATTAATAAGTGATAGAAAAACAAACCTGCATCTCCTGAATATATTACTATTTTTGTGTTAGTTATGCTAAAAAAATTATACGTTGCTTTTGGTCTTATGTTTGCTAGCTTTCGAAATACACACAGTCACACGCATTCACACACACTAAAAAACACCTACAACATTGAAAATATCACCCCTCACACACTTTCTATTTATTCAAATATATATTTGATTGTTTTTCTTTTCCAGCTCAATATTAATGTTAAATAAAACATATTGAAACTCTTTAAGAAAGGTTAACTACGGAGTACAATAAAATGATGAGAAAATAATAAAGGTTATAAGAACCCTTTAGTATTTGCATCTCACTAGAAATAAAGATCCTTTTACATACGTGGTAATGCATGAGTTTATTTATTTGTTCATTAAAAGAGTGCAAAGTAACAAAGGTTAAAGAGCATATTCTATGCAATATCTTCGATATGTTATCCTATGCATAGTCGCCTTAGTTAAACATTACGAGTAGAAACGTGACGCATACTTAGCTACTCAGTTAATATCATCTAGCCGTTTTAAACATCCCTCGTGCAACTTGAACATATATTATAGGTTTCTAAAATTGTGTTAAACGACATGTACGTGTTAAACAACATGGGACAACTTTATCTATTGATGTAAGTTAAAATTTTGATGTGAAAGAAAGTAACAAATTTTCAATACTTTTATGCAAACTACATTTTTTAAATAATATGCAAGTGGGTAGGGGTGTAAACGAGTTAAACCGCTAGTGACTTGCTAAGGATAGGCTCGGTAGAATCTTGAAACGAATAAACAAGCAAGGGTCGGAGTTCGAGCCGAGTTCGAGGCTCATTAAAAAAAGGGCAAATTATTAAAAAAAAATATTATATTTGCCACTGTTTCATCTTCTAGGTAACGAACATTTTTGTTTTTTGTTTTGTTTTTTTTTTGTTTTTTTGTTTTTTTTTTTTTTTTTTTCATTTTGAGGATAATTTTCTTTCAAATTCATCATTTTTAGGGTAATATGTGACATTTTTGCCCTTCGGGGAAAAAAATTGTACTAGCTAAGAGGGGCAAAAATGTCCAAAAATTTCGCAAAATACCCTATAGATGATGAATTTGAAAGGAAATTACCCTCAAAATGAAAAAAAAAATGTTCGCTACCCAGAAGATGAAATAGTGGCAAGCAGTGTTGCAAAAATCAACCGAATCGGCCGATTAATCGCTAATCGGCCATGGACCTTGGAGAGATTTACAAGGTAATCGGCCGAGTCAAGAAAATCGGTCGATTAATCGGTTAAAAATCGCTAATCGGCCCTGGACCGCCTCAGTACCGATTCACGATTTTTGCAACATTGGTGGCAAGTATAATACTTTTTTTTTTTTTTTTTATAATTTACCCTAATACGAGCTCGAGCTTGAGCTTTGTACCCAAAGCTCGACTAAGCTTGCAAGCCTTAAAAAATATACACGTATGTGTATTGCGTATACGTATAACTATATCTACACGAGCTCAAAATAAATAAACGAGCTCAACCGTAATGTGTTTAATTAACCGAGCTTGAGTCAAGCTTTATTTTGTTTATCTTTATCATAAAAGATGAGCAAAAGACTCGGCTTGTAATTTTTTTTAACAAAATAATTAATTAGTTAAATCTGTGCATATAAGATTCAAAATAATTCGATCCCGAACTGCTTTAGTTTTATACTATCAGGTGACAGGCGTGTACCCGTGCATAGCGACGGGATTTTATAAGGGTTAAGTGTTTCATGTAATGTTTAGCAATTGACATTGACAAGTCTTCATCATTATCCGAGATGACAACATCATACCAGTTCCACTTAAACAAATTGAGATACAAATACGGATCGGGATTAAGAACAAATTTGGATGAATCTATAATAAAAAAGAAAAAAAAAAAGAGTGAAGATTGAGTAATTTAGAAACAACCGTTATTTTAAAAAGACACACTAATTTTAAGTAAAATATGTCCAAAGCTATTTTTTAAAACATATTTACGTGGGGAGTAAATAAAATATTGAAATTAAGTTTTAAAAAAATATTTTGAGTATTAAACATTACTCATTTTTATAAAGATAAGAGAATTATTTTTGCATATTACATGTAGTAGAGATAAATAAGCCGAGCTTGATTTTAATAGACTCATGTTCGCGTAAACTTCCAATCCTGAGCTTATAGTACTACATAGTTCAGCATCGTAAATTGACCCTCTCAATGAGACAAACATATATTTCTATTTTTATTTTCTTCATAATAATGTAAAAAGAAGAATGCCAATGTGGAAAATATATGTCACTGTCAAAGATTGAGAATTGTGGACGCATTATCTTTGGGTATTCTTGCTTTGCAGGTTTTTAGAATTGTCGTATTATGGTGGCCTAAACCGGTAACGGCCATTAGTATACATTGTGATAGTCAATCAGCAATTGACAGAGCTCATAGCATAATGTATAATGGAAAGTCTAGACGTATCCGTTGTCGACATAATTCAGTGCGAAAACTACTCTCAATGGGAGTAATCTCCATTGACTATGTGAAGTCAAAAGATAACATTGCAAATCCGCTCACGAAAGGCTTAAGCAGAGAGTTAGTTAGTAAGTCTTATAAAGGAATAGGACTAAATCCCTTAAAGGATTGAGTTTATATGAATAAAAACCTAACCAAGTTGACTGGAGATCCCAAGATCTGGGTTTAATAGAACAACCTAATCATATAAATGCGGGGCAAGTCACGTCAATGTGGGAGAGTTACTTAAATTATAACTTTATAGTCCATTCCTATAACAATGTGACTTGTTAAGAGGATAAACACACGGCTTTAATGATTCAAGATGAAATCATTAAGCATAATGATTCAAGATGAAATCTAAAAGTGTATGTTTTTAATGATTAAAGATGAAATCACCTATGTGAGAGAGAAGTGGGGTAGCTTCGAACGAAATTATAGGGTGGGGGAATTCGTAAGAGCTCTTGCAGAACCAGGCGAGTGTTCATGAGCATAACGAACATGACTATGAGGACTTGACAATGTTAGAGAGAGTCTTGTGTGAAGATTAATGTCGTCTACGTAAATAGATGTTGAGATCAAGGACATCGCGTCTACTCAGATCTAGGAGACTAAGTGAATCTCACAAGGAAAGATTCAAAGGGTCACACCCACATACTTATCCGCAAAAATTTCATCAAAACTTTTGCGTGTTTTCGACCGATCTCCATTCATGTAGCGGATTGTTGGAAAAACGTTTTGCAAAATGATTATTTGCAATTTTTGGACGTTATTTAATATATGGATATGTTACATATATTTTTATTAGTTAGTAGGTTTGTGTCTCCTTGAAGAGAGCTTCGCAACGAGCTAAAGTATATCCAAAATGGAGTTAATATAAATGAGATATCGTATTTCAAAGTGAGGCACTTGAAACACAAAAACTAGGAATTAGGAGAGTATCCCACATCGCCCAAAGAATGAAATGAAGAGGTGTTTATATAGAAATCTTGGTATTGACCTTTAGATTGATTTGTTGGTTTTACTCCAACACCTACGTGCGCGCGTGTAGGGGGTGCAGAAAATCGGATTCCTGGGCCAAAATGGGTTCCAAGATTGTGAACTCATGCGATGCGACATGCGGACACCAATGCAGCTCCGAAAGTCCTATGCGCGAATCTTTTTCCTCCAGATTTCGTTTCCTTTTTATTAAGTTTCCAGATTTTGTATCCATTTATTTTTAGAACTGATTTAACTTTGTGAACAAGTATTACAAAATTAGTTTAAATAAATGGAAGATATCAGATGTGGGTTATTTTTATAAGTGATTATTCTTGGTGAACAAGATAGGTTTTCGCTATAAACATAACCTAGTCTTATTCGGTTTTTGGCACAGAAAAACACAGCTCTATAGCAACTGAATTCTAGCATTCCTTCAATCAGAAACACTCAGCTTTTCCGATCTTTCAGGCTAGTGTGTCACGTCCTGCTGTAATCAGCTTTGGCCGTTGTACCAGGGAAAGAGATGACGAATCTGTTTTAAGGGACTCATGTTAAACACGAGCCTCGTGCTTT
The DNA here is from genome assembly GCA_030686995.1 of Artemisia argyi. NCBI lineage: Eukaryota > Viridiplantae > Streptophyta > Magnoliopsida > Asterales > Asteraceae > Artemisia > Artemisia argyi. The sequence goes on along the minus strand of CM060685.1, from coordinate 42,913,070 downwards.
GACCGCCCTTTACTGCTTTCGTTTACTTATCGTTCATAGCGTCTATGTTCCGCTTCTACCCCTTTCTGTCATCTATAATTTTTTGTTATTATTTACTGTTAATTATATTTATTGTAATATGATTTTATTAATAAAAGTGTACACCGTTTTCTACACTAACATCTTCATGTTATTATTTCATATTGTGTTAATTATATACTATTGTACTGTACTAACATATTAGTACATGACATTGAGTATTAGTGAGTTAATGATCAAAATAATAAAAGATTCATTTCACACCTAATTAATTTATTAGGATAAATGTACAAAATAAAATTTAGGCTGTAAATGAACCGAAAATTTAGTGGATATTTCATTATTTGTGCTGTAAAATGTTCGTTTATGTTCATTTATGAACAAGTTTTTATGTTCGTTTTATTTAGTCAACAAACATGAACAGAAGTCTCGTTTTTTTTGTAAACGCCTATACATTTGTTAATGTTTGTTTATGCTTGTTTATTTTTTTAAGGTATTTTTATTATATACTTAGAAAATGAGTATAATCAAACAAATGAACACACACATAAAACACAAATATTTTGTATATTTTTTGTTTGTCTTCAAACGTTTATTTATATTCACTCGTTTAATCTCTAGATGAACAAAAATAAACAAACCCGAACAACCTCTTTTTTTAATCAATGAACATGAATAATTTTTTTTTTGTCTATTTAAACATTCGTGTCCACTCATTTATCCGCTTAAAAATAAACGAACAAACATGAATAAAGCTTCATTCGTGTTCGTCCGATTCATTTATAAAACTAATAAAATCTCAAACTTCCATTTTTTAGAGGTTTTCTTTAAGAGAATAACTAAGAAAATTATATTTTAATTACATACTCATCATTTCCTCGTAACTCGACATTATAAAAATCGTATCATAGATACACTGATCACATCATTTATAATTAAATACTCCTCTTAGGGGGCTTATTTAAGATGTCGTACCATCAAATATCAAATCAGATATTGACATTCATAAAATATTAAGCAAAGACACCTCTTAGGGGGCGTTTGGTAGGGGAATATTGGAGTATATTGAAGGCATTTGCATTTTAATTCCTCTCAAATATCTTTGGTAACTCAAATTAAGTAATTTATAATTCTACAAATTGCCAAAATGAAGAGATTTAGAATGCCTCCAAAAAGTGAGGAATTTTAATTTACTTAGAATTTTTTTTATAAACTTTTTTTTCTTATTGTTTTTTTATAAACTTTTAAATAGAATATTTATAAAAAAAAATTATAAATTTTTTTTATAAATTTTTTATAAACTTTTTTTATAAAGTTTTTTTTATAAATTTTGTATCAAATTTTTATAAACTTTTTTATAATTTTTTTATAAACTTTTTTTATAATTGTATAAATTTTTTATAAACTTATTATAAATTTATTTATAAATTTTCTAGAATTTAAAATTCCGGAATTTCAAATTCCCAACCAAACGCCCCTTTAATTAATTTTCTTTATCAAATAAGTTACTTTTAGTTGCCAATATTTTCATGTTATTTATATATCAAGATTAGGCATAACCTAAGTCACACATGTCTTTCCCAAAGTTGAGCTATAGGTTGTAGAAGTTTGCTATGGAGCATAATTAATTCAGAGCGCACATTGATTAGAGTACATACGACTTTATTTTGTTAACATTGGTTTGTAATATATTTATCACTTATGCTCACAAGGAATTGCTAACATCTTACCTAGCTAGCAACAAAACCAAAATCAAAATACCATAGTGGCGAAATCTCTTGAGATCGAGTTGTGGATCCTAAAACTAGACACAATTTAGGTAACAAAAAAACGACCGAGAAAACATAATTGCTTAAGCTTATAATATAATGGCAGTGGAAAGGTTGGTTGTAAACGAGGCAAGCCGCTCGTGACTCCCTCAATATCAGCTAGGTAAAAGCTAGAAACGAGTCTATCCTAAGCAAGCACGATTTGGAGTTCAAGCCTATTTTGAAGTTCATTTATCTAACGAGTTCGAACCTAGCGTGCTTAACTAATCGAGCTCGAGTCGAACTTTATATTGTCTACATATGTATATCATAATTTTCGCCTTGACGTGTAAATTTTTTCACGGAACAAGCTCAATCAATACATATAAGACTCGAAGCAAGCTTGAACCTGAGCTTGAGCTATACAATTTAATTGAGCCGAACTCGAGCTTTAATTTAGTGGGTTCATTTTTGAGTCAACTTACTCCATTAGTGCCAAGTGAGCATATGTTACAGGTTTCTAAATAAAATTGTGTTAAACAACAAGGGACAACGTACCTTTTCAGTTGATGTAAGTAAAAAATTTCACATCAGAAAGAGCAAAAAAGGTTCAAAAAATTTATGTAAATCACAACTGGGTTTAGGGGTGAGAACATGCCAAGCCGTTTGTGACTTACTCGGGATTGGTTCGGTGAAACTCAAAAACGAGTCCATCCTTAGCAAGCCCGAGTCGGAGTTCGAGCCTAGTTAGAGGCTCATTCAATAAACGAGCTCGAATCTATAGTGTTTAACTAACCGAGCTTAAGTTGAGCTTTATTATTCTGTTTATTTTTATCATACAAAATTAGTCATCAAGCCTCGGCTTGTGATATTTATCATGAAGTAGAAGCTCGAACTATACATACGAGACTCGAAACAAGCTAGCCAATCATGAGCTCGAGCTATAGTAATCATTACACTTTCTTTAAAAAAAACGTGTATATACGTATTCCCTTTACGATAGATAGTAAATTAGTAATGATATGGCATCATTGAGATGATTGTAAAAAACAGTACGTGGATATTTTTCTGGATGATGATATCACTCGATGACAATATCATTTCAGAAGCATTTGGCATCGTGTGTTAAAAATAGCTATATGAATATTGTGTAATAAAGTCACGCATGAGTATGTTGTATTGAGTATATGATTTGATTTGAAAATTCTATATAAGTCAAACAAGACAACAAGAGAATCACATTACACTTTGAATAGTGGTGAACCGCCAATTAATAGATTTTTTTATGCCTTTTTAGGGATAATTACTAAAATAGGCCGGGAAACTAAGTGGTTGGTGGTTTCTGGCCCAAGATCGAAAATTGACTTTATTAGATCGGGCAACTGGCAACTCGACCCATATAATGACAAGTGTCTTCAGTTGCTTAAAAATGGCGACCGTTGCCAAAAAAAATGTCAGAAAAGTGACACTTGTCACTTGCACATTTCAGTTGCCCAAAAAGTACAAGTTACACTGGTCTAATAAAGTTATTTTTCGATATTGGGGTAGAAACCGCCAACCACTTGGTTGCCCGGTCTATTTTAGTAATTATCCGTTTTTTTAAAGTTAATTATTAATTATTAATTGGACTAATTTTTTGGGCTATTTGGGATTTGGGCTAAGAATATTTTATACTGAAAGTGAAGTAATTTTCAAAAAAATAAAAAAATAAAAAAAAATTAAAAAGAAGATTCTAAGGTAGTTCCCAAATAATTTATAAGATGGTTCCTAAAGAAATTTCTATATCACTTCTAAAAGTTTTCGTCGTCCAAGGTGGTTCCTGGGAACCACTTGGTAATACATGGATCAACCTCTGATGGTTTTCATAGTAGACCCCACAATTTTGTATGTGAGAGAATATGACCGGTCAAGTTCATTCTAAATTAAGAGAATCTAAATCCATGTTTATTACAAATTTTCATCAAGTTTCTGTTTAATCATATGAAGGTCTAAAAATCAAATTTGTATGGTTTTTCTCTCGATGCTTTTCATATTTAAGGGTAAAATTGTCAATGAGATGATTAGATTTTTATATTTTTGTTGTCGATAGGAGTCTGAGGATCGAGTTTTTGGATTTATAGAAGTCGAAAAAGATGATGTTCGCCGGATATCAATAGTGGGTGGTGAGGATTTTCGTGGGTGTTTGTTTAATCTATTTGGATGATGTATTTGCTTTTATGGTGTAAGATTTAGATTTTTTTTTTTTTTTTTTTTTTTTTTTTTTTTTTTTTTTTTTTTTTTAATTGTTGTTGGAAGTGTGGACAATAACAAAAAGAAATATAAAAACTAGCGAGAGAAAAAAAAGTTCCATTTCTTATAAGGACACGAGGTTTCAAAATAAAGATCAGTCATACAAAAAATAAAATAAAATCAAGGATTGTAATAGGGATTTGAGCTAAATCACGAGGACGGACGATGTAGTTTACTCTAATCTCAATAACATAGTTAAGGGCGTGTCAGTTAAAAGTAGCAGTGAGCAGGAGCCGTGTATCTGTTTTTTTTTTTTTTTTTTTTTTTTTTTTTTTTTTTTTAAATAAAAACATTTGTTAACATATGTAACTATGATTATAAATGAGTAATGACGTAAAATGATATATATGTATTTAAATAGAACATGGTTATATGTGTAAAAATGGTCGGGGGTTACTTACGTACAAAACAATAACATGGTTGTATTCAACCTTCATTTGTGGCCAAATAACTAGGATATGCATCTACTGATGCATCCCTAGCAAGACATACACAGACTAAAGTGTCTCAGCTTCCGCTTTTTTGCCACAACTTTTTAAACAAGTATTGGAGAATTAGCCTTTCTAAATAATTACCACAACTCACCGGTCCTTTGTCAAAAGACCACTAAAAATCAAAATGCTCACCAATATTTTGCCAAACGACAAATAAAAATCAAAACGCTCATTGTTCACTGCCCCAAAAAGCTCAACACCGCTCCGCACCAAACATACCCTGTTCCTATTCCAATTCCAAAAAATGTTAGTACTAGACTCTCGCATACTCATCTAATCGGATTTCGCCTCATTATTATCAAAGTTGAACATAGTTTGTATACAACTTGAGAAAATCTAGCCAAATCACATGGAGATTATGTATCCATAGTTATGAAAGAAAGTAATCGATACACTTTCTTCAAATAGAAGCGTACATATATTTTCTCCAAGATATCACTGAGATGAATGTATAAAAGAGCATGTAATTTATTTTTCTACTTGATGACAATATAATTTTAGAAGCATTTAGCATCGTGTTTTAAAAATAGCTACTCTATTTGAGAATTGTGTTTTCAAGTAATAATAAATAACATGTAAATACAATTCGTCACATGCTACTATTTTAATACGAGGATATTTTGATATCCTAAATACATGTTGTATTCTTGTTTTCTGTTGAACAACTAACATTTGTTGTAACGTTATATGATTTGATTCGAATAGTCCATGTAACACAATAAAGTCCTTCAAGCAAATCACACAACAGTTTTTTCATAGAGGTGATCCCATGAAGAAAAAACAAAAGAAAACAACTGTCCACATATGCTTGTCCATAAGATGTAGGGGTGCAGGGCAAACACCAGACCTGCCTAGGAGGCTGTACGGTAAAGGGTTTCATCTAGCCAATAACAAGCTTACACCTTATTTATATCTTCATTTTGGATAATTTCTATATTAATATTTTGCATTGTTGTTACACCCTTTAAGAGTGTGCAGTAAGTTTAGAGGAAAAAAAAACACAGATGTTTGTTTAACTAAATTTTTTTATTACTTATAGCTGCTAATCACTCTAAGCTTTTGAGGATGAGATATTTTAATTTATCTGTTATCAATATGATTAGAGAACATTAGTACAGGTCGACGTTAACTTCGGCCAATGCCATGTATGGGGATGTTAACAAGTATATTCAAGCTTAATTTCAAATCAACGTCACGTCACTTCCCGCGACTAACACTTTTATCCGTTGAGAAGAACTAATCACGACCTCGACCCGTATGCCGCTAGCTAATTAATCACAACATTGGGAATTAAGCAACTTATAAATATGTTAAAAATGAATGAGTGAATGAACAACATACCCAAAATGGAAAAAATAGAGGTGCTGCACCATCTGTAATCTTATGCTATGCAGAGAAAAAAACTTATGCAATGACCACGACAAATTAAACCCACTTTAACTTTCTTTCATAACCATGAACACCCATTATTTACTTTCTTTCATAGTACTTAACTTGACAAGTAAAATGAATATCAAGAAAGCAAAATGAGACACAAGCAAAAGATACCCAAAATGGCTAAAACAAGAGTACATTAAGGAGCATGCTTGGCTGTGCATGTAAGTCTATATAAGAGTGCCTCTGACCACAACATTCACCCTCCATTTACCTACGTATACATAAAACCATAAACCCTATCTTTCTTTCTTTCTTTCTTTCTTTCATTCTTTCTTTCTTTTCTCTCACTTAGAGCATCAAGATGATGATGATGATGAGAAACAGTGTGCTAGTGAAACATGCACAAGCTGTTTCACAAGCATACATGTTGGTAGCTCAGAGGGGTTAGTTTTTATTAATAAAGTTTAAAAATTTTGTTTACTATCTTAAACACTTGTTTACCTTTCATTTGTTGTTTGTAATAGATTTTAGCGGAAAAGGGAAGAAAAAGAGAGGTACTTTTCTAGTCTTGTTAAAATATGCTGTGTGTTTTTTATAAAAGTTACTGCTAATGCGTTGTGCATGTTTGTTGTTTTTAACAGGGCAGAGTGGAGACCAAGAAGAAGGAGGTGACAAGAAAGGTATAGTAGGTAGTTATTGAAATAGTAGTAGTATAAACACAAGTTTTGAAAACATGGGTTTCTGTCAAACATGAAAAGTAGTAGTAGTAACTTTTTAGCAATCGATATATTAATGTCTTTAGATGGTGATTTTTTTATTTTCATAACACAGATCTGGTAAAAGTTTTATAAAAGAGTGTCCAAAACTCAAATCTTTTACGGTTTGTTTCCTTTTTTTTGTTTTTTTTTCCAAAACTGCCCTTCTCAAAGTTTTTGTTTGCTTCTTGTTTAAAGATCTGAAAAAAAGTTTTATAAAAGAGTGTCAAAATGTTGATTTCTTGGGATGTTTCATGAGTGGAACAAAGGTAGTTAAAAGTCGTTTTGAAAAACATGGGTTTCTTTTAATCTTGGTTTTTGTTGTAATAAGACAGGTTTTGAAAAACATGGGTTTCTTTTAATCTTTGTTTATGTTGTAATAAGACAGATTTTATAAATACTAGAAAATTTAAGACCCAACATAAGTTAATAAGAAAAGAAAAGAAAAGAAAAAAAAAAAAGTCTTAAGTGTTTTTTTTATAATATTTGAAGGACTCACGGTCAAATGTTAGTGAATTTTGAAAGTGGCTAAAAGTGCTTTAAAGTCAGATGCTAGTGAGATAGATACATAAGCCCAATAAAGCTAACACAAAACACCCCCTTATCATTCCATCTTCCTTTTTAAGGGATTTCAGAAAAAATCTATCAAACTGCTTATTTATTTATGTGGGTCTTATAATCTTTTGAGGAAGAAAAGAAGGCTTTCTGAGATTGTTTGAGCTTATAATTCATTGAAAGATAAGAGTATTTTATCTCTCATCTAAAATACAATTTTATTTGTGGTGAAAATAGGTGAGTGATTTTGTAGGTTTTTTATTTTATTTTTTTTATTTATTTACTGTGGTGAGTGAGTTTTATAAATCTAAAATACAATTTTATTTGTGGTGAAAATAGGTGACCGAGGTTTTTTTAAATGTAAAATAAAATTTCATTGAAAAAACTAGTCGAGTGGAGTACCTAGTATTTTAAGAGTTGAAAAAAGGTGTCACAGTTTCTTTGGTGATGTATAAGTGAAGTTGTGGATAATGATGATGGAAAAGGTAAACAAAGAATATTATTATATTTTATACTTAAGATGATAATTTTGATTTGGGATACAAAGATCTGAAAAACTTTTTTTTATAAAAATCTTGATGATGTTTCATGAGTGTCCTTCTCATTGTTTTGTTTGCTTCTTGTTTTTTTGACAAGATTTGAATATCTTCCTCCTAAATCCTCTGTGTATTTGCTTTATTTGTTTTTGGGGGTGTTTGGGTATGAAGATAATTTTACTGTAGCAGTATACTAATTATGATATATTAGACTCTCATTCTTCTTGTTGCTGGTCCTAATTTGGTGTTTTCAGGGGGGTGATTGTTTTAGCTTATTTACTAGGCTTATGAGCTTATTAAAGTGAGTTCATGGCTTATTTAAGGTCGTAAGCTCAATTTGTTTGACCCGAACCCATTTTGACCGTTACCCAAACCCGCCCGTTTTTCCACTTATATTATACAGTAACCATTATCTGTTTTTCACAGAAGGAATGGTAGGTCAACTGTATGATAAAAAGGGAACAGAAGAAATTTGTTAAGGGGGGTGTTTGGTTATAGAGAATTAGCGAGTATATAGTTTTTCTTGTGTAAGTTGTTTAGGGGGTGTTTGGGTTGAATGATTTGAGGTTGAATTGAGTATGGAATTGTAGTCAAGAGGTTATGGTCTTTGGTGCATTAAATTAAGGTGATAATTTGAGGAATGCTGCTACATGTCTGCATTTTAATGTGTGTTTGGAGCATCTGTTAGAGTTATTGGTTGATAGTTATGTCCGAGATTGTTTTTTTCTTATGTTGTATTGGATCTTTTGTCTAATCCTTCTTAGTATGATGTAATTTTTTCAGTTAATTAATATACTTCTCACCTTTGCACCAAAAAACCTTATTTGCGTAGGAGGTGTTTGGGTATAAATTTGCGCTTTGTTGTTAATTCACTCTTAGGAGTATATGATTTATCTTCTTGTCTATAAATGTGTATTTGTTTTTGGGGGTGTTTGTGTGAAAAGATCACATTCTATATATCTTATTCATATTTGGGGGTGTCAGTTTACATGTGATTCCTTAAAAAAATGGGAATTTGGAAAACACATAACACAACTTCAATTTAGAACCAGTAGTACATCAAAGCAAAATGCAATGCCAAAAAATTACTTTTATTTGTGCTCTTAACCATATTGCCAATGATCAATAACATTTGTATTTGAGAAATGTTTTTCTTAGGTTTCACTATATTTTAACACTTGCCACTTTGTTTGTTGTTTTTAACAGGTAAAAAAGGGAAGAAACCTACAATTGTTACAGACAAAGACAAACCCTCCCCTGGTGAGTCATCAGTTAAAAAAAGAGAGGCTAAACGTGCTTAAATTTTATTAATATGTTTGATGAAAAAGAAAAGCAAATTTATGAAAAGTGGTTATAATTGCAGCTGTGGTGGTATGTTCTCCACCAATAACTTTTCTCTCAAAGGAATGTGTATGTATAATTGTTTATTGGTCTATAAATGTTTCACAACTATATTTGTTTTGGGAATGTTTAGGTATAAGGAATGTGTACTATGATTTTCGTTCATGTCTATTGATCAAATACGTGTCTCAACTTTATCTGCCTAGGGGGTGTTTGGGTATTAATTTGCGCTCCGTGGTTAATTCACTCCTAGGATTATATGATTTATCTTCTTGTCTATAAATGTGTCTGTAACGATTTGAATCACGATTTTGCCAATTGTTGACATTCGTATTTGAATCATATTACGTGCAGCTGCTGTTAGTGCTCCACTAACCTTCACTTCATATGAAAATCTTACTGTCAAACTTGGTGCAAAAGGACTAAAAAGCTTTAATCTGAGGGGCCTTTTGAAGTTGACAGTTGCTAACACGGGAGTTGGGAAATTCAAGATTAAGGTATGTATCCGATAGCTCATAGTAGTGTTTATCAGATGAATGTACTTTAAATATCTTTCTAAAAGGGATTGAACATGGCTAGTCAGTAGGGGGTATTAAAGCTGTTAATAGTAGACGTTGGTTTATTATCCCCCCATGCAGTAGTATATATTTAATAGTAGACGTTGCCAAGCTAAGCTTTGTGCTTTTGTTTGTGCCTGAGATTTTGATGGCTAAGTTATGATGGTAAAACTTATATGCCGTGCTTGTCATGAGCATGATGCTAGTTTTTGAAGAATGAAAAGTTTGTGATTTTGTTTTGGTAGCTTCTGTTATGTTGAGATGTTTCTTGACCATGGATCTGCAGTCTCTATTCTTAATCAGGAACTGATATTTTGAAGTACCTAGACCAGAATTAGTCTGACTGCTTTACTTATGACTAAAGCTAGTGATTTTACCATAAGATAGATGCTATGATGAACAACAAGCCTGTTTTTCCTTGTGGATTACAGGGTAAAAGTATTTTCTATTCAGTTTTCTAAAAGTTCTATCAAATTACAAAAAAAAGTGTGTAAAGGGCTCTGTTGTTTATGAGTTGGATAACCATTGTTGCATATGCTTTTGTGCTCTTTTGTTTATAAAGCTACACACAGTTGTGAAGATAAAATAATTAAGGAACAAGCCTTAAACGAAACCAGCTCTTTTGTAAATATATATACATAGCATATGCATTTCATGTCAACTAAATATATACTGGGGTAACCCTTTTACCCAAAAAATTAGTATCTTATCATGTATAATCGTCAGCTCTTAATAAGCTACACACAGGTTGTGAAGATAAAACGATTAAGAAACAAACTTGCAACAATCAAATTGTTGATACTATTAACTCTTATTTGAAAGGCCAATAAAAATGTGCTTGCCTCATAATTATATTACGAGTCCACTTCCCTTTGTTCTTAGGCATAGTTAACCTCAGGACCTCATCCTTCACATTCATCACCATATATGGGCTAGGCCGGTAGTTTGTATTGGGTGTATAAATGCCAATGAAATATCCTGGATAAAAGTACTCAGGACTGAGGCCATCACGTCCTACCATAAACCAAATTGTAGTTGGTGAGAACGATATACGTATACTACCGAAAGAAATCAAACGCAAACCTGTAATAAGTAATTAAAACATAAAATATATCAGTACTCCCCTGATCGTGCATATCATCACCTAAAATGTTCAAAGTTTCTAATAAGTTTTAGTAAGAACTTATCATAGAGGAATAGTTTAAACATACTTTGTTGATCCAAATAATCTTTATTTGGGAGTCCAGACATGTCGCGGATGATGTAGACAGCTTTAGTGTGATAGTGTCCCCATCACATCCCACCTAGGACATGCTGCCGCTGTGACTCCAATGCGATTGTCCATCAAGTTTAGTAGACGCGCTAGCTTCCTAGTTGCAGATAGGCGAGGGCAACTTGCCTCTGAATTATCATTCAAAAAGATCATGTGTTAACAGTTTTATTCTAGTTAAAAACTTACTCTTTTTTTTTTTTTTTTTTTTTTTTTTTTTTTTTTTTTTTTTTTTCTGTCCAGGCTGAGAACATGGGTTCTCCAGATATTGTCTTTGATCCTAATTCCTCCATCGACAGAGGGATTTTTTTTAAGAAAGGTATCCTAGGATTCATAGGTGGCGACCCTTCATTTCCTGCTGGTCAAACTCGTCCCCTGCATTGGTCATTGAAAACCAAAGATGAGTCCAGCATTCCTATCCAAAGTAAGTATCATGTTATTAGCCATTCTAGAATTAATTTTATGTAGATTTTAACCCAAGATTTTTTACTTTTTTATTTTAGTCAACTGTGGGACTTCTGTTGTTGGAGAACATACGCAAGTCCGAATAGCATATGATGCTTTCGAACTGTTTGATTTGGAGAATGTCCAAATTTCTGTCCCTGTTGAGGCTGAAAAGGCAGAAATCAAAAAGGCGAGCATTGGGAGGTAAAGTTCTTCCTACTGATGAGCTGAATAACTTGTTCTCAATTACTGTAGAATGTAATCAATTGATACTGTATTATTTTCAGAGCATGGTACGACCCAGGAGAGTCCATAGAACACTCCAAAGTTCATTGGTCTTTGCTAGTCATTGATGACTCAAACCGATAGTAAGACTTGATGTTTTAAATTCTCTCTCTTTTTTTTTTCTTTTTTTTTTTTATCTAGTAATGTTTAATTTACTTGAAATTGACATTGTGGCATAATAAACAATATTGTAGTGGTTCATTGGAGTTTCTTGTACCCGGAGCTGTTGATGTATCAGAATTTTTCCCCATCTTAGTGAAGTTCAAAGCAAAATCTACTTACAGCAACCTGAAGGTATATATGTGTAACCTTGTTAAATATGGAGATTTCATTTCATCTATTTTACAAATAAATCCAGCAAGTATGTGTAGTGTGATTGATTGATCAATGTATATATATTGCAGCTCACTATCATCCCTTTGAAGAAACAAAATGCTCCACCAGAGTTTGTGCACCATACACAGTTGGAGGCTCAGGATTATGAGATTAAAGGCTAGGTATGAGATCCTGTGGGGAGTTTTGTGCACCATACACAGTTGGTCATTCAGAGTTTTGTTTGCTCTGCTGCTATGGTGGCATTTTTGAACCTTAATTAAACCTTTTGGTAATTTGATGCTGATTGGTGGTTAGACTAAGTTATGGTTAATATATGGGTGGCTTTTTGTTGGTTTATTATCCCCCATGTAGTAGTATGTAAATGTTAGTAGACTTGCCATTTGCCAAGCAAAGCTTTGTGCTTTTGTTGGTTCCTGAGATTTTGATGGGCTTATGTTATGGTGGTTAACTTATATGCCGTGCTTGTGAGCATGATTTTGAACAATTGAAAGTGAAATTTTGTTAGCATGACTATCTCAAATTCCTTTTTCTGTTTTGTTTGAGAATGTTTATTATTTGGCAATTGATGATGCAGTCTCAATTCTAATCTGGAACTGATATTTTGAAGTACCTAGACTAAAATATGTCTGACTAGTTATATTTTGACTATAGTGATTTTACCGTAAGATAGATGCTTTGATGAACAATAGCCTTTTGTGTAATGTGTATGCTAAAATGATGCTATTAGAGTGTATAGGTAACTTGCATCAATGTATTGCTGTGCGGATCATGGAACTTAAATTTGCTGATGTGGTGAGCAGTTATCTTGAGTTAAACAAGATGATTTTGTGAGAAGTCAACCCTGTTTTTTATTGGGTCTTATTAAGAAGCCAACACTTTTTTGAAGTTCTTGCTTCGATACAAGGTAAAAGTAATTTTCATTGAGTTTTCTAACAATTATCTCGTCATGTGTAAAGATTTTTGTTGTTTATGAATTGAATAACCTTTTTACATGTTTTGAATCAGTCGCGTTAAAACACACAGCCATAGACATGCCTATGCAGTGTTTAAAAGACCTCAGAATAGAACTTTAAAAAAGCTATACTTACCACTTAATAGCATTCACAGACTAACATACAAACAATAGAAGTCTATCTATTCAATCTACTATCCTTTATTCTTGATTCTGTGCAGTCTTACATTACATTCAATTCTACACTCTTTACAGCCACTGACTCTTTCACATGTAAACTCATTACCTGTTTTGAATCATGGAATGATTTAAAACTCAAGTTTTATATATACTAGCTTACCATACTAGCATATGCTTTAGTGTTCTTTTTTGCCAATATTTGGCACTCAAACTAGTATTTTATGAAGTATCACAGCCGGCTCTCAACAAAGCTACAAACACTTGTGATGAATAATGTAAGATTCAAGCACTTCAAGTGGAGATGATCCCCTAAAAAGGTAAAATCAAGCGCCTCGATGCATATGTTTTTGGTGGATTCCCATATATTTAGAAATAGTTCCCATTTTCTATTTCTTCTTAATTCTATCAAACCAGATATACAAGGGAGACTCAACCTTTGAAAATTAAGTAAAAATGATAAAGATTTTTTGGAAAATGTGCCAAAGACGAATTATAAGTAACACACACTCGGGTTTGTGGTACGAACTGTATTGCACGGTTTAGTTGTGGGCTTGGACAATTTAGTTGTAGATACGCAATGGGCATGACACGTACACTAAGTATTCGGAACATCGATAACAAGCACACGTTATGAGCAACTCATCAACATTTCTATCAAAACTAAAACACAGTTCCTTTGTGTATATACGGGTTTGTGGTACGAACTGTACAATGTACTATTACTGGACAATTCTTTTTTTCTATCAATCTAAAATAGTCCATTATTTAGTATGAGAGACCGGCAATTATGAAACCGAAAACCACAGTGAGAATCAACTATCAAGAGCAGCTTATCACGGGTATCTAGCAATGAACTGCAACCAGCAAAGAAGGTTAAATTTACAGAGGACGTTGATGCAGAGTTGACTCTCTTAGTCAATCGAGAAATATATAACACATGGTAGTCACATCAATGGCTCTATGCCTCTCTATCAGGCTTTGTCAATTCCCCTGTTTGTGTTGTGCTACATCTGTTTTTATAAGTAATCCTAAAGAAGTTAATGGATAATGGCAAACTTATTGATAATACTCGATGTCCTACTACTATCACCATACAAATCAGAACATCCGGAATCAATTGGGCCTCATTCTTTTAGGCATTTTTTTCTTCGTAGTATACCAAACACACAGTGCAAAATTTTCTTATTTTCTTCATTAAAGCATGTCATGATATATTGTATTGCGATCTTTATAAAGGGAAAACTTTAAGTCTAGCAACAGTGTTGGGTGATCGAAAGACTCCCACAAGTTTTTTACTTTGGCTGAAAGAACGCCTGTAATCATATCTTGCTGTCAACATAGAGGCCGGTGTTGGCCAGGTTCAGTATCTTCATCACATAGCGGCCGACATCTCAAGAATGGAGATTGATAAATTTTATTAAAATCACACCTCAATGCGTGAATTCAAGCTTTTGAATAATAAAAAAGGTATAAAAGGATTAAAGAAAAGCTCCATTAATAATTTACAACTCTCTAATGGCCCTTAGAATCTTGCCGACGTTGTAATTCTATTACGAATCCACTTCCCTTTCTTCTTCGGAATAGTTACCTTCAAGACCTCTTCCTTCACATTCATCACAATATTTTCACGAGGACGGTAGATTTCCTCGGGTGTTTCAATCGTAATGAAATATTTGGGATAAGTGGACCCAGGACCAGGTCTCCCCAGACTAACCTTAAACCACATATCACTAGCATGTCCGCACCATACACGTACACAACCAAAACCATACACATACAATTCTGTAACAAGTAAAACAGAAAATACATAAGAACTCCCCTTATTGTGCATATCATCAGCTAAAATGTTACATTTTATTATTATTATTAAAAAAAAAAAAAAAAAAAAAAGTAAAAAAATTAATTATAAAACTACTCTTTAATTTTGGACAACAAAGAGAAAAGCTACTTTTCATGATAAGTTTTAAGCATACCCATATTATCGTTTGGTTGATCCACTATATCTTTACGAGGGAGTCCAGACATGTCACGGGTGATGTAGAGAGCTTTAGTGTCCTCCACCACATCCCATCTAGGACACGCTGCGGGTGTCACTCCGATGCGATTGTCCATCAAGTTTAGTAGACGTGCAAGATTCGTAGTTGCAGATAGGCGTGGACAATTTGCCTCTGAGTTATCATTGAAAAGTCACATGTTAACGATTTTATTCTAGTTAAAAACTGACTTTCATTAGCTCTATGAGTTCAATATTGATAATGAAATTTTTTAACGATTTACTAATCATACAACCACACGTAAATGATAAGTTGAGATATCTACTCACTCTTGAAAAGATCATGAATTTCAGGTTTGCATTCGTCTTCAAGCTTTAAGCTAAAGAAGCGACAATACGTTGTTGCCACAGCTGGTCGAATGGATCGGGAAGCAAAGAGTCCAGCGAGTGAGCAAGCCATCATCTCGGATCA
Organism: Artemisia argyi; assembly: GCA_030686995.1. Lineage (NCBI taxonomy): Eukaryota > Viridiplantae > Streptophyta > Magnoliopsida > Asterales > Asteraceae > Artemisia > Artemisia argyi. Next base: position 42,897,468 of record CM060685.1, on the reverse strand, counting down.
ACAGAAGCAGAAACTATCAAAGAGAAGAGCAATGCAACTTGTACAAATTAATTAACAAGAACTTCATTTGCAAGAAAAAGATATGATCAAGGTTATTAAAGGAAACCATTATGAAGATAATTTTTACAATTTCTTTCGTAGATGCATTGGTTTTTTAAAAGTTTTCTAAATATAACTTATACAAAATATTTTGCCTTGATTTAGAAAATGATTAAAAAAAGCATTTGAGTCCCTTCTCGGCTAAAGTTTTAAATTTTAAATCAAAATAGTTTGAATATATGGTTAAAACTCGTTTTTAAAAGACAATATCACGAGAATAAGAAGGTATTAGCCAAATACACTTTTACAACACACTATAACGAGATTTATAATGATGTTAGACTTATCTTTATTTTATTGGCTTTTAGATGCGCACTACACTAAATTGGACATCACGCGACCGAGACTATTAGTGATTACGCAAAAAGTTCGCTAAAGGACAGAAAATTCAACTTTTTTGCCCCGTCTTTGACCAAAACTTTTAACGTTACATATAGTCGCTAAAAGTAAGCTAAGTGTCAAAATAAGAGTTATGGAAAAGTCTAACTTTGAACATAACTTCTAGCGACTACAAGTGGTCGCTAGAAGTTAGGCGACGAACCACAAAAAGTCAAAGAAAAAAGTCTAAGTTTTACCATAACATCTAGCGACTACATGTAGTCGCTAAACGTTAGACAATGACCCATTATTTCTGTTTATTAAAAAAATTTACTTTCCTTGTTGTGGGAAGTTTGGCGCCAAACCTTCACAAAAAGTTGAATTCATATTTTAATTTATTAAAAATGATTAAAAATTAATTTATGCTCGCATGATATTAGATATAGACCACCAAAAAGATGAAGGTGAACCATAATGAGAAACAATCTTAACACATGATATGCCGTTCAAAAAAAAATCTTAACACATGATATAATCTAATCAAGCTACTAATCATTTACTATTTTTTTTGAACGGCGATTATTATTAAAATAAGAAAAACTAGCAAGACGCTAGATTACATCATAATGAGGTTTGGGCTTTTTAACCATTCGTCCCAACCAAAACGAGACTTACATCTAGAACGACACCAATTGAAAGACATACAAACGACATCGTCAAACAAAGACGCCTTCTTAGGACTTTTTCTATCAAATAAGGTCTTATTACGAAAAGACCATAATATCCGCCATAGAACATAAAAAACTCCTTCCAGCAAAATCTTATTCTTGCGAGGAAGGCGAACACTATCAACCCAATCCACCCATTCTTCAAAGGAGTCCCATTCCACAGCGTCTAAAAACCACCAACGAAGAATCTGACTAGCCACTTGACGCGCAATCGGGCAAGAAAAGAACAGGTGGGATGTCGTCTCCACTCCTTTGTTACATACACCGCATAAAATTGAGTCAATAAGAATGCCTCGACATGAGATTTTAAATCGAGTAGGTAGCGAGTTAGTCATCATCTTCCAGGTGAGGATATTTACTTTGATGGGAACCCACTTGTTCCATCTAGTTTGGAAATCTGCACCAGGTAACATCTTCTCCTCTGATTTTTCCAGCTCCCACACCCACTTATCAGGAGACGAACTCAGACCTGTGTCTTTTAACATATTCACCATATTAAGAAACTGCTCCATCTCTATACCGCTTCTGGGAAGTCTACGAAAAGAATCATTCAAAGTTGTATGAGCCAATTTCCTTCCAACAGTGATTTGTTTATTATCCTCAAGGGCGTATAAGCGATGAAACCTAACTTTAAGCATACCCCCATCACACCACTTATCCTCCCAAAATTTTGTATCCTCCCCATTCCCTATTTTCCTCCGAAGATATTGCATAACATTTATCCCTTTATTCAATAACACATTTAACTCCTGAACAATAACCAGCCAACAGGAATTATACCCACCTGATAAAGACGTACCAATTTTTCCGTTAACCCCGTGAATAGCTTGAATTACTCTAGACCAGAGAGTTTGTTTTTGAGTGAAAAAGCACCACACCCATTTAAATAATAAACCCCGGTTCATCGCATATAAACTAGAGATGCCTAACCCTCCTCTATCTTTAGACGTTAAGGCTCTCTTCCAATTCACCCAAAGAGCTTTCTTGCTGTTGCAATCATGTCCATTGAAGAATCTGTTTCGTAAAGCTTCAATTCTATTCAGGACACCACTCGGAGCTTTAAATAAAGACATATGGTATAAAGGCATGGAGCCTAAAACCGATTTGACTAAAGTAAGGCGGCCTCCAATTGATAGGGTTTTCATCTTCCAAATTGATAACCTCTTCTTTACTTTCTCCACAACGGCATCCCAACATTCAATCCGGGACATATTCCCACCCACAATCGTACCCAAATACATAAAGGGAATTTTTAAAACCAGGCATCCAAGCTTCAAAGCAGCTCTGTGAATTAACGTACTATCCACATGAACCCCTAAAATTTTACTCTTGCTCATATTGATACGTAAACTGGAAACCTTGTGAAAGCATTCAAGAACATGATTTAAGGTGGTTATGTTAGTCTCACTCCATTGGCCAACAAAAACCGCTTCGTCCGCAAAAAACATATGAGACAAATTAACCAACCCACCCCTAACTTAATACCTTGAAACATACCCGCGTCAACAATACGTTGGAAAGATAAATGCAAACTTTCCATAATCAAAATAAAAAGAAAAGGCGATAACGGATCACCTTGCTTAAGGCCTCTTCCAAATTGGAACTCTTCCGTGGGGCTGCCATTCACAATAATAGATCCCCTCGAAGACGTGAGACACCCTTGAATCCATTTGCACCACTTATCCCCAAACCCAAACTTCCTAAGAACTTCGTCCACGAAATCCCACCTAACCGAGTCATATGCTTTTTCAAAGTCTACCTTAAAGATGAGAGCTTGTTTCTTTTTTATCTTGCACCATTGTATCACTTCATTGAGAATAAAAGGCCCGTCAAGAATCTGCCTATTAGCTACGAAAGTTGATAGGACCTCATTAACAATATCATTCAGGACACCCGTAAGTCTATTCGCTAAAATTTTAGCAATGATCTTGTATAAGCTCCCAATCAAACTAATAGGTATAAAGTCATTGACTAAATTCGCGGTAGGTATTTTAGGAATTAACGCAATAAAAGACGAGTTACACCCCTTAGGAATATCAGAATGCAGAAAGAAAAATCTCACAGCTTCGATCACATCCTCATGAATGAGATACCAATATCTACGATAGAATCCGAAAGTAAATCCATCCGGCCCGGGTGCTTTATCCGTACCACAATCCCACACCGCCGTTTTAATCTCTTCGTTGGTTATCTCCTTCTCTAAATCTCTAACCTGGTCATCCGAAATTCTCTTTGTAAAGTCCATATCAATGCTCGCAGTTTTATTGTCCGGTTTACAGAATCTATCACAGAAGTGTTTTAAAAAATGATTCTTAACCTTATACGGATCGTCAACCCAAACACCTTCCACCATAAGACTGCGAACACTCAAATTATTGCGTTTTTTGTTAAGCATACCATGGAAAAAACTAGAGTTTTCATCTCCTTCAATGGCCCACTTAATTTTTGCCTTTTGAGCTAATTCCTTCGATTTAAGCTCGCCAAATTTGTATAATTTGTTAATGACATCTGTTCTTTTGCATACTTCCTCATCCCCTCCATTTCCACTGTCAATAATGGCATCAATCACCTCAAGATCATGCTTACACTCATCTGCTTCCTTCTTGTTATACACATTCCTATCCGCGTTCCATTCCCGAATTTGTTTCTTTAAATGTTTGAGTTTAGCCATCAGGTATCGCATCTTATTACTATCCTTACCCTCATATTCTTTCCACCCATCTTCCACAATTTTATTAAACCCATCAACATCAAACCAATAATGGAAACACTTGAAAGGGATAGGCCCGTAATCCATATAAACTTCTCGGAGCAAAATGGGGCGATGATCAGACAACATCCGATCAAGAGAAACCGCAGAAATATTCGGGTACTTATTAAGCAAGGTCTTAGAAACCAAAAACCTATCCAGTTTACTCATCTTCTTGGCGGACTTGTGACACCACGTGAATTGACACCCCCTAGATTTATTTCCATCAAACCCGAATTCTCAATGAACAAGTTAAACAAAGTAGCACTTTGAATATTAAACACCGACCCGAATCTATCAGACTTGTATCTAACCTCATTGAAGTCACCCATAATTATCACCTCTCCTCTCCATCTGCCAATCACATGGTGAAGATAATCCCACAACATGTTTTTCTCCCTAGCATCATGAGGCGCATACACCGCAATCAAGAGAAGTTTGTGACCCGTAGGTCGCCAGGTCCCGTAGAGAATAACCACTGAGTCAGACACTGTAACGTTCTCCTTTGCAAAACAATTTATGTCCCAAACACATAGAATTCCACCCGAATTACCAACAGCCACGCTATGGACAAAATCAAACGCCAAATTCCCCCAACATGCCCTAACACACTGATCATGCATGTCATTCATCTTTGTTTCCTGTAACGCTAAAAAATTCACCTTGTTTTTATTACACATCTCCTTAACCCAGTCTTTTTTTTGCCTTCTGGGCAAGGCCTTGAATGTTTAAGGATAGAAAATTCGTCTACCCACCTCCTTCGCTCCTTGTGTTTCAATGATCTCGGCTATGTTAGCCACACAACCCTCCATTTTATATCCCATAACCTGACCCACCTTCACCACCTCATCCAAAAGGTCTAAGATTGATCCTCCTGTGCGTGGCATCTCGGATGTTTTGAAGTGACCTGAAGACGCTGAAGCGTTACTAACCTCATAACCCTGTTTTTTGCTCTTACATTTCAGAGAAGTATCATTCATTCCAATACTGTTTTCTATATCCTGACATTCCCCACCAACATTACAAGAATTTTCATCCTGATTTTCTTTAGGGGAAAAACCAGGAGGGTACTTCAAACTACTATCCGACTTGTTAACCTTCATATCCTTTTTGTCATTCTTGTCAAGCAAAGGATATATATTAAAAGGATCCTCCGACTGATCATACTTCCTTTGTTCTGTTCCTTCCTCCATATGTTTAGTGTCCTGATCATCTTCTTGAAACAACGCTTCTGGAAACTTTTCATCATCACCTTCATCTCCAAAACTGTCTAGTTCCCTGTTCTGGACGTCATCCTCGTACCCATTATTGTCCTCCTTATCATCTTCATCCGAGTCTTCATTAAAATCTGGGACCCAACCCGGAGCCTCGTTAGCCCTTACCCAATAAGTAAAGCACTTAAAAAACCCTTACTAATCATTTACTATTATTTAAATCCAATAAGCAAAGCACTTAAACAATGATCGTATGAAGTGTTCCATTATATCATTTTTCATTATACATAAGTAAGTTTTATTTAAAATGATGGTATGCGCACACATTAAAACTTGAAAGTTTAACAAGGCCATTGACAAAAACATGTTGTTTTAGACTTGCATCACATGTGTGACCAATCCCATGCCACATCATTGAACTTGACCGGGTTAGGGTCAACTCGGGTTGGGTCAATCGGGTCGGGTCACCTCGGGTTTGGGGCTGATATTTTTACATTGTAAAGTTTTAGTTTAGTTGGATCAACTTGGGTTCGGGTCGGGTCAAGGCTAAAAAACCATACCCGAACCTGACTTTGTTTATAACTCGGGCCAATTCGAATTGACCCGATTGACCCGAATATGATTTTTGACCCGACCCGAGTTGACCCGAACCCGGTCAGGTTCGGGTCGGGTTTTATGACACCCCTAATCACGAGAATAAGAAGGTGTTAGCCAAATTTACTTTTACAACACAGTATAACGAGATTTATAATGATGTTAGACTTATCTTTATTGTATTGTCTTTTAGATGCGCACTACACTAAATTGGACATCTCGCGACCGAGACCATTAGTGAGTACGCGAAAAGTTCGCTAAAGGACAGAAAATTCAACTTTTTTGCCCCGTCTTTGACCAAAACTTTTAACGTTACATGTAGTCGCTAAAAGTAAGCTAAGTGGCAAAATAAGAGTTATGGAAAAGTCTAACTTTGAACATAACTTCTAACAACTACATGTGGTCGCTAGAAGTTAGGCGACGAACCACAAAAAAGTCAAAGAAAAAATCTAAGTTTGACCACAACATCTAGCGACTACTTGTAGTCGCTAAACGTTAGGCAATAACCCATTATTTCTATTTATTAAAAAAATTTACTTTCCTTGTTGGGGGAAGTTTGGCGCCAAACCTTCGCAAAAAGTTGAATTCTTATTTTAATTTATTAAAAATGATTAAAAATTAATTTACGCTCGCATGATATAGACCACGAAAATGATGAAGGTGAACCACAATGAGAAACAATCTTAACACATGATACAATCTAATCAAGCTATTAATCATTTACTATTATTTAAATCCAATAAGCAAAACACTTAAAAAATGATTGTACGAAGAGTTCCATTATATCATTTTTTCATTATACATAAGTAATTTTTATTTAAAATGATCGTACCGCACACATTAAAACTTGAAAGTTTAACAAGGCCATTGCCAAAAACATGCTGTTTTAGACTTGCACCACATGTGTGACCAATCCCATGCCACATCATTGAACCAGGAAAATTCTTGGGATGATGTTGTAGATAGTTGATCTACAATACACTGTTTGATAATGTTAAATTGTCAACCGAGTTTAATAGGTGACTGATTCGTGTGAAAACCAATTATATAATATATAGTATAGTATCGAAGTGATCCGCGTAAAATACGGATCACCCGAGTCGTTTCCCAACGAAGGCGAATGGAATCGAGAATATCGATTCGTGAAATCGTGAATTGAAAAGTGAGAAAGTGAAAATAGCAATCAAATAGTTCAAGTAATAATTCCAGAAAATCAAAAATAATAAAAGAAACTTGGATAAAAAATTTGAAGTAAAAGTGAACAGTGGAACTGCTTATTCTGGTTAAACTGCTTATCACAAGTGCTTAATAATAAGCACTTGTGAACAGAACTCAATGAAATTTATTACTCTGACTAAAAATGAAGTATAAAACTCAGATATGATAGAAAATGACCAAGTGTAAGCTCAAAAATACACAGATACACAGAATTAAAACAATAAGCTATGATAATAAGCACTAGGTGAATGCAGAATAAGCACAAGCTATCTCAGAAGCAAAATGATCAAACACAATTCTAGAACTACTCAGATGAAGCTCAAACACAAACTTGCAGGCCTCTATATATAAGCAGACCTATGCCAAAGCCTTGTAACTACACGGGCTAAATAAGCTACTGAGATAAGCTCCAAATGAGAAGCTAATGGGGGCAAATCTAATCTACTATTCTGAGACTACGAATCTACAAAAATATTAGATGCTACTACACTTCTGCTAGACTAAATGAGACCTAGAAATCTGATAACTAAAATTGGTGCAAGGGAAATTTCACTCAAACAAGCTCAATTAAGCTAAAATTTAAACCAGCTAATGATTTACGAATTGAGAATTTCTTTTTTGCAACTTGAAGAACTCCTGACAAAATCCACAAATAAACTTTCAAAACTTATTTTGAATTAATTTTGAGCACTGTATAAGCTTTTGAAAATCAGACAAAACCAGGTATTTAAAAACCTTTTTGACTTTTTGATAAACTACAAAAGTTGACTTAATCTAAATTATATTAATCCTAATTGCTAGATTTAGTTGTACTAAGCTGAGGTAAAGCTAAATAAGCTACTCTTACCAGTTATGCACCTATATTACCAAAATTACCAACCGATGTACTAACAGTATGCAGTTTAATAAAATTAGAAACTAAATTTGACTTTCCTAGCTATTAATCACCACAACTCTTATTATCTAAACCTATGTATCACCTACTGAGACTAAGCTTGCAGTTATTTCAGTTAAGCAGCAACAATTAAACTATAAAACAATCAGATCCAAACACACCTGCAGAATCACTCTTACACTATCAACTTTGATTCAAACTACAATTCTCATTAACAATGATCAGTTAAGCCTCCAAAACTATTAGTGAACTCAAATGATCAGCTCTTATCAATCTTAAAACCAGCAACCACTTATACTCACAAATTTCAAAATGACAGATGTATAACTAATAACTCAGATCAGTTATCCTCCAAAACTCAATACTCAATAAATTTCAACTATCACATCAATGAATTCCAATGAAACAGTAACACAGAAGCAATACTCATCAACAACTCAATTCAGAATTACAATGAAACAGTACTTAATATAAGCCACAACTAAACTCAGTTTCACAAATCTCAATTATCAAATCTAAAACTAATAACAGATACTCAATCTATCCAGCAATTACTATAACTCTACTAACTCTAGCAAAAACAGATTTAATAACTAAAGGAAATTAAATGAGATTTACCAAGTAACTTCCCCTCAGCTAGAACAGAGGGGATTCACAGAAGCCTATCTCTAAGATAGGCTGATTTCACCACTTTCTGTATCAGCTTATCAAAACACCACAGCATCAATGGTTGAATCAACTCTGATCTTGACTTGTTTAAAAACTCAGACTCAAATCACTTCACTAGTAGCTAAAAAGCTAAAGTGAAATTTATAAAAAGTAAAAATAAGCTCTATGATGAGCTAAACTAATATCTATGATAATATATATATATATATATATATATATATATATATATATATATATATATATATATATATATATATATATATATATATATTTTTTTTAAATATTTTTCTGATTTTTTTTTATTTATTTTTATTTTTATGCAAATGAATATAAACCTGTATAAGAGTAATAGACTGAACTAATTTTCAACTAAAATAAGCAGAGTATAAGGATGATGAAACAAAATAAGCTGAAATAAGAAACAAAATAAGCTGAGAATTTATTGAAAGTAAAACTTTTATTAAAACTCGAAAGTGAAATTACAATTACTATACTAGATTACAAAGCTGAATAAAATTTGACAGAGTAACAATACCTAAAAAACTACACACCTAAAGAGCTAAAATGAACCGCTATTTATAGTTGAAGAGTGAGGAGTTGGGGTGAGAGTCCACGCTGGCAATCCACAACCTTTTGTGCTTCTTTCTTCTCATCTCAGCCCTTTGATCTAATGTGTGCTTCTTTAATCTAATGACAGCCCTTGGATGAGAATCAATGATGTGGCTTGCCCAATCAATCCATGCCATCTGTCCCTTCCTTGTGTAATACTCTCTGACATATGACTCAGCAGAATCCAAGGAGAAAAATGATGTGTCTCTTCCAATCATGAGCAGCCAAGTGTCCCTGATAGATATAAACATTCTCTCTGACACATGTCTGAGCACGTGACAGGCTTCTAGAAGACCAAATGATTGGCTCAATCATGGTTAATTGGAAAGTATGAGCCAATTAAACCTTGTGAGAATTTAGGGTTCATGTGGCTTGAGCTTTTCTGGGTTGAGTGGGATAGAAGGGTGAAAAGGGCGCGTTTGGTTTATTTATTTATTATTTGACCGTATGAGTGGGCTCGGGTTAGGATTTTAGGATTGGGTTTTTGGATATAATTTGTGGAGTGGGCTTGTGGTAAAATGGACTAGGCCAAATTCAGATTAGATGTAATAAAATTACAAGGACCAATTATGTTTTAATTGAAACTTCAAGGGCTAATTTTTACTTTCTTCAAAAGTATAATCCAAGGACTATTTCTGCCAATCTTAAATTCATGAAGCACTATTCTTGACTTAGGGTTCCAGCTTTGACTTTTTGACCGTCTTCCACTCTCGTGCCCGATTTTCCGGTTTTCGTATGATTTTTCGTCTTTTTGTGATAAATCCGTACTTGCACATTCACAACATAGAAACACGTGTTTTCTTGGCATTTGTTAGCTCAAATAGTCATTTTGGGTCGGTATTTGGTCATGAAAAAGGTGAGTGATAAATCCCCCCGACTAAGGTATTGTCGTGTCCTCACGCAATGTGATCAATTCACGCTTTTAGGATAAATAATTTCAAAACTCTTCCTACTAACTTTGTAAAGTAGCAATGAGGTTCGAAAGAAGTAATAAAATCATTTATTCCCGAAAACGCTCCGTTTTCCGATTTTCATGAATAACAACTACAACTACTATTTTTGTACTTTTTCATTTATATATGTGACGGTTTGCTTTGACTTTCATTATCAATTCTTATCTGTTGATAATTTTCAGGGTCAACGAGTAGAAACACTTCTCACAGAGAAGAGACCATATGGATAAAAATCGTCATCCTTGATTTTTCACAAGCTCCCAAACTAAGCGTAAAATCGAGATCATTGTTTATCCACAAGTTAGATGCTAACACTGCCCACAAAAGTTACTTGTGTATTACCTCTTGTTCCCTGGTCCTAAGTTTTGTTTCTCAAGATTTTAATTTGTGAGAAATGAATTGCTTCATATTTTCTCGTTTTGATAGTTATTAGTCCGATAAGAGCACAAAATTTGAACGCTAAGTAGTTTCCAAACTTTCCCTCGAAAATCCCTGCATACAGAAATTGGGTCCACATGAAGGTCTCTGATTTAACACGATTTGTAGGGGCTCCCTTTTTATTTACAACCGAGACATACCATGTTTGATACCCGAAACGGAAGCTTTTTATTAGGGAAACCCCCGGAGTCGAAGCTTGGCATTTTTGCATAATCATAAGCACTTTTAATAATACTTTGGTCCTTCGTCCTTTATTTCTTTTACAATCAATGGTTTATGAGCCGCCAAGATGTAAGAGCTTTATTATGACTTTGGATTTCTATCCGCTGCTTTTTTATAGCTTTGGATTCCTCTGCCTTTTTATTTGGCTTTGGACTATTATTATAGATATTTATAATCATATGCCAAACCCCGAGTCCTACGGTTTTTACTAAGATCACAACATCGGCTGCGAACCGGCAAGATGCAATAGTCTATTTTACCATAACACTGGCAGTACCCCTATGTGTACCAAACCCCCATATGCAGAGATTTTGTTGGGAACGAGAAAAAACTAAGTATTGCCCAAACTGTATACCCTTAATTAAACCTAGAGATCTATTATTATTGGTGTGCAAGCTTGTGGGAACAAGGAGGCCACAAGTACCTCTCGTAGGTTTTTTAAACCCCAGTAATGAGATCCGTGTATAGCACAAAACTTCTAAATAAACTCTATCATTCCTCGATCTCCGCAAATTTAAAATCCCAAATAATGAGATCCGCGGATGCTTAGCCATAACCTTTTGATTATATTGGTTAAGGGAGACGAGCTAGGGCTCAACACGCCCGGTCAAGTCAAAACATTTATTTCTACTCTCGCCGGTAGGAAAGTCAAAACAAGGTGTCAAATCTTATTATTCATATCATTTATTTCACTTTTCATTCATTTTTTTTTTCATTTATAAAGCGGTGATAAAAATTAAAAATTTTGGTGGAAAACGGAGTTGCAAGAGTGCACGATATGTGAAACATGCAAGGTCAAAATCGAATCGAAGATTCACCCTCCCCCAGACTAGAACGAAACATTGTCCTCAATGTTTTTCGGGTTAAGGTAATCCTAACAAAATTCTAGGCCGTTTATTAATTATGCCAAAGAAAACGTTAGTCGATAAGATTTACGGATATAGGATTTCCAAGTAGCACCAATGAATGAAACTCGAGCGGAGAGATGATAACGAGCACGAGAGTCATCATAAATCGTGGACAATCCTAACAAACATCACAAACAACCACGGAACACAAGAGTAGAAGAAGCACCCCCTCCTCACGTTATTTGTTAGAAAATAAAAAATAAGAAGATGAAATTGGATAAGCATGGGTTGCCACCCACGAAGCGCTTGTTTTTGTTCACCGAGTCACATGAGCTTGACTCGATCCCCGAATTCAATTGTCCTTGGGGAAAGTCTGGAGATCCGGGACTACCATAGTTGGTACATCCCCTCCAAAGTAGTGTTTCAATCGGTGACCATTCACCTTAAAATTGGGACCATCTTGTTGAGCTAACTCAATGGTTCCATAAGGGAAAACTTGGGTTATTGTGAATGGTCCAGACCAACGGGTTTTAAGCTTACCCGGGAATATCTTTAACCGAGAATTAAAAAGTAGCACTTGATCACCAACGTTAAAAACGCGGTCTTTGATCTTGGCATCATGGATTCTTTTTGTTTTCTCTTTATATATCAAAGAATTCTCGTAAGCTTGATCACGGAGTTCGACTAACTCATTCAATTGAACTTTTCTGTGATCACCCGCGGTTTTCAAATCAAAGTTGGCATGTTTTAAGGCCCAGTAGGCCTTGTGCTCTAGTTCAATGGGCAAATGACAAGCTTTCCCGTAAACCAGCTTATATGGTGTACACCCAATGGGAGTTTTGTAAGCGGTCCGGAAAGCCCAAAGTGCATCGTCTAATTTGTCGGCCCAAGAGGCACGGTGCTCTCCTACTGTCCTTTCAAGTATACGTTTTAAACCATGATTGGAGACCTCCACTTGACCACTCGTTTGTGGATGATAAGCCGTGGAAAGACGATGTGTGACACCATATTTAAGCATAACTTTCGCAAATTGATCATTGCAAAAATGGGTCCCACGATCGCTTATGATGGCTCGAGGTGCACCAAATCGGGCAAAGAGACTCTTTAAAAATTTAACAACCACTCGGGCGTCATTAGTGGGGAGCGCCTTCGCTTCAACCCATTTTGATAAGTAATCGACGGCCACGAGAATGTATTTGTTACCCCTAGACGACGGGAATGGCCCCATGAAATCGATGCCCCAAACGTCCAAAATCTCACAAACTTGAATCGCATTTTGCGGCATTTCATCTTTTTGAGAGATTTTCCCTTGACGCTGGCAAGAATCACATGTTTTCACCAATTCATGGGCATCCCGATATATCGTCGGCCAATAAAAGCCTGAATCGAAAACCTTCTTAGCGGTGAAATTGGCACCATGATGTCCCCCCGTGGGTCCACTATGACATGCCTTTAAAATTTCAACGGCATCCGTACCGTGAACACACCGCCGGATCACTTGATCCGCATAGACTTTGAACAAGTAGGGGTCGTCCCAAAAATAATGTTGGACATCTTTAAAGAATTTCTTCTTTTGCTGGGATGACATCCCTTTCCTAATGAAATTCCCCGCATGGTAATTCGCAAAATCGGCGAACCATGGGGTACTTTGGTCAGTTTTGGTCACACTCCCAAGTGTCTCGAGAGGAAAAGCATCATTAATTTCCTTTTTCTCGAGAACACTTTGATGGGGGTTCTCAAGTCGTGAAAGGTGATCGGCAGCAAGATTCTCAGCTCCTTTCTTGTCTCGTATTTCGACATTAAATTCTTGGAGCAAAAGAACCCACCGCATTAAACGTGGCTTCGCATCTTGTTTAGCCATTAAGTACTTTAGGGCTGAGTGGTCCGTATACACTATGCATTTTTTAAGTAGCAAATAAGACCTAAATTTTTCAAAAGCATAGACAACCGCTAACATTTCCTTTTCGGTAGTTGTATAGTGATGTTGGGCGTCATTCATGGTCTTGCTTGCATAGTGTATAGGCTGAAAATACTTGTTCTTACGTTGCCCCAGAACTGCACCAATGGCATAATCGCTAGCATCGCATATTAGCTCAAAAGGTAAGTCCCAATCGGGGGCAACTAAGATTGGTGCCTCCGTTAACTTCTTCTTTAAAACATTAAATGCATCGACGCATTCATTCGTGAAGTTAAACGGAGCATCTTTTTCTAATAAGTGGGTCAGAGGCCGGGCTATTTTGGAGAAGTCTTGAATAAAACTTCGGTAAAATCCGGCATGACCAAGGAAACTTTGGATTCCTTTGACGGTAGTCGGGTGTGGTAACTTAGCAATGACGTCGACTTTTGCTCGATCCACCTCAATCCCAGATTTGGATATCTTATGGCCGAGGACTATTCCCTCTTTAACCATGAAGTGGCACTTCTCCCAATTTAGAACTAAATTAGTGTTTTCACACCGAATTAGCATTCTTTCCAAATGGGAAAGGCAAGAGTCGAAAGAATTTCCATAGACGGAGAAATCGTCCATGAACACTTCCATGGTTTTTTCAATCATATCCGAAAAAATGGCCATCATACACCGTTGAAACGTGCCTGGAGCGTTACATAAGCCGAAGGGCATTCTACGATAGGCAAACGTTCCATACGGGCAAGTAAAAGTGGTCTTTTCTTGATCCTGGGGATCAATGGGAATTTGAAAGTACCCAGAAAAGCCATCCAGAAAAAAATAGAACTCATTTCCCGCTAAACGTTCAAGCATCTGGTCCATAAAAGGGAGCGGGAAATGCTCTTTACGTGTCGCATCATTCAACTTGCGGTAGTCGATACAAACTCTCCATCCAGTCACAAGTCGAGTCGGTATAAGCTCATTATCGTCATTCTTCACAACAGTGAATCCGCCATTCTTTGGCACACAATGAACCGGGCTAACCCATGAACTATCCGAGATCGGATAAATCATTCCAGCGTCAAGGAGTTTGATAACTTCCTTTTTGATCACTTCATGGATTTGTGGATTAACCCGTCGTTGTTGTTGGACGAAAGCTTTGTGATTATCTTCAAGTAAAATCTTATGAGTACAAAATCGAGGGTCGATTCCCTTAATGTCGGATATTTGCCAAGCAATCGCACTTTTATGCTTCCGAAGCACATCTAAGAGTCGTGTCTTCTCCTCATCTTTTAGGCCTTTTGATATTATAACCGGTAATTTATCATTTTTTTCCAAGTATGCGTATTCGAGATGAGGAGGCAAATCCTTGAGCTCGAGCTCCGGAGGATTCTCAATAGACGGCTTAACTTCTTTTAAGTCTGGCATTTTTAAGTCAACCGGAGGGGAAGAAACAATCGGTTTTTCGTTTAACAATTTTTCAATTAATAAAATGTCCCCCTCCGGATCAAAGTTATTATTATCAATTTCCGGTGAAAATGATTCATTTACAAGACAAGCATTGATTTCTTCCCAAGCGAGATCACTTCCCTCAAACGGAGTGAGGGAAGGGGAAGAATCGGAGACGATCGGTTCAAAAGAAGGAGTTGAATTGCCACTTGAAGCATTTTTGGTAAAACAAAGAAATTCTTGAGCATACTCCTCCGTAGCTTCATTGATGCGTGGGAATCGCAACAGGCTTTACCTCTCGAGGGATCTCGAGAAGCTTACAACCCCCACCAGGCAGTGTACCTGATCGTTGTAGTATAGTATAGTGACAAGTACCGGGGGATTGATCGTTCAGCTTAGGAATAGTGTCGCTAGGATTAGAAAGCCTAATTACTAGTTCTAAAGGTGAGGGATGATTATTTTTGTATTTTTATATTTTTTAGAAAGTAATTAAAATCTCGGGGTTTCGGAAGAGTGGGCGGAATTAGTTGCTATTTAACTAACCCAATACTAAGATGCAATCAGAATAAAATACTAAAAATGAAAATAAACTAATTAAACTAAAGTTGTGAGCAGTAATTGGAGAAAATGTGTTTACTTAGATTTCACTACTCCCTAGATATCTTTTACACGTTAATTACTTGTTATAATTGCATGGATGACGGATCGTATTCCTTAATACCATTCATGGGGTGGCATACATAACTCCCCAATTCTATGAGCTCTTATCTCCTCCTACACCATGCCCAGCACAACTATAGGGATTGTAAACAGTGGCTCATGCATTAAATACAACCAATAAAGACCTAGTACGCCTCGGTTCATGTTTCTTAAGACGTTCAAGCATGTTACCATTTGGAGATCTGCCACATTTCTTAAGCCTAACATATAAATCATTCATCCAAGACAAGAATAAGCAAGTAATCAACACATAATCAATATCTAGGTTTCATTAGATCTAAGCAAACACAAAAGAGATCTAGCCTAACATGATAGAATTAAGATAAGAACAAGATATAGACAACCAACACATAGACATATTGATTTAATTAGAAGAACACTTATCTTGATTAATCATGCAAGGTATCAAGGGGTTGGAACCCTTGAAAAACCTGTAAAGTTACACCAAAATCGTCTTTAGGGTTTCTCCCAAAACTTCTCTCTTAAATGTGAAAAACTGGAAAACTATATATAGGAAAATAGGGATGACGGCGTCAAGACAAACAATGTGACGCCGTCACCTCGCCGCCAAATACTTCCTCGGATGGCCTTGATCTACTTCTGACGCCGTCAAGGCCTAGGCCGTCACACAAATTACTCTTGACGCCCTGTGTGTGACGCCGTCATCAACTACGGATTTTAATTCTTGGGGTTTTGACGCCGTCAGGAAAACTCTTGACGCCTTCATGAACTACGGATTTTAATTCTTGAGGTTTGACGCCGTCAGTGAATAACTCTTGACGCCGGCACCTACTGTTCCCAGCATGAAAAATTGAGACTTTGCCGTTTTCTTCACTTTTATGCTCCAAAAACGTCCAAAATGGCTCCTTTTCCAGAATTCACTCTCCAAGTACCTAAAATCACAAAAGGAACGATTTAGGGCAATATTTGATCAAATAAATTCGGATTCGGGCTTAAATGACCCCCTAAAAACGGATCATTTTTCGCCTCATCATATACCCTTACACTTGAGATTTGCTTGTCCTCAAGCAAATGCGCTTTTATTCTATTCAAAAGACAAGTTAGGGGTCATTTAACACTAATATAAAAGTAATTACAACAAATAATCGTTCCACTAAAGACCAATTGACAAGCACGGAGGTCATACACAAGCACCTCACAAATAGTGTTTAGATACTCACATCTCTCGGGTGTAATAAAGTATAGATTACAAAATGGAAACGGAAGATATCTCTCACTACCTGTCATAGCAAAATAGATTACCATAGGCTTGGGAAAGGATCAAACCTCCACCACATGGCGTAAGCACCTAGGATAAACTATCAAAGAGGTCTTTTAAAGGGTTGTAACGTTAGGTATAGGGATATGAATTACACGGTTTTGTTGGATAAAGGAAGTTTTACTGGTGGCGAGTTAACAATCTTAGTTAATTACATGTACAATATGGCGTTGCTAAGCCAAGACTAGACTCGACTTAAGCTAATAAATGAAAAATAACAAAAACATAAAATGAACATAGAATGAAACGGGATGGTAGTCCGTATGTTTTTTCTCTTTTTCTTTTATATTTTTTTTCTTTTCTTTTTCTTTTCTTTTTTTTCGATTTTTTTTTTATTTTTTTTTATTATTATTTTTTTTTGCATACACTCTTACCCTACCATCCAAAATAATACATCATAGGGAATGAGAGTTCCCCTTACACTTGAATCTTTACATACTTTACAATTAACTAATCTAATGACTCGAATTAAGAAAATCAAAACACTTGGAGCACTTTTAAGATTAACGTACATATGGGGGTAATAAATGATGTTCTTCCCCATTACTCCATAAAATAAGTACTTACCCATGAGTCCCAATCGTCCCAAAACAATATGTACAAGGATATGACTCGACTTAGCAACCATGTAATCAATTAGATAGTTAACTTAGGGTTTAACAAATAACAATAATGCACTAAAAATGAGCGCATACACGGAAGGCTAAGGCGATTTGGTTGTACATTTAAGTGGGGTGTAACAAATTCTTCCTTTAAGTAAAATGCTTAAAGTTAGAAACGAAAAGATAGGCTCGGAGGGGTGTACTAGGGGTTTCGTGTACTAAAAATGAGTACAACGCTAAGGGTGTGGGAAAAATTAGTTGACTTAACTAGCCAAGTAATATGACTTAAATGGTCAAGTAATTATAATACGGGTTTAACACAAGGGTGATCCTAATGCCTCTTATCATGTAGTAAATCCTACCACACGAATGTAGTCTCACTAGCGGTCTCGGGATGCATCACTAACGCAAGTTCTAGAATCTAAATGCTACCGGTACACTCATAAGCACTAATAATGAATGTTTTTCCTATCAAATCTAAAGGCGAACCTCACATATTTGGGTGGAAAATTTTTCTGAATATACGGTTATGTGCTAGTCATACAATCTCCTATCCATGAGACGCTTGCTATGGCTAAAGTTTCACTCCTAAATGTTGTAAAAATTTTTAAATTTGGCGCTAAAATTGCACTAACAAGTATTTCTCATAGTTTTATTACACATCTACCATCAAACAAAACCAACTCAAGCTAAAGTGCATATGTAAGGTATCATCTTTTTACCCTCCCCTTACACTCAAGATGAACATTGTCCCCAATGTTCAAGTAAAGAATGTAAAAGTGAAAAAGTAAAGAGAATGAAATCAAATACTCCCCTGATTCGCTCGGTATGGATAATAGGGTGGCCAGGTTAAATCTTCTTCCAAGAAAATGAACGATCAAAGCTTCCCTTCCAGAATATAAATCATCTCCTTGTCGAACATAACCTGTAAATCCTGACAAAAATAGACAAGACAACCTTGCGTAAAATCGGCGGCATCCTATATAAGTTACTAAATCCTAGAAAACAAAGTAAGATATAATGCTTGTGGAATGAAGTTTGCAGATCTCCTGGAGATTATAAAACTTAATAATTCACAAAAACCATAAGACTCCGTTAAAATAACAAAACCGGTAAAATTTCCAGATTTTAACTCCTGACGTCGTCAAGAGTAAACCTCTGACGCCATTAGAATGGACCTGCAGAAATTCTTATGTTAAGTTTCCGGAAAATTTCTGGAAAAACTTGGTCCTACTTCCTGGAAAATCCTGCAAAACTTCATTATGACTCAATACAAGCATTTGACTCTAACAAATACGAATATACATGTTCATTTAATATTGTGGAGAATCATGATCGGTTTGTTTCTTAAAAACGTATTTGGGGTTTCCCCTTACACTTATCTTTTGCAAAAAATACTTCTAGGTGGAGTTAAGACTAGGCCAAAACAACAAAGTAAAGTATTTCCACATTTTAATTGAGAAACATGATCAACCAACAATAAAAACTAAACATGCATACGGAAGCAAATAACAAACAAACAAATAAAATCACACAAAACATGGGTTGCCTCCCAAGAAGCGCTTTTCTTTATTTACGAGTCATGTAGCTAGACTCAAGGTCATGGGTTACTACGTGACTTCATCATTGGTTCCACTCTCTAATTGCAAATATTCTTTGTAAAAATCAATCACCTTGTTCTCAACCGCCCCCATAATCTTTTGGGAAAATTCTTCATCGACTTTATACCTTGGTCCAAGGGCCAAGCAATCTTTGTAGTAAAGACTCCTTTTTTCCCATACATAGTCCATGCCCTTTTTCTTATCCTTCTCATCAATATCCTCAAAAGCACCAACGTTGTCTTTATCAAAACGAGATATAAAGCGAAATTCTTTCATCCTATTAGGCATCCTATAAGTGATACTATCGGTGTTACTTGCAAATCGGATCGTGCCATCTACCTCATCATATTCCAACTTAGACTCCTCAACAAATGGTTTGCCAAACACAACATTGGATAATCGACAATCAATAACATTAGCAAGATCCTCCACAATCATAAAGTTGGTGACAAAAGTGAAATTACCAACAAAGACACGTAAACCTTTAACTCTCCCGACAAAGTTACAAACTCCACCGGGGTACTTGGGATCCCTTCTAGGTTCAAGTCTTGTTTTCACTATACTATTATAAACCGTTGAGGACATAATGTTGATTGGAGATTTAAAGTCAATGTAAGCATTGCTAATGTGCCTATATCCAATCATACATGGTATCTTAGCATTCTTAGGATCGCCTCTCTTGATCTTAGGTTCAATTATGGTGAAAGGAGATCGCGGGCTATCAATAAGATTATTATAATATGCAATCTCCTCCTTAGTGGGGTATAGATTAAAGTAGTCGTTAAGCTTCGGATCTATTTCCTCCTCTTCTAGTCCTTCAACAACATTCACAAAGTCATTAGGCCCTAGGTCCTTATTCGAATACAAGGCGGTTGCTAGGTCACTAAATGTATGTTCGAGCTCAATCTTAATCAACCTATTAAGCTCTCTAAGCTCCCTAATCTCACTCTCCATTTGTTCACGTAACACAGCCACTTCTCTAGGGGACAGGGGTGGATTCGCGTTTTCCATAATGGTCAACGGAATAGTCAATGAGTTTAATTTACTAACAGAGGCACAAAGAAATGAGATAGACTAAAGAAGACCTAAAAATAAAAATAAAATCTTACTAGAAAGGAATCTAGCAAGTAGACCTAATAAAAAGAAATCCTAACCTAGACAATAACTATTCCCCGGGCTGCGGCGCCAAAAACTTGATGCGTGGGAATCGCAACAGGCTTTACCTCTCGAGGGATCTCGAGAAGCTTACAACCCCCACCAGGCAGTGTACCTGATCGTTGTAGTATAGTATAGTGACAAGTACCGGGGAATTGATCGTTCAGCTTAGGAATAGTGTCGCTAGGATTAGAAAGCCTAATTACTAGTTCTAAAGGTGAGGGATGATTATTTTTGTATTTTTATATTTTTTAGAAAGCAATTAAAATCTCGGGGTTTCGGAAGAGTGGGCGGAATTAGTTGCTATTCAACTAACCCAATACTAAGATGCAATCAGAATAAAATACTAAAAATGAAAATAAACTAATTAAACTAAAGTTGTGAGCAGTAATTGGAGAAAATGTGTTTACTTAGATTTCACTACTCCCTAGATATCTTTTACACGTTAATTACTTGTTATAATTGCATGGATGACGGATCGTATTCCTTAATACCATTTATGGGGTGGCATACATAACTCCCCAATTCTATGAGCTCTTATCTCCTCCTACACCATGCCCAGCACAACTATAGGGATTGTAAACAGTGGCTCATGCATTAAATACAACCAATAAAGACCTAGTACGCCTCGGTTCATGTTTCTTAAGACGTTCAAACATGTTACCATTTGGAGATCTGCCACTTTTCTTAAGCCTAACATATAAATCATTCATCCAAGACAAGAATAAGCAAGTAATCAACACATAATCAATATCTAGGTTTCATTAGATCTAAGCAAACACAAAAGAGATCTAGCCTAACATGATAGAATTAAGATAAGAACAAGATATAGACAACCAACACATAGACATATTGATTGAATTAGAAGAACACTTATCTTGATTAATCATGCAAGGTATCAAGGGGTTGGAACCCTTGAAAAACCTGTAAAGTTACACCAAAATCGTCTTTAGGGTTTCTCCCAAAACTTCTCTCTTAAATGTGAAAAACTGGAAAACTATATGTAGGAAAATAGGGATGACGACGTCAAGACAAACAATGTGACGCCGTCACCTCGCCGCCAAATACTTCTTCGGACGGCCTTGATCTACTTCTGACGCCGTCAAGGCCTAGGCCGTCACACAAATTACTCTTGATGCCCTGTGTGTGACGCCGTCATCAACTACGGATTTTAGTTCTTGGGGTTTTGACGCCGTCAGGAAAACTCTTGACGCCTTCATGAACTACGGATTTTAATTCTTGAGGTTTGACGCCGTCAGGGAATAACTCTTGACGCCGTCACCTACTGTTCCCAGCATGGAAAATTGAGACTTTGTCGTTTTCTTCACTTTTATGCTCCAAAAACGTCCAAAATGGCTCCTTTTCCAGAATTCACTCTCCAAGTACCTAAAATCACAAAAGGAACGATTTAGGGCAATATTTGATCAAATAAATTCGGATTCGGGCTTAAATGACCCCCTAAAAACGGATCATTTTTCGCCTCATCATTCATCAATAACATCGATACGGTTGACGGAAGAAACATCGTAATCGGAGGAGTATCTTACGGTTTGATCAAGATTAAAAGTAACGGCTTCATTTCCAACACGTAAAGTAATCTCCTCTTCATAAACATCAATTAAGGCACGACCGGTCCTTAGGAAACCTCTCCCGAGAATGAGAGGAACCCGTGGATCGGCATCGAAATCAACAACCACAAAATCCGCAGGAAAATGAAATTTCCCAACATTGACAAAAATATCCTCAGCTATGCCAATTGGACGAGACGTAGATCGGTCGGCAAGCTCGAGGGTCATAAGCGTCGGTGTCAAGTTAGGAAGAGACAACTTTTTCCATATCGACATCGGCATAAGGTTAATGCTAGCACCAAGATCGGCCAAGGCGAAGCATTGGACCATACCCGGAAAATTGCACGGTATAAGAAACTTGCCAGGGTCTTCAAGCTTTTCGGGTAGCTTTTTAAGAAGAACCGCTGAGCAATTCTCGTTCATTTGAGTCCTTGACATTTCAAAATGCTTTTCCTTATTATTTAAAAGACCTTTTAGCATCGAAGCAAATTTGGGCATCAAAAGTATAGCATCCGCGAGACTTATATCAAAGTGTAACTCTTGAAAAATCTGACAAAATTTCTCCATTTGGTTTTTATCCTTCTCGCGGTGCTTTTGTTCGTTTAAGCGTGACGGATATGGAAACTTTGTTTTAACGGGTGTTTCATTTTCATTATCATTAACAGCCTTTTCCTTTCCTTTAGACGTTGGGACCACCGGAGGTTGGATGTCTTCGGTCCTTCCATTATTAATAGGACTTTCCGTATCCGTTGTCACCTCGGGTTCACGGGCGACTACCTTGGGAGGTAGAGAAGAAGAGGTAGTCGGAGCCGTCGGTCCATCATAAGTAACACCACTCCTTGTTATGATCGCTTTTGCATCGCCCCTCGGGTTAGCGATCGTGTTGCTTGGCAAAGTTCCAGAGCCCGAGGGTCGATCATTTAAACGCTTGTTGATATCATTGATTTGAGTTGCAAACATTTTCGTTGTTTCATCTTGTTTAGCAATTAAAGCTTGTTGACCTTGAATCAATTGTTTAATCAACTCTTCCGTGGGCGACGAATTTGGAATAGCAGCTTGATTTTGATTATTAAAACTTTGCCCACGGTTTTGAAAATTGCCATTATTCTGATTTCCATGATTATTATTCTGAAAATTCCCATTGTTTTGAAAATTATTCCCTTGAGGCGGGCCTTGGTGGTAATTTCCCCGGTTTTGATTTTGAAAATTCTGATTTTGTCCTTGAAAACCATTATTTCCGCGGTTATGATTCTGATTGTTATTGAATTGATGATTACGGTTTTGCACATTGTTATTCTGATTCACTTGATTAGGTTGATTAAACCCGGGTGGTCCTTGAAAATGGCTCGAACGGTAGCTGAGGAGATTACGGTCTCCTTGAAGAGGTGGGTAACCGTTGCCACCTATATTTGCAGCATACACGTTCTCTTGAGCAAAAGAGCCGGTCGTCGGACATTCATAATACGGGTGTGGACCACCACAAGTTTCACAAACGACATTGACCATATTAACTTGTCTGTCTTTGACTTGATTCGGCATCATTTGGTACATTCTTAGCATAGCCGTCGACAAATCGTCAATTTTCTTATTCAAGACGGCTAGCTCGGGGTTAGAAGAAGAGTTTAGAGTCGCAGTCGATCTTATTGGCTCATTCCTCTCGGCTGAGGAATCCCAATAATTGTAATGGGCCGTCATATTCTCGATTAGCTCGTAACAATCCTCGGGACGACGTTTCATGAAAGTACCACCAGCTGCAGCATTGATCGTGTCCCTATGTCGTAAAGTCAATCCATTATAAAACGTATCAATTATTGTGACGAGAAGCATATTATGATTCGGACAACGATCAATGGCAAGCTTGTAACGCTCCCAAGCCTCAAAGAAAGACTCATCGGGGAGTTGTCGAAAATTGCTAATATCGTTCCTCAACTTCGTCACCATCGATGGTGGAAAATACTTCACCAAGAACTTGGAAACCATTTCATTGAAAGTATGAATCGAGTTCCTGGGAAGGCGATCAAACCAAGCGGTGGCATGATGCGTAAGAGAATAGGGGAAGAGAGAGAGACGAAGGGCGTCATCGGAGACCCCGTTTTGCTTCATATTTTGGGTGACGGTTAGAAACTTATCAACATGCTTATTTGCATCGTCACCCGGTAGTCCGTGAAATTGGCACGAATTTTGGACTTTTTGTATCATGTGGTGCTTAAGTCCAAAATCCGTAGCCTCAATATTTAGAGGGGCAATCGGGCCACCTCTACCATGCATCGTGGGTTGGCACAGCTCCTCCATCATTCGAAGATCGGGAGCCGGCATGTGTTGGTTTTCATCACCACCCACCGGAGGGTGTTGATTATTCATATCCATTTCCTCAACGTTAAGGAAATGGACACGGTGTGTGTGTGTCGAATTACCCTTTCGGGATTTGACAAAGGTGATATAAGACTCTCAAAAGAAGAGCGGGTGTGCATACACCAAAAGCAAAATTAAAAAGAAAAGAAAAAGAAAAAGGAAAATCTTTTTGTTTTTTTTTTTATATTTTTCACAAAAACTTTTTATTTCTTTTGTTTTTCTTTTCTTAAAACGTAATGTTAATCGAAAACCGTTTCTTTCAAAACCACGCGCGACGGGACGGGAGAGAAGAATGGATCTCTCTTCAGCTAGCAATTTAATGTCTTAGCTATCCGTATTTCCCGCTTATTCAGTTGTAGTAAATGTAATAATCCGATTAACAACTAAATTACGTTTTTGTTATATTGCGAGACTTTTTTTTTTTTTTTTTTTTTTTTTTTTTTTTTTTTTTTTTTTTTTTTGTTTACAACGCCCTTCCTTTCGGTCGAGTCGAGGCTGTAACTTTTATTATTTTTTTGGTATTTTGTAAACACTTTAGGAAAAGTGTTTTTGATTTTTCAATTTTTATAGAGATATATATACAAAGTAGAGGAAGGCTTAACAAAACACGATTTTTTAAAAAGATATTCAAAAATTCACTTCGGCCTTCCCCGGCAGCGGCGCCAAAAATTGATTCGTGTGAAAACCAATTATATAATATATAGTATAGTATCGAAGTGATCCGCGTAAAATACGGATCACCCGAGTCGTTTCCCAACGAAGGCGAATGGAATCGAGAATATCGATTCGTGAAATCGTGAATTGAAAAGTGAGAAAGTGAAAATAGCAATCAAATAGTTCAAGTAATAACAAACAAGTATGAAATATGCAAAGAGTACAAGCTAATTATGCACCAAAGTCAAAAACGCGAAAACGGAAATGCAACCGTAAAATTTAAAACGTAACGTTTAATAAAAAATGATCCTACAAACTTGAAAATACTTTCTAAAAATCTTAAACTAATAAAAAGAATTTTAAGAAAAAGAAAAATATTTTTTTGACTTTTCTTTTATTTTCTATGAATTAAAATTGATTTTTGGAATTAAAAATGAATTAAAAATGGAGAAACATAGAAAAATAAGGTGGAAAAATAAAAATTCAAATCTGAAAATTCTAAAACATTATAAAAGAATTTCTAAAAATCTTTTTGTATTTTTCAGAACCTTTTCTGACTTTTTATGGCTTTTTGGTAATTAAAAACTAATTAAAAATTGAACAAAATCAAAAGAAAATAAGAAAAATAGTAAAAAGACTTGGAAAAATCTGGAAAAATTCCAGAAAATCAAAAATAATAAAAGAAACTTGGATAAAAAATATGAAGTAAAAGTGAACAGTGGAACTGCTTATTCTGGTTAAACTGCTTATCACAAGTGCTTAATAATAAGCACTTGTGAACAGAACTCAATGAAATTTATTACTCTGACTAAAAATGAAGTATAAAACTCAGATATGATAGAAAATGACCAAGTGTAAGCTCAGAAATACACAGATACACAGAATTAAAACAATAAGCTATGATAATAAGCACTAGGTGAATGCAGAATAAGCACAAGCTATCTCAGAAGCAAAATGATCAAACACAATTCTAGAACTACTCAGATGAAGCTCAAACACAAACTTGCAGGCCTCTATATATAAGCAGACCTATGCCAAAACCTTGTAACTACACGGGCTAAATAAGCTACTGAGATAAGCTCCAAATGAGAAGCTAATGGGGGCAAATCTAATCTACTATTCTGAGACTACGAATCTACAAAAATATTAGATGCTACTACACTTCTGCTAGTCTAAATGAGACCTAGAAATCTGATAACTAAAATTGGTGCAGGGGAAATTTCACTCAAACAAGCTCAATTAAGCTAAAATTTAAACCAGCTAATGATTTACGAATTGAGAATTTCTTTTTTGCAACTTGAAGAACTCCTGACAAAATCCACAAATAAACTTTCAAAACTTATTTTGAATCAATTTTGAGCACTGTATAAGCTTTTGAAAATCAGACAAAACCAGGTATTTAAAAACCTTTTTGACTTTTTGATAAACTACAAAAGTTGACTTAATCTAAATTATATTAATCCTAATTGCTAGATTTAGTTGCACTAAGCTGAGGTAAAGCTAAATAAGCTACTCTTACCTGTTATGCACCTATATTACCAAAATTACCAACTGATGTACTAACAGTATGCAGTTTAATAAAATTAGAAACTAAATTTGACTTTCCTAGCTATTAATCACCACAACTCTTATTATCTAAACCTATGTATCACCTACTGAGACTAAGCTTGCAGTTATTTCAGTTAAGCAGCAACAATTAAACTATAAAACAATCAGATCCAAACACACCTGCAGAATCACTCTTACACTATCAACTTTGATTCAAACTACAATTCTCATTAACAATGATCAGTTAAGCCTCCAAAACTATTAGTGAACTCAAATGATCAGCTCTTATCAATCTTAAAACCAACAACCACTTATACTCACAGATTTCAAAATGACAGATGTATAACTAATAACTCAGATCAGTTATCCTCCAAAACTCAATACTAAATAAATTTCAACTATCACATCAATGAATTCCAATGAAACAGTAACACAGAAGCAATACTCATCAACAACTCAATTCAGAATTACAATGAAACAGTACTTAATATAAGCCACAACTAAACTCAGTTTCACAAATCTCAATTATCAAATCTAAAACTAATAACAGATACTCAATCTATCCAGCAATTACTATAACTCTACTAACTCTAGCAAAAACAGATTTAATAACTAAAGGAAATTAAATGAGATTTACCAAGTAACTTCCCCTCAGCTAGAACAGAAGGGATTCACAGAAGCCTATCTCTAAGATATGCTGATTTCACCACTTTCTGTATCAGCTTATCAAAACACCACAACATCAATGGTTGAATCAACTCTGATCTTGACTTGTTTAAAAACTCAGACTCAAATCACTTCACTAGTAGCTAAAAAGCTAAAGTGAAATTTATAAAAAGTAAAAATAAGCTCTATGATGAGCTAAACTAATATCTATGATAATATTTTTATTTTTTTTTAATATTTTTCTAATTTTTTT
The DNA here is from genome assembly GCA_030686995.1 of Artemisia argyi. Classification (NCBI taxonomy): domain Eukaryota; kingdom Viridiplantae; phylum Streptophyta; class Magnoliopsida; order Asterales; family Asteraceae; genus Artemisia; species Artemisia argyi. The sequence goes on along the minus strand of CM060685.1, from coordinate 42,870,182 downwards.
TATTTATTTTTATTTTTATGTAAATGAATATAAACCTGTATAAGAGTAATAGACTGAACTAATTTTCAACTAAAATAAGCAGAGTATAAGGATGATGAAACAAAATAAGCTGAAATAAGAAACAAAATAAGCTGAGAATTTATTGAAAGTAAAACTTTTATTAAAACTCAAAAGTGAAATTACAATTACTATACTAGATTACAAAGCTGAATAAAATTTGACAGAGTAACAAAACCTAAAAAACTACACACCTAAAGAGCTAAAATGAACCTCTATTTATAGTTGAAGAGTGAGGAGTTGGGGTGAGAGTCCACACTGGCAATCCACAACCTTTTGTGCTTCTTTCTTCTCATCTCAGCCCTTTGATCTAATGTGTGCTTCTTTAATCTAATGACAGCCCTTGGATGAGAATCAATGATGTGGCTTGCCCAATCAATCCATGCCATCTGTCCCTTCCTTGTGTAATACTCTCTGACATATGACTCAGCAGAATCCAAGGAGAAAAATGATGTGTCTCTTCCAATCATGAGCAGCCAAGTGTCCTTGATAGATATAAACATTCTCTCTGAGACATGTCTGAGCACGTGACAGGCTTCTAGAAGACCAAATGATTGGCTCAATCATGGTTAATTGGAAAGTATGAGCCAATTAAACCTTGTGAGAATTTAGGGTTCATGTGGCTTGAGCTTTTCTGGGTTGAGGGGGATAGAAGGGTGAAAAGGGCGCGTTTGGTTTATTTATTTATTATTTGACCGTATAAGTGGGCTCGGGTTAGGATTTTAGGATTGGGTTTTTGGATATAATTTGTGGAGTGGGCTTGTGGTAAAATGGACTAGGCCAAATTCAGATTAGATGTAATAAAATTACAAGGACCAATTATGTTTTAATTGAAACTTCAAGGGCTGATTTTTACTTTCTTCAAAAGTATAATCCAAGGACTATTTCTGCCAATCTTATATTCATGAAGGACTATTCTTGACTTAGGGTTCCAGCTTTGACTTTTTGACCGTCTTCCACTCTCGTGCCCGATTTTCCGGTTTTCGTGTGATTTTTCGTCTTTTTGTGATAAATCCGTACCTGCACATTCACAACATAGAAGCACGTGTTTTCTTGGCATTTGTTAGCTCAAATAGTCATTTTGGGTCGGTATTTGGTCATGAAAAAGGTGAGTGAATAAGCACTCACCAGAGACCACTTTAGCAAAAAGGATGTTCACAAAAAAAGATTAATGTTAGCACATATATATTCATGGAAACATATTCGAATTTATTTCCAAGAAGAACCTATATGCTAAATAATAAACAAATATCAAAATTGAAGGAATAAAGAAATGAATCAATTTAACCTTAGAATCGATTTGTTAAATATAAAGATGACACCATAGAGTACGTAAAATGTCATTGTTGAACAACTTAGATAGATAATGATGAGAAAGGAGGCGCAATGTTTTCAAACCCGGGTCGACCCGACCGGTTCAACCGGTCGGACTGGTGTCCGACCACAAAAACAAGTCAAAAAATCCGGGTTTCTAAAACCGGGTTAATCAGTTACGCCTGCCAGGTTTTGAGTGACCCGGGTCAACCCGGGTCTTGAAACCCGGCCGGGTTTGGTTTTTTTCAATTTTTTTTAATAAAAACTAGGTTGACCCTGGTTGACCTGGCAGTCGAACCGGTTGACCCGGTCGAAAAATTAAAAAAATATATGAAAACCGGGTTGACTCGGCGATCGAATTGGTCAAAACGATGCACGTGACTCGACCGGAACGATTAAAAACCCAGTTTTTAAAACATTGCGTAAGTGAACCTTAATATTTAATGGGCCAAGAAGCACATTCCACATATATTAGCATTAAGCTAATGCGATTTTAAATTTTCTACTCATAAAAAATTTAAAGTAAAATTTCCTATAATTTAAAACCTAAATGTATGAGCATTAGACATGCACAAATATATCTAAAATAAATAATTAAACATGCATTTTTTGCTATAACAATATCTCTAACATTATCTTTATTAGAATAATCTTATACTTAAACATATTATTGTAGGAAAATGAAAACTATAAAGAATATTGTTTGCATAAAAGGTAACAAACAAAAGTAGAGAAACTGCAAATGAATTTAAGTATGATATTTAACATAAATCTCTCTCCACCGGATGAGACTCGGGTGTGTTTCTTTTTTCTTTTTTTCTTTTCTTTTTTTTTTTCTCACATTAACGTAGCGTTTGGTATATTGTAATCAAAGTGAGAATAGAAAAGATTATTACGGTAGAATGAAAAATCTTGTTTGTTTACACATTTACAATGTAATGAATCATTGCAAGGAATGACTCATTACACCATTTTCATTTCTTAGGGGTCCTCTCCTTTTTTTTTCATTACATCTTGTAATGAAATGAAAATGACATAAAAGTCCATCATTAACCAACCATATTAAATAAACTTCCTATCATCAATGTTCATTTTAGTCTTTTTTTTTATCGATTCCATTACGTCCTATCTTACCAACCAAACATGATTAATAACAGTAATGAGTTATTACATTGTGTCATTTATTATATTACATTGTTTATTCCATTCATTTGATATTTCATTTCTTCCTACAACGAACCGTAAGTGGTTTATAAATACAAGTGAGTCCATAGTGTGTCAATGTCCCTTATTACCACTTAATGGGGAGGAGATTATTTTCTTCCTTTTGTGATATAGATCAAATAAGGGAAATAAATTGAGCCTACTTAGGAAAAAAAACATTATTAAATGTTTTAATTTTGACACCCATTCCCTTAGCTAAGGGTAAAAAAACACCCCTCATATGCATATCAAATCAAAACAAATGGTACATTAGGCTGCATGCAGAAGGAGACCAAGATCAACATACACGATCGATCCCAGTCGATCGTGTCTTTTGTGGGAAGTCGGTCGACACACGACAAAAACTCCAAACGGTCAAGGAGGCGATTGACAATCGTCCCTTTTTGTGTATATATATATATATATATTTTTCTTTTTTCTTTCTTTTTTTTAAATGGGTTGAAGTCTTGAAGATTTTTTTGTGTGTGTATTTAGTGTGTGGGTTTAAATGGGTGAAGAAGATGATGTTTTTTTTTTTAGTTGGTAGTTTTTTTGGCTGTTCATGTGATGTTTAATTTTTTTTTTTTTTTTTTTTTTTTTTTTTTTTTTTTTGGTTTTGTAATTTTTTTTAGATATTATTTGTAAAAAAAAAAAAAAAAAAAAAAAAAAAACTGAACTTGGTCGCCCTTACTGGGACACTGAATCGCCTGCAGGTCGCTGGAGAGAGAAAGCTGACGTGACAGGGAAAAGTAAGGGGATTGTGGGTAGCCTTAGTTATGACTCAAATGACACAATCATCAGACTAATGGTGATACTTCGTTGTCTAAAGATTTACCAATAATGCTTTGCTCTAACACATGATGCTGCTTATGTTTCTATTTTTATTTTCGAATCTTGTGTTTATTTAAATATGAATTAGTCTGCATTACTATTGCTTAATTTTTATTTTTATTTAAGACTGTCGGAGTTCGTAAGATTAGTGTAGTAGAAATGTAACTGAATAACATTCTCTATTCGAAAATATAATTTTAAGGTACTCGCCGTCGCATCATGCGAGTACGCTGCTATTGTCGGAAGAAGTTATATCTCTTACGAGTAAAGTTACTTATTTTAGGTTCTTTAAAGAATATGTGAACATCGACAAAAGATATTTTTTCAGGTCAACACTACTTTTTTTGTCATATTAAGAGGGAATGACTTTTTTCAGTTTTTTCTACTTGCTCTTTCAAATAGCATTCTATTTAGTAGCTTATTTTTTTTTTACATGCTCTTTCAAGCTATATCAGCTAAACGAGACTTATTTTTAATGCTAGCTTATTTTTCTAAAAAAAAATAAGATCATGCTACGATAAGCTCTGATAAGTTCGTGCGCCAAACATGCCCTTAGAGTGGAGTTGATAAAAATCATACAATCTATAATATGGCTATGTTTGGCGACACGTAGCAGTAAGCAGTAGGCAGTAGCAGTAAGCAGTAGGCAGTAGGCAGTAAGCAGTAGGCAGTAGGCAGTAAGCAGTAAGCAGTAGCAGTAAAAATGTGTTTGGTAACGTCATTGTAACTGTAATTATAAAGTGTAAAACAAGTAAATGCTTACCGCTTGTCACTTGCTGCTTCTTCATGAAGCATTTAAGATTGGAGCGGTTGGTCATGTTTCAGACGCTTGTTGAGGTGTTGCCAAACAAGCAAATGCTTATCGCTTGTCGCTTGTCGCTTGTCGTTTGTCGCTCTTAAACGCTTCAAAAATGTTGTTGCCAAACATAACCTATATTATCATGCATTTAGGATATCTATAATTAGAAAGACTTAAAAATTCAGACTTCTTATTTTTTATTATGGAAAAATCTCAAATATTGATTGAAGAATGATTTCAAATATTAATTGCAGAAAACTGAAAACATAAAACTGAAAATTGAAAACAGAAAACTGAAAACTGAAAAACATAAAATCTAAAAGCTGGAAAACTGAAAACTGAAAACTGAAAACTGAAAACTGAAAACTGGAAAACTGAAAAACTAAAATCTGAAAACTTGAAAAATAAAAAAACTGAAAACTGAAAAACTGAAAAACAAAAAACTGAAAACTAGAAAAACAAAAACACTGAAAACTGAAAAAACTGAAAAACTGAAAACAGAAAACAAAAAATAAAAAAGTAAAAACATAAAATCTCTACTTATAAAGGATGAAGACAATTAAACGTGTAACCGACCGCAAAATATAGTAACAGGGTACCCGCCGCCGCTTTATGCGAGTACCGTTATAGCAAACTTATACTCCCTCCGTCCCAAAATTATAGTCCCCTTTTGACTTTTTCAGTCTTTATTTTTCAACTTTGACCTTAAACATTTTGGTTTATATTACATAATACTTGATGTAAAATATATGAATGGATTCAGTTTTAAATGTATTTTTCATTGGTATAATTTTCATCAACTATTGTATAACACAAACAAAAATATTTAAAGTCAAAGTTGAGAGAAAAAGACCGAAAAAGTAAAAAGGGGACTATAATTTTTGGACGGAGGTAGTAATATATATGAACGCGAGTCTAATAAATATATGAGTTTATGTATAATATGAACGCGAGTCTAAGAATAAGTTTATACGCATGAGTCAACTGATTCATGAGTATGCTAGATTAAAAGTTAATAATACTTTTGTTGGCCCTGTTTTTTAATCTTAAACTTTTCTAAGATAATAAAGCTTGAAATGTGAGTGGCCAAACATATTACCACTTTCATGACTCTTACTAGAAACACTAATAAGAGGAAAAGGAACACTCCATGGTTTATATTTCGTTGTTCATTTAGTGATGATTGCAATCATTTTATAAGTCATAAAGAGGAAAAGGAACACTCCATGGTTTAGAATTAAATTGAGGGGGTGCTTGGTAAGGGGGTTAAGGAGGGTGGGGAATGGGTAAGGAATTCAAAAGGGTCCACCTCACTCAAATTAGGTGCTTGGTTAGGGGTGTGCAAAGATATTGATTACCCCGTAGTGGGTAATCAACATTATAGAGTAAATTGATAGGTAAGATATTGATTACACACCTCACTTAATCCTTTGCATTCCCTTTTCCTTTCCATTTATCTTTACCTTTCCCCACTTTGAACCAAGCGGACCCTGAGAAGATCTATTCCTCGTATTTATTAATTAGGTGTAGGGGTGTCATAAATCCCGACCCGACCCGGACCTGAACCCGAATAAGGATACTCGGGTCGGGTTACTCGGGTCCAAAATCTTAGCCGGGTCAATCGGGTCAACCCGACTAACCCGATTACGAACTCGGGTCGGGTATCGGGTTTAAAATACTTGCCTAGTCGGGTACGGGTCAACCCGACTAACCCGAGTTTTTTTTTTTTTTTTTTTTTTTTTTTTTTTTTTTTTTTTTTTTTTTTTTTTTTTGTTGTCTTTGTTCAATTGAAAGGCACAAGTTAAATTAAGTGATCCATGTAGTAAACTTGGCCCATTTTCTATATAATTTTTAGTGTGGTTTTTGGCTTGTTTTTCTATATTTTGGTGTATTTATGAGCCGATAAAACTGATTGCCTTGATTGATGTGTCTTTCGAGTATGATTCTTTATGCATCTTGATTTCTTTTCCAGTTAGAGGGTGTTTGGGATTGCTTACCTCAGTGTGTATCTGCTTGTTCTGTACTTCCGAGTGTTTAAAGAAGATATGCAGTTTTGAGTTTTTATCTTAGAGTAAATAAGCAACCCAAACACCAGCTTGTTAGACCAAATATTCTCTTGATTAGCATGATTTGTGTAATTATCTTAATGAGATTGATTGTCTTGATTATAGGGATTATACATTTACCTTATTTAGCTCACATTGTAAACCATATATGTAGTGTCCTCATTTGTATGTATGGTGACAAATCAATACGATCATTCATCATTATCTCAATACTCAACATGGTATCAGAGAACATCACCTCCTAAATAAATTTCCCACCACGCCCCTCTAACCCTAGAACATCTCTCAATCGTTCTCCATCTGTAAACAATAATCCTTCAATTGTGTTGGTGATTTGTGCAAGGTCACAAATCCACACGTATATGTTTTCTTGGTGTTTCGTGCTTTAGGTCACGATTCTTTGTTTGGTGTGTCGGTGATCGTGCCTGGTCATAGATCCACACACCACGTTACTTTCCTTTCTCCTTTAATCCTACATATATACATCACTGTAATTGCTTCACCCTTTCACCCATCCACTGTTTATTCGACCCAAATCAGAAACCTAAATACCCTTACTATTTTCATTCGAATCATCACCATGACTGGCAATTGCTGGACCACGGATAGTAGTAATATTGAGGAGGTTATTGTAAGGCTACTGGAAAAGTTGGGAATCACTGGCCAGAATATACCTGGAAATATTAACACTCGTAACACAATTGCTGGACCTTCGGCCTATCTTACTCAGGCCCACGTGACACCCCCTTCACCAAGCCCAACTCACCACCCTCATTACTTCCACCAACTGAGCCCAGTCCACCACCTTCTTCCACCACCTGGTTTTAACACCCCTCAAGCCCAACTCACTGCTCCTACAAACATCCAAAGCCCAACCACCTTTATTCACCCTACTACTCAACCCAATACCCTCGTTACACCTCCTAGCTACATCAACCCGACTCAACAGCCAACTGGTACTGTTCATCAGACTCTCTTTGGCCCGACAGCCCCCCACATTGCACCTGGTACTATTCATCAGGCCCCCGCGGGCCCACCATCTCAATCTAACGGGCAAGAAACTATTCTACCGCATGCTTTCAACGTCGGGACACTTCATGATCCCACGACCGGAGGATGGAATATGGACACAGGTGCGAGTTTACATCGTAATGCTTCTGTTAATAGTCTAAGTAATGTTTTTAATACGTGCATGTATCCGTCCGTCTCGGTTGGTGACGGGTATTCTATTCCTGTCATCAATACGGGGCATAGCATCTTGCCAACTCCCTCACGACCACTTCACTTAAATAATGTGCTTATCACACCCCATATTGTCAAAAATTTAATATCTGTTCGCCAATTTGTTCGTGATAATAATTGTACCGTTGAATTTGACGCGTTTGGTTTTTCTGTTAAAGATTTCATGACTCGCCGTGTGCTTCTCCGATGTGATAGCACGGGTGATCTTTACCCGGTCACGGCTCTGTCTCCCATTCCTCAAGCCTTTCTTGTCAGTCAACAAACATGGCATCAACGTCTTGGTCATCCAAGAAGTGAAGTGTTACGTCGTCTAGTTTCAAATAATCTCATTTCATGTAATAAAGAGAAGCCTCCCGTGCTTTGTCATGCTTGCCAGCTTGGTAAACATGTTAGACTTCCATTCGCTAGTTCCAATACTGTCGTCAATGCTTGTTTCGACATCGTTCACTCGGATATATGGACTTCACCTATTTCGAGTCTTTCAGGTTTCAAGTATTATGTATTATTCTTGGATCATTATTCGCTCTTTGTTTGGGTTTACCCTTTAATTAACAAATCCGATGTTTTGTCTAAATTTGTAATATTTCGTAATTATGTCCACACTCAATTTAAGTGTGAAATCCGGTCTTTTCAGTGTGATCATGGTGGTGAATTCGATAACCGTAACCTACATACCCTTTTTGCCGAAAAGGGCATTCAGTTTCGTTTCTCATGCCCTAAAACATCACAACAAAATGGCAAGTCTGAACGGATGATTCGCACCATCAATAATCTCATTCGGACCTTGCTTTTTCAAGCCAACCTTCCACCAACATTTTGGGTTGAAGCCCTCAATATGGCTGTTCACTTACTCAATTTCTTGCCCTCAACTGCTATTGCCAACGAAATCCCTTACACCCGACTGTTTGGTCAAAATCCGGATTATAGCCTTATACGCACATTTGGCTGCTTATGTTACCCCCACTTATATCCTAATCACAAGCTTGAACCACGCGCCACACCCTCTATCTATTTGGGTCAAGCCTCAAACCATCGTGGTTACCGTTGTCTCGAATTAAACACCAATAAAATCATCATTTCACGCCACGTAACCTTTGATGAAACTGTTTTTCCATATGGCACTTCTAAACCAACATCGGCACCAAAATACAATTTCTTGGATGACTCACCCGAGATAAATCCTCCATTAATTCCATCCACCCCCGTTGTGCAGCCAACAGTCTCTCAATCCACAAACGAGCCAACAACACCAATTCCTACCAGTTCCAATACAACCCAACGTGATGCAGCCCATGACCCATCCCCATCCCCAACACCACCCGCCGCCCAACAACATACACCAAATCCGTCACCACCCGTAAACCAACACCAACACATTATCCCGGACCCTCCTCACAACCCAAACCCTGTCTCGATTCATCCCATGGTCACACGATTTCGTGTCGGGACTAATCGTCCTATTGAACGTCTCAATATGCATGTGTCTTCGGTTTCACCATTACCAAAAACCTATCGTGATGCATTTACTAATCCATATTGGAAAAATGCTATGCATGATGAATACACTGCACTTATTAAGAACGGAACATGGACTTTAGTGCCTAGACCCAGAGACGCCAACATTCTTCGTTCTATGTGGCTTTTTCGTCATAAGTTTTTGGCTGATGGCACTCTTAGTCGCTACAAGGCTCGTCTTGTGGCGAATGGTAGTAATCAATTAGAGGGGGTTGATGTGGATGAGACCTTTAGTCCGGTGGTTAAACCGGGCACTATTCGGACTGTTCTGAGTTTAGCTACTTCTCGACATTGGCCGATTCATCAGCTTGATGTCAAGAATGCTTTCTTGCATGGTGACTTATCTGAGACAGTTTATATGCATCAGCCTCCGGGGTTTCGGGATTCTGAGCATCCTGATTATGTGTGTTTATTACAGCGGTCTTTGTATGGACTGAAGCAGGCCCCTAGAGCTTGGTTTCAGCGATTTGCATCTTATATCACTCGAGTTGGGTTCTCTCATAGTCGCTGTGACTCATCATTATTTATATACAGACAGGGGACGGATACTGCTTACTTGTTATTATATGTTGATGATATTGTTCTCACGGCTTCTTCTGAGAGTTTGTTGCAGCAGATTATTGGATCCTTACATCAGGAGTTTGCTATGACAGATTTAGGTCCACTTAATTATTTTCTGGGTATCTCTGTTACACGTGATTCTTCAGGGTTGTTTTTATCTCAGAAGAAATATGCTATTGAGGTTTTGGAGAGAGCACATATGGTTAATTGTAATCCCAGTAGGACTCCTGTTGACACTGAGTCTAAACTGGGGGATGATGGTGATCCGGTATCTGATCCTACTTTATATCGGAGTCTTGCAGGCTCTCTTCAGTATCTCACTTTTACTCGCCCAGATATATCTTATGCAGTTCAGCAGGTCTGCCTTCATATGCATGACCCTAGAGAGCCCCATTTCTCGGCTCTCAAACGGATTTTGCGGTATGTTCGGGGTACCTTAGACTATGGGCTACAGTTGTTTGCATCTTCTACTACATCCTTGGTTGCTTACTCGGATGCGGATTGGGCTGGTTGTCCTACCACCAGGAGATCAACCTCTGGGTATTGTGTATTCCTTGGCAACAACTTACTCTCGTGGTCCTCTAAGCGTCAACCGACGCTTTCTCGTTCTAGTGCAGAAGCAGAGTACCGTGGGGTTGCCAATGCTGTTGCTGAAACTTGTTGGTTACGAAATTTACTTCGTGAGCTACACACTTCTTTATCTTCCGCTACGCTTGTCTATTGTGATAATGTTAGCGCGGTCTACTTATCTTGTAATCCAGTTCAGCATCAGAGAACGAAACACATTGAGATTGATATACATTTTGTTCGAGACTTGGTTGCTACTGGTCAGGTCCGGGTTCTTCATGTCCCTTCTCGCTATCAGTATGCGGACATCTTCACGAAAGGATTGCCCTCTGCCCTGTTTGAAGAATTTCGCTCCAGCCTGAGCGTCCGGTGTCCTCCCGCTCCAACTGCGGGGGAGTGTTAGACCAAATATTCTCTTGATTAGCATGATTTGTGTAATTATCTTAATGAGATTGATTGTCTTGATTATAGGGATTATACATTTACCTTATTTAGCTCACATTGTAAACCATATATGTAGTGTCCTCATTTGTATGTATGGTGACAAATCAATACGATCATTCATCATTATCTCAATACTCAACACAGCTAAATAGTTGTGAGAAACGTGAGAACTTTTTTTAAGTTTATTCACAACTTTAAATCATTGAGCAGATTCATGAAAGCTGTAAATCACTTCCTTCTCACGTTTTTCATAAATTTAGCTTCTCACTGAATTCCAAGCATGTATAGTAGTAACCATTTAATCATTTATATAGGCTTAGTTGATTCAACTAATAGGAAAGGATCAGTTGCCTGTCACCAATTACTGTATTAATTAAGTTTTTAACGTATTGCTTATATTGAGGAATGATTGGTAGTTTGGTACTAAGTTCGTTGATACAGTTTAAAATAGGTGCTTTTTCAATCTTTATTAAGTGCAATACTAGATTTTTGTCTTCTTCAGTTTCTGATACTTGATAGTATATGCAGTTGTGGCTCGTACTTGTTGTTGCCACAAACAGCAGTGCTTGGTTAGGGACTGCGGTGCTGCAACAGGTGAATTAACAAGCGTTTTTGTTAAGCTTTTTTTGTGTATTGTTTTATTTATTATACTATAATTTCTGTTTCAGGTATCCAATGTGTATCAGACCATGAAAGTTGAGACTTTAACCAAAATGGTCCCATTCTTCGGCTTTTCGAATGTTGAGAGGATCCTTGTTGATGCTATCAAACATAATTTCATTGCTTTGAAAGTTGACCATATGAAAGGTGCAGTTATTTTTGGTGACTTAGTTAGTCCAATTTTTCTTTTAGGAAATTAGTATAGATATAATCAACAATCATTCAGTTTGTAGTACTCAGGAATTAAGATATGTTGGAAGTGTTTCTTCCTGTTATTTTGTTAATAATTTTCCCCTAATATGATTCTAACAATTGCTATTTTTCTCTCCAGGGCTTTGATTCTGATCATCTACATGGCCATTTAAGTGATTTTGCTGTAAATTTAAGCAAATCATGGTCGATGATAAATCCCTCCGGTAAGAAAGTATCTAAATTGAGTGACATGCTGCCAAGTTTAGGCGAGATAGTAGAAAAAGAGCACAAAAGGCTTCTTGCTCGGAAGTCAATTATTGAGAAAAGAAAGGAAGAACAAGAGCGCCATCTAGTTGAAATGGTATTCATTTTCATTAATAATAATATGAAGTTCTGTAATATATATTGTTATTTGATACACTGCTTAATTCTTCTATTTTGAAAATTGTTAATCCAAGAACGCGAGGAGGAAACAAAAAGACTAAAACAACAGAAAAAGGTTGACGAGGCAGAAAAAAAGAGGCTTGCAACTGAATTTCAAGAAATGAAAAACAAAAGAATCCGTGAGGAAATTGAGAAACGAGAATGTGAAGAAGCAGAGGCCATGCTCAAAGAGCTCGTATGAAAAACTGGAAAGAAGCCACTCTTGGAGAGAGTAAGTAGCATCCTCTTCATTTTAGATTAGAAGTAGCAATTTTGACCATGTATATTATAAACGGGTCAAATTGGGTAGTTTTTAATCTCAAGCGGTTCAGATAAAGAATTTTATCCGAAAAGAGATCGGGTCAAATGGGTTTGAGGGGTCAAACAGGTTGTAGATTGCCTGCCTGACATAGTGATATGTATATTCAATCCATAAAATATCTTAAACTGGCTTATTCAAATGTTAGGTTATCTAATGGAGCATCTGTTTTAAAAAAGTTGAAAATTAATGTAAACTGGCTTTGGCTCAATAGCTCATCATGACCTGGTTTAACCTTTTATATGTCCGACATCTTGATTGGAACTCTTGGATTGACTTCTTTGTTCTCTATACAGAAGAACATGACAAAGCAACAGTTAATGGAGTTGGCACTACAGGAACAATTCAAAGAGAAGCAAGAAATGGTGAAAAAATTGCAAAAACTAGTTTGGGTATCATTGTGACTTGGACTAGCTTTTCAGTTGATTCATGAACCACTTTAAATTAAAAATTACATTTTAGGAATGTTTGTTTGGGGCTGCTTATTAGAATGTTTATCTGTTTATTGTTTCTAAAAATAAGCTGTTTTGAATACTCAGTTTGGGGTTGTTAGTTTCAAACTGCTTATTTCACTCACAAATAGTCATATAAGCGGTTTGGATAAGCGATCCCAAACACCCTTACAAACAGGTTATCTGCTATTCTATTAGTCTATGTGCCTTTTTTTTACTGATTCCACTCCCACGTATAGACTTTAGACTATCTATTTAAGAAGTTTATTTGTATCGCCAAAAAGTGTTCCACATTTACTTTTCAGCAGATCGTAATCAAAACTCCAGTACTTATATTTGTCTGTCATTTAGCATCTCCCTAGCATATGATTTGTATGACAAGTTATAGTGTCAAATGAAAGCTCGATTTTTGTAATGTAGAGGTTCGAGGAGATGGAGGTTAAGGACATTCCCGTCAAGGATGGAGTGAAACAGTTTGATGTCGTTGACAAGGGTGATGTTGTGGTTTTGCCTGCTTTCGGGGCAGTAGTTAACGAAATGTTGACTTTGAGTAATAAAGGAGTTCAGATAGTTGATACAACAATGCCCTTGGGTATCTAAGGTATTTCATTTTTTTTCTATTTATTAATTGACCTTATAAAAAATATTGTTCATGTTATCATATATACCCGTCCAAAAAGTCATGCTGCAAATAGAACTAGAAGGATGCCAACAACAGCTGCGGCCACAACTGATGCACCCACACACGCAACTGCAGCTGCACGCGCAGGTTTGCCATATACAGTTACGTCATATGATTTGCTTATAGTATTTTGCTTTATGCATTTGCTAAATATTGTTCTGTATATATGATTTGTTCATATATACAGAGCAAGGATGGTCCTAGTGATTCTATATTCCCTGTAATCAAGGATCAGACACAATTCTCGGTTGCACATGCACGTTCCTGATGAGGCGAAAAATGATCCGTTTTTAGGGGGTCATTTAAGCCCGAATCCGAATTTATTTGATCAAATATTGCCCTAAATCGTTCCTTTTGTGATTTTAGGTGTTTGGAGAGTGAATTCTGGAAAAGAAGCCATTTTGGACGTTTTTGGAGCATAAAAGTGAAGAAAACGGCAAAGTACCAAATTTCCATGCTGAAGATACAAGGTGACGGCGTCAAGAGTAATATCTTGACGGCGTCAGACATGAAGAATAAAATACCGTAGGTGGTGACGGCGTCAAAAGTCATCCTGACGGCGTCAAAGTCCCAAGAATAAAATACCGTAGGTGGTGACGGCGTCACCAAGGCCGTCACCAAGGCCGTCACGTGTAAATTTGTCAAAACTTGCGCGCGAAGTAGCTGATATTGTTTTGGTCATAACTTTTGCATACGAACTCGGATTTAGGTGATTCAAAAGCCCAGGCGAAGAGGACGAAGAGATCTACAATTTGGTGAAAAAATGGTCTTGACGGCGTCAAGAGTACGGGCTGACGCCGTCACGAAGGGCCGACAGAAAACATGCCTATAAATATAACTTCATAACTTCACTTTTTGTAAGCCCAAAACCCTAAGGTCGATTCCTGGGTTTAGGTGGGTGTTTTTCCAGCAACTTAGAGGGTTTCAATCACTCCATAAACATCATGTATTGGTTTGATGATTCTATCTTAATAATGTTTTCCATTATCATTGTTGTTTGTTCTTCTTTGATGATGATTTGCTAATTCACCTTGTGTCTACTTATGATTATGTGAAACTTGTATATAATTGATTAGATCTCATTGATTTCTTGTTGATGTTGTGTCTATCTCCATCAATTAAGGTGTGACAACTTCAATAGATCTAGTTGGTTTAGTTTATAATCCTTGTTTCCTATTGATTCTTGTTTTGATTGAATGATTTATATGTTAGGCTTAAGAAAACTGGCAGATCTCCAAATGGTAACATGCTTGAACGTCTTAAGAAACATGAACCGAGGCGTACTAGGTCTTTATTGGTTGTATTTAATGCATGAGCCACTGTTTACAATCCCTATAGTTGTGCTGGGTCATGGTGTAGGAGGAGATAAGAGCTCATAGAGTTGGGGAGTTATGTATGCCACCCCACGAATGGTATTAAGGAATACAACCCGTCAATTAAAACAAGGTTACAATTTAATAGGTAGGATTGGATAGCTAGCAAGGAGTAACATATCATGGGTAGACATGCTTCACTTATCTTGTAGAACCTTAGTTTATTTTCTTATTTATTAGATTAATTAGTAGCTTTTGGGTTAGTTGATTAGCAACTAATTCCGCCCACTCTCCCAATACCAGAGATTTTTACTTGCTTTTCATAAAATATAAAAAACATAAAAAGAATCATCCTTCACCTTTAGACCTAGTTAGATTAATTTCAATCCTAACGACACTATTCCTAAGCTGAACGATCAATCCCCCGGTACTTGTCACTATACTATACTACAACGATCAGGTACACTGCCTGGTGGGGGTTGTAAGCCTCGCGAGATCCCTCGAGAGGTAAAGCAAGGTGCGATTCCCACGCATCAAGTTTTTGGCGCCGCTGCCGGGGAATAGTTATTGTTTAGGTTGAATTTGATTTTTATTAGGTCTACTCATTAGATTCCTATCAAGTGAGATTTTTTCTTTTTATTTTGTAGCTTTCTCGTAGTCTATCTTTTCTTTGTGATTTTGTTTGTAATTTGCTTCAAATGGACCTTACACTTAGACTTCTAAGATTGCAAGATAGGGTTGAGCGGCTAACACACCAAAGAGTTCAAAATACCTCATTTAGAGACACCTATGAATCATATGAGCCTTCACCTAGGATAGATTCTTATGAACAACCTCCATATTTAAGATCTAGTTTTAGTGAGGCCAATAGGAAATGCGACCTAGTTTGCCAAGGAATTATGGAGAGAGCCATTGCAACAAATCATAAGTTGGATGAAGCACTAGGTTTGCTATTATCACTTCCTAAGAAAACAATTGAGGAGGATTTAGCCGAGCATGATCACATTGATCAAAAAGACCTAGGTCCTATGATCGATGATGATGAATCTCAAGAAACAGATGATGAATCTCTTGGGCAATTTGTATATAACAGTCAGAATATTGAGGATGATCCTTATGACTCGGACATAGAAGTTGAGATGCCTAGAGAAGCACGTGAGATACCTGGGAGAATGTTAGGGCTAGATCCTGACACATGGAATGATGAGGTGAACAACATAAGCCCACAAAATACTCAACCATCATTTGAGGCACACGCACCGCCCGTGACTTACCCGGAAGAAGTAGAAGAAACTTTAGGAATTCCTATGGAGGTAGAACCCTTGGACCAGGCACCACTTGAGGATATAGGTTTGAACACTTGTAGTGATAACCTTACTCCTAGTTCTAGGGAATTTCCTAGTGTTGATGAACCGGAACCTCAACCTTTACACAACTTCCCATCCTTAGATTTATTTCTAGGAGACAAAAGAGGAACCGACCCACCCATCAACCTATATTATCCGGGTAGTTTTAGGATGAAGGAAGCCATTCACTCACCCCCTTCACCTCACGTGGCATATTCACACCCTAAGGGTGTGTATCGCTACTTTCACCCACACTTAATCCTAAGTGTAGGGAGAACCTCCTCTATTTCCGTTAAATAACGGTAGAGTCAGGCTCGTGACTCGAACAAAAACAAGCGCTTCTTGGGAGGCAACCCATGTTTTGTGTGTTTTTATTTGTTTGTTTGTTTGATTTTATTTGTTTCCGTATGCATGTTTTATTTTTATTGTTTGTGGCTCATGTTTCAAAGTAAATTGTGAAAATGCTTTATTTTGTTTTTAACTTCGTCTTAATTGCATATAAAGGTATTTTGCAAAAGATAAGTGTAAGGGAGATCCAAATTTGTTTATAAGAACGAAATTGAGCATGAACCACAACAATATTAAATGGACATGTGTATTAGTACTTGTTAGAGTCAAATGCTTGTATCGAGTCGTAATGATGTTTTGCAGGATTTTCCAGGAAGTAGGACGAAGTTTTTCCAGAAATTTTCCGGAAACTTAACATAAGAATTTCTGCAGAACACTTCTGACGGCGTCACGAGTTTACTCTTGACGACGTCACGTGTAAAAATCTGGAAATTTTACCAGTTTTGTTTTTCTAACGGAGTCTTATGGTTTTTGTGAATTATTAAGTTTTATAATCTCCAGGAAATCTGCAAACATTCATTCCACAAGCATTATATCTTTAATTGTTTTGTTTTTATTCCTAAGTCTGGAATTACATCTAGTTGTGAGTTATCTTTGTTCGGCTTGATGCTTTGGGTTTTTGTAGTTGTTTTGTCAGGATTTACAGGTTATGTTCGACAAGGAGATGATTTATATTCTGGAAGGGAAGCTTTGATTGTTCATTTTCTTGGAGGAAGATCTAATCTGGCCAACCTATAATCCATACAGAGCGAATCAGGGGAGTATTTGATTTCATTCTCTTTACTTTTTCGCTTTTACATTCTTTACTTGAACATTGGGGACAATGTTCATCTTAAGTGTAAGGGGAGGGTAAAAAGATGATACCTTACATATGCACTTTCGCTTGAGTTTGTTTTGTTTGATAGTAGATGTGTAATAAAACTATGAGAAATACTTGTTAGTGTAATTTTAGCGCCAAATTTAAAATTTTTTTACAACATTTAGGAGTGAAACTTTAGCCATAGCAAGCGTCTCATGGATAGGAGGTTGTATGACTAGCACATAACTGTATATTCAGAAAAATTTTCCACCAAAAAATGTGAGGTTCGCCTTTAGATTTGATAGGAAAAGCATTCATTATTGGTGCTTATGAGTGTACCGGTAGCATTTAGATTCTAGAACTTGCGTTAGTGATGCATCCCGAGACCGCTAGTGAGACTACATTCGTGTGGTAGGATTTACTACATGATAAGAGGCATTAGGATCACCCTTGTGTTAAACCCGTATCATGATTACTTGACCATTTAAGTCATATTACTTGGCTAGTTAAGTCAACTAATTTTTCCCACACCCTTAGCGTTGTACTCATTTTTAGTACACAATACCCCTAGTACACCCCCCCCCCCGAGCCTATCTTTTCGTTTCTAACTTTAAGCATTTTACTTAAAGGAAGAATTTGTTACACCCCACTTAAATGTACACCCAAATCGCCTTAGCCTTCCGTGTATGCGCTCATTTTTAGTGCATTATTGTTATTTGTTAAACCCTAAGTTAACTTTCTAATTGATTACATGGTTGCTAAGTCGAGTCACATCCTTGTACATATTGTTTTGGGACGATTGGGACTCATGGGTAAGTACTTATTTTATGGAGTAATGGGGAAGAACATCATTTATTACCCCCATATGTACGTTAATCTTAAAAGTACTCCAAGTGTTTTGATTTTCTTAATTCGAGACATTAGAATAGTTAAATGTAAAGTATGTAAAAATTCAAGTGTAAGGGGATTGCTCAAACCCCTATGATGTATTATTTTGGATGGTAGGGTAAGAATGTATGTTTAAAAAAAAATCAAAAAAAAAAAAATCAAAAAAAAAAATTAAAAAAAAAAAAAAAAAAGGAAGAAAGAAAAATCATACGGACTACCATCCCGTTTTCATTCTATGTTCATTTTATGTTTTTGTTATTTTTCATTTATTAGCTTAAGTCGAGTCTAGTCTTGGCTTAGCAACGCCATCTTGTACATGTAATTTACTAAGATTGTTAACTCGCCACCAGTAAAATTCCCTTTATCCAACAAAACCGTGTAATTCATATCCCTACACCTAACGTTATAACCCTTTAAAAAGACCTCTTTGATAGTTTATCCTAGGTGCTTACGCCATGTGGTGGAGGTTTGATCCTTTCCCAAGCCTATGGTAATCTATTTTGCTATGACAGGTAGTGAGAGATATCTTCCATTTCCATAATGTTATATTACTTTATTACACCCGAGAGATGTGAGTATCTAAACACTATTTGTGAGGTGCTTGTATATGACTTCCGTGCTTGTCTATTGGTCTTTAGTGGAACGATTATTTGTTGTAATTACTTTTATATTAGTGTTAAATGACCCCTAACTTTTCTTTTGAGTAGAATAAAAGCTCATTTGCTTGAGGACAAGCAAATCTCAAGTGTAAGGGTATATGATGAGGCGAAAAATGATCCGTTTTTAGGGGGTCATTTAAGCCCGAATCCGAATTTATTTGATCAAATATTGCCCTAAATCGTTCCTTTTGTGATTTTAGGTGTTTGGAGAGTGAATTCTGGAAAAGAAGCCATTTTGGACGTTTTTGGAGCATAAAAGTGAAGAAAACGGCAAAGTACCAAATTTCCATGCTGAAGATACAAGGTGACGGCGTCAAGAGTAATATCTTGACGGCGTCAGACATGAAGAATAAAATACCGTAGGTGGTGACGGCGTCAAAAGTCATCCTGACGGCGTCAAAGTCCCAAGAATAAAATACCGTAGGTGGTGACGGCGTCACCAAGGCCGTCACCAAGGCCGTCACGTGTAAATTTGTCAAAACTTGCGCGCGAAGTAGCTGATATTGTTTTGGTCATAACTTTTGCATACGAACTCGGATTTAGGTGATTCAAAAGCCCATGCGAAGAGGACGAAGAGATCTACAATTTGGTGAAAAAATGGTCTTGACGGCGTCAAGAGTACGGGCTGACGCCGTCACGAAGGGCCGACAGAAAACATGCCTATAAATATAACTTCATAACTTCACTTTTTGTAAGCCCAAAACCCTAAGGTCGATTCCTGGGTTTAGGTGGGTGTTTTTCCAGCAACTTAGAGGGTTTCAATCACTCCATAAACATCATGTATTGGTTTGATGATTCTATCTTAATTATGTTTTCCATTATCATTGTTGTTTGTTCTTCTTTGATGATGATTTGCTAATTCACCTTGTGTCTACTTATGATTATGTGAAACTTGTATATAATTGATTAGATCTCATTGATTTCTTGTTGATGTTGTGTCTATCTCCATCAATTAAGGTGTGACAACTTCAATAGATCTAGTTGGTTTAGTTTATAATCATTGTTTCCTATTGATTCTTGTTTTGATTGAATGATTTATATGTTAGGCTTAAGAAAACTGGCAGATCTCCAAATGGTAACATGCTTGAACGTCTTAAGAAACATGAATCGAGGCGTACTAGGTCTTTATTGGTTGTATTTAATGCATGAGCCACTGTTTACAATCCCTATAGTTGTGCTGGGTCATGGTGTAGGAGGAGATAAGAGCTCATAGAGTTGGGGAGTTATGTATGCCACCCCACGAATGGTATTAAGGAATACAACCCGTCAATTAAAACAAGGTTACAATTCAATAGGTAGGATTGGATAGCTAGCAAGGAGTAACATATCATGGGTAGACATGCTTCACTTATCTTGTAGAACCTTAGTTTATTTTCTTATTTATTAGATTAATTAGTAGCTTTTGGGTTAGTTGATTAGCAACTAATTCCGCCCACTCTCCCAATACCAGAGATTTTTACTTGCTTTTCATAAAATATAAAAAACATAAAAAGAATCATCCTTCACCTTTAGACCTAGTTAGATTAATTTCAATCCTAACGACACTATTCCTAAGCTGAACGATCAATCCCCCGGTACTTGTCACTATACTATACTACAACGATCAGGTACACTGCCTGGTGGGGGTTGTAAGCCTCGCGAGATCTCTTGAGAGGTAAAGCAAGGTGCGATTCCCACGCATCAGTTCCAGTAAGGTACATCACCAACTCTTTTTTATATTAAGACATATTTGCATTCGATTAGGTTTCTTTGCTGTTATCTGGTTCGCAATAGGTCTCACTGATCAGAAAACATCATGTTAAATAAGCAAAGTTAATCTGTTTATCTGCGGATATCCAACTTGTGGAATTCACATTGACGCTCCCATAACTAAATTTAGAACTACTTCTGGTTTTTTATTCGTTTTTGTTTTGGCTTTTTATGAAATTTACCGAAAAATAAGGGTATAAAATCAAAAATTCACATAAAATCAGCTACGATGATTTAAGAAAGTTAGGATAGCAACGTGGGGTGTGGTGTGAAGGAACATCTTGAAACCACTTGAGGAACTTCCGGTGTACTTGCTACCACGCCATCTAGGGCTAGAAATATGCTTTTACCTCGAGAATGTCCTGGATTTCTGTGATTTTTTTTTACATTACTTAAAATATTACTGTATTCATTCTCGTATATTTAAAGTTCATCATCTTCGTAACTAGGATATATCCTCACTCTCTAAATCTGATGTTTAGGATACTACACGCAATCCATGTAAGTGCTTCGAATTAGAGATCTAACTTTTACATATTGCAGGTTAGTTCGCACCTATTATTAGCTTATAGGTCTTAGAAAGTTAGCTCAAGTATAAAGCTATGTTCCCCTATTTATGAAGAGATAATAAGCATCAGTTACCCATATCTTGTTTATGCAAATTGGTAAGTTTGTTTAGCCCTAATTATCACTCAAACAGTTAAACTATATGCTGAGATCTGTAAATGATGTTGCTTGGGAAGTGTTCTTTTTCAATACATGAGTGAAATTGTTGATTAGATAAGATACCAAGACATCAGTATGATGCTAGCTTATTACTTAATTTTTCATGGCCTTATGAAATATAGCCACTATATTATCTCCATTTAGAATCCATGTTAAGTAAGTGATGTTAAGCATGTACGCGAAGTTTAATGATAGAACAGCCTTAGCGCAAGCTGTTCAAGACATGGAATGCTTATGCTAGGGGTACATGGTGAAGTATTTTCGGGGGATTTATGAAGGTTTTTAGATTTAATATTTTCAAACTGCATGAAGCAGTTTGATCACACATCGTTTTTACTTGTGTTGTTGAATCACGTGGCAAGGTAATAAGATTTGGGATAAAGATCGAGGGTATATTCTCAAGCTGTTTTTTGTATGGTTTACATGAAAATGTCTTGTTAATACTTTATAGTAGCGACTGCAAATTAGTTTCATTTAGTTGACTGATACCACAAATCCAAATTTGAACCTTATAGAGCGTGGATGGGTTGAGCTCCTTCAAAACAAGCAGAATAAATATTGTGGATCGTGCCAGGTCCGAAAGGCAAAAATTTACAAGGGCAGCTGGAGAATGCCTCAAAGAAGCTGGAAATATCAACCGTTCACTCTCACAACTTGGGTATGACATTTGAGCTTTTGCTGCTCATTTTAAATTTGTTCTATATATGGTTAATTTCATTTTATGTGTTTACTTTTGCAGAAACCATATCAATATTTTAGCTGAGGTTTCCCAAACAGGGAAACAAAGACATATTCCCTATAGAGAGATTCAAAGTTAACATTCTTGTTACAAGAATCGCTTGGTGGTAATGCGAAACTTGCCATGGTCTGTGCCATCTCTCCAGTAGAAAGGTAATACAGAAATCTCTTTTTAATCCTTCTTTCTTTCTGTTATGTATATTAGCTTTTTAAGAAAGGTGCTTTAACATGGTCTGATATATTATAATTTAATTGTCATATTTGGCAACAATGAACAGTTAGGATCACATTACGATTTATAATATTTGTGATAGTAATCTTTAATTTCCTTATATTTGTGGATCATTTGGCTAATAGGTTGTCAATCTAAAGAGCTAACTTTGAGGGAATCATTCTAACGTTGACATAATGAATGCAGTTTTAGTTGGTGAATGCCATTTACTTGCCATAAATGGCCATTTTTTAAACATGAGAAGATTTTGTAACATCAGGTTTTACATAAGGTGCTAGTATTAAATTTTGAGATGCAGCTAGACGTTTTGTAGTCGGCTACTAATAACTTGTACATGGTTGTAGTAGGTTGAGTTTTAACACTATGAAGTTTTTATGGCCACTATTTCTGAGAGTTAAAACAAAAAGGTATTTGGTCTTTCTAAACTTAATAACTTCTCTAGTCCCTTATCACTACCTGGTCCTTAGGAAAAAGGTTTTATTTTCACACCTGACTTAGAGGAAGATTAATTTGATAATGTGAGAAATGGAAAGATGCTTGATTATTATTGGAAAAACTGGATTAGTTGAGAACAAGAGGTAAAGTAATTTCATAGCGAGAAGTTGGTCATGTGGTTCATGGGTTGTCAACCTTGATACAAAAGCTTAGTCTTGGCTACTTTTGATGGTCAATTTATCAATCATCAGGAGGTTTTGTAACGTAAGGTCTCACATTTGGTGCTATTATAAAATATTGAGGTGTCGCTAGACTTTTTGTGGTGGACTACTAATAACTTGTCATGATGGCAGATGGTTGTAGTCCTTCAACATTAAAACTGAAAAGCTAGTGAGATCATCTGTGCTTTTAGTGCATTCTAGTTCTCATTTTAGTCAGAACTATAGGTTATTCATAGAACAGAATGTCTCTGGTTATTTATGGACTAATTATTAAAGCACAGGATTCATTGTCTTTTTTCTAGTTGATAACATATAAACATACATCTTTAGGTAGACTAAGGACATCTACAAATGTTATTACTACATGTAACTAATAAGAATCTTTGCAACTGCCCTAATTTGTCAACAATAGTAGCTCTAGTGTCTCCACGTTTAAATAAGCTTTAGCTAGGAATGTAATAAGGGACACGTTTGACACGTTTAAATAAGCTTTATGTCCTTGAAGAGGCTATGAGACACATAATATACCCACTTTCAACATGACATGTATTACGAATCAGGTTGTTACTTTGATTGCCACATTTTAGGTTTCAGGGATGCTTTACATTTTCTTAACTGTTGCTACTATTTCTAATAATAACATATATACTCGTGGAAATATAGAAAGAATGAATATGATAATATTGAAATAAGAGACAACTCATCTTTCCAATACTCCCTCTCAAGTAGTTTTCTAGTTTGGATATGGAATTCTAAAATATGGAACTATCTGACCATTTGACAAACAACTCTCAAAGTTGTTCCCGTGACCGCATAAGGCGTGTAGATTAATCTGCTCTGCAACTTCTTAATTAAAATGTCCGAACTTGATTCGGTGCTCTGTTCATTTGAGATACCACAAGATCTTGGTTGTTGCTTGCATATGAACTTTCGGTTATGCATAGACTGACTAACCACACTTGCATCATATATGTTCAAATGCTTCAGCTCTGCACCAACATGATACATGGGATCCCAATCATATAAAATCAAATTTGTTAGTTTATAGATCTGAAGTCAAACAGAATAGCAAACTATACGTATACGGCATGCTCAATCTTTATCATCAAATACTTGGTACAATATTCGGCTCATGGATCTAGAATAATAGGACAACCCAACCGTATTCTGTCCTCAACATTCCTCAAGCAAAATAGATATGTTCGGCATAGCCGAAAACTGTAGTCTAATAGCAGGATTTGACTATCTGCTTATAGTAAGTTCTACAACGCTGTAGTCATACAAGTGTGTCTTGTTAATGTACTTGTTGATTGGTATCATATTGAAGGTTCAATATGAGTGTGAGAGGATTGGTAGGCCTGATGTGGATGACACAATTGCAAAGGGGCTGGGCTTGTGACGAAATATGCACAAGTAACCTCATCCACCTAAAAAATATAAATCCCAAGGCTTAAAATACAATGATGCAATCTTATATCTTTTGGGGGAAATGTGGATCTTTCTATATTAATTTAGTTGCTGGGTTATTATCTACAAAGCTTAGTGGGCATTGGTGCTGCTTGCACACTTGCACGCCTTTGCATCATTTTATCATTGTTCATTAACAAATATTCTACTTTATCTTTTTGCTATTATATTCAACCAGTATAGTAACCCGAAATTGTTTGATCTTGTTAAAGGTGGCTGAAAGATTATCGGGAGAGTCCGAAATTTCTGCCATATATTCTTCTGACATGAAAAGAGGTCTTGAGACTGCTAAGACAATAGCCAGCAGATGTGGGGGGCTTCAGGTATGAATCTAATATCCTTTCATGATTTCTCAATAATATGCCCATTAGACTAATAGGATGGTGAAAGAATAGCAGATGTAGGGGGCTTCAGGTATGAATCTAATATCCTTTTATGATTTCTCAATATTATGACCCATTAGACTAATAGAATGGTGAAAGAGTGCAGTTGGAAGCTGATGTCCAGTAAATGAGATTTAGTGTAGATTGGGTGATAGAACTATGAAACAAGCCGGTCTTTTCTTTTTCATTAACACTTTATGAAACTGGTTATTGGTTTTACAGGCACCAAAGGTTGTTGCGGCACCAGCAAAGAAGGAAGAAGGTGAGGCCTCAAGCTGCGCCACGGGAGCAGAGGAAGAGAAGAAAGAAGAACAGAGTGAGGATGCTGCTCCTCGTAGAAGGGCAACAAAGCGTGACAACTGATTAATCAATCACGAATGGAAGTGCGGGATTGTTTTGAATTTAGATTCACATGTGATAGAATCTAGTGTTTAGTTGGTATCTGCTCTAATTACATGTTTTGTATTTTTTTTGGGGTTAAAACACATTAAAGTTTTTGTGGTTTAAAATGAAACGAAAACCTTGTATGTCTTTGTAAATGAGAGATTTTTATCTATTCATTTCTGTGTTCTTATTGGCCTACGATAACCGCATGTAATGTTTCTTCAGCTATTCTTGCCAAAATGAGCTATTTCAACAAGTTGTTAGGTTAGCTTAACTGTTAAAATATAGTTCTAATTGCGATCAGACTAAGTTCTTTTGTAAAAGTTAAACAAAACAAGAGAGGTGCCCGGCCGATTCGCTTGAAATCGGTCTCTGTTACCCCTCAAGGGGTGTCCAGTTGTCGCATTTTGTTGGCCACATATATATTCGGTTTGACGCTGTTTGATATCTGATTTGTTTTATCAGGTACTTCTTGTTTCGCAAAAATGTTCACATGTGAAAAAAAAATTTCACATGTGAAAATTTTTAATTTTCACATGTGGAAATTTTCAATTTTCGAAAAAAAAAATTCCGGGTTTTTTTTTCGAATTTAAAATTTTCGAAATAAAATTTTCACATGTGAGAAGAAAAAAAAATTCGTCACACGTGAAAATGTTTAGAATTTTTTTTAAAACAAAAATTTCGATTCACACAAGTACCCAAAGAATTGTAGGGCACTTATTCCTTGACTGATCTATATAGGATCAGCTACTTTAGATGTAAGCTTGTTGCAATACAAAGATACATCTTCAATTTTCACATGTGAAAAAAAATTTCACAAATTTTCACATGTGAAAATTAAAAATTTTCGAAAAAAAAGAATTTCCGATTTTTTTTTTCGAATTTAAAATTTTCAATTTTTTTTCTTCACATGTGAAAAATAAATTCCTAGTAGTTTTTCAATGTGTAGTTTTCACATGTGCAAATTGAAAAATAAAATTTTCAATTTTTTTAATTCTCATTAGGTATTTTATGAAATGTGTAGTTTTTCTTCACATGTGCAAAATTTTTAATGTAGTTTTTCTTCACATGTGCAAAAATTTTAATCCCTAGTAGGTGTTTGATGAAATGTGTAGTTTTTCTTCACATGTGCAAAATTTTTAATGCCTATTAATAAAATGTGTAGTTTTTCTTCACATGTGCAAATTTTTTAATGCCCATTGGGTATTTGATGAAATGTGTAGTTTTTCTTCACACGTGCAAATTTTTTAATGCCTAGTAGGTGTTTGATGAAATGTGTAGTTTTTCTTCACATGTGCAAAATTTTTAATGCCTATTAATGAAATGTGTAGTTTTTCTTCACATGTGCAAATTTTTTAATGCCCATTATATATTTGATGAAATGTGTAGTTTTTCTTCACATGTGCAAATTTTTTAATGCCCATTAGGTGTTTGATGAAATGTGTAGTTTTTCTTCACATGTGCAATTTTTTTAATTCCCATTAGGTATTTGATGAAATGTGTAGTTTTTCTTCACATGTGCAAAATTTTTAATGCCTAGTAGGTGTTTGATGAAATGTGTAGTTTTTCTTCACATGTGCAAAATTTTTAATGCCTATTAATGAAATGTGTAGTTTTTCTTCACATGTGCAAATTTTTTAATGCCCATTATGTATTTGATGAAATGTGTAGTTTTTCTTCACATGTGCAAATTTTTTAATGCCCATTAGGTGTTTGATGAAATGTGTAGTTTTTCTTCACATGTGCAATTTTTTTAATTCCCATTAGGTATTTGATGAAATGTGTAGTTTTTCTTCACATGTGCAAAATTTTTAATGCCTAGTAGGTGTTTGATGAAATGTGTAGTTTTTCTTCACATGTGCAAAATTTTTAATGCCTATTAATGAAATGTGTAGTTTTTCTTCACATGTGCAAATTTTTTAATGCCCATTGGGTATTTGATGAAATGTGTAGTTTTTCTTCACACGTGCAATTTTTTTAATGCCCATCAGGTGTTTGATGAAATGTGTAGTTTTTCTTCACATGTGCAATTTTTTTAATTCCCATTAGGTATTTGATGAAATGTGTAGTTTTCCTTCAAATGTGCAAAATTTTTAATGCCTAGTAGGTGTTTGATGAAATGTGTAGTTTTTCTTCACATGTGCAATTTTTTTAATGCCCATTAGGTATTTGATGAAATGTGTAGTTTTTCTTCACGGGTGACTATACGTTGGCTGAAATGGTGGCTTGTGAAGATGAAAAGGAGAATGACATTGACATCCCTCAGGTATCTGTATACTTCCGTTAAACTGACATGTCCACATTTGCATAACAAAAGTGGAATAATTGAAGATGGTTTTCATGTATTATGTTAGACAATTTTAGGTGAATTGTGCCACTGAAAGTGACTCACAAAAGCCCTATGCGTGGTTCTATAACAAAATTGTGTGAGATTTCCATTTCATGAGTTCCTTGTTTCATATGCATTTGTTGAGATGATGACATTTTTAAAAGCAGTCTATCTGAACCCTTTTGAATCTCTGGATGAGCGTTGTTGTACGATCGAACTTGAGTTGTGTGCTGGTTTTGTTTTCTATGCTTTTTTGATTGTTTCTCATAATTTTAGAACAGTTATTTGATTCTATGAATAAATTTTGAATTCACGAACAGTTATTTGATTCTATGATAAATTGAAGGTGTTGGAAATGTTATTGGGCTCATGATCTTATGTTTGATGCCATGACTTTTGATTTACATTTTGTCTAACTTTTAGACTCGATGGGAAGAAAGTTAGTTATTCAGGCTAGATACTTTATATGGATTTTTGTGATTTCTGAGTGTTGTTTGTAATTAATGGGGATTGTTTTCTGCAGCTCAAGATAAGATTGCTGATTTTGAGATGAACCTGATGGACATTGATAGAGAGCATCTTGGAATTCCTGAAGCAGAGTACCATGCCATTGTGTGGATTCCTTCAGCCGAGTTTGCAAGGATTATTTAAGTTTTGTAAGAATATCTTCGCGCGAATATTATAAACAAGGATTGAAGCTTTGACCTTATTAGCGTACTTTTTATACTAGACGTTATAGCTTAGTCGGTACATCGATAATGGCAAAGTGAACTTAGTTTTTTCTAAGTTTGATCATTTTTATTGAAAACAAGGAAAAAGCACCCGTCGCGTTGAGGCGGGTTTTTTCCTATATACGTTTACTGTGTCTTTATGGCTGGCTTGTGTTGGATTAACGTACGAAAGCATTTATCGTCGTAAGCCTTCCGCTTGTATCCATAAAATTCACGCAATCTAAAGAAAATAGTCAACATAACACTCCTTCTAAAGTATCCATAAAAACTTCTAGTTTTATTATTAAAGAAATGTATAAGCATCTTAAGAAAAAATGTAACTGATGTTAGATGTTTAGTATTCAATTAAGATCAACATCATATATGATTCGCCATTGCATCTTATTCTGTTGAATAACCACTCACTTATATCTTGAACTTGTAGCTTCATCTACTCGTATCAAAAGGTTAATCTGACTCTTATCTTCTCTAATCTTTTCATCGACTTAAACAGTCTCTTTACCAAATACATCAAGCTCCATTATCAAGGCACCTGGTTTTTTTAAGGAGTCAATGATTTTATTTAAAACAGGAATATAGAAGATACAAACCACCTGAACTTCCTAGTATAAAAAATCAGTGAATATTGACAACCTTAACGACCATAATTAAAGGTCTCAACACATACATATTCTATTATAAAAAGTCCTTTTAGGTAGAGAAGGTCCAAAGCCTGGGACCTATGACTATTCCCACCTATACGAAAGGAGATGAATCTTATTGCAGTTGCTAGTCGTTACCATAATGTAATTAGGTGCGCAGCACCATGTGCAGATGTAAGTGAATATTCTCCTACAAATAGAAGACATTTCCAAGAATGGAGGCTGCCAGGGTTAGTTTGGGTTGGTTCACAATCGCTCTTTTGGTCGTCATCTTGTTTTTCTAATTAGATCATATGTTCAATGTAGTTTAAAAAACAATAATATAGACCTAAAATCGTATTTTACACGTTAACCTTGTAATAAAAATACCATAAAAATGGTTGTTTGATACCCCACCAGCCTAGCCTAATGCAACCCTTACAAAAAAAAGTAAGTGCTTTGACATGTGCCCATTAATTTCTGTTAACCAACCCCCCACTTAAGAAGTGGTGACAGTTTGTTAATCTTACATATAGTTATAGATTACTATCTCACGTCGGTATTATTGTAAAGCGTACCTTGGGATTCAAGTAGTATTAGATTGTTACGACCTCCATATTGGTTACATGTTCCTGTGACAACATAAAATATAGTTGTTACACATAAATGAGAAAATCGTTTCGTTATCTATGGCCGATCTTATTGTAGCTACACTAATCATTTTCCAACCCATTTTATCTATCGCAACCTCTATTTTATTTATAGCATGACTGTACACAACGCAAAGCAACAAAAAAAGACTGAAAAGTGAATACAAAAAGATACCTACCAATAATTTCCTCAATCGTTCTTGAGACGGTGACATCGTATCCTTGTCCTTTATCAGCTACCGTCATGGGCCATAAAAAAGTATGGACGAAACATCACCTGATGCGGACTCATTTACTTTTGCCTGAAGAAATGAATGAAAATCAAACAACAGTGTTGATAATTCGGGTTTGAAAACAATTAGGACAAAGTTAAGTGTGTGTACTGTTAATAAATGGGTTATAGAAGTCATTAAACTGGAATCTTGCATTTTGTAGATGATAAATATAAAATAAGGTATGGGTAAGAATTACATTTTTCTTACTAGTTGTGTATGTGTTAATTAACAAAAATAACATTAACAGAATATGTGCCTTGAGGATTTTTGGTGATCAATCCTAATGGGGATAAACTAAGGATAGTGATCCGGCTACTATCTATTCAATATTTGAAACATATAGTCTATTGGTGACACCCATTTTCGATCCTAAAAAACCCATTACCCAACAAGTTATGAGCAAACTCAGCATTGGAGACATCAAAAAAGATTTACGTAAATTACCATTTTACCATCCATTTATTTCTACCTCCAACTCTCCCCCTAATCCGAACATGTATCTTCATTATTATATTGGCGAATGGGTCTTGATTGGGGGCCAGATATCTGTTCTATTGCTGCTAGAAACTCCCATTGTATATGAAGTCAGAACCAGACACAAACCTTTGATTTTCAAGTTATATCAATCTAATTCCTGCAAAACGATAACAAATAAATCCATGGTTTTGGCATTAACTGGGTCATAAAATAGGCAGTTCGAAAAGCTTGTATAATGGGTCATATGATTTGGCGTAGCTGATCCCAGGCTTTTTAAACTATGCAATACAGAATTATTTTGGTATAACAATCAAAGAAACTGAGATATAAAAGAAAGAGAGGGGATAGTCATATGTGAAGTGGAAAACCTTTACTTGATCGTGAAGAAAGTGTGTGTAATCCATTGCCTCAAGAAGTAAATATTTTGGGCCAATGATGCAATGACATTAAACTTAAAGTATCATAGCCAAATAAAAATAAAGATTTCAGTTAAGAAAATTACTTCGGCGGGTACGCTTCTTGTAGAGAATACGATAACCGCACTCCCTACACTGAATCACATCACCGAAGCAACTCTCTCTAGACAAACCACGGAAATGGTCATGAGAAAAAGTCTAAACATAATACAGATGATTGGGTGTAGAACGTATTCTTTAAGATTCACCGAATTGTCTATCCTGGATTATCTATCCAAGGTTTGTGTACAATGCTCGTTGTTCCTCATACGACAGATTCATTGCAATCTGAAACATAAGAAAACCCAGTCAGGATTTTTGATAGCGTGAAAACTTCTGCAAATTTCCTTTTCCATCTACTAACGCTTGTAATTATCAGAATATATAAAAGAAGATGAGGTGTTGTCACAACTCGTAATTTTAGGTCATTTTCCAAACTTCGCCAAATCACTATTCACCGATCACTATTCATCATCTTACTATTCATCATTTTTGAGGTCAATTTGACATTCCGAGAAACATTCAGAAATTTTACTATTCACTTGACACTATTCATTACCGGAAGAAAATCACTATTCACGTGCATTACTCATGTCATCGTAAATTTAGTTTACGAGTATTCAAATTCGCGTAACCGTATTGGTTCAGGAGCGAATTCATGCATTATCATTGGGACATTTCATGCGGACTAGAAATAGTCTGCATATCATCATTAGGGCACTTGCATACTATTCCACTTGTAGGATAATTAAATTAATACTTTTGGCATAATTAACTTTTACGTATAATTATTTCTATATAAACGTTAACAAACGACCAATAATATGACTAACACGACCGACACTCCCGACTATGATCCCAATATATTTTTATATTCATTTTTATAATATAAAAATTATAATATTAATTTACCCGGTGTTTTGGAAATTTATTTAATTTATATCGTACGCCTAATTTATTTACGACGGTTTTCGTAAAAACTAAACAATAATTTTCCAAATACTCAATACTTGTACCCGACATATTTTTATAATTTTTATGACTTTATTATGTACCGGTTAACTCCGTTAAAATTTATTTTTAGTTAACTCGGTACCCGGTATCACTTAAAACACTAAATATACAACTAATATCTTACCAAATCTACCAAAACTTCTTACAAAATCTACCCACCCTATTTTCCTTCCCCAAAATCACGCCCCATTGCCCCCTAGCATTATTGACTCTTGACTTTGGCAACAAAAATATCTATAACTAGTTATATTTTCCATATTACACATTTTTACTTCAAGTAACCAAAATAAACTATCAAAATATATATCTCTTTCTCTCTTCGCACCATTTTCGGCCAAGACAAGAAGAACATCAAGAATCCATCATTTTTCCAAGATCAAGTCATTATCTAGTTCCTTTAGTTGTCCTTGTTTGAGTTTTGAAATAAAAACTCAAGGTTTACTTAGGTTTTCATCCTCAAAATCTCCTTAATCTTTGAAGTAAGTATATCAAACTCCTTTTTATAATTTTACCAAGTTTATACAAGATCCATATGATATATATACTAGATCTACATGCATATGCTATTTATACCACTTTATTTTACAAACTTTTAACTTTTGAACCTTAGAAAGTGATTATAGTTAGATCTTTGTTAGATCCACTTTATTTATGAAGTTTAGGAACCCATGACACCCTAAGAAGGTGTATGGTAGGATTAGACTAGATTTGTGGTGATTGAAAGTGGTTTGGTTGAAGTTGGAACTAGATTGGAACACTAGAAATGACTTTTGAAACAATATATATACCTACTGTCCATATTTTTAAAACGTGGGAAAATCAGTAGATGATGGGTAATATTTGACCAAAGATTTAGAAAATACTTTTAAAAAAGAAACTTTTGGCGAAAGAACGGACTAAAACGAGTTTATAACGAAGGAGATATGATTTTTGTAAATTTAACGACGAAAACTATTTTCTGAAAAACTGCATGCTGTTTGACATTTTTCGACGGACAAATAGAGACGTTAGACGTAACCTAGTGGAGCCGAGCTATCGAAAATATATTAGTATATACTAAAACGAATCCGTGGATATAAAGAACGAGTAAAATTAGCTTAAATCGACCAAGTTATACACGTTTTAAAGTCGTCAAACTATATATATATATATATATATATATATATATATATATATATATATATATATATATATATATATATATATATATATATATATATATATATATATATATAGTCACTACTAGAAAAATAATATAACTACGTACTAAATAATATATTTTCTAGATTCTCATTCAAGGAGTTTATTTTTAACTAACGAAGTACGTACGACTCAAGGTTTATTACGCGATTACTAGACATTATTTTAAGGTTATCAATACGAGGAATATAACGCTAACATTTTTATACGATATATTACGACAAGTTCTATACTTCTATGTTTGGACTTATCTTTCCTAAGTATGGAAACTATTTTACTATGACAATAACAAGTATTTCCAAGTCACGAGTGGTATAGGTATCATGTGCATGTGCATTCATTATATCACGTCAAGATCTAAAGTAGATCGTTATTATTCATATTAGGTTGCGGATAGTGTTCGCTCCTTGTTGTCCTTATCATTTCGCATCTTTGTATCTTCACTCTAGGTGAGTCATAGCCCCACTTTTACTCTTTTTATACTTGTTTTAACTCTTTGGGGGAGATACATGCTCAACTACTTGCTTACTTGTACAAATACTTTCTTGATACTCAAAACATTTATACTTGATTGTCTTATACTTGATCACATTTATACTTGAGTTCATACATACGTGATTGTGCTATACTTAACTGTGTTATACTAAACTGTGATTGTGTATTCTTGAGCAACTGATACTTTGGGAAATGGCACCCAGTAATCATAAATACATACATACTTCCAGTGGCTCCAGATTAAGTTGTTGGATGACTACTGAGACTGCCAGTGGCTCCAGATTAAGTTGTTGGATGACTACTGAGACTTCCAATGGCTCCAGATTAAGTTGCTGGATGACCATTGAGACTTCTAGTGGCTCCAAATTAAGTTGTTGGATGTCCATTAGCTAATTGCTTAACTGTTGTGATGAACTTATACATGTCTAATCTTACTATATATATATTAGCAGTGGGTTGTGAACACACAGGTTACAAGTCTCTTATGGCGGGACTTGTAACTGAGTGGATTTACGATGCCTTTGCTGTGTGACCATCTTTCTATAAACTTTATTTGTTAAACAAACTCTATGAACTCACCAACCTAGTGTTGACATTTTAAGCATGTTTATCTCAGGTTTGTAAGGCGATAGCAGGTTTATGGAGCTGAGAGTCTTAGGGCATGCTTTTGGAGACTTTCGCTTTTATCGTTTACCATTCGATACACTTTAAAAACTTATGTATTATTCTACTTTGGGATCTTTGTTTTGTAAACTATGACTTTTATCTATTCGAATGGTAACTTTTCAAAACGTCTCATTTAGAGGTCGATTTCTATATCTTGTACTTTGTGCCCTGAAGTAGCATCCCAATGACACAGTCTTCCGCTGCGGTATTTTGGGGGTGTTACAGATTGGTACCAGAGCCTTGGTTATAGAGAACTAGGTTGTTTTTAGAGTCTAGACTATAACTACATACATTTAGACTCTCCTCCCTATCGCCTTGCATTTTTTTTTCATACACGTACGCTTGCTGATAATTTTCTTAGACCTGCGCTATTAGATATTTTGTGGTACCGATGGGGAAGTCCCAAAATCTAGGCAAGTTATCAGAAATATGGAGCTCGGTAATAACTGATCATTTAACTTAATCTTGTGACAATTCTTGTTTGATGAGACATGAGACTAAGTTAAATGAAGGTTATTACTTAGCTGTAGAGATTTGATGATTTGCCCAAGGATGGGAGTTCTCTTGAAGATACTCTTTAGAAACCGTTAGAAACTAGACTACCCAGTGACTTTAGCACTTAAGGGAGAATCCTTTGTTCCTTCGTACTGAGCATGACATTCCCTAGATTCCCATTTAAGCAACGTCTACCACTGAGATATGTGTGCCTGGTGATATGTACACCTGTGAAAGGAAACATTTATAATTGTGGTGGCCAACATAATTATAAGTGCTTCACGACACACGTGGACATATGACTATGCATATGTAGATCGGTGTTGGCACAACTTAGGAAACAACTGGTGGCGCGGTATTATATATGAGGATGTTAAGTAAAGACTTTGGTTAATCAACGGTTTTCCCTCAACTCTGACGTTCACTAAATGTCCTTCCTCTCAGGAAATCATGGCACCAAAGAGAGTGACTCGTAGCTCTGGTCGAGGAGGCGCAACACCAAGGGGTGGAAGGACTGGTGGACGTGGAGGTAGAGGAGGTAGAGGAGCTGCTCATGACACTAGTAACCCAAGTAACGATGGTGGAAGAACTGGTGGACGTGGAGGTAGAGGAGGTGGTCACGGCGTTGAAAACAATGATAACAACGACGGTGGAAATACTGATTTTGAAGCCATCATCGCTCGACAACTTCAAAACTTTCTCCCCACTATTGTCACTCAAGTTGGCGATCATATGAATAACTTGGCAAACCACGAAAGCGGAATTAACAACACCAATGGTATAGGCCAGAATGGTAATGGCAACAACAACATTAGGACTGGATGTACGTATAAGGAATTTACGTCATGTAAGCCAATTGATTTCGATGGTGTAGGAGGCGCGTTAGTGTATACTCGATGGGTTGAAAAGATGGAGTCGGTGATCGACATTAGTAACTGTGCAGCACATCAAATGGTGAAGTACTCCGCATGCTTGCTGTCAGGAAAGGCATTGACATGGTGGAATACGCAGGTTCAAGCTAGGGGTAGAGAGGCAGCTGTAGGTATGACATGGGATGATTTTAAGGCATTACTGAAGGAGGAATACTGCCCGGACAATGAAATGCAGAAGCTGGAGGATGAACTTTATCATCACTCTATGATAGGGGCTGGACATGCAGCCTATACAGATCGATTCCATGAATTAGCTAGACTAGTTCCACACCTAGTTACCCCTGAGTCCAAGAGGATCGAGAGGTACATATATGGTCTTGTCCCAGAAATTCGTGGGACTGTGAAAACAACTGAGCCTTCTACAATTCAGGGTGCAATATTGAGAGCAGGGACTCTGAAAGATGAGATGGTTAGAAATGGAAGCTTGAGGAACAGTGATAAAAGGAAGGGAACAAGCGAGTCGAACAAGCATATGGGCGCGATAGCTGACAACAAAAGGACAAGGACCTTTGCGGCGACTACTTCTGGTCAGAGAGAGTATTTAGGCCCGCATCCTAAGTGTACGAAATGTAATTTTCATCACCAAAAGACTGTGCCCTGCCGTGTGTGTGCAAATTGCAGACAGTCTGGTCATTTTATGAACCAGTGTAGAGAACCAGTAAATATGGGCAATATGGCGAACAACCAAAGGACATGCTATGAGTGTAACAGCCCAGATCACTTTCGGAACACCGGTCCTAAGTTGAAAAGGAATCTTAACCAAGGAGGCAATCGTCCAAACTTAGCAGCAGCAATTGAAGGGCCACAAGATGAGGCCGTTGAGATTCCACCCGCGCGTGGCAGAGCTTACTTCCTAGGAAATCCTATCACCCAACATGTCCACGATAGCATAACGGGTACATTCTCTTGAACAACTATATTATTTTCGTAGCACTTAAGTCTTAGTATAGAACTTATACACAACACCGACAAATCTGAGACCTAGCATCATTAACCTTAGTTATATTGATAGTAGATGATTTGGTTGGTGTAAGCAATTCCAACGAGTTTGGGAAAGTTTACATTGTCGAATCAGACCACTAGGAACATATGTGGAATGAATGAGCTGAACTTCGGGACGAAGTTCCCTTAAGGGGTAGAGACTGTCACAACTCGTAATTTTAGGTCATTTTCCAAACTTCGCCAAATCACTATTCACCGATCACTATTCATCATCTTACTATTCATCATTTTTGAGGTCAATTTGACATTCCGAGAAACATTCAGAAATTTTACTATTCACTTGACACTATTCATTACCGGAAGAAAATCACTATTCACGTGCATTACTCATGTCTTCGTAAATTTAGTTTACGAGTATTCAAATTCGCGTAACCGTATTGGTTCAGGAGCGAATTCATGCATTATCATTGGGACATTTCATGCGGACTAGAAATAGTCTGCATATCATCATTAGGGCACTTGCATACTATTCCAGTCGTAGGATAATTAAATTAATACTTTTGGCATAATTAACTTTTACGTATAATTATTTCTATATAAACGTTAACAAACGACCAATAATATGACTAACACGACCGACACTCCCGACTATGATCCCAATATATTTTTATATTCATTTTTATAATATAAAAATTATAATATTAATTTACCCGGTGTTTTGGAAATTTATTTAATTTATATCGTACGCCTAATTTATTTACGACGGTTTTCGTAAAAACTAAACAATAATTTTCCAAATACTCAATACTTGTACCCGACATATTTTTATAATTTTTATGACTTTATTATGTCCTGGTTAACTCCGTTAAAATTTATTTTTAGTTAACTCGGTACCCGGTATCATTTAAAACACTAAATATACAACTAATATCTTACCAAATCTACCAAAACTTCTTACAAAATCTACCCACCCTATTTTCCATCCCCAAAATCATGCCCCATTGCCCCCTAGCATTATTGACTCTTGACTTTGGCAACAAAAATATCTATAACTAGTTATATTTTCCATATTACACATTTTTACTTCAAGTAACCAAAATAAACTAGCAAAATATATATCTCTTTCTCTCTTCTCACCATTTTCGGCCAAGACAAGAAGAACATCAAGAATCCATCATTTTTCCAAGATCAAGTCATTATCTAGTTCCTTTAGTTGTCCTTGTTTGAGTTTTGAAATAAAAACTCAAGGTTTACTTAGGTTTTCATCCTCAAAATCTCCTTAATCTTTGAAGTAAGTATATCAAACTCCTTTTTATAATTTTACCAAGTTTATACAAGATCCATATGATATATATACTAGATCTACATGCATATGCTACTTATACCACTTTATTTTACAAACTTTTAACTTTTGAACCTTAGAAAGTGATTATAGTTAGATCTTTGTTAGATCCACTTTATTTATGAAGTTTAGGAACCCATGACACCCTAAGAAGGTGTATGGTAGGATTAGACTAGATTTGTGGTGATTGAAAGTGGTTTGGTTGAAGTTGGAACTAGATTGGAACACTAGAAATGACTTTTGAAACAATATATATACCTACTGTCCATATTTTTAAAACGTGGGAAAATCAGTAGATGATGGGTAATTTTTGACCAAAGATTTAGAAAATACTTTTAAAAACGAAACTTTTGGCGAAAGAACGGACTAAAACGAGTTTATAACGAAGGAGATATGATTTTTGTAAATTTAACGACGAAAACTATTTTCTGAAAAACTGCATGCTGTTTGACATTTTTCGACGGACAAATAGAGACGTTAGACGTAACCTAGTGGAGCCGAGCTATCGAAAATATATTAGTATATACTAAAACGAATCCGTGGATATAAAGAACGAGTAAAATGAGCTTAAATCGACCAAGTTATACACGTTTTAAAGTCGTCAAACTATATATATATATATATATATATATATATATATATATATATATATATATATATATATATATATATAGTCACTACTAGAAAAATAATATAACTACGTACTAAATAATATATTTTCTAGATTCTCATTCAAGGAGTTTATTTTTAACTAACGAAGTACGTATGACTCAAGGTTTATTACGCGATTACTAGACATTATTTTAAGGTTATCAATACGAGGAATATAACGCTAACATTTTTATACGATATATTACGACAAGTTCTATACTTCTATGTTTGGACTTATCTTTCCTAAGTATGGAAACTATTTTACTATGACAATAACAAGTATTTCCAAGTCACGAGTGGTATAGGTATCATGTGCATGTGCATTCATTATATCACGTCAAGATCTAAAGTAGATCGTTATTATTCATATTAGGTTGCGGATAGTGTTCGCTCCTTGTTGTCCTTATCATTTCGCATCTTTGTATCTTCACTCCAGGTGAGTCATAGCCCCACTTTTACTCTTTTTATACTTGTTTTAACTCTTTGGGGGAGATACATGCTCAACTACTTGCTTACTTGTACAAATACTTTCTTGATACTCAAAACATTTATACTTGATTGTCTTATACTTGATTACATTTATACTTGAGTTCATACATACGTGATTGTGCTATACTTAACTGTGTTATACTAAACGGTGATTGTGTATTCTTGAGCAACTGATACTTTGGGAAATGGCACCCAGTAATCATAAATACATACATACTTCCAGTGGCTCCAGATTAAGTTGTTGGATGACTACTGAGACTGCCAGTGGCTCCAGATTAAGTTGCTGGATGACTACTGAGACTTCCAATGGCTCCAGATTAAGTTGCTGGATGACCATTGAGACTTCTAGTGGCTCCAAATTAAGTTGTTGGATGTCCATTAGCTAATTGCTTAACTGTTGTGATGAACTGTAACACCCCAACCCGATAAGGGTAGAAGTATTACATTACAGTGACATATCAGAACAAACACGAGCATATGATTCATACATACAACGAAATTCAGGGTTACAAATGAAAATCTGAAACTACAAGGTTACAAAACAATAAATACTATGTCTAATAAAGTGAAACTTCATCAAATCGTCTTTAGTCCAAAGCATAGTCTTCTAAGTCCAGTCACACTCTCTTCCCATAACCCAGCTTCCTACTAAAACCTGCCGCAGGAAAAGGAAATGCGGCTGAGCTTAAAAAGCCCAGTGAACAGATACATATACAAAGCAATGATAATGAAACAGAACTGAAATATAGTGCATTGGGGAAATAGAATAAGGAATAGATAAAAGAGTAATAGAATAGAAAGAAGAAAGGATAGTCATCTACCACGAGCCCAAAACATATCATATCATATAAGCCGTCAATACCATAATTCTTCATAATCATATAGAGGGGAGTCCTTCCCAAAGGTTACTCTCGGTTAGTTAACCCCCTTCTTAGAAGTTTTTGTGGTTGCTTCTTCAGTCCTTCAAATCTAAAATGATGCAATCAGACGCGGAGTTTCAAAGGAAGACCAAATTAATTATTGATACGCGGAAACAGATAATTATTAGTGATAGTGGTACGTTTAAGTTTACGATAGTCGATACGTCATCGCATACTTCTCTCGTTCTTCTTCATAAACAAACAAGAGCATCTAAGGAGAATCACCAAGGTTAAAAATCATATTCCATCAGCTCCTTCAATCTCTCAACTTCTATGGCACCATGGTTTCTTTACTGATATCAGTTCAATGTCCACTCTACTTCTTAAGCAGGAAGGAGTACCAAAAGGTTCATCAGAGAATACCGGAAAATCTTCGTATGACAAAATATTTCCCAATAGTAGAACTTTCCAAGGGTTGACAATAATGGTTTTCAGGACAACTTGGTAATCACATGAGTTTGGGGTAGGTGTTTCCATAGTGACAGAAATTTTAGCAGATGTAGAGAGTCATCATAATGGAATAGGGTGAAGCAGATTTT
This sequence comes from Artemisia argyi, assembly GCA_030686995.1. NCBI lineage: Eukaryota > Viridiplantae > Streptophyta > Magnoliopsida > Asterales > Asteraceae > Artemisia > Artemisia argyi. Next base: position 42,829,945 of record CM060685.1, on the reverse strand, counting down.
TAAGGTCACATTTCAGATATGGTAGTCTATGGTATCTTCACGAATAGCCATTCAGTCCAAAAGACCGTACAATCAGACATCTCAAAGTCAAAGGATTCATAGAGTGAATACAGTCGTCAAATCATACAGATAGTTCATATATCAGAGTCAAGTACATGGTTCAACAAAAATGTTGGGATGGATAAACGAACAGTTCAATGTGTGGGAAATTTCGTTTAGCTTCTTAGCATAAGTAGCAGGTAGGATGTGTATCATTGGTAATACGAATATCGTATAATCGTCAATTGTGAGAGGTACAGAATCTCAGTTATCAGCATCATCATGCTTAGTTAACAAATCCATATAGAGATAGTATTTACATCATACCCTTCCAAAGGAAACGGTTGGCAGAACAAGGTTCATCATTCAAAGAGAGGAAACAAAACTTCTCATATTCGTGGTTCATAATTACCAAAATTCTCATAGGAGTAATAATGGATCATACAGAGTTAAGTAGTATCGGATGATACATTCATACCCAGCATAAGTAATGAATTTACAGAATGTGTCGAACACATTGTGGTTGAATGACCTACGATGTGGTTGAAAAGGTGTCAAACAGCTTATCAAACAAATCGGAGGCGGAGATCAAAATCTGAAGGTGAAACTTAAATGTGTAAGGTATCCAGGTAGCCTTCCGAGGTATTCCAAACTTACTTGGTTACTAAGCTTAAGTTGCAAAACTTCTAACTTCTGAAACAAAGGTCCTTATAAGGCTTATCTAAGAGCAAAGGCACGATCAGAGTGATACGGAAGCAAATGATACTTACATAAATGTCTTAGTCTACCCATTCTTCACTGGTAATAACTTAGGTTCCTATGGGGAATCCTAATGTAAAGTTTCAAAGGTTGTCTTATGAGCGCCTACAGTGGAAACTTAGGGGTCCAAACTTCACAGGTCAAGGGTAAATGTATTACGAATCGCAGCCTGGTCTCTGATACCATAATTGTAACACCCCAACCCGATAAGGGTAGAAGTATTACATTACAATGACATATCAGAACAAACACAAGCATATGATTCATACATACAACGAAATTCAGGGTTACAAATGAAAATCTGAAACTACAAGGTTACAAAACAATAAATACTATGTCTAATAAAGTGAAACTTCATCAAATCGTCTTTAGTCCAAAGCATAGTCTTCTAAGTCCAGTCACACTCTCTTCCCATAACCCAGCTTCCTACTAAAACCTGCCGCAGGAAAAGGAAATGCGGCTGAGCTTAAAAAGCCCAGTGAACAGATACATATACAAAGCAATGATAATGAAACAGAACTGAAATATAGTGCATTGGGGAAATAGAATAAGGAATAGATAAAAGAGTAATAGAATAGAAAGAAGAAAGGATAGTCATCTACCACGAGCCCAAAACATATCATATCATATAAGCCGTCAATACCATAATTCTTCATAATCATATAGAGGGGAGTCCTCTCAGATAATCAGATAATATGAGGGGTGTCCTCATTCTTCAAATGGGTGGAGTAGCGAACTCCCAGAAATTGTGAAAGGCATGTATAGCACACAGTACCAATCACCTCAAAGTCAACTCAAAGTCATAGTTAAATCCACTAAGCATACATGTCTAGGATTGCAACCCATACGCCCCTTACTCAAAGTCAATCTCAAAGTCATATACTCAAAGTCATAATGGCCATAATAGTAATCATAAAAGGGGACGGCGTGAGAAATCACTCACCCACACATGAGTCATGCCAGTGGTGCATCACAGACATGCCTATGGTACCTCCATAGGTAGGAGAAACATAAATGGCTCGGGTATCAAACTAAGAGTCAGGTCTCAAAGTCATGCAAAAGGTCATATAGCAAAGGTTTATCTCAAAGTCATCTCAAAATCATATCAGAAATAGTATTCAAGGTCCATTCAGAGTTTATCAGGTCAAGGTTCATATTCAAAAATCAATTCATGGTTCAGTTCAAAAGTCCGTTTCAAAAGTTTCTATTAAAAGTCCAATTTAAATAATCTTTTAGAACAGTTTTCATGAAAATGGTCTTTCAAAATATAGTGTTCATGAAAGTTAAATAACCTTTCTTTTAAAAAGAAATTTAGCATCATTTATAAACATCTTTTCAAATCGGTTCTTCTCAAAACATTTCCATGGTATCATTAAGAAGGTTTTCATAGCATAGGTTCATAACGGAGGTCATATCAAGTGGGGTCAACAGAGAAGGTTCAAGTAAAGGGGATCATAGCAATGGCATCAATTCGGGAACTAACGGATCAGAATATGAAAGAGATCATGAGAAACCATTTGAGAAAGGTCAGAATATTTGTACCTTAAACCGCAAGTGCACACATGACAGAAACATAAAGGTCGAAAGCAAAATTCCTTCTTCAGCGAATCTACACGAATTAATGGTCGGCTTGTTATTAATAACTTATTCAATTCAGATTTCTCATTTTAGTCGGCTTTCCAGTTTTAGTAACTTTCCATTTAAAGTGACTTTCCACTTTTAGCAGGTTTCCGTAAATAGTAAGTTTCCACTTTTAGAAAGTTTCCATAATTAGAAAGTTGAATCATTATTAATGGAATCAAAGTATCTTTTAACATATTTACACATTTGGTCCTTAGGCTTTCATAACTTTACATTTTAACCCTTTACTTTCCAAATTTACACTTTAAACCTTTTAGTATTCAAAGTTACACATTAAACCCTTAGCTTATCCATTTTACATAATGATCCCTTATTTTATCATGTTATACGAATATACCTTCAAGTATTCACAATTTACACTTTAAGTCCTTCAAGTTATCAAAGTTACATATTTAACCCTTTAATTTACAATTTCAACTTTTAATTATTAATAATTACATATTAAGCCATTTATTTACCAATTTATCACAAAACCCCTTGAATACTTTTAAATACTCAAAACAGCTCCAAGTTTCTGAAAATTACATTTTTAGTCCCTCTCTTTTATTTATTTTCAAAACAAACCCTAATTAATCATTAAATACATTTTAATCCCTTTAAATGCAAAACTTACACTTAGCACCCTTAGGTTATATTTTTGTCAAATAGTATACAACCCAAATAAGTTCCAGAATTAACCTTGAAGTTTTTAAAGTTTACAAAACTCACCCAAAACTTTTAAATGCAAATCGTATAACATAAAATCATAGAATTAGGAACCCTACCCAAATCAAATCCTTTTGTAATCATTAACTTATCATTAAATGTTATTAATAATCATCAAACAAACCCTAATTCATCAAAAATCAGATCGCATGCTTTTCTTCCTTTTCTTTTTATACGTTTTATTCAAAAACACAATTAGCCAAAATAATTGGAAATCAAGGATTCAAGCCATGTTAATTCTTTCCAATAATTTTCCAGGTCATAATAGATTATAATACACGTAAATAAATTATATTCAGAATTATTATGGATCGGATGGTGTCTTTTACGTTTTACACATGTTTTTAGGGTTTAATTCATGAAAACAATATAGAGCATGCATGGATCGAACCAAACATTTTATTTGATGTTTCTAAGGTATAAAGGACCTGAGAAAAATACCAAATCAAGAATGGAACGTGTAGAGAGGGCTGTACGAATTATAGCATATGCGTAGAGCCAAAACGATCCAAAAATCACCATGACTTCACCAATGATCTTCCAACCTTGAAACCAATTTTCGTGGGTCTTATATGATGTAAGGAACATCAGAAAAATAAGAAATCATTTTTATAGAGGTCGTATGAAGCATAACGAATTTACCTTTGTTTTAGGGCTTGACACAAAGAAAACAATGCTACGATCGTGTAAGGCTTCAAAAATTCGAATGGGATTTTTCTTGGCTTCTTAGGATGTTGATGAATCACAAAAAAATGCTTTAGAGTGATGGGAGAATCGAATGGAGGCTAAGAGATTTCTTTGGTGTGTTATTTTTCAATCGGTAATTAGGGTTTAGTGTAAAAAAGGTATGGATTGACTATAAAAGATGGAATGCCGTGTGATGGGGGCCTTGGACCAGGAATTTAGAGATTTTGGTTAGGAGAAAATCTCTTGATGATTATCTTGTACATTTACCATAATTAGATCCATTTAAATTCAATTTAAATCAAAATAAACCACATATTAAGTCAATCGGCCCTATAGGGGTATTTTGGTAATTTTACTACTTGTATAAATGTTAAATGTAATTGTTAAAATTATTTAGATACATAACTTGTGCATTGTTTGAAGTTTGGGATTTATTTGGTACTTTAATAAGCTTTTAATTAAATTTCAAATTGGTAAGGGCAATTTGGTCTTTTCACATGTTCTCAGATTTTAGGTGTTACAACTTCTTCCCCTCTAAAAAGAAAAAAAATTTCGTCCTCGAAATTTGAAGTCGCAAAGTTAGACGAAGTCGTAGCAAACCGCAAAAGTCGTCACAACATTCTCACGCCCGGGGAGGTTCTTCCAAAAGATATTCAGACCAACTGGTTTCTCATGACTCGTAATTATTGTCAAAACAGTTTCAGATTTCTCAGAAGGGCATATCATATTGAATTTGAATCAAAAGGATAATCTACCAAACATAACGGATGATAAACGAATTCTCCAGGAAGAGGTATAAAAATACATAGGATTTTCATCGAATTGATTAGGCGAATCAGATGAGAATACATTGAATTGTAGCAAACATGGGGTGATATACGGTTTAACCCTTCAGCTTCTCAGATAGTCTCGGCTTTTAGATAACCCTCCAAAGGTATTCTCATAAACAAACAGGTCTCATTTCCTCAAAGTCCACAATCACATATTTTACTCATAGCAGATCATAATGAACAACTTCACGAATGCGAATCGTATACGGACAGAAAGCATATCGTTAGATATCGTTAACGGCAGAAATTTCATAATGGGACCTAAGATCCTTATCAGAAGTTGCAAAGATCAGCAAAACACGTGTCGAGAGTCCAAACGTATCGAATCGTATAACAAGGACAGCATATCAAACGTATAGGTAGAATGAACCTAAAGTCTCACTAAACTCAGATGATCTTGATCAGATGCCAGAATTCTAAAGCTTCTAAGGCACTTCTTAAAATATCATATGCCCACCATAAGTGCACGTTATATGATGTAAGTATTATCACGTTGGCCAGGCGTCATAATACTGGCATCATATACATATGCCCTCATGATGATCATACTTTATCTCAAGTCGTGAACACCCAAACTTATTTAAATCCACCTAGTCCACCTATAGTCTCAGAGGTCACCAAAATCAAACAACATAACTAAGAGAACGAAATTACTCGAAGAGTAACGGAGATCCGAGAATGTCATTCAAAATTAAGGTACGTCATCAGTAACGCCAATTCTTTACAGCATCATCTCGTCTAAACACAATGTCCGCTTTCAAATCCGTCCACTCATTTACAAATTTCAAAATTTCTTCTAAGTTGGAGTAGTCTGTTTATTCTTGTCCGTCTTACCTCATGATTAAGAGAATATAAAATTCGAGTCTGGTTCCTCAAGCCTTCAGCAACTCTTCTTGGTACTGTGGCGTCGTAGCGGCAGTCTCTGACACGATCACTATGCATCCCTCCATCCGCAGGTCTGCTTCTTCTCTCAATTCATCTTAGTACAACTAAAATGAATAGAGAAACAAGACTGCGTTTCTTCGACAGGTCTTCTAACATAGCTCCAGGTTTTAAGGTACATGATGTTGTTGTCGACTCCAGGTTGTGTGTTGAATGGTTCGTCTTCTTTGGTCTGGTTGTCTTGGTGCCCAAACTGAAATCTTCACGTGTTGCGTGATGCATGATTGAGCACTATCCTAGTTCCTCACTTCTTCTTGTATGCTTCTTCCATGGTAATGCTTGTCGCAACCATCTTCTACGACTCTTCCACCAAGTTTCTAACTCCGATAACGATCTTCGATCTTGGTCCTTCTTGTGAAAGCTCTGTCTTTACATTATACAGGGTAGTGTTGTCTATTATGCTTTCTGAACGTCAATCAAATTTCTCTTCCAGAACAAAGGGTCGTCTCACCAATAATCCCTATGTTCTTCTTTCGTTTTAGAACACAACACAATGTCATACTATGACAATTTGTCCAAAACACACGAAAAACATGATTATTCTAGCCAACACCATTGGCATCATTCAAATTCATAAATGTTATAACGAGTGCAAAGGCAACTTCAGAAATCATCTCAGGGAATTTTCACATCGCCTTCTTTCTTCTTCAGGAACTGAAATACTTCCCAAAGGTTACTCTCGGTTAGTTAACCCCCTTCTTAGAAGTTTTTGTGGTTGCTTCTTCAGTCCTTCAAATCTAAAATGATGCAATCAGACGCGGAGTTTCAAAGGAAGACCAAATTAATTATTGATACGCGGAAACAGATAATTATTAGTGATAGTGGTACGTTTAAGTTTACGATAGTCGATACGTCATCGCATACTTCTCTCGTTCTTCTTCATAAACAAACAAGAGCATCTAAGGAGAATCACCAAGGTTAAAAATCATATTCCATCAGCTCCTTCAATCTCTCAACTTCTATGGCACCATGGTTTCTTTACTGATATCAGTTCAATGTCCACTCTACTTCTTAAGCAGGAAGGAGTACCAAAAGGTTCATCAGAGAATACCGGAAAATCTTCGTATGACAAAATATTTCCCAATAGTAGAACTTTCCAAGGGTTGACAATAATGGTTTTCAGGACAACTTGGTAATCACATGAGTTTGGGGTAGGTGTTTCCATAGTGACAGAAATTTTAGCAGATGTAGAGAGTCATCATAATGGAATAGGGTGAAGCAGATTTTTAAGGTCACATTTCAGATATGGTAGTCTATGGTATCTTCACGAATAGCCATTCAGTCCAAAAGACCGTACAATCAGACATCTCAAAGTCAAAGGATTCATAGAGTGAATACAGTCGTCAAATCATACAGATAGTTCATATATCAGAGTCAAGTACATGGTTCAACAAAAATGTTGGGATGGATAAACGAACAGTTCAATGTGTGGGAAATTTCGTTTAGCTTCTTAGCATAAGTAGCAGGTAGGATGTGTATCATTGGTAATACGAATATCGTATAATCGTCAATTGTGAGAGGTACAGAATCTCAGTTATCAGCATCATCATGCTTAGTTAACAAATCCATATAGAGATAGTATTTACATCATACCCTTCCAAAGGAAACGGTTGGCAGAACAAGGTTCATCATTCAAAGAGAGGAAACAAAACTTCTCATATTCGTGGTTCATAATTACCAAAATTCTCATAGGAGTAATAATGGATCATACAGAGTTAAGTAGTATCGGATGATACATTCATACCCAGCATAAGTAATGAATTTACAGAATGTGTCGAACACATTGTGGTTGAATGACCTACGATGTGGTTGAAAAGGTGTCAAACAGCTTATCAAACAAATCGGAGGCGGAGATCAAAATCTGAAGGTGAAACTTAAATGTGTAAGGTATCCAGGTAGCCTTCCGAGGTATTCCAAACTTACTTGGTTACTAAGCTTAAGTTGCAAAACTTCTAACTTCTGAAACAAAGGTCCTTATAAGGCTTATCTAAGAGCAAAGGCACGATCAGAGTGATACGGAAGCAAATGATACTTACATAAATGTCTTAGTCTACCCATTCTTCACTGGTAATAACTTAGGTTCCTATGGGGAATCCTAATGTAAAGTTTCAAAGGTTGTCTTATGAGCGCCTACAGTGGAAACTTAGGGGTCCAAACTTCACAGGTCAAGGGTAAATGTATTACGAATCGCAGCCTGGTCTCTGATACCATAATTGTAACACCCCAACCCGATAAGGGTAGAAGTATTACATTACAATGACATATCAGAACAAACACAAGCATATGATTCATACATACAACGAAATTCAGGGTTACAAATGAAAATCTGAAACTACAAGGTTACAAAACAATAAATACTATGTCTAATAAAGTGAAACTTCATCAAATCGTCTTTAGTCCAAAGCATAGTCTTCTAAGTCCAGTCACACTCTCTTCCCATAACCCAGCTTCCTACTAAAACCTGCCGCAGGAAAAGGAAATGCGGCTGAGCTTAAAAAGCCCAGTGAACAGATACATATACAAAGCAATGATAATGAAACAGAACTGAAATATAGTGCATTGGGGAAATAGAATAAGGAATAGATAAAAGAGTAATAGAATAGAAAGAAGAAAGGATAGTCATCTACCACGAGCCCAAAACATATCATATCATATAAGCCGTCAATACCATAATTCTTCATAATCATATAGAGGGGAGTCCTCTCAGATAATCAGATAATATGAGGGGTGTCCTCATTCTTCAAATGGGTGGAGTAGCGAACTCCCAGAAATTGTGAAAGGCATGTATAGCACACAGTACCAATCACCTCAAAGTCAACTCAAAGTCATAGTTAAATCCACTAAGCATACATGTCTAGGATTGCAACCCATACGCCCCTTACTCAAAGTCAATCTCAAAGTCATATACTCAAAGTCATAATGGCCATAATAGTAATCATAAAAGGGGACGGCGTGAGAAATCACTCACCCACACATGAGTCATGCCAGTGGTGCATCACAGACATGCCTATGGTACCTCCATAGGTAGGAGAAACATAAATGGCTCGGGTATCAAACTAAGAGTCAGGTCTCAAAGTCATGCAAAAGGTCATATAGCAAAGGTTTATCTCAAAGTCATCTCAAAATCATATCAGAAATAGTATTCAAGGTCCATTCAGAGTTTATCAGGTCAAGGTTCATATTCAAAAATCAATTCATGGTTCAGTTCAAAAGTCCGTTTCAAAAGTTTCTATTAAAAGTCCAATTTAAATAATCTTTTAAAACAGTTTTCATGAAAATGGTCTTTCAAAATATAGTGTTTATGAAAGTTAAATAACCTTTCTTTTAAAAAGAAATTTAGCATCATTTATAAACATCTTTTCAAATCGGTTCTTCTCAAAACATTTCCATGGTATCATTAAGAAGGTTTTCATAGCATAGGTTCATAACGGAGGTCATATCAAGTGGGGTCAACAGAGAAGGTTCAAGTAAAGGGGATCATAGCAATGGCATCAATTCGGGAACTAACGGATCAGAATATGAAAGAGATCATGAGAAACCATTTGAGAAAGGTCAGAATATCTGTACCTTAAACCGCAAGTGCACACATGACAGAAACATAAAGGTCGAAAGCAAAATTCCTTCTTCAGCGAATCTACACGAATTAATGGTCGGCTTGTTATTAATAACTTATTCAATTCAGATTTCTCATTTTAGTCGGCTTTCCAGTTTTAGTAACTTTCCATTTAAAGTGACTTTCCACTTTTAGCAGGTTTCCATAAATAGTAAGTTTCCACTTTTAGAAAGTTTCCATAATTAGAAAGTTGAATCATTATTAATGGAATCAAAGTATCTTTTAACATATTTACACATTTGGTCCTTAGGGTTTCATAACTTTACATTTTAACCCTTTACTTTCCAAATTTACACTTTAAACCTTTTAGTATTCAAAGTTACACATTAAACCCTTAGCTTATCCATTTTACATAATGATCCCTTATTTTATCATGTTATACGAATATACCTTCAAGTATTCACAATTTACACTTTAAGTCCTTCAAGTTATCAAAGTTACATATTTAACCCTTTAATTTACAATTTCAACTTTTAATTATTAATAATTACATATTAAGCCATTTATTTACCAATTTATCACAAAACCCCTTGAATACTTTTAAATACTCAAAACAGCTCCAAGTTTCTGAAAATTACATTTTTAGTCCCTCTCTTTTAATTATTTTCAAAACAAACCCTAATTAATCATTAAATACATTTTAATCCCTTTAAATGCAAAACTTACACTTAGCACCCTTAGGTTATATTTTTGTCGAATAGTATACAACCCAAATAAGTTCCAGAATTAACCTTGAAGTTTTTAAAGTTTACAAAACTCACCCAAAACTTTTAAATGCAAATCGTATAACATAAAATCATGGAATTAGGAACCCTACCCAAATCAAATCCTTTTGTAATCATTAACTTATCATTAAATGTTATTAATAATCATCAAACAAACCCTAATTCATCAAAAATCAGATCGCATGCTTTTCTTCCTTTTCTTTTAATACGTTTTATTCAAAAACACAATTAGCCAAAATAATTGGAAATCAAGGATTCAAGCCATGTTAATTCTTTCCAATAATTTTCCAGGTCATAATAGATTATAATACATGTAAATAAATTATATTCAGAATTATTATGGATCGCATGGTGTCTTTTACGTTTTACACATGTTTTTAGGGTTTAATTCATGAAAACAATATAGAGCATGCATGGATCGAACCAAACATTTTATTTGATGTTTATAAGGTATAAAGGACCTGAGAAAAATACCAAATCAAGAATGGAACGTGTAGAGAGGGCTGTACGAATTATAGCATACGCGTAGAGCCAAAACGATCCAAAAATCACCATGACTTCACCAATGATCTTCCAACCTTGAAACCAATTTTAGTGGGTCTTATATGATGTAAGGAACATCATAAAAAGAAGAAATCATTTTTATAGAGGTCGTATGAAGCATAACGAATTTACCTTTGTTTTAGGGCTCGACACAAAGAAAACAATGCTACGATCGTGTAAGGCTTCAACAATTCGAATGGGATTTTTCTTGGCTTCTTAGGATGTTGATGAATCACAGAAAAATGCTTTAGAGTGATGGGAGAGTCGAATGGAGGCTAAGAGATTTCTTTGGTGTGTTATTTTTCAATCGGTAATTAGGGTTTAGTCTAAAAAAAGGTATGGATTGACTATAAAAGATGGAATGCCGTGTGATGGGGGCCTTGGGCCAGGAATTTCGAGATTTTGGTTAGGAGAAAATCTCTTGATGATTATCTTGTACATTTACCATAATTAGATCCATTTAAATTCAATTTAAATCAAAATAAACCACATATTAAGTCAATCGGCCCTATAGGGGTATTTTGGTAATTTTATTACTTGTATAAATGTTAAATGTAATTGTTAAAATTATTTAGATACATAACTTGTGCATTGTTTGAAGTTTGGGATTTATTTGGTACTTTAATAAGCTTTTAATTAAATTTCAAATTGGTAAGGGCAATTTGGTCTTTTCACATGTTCTCAGATTTTAGGTGTTACATGAACTTATACATGTCTAATCTTACTATATATATATATTAGCAGTGGGTTGTGAACACACAGGTTACAAGTCTCTTATGGCGGGACTTGTAACTGAGTGGATTTACGATGCCTTTGCTGTGTGACCATCTTTCTATAAACTTTATTTGTTAAACAAACTCTATGAACTCACCAACCTAGTGTTGACATTTTAAGCATGTTTATCTCAGGTTTGTAAGGCGATAGCAGGTTTATGGAGCTGAGAGTCTTAGGGCATGCTTTTGGAGACTTTCGCTTTTATCGTTTACCATTCGATACACTTTAAAAACTTATGTATTATTCTACTTTGGGATCTTTGTTTTGTAAACTATGACTTTTATCTATTCGAATGGTAACTTTTCAAAACGTCTCATTTAGAGGTCGATTTCTATATCTTGTACTTTGTGCCCTGAAGTAGCATCCCAATGACACAGTCTTCCGCTGCGGTATTTTGGGGGTGTTACAGATTGGTACCAGAGCCTTGGTTATAGAGAACTAGGTTGTTTTTAGAGTCTAGACTATAACTACATACATTTAGACTCTCCTCCCTATCGCCTTGCATTTTTTTTTCATACACGTACGCTTGCTGATAATTTTCTTAGACCTGCGCTATTAGATATTTTGTGGTACCGATGGGGAAGTCCCAAAATCTAGGCAAGTTATCAGAAATATGGAGCTCGGTAATAACTGATCATTTAACTTAATCTTGTGACAGTTCTTGTTTGATGAGACATGAGACTAAGTTAAATGAAGGTTATTACTTAGCTGTAGAGATTTGATGATTTGCCCAAGGATGGGAGTTCTCTTGAAGATACTCTTTAGAAACCGTTAGAAACTAGACTACCCAGTGACTTTAGCACTTAAGGGAGAATCCTTTGTTCCTTCGTACTGTGCATGACATTCCCTAGATTCCCATGTAAGCAACGTCTACCACTGAGATATGTGTGCCTGGTGATATGTACACCTGTGAAAGGAAACATTTATAATTGTGGTGGCCAACATAATTATAAGTGCTTCACGACACACGTGGACATATGACTATGCATATGTAGATCGGTGTTGGCACAACTTAGGAAACAACTGGTGGCGCGGTATTATATATGAGGATGTTAAGTATAGACTTTGGTTAATCAACGGTTTTCCCTCAACTCTGACGTTCACTAAATGTCCTTCCTCTCAGGAAATCATGGCACCAAAGAGAGTGACTCGTAGCTCTGGTCGAGGAGGCGCAACACCAAGGGGTGGAAGGACTGGTGGACGTGGATGTAGAGGAGGTAGAGGAGCTGCTCATGACACTAGTAACCCAAGTAACGATGGTGGAAGAACTGGTGGACGTGGAGGTAGAGGAGGTGGTCACGGCGTTGAAAACAATGATAACAACGACGGTGGAAATACTGATTTTGAAGCCATCATCGCTCGACAACTTCAAAACTTTCTCCCCACTATTGTCACTCAAGTTGGCGATCATATGAATAACTTGGCAAACCACGAAAGCGGAATTAACAACACCAATGGTATAGGCCAGAATGGTAATGGCAACAACAACATTAGGACTGGATGTACGTATAAGGAATTTACGTCATGTAAGCCAATTGATTTTGATGGTGTAGGAGGCGCGTTAGTGTATACTCGATGGGTTGAAAAGATGGAGTCGGTGATCGACATTAGTAACTGTGCAGCACATCAAATGGTGAAGTACTCCGCATGCTTGCTGTCAGGAAAGGCATTGACATGGTGGAATACGCAGGTTCAAGCTAGGGGTAGAGAGGCAGCTGTAGGTATGACATGGGATGATTTTAAGGCATTACTGAAGGAGGAATACTGCCCAGACAATGAAATGCAGAAGCTGGAGGATGAACTTTATCATCACTCTATGATAGGGGCTGGACATGCAGCCTATACAGATCGATTCCATGAATTAGCCAGACTAGTTCCACACCTAGTTACCCCTGAGTCCAAGAGGATCGAGAGGTACATATATGGTCTTGTCCCAGAAATTCGTGGGACTGTGAAAACAACTGAGCCTTCTACAATTCAGAGTGCAATATTGAGAGCAGGGACTCTGACAGATGAGATGGTTAGAAATGGAAGCTTGAGGAACAGTGATAAAAGGAAGGGAACAAGCGAGTCGAACAAGCATATGGGCGCGATAGCTGACAACAAAAGGACAAGGACCTTTGCGGCGACTACTTCTGGTCAGAGAGAGTATTTAGGCCCGCATCCTAAGTGTACGAAATGTAATTTTCATCACCAAAAGACTGTGCCCTGCCGTGTGTGTGCAAATTGCAGACAGTCTGGTCATTTTATGAACCAGTGTAGAGAACCAGTAAATATGGGCAATATGGCGAACAACCAAAGGACATGCTATGAGTGTAACAGCCCAGATCACTTTCGGAACACCGGTCCTAATTTGAAAAGGAATCTTAACCAAGGAGGCAATCGTCCAAACTTAGCAGCAGCAATTGAAGGGCCACAAGATGAGGCCGTTGAGATTCCACCCGCGCGTGGCAGAGCTTACTTCCTAGGAAATCCTATCACCCAACATGTCCACGATAGCATAACGGGTACATTCTCTTGAACAACTATATTATTTTCATAGCACTTAAGTCTTAGTATAGAACTTATACACAACACCGACAAATCTGAGACCTAGCATCATTAACCTTAGTTATATTGATAGTAGATGATTTGGTTGGTGTAAGCAATTCCAACGAGTTTGGGAAAGTTTACATTGTCGAATCAGACCACTAGGAACATATGTGGAATGAATGAGCTGAACTTCGGGACGAAGTTTCCTTAAGGGGTAGAGACTGTCACAACTCGTAATTTTAGGTCATTTTCCAAACTTCGCCAAATCACTATTCACCGATCACTATTCATCATCTTACTATTCATCATTTTTGAGGTCAATTTGACATTCCGAGAAACATTCAGAAATTTTACTATTCACTTGACACTATTCATTACCGGAAGAAAATCACTATTCACGTGCATTACTCATGTCATCGTAAATTTAGTTTACGAGTATTCAAGTTCGCGTAACCGTATTGGTTCAGGAGCGAATTCATGCATTATCATTGGGACATTTCATGCGGACTAGAAATAGTCTGCATATCATCATTAGGGCACTTGCATACTATTTCACTCGTAGGATAATTAAATTAATACTTTTGGCATAATTAACTTTTACGTATAATTATTTCTATATAAACGTTAACAAACGACCAATAATATGACTAACACGACCGACACTCCCGACTATGATCCCAATATATTTTTATATTCATTTTTATAATATAAAAATTATAATATTAATTTACCCGGTGTTTTGGAAATTTATTTAATTTATATCGTACGCCTAATTTATTTACGACGGTTTTCGTAAAAACTAAACAATAATTTTCCAAATACTCAATACTTGTACCCGACATATTTTTATAATTTTTATGACTTTATTATGTCCCGGTTAACTCCGTTAAAATTTATTTTTAGTTAACTCGGTACCCGGTATCACTTAAAACACTAAATATACAACTAATATCTTACCAAATCTATCAAAACTTCTTACAAAATCTACCCACCCTATTTTCCTTCCCCAAAATCACGCCCCATTGCCCCCTAGCATTATTGACTCTTGACTTTGGCAACAAAAATATCTATAACTAGTTATATTTTCCATATTACACATTTTTACTTCAAGTAACCAAAATAAACTAGCAAAATATATATCTCTTTCTCTCTTCTCACCATTTTCGGCCAAGACAAGAAGAACATCAAGAATCCATCATTTTTCCAAGATCAAGTCATTATCTAGTTCCTTTAGTTGTCCTTGTTTGAGTTTTGAAATAAAAACTCAAGGTTTACTTAGGTTTTCATCCTCAAAATCTCCTTAATCTTTGAAGTAAGTATATCAAACTCCTTTTTATAATTTTACCAAGTTTATACAAGATCCATATGATATATATACTAGATCTACATGCATATGCTATTTATACCACTTTATTTTACAAACTTTTAACTTTTGAACCTTAGAAAGTGATTATAGTTAGATCTTTGTTAGATCCACTTTATTTATGAAGTTTAGGAACCCATGACATCCTAAGAAGGTGTATGGTAGGATTAGACTAGATTTGTGGTGATTGAAAGTGGTTTGGTTGAAGTTGGAACTAGATTGGAACACTAGAAATGACTTTTGAAACAATATATATACCTACTGTCCATATTTTTAAAACGTGGGAAAATCAGTAGATGATGGGTAATTTTTGATCAAAGATTTTGAAAATACTTTTAAAAACGAAACTTTTGGCGAAAGAACGGACTAAAACGAGTTTATAATGAAGGAGATATGATTTTTGTAAATTTAACGACGAAAACTATTTTCTGAAAAACTGCATGCTGTTTGACATTTTTCGACGGACAAATAGAGACGTTAGACGTAACCTAGTGGAGCCGAGCCATCGAAAATATATTAGTATATACTAAAACGAATCCGTGGATATAAAGAACGAGTAAAATGAGCTTAAATCGACCAAGTTATACACGTTTTAAAGTCGTCAAACTATATATATATATATAGTCACTACTAGAAAAATAATATAACTACGTACTAAATAATATATTTTCTAGATTCTCATTCAAGGAGTTTATTTTTAACTAACGAAGTACGTACGACTCAAGGTTTATTACGCGATTACTAGACATTATTTTAAGGTTATCAATACGAGGAATATAACGCTAACATTTTTATACGATATATTACGACAAGTTCTATACTTCTATGTTTGGACTTATCTTTCCTAAGTATGGAAACTATTTTACTATGACAATAACAAGTATTTCCAAGTCACGAGTGGTATAGGTATCATGTGCATGTGCATTCATTATATCACGTCAAGATCTAAAGTAGATCGTTATTATTCATATTAGGTTGCGGATAGTGTTCGCTCCTTGTTGTCCTTATCATTTCGCATCTTTGTATCTTCACTCCAGGTGAGTCATAGCCCCACTTTTACTCTTTTTATACTTGTTTTAACTCTTTGGGGGAGATACATGCTCAACTACTTGCTTACTTGTACAAATACTTTCTTGATACTCAAAACATTTATACTTGATTGTCTTATACTTGATTACATTTATACTTGAGTTCATACATACGTGATTGTGCTATACTTAACTGTGTTATACTAAAATGTGATTGTGTATTCTTGAGCAACTGATACTTTGGGAAATGGCACCCAGTAATCATACATACATACATACTTCCAGTGGCTCCAGATTAAGTTGCTGGATGACTACTGAGACTGCCAGTGGCTCCAGATTAAGTTGCTGGATGACTACTGAGACTTCCAATGGCTCCAGATTAAGTTGCTGGATGACCATTAAGACTTCTAGTGGCTCCAAATTAAGTTGTTGGATGTCCATTAGCTAATTGCTTAACTGTTGTGATGAACTTATACATGTCTAATCTTACTATATATATATTAGCAGTGGGTTGTGAACACACAGGTTACAAGTCTCTTATGGCGGGACTTGTAACTGAGTGGATTTACGATGCCTTTGCTGTGTGACCATCTTTCTATAAACTTTATTTGTTAAACAAACTCTATGAACTCACCAACCTAGTGTTGACATTTTAAGCATGTTTATCTCAGGTTTGTAAGGCGATAGCAGGTTTATGGAGCTGAGAGTCTTAGGGCATGCTTTTGGAGACTTTCGCTTTTATCGTTTACCATTCGATACACTTTAAAAACTTATGTATTATTCTACTTTGGGATCTTTGTTTTGTAAACTATGACTTTTATATATTCGAATGGTAACTTTTCAAAACGTCTCATTTAGAGGTCTTTTTCTATATCTTGTACTTTGTGCCCTGAAGTAGCATCCCAATGACACAGTCTTCCGCTGCGGTATTTTGGGGGTGTTACAGGTGTGTTTAGCATACCTGGTCGAATATCATCCCAACTGATACACTTTGAGCAACAGTAAATGACTGATGGTAGATGTATGCAAACACGGCCATCACCATCTGCATGTTTGAAAGGAAAGACAACAAATAAATGACAGGAAGAGGCTACACAATAAGCCATGACCAAACATAGCAACCTAGATTGACCGTCAAATTTAGTGGGAAAATTAATCATTCTATTGGCTAGACAAATTTACAAATTTCTCATACGCCCATTGCTGATGCAGTTCCTAAATGGTGCCCACTACCGAAATTTACCATGCAACTAGACAGTCTATTCGGTATCGAATGGACCAAGAACAAAGTTATGGAATGGATGCCCAATGCTCAACAAACATAAGCTACATAAACATGAAAGTAACCGATTTTTCTTATAAATTTTTATTACCAAAGTAAAGAAGCATATAATGAAATGGTCAGGTCAGGTAGGACCTGTTTTTTCTTCTCTTTTCTTGACCTTTACATACAAATAATATCTTAATAAGATAATAAAAAATTATGGATTATATTATTACAATGATAATTTATTTCTTCAAATAAATTGTCTTTGAAACTTTAAGTGTTCAAATTTATTTTAGGTGACTTTGACCTGCTGGGAAGTCTCCGTTACTTTGAAGTTTTACTTAAGTTATCTCATCAATTAATGGCAAAGCAGAACCCAAATCGCCAAAGTTACCAACAAGTCATAAGTGGGTCACGACTACTACTTTATTTGATACAAATCTTAAGTTTTAAGAATATATAGTCTTGACACGTACTTCTCTATGTAATGCCTCATCCAGTTCTTGCTTATCATTAGGGGTGACATGTTTGGCATATAACTGAGCAAGGGAGTCCCGATTCCTGAAAAGAACACACCGTAATCCATTCCTTAGTTTATTTGATCACATAGTAAAATAAGAAACTTAGAAACACTTGTCAAACTTCGATTATTTGCTTTAAACTAAACCAAATACCTTTTATGCTTATGAAGCAAAGATCTATGAACAGATTGAGTTGGATGATCAGTGAACACTAAATCAACAGATTGTTTGATTCTTAAGTGCGCCAAACTCTTCTTCAGGGGACATTTTAAGCTTATGCACAAGTCTCTTCAAAGTTTTCTCAATATCAGATTCGGTCGTTGTATTAGCCTCGTCAATAAAATCACCCTTCTTCAGTTTAATCCTCCAAAAATAAGCAATATGAACCTCTTCGGCCAGGTGAAGTTCCTCAATATGCAAATTTCTTCACATGTGAAGGGTATTCGATATCCTTTCTTCACATGTGAAGATTTAATACAATTTACTGTCCTAGTCAGCGAATAAATTTCACAGCTTTCACAATATTGGTGCAGGACTTTAATCGAACAGTTGGTTTTCCTTTAAAAAAGAAGCATAATATTTCATTAATGATTGAAGAACTTGCTCACATGTGAAAATGAAATATAGTTCCCACTTTCAATAAACCAAACATTTTATGATACATATAAGAGAAGGCATAAATTTGTGTACGAAAATGTGCACAATCAAAAAGCTACAAGATAGAAGTGAGAGGACGCACCCAAACCAGCCACAGGATTGGAATAACAGGACAACTTTGTCTCCTGTGGTCAAGTTGGTCAAAACCATCTCCCCTGGGGAATCAATCCATGTTCTTCCAAATATCAAATTGTTAACTTTAGTGGGAGGAGGCACTAGTTCTAGGATTACTCCATCTCTCTTTAGTTTCAAACGAGTTCTGCAACCAAAGATGGTAAGACAATAAGTAACAACAGTACTGTGAGGTCCCCCGTGCAAGTCTTCTCATGGAAACAGAAACATTTCAGTGAACTTTTTTACCAATGCATCTGAAAAAAAATGGATATCAACGACCTAAAGTACTAGTAACAAACTTGACAAGATCAGAATTCAATTGACTAACAAGCAAGCTGAACTTCAATTGACAAAATTACTATATCAGAATTTAGAAACATGTTCATAAGCTATTTACAGCCTTTGGATTTAAGTGAACCAAATAGAAAGAAAATGTTATTAAAATTCATTTATATGTGTATTCAGTAAAAAAAAAAAAAAAAAAAAAACTGAGATAAGCAAATTTAGATTTATATCAGTGTTTATCAACATATAGCCAGATCCAAATTGAATATTCAGTATATGCATAATATCTATAGGGTAGAAGTAGTAAAATACTTCGTAATGCATCTTTACAATGATTACCACTCTAGCTTGTGAGTTGTGACACACCCTTGTCTCTTATGATATAGTCACCACATATATAACTCTCTAATTCGCTTACCATTATCATAATCTGTTCTGGGTCATTCTAAAAAATTATATGGCATATTAAGCAAACGAGCTTTGATTTGATTATGTTAGTCTGAAAAAGACCAATCTCAAGTTCTCAACTTGATAGACACGAAATGAATATCCACTTCAAACCTGTTCAAAAATGTGGATATTTAAAAGTCGCTATGATAGACGCAAGCAATGGTGTAGGTATACAAATGTATTTTGTCCATTAAAATACGATCAATACAAGGAACTTCATCAAGAAATACAAGTATATATTGATACTGTAGACCAAACTGGGGTGCTCGAGGGGACACTGTTTTACTGAAACTGTTGACCATGATAACATGACTTTGTAGAATTTAAACTGCAGATGAAATAATAACATGAAATTGGTACTAAGAAGGTTCTTTTTAGTACCCAGTTAAATCCAAGCTCTCGAAAACTTCTCTTAAAGTCAGATATGTTCCATCCCGGAATATCACAACCTGAAAAAAAGGATAGAAATTAGATAAGTCACTACCAGGTGTCATTATAAGAAAGATGAATGACAGATCATTACATTACCTCATCGGGTTCTTTTCTCAACTTGGACTTAATGAACCTCAACAGATCTTTTTGATTCATACACGCAGAATGATGAACATGAGTATCGACTTTCCGGACATTATAAAAGTCACGATGAGGTGCACTTTTCTGAGCTAGGAATTCTTTGTCCACATTCAGCATCAGATGAAGGTTGAATTTCTGGATATAGAAGCGAATCGAAGTCAATGATAACGTATTCCCAAAAACCAAATGCAAAACATTATAAACACGGAATCTCAAAAGAGTATCTACCTGTTCTAAAAGACCAAGACGGTGATGGCATACTATTCATGTATTCCCAGCAGCTATCACTTTGAGGATGTGATGCAGGTCGGTAAAAAAGGTTGTTGCATCAGCGACACGAAAAAGCTTCTCTTTTGCTGAACAAAAAAAATTAAAACAGTTACTCTCCGAAATACTTAAAGGGATAATTAAGTATCATTTCTATAAATCGCATGATCTTACAATCTTTATTTGCATAAACATGAATGACTCCATCTTCCATTTCAAAATAATGCTACAGCACAATCAAAAGGTCATGTCAGCAAACTTATATTGACTCAACATGAATCTACGTGAAATACAAGAATGGCTTAAAAACTCACATAAGTTTTTCTCTCAGGGATATAATCAAAAGGATTTGGGTTGCGCTTTGGAGTACTAGGATCAGATATGATCTCTTTCTCCCATGGAGCAATGCTTTCCTTGAAGACATAACAGTCTCGCATTTCAAGACAAACCTGTAAAGCCTTTTAAACCTCCGCTTCATCAGGTGACGGCGTCTCTGCACATAATCATATTTTATGATGTTCGGGTACAATTATATAAGGCATTGAAGTATTTCACGTACACATATTTATTTCTATAAATGTAGTCACATAGATGAATTAGTTAAGAGAAATGAGTACCATATGGGGTGATCCTAAGGCGCACAAAAGTTTCCTGCTCGGGCTCCTGTCTGAGAATATCAGCAGCTACAGGGTCAGGTTGTACACCATGCAGATCACCGGACACACTGTGTGAACGTATCAACGCAGCTGCAGCTATGGGTAATTGTTCACCATTTGCATCAGCATTTGTGTTCTCTGGACCCTGCTCATTTTATGTTGAATTAGAACGTAATACATACTCGTAAGTATACTAAACATTATACAAGTATACAACACATGTCTAACATAGAAAGAAAGAAATTTTTCATTTTGCAAGCTGTTCAAGTTTAACAGCAGAATTTGATTCCGTATCAGAATTCTTATGCATCTCTGTAATAACTTCAACAAAAATCTTTGAAAGGAAGATTTCCAAAAGTCGGAACAATGAGAACTTTGTGCCTTCAACGTCAGATTGAGAAGTTGACTTCAAAGAAAACTTTTTGACAATTAACCGCCATGTGGATATCAACGTATTTATGAGC
The DNA here is from genome assembly GCA_030686995.1 of Artemisia argyi. NCBI lineage: Eukaryota > Viridiplantae > Streptophyta > Magnoliopsida > Asterales > Asteraceae > Artemisia > Artemisia argyi. The sequence continues at coordinate 42,808,510 of CM060685.1, read as the reverse complement.
AGTACACTTCTCAACTGTTCTTTGTTAGACATTACATCCAAAGAAGAAAGTTCACTTTCCCCCTTAGCAAATAATAACATCTTGCAGAGACGTACCTTTGTGACAATCCTCATAATAAGGTTCAAAGATTGATCAATGGAGTAATGATCAATTTCAAGAGCATTACAGTCCAGAAGGTTATCAGTCCCAGATGGAATTAAAGAATCAAATAACTTCAATCTTTTACTCCGTTTGACAGTGGCCCCGCTTGACACAAGATGCTGTTGCATGACAGCAATTGACCTTCCAAGAAGACTGGTGTCGAAACAAACACAAAGCTCTTCTACAGTTGAAGGCACAGATTTGTCTAGTGTTACATGAAATAAGTCTCTAGTAACAAAATTCATCCAGTTAGAAAATCCATCAGATAATATATCCCAATATAATGAGTGTATGTTTCCAACATGCTTTTAACACTTGTCCCAATATCTTATGGAAATGAAACTCAAGAACGATAGAGCAGTTGGCAGAAGCATCAACAAGTCGTCATCACGTGCACCAGCCTTCCTCTTTTTTCCAGCTGAAGATTTGTTCACCATCTCCATAAAAGTAAGTCCGAAGAAAGATAGATGAGTGAGATTCAACTCGGTCAAATGAAACAATAGTTGACTCTTAACCGTGCTAGGCTTCTTGAGGCATTTTGAAAGCAGATTCATGGGCGTGCTTGCTACTACCCTAGACATAACCATGGATTATGGAAGAGATTGAGAAGTGCGACCACTACGTGTATTAAAAATCTTGACGGGTTTCAGCAAACAAAGATCTGCGGCAAGTAGTTCAGAACAAGAGGCAATCTCGACTACATGAAAATACACTTTCTCAAACAGTGTAACATCAGTTTCTCGCATGAAGTTGAATGCACAACCAACAATATTTAATGCAACAGAAAGGGCAGAAAATTTTGAAGATTTATGAACAGATGAAAGGTCGATTCTGGAGAACATCCAATAAGCCAATTCAAGTAGCTCCTGAGGGGATATAAACCAAACCAAAGTGTAAATAGCAAATAATGTTGGGATCAGGGGAAGCGGATCTTTGGATTCTATGAGCTGGTTAAACCTGTCTTTTAGCATCAGAACCAACTTCTGTATGACGCACTTGAAAGCCCTGGTAACCCGCTCATTTAAGGAGAACTGGTTACAATATATTTCTAGAACTTGCAAGAGATGATAGTCCATTCTATGAACTCCTTCTTTTGCTGAACAAAGAAAATCATCTACTGGGTGCTCAAAAATATTGTCTTTTAGCTCGCTGTTCACAGATAATGGGCTCTCTACAACACCAATGACTGCAGGATGGCAGAAAATGGTTTCAGCAATTTCTTGGACATACTGACTGGCCGAAGGGTGTGCCAACATGCTCTTAATGAGAACAAAACAGATTTCAGAAATCTTCACAAGCTCTTCCGCTTGTTCATCACGGTAAGAAGATCGTATGCGATGCAACCAGAAAAAGACAAGACGAAAAGAGCAGACAAAATTATCAGATATCTCGTTTGACAGCTTAGCCAGCAGCAAGTCCTGAAGTTTGGCTGACTCTGTTAAGTACAAGCATTCAGTACTTATGATAGCTGGAAATAGCACAGAAAACGGAATCTTATTCAAAAAGTAACAGAGTGCTTCAAATTTTGTTGAATCCAAGCTAGAGTAATCCCCATTGCTTTGATCATTGACTGCAACGACTACACGTTCTAAACCCAAAAACGACAATTCGGGCCAAGACTTGCAAACATTATTAAGAAAACCCCTTTCAAGGAAACAGATAGACAGTAGAATAGAAAAAGGAACACCGCTCAGGTTCTTTGAAATAGATATAACTGCTGGGAAATGCTGTAGTATTAGATCAGGTGAAATAGATAGCATTGGCGATGAAAAGGCTATGGTTATCCCATGATTGCGCTCACTTTCTGCTAGACTTGTAAATTCACCAAGACGATTGAAAAATGAATCATCATCATTAAGGGCCCGTTTTCTATCAATTGGAGAATGCGTGCAACTTTCTTTATCTGTGACGCTCCTCGAAAAGTGCAACAAACTTTTCAATGCCCTCCACTCATGGGAATCATCATCAATATTCTCGAGTCTGTCAGATAATGTAAGGCGTATCAGAGAAGATAACAATCCAGCTTCTACCTGCATGTCATGCATGAAAATTAGCACACCGGCTTCTGATACCAAACGAATATTCTCATATATGCCTAAACTATATATAACATTACATACCTGAGTTTGCAAGAGATATCTTAAGGTGTTGCTAACATACATGGATATCACTGATTTCTCAGGCAAAGTAAATGTCCCAGACTCAGAACCAAGCAACCTTACGCACTTCACAAGGACACAAACAAAGAGAGGACCGAACTGAAATTTTACATCTGAAAGATAAAAAAGTATTAACATTTAGTTAAACATTTATAGAAACTATTTGACATTATCAACAAAAAAGAAATCAAACCTTTTACGTTTTCCAAACGGTGGATTTGGGACCTGAGAAGATCCCAATATTTGAATAAATTGTTTCCAACGGTGGAAACAACATCACAGAAGAAACATACGACAACAGAATAAACTTTAAGTATACTAAAATAATCAAAAAAACGCTAATCTCGATATTCTTCACTCGTGAAGAAACTTTTAGTATACTTAAATAATAAAAAAAAACGCTAATCTCGATATTCTTCACTCATGAAGAAACTTTTAGTATACTTAAATAATAAAAAAAAACGCTAATCTCGAGATTCTTCACTCGTGAAGAAACTTTTAGTATACTTAAATAATAAAAAAAAAACGCTAATCTCGATATTCTTCACTCGTGAAGAAACTTTTAGTATACTAAAATAATCAAAAAAACGCTAATCTCGATATTCTTCACTCGTGAAGAAACTTTTAGTATACTTCAATAATCCAAAAAACGCTAATCTCGATATTCTTCACTCGTGAAGAAGCTTTTAGTATACTTAAACATACAAGACCTTGAAACTCAGGAGGTTTTATTACATGAATTAAGCTAATAATAGGCGCAAATTAAAAACATCAACCTATCTTCACATGTGAAGAAAACTAACATTTCAGCGAACACCTAGTGTGCATTGACAAACAATGAGAAGAAAACAAATTCAACTTTCAATTCCTTCATCAAGTATACATAATCATCTAAATTACTCATCAACATAACTAATAACTAACATAAAACATATAAAGGAAAATAATTTATCTAGATCAAACATTCGAATAAACTTAATTCGCCTTGAAAAATAAATTCAAACAACTTGTGCACATGTGAAAATTAAATCCCAAATCTTGAAAGACACATTCATCTAGTCTAAATCTTCAATTTCATCATCAGTTTATAAAATATATAAGTAATTACTAAATATATAGAACAAAAAAATAATTTATCTATACTCATTGAATCAAAAGAAATTAGAATCAAAAGCTTAATTTGCACTTACTAATGATGATGATAATCAATGGAGGATGGTGGTGATCGGCGGTGGACGGTGGTTATCATCGATGATTATAGCGGTGGAAGTGGTGATTGGCGAGGACTGTGGTGGAAATTGGTGATTGACATGACATATTCAGATTACTATTGAGGCGGAAGAGATGACGGAGTCAACGCCGGATATAATTGAGTCGGAGTCAACGCCGGATATTATTGAGGTGGAAGAGATGACGGAGGTGATTGAGATGAGGGATAAAGAGAGAAAATGGGAATAATTTTTAAGGGGTTGAAGCAAATGAGAATAATTCACTTAGACCCCTAAAATTTTCGGTAAATATTTACAAAAATGTCATTCCGCCCAAATTGATCTTATGATGAGATTCATTTGATCCTACGGTCCAGATCCTTTCTCGCGTTCTCACAAAAAAAGCCCTTCTCATTTGAACGCTTGTCTATATATATATATATATATATATATATATATATATATATATATATATATATATATATAACTAGCTTCATAACCCGCCCGATTGGCGGGTTCACTTCATAATATTGTTCGACAGAAATATATGGATGTAAACTAAATAATATATAACGAAAAATATGCTAAACAAAAATAATTGAAAACTAAAATATAGTGCTCATCTTTAAGACCCGATAGAGTAGCCAATCTAAAATCATAAAAAGAAATGTTAAGTTCTCTAGTTACATGCAAAAACATGTTGCTACTATTATAGACAATTTAATCATTAGTTAAAATTTTAAAATTCACCCGCTGTTCATAGAATCTAATCAAAATCGACCCACAATCAAGTAACATCTTAAAACTTTTGTGAACACTCCTTTTATGCATAGACAAGTTATAATGAGCCCAAAAATAACTAATAGGCAAATAGCCTATAATGTGCAAAACAACAAATTAAAATGGACAAAGACAGCTTATAATAAGCAAAAACAGCTTATGATAGGCACACAAAACAACTACATTGATCATCACTAACAGTACGTGCTCATTCACATGTTATTTTACACATTTCATTGACTAATCTTCAGGAAAAGTGTAATTAGCATGTAAAAATTAGACTTATTTGTAGTCTTTGTGGAAAACTAGAAGGGGGGGTTGAATAGTTTATCATTTAAAATCTTTTAAACTTGTTTAGTTATCTTTTGAAACTTTCCGTTTAATCAAAGATATATACACAAACACAATATATAACGTGCAAGTAAAAGGAAAGAAACGATCAAACCACAACACGAGTATTTATCGTGGTTCGGCTACAAGGACTCTTTTTCCTTGCCCTACGTCCACGCCCCGAGTATCCAACTCGAGAGTTTCTTTCACTAGTCAACAAGCTCCTTTCACCGGCGGAGAAAACCTTTACACGTCGCTTATACACGTTTACCGACACTAAGCTAGATGTCGAGTTCTTTTACAAGGGTACAAACCACTCCCGTTAGTTCTTTTACAAGGGTACAACAACTCCCGTCACACTTTGTATTTTGAGGACTAAAATACTAACCGATCACTACTGAAAATACACACTTGAATGAAGTGTAAACTACACAAGTCTACACAATACTAAGCTAACAAGTCTTGCAACGTTGTGTTGAATACTTGTAACTTTTAATGACCTTGTGAGCTTCTTTGCTACAAAAAGAAACTTCACATAAGAAATGAGATGTTAAAGGGTTAGATGAAAGAATGAATGAATGTGTGTGAAAATATGATGTCAAGTGATAAGCCAAAAATCAAACATATGGCTTGGTATTTATAGCAAAACATTCTGTAGGCCTGGCGGATACGGCGGAACCCTCAGAAGGGTTCCGCCCGTGTACCCCCAGGGTTCCGCCAGGGCTGCAGTTGGTTTTGCAATAAATCTTCCAAACCAAACAAGGTCACATCTCATAAACACAAGTCAAACACAAACTTGCAAGCAAACTTATGGTTAGTCAAACACACTTTCTTTGCATAAATGTATATGGACAAACTTACCATAAATGTGATGTGATATTTCTATTTTAAGAAATAAATGTGATGTGACATTTTTATTTAAAGAAATAAAAAGTATTGTGTTTATATGAAATGTAAAATGTAGCAAATGTTTAATTTATGCAAATCTTAAAACTAAGATTATGTTTTACTTAGAAACTAAAGTTTATATTTTTTTGTTAAGAAAACTTAGCAAAGATCGTAAAATATAAATAACGCTTTTAAGCGATATTTGTATTAACAGTCTTGACCACCTTGGACATGCAACATGTCGTAACCATTACTCTGTTATACTAAAACACATAATCAAATCTAGTCTCATATCTGAATATGGTACGGAGATCAGGATATCTACGACTTGTATCTCTATGTGTCCCAATGCAAGAGGAGCTACCATTAGCAACATACTCAAATCTTGACTACCAATTCCCTACAATTTGACCTGCAATAAAGTAAAATAATTTGTTACAAAAAAAAAAAAAAAAAAAAAAAAAAAAAAAAAAAAAAAAATCAAACTTAACTATAAGTCAAAATCATAGGTATAAACAATGATGAGTGCAAGAAATGTATGTCTAGCAATTTGTTGCAAAGGCAATGTCTAGCAAGCTGATACAGTAAAATGTATTAATTGTGATTACAAATCAATATTATGACAAAAAATAAAATTTTTTATAACAAAACCAATATTGGAGTATGTACGCATTAATATTTTTGAACAAAAACAATTGCAAAATCGGGACAGCCTTCCTCACTTCTCGTCTATGGAATATTTGTTTTTGCTTTTTTTCTTTATCGATTATCATGCCTTTTCTAAGGTGTTGCCTCGATGACCCTACTTATCTAGTTATATCAAAGAGCATAAGCATGTTTTGTAAGAAATCCAGAACACTCACTTTGTTATTGAGATATATTTAGACTTACTCACATATGTGTCGGGTTTGTCCTTGGTTCATGATCTATGCAGATAAATAATTAAAAGAAGCAAAAGATACAATTAGAATTGAACTTGATTAACATGTTGCAAAGTAGCATTTAAATGGTAACTCACTTGCTTCTTTGTGCGGCTAAAAGTTATGTGTCCAATATGCATTTCAGACTGCAAATCCAGTTCGGTAGTGTTTGGAAATTCTGCAGAGATAAGTGGGGTACAATATTTTTGATCAAATAAGAAACTTGAATAAGCAAGTTCTGTACTGTTTATCTCATCCTACAATAACCAAAATTATAAGCACTTTGCTTCTATCCAAGCAGTCAAAACGACTCACTACTATATCACCTTATTGAAAATTGATTAAAATATGAGGCATCAATTACTGTGGGGCGATTGTTGTCCATGTCATTCGCTCACATATGCTTTGTTCCGTGGCACAATAAGCCTTGGGAAGATAAAATCTGTCCGGAGAATAGGAGGGCATAAACTCGGCATGATAAGTTACTCTATGTGCCATAGATTCAACATCAGATTTCGATTTCCCAATATGGCTTACATCTCCTAATCAATGAAACAAAGAACAGTCAGTTTGATAGTGTTCTTTGCAACTTCATAATTACGCATAGGTTTACTTGGGGGCAAATATGAGAACCAAAATACCATATGGTATTTAGGTCATTCTTTTGAAAAATAACTGGGTTGTTTGGGTTAGTTATCGATAATGCAATTTCTAAGGGTTCTTAATCAATCCCCTTCAATCATTCAAGGTATATATAGAGGTGGGCTTCATCAATATAATATAAATGGTTGATTCAGGAAATCTGATATCAATCGAATAACATAGAAACTACTTTATAACGAAACCGGTCAAACAAATCAATTAACTTATATTAATATTTGCCGCATCTTCATTTTGAGTGGATTAATATTTGCCGCATTTTCATTTTGAGTGATTACCAGATCAAATTAAAACTCACTGCAGGATTCATGTGACCTCCTGAGATGTTAGCACCAACTGTTAGAGTCACAAATATTGAAAAAGCATGTGTTATCGGTGCTGAAATATCGAGCCAGTGCCGCTGCTCCACCATCAACTTGAATCGAGTAATCTTTACCTTCCTTTAGAAAGTATTTTCCATCCATACAGTCAGTTATAACAAAATTAATTAATCATCAGTTAAGAAAAAAGGGTATATTAATTGATTTTTCTAAAAGATATTCACCTCAAAGAGCAACACAGTATGGCACCATAATATCTTTTTTCCTCCACATATAAGTTGTTCACTTTTAAAGTCAAAAACTCATAGATAACCTACAATGAAGCAAAAATATATGCTCGTTTAGAAAAATAAGTAGTCAAAATCCACCAAAATTAGTACTAATTATCGTTTTATACCATCTTTTCCAACAATCACGATATAAACCCCTTAGTTTGAAAATGCATTACTATTTATTGTAGCTTGACATATATGACATTGAGCAATTGGATTCTGCACAATGAGGATAGATTTCGTACACATTTAAACAAAAATCATACAAACGCTTCATGGCAAATTAATAGTTAAAAAGATTAATTTGATGCATTAAGTAACTAAAATCATACAAACGCTTCATGGCAAAAATCATACAAACGCTTCACCTGCATTCATTATGTTTGATTTTACTTCGACATTTGTATGCTTGATACTATTTAATGGCATATATTAAAAAGATTAATTTGATGCATTAAGTAACTAAATGTACTTACAGTTGGAATAGCAGTGGCAATCATAGCTAACACTGTATCTTTAGCTCCTGTAATTACTCCTTCTACAATAATTAATTGAATGTAAGCAACAAAAGTATGCGCATGCAAATTGAAATATAGAATACCTCATGTTTTGTGCTTAAAGATATTATGCTTGTTAATTACCATGTGAGCAACTCTTAACCATGGCTAGCTTTTGGTCAAATGAAGTCAATACATATTGTGGACAACATGTGCATAGGGGAACCTGTCATACTGAGTTCTGCAATTCGTCTCTTCACTTCGAGAACTTGTATAGGGGACTTTAATTGTGACTTAGAACTTCCCTCCATTGTTGTTCGTCTTTCCTACGTAAAAGTATTCAACAATCGAACAAATGATCTAGAATGTTATATTTATTAATCATGTATACTGATAATCAATTAACTGACTACTTACCCTCGATATTGCTCAACACTCACCCAACGCATATCGATGAAATGACGTGCCTTTTCCAGAATCTACATCAAGTGTTAGTATGAAAGAAAAATATCAATATTTTAACATCAGGCTGTAATTTAGAAAACGGTTTAATGCAAACATGCACAACATAAAAAGAGAAACTTACAGCTGCATCTGAATCAATTAATACCATAACATCATGTATACGTACCGTCTCTAGAATGTATGAAGCCATCCTTTTCCACTACCCCAAATTTACTAAAATATGTGGTTTTGTAACAGCATATTCAATATATTAGAGAGATGCAACAATGGTTCATATGAGACTGTGAAAAAATTGCGTTATTAGTTAACATCAAATATACTTATTACTGTATAAACTAACAAATGATTACACCTCTTTTTGTTACTCTTTAGATGTTAGTAATCTTTGAATCAATATTAGGAAAATGCTTTAATTGATCCCTAAAACAATAATATTGATGGAAATCATTACAAATTGCAAAAAACAATTGACAATTTTACCTGGTCAAAATCATATGAGCTCATAATTCATGATACTGGATGCGTTCAGATGGATAGAGTAGAGGATTATAAAAGCTTCACAATAACTTCCAAAATTATAGCAAATTAAAGATTCAAATTTATATATGAAAAATTCTCTATAACTCAACATCAGTTTATATATGAAAAAATAGGTGAAATGAGGAATTTAATGTTATAGAATGATTACCTTCGGTATGGAATCAATTCAAAATTAGTGAGTGAAATCAAGAAACCGTGATTCATGTGATATGATTTTGAAATGTATAACTGATTGAAGTGATTAATGGTGACAGGATTAAGGAAACCGTATATTCACATAAAAGAGGATGCAGAAAAATTAGGGGGAAATGAGTGAATGTGTTGAAACTGATGTGAAAGTCAACCGACTGTTGAGATATAGAGAATAAATTCAATGCCTTATTATTTTTGTTTTTCAAATATATTCACAAAAACCACTTTGGTCTAGTGGTTTCATTGATGGTTGTTTACATGGGAGACCGGGGTTCGATTCTTGTAAGTGTCAAATTTTTCTGGACAATTGACATGATGAGTCAGCATTATCTGCTTCATGTACAACTTTCAAAGCATCAAATGCAACTCATACTTAGCCTCTTATATATATAAAGATATAACTATATCTATCGCCGCCGTTGTTCGCGGTTATTCGACTGGTGTTTATTTAAGAAATGTTCATAAATACTATCAAAATGGCTTCGGTTTATCGATAGTCTTTTGAGTTCACTAATTAATTGTGTAACTAGTGCTTACAAAATAACGTGCTTACAAAATAACTAGTGGTTAACAAAACCCATTAATTTTTCTTATGAAAAAGTAAAAATATAATTGCACAATCCGTAAGTTGATAATATGAGATATGACATAAACGCTATTATAGTAAGTCCTATTTTTAATCAAGGCATCTAAAGTTACATAGTTTAATCGATCCCAACAGTGATCACTTACAAATTAGCAAATATTCGTAAGTCATATTTTCAATCAAGGCATCAACTTACATTAGCAAATTTAACCGATCCTAACAGACAGGGACGGAACCAGCACCAAATATGACCGGGTGCACAATTTTTTTTGCATATTAATATAGAAACACATTTCAATAGGCCGGGTGCATTTAAAATGTATTTTGAAAAAATTAATGTTTTTTTTCCTTTCAAAAATTAACACTATATAAAATAATAAATAAATAAATAAATAAATAAAATAAAAATACTACGGGTCTCGGGTACCCGCGAAAACCCCCTGGTTCCGTCCCTGGAAACAGTGATCACTACATGGTTTGACAACCGTATTTCGTTAAACGGGTGTTTGGTTAAGTTTATAAATTGGGCTTATACTTATGTTATATAAGCAAGTTATTGCTTAAATATCATAAGCTCATATTTAGGGGTTGTGTTTTTCTAGGGGTTTTTAAGGGCCGATAAGAGTTTGAGCTTTTAAAATAAGTTATCTTATCAGATAAGTTTTGTTTATCACACATGTTTATGAGAGACTTTTATAAATTAGAAGCCTCCATAAGCTAAAGCCAACTAAAACGGACTTATGTGGGATTATACGCGCTGATACCTTGTCAAATTACCTAGATACCTTAACAAATGATAAAAAAGATGATACATAAATTAAATTAAATTAAATGGGGAAAAAAGTAAAAAGATTTTAAAAAGTGAGTAGTTGTTATCTCTGTCAATAGAGTAGAAAGCCACACACACATTTGTCCTTCTAATACCTAGATCCAAATTGTCCTTTTGGTCACATGAGCACATCACCTTGCTAATATGTGAAACAATATGCCATCATTACTGGCTAGCTGCTAAATAGCCTGCTTGGGTAGAAGTATAAAAAACTAGAGTAACAAACGAGCACTTAAATAAACACCAGTGGCTCTCTATTAGTATTTTAATTTTGCCTATATGTTCTGCTATAATTTTGCCTGTATGGATAGCCTAAAATAGATATATGCTACTTTTATTGACTTTGTTTTCGATTCTCATTGACATACACTGACCCATATTTTTACAACAAAACCTACGACTGGAACCACTGTGAATACATCTTTCAGCCTATCGTTAGCTAAGGTAACATCACCTGATTTGTCCAATGTTTGTTTTCTTATGTGCATATGAAGGAGACAAACATAGTCCAGTCACACCTCAATGCGTGAATTCAAGCTTTTGAATAATAAAAAAGGTATAAAAGGATTAAAGAAAATCTCCATTAATAACTTACAACTCTCTAATTGTTGATACTATTAACTCTTATTGATGGCCCTTAATTAGAATCTTGCCTTCGTTGTAATTCTATTACGAATCCACTTCCCTTTCTTCTTCGGAATAGTTATCTTCAAGACCTCTTCCTTCACATTTATCACAATATCCTCACTAGGACGGTAGATTGTATCGGGTGTCTCAATCGTAATGAAATATTCGTGATAAGTGGACCCAGGACCAGGTCTCCCCAGACTAACCTTAAACCACATATCACTAGCATGTGCGCACCATACACGTACACCACTAAAACCATACTCATACAATTCTGTAACAAGTAAAACAGAAAATACATAAGAACTCCCCTTATTGGACAACAAAGAGAAAAGCTAATTTTCATGATAAGTTTTAAGCGTACCCATATTATCGTTTGGTTGATCCACTATATCTTTACGAGGGAGTCCAGACATGTCGCGGGTGATGTAGAGAGCTTTAGTGTCCTCCACCACATCCCATCTAGGACACGCTGCGGGTGTCACTCCGATGCGAATGTCCATCAAGTTTAGTAGACGCGCAAGATTCGTAGTTGCAGATAGGCGTGGACAATTTGCCTCTGAGTTATCATTGAAAAATCACATGTTAACGATTTTATTCTAGTTGAAAAGTGATTTTCATTAGCTCTATGATGAGTTCAATATTGATAATGAAATTTTTTAAATGATGAACTCATACAACCACATGTAAATGATAAGTTGAGATATCTACTCACTCTTGAAAAGATCATGGATTTCAGGTGTGCATTCGTCTTCAAGCTTTAAGCTAAAGAAGCGACAATACGTTGTTGCCACAGGTCGAATGGATCGGGAAGCAAAGAGTCCAGCGAGTGAGCAAGCCATCATCTCGGATCAACAGAAGGAGAAACTATCAAAGAGAAGAGCAATGCAACTTGTACAAATTAATTAACAAGAACTTCATTTGCAAGAAAAAGATATGATCAAGGTTATTAAAGGAAACTATTATGAAGATAATTTTTACAATTTCTTTCGTAGATGCATTGGTTTTTTAAAAGTTTTCTAAATATAACTTATGCAAAATATTTTGCCTTGATTTAGAAAATGATTTAAAAAAACATTTGAGTCCCTTCTTGGCTAAAGTTTTAAATTTTAAATCAAATATTGAAAAGTGAAATGTTTTTTTTTTGTTTATTTATTTATTTATTTATTTATTATTATTTTTTTTTTTGCAAACGGTGAGAATATATATTAACATCCAAACATATTTACAACTCTTACAAATAAAGCAAAGATCTGGACACTCCCTAAATCTGATACAACAATACTAAACATAACAGATACATCACATACTACTTATAACAGATACTCCACCCGTCCCTAAATAAGTGTCCACTTTTGACTTTTGAAGTCTTACTTATTCAACTTTGACCTTAAATATTCTTGTTTATTTTATGTAATACTTGATGCAAAATATATGAATGAATTGAGTTTTATGTGTATTTTAATTTGATATAATTTTTATCAAGTATTATATAACATAAATAAAAATATTTAAGGTCAAAGATGAACAAAAAAGACTTCAAAAATCAAACGTGAACATTTATTTAGGGACGGATGGAGTATCAGACAACACTATTTGATATCTTAACAAACTATCAATACAGCATAATTCTAACAAACACTGCTTGTGATTATCCACTTCTATCACCATTCACCTTTAAATGCACCATAAACCATCTAGCTACATTTCCATCTTACCCAGTTGCTATGATCACTCAACCCACATCCACAGTAAAACATAGCAAAATGGGTTAATGGCTTCACTAGGAACCCATTAGCCTTCCAGTCAAGGGCTATGCCAAACAGCCTACATTTTCATCTCATGAATAGCTTCAACTGTTTGGGAACGCACACCTTGAGGGAAGACCATCCATTACCTCCTTGAAAATGTATTGGGAAGACCAAGAAGGCCCATCTTTCATGCCTCTCTATTCAACCCATCATACATTGTCCACCAAGCCATATACCCTTCACAAAGAAAAGCCCTACTTTATGGTACATCTTATCTGAATTAGACCTCCTCTTTTTCCAAAATAGATGTTAAATTCCTCCCAAGGCCAATTTAACAGAGCTATTAGGATCCAAAGGTACAGTCACACCAGAATAGACTCCAAGTTACAAGGTGCTATTTCAATATTATGGCCTTATTTTAGATCTTAGGCAGTGTTCTTGTTATAATGAGACTAAGAACCAAACAGAAAATCATTCTCCTCTTAATACTTATCATATTCATCATTGTTCCAAACACCCCCTTAGCATAGCAGTTTTGAAACAATACCATTTCAACTTCATACTTGAATCACATTCTCCTGCATTGAAAAAATCTAACTTCTTCTGTCAAACTTGACATCCCAGGCATTTTCAGCATTGAGAATATTTGCAGTTACCTTCACTTTGACAGATATTAGCTTAGCTCTAACATCCTCACATATTAAACTCACAAGTGTCTCATCATTGCTTCTGCAATCACTAAAGATTCTACTATTCCTTTCTTGCCAAATATGGTAGACTGCAGCAGCAAAACTTATCTTTTTAATGACCTCCCAAACACCCTTTCCAACAGTTTCTTGACTCATCTTACAGACTATATCATCCCATTTATCATCATTAACATGGATCTTTGCTTTCATTTTAATTCTTTCCCAAATCTTTATTGCAAACTCAGATTTAAAAAATAAATGGTCATGTGAATCTGCACTTTTACCACAGAGACTGCATTCAAAGACTTTGTTTGGATACCATTTTTGAAGCTTGTCTTGAGTGCATGGCTTATTCCTCACAGCTAACCAAAGAATAAATGCATGCTTTGGTATACATTGTGAATACCAAACAAGATTTTTCCAGTTAACTTGGCCAGCCTCATCCCTTACATCTTTCCAAATTGTTCTTATTGCAAACTTCATAACATTGCCCCTTTTATCCATCCAAACAGCTTTATCAGGGTTTTCATTAAGCACATGAATACTAATATTGTTTAACTGAGGATACTTCACAAACCATTGTTCAGGCCATCTCCATCTATTTTCATCAATAACATCAGCTAACTTGTCATTGTCTTGAAACCCAGCATAAAAGATCTTTTTTTTTACTGATATATGATGAGATTGGTATATCAGTGTTCCATTTATCACGCCACACACTTATTGTTTTCCCATCACCAACTTGATACCTCATATGCTTACCCACCCAATCTCTCATTCCCAGAATGCATTTCCAAAACTAGCTATCCTTCTTATCCACAAAGACATCCCAGATACTCCTACCTTTAAGCTTATCCACATTGACCCACTTCACCCAAAGTGATTCTTTCTTGGATGCAACATTCCATAGATGCTTACACAACAGAGTTTTATTCCACAATTCTAATGACTTAAATCCCAATCCACCTTGATCTTTAGGTTTACAGACATCCTTCCAAGCTACCCTTGCTTTACCTTTACAACTGTTACCACTATTCCATAGGAATCTTTTGAACAAGTTTTCAATATCATTTACAATAGACTTAGGAAGTAGAAACACTGACCCCCAATATAACTGCACTGAGGCAAGAACAAAGGCAATTAGTTGTGCTCTTCCTGCATAAGACAAACTTTTATTCTTCCAATCATTCAATTTGCTTTCAATTATATCCACCAATTGCTTGCAATATGCAACACCAATCTTTTTTGTCACTAGTGGTACACCAAGATACCTTACTGGGAGTTTACCTTCCTTAAATGACATGATGTTACTGATATTACTCTTAGTATCCTCATCTAAGCTGCCACAAAACATTGTACACTTCCCAAGATTAGGATGAAGACCTGAAACACCACTGAATTTTTTAAGAGCTTTCTTCAGAATAAGCACTGAATCCACACTTCCATGGCATAACATGATCAAATCATCTGCAAAGCACAAATGAGTGATCTCTAGTTTTGTGCAACCATAGTGGTACCTGAACTCACTATTATTTTTGATCTCATCCTTCAGAATTCAATTTAACATCTCCATAACAAGAGTGAAAATATAAGGAGAAATAGGATCTCCTTGCTTCAATCCTCTTCCTCCATTGAAATACCCATGCCTTTCTCCATTGACACAAATTGTGAATTTAGTAGTAGAGATACATGTCATGATCCATTCCACCATTTGTTTAGGAAAGCCAAATTTCAGCATAATCACTTCAATGAATTGCCAATCCTCAGTATCATATGCCTTTTGAATGTCTATCTTAAAAGCCACCCTCTTTGGACCATTAGCACAATTATACCCCTTCAATAACTCTTGAGTCAGAAGAATGTTATCAGTTATAGCCCTCCCTGGAATAAAAGCACTCTGGTTGGCATCCACAACTTGGCTTAAAGCAGTTTTAATCCTGTTAGTGAGAATCTTGCTGATACATTTGTAAATGACATTGCAACATGCTATAGGCCTGAAATCTGATACCTTTTGTGGAGTATTAGATTTTGGCACAAGAGCAATTAAAGTAGCATTGACATCCCCTAACAGTTTGCCAGTCACAAAAAAGTCTTTGATAGCATCACAGAAATCATCTTTGATAGTACTCCATGCTTTCTTGAAAAATTTAGATGTGAATCCATCAGGGCCTGGAGCTTTGTCATCATCAATTTCAAACAATGCCACTTTGATTTCTTCCTTAGTGACTCCTCTAATCATGTTGACAGCTTCCTCATTAGATACTTTATTAGTGAAAAATCTATTGTCATCATCATTCAGGCTGTTTACATCAGATTTCACCCCCAAGAAGCTCTCAAAATGTTTAAGGAACTTCTCAGCAACATCTTTGTATTCATATCTAACACCATCTTCTCCAAAAATATTCATAATTTTGCTCCTATTAATTCTGCTTTTAAGAATTTTGTGAAAATAAGTAGAATTTTTGTCCCCAACATTCAACCAATCAACTTTAGTTTTCTGCCTTAACAACTTTTCTTCATCAGACACCGCCTCTTTATATTCTTTCAAAATCTCACATTCTTCATTTCTGATACTCTTATTAGAAGGATCACCATCTATTTTCATTTGAACTTCACACAACTTTTTCTTCAATTCAGCAACTTTGACAAATAGATTCCCATTCTTCCAATTCAACTTGTTGAGATGTGGTTTGAGAAGTTTAAATTTCTTAACAATTTTTTACATAGCATGTCCCTGAATCAAACTATCCCATTTCTCATCAATCAAACTTAGAAATTCTGTCTTGTCAACAACATAGTTAGCAAATCTGAAAGACTTGTTTTTTCTCACCATAGCTTGAGGAATTGTTAGAATAGCAGGGCTATGATCAGAAATCCCATATGGCAGAAAAACAACACTTGCATTGTTATACTGAGAAAACAACACTTGATTACCCATAACTCTGTCAATTTTCTTCAAAATAGTAGCATTAGGATTGAGCAAACTTTTTGTCCAAGTAAAATGCATCACTGTGCTATTAATGTCTTCCATTTCGATCTCATTGATGCAGTCTTGAAAGTCAATCATGTCTTGGGTAAAGTGAGAAATGCCTTCAGAATGATCATTCAGGTTAAGACAAACATTGATATCTCCCATAATGGTCCATGGCACCTGCCCAACTATCTTGTTGAACAAAACCAGATCCTTCCACAACTCCTTTCTGTCTTTACCTTTATTAGCAGCATAAATGAAAGAACAAAAAAGAGTTTGTTGAGTACTCAATACCTCAATATGATACAACATAGCTTGTGAAGTAGCATGTACCAAAGAGCATCTAACATTGCTTTTATCCCACCCCATAACAATCCTGCATCCTTTACTACTCAGATGAACATTATTCTGCCATATCTAATTACCAAATACACTAGCACATACCTAATCAATTCTATTCTTTTTCATATGAGTCTCCAAAATAGCACAAATACTTAATCTCTCATTCCAAATTAAATTCCTAACCTCTGTTTGTTTAGAAGTTGTACCCAGACCTCTGATGTTCCATGCAGCTATTTTCAGATCATTCATTGAGCTTGTGCAAAAAAATTACTCCCCACACCAGATACTTCATTATCGGACATGAACTTGGCCATATCAGACTTGTTTGCATATACTTCTTTTTCATTCAATACACCCTTACCATTGTTATTATTCTTACTATACATTTCTTCCCAACTGTCTTTAAAATAACTTCTCATAATGGGACTCCATTTGCTTGTAATCTCAAAACTAGGCTGACATTGCTTTGATACATAATCATCAACAGTTTCCTTATCTTTGAGGCTTAATTTCAATACATTCTCCTCACCATTCATCTCATCTTGGTCCCCCAAAACAGAATATCTATTAGCAGTATTTCTAACAGCCTGCACCACTTCTTTATTAACATTCCATGCTTTCCTCTGTGTTGGTTGTGATGTCTTATTATGCTCCACAACTTTTGCAACATTATCATTTTGTTTCTCTACTTGCTTATAGATTTTTTGTGGTCTTCCATTCCTCTCTTTTGGTACATTGTTCTTAGCTTGTTGCTGCTTCTTATACTCAGCATTTGTTTTCCAGTTATTAGCTTGGACAAAACCTTCCTCATCTTTCTTATCATCTTTAACTTGTTCTTCTGTTGTGTCTCTTTTATTACATTTTTCAAATGTGTGTCCAAAAACTTTACGATGTGAGCACACAGGAGGTTTCCAATCATAAACAACCTGCACCTTCTTCACAAACTGTGTGCTATCCTCCTTACTCTTATACAACACCTCAATGAAATCATCCAAACCTTTATTAGCATTCACCTCAACTAACACCCTTGCAAATCCAATTCTTCCCACACCTTGATAACACATCTTAGTAGTCATTGCATCCATGATCAAAGGTTTGCCTAACTTACTAGCCAACGCACTCAACCCTTTAGCACTCCAAGCTTCCAATGGAAGGTTTTGCAACTTAATCCATATTGGAAGTGTTTCTGGTTCTGTTTTATCCAAGTTTACACTAGGATTCCACTTTTGAACAACCATTGGTTTATTATTCACAATCCAAGGTCCACTTTCAATAACAGTTTGCAACCCTTGAGCATTATTGAACTTAAACACAAAAGTCCCATTTCCATGGTTAAGAATCTGCTTAAGACCAAACTTACTCCACATTTTAAACAAATGAAAGCTCAATTCCTGCATAGACATTCTATAACCAACAAAATATCCACATGCAGATAGCTCCCATTTTTTACTTCCCTCACTTATAATATCTTCATCAAAAATCACAAATTCCTGCCCATTTTCATTCAGTACAGTTGGAATTTGGAACAGCTTATTATCAGCAATCTCCATATTACAATTCAGCTTATCCACATAACTAGCTGTTTTATGCTCAGAACTATTGGTATTAGCAGATTTAGCATACTCATCAACACTCTTAGAAGAAGTATTTCCACTAATACCATGCTCATCAATATTATGATTACTTTTATTTGCAACAGGTGACTTACAGTGGTCTCCTTTATCCAGTGTTGTATCATCAACCGAGACATTCTTCTCAAAATTCAACCCATCACTAACATTCTCCTTCTCCTTTGTCAACATCACCTCATCCCTTTTATCCATATCCTTAACAGATTCCCGTGATACATCACAATCCTTCCTAGTACTACCATTTTCTTCCATATAAGAAACCCTAGCATCACCAATCTCTGATTCAGTAATCATCTCATTCCTTTTCTGACTTAACACACCCACAACATGATCATTAAACCTCATTGGAACCTTAGTTTGCCTTTTGCCTTTGTTTACTGTGTCATTATTCGTTGTTTGTTGTTGTTTTGGATTTTTCTTACGATTAGTCATGATAAAATTGCAAATACATAATCAAATTGTGAATATCGAGTATTATGGATCAGACAGATAAGAAATTGAGTGATTTGAAATTTTGGCACCAAAATACCAATTTGGGGTTTTTTTCAAATCGTAACGAAAATCCAATCAAATCACATCATCATGTGCGCAATGATGAGAGGAATCGAATGGTGCTCTTAGAATTCAAAAATGTTAAGATTTGAAGAAGAAATTGAAGGAATCAATACTTTGAAGATGGTGGGAAAGTGGTTATTGAGAAAACAAGAGTTGAAAAGTGAAATGTTGAAAATCAAATATGAGAGAAATGTTTTAGTGTAATTAATAATTTTATTAA
The DNA here is from genome assembly GCA_030686995.1 of Artemisia argyi. NCBI lineage: Eukaryota > Viridiplantae > Streptophyta > Magnoliopsida > Asterales > Asteraceae > Artemisia > Artemisia argyi. The sequence goes on along the minus strand of CM060685.1, from coordinate 42,788,937 downwards.
AATACCTCAAAATTATAATAATTTATTCATATTGTACAACAAATAAAAAAACATATATACTAAATTAAAAACAACAATTAAAACATCCGTTACTAAAAAGAACAATAAAATTTTTACAATGTACAATTTAAACAAGCTATAACATAATCCAAAATATAAGATAATTAAACACACTAATTAATGCTATTTTTAAAACACCTTAAAATGAAAAGTATATGTTATTATACACATTATACAAATTAATAAAACACATAAAGCTTCATACAAGCTAACAAGTTGATGGTACATATAGTTTTGAAAACCGGACCGGACCAACGGGTTCAACCGGGAACCGATGTCGTCACCGGGTCGGCTAACAAATAAAAGCCATCCGAAAACGAACCAGAGAGGACCCGTTGAAACAGATACAAACTGGTGAATCAGGTCTCATCGAGATTTATTTCTTCGGTTAATCATCACAAGGTACCCGCCGCCGTAACACACAGATACCCTGCTATACTATATATCTATACTACATATAATGTAAAAATGGTCAATGTGGAATGTTGAGTTTTCAACAACAGTCAAATGAGAGAGAAAGTGAGATGTAATTAATACTCTTATTAAAACACCCTAATACTTAAAAGTACAATTATTTATTCATATTGTACAACCAAATTAAAACATATCTACCAAATTAAGTACAACCAATTCAAACACAAATCGGGTTGACCCGGGACGCTTCAAACCCGGCGGGTTGACCCAACTTAATTTGACCCGTTTTCGACCCAACCTAGCAAGTTGACCCTGTTTAAATACAACCAATTCAAAGACAAATCGGGTTGACCCGGGACGCTTCAAACCCAGCGGGTTGACCCAGTTTAATTTGACCCGTTTTCGACCCAACCTAGCAAGTTGACCCGGTTTAAATTGACCTACTTTTCGACCGAAACGGTTCAACCGGTTGAACCACCCGGGTCGAACCGGGTTTCAAAACATTATCCATTACTTAAAGGTAAAATGATTTATTCACATTGTATAACCAATTAAAAATATATCTACCAAATTAAATACAACCAATTAAAACACAAACCGGGTTGACCCGGGACGCTTCAAACCCATTGACCGGAACGGTTCAACCAGTTGAACCACCCGAGTCGAACCGGGTTTCAAAACATTATTTTTAATTCCCAAATCTTCAAACTTTTATTATTTTTCGTATAACCTATAAATTTTTTTTATCAATAAACTATGTGTCGCTATAAAATCTCGTTGCTTGCGGGTTGCCCCCTCATTGCTTGCGTTTGAAAAGAGGATGCCCTGTTATTCTTTTAAGGAATCTCGATCCGGAAAATGGATTATGTAATGACACGAGGTTGATATGTAAACGTTTTGACCCTAATGTCATCAACGCCGAAATTGCTGTCGGGTAACACGCTGGAGTTAGAGTGCTCTTGCCAAGAATTCCTCTTGCTACAACTGAAGAAGACATGTTCCCTTTCAAACTAAAGAGAACATAATTCCCTATTCACCTTAGCTTTGCGATGACTATTAATAAAGCTCAAGGCCAAACAATTCCAAATGTGGGTGTCTATTTGTCTGACTCTGTTTTCTCCCATGGCCAGCTTTATGTGGCATTGTCTAAAGTGATTTCCCGTAGAACAACAAAGGTATTGGTTAATCCAGTAAAAGAGTTCCGTCAAGCAGGAATCTACACCTCGAATGTCGTTTATTAAGAAGTTTTACGCGAAGAGTAACGTGTGTTGTTAGTTTTTATTTCATAACTGATGTAATGTTTTACTTTCAATTTCATTAAATGTTTTTATATGTTGTTTGATAGATGTTAAGAATTTTTTCTATACTTTAGTTATCGTGTAGTACAACCATTTGCAATTACATTCTGATCGGTTCATGTTCTATTTTGAACTCTACACAAAACACTCACCACAATATCACAAATCGTTAATTATCTGCCGCTAGGAATTCCGTTGCTATGCACGGGTACTCGCCTAGTAAAGGAAAAACCAAAAAGTAAAAAGTGAAATGTTGAAACTAAAAAAGGAAATGTTGAAAACATATATTTCAAAAGGAAACTAATAATAAATATCGAAAACCTGGTTGACCCGGGACGCTTCAAACCCGGCGGGTTGACCCGGTTTAATTTGACCCTTTTTCGACCCAACCCGTCGGGTTGACTCGGTTTAAATCGACCTGTTTTTCGACCAGAGCAGTTCAACCGGTTGAACTGCCCGGGTCGAACCGGGTTTCAAAACATTATGTTTAATCCCCAAATCTTCAAACTTTTATTATTTTTCGTTTATAACCCATAAACTTTTTTTTTAAAACAAAACGATCTATCGCTATAAAAATCTCGTTGCTATTTACGGTACTCGTCTGGTAGTTTGAATATATGGTTAAAACTCGTATTTAAAAGACAATATCACGAGAATAAGAAGGTGTTAGCCAAATATACTTACAACATAGTATAACGAGATTTAGAATGAGGTTAGAATTATCTTTATTCTATTGGCTTTTAGATGCGCACTATACGGACATCTCGCGACCGAGACCATTAGCGATTACACAATGTAGTTGCTAAAAGTTCGCTAAAGGACAGAAAATTTAACTTTTTTCACCCGTCTTTGACCAAACTTTTAACGTTACATGTAGTCGCTAAAAGTTAGCTAAACGACAAAATAAGTTAGGGAAAAATCTAACTTTGAACATAACTTCTAACGACTACAGGTGGTCGCTAGAACTTAGGCGACGAACCACAAAAAAGTCAAGGAAAAAGTCTAAGAAGTTTGACCACAACTTCAAGCGACTACATGTAGTCGCTAAACGTTAGGCAACGACTCGTTATTCTGTTTATTAAAACAATTTACTTTCCTGGTTGTGGGAAGTTTGGCGCCAAACCTTCGCAAAAAGTTGAATTCTTATTTTAGTTTATTAAAAATGATTAAAAATTGATTTATGCTCGCATGATATAGACCACGAAAAAGATGAAGGTGAACCACAATGAGAAACAATTTTAACACATGATAAATTCTAATCAAGCTACTAATCATCTACTATTATTTAAATCCAATAAGCAAAGCACTTTGACAAAAACATGTTTTTTTAGACTTGCACCACATGCGTGACCAATCCCATACCAAAAGAAACAAAATACGAAAAGGAAAGGACACGGGTTAAGCTGGGCGAAAATTATTGAACCAGGAAAATTCTTGGGATGATGTTAAGGTCTTAAAATAAGGATTAGAGACCCCCTCATCTAGACCCTTTTCCATTAAACAAGGTCTTAAAAACTGGTTTTGAGCTACACAAAAACATCAAGACCCGTTTTGATGAAAAAACCCGGCTTCCATGTAAATAATAACTCCAGACCGGGTTTCAGTGTCATAGCTGCTCCCAGTTACACCTCCGTCATACCACCGTGACACCGCAACCAAAGCACCTCTACCACCGCCGCCACTCATGGTACCAACACCAAACAGTTCCCCTGTTTGTGTTGTGCTACGTCTGTTTTTACAAGTAATCCTAAAGAAGTTAATGGATAATGGCAAACTTATTGATAATACTCGATGTCCTACTACTATCACCATACAAATCAGAACATCCGGAATCAATTGGGCCTCATTCTTTTAGGCATTTTTTTCTTCGTAGTATACCAAACACACAGTGCAAATTTTTCTTATTTTCTTCATTAAAGCATGTCATGATATATTGTATTGCGATCTTTATAAAGGGAAAACTTTAAGTCTAGCAACAGTGTTGGGTGATCGAAAGACTCCCACAAGTTTTTTACTTTGGCTGAAAGAACGCCTGTAATCATATCTTGCTGTCAACATAGAGGCCGGTGTTGGCCAGGTTCAGTATCTTCATCACATAGCGGACATCTCAAGAATGGAGATTGATAAATTTTATTAACTCTTATTGATGCCCATTAGAATCTTGCCGACTTTGTAATTCTGTTACGAATCCACTTCCCTTTCTTCTTCGGAATAGTTATCTTCATCACATAGCGGACATCTCAAGAATGGAGATTGATAAATTTTATTAACTCTTATTGATGCCCATTAGAATCTTGCCGACGTTGTAATTCGGTTACGAATCCACTTCCCTTTCTTCTTCGGAATAGTTATCTTCAAGACCTCTTCCTTCACATTCATCACAATATTTTCACGAGGACGGTATATTTCCTCGGGTGTTTCAATCGTAATGAAATATTCGGGATAAGTGGACCCAGGACCAGGTCTCCCTAGACTAACCTTAAACCACATATCACTAGCATGTCCGCACCATACACGGACACAACCAAAACCATACACATACAATTCTGTAACAAGTAAAACAGAAAATACATAAGAACTCCCCTTATTGTGCATATCATCAGCTAAAATGTTACATTTTATTATTAAATAAATAAATAAATAAATTTATTATAAAACTACTCTTTTTGGACAACAAAGAGAAAAGCTACTTTTCATGATAAGTTTTAAGCGTACCCATATCATTACGAGGTAGTATAGTCCAGACATGTCACGGGTGATGTAGAGAGCTTTAGTGTCCTCCACCACATCCCATCTAGGACACGCTGCGGGTGTCACTCCGATGCGATTGTCCATCAAGTTTAGTAGACGCACAAGATTCGTAGTTGCAGATAGGCGTGGACAATTTGCCTCTGAGTTATCATTGAGAAATCACATGTTAAAAAGTGATTTTCATTAGCTCTATGATGAGTTCAATATTGATAATGAAAATTTTTAAATGATGAACTCATACAACCACACGTAAATGATAAGTTGAGATATCTACTCACTCTTGAAAAGATCATGGATTTCAGGTTTGCATTCGTCTTCAAGCTTTAAGCTAAAGAAGCGACAATACGTTGTTGCCACAGGTCGAATGGATCGGGAAGCAAATTGTCCAGCGAGTGAGCAAGCCATCATCTCGGGTCAACAGAAGGACAAACTATCAAAGAGAAGAGCAATGCAACTTGTACAAATTTACTAACAAGAACTTCATTTGCAAAAAAAAGATATGATCAAAGGAAACTAATAAACGATTATGAAGATATTTACCATTTCTTTCGTTGATGCATTGGTTTTTTAAAAGTTTCCTAAAAAATAACTTATGCAAAATATCTTGCCTTAATTTAGAAAATGATTTAAATAAGCATCTGAGTCCCTCTTCTCGGCTAAAGTTTTAAATTTTAAATCAAAATAGTTTGAATACATATGGTTAAAACTCGTTTTTAAAAGACAATATCACGAGAATAAGAAGGTGTTAGCAAAATATACTTTTACAACACAGTATAACGAGATTATTAATGATGTTAGACTTATCTTTATTTTATTGGCTTTTAGATGCGCACTACACTAAATTGGACATCTCGCGACCGAGACCATTAGTGATTACGCGATGTAGTTGCTAAAAGTTTGCTAAAGGACAGAAAATTCAACTTTTTTTGCCCCGTCTTTGACCTAAACTTTTAACGTTACATGTAGTCACTAAAAGTTAGCTAAACGACAAAATAAAAGTTATGGAAAAGTATAACGTTGAACATAACTTCTAACGACTACAAGTGGTCGCTAGAAGTTAGGCGACGAACCGCAAAAAAGTCAAGGAAAAAGTCTAAGTTTGACCACAACTTCTAGCGACTACGTGTAACATTAGGCAACGACCCTTTATTTCTGTTTATTAAAAAAAATTACTTTCCTGGTTATGGGAAGTTTGGCGCCAAACCTTCGGAAAAAATTGAATTCTTATTTTAATTTATTAAAATTGATCAAAAATTGATTTATGCTCGCATAATATAGACCACGAAAAAGATGAAGGTGAACCACAATGAGAAACAATCATAAACACATGATACAATCTAATCAAGCTACTAATCATCTACTATTATTTAACTAGTTATAATACCTGTGCACGCACAGGGTTTTTAAATTTTCGTTTTGATTATGTATTATTATCGATTAAGAAATGAATCACTTAACATGTTTCAATTGGTTTTACTTGGTGCACTAAAAATAAAAAATCATATGTTTATATGTTATAATCTACCTATTATTTTAGGAGAATGCTTTTGGATTAAAAATTATATTTTATTATTATAGCAAAATCACAAGATGATACTTGACTTGCATGAGATGTTAGTGATATATGTTTTTAGTTTTGCAAACCCATGCGATCAATTTACGATGTGTTTTGTAATTGTTCTATTTCTTTTACTTATATTTTCGTTAAAATATATAGCAAATTTAGATATCTTTGAAGATTGATTCATTTCCTTGATTATGAATAACCATCATACCATGTTTACTAATGTAACTTTTTATTTGGAAAATTGTATTTTCATAAAGAGAAACAAAAAAAAAATGCAATGGGTAGAACTCAAATTTAATCTTACGTTTATGTATAATGTATAAAAATAATTTTTTCTGAGACCAAACTATATAAGGAAATTGTTAATACAAATATCGCCTAAAAACGTTATTTATATTTTACGATCTTCGCTAAGTTTTGTTAACGACAAAATGTAAACTTTAGTTTTAAGCAAAACATATTCTTAGTTTTTAAGACTTGCATAAACATGACTTTTGCTACATTTTACATTTCACAATTTTATTTCTTAAATTAGAAATAGTCACATCACATTTATGGCAAGTTTTGTCATTATGTATTTATGGCAAGTTATGTGTTTGACTTGCTTTCATGTTGCTTGCAAGTATCATGTTTGACTTACTTGAAGTGATGTGACATTGTTTGGTTGATAGAAGTAATGTGACAAGACCTTGTTTGGTTTGAAGAGTAATTGCATAAACCTACTGCAGACCCGGCGGTACCCTGGGGGTACACGGGCGGAACCCATTTGAGGGTTCCGCCTGATCCGCCGAGCACACAGTTTGTTGTGCTATAAATACCAAGCCATAACTTGATTTTTGGCTAACCTCTTGAGCACATATTTTACACACACACTGATCCCTTTCTTCTAACCCCTTAACATTGTATATGTGAAGTTTCCTTTTGTAGCAAAGAAGCTCACAAGGTCGTCTAAAAGTTACAAGTTTCCAACACAACGTTGCAAGACTTGGTAGCTTAGTATTGTGTAAACTAGTATTGTTTACGCGTCATTTGTTTGTGTATATTCTGAAGTGAGTGGTTAGTATTTTAGTCCTTAAAATACAAAGAGTGTTGGGAGTGGTTGTGCCCTTGTAAAAGAACTCGACATTTAGCTTTGTGTCGGTAAAAGTATAAGCGACGTGTAAGGTTTTCTCCGCCGGTGAAAGGAGCTTGTTGACTAGTGAAAGAAACTCTCGAGTTGGATACTCGGGGCGTAAACGTAGGGCAAGGAAAAAGAGTCCTTGTAGCCGAACCACGATAAATACTCGTGTTGTGGTTTGATCGTTTCTTTCCTTTACTTGCATGTTATATATATTGTGTTTGTGCATATATCTTTGATCAAACGGAAAGTTTCAAAGCTAACTAAACAAGTTAAAAAGATTTTAAAACGCTAAAACTATTCAACCCCCCTTCTAGTTTTCCACAATTGGCATCAAGAGCTACGTTACTCAAGCTTTTAAAATATATTGTGTTTTAAAACTTGAAACGATCCATGGATTTTGAAAATTACAAAGAAGGGCAATCTATGCAAAGACCACCACTCTTTGAAGCAAATGGTTTTATTTATTGGAAAAACCGTTTTGAAACTTACGTGAAATCTAAAGATATAGATTTATGGTATATAATTGTTGATGGTGATAACATAGTTACTAACATTAAAGATGATGATCAAAAGAAATTAATAGGTAAAAATAATGAAGCTAAAATGATGTTTTACAACGCTTTGCCTAAGAAAGAATATGAAAGAGTATTTTTGTGTAAAACCGCCAAAGATATTTGGCAATCTTTAATCGTCACTCATCAAGGAAATTCACAAGTTAAAGATAACAAAATTGATCTTCTTGTTCAACAATATGAACAATTTGTTATTACCGAAGATGAGATTATTGATAATGCTTTTGCTAGGTTTAACACTATTATTACTTCACTTAAAGCACTTGATGAATCTTTTTGTAGTAAGAACTTTGTCAGGAAATTTCTTAGAGCACTCCATCCGAAGTGTAGAGCAAAAGTGACGGCAATTGAAAAATCCAAAGATCTTTCAAGCATGTCACTCGATGAGCTTATTGGAAACCTCAAAGTTCATGAAATGGTAATGGAAAAAGATTCGGAACTAGTTAGAGGCAAGAAAGAAAAAGTTAAGTCCATTGCCTTGAAAGCTAGAGTCCAATCAAGTGATGATGAAGAATCTACTTCGGATAGTGATGATGAGGAATATGCTATGGCCGTGAGAGACTTCAAGAAGTTCTTTCGTAGGCGAGGGAAGTTTGTTAGGCAACCCAAAGATGACAAGAAAAACTTCCGGAAAGATCGTGACGATCGAAAAGGAAAAGTTGAAAGAAAATGTTATCGGTGTGGAGACACAAGTCATCTTATAGGAGAATGTCCAAAACCACCCAAGAGCAAACCTCAACAAGCTTTTGTGGGCGGTGCTTGGAGTGACTATGAAGGAGATGATGATGAGCCAAAGAATGATGATATTGCTCTCATGGCTCACAACTCAAATGAGGTACTCTCCGACTCATCTTACTCCTCTATAGATGATGATACTTTACAAAATGAATATAACAAACTTTGTGAGTTAAGCTTAAAAATCATAAACAAAAATAAATTCTTGAAAACTAAAAAGGAGTTTTTAGAAAATGAAGTTTATGAGTTAAAAGAAAAAGCTAAGAGATTAGAAAAGGGTAAAGGTATTGACACATCATGCAAATCATGTGAAGAACTTAAACTTGAAGTTGAGAAACTTAAAATTACTCAAAATGATCTAATCAAACAAACAACAAAGTTCAAAAAGTTTGATAAGAGTATTTCGTGTGCGGATGAAATTATGAAACTTCAAAAGTTACCTTTTGATAAAACAGGTCTAGGGTTCAGTAAAGTAGAAACCGTTAAGGATCAAACGAAACATGAAAAGAACACACACGAAACAAACAAAACTGCTACAGCAGCCCGCGGACCAGACGGAACCCAGATTAGGGTTCCGCCCGTTGGTCCCGAGGGTTCCGTCAGGACTGCTGCAGCAGTAACTCCATCCACGTCGGATCGTTCAAAATTTGTTAAAGTTAGATATAAAAATGGAACAAAACCTGCTTTTAGAACTGGAGTAGGACTTAGTAAAAATGAATTTAGAGCTAAGTCTACTCAACCAAGACCTAAGACGTCAATTCCCAAACGCCCCTTTCCAAAGAGCAACTTCAATGCTCGACCAAACTACCAACATGTTTGGAACCAAAACACTCCTGGACATTACCAAACCTCAAATTACATGCCATGGAACCCTTATGCTCTATTTTCATATTTGGGACAAATTAATGGTATGCTTAACCAAAATGGACCCATGAGAAATTGGGGACCAAATGTTTGAGTGTTTTTCATAAAATAGGTGTGCCTCAAAGTTTGTTTGGATCCGGATGAATGGATCAAAGATAGCGGTTGTTCAAGGCACATGACGGGTAATAAAAGCCTCTTCTCTACATATCACAAATGTGATGGAGGTAATGTTACGTTTGGTAGTAATGCTAGGAGCAAAATCATCGGAAAAGGTACAATCTCTCATGACTCCCTTTCTATAGATGATGTTGCTCATGTTGATAATTTAGGATTTAATCTCCTTAGTATTAGTCAACTTTGTCCTAATAAGTATAATGTTCTTTTTAGTGAGAACGGTAGTAAAATACTTAAAGATGGTATAACCATAGCCAAAGGTGTCCTTAAAAACAACGTATACGTCATGAAGTTGGATTCTACATCTAGAGACAAACTTTGTCTTACCTCATTAGACGAATCTTCAACTTTATGGCATAGACGTTTAGGACATGCTAACATGAGACTTATCCACAACCTCTCCTCCAAAGACTTAGTTCGAAATCTACCCAAGTTGAAATATGACCAACACTTTTGTGATGCTTGCAAAGTCGGTAAACAAGTCCATAGTAGCCATAAGGCTAAAAACTTGGTTTCTATATCTAGGTGTCTAGAACTTTTACATATGGATTTATTTGGTCCATCCGCTATACAAAGTTATGGAGGTAACTTCTACACTTTGGTCATAGTAGATGATTACTCACGTTATACTTGGACAAAATTTTTGAAAAGTAAAAATGAAGCTTTTGATAAATTTGAGATTCTAAGTAAGAAAATTCAAAATCAAGTAGGATCTAATATTGTGTCTATTAGAACGGATCACGGTCGTGAATTTGATAATGAATTTCAATTAGGAAAATTTTGTGATAATAATGGAATTACTCATAACTTTTCGGCTCCACGTACTCCTCAATCTAATGGTGTAGTAGAACGTAAAAATCGGACATTACAAGAGATGAGTAGAACAATGCTTAATGAACAAAATATTCCACAAAAGTTTTGGTGTAATGCCGTAGACACATCAACGTACATTCTAAATCGAGTCCTAATTAGACCATTTTTGAATAAAACTCCTTATGAACTTTACAAAGGTAAAAAGCCTACATTAGGATACTTTAGAGTGTTTGGTAGTAAATGTTTCATTCTTAACACCAAGGATTATCTCACCAAATTTGACCCAAAGTCTTATGAAGGTGTATTTATTGGATATTCACAAAGTAGTAAAGCTTACATTGTTTTAAACAAAGAAACCTTAAGAGTCGAGGAATCGTTAAACGTAACATTTGACGAAAGTCCACCTCCCTCTAAGACATCACCTTTGGTAGATGATGACTTAGTTGAAAGCCAAGCAATTGAATGTCAAGAAATCTTAGATAATGACAAGGAAGATGAACTATTAAACAAAGAACTTGTTAATGTCAAAGAATCTAAAAGTCATCCATTAGATAGCGTCATAGGCAACATTAATGAAAGAACACTAAGATCAAAAGTCCAAAATGAAAGTAATTATTTTTGTTTCGTGTCAACCATTGAACCTAAAAATATTAATGAAGCCATTAAGGATGAATCTTGGGTAATTGCAATGCAAGAAGAATTAAACGAATTTGTTAGGAATGATGTATGGACATTAGTTCCTCAACCAAAGAGTCAAACAATAATTGGAACGAAATGGGTATTTCGTAATAAAATGGATGAAAATGGAATTGTGTCTAGAAACAAAGCTAGGCTAGTAGCACAAGGATATAATCAACAAGAAGGCATCGACTACGATGAAACTTATGCTCCGGTAGCTAGGCTCGAGTCAATTAGAATCTTACTTGCTTATGCGTGTGCACATAATTTTAAACTCTTTCAAATGGACGTCAAAAGTGCATTTCTAAACGGAGTCATTAATGAAGAAGTGTATGTTGCTCAACCACCGGGCTTCATCGATTTTGAAAAACCTAATTATGTTTACAAACTTAAAAAGGCTCTTTACGGACTCAAGCAAGCTCCAAAAGCATGGTATGATCGACTTAAAACCTTCCTAGTTGACCATAAGTACACCATGGGCTTAGTTGATAATACTCTCTTCACTAAGAAGAAAGATTCACATATTATCATAGTCCAAATCTATGTTGATGACATTATATTCGGATCAACTTGTCAAGAATTATGTGTGGATTTCTCAAAAATCATGCATGACGAGTTTGAAATGAGTATGATGGGAGAACTCAACTTTTTCTTAGGACTCCAAATTAAACAACTTGAAGATGGTATCTTCTTTAACCAATCTAAATACATTAAGGACATGCTTAAGAAATTTGGATTAGAAGATTCGAAACCTATCAAAACTCCCATGTCCACGGAAACTAAACTCACCAAGGATGAGGAAAGTGAATCCGTAGATAGCACTAAATATAGAGGTATGATTGGTAGTCTACTTTACCTAACGGCTAGTAGACCCGACATTATGTTTAGTGTTTGTCTATGTGCTCGTTTTCAAGAAGATCCTAAGACTACACATCTCGAAGCCGTTAAAAGGATATTTAGGTATATTAAGGGCACTACACATTTAGGTTTATGGTATCCCAAAGGAACGGGAATAGACACCATAGTGTATGCCGACTCGGATCATGCCGGTGACTATGTCGATAGAAAAAGCACAAGTGGTATTTGTACTTTTGTTGGACATTGTCTCACCTCATGGTTCTCTAAGAAGCAAACGGCTCTTGCTATCTCAACAACGGAAGCCGAGTACGTTTCGGCCGGAAAGGCATGTCAACAAGCTCTTTGGATGAAGCAAGCTCTTGTCGACTACGGAATTCAACTCAACGACATCACAATTCTTTGTGACAACAAAGGTGCCATTGATCTTAGCAAAAACCCGGTTCAACATGCTCGTACCTAACATATTGAAATCCGTCATCATTTCCTTCGTGACAACGTCCAAAAAGGAAATATCTCAATTGAGAAAGTTTCTTCCGAAGATAACATAGCCGACATTCTTACCAAACCTCTTAAACGTGAACCTTTTAACCTTCTTAGGCTAGGCTTAGGATTCATGGAACCTACATTGTAGTTCTGAACATTAGACAAAAATCACAAAAATCAAAACAAATCCATAACAATTTTTCTCAGCAGGGTCGGCGGAACCCTGAACCATAACGGACGGAACCCAAATTTGGGATCCGCCGTGTCCGTCGACCTGCAGAATCAATCCATTAGTTTATATTAAACCAAACACCCATTATTTCACACCACCACTTCCAAAACTGTTACTATTCACCATTCCTCTCATCCATACCCACGAAATTCTGGTCTTCCATTCAAACACATTGCTAATCCATCATCATTGTAAGTATCTTATCTTGATTACAATCCTGATCTGAGTCTAGGAATTCTATTTTTGCACAAAAACAAAAACTTGGGGTTATGCATTAAACTTAACAAACTCATGCATAAAAATTAGGTGTTTAACAAAACTAATCATGTTTCCCATAGTTAGGAAGTGCTTTCTCACTTAGTGTAAACATACTTGCTAAACCACCCCATGTCAAATTTTTGCAAAAATTTCTCACAAGTAGGACAAATATTTTTTCGTCTCACATTGAGAATACAAAATCAAAACGTTATGTTCAAAACATCACTTGCATAATGTCTCTTGAATGCTAAAGGGAATACATAATTAATATGTATTTTCGGGTACATTCAAACGTAGCTACATTGAACTAGGAGTGTTTGGGTTATCTTTTGTTTTTATAACAAAACTTGCATTATAAAACACCTTTGATGCATCAAAATAAGTCAAGATAACCGCACCTCCACATTGTTTTCATATAGGCACACACTAGAACATCCACATTAAAATAGTAGTTTACTTAAACTAAAATGTGAAATTTTTGTTGTTCTAGGTATCATCATGCCTCCTCTAACCCATTACGACCAATAAGGACACAATTAAGTACCTCCCAAAACACCACAAAACCAAAGGCCTTACCCCAAACCAAGTCAACATTTTCAAAGCCTTAGAAAAACGCTATGTCCATGAGGGTAGAACCATTGACCCGTCTTTCCTAGAAGGCACAAACCTTTATGCCGAATTTGCCACAATCAACTTTGAGTGTCTTTTGACTTTAGACGAGCCTATTTGTCCTAGATTCATTCTTGAGTTCTATGCATCCGTCACTCTATCCACGGGTGATTATGATTATTTATCCGTCAACTTTAGGGTTAGTGACAATCAATACTCCTTCACTCTTGAGGAGTTTGCTCAAATCCTAGGAATTCCAAACCAAGGTACTTGTATCTACTCCGATTTGCACTCCCTCTCAACCCTTGACACCCTAGATGACCGTTACCATCCTTATGATACCCCACTCGTGTCAAAAGATGTACTCCGTAACCACCTCTTTGTTAGGACAACCACTACTAGGAGAACCCGAACGGGAAATGAGGTTGATAAAGATCCATATGGAATGGAACTTAATGAACTCTTGCCCCAATTCAAGAAATGGGAGGAAGTCCTTAGAGCCAATGTTATAAGCACCATAGGAAACCGAGACCATATCAATCTTTGCCTATGCTACATGCTCTACTCTTTGTCCACTAGGCAACCTTTCAATCTTGCTTACTACATGGCCAAGAGAATGGCCGACATTCCCATTCATGGCACAACGGCTTTGCCATATGGAATGTTCTTGACCCGTCTCTTTAGGTTCATTGCACCCATTCCTCCAACTCCTAACCGTCTTCAACTTGACTACTCTCTCATTCCACATACATTTGTTCCTCTAAGTGATAAGAGAATGTATAGAGCCCAAGGAAAACGTCCTCATCCCCCTACCTCCTCCTCATCTTCCTCAATGAGTGAAGATGACAATTTGCCAAACTCTAGGCTCCCACCTCTAGAATACCTTTCCCAACTTCCGGATATTCCAAATGAGTCAGAGGAGTTCAAGCAAACAAAGGGGATGTTCAAAAACATCGGGAGATTCCTCGGGAAGATGAAGAAGAAGATGGAACGTCAATGAGTGCGGGTGTGTTAGGAGTGTTTGGCACAAGGTGCTATTGGAACAATTTGCTAGTTTAAACAATCTTTGTGATGTATTTGTGTGTTAGTACAATGTTTGATACACTATGGAACATGTTTTAACTTACAATGTTGCAGGAAGACAACTTTTGGCAAGTTGTCAAATTTTCATGATTATCAAATTTTCACTAAGTTTAGTGAATTTCGCTAGCCCCCGGTCAAAGTTTTATGATATGAGTGTTTACATGTCTAATTTTTGCATTTCCTAACCAGGTATGAATTATATTTTTAGTTCCAAGAGTTTTCGAAAATTTTGAAAATCGTTTCGCGGGTCAAAAACGCGGACTGTGAACTTTTTTAGGCCTGGCGGATCCGGCGGATCCCAAATTTGGGTTCCGCCAGTGCAAATTCTGGGTAACCCAGTTTTGGCCCAACGGACCAGGCGGCACCCTAATTTGGGTTCCGCCTGTGTATTTCCAGGGTGCCGCCATATGCCTGCAGAATTTTTGGTTTTCTTTTTCGCCAATTCAACATTGAAACATCCAAATCCAATCCTTTTAGGTAGAAAACCATTACTTGCAATGTGTTTAGCATAATAGGATACTCCTTCTTCCATGAACTTAACCAAAACCAATTCCCGCCAAAATTCAAATTTAACCATAACAACCTCAAGGACCCCTCAAACATAAAGGAAGGAACCCTTTTAAGGGATCCTTGAAATCCCTGAGAATTTTTCCATCAAACAAACTCACCAAAACCACTAAGCATTTAGTGCAAAACTTGTCTTCTCACTTCACCATTTTCATTGGATTGACTTTCATGACATGACAACCCACAATTAAGTTTTTCAAATCATTAGGAACCACCATTTTTGTATGGATTAACATCAAATCCAAACACTCCTTCCCACAAATCTTCATCACTATAAATTAAACCATCCTAAACACTCTCAAACCACACCTTCTTCATCACAAATTCTGAAACTTTAAACCATTTTAAACAATGACCAAGTCAACAAACACCTCTCAACCATCACGACCCATCCGTAGAACAGCCCGGATAAGTGTCAAACCACTATGGTCAAACCAATCCATCAACCTTAGCTCCTCATCCTCGGATGAATTCACATCACCCATCAAAAATGAACACTTTTTGAATCTTGCATCTCCATCTCCATCACCCAAACAACCAAATGAGCACACTCCACCACCTACTAAATCACCTATTGACCCAACTCCACCAAGTGCTCCAACTCAACTATCAAAGACTTCATCACCATCACCATTACCAAAAATTGAACCTATGGAACTTTTTGGGTCTCCTCCAACATCACCACACCCATATGTCCAAGATTTAAATGATCTTCCACCAAGACATAATCAACCACCACCTTTTGCAAACCAATCACCAAGGTCAATTCTTGATCTTGATGATGATCTTGAACTTAACCAACCACCACAACAAGTGTACCAACCACCCAAACCGTTGTTATTTCACCCACTCTACCGTGAAATCCATGGTCCTCTTTATGGAGAACCAAATTTTGAACACCATGATCACCCAACTCCACCATCTTCTCAACCCCAAACCTATGAGTCTTTCTTTCCTTCTTATGAGGAAATACAAAGCATGGTTGAAAACCACCTTCATCAAGCAATAGAATTTCAAACCACCTTGCTTGAATCAATACCAAATCCATCCTCCACCCAACAACCAAAACCAAACCAACCCCTAAACCAAGAAACCAAAACCAACCCATTTTCACCCAACCATCCCTATGTTTGCTCAAATTGTGAGCAAATGGGTGAAAGCATAAAAACCTTGCTTCACCAATTCCAAAATGAAACCCGGTTTGCATTCCAACATGTCATTGAACGTTTGGATGCACTTTCCCACCCCAACAAATCCTAAACAACCCTTGGAGGCCGTTTGCCCCAACTTAGGAATGTAGGATTTTTTTTTTATTTTCTTGGTTATTTTTTTTAGTTCTTGGTTACCAAGTAGAAGAATAGTTAGCATTTCTTGTCTTTTGACTTTTATAAGTCAAAATTTAACTTGGAATGAAATTTCTTTCTACTTACTTGTGTGCATTGTTGGTTGATCAATGTTGTGTTGTCATTGTGGTTGCATTGTGTGTGGTAACTACAAGCTTAACTATATATATCACCAACTAACCATTTTTTTGTAGGTCTCAAAATCCATGTTTCCCATATTGGTACTCCATTTAGGGGGAGTATCGACCAAGGGGGAGCATGGCGATTATTCCGCTTCGCTACTCTACTTTTTGTTTCGACAAAAAGGGGGAGAAATATATTATACCTTCAATACTTGATGTGCTTTTCATCTCTTAAGTAAAACAAGGTTAATATAATTTTTTTTAAGTCTTAAAAACCAAAGTTTTGTGTGTTACTTAAAAACAAAGTTTATGTTTTGTCATCAACAAAAAGGGGGAGATTGTTAATACAAATATCGCCTAAAAACGTTATTTATATTTTACGATCTTCGCTAAGTTTTGTTAACGACAAAATGTAAACTTTAGTTTTAAGCAAAACATATTCTTAGTTTTTAAGACTTGCATAAACATGACTTTTGCTACATTTTACATTTCACAATTTTATTTCTTAAATTAGAAATAGTCACATCACATTTATGGCAAGTTTTGTCATTATGTATTTATGGCAAGTTATGTGTTTGACTTGCTTTCATGTTGCTTGCAAGTATCATGTTTGACTTACTTGAAGTGATGTGACATTGTTTGGTTGATAGAAGTAATGTGACAAGACCTTGTTTGGTTTGAAGAGTAATTGCATAAACCTACTGCAGACCCGGCAGTACCCTGGGGGTACACGGGCGGAACCCATTTGAGGGTTCCGCCTGATCCGCCGAGCACACAGTTTGTTGTGCTATAAATACCAAGCCATAACTTGATTTTTGGCTAACCTCTTGAGCACATATTTTACACACACACTGATCCCTTTCTTCTAACCCCTTAACATTGTATATGTGAAGTTTCCTTTTGTAGCAAAGAAGCTCACAAGGTCGTCTAAAAGTTACAAGTTTCCAACACAACGTTGCAAGACTTGGTAGCTTAGTATTGTGTAAACTAGTATTGTTTACGCGTCATTTGTTTGTGTATATTCTGAAGTGAGTGGTTAGTATTTTAGTCCTTAAAATACAAAGAGTGTTGGGAGTGGTTGTGCCCTTGTAAAAGAACTCGACATTTAGCTTTGTGTCGGTAAAAGTATAAGCGACGTGTAAGGTTTTCTCCGCCGGTGAAAGGAGCTTGTTGACTAGTGAAAGAAACTCTCGAGTTGGATACTCGGGGCGTGGACGTAGGGCAAGGAAAAAGAGTCCTTGTAGCCGAACCACGATAAATACTCGTGTTGTGGTTTGATCGTTTCTTTCCTTTACTTGCATGTTATATATATTGTGTTTGTGCATATATCTTTGATCAAACGGAAAGTTTCAAAGCTAACTAAACAAGTTAAAAAGATTTTAAAACGCTAAAACTATTCAACCCCCCTTCTAGTTTTCCACAGAAATTATAATTACTTGTATGAGTAAATTATAAATGCATGAAAAAAATGACAAAAAGTATATTCGCAAGTATTTTAGGATTGTTCGAATCCTTACCAACCTTTCACTTTAGTGCAACTTTCTTTACAATTGGCCTAAATCATCAAGATTAAAAAAAACTTATATTTTAGACCATTGGTTGATACCCATAGTGTTATCAATGAAATCAAACACCTGCTAAGTTTCATTAACTCATTCAAAAACACTTGCTAAGAATTCCTAATATAAAATTCCCCATATAGGCATTAAAATACATCTTTGGTACATTAAAATACATTCATGTGTTATCTGAATCAGCAACTAAACTTAATTATACATTCATACCTTGAGCAGTCTTAGAAAATCCTTCCATGACAATCATGTGTTGATACTTAATCCTCCTCTAAAAAACACACACAACAAATTGCATTACACTTTAGTGTGTGTGATAAGATCATAAAACTGTAAAAAAAACCACTTACATGTTGCATTATAGTGAGGATAACAACAAAGTTAGTTATAACATCAAATAAGAAAACTTCATATTAGAACTAAAGGGGTGTTTGGTTATGCTTATTAAAAGTGCTTAATGGCTTATTCAATTACCATAACACAATAAGTTTATGATAAAGCTATAAGTTAGTTATAACATCAAATAAGAAAACTTCATATTAGAACTAAAGGGGTGTTTGGTTATACTTATTAAAGGTGCTTATTGGCTTATTCAATTACCATAACACAATAAGTTTATGATAAAGCTATAAGTTTTTTTTTAGAAGCTTAGTAAAAAAACCCCTGAATTCACAACTAATTCTATCATAACTTAGTGTGCTTAGTAAAAACACAAATATTAAGTGTAGAAGTTTTCAATAAAACATAAAAAAAGTTACTAAAAGTTGGTGTGTATGACAAAAAAGTTAAATCATAAAAAAGGTTACCAAGGGTACTGGCAGCCATGCCGCTAAGGCAGCGGTTTGCCCCCAAACCGCCGGGGAACACCGCCGCCACCCCAGCGGTTTGGGTGGGTGGTGTTCTTCAGCGGCAAAAATCACTGCTGCGGTTTGGAGAAAGAGGAGAAAGATATCAGGTCTTATAATGTTTCATATGGTGCACCACCTCAAACTAACATGGATCTTGTTGTTGCTAACAAGTTTGACTTCAAGAAAGGAAAGTCAACTGCAAAGTCATGGAGTTTTAATGATCCTGAGTTTCAAAGGAAGAAAAGAGTTGCTAGCTATAAAGTTTATGCTGTTGAAGGAAAAGTCAAAGGGTCTTTTAGGAAGAGTTTCAGGTGGCTTAAAGATAAGTATTATGTATTTTTATTTTAATTATTAATGAAATATTATGTTTTTATTAAATTATTTATTTATGGAAAAAAAAATTGGTGGTTTGGGAGGTATGAAAAAAGTATGGTTGCCACTAAAAAAGGGTTGGGAGGTATGGAAAAAGTGTGAGTGAGGTGGAATGATATTATTGGTTGGTTGGGAGGTATGAATTTTTTTGGGAGGTATGGTTGCCACCACCCTAAAAACTATCAGCTAGATAAGGCATAAGCCAAAGTTCTATTGAGGTCTCTTTTGGTTTCTATCCAGAAGCAAAAAGAGGTTAATGCATAAATCATAAGTATAGAAGAATGGTTGTATCTCACATCCGTGATTACCAACTCAATAACATCATCTCAATATAGTAACGTAATAACCTGATTAAAAACTATATATTCTTGCTTAATAATTCTCATATACATACTTTAATTCCTTTCCAACGGCCAATTATTACTTTTTTTTAATGAAACGTCACGTCAATGAATAAAGTTAGGTTATCACCTACATAGTTTTTCTTTTTTTGATTTAGGAGGTGATTGTTATCAAATAAGGATTGTGATGCGTGCATTTTTTTTTTTTTTAATTTAAGGAAAACACCTTCTAAATTAAACAATGACTATCTAACCTTTTTTTTTTTTTTTTTTTTTTTTTTTTTTTTTTTTTAATAATCAGCTTTGTATAATGTTTTTAACTGACAGACATGTTGATGTTGATGTTATTGTTTAATTTTAACTATTGATATCATGTTGTACAAAATGTGCGAATTTACATAATGAGCGTTAATGAAGTAAAAATATGCTCCATAAAGTTTTTAAAATATTTTTATGTATATTCATATATAAATTTTAAATAACAATTCATGAGTTGTTGTTATAAATGGAATAGCGTATATTTATTTTCATATCACCGTAACTCGTGCTTACCATTTGATATTTATATTTTCGTTACTAATAATTTAGCCGTATTTAATATTCAAACCCGTGTATGCATAAATTAAACTTTTAAATAGAATAACATGGGTCCTTATTTGAAAAGATATTCTAATGGATGGAAGTTTAAAACTAACAATATTAAAACTAATTCACATATTTACCAAATTTTGTAATTTAATGGATGAAAGTCTAAAACTAATACTAATACCCATATTTTAAACAAAGTTAATATTATAAAGTAAAAGGGTATAAAGTGTAAGGAGTTATTTGTGTTTTTTCTAAAGTTATTAAAAAATATGAAAACTTGTAATTTTATACTTAGCTCTACATAATTTATTTAAAATTCAACCACTAAAGTTTTACTAATTACTTCCTCTTGTTTTAAGTTTTTGTTTTCATAAATTTGACACCTATATTGTTATGCACTTTTTTTATTAACCAAATTTTTCCACCAAATTTATAAAGTTTGACCAAAATCAATTTAATTTTGACTTTTTATTGACCAATCACATTGCTCGATTTCGCTTATGTGTCAAAATCGAGCTTTGTTATTGGTCCAATTTATTTTTCAATGAGAAGGGATTTACAAAAATACTCCGAAATGATGTAATTCTTTTATTATATAAAAGATTCCAATAAGCAAAACGCTTAATGATCGTATGAAGAGTTCCATTATATCATTTTCTCATTATACATAAGTAATTTTTATTTAAAATGATCATATGCGCACACATTAAAACTTGGAAGTTTAACAAGGCCATTCACAAAAACATGTTTTTTAAGACCTTTTTTTTTTTGTTGCAAAGGTGAAATTATATTAATCACTCCAAATATTGTACAAATACAAGAGATCTCACCAAACTGTTTGGACATAACCCAAAAAAAGAAAGCAAAACACATCAGGAAGATACATCCAATATGAGACATGCTAGGAACAATACTAATCAGAAACATGACACATAATACTTCTCTAATTCTTCCTTTACTCATCAACTTTCCATCAGAAGCTTTTTGATTCACCTTTTTTTGCACCTTAACTATCTAGCTACATTTCCATCTTACCCTTCTTTTATACTCACTCATCCAGCACCCAGAGTAAGTATAAGAGAAAGGGTTAATGGCTTCACTAGGCACCCATAACCTCTCCACTGTAAGGGATAATTTGAGGAATGCTGCTACATGTCTGCATTTTAATGTGTGTTTGGAGCATCTGTTAGAGTTATAGGTTGATAGTTATGTCCGAAATAGTTTTTTCTTATGTTGTATTGGATCTTTTGTCTAATCCTTCTTAATATGATGTAATTTTTTCAGTTAATTAACATACTTCTCACCTTTTCACCAAAAAACTTTATTTGCATAGGAGGTGTTTGGGTATAAATTTGCGCTTTGTTGTTAATTCACTCTTAGGAGTATATGATTTATCTTCTTGTCTATAAATGTGTATTTGTTTTTGGGGGTGTTTGTGTGAAAAGATCATATTCTATATATCTTATTCATATTTGTGGGTGTCAGTTTACATGTGACTCCTTACGCTATGTTCTCAAGTCAAATTTTTAAAGAATGGAAGGGGATGGGATGAGAAGGGGAAAGTAGGGAATGACACTGTGAAGAAAGTAGTTATTTTTATTTGTGTTTTTGAGTTTTTATTATAAGTTGTAAGTAAAGGAAATGAATCTACCCAAATTACAAATATACCCTCAAAACATAATTTACTCACCAGATGAAATACTATCTAGCCATAAGAACACAATTTTTTTATATATAATAACCTACAAGCAAATCCAACAAGAAATAAAATGTGACCAATAACGTTTGTAGCCCATGTCCATTGTTCTTTGTTCATCAAACATGCAGAATACTCAACGCATATGCTGTCGGATTTATTAACTTAACTACGGAGTAATACATATGCTATTGGATTTACTGATTTGCATGTTACTCCGTAACTTATAATCTCAAGCACTGCCATGTTCAAAGCAATTTTTTAAAATAGTTAGGATGGTTACTAGATTCCAGTGTTTATTCATTTATTTCATTGTTCATGTATGGCTTAATTTTTTACTACAGTACCTTTTAAAATAGTTAGGATGGTTAATTAATTTCCATGATGTCAAACTAAACCAACATCAGGCTCCCAAAATGGAGGAAAGGGATCAAGTACCAGAAGAAGCACGTAGAGTTACACTTCATCAAATATAATAAAGCATTCCAGCATGATAAAATTTGACAAGCGATCAAGTACCAGGTCAGATTTATGGTACGTACATGAACAAACAAGGATATAATTGTAATTTAACAAAAGCCCATGTTCTCAGAAAACCGTTCCCTCCTGATCACCCCAAATATGGGCGGATTACATATACACACAAAATCCCATCCCTTCCCTCCCTCCCATCTTCCCGTCCCCTACATTTCCATCTTAAAAAAACTCAAGAACGCCCCTTTTTTTGATTTCCCTTCCCATCCCTTTCCATTACTTAAAAAAAACTCGAGAACAGAGCGTAAAAAAATAGGAATTTGGAAAACACATAACACAACTTTAATTTAGAGCCAGTAGTACATCAAAGCAAAATGCAATGCCAAAAAATTACTTTTATTTGTGCTCTTAACCATATTGCCAATGATCAATAACATTTGTATTTGAGAAATGTTTTTCTTACGTTTCACTATATTTTAACACTTGCCACTTTGTTTGTTGTTTTTAACAGGTAAAAAAGGGAAGAAACCTACAATTGTTACAAACAAAGACAAACCCTTCCCTGGTGAGTCATCAGTTAAAAAAAAGAGAGGCTAAAAGTGCTTAAATAACTGGTTTAGTTAACCCCTTTATTAATATGTGGTTATAAGAAAAGCAAATTTATGAAAAGTGGTTATATATTGCAGCTGTGGTACGTGCTCCACCAATAACTTTTCTCTCAAAGAAAAGTCTTAAGCTTGAACTTGGTTCAAGCGGACTTCGCGTATTTCATGTGGCTGGCATCTTGGATGTCAAGGTTGATAACCCAGAAAAAAATGGATTTATCAAGATCAAGGTTAGTATCTAGATCCCGTTTTGTTTTGTCATGCCAGTCCCTTGCTTATTTAATTGTTGCATGTTGAAAATGGTTTTTTTGTTATAACAAAACATGACTATAGTCTATTGGATACTAATTTATCTACTCCATGAAGGTCAAACATGAAAGTCAAGTATTTAGAGTCGTTTATGTATATGTATAAAGTATAGGGTCCTAGAATGACAAGAACAAAGTAAATAACCGTTTATTCGGTTATGGTAGTTTAGTGAACCGTTGTGTCTGTTTGTTGTGTCGGTTGATGGGTTATAAATACCCATAAAACCCAAGTCTGTACCTAACGATTGATTATAATAAAAACTTAGTATATTTCATAGGGATAATTACCAAAATAGATCGTTGACTTTTTGACTAGTCACTTTGTAGACTTTCAAATTTCACTTTCCAAAATTAGATCAGGGCAACTAAAAAAATGAGCAACTCAATATAAACGCGACACGTGTCCAAAAAGATTCTAGAATATTCCAAAAAGATTCTAGATTCTGTACTATAGATTCCAAAAAGATTCTAGATTCTGTACTATATTAATAAAATATTCGACACGTGTCGCACATATATGAAGGTTGCTCAGTCGCCAAGTTGCCCTGATCCACCGGAGGAAAGTGATTTAAAAACATCTATTCAAGGAATGTGCTTTGGGCGACTGATCTATTTTGGTAATTATCCCTATTTCATAACCGATTGTTCATAGATAGAAGATTAGACTAACAATGGCATCAGAGCCAAAAGGTTCAGGGAACCAGAGATAGAAAAGAAAGACAACGATTCAGGGAATCATTTTAGAGAAGAAAACCAAAAGGTTCAGGGAACCAGAGACATAGAAGTAGTACTAACGATTCAGGGAATCATTCCAGAAAAAGGAAAAGACTGATTGATTCAGGGAATCAATCAAGAAAAAGAGGAGAGGAGTAAACGTACCTGGTTGTGCAAACAAAAACACCACCGTGTGCCTTGAAACGAGAACAGACAAGAAACCACCGCCGGAGAAGAAGAGAAACCATACCACCGTAACCATCATTACCAGAGAATAAATTTGAAACACCGTTTAAACCACCTTTTGATTAGAACCAGAGGAAGGAGCGTGTTTTTTGAAGAAAGAGGGGGCGACCAAGGTTTGCCCTAGTTGTGTGTGGAAGAAAGAAGGTAGCAGAAGCAGCGTTTATTTGGGGATAGAAAGAAGGCAGTAGCAGAAGAAGGTTTTATTTGGGGATAAAGGAACGTTTTTGTTTAAGGGAACGGTCCTTATTGGGGATAAATTCGTTAATGAGAAAAAAGGAAGAGCCCACAAGAAATAAAGCCCATTATCACGTTTTTCCAGCATTTGTTTTTTTTTCTATTAGAATAGATTCAATATTAGAATTTTGCCTTTACAATTCGCATTAGAAAAGGTTAGAAGTGTTAAGAATTATTGTGGATTAGACAGAAAGTTAAGTTCGACTATTGTTAGAAGTTATATCGATTTTAGTAGAAACTAAAGGTGAAGATCATTAGGCAAGAGAATATGTCGGGAGATAGAAACGAAAATATTGTTTTCGCCTCATCATTATCATCATATCAATGTCCAGTTCTAAACAATACAAACTATACATTATGGGCATTAAGAATGAAAAAGATACTATTAGCAAATGGAGTATGGGATTTAGTAGAAGGAGTAAGTACATCAAAAGAGATTGATGTAAAGAAGGATAGCTCGGCGTCAGCATACCTATTTCAAGGGTTACCAGAGGATTTGCAAATGCAAGTTGCAGGGATGTGAAACAGCAAAAGAAATTTGGGATTCACTAAAGGCTAGATTTATCGGGACAGAAGATGTACAACAAGCACACTCACAACAACTTAAATCAGAATTTGAGAGACTTGTGATGCAAGAAGATGAATCAATAGTTACATTCGTTGGGAAGTTGATGAGTATTATTACAAAGGCTGCTACATGTGGATTGACGTTTGATGAACAAACAAAAGTACAAAAATTACTTAATGCAGTGCTAGATAAGTTTGTACCAGTAGTAGCAACTATTGAAATGGTTGTAGATTAATTTAAGACTGTTAAATTAGAGCAGATTATTGGGAAACTTAAGACGAGGAAGATAATAGTGAGAAGTTATTGTTCACACGTCAAGGGAATAACAGAAATTATGAACGCACCTACGGAAATGATAGACGAGGAGGTGGTAATCAAACACGAGGAAGAGGCCAAGGAAGATTCACAAGAGACAGTAAGAATGGAGATAGTTATGATAGAAACAAGAGAAGCCATGGAGATCAAAACTACCATAGGAGAGACTTTAGAGAAATAGAATGTTATAATTGTCATGAGTTTGGACACTTTGCTGCAAATTGTCCAAAACCAAACCGAAGAGAAGAAAAAGCAAACCTTGTGTTCGAAGATGACGAACCAGCACTATTGATGGTTACTAGTAAAGATGAAAAGGAGATAAAGGAAGAACCGAAAAGGAAAGGAATTGTCATTGAGAAGGATGAAATTCAAAAGGAAAAGTTAGAAGATATGCGGTCAGAGATAGAAATTGATTTGAAGAGTAAATTAGAGTTTTGGAAGTTTGAAATGCTTCAAGAGTTAGAGATTGAAAAACAAGAGTTTGAGACAAAAATAAGAAATAGAGAAATGGCATTTGAGAAACAAATGCAGATAGAGTTAGAGAACCTCAAGAAGTTGAGAGATTGCACAAGCAAAGAGAAGAAAGAGTTAAGATCAGAAAGAGAACAGTTTGAGAAAGAAGACCATGGAGTTACTTTAGATAAGAAACTCCTAGAAGAAGAAAGAGTTGACAAGGGCGAATGCAAGAAGCATCAAGAGACGCCATCAAGATTTCAGAAAGAAAGCCAGATTGAGAAAGACATTAAATCAAACAACAAGAAAGATGAACCAGAAGATCGTGATACAAGAAACATATTATTGAAGATGCAAGATTATGAAATGATACAATAAAAGAAAGATGGTGACAAAAGTAACAAAGATGATCGAGATGAAATTAAAGACAAGGAAGAAAGATGTCAGACCAAAAAGAAAGTTCAAGACATAGTTCGCGTTGAAGATCAAGACAAAGAAAGTGGAAACAAGCCAAAGTTCAAAGATAAAGATGATGGAGCTTGAAGATATCGAAGACATGGATTAATAAATTAGGGAGGAGTATTGGATACTAATTTATCTAATCCATGAAGGTCAAACATGAAAGTCAAGTATTTAGAGTCGTTTATGTATATGTATAAAGTATAGGGTACTAGAATGACAAGAACAAAGTAAATAACCGTTTATTCGGTTATGGTAGTTTAGTGAACCGTTGTGTCTATTTGTTGTGTCGGTTGATGGGTTATAAATACCCATAAAACCCAAGTCTGTACCTAACGATTGATTATAATAAAAACTTAGTATATTTCATAACCGATTGTTCATAGATAGAAGATTAGACTAACATAGTCACACGTGCGGGGATGGTTATAGTCATGTTTTGTTATGCCCGTCCCTTGCTTCTTTAATTGTTGCGTGTTGAAAAGGAATGACGAAAAACTTTCAATATTGACTATTTAACTATATAGTTTTACTTGTACAATGCATTCGTAACTCTTCAATGCATAAGCCTATAAAGACATAAAGTTATGCTAAAGTTTACTAAGTGATACATTATTTTGTTCATAGATAAATTGTATTAAGCTAATTAGTTTAATCTTGTGAGCCTCCTGAAAAAAATATCTACTCAAAGAGCTTTGGTAAGACTGTCATAGTAAGTCTGTATCACAATTCTAGCCACTAACTCTATATATGGCATTCTTACTCGTGATAGATTGAGAGTGAGGATCAAATTCGAATGGAAGCCTGCTCAGAAAATGGAGAAGAGACTGTTCTCCACCGAGAAGATTCTCAAACACAACAGTCCCAAACTTCCATTTCCGAGTGGTTGTCCCCTGCATTGGACACTGAAAAGTAAAGAGGAATCGTATGTGCCTTTAAAGAGTAAGTATCATATTATTGCCATGTGCTTCTATCTGAGATATATGTTATGCAGAATATAACTATTTTTTTATTTTTATTTTGTTAAGTCGAATGCCAGGCCACCGATGTTGATGAAGAGAAAACAAAAGTGAGACTAGATTATGCCGCTTTCACAAGGTTTGTTTTAAAAAAGGTGGTTATTTCAGTCCCTATCCCGCCTGGAGTGGTACCAGATGTCAGCTTCTTCACAGGAATATGGAGGTAAAGTTCTTCCTTTTCTTATAAATTTTAATTAAATGTTTAATTTTGTTGTTTGTGTAGAAGTGGTGAACAATAAGCAGTAAGCATAACTGTGAGGTTAATTGATTTTAGTCACTAGTATGGTCATGTGTATTCTGTTTGTGGGATGTTGAGTTATTGCTTTGAGCTTTGTGGGTTTGGGGCAACTACCGATTTCAACTCCATGTCTCGTGGGGGATGAGTTAGTGGTTTTCCATGTCTTTTATCATGATTGTTATGAGGTCACCATGTGACCTTTTTGTTTGGTTTATGGTTTAATAAAACTGATGCTGTTTCAAAAAAAATAAGCAGTAAGCAAATGAACCTCTTTTTCAGATACAGGTTTAACTCTGGAAAATCCACTTTGGAGTGGCCTATGGATCGTATTGATAATTCTAATCGCACGTCAGTAGATTCATCTTTTACACATTTTCAAATTTTATAATATCATAATTATCAATTCATCTGAAATCGGTTGTGACTATGCAGCGGTTTTATGGAGTTTTCTGTTCCTCGAGTTGATCGGTCAAAGTTCTTCCCCGTCACCGTGGAGTTCACTGCTGCATGTACCTACAGCAACCTGAAGGTATATATATGTTCCACGTCATCTGAAATCGGTTGTGACTACGCAGCGGTTACTAATAAATAAAACAAATTACAAATTATGTGACTAAACTGTGATTTATTGATTGATCAATGTATATATGTTGCAGATACGTATCGTCCCTCGCAAAGGACTAAATGCTCCAGCTGAATTTGTGCACAGTCAAAAATTGGAGGTGGATGATTATCAGCTCGTGGATTGATGTTTATGTGTAATTTGATGGTAGCTGGTTGTTAAGACTTTTAAGTTATGGTTTATATATGGGTGGGTTTTTGTTAGTTTATTATCCCACCCATGCAGCAGTGGTATGTAAATAATAGTAGACATTGCCAAGCAAAGCTTTGTGCTTTTGTTTGTGCCTGAGATTTTGATGGGTCAGTTATGATGGTAAACTTATATGCCATGCTTGTCATGAGCATGATGCTAGTTTTTGAAGAATGAAAAGTTATGTTTTGGTAGCTTCTGTTATGTTTGAGATGTTTCTTGACCATGGATCTGCAGTCTCTATTCTTAATCACGAACTGATATTTTGAAGTACCTAGACCAGAATTAGTCTGACTGCTTTACTTTTGACTAAAGATTTTACCATATGATAGATGCTATGATGAACAACAAGCCTGTTTTTCCTTGTGGATTACAGGGTAAAAGTATTTTCTATTCAGTTTTCTAATAGGTCTATCAAGTTTCAAAATTGTTTGAGTTTAGCATTGTTGCATATGCTTTTGTGCTCTTTTGTTTATAAACATCAAAAGTTCTTTTTTTTGCCAGTATTTGGCACTCAAATTAGTATCTTATCATGTATAATGGTCAGCTCAGTTGTGAAGATAAAATGATTAAGAAACAAACTTGCAACAATCTAATTGTTGATATTATTAACTCTTATTTGAAAGGCCAATAAAAATGTGCTTGCCTCATAATTATATTACGAGTCCACTTCCCTTTCTTCTTCGGCATAGTTAACCTCAAGACCTCATCCTTCACATCCATCACCATATATGGGCGAGGACGGTAGATTGTATCGGGTGTATAAATGTTAATGAAATATCCTGGATAAAAGTACTCAGGAGCGAGGCCATCCCGTCCTACCATAAACCAAATTGTAGTTGGTGAGAGCGATATACGTATACTACCGAAAGAAATCAAACGCAAACCTGTAATAAGTAAAACATAAAATATATCAGTACTCCCCTGATCGTGCATATCATCAGCTAAAATGTTCAAAGTTTCTAATAAGTTTTAGTAAGAACTTATCATAGAGGAATAGTTTAAACATACTTTGTTGATCCAAATAATCTTTATTTGGGAGTCCAGACATGTCGCGGATGATGTAGACAGCTTTAGTGTCCTCCATCACATCCCACCTAGGACATGCTGCTGCTGTCACTCCAATGCGATTGTCCATCAAGTTTAGTAGACGCGCTAGATTCCTAGTTGCAGATAGACGAGGGCAACTTGCCTCTGAATTCTCGTTCAAAAAGATTATGTGTTAACGGTTTTATTCTAGTTAAAAACTTACTTTTACAAACTCTGAGTTCAATCCCGATAATGAAATACTAGTTATACAACGACCACAAGTAAATGATAAGTTGAGATATTTACTCACTCTTGATAAGATCACGGATTTCAGCATTTTCAGGTTTGCATTTACCTTCAAGCTTTAAGCTAAAGAAGCGACGATATGTTGTTGTCACAGGACGAATGGATCGGGAAGCAAAGAGTCCAGCGAGCGAGCAAGCCATCATCTCGGAGGACAAACTATCAAAGAGAAGAGCAATACAACTTGTACACATTAATTAACAAGAACTTCATTTGCAAGAAAAAGATATGATCAAAGGAAACTATTATGAAGATATTTACCATTAATTTCGTAGATGCATTGGTTTTTTAAAAGTTTTCTAAATATAACTTATACAACATATCTTGCCTTAATTTAGAAAGGGGAGTGATATGTATACATATACTTTTACTTTGAACACATAATTTTGCTTGTCCCCACACATCAATTTGCTTGTTCTCACACATAAATTTATGTGTACAAAGTAAAAGTGTATGTGTGCATATCATTTCTCATTTAGAAAATGATTTACATCTGAATTTTCTCGTACCGTTTATGATTGAACTTTTTTTCATGCACTATATCTGGCATAATTATGCATTATCATTGTCGTTAATGTGTTTATACGTTTAAAAATTATTCTTTTAAGAACACTTTTATAGAGGCGCAAAACTTGTCCGAAATTGTTAAGATTGTGAATTAACACAACAAGGTATTTATTTATTTTGACGGGGTTACATGGGTTTTCGACTCGACATTTTGAGCCGACTAATCCCGGACGACTACCCTTTTTAATAGCCCAGAGTCGATGCAGATGAACTTCTGTGACCACAAAAATATTAATTTTCTACCCGTTAGATTCGAACCCTGAACCCCCTCTTTGAGAATCTGATATTCTTACCGCTGAGTTATCGGTTAACATTCTCTTACTTCACTCACAAGTGATTGTTGTTGTTATTGTATGTGTGTATGAGAGTATAATACCATTGTTCGTGTGTGATATGAAAATAAACTATCTTTGATACATTTTTATTTAGTTTAAATTCGATCTTTTTTTTGTTTGTTGAACGCATTGTTGTTGTTTCTGAAAAAATGTTAAGTTTGCATCAATGGACTAATATTTGGGTGTTGCTTATCCGCTTATCTATAATAATTATAAAGCATATTGCACCTTCTCTCATATTTAATTTGTAAGATTTTCATATTTAGATTTTAAGTAAATACAAATGATAAAACATAAAGCACAATTATGTAAAGCTCAATATTTTAAAGTCAAACATATCTCTTACATATGTATAATTAATACCCATCACCAATTAATACAAGTTAAAAAGTATAATTTATAAGTACTTAAAGCACAAATAAAACTTAAAAACACTATTCTAAGTTTCTAACGTATACAATTAATACACAATTTAATTCACCCCTTCATCAAAATATATAACTATTAAACCACAAATCTTTTTTAGTTAAATGTATTTTTAATTTATTTTTTTATTAATAAAATTTTTAATTTTAGTTAAACATGCTTTATCTAAATAAATGAAAAAAAATCTATTATATGTATATGTGGGGTCCAGGGGTGCACGACGGCACCAAAATCTTGTATTAGAGCCTTCGGTACCCAGCGCCAAGGCTGTTGTTTTCATGCAAAGCGCGACCGGACGGCGCCATCTCGATACCGTGGCTCACGTTTTCGCGTCCCGAGCCATCTCGAACAGCTCAAATTGTCCCGAAAAACGCGACAGTATGGCGCAAGCACGGTACCGAGCCTCGTGTTTTCCCCTTTTTTTCTTGGCGTTATCCCGTTTTTTCAATTTGTTTAAGAATAAGGTGCTTGATAAAAGATGTTCATGGTGTTTTCATGTTTTTTTTTTTTTTTATTTATTTTTATTTTTTTTTATCCACTTTCTTTTCTCATATTAGGTGGATTCGCTGGTTCTGACTTGGTTTGAGCAAGAAGCAAATAAACGAAACGTTTTCTTGATATGAAAGTGGGTGGCTGCAGGATATGAAAAGATTTTAAGGTAAAGTATTATATACTCCATGAGCTTTGTTTTTAATACATGGGCCTTGAAATGTGGCAATTTTTTTTTTTTTTTTTTTTTTTTTTTTTTTTTTTTTTAGCTAAAAATGTGATACGTCAATACAATCAATCATCACATATGGGTTCGTGTAAAGTGTAAACTGAGATTTTAGAGTAAATATAGTTTCAGAATTCAGAGTAATAAATTGGGGTAATAGAGTCCTATATGTGAATAAATTTTTAATGTATCTTTTATTTTATTTTATGTTTTTTTTCTTTTTTTCTTTTTAATGTATTTCTTTAGTTAATGAAATTTTAATTTTAATTAAATGTTTTAGTTTATTTAAATAAATGAAAAAAGAAAAAGATACATGTGAGGTCCAAATGTGCACGACGGCACCAGAAACTGGTGTTATACGAAAGAGGGTGTTTTTGGTGTTATGGTGAATTCTGGTGTTATGGAAAAAGCTGCTGATGTGGCAGCACTTTTCTTACGGTACCAGTGGGACGGCACCACGGTACCTAGTGCTCTTAAAAGAGGGAGGGTGTTTTTGGTGTTGTGGTGGATTCTGTTGTTATGGGAAAAGGTGTTGATGTTGCAACACTTTTCCCATAACACCAACAGGACGGCACGAATGGTACCCAATGCTCTTAGAAGAGATAATATTAACTATTATAATTTATGCTTGAAAGTATAAAAACAAAGACACGAAAAACTTGAATCTAAAGAAGAGGAAAAAAAACATGATTGAGAGAATGGATGAAGTGTCGTGTGAGCATTGTTTAGAAAAAGAGAGGCTGCGTAAATGACGAAACAAAAACCCTAATATTTAAGTATAAATGAGTTTATTTACAAAGCCCAATAAATCTATATATATATATATATATATATATATATATATATATATATATATATATATATATATATATATAGGGGTCATTCATGTGAGAAATCTAATTTTTGTGAGAACGCGAGAACTAATCCTAGCCACTCATTTTATCCTCCTTAAACTTTGATCTAATGGCTATTATTAGCTAACTATTTTTTTTGAAAATTTTCAAAAAAATTACGAAAAAATTTCAAAAAATTTTCGAAAATTTTTTTGAAAAATTTTCAAAAAATTTTTGAATTTTTTTTTTGAAAAACTTTGGAAAATTTTTTTGAAAAAATTTCGAAATTTTTTTTCACATGTGACGAAATTATTTTTTTCATATGTGACAGGAATTTTTTTCACATGTGACGAAAAAAAAAATTTACATGCGACGAAAATTTTTTTTTCACATGTGACGATTTTTTTTTCACACGTGACAAAAAAATTTTCGTGAAAATTTTCAAATTTTTTTTCACATAAATTTTTTTTTTCACATGTGACGGAATTTTTTTTCACATGTGACTGAATTTTTTTTCACACGTGACAAAAAAAAATTTTCATGAAAATTTCTAAATTTTTTTCACATGTGACGAAATTTTTTTTTCACATGTGACGGAAATTTTTTTTCACATGTGACGAAAATTTTTTTTACATGCGACGAATTTTTTTTTCACATATGACGATTTTTTTTTATACATGACGAAAAATTTTCGTGAAAATTTCCAAAATTTTTTCACATGTGACAAAAAAATTTCAGAAAAAAAAATTCGGGAAAAAAATTTCGAAAAAAATATTTTCGGAAAAAAAATTCGGAAATTTTTTTATTTTGAAATTTTTTTTTTCCCAAAAAAAATTTTTTTGAAAAAATTTTTTTGGAAAAAAAATTTTCGAAAAAAAATTTTTTCAAAAAGATTTTTTTTTGGAAAAAAAAATTTTCAAAAATTTTTTTTTTGAAAAATATTTTTTTCGAAAATTATTTTTTCGGAAAAAAAAATTTTTGAAAAATTTTTTTTCGGAAAAAAAAATTTTCGAAAAAAAACAATTTTTGAAAAAAAAAATTTTCGAAAAAAAAATTTTCAAAAAAAAAATTTTCGAAAAAATTTTTCGAAAAAATTTTTTTTTTCGAATTTTTTTTTGAAAATTTCGAAATTTTCTTTAAAATTTTTCAAAATTTTTTAAGAAATTTTCAAAAACTTTGATTAACTAATATTAGCCACTAGATTAAAGTTAAAGGAAGATAAAATGAGTGGCTAGGATTGCTTCTCGCGTTCTCACAAAATTTAGCCTTCTCATTTGAACGCTTCACTATATATATATATATATATATATATATATATATATATATATATATATATATATATATATAGGGGAGGGTTATTGTAAGATCATGCTTAAAGTTCTAAAAGTAAGACCCAATATGGACCGTTGGATCGTTGTATGTTATGTTTAATGAGATTAATGGTAGTTTTGTAATTAACAACAAGTTTAGGGGCATATGTATCATATTGTAACTAAAGAAAGGGCGGGGCTAGTTTGTAATCAAGAAAATCCAATTCCAAATAAATGCTGCATGGTTTGACTTATAGTCAAAGAAGCAGAAAACACTCATAACATCGGTTACCAATACACAATCCCATCATTTTAGCTGTCCTAAAATTAAAATCATATATTCAAGAATTATACACGGCAAAAATTGGGGGATTTCGTTCGTGTATCAAGTGATTATAACCTAGGGTTATAAAAGCATGAACATCATAGAAGATCACCACGACATTGGTGATTTACCGCCAATTTTGATAGGTAAGTGATGCATCTTATGATCTTTCAAGTTTAATGTTTAGTGTATTGTGTAAGCGCATACTTAAAAAAAAAACGCATACTTGCATTTTGATTTTGAAGTTCGAAGAAGTAAAAGGTTAAGTGATCAAATGGGGAAAAATGATGGACCAGCTGTTGCGACAATTGACCTGACTAGTGACCAAGAAGGAAAGGATGATGTATCATGTATGAATGTACTTGATTGAAAATTATGTTGTTCTTGTTTATGTATGAATGTGTATGTTTTTGTGTTTAATAATTTTGTCAGTTTATGTTTGTGTAATTGTTGTTGGTTGGAATGTATCTGTGGTTTTGTGTATGTGTCTATGTACCTAAAAACAATATAACTTGTGCTTAAGCTAAGAATCATATGTCAATAGCTTGTTAGTGTTGTTGGTTGGAATGTATCTGTGTATTGGTAAACACTTGGCTTATTTTCATTTTTGCTAATTGCTTATTGAAAAATGTTTTTTGGGTATTAAAATTGCTTCTCAAGTTGTTTTATAACTATTTTAACTTCTGTGCTTAAGTTTTGGTTCAGAAATCAGTGGGCTTTAGTTTAAAATTAACATTTCTGTCACTAAAGGGAGTGTTTGGATATGCATTATAGGTTCACTAATAGGCTGAGTTTGGGATAAAATTCACATTTGTAGCTGTATTTTAGTGATAATATGCATGTTTAGTATATGGTCTTAACATTCTCTTTAGTCAAATATCATTTGTACCCATTTTAAAAAAGTATTACACAATTGAAAAAGTTCACAAGTAGGTTTTGGTTTTGATCTTTAATTTCTCAAGTCATAAATAAACTTGAGAAACTTAAGCACAAAAGGTAAAATAGTTATAAAACAGCTTTTATTGTTTCGGAAAATGTATCTATGTAGCTGGTGATTGGTAAACACGTGGCTTAACATTTTTGTTGCAATTTTAGGTTGACAATAGACCTGAATAAGAGAATATGCATGTTTACTATATGGTCTTAAAATTTTATTTAGTCAAATCTCATGTGTATCCATTTTTAGACAAATAAAAGTACGTGTGGATTGGGATGTACATGTGTATCTGAGAATGTATCCATGTATCTGTGGTTTGGGATGTACATGTGTATCTGTGAATGTAGCAATGTATCTGTGAATGTATCCATGTATCTGTGGATTGGGATGTACATGTTTGCAACCAATTAGGAATGTATCCATGTATCTATGGATTGGGATGTGCATGTGTATCTGTGAATGAACCCTTGACCTGTATAAAGTTATGCATGTTCTGAACCAAACACCCATATAGCTTGAAGGTATGCTGAACGAAATAGCTATATAACATGTATGTGATATGTTTATGCTGTGGTATGTGAACTTGAATGTATCGTTAGGATGTGGTATGTCAACTTGAATGTATTGTGGTATGTCAACTTGGAACGTGTATCAGATCAAAACAGTCAGATCTTATATTTTATGTGGTATGTTATTGAGTTCAATACACAGAAAACATGGGATACATCAAAAATAAAATTGAGATATGCATGTGTGTAACAGTTGACTGAAAACATGTGTTTGCAACCAATTAGGATTTGTTTGGTGTGATAGGTACACAGATACATGGGATGCGTAAAAAAGAAACATGGGATACATGAAAGGATACTTGAATACATGTGTTTCAACCAATTAGGATTTGTATTGTTATAACATATGCATATTTTGATGTACATGATACAGGGTACGCAGCTCATGGAGCTAATAGGAGGACACGAACAACAAGTGTGCCTGTAAAGAAACGTCCTGTGGGTAGTCTGGAAGGTGATGTGTTTTTACCTTCTCTTGTTGGGGAGCAGCAAAAAGGTGATGAAGGGGGTGTAGTCAAGAAAGGAAAGAGGAAGAGAAGTAAATACTTTATCGTTTCCAAGGACAAAGTTGGGAAGAAGGCTGTTGGTAAACGAAAATTAAGTTTGAATAAGCAAAATGGAAAAAAGGGGCTAGTTGATGAGGAGAAGGAGGATGAGGAAGGTGTTCATAATGAGGTTGGGGTGAGGAAGCGAAATTGCAAGAGTAAGTTTGTTGGTGAGGCTGTAGCAAAGAATAAGGGTGAAAAGGGTGTTGGTGGTAAGGTACCTGGTGTAGATCGGATACATCAATGAATATCATTATGGTCGTTGCATCGTCTACTACCAAAACTGTCCACAAAACAGAGGGAAGATGTTAAGGAGATGGGGTTTGGAGCTGTTCTTGGGTTTAAGATTAAGGATGTACCAACTAGGTTATGTTATTGGCTATTAGACAACTTTGATGAAGATAGATGTGTACTGAATGTGGATGGTAAGGCTATAAGTATTACGAGGGAGACAGTGAGAGATGTGCTTGGGATACCAATGGGGAATGTACCTGTGAATGCAGTTGATGAAGCTGATTGCAGACACCCTCTTGTTGTTGAATGGAAGAGACAGTTTGAAAGTACGACAAGGTATAAACACATCCCCGTCGAGAAACAGATATACACTCAAGCTGACGGAGGATGGATGTTTAAGCTCAATTTTTTGGTTCTCTACTTCACATCAATCGGAGAAGCAAACAAGAACGCTACTGTGAACGTAAGGTTTTTTAACTGTATCCAGGATGCGAACGATATCCCTGGATTTGATTGGTGTAGCTATGTTCTTGAGTGTCTTGTTCGGACCAAAAAAAGCTGGATTAGGACTCGCCATTATTGCGGGCCGGTGATCGTTTTGTTGGTATGTTAGTCAATATTTTGTATCAGTCAAATTTTATTTGTTAACAACTTTTTTGTTGTGTATTGAAAAATGTAATGATCCCACAGGTTGTGTACGCTGAATCGATGCGCCAAAGTAAAGGAAATGGGAATGTAAAGATGCCATTGGCAAACAGTTGGACGGTGGACCTTCTAAACAAACTAGAAGAAGATAGGTTAAGTCCGGAGAGTGTGGAGGCAAGCCAAAAGAGTGTTGAGGTAATTATAAATAGTTTTAAAATTTTATTTGTAGAACGCATGTGAATGTATATATGTTGGTGTGGTTCCCTGCATGTGCAAAATGAAATTGGTTAGTTAAAATAAAGTATTGGTGTCGTTGTAGGTTTTTAAAGAAAAGGCACCCGTTGATGTACTGATATACTGATACGAGTATGCAAATGTTTTGATGTTTCAAAAAATGTATCGTTAATCCACGTATACATATGTTAGTTCTGCTTAAAAATGGAATAGAAATGGAACATAAATGGTAAACATGTGTTATTTCTGCTTCAAAATGGAACATAAAAGTAGTATTATTTAGTTGGTATATTGTAAAGTGTATATGGTACAGGCAATATTTGTATATGTTGGATGTGTCATTTGATTTTGGGTTTGTAATACAGGTAATTATAAAGAGTTTGGCGGAAAAATACAAAAGAGCGGGGGAGCTTATGCATGAGGCAGACGAGGCCTTGGATGCGGCGCTGGAAGAAAATCCTACTGATGAAGGACTTCTACAGATGAAGGAGCAACGTGATGCTATGTTTCGTGAACGTGTGTTTTGTGAGCCAGCAAATGGAAGTACGAAACCGACTGAGGATGGGAATGATGGGGTTTGTACTCCGGAAAATGATGTACCAAAGACGTGGAGTTGCAAGGATGCACCGGATGAGCCATTCCCGTTTACTCAGTTTTATGGGACACCATCTGCTTATGTAGCATATAGTGAACAGGTGTCAGCAGAAAGAAGTAATAAAGAGAAAAGGCTTAGGAGTGATCAGGCCAATATTTCAAAATTCGATTTAAACATAACACAACCACCTGCAACACAGGGTAGGAGTGTAGACGCATCAGGTGGTGACAGATCCGTTGCTGATGCGGAAGAGCTATTGGAATCCCTACAGGTTTATGATTCTCAAGATCTACCACATTTTGATTGTTTTACGCCTGAAAGATTAATAGTTGGTATGCAAGAATCAGGTGTGTCGGGAAATGTGTGTAATGGTGCAATTACTCCGTACACCATTTGTGATGAAGCACCCTTACAGACCATTATCCCAAAGGATACAAATGTAAGGCCTAAACGTTATGGCAGACCAGCTGAAGTCTTATGCTCCCCGTGGATAAGAAGGGCATGTTCTCTGGTTGGTGGGTTGGCGGGGCACGAGAAAAGAGTTACTGAATTTTTGTTCAGTGGGCGTTTCTCACAAACGTAAGTAAACGTGTGTTAGTAATAATTGTTAAATTTAACCTGGTAAATTTTGTTGTTTATTCAATGTTATTTGTGTTATAGGGACATCCTGTTCGAGACTGAATATGAATGTGCACCGAGGATCGTGTTTGAGAGCTTGTGCCCGGGGATAAAGGTATCAAGTGAGGTGGTAGACATGTTCACAAAGGTCCTAAATGATGCTGAGAAATACCGTGATCCGAAGAAGCTTATGTGCAAGGTGTTTTGTGATACGGCACTTATGGTATGTATGATATAACAATTTAGGATGATGGTACATATAAATAATGCGTGAACATTGTTTCCATCTGCTTATTTATGTTGATGAAGTGTCACTAATTAAAAAAAGTTCCATGTAAACAGCGTGAATGGGATGTAAGGGATTTGATCGACAAAAGATTGGATGTCAAGGAGTCGTCAGATAAATTTATTAAAGGCATGATGCGCATTTTGCAAAAAACAGTGTATGGAAGTTTGGCGAATGTGGATTTGGTAATATTCGTGCCCTAAATGTCTAGTTATGTGAAAATGACACGTAATTGTAACAAGTATTTGACTGTTATAAAAGCGGATAATAATCTATATGTATACTTTTTTTGTGGCAGGTCTTTTTCCCCATAATTCAAAGTCGTCATTTTTTTTTTGTATGTATGCATCTCAAAAGGAAGGAGGTACATGTCCTGGATAATATGCTTTTAGGGAGTGAAGATGTGTCTAAGAGATATGGCGGTCTAGTTGGATTTCTGGTACATTTATATACGAATAAAGTTTGACTATTTTAAAAACTATGCGGGTAAATGCAGATATAATAATTTGTGAATCCATCCAACAGGTCGCGCGGTTTGAAGACTTCCTTTCATTTGAAAGTCATCCAGCACAGGGGTTTCTGAGGAATGCTCGCCCCCAGCTCTTACGCTTGGGATGTATGACAAAAAATAACGTAGTTGATTGTGGGGTCTTTGCGATGCGACACATGGAGACGTACCTATTCGGCGGGGAGTATGATGACCTATGTGAATTTAGAAGAGAGGGGAAGGATCAACAGCAACAATTAGATGAACTCCGATGCAAGTATGCTGCCAAAATACTCTTGGCGGACATAAACAATAAGAAGGCTGATTTTGAATATGAAGCAGCAGCGTACAGAAGGCTGCCTTTAGAAGAAAGGAAACGATTAGAGGCTGCTTCGTATGAAACAGTTAAGGTTCGTGTTGGGACTATGCTTTAGGCTTTGGTACACAAGTCCACACATATGTGGGGCTTTGAACTTAATCTTTTGAATAATGCGTCTTAGTTAGTTAAAGACTGGTCGTATGAAATGGTAGTGCATTTAGATTTAATATTTTGTTTCCTAAGGGTTGGTGTAGCACCAAGTCCGAACAAATGTGGGCTTTGGGTACACATAAAAGCTAAACTGATGTGTATCTTTTAAGGTGTTATCTAAATTAAGTATTTATGTTTCTATGACAATATATTCTTGTATGGTACTATATTAGATGCCTGAGTATAGTATATAATCTTTAACCAGATCATGTACAAGTAAATTGCAGTCCAAAATAATGTTTTGAAAATGGTATAGTCACTGTTGCATACAAACATGCTTTCAAAAATGGTATAAAACGTGTATATGTGATTATCGAAACAGCTTAAGAATTGGTATAGTGTGAGAGCAGCACATATAACTTGTGATATGTATCAATGTATATGTGTTAATGTAATTACAGTAACATAAAACTGATGCATATGCACTTAATATGGGGAATAGAACAAGTGTAATAAGTAATTTAAGCCGAATATGTAAATAAGCATGTACATATCTAAAAAGTTAAAAATATGAGAAGCAAGTCAAATGGTAAAAAAATGAAAGAAAAAAACAGCCAACTATTATTGAAGTGGTTCAAGCAAAAGTAACTACTCATTGGCGTACGGATAAATAAGTTTACTTGTAGAGAGAATGGTACACGGCTTTCCCTATACTTTTTTTTTCTTTTCAGGGCAGTTCCTTGCATCATGGTATCCATACATGCCACAATAACTGCATACCCTCATTGGCTTTTCGGTTTTCATGAAACCGATATACATCTTTGGGTTAATCGACATGCAACAATCACCACCTGTACCATATTAACAAGATAAAAGTAAAAGAAACTTTCATTCATTATATATAAAGATCAGGAACCCGCTTACATGTAAGAATGTAGCGACAACAGTTTAAATACAAAACATCATTTGTTACCTTGAATGGGAAAAATGGTGAGCGAATACATCTTGAGTAGTTGTATGTCAACTGTGAATATATGGCGTATATATAGTTTGATTAGAGATAATGTCCTTTAAGGTGGGGGATTTTTTTTTAAATGATCATACCATGTATAATGGGGAGATAATCATACACATTAAAAGCATTCAATATCAAGCATATAAAATATAAGAAATGTAGTTACATGTATCAAAATGATGGCACACAATACATTCTCTGAACACATTAAAAATTAATAAGTTATCCCAAACACCCTTGAAAGCCAGGTTATTCATGTCACATGAAACATAATGAGACCAGATGAAACATAGTGAGACCAGATGGGTAAATAAAGAAACTTGCATTCCATTAATATTGGTTCATAAAAGAATAAACAAAAATCCGACTTAACGAATAACCGAGTAGTTATTAAAAAAAACACAATAAATCGGTAAACCAATAAACAAGTAGTTATTAAAATGTAAACAGCTAAAAAATGTTATTCTTCAAAGTGGTTGAGTTAGGCCATTTGTTCATCCAAATCGGCTTTCTTTTTAGGACAATTGCGAGAATCATGATAACCATAGGTGTCACAATAGTTGCAATGACGCGGAGGCTTGTTTGATTGAATCATAGCTATCTCGGCCTGTGTTTGATGCCTCTTCAAAGAAACAGATCCTTTATTACGACATTCAGGGGCAACAATGTTAACTGTCTCAGGTTCCTTGACACCAAGCGCAGCAGCATACAATTCTTTCTTGCTCATTTCAGGGGCATTTGGGATGTCGAATTTCACTTGTTCTAGTAATGTATCAAGGTCATCCTTGTAAATGTGTAACTTCTGAATATCAGTGACCAAACGGGTAACCGAATCCTCAACAGTGCCGTAAATTTCCCTTAGAACACCGTTAACACATTCTACCGGATTTGACAAGCTTGCAATGTCCACGGGCCTTGTGACAATCTTGTTGGGCAGAGCATACTTTGACCATCTTCGCTGCAAGTATTTTCGAGGGAAATGGAACACTTTGGACAACCTAAGCACATAAAAAATATGGCGACACAGCAACCCATAGCACTCGTACTTTAAGCAGCTGCATTTGATGTCACAACTAGCTGGCACATACTTGACCTACATGTTAAAGGAAACCTTGAATTAAACTAGGCATATTAGTGACATATTTGTATAACATAACTAATATACGGATAGTGTTACCTCATATTTAGCTTCAACAGTTACACCATGTATCGTTGTGTAATCAGCTTCAGTATCGCGAATGATATAAGTAAGTGATGTATCATCTTCTTGAACACTAAGTGAACAACAATGATACAATGACTCAAATATCTCATCCTGAACATCGTAGAAGACAGTGTGTGTATACAGTTCTGCGGCTTCCTTTTCTACTTCTAAGTGAGTTTTGAAGTCTGGTGTCGTGTATTTCGAGTCATGTGTATTCTTCCCATATTTGAATCGTTGGGCGTCCATTGCAGTATCAAAATGACAAAGGAATTCAATCAAACTCAAGTGTGGGTTAAACAGCTGGCCAAAAAAGTGATTCTCACTTTCGGACCGCGATGTCGTACGCATCAAACCAGACATCGGTTCATGTCTGAAATAGGCAGGTATCCAATTTAACCGCAATTCGAACATATCTTGAAGCCATTTATGCTCGGTAAGCTCAAAATCTGTGATTATCTTGTTCCACTGTTCATCAAACATTTCGGGCTCAATCCTGTCGGTCCATATAATACCACACAAACGCCTTTTAAAATCCGTGTCGCTGCATAATGTTGGCCCCACCTAAACACAATTTTCAGTAATTAAAAAAAAATGATTTCAAATAACGGTTAATAAGATTTGCATACAAACATGCTTTAAAAAATGGTTTATAACGTGTATATGTGGTGATGTCAAAAATATATATAAGTTATAGGTTATAGGTTTCAATGAACCAAACACCCTAAATATATGTG
The DNA here is from genome assembly GCA_030686995.1 of Artemisia argyi. Classification (NCBI taxonomy): domain Eukaryota; kingdom Viridiplantae; phylum Streptophyta; class Magnoliopsida; order Asterales; family Asteraceae; genus Artemisia; species Artemisia argyi. The sequence goes on along the minus strand of CM060685.1, from coordinate 42,746,061 downwards.
TAACTATGTATATGCGCTTTAATATGTTTCTGTGTATATGTGTTTTAATATGTTTTCAGTGTGTCTGTGATTCAACCAAACACCCACTTAGTTGTGGTGCCGAACCAGTATATTCGTTAAATAACTAGTATATTGTTGATCCGCATCCAACAGTCAGAAAACATATGTTATTGATCCTAAATGATCTTTAAAACACCACTAAACCAAAGTGGGTTATCAAAACACCCCTGAAGGAGTAGGACTCAGCAAGTAATTTTTAAAGGCGTTTATTGTTGGAACCAAAGTTTTTACTATTTTATGAAGTCTCGGTCATTTGTAATAAAGTTAGGTTGCTTAACTATTATTTACTTTTATTCACTATTTGTATTAAGTTTACTAGGCTTAAGGAATGTAACCCATGGGCCTCCAAAGCCCACGAAATGATGAGTGGAAGGAGAGGGTGTGTTGCCCTAGCTCCTTCCCTATAAATAGTAAGCTTAGGGCATTTGTAAACTTGGTTGGTTATTTGAAAACATTAAGGAAACTCTTGCATTTCATTTTCTCAAATTTCTCATAATCATCCCACTCTCATTCTCATCTCATTTCTCTTATCATTATACTTGTGTTTACTAAATGGTGACCTAACAAGTGGTATCATTCGCCATATGAAGGTGTAGCTTTTGTTTTTCATTGATTTTGTTCTTAAACTTGTTCTTAATATTCGATTTTTTATGAAATATTAGTACTTTCTTGCTTGTTTCTTGGTTTTTATCACATATTTGCTTACAAACTTGTGCTACAAATCAAAACAAACAAAAAAGTTCCTATCTTTTTCTTAAAAATTCGAATAGGGTTTTTGTACTATTTTTCGAAATCTTCTAAATTTTTTGAAAAAGTTCTTAAAGTTTTCAACTTTCTTAAAGATCTCTTCATTTTACACATAAAAGTACAAGAATCTTGAAATAAAAACGAGTTTTTGGATTGCTTTCTTGGAAAAACAAAATCTACCAAGTTTTCGAAATCTTTCATTGGTATCATTTCGAGATCTCCTCTAAGTGCACTACCTCGACTTCGTTTGTGTGGACTCGGTATTTTCTTTCTTGTATAAGAAAGATAAGTACTTCGACTTTTGGGAAAGTTTTCGAAATTGTATAATTTCGAAAACTGTGTTTCGCAAATTTTGTGTTGTTTTCGAAAAACTTACATTTTTTTCGAAATCACAAAGTTATCGAAAAACTTATTCAAGTTTCGAAATCATTTTTTTCGATAACCTGAAAAGTTTCGAAAACCTTGTTTTTCGATAAACCTGCCAAGTTTCGAAATCTTGTTTCTCGATAAAAGCTACAAAGTTTTCGAAAACCTTGCTTTTCGATAAACCTGCCAAGTTTCGAAATCTTGTCTCTCGATAAAATATACAAAGTTTTCGAAAACCGTGTTTCTCGAAAATCTGCCAAGTTTCGCAAACCCTTTTATCGAAATCTCATATTTCGCAATCTGAAGATTGTGCTAAGTTTCTCGATACTTGGTTAATTCTACACTTTCTACAAGATCCATTTCTACACAAGTGTTCTAAGATGTCTCAACCACCTAATCACTACTTTCCTCATGTTCAACAACATCCACCTCAGCAACAACAACCTCAGCAGTATCAGCAACAACATTACCTTCCGCACCAAATGAATCAACAACCTTCTCTAAGACAAACATACAATCCACTACATCATTACCTGATGATGCAACAACAACAGATCATTCCTCAACAACAACCATATCAAGTGCCACAACAAAACACTCAGTTCTCCTCCAAACAACCTCACTGGTTTGACAGAATGTGTGAAGTTATTACAACTCAACAATCCCGACATGAGGCAGGATCACTTGAGACACCTCCAATGCTAACACCTGGTAACTACGTGCAATGGTCAAGTCGATTCCTACGATTTCTTGAACTAAAGAAACCTCATGGGCAATTCTTGAAGCAAGTGATACTTGAAGGACCATTTGAGTGGCCAACAAGATTTGAAGCTGGTGATCCAAATGCTGATCCTCCACGTCCTCCTGGTGATAGACCTCTTCCAGAAACTGCACTTACTGAAGAACAGAAACTACATCGTGAAGCTGATCAGTATGCTATGGCTTATATACTTCAAGGTATACCTAATCCGATCTATCGCAGTGTCGATGCTCAGAAAACAGCCAAAGCTATGTGGGAACACGTTCATCTCCTCATGGAAGGCACTCAATTGAACAAAGATGACATGGAATCCAAGCTATACATGGAATACACTGACATCACAATTGAACCTGGAGAGTCACTTGAATCCTACTATCATCGTTTCACAAATGTGGTCAATGATCTGGAACGTCACAAAATCACTGTACCAAGGATCGCTGTGAACTCCAAATTTGTGGGTAGTCTTGGCCCTAATTGGCATAAATATGTGACATTTGTTCGTCAAACGAAGAATCTTCATGATGCTCCATATGGCTTGTTGTATGATTTTCTGAAACACCATGAACCTGAAGTGGAAAAAGATAGAGCTCTACGAGGAGGATACACACCAACTTCAACACCAAACTCTTTGGCTCTCGTAGCTCAATCTCCCTATGCTCCACCACCAATGTCAAATCATGCATATGTTCAAGAGCAGAACTACTTCAGTTATCCACAATCTTCCACCTCGAATCAAATGATCCCTTATGATTCATCTCCACAAGATTCTTCTACTCAACTTGTTCCGTCAAACAACAATGATGCTGTGTACTACTCCAACTCCAATGATGATGACGATGATGACTTTAATACGTTGAATCAGGGACTTGCTCTTATTGCTCGTGCTTTCAGCAAATTCTCCAACAAAACAAACAACCGTCAACGTTCATCTTCTAACACAAGGAATCAAGCTGTTGTTAATGATGGAAGAGTGGAAATTCAGAATCGTAGCTATGGTCGATCTGGTTCAGGAAGCTCTTCAGGAAACTATGGGAATGGTCAGAGGTTTAGTAACAATGGAGGGTTCAGGAACAACTCAGGATCTTCTCAGCAAAGGTCTGAACCAGTTGCAACAAGAAACTCCAACTCAGGGAATGCAGTATGGTGCTATAACTGCAATGAACAAGGTCATAATGCGACTGCATGTCCTAAACCGCGTACTCGGGGTAGTAAGTTTCACAAGCAAGCATTACTCATGGCTCTTCAAGATGAAAAGGATGGACATTTCCCTGAACAAGACAACAACTTCATGGCAAATGTACACAATGATGATGACATGGAAGATCTGGAAGCTAATGCAGCTGTGATGCTTATGGCCAACATGCAGGAACTTAAGCTCAATGATTCAGGTCCAGTGTATGACACTGACGGCTTGTCTCAGGTACATGACTTCAATGCATGCTTTATTAATGATATTATCTCACCCTCTGCTTCTGAATCAGATATGGTGCAAGTTGTTCCATCTAAATCATCTTCATCCTCTCAAACAGATGAACAAATAAGCACAGTTGTCATATTTGATGATGACACAGTTGTTTCATTTGATGATCCTATTGAGAATGATAAATATGATCCGTTAGAACAACATGAACCATCATTTGATCCAGACCCTGACCTCATAATGTTATCTAAACAACTGAATGCTCAACAATTGCTAATTGCAAAGTGCAACGAGAAAAACAAAGTTTTAAAAGAAACTAATGCAGCACTTGCAAGAGACATTGAGTGTTATAAAATTCAGCTTTATAATCAAGAAGATAAGATTAAACACACTAAAAGTTTTGAAAAAGCTTTTCAAGATTCTTACAACAAAGAACAAGATCTTCAACGAAAGATGCAAGATTTAATTGAGTCAAACGGAAAGTTGATTTCGAAACTTGAAAGTGAGAAGTGTGAATTGAAAAAACAAATTGAATGTCTTCAAACTGAACTTTCAAAAACAGAAACAGAATTGTCAAGTTGTCAAAAGGATTTTCATGACCATAAAATACGGAAAAGGAAGTACATAGATAACTTACTCGGTGATATTGTTGATCTTGAAAAACAACTCAAAGAATTTCGTCACATTGTTTACAAACACGGGAACTCTGTCACAACAATTCAGAAATTTACTTTAAAACCGAGACCCAATTCCGGATATGCACTTGGTGATTACAATTCAATGTTTCTTCACACGGCATTCAAAGAAATTCCAAAAATTTACAGTATGGATTATTTTCTTGATAATACGATTGTGCGTGCTGTTGTTTTTGATACTGAGGAAGAAGAAGAACTTGAAGAAGAGAGTCGATCTAAAATGAGTCAAGTTCAATATTGGACACCATATGACTATTCAAAAGCTCCTCCACTTTCAAAATCTTTTGTTACTCAAAAGGAATTACCTGAGAAATCATGGTTTATCGAAGAGTCATATGTTTCATCTCACAATGTGGCTCCTGTCCCACCTGTAGCACAAATAAATGGTCCTTTACCATCATCCGGTGAACTTACACCTTTACCAAAATGTCGTGTCTTAAATTATTTCAAAACCTTTATGGAAGACATCGAAATTTTGGAGGAAACAATTGAACGTAATTCTGAAATAAAAATTGAAACTTTTCAATCCGCTTACGAGCGAGAAAAGAGAGATATTTTTCAAAAACAAATGAAACCAATTGTTCAACACCTCCGTCTATGTGCTACACGTTGGGATCAGGAACTTCAAAAGGAGGTCAAAAATATGATAAACGTTTTCAATGCTACTGAAAATGAGATTTTGGTCCAAAAGCAACAAACTAGAGTTTTCAAAAATGATGCTGATCGACTCTTGGAACAAGTTCTCTGTGCTGATATTTTGTCTGTTATCATGAATGATCTCTTTAAATCTGGTACTTCTATGCTTGTAGATGATCTCTGTGTTGATAACAATTTGTTGAACGTGGAATTAGAGACACTTAAACATGAGAATGAAAATCTGAAGAAAAAGAATGATGATGTGACAAAACAATTTTCAAAAGAAATTTGTCAACTCAAACAAAGGCTTGAATGGTGTCAAGCTCAGAGTCTTAAAAAGGAATTGAAATTTCAAAGTCATAATTTTTCTAACTCTTGTCAACTTTGCAAAAACAATGAGTCTCTCAAAAGTTTGTGTCTCAAATATGAGAAAGAAATTGCGAATTTGAAAATTGAAAACGCCGAATGGCAACAAAACCGTGATGACATCAAATATTGCAATGGTTTACTTGAGTCTGAAATTCAAGACAAAAATCACATCATCATTGATTTAAAAGAGAAAGTTAAGCTATTTCAAAAAGGAAAAATGGTTGACACCACGGTGATAGCACCAGGATTGTATCAATTAGACAAAACAACTAAAGGGAATGTTGTTCAAACCACTAATGTTGATAACTCCACTTCTACAGGACTAGTCTCCACTAATAGCGTTAGCAGACCCAAGCGTAAAAGTAAAAAGAAGAATAGGATCTTGCAACGTAAGAGAGGACAACTAGAAGCTCAAGAAGTAGAAGATCAACTTAGGAATTTGAATAAAAATCATGTTGCATCAGATTTAGATTCTAGTCTGGCAAATTGTAATCAAAATCCAAATGTAACAAATGATGAACCGTTAAATGTTTTGAATATTAATGCATCTTGTGTGTTTTGTCGTAAAAGCGTCTCATCTGGTGATCATACAAAATGTATAGCTAATTCTATTCTCACTCGTCATAAGAAACGTAGGACACGCATTCCCTCTAGGCCCACTATTGCCTCTAAGTCTAACTTAGGAAAGCCGTCCTCTACGGTTTCTAATGATGTTGCAGTCACCCCCATAGGTGCCGAGAACAAATCTAGGAATGAGCCAACGACTAATGCATTTTACATTAAGAAGGCAAAAACTACTTGGAACTGGCAACGTTGGTTACAATACAAACCAGAATTTAAATGGATTCCTAAACTATTGAATACATGTGTGTCTAACCAACAGGAACCCGCACTATCTTTGGGTTCCACCCTTACTTCTGTTCCATCTGTGTCCTCTTCCTGTGATGCAGGTAGTTCAAATCGTTCTCTGGATTGTTGATAGCGGATGCACCCGACATATGACAGGCAATCTCAAACTGCTACACAACTTTGTCTCAAAGTTTATTGGAACTATATCAGCGGGAACATTGAAATTAGTCGTGTTTACTACGTGGAAGGCCTTCGACACAACCTTTTCTCTGTTGGTCAATTCTGTGATGGGGATCTCGAAGTTGCATTTCGTGAGAAAACTTGCTTTGTTCGTGATTTACAAGGCAACGATCTAATGACTGGCTCACGCGGCTCCAATCTTTATACAATCTCAATGTCAGATATGATCGCAACATCTCCGATATGTCTTCTCTCCAAAGCTGAATCGACTAAATCTTGGTTATGGCACAAACGTCTTTCGCACTTGAATTTCAGAACCATGACTGACCTTGCTCGTTTTAAACTTGTCGATGGATTTCCAAGATTCCGTTTCACCAAAGATCACTTATGTCCAGCCTGTGAACAAGGCAAAATTACTCGTGCTCATTTTCCGTCTAAACCTGAGCAAAGTACGAATCATGTCTTACAACTGCTACATATGGATTTGTGTGGACCGATGCGTGTTCAAAGTATCAACGGTAAACGCTACATACTAGTAATTGTGGATGACTTCTCCAGATGGACTTGGGTTTATTTTCTACGAAGTAAAGATCAAGCTCCTTCAATGATCATCACCTTTCTCACCAAAATTCAAGTTCAGCTTCGCAACACAGTACGAATCGTCAGAAATGACAATGGAACTGAATTTAAGAATCAGACACTTCGGTCTTATTATGAGAAAGTGGGAATTGAACATCAGACATCTATTCCTAGAAGCCCAGAACAGAATGGTGTGGTTGAAAGACGCAACAGGACATTAGTGGAAGCTGCTAGAACAATGTTGATTAATGCTCAATTACCAGATTACTTATGGGCAGAAGCTGTTTCAACCGCATGTTATACTCAAAACCGTTGCATGATCACAAAACGCCATCGCAAAACACCATATCAAATTGTTCACAAAAGAAAACCGAACATCGATTACTTTCATGTATTTGGAGCACTTTGCTATCCGAAAAATGATCGTGATGATTTAGGTAAACTCAAAGCTAAGGCAGACATCGGTGTGTTCGTTGGATATTGTGAAAATTCCAAAGGTTTTCGGATATGGAATCGTCGAACAAGAGAAATTCAAGAAACAATTCACGCTAATTTTGATGAACTCACTCAAATGGCTTCTGAGCAACACAGCTTAGGACCCGAATTCAACCGTCTCAACTCTCCGGCATCTTCAGCTGAACCTTTGCCACTTAACCGAAAAGAATTAGAAACCTTGTTTGCTCCACTATTTGATGACACAATTGAATACCGTCCTACTGAGGTCTCACCAAATTCCGCTGCTCAACCTGATCACATTCAAGTACCAGACTCACCTCAACAAACTACTATAAGTGTTGAGAGAGACGGTCCTCCAATTGTATCACCATCTACAGCAGAACAAACTGGTTCTACTTCCCGCCTTTCAGCTGAAGATCCACCACAACTATCAGTTCCACAATCCGCAGAGCATGATCCTGATGCGTTCATTAATCCGTTTGCACCAGCTACTACAGTTCCTGATATAGCTGAGTCGTCAACACGCAACTTGGATCCTGCCAACATGCGAGATACATATCAACTACACCCTTCAACACATAAATGGACTCGTGACCATCCACTTGTTCACATTATTGGCCATCCAGATGCACCTGTTATGACAAGACAACGACTTCACACAGATGGAGAAACTTGCATCTACGCACTCACAGTTTGTCATGAAGAACCCAAGAACATTAAAGAAGCAATGACTTATGACAACTGGATTGAATCTATGCAAGAGGAATTTCAGCAATTCATTAGATTAGAAGTCTGGGAATTAGTTGAAAGACCTGACGGAGTCTTTGTCATCGGGTTAAAATGGATCTGGAAGAATAAGCTTGATGCAGAAGGGACAGTCATCCGCAACAAATCACGTCTGGTAGCGAAAGGATACTCCCAACTTGAAGGTCTAAACTTTGCTGAATCCTTTGCACCAGTGGCAAGACATGAAGCTGTTCGGATCTTTTTGGCTTATGCTGCACATAGGAATATGGTGGTTTACCAAATGGATGTGAAAACAGCATTTCTGAATGGCGAACTCCGTGAAGAAGTTTATGTCAGCCAACCTGAAGGCTTCGTTGATCCTGAGCATCCTAATCACGTCTACCGACTCAAAAAGGCTCTCTACGGACTCAAGCAGGCCCCACGGGCGTGGTATGACAAACTGTCCACTTTCTTACTGGCCAATAAATTTTTTAAAGGATCGGTGGATCCCACAATATTTACAAAAACCTACGGGGAGGACTTACTTGTTGTTCAAATATATGTCGACGACATCATTTTTGCCTCAACAAAACGAAGTTATTCTAATGATTTTGCAAAATTAATGAAAGATAATTTTGAAATGTCCATGATGGGTGAACTTTCGTTCTTTTTAGGACTACAAGTTCATCAATCACCCCGTGGGATTTTTATAAATCAGTCCAAATATGCTCTTGAAATTTTAAAGAAACATCGAATGATGACTTGTGATACTTATAATACACCAATGGGCTATACCACAAAGCTAGATGCTGATTTACATGGGACTCCCGTTGACCCTACCAAATACCGAAGTATGATTGGGTCCCTCATGTATCTCACAGCTAATAGACCTGATATAGTTTTTGCTGTCTACATGTGCTCTCGTTATCAGTCAAGACCAACTGAAAAACACCTCAATGAGGTCAAAAGAATCCTTCGATACATAAAGGGAACCATTAACTTGGGAATCTGGTATCCGAAGGATTCTGGTTTTGAACTAATTGCTTTTTCAGATGCTGATCATGCAGGATGTTTAGACACACGCAAAAGTACATCTGGTGGATTACAGTTTCTCGGAGACAAACTTGTGTCATGGCAATCTAAGAAGCAGGACTGTACGTCACTGTCATCTACAGAATCTGAATACGTAGCCATGTCTGCTTGTTGTGCTCAAGTCATCTGGATGAGATCACAACTTAAAGATTATGGCTACCTATTCAACAAGATTCCTATCTATTGTGATTCAAAGAGTGCAATTGCTATCTCCTGCAACACTGTGCATCATTGCAAATCCAAACACATCGATCTCCGTTATCATTTCATCAAAGAGCATGTGGAAAGGGGTACAGTTGAACTTTATTTTGTTGGAACTGAGTACCAATTGGCGGACTTACTTACCAAATCCTTGGCACCCTCAAGGTTTGCTAGTCTAGTCCACCAAATTGGTATGAGATGTTTGACACCAGAGGATCTTGAAAAGTTTTTAAAATACCACTGATCGTCAAACATCACTACTATCTCTGTATAATAGTTTGTTTTTCTTTACTATTAATTAATCTAAACACTAAAAGATTTTTCAAATTTTATTTTTCATAAAAAAAAAAAAAAAAAAATGCAAGTATATCGCTTCCATTCAACACCTTGTTCTTACTTTACAAGTGTTGAGGGGGAGTCACGCTTAAATCTTTTACCAATTAATTGGTATACTTGCATATTTCTCGTATTTTACGGTTCTTCAGAATGTGTGGACGATTTCTTTTACATCACTTTGTCTCATTTATTTTATATCTTCATAAGTTAGGTTAACTTATGCATATCTCAATGGTACTTATGTTTTGCAAGAAACTTTAGGACACTAGTTTGTTTTATATAAAAGTCTAAGGACTAAAAGTGACTATACTCCAAATTTTTCAAAATAAATAAAACAAACAAACCGTACAATCTAAAACCCACAGTTTCAAAATTCTTAAACCTCCCTTTCTCAAATTAACGGCCCCAAATCATTTGGATAATCCACGACCTTGATCAACAATCTGTAAGTTCCTATGTCATCACTAGGATATTACACTAATAGGATCTTGGTTAATTGAATTTTCAATGGTTCGATTTTCTGTTTTAATGATGTCGAGAACTAGGGTTAGGATTTCGAAATTGTCCTTAACATGTTGTGGTGATTAATTCTCGATGGGGTTTAGTTACTAAGCTTGTTTCTAACACATTCCCATCGTTTATTTACACATTCCATCATGTTTACTTTGATTTCGAATTCGTAATATCGAGTCGAAGTGGGTTTATATGGTTCAATGCTTATTTGTCTGATTTTATTGGTGGGATTTGTTTCTTAGGTATCATATATGCATGTGTAATCTAGCTATGATGATTCACACCATTTGAACATGATTCTCGAAAAACTTGTATGCTTCGTTCGTTAAAATTATCGAGATAAATGTGTCTTATGTGTTGACTACTGTGTTATGTGTCATTATAAGCATTATACAAGTAGTTGTGATATGCTAGACTCTATGTTACTCATTTGTCTCAAAGTTGGGTAATCATCGAGAACTTGTTCATGGTGTATATCGAAATCTTTATGTTTCTGTCTAAATAGTGTTTAATCTACCTTGGTGACAGGCCAAAATCATTGGAAAAGTTCTTTGTGAAGGAAATGTACGTGTGACTTCAACAAAATTCGAATTAATTCTTGTATAAGAATTTTTTCGAGAACCTGAGTTTTATCGAAATCGTTTCAAACTTATCGAGAAACTATCATTGTCGAAATCATTCATTTTTTCGAGAACCTGAGTTTTTATCGAAATCTTTTCAAACTTATCAAGAAGCTATCATTTTCGAAATCATTCATTTTTTCGAGAACCTGAGTTTTATCGAAATCATTCATTTTTCAAAGCTCAGATTTTTTTTCGAAAAAATCATTTTTTCGAAATCATTCTGTGAACTATAATTTTTTCGAAATCATCAGTTTCTCGAAAAGCTGTTTTTATCGAAAAAGATGTTTTTTTGATAACTTAATTTTTCGCAAAAACCTGATGAAGGAAGATTTCGATAAATGTTACTTATGAGAATTTTTTTTTCGATAAAGCACTTTCTCGATAAAACTTCTCTATAATATTTTTCCGAAATTTTTTTCTTTACTCAGAATTGCGATAACAGGTCCATGATATATTTTCGAAATCTTGTTTTTGGCCTTGTCATGTTGTGCTTATTTGCAATATGCATTATTTGACTCATAACAAAATGACGCATTTGTGCTTAACTGTCTCAAGTAAATATCTGTATCCAAACTCTAAACTGTGCTAACACATAACAAATTTGGATGTTTGGTTTATGGTGATACTTTTCAGATTAACATGGCTGAACACAATGAAAACGTCGCTGAACAAACTCTTCCATTACTCACCATGGATGACATCACTCCCGAGAACTACAATGTCACAATTGGTAACAACAATCCTCGAGTTGATTTCAACAAGTTGAATATCACAGAGAAATCATGCATGATTGTGAAAGATATCCTACTGGCACATCCTTGCAAACCTCTGCTCACCTGTTCTACCTCAGTACCGCTGTTCTACCTTCATCAGTTCTGGCTTACTGCTCAGGCCAACTTGGATGATGAGTCTTTCACTGTTACATTGGATAGCCAAGAATACTCTGTAGATCATGACGTTCTTCGAACAGCCCTTCTCATGCCACAACCTGACAACGAATTTGCTCCTATACTACCTGACCTGGAACTTCTTGACTTCTTCATTGAATTAGGATATGAGGTTGACGATGATGTACCTCTAGTCAAGCTTTCCAAATTTAATGTCAAGTATATCCCTCAGCCTTGGAGAACATTCTGTCTGTTGGTGGTAAGATCTATATCTGGAAGGAAAAGTGGTCATGAACATCCAAGGCTCGAACACCTGCAAACATTCTGGGGAATGGTGACTCTGACACCGATTGACTTTGCAGTTCCTATCATGAACGATATCGTACACAGTATTCAGACTGAACGTGTGAAGACTATGATACCATTCACAAGATTCACCAAGCTTATCATTGAACATCTCTGCATAAGTTCTCCAGAATTCATTAAAAGGATGGCTGATCCTAATGAGCCGAAGCACCTCTTCGAGGACGACTTCACCACCTCATTCATCAAAACGACCACTTACTCTACAAAGATCAAGGGAATGAGGCTTCCAGAATACCTACTGAATGACAAAATCAAGAAGAGTCTGAACTACAAGCTGTATGACAACGCTTACAAAGGTGTACAGGAAGAAGCTACAATTAAGACTCGTAGCAAAGGAGGTGTAAAGTCTGGGAGTACCACAAGCACCACTGGATCACCTCATACAAGATCAAAGTCTGCTCCAATGGCAAAACCTAAGACTTCTACCACACCTAAACCTACATCCAAACCCAAACCTGCTACCAAGCCAAAGAAGAAGGTAACTCCTGAATACACTCTTCGTGATGAACCTACACCTCCACCTTCTGACACCGAATCCGAGTTTGATACGGAATCTGATGAAGAAGAACCAAACTATGAACTGAGATACAGAGCACCTGATGAAGGATTTCCTGCTACAGAGATTGCCGTACAACAAAGTCTTGAAACTTATGAAGAAGAGACAAGGAGAAGAAAAGGAGTCACTATCAATGAGCCTAATGATGATGAAGACGAACCAATCGTTGAACCGTTGGTCGATAAACGCAAACTCAAGAGTATAGTTGTCGACACTCGAGCTGAAGAAAAGTGACTACTCAAAGAACAAAGGAAAGCAAGTCTTGAAAGCCGCCTTCTATCACATCCTCCAACACCACCACCTATCGATCAGTCAGAACATGTAGGGGCTACAAGCAGCATGGTTCCTCCCACAACGTCAGAATCAGCTCCACAACCTGATGACAATGTTAAGGACACTGACAAGGCTGAAGATGTCCACATGACAGAGACTGCTAATTTAGAGGAGAATGTTGGCGGACAAGAACACACTGCTACGGATCAGGAACAAGAATATCTCATCACTCCAGAGTTTCTTGCACGAGAAGCAGAGGAAGCAGAAGAACGTCGTAGAAAAGAAAACGAAGAGAAGAACGCGTTCGACACCAACATATTTCTTCAGTCATCTTCTCAACAGACTTCCTCAGCACAACCTCCACCTCCACAAGACTCTCCACCAAAGGATCCGACTCCTCCCGCATCTTCTTCAGACTCTCACAACGAGTCATCGTCCAAATCATCACCTGAGCACTCATCACCCACACCTTCTGAGACCGAATCTAAACAACATTCGATCAATGAACCAAAACAACCAGTTAATCTTCAGGAGCAAGTGAACAAACTCACCAACATCGTTACCAATCTCACTAAACAAGTTGAGGAATTCCAGGAGTCAAAGCAGCTGATCGATAAGTTCTTGAACTCTGATTACGAAGGATTTATCAGAACTGCAACACATGATTTTCTCACTGAAAATCTGGTTGATATGATCACTCCTACAGTAGCAAACCTTCTTGAACCTATCAATGACAACTTGGATCACAGAATCAGAAGTGTTACAAAGAAAATGTTGTCTACTACACCATTCACGCTTCACACCGCTAAACCTTCTACTGTGGCTCCAACCGTCCCAGAATTGTCCTTCAATGACATGCTTGTCAAACTCTTCGACAACATTGCCACCAAAACCACACAAACAGCTAAAGAAAAAGCCCTACATGATGCTATGGTGGCTTACATGTCAAAAGAGTCATGCAAAGAAGCTGCTGGAACCCGTAAACGGACAAGAAAAGATGACGATCCTGACCCAAACTCCAAAGGCAAGAAATCCAAGTCTGGAACAGGTCCCTCATCCTCTCTACAGCTACAAAAGGACTCCACTCCTCCTGGAACTCAACAACAACCCTCTACTACTGGTAAAGGTCAAACCGAAGATGAAGAAATTTTCATGGAACACACTGATGACTTTCAGGATCAACTTGACACCGATTATCGTGCTCCACCAACTCATGATTCTCATGCTGGACCATCGTCACCGTCCAAAGCTAAAGACAAAGATGCTCCATCTAAGTCTAAGAAATCCAAGAAGAAGGGACGTCATACATGGCTTGACAATGACGATACTCCGCTTAATGACTGGTTGACAGACATGGTTCAAGCACAACCTTCTCTAGAAGATGAAGAACCCCTTCCGGGCAATACTCTACAGTTTACCCAAGTTATCATGAAGGATCTTCAGATCAACAAACTTACAAAGACGGAGCTAAGAAGAATCAATAAGGACGCACAAGATTTTCTCAAGAAAAGATCTGGGAACAAAGTTGAATACGAATTTCATTTGCAGAATATAGCCAGTGCAATGTCTGCCGAATTTGACTGGCTAAATCCTGAGATGAATATCGATTTCAGTTCAAAGAACCATGAAAAACCTTACTTCACCGACTGGACAAAACCATTGCCTTTGACAGGATTTCCAGATAAGCCCAAGTTACCCTACAGTTATTTCTTCAACAAAGATCTTCAAAATATCAAACTCACCCAAGAGAAAACCAAGAAGAAATATGCTTCATCACTCACAATCTCCGTACCAGCCGCCAGATACGAAATTCCTGCCATCGAAGAAACAACTCACGTATTCAGCAACTCCATCGTAGCTTACGACAGAGATGCCCTACACGGCATTCAACACTGGCCAGAACGTCATCGTCTCGGTTATACTAGTAGATTGGGAGAGAAATCTTTGGAAGATGTGAAGCATAAATCAAAGATCATCGCCATCTTGGAGATTCACGAGTCACAACGGTTTAACTACAAATTCATGCGTGAAATTGTGGTTAAACAACAAGATGAAAAGAAGTATAAGTTCTCCGAAGCAGACTTTCCAGACCTTAATCTGAATGACATCGAAGACATGTATCTTGAAAAGGTCAAAGGAAGAATGCGGGGTTTCAACAGAGATGTACAGTACAACTTTATGGCATCACTACTTCTCTACATCCGACGACTGATAGTTCAAGAAAGGGTGGAAGATCTTCAACTGGGTGTGGAAAGTTATCAGCAGAAGATAAATTTGACTAAGCCGCAATTCACGTTTGATGGTATTTATCAAACGTCACAGTTTACTCTCAACCAAGACCCTTTTGGTTTCACCTACATCAACAGCAAACAACTTCAAAGTTTCATGAGATTTGATGAGGTGCATAAATTCTGTGATGTTACCCTCAAAACTGTTCGTGATGGGCTGGTCAAAAGGTTGAATGATGACCGACGAAAGATAGCTAAGGGGGAACAACCGAGATGGAAATCCAGCATCAGAAGACAAGTTCGGAATTTTGTCTTAAAGATTGAGGAAAGGTTATTTCGACGGGAACAGATCAGACGACTGGAAAGCTACATCGGCGTCAGACCATCATTTCCTGTCAGAAACTTCGAAAGACCTGAACCCAAGTTCACTGACTTTGATGCTCCACTTCCGGATGAAGAGTAACTTGGTACATTTGATTAGTTCATTTGCTTGAATAATTTTTCATAATGGTTTGTGCACACATTACAGTGTACAACCCGTGCTTGTATTTAAAGGACCCTGAGGTACGCTTCAGTGCCTCAATCCTCACATAAGGAGCGAAAGCTTCTTATTTTTAAGTAGAATTAATCAAACTTTTTTGATTTTTCATAATTCTGCTCAAAAGGACAAGTATTTCACCTCAATAAGACCTAATCACTTGTTGAGGGGAGCACTTGTCAAAACAAAAAAATACTTTGCTCAAAATCGAATGTTCATGGTGAATCTCCCCGTAAGACTCAAAAAGGCATATTTTAATATTAAAGTTTGTCAAAAACACCATTTGATATGCTATTTTTGAGGGGGAGAAAATGTAAAAGTGATTAAAATATACGAAGTCAAAGCTTAAAAGTTGCATCATAAGCGAGCTAGACTCAGTAGTAACCCAGGAATTGACGAGATAATACAAGTTAGTAATATCGAAAGGACTTATCCTCGACGGGTAATAACATCAAGTTAGTTACTAGAGCTAGTTGTCAC
This sequence comes from Artemisia argyi, assembly GCA_030686995.1. NCBI lineage: Eukaryota > Viridiplantae > Streptophyta > Magnoliopsida > Asterales > Asteraceae > Artemisia > Artemisia argyi. The sequence goes on along the minus strand of CM060685.1, from coordinate 42,730,125 downwards.
CTAAAAGCTGACAATGCAACTCTTTAACTAACCACGTAAGCGTGTCTCGAAAAAGATTTGTCTTAGTAGAAATGTACCGTCTCGAGAAACTTCCTGTGAACTTGATCAGGCCGGGTAATAACTTCAAGCTAGTCTAACTAGTGATGTAAGCGTGTCTCGAATCGGTCTTGTTCACGGAAAGTGGATCAATTCAAAAGTACTTGCTCCTCCCGCATGTGCAAATTTATTAAACACTTATGAGCACATGTGCAGGGGGAGCCCTTCTAAAGTGTACACAAAACTCTCAAGGTGTTAACCAAAATATTTGATTATCACAAACACTTTGAGAGATTTTTCTATCAAAGGTTTCTTGGCTACTGTCGGAGTTATAAGGTGACTAAGATAGGAATATCCGTCCTATGATCCGCCAGAGCCGGAGGGATCTACCCAAGGACATCTCCATAGTTAGAATTAGAAGTCCTTAGGTATGATACGAAAAAGGAGAAATGAATGAAAGGGAAAGAAGGAGTTGAAGAATTAAAAAGAAAAGCAAAAAAAAGGGTGAAAAGAAATAGCCCTCCATATGTTCAACCTTAGGGCAGACACCGGGTTCAATTCATATGCTACTGGCTGTTGCAAAAGACAACACCGGTATTGAAGACTAAGTCGTCATGGACCCAGTGACGCGATGCACTAAACCTTCTTAACCACTCAAGTTCTCTTAAAAGGACTTGCTTCATTCTCACGGGGAACCCGCGTAACCTATCGACCTATCTCTTAGAGACGGTTGATATTGAAGCAGGAGACACCTCCCCAGTCTCCGCATAGGAAACCTAGGTGTGCACTTATAGAGTCTAGAGCCTTGAGATACATCAAAGATCTCTTAGGAACACTTAGTATTTCTACGACTGATGTTCTACATCAATGGGCATCAGTTGTAAACTATCGAGTCCTTCGCAGATCTTAGCAATCTGCCGAGAACGTTTATGAGAGGATTACTTAGGTATTTCTCAATGATTGAACGGAAATCCTGCCAGGGTCAACATCATACAGCCCTGACAGCAGGTCACTTCGGTAACCCCACAAGGGTTACGCTTAGTGTTTGCGGTGGTTTCATTACGGTCTACAGTCGTGGAGTGATCCCCAGCGACTCACCCAGTCATTGAGCTACTTAGTAGGTCTCGTAAGCTCATTCGGGAGTATCTGATATGGGAACGGCCTGGATAAGGATTAGAAGGAGTCTTCACACTATGCTGTTGACGAGCTCTAATTCCTTATCCGTAAGTACCGGTTGTTTTATTGCTAACTGTTTACTCGCAGGTACCTCACTTCCATGATGGTAGATTCCAACATGCTCATACATACATCTTGAAGTCAAAGAAAGCTCCCCCAAAGATCTTAGCAACACAAAGTTCAAAGAAAGATTCTACAACAAGAAGAATCTACAAAGTTTAAAGACTAAAGATCTCAATGTATGATAAGGAACTTCTTATACGTGAAAGTCTAAGTCCAAAGATGTATGAGTATGTTGGAATGGCGGACATCCACCACAGACGCAGGAGTGACGAATGGCAGATTACTTTGTAACATAATCACTACAACATCATCAAAGAACAAAGACAAAGAGCAAAGTATATCCATCATTATTCTAATCATTTCTGAAGACGTCTAAAGCTATGAATGTCAAAGATTACGAAAAAGACGTCAAGCAACCATGATGACCGACCCTTAGGGGGAGATTGTTGGAACCAAAGTTTTCACTATTTTATGAAGTCTCTGTCATTTGTAATAAAGTTAGGTTGCTTAACTATTATTTACTTTTATTCACTATTTGTATTAAGTTTACTAGGCTTAAGGAATGTAACCCATGGGCCTCCAAAGCCCACGAAATGATGAGTGGAAGGAGAGGGTGTGTTGCCCTAGCTCCTTCCCTATAAATAGTAAGCTTAGGCCATTTGTAAACTTGGTTGGTTATTTGAAAACATTAAGGAAACTCTTGCATTTCATTTTCTCAAATTTCTCATAATCATTCCACTCTCATTCTCATCTCATTTCTCTTATCATTATACTTGTGTTTACTAAATGGTGACCTAACATTTATGTTATCTTTTTCAAAACAACCATGAATAAAAACCAAATTTCTATTACTGTAATTAAAGTTTTACTTCAAAAGAGTACCTTTGTAGTAAGTTTTGACATTATATGCCACATACAAAGACGGTGGCGGCTATCCGGAAGTATCTTTTCAATAGCTATCTTCATAGCCGGATCTTGGTCAGTGACCAAAACCTTGGGAACTTTAACGAATATCTTTTTAAACCTTTTCAACAGCCACGTGTATCTTTTGGAAGATTCGCTAGCTAACAAGGCAGCAGCAAATATGACACATCTGTTGTGATTATCAATGCCCGTAAAAGGGACAAGCACCATATTGTACCTACATAAAGTATGCAGAAACATGTGGTTCAGTATATGCCAAGCCAAACTAGATAAGTATAAGGGAAGTACAAAACGGCATGATACCTGTTTGAATGAAACGTTGCGTCAAATGACACAACATCACCAAAGGCAGCGTAATTACGCTTGGCTTGATCGTCTGCCCAAAACAAACCAACCAATTCTTTAGATTCTTTGTCTTGTTTGTATTCAACAGAATAATTATCGAAATATTCTTCTCGGCTCAACAGCTTATCAACGACCATTTGAGCATCACGCTCACCGATGAATTCATTCAAACCACGCTTGTAGTTCTTGCATTCAACATCTGTTGCCCCTATATATTCAAAGCCACCGTACATTTCTTTCAACACTTTCCAGGATCTAACGGGGCCTATGTTGACATTGGAAAGTTTGTTTAACAATTGCTGTTTGGAGAAAGTCAGCCTACGAGATGCCCTAAGATACTTGATATCGTCTTCATATACCAAACTATGGTTATGTTTCTCAATAAACTTGGACACATAATACTTTCCATCTGGTAGTTTCTTAAGCCTAAGTTGTGCGTTACATCCACAACGACAAGATGCACGTTTCCTTCTTTTTATGACCTTAGTCACGCCTAAAGGGTTGGTGGGTTGTTGTTTATGAGCTTTTTGATTTTCGGCCTTGGGTGGGGGTTTAAAGCCTTGTCCGACACAATAAAAATACTTATTGTTGGGTTCATCTTTGCTATCTTTGGTGTATTTTTGACCACCCTTTCTAACCTCAAAACCACCTTCTCTTGTGTAATCCTTGTAAGCATTTAGAGCTAATTCAAGTGTATCAAAGACTTGGCCTTCTACAGGTTTCTTAATAACTTTGGGGACCCAAAATTTAGTACCGTTAGGAGTAGGTTGAAAAATTCCAACCTGATGGTCATGAGGAGGCGTAAAAATAGAATCATCAGAAACGTCCCGTGGATCATTGTTAACTGCTCGAGGAGTGAGTGGTTCACCTAAAATAATGGAACACGGGTTAGAAAAAAAAAGTATCAAATTACAAAGTTCTAAAAATGTTGATATTCTATAAAAGTATGTGGATGAACAAAAATAATGACACAAAGTTATCATGAGCAGGCGTAAAAAGAGAATCACCAAAAATGTCCCGTTGATCATTGTTAACTGCTCGAGGAGTGAGTGGTTCACCTAAAAAATGGAATACGGTTAGAAAAATGTCACAAATTACAACCTAGGGTTATTAACACATAATATTGGGGGATTTCGTTGGTGTACCAACTGATTATAACATAGGGTTAAAAAAGCATGAGTATCATAAAAGAAGACCACGACATTGGTGATTTACAGCCAATTTTGATTGGTAAGTGATCCATTTAAATTGAAACCATAATTGAAACAACATTGATTTAAATGAAATCATTTAGGTATGTATGTTTCTATGTATGAATGTACTTAATTGAAACCATATTGGTCTTGTTTCTGTATAATTGAAACCACATTGAAATTAACTAGTAACCAAGCATGACTATCATAAATGTTAGCATCGTATTTTATTTATAAAAAGTGTCGGTCATTAACGTATTGTTATAGGTTGCTTTAGAATATCATTATGATGAAGTTTAGGCTTAGTATTCATGTTTTGTGAAAGTCTAAGGGCCATTAGTGTAATAATGTATAAGATAGATGATGCCCTAGACTTCAAGTATAAATACTCTTGTAAACCTCATTTTAGAGGTTGGTTCTCTTAGTCATTAACAAGGTTATTATTTTCACACACTAGAGTTCCCATCCACTCTCTCTCTCTACTTACTTTCTCTCTCTAGATCTAGGCTTGATTCAATGGTGATTTAGGTTGTTCTACGGTCCTACAAGTGGTATCAATCGCCTAGGGATAATATAGGTTGTTTTAGGTTTGATTTGGTTGAAAAAAAACATTGTTTAAAAGTGAATTTTGATTCGAAGTTACTGTTCATCGCCAAAAATTTTCGAGTTAGAAGTAGTTTTTCGAGTTTGGAACCAGTTCTATCGAGTTTGGTGTTTGGTATTATCGAGTTTGGATTGTTTATCGAGTTAGGTACATTGTTCTATCGAGTTAGCTGCTCATACTATCGAGTTAGGGGCATTGTTCTATCGAGTTAGGTACATTGTTCTATCGAGTTAGGTGCTCATACTATCGAGTTAGGGGCATTGTTCTATCGAGTTAGGTACATTGTTCTATCGAGTTAGGTGTAAGTGTTATCGAGTTTGGAACTCAACTTTGGCGAGTTAGCCTTGTTTACCTAATCGTTTATCGAGTTAGGATCATTGTGACTCTAACTAAGGGGATACTCTGCCCAAATCTAGACCACCTATCGAGTTAGAAACCCAAAGCTTCTATCGAGTTAGAAACCCAAAATACCTATCGAGTTAGGAACCATATTTGAAGACTACCTATCGAGTTAGAAACCGAAAGACTCATCGAGTTTGAGACCCTAAAGACTTATCGAGTTAGGCACCAAAAAAAAAAAAAAAAAAAAAAAGAGTTTTTTGGCGGGAAAAGTTGAGTAAAATTTATTTTTCACACGAGACTTAACGTTCAATTTTTACGCGAGATTCAAATTTTGGTATAAGGTTGAAAATTTTGACCCGAAATTCAAATTTTTAGGCCAAAATTCAAAATTTTTCGGTTAAATTTGACGAAAAAATTTTCAAAACTCAAATTTTTCTGGTAACCTTAGAATTGTATTTCTTTGAGATTTTCAAATTTTGAGAAAGTAAATTTTCATACTCAATTTTTGGCGGGAAATTACGAAATCAATCAGATCAACCGAGAACGAACTTTCATCTTCACCAAAACATCTAATCTTCAACAACAACCTTTGTTATCTTTCAAAAGATCCTCAGAACAACGTTTCACTTTGAATTCAAATCATGGCAACTCAACAAGACATTCATGCTGCCGGTGCCGAAAACCGACCTCCAATGCTTGAAAAAGGTGGATATCTTCCATGGACAAGCCGCATGCTTCGTTACATCAAAACTAAAGATAATGGCAAATTAATGATCAAATCCATAGAAAAAGGTCCATTTCAACCAAGACATGTTCAAATTGAAGGTAATCCAAATGAAACACCTCCTACTCAACCATTCGTGCGTCTACAAACAGAAGCATATTACACAGATGAAGACAAGGCGCAGATCAAAGCCGATGATATGGCAATGCATTTAATCCAACTTGGATTACCACGGGAGATCTTTGCTGCGGTCGACAGCTGTGAAACTGCTCATGATATGTGGGAACGTGTTAGAAGGATATGTCATGGCACAGAGATTGGACAACAAGACGTTGAGAACAAATTTCTTACTGAATGGGAGAATTTCACATCCACTAAAGGTGAACAGATTGAATCATACTACACCAGGTTTTGCACTTTGATGAATGAGTTAATCAGAAACAAGTTGACACCTCGACCAATTGCAACAAACATCAAATTCATCAATAACCTTCCAGAAGAATGGGGTCGTTATGTTACAATTGTCAATCAAACAAAGGATTTACACAAGGTGAATTATGATCAACTCTATGACTTTTTGAAGCAAAACCAAGCTGAGGCTAATGAAGTAAGGAAAGAAAGATTGGCTAAGAATCATGATCCTCTCGCATTAATTGCTAATACACCAACACCTTTACCAGTGAACTCTCAACAACCATCATCATCTTCCACTCACAACTACATGCAACCATCATGCATTCTACAACCAACACCGGTCTACCAACAACAGTTCTACCCACAACAACAACAAGTTATTCCACAACAGCAACACCCACAATTCCAAGAACCGAAATTCACTGACAATGATGAAGCTACTGCAGCATTGTCCCAAGCATTTGCTTTTCTGTCAAAGGCATTCCAAGGACGTTATTCTACACCAACAAACAACAACCAAAGGATCTCATCGAACACTCGCAACAAGCAGTTTGCTCAGCCGAGTTTCAATATGGGCAATGAAGGCCAAATGGTTGGAGTTTATGGGAATCAACAGGGATATCAGAATATGCAGAATGCAGGTCAGAAGGCAGGGAATCAGAATGCAGGTCAGTTTGCAGGGAATCAGTATGGTCAGTATGCAGGGAATCAGTTGGGTCAGTTTGTTGGAAATCAGAGGGGTCAGAATGTTGGTAATCAGGCAATGGGTTATCAGAATAGGAATGTTGCAGCCCCAGTTGTTGGGAATTTGGGAAATGTGAATCAGGGTAATCCGGTAAAGTGTTTCAACTGCCAGGGTGTAGGTCATATGGCAAGGAACTGTCCTACTAAGCCGAACAAGAAAGATCTAGCGTACTTGCAGAAAGCAGTGATATTGGCACAAAAGAAAGAGGCAGGATTTCAGTTGAACGCAGAGAAGAATGATTTTATGGCTCTTATGGATGACATGGAAGACAGAGAGGATATCGATGCGAACTGCATTTTTATGGCAAATCTTCAGGAGGCAAAGTATGACACAGATTCTGACACACCTCCGGTCTATGACATCAATGCAGTCTCTGAGGTATCAAATTTCAACCCATGTCACAATAATGATATATTTGATATGTCTCCTCATGAGGAACAGCATTTTGAGAAGCAAGCACCCACTTATGATACATTCCTGGACACGCCAAGTAGTAGCAATACTCCTTCAGCGACTCCAGATGTGAATCATAATGGAGGCTTCGTTTCACAGCATGCTGTGAATGATGAGGAAACACGTGCTTTATTTGAATCATTATTAAATAACTGTGGTATTGAAATCGAAAAAGTGAAAAAGGTCAATCGCGATGTTAAGGCCGCGAATGTTAAATTGACCGCTGAGCTTGAGAGTTACAAGGAAAACGCTAAAGCTTTTGAGTTTCATAACAAAAGATTGTCTGAATTAGAAACTGGTTATCAAAATTCCGTTTCAAGGGAAAAACAATTGCAACTCAAGTTTGATACACTTGATGTTAATTCTTTCAAGAAGATAAAAGCTTTAAACGCGGAAATTTCTGATTTACAAAACCAACTTTCTAAACAAAAAACAGCTTATACCAATCTTGAAAAAGAAAGGGATGAGTTGAAAAAGGATTTTGCAAAGAAAGAAGACAAACTTTTGGCCGAAATCGTAGAGTCAGAACACATGATTGCTCATTTAGAAGAATTAGTGGTTAAGTCGGGTCAGTCAAGTCAAACAATGAAAATGATTTCAAATCAAACTAATCCGGTTTACCATACGAAACATAAAGTGGCTCTTGGTAACAACACCCCCAGTAATCTCAAGAAAGCTCAGCAAGAACAGAATGTTTTGTATAATGGTAATGTGCTTTACACTAAACATGATCCTCCCGTCGTTCGGGATTCTGTGCAAACGATAGAACATGTCGAAGAGAGCATTTCTAAAATGAAACAAAAGGATTTGAAACCCATTGATTACAACAAATTGAACAAACTTTCGGGAATTACTTTTGTTCCACAAAAAGAACCATCTGTGTTTTCCATAAAATGACCATTCTCAAAAATGTTTTCTAAGAAAGTAATTGTTTCAAAATCTCTTTCAAAAATGGAACAAATGTCTTCTAACAACACTTTTAATACAAGTGAGGCTAGAAACATTCTGGATGATGTTAAAAAGAGAATTCAAGAACTTCAAAACATTGTTGCTTCTAAAACTACAATCGATATTAACAACTGGCATTCCAGTTTTCATATTGAGCAGAAAAAAGTTTTTGAAAACGAAATTACTATCCCACTGAATAACATCAGTGCGAGGGTAATACATTTTGAAAAAGCTTTCTTAAAAGAAACGGCCGACTTTGTCAAGGACCACAAATCCCTGGTAAACGAAGCTAATGATACTCGTGAAAACATGAATGTTTTGGAAAACCTCAATGATTCTCTCTTCGAAGCTGTTATGACCACTGACATTATGTCCATCATTTTACAAACATACTCTGTTCAAGACGATGAAAGACTGAGAGCTGAGACCTCCAAAATTGTTTCCAAATATGAAAATGCTCTTATAAAGCTTGAACAAGAAAATGTGTCATGTTTTAAACAACTTGATCGAAAAAAGGAAGAATGCAAGTATGACAAACTGTCGTATGAGCGTGCTTTCAAGAACATGAAAGAGCAAAATGATCTTTTGAGGACTCAGCTTGAAAGTCAAAAAAGGAAGGGTGAGGAAACTAAGTTTGCAAAACCATCGACTTCGGAGAAACCAAATGTTCCAAATATGGTTCAAAAACCAAAAATTTTGATTTCACGGTTTGCTCCAAAAGTCGATGAGAAAAAGGATTTGACAAAACCAGTCACTCCAACACCCTTGCCCAAGAAAATTGAAAATGAAAAGATTGTTGATAAAGGAAAAGCGGTTGTCGAAACACCAAAAGTTCTAGCACCTGGCCTTTTTAGGATTAGTCCCACTAATGCGTCTGCCTCCACTTCTAAGACAAATGCGTGCAAAAAGGATAATTCTAAAGATTCTAGTGTTGCTAAAAAGGACAACAATATAAATCCTAATGCGTGTGCCTCAACTTCTACAGGATTAGACAGCACCTCTAGGAGCAGCAGACTAAAGCCTAGGAGCAATACAAGGAACAATAGAGTCTCGCCTGTCTCTAAGAGTAGTTGCAAGAATAAAGTTGAAGAAGTAGAAGAACACCCTAGGAATTTATCGCTTTTCAATAAGAAACATGATTCATATGAATGTAATGTTGAGAGTACTGGTTCTAATACTGTTTGTTTAATATGCAAGAAATGTTTAATTAATGATGTTCATGATGAATGTGTTTCTAAGAATGTGAATGGTACGCCAGAACAGAAGAGCATTTCGAAAGGTCCTAGTGCTAAATCTAGATTTGTTGGAAACCTAATTAAAAGAATTAGGAACACCACTAATAGTCGCACGCCTAGGAACTATCTTAAGTATTGTATTTGGATTCCAACGGGTAGAGAATTTATACTCAATGATGGAAAATTTGAAATAGTTCAAGATAAACATGTAGAAACTGTCTTTGAGTGTGATTTAGAATGTACCCCTAACCCCATGGAACCAAATTAAAAACGGTTTCCAAATACAAATTCTTCTGTTATTGGCAGGTTATCGAAATATGTCTTTGGATCGTCGACTCGGGTTGCTCCAAGCACATGACCGGGAATTTAAAGCTGCTGATCAATTTCATCTGGAAATTCATGGGAACTGTACGCTTTGGAAATGATCATGTAGCAGCTATTCAGGGTTATGGAGATCTTCAGTTTGGGAATTTTTTGATCACTCGAGTTTACTACGTCGAAGGGTTGGGACACAACTTGTTTTCAGTTGGGCAGTTTTGTGATGCAGATTTAGAAGTTGCATTAAGGAGAAACACGGTTTTCATAAGAAATTTGGTTGGTGATGATCTCTTATCTGGTAATCGTGGTACAAACTTGTATGCTATCGACATCAACCAAATGGCTTCTACATCACCAATTTGTCTTATGACAAGGGCAACCGAAACTAAGTCCTGGCTGTGGCATAGAAGATTATCTCATCTCAATTTCGACACCATCAACAAGTTAGCCAAAGACAACATCGTCATCGGACTTCCTAAGTTCAAATACACCAAGGATCACCTATGTCTATCATGTGAACAAGGAAAAAGCAAAAGAGCATCATATAAACCCAAAACCGTACCTAGTTCGGAAGCAAGGTTACATTTGTTGCACATGGACTTATGTGGCCCAATGAGAGTTGAAAACATTAATGGGAAGAAGTATATTCTTGTTATTGTTGATGATTATTCAAGATATACTTGGGTAAAGTTTTTGAGATCAAAAGACGAAGCACCAGGCATCATCATCACCTTTCTGAAGCGTATCCAAGTTCTACTTCAAGCTCCAGTAAGGATTGTAAGAACAGATAATGGCACAGAATTCACAAATCAGGAGTTAAGAACCTATTTTGAAGATGTTGGAATCACTCACCAAACATCAGTTGTTAGAACTCCACAGCAGAATGGGGTAGTCGAAAGAAGAAACCGAACTCTTGTGGAAGCTGCTCGCACAATGCTGATATATTCTAGTGCACCACTATTCTTATGGGCTGATGCTGTTGCCACTGCTTGTTTCACTCAAAACCGATCCCTAGTACATCCAAGATTCAATAAAACCCCATATGAGCTAGTGAACAATCGAAAACCTGACATCTCTTACCTTCACGTGTTTGGCGCTTTGTGCTATCCGACGAATGACAGAGAAGATCTAGGGAAGTTAAAAGCTAACGGTGATATTGGAATCTTCATTGGATATTCAGAAAACTCGAGGGCATTCAGGGTGTATAATAGAAGAACGAAAAAGATAATGGAGACGATGAATGTGAAGTTTGACGAGATTTCTCAAATGGCTTCTGAGAGATACACTCTAGAACCCGCGCTTAATCCAATGGCTTCTAATCAAACCAGATTAGGACCCGCACCAAACAGTCAGACTTCTGGACACATCAGTTCAGGACTCGTGCCTAATGGAGCTCATTCAACAAACACGGACAAACCTTCAGAACAAGAACTGGAAAATTTCTTTGAGTTAATGTTTGATGAATATTATGGTGGAACTTCGACAAATGCATCTCAACAACATTCCGCTGCACCCGCTCAAAATCAACCACCACCACCACCACTGGATGCATCTACCACAATCGAAGCTGAAGCACCAACTACATCAACATCATCTACATCTACTCAAGCAACTCCAGTACTTGAAACTGTTCTACCAAGAGTTGATGAGCAAAATCAAAACACAAATTTTCAAGAAGAACCAACAAATAATTCAAACGATGTTGCGTTAGAAGAAGGAGAAGAAGTATTTGAAAACCCGTTTGCATCAGACTCTGCTGAATCTTCTTCAAGGTTACAAGAACCATCTAACACACATTCGTTCAACCAAAGGTACCCTTCTACGTTTCAATGGACAAAAGACCATCCGTTAGTACATGTTATTGGTGATCCTTCAATGCCAGTTCAGACGAGGAGACAACTTGTCACCGATCTCGAATTGTGCATTTACATTTGCTCAATAAGCACCAAAGTACCTAAGAACATTCGGGAAGCAATGGCAGAAAACCCTTGGATTGAAGCGATGCAGGAGGAATTTCTTCAATACCTGTTACATGATAGTTGGGAACTTGTTGAACGACCACTTGATAAACGCGTTCTTGATCTCAAGTGGTTGTGGAAGAACAAACTGGATGAGGAAATGACTGTAATTCGTAACAAAGCTCGTCTCGTGGCTAAAGGATATCCACAAGAAGAAGGGATAGATTTCGAAGAATCATTCGCGCCTGTAGCTAGACTTGAAGCAGTCCGGATTTTCTTAGCCTATGCAGCTCACAAAAACATCACAGTCTATCAGATGGACATTAAGACAGCTTTCTTGAATGGAACTCTGAAAGAAGAAGTGTATGTGAGTCAGCCAGAGGGATTCATCGACAAAGATCATCCAGACTACGTCTACAAGCTTAAGAAAGCCATCTATGGTTTAAAACAAGCTCCAAGAGCGTGGTATGACGAACTATCATCTTTCTTGCTCAAAAACAATTTCACCAAAGGAACAGTTGATGACACCTTGTTTATCAAAAAATTCAAAGATGACATTTTGATTGTTCAGATTTACGTGGACGACATTATCTTTGGGTCCACTAATCTGAATCATTCAAAACATTTTGAAAATCTCATGAAAAGCAAATTTGAAATGTCCATGATGGGGGAACTAAAATTCTTTCTTGGTTTACAAATACATCAATCCCCTCGTGGTATTTTTATCAATCAAGCTAAATATACTATAGAGATTTTGAAAAAACATGGAATGGAAAACTGTGATTCCGTTGGTACTCCAATGGTCACTTCACCAAAAATAGGTGCTGATTTGTTTAGGAAACCCATCGATCCGAAGAAATATCGGAGCATGATCGGTTCTCTCATGTACCTAACTGCTAGTCGACCCGATATTCAATTTGCTGTTTGTTTGTTAGCACGGTTTCAGGCTAAGCCTACCGAACTTCACCTCAAAGAGGTTAAACGGATCTTTCGGTACCTACGAAGCACCATTAACATGGGACTTTGGTATCCGAAGGATTCGGAGTTTAATCTAACAGCATTTTCAGATGCAGACCATGACGGTGATCAAGTTACAGCAAAGAGTACATCAGGTGGAGCACAATTTTTGGGTGAAAAGCTAGTATGCTGGTCGTCAAAGAAACAGGATTGTACTGCGCTATCAACCGCCGAAGCCGAGTATGTGTCTCTATCTGCGTGTTGTGCCCAAGTTCTTTGGATGAGGACACAGCTCACAGATTATGGCTTTACTTTTGACAGAATACCTATGTATTGTGACTCAAAAAGTGCCATAGCCATCTCGTGCAATCCCGTACATCACTCTAAGACGAAGCATATCAAAGTCCGCTACCATTTCATCAAAGAACACGTGGAAGAGGGTACTGTTGAATTATTTTTCGTTAAGACTGATTACCAACTCGCCGATCTATTTACTAAAGCCCTTCTAAAAGAACGGTTTGACTATTTAGTTCGACGAATTGGCATGCGAAGCCTAACTCCTGAGGAGCTAGAACGTCTTCTCGAATCTTCTTGAAAAATGTTTTCAAAATCGCTTCGCTGTAAATATTTTTGAAAAAAAAAAAAAACAAAATACAAAATTTGAAAAACCAACAAAAACAAAATACAAAAATATAAAATTTCAAAAAATACAAAAACAATATAAAATCAAAAAATCCAAAAATATTCTTCTCACGACATGTCTCTCGTATAAATCAATATTCTGTACGTTTCTAGAAATGTCATTCAAAACTGATACGGACATGTACAGATGCTTGAACGGGAGTTCTTTTTAATGTTTTTCTAAAACATGTCGTTTCTCAAAAGTTTCTTCACAATGGCTTTCGTATACTTCAGTACGAAACCTGGACCCGAATGATGACTTCTGATTATTTCAAATCAAGGACTCGTATTTTCAACGATGAAATCTTTTTCAAAAAGTTCGAGTCTAAACAAACGAAAAGGATTTCAAACAAAAACTCGTTTTCAAAAATAGAAATCTTGAGCACTTTTTCAAGATTCATCAAAAGATTTTTCAAAATCTTTCAAATGAGTGCTCAAGATAACTCCCTCAAAACCCTTAATTGATTTTAAAATGTGCTATCATTAAGAGGGAGTACAAAAACAAAATGTTCCGAATTCATGCAAAATGAAATCTGTCTATCTCTCCAAAAAGCTTTTTCTTAATCAGTTGATATAAAAAATATCACGATATGCTATTTTTGAGGGGGAGAAGACATGATTAAAATGTGATCAAAGATGTTTAAAGATTGTGACTGAATCTGAAAAGAGCTCGACTCAGTAAGTACCAAGGAATTGACGAAGCTTAAAATGTCAGTAATTGAAAAGACTTGTCCTGGACGGGTAATAATTTCAAGCTAGTCTAACTAGTGATGTAAGCGTGTCTCGAATAGGACTTGTCTGAGTAGAATGTACCGTATCGAGATACTTTCCTTGGACTTGACCAGGACGGGTAATAATTTCAAGCTAGTCTAACTAGTGATGTAAGCGTGTCTCGAATCGGTCATGTTCACTGAAAGTGGATCAATTCAAAAAGTGCAAACTCCTCACGCATGTGCAAATTTCTTAAAAATTCATGAGCACATGTGAAGGGGGAGTCCTTCAAAAGAAACAAAAACTCTCAAAGTGTCAACAAAAATGTGTTTATATTCATAAACACTTTGAGAGATTTTCAATCAAAGGTTTCATGGCAATTATAGGATTCATGGAGTTATAAGGTGACTAAGGTTAGGGAAAACCGTCCTATGATCCGCCAGAGCCGGAGGGATCTACCCGAGGACAATTCCAATAGATTAGAATTAGAAGTCCTTAGGTATGATTGTAAAAAGGAGAAAATGAGAAAGGAGAAAGAAGGGGTTGAAGAATTAAAAAGAAAAGTTATGAAAAAGGGTGAAAAGAAATAGCCCTCCATATGTTCAACCATAGGGCAGACACCGGGTTCAACTCATATGCTACTGGTTGTTACTAAGGTGACACCGGTATTGAAGATAAAGACGTCATGGACCCAGTGACGCACTGCACTAAACCTTCTAGCTACTCAAGTTCTCTTAAAAGAGCTTGTTTCATTCTCACGGGGAACCGGCGTAATCTATCGACCTGTCTCTTAGAGATGGTTGATATTGAAGCAGGAGACCTCTCCCTAATCTCCGCATAGGAAACCAAATGTGCACTTATCGAGTCTAGAGCCCCGAGATTCATCAAAAGATCTCATAGGAACACATGATATTTCTACACTGGTTGTTCAACATTAAGGACGCCAGATGTAAACTTTAGAGTCCTACGTAGATCTTAGCAATCTGCCAGAACATTTATGAGAGAATTCACATTTGTGATTCTCAATGATTGAATGGAAATTCCTGCCAGGGTCAACATCAAACAGCCCTGACAGCAGGTCACTTCGGTAATTCTTTATGAGTTACGCTTAGTGTTCGCGGTGGTTTCAAACGGTCTACAGTCGTGGAGTGATCCCCAGCGACTCACCCAGTCATTGAGCTACTTAGTAGGTCTCGTAAGCTCTTTCGAGAGTATCTGACATGGGAACGGCCTTGATAAGGATTAGAAGGAGTCTTCACACTATGCTGTTGACGATCTCTAATTCCTTATCTGTAAGTACCGGTTGATTTATTGCTAACTGTTTACCTGCAGATATACATCATCTCCATGGCGAAAGATTCCACATGCTCATACATGCATCAACAAAGTCAAAGGAAAGTTCTCACAAAGATCAAAGGATAGTAACAGTCAAAGAAAGATTCTTCGCCAAAAAGAAGAATCTACAAAGTAAAGTGACAAAGATCAAGGTGAAAGAACGGGAACAACAAATGCATGTATCACAAAGACTTAAGATGTATGAGCATGTTGGAATGGCAGACAACCACCACAAACACAGAAGTGACGAAAGGCAGATGACATCATTGGATCATATCAACATCGATGAACGAAGAACAATGAACAAAGTACTATGACTCATCTAATGATTCTTAAAGACGTCAAGAGCTATGCATGTTAAAGTATGAAGACAAAGATGATGTCGTCGCGCAACCTTCAATGACCAACACTTAGGGGGAGATTGTTAGCATCGTATTTTATTTATAAAAAGTGTCGGTCATTAACGTATTGTTATAGGTTGCTTTAGAATATCATTATGATGAAGTTTAGGCTTAGTATTCATGTTTTGTGAAAGTCTAAGGGTCATTAGTGTAATAATGTATAAGATAGATGATGCCCTAGACTTCAAGTATAAATACTCTTGTAAACCTCATTTTAGAGGTTGGTTCTCTTAGTCATTAACAAGGTTATTATTTTCACACACTAGAGTTCCCATCCACTCTCTCTCTCTACTTACTTTCTCTCTCTAGATCTAGGCTTGATTCAATAGTGATTTAGGTTGTTCTACGGTCCTACAATAAAAAACATGAAAAAAATACAAAACATTAAGTACCAAATATGTTACCTGAAACATCATTCTCAGAAAACTCAATATCTATCGAATGATTCATGATGAATTACAAGAGAAAGTAGAAGTGAATATAGAGTGTGAAAACTTGAATGGTATGGAGTTTGTATCAAGATGAAAAATATATATGATCTTGTGTTAATAATAACTGAATATGAATATGATTGTGCTAAAAAACTGGGATGCCATTGAATGATAGCCTTCATGGTGAAGTGAGATGAAGAACCAGGGAAAAAAAACGTATATGCTTAATTGTTATTCAATGAGATCGATTCTTATTGAATGAAATGGTGAATTGAAAGATTACTAAAATGCCCTCAAAGCTATATAAATAAATATTTATAACTTTTCTTTTTTCTTTTTTTGTGATTTAAATGTATTGCCACATGCCCTCCTCCTATTGGTTCTTGTATTGATCTTATCTTTAGAACTTTAAGGATGATCTTATATGAACTAAACTCTATATATATATATATATATATATATATATATATATATATATATATATATATATATATATATATATATATATATATATTTTAAGCCCATTAGTGAAAATTAAATATGTATTAATAGTCGTGCATTAGAATCAAACCGATACATTATACGGTAACTGATAAGATACTCATACTAAATATCTAAATGCAAATGCAAACAATTATACAATTATTAATACGAAATTATCCACAAAAGAATTTGAAAAGTAAATAAAATTTATATACTAGAAGTCTAGTTTTAAGTTGTAACTTTTACATATATAGCTTATATAGAAACAGTCTTTTGAATCTTGGAGGTAACATGTTAAACGCATCAAAAAGTTTTATGTTATAAATGATATGCATAAGTATGTGATCAAACAACCATTTAGTTATTTGCAAATACCCGTTAATGTCGACCACTATGACCTCCTACATCGTCAAGCAAACAATATCCGCCTATTTTTCACCGCAACAATGCGTTGACAATCACATAACTTTTTAACTACTTGCAATTATACTATTGTCTTAATTAAAATTATTGTTATCCGTGAAGTAATTATTAAAAAACGTATGGCCGAATAATATTACATTGCCCGAAGATATAGTCACAGGATACCCGCCGTCGCATCACGCGGGTACCCTGCTAGTGATCTGTTATGGATAAAGGAAGTTGTAAATCTAACTTAACTGCTAACTTACGATGCAATTTTAAACTGATCCATTTTTTGCTTGTTGCACCCCCGCTAATGATTTAGTACTTATCCGTTAATGTATTCAGAAACTTAGGGTGCGTTTGGTTTGTAGACGGGTTTAGAATTAATATTTGATTTAGATTTGGATTTACGGTAAGAAAGAGAAAATATATTATAAAAAGATAAATTGTTATTTTATAACTTTATATGTAAATTTAATATTAGATTTAATTATATTTAAATGTATAAAGTAGAAAAATATAGATAGAGAAAAAAAATGTGAGCCTTATAATCCACTCATTCCCCACCATTTACCTAGGATTTGAGGATGGTTGATTTTGAGAGAGTGAACCCCAATTTTAAATCATCTCTTTCTACCAAACAAAGGTTTTAGGATGCGTTTGGTATGCTGTCATGAATGACAATGGGTATGATTTTGATAGTAGTGGTGGGTCCTTCACCTATGAAAGATCCATACCTAGGTCCCATGATGTATATGAAGTATGGATTATATCTATCATTCATTACTATAGTTGTGGGCACTCTCATCTTAAACAAACACCTTTAATCACTTTCATAGTTATAGTCGCATTCCCATAGCGAGATATCAAACGCACCCTTAATGTGCCCTTGATTCTAAACCCACCAAATACCCCTGCCAAACCGGCCCTTAGAATAAAAAAAATTGAGTAGAGGATAAAGAATAGTTTTAGCTATTCATTGGCCATGATGGAAATTACGAGTAACATGATGCAACCATATTTTGAGATAGATGAATGATCCATGCTTCTTTGTTCGAATGAAATCAATTTGTATATATATTAGACAAAACTTTATGACACGTTTGGTGCTGGTATTAGGCGACTGCGTACTTTTAACCTTCACACGGCGTAATAACACAATCTCAATAATTTCACAAACTTCAGCGTACGAGTCTTTCATTGGCGACTCTTTAGTTAACTAAAGTAACTCCAATTGGAACGTGGGTTGATTTTGAACGAATTAATCTTAGAATGTTTTATTTATTGCTCTTGAATGCAAGTAAGTTGATTGTTTTGATTACACTTTTACTCCTAAATGTGTTTCTAAAATATAATGACACACCATTTACTTTAGATTCTTTTGCCAAATTAAGAAGAATAGGAATATGTTAACAAGTTTAACTACCCACTTGTATGAAATTTATCACTAACTTTCGGGTTAAAACCATCTCATTTAAAACAAAACATGATAGGTCTTGAAAAATAAAACTTTTATTTCTTTTGTGATTAAAGAACATCATGTATGTATCAGGTATATTTCAACTTAAGACAATTTATGTCAATAACTTTTTAAACAAAGTTTGGTTTTACTTTTTATTCTTATATATAGTATAAATAATTTAAGATGTTTCAATCGCTTTTATATAGCTATGAACACAACTTTGAAGGGAATATTGTTTGTTCATTATATGAAAATATATATTTACAAAGAATTATATTATAAATTCGTGCAAATCATTTGCGTGGGATTACAGGGAAAAAAATGGTCATTTTCATGTAAAGGTCACATGATAAAATGGGGCCTGATCCTGTGTGGTGGACCTTACACATATTTAACTTTTGAATATTTGATTGATAACAAATATTACTACGAAAAAACCAAACAAACCACATTTGCACCTTTACGTATCATCCATGTAACATTTACACTTTTAGGAAACGTGGCACATTAAAAAAAAAATTATCGACATGAAACATCTATTAATTTTTTTTCCTATTCTTAATAAATGTAAAAGGTATGCACATCATATTAAAAAAAAAAACGTTGCACTAGTGATCATTGGCGGACACATGATTCAAATAATCAGGTGCACAATTTTCCTTTTCCGGATAATAAAGTAAAAATAAATGAAACTAAAGTGTACGATTTCACTAAAACTAATAAACAAATTAAGAAGACATATATTTCTTTTGATATATTAGTCATCTAATTAAACACGACATGCATTTGCGTGACACAAAATTTCGGGAACAGATTCATTTCGGAGAAGTCGGTATTTTTAACAAAAAATTACAGTAAGCGACAAACTTTCATCGGGTTCTCGTTAACCCTCGGGAACCCCCTAGGTCCACTTCTGCTAGTGATGTTGCTCAACGTATATGCACATACATAAAATCTGACTCAAGTATGTTCGACCCCGAATGCACCCTCATCATTAATAACAAAAAATGTTAACTAGGGTAATTTGAATGATCATACCCATTAGAGCATAAGGTGTGGATGCATCTTTCAGCCTAAGACCGGCGCCTTTGTGAATGCATCTTTCAGCCTAATGCCAGCTATTGTAACATCACCTGATCGATGTGTCCAATGTTTGTCTTCTTTGAACCTATATCAGTCACATGAGATTGTGTACCTTGTTATATACATATGAGGAACACGAACATAGCCCAGTCAAAGTGCTTATTAATTTTATCTTGTGAAGCTCATAAAGAAGTTATATACTGATTATCTTTGGTAAGACGGTCATAGTAAGTCCACCATATCATATTAGCAACTAACTCTACATGACATTTTCTCTTGATTAAACGCGCACATGAACCTCACTGTAGCCCGGAAAATTTCTTAGTCTTTGCGAAACACAATCTGAAAACCAACTTTGTCAATCATATGCTTGATGCCTAACACCTTCATAGTTTTAGTCCACTAGTCCTTCTTGGTAACATTTTGTACTGATTTATGTGCAGACTGAGAACCAGGGTACTCCTGGAATAAAATTCAGTCCTGATACCTCTATCGACAGAGGAATCTTTTCTCAGAAAAATCTTCTAGGAATCGTAGGTCGTGACAAGCCATTTCCCGCTGGCCAATCTCGTCCCCTGCACTGGTCTTTGAATATTAAAGATGAATCCAATGTTCCCATCAAGAGTAAGTATCATCTTATGTGCCATTCTGGGATAAATAATATGTTGATTTTAACCCACATTTTTTTTTAATGTTTTTTCTAGTCAATTGTGAGACCTCTGCTGTTGGAGAACAAACAAAGATCGTGATAAAGTACAATGCTTTCAGCCTCTTCAACTTGGAAAATGTCCACATTTCGATCCCTATCAAGTCTGGAGAGGCACCAATTGATAAAGTCACTGAAGTAGGGAGGTAAAGTTATACTTACTGATGAGCTAAATAAGTTGTTCAAAATTAGAATTTATCAATCAATATTGTATTATTTTTCAGATGCTGGTATGACCCAGGAACGACCAAAGAACAATCCAGGTTACATTGGTCTATCCTAGCTGTTGATGACTCAAATCGAAAGTAAGTCAATGCTTGATCTTTTAAATTCTCTTTATTCATTTATTTTATAGTGATGTATAATTTATTTAAATTTGATATTGCAGTGGCTCAATCAAGTTTTTTGTGCCTAGAGCTGTTAATGTGTCAGAATTTTTCCCCATCTATGTGAAGTTCAAAGCAAGTGCCACTTACAGCAACCTGCAGGTATATATGTGTGTTCCATTTCCAAACCTTGTTAAATATGGTGATTTCATTTAATCTTTTTACAAATAATATTAACAAGTATGTGTAGCGTGACGATTGATCAATGTATATATGTTGCAGCTCAGCATCGTCCCTTTCAAGAAACAAAATGCTGCACCAGAGTTTGTGCACCATACACAGTTGGTGGCTCAGGAGTATGAGATTAAAGGCTAGGTATGAGATCCTGTGGGGAGTTTTGTGCACCATACACAGTTGGTCATTCAGAGTTTTGTTTGCTCTGCTGCTATGGTGGCATTTTTGAACCTTAATTAAACTTTTTGGTAATTTGATGCTGATTGGTGGTTAGACTAAGTATGTAAGTATTAGTAGACTTGTCATTTGCCAAGCAAAGCTTTGTGCTTTTGTTTGTGCCTGAGATTTTGATGGGCTTATGTTATGGTGGTTAACTTATATGCCGTGCTTGTGAGCATGATTTTGAACAATTGAAAGTGAAATTTTGGGAGCATGACTATCTCAAATACCTTTTTCTGTTTTGTTTGAGAATGTTTATTATTTGGCAATTGATGATGCAGTCTCAATTCTAATATGGAACTGATATTTTGAAGTACCTAGACTAAAATATGTCTGACTAGTTATATTTTGACTATAGTGATTTTACCGTAAGATAGATGCTTTGATGAACAACAGCCTTTTGTGTAATGTGTATGCTAAAATGATGCTATTAGTGTGTATACGTAACTTGCATCAATGTATTGCTGTGCGGATCAGGTAACTTAAATTTGCTGATTTAGTGAGAAGTTATCTTGAGTTAAATAAGATGTTGTGAGAAGTCACCCCCGTTTTTTTTGGGTCTTATTAAGAAGCCAACACTTTTTTGAAGCTCTTGCTTTGATAAAACAGGGTGAAAGTAATTTTCATTGAGTTTTCTAACAATTATCTCGTAATGTGTAAATATTTTTGTTGTTTATGAATTGAATAACCTTTTTACATGTTTTGAATCAGTCGAATTAAAACACAGCCATAGACATGCCTATGCAGCGTAAAAAAGACCTCACGATAGAACTTAAAAAAAGCTATACTAACCACTTAACAGCATTCACAGATTAACATACAAACAATAGAAATCTATCTATTCAATCTATTATCCTTTAGTCTTGATTCCCTTTAAACTCATTATCTTCAATCTCACAGTGTCCATTATCTCTTGATACAATTCTGTTTCGCCTCTTTCAGTAAACAGCAGTTCCATATACAAGCCTCCTTACTATATTGCTCCAGTTCTGAGAGATTTTTTTGTTGTTCTTGTACCCGTTTTGAATCATGGAATGATTTAAAACTCAAGTTTTATATATACTACCTTTACCATACTAGCATATGCTTCAGTGTTCTTTTTTGTATTTGTCAACCTTGAAAGTTCTTTTTTGCCAATATTTGGCACTCAAACTAGTATTTTATTAAGTATCACGGCCAGCTGTCGACAAAGCTACACACACTTGTGATGAATAATGTAAGATTCAAACACTTCAAGCGGAGAAGATAAGTGAATGATATGAACAAGTAGGACTCTGCGATTTAAAAAAATTACCTCATGTAATGAGAAGAATCAACTGTGACGAAGATGACAATATCTACAACATCTTAACAATAATGATGGTGAAACGGAGTTTAATCATCGATGAAGGCAAGATGAAACAATGAAAACAATGGAGAATGACCCCTACAAAGGCAAACTCAAGCGCCTCGATGGATATGTTTTTGGTGAATTCCCAGTTATTTTAGAAATCGTTCATATTTCCCCAATCAAAACATCAGAATTCCATATTTCCCAAAAACATGGAACAAAATCATTGCACATTATGCATTATTGTTTTGTAAGTTGGGTAGATAAGACATTTTGAAGTTTATATTGGGTAAATATGGAATTATCCCTATTAGTAACACACACTCAGGTTTGTGGTAAAAACTGGTTTAGTTGTGGGCTTGGAGAATGTAGTTGTAGATATGCAATGGGCATGACACGTACATTAAGTATTCGGAACTTTGATAACAAGCACAAGTTATGAGCAACTCATCAACATTTCTATCAAAACTAAAACACAGTTCCTTTGTGTATTACTGGACAATTCCTTTTTTCTATCAATCTAAAAGTAGTACATTATTTAGTATGAGAGACTGGCAATTATGAAACCGAAAACCACAGTGAGAATCAACTATCAAGAGCAGCTTGTCACGGGTATCTAGCAATGAACTGCTACCAGCAAAGAACGTTAAATTTACAGAGGACGTTGATGCAGAGTTGACTCTCTTAGTCAATCGAGAAATGTATATCACATGATAGTCACATCAATGGCTCTATGTTTGTGTTGGGTTACATCTGTTTTTACAAGTAATCCTAAATCAAAGTTATTGATAGCTCACCTAAACACAATAGATGCAGAAGGATTTGATGATGTTTGAATCAGAGACGTAAAAGCCCGGTGTCCTATTACTATCACCATACAAATCAGAACATCCGGAATCAATTGGGTCTCATTCTTTTAGGCATTTTTTTCTTTGTAGTATATACCAAACACACCTTGCAAAACTTTGCTTAATTTCCATTTGAGTGTTATGATTGTATTGCAATCTTTATAAAGGAAAAACTTTAAGTCTAGCAACAGTGTTGGGTGATCGGAAAACTCCCACATATTTTTTACTTTTGCCGAAAGAACGCTTGTAATCTTGTAATCAACACAGAGGCATCTCATAGCGGACATCTCAGGAATGGAGATTGATAAGTTCTAGCAAAATCACACCTCAATGCATAAATTCAAGCTTTTGAATAATAATAAAGGTATAAAAGGATTAAAGAAAGCTCCATTAACAACTTGCAACTATCTAATTGTCAATACTATTAACCCTTAATATGGAGGCCCATAGAATTTTGGCATCGTCGTAATTCTATTACGAATCCACTTCCCTTTCTTCTTCAGAATAGTTATCTTCAAGACCTCATCCTTCACATCCATCACTATATCCTTGCTAGGACGGTAGATTATTTCGGGTGTCTCAATCGTAATGAAATACTCGGGATAAGTGGACCCGGGACCGGGTCTCCCCAGACAAACGCTAAACCACATATTACTAGCATGTGCGCACCATACACGTACACAACCAAAACCATACTTATACAATTCTGTAACAAGTAAAACAGAAAATACATAAGAACTCCCCTTATTGGACAACAAAGGGAAAAGCTACTTTTCATGATAAGTTTTAAGCGTACCCATATTATCGTTTGGTTGATACACAATATCTTTACGAGGGAGTCCAGACATGTCACGGGTGATGTAGAGAGCTTTAGTGTCCTCCACCACATCCCATCTAGGACATGCTGCGGGTGTCACTCCGATGCGATTGTCCATCAAGTTTAGTAGACGCGCAAGATTCGTAGTTGCAGATAGGCGTGGACAATTTGCCTCTGAGTTATCATTGAAAATTCACATGTTAACGATTTTATTCTAGTTAAAAAATGACTTTCATTAGCTCTATGAGTTCAATATTGATAATGAAATTTTTTAAATGATGAACTCATACAACCACACGTAAATGATAAGTTGAGATATCTACTCACTCTTGAAAAGATCGTGGATTTCAGGTGTGCATTCGTCTTCAAGCTTTAAGCTAAAGAAGCGACAATACGTTGTTGCCACAGGTCGAATGGATCGGGAAGCAAAGAGTCCAGCGAGTGAGCAAGCCATCATCTCAGATCAACAGAAGGAGAAACTATCAAGAGAAGAGCAATGCAACTTGTACAAATTTATTAACAAGAACTTCATTTGCAAGAAAAAGATATGATCAAGGTTATTAAAGGAAACTATTATGAAGAATTTTTACAATTTCTTTCGTAGATGCATTGGTCTTTTAAAAGTTTTCTAAATATAACTTATGCAAAATATTTTGCCTTGATTTAGAAAATGATTTAAAAAAGCATTTGAGTCCCTTCTCGGCTAAAGTTTTAAATTTTAAATCAAAATAGTTTGAATATATGGTTAAAACTCGTTTTTAAAAGACAATATCACGAGAATAAGAAGGTGTTAGCCAAATATACTTTTACAACACAGTATAACGAGATTTAGAATGATATTCGACTTTTTTTTTTTTTTTTTTTTTTTTTTTTTTTTTTTTTTTTTTTAAGATGCGCACTACACTAAATTGGACATCTCGTGACCAAGACCATTATATTGTTGGTTTATAAAAATGTTTAAAAAAGATGAGAAGGTTTATGTTTATGTCAACCATAGTGTACAATCATTTCATGTCTATGTGGCATGAAGATGTCCTATTTCTTGAACCTCTTTATAAATTCAATGCATTTAATGCATTTGTTAAAAAATAGTACATTTTATGAAGTTGCAAAGGTTTTTACTATAGTGAATGTAAGTTTATAAAATCAAAAGGTCTAGAATTTATTGATGTGTTAATGTATAAACATTTGTAAAAGGTTTATCATAGTGGATGCTCTTAGTGATTACGCGAAAAGTTCGCTAAAGGACAGAAAATTCAACTTTTTTACCCCGTCTTTGACCAAAACTTTTAACGTTACATGTAGTCGCTAAAAGTTACCTAAGTGGCAAAATAAGAGTTATGGAAAAGTCTAACATTGAACGTAACTTCTAACAACTACAGGTGGTCGCTAGAAGTTAGGCGACGAACCGCTAAAAAGTCAAAGAAAAAGTATAAGTTTGACCACAACATCTAGCGACTACATGTAGTAACGTTAGGCAATGACCCATTATTTCTGTTTATTAAAAAAATTTACTTTCCTTGTTGTGGAAAGTTTGGCGCCAAACCTTCGCAAAAAGTTGAATTCTTATTTTAATTTATTAAAAAATTATTTATGCTCGCATGATATAGACCACGAAAAAGATAAAGGTGAACCACAATGAGAAACAATCTTAACACATGATACAATCTAATCAAGCTACTAATCATTTACTATTAGTTAAATCCAATAAGCTAAGCACTTAAAAAATGATCGTATGGAGAGTTCCATTATATCATTTTCTCATTATACATAAGTAATTTTTATTTAAAATGATCGTATGCGCAAACATTAAAACTTGAAAGTTTAGCAAGGCCATTAAACAGGAAAATTCTTGGGAAGATGTTGTAGATAGTTGATCTTTAAAACACTGTTTGATAATCTTAAGTTGTCAACTGAGTTTAATAGGAGACCACTTTAGCAAAAAGGATGTTCACAAAAAAAAGATTAATGTTAGCACATATATATTCATGGAAAGATTAATGTTAAGTGCAATGTTTTCAAACCCGGGTCGACCCGACCGGTTCAACCGGTCGGACCGGTGCCCGACCACAAAAACGGGTCAAAAAAGCCGGGTTTCTAAAACCGGGTTAATCGGTTACACCTGCCGGGTTTTGAGTGACCCGGGTCTTGAAACCCGGCCGGGTTTGATTTTTTTAAATTTTTTTTATTTATAAAAACCAGGTTGACCTAGTGGTCGAACCGGTTGACCCTGGTTGACCAGGTCGAAAAATTAAAAAAAAATAAATGAAAAACCAGGTTGACTCGGCGAACGAATCGGTCGAATAAATGCTCGGTGACTCAACCGAAACGATTTGAAACCCAGTTTTTAAAACATTGCGTAAGTGAACCTTAATATTTAATGGGCCAAGAAGCACATTCCACATACATTATCATTAAGCTAATGTGATTTTAAATTTTCTACTCATAAAAAATTTAAAGTAAAATTTCCGATGATTTAGAGAAAAGTTCATTTGTGGACTAAGTTTTTCTTACATACTGAAGGACAAATACCCACCATCTAATTGTGAGGATTAACCTAAGATTTAATGCAAAAACCTAAGTCCATGTCTTTTTTTTTTGTCTTTTTGTCTTTCTTATTTCTTTTTTTTTTTTTTTTCTTTTTTCTTTTTTGTCTCTTTTTTTGCTATTCACGCTTGTTTTTGTTTGTTTTTTTTTTCTTTTTCTTTTCCTTCTTTGTTTTCTATTCACGTTTTTTTGTTTTTTTTTTCTTTTTTTTCTTTTGTTTTTTTTCCTTTTTTTTCTTTTTATTATTTTGTTTTTTTTTTGTCTTTTTTTGTCTTTTTTTTCTTCTATTCATGTTTTTTTTAATTCACACTTTTTTTCTTTTTTTAATAAACAAATTTTTTCTTTTTTTTTAAATCGTGTTTTTTTAATTCACCTTTTTTTCTTCACTTTCTTACGTTTTCGTCCGTTTTCATTCGTTTTCGTTAGTTTCCATACGTTTATACGCTTTTTCGCCTGTTTTCATAATTTTTGTCTGTGTTTTTAAGTTTTTGTTCATTTTTAGACGTTTTCATCTGTTTTCAGATGTTTTCGTTCATTTTTATACGCTTTCGTCCGTTTTCATACATTTTCATTCATTTTTATAAGTTTTAGTCCGTTTTCATCCGTTTTATACATTTTTTCTTTTTCACACGTTTTTGTCTGTTTTCATATGTTTTCGGCAGTTTTTATACGTTCCAGATATTTTTGTCCGTTTTCGCCCGTTTTTTAAGTTTGCGTATGCTTTCGTCCGTTTTATACATTATTGTCCGTTTTCATACGTTTTCATATGTTTTCGGCAGTTTTTATACGTTTTCAGACATTTTTATTCATTTTCATACATTTTTGTCCGTTTTCATCTGTTTTTTTACGTTTTCGTCTGTTTTCAGACATTTTTGTTTGTTTTCGTCCGTCTTTATACGTTTTCGATCGTTTTTATACGTTTTCGTCTGTTTTTGTTTGTTTTCATACGTTCATATACGTTCTCGTCCATTTTCATACGTTTTCTTTGGTTTTTATACATTTTTGTCTGTTTTTAAACGTTTTCGTCCGGTTTCATATGATTTCAGCAGTTTTTACACGTTTTCATACATTTTCGTCCGTTTTCATACGTTTTCCTCCATCTTCGTCTGTTTTCTTTCATTTTCGTTCATTTTTCATACGTTTTCGACCATTTTCAGACATGGTTTTACGCTTTCCTACGTATTCATTCATTTTCGTCCGTTTTCATACGTTTCTAAATATCACAATTGATATTCTTATTATCATAAATGATATTTAGAATATCACAGAATATCACTTGTGATACTAAGAATATCAATTGTGATATTCAGAAACGTATGAAAATGGACGAAAACGTATGAATACGAACAAAAACGTTAGAAAGTGAAAGGAACATGAATTAAAAAAAAACGTGAAATCACTTGTGATATTCTGAATATCACTTGTGATTTTCTGAATATCAATTGTGATATTCAGAATATCACGTGTGATTTTCATGTTAACAAACATTTGTTGAAAATCACTTGTGATATTTAGTGATATTCAGATATCACTTGTGATATTCAGAATACGGACAAAAACATTAGAAAGTGAAAAAAAAACATGAATTAAAAAAAAACGTGAAATCACTTGCGATATTCTGAATATCACTTGTGATATTTTGAATATCACTTGTGATATTCTGAATATCACTTGTTATTTTCATGTTAAAAATCACTTGTGATATTAAGAATATCACTTGTGATATTAAGAATATCACTTGTGATATTATGAATGAGTGACATTCTGAATATCACAAGTGGTATCCAGAATATCACTTGTGATATTCAAAATATCACTTGTGATATTCAGAATATCGCTTGTGATTTTCATGGTACAAAACATTTGTTGAAAATCACTTGTGATATTCAGAATATCACTTGGGATTTTCATGTTACAAAACATTAGTTTAAAATCACTTGTGATGTTCAAAATATCACTTGTGATGTTCAGAATATCACTTGTGATATTCAAAAACATATGAAAATATCTGAAAATGGCCGAAAACATTTAAAGACAGATGAAAACGTAATGGACGAAAACGTAAAAAAACTGACGAATATGTAGGAAAACAGACGAAAACGTCTGAAAACGGACAAAAATATATAAAAATGGATGAAAACGGACGAAAACGGATGAAAACATATGAAAACGGACAAAAACGTATGAAGACGGACAAAAACAGATGAAAACGTATAAAAATTGACGAAAATGTATAAACACGTACGAAAACATATGAAAACGGACGAAAACGTATGAAAATGAATGAAACCGTAAGAAAACGGACGAATATATATAAAAACGGACGAAAACGTATGAAAACGGGCTAAAACGTAAGAAAACGTATGAAAACGAACGAAAATGTATGAAAAAGGACGAAAACAGATGAAAACGTAAGAAAACAGACGAAAACGTATAAAAATTGACAAAAATGTATGAAAACGGTATAAATCATTTGAAATTGGACGAATATATATGAAAACAAACGAAAACGTATGAAAACGGCCGAAAACATATGAAAACGGACGAAAACTGAAGAAAACGGGAAAAAACCGACGGATATGTATGAAAAACGAAAACACGAAGAAAAAACAAAAAAAAAAGAAAAAAAAAAACGAATTTAAAAAAAAAGAAGAAAAACTCGAAATTAAAAAAAAATATATAAAAAAAAATAAAAAAAAAAAGTGAATTGAAGAAAAAAAAACGTGAAGTTAAGAAAAAAAACAAAAAAGGAAAAAGAAAAAAAAAATAATAAATAAGATAGACAAAAGGACAAGAAAAAAAATATGGACTTAGGTTGCCCTATTAAATCTTAGGTTAATCCCCACTATTAAATCAAATTAGATGGATGGTGGGGATTTGTCCCTCAGTATGTAACAAAAACTTAGTCTCTAAAGTAACTCACCTCTAAAACCTAAATGTATGAGCATTAGACATGCACATATATATCTAAAATAAATAATTAAACATGCATTTTTTTCTATAACAATATCTCTAACATTATCTTTATTAGGATAATCTTATACTTAAACATATTATTGTAGGAAAATGAAAACTATAAAGAATTTTGCCTATATGTTCTGCTATAATTTTGCCTGTATAGATAGCCTAAAATAGATTATATGCTACTTTTATTGACTTTGTTTTCGATTCTCATTGACATACACTGACCCATATTTTTACAACAAAACCTACGACTGGAACGAGTGTGAATACATCTTTCAGCCTATCGTTAGCTAAGGTAACATCACCTGATTTGTCCAATGTTTGTCTTCTTATGTGCATATGAAGGAGACAAACATAGTTCAGTCAGGAGACACACGATATCTATGTAACACGTCATCGTTTATGGTGTCTGCTTGTTGTAGTCACACGTGCATGATGGTTATAGCCGTGTTTTGTTATGCCCGTCCCTTGCTTCTTTAATTGTTGCGTGTTGAAAAGGAATGACGAAAAACTTTCAACATTGACTATTTAACTATATAGTTTTACTTGTACAATGCATTCGTAACTCTTCAATGCATAAGCCTATAAAGTTATGCTAAAGTTTACTAGTGATACGTTATTTTGTTCACAGATAAATTGTATTAAGCTAATTAGTTTAATCTTGTGAGCCTCCTAAAAACATGTATTTACTCAAAGAGCTTTGGTAAGACTGTCATAGTAAGTCTACCTCACAATTCTAGCCACTAACTCTATATGACATTCTTACTCGTGATAGATTGAGAGTGGGGTTCCAGAAATCAAATGGAGGCCTGCTAAGAAAATGTAAAAGGCTCTATTCTCCACTGAGAATATTCTAAAACACAACAGTCGCAAACTTCCATTTCCCAGCGGTCGTCCCCTGCATTGGACATTGAAAAGTGAAGATGAATCGTATGTGCCACTAAAGAGTAGGTATCATATTATGTCCCATGTGCTTCTATATGAGATAAATGTTATGCAGAATATAACTAATTTTTTATTTTATTTTGTTTAGTCAAATGCCGGACCACCGCTGTTGATGAAGAGAAAATTAACGTGAGACTAGAGTATGCCGCTTTCACAAGGTTTGTACTGAAAAATGTGGTTATTTCCATCCCTGTTCCGCCTGGAGAGGCACCGGATGTCAGATTATTCGCAGGACCATGGAGGTGAAGTTCTGTCATTTCTTATGAATATTTACTATATGTTTAATTTGTTGTTTGTATAGAAGTTGTGAACAATAACCATAGTGGATATTAATTTGCATATCTATTACTACACGATTTGATTTAGTTACTTCACATAAGACAAATAATTTGAAGTCCAAGCCATTGAAGTGCCACTTTGTACATGGTGGATAGCATGCAAATTAGAACAAATTATATGTTGCAGATTGTGAGAATCATCCCAAACAAAAAAGGGGCTGCTCCAAAGTTCTCCCATTTATCAGAATTGGTCACTGGAACCTATGAAGTCTCTAATTGAAGAAGCTGTTATGGTTTGATGTTAATAATTAATTTGTTGATCTTAGATCTTTTTGGGTATTTTGATGGTACTTGGTTATTCAGACTTTACGTTATGGTTTAATTTATATATGGGTGGGTTTTTGTTGGTTTATTATCCCCCATGCAGTGGTATGTAAATAATAGTAGACATTGCCAAGCAAAGCTTTGTGCTTTTGTTTGTGCCTGAGATTTTGATGGGTCAGTTATGATGGTAAACTTATATGCCATGCTTGTCATGAGCATGATGCTAGTTTTTGAACAATGAAAAGTTATGTTTTGGTAGCTTCTGTTTTGTTTGTGCCTGAGATTTTGATGGGTGGGTTATGATGGTAAACTTGTATGCCATGGTTGTGAGCATGATGCTTTTGTTTTTTGAACAATGAAATCTGAACTTTTGTTAACATAACTATCTCAAAATCCCTATATATCTTTCATCCTTCAATCTATCAATTCTAGTCTTTGTATTATAAACCTGCTTGCTGTTTATTGAAGAGTGTAAAAATAACTTGCATCAATGTTTTGCCTTGTCTTCTACAGAAAAAAATGTTTTGCCTTGTGGATCATGTAACTTATATTTGCAGATGTTGTGAGAAGTTATCGATGTAAACAAGATATGAATAAATTGTAGCTTAGTGTATCTCCCTTAGAAATATGGATTATAACTCATTTAGGTTCTCTATTGAATATGTTAACATCGACAAAACACATTCTTATTTTAGTCAACTTGTTCATATAAAAGGTCTATCCGAAAATAAGAATGTGTTTTAGGCCGTGAAAAACTAGCAGTTGGTAATATTATATAGACCATTATTTACTGTGAAAAATAAGAATCTGAAAATAAATCCAAAATGCTCCTGGCATTTAGTAGTCCAATATTTACTGTGAAAAACTAGCAGTTACAAATCTGAAAGCCACAATGAAAATCGACCAAGAGCAGCTTGTCATGTGCATTTAGCAATGAACTGCTGCTGCCAATGTGACTAGCATTCACGTATCCACTTCGGCCACCGTTTGAACACGTTGACACATTTACATAGGATGTACAACATCAAGAGACAAAATTTTAATTGATCCACAGTTGACTTTTTTAGCTAAGTGATTCATGTATATCAGATGAGAATCACAACCATTTCCTTTAGGAGCAAGAGGTATGGTAGCGTGGAAGGGCTGCGTTTTTGTAGCAGCCGAATATGGAAAATGGCGCACTGCACCAGCCTTCGCGCCGTTCGTGGTGGCGCTGTTTCCTCCGGCCAATGCCAACCTTTATATTTATTTATTTATTTATTATTATTATTATTATTATTATTATTATTATTATTATTATTATTGGGATATGATGCCTACTTTATAAAGTAGGCAAGTTACCTACTTTCTTTTGTAAAAAAGGGTAGGGACAGGGACTCAACTGTATCAGGGGCTTACTGCAGGGACTGAACTGTACATTTTGTAAACTTTTTTCAAAATGAATGTATGCAATTGCCTACATTTAAATGTAGGAATCATTTCCCCTACTCCTATAATCGTCAAAATCTCGGGACGAGATTTTCTCTAAAGGGTAAGACTATAACAACCCACAAACACCCATTACTATCATTCTCATTACAAATACCTACAGTAGGTATTTCACAGGTAAATTTGCTTTTCATATACATAATTACTTGCATGACTCACTAGACCTGCTCACGTATCTACACAAGCCAAATAACTCAACACGCACATCTTATAAACCCCAGGTATGTCAAGCATAAACTCATAACAACACCATAATAAGTAATACACCAATCTAAAACACTAAACATAACACAAAACCCTAATAAACCCTAAACTAAAACTTAAGTAGGATTATGTGCTTATCTGAACCTATATGCTTAGTTAAACTAGTAAGAATATGTTCAAGGCTTAAGTAAGAGTATCTTTAGGTATATTAGGATATATTAGGACTATTAGGTTATAGAATAGAACCCTTAGAACTTAGATATAAACCCCCTAAGCCCTAAACCATAACTAGGTCATAGATAACTAGAATTAGGTATAAACCCACCCAAAACTTCCCCATAGGTCACTACCACTTAGTATAAGCCTTTAGGAACTTAGGAAGAGTTATTAGATACCCTTAGGAAACTAACTTAGGCACAAAACCATAGGATAAACCCTAGTCTCTCACTAAACCTTAGGTAAAACCTTAAACACATAGTAAGTAGAAACTAGGTCTAAACTTAACCAAAACTTAACTAAAACCTAAACATAAGCACCTTAAACACCTCAACCTAGCACCCTAACACCTTAGTCATACCCAAGCACACACCCTAACACCTCTAAGCACACACACAAGTAGGTGCATCACCTACTTGGCTAATCCACCACTAATCACCACAAATCCACCCTAAACCTTCCCTAATCCACCACTAAACCACCCCTAATCACCCTAAACCACCCTTAAACACCCTAAGCTGCTTACAAGCACCTCCAAGCACCCAAGCAAGGAGGTGCATCGCCTCCTTGTAAGCTGCTTCCCTTGAACCGCCTCTCACGGCTAACCTCCACCACAACCGGCCTACCCAGCCCCCTAGCTACCACCCTAGCTCTTCCTTGTCATCACTAGACCTGCCACAACCCCCTCTAGCTCTGCTTACTCAGCCCTCCCCCTCCGTGACACCTATGAGTCATTTTCTCCCCAAACGGCCTCATCAAGGCTATAATACCCCCTCCCCTCTCACTTCTTCTCCACACCTTTCCCCCTCCTCTCTACCTCATATTTCTGTAGTACTAAACCCTTAGGAGCTGTTAGGAACGAGTAGCTAGGCCTTGGTTGAGTTGTGTTGAGGTTTGAAGTCGTACGAGGTATATGAAACCCTAGAAAACCCTAAACTTGGTTCTAACCCACGTAAACCCCCCCAGCCAAGTAAGTCTTACTTTTAGTTAGTATAGCTTTAATATAGTCTTAGGATAGATTTAGGATACCTTAGATAGCTTAGATAACCTTGCATGAGCCTAGAACCATTCTACTTGCTAGTTTACATTTTAAAACCCTAGATCGAGTCATGTACTTGCGTGCATGCTATAAGTAGTTAATTAGGTCATACACTAGTTAAATATAACTTAGATAACTTAAAATAAGTAAAACATAGGCTAGAAAACTTAAATACTAGATAAAATATAAGTTACATGCATATTAGGACTAGTTATGCAATAGTTTACATGCATAGGGGTATATATCGTAAATTCCTGAAATTATAAAGTCTAGGGACTGTTTTTGAACTTTCCTAGAAGTTATAAGTAGTAAGGATTAGTTTTGCATAATATTAAAACCCTAAGATAGATAATAACATAAGTATAAAAATAAAAGGACTAAAAACGTAAATAGTAGAAAGTTAAAGGTCTAAAATGGTAAATATAGAAAACTTATGAGTCTTAGGTTAATATAGAAGTCTAGGGACTAGTTGTGTCTAGTATAGATAATTATTAGTATAAATAATATAAAACTTAGGGTAGAAAATGTAAATATATAAACTATAAGGGTAAAAAGTGAAAATATCATATAAGTATAAAACCTAAATAAAGTTAGAAGCATAACACAATACTAGGGAGCTTCATGCGAGGAGTACTATGTGGATATTTCGTTTTTGACGAGTTTGTTGGGTTTACGAATTAAAGTGCCCCTGACTCCTCGAACGATTATTGCATATACTTCTGAGATATGATGGCCCGAACGGTGATATGATTATAACTAAACCCTAATAACAACATAACTCAATAATAGGGAGCTTTGTGTGAGGAGTATTAACTTCTGAATTATGATGGCCCGAACGGTATTATATGTTGATAACATAATACAATAGTAGGGAGCTTCATGTGAGGAGTCATATACTTTTGAATTACAATGGCCTGAATGGTGTTATGTTATATCTAAAACATTAACAAACCTAAAAACAATAACTTAAGAAACATAAAACATGATAACTAAAAGCTTGACATACATACAAAACCAACAACAACACTCTAGGATACGTGAGTAAGGCGGTCTAGTTCCCGAGTCACTATTTGCATTACTTAGATTACTTTACACCCAGGTGAGTCTTCAAAGCCTTACATCTTTTTAAACTTTCTCTCTAAATGCTTTTATAAACCCTGTAAAGGGGATACATGCAAAATGCTTTACTTAAAACCGAATACAAGTCTTTTTCTTTGGTTGTTTGCACGAGTAAACTAACTGCCACCACTACATAAACAAAATTCATGAATCTAATCGTTTGGAAGGTTTTATCCAATCGAACGCAAATATAGTTGATAGATCTATTGTAGTTTGACAACTCCCGTTTTTATTAACACCCACTAGGTGGTACCAATAAGTACTATATTTGAATCCACTCAAGGTATAACTTTGGCAAGTTATCCTTCTATCCCCTCATGTTGGGTCTGCAGCCCACATGACCCGGATCGTTAAGGTGTGATTCATGAGTGTAGTGCAACCTACTAAACTCCTGATAATTGTGCATGCATCACAATTATCACAAAAACTTGCATTTTCCCAGATGGGTGTAACAACTGAACCCAGGGAACTTGTATTTGCTAACCCTTAAACCTATGATTCTCACTCAACACCTAGTGTTGACTTTTTAAGCATGCATTCTAGGTTAATTACTTCTATGGACCTATGGCGGAAGGAGGTACTGAACTCGGAATACTTCTCATGGTTATCATTCAAACACCACCAACCTAACTCTTAGATTTTTGGGACCTCAACAAAATAAAAGTATATCTTTTATAATTAAAACTCTGATAATTATGAATGATAACTAATTTTTCAAAATGTCTCTTTTCGAGTCGTTTTCTATTACTGTATCTATGATTCTATGAAGTAATACCCCAAACACTTTATCCGCTGCGATCAGTGAAAAATGAGGGTGTTACAGATTGGCATCAGAGCTTCAGTTGTAGAGAACAAGGTCAAAACCCAAACTACAACAATTTTTTCTATACCCGAGGAAGTCTTCAGTACCTCTGCCATCCTCCATAACCATATGTGCTAAGGTAAGTATAATTATTCCCTGCTTAACTGCTAAATGATTTACAGTATTTTCTTTATCATATATTTATGTCTACTCCCCTCTACTCTACCCCTATCTCATCTAGTCCACATCCGAAGAATGATCTTTCCTCTCCGAATGTACTAGTTTACTCCCCTAAACCCTATAACTTATAAGACTCTAGGAATAGCCTAGATAACCCTAATTTAAAACACATAAGAGATTTCTATGCTAAGACATCACCCCTACCTCCCCTAAACCCTATTATACATCCAATTTTCCCTACCCACAAAACAGAACCCCATGGTTTCTTTCTCCCGAGAGAACTATATATACCTAAACACCCTATCCCCACCTATACCCCTAGATTTGACTTTAGGCAACCCTATACCTTAAACCCTACACCTTACATAATAAACCCTCCCATTCCATCTTGGAAAGATGAAATTGGAGAAAAACCCTCTAGGTTGACTCTAGAAGATGAGGAAAACCAATTAGAGGAGATTTTAAATAACTTAGATGAAATTTTTCTTGATCTCCTTGAGAAGATAGAAAAAGGTCATAATAATAATAACTTAGATAATCAACCTGACTATAGTAAGTTAAGAGAGAATTTACAAGAAAATCATTTTAAAATAGCTAAAATACAGAAAAACCAAATGAAACATCACCATAAAATAGCTTTTGCCCGCTTTAGGATTTGCACTTTAGAAAAGATAATAGAGAATGACGAGGAAAACTTAGAAAGCACTAACACATGGAATTAGGTAATTAGGAAACTTTAGAAAACTTAGGTAAATAAACAACCCTAGAAGACATGCCTTAGAATAGTTAGAGCCTTTAGGATAAGTAAAATAGGAAATAAATAAAATAAGTTAGGATTTAGAAACTACCTGGTACCCCTCAATTAGGATAGATTAGATAACTAGACTTAGGATTACCCTTCACCTTAGGAAAAACCCTTAACCCTTACCCTTAACCCTTACCCTCAACCCTTACCCTTAACCTACCCCGATGTCTTAGGTAAATAGAATCTCTAAACTGTTTTAAATTTCTCTTACTCTAACCCTTTTCAACTCTTTTTCCCCTTTACCGATGGTGAGAATCCTCATTCTTCAGCATAGAGATCTGAATTCTTTCTCCTCTGATCTCTAAACCTTCACTCTTTTCCATGGCTTTTATAAGCTATCTTCGTTCTAGTTAGAGATCTACCCCTAACTATTCCATATGTGAATATATGATTCTCATATATAAGCATATTTCTCTTAGATTACTATGATACCCGAGCTAGTTTTCCCCAATCCCCTTTAGTAAACCCTAAAACCTTAGTTAGGATTTCCATACTTGAGGTTAGATAGACCATTAGGATTTAGACCATTAGGACTTAGACCATTAGGATTTAGACAATTAGGACTTAGACCATTAGGATTAGAACACCTTAGGATTAGAAAACCTTAGACCATTAGGATTAGAAACCAAAAACCCCTACCCCAATAGACCTAGGATAAGACTTTAAGATTAGAATATAGATTAGGAAAAACCTAGGATTAGATAACCCTCACCCTAAGCCTTTAGAACCTTAATTTAGGATAGACACACTTACCGCATAGGAATAAGTAGATTTAGGTCATAGATTACCCATACCTAGCCCTTAGGATAACCATACTTATACACTTGAGGATTTTAGATTATACCTTAGGACTTGACAATTTTTAGAATACCCATTAGGAAATTTCACTTAGGAGACACTATGGATAGTGCCTTAGCTGGTTTCAAATCCCTAGGAATAGTAATACTCATAATAATAGTAGTAATGGTAATAATAGACAACCTAAAACAAAAGAGAAAACCTGAAACAACGCCTAAAAATAAGGATATACCTTGTCAACCCTTAGGAAAGAAAACACTTAAACCTAATCCCTCTTTAGAACCCTCTACCTCAATGGAACCAAACACCTCACCCTTAGAAATTAGGATTAGTTAGAAGAACCTTAGGGGGAAAACAAAACTCTGGGAAAGATATCTAGTAAATCTAAAACTCCGATAGGATATTCTCCTTCAGGTATCCTATACTCTTACTCTTTCGTTTAATCTCATCTTTTCATTTCTCTTCTTCTACCGTTTAAATCTTTTCCTCTCACTTCTTCCTACTCTTCCATTTAAAATCCCATTTTCCCACCTTTTTCCCCACTCCACAAATTAAAACCATACTTTTCCATTTTCCCCACTCCTACACTTTTCCCCACTCAACCCACTCCAAACTTCTTTTTCCTTTTCCTTTTCCATTTCCCCTACTTTAACCATTCATCCTTTTTCCTTTTCACTCCACTCCACTCCCATAAATCCTTCACTCCATTTCCCTTCATTTTTAACTCTCCGTCATTTTACATTCTATTTTCTTCTCTCTATATTCTCTCCCTACATCATCCTGTAATGCTCTATTAGTTAGAACTTGCATTTCTCATCAAAACGCAAGTTTCTATTAGTTAGAACTTGTAAGAATATCTACATCGAACTGTAATCCTCATTATGTTCGACTACGATATTAAATCTCGGTTTGCAAGAAATTGTAAAAATGAGATCTTCTACGTCCATCATTCTAGTCTTAACATGGGAATCTACCATGTGACAAGTTGCTAAACCGGAGAACGTTAGAACTTGTCCCTACCATGACTAGAACTAGTCTCTATCTTGACTTGAACTTGTCTCTATCATGACTAGACCTAGTCTCTATCATGACTAGAACTTGTCTCTATCATGACTAGAACTTGTCTCTACTTGACTAGAATATTCCTCTACCGCTTCTAGAACTTGTCTTCTCTGATATAACCACTATCAGTTGAAACATGTTTCTAAAAATTTCCTTACCATATATCCTTAAATATGGTAAAACTCTCTTCATTTTCCACCGATACTACTTAAGGATGATTTATAATGACTATCCTCTTAAAATGAACTAGGATGTTCCTACATTTTAATGAGAAAGTTATAAGTCAAATAGGTTAAGAGTTTATACGCTCTTGTTTTAAAATATTGGGACGCCTTTATTTGTTAATAATGAGATATAAAAACCTAAGTATCTGGTATCTGTACAAGCAATTCTTACTCCGCTTGTGCAAAATCTTCTTCCTTTTCACATCATTTTCCTCGATAATCCTCTTCTTCTCTCTACTTTCTCGACTTATTCTCTCCCCTACTCCTATAATCGTCAAAATCTCGGGATGAGATTTTCTCTAAGGGGTAAGACTATAACAACCCACAAACACCCATTACTATCATTCCCATTACAAATACCTATAGTAGGTATTTCACAGGTAAATTTTTGCTTTTTATATACATAATTACTTGCATGACTCACTAGACCTGCTCACGTATCTACACAAGCCAAATAACTCAACACTCACATCCTATAAACCCCAGGTATGTCAAGCATAAACTCATAACAACACCATAATAAGTAATACACCAATCTAAAACACTAAACATAACACAAAACCCTAATAAACCCTAAACTAAAACTTAAGTAGGATTATGTGCTTATCTGAACCTATATGATTAGTTAAACTAGTAAGAATGTGTTCAAGGCTTAAGTAAGAGTATCTTTAGGTATATTAGGATATATTAGGACTATTAGGTTATAGAATAGAACCCTTAGAACTTAGATATAAACCCCCTAAGCCCTAAACCATAACTAGGTCATAGATAACTAGAATTAGGTATAAACCCACCCAAAACTTCCCCATAGGTCACTACCACTTAGTATAAGCCTTTAGGAACTTAGAAATAGTTATTAGATACCCTTAGGACACTAACTTAGGCACAAAACCATACGATAAACCCTAGTCCTCACTAAACCCACTTAGGTCATTTAGGTTATAAAACTAGGTCAAACCTTCCCAAAACTCCCCCATACGTTACCCACACTTAGTATAAAACTAGGCCTTGGTTGA
Source organism: Artemisia argyi (assembly GCA_030686995.1). Taxonomy (NCBI): domain Eukaryota; kingdom Viridiplantae; phylum Streptophyta; class Magnoliopsida; order Asterales; family Asteraceae; genus Artemisia; species Artemisia argyi. The sequence continues at coordinate 42,690,207 of CM060685.1, read as the reverse complement.
GTTGTGTTGAGGTTTGAAGTCGTACGAGGTATATGAAACCCTAGAAAACCCTAAACTTAGTTCAAACCCACGTAAACTTCCCCCCCCCCCAGCCAAGTAAGTCTTAATTTTAGTTAGTATAGCTTTAATATAGTCTTAGGATAGATTTAGGATACCTTAGATAGCTTAGATAACCTTGCATGAGCCTAGAACCATTCTACTTGCAAGTTTATATTTTAAAACCCTAGATCGAGTCATATACTTGCATGCATGCTATAAGTAGTTAAATTAGGTCATACACTAGTTAAATATAACTTAGATAACTTAAAATAAGTAAAACATAGGTTGGAAAACTTAAATACTAGATAAAATATAAGTTACATGCATATTAGGACTAGTTTTGCAATAGTTTACATGCATAGGGGTATATATCGTAAATTACTGAAATTATAAAGTCTAGGGACTGTTTTTGAACTTTCCTAGAAGTTATAAGTAGTAAGGATTAGTTTTGCATAATATTAAAACCCTAGGATAGATAATAACATAAGTATAATACTAAAAGGACTAAAAACGTAAATAGTAGAAATTTAAAGGTCTAAAATGGTAAATATAGAAAACTTAGGAGTCTTAGGTTAATATAGAAGTCTAGGGACTAGTTGTGTCTAGTATAGATAATTATTAGTATAAATAATATAAGTAATATAAAACTTAGGGTAGAAAACGTAAATATATAAACTATAAGGGTAAAAAGTGAAAATATCATATAAGTATAAAACCTAAATAAAGTTAAAAGCATAACACAATACTAGGGAGCTTCATGCGAGGAGTACGATGTGGATATTTCGTTTTTGACGAGTTTGTTGGGTTTACGAATTAAAGTGCCATGACTCCTCGAACGATTATTGCATATACTTCTGAGATATGATGGCCCGAACGGTGATATGATTATTACTAAACCCTAATAACAACATAACTCAATAATAGGGAGCTTTGTGTGAGGAGTATTAACTTCTGAATTATGATGGCCCGAACGGTATTATGTTGATAACATAATACAATAGTAGGGAGCTTCATGTGAGGAGTCATATACTTCTGAATTACAATGGCCTGAACGGTGTTATGTTATATCTTAAACAATAACAAACCTAAAAACAATAACTTAATAAACATAAAACATGATAACTAAAAGCTTGACATACATACAAAACCAACAACAACACTCTAGGATACGTGAGTAAGGCGGTCTAGTTCCCGAGTCACTATTTGCATTACTTAGATTACTCTACACCCAGGTGAGTCTTAATAGCCTTACATCTTTTTAAACTTTCTCTCTAAATGCTTTTATAAACCCTATAAGGGGGATACATGCAAAATGCTTTACTTAAAACCAAATACAAGTCTTTTTCTTTGCTTGTTTGCACGAGTGAACTAACTGCCACCACTACATAAACAGAATTCATGAATCTAATCGTTTGGAACGTTTTATCCAATCGAACGCGAATATAGTTGATAGATCTATTGGAGTTTGACAACTCCCGTTGGTATTAACACCCCGCTAGGTGGTACCAATAAGTACTATATTTGAATTCACTCAAGGTATAACTTTGGCAAGCTATCCTTCTATCCCCTCATGTTGGGTCTGCAGCCCACATGACCCGGATCGTTAAGGTGTGATTCATGAGCGTAGTGCAACCTACTAAACTCCTGATAATTGTGCATGCATCACAATTATCACAAAAACTTGCATTTTCCCAGATGGGTGTAACAAGTGAACCCAGGGAACTTGTATTCACTAACCCCTAAACCTATGATTCTCACTTAACACCTAGTGTTGACTTTTCAAGCATGTATTCTAGGTTAATTACTTCTATGGACCTATGGCGGAAGGAGGTACTGAACTCGGAAGACTTCTCATGGTTATCATTCAAACACCACCAACCTAACTCTTAGATTTTTGGGACCTCAACAAAATAAAAGTATATCTTTTATAATTAAAACTCTGATAATTATGAATGATAACTAATTTTTCAAAACGTCTCTTTTCAAGTCGTTTTCTATTACTGTATCTATGATTCTATGAAGTAATACCCAAAACACTTTATCCGCTGCGATCAGTGAAAAATGGGGGTGTTACAGAGTACGACATTGAAATGAAAAGACGTCGAACATTGCATTGAAAATACGAATTACATATTAATAAAACTACGATTCAGAAATGAAAATGAAAATACAAATTACAACGAAAAGTATGTGTTATAACCCTTGTCGTAAGGAGAATACCCCTATGCAATCATGCTCTCTTCTCACTCGTTGTATATGATGTCAAACAAGTTGTTCTTGCGGTATTCTGCTTCCCTTGCTTCCTGCTCCATACGAGCAGCTTCCTCTCGTGCTGCGTTTTCTTCCATTTCTCGCAATACTTGTTCATCATGAGCAAGTAGTTGTTGTTGTTCCTCGGTAATTTGAAACGGATTGGCTTCGTATTCCTCAACCGGTTTGTCTTCCGTTGGGAAAACCGGAATGATATCTGTTAGTGGAGTGTTAACCGTGTTTTTGGGAAATTTTTGGGAGAAGTTGTTTTTATTGGGAAATTGTTGGGAGAAGTTGTTTTCGTTGAGATAATGTTGAGAATCTGGACTAAGAAATTGTGTGCGTGTGTGTGAGTTGTGTGTGTGAGAAACAAAACAGAGTGTAGGTATATAAAAGGAAATTTTTGAATTTGGATTATTTGAATTTGATTTTGAATTCGAATTCGTACTTTGAAATTTTTGAATTTGAACTGTCAAACAATATTTTGGATTTGAATATAAAATTGAATTTTGATTTTGAATTTTAGTTAATATTGTGTTGTTTTTATTTTATTTTATGTAAATGAAGAAAAAAAATGGCCAACGGCATCACATTTTTTGGTGCCAACGATAACGACACAGAATGTGATGCCAAAGGGTTTCTGGTGCCGTTGAGTGTTTTGCTGACGTAGGAGTGATTTTGGAGAACGGCATGAGCCATTTGGCTCCACGATACCCATTGCTCTCAGAAAGTTCTAACCTTAATTAAGGTTACTCCCAATAGCCGTCAATTTCGAAAGTTCTTATGTAAATTTGCACTGCGTCCACAAATATTGATATGGGTATTTTAGAAATTTAATTTCATTACGTGTGGAGTGTAGTTAGGCTAGGGGTAATAAGAGCATTTGCACACGTTTGGAGCCAAGGCGTCCTCTTTGTTACACCCAACTCATTTGATGCGTTTTCAAGGAGGAAAATGCAAGACTCGGTTTTGGACACGACCGAATTTGGGGTGAGTGTTCGAGCACAAAAAACAAGCGGCATTTTTATAAAAGATATTTTAATTTTTAAAAATTTATAGAATTTATCTCTATAAATACTCTAATACTCTTTCATTTTTATTCACACTTTTAATTACAATCTTTCTTTATACACTCTAATCTTTTCATCTACAAACAATGTCTCAAATAACTCTCAAAACCAAAACACCAAAAACACGTTGTCAACGAAGCGTTCCAACTATCAGTGGATTTACATTAGAGTTATAATTATATTAGTATTTGTATTAGATTATGATTGATGTAAGCCCAAGTGTTAGGCTATAAATACGGGGTCCTATGCATTCTCTCATTAGTCAATCAATTATTAGAGTAAATATCATAAATCGTCCCACTGGTTTACCAGGTGAAACGAAAATGGTCCTTGTACTTTTTTTCACCCGGATCCAGTCCCTGTGGTTTTGAACCCATATGGGTTTGGTCGTTTGAGAAAGATATCCGTCAGTTGACCATTAAATCATTTAACAAGACTAATATGTGAGGGGGGTATTTTTGGTACTTTACAATTCACGCCAATACATAAGCCATTATCAAACACTAGCAAATCACACTTCATCCCTAAGGAAATTAGATTCACACACCCACCAAAATTTCTCTCTAAAACCTGCTAATTGAATGAAACCCTAGATATAGGAAAACCAAATTAAACAATGTTGTGTGAATAGAGGGTGCGTAAAAAGGGTTCAGCTTCAAATCCCTACCATAATTATTGTAAGTAAATCATTTTTTGTATGTTGGTCACTCTGTGTCTAATGTAACATTGAGTTTCTAATGTAAATCGTTTTTTGTATGATCAGGTGAGATTTCAACCATTTTTTGTCTAAAGATTAACCATGGAGATGCATTCACCAACCCTCCTAAGATACGTTACAAAGGTGGGAAGGTCAATTGGATAGACACAATTGATTCAGATCAGTTCTCTGTTCATGAGGTTGCCACTATGATGAAATAGTTAGGGTATAAAAATTTAGGTATGGAATTTTATTATAAGTTACCTAACTCTGATTTAGATAATGGTATAAGAAAATTAGAAACTGATAATGATGTGTTGGAATTGTTGAAGTACGTAGCTAAGTATAAGGTTATTGATTTATATGTTGATCACTCTCTTTCTAAGGAACCTAAGATTGTAGAACCTACTTTGCTAGAAAATGTACCTGATAATACTCATGATGTACTAGAAAATGTGGATACTGATGTAGTTGATGATTTAAGTGAGGATGTGTGGTTGAGGAATTGTTTAAACAAGGTTGGAAGGTTGAATAAGAATGTAGGCCAGTCAAGAAGGAATGAAAGCCCAAATGTAGATGTTGGTAACAATGGTTCAGAGAGTGAGCATGGTTTAGATAGTGATCATGGTTCAGATAGTGAACATGGTTCAGATAGTGAACATGGTTAAGATAGTGACAATGAATCAAACAGTGATGATAGTGACTTTGTAGTTGATCAAGACCAAATGATGAATGATGTAGAGGTTGATATGGCTGAATTTAGGAGTAACATAGATAAAAATGTAGAATGGGTTGGATGTGCAGAGATTATAGAAGAAGCGACTGAGGTGGTTGAGAATGAGGAAGTTGATTATGATGATTTTGGTAGTGGGAGTGACTCAGATTATAAAAGTGAGAGGAGCAAAGCATTAAGGAAGGTGGCTAGGATGAATAAGGTTCATGCTGGTAGTAAGGGTACAATATGGAAAGAAAATTTCTTTATTGGTCAACAGTTTGGTAATAGTAAACTCATAAAGGAGATGGTCACAAGGGTAGCGGTTGAACAAAAAAGAGATTTACGGCTAAATAAGAATGACAAGCTTAGGGTGAGGGCAGTTTGTAGAGAAAAGATACCAAATTTTACATCTAATAAGGACCTTGTGGTTGATAGTGGGCTAGCTAATGGGCCAGAAGTAAAAGGTAAGCCCGATAAGTCCAACACATGTAGTGGATCTAAAATTAGGTTAAAAGGTGTGTCTATTAAAGATAGTGAACCTGAATGTCCTTGGTCTTTGCAGTGTTCAAAGTTACCAAATGAGGATACATGGCAAGTGAAAACTTTTGGGGATGTTCACAAATGTTTACAGTCAAGAACTGTTAAGAAATGCACAGCAACATTCTTGTCAAGAAATTACAGGAAACCATTAAACCAAATCCAAAAATTATATTGAATGCTCTTAAAGACCAGTTGCAGAAAAAACTTGAAATTGGGATTTCAAAACAGAAAGTGCAAAGAGCTAAGCAGATAGCCAAAGAAAAAGTGATTGGTGATTGTACAAAGCAGTATGCACAGCTGAGAGATTACCTAATTGAATTACAAAAACAGAATCCAGATACAACTGTTAGGATTGATTAGAAAGACCACTTGACCCCATAAGAGTTCTTGAAAGGAAGTTTAAGAGGATTTATATATGTTTAGGTGCTTTAAAAGAGAGTTTTAAGAAAGGAAAGAGAGATTTGTTGAGGTTGGATGGTTGTTTTTTGTCTGGTCCTTCCCTGGTTAAGTGTTGACATAGTAGGTGTAGATCCTAGAAATTGAATTTACCCACTTACTTATGCAATTGTGGAGGCTGAAACAAAAGATTCTTGGAAATGGTTTCTTGATTGACTTGGTGATGATCTCAATCTCTTCAGTAACTCAAACTTTACTTTCATAACTGATAGGAAAAAGGTATGATTAATAATTACCTTGTTTATATATTATTTTAAGTTTTATTATCATCTCAACATAGGACTTGTTTTATATTAGGGAGTGATACCAGCAATTACAGAGACTTTTCCATGTGCTGCTGAACATAGGTACTGACTAAAGCATATTTATGCCAATATGAAGCTGTCATGGAGAGGGTAGATGTACAAAGATTTGTTATGGAAGTGTGCCACCTCTACAACTGTTCAGATGTTTGACAAAAACATGGAAGCAGTTAAAGCTCATAACAAAGAAGCTTATGAGTGGTTGAAGAAGATTCCACCACAACATTGGTCTAAAAGACACTTTTCTGGTATGTTTAATTGGTATATAATCCAACTCATGAATAGTGAAACAGTCTAACATATTGATTCATGACATTTAACATATTGATTCATGACATTGCAGGCAGGGCAAAGTGTGATGTCCTTTTGAACAACATGTGTGAAGTTTTGAACAGGCAACTAGTAGATGGAAGGGACAAGCCAATCATCACCATATTTGGAATTCATAAGAGAATACCTTATGAAAAGGATAGTAAATGTTCAGAAGGTAATAAGCAAGACTGATGGCCCTCTTACCCCTCATGCTGCTAGGATGTTCAAGATTATTGTTAAAGAAGCTGGACAATTAAAGGTAAGCTACATAATTTAATTCTTTAACAGTTTTATTTGTTATAAGTAATAATGTGTTAAGTGGAATCTCAAGCCAATAGTGGCTCCTAAATTAGTGATTCTTCTACTTCGCCCATCTCTTCTACTAAGAGGGTTAACCCTTTTTCTAGGGTGGGAGAGATCGTGGTTTCTGATTCTGAAGATGAGGTGGTTCTTAACACATTTGATGAGTCTGCTAATCTATTCGGTGGTGGACAAGAGTATGAAGAAGATTATGATGACTATGACTACGATGACTATGCAAAGCAGGTTTATGATCTTCCAGAGAATTTGGATGCTTTTAATGCCATGTACGGCACAAAGCTTCAAGGTCTTAGGAAGTAGTCTTATTTTGATATGTCTTATGTTATCATTTTAGCAGTGGTTTGTTTTCTTGTCTAGAAGTACGAAGTATCTTGTTATGTAAGCTTTTCGCCTATGTAACGGGCTGAGATATGGGATTCACCCATATCCATTGTACTTAATGCTTTTTGGAGTAATATATTTACCGGGTCGTTAACCTTTAACCCAAAAAAATCTCAAGCAAATAGTTAATTTGTATAATTTTATAGATTGAGTGGAATGGGGGTGAATTGTATCAAGTAAATGGTCCTTGGGGTGACCAGTATGTAGTAAACATCAGGGATAGAAACTGTAGTTCTAGAAGGTGGGAGTTGAGTGGGATACCCTGCAAACATGCAGTTGCATCCATATGGAATATGGCTACCAATGGGATTGAACCGCCATACCAGAGTCATATTGTCATCCATCTCATTGGCTTTCAACATGGGAAGATATGTATAGGTCTAAGATTAATCCCACTAGATCACCAGAGTTTTGGGAAAAGTGTAATATTCCAAATACAATTATCCCACCAAATCATCACCCCCAAATTGGAAGGCCTAGGAAAAAGAGATGAAAGAGTGCTTCTGAACTTGCAGATATAATGGTAAAAGGATCCAAATTAAGCAGGTCAGGAAGGAGTGTTACTTGCAAACTGTGTAAGCAAGTTGGTCACAGCCAAAGATGTTGCAAAGGTCAAACTGCTGGTGGTTCATAGAGTGCTAGTGGTTCAAAGAAGGCTAGGGGTGGTTCAAAGAAAGCAAGTGGTTAAAAGAAGGCTAGTGGTGGTTCAAAAGTCTAGTATGGGTTCACAATCACAACAAATTATGGTGGTGTTTCAAAGTCCACATACTTCAAGTGCCCCTACATAGTCTGCAAATTATGGTGGTGGCATTGGTTCATAAATTTATGTTGTTGGTACACAGGCTTCAAGTAGCTACTAGGGTGAGACCACTACCTTTACTCCTACAAGCATCACCATCAAAGAGGACAAAGACAATTGCAAATAGACTCAATTGAAAATATGGATGTTTGTCTTTACTAATTAGGTTTAATTAGACTTAATGTTATGTTTGTATATGGATGTTTGTTCATTATGTCATGTTAAGTTCAAGGTCATTTTGTGTTTTGGTAATTTGGCCTATTCTGTTATGGCCATTTCATGATAACTCAGACTTGATGTTAAGACAATGTGTAAGGATTCACTTGTTATGGATTTATGAATGTTTATGGTCTTATGGTTTTATGGTCTTTTAGTATGTTGTTTGGAATTAGTGAAAGTGTGAAAATGCATTTACAAACTGAATACAGATACATGCTTATGCAGTGTGTTCCTTATTCCAAAATACAAATACATAAATGCTTACGCAATATGTTGCTTATGCAGTGTGTTGCTTATACCAAAATGCAGATACATAACACTTTGAAAGTCAAAGTCAAAGTGTCTCTAATTCCGAAATGCATATACATAACTGCACATACCAACTAAGCGTTTAATTGCATTTAGTTTTACATTGAATTAAGTGTTGCTTGTTACTTTATATTCACATACACACACACAACATTACACCATAACAATCTGTCAAACACCAAACTTCTCAAAAATGAGTTCAAAGTCTGATGTGATTGAAATATCATCTGATTCATCATATCAGAACTCATGTCTCCTAAACCTGATTGGAATTTACCCTACACAACTGGTACAAGCTCTGGTAAGAAAATGGCAAAGGGAAAGGTTGTTGAATCAAGCTCTGATTTTAGCTCCTTTAATGATAGCTGGGTGTCTAGCTATCATTCAACATCTGAAGATGATAATTGTGTGTCAAAAAAGGGTACAAATGATCAAGCTGAGTCAAAGAAGGCTTCAAGTGATCAAGATGTCTCAAAAAAGGCTACAAGTGCTAGGCCTAGCTATCGTGCAAACACTACTCCTGTTAAAACTCAGTCAAACTATGATGAAAGGGTTCAAGTTCTAGGCCTACCAAATGTGCACACTTGGGAAGGTATCCAAGAACAGAGGTGGAAGAGAGGGATCAAAACACCACCAACTAGCACAAACCCAAGTGCAGGCACTGAAGGGAAAGGGAAAAAGATCATGGGCTTGTTTAACAACCTCTATGTAATGTCTTTATCTTTTGATGCCAGTTTAACAACCTCTATGTAATGCATCTATGTATGCTCCTACTATGAAATGAAATATGCATCTATGTATGCAGTAATGAAATAAAGTTTAAAGAATACTTATTTGTCAAGTTGAAACTACTAATTTTCATTCATATTAACCCCAAAATACAACTTGAATATCCACTTCACTGTCTTGCTAAAATACATTCATATTAAACCCAAAATACATTCATACCCTACTGATTCAATACATGAACCATATCACTTTAACACTAAATAAAGGGGAAAAAAACAACCAACTGATAAACAAGCACTTCTTGAGTATTTTAGCTTCAATAGCTTATTCAAGTACTTCTCCTTATAGGAGATTCATTTAATTTAGTAGACCATGAATGATTTGCATAGCCCTATCACGCATAGAAGGATCATACCAATTTATTATCTCACAATTAGATACCTATAAACCAAATCCAAAAATTAGGTCAAATTGGGAGTTTTTTTTAAATAGTAAATTGAAGACTTACTCTTTTACTGCAACAATAAAATCGTCTACCTAGGTTATATGGTGTTCATGAAGTTTTGATGATGCCTTGTGATCCACATGTTCTGCATCTCACCATTGTTTTGATCCACAGTGTGTGTGTGTGTGTGTGTGTGTTTGTGTTTGTGTTTGTGTTTGATTTGTAACGGGTCAAAAAAATAAAGAAGAAGATATAAAAGTATTAGGCGTAACATAGAAAGACTATATTACCCCCTACATTTTAGACACGTCACAAGATAACTTGGTCAACTGACGGATATCTTGGTTAAGGGACCAACCCGTATGGGTTCAAAACCACATGGACTGGATCCGGGTGAAAAAAAGTACACAGACCATTTTCGTTTCACGCGGTAAACCACAGGGATGATTTATGATATTTAGTCCAATTATTATTTGTCTTGCATAGTATGAGAGCTTTAGATAAGATACATCAACAAAAATTTGCTATCCTATGGTCATCGGATACTCGCCGATGATCCGGAAAGATCCCGGTTTTTTATTTCTTTTTTCTTTTGTTTAATTTGGATTTTGTTTCCTTTAGTCATGAAAAAAAAAAAAAAAAAAAAAAAAAAAAAAAAAAAAAAAAAAAAAAAAAAATTGTTCATATAAGGTTCGTTAGCTAGGTGGAGCCAATAATTAAAGTTAAGGCTTAACTAAGTATTTCTTTGTTGATATGAGAATTTGCTAATCATCATATTACTTGCCTACTTGGATTTATCACTTCTTTTGGTTGTCACTTTGTGAATCGTTGTTCGCTTTGGGTTATTGTTTTGGACAGAAAACATTTTGTTCCCTTTTCTTCTTGTGTTTTTTACACCTCAAGCTCGACTAAAGCTCAACCGGTCTTCATCTAAAGTCCATCTAAAGTCGACTAAAGCTCAACCATTGGTGTTACTTCTTCAATATGCCGCGTGTTGTTACTTCTTCAAGAATCAATGTAAAAAATTTGATGTCCTAAAGCACATCATGGTGAATCTACAGGCTTTTCTACAATTACCGCATACTTTGTTTGCAAAATTTCGAGACAGTTTGAGTATTCGTTCTACCCCCGCTCCAACTGCAAGGGCTATTAGTGGATTTATAATAGAGTTAGGAATTATATTAGTATTAGTATTAGTATTAGATTATAATTCATATAAGCCCAAGTGTTATTCTACAAATATGAGGTATATGAGATCTTATGTATTCTTTAATTGTACAATCAATTCAATTAATTACTTTATAATTGAGTAGGTGTATTTTTTTTCCTCCTCCTTTTCATTTTGGAATATTATTCGTCTTACCCCCAACACCCAATTCCAATTAGTTTATGTTTTTTAACTTTTATTGTAATGTTTTTATTTTATTTGAGTTATAAATATAATGTTTTTTAGTTATTAATGAAATTTTAGTTTTTGCTGCTTAAAAGAAATAAAAATGAAAAAAAAATTATGGTAAAGTTGGTTGTCTTATTAATGAAATATATGTTTGTTATTCTCATGTTGTAACTATTTTGGCATAACATCTGATAGCCAAATGAATTAAATTGCATGTACTTGTCGACGCAACCAGCCGGGAAGTGGAGAGATCAACGACGGAGCTACTAGCTACTAATCGTAAAGGAAAGGAGAAGCCCATCTTTTGTACATTCCTACTAGTCCAGACATTCGAATAGCAAACGAAGTACCTGGCTGTAAGGTGTAAAGCATACACATTTCACGTCAACTAATGAATATATTATGTATTAAAGAAGAATTCCATTAACAACTTACAACTATCTAATTGTTGATCCTATTAACCATTATTTTGGAGGCCAATAAATGTTGCTCTGATCGTAATATTTGAAGTCCACTTCCCTTTCTTCTTCGGAATATTTATCTTCAAGACCTCATCCTTCACATCCATCACAGTATCCTCGCGAGGACGGTAGATTGTTTGGGGCATATAAATCCTAATGAAATAGCCTGGATAAAGGTATCCGGGACCAAAGCCATCCCGTCCTACTGTAGACCAAATTGTAGTTGGTGTATGCACTATACGTATACAACCAAAGGTAGTCTCATACAAGGCTGTAATATGCAAAACAGAAAATACGTAAGAACTCCCCTGATAGTGCATATCATAAGCTTAAATGCTCATTTTCTTAGATCACTTTTAGTAAAACCTTATCATAAAATATATATATATATATATATATATATATATATATATATATATATATATATATATATATATATATATATATATATATATATATATATATATATATATAGTTAGGATCAAATAAAAAGAATAATAAAAATAAGAAGGATAAGAAGTAATCACAACGACACATTCTAGATGCACCTACAAAAATGCATGCATCTTCATTCAAATTTTCCCTCCTAAATTAAAATGTGTGGCTAGAATTACTTCTTACCATTCTCATTTTAATTATTCTTCTTATTGGATCCATTCCCTATATATATATATATATATATATATATATATATATATATACACACACACATATATATACATACATCTTCTCGAGGTTGGTTGATCCACATAATCTTTATTTGGGAGTCCAGACATGTTGCGGATGATGTAGAGAGCTCTAGTATCCTCCATCACATCCCACCTAGGACAGGTTGATGGTGTCACTCCTATGCGATTGTCCATCAAGTTTAGTAGACGGGCCAAATTCCTAGTCGAAGACAGGCGAGGACAAATTGCCTCTGTAATCAACGGAAAAAAAATGCGATTTTATTTTGGTTAAAAACTGACTCTAAGGAACTCCATGTGTTTAAGTCTAATAATGAACTTTTTCAAAGGACTTATATATGTCCCTCAACCACGCTTAATTAGGTGCTTCCCTTTTAACTACGTAGTAATAATGAACCAATAATAATCATACCATCACATGTAAATGATAAGTTGAGATATCTACTCACTCTTGAAAATATCACGGATTTCAGGTGTGCGCCGGCCTTTATGCTTTAAGTTAAAGAAGCCACCGGATGTTGCCAAAGGACGAAGGGATCGGGAAGCAGTGAGTCCAGCGAGAGAGCAAGCCATTATTTTGCGATAATAGAAGAAACTATCAAGAAAAGAGCAATATATATTATGTTACATCACATTACAGATCAACACTTCATTTGCAAGAAAAAGATCGAGGTTTAATATAGAAACTATTATGATGATACTCCTATTTACTAGTACTAGTAATTCTTTCCTAGATACGCTGATTTAAAGTTTTATAAATATAACTTATACGGAGAACACAATATCTTGCTTTTATTTAGAAAACTAGTTAAAAGAACCTTAAAATTCACGGAAATTTCAAATAATAGCAAAAGAAACATAATATTTATGCATTACGGTATAAATCTTAGAGAAAGAAACAACTAAGTATATGTTGTTTGATAATGAAACTGTTTGCAAATGTTAATCAACAAGGATTTCAATCCGTGTATTGTTGCGAGTTGCGAGGTGTCTGTAATATTATATTTTCCAAATTAGGATCGGCTCACAAATACTATTGTTGATGCATAATCTGGCGCGGGCTAATTCAACGACTCTCCTTGGGCCGTTAGTCGTCTTCTCAAGCCCTAAATAGACCTGTCAACAAAGAGAACCCGTTAGGAGTGGACCCGAGGCCATAGCCCCGGGATCCACCTCCGACGGTCAAGTTAGTGTCGATGCGATGTAGCATATAATAGTTAGGTTTAGGGTAACCTGTTGTATTGTGCCCCTAAGAAGAGAGTTCCAGCCATGTATTTATAGGACATAGATTAGGGTTTAGGCGTAGAGAGGGCCGCTGTATGCCGGGCCTGGCCCATGTAAGGTCCAGTCCGGACCATACGTCCACAAGCCCCCCAAGTTTAGTATGACATAGCGCGTGGCTATGTCATGCTAAACTTTAGTTTTGTTCATGGCCGCGTAGGCCCAATCAACCAAAATGGCATAGCCCATGTGTGCGCAACTTGTGTGCACATGGGACGGATCATACTGCGCAGCCCACATGCGACAGTGCGCACTGGGATTGCGATTGTGATTGTCTCACAATTGTGAAGGTGGATTCCACATGTTGTATCCTGGGTAAGGGCGTACCTTTTGTACCAATAGCGATGCAACATGGTGCGACAGAAGACGTGCTTCTGTGGCAGAAGTGCGCGCTGTGCGCAACAAGGATGTGCGCAGTGCGCAACAAAGGTGCGCGCTGTGTGCGAACATTACATTCGTCTTTACAACCGACAAAGGACGTCTCCCCTGCGGCAAGATGGTGCGAATATTAAAATCCGTCTTTGTACCGGGCTTGCAATACCTCTTACGTACGATCTGCTTCCAAATATGTCTGCGTGACTTGTACGGAAATAATGGTATTATATACCCTGGTAGCCCCCCAAGTTTGATGGTGCTACTAGTGTAGGAGCATTAAATTGAGTTATTCAAATCCTGAAAAACACTTAATGCAAATATTAAAAGTATATGCCGCGAATCGCGACTTATAAAACCTAATGAGGTAAAAGATTAGCGCATAGCAAAAGTATAGCACATAGCATATATAACTAACACATAAAAGAAGTAGTAGTGCAAATTACGCCTATCGTGAGGTTTTACAAACTATATAAGAGAAGTAGCACGTAGCTAATCTGCGAACACAGTACGCTCATGGCGATTGATTGATTGTTTTTCTTTTTTATTATAATAAAAACAATGGCGCGGATGGACGTACCATGACCGCGACTAATAGTTTCTGTTTGCACGCACAGACGCAGATAGATTTATCGTGACCGCATAGGCTCTAACGTTTTGTGGATGATCGCAGAGGACCACGGCTTTCGTCCAGTGCGCTCATGGCGATTGACTAGCATCGTGGTGCATGTACGTGACAGTGCGCTCATGGCGCCAGTCTGCGAAGATTTCCGGACGCATGGCCTAACGCGGGTAGATTTATCGCGACTGCGCTGTTCGCGGCTAAAAGATGTGCGCGAATTAATTCGCGGTGAAAGATAAAGTAGGTCCGATCATGCGGACTTAGTACGTTATAGGTAAAATCGTGTTTACCAAGTTTAAAAGATTTATGTAAAATCTTCTAGATATTTAAAAGATATTGCGAGATTTACTTGTTGTAAATAATGATATACATTCAATTAAAGCAATCGTGTATAATAAAAGAAATATCAAGTTAAAAGATCCTAGTACTGTGTACGAGGAAAACAAAACCACACCAATAAAGAATGAATATCTTTTGAGACCAGCCGTATACTTTTGACCAAAAGAATGAATATCTTTACTATTAGGTTTTGTTGAATATCGTATATTATTTTGTATATGTGCATCGTGTACTAGCAGAAAATAAAGAAAGAATACCGGCCTTTGAACTCGATGGTTGCTTTCCGGTGATGTGAGAACACGAAACTTGTCGTAGTCATGTCCCACGGATGGCGCCAACTTGTTGATGCATAATCTGGCGCGGGCTAATTCAACGACTCTCCTTGGGCCGTTAGTCGTCTTCTCAAGCCCTAAATAGACCTGTCAACAAAGAGAACCCGTTAGGAGTGGACCCGAGGCCGTAGCCCCGGGATCCACCTCCGACGGTCAAGTTAGTGTCGATGCGATGTAGCATATAATAGTTAGGTTTAGGGTAACCTGTTGTATTGTGCCCCTAAGAAGAGAGTTCCAGCCATGTATTTATAGGACATAGATTAGGGTTTATGCGTAGAGTGGGCCGCTGTATGCCGGGCCTGGCCCATGTAAGGTCCAGTCCGGACCATACGTCCACAACTATAAAACGACACATTTTAAATTCGATTTCACTCAATAACAAATATAAGTAGACATTCATCACAAAGAAGTACAACACAAACTGCTAAAATTTGATTTCTCACGATAACAAATAAAGTAGACCTCCATTACATATAAATACAACACAAAGAACTAAGTTATCAATGGTAACATAAAAAGTTGGTCAAGCTAGAGAAGTATGACACGCTAGTCAAACCACTCAACATGTCACTTATACCCGCTGTATGCACTAATATCAAACCCAACTGACATATTAAGTGGTTTCACACCAATGTGTCATACCTTTCTACCTCGACCAGCTGCCCATCACAACATTATCTTCTTCAATAACCGTAAAGAAAGAACTTTTGTAGTTCACCGGCAGCTCAATCTTTCCATTCAAGTATCGTTTATTTTCTTCACACCATTAAGCTTCCTTTTCTCAGTATCATTCACAGCTACGTATGCTCTTACTTTCTTTCTTACGATCTTGCATTTGTGCTTTCCAATATTCATGGTCACTGAGAATCTTTTCAAGCTGCTTAATGATCTTTCGGACTGCTTTTAATGGCATACAGATAACATCAAATAAGTAGTATTTTTATGCATCATGTATCCCATGTATATAGCTAAATTATCATTCTTTTATCTTAGAATAGATACTCAATTACTTACTTTTGTTATTTCTAATTACTTACTTTTGTTATTTCTGGTATTTATGGAGCAATATTGGAAAAGACACGAAAAATGACAAAATTTGGAGCTAAATTGGAAGATTTGTACAAGTTCCAAAAAAGGCATACGACGTATCCATAATCTGAAGAGACGCCGTATATATTACTCAGAAGAATTCAAGATATTTGAAATTAGAAGTATACGGCGTATTTAACTCAGGTAATAGGTCGTTCGGTTTGCACAAAGTAAAATTGTTCGGTTTGCACATCGGTTTCACTATGTTTATCGCTTGTAATTTCTTTCGTGTTTGCTACTGAGATTATGAGCTAACACCCTTAGGTGTTTGCCATGTTATGACTATTACATTGATTTGATTCCGTTTATGAAGACTTAATGCATTTTATGTTGGACAATTTATATGTTTATCATTCAAATAATATGTTCTTTTACTTGTTTATCGTTTTATGTCTATTGTCTAGATTATCACATTGTAATTCTTTAGCTATGACTAGGTAATTCGTATCACTATGGTCGGTACCCTTGATTTGGCTTCATTGGTGCCCTTCCTTAGAACTCGTGGATTAGACCCCCGAGGTTAGACAAAAAATGACAAACACTTAAGTTAGCATAAGTGCTCTTCAAAATAGGTAGCACTTGAGAAGAGTAAGTTTTGCTACTAGCCCTAGGTTACCATAGATGAATCATATATATTAGTTAGAAAACACTTACCGTGTGGGTGTCACTAAGTAGACCGATAATATATTTCAAGGATATAGGTTGCATTTATAGAACTAGGCGTGACTAACCCTCGGTTTAGTTTACAATAGATAGGAAATGTTGTCTGCAGTTTTTAAATCTACCAACATAAATCATTAGTTCATTTCACTTATAAATGGATCAATAAAATATATTAGGAGTAACATGGTTAACACTTTCTTCTTAACTTGATCATAACCGTAGTTTAATTTACTTTTCTTGTTTTAGTAGTTTAATTAGTATTTGTAAGTAATCAAGACACATAACACACTCAAGAATTGATGATTTGATCGTGGGTTTTAGAGAGAGAAAGAGAGGAGAGGGAAACTTCTTTAGAGAAAGAAACAAATGAATTAGCTTGTATTGCAAATGAAGTTCCAACCCTCTGCTTTGGAGGGAGAGGGTATTTATACTCGGGGTGACCGAGTCTTTCATATAAATATTTATATTCCTAACAATCTCCCCCTAAGGGAGGTCACCTGGTATGTGTTAATTCACATACCATTTTATGGCCAAATACCGACCCAAATTGACTAAATGAGCTAACAAATGCCAAGGAAATATGTGTTTTTATGTTGTGAGCATACAGGTACGGATTTATCATAAAAAGACGAAAAATCAAGCAAAAACCAGAAAAACGGGCACGAGAGTGGGAGCTGGTCAGAAAGTCAAAGCTGGGAATCAAAGTTGATCATCTTGAGTCCTCAGAGTTTGATATATGAGCAAAAGTGATCCTTGTGTGAAGTTTGAAGAATTGCCAAAATTGGTCCCTACACTTTCATCAGTTGACAGATTTGGTCCCTCATCATAATCTTCTAGATAAATCAAAATCAGCCCTCAAAGAATCTAAGATGGACAGAAATAACCCTTGGAATATATTTTGGAAAAAGTACAGGTTTAGTCCTTGTAATTTCAGAAAATACATTTTGGTCCTTACATTTTTCTATGAATTTGAAATCTGAAATTACAAATACAAATCATAAATCCAACATCATAAATCCAAAACCAAAAGCCCATATCCAATCCTTTTACCCAGCCCAACCAGCCACCCATTATCCATACCCGGTCAAACCATTTAACCATGGGTCAAAGTCAACAAAGTCAAAACCAATATTAATAAATCCCCCATTTACCCGCCCCCCAAATTCACCCTCAACCCAGATTTCACTATTCACCTTAGAACCCTAATTAACCCGCCTCTAAATTAACCACAATTAAGGGTATTTTAGTACAACCAAAGTGCTTCTAGAAGTGTCAGGTGATGTCAGAGGCATGTCAGAGCAAAGAAACACACGCATGGACTACGTGGCAGCTTTCTATTGGTCTCAACACGTCAATAATCATTGATCCAAGGGTTGTAATGATTGGGAAAGTATTAGATGGCTTGGATGAACTCAGAAGAAGCACATATCACACGGATTGCCAAGCTGGCAATCCGTGACCCCCTCACCTCTCATCAGCTATAAATAGGAGGCTAAGTTTAGTGTTTAGGTGTGGAGTCTTTGAGTAGCAAAGCTCTGCCAAAATTTCTTTAGAACTTGTATTTCAATTTAAATTCAGTTGTAACTCTTCCTTTTTAATGAAATTAGCTTTTACATACATCATTTCTGCTCATTCTAGTGTTACTTGTTATTGTTTTTAGTTAATATCCTCAAGTTTTCAGTAAAATCAGTAAGATTACACTTCATTAGAGTTAGTTTTAATTCTCAGTTTCAATTTCATTTAAATACTCATTCAAATCAGAAAATAAATAGAAAATTATTAAAAAAAATACTGTTTCATTTAACTAAATAAGCTTTTCAGTTAGTTCAAACAAGTTTATAAACATTCAGTTTTAGATTTGTAACATTTTATAAAACAGTTTTCATTTAAAAGAGTTAGTATTCACAATTTAGCCAAGTATAGTCAACTCAGGTTTGATCCTGAGGTTAAAAGGTGAATTGCTGTTGGAGTGATAGTCTAAGAGGAATCAAGGAAGCCTCTGGCCTGTCTAAAGACAGGCAAGCAAAGGGAACTCCCTCTGTTTAGCTGATGGAGAGGTTGTGGTAAATCCTGTTTCAATTTAGGATTTGATTTATATACTGCTAGAGTAGTTATTGTTTAATTGTAGTGATTAACTGTTGCAATTTTAGTAATAGAGTAGTTTAGTTTACTTGAGTATTTGCTGCATCAATCTGAGTTGATTCTTTGTTGCTTAGCTATCTGTCATAACTGAGTTTCTGTTTCATTTTATTGCTGGTTGGTTCTAGGTGTTCATTGTTGTCATTTACTTGATTCAATAGTTATTTAGGACTGTTTCTGATTGATTTAGTGGTGACTAGTGGTTTAAATTTAGAAGTGGTAGTTTAATCATTAGATAAGGCAGTGTTTGGATTAGTTGATTGCAGAGCCTAGCTGTTGTAGTTTAGTTGTTTTACTGTCACTATCAAGTCATATTAGGTTAGTAATAGACTAGTTTAGCTTAAACTATATTATTTGTAGCTTTTTAATACATTTAGGAGTAGTATTGCTTAATTGAAATTGGAAAAAGTCAGTTAGTATAAGTATTCAATAAGTCAACTCTTTCATGCTTTTAGTTGCTAAGAGCTGCTGAACTTGGGAGAATTTAGAGGAAAATTTGGTAGTTTATTATAGAATAATTGGTAGTTTTGAAATCTCAGTATTGCTAGCTTCCATTTGCCCCCATTAGTTAGACTTTTTGAGCTTTTCAGAACAGCTTATTTGATCTACAATTTAGTGGTTCGAACCTGTTTTTCTGAGTTGAACATAGGGCTGCAATTGTTTGTTTAAGCTTGTGATTGAGTTTAATTGACTTTTCTGAGTTCCATTAGAGTGCTTTTTAGTTATTTCATAAGTTCTGAACTTCTGGCTTATTCATTTTAATTTGTGCTTATTGGTTAGCTTATACTAGATTGCTTATTTGCTTGCATCTTGAATATATGTTGGATATTTCATGATTTCTGAGCATCACTGACCTTATTTTGGCATAATACATCTGTGTTGAAAGTTTGGTTAAGTTTCTGTGGCAAGTGCTTATAAATAAGCACTTGCCATAAGCTGTTTAAGCATAAATAAGTACTTCTGCTTATTGTTTTTATTCCAAAATTTTTCTGCAATCTCTACATATTATTTTAGATTTTCTGAAATTTTTCTAGATTTTTCTAGATTGTTTTACTATTTTTCTTCATTATTAATCATTTTTAAATCATTTTTAATAAACAAAAATCCACAAAAAAATCAGAAAAAGCTTTAAAAAATACAAAAATAGTTTAGAAAATTCTTTTATAATATTTTAGATTTTTCAAATTAGTTTTCATATTTTTCCCATTATTTTTCACATTTTCCTTAATTTTTAATTACTTTTTAATTCAATAAATAGAAAATAAATCATAGAAAATAAATAAAAAGCCATAAAAATATTTTTCTTTTTCTCAGAATTCTTTTTAATAGTTTAAGATTTTTAGAAAATTGTTTCACATTTGTAGGATCCTTTTTAGTATAAAAGTCACGTTTTATTTCGTACGTTATGTTTAAATTTTGCGTTTGCATTTCCGTTTTTACGTTTTGAACTTTGGTGCATAACTAGGTTGTTCATTCTGCATATTTTGTGATTACTTGCTATTCATTGAGTTTCTCATTCACATTTTTCACATTCACGACTTTTCACGACACAGTTTGGCAATCGATATTCTAAGATTCCATTCTATCTTCGCTGGGACACAACCCGGGAAATACTTTCACGAGAGTTTCTTCAGAAAAATAAATCTATACTTTAAAACGACTACATCAATTTTTGGCGCCGCTGCCGGGGAAGGTCGAAGTGAGTTTTTGGATAATTGTTTTGAAAAATCGTGTTTTGTTAAGCCTTCCTCTATTTTGTATATATTTCTATATAAATATAAAAATTGAAAAATTCAAAACACTTTTCCTAAAGTGTTTACAAAAATACCAAAAAATTAATAAAGTTACAGCCTCGACTCTGCCGTGGAAGGGAGGGCGTTGTAAACCAAATAATCTCACAATATAATCAAAACGTAAATTAGTTGTTTATTGGATTATTTCAATTATTACGACCAATTAAGTGGGAAATACGGAAGCTAAGACATTAAATTGCTAGCTGAAGAGAGATCCATTCTTCTCTCCCGTCTCGTCACGAGTGGTTTTGAAAGAAACGGTCTTCAATTAACGTTACGTTTTAAGAAAAGAAAAACAAAAGAAATAAAAGTTTTTGGGATAAAAAAAAAAAACAAAAACTAAAAGATTTTCCTTTTTCTTTTTATTTTTCTTTTTGATTTTACTTTTGGTGTATGCACACCCGCTCTTCTTTTGAGAGTTTTATATCACCTTTGTCAAATCCCGAAAGGGTAATTCGACACACACACTGTGTCCATTTCCTTAATGTTGAGGAAATGGATCCGAATAATCAACACCCTCCGGTGGGTGGTGATGAAAACCAACACATGCCAGCTCCCGATCTCCGAACGATGGAGGAGCTGTGCCAACCCACGATGCATGGTAGAGGTGGCCCGATTGCCCCTCTAAATATTGAGGCTACGGATTTTGGACTTAAGCACCACATGATACAACAAGTCCAAAATTCGTGCCAATTTCACGGATTACCGGGTGACGATACAAACAAGCATCTCGACAAATTTTTGAGCGTCACCCAAAATATGAAACAAAATGGGGTCTCCGATGACGCCCTCCGTCTCTCTCTCTTCCCCTATTCTCTAACGCATCATGCCACCGCTTGGTTTGATTGCCTTCCCAGGAACTCGATTCATAATTTCAATGAAATGGTATCTAAGTTCCTGGCGAAGTATTTTCCACCATCGATGGTGACGAAGTTGAGAAATGATATTAGCAATTTCCGGCAACTTCCCGACGAGTCTTAATTCGAGGCTTGGGAACGTTACAAGCTTGCCATTGATCGTTGTCCAAACCGTAACATGCTTCTCGTCACAATAATTGATACATTTTATAATGGTTTGACTTTACGACATCGGGACACGATCAATGCTGCAGCTGGTGGTACTTTCATGAAACGTCGTCCTGAGGATTGTTACGAGCTAATAGAGAATATGACGGCCCATTACAACTATTGGGATTCCTCAGCCGAAAGGAATGAGCCAATAAGATCGACTACGACTCTAAACTCTTCTTCTTCTATCCCGAGTTAGCCGTAATGAATAAAAAAAACTTGATGATTTATCGACGGCTATGTTAAGAATGTACCAAATGATGCCGAATCAAGTCAAGAACACACAAATTAATATGGTTAACACCGTTTGTGAAACTTATGGTGGTCCCCATTCATACCTTGAGTGCCCAGCCTCCGGTGGCTTTGCTCAAGAGAACGTGTATGCTGCAAATACAGGTAACAACGGTTACCCACAACCTCAAGGAGACCGTAATCTCCTCAGCTACCGTTCTACTCATTATCTTGGACCACCCGTTCTTGAACAATCAAACCAAGTCAATCAAGTAAACCAGAATCATAACGTTGTGAATCGTAATAATCAAGGAAATCAAAATCAGAGTCGAGCTAATAACAGTTTTCAAAATCATAATCAAGGGTTTAATCAAAACCGGGGTTTTCAAGGTAATTACAATCAAGGCCCGCCTCAAGGGAATTTTCAAAACCAACAAAACTATGGAAACCCTGGAAATTTTCAGAACGCTAATCATGGAAATCAAAATCATGGTAATTTCCAAAACCGTGGGCAGAATTTCAATAATAATCAAAATCAAGGTGTTATCCAAAATCCGTCGCCCACAGATGATTTGATTAAGCAATTGATTCAAAGTCAACAAGCTTTAATTGCTAAACAAGAGGAAACAACAAGGTTATTTGAAACTCAAATCAATGATCTCAACAAGCATTTAAATGATCAACCCTCGGGTTCGGGTATTACTTCTTCGCCAAGCAACACGATCGCAAACCCGAGGGGCGAAGTTAAGGCGATCACGACTCGCAGTGGTGCTAAATATGATGGACCCACAGCTCCTACTACCTCTTCTTCTTCGTCTCTGCCTAAGGTAGTGGATTGTGAGACCGAGGCGACAAAGGACCCGGTTCCTCCTATTAATAATGGAGGAGCTGAAAATGTCCAACCTCCGGTTGTCCAAGTGTCAAAGGATGAAGAAAAAGTTGTTTTTGAAAACTGTAACACCCCAACCCGATAAGGGTAGAAGTATTACATTACAGTAACATATCAGAACAAACACAAGCATATGATTCATACATACAACAAAATTCAGGGTTACAAATGAAAATCTGAAACTACAAGGTTACAAAACAATAAATACTATGTCTAATAAAGTGAAACTTCATCTAATCGTCTCTAGTCCAAAGCATAGTCTTCTAAGTCCAGTCACACTCTCTTCCCATAACCCAGCTTCCTACTAAAACCTGCCGCAGGAAAAGGAAATGCGGCTGAGCTTAAAAAGCCCAGTGAACAGATACATATACAAAGCAATGATAATGAAACAGAACTGAAATATAGTGCATTGGGGAAATGGAATAAACAAATGAATAATGGAAAGGAAAAATAGGATAGTCATCTACCACGAGCCCAGAAACATATCATATCATATCACATAAGCCGTCAATACCATAATCTCATAATCAGAGGGGATACCTCTCAGGCAACCAGATAATATGAGGGGGGTCCTCATGTATCATAAAGTGGAGTGATCAGCTCCCAGAAGTTGTGAAAGGCATGTATAGCACACAGTACCAGTCACCAGACAGATATCATAAACATAATCATAGTTAAATCCACCAAACAGAACAGATCTAGGATGCATCCATACGCCCCCGCAGAAATCATAGTGGCCATAACAAATCATATCATAAAGCGCGCATATCATATAACAGAAAGGGGACGGTGTAGCCAAATCACTAGGGCCACACACTAGTCATGCCAGTGGTGCATCACAGACACGCCTATGGTACCTCCATAGGTAGGGAAAACAGAAATGGCTCGGGTATCAAACTAAGAGTCAGGTCTCATATCATACAAAAGGTCATATAGCAAAGGTGTATCTCAGAATCATATCAAGGTTCATAATAGCAGTTCATAACAAAGGGTTCATATCAGAAATAGTATTCAAGGTCCAATCAGAGTTTATCAGGTCAAGGTTCATATTCAAAAATCAATTCATGGTTCAGTTCAAAAGTCCGTTTCAAAAGTTTCTATTAAAAGTCCAATTTAAATGATCTTTTAAAACAGTTTTCATAAAAATGGTCTTTCAAAATATAGGGTTCATGAAAGTTAAAAAAAATTTAGCATCATTTATAAACATCTTTTCAAATCGGTTCTTCTCAAAACATTTCCATGGCATAATTAAAAGGTTTTCATAGCATGGTTTCATAACGGAGGTCATATCAAGTGGGATCAACAGAGAAAGTTCAAGTAAAGGGGATCATAGCAATGGCATCAATTCGGGAACTAACGGATCAGAATATGAAAGAGATCATGAGAAACCTTTTGAGAAAGGTCAGAATATCTGTACCTCAATCGCCATCGAAATCATAACATACGTAAGCATATGGAAACACTCTTTCTTCAACGAATCTACACGAATTAATGATCGACTTATTATTAATAACTTATTCAATTCAGATTTCTCATTTTAGTCGGCTTTCCAGTTTTAGTAACTTTCCATTTAAAGTGACTTTCCACTTTTAGCAGGTTTCCATAAATAGTAAGTTTCCACTTTTAGAAAGTTTCCATAATTAGAAAGTTGAGTCATTATTAATGGAATCAAAGTATCTTTTAACATATTTACACATTTGGTCCTTAGGGTTTCATAACTTTACCTTTTACACCCTTATATTTCCAAAATTACACTTTAAACCTTTTAGTATTCAAAGTTACACTTTAAACCCTTAACTTATCCATTTTACATAATGATCCCTTATTTTATCATGTTATACGAATATACCTTCAAGTATTCACAATTTACACTTTAAGTCCTTCAAGTTATCAAAGTTACATATTTAACCCTTTAATTTACAATTACAACTTTTAATTCTTAATAATTACATATTAAGCCATTAATTTACCAAATTAGCACATAATCCCTTGAATACTTTTAAATACTCAAAACAGTTCCAAGTTTCTGAAAATTACATTTTTAGTCCCTCTCTTTTAATTAATTACAAATCGCACCAATTAAATACAATTAATTCATTTTCTTGTAATATTTACACTTAGAACCCTCAAGTTATATTTTTCCCATATTCCTACTGATTTATATGACATTACAAAAATATCCCAGAAGTTTCAAAGTTGGCAAAACACACCCTTACACTATTAATTTTCCAATCGGTTTATATTAAAAATTAACCAAAACTATAACAAACCCTAAAATCAAATGCTAATCATTACCCCATGATTCTAACAACCTTAAACCATCATTAATTACCAGATCTCATGCCTCAAACTCTAACCCTAATCGATTTAGGGTTTTCTTTTATTTTTCTTTTTATTTTCTAATTAGCCGATTTATAAATTAATTAATAATACAATATTTAGGCCTCCATAATTCTAACCAATATTTTTCTGAGATTATACATATTATATAGAGTTCATAAAAATTAGTGTTCACGCCCAGAAAATTCATGTATAATTATTTAGAGTTTTGTGGCATTTTTGGGGTTTAAATTCCTAAATCATTCATAGAACATGCATGGATCGAACCAAACATTTTATTTGATGTTTATAAGGTATAAAGGACCTGATAAAAATACCAAATCAAGAATGGAACGTGTAGAGAGGGCTGTACAAATTATAGCATACGCGTAGAGCCAAAACGATCCAAAAATCACCATGACTTCACCAATGATCTTCAAACCTTGAAACCAATTTTCGTGGGTCTTATATGATGTAAGGAACATCAGAAAAATAAGAAATCATTTTTATAGAGGTTGTATGAAGCATAACGAATTTACCTTTGTTTTAGGGCTCGACACAAAGAAAACAATGCTACGATCGTGTAAGGCTTCAACAATTCGAATGGGATTTTTCTTGGCTTCTTAGGATGTTGATGAATCACAGAAAAATGCTTGAGAGTGATGGGAGAGTCGAATGGAGGCTAAGAGATTTCTTTGGTGTGTTATTTTTCAATCGGTAATTAGGGTTTAGTGAAAAAAAAAAAAAAAAGGTATGGATTGACTATAAAAGATGGAATGCCGTGTGATGGGGGCCTTGGGCCAGGAATTTCAAAATTTTTGGTTGACAAAATATCCTTGGTGATTATCTTCCTTATTTGCACAATTTGAATCAAATTAAATCTCCTTAAAATTTCTTTTATCTCATTCGGCCCTTGTAGGGGTAATTTGGTAATTTTACTACTTGTATAAATGTTAAATGTAATTGTTAAAATTATTTGGATACATAACTTGTGCATTGTTTGAAGTTTGGGATTTATTTGGTACTTTAATAAGCTTTTAATTAAATTTCAAATTGGTAAGGGCAATTTGGTCTTTTCACATGTTCTCAGATTTTAGGTGTTACAACTTCTTCCCCTCTAAAAAGAAAAAAATTTCAACCACAAAATTTGAAGTCGCAAAGTTAGACGAAGTCGTAGCAAACCGCAAAAGTCGTCACAACATCCTCACGCCCGGGGAGGTTCTTCCAAAAGATATTCAGACCAACTGGTTTCTCATGACTCGTAATTATTGTCAAAACAGTTTCAGATTTCTCAGAAGGGCATATCATATTGAATTTGAATCAAAAGGATAATGTACCAAACATAACGGATGATAAACGAATTCTCCAGGAAGAGGTATAAAAATACATAGGATTTTCATCGAATTGATTAGGCGAATCAGATGAGAATACATTGAATTGTAGCAAACATGGGGTGATATACGGTTTAACCCTTCAGCTTCTCAGATAGTCTCAGCTTTTAGATAACCTTCCAAAGGTATTCTCATAAACAAACAGGTCTCATTTCCTCAAAGTCCACAATCACATATTTTACTCATAGCAGATCATAATGAACAACTTCACGAATGCGAATCGTATACGGACAGAAAGCATATCGTTAGATATCGTCAACGGCAGAAATTTCATAATGGAACCTAAGATCCTTATCAGAAGTTGCAAAGATCAGCAAAACACGTGTCGAGAGTCCAAACGTATCGAATCGTATAACAAGGACAGCATATCAAACGTATAGGTAGAATGAACCTAAAGTCTCACTAAACTCAGATGATCTTGATCAGATGCCAGAATTCTAAAGCTTCTAAGGCACTTCTTAAAATATCATATGACCACCATAAGTGCACGTTATATGATGTAAGTATTATCACGTTGGCCAGGCGTCATAATACTGGCATCATATACATATGCCCTCATGATGATCATACTTTATCTCAAGTCGTGAACACCCAAACTTATTTAAATCCACCTAGTCCACCTACAGTCTCAGAGGTCACCAAAATCAAACAACATAACTAAGAGAACGAAATTACTCGAAGAGTAACGGAGATCCGAGAATGTCATTCAAAATTAAGGTACGTCATCAGTAACGTCAATTCTTTACAGCATCATCTCGTCTAAACACACTGTCCGCTTTCAAATCCGTCCACTCATTTACAAATTTCAAAATTTCTTCCAAGTTGGAGTAGTCTGTTTATTCTTGTCCGTCTTACCTCATGATTAAGAGAATTTAAAATTCGAGTCTGGTTCCTCAAGCCTTCAGCAACTCTTCTTGGTACTGTGGCGTCGTAGCGGCAGTCTCTGACACGATCACTGTGCATCCCTCCATCCGCAGGTCTGCTTCTGCTCTCAATTCATCTTAGTACAACTAAAATGAATAGAGAAATAAGACTGCGTTTCTTCGACAGGTCTTCTAACATAGCTCCAGGTTTTAAGGTACATGATGTTGTTGTCGACTCCAGGTTGTGTGTTGAATGGTTCGTCTTCTTTGGTCTGGTTGTCTTGGTGCCCAAACTGAAATCTTCACGTGTTGCGTGATGCATGATTGAGCACTATCCTAGTTCCTCACTTCTTCTTGTATGCTTCTTCCATGGTAATGCTTGTCGCAACCATCTTCTACTACTCTTCCACCAAGTTTCTAACTCCGATAACGATCTTCGATCTTGGTCCTTCTTGTGAAAGCTCTGTCTTTACATTATACAGGGTAGTGTTGTCTATTATGCTTTCTGAACGTCAATCAAATTTCTCTTCCAGAACAAAGGGTCGTCTCACCAATAATCTCTAGGTTCTTCTTTCGTTTTAGAACACAACACAATGTCATACTATGACAATTTGTCCAAAACACGCGAAAAACATGATTATTCTAGCCAACACCATTGGCATCATTCAAGTTCATAAATGTTATAACGAGTGCAAAGGCAACTTCAGAAATCATCTCAGGGAATTTTCATATCGCCTTCTTTCTTCTTCAGGAACTGAAATACTTCCCAAAGGTTACTCTCGGTTAGTTAACCCCCTTCTTAGAAGTTTTTGTGGTTGCTTCTTCAGTCCTTCAAATCTAAAATGATGCAATCAGACGCGGAGTTTCAAAGGAAGACCAAATTAATTATTGATACGCGGAAACAGATAATGATTAGTGATAGTGGTACGTTTAAGTTCACGATAGTCGATACGTCATCGCATACTTCTCTCGTTCTTCTTCATAAACAAACAAGAGCATCTAAAGAGAATCACCAAGGTTAAAAATCATATTCCATCAGCTCCTTCAATCTCTCAACTTCTATGGCACCATGGTTTCTTCACTGATATCAGTTCAATGTCCACTCTACTTCTTAAGCAGGAAGGAGTACCAAAAGGTTCATCAGAGAATACCGGAAAATCTTCGTATGACAAAATATTTCCCAATAGTAGAACTTTCCAAGGGTTGATAATAATGGTTTTCAGGACAACTTGGTAATCACATGAGTTTGGGGTAGGTGTTTCCATAGTGACAGAAATTTTAGCAGATGTAGAGAGTCATCATAATGGAATAGGGTGAAGCAGATTTTTAAGGTCACATTTCAGATATGGTAGTCTATGGTATCTTCACGAATAGCCATTTAGTCCAAAAGACCGTACAATCAGACATCTCAAGGTCAAAGGATTCATAGAGTGAATACAGTCGTCAAATCATACAGATAGTTCATATATCAGAGTCAAGTACATGGTTCAACAAAAATGTTGGGATGGATAAACGAACAGTTCAATGTGTGGGAATTTCGTTTAGCTTCTTAGCATAAGTAGCAGGTAGGATGTGTATCATTGGTAATACGAATATCGTATAATCGTCAATTGTGAGAGGTACAGAATCTCAGTTATCAGCATCATCATGCTTAGTTAACAAATCCATATAGAGATAGTATTTACATCATACCCTTCCAAAGGAAACGGTTGGCAGAACAAGGTTCATCATTCAAAGAGAGGAAACAAAACTTCTCATATTCGTGGTTCATAATTACCAAAATTCTCATAGGAGTAATAATGGATCATATAGAGTTAAGTAGTATCGGATGATACATTCATACCCAGCATAAGTAATGAATTTACAGAATGTGTCGAACACATTGTGGTTGAATGACCTACGATGTGGTTGAAAAGGTGTCAAACAGCTTATCAAACAAATCGGAGGCGGAGATCAAAATCTGAAGGTGAAACTTAAATGTGTAAGGTATCCAGGTAGCCTTCCGAGGTATTCCAAACTTACTTGGTTACTAAGCTTAAGTTGCAAAACTTCTAACTTCTGAAACAAAGGTCCTTATAAGGCTTATCTAAGAGCAAAGGCACGATCAGAGTGATACGGAAGCAAATGATACTTACATAAATGTCTTAGTCTACCCATTCCTCACTGGTAATAACTTAGGTTCCTATGGGGAATCCTAATGTAAAGTTTCAAAGGTTGTCTTATGAGCGCCTACAGTGGAAACTTAGGGGTCCAAACTTCACAGGTCAAGGGTAAATGTATTACGAATCGCAGCCTGGGCTCTGATACCATAATTGTAACACCCCAACCCGATAAGGGTAGAAGTATTACATTACAGTGACATATCAGAACAAACACAAGCATATGATTCATACATACAACGAAATTTAGGGTTACAAATGAAAATCTGAAACTACAAGGTTACAAAACAATAAATACTATGTCTAATAAAGTGAAACTTCATCTAATCGTCTCTAGTCCAAAGCATAGTCTTCTAAGTCCAGTCACACTCTCTTCCCATAACCCAGCTTCCTACTAAAACCTGTCGCAGGAAAAGGAAATGCGGCTGAGCTTAAAAAGCCCAGTGAACAGATACATATACAAAGCAATGATAATGAAACAGAACTGAAATATAGTGCATTGGGGAAATGGAATAAACAAATGAATAATGGAAAGGAAAAAAAAAGGATAGTCATCTACCACGAGCCCAGAAACATATCATATCATATCACATAAGCCGTCAATACCATAATCTCATAATCAGAGGGGATACCTCTCAGGCAACCAGATAATATGAGGGGGGTCCTCATGTATCATAAAGTGGAGTGATCAGCTCCCAGAAGTTGTGAAAGGCATGTATAGCACATAGTACCAGTCACCAGATAGATATCATAAACATAATCATAGTTAAATCCACCAAACAGAACAGATCTAGGATGCATCCATACGCCCCCGCAGAAATCATAGTGGCCATAACAAATCATATCATAAAGCGCGCATATCATATAACAGAAAGGGGACGGTGTAGCCAAAATCACTAGGGCCACACACTAGTCATGCCAGTGGTGCATCACAGACACGCCTATGGTACCTCCATAGGTAAGGAAAACAGAAATGGCTCGGGTATCAAACTAAGAGTCAGGTCTCATATCATACAAAAGGTCATATAGCAAAGGTGTATCTCAGAATCATATCAAGGTTCATAATAGCAGTTCATAACAAAGGGTTCATATCAGAAATAGTAATCAAGGTCCAATCAGAGTTTATCAGGTCAAGGTTCATATTCAAAAATCAATTCATGGTTCAGTTCAAAAGTCCGTTTCAAAAGTTTCTATTAAAAGTCCAATTTAAATGATCTTTTAAAACAGTTTTCATAAAAATGGTCTTTCAAAATATAGGGTTCATGAAAGTTAAAAAAAATTTAGCATCATTTATAAACGTCTTTTCAAATCGGTTCTTCTCAAAACATTTCCATGGCATAATTAAAAGGTTTTCATAGCATGGTTTCATAACGGAGGTCATATCAAGTGGGATCAACAGAGAAAGTTCAAGTAAAGGGGATCATAGCAATGGCATCAATTCGGGAACTAACGGATCAGAATATGAAAGAGATCATGAGAAACCTTTTGAGAAAGGTCAGAATATCTGTACCTCAATCGCCATCGAAATCATAACATACGTAAGCATATGGAAACACTCCTTCTTCAACGAATCTACACGAATTAATGATCGACTTATTATTAATAATTTATTCAATTCAGATTTCTCATTTTAGTCGGCTTTCCAGTTTTAGTAACTTTCCATTTAAAGTGACTTTCCACTTTTAGCAGGTTTCCATAAATAGTAAGTTTCCACTTTTAGAAAGTTTCCATAATTAGAAAGTTGAGTCATTATTAATGGAATCAAAGTATCTTTTAACATATTTACACATTTGGTCCTTAGGGTTTCATAACTTTACCTTTTACACCCTTATATTTCCAAAATTACACTTTAAACCTTTTAGTATTCAAAGTTACACTTTAAACCCTTAACTTATCCATTTTACATAATGATCCCTTATTTTATCATGTTATACGAATATACCTTCAAGTATTCACAATTTACACTTTAAGTCCTTCAAGTTATCAAAGTTACATATTTAACCCTTTAATTTACAATTACAACTTTTAATTCTTAATAATTACATATTAAGCCATTAATTTACCAAATTAGCACATAATCCCTTGAATACTTTTAAATACTCAAAACAGTTCCAAGTTTCTGAAAATTACATTTTTAGTCCCTCTCTTTTAATTAATTACAAATCGCACCAATTAAATACAATTAATTCATTTTCTTGTAATATTTACACTTAGAACCCTCAAGTTATATTTTTCCCATATTCCTACTGATTTATATGACATTACAAAAATATCCCAGAAGTTTCAAAGTTGGCAAAACACACCCTTACACTATTAATTTTCCAATCGGTTTATATTAAAAATTAACCAAAACTATAACAAACCCTAAAATCAAATGCTAATCATTACCCCATGATTCTAACAACCTTAAACCATCATTAATTACCAGATCTCATGCCTCAAACTCTAACCCTAATCGATTTAGGGTTTTCTTTTATTTTTCTTTTTATTTTCTAATTAGCCGATTTATAAATTAATTAATAATACAATATTTAGGCCTCCATAATTCTAACCAATATTTTTCTGAGATTATACATATTATATAGAGTTCATAAAAATTAGTGTTCACGCCCAGAAAATTCATGTATAATTATTTAGAGTTTTGTGGCGTTTTTGGGGTTTAAATTTGTAAATCATTCATAGAACATGCATGGATCGAACCAAACATTTTATTTGATGTTTATAAGGTATAAAGGACCTGAGAAAAATACCAAATCAAGAATGGAACGTGTAGAGAGGGCTGTACAGATTATAGCATACGCGTAGAGCCAAAACGATCCAAAAATCACCATGACTTCACCAATGATCTTCCAACCTTGAAACCAATTTTCGTGGGTCTTATATGATGTAAGGAACATCAGAAAAATAAGAAATCATTTTTATAGAGGTCGTATGAAGCATAACAAATTTACCTTTGTTTTAGGGCTCGACACAAAGAAAACAATGCTACGATCGTGTAAGGCTTCAACAATTCGAATGGGATTTTTCTTGGCTTCTTAGGATGTTGATGAATCACAGAAAAATGCTTGAGAGTGATGGGAGAGTCGAATGGAGGCTAAGAGATTTCTTTGGTGTGTTATTTTTCAATCGGTAATTAGGGTTTAGTGAAAAAAAAAAAAAAAAAAAAAAAAAAGGTATGGATTGACTATAAAAGATGGAATGCCGTGTGATGGGGGCCTTGGGCCAGGAATTTCGAAATTTTTGGTTGACAAAATATCCTTGGTGATTATCTTCCTTATTTGCACAATTTGAATCAAATTAAATCTCCTTAAAATTTCTTTTATCTCATTCGGCCCTTGTAGGGGTAATTTGGTAATTTTACTACTTGTATAAATGTTAAATGTAATTGTTAAAATTATTTGGATACATAACTTGTGCATTGTTTGAAGTTTGGGATTTATTTGGTACTTTAATAAGCTTTTAATTAAATTTCAAATTGGTAAGGGCAATTTGGTCTTTTCACATGTTCTCAGATTTTAGGTGTTACAAAAACAATGTGAAATACAAGTCTAAATTGCCATATCCATCATGATTTAATGATGAAGAGCTCCGTGCAAAGTCTAAAAAACAAATGGAAAAATTTCTTGATATTTTTCAAAAATTGCACTTTGATATAAGTTTTATGGATGCTCTCGTGTACATGCCAAAATTTGCTTCGACGTTCAAAAACCTCATAAGTAATAAAGAGAAATTGCTTGAATTAGCCGAAACACCGATAAATGCTCAATGTTCCGCGATTCTTCTCAAGAAGCTTCCCGAAAAGCTTGGTGACTCGGGAAAGTTTCTCATTCCTTGTTCGTTGAAAGATCAAGAAGTTTGCAACGCCCTGGCCGATTCAGGTGCAAGTATTAACCTTATGCCATTATCGATCTATGAACAACTTGGAATGGGGGAGCTTAAACCGACAAGAATGACTTTAGAGCTTGCTAATCGATCGATAACTCATCCAGTTGGAATTGCTGAAGACATTTTTGTTCGTGTGAATTCATGTACTTTTCCGGCAGATTTTGTTGTTGTTAATTTTGAGGCTGATCCGAGAGTTCCTCTTATACTAGGGCGACCATTTTTACGAACCGCTAAAGCCCTAGTAGATCATTTTGAGGATACTCTAACTTTACGACATGATGATGACATAATGATTTTTAAAGCCGATGCTTCGAAATCAAAGAAGTACTCCGTCAAAAGCGTTGATGTTTGTGATTATTCCTTTGATGATTTTGTGAAAACTTTCGTCTCCGACTCTTCCTCATCATTTCCTCCGACTAAGGAATATGATTCTTTTTGGGAAGAGGTCGATGAATTTCTTGCTACTGAAACGATTCCGTTTTCTGAGACTGGCGAATCTTACTTTGATTCGGAGGGAGATATTATTTTTCTTGACAATTTGTTGAACGATGAACCGTCAATCCCTCTGGATAAAGTTAAAACGAAGATTGAGCTTATAATTGACGATCCTCTGGAGCCCGAGCTCGAGGAATTTTTACCCGACTTTGAGAGTTTTTCCTTTGATACGACTGAGGAGATGAGTGGTTATCCCACTTATCGTCCTGATTTTTCTAATATGACTTATGAAGCTTTTCATTTTGATATCGATCACTCGGAAGAGACGAGTCGTGGCAGTACCACTTCTCATGCTTTTATCTCTCTTCCGGAGTATGAGTCATTTCGTTTTGATGAATTTGAATATAAAATTGAAAAGTTTTCTAATCCTAAATATGAAAGTTTCAATTTAGATCTTGACGTTGAGCATGATCCGAGTGGTGTTCTTAAGAATGAGAGTTTTAATGAAAATTTTATCCCATCCCTCCCACCCGGAAAAGATTTTAAAATGAGCTTGAATGATAAAATTCATAATTCCACAATTATGAAGTTTTCTTTTGATAATGATGAGTTTTTCATGATGGTTAGCATGACCTTCTTGCAATTTATAACATTTTGTGTGGTTTCTCTTATCCGTCACTCCGTGGGGAGTGAGGATGTTGTTTTTGACCCTGGTATCATTTTTAAAAGTTTTCACTAATTAAAATACCATCAGATATCTCTTCGGGATGGAACTTTCAAATAAATCATATGTTTTTCAAAATATTTTGAATGAAAGCCCGAGTGAGAATATTTTTCTACGGATTTTTCCCCAAGGACGAATTAATTCGGGGATCGAGTCAAGCTACGTGACTCGGAAATCAAAAACAAAACGCTTCGTGGGTGGCAACCCATGCTTATCCAATTTCATCTTCTTATTTTCTATTTTATAATAAATAACGTGAGGAGGGGTGCCTCTTCTACTCTTGTGTTCCGTGGTTGTTTGTGATGTTTGTTAGGATTGTCCACGATTTATGATGACTCTCGTGCTCGTTATCTTCTCTCCGCTCGAGTTTCATTCATCGGTGCTACTTGAAAATCCTATATCCGTGAATCTTATCGACTAACGTTTTCTTTGGCATAATTAATAAACGGCCTAGAATTTTGTTAGGATTACCTTAACCCGTAAGACATTGAAGACAATGTTTCCTTCTAGTCTGGGGGAGGGTGAATCTTCGATTCGATGACCTTGCATTTTTCACAATGTCGTGCACTCTTGCAACTCCGTTTTCCACCAAAATTTTAAATTTTTGTCAGAGTTAATTGCAAAAATCGTCCCTAAGGTTTGCTCAAATTGCAGATTTCGTCCTTAATAGTTTAAAATTGCAAAAATCGTCCCTAAATCAAACCTTTTGGCAAATTTTAGTCCCTAGCTTTAACTACCGTTAAGTACATTCCGTTAGAATTTACACCGTTAGCCCTTTTTCACCGTTATCTCCTAACGAGATAGAGCACATTGCACCGTTAGTCCTCTGGGTTAACTGTATTTGCATCGTTAGTCCTTTTTTACGTTTTCTTCCGTTTTTTTTCGTTTTCGTCCGTTTTTTTTACGTTTACTTCCGTTTTTTTACGTTTTCACCCGGTTTTTTACGTTTTCGTCCGTTTTTTTTACGTTTTCGTCCATTTTTTTACGTTTACTTCTGTTTTTTTACGTTTTCACCCGGTTTTTTACGTTTTTTTACGTTTTCGTCCGTTTTTTTTTACGTTTACTTCCGTTTTTTTACGTTTTCACCCGGTTTTTTACGTTTTTTTACGTTTTCTTCCGTTTTTTTTCGTTTTCGTCCGTTCTTTTTACGTTTACTTCCGTTTTTTTACGTTTTCACCCGGTTTTTTACGTTTTTTTACGTTTCCGTGCGTTTTTTTACGTTTTCTTCCATTTTTTTTCGTTTTCGTCCGTTTTTTTTACGTTTTCACCCGGTTTTTTCTGTTTTTTTACGTTTTCGTCCGTTTTTTTACGTTTTCGTCCATTTTTTACGTTTACTTCCGTTTTTATACGTTTTCACCCGGGTTTTTACGTTTTCGTGCATTTTTTTACGTTTTCTTCCGTTTTTTTTCGTTTTCGTCCGTTTTTTCCCTTTTTTGTACGTTTTCACCCGGTTTTTTACGTTTTCGTGCGTTTTTTTACGTTTTCTTCCGCTTTTTTACGTTTTCTTCCGTTTTTTTCGTTTTCGTCTTCGTGCGTTTTTTTACGTTTTCTTCTGTTTTTTTTCGTTTTCGTCCGTTTTTCCTTTTTTTTTACGTTTTCACCCGGTTTTTTACGTTTTTTTACGTTTTTCCGTTTTTTTTCGTTTACCATTTCGTCCGTAAAAAAACGGAAGTAAACGTAAAAAAAACGGACGAAAACGTAAAAAAACGTAAAAAAAACCGGGTAAAAACGTAAAAAAATGGAAGTAAACCTAAAAAAACGGACAAAAACGTAAAAAAAACGGACGAAAACGTAAAAAAAACGTAAAAAAACAGGTGAAAACGTAAAAAAACGGAAGTAAACGTAAAAAAACGGATGAAAACGAAAAAAAACCGGAAGAAACCGTAAAAAACGCACGAAAACGTAAAAAACCGGCGAAAACGTAAAAAAACGGAAGTAAATGTAAAAAAACGGACGAAAACGTAAAAAAACAGAAAAAAAAAAAACCGGGTGAAAACGTAAAAAAACGGAAGTAAACGTAAAAAAAAACGGACGAAAACGAAAAAAACGGAAGAAAACGTAAAAAAACGGACGAAAACGTAAAAAAAACGTAAAAAACCGGGTGAAAACGTAAAAAAAGGAAAGTAAACGTAAAAAAAAACGGACGAAAACGTAAAAAAATGTAAAAAACCGGGTGAAAACGTAAAAAAAACGGACGAAAACGTAAAAAAACGTAAAAAACCGGGTGAAAACGTAAAAAACGGATGTAAACGTAAAAAAAATGGACGAAATGGAAAAAAAACGGAAGAAAACGTAAAAAAAGACTAACGGTGCAAATACGGTTAACCCAGAGGACTAATGGTGCAATGTGCTCTATCTCGTTAGGAGATAACGGTGAAAAAGGACTAACGGTGCAAATTCTAACGAAATGTACTTTACGGTAGTTAAAGCTAGGGACCAAAATTTGCCAAAAGGTTTGATTTAGGGACGATTTTTGCAATTTTAAACTATTAAGGACGAAATCTGCAATTTGAGCAAACCTTAGGGACGATTTTTGCAATTAACTCTTTTTGTCACCACTTTATTTTCAATAAAAAAAATATATATATATATATATATATATATATATATATATATATATATATATATATATATATATATATATATATATAAAATAAAAATAAAAAAATAATAATAATAATAAAAATGATATACGATATAATAATAAGATTTGACACCTTGTTTTGACTTTCCTACCGACGAGAGTAGAAATAAATGTTTTGACTTGACCGGGCGTGTTGAGCCCTAGCTCATCTCCATTAACCAAAATAATCAAAAGATTATGGCTAAGCATCCGCGGATCTCATTACTTGGGATTTTAAATTTGCGGAGATCGAGGAATGATAGAGTTTATATAGAAGTTTCGTGCTAAACATGGAGTAGTTGGATCTCTTTAGAGCCCACGAAAGGTACTTGTGGCCTCCTTGTTCCCACAAGCTTGCACACCAATAAAAATAGATCTCTAGGTTTAATTAAGGGTATACGGTTTGGGCAATACTTAGTTTTTTCTAGTTCCCAACAAAATCTCTGCATATGGGGGTTTGGTACACATAGGGGTACTGCCAGTGTTACGGTGAAATAGACTATTGCATCTTGCCGGTTCGCAGCCGATATTGTGATCTTATTAAAGACCGTAGGACTCGGGGTTTGGCATATGATTATGAATATCAATAATAATAGTCCAAAGCCAAATAAAAAGGCAGAGGAATCCAAAGCTATAAAAAAGCAGCGGATAGAAATCCAAGGTCATAATAAAGCTCTTACATCTTGGAGACTCATAAACCATTGATTGTAAAAGAAATAAAGGACAAAGGACCAAAGTATTATTAAAGTGCTTATGATTATGCAAAAATGCCAAGCTTCGACTCTGGGGGTTTCCTTAATAAAAAGCTTCCATTTCGGGTATCAAACATGGTATGTCTCGGTCGTAAATAAAAAAAGGGGGACCCCTACAAATCGTGTTAAATCAGAGACCTTCATGTGGACCCGATTTCTGTATGCAGGGATTTTCGAGGGAAAGTTTGGAAACTATTTAGCGTTCAAATTTTGTGCTCTTATCGGACTAACAAATATCAAAACGAGAAAATATGAAGCAATTCATTTCTCACAAATTAAAATCTTGAGATACAAAACTTAGGACTTGGGAACAAGAGGTAATGACACAAGTAACTTTTGTGGGTAGTGTTAGCACCTAACTTGTGGATAAACAATGATCTCGATTTTACGCTTAGTTTGGGAGCTTGTGAAAAATCAAGGATGACGATTTTTATCCGTATGGTCTCTTCTCTGTGAGAAGTGTTTCTACTCGTTGACCCTGAAAATTATCAAAAGATAAGAATTGATAATGAAAGTCAAAGAAAACTGTCACATATATATAAAAATATATATATATATATATATATATATATATATATATATATATATATATATATATATATATATATATATATATATATATATATATATATATATATATACAAAAAGAGTAGTTGTAGTTATCATTAATGAAAATCGGAAAACAGAGCGTTTTCGGGAATAAATGATTTTATTACTTCTTTCGAACATCCTTGCTACTTTACAAAGTCAGTAGGAAGAGTTTTGAAATTATTTATCTCAAAAGCGTGAATTGATCACATTGCGTGAGGACACGACAATATCTTAGTCTGGGGATTTTGGTATGTGTTAATTCACATACCATTTTATGGTCAAATACCGACCCAAATTGACTAAATGAGCTAACAAATGCCAAGGAAATATGTGTTTTTATGTTGTGAGCATGCAGGTACGGATTTATCACAAAAAGACAAAAAATCAAGCAAAAACCGGAAAAACGGGCACGAGAGTGGGAGATGGTCAGAAAGTCAAAGCTGGGAATCAAAGTTGATCATCTTGAGTCCTCAGAGTTTGATATATGAGCAAAAGTGATCCTTGTGTGAAGTTTGAAGAATTGCCAAAATTGGTCCCTACACTTTCATCAGTTGACAGATTTGGTCCCTCATCATAATCTTCTAGATAAATCAAAATCAGCCCTCAAAGAATCTAAGATGGACAGAAATAACCCTTGGAATATATTTTGGAAAAAGTACAGGTTTAGTCCTTGTAATTTCAGAAAATACATTTTGGTCCTTACATTTTTCTATGAATTTGAAATCTGAAATTACAAATACAAATCATAAATCCAACATCATAAATCCAAAACCAAAAGCCCATATCCAATCCTTTTACCCAGCCCAACCAGCCACCCATTATCCATACCCGGTCAAACCATTTAACCATGGGTCAAAGTCAACAAAGTCAAAACCAATATTAATAAATCCCCCATTTACCCGCCCCCCAAATTCACCCTCAACCCAGATTTCACTATTCACCTTAGAACCATAATTACCCCGCCTCTAAATTAACCACAATTAAGGGTATTTTAGTACAATCAAAGAGCTTCTAGAAGTGTCAGGTGATGTCAGAGGCATGTCAGAGCAAAGAAACACACGCATGGACTACGTGGCAGCTTTCTATTGGTCTCAACACGTCAATAATCATTGATCCAAGGGTTGTAATGATTGGGAAAGGATTAGATGGCTTGGATGATCTCAGAAGAAGCACATATCACACGGATTGCCAAGCTGGCAATCCGTGACCCCCTCACCTCTCATCAGCTATAAATAGGAGGCTAAGTTTAATGTTTAGGTGTGGAGTCTTTGAGTAGCAAAGCTCTGCCAAAATTTCTTTAGAACTTGTATTTCAATTTAAATTCAGTTGTAACTCTTCCTTTTTAATGAAATTAGCTTTTACATACATCATTTCTGCTCATTCTAGTGTTACTTGTTATTGTTTTTAGTTAATATCCTCAAGTTTTCAGTAAAATCAGTAAGATTACACTTCATTAGAGTTAGTTTTAATTCTCAGTTTCAATTTCATTTAAATACTCATTCAAATCAGAAAATAAATAGAAAATTATTAAAAAAAAATACTGTTTCATTTAACTAAATAAGCTTTTCAGTTAGTTCAAACAAGTTTATAAACATTCAGTTTTAGATTTGTAACATTTTATAAAACAGTTTTCATTTAAAAGAGTTAGTATTCACAATTTAGCCAAGTATAGTCAACTCAGGTTTGATCCTGAGGTTAAAAGGTGAATTGATGTTGGAGTGATAGTCTAAGAGGAATCAAGGAAGCCTCTGGC
Organism: Artemisia argyi; assembly: GCA_030686995.1. NCBI lineage: Eukaryota > Viridiplantae > Streptophyta > Magnoliopsida > Asterales > Asteraceae > Artemisia > Artemisia argyi. The sequence continues at coordinate 42,649,768 of CM060685.1, read as the reverse complement.
CTGTCTAAAGACAGGCAAGCAAAGGGAACTCCCTCTGTTTAGCTGAGGGAGAGGTTGTGGTAAATCCTTTCAATTTAATTCATTAGTAGTAATTGATTTGATTTATATACTGCTAGAGTAGTTATTGTTTAATTGTTGTGATTAACTGTTGCAATTTTAGTAATAGAGTAGTTTAGTTTACTTGAGTATTTGCTGCATCAATCTGAGTTGATTCTTTGTTGCTTAGCTATCTGTCATAACTGAGTTTCTGTTTCATTTTATTGCTGGCTGGTTCTAGGTGTTCATTGTTGTCATTTACTTGATTCAATAGTTATTTAGGATTGATTCTGATTGATTTAGTGGTGACTAGTGGTTTAAATTTAGAAGTGGTAGTTTAATCATTAGATAAGGCAGTGTTTGGATTAGTTGGTTGCAGAGCCTAGCTGTTGTAGTTTAGTTGTTTTACTGTCACTATCAAGTCATATTAGGTTAGTAATAGATATTAAAAACATAAAATAGCAGGTCTATATAATAAAAAGTCAAAGAAAGATTTTTCAGTAGCTTAATTGATTGTTTTGTTGAATTCAGTTAGTAGTATTGCAGAAGTAGTTGCAGATTAGACTAGTTTAGCTTAAACTATATTATTTGTAGCTTTTTAATACATTTAGGAGTAGTATTGCTTAATTGAAATTGGAAAAAGTCAGTTAGTATAAGTATTCAATAAGTCAACTCTTTCATGCTTTTAGTTGCTAAGAGCTGCTGAACTTGGGAGAATTTAGAGGAGAATTTGGTAGTTTATGATAGAATAATTGGTAGTTTTGAAATCTCAGTATTGCTAGCTTCCATTTGCCCCCATTATTTAGACTTTTTGAGCTTTTCAGAACAACTTATTTGATCTACAATTTAGTGGTTCGAACCTGTTTTTCTGAGTTGAACATAGGGCTGCAATTGTTTGTTTAAGCTTGTGATTGAGTTTAATTGACTTTTATGAGTTCCATTAGAGTGCTTTTTAGTGATTTCATAAGTTCTGAGCTTCTGGCTTATTCATTTTAATTTGTGCTTATTGGTTAGCTTATACTAGATTGCTTATTTGCTAGCATCTTGAATATATGTTGGATATTTCATGATTTCTGAGCATCACTGACCTTGTTTTGGCATAATACATCTGTGTTGAAAGTTTGGTTAAGTTTCTGTGGCAAGTGCTTATAAATAAGCACTTGCCATAAGCTGTTTAAGCATAAATAAGTACTTCTGCTTATTGTTTTTATTCCAAAAATTTTCTGCAATCTCTACATATTATTTTAGATTTTTTGAAATTTTTCCAGATTTTTCTGGATTGCTTTACTATTTTTCTTAATTTTTCTTCATTATTAATCATTTTTAAATCATTTTTAATAAACAAAAATCCATAAAAAAAATCAGAAAAAGCTTTAAAAAATACAAAAATAGTTTACAAAATTCTTTTATAATATTTTAGATTTTTCAAATTAGTTTTCATAATTTTCCCATTATTTTTCACATTTTCCTTAATTTTCAATTGCTTTTTAATTCAATAAATAGAAAATAAATAAAAAGCCATAAAAATATTTTTCTTTTTCTCAAAATTCTTTTTAATAGTTTAAGATTTTTAGAAAATTGTTTCACATTTGTAGGATCGTTTTTAGTATAACAGTCACGTTTTATTTCGTACGTTATGTTTAAATTTTGCGTTTGCATTTCCGTTTTTACGTTTTGAACTTTGGTGCATAACTAGGTTGTTCATTCTGCATATTTTGTGATTACTTGCTATTCATTGAGTTTCTCATTCACATTTTTCACATTCACGACTTTTCACGACACGGTTCGGCAATCGATATTCTAAGATTCCATTCTACCTTCGCTCGGACACGACCCGGGAAATACTTTCACGAGTATTTCTTCAGAAAAATAAATCTATACTTTAAAACGACTACATCATCACCCCAGAAATTACAATTTGAATTGTAGCATTCAATTTCATGACTTTAACTTCCTAGCTCGTAGTTTTTTATTCTTTAATGTATGCAATCTTTGTACTTCAAGCAATGATTTTGTGATTTATGTTCCTTTGACTTGTGTGATCTTTGAGCATTCTTTGAGATCATCAGCCACCGTACATCTCCAAGTCATCCTATGTAGTATCGCCTCCATCTGATGTAGTGACTATCGGACCGGCATGCTCACACTATTCGGGATCATGATCTTTAGCATCAGAGTTGTGCAAGCATTGTTGTAGGTCATTCTTCTATCATGATTTCTTTAAAAGTGAGTGTGGAGTGTGAGCATGAGGTTATGAATTGACGTCTCATTGGCCATCAACTACAACCGTCAAGAGTTCCTGCAAGCAACAGTTAGCAATAAAAAAACGAAAGTGTATTTGTTCACTTTCTTTGAATAGGGTTGCAAGAACCACGGTTTCCCGTTAATCAGTATAAATACTACCTGTGATCAGGTAGACTTTCAAAGAATCTCCTTGACAGGGTTTCGCAGCTGTACTAGCCGTTCACAAAATGGAGCGTCTCAAAGTAGACAACACGGAGTGAATGAACAAGCAAATTAGGATTCACTGATTAATGAGAAATTGATTTTGACTAATAATCGCGTATTGCTAGATAAAGAGTTTTGCAATACTACGAAAGTTTTATGAGAAATATCAATTTTCAGTCACAAATACTTTTGTTTGAAGAATTACACGCAGCCGATGTGCTCGAAAACAATTGTTGAGCACTTCAAAGGTTTTCCAAAAGTATCCGCCAATTCATTTCCTGGAACAAGTTTAATTCAAAAGTGAATCGCCCCATCGTTTCTTTCCAGTTGTCACAAGTTTGATCCATGAAGGATCTCACATTTTACCCACCAAGAGCTTGAAGGGAGAAAAGTGCAATTCTCACACTCAGGACTTAGTTGACTTTGGTGTATGGTGAGTGCTTATTCACTCACTATTATATGGTCAAAAACCGATCCAATACGACTGTTTGAGCTAACAAATGCAAAGAAAACGTATGTTTTTGTGTTTGTGATATGCAGGTACGGATATTTCACAAAGTGACGAAAATTCACGAGAAAACAACGAAACCGAGCACGAGAGTGGAAGACGGTCAACTAGTCAAAGCTGTGATCTTAAAAGTCAACTTTGGACCCTGAAGAATTTTACTTTGTCAAGATCAGCCCTTGGATCTAGTTTTTGGGAAATAACAGAAGTGGTCCTTGGAAGTTTTCAGATTTACACTTTTGGCCCTTGAAAGTTAACTATCCTAAATAACTAAGTCCTAAACTATTAAACCTATAATAAATCTAATCCAGTCCAAATAATAAACCCAAAAATCAACACCCAGCCCACCAAATAATACCAAAGCCCATCACCTATTTTCTTACCCGAGCCCATATCCACTTTCGGTCAAATAGTCAACCGAGTTAAAATAAATAAACAAAAACACCCCGTACCCTTTCCCCCATATTTTCCCCTAATTTACCCACACTTCCCAGATTTTACTATTCATGATGAACCCTAACTTTTCACCCGTACAAATTAACTGAGATTAAGGGCATTTATGTCTAATCAAAAGGCTTCTAGAAGATTAGGAGTATGTCAGATGGTGTCAGCATGTGTCAGTATTCAAGAAGCACAAAATTGGACATGTGGCATTTCATGATTGGATTGTACGCGTCACAAGTAAGGATCCAAGGGTTGATGTTGATTTAGCAATGATTGGAATTGATCCAAGGGCGCTCAAAGGACTTCAACAAACACAACCTCACACGGATTGCCAACATGGCAATCCGTGAGCTCATCCCTTTTCACCCCCTATATATAGGTGTTGTATTTTAGCTTCTGTGTGTAAATTTTTAAGTAGAGTTATGCTGCAAAAATGTACCTAGACTAGCAATTGTAATAGTTTTATTTAGTTTTTAATAAAATTTGAGTTTACTTCTTTAATTTTCAGCTTATTGTTCAAACTTTATTGCTTAATCTGTCTTCAAACTTAGCTTATTACTATCTTACTTTTTATTAAGTTTTAGCTTATTTTGTTTTCTAAACATCTTATTTGATTCCAAATTTAGCTTAATCAAGTTTAATTTTCATCTCTGTCACAATAACTTCAAGTTTAGAAAATAATAAAAAAAAATAGAAAAATATTAAAAAAATAAAAAAAAAATAGTTTCAAAAATCAGTTTTAGATCTTCAATAAGTTCAAATTCAGCTAATACATTTTATACTCAAGCTCAGAAAGCTCATAGTTCATGTGTACTGATCCATTCCACAAAAGGTGTTCATATTGATGCTGAGGTTGTTTGATAGCTGATACAGACAGATAAGACATCAGCCTATCTTAAAGATAGGCAACAGTGAACTCCCTCTGTTCTAGCTGAGGGAGAGTTGTGGTAACTTTTGTTCTCATTTTCAAATTGTAGCATAGTATTAGCTTCATAATAGTAGTAGTGGTATACTATTTCATCTCTAATTATTAGCTTATTTGAACTTTGTGATTGATTGATCAGTGTTGAATTGATAGTTTAGATCTATTGTAGTATAGATTGTTGATTCTAGTAGTTAAGATAGTGATTGTTATTAGATCTGTCTTAATAGCAATGTGTGGATCTGTGATTGATTTTGGTTTGTCATTTGAATGAGTATTGATCTGATAGCCTTTATACATAATCTGAGTTCAAAGTTGATCACCTATTCATTTGTGGAAAAGAGATATTGAGTGCTGAGTTTTGGTTGATCTATGATCTGTGTTACTTTGTGTACAACTGAGAATTTATGGAATTGAGTTGGTTTTGAATTACATAAGTGTTACTGTTTCATTATTCTTAATTGATTTGGTTGCTGAGATTGTAAGCTGAAGTGTTAAATTGTCTCAAATTTGTGTAGCTTAATTGTATAATCTGTCATTGATTGGATCTGTGGTGAGTTTTGGTTGAGACAGCTTCATAAAGGGTGTTTGGATATAAGAAGTTGGCTGGTTTAGGTTGTATCTTAGAGGATAATCATAGTTTAGATAAGCTCATATTAGTTGCATATAGGTTTAAACAAGCTTTAAATTCATTACTAAATCATTAAAAGTCAAATCACTCTTATACTTAAATTTCTGCATATCAGTTAGCATAATTTAGTTGCACAATCATCATATTAGTTGCATTTGTTGTAGAGGTAGCTTAATTCAATTATATTCTAGGTTTATATAATAATACTAGTTAAAATTTTGCAATCAAATTTCATTTTGGTCAAAGTTTTGTGTTCATCAAAAAGTCAACATAGTTTTTGGTTGTCTGTTGTAGTTAAAAATTCAAAGAGGAGCTCAGACCTCAATTTTGATTCAAAATTAGTTTGGCAAGTTGTTTTGTAATATTTGGCAGGTTGTTTCTAAGTTTCAAAAAGAATTTTGCGATTGGGAATTGGTTTAAGTGCTTGAATTTGCTTATAAAGTTGGTGGTCTGAACCGGCAGTACCCTGCACCACAGTCCTCACTCTTATTTCTTGGGCATTTTTAGGTTAGTGAAGTGGATTAAGATTCAATTTTTTGAGTTGATTAGTAATCTCTGGTGGTCAGGGAATAATTTGCACCCTTAAGCTCTCTAATTTCAGCTTATTTGCCCAGCTTATTTGGCTGTTCAAGTTGGGCAGTTGGACTAGTATTTCTGTTTTCAAGTTTAGGTCTGCTAGTTAAATTTCAAGCTTAATATTTGAGATTAGCTGTTCATATCAGTTTTTTTGTGCCTTAAGCTGAGTTTCTCTTTGAGTATTTGCTTGTTGCTTAATCTGCTTATCCACTGCTTATTATCATAAGTGCTTATTTGATTGTATGCTCTTATTTCTGTGTTCCTGAGCATTATTTGGTCTTAATTCTGTTTCATTTAGCATATTTGGGTCATTTGAGTAATTGGTCAAAGATTGAGGTCATTACTGGTCAAAGTGCTTATTAATAAGCATTTCACTATAAGCAGTTTTGAGCTAATAAGCACTTTACTTGCTTATTTTTCTCCAAAAATTTTATTCTGAGTTTTTTTTATTATTTTAGAATTTCTGGAATTTTTCCAGATTTTTCCAACCCTTTTTACTATTTTTCTTATTTTATTCTGAATTTTATTCTATTTTTAAATAGTTTTAAATAGCAAAAATCCATAAAAAATTATAAAAAGCTCTGAAAAATACAAAAATATTTTTAGAAATTCTTTTATAATATTTTAGAATTTTTAGAATATAATTTTCATTTTTCCAAGTTAATTTTCTATTTTTCCTTATTTTTAATTCATTTTTAATTCCAAATATAGAAAATTAATTCTAGAAAATAAAAGAAAAGCCTAAAAAATATTTTCCATTTTCTTAAAATTCTTTTTATTAGTTTTAGAATTTTAGAAAATATTTCCAAGTTCGTAGGATAATTTTTCGATATACGTTACGTTCTAAATTTTACGGTTGCGTTTCCATTTTTACGTTTTTCATTTCGGTGCATAATTAGCTTGTAATTTTTGCATATTTCATACTTGTTTGTGATTACGTGTACTATTTGATTGCTATTTTCAATTTCTCACTTTTCAATTCACGATTTCACGAATCGATATTCTCGATTCCATTCGCCTTCATTGGGAAACGACTCGGGTGATCCGTATTTTACGCGGATCACTTCGATACTATACTATATTATATATAATTGGTTTTCACACGAATCAATTTTTTGCGCCGCTGCCGGGGAAGGCCGAAGTGAATTTTTGAATATCTTTTTGAAAAATCGTGTTTTGTTAAGCCTTCCTCTATTTTGTATATATATCTCTATAAAAATTAAAAAATCAAAAACACTTTTACTAAAGTGTTTACAAAATACCAAAAAAATAATAAAAGTTACAGCCTCGACCCGATCGAAAGAAAGGGCGTTGTAAACCAAATAAGTCTCGCAATATAACGAAAACGTGAAATTGATTAATTATCAGATTATTTCATTTACTACAACCGATTAAGCGGGAAATACGGAAGCTAAGACATTAAATTGCTAGCTGAAGAGAGAAACACTCTTCTTTCCCGTCTCGTCGCGCGTGGTTTTGAAAGAAACGGTTTTTGATTAACGTAACGTTTCAATAAAAAGAAAAACAAAAGAAATAAAAAGTTTTTGTGAAAAATATAAAAAAAACAAAAAGATTTTCTTTTCTCTTTTCTTTTTCATTTTCTTTTTAATTTTGCTCGTGGTGTATGCACACCCGATCTTCGTTTGAGAGTCTTACAGCTCCGTTCTCTAACCCCGAGTGGGTTTTACGACATACGAGTCGGGTTCATTTCCTTGACGACGAGGAGATGAACCAAAACGAACACAATGGACCCCCGCCGATGGGTGGTCCGCAGCACAATGTGATCCCTCCGGTGGGACCACAACCGGCATTTGATCCACGTCCGATGGAAGAACAACTCCAATCACCATTCAATGGTGTGAGGAGAGCTATTGTGATTCCGGACATCAATGCCAATTTTGAGATTAATCACGGATTACTCAATTTGATCACGGGTATATCCTTTCACGGGTTCGATAATGAAGACCCTTATGCTCACATCCGAAATTTCACCGACATCGCTGAGACGATTAGAATGAACCAAGTTCCTCACGATGTGGTGAAATTGAAGTTGTTTCCTTTCTCCTTAAAAGGAGCAGCCCGGACTTGGCTGGAAAAGGAACCGCCTAACTCAATTCACACTTGGAATGATCTTGCTTCCAAGTTTGTGAATCATTTCTATCCTCCCTCTAAAACTTCTAATCTCCATTCCCAAATCTTTCGATTCCAACAAGCTTTTGATGAATCGTTTAGTGAAGCTTGGAATCGTTTCAAAGATTTGTTGGAAAAATGTCCTAACCATGGGTTCACCGACCTTCAGCAGATTGACACTTTCTATAATGGGTTGTTTTATATTGATCAAGATTCACTCAACTCTGCTGCGGGTGGTAACTTGTTGGCTAGGAACACAAATGATGCCTTCACGATAATTGAAATTAAGGCTCGTGTTAGAATGTCAAGAAATAAACTTCAAATGCCTAGTAATGAGAAAAATAATGATGAAGTGAAAAGTATGATATTGGCTTTAACAAAGAAAGTCGATGCAATGTCTATGGAAAAATCAAGTCATCAAGTCAATGTCGTTAATCAAGGTTGTACTACTTGTGGTGGTCCACACCCGTATTATGAATGTCCGACGACCGGCTCTTTTGCTCAAGAGAACGTGTATGTTGCGAATATGGGTGGCAACGGTTACCCACCTCTTCAAGGAGACCGTAATCTCCTCAGCTACCGTCCGAGCCAACAACATGGACCACCCGGGTTTAATCAACCTAATCAAGTGAATCAGAACAATAATGTGCAAAACCGTAATCATCAATTCAATAACAATCAAAATCACAACCGTGGAAATAATGGTTTTCAAGGACAAAATCAGAATTTTCAACAAAATCAAAACCGGGGAAATTTCCACCAAGGCCCGCCTCAAGGGAATAATTTTCAAAACAATGGCAATTTTCAAAACCGTGGGCAAAGTTTTAATAATCAAAGTCAAGTTGCTGTTCCAAATCCGTCGCCCACGGAAGATTTGATTAAGCAATTGCTTCAAAACCAACAAGCTTTTATGACAAAACAAGAGGAAACAACAAGGTTGTTAGATAATCAAATCAATGATCTTAACAAGCGTTTAAATGATCGACCCTCGGGCTCTGGAACGTTGCCAAGCAACACGATCGCTAACCCGAGGGGCGATGCAAAAGCGATCATAACAAGGAGTAGTGTTACTTATGATGGACCGACGGCTCCGACTACCTCTTCTTCTCTACCTCCCAAGGTAGTCGCCCGTGAACCCGAGGTGACAACGGATACGGAAATTCCTATTAATAATGGAAGGACCGAGAACATCCAACCTCCGGTGGTCCCGATGTCTAAAGGAAAAGAAAAGGTTGTTAATAATAATGAAAATGAAACACCCGTTAAAACAAAGTTGCCATATCCGTCACGCTTAAATGAACAAAAGCACCGCGAGAAGGATAAAAACCAAATGGAGAAGTTTTATCAGATTTTTCAAGAATTACATTTTGATATAAGTCTCGCGGATGCTATACTTTTGATGGCTAAATTTGCTTCGATGCTAAAAGGTCTTTTGAATAACAAAAAAAGGTTTTTGAAATGTCAAGGACTCAAATGAATGAGAATTGCTCAGCGGTTCTTCTTAAAAAGTTACCCGAAAAACTTGAAGACCCTGGCAAGTTTCTTATACCGTGCAATTTTCCGGGTATGGTTCAATGCTTCGCCTTGGCCGATCTTGGTGCTAGCATTAACCTTATGCCGATGTCGATTTGGAAAAAGTTGTCTCTTCCTAACTTGACACCGACGCTTATGACCCTCGAGCTTGCCGACCGATCTACGTCTCGTCCAATTGGCATAGCTGAGGATATTTTTGTCAATGTTGGGAAATTTCATTTTCCTGCAGATTTTGTGGTTGTTGATTTCGATGCCGATCCACGGGTTCCTCTCATTCTCGGGAGAGGTTTCCTAAGGACCGGTCGTGCTTTGATTGATGTTTATGACGAGGAGATTACTTTACGTGTTGGAAATGAAGCCGTCACTTTTAACCTTGATCAAACCGCGAGATACTCCTCCGATTATGATGTTTCTTCTGTCAACCGTATTGATGTTATTGATGAGACTACAGAGGAGTATGCTCAAGAATTTCTTGGTTTTACCGATAATGCTTCGAGTGGCAATTCCACTCCTTCTTTTGAACCAATCGTCTCCGATTCTTCCCCTTCCCTCACTCCGTTTGAGGGAAGTGATCTCGCTTGGGAAGAAATCAATGCTTGTCTTGCAAATGAATCATTTTCACCGGCATTTGATAATAACAACTTTGATCCGGAGGGGGACATTTTATTAATTGAAAAATTGTTAAATGAAAAACCGATTGTTTCTTCCCCTCCGGTTGATTTAAAAATGGCAGACGTAAAAGAAGTTAAGCCGTCTATTGAGAATCCTCCGGAGCTCGAGCTCAAGGATTTGCCTCCTCATCTCGAGTACGCATACTTGGAAAAAAATGAAAATTTACCGGTTATAATATCAAAAGGCTTAAAAGATGAGGAGAAGACACGACTCTTAGATGTGCTTCGGAAGCATAAAAGTGCGATTGCTTGGAAAATATCTGACATTAAGGGAATCGACCCTCGATTTTGTCCTCATAAGATTCTTCTTGAGGATAATCACAAAGCTTCTTTCCAGCGACAACGACGGGTTAATTCACAAATCCATGAAGTAATCAAAAAGGAAGTTATAAAACTCCTTGACGCTGGAATGATTTATCCAATCTCGGATAGTTCATGGGTTAGCCCGGTTCATTGTGTGCCAAAGAAGGGCGGAATCACTGTTGTGAAGAATGACGATAATGAGCTTATACCGACTCGACTTGTGACCGGATGGAGAGTTTGTATCGACTATCGAAAGTTGAATGATGCGACACGTAAAGACCATTTCCCGCTTCCTTTTATGGACCAGATGCTTGAACGTTTAGCGGGAAATGAGTTCTATTGTTTTCTGGATGGCTTTTCTGGGTACTTTCAAATTCCCATTGATCCCCCGGATCAAGAAAATACCACTTTTACTTGCCCGTATGGAACGTTTGCCTATCGGAGAATGCCCTTTGGCTTATGTAACGCTCCAGGCACGTTTCAACGGTGTATGATGGCCATTTTTTCGGATATGATTGAAAAAACCATGGAGGTGTTTATGGACGACTTTTCCGTCTATGGAGATTCTTTCGACTCTTGCCTTTCCCATTTGGAAAATATGCTAATTCGGTGTGAAAACACTAATTTAGTTCAAAATTGGGAAAAGTGCCACTTCATGGTTAAAGAGGGAATAGTCCTCGGCCATAAGATATCCAAATCTGGAATTGAGGTGGATCGGGCAAAAGTCGATGTTATTGCTAAATTACCACACCCGACTACCGTCAAAGGAATAAGAAGTTTCCTTGGTCATGCCGGCTTTTATCGACGTTTTATTCAAGTCTTTTCTAAAATAGCCCGGCCTCTGACCCACCTTTTAGAAAAAGATGCTCCGTTTAACTTCACGAATGAATGCGTCGATGCATTTAATGTTTTAAAGAAGAAGTTAACGGAGGCACCAATCTTAGTTGCCCCCGATTGGGACTTACCATTTGAGCTAATGTGTGATGCAAGCGATTATGCCATTGGTGCAGTTATGGGGCAACGTAAGAACAAGTATTTTCAGCCTATACACTTTGCAAGCAAGACCATGAATGACGCCCAACATCATTACACAACCACCGAAAAGGAGATGTTAGCGGTCGTCTATGCTTTTGAGAAATTTAGACCTTACTTGTTGCTTAAAAAGTGCATAGTGTATACGGACCACTCAGCCCTTAAGTACTTAATGGCGAAGCAAGATGCTAAGCCACGTTTAATGCGGTGGGTTCTTTTGCTCCAAGAATTTGATGTCGAAATACGAGACAAGAAAGGAGCTGAGAATCTTGCTGCCGACCATCTTTCTAGACTTGAGAACCCACATCAAAGTGTTCTCGAGAATAAGGAAATTACGGAAACATTTCCTCTCGAGACACTTGGGAGTGTGACCAAAATTGACCAAAGTACCCCATGGTTCGCCGATTTTGCGAATTACCATGCGGGGAAATTCATTAGAAAAGGGATGTCGTCCCAACAAAAGAAGAAATTCTTTAAAGATGTCCAACATTATTTTTGGGACGACCCCTACTTGTTCAAAGTCTGTGCGGATCAAGTGATCCGGCGGTGTGTTCACGGTACGGATGCTGTTGAAATACTTAAGGCATGTCATAGTGGACCCACGGGGGGACATCATGGTGCCAATTTCACCGCAAAGAAGGTTTTCGATTCCGGCTTTTATTGGCCGACGATATATCGGGATGCCCATGAATTGGTGAAAACATGTGATTCTTGTCAACGTCAAGGGAAAATCTCTCAAAAAGATGAAATGCCGCAAAATGCGATTCAAGTTTGTGAGATATTCGATGTTTGGGGCATCGATTTCATGGGGCCATTCCCGTCGTCTAGGGGTAACAAATACATTCTCATGGCCGTCGATTACTTATCAAAATGGGTTGAAGCGAAGGCGCTCCCCACTAATGACGCCCGAGTGGTTGTTAAGTTTTTAAAGAGTCTCTTTGCCCGATTTGGTGCACCTCGAGCCATCATAAGCGATCGTGGGACCCATTTTTGCAATGATCAATTTGCGAAAGTTATGCTAAAATATGGTGTCACACATCGTCTTTCCACGACTTATCATCCACAAACGAGTGGTCAAGTTGAGGTCTCCAATCGTGGTTTAAAACGTATACTTGAAAGGACAGTAGGAGAACACCGTGCCTCTTGGGCCGATAAATTAGAAGATGCATTATGGGCTTTCCGGACCGCTTACAAAACTCCCATTGGGTGTACACCATATAAGCTGGTTTACGGGAAAGCTTGTCATTTGCCCATTGAACTAGAGCGCAAGGCCTACTGGGCCTTAAAACATGCCAATTTTGACTTAAAAACCGCGGGTGATCACAGAAAAATTCAATTGAATGAGTTAGTAGAACTCCGTGATCAAGCTTACGAGAATTCTTTGATTTATAAAGAGAAAACAAAAAGAATTCATGATGCCAAGATCAAAGACCGCGTTTTTAACGTTGGTGATCAAGTGCTACTTTTCAATTCTCGGTTAAAGATATTCTCGAGTAAGCTTAAAACCCGTTGGTCTGGACCATTCACAGTAACCCAAGTTTTCCCTTATGGAACCATTGAGTTAGCTCAACAAGATGGTCCCAATTTTAAGGTGAATGGTCACCGTTTAAAACACTACTTTGGAGGGGATGTACCGACTATGGTAGTCCCGGATCTCCAAACTTTCCCCAAGGACAATTGAATTCGGGGATCGAGTCAAGCTCATGTGACTCGGTGAACAAAAACAAGCCCTTCGTGGGTGGCAACCCATGCTTATCCAATTTCATCTTCTTATTTTCTATTTTCTAACAAATAATGTGAGGAGGGGGTGCCTCTTCTACTCTTGTGTTCCATGGTTGTTTGTGATGTTTGTTCAGGATTGTCCATGATTTATGATGACTCTCGTGCTCGTTATCTCTTCACTTGGAGTCTCATTCATCGGTGCTACTTGGAAATCCTATATCCGTTAAATCTTATCGACTAACGTTTTCTTTGGCATAATTAATAAACGGCCTAGAATTTTGTTAGGATTGCCTTAACCCATAAAACATTGAGGACAATGTTTCGTTCTAGTCGGGGGGAGGGTGAATCTTCGATTCGATTTTGACCTTGCATTTTTCACAAAAGTCGTGCACTCTTGCAACTCCGTTTTTCCACCAAAAATAAAAAATTGAAAAAATTGAAAAATAAAATTTTTTTTGAGAAAAATCAATGAAAAAATCATGAAAAAGTACAAAAATATGTGAAAAAATTGAAAAGTTGTGCAAAAAGATAATAAAGTTTGAATAAGTGTTTTGACACCTTGTTGACTTTCTTGCTGGCGAGAGTAGGAATAAATATTTTGACTTGACCGGGCGTGTTGAGCCCTAGCTTGTTCCCTTAACCAATGATGATCACATAAGCTTGTGCTAGTTTTGTACACAAAGAGCTATAAAATGCGAATTCTTTCTTAAGAATCTGCAAGTTCCCGTACTTGACTTTATACATGCGCAGCTTAAAAGCTTTCGCTAGTCTTTTACATCAGGAGCTAGAAAATGCAAATTCTTCTTCTAGAATTTGCAAGTTTCCATATCTGACTTTATATATGTGTGGCTGATTATCGGCTAAGTATTCGCTGGTTTCATTATTTGGAATCTTAAATTGCGAAGAGCGAGAAATGATAGAGTTTATTTAGAAGTTAGATGCTAAACATGGAGTAGTGGTTCTCTTTAGAGCTCATGAGAGGTACTTGTGGCTTTTTACTCCCATCAGATATGTCACAATATATAATAGATGTTCTAGGTTAATTAGTGGTATTTCGGTTTGAATAATATTTAGTTCTTTGTTTTCTTAAGAGAATTTTTGCTTTAGAAGTTGGGTACATATCAAGGAATATCAAAAATAAGAGCAAAAAGTGAAAAAATCAAAAGTCAAAAGTTGATTATCTATGTGGTTTTGGAGCTACCCGATAAGCTTCCATTGATGTTATGAAAAAAGTCAAGAAAAAAAAAAAAAAAAAAAAAAAAGTGAAAAGTATGAAAAATATGAGAAAAAGTGAAATGAAGAAAAGTGAAAGTTGAAAGTTGTATCAAATAAGAGCTTATGTATGTAAATAAGTTGTTGGCGCGTGAGGTGCATGTGATAAGTGATTAGTAATCAGTCACATGAGGAGCACGTGATCGTACTCCGCAACTTATATCCTTGATATTGTATGTACCCCAAATTCCTTGATGTGGACCGAATTTCTATTGCAGTGGTTCTTAAGAGAAAATGAATAATTATTTATCGTTTTAACTTAGGTATCACTATCGGACTTAAAAATTATCGAAACGAGAAAATATGAAGCAATTCATTTCTCAACAAAATAAAATATTGAGATACAAAACCTAGGAAATGGGAGTAAGAAGTTTCCACAAGTAACTGTTATGAGTAGTGTTAGCATCTAATTTGTAGATAAACTGTGATCTCGTTTGTACGCTTAGTTTGGGAACTTGTGAAAAATCAAGGATGACGATTTTTATCCGTATGGTCACTTTTCTATGAAAAGTGTTTCTACTCGTTGACCCTAATAATTATTGCAAAATAATGAAAGTTCAACAAACCGTCACATGTGTGAAGTATGGAAAAGTCCAAAAATAAAAGTGAAAGTGAAATTAAGGAATAAAAGAAAATTTTGGAAAACGGAGCGTTTTTCGGGAATAAATGATTTTATAACTTCTTTCGAACCGCCTTGCTACTTTTCAAAGTTAGTAAAAAGAGTTTTGAAATTATTTATCCCAAAAGCGTGAATTGATCACATTGCGTGAGGACACGGCAATACCTTAGTCGGGGGGATTTTGGTGAGTGATTATTCACTCACTATTATATGGTCAAAAACCGATCCAATACGACTGTTTGAGCTAACAAATGCAAAGAAAACGTATGTTTTTGTGTTTGTGATATGCATGTACGGATATTTCACAAAGTGACGAAAATTCACGAGAAAACAACGAAACCGAGCACGAGAGTGGAAGACGGTCAACTAGTCAAAGCTGTGATCTTAAAAGTCAACTTTGGACCCTGAAGAATTTTACTTTGTCAAGATCAGCCCTTGGATCTAGTTTTTGGGAAATAACAGAAGTGGTCCTTGGAAGTTTTCAGATTTACACTTTTGGCCCTTGAAAGTTAACTATCCTAAATAACTAAGTCCTAAACTATTAAACCTATAATAAATCTTATCCAGTCCAAATAATAAACCCAAAAATCAACACCCAGCCCACCAAATAATACCAAAGCCCATCACCTATTTTCTTACCCGAGCCCATATCCACTTTCGGTCAAATAGTCAACCGAGTTAAAATAAATAAACAAAAACACCCCGTACCCTTTCCCCCCATATTTTCCCCCAATTTACCCACACTTCCCAGATTTTACTATTCATGATGAACCCTAACTTTTCACCCGTACAAATTAACTGAGATTAAGGGCATTTATGTCTAATCAAAAGGCTTCTAGAAGATTAGGAGTATGTCAGATGGTGTCAGCATGTGTCAGTATTCAAGAAGCACAAAATTGGACATGTGGCATCTCATGATTGGATTGTATGCGTCACAAGTAAGGATCCAAGGGTTGATGTTGATTTAGCAATGATTGGAATTGATCCAAGGGCGCTCAAAGGACTTCAACAAACACAACCTCACACGGATTGCCAACATGGCAATCCGTGAGCTCATCCCTTCTCACTCCCTATATATAGGTGTTGTATTTTAGCTTCTGTGTGTAGGTTTTTAAGTAGAGTTATGCTGCAAAAATGTACCTAGACTAGCAATTGTAATAGTTTTTTTTAGTTTTTAATAAAATTTGAGTTTACTTCTTTAATTTTCAGCTTATTGTTCAAACTTTATTGCTTAATATGTCTTCAAACTTAGCTTATTACTATCTTACTTTTTATTAAGTTTCAGCTTATTTTGTTTTCTAAACATCTTATTTGATTCCAAATTTAGCTTAATCAAGTTTAATTTTCATCTCTGTCACAATAACTTCAAGTTTAGAAAATAATAAAAAAAAAATAGAAAAATATTAAAAAAATAAAAAAAATAGTTTCAAAAATCAGTTTTAGATCTTCAATAAGTTCAAATTCAGCTAATACATTTTATACTCAAGCTCAGAAAGCTCATAGTTCATGTGTACTGATCCATTCCACAAAAGGAGTTCATATTGATGCTGAGGTGGTTTGATAGCTGATACAGACAGATAAGACATCAGCCTATCTTAAAGATAGGCAATAGTGAACTCCCTCTGTTCTAGCTGAGGGAGAGTTGTGGTAACTTTTGTTCTCATTTTCAAATTGTAGCATAGTATTAGCTTCATAATAGTAGTAGTGGTATACTGTTTCATCTCTAATTAGTAGCTTATTTGAACTTTGTGATTGATTGATCAGTGTTGAATTGATAGTTTAGATCTATTGTAGTATAGATTGTTGATTCTAGTAGTTAAGATAGTGATTGTTATTAGATCTGTCTTCCTAGCATTGTGTGGATCTGTGATTGATTTTGGTTTGTCATTTGAATGAGTATTGATCTGATAGTCTTTATACATAATCTGAGTTCAAAGTTGATCACCTATTCATTTGTGGAAAAGAGATATTGAGTGCTGAGTTTTGGTTGATCTATGATCTGTGTTACTTTGTGTACAACTGAGAATTTGTGGAATTGAGTTGGTTTTGAATTACATAAGTGTTACTGTTTCATTATTCTTAATTGATTTGGTTGCTGAGATTGTAAGCTGAAGTGTTAAATTGTCTCAAATTTGTGTAGCTTAATTGTATAATATGTCATTGATTGGATCTGTGGTGAGTTTTGGTTGACACAGCTTCATAAAGGGTGTTTGGATATAAGAAGTTGGCTGGTTTAGGTTGTATCTTAGAGGATAATCATAGTTTAGATAAGCTCATATTAGTTGTATATAGGTTTAAACAAGCTTTAAATTCATTACTAAATCATTAAAAGTCAAATCACTCTTATACTTAAATTTCTGCATATCAGTTAGCATAATTTAGTTGCACAATCATCATATTAGTTGCATTTGTTGTAGAGGTAGCTTAATTCAATTATATTCTAGGTTTATATAATAATACTAGTTAAAATTTTGCAATCAAATTTCATTTTGGTCAAAGTTTTGTGTTCATCAAAAAGTCAACATAGTTTTTGGTTGTCTGTTGTAGTTAAAAATTCAAAGAGGAGCTCAGACCTCAATTTTGATTCAAAATTAGTTTGGCAAGTTGTTTTGTAATATTTGGCAGGTTGTTTCTAAGTTTCAAAAAGAATTTTGCGCTTGGGAATTGGTTTGAGTGCTTGAATTTGCTTATAAAGTTGGTGGTCTGAACCTGCAGTACCCTGCACCACAGTCCTCACTATTATTTCTTGGGCATTTTTAGGTTAGTGAAGTGGATTAAGATTCGATTTTCTGAGTTGATTAGTAATCTCTGGTGGTCAGGGAATAATTTGCACCATTAAGCTCTCTAATTTCAGCTTATTTGCCCAGCTTATTTGGCTGTTCAAGTTGGGCAGTTGGACTAGTATTTTTGTTTTCAAGTTTAGGTCTGCTAGTTAAATTTCAAGCTTAATATTTGAGATTAGCTGTTCATATCAGTTCTTTTGTGCCTTAAGCTGAGTTTCTCTTTGAGTATTTGCTTGTTACTTAATCTGCTTATCCACTGCTTATTATCATAAGTGCTTATTTGATTGTATGCTCTTATTTCTGTGTTCCTGAGCATTATTTTGTCTTAATTCTGTTTCATTTAGCATATTTGGGTCATTTGAGTAATTGGTCAAAGATTGAGGTCATTACTGGTCAAAGTGCTTATTAATAAGCATTTCAATATAAGCAGTTTTGAGTTAATAAGCACTTTACTTGCTTATTTTTCTCCAAAAATTTTATTCTGAGTTTTTTTTATTATTTTAGAATTTCTGGAATTTTTCCAGATTTTTCCAACCCTTTTTACTATTTTTCTTATTTTATTCTGAATTTTATTCTATTTTTAAATAGTTTTAAATAGCAAAAATCCATAAAAAATTAGAAAAAGCTCTGAAAAATACAAAAATATTTTTAGAAATTCTTTTATAATATTTTAGAATTTTTAGAATATAATTTTCATTTTTCCAAGTTAATTTTCTATTTTTCCTTATTTTTAATTCATTTTTAATTCCAAATATAGAAAATTAATTCTAGAAAATAAAAGAAAAGTCTAAAAAATATTTTCCTTTTTCTTAAAATTCTTTTTATTAGTTTTAGAATTTTAGAAAATATTTCCAAGTTCGTAGGATAATTTTTCGATATACGTTACGTTCTAAATTTTACGGTTGCGTTTCCGTTTTTACGTTTTTCATTTCGGTGCATAATTAGCTTGTAATCTTTACATATTTCATACTTTTTTGTGATTACGTGTACTATTTGATTGCTATTTTCAATTTCTCACTTTTCAATTCACGATTTCACGAATCGATATTCTCGATTCCATTCGCCTTCGTTGGGAAACGACTGATCCGTATTTTACGCGGATCACTTCGATACTATACTATATTATATATAATTGGTTTTCACACGAATCAGTGTACCAATTCTCATCTGCAAATTCATGAAGGGAGAAAAGTGCATTTCCGGGTCTTAATTGATCTTGAAACATTTTCGACTTCATTAATGGGATTGAGTGTGTACTTCGGGTTTTTGAGCTTTATACAATGAGACTGTTTGCATCACTTTAACTACGTGGGGGAAGTGGTCTCTTAATACTTTTGGTATGCATTACTTCAGCCTTCAGCGGGAAGAAATATGAGAAGAATTATTCAAGCGTGAGATGATACGTTGCTGATCTATTTGATTATCCCCCCGAACGGATAATCACGATGATTATTCTTAAAAGGAGGAGCAATATTTGATGTGGTTGCTACGAATTCTGCTGTACACTTAGCTAATGTAAGCTTGAAAGACAGCTTTGAAACTGCTCATAAAGAAAATTGTCGGTTTGGGGGGAAGCTATCAAAGCATCACTTCGAGGAGGCTCAAGTTCAGACGATTATCCTGGAGCCTCGAAAGCTTTGGTGGTGAAAGTTTAAGAGATGTTGACTACTGACCTCTACAACGTACAGAATGATATCCTTATTTCGGTATTCATGTCATCATCTTCTTAAATTGATTAATATATTTTGTACATATCTTAAACCAAAATGTAAACCGAAATATATAATAGAGTTAGGGGGTGTTTCTGTTTTCTATATGGGGAGGATATATGTGAGTCCCACGTCTGATTTAGCTTTTTATTGGGGAGGATGTCCATTTTCTTGCCTTGTGGATATAGATGAAGTAAGAGAAATATGTGGGCCCAAGCATAAAAGAAATATTATTATATATAGCCTTCTCTCATCATATAGAAAAAAGAAACACCCCCTTAGAATTATATTAGTATTTGTATTAGATTAGCGTTAATATAAGCCCAAGTGTTAGCCTACAAAATATAAGGCATATGAGGTCTTATGTATTCTCTAACTATTCGATCAATTCAATTAATTAATTAATTGGTCTATATTATTCATCTCACATCAACACCCAATCTCAATTTAAGTTTTTAACTTGTATTGCAATGTTTTAATTTTATTTGAATTATAAATGTAATGTCTTTTAGTTATCAATGAAATTTTAGTTTTTGCGGCTTAAAAGAAATAAGAATGAAAATAATAAAATAAAATATTGATAGTTAAGTTGGTTGTCTTATTAATGAAATACATTGCTTTTGAGTAACCTAAGAATTCTCTTATAAAGGCTTAACACTTTTATTCCTACTAATAGTATAATATCACAAGTGATAAATAACATTGATTTTTAAATAATATAACAAGAAAAAAGAACTATATAAAATCAAAAGTGATTAAAAAGACGAAAGTTATAAACAAATGAATAAGCATGCTATTACTCGTACATGTTAAAAATTCTATGTTGGTTAATTTAAAGCTTATTTAACTATAGAAGTAAAAATAAGTATCTAACGTTTATCAAGCACTAATCACATATAAGTCAGAGAGAATTGCAAAAATCGTCCCTAAAGTTTGGCCAAATTGTACGTTTCATCCCGGAAGTTTAGAAAGTGCAAAGATCGTCCTTGTGAGAAACTTTTGAGGCAAAATTCGTCTCTGGCCTATATCAAATGACTAAAATACCCATGCCTCTATATTATTTTTCAGTTTCTTACACAAGTGGTCCCTATGTTTCACCAGGTTTTACACATTTAGTCCTAACTTTTTTTTTTAATTTATTTATTTAACTATTAATATTAGTATAATTTTTTTATACGTTTTCGTCCATTTTTGTTCGTTTTTCTTACGTTTTTGTCCGTTTTCTCACGTTTTTGTCCATTTTTCTTACGTTTTTGTCCATTTTTCTTACGTTTTCATTTGTTTTTCTCACGTTTTTCTGTTTTCATACATTTTTGTTCGTTTTTCTTACGTTTTTGTCCGTTTTTCTCAAGTTTTTTTCGTTTTCGTACGTTTTGGTCCGTTTTCCTTATATTTTTGTCCGTTTTTCTTACGTTTTCATCCGTTTTTCTCACGATTTTCCGTTTTCATACATTTCTGTCCGTTTTTCTTAGGTTTTTGTCTGTTTTCTCACTTTTTTTCGTTTCATACGTTTTTATCCGTTATTCTTACGTTTTTGTCCGTTAGTCTTACGTTTTTTCCATTTTGGGTGAAGTCTAAAGATTTTTTCTTTTAAAAAATAAAATTCTTTTCTAAATTGTTTTTCAAAAACTTCTTTTTTCTATTTTTTTTTTCACAAAAAAATTCTACAACTTTTTTTTTCGAAATTTTATTTGCTAATTCTTTTTTTCAAAAAAAATTTTGAAAAAAAAATTTCAAAAAATATTTATCGAAAAAAAAATTCTTAAAATATTCGAAAAATAATTTTTTTTTTTATTTTTTAGAAAAATATTTGAAAATAAAAATATTTTTTAGAAAAAATATTTTTTTAGAAAAATTTTCGAAGTACTAGTATTAAAGTTTTTTTTCGAAAATAAGTTTTTTGGAATTTTAAAATTCAAAACCATTTCTTCAATTTTTTTTTTCAGAAACCATTTTTTTATTTATTTTTACTAAATTTTTATTTGAAAATATTTTTTTGGAAATTTTTTGGTGGAAAACGGAAGAAAAACGTATGAAAACGTAAGAAAAACGGATAAAAATATAAGAAAACAGAAAAAACGTGAGAAAAACGGACAAAAACGGAAAAAACGTGAGAAAAACGTACAAAAACAGAAAAAATGTAAGTAAAATGGACAAAAACGTAAGAAAACCGGACGAAAATGTTTGAAAACGGAAAAAACGTAAGAAAAACGGATAAAAACGTAAGAAAAACGGACAAAAATGTATGAAACGGAAAAACACGAGAAAACGGACTAAAACGTAAGAAAAACGAACAAAAAAGGTCGAAAACATATAAAAAATAATACTAATATTAATAATTAAATAAATTAATTAAAAAAAGTTAGGACTAAATCTGTAAAACCTGCGAAACACAGGGACCATTTGTGTAAGAAACTGAAAAATAATATAGAGACAAGGGCATTTTAGTCATTTGATGTAGGCTAGGGACGAATTTTGCCCCAAAAGTTTTCCATAGGGATGATCCTTGCACTTTCCAAACTTTCGGAACGAAGCGTGCAATTTGGCCAAATTTAGAGACGATTTTTGCAATTTTCTCAATAAGTTATGTGTAGTTTTAATTTTCTCAGATTAAAGAGAATTTAAAAAAAATGACATGCCATGTGTCATATTAGGACTTGTCCACGTGTCCATATTCCTTTAGCTATTAAAAACTTCATAAAGCATTTTTATTAATTTAAAAAGTAAGATGAAATTAAATATTATAACTATTTTATATTACGTTTTCTTTATTAACCGTAATATATAATCTTTTCCGAATTAAATAGCACAACTGGATTGAAAAACCGTTTTAAAAAGTCCGTTGTAAAATGCCAATTATCTTTATTGATTGGTGATACCTTATTTTCAAAGTTAAAGTTATTAGCTTTAGAAATATTCAGTAAAGTAAAGTAACTCCCAGTACCGTCTTTTATGGTTGCTGAGGGACGTTGAGATGTAGACAGTCTTACTCTTACCTAAGATAGAGAGGCTGCTTCCGGTTCTATCAAAGTTAAAAATAAATAAATAAATAAAATAAAATAAAATAAAATAAAATAAAAACCTCTTGCCTTGCATCTCATAACCACTTAACAAAAAATGTTAATTTTGAACACTTTATTTAGTTATTGTACACCTCTTACAAGGAGTGTAAGCAATTTAGAAAGCGTCTACACACTCTATTGCATGTGCACATTCATAAGTGAAAAAAATGAGTCAAACTCTATAAATACTTTAAAAGTGGTGTAAAAAAAGTAAGAACAAATGACATATTTATTGTAGTAGTAAACGGCAATGACATTTTACGCTGCAAAGATGTAGCGACTCACTCTACTAGCTCTTTCTCTTCTTTAACTAGTTATATGAATAATTGGCAAACAAATAACCTACAAATCTAGTTCGTTTAAAAAAAAATCTTTGACTTGAGATGTTTCGTAAACATACAAAAAATTTCTTTTACAAAACATACGATTTTTTATTCACTAATGAATGTAATTACAATGATTTTATATTTTTGATGAAATATATTAACTTATCTAAGCGGTTATACATAAACAACGTTTTAAAAAGAATATAATATTTTATAATTTAATCATATTATTTACAACGGTTAATAGTTCTAAAAGAATGGGTATTTTATAATATAGTTCTATTATTTACAACGGTGGTTCCCATATGCTTTTTAATTTTTTTAACAAGGTTATTTGCAGCGGTTCTAAATACTCGTTGTAAAAGAAAGAGTATTTTATTATTTTTGTGTTATTTTTTTTGTGTTATGAAAAATACTTTTAAATTTTCAATTTCCTAAAGTTGCAATTCATGGGTTAGCAAATGAGCAGGAACTTTTCCCCCTTTCTTTTTCAAGTGTTTTTCACGTTAAATGTGCGGGAACTTTCCCTCCTTTCTTTTTTCACCCCTATTTCTCTATATAAACTCACCACTTTTATTTCACCACTTTTTATTTCGTTTTGTTAAATTAACAAGTGTATTTTTTTTTTCTATCTCTCTCTTTCTCTCTCTATTTATCTAGGATAAAACAAATTCAAGCTCTTTTCATATATTTAATTTTTGTAGATCTTCAAACAACAAATCTTTCATTTAGTAAGTACACTCAAGAATTTACACGTGTGCAACATCCATTTATTTAAGAAGGCATTGTTGAAGGTTCTGGTTTCGTTTTACTTTTATGGATTTCTTTATTGTTTTTAATATGTTGTCGATTTTCTTTTCCTCTTTTAGTTATATTGATTCAAATCATTTTTTGACTTTTCTCTAATACATGTTGTATGTTTGATACACAATTTAGATTTGAGGTGGTATACTTCTCGTAGTGCCCATTCAAGTTGACCACAAAAGTAAGGTGTTGTTGTAGGTTTTTGTTTCATTTTACTTTTGTGAGTTTCTTTATTGTGTCTCTCATGTAGATTTACTTTTTCCTTTTAGTTATATTGAAAAAAAATCGTCTTTTGACTTTTCTCTAATGCAGGATGTGTGTTTGATACACAAATTAGATTTGATGTAATAAATCAACTCACAATGCCCATTAATGTTGACCACATAAATATGACCGTCAACAAGAAAAAAAAATATATTTTTGCTAAAAAGAACAAGAGAATAAGAAACCATTGATAATATACTCTTGGATGCCAAGATTATCAAAATGCATATGGATCACTTGATTATTGACGAAGACCAATGACATCAATAGAAAACTTGTATTGCCAACACCTTAAAATAAATTTACAATATTTTAAATATTATTTTTTTTTATGTTGAAAACCTTTATACAACGGTTCTCTATAAACGTAATAAAATGTGTATTTTTTCATTTACTACCTATAGAAAAAATGTACTCATTTACAACGGTTTAAAACTGTTTTAAAAAAACAACCCTATTATTTAGTACGCTCTATTATAGAACGGTCCAAAACCGCTTTAAAAAACCTTATTTAACCGTTTAATAAATACTTTTTGTAGAATATAGATAAGAGTATAAAGAAATCAAACGAACACGAAGCTTTTTGTGTTATGCCGGTTTATATTTAACTAAACGATATAACAAGAGTATTTAGTTAGCAAAGAAACCTTCTTGGCGTAGTTAAATGATGTGTGTCAATAAAAAATGAATGTATAAAGCTCTTAATAAAATAGGTAGGTATAGCTGAACATTTGACCACACACAACAATGAAAGTTATGAACACTTAAAGTTAGTTCTTGTATGTATGTTTGTAAACACAAACAATTTTATAAAGTATGTTCTTTTAACGAACAAATATAAATAATATATTATATTTTCTTAAAGCTCATGTTTGATAATTTGGTTATGCTTGAAAGTTCAATTTGTTCAAGTGAGATGACCGTTATGTACATTTTTGAGACATTCATTTTTTTATTGACACATATCATTTTAACTCATTAGATAGTTGTACCGTATACCTTATTTAGATGTTGTTGTGTCCACTTGTAGATGGGTGTGGGTGTAAATGACATCTCTATTAACATTATATACTATAAAGACATACAACATTTATGCATAAACGAGCAAAAGTAAAACATTAATGTTAGTGAGCGCATGATAACCAATGTTTCTATGTAACCAAGTAGAGTTCAGTCAAACTTTCAAGAAACTCGACTCAACTCGATAAAGTTATGTTTAAGCTCGGCTTCGACTCCATAAACGGTTGTCTTATAAAGACCTATTGCCTATGATTCTATGTTAATATAAAGGATTTTGTATAACAAAAAATTATAACTTATGATTTAACAATAGATAGTTGTACCTTATCCCATATTAGATGTTTTTGTTTCTGCTTGTAGATGGATCGATGTGCGTGTAAATCACATCTCTATTAACATTATATACTAAAACGACATACAATATTTATTCATAAATGAGCAAAAGTATAAAAATTAATGCTAGTGAGCGCAACATTAGACGTCTAAACATAAACGAATGAACACGACTTTTGTCCTTAGTCTTCTATCTCCTTCATTTAATAAATAAACGAGCAAAAATGAACTTTCATGCCGAACAATTCTTAACCTATTTACTAAACGTTTGATTTGTAAACAATACTAAGCATGTATATTTAGTTAGAGAAATAAAAACCTTCATTTTATTTCTCTTTTTTAAATCGGTGGAGAAACCCTGATTTCGTCTTCTTTTTTTAGGTGCCAATTGATTGTTCCTCAAGGATCTAGTCTAAAACACTAAGCACATGTTTCAGTGGCCTTTATCTATGAGTACTCATGATCTATTTCTTCAAAATGCCATACTGATCGGTCAACTAAATATTTGCGGTGGAGTGGTGATATCATTGGAGGGAAAAAAAAAAAAATAAAAAATAAAAAAAAAACTTTTGTCTTGTATAGTTTATGCTTGGTTATCGTGTTACGAGATTTTGATATATCGTTAGCCAAATAAAGGGAACGATCAAGAAACTAACTCGAAAAAGGTAAGTTGATTGGATAGGTTCGTTTTGTAAGAATTTGACTAGCCAATGGTATACCATTTGATTTAGTTAAGAAAATTATTATGACACGCAACCCTTATTTTATATTAAACAACTGCAAGTAAAAATTTGATGCAACCTGTTTGACGCGGCTATAGCTGGTGGCGGAGCCAAAAAGTCTAGTTAGAGGGGCAATCGAGTACAAAACTTTTTGTAAGTAGTAAAATTTTGAAACTGTTCGGGTCGGGTCCGGTATTGCTTTAAACAAAATTCACTATATTAGTTGTTAAGTCAATGCCTAGCAACTAGGGGTGAGCAAACGACCCAAATGGACCGGATCGACCGAGACCGGACCGGACCGACCACATTCGGTCCGGTCCTCGGTCTAGGCTTTTTCGCTAATTCGGTCGTCGGTCCGGTCCTGTCCGACGAAAAAACCGAAAATCTTGCCAAAATCTTGCCTTTTTGGGCCGAACCGGACCGACCATATTTGGTCTCGATCCCGGTTTTTACCTTAATTCGGTCTCGGTTTTTGACGGTCCGGTCCGGTCCCGGACCGATGCTCACCCTTACTAGCAACTACAGGTGTGTGTTTGTGTTTATAAATGAAATCAAATCAAAGACAAATTTGATACTTTCAAAATTAAAGATGTAATTGTAACAAGTTAATTTATACATGGTTATTTTAGGTCAGTTAGTTGTACTAAGAGTAGATATACTTGTATGTAAGTTTGGTTTTAGAAAAATATGGATTTTAAAAAAGGAAAAAGTATAAAACATTTTCAAAGTTGAGGACACATCTCATTTATGTACTAGGGCACACTTGTAAATTCAGTTTATTTCTAATGTTTTCCTACAAAAATTGCATACGAAAGTACCATCTACACAAACTCTGTTGAGGGCACAGCCCCCCATATCTAACCATATGGCTCCGCCCCTGGCTATAGCATGTGAAATCGATAAAACTCAAACAATGCGAATCTCGTAAACCATTTGAGAATATAATGAATGTTACGTTGCTTTCAAACGTTTCAAGCATTGAAGCATAGTTTATGTTTCCTTTTATCATTATAAACCTTTCTACTAGTGTATATACCTTTTTGTAGCCATGCATATTTAAGGGTGTGCAACATACGCAATAGCATAGGGCTTCATCGTTTTAGTTAGAGGCTTCAAAATACCCTTTGTTTATTATTTGGGGCCTCAAAATTCAATTCAAGTGGTCGAAAGTGACGAAAAACTCTTAAAATATAAAGCACAAAACATGTTAACTAAGGTAAATTTTAACGAAATAGTTATGATAGTGACTTTCTTAAGAAGTAAGAACCCCATGAAAATCAAATTAACTCTACCGCGAAATGTTAGATTGTATTAGCCCCGATAGATTGGAGTCCACGTCTGGCCTTTACACACCACCACTTCATGTAATATACAAAGGTGAATACAAAAGTATTGTTTGGAATTGAGTTTTTTTTAATTGATTTGTAACTAAGAATAACTAAAAGTACGTAATTTATTTTGATACACGGGTTACAACATAGTGTTTCGACGCGTAGTCTCTCGTTTATCTAAGAATGTACTATAGGTATTGTTAAAAAAGTGCATATATCTAAAATGAACCGTTTTGAACTACATAATCTCAATCACAAAGTTATTGAAAAAAGTGCATATATCTAAAATGAGCTGTTTTGAACTACATCACATAGTTCGGGCTATCTCAAAAATGGTTTCTCGACTCTTACATACTCATTTTATCAGATTTAGCTTCATTTACACAAGTTATACATTGTTTGTATACAACTTGAGAGAATCTAGCCAAATCACATTGAGAATATGTATCCATAGTTCTCAAAGAAAGTGATCGTTACACTTTCTTAAAAAAGAAACGTATATACGTGTACCCTTCACGATAGATAGTAAATTAGTAATGATATGGCATCATATCATTGAGATGAATGTAAAAAAGAGTACGTGGATATTTTTCTTGATGATGATATCACTCGATGACAATATCATTTCAGAAGCATTTGGCATCGTGTGTTAAAAATATTGTGAAGATAAAATGATTAAGAAACAAACTTGCAACAATCTAATTGTTGATACTATTAACTCTTATTTGAAAAGCCAATAAAAATATGCTTGCCTCATAATTATATTACGAG
Source organism: Artemisia argyi (assembly GCA_030686995.1). Classification (NCBI taxonomy): domain Eukaryota; kingdom Viridiplantae; phylum Streptophyta; class Magnoliopsida; order Asterales; family Asteraceae; genus Artemisia; species Artemisia argyi. The sequence goes on along the minus strand of CM060685.1, from coordinate 42,621,799 downwards.
TCCACTTCCCTTTCTTCTTTGGCATAGTTAACCTCAAGACCTCATCCTTCACATCCATCACCATATATGGGCGAGGATGGTAGTTGCAGATAGGCGAGGGCAACTTGCCTCTGAATTATCATTCAAAAAGATCATGTGTTAACGGTTTTATTCTAGTTAAAAGCTTACTTTTACAAACTCTGAGTTCAATCCCGATAATGAAATACTAGTTATACAACGACCACAAGTAAATGATAAGTTGAGATATTTACTCGGTCTTGTTAAGATCGCGGATTTCAGCATTTTCAGGTTTGCATTTACCTTCAAGCTTTAAGCTAAAGAAGCGACGATATGTTGTTGTCACAGGACGAATGGATCGGGAAGCAAAGAGTCCAGCGAGCGATCAAGCCATCATCTCGGAGGACAAACTATCAAAGAGAAGAGCAATACAACTTGTACAAATTAATTAACAAGAACTTCATTTGCAAGAAAAATATATGATCAAGGTTATTAAAGGAAACTATTATGACGATATTTACTAGTAATTCTTTTGTAAATGCATTTACAAAATGTCTTGCCTGTAACTAGGAAATGATTTAATTATAAGCATTTGAGTCCTTCCTCGGCTAAAGTTTTTAATCAAAATAGTTTTAGTGGGTGTTTGGCTAAGCTTATATAATGGGATTATGAGCTTTTTAGCTTATATATTTTAAATAAGACTAAACTAAGTATTTGAGGAAGGGTGTTTTAATAAGTCTAAAATTTGTGGCTTATTTGAGGAAGGGTGACGAACATATAGAAAAATATTATATAAAAAGATTTTTATACTCTCGTTTAATAATTATAACCATTGTTCATGTATACATTTTTATTTTTATTTTTTTTGTCATCTTACCTAATTTTTTATGATAGTCGCAAACTTCCATTTCCCAACGGCGTCTCCTGCATTGGACATTGAAAAGTGAAGATGAATCTTATGTGTGCCACACTGCCACTAAAGAGTAAGGCTATGTTTGGTACAAAGCTTTTTGGAGCTTTTTTGAGCAATGAGCGGTGAACAATGAGCTTTCTGATATATAGTGTTCGTTTGGCATGAGAGCTGTGGGCTTTGCTATTTTTTAGGAAAGCTCATTTTCCCAATGCTTCTTTATGAAGCTGCGAGCTTTTTTGGCTACTGCTGACAGCAGCTACTTTTGCCAAACATAGCCTAAGTATCATGTGTGCCACACTGCCACTAAAGAGTAAGTATCATATTATGTGCCATGTGCTTCTATGTGAGATATATGTTATGCAAAATATAACTAATTTTTTATTCTATTTTGTTTAGTCGAATGCCAGACCACCGCTGTTGATGAAGAGAAAACAAAAGTGAGACTAGATTATGCCGCTTTCACAAGGTTTGTTTTTAAAAAAGGTGGTTATTTCGGTCCCTATTCCGCCTGGAGTGACAACGGTTGTCAGCGTCACCACAGGAATATGGAGGTAAAGTTCTTCCTTTTCTTATTAATTTTAATTAAATGTTTAATTTTGTTGTGATCTTTTTTCAGATACAGGTTTAACTCAGGAAAATCCACGTTGGAGTGGCCTATGGATCGTATTGATAAATCTAATCGCACGTCAGTAGATTCATCTTTTACACATTTTCAAATTTTATAATATCATAATTATCAATTCATCTAAAATGTGAGCCACAAATATGTCTGTAAACTATCACACTCTTACTTTTTTAGGTATCTAAAAAAGCGAACTTACGGTAAGTTCCTTTAGTTTCAGGAAGTATCACAAACGGTAAGTTCCTTTAGTTTCAGGAAGTATCACAAACAGCATCTGCGAAGGATGTCCAGGTGCAACTCGTGCTAGCTGTGCTGAAGCCTGAGACTGGAGATCAACAAGAGCTTTCTCAATGTTGTGGGGCATGGCTAAACGCATTGGAATCAGCGGTTGGGGATTAAAAACCTTTGACAGAAAGTGAAAAATATGTTAGAATGGTATACTTATACATTAATATGGTGAATTAAAGGAACATAGTGAAAGTATAAGATACATACGATGCCTTTAGCCTGACACATGGAAACAAGTCCATGAACAAACCAGCCAACTGCCTGATCGTTGTGCCTTGAAAAGCTAATTATTGTCCAGTAGTTAACAGTTCCACAGTTGATCACTTTCTGTATAGAATACGAGTCATTTTAAAAAGTCAGATAGAAGATCAGACAATATTAAAACTTTAAAATGATTTATGAAGAGATATTTACCAGATCAATCATGTTCCACTGGCCAACAGATGGATTAACCTCAGATGTACGCCCTGACGCATGATAACGCAGCTGAAAATGGAACCAAAGAGCAAGTTAATATGGATATCAGGAGAAATGATATTACAAGAATTAAACAAATAAAGAGTCAAAGAGTGTGAACTTAAAGGTGGCGGTGGTGAAACTCGGGCCTCAATGGAGGTGAGCAACTCTGTTACATTCATTTCAAAATCCTTGCTTACTAGAGGATCCTTGTTGTACTTGGTTTTTTTTCATTGTCTGCAAAAGCCAACGAACAAGTAAACAGAGTTCTTATATTGAAATGATAAAATTGAAAACGTTAATACAGTATTAGTTCATGAAATGTCAAAATTCATACATTATCTAAGCTGGCCGCTGGCACGTTGCCCTTAGGAACTGAGTCACTTGTCTTTCATTCAGCTTTAGAGCGTATCTTTGACCAGGAGTGACCCAACAGATCTACAATTACACACATCGAAACAAGCAAAGGTTACAATGAATTAGTTGTGATACAGGTATAATACTCATAAGTCATAAATATTCATGTTTACCAATGATAATGTTTTCTTTTGAATCCCAACACCAAAAGAGATTTTATATGCAGATAAAGAGTAATAATCTAGATATAAGATGTCTTTGATCAACAGAAATGTAAAGCAGCAGACCTCCATTGGAAGATAAGTAGGCTTCGCATCTGTGCCGGCTTGAATAGCAGGAAGAGCTGGAAACCGTAGCTGAACACTGTATTTCTCTCGGAAGTACTGAACTACAGTTTTGGTGGCTCCCATCTCATCATTAAAACTAAAAAATTAACAATAAAAAGGATAAGCCGGATATAAAGAAGAGGATCACACGTACAAGAGGTTCTCTAAATTATTGAGAGAACATAAAAAACAACACGGTTCCATATACTTTTTTAAAATTAAACTGTGTAAAAGCATTTTAATTGCCTTTAAAGTTCAAAGTCTACTTTCAATGCCCTATAGTAAAAAGTAATTCTGAATTATAATTGCTTTCAAACAGTAAGAGTAAAAAGTAACACTATATAACAAATAAATTTACTTCAGCTGGCTAATCGGTTGAGCCGTTAAACCTTGAACCTTATACCGTCCCTTGTAATCCTGACAGCAAACCTCCGCCCTAACTCCTTTGAGAGCTCTCTTCACCTGAGAGTTAGAAACTACCAGATAAGAACCTATGATCTTTTTCTCACCAATGTAAATAACAAAAGGACTATACTAGTGAATACCTTGATCCTTTCTTGGTCAGACAGAGGTCTTGACATGTCTCTTGAACCCAGGAACTCACCAACAAACTCCGATAACAACTTAGGCTCATAAAAAGCCCTCGCAGACATATCTGCAACATAAGATATTTATATAAGAAGATTATCAACAAACTAAACAATGCTAGTCAATGAACAGAATCATAAAGCAAAGCAGAAAAGAAGAAAAGCACCAATATTGAGTGACAGTCCCATCTGTGTTGGTCGAAGGCTCTGATAAAAACCTTTCCAGTACTCGATCCCATCACCAAGAGGCCCTCTTCCAAAATCAAGATCTCCCGACTATCTCACGGCTGCAAGTAATGAGATATTGTTAGAATCATTTTGTTCAGAATGCAATCATTGACACAGAATAACAAAAACTACTAAAATTTAAACAAACATATGTTGATTACTCTTTAGAAGCAGACTCTCATAGAACCACATCGAGAGCTTGGATAGTCTTCTTCCCGTCATATGCTAGCAGCAGATTACCCAAGTGGGAAGCACCGTATGAATCACTGAGAAACTTCATAATATCCCTGCTCTTGGTCTTGGAGGTTACCTCCGGAGCAATTGTCACCTAACACATGGAAATTCCATTATGAACCACGTATGATTTCATAAGCATATAAAACAGAACACCGTAAAAAAATACAGATTTGTTTATGTCCACATCTAGCCTAATCATATATTTGTTTTATGAAATCCCAACATTTTAGTCCTCTAACTGCATATGACCATCACTATCACATACAATAATAATTTTCAAAACAACTTGAGCCCTTTTTGAAAACCAATTACATTTCCTTTAACAAGCGAAATCAGGTTATCATAACAAACAAAAGTCAGCATACATATAATCAATGCACAAACACCATCTAGACTATAACTCACTACACAAAATCAGTTATGTAACATCATAATATTCATCAAGAATGAAACGATAATTAGATAATCATTTTACAAAAATCACATCTGCATATCCTTTGATCAACATTTCAAATCACTCTGCCTATCACATAGTAGTATTTTACCAAACATGTACATTTGCATAAACACTATAGACATTTTACAAATTCACTCATTGATACAAACAATTTTCAATCTTATCAATATCACACTTAGATATTTGAGAATCATGTAACATGAAACACAACATACTTATAACAGACAAATATGAACACAACTTAAAATCCCTTTTGAAAACCACGGAAGACCTATTAGATCATTTACTAAGCAAACTCAAGTTATCAAAATAAACAAAAGTCAACACATATGTACCAAGTCTGCTGACAAATGTTTTTTCAAACATACCTTAGCACATGAATAACCTAAACCTCATAAAAAAAACCAGTAATCATTATTGTATCAAGTATTACAGAAAATGATGATTACACATATCTTAAAAAACACACTGAACAATAGCAATCCGCAACATCCATATATTTCCACAAGGTACCGCCATTCTTTGAAACAAATTTAACTATGGAAAGTGCAAACAAACCAATGAGTCACTTCCAAGATCGCATCTATAGACTATGAAAACATACAAGTCACACTCACTACACAAAATGAGTTACGCATTCAAACAAAACACTATAATATTTGATATTTTACAAAATCGCATCTACTTAATTATCCTTTTATTAACATTTCAAATAGCTATTACTCAATCAAATTCTCTATGACTACCATATAATATTTCATCTATAACATGTACATTAGGCGGGACACTATTGAAAATTCACAAATCCATTCATACTCTAATATTTGATTATCATATACATTGAAAACTAATATAATAACATTATTTGCTTCATGCTTCATTGAAAGACACATAACGATTTTACAAAAGATATGTTAAACCCCTCTCATTTATTATTATTAGTATTAACTTCCAAAACAAACACACAAGAAAGAGTAAATTTTATAAAAATGTTTCAAACCCAAACACAAAGAGGCCCTGATAAAAACCTTTCCAGTACTCGATCCCATACCAAGAGGCCCTCTTCCAAAATCAAGATCTCCCGACTATCTCACGGCTGCAAGTAATGAGATATTGTTAGAATCATTTTGTTCAGAATGCAATCATTGACACAGAATAAAAAAAACTACTAAAACTTAACCAAATATATGTTGATTACTCTTTAGAAGCAGACTCTGGTAGAACCACATCGAGAGCTTGGATAGTCTCCTGGGGATTATCTTGTTGTCTCCGAGGCAAAAACTGCCTCAAATGGTCTAGCTCTTTTCTTGCAGCAAACTTGATGGTTACTTTAAACTCACGCTCCCGCCTAAAATACAAAACCAAAAGATTACAAACGAAAACATTTTTGAAAACATAATTATTAAACACAAGATAGTGAAAAACAAAGTGTACCCATTCTCTTCAGCGAACTTAACAACAAACTCTTTTGAATCAAACGGCAAAGGCCCAACAGCAAATGCACTCTTCTTCCCGTCATATGCTAGCAGCAGATTACCTCCGGAGCAATTGTCACCTAACACATGGAAATTCCATTATGAACCACGTATGAGTTCATAAGCATATAAAACAGAACACTGTAAAAAAAAACAGATTTGTTTATCTCCACAACTAGCCTAATCATATATTTGTTTTATGAAATCCCAATATTTTAGTCCTCTAACTGCATATGACTTAAGGCGTGAAACCAACAAAAACATTTATGAAACCCTTAAGTATTAACTTAAGGGTTGAATATGGGATGGAAGAGAAACGATTGTGTTTACAACAAAAACATCCCCTATAAAATACAGAGTAAGTTTCACAAACACCGGAACACCCTCACAATAAAACAGACTACGACTAGTCATAAACCTTGTACAAAAACACACACTAGGTAACCCAAACACACAGATAAAACAACAGAGTGAATTTCACAAATATTATTTTGAAACCCAAACACATAGTGAAGGTGTATGTAGCATAAAAAGAAGAAGGCTCACATCATACCGTTCCCAACACCAACCAAAAATTGAGAGTCTTTCTCCCGAACCCACTCCTCCTTCGACTTCTTCGCCGCCGACAGCACCAACGATAGCTCTTTCAACGGAGCAGCGTTGACCGGCGGAGGTGCGGTTGTTTGACCACCGTGACCACACATTGATGTTGGTTTTTGTTTTTTCAGAGAAAGAGAGAAAGGTGAAGGGGTAGAAAGTAGAAGGCTCGTCTAAAGTTGTTTAAACAAGTAGTATAGTGATCCAATAAAAATTTTTGATTTTTATACAGAAAGTGTTTTTTTTTCTTTTTTTCTTTTTTTCTTTCTTTCTTTCTTTCTTTCTTTTTTGCCCGTGCCCGTTTATCCCGTACCCCGTTTGACCCGTGACCCATGCCCGCTCAACCCGCCCGTTTTGCCACCTATAATTTTTACCATGTTTTTCGCTTTCATCTTTTATCATTTGATATTTGTTGTTGCAACTAATATTTGTTGTAGCAAGGGTTGTTATAAAACTAATGCTAGGGGCAATCAATCCCTCAAATTCTTTAAACAAATAAAAATACCTTCAAACTAAAAAAAAAATAAATAAAAAAAATAAAAAAAAAAATATAAAACGACTTGTTTGTGGCTTGAAATATGGAGAAATCAGTCTGTGCATAGACCGACTTGTGGAACTGTAATGCAGACTTAGCGGGTGTTTATTTTTTTCCCCTTAGTTAAAAGATGTAATTTAATATTATTACTTTTTTATTGGGGCCCATAAAAATTCTTTGTTTCATCTATATTTACAAGGCTTAATTTATCAACTTCTTCCCATTAAGATTCTTATATAGTAGTAGGACCCACATACTCCCTTAGCTAAGAAAAAAAAAGAAACACCCCCTTAGTCATATTTTGAGCCTTTTGCGATACTGTTGTTCATGTGATTTTGGTTTTATAGGTATACTTGTATTTAGGTAGGGTCTGTTTGAGGTAGTAAAGTTGCTAGTTTTATTACACCTTGTTGGTTTGTGGTTGATGAAAATGTGATATAGCGCTGACTTGGTGATGGTAATGTTGCTCACTACTACACTCACCCTAATATCCACTCACATCACCATCTCAAATTAAAATCTCGTGTCCCACCACACAAACAAATTTTAATTAAGAGTAAAGTGCAAAAATCATCCATGTGGTTTGTGTAATTTCGCAAGAATCATCCATATCTCAAACGTTCAGCAATAAACATCCCCAAGTCCACAAACGTTTGGTAATAATCATCCCTGAGCACTAACGTCGTTAGTTTACCAGTTAAGTGTTAAAATAATATTTTCCCGTTAGTCCCTCCGTTAATATTTTCTGCACCGTTAGTCCTCATTTTTTGCACCGCTAATATTTTTTGTCTGATTTTATACGTGTTCGTCCATTTTTTAAGTTCTCGTCCGTTTTTTACATTTTCGTCTATTTTTTTTTTACGTTTTTGTCCTTCTTATTATTGTTTTCATGTCTTTGCTTTTTTATTGTTTTCGTCCGTTTTTTACGTTTACGTCTGTTTTTATACGTTTTCATCCATTTTTTTACGTTTTCGTCTGTTTTTATACGCTTTCGTCCGTTTTTTACGTTCTCGTCCGTGTTTTTAATGTTTTTGCTCATTTTTTTAAGTTTTCGTCCGTTCTTATACGTTTTCGTCCGTTTTTTTTACGTTTTCGTCCGTTTTTAAACGTTTTTGTCCGTTTTTTACGATTTTTTCTGTTTTTACGTTTTCATCTGTTTTTCCCCGTTTTTACATTTTCGTCCACTTTTTATGTTTTCGTCTGTTTTTATACGTTTTCGTCCATTTTTATACGTTTTCATCTGTTTTTTACGTTCTCGTCTGTTTTTTTATGTGTTTAGTCCATTTTTTTTACATTTTATCCGTTTGTATAAGCATTTGTCTCTTTTTTTACGTTTTCGCCCGTTTTTGCCCGTTTTTATACAATTTCGTCCGGGTTTTTTTTACATTTTTGTCCATTTTTTAACGTTCTCTCCCATTTTTTTTTATATTTTTAACGTAAAAACCGATAAAAACAAACGTCAGAAATGGATAAAAACGTAAAAAATAGACAAACGCTTATAAAAACGGACATAAATGTAAAAAAAATCAGACGATAACGTAAAAAATAGGAAAAAAACGGATGAAAACGTATAAACAGACAAAATCGTAAAAAAACGGACGAAAACATATAAAGACGTATGAAAACGTAAAAAAACGGACGAAAACGTATAAAGACGAAAACGTAAAAAACAGGTAAAAATGCAAAAACAGAAAAAATCGTAAAAAACAAACGAAAACGTAAAAGAACGGACGAAAACGTAAAAAAACGGACGAAAACGTAATAAAAATGGGCAAAAACGTTAAAACACGGACGAGAACGTAAAAAACAGACGAAAGCATATAAAAACAGATGAAAATGTAAAAAATGGACGAAAACGTACAGAAACAAACGTAAACGTAAAAAACGGACGAAAACGTAAAAAAAATCAAAGACAAATGAAAACAATAATAAAATGGACAAAAACGTAAAAAAACAGACGAGAACATAAAAAACGGACGAACACGTATAAAATCAGACGAAAAATATTAGCCGTGCAAAAAATGAGGACTAACAGTGCAAAAAATATTAACGGAGGGACTAACGGGTAAATATTGTTTTAACACTTAACTAGTTAAACTAACGACATTAGTGCTCTGGGATGATTATTGCCAAACGTTTGTGGACTTGGGAATGTTTATTGCTGAACGTTTGAGATAGGGATGATTTTTGCGAAATTACACAAACCACAGGAATGATTTTTGCAGTTTACTCTTTAATTAATATACCATATAATACAATCGCAACACATTCATGTATTCCACGATTCCTTCTAACCAGGATCTCACTAAACCATCAACAAACACCACCCACGCGTGGTGGAGTAGTAAGTGACCACTAATGGTCATGACCTTTATTGCATTGCAGATAGTCTTGAGAGGGTGTTTCGGATTGAGGTTTTTTTTTTTTTTTTCTTTTTTTTTTCAGGTTTCTCTCTTACACTGTTGAAAAATAAGTAATTTTGAAACTAATGTTTTGATAAGAAATTGTTTTGTTGTTTAAATAAATGCATATGCATATACTATTTAGGTAAGAAAAATATGTTTTCCTGCTTAAATATGATTTTTGTTTATGATATGAGATAAACTAATTTTTTGATAGGTTGTATGTTTATTTTTATTCAGTTAAAACTCAAGTGTTTTCTGTTTGTTGGTTATATTATTGATGTTGGTTCACTAAAATTATAGAATTGAAGCATTAGCCTAAAATTTGTGACACTTGATAAGTCGCAGTTCTTTGTAGAAGGAGTTTCTTTACTACGAAGTATTAGATAAGCACATGACTTTTACATCATTATCAAATCTCTTATTAACTCGCACATTATTGTGATTAGGTTTTGTTGTTATTTATGAATTATGACATGTTAGAGATACAACGACTTTCAAGTTGAAACTGGACTACTAACTTACAATGCGGCTCTAAACCAAAAAACTGAGTAGGTAGCATGTCATCGAATTCTCATTGTAATATTTTTGGATATGCTTTGATTCAATCCATTTTTTTGGTTATTGCACGCTTGTAGATAATTTGTTAGGTTAAATATGTGCTGCTTTTTTTTTTAAATTAATCACTAATAAATTAATTCTGATTTATATAGAGTTGGAAGGCAAACGAGCAAAACAAGCTGTACCGCTAGCCTTTTTTGGGTTGCAAAACTAATTCTCTTAAAAGCAACATATGTGAATCTAGGTGTCATAACATTACTATGCATAACACATTGAACTCTGTTGAGAAACCCCATTGCCTCAGGTGCAAGAAAACCAAAAGTATCAAACGCAAAAGGAATAAAAAACATGTTGATTTTCAATGTACGCTTCCTCTTGTTTTCCCGCTTTGTACGAGGCGGCTTTCAAAGCAGTCTATCACACTGTAAAACCCCGGCTACTTAAACCCACGAGAGGAGAAACCCCGGTTAGATCCACACACGCAATTCCCTCCAACCCATCCAAAAGCCAAAACGTCTGCATGTCTGAGTGTATTCATTCAAATATGAATGTATGCTTTTAGTTTGATTGGGAGTTTATATAAGGTCGTTACTAAAATTCTTGCCACGCGCTTGTCTATGGTAATCTCAGAGTTGGTTTCGGATGTCCAAACTGCGTTCGTCCCGAGTAGACAAATTCTTGATGGTCCGTTCATTATCAATGAGTTACTCTCTTGGTGTAAATATCATAAACATCAGGCTATGGTGTTTAAAGTTGATTTTGCGAAAGCTTATGATTCTATTCAGTGGGACTATTTGGATGATGTTTTAAGATCGTTTGGTTTTGGTGATAAATGGTGTTCATGGATTAAGGGAAGCTTAACTTCAAGCATGGCTTCTATTCTCGTTAATGGAAGTCCAACGGCTGAATTTCAGTTCCACTGTGGGTTGAAACAAGGGGATCCTTTGGCTCCTTATCTTTTTATTCTCCTTATGGAGTTTCTTCATTTGTCATTCTCCAGAGTTGTTGATGCAGGTACGTTTAAGGGTATCAAGATTGATAATGTCGTAACGATCTTTCATCTCTTTTACGCGGACGGCACTGTGTTCATTAGGGAACGGTCTGATGATAATCTTAATCGGATCATGCATGTACTTCATTGCTTTTCTTTAGCTTCTGGTTTGAAGATTAACGTTAAGAAGAGTCACCTTTTAGGTGTGGGTATTCCTCATGTGATTACTTCTGCTGCGGCTATGAAACTAGGGTGCTCGATTATGAAAATACCTTTCAAGTATTTAGGTGTTATGGTTGGTGTTAATATGTCGAGGCTTACTGCTTGGGATGAGACTATTTGTAAGTTGAAATCTCGATTATCGAAATGGAAGTTAAAAACATATGTATTGGGGGACGTCTCACGTTACTAAAATCAGTCTTAGGATCTATTCCCATCTATCCTATGTCCTTGTACAAGGTGCCTAAGGCTGTCTTGAATGTGATGGAATCAATTCGTAGGAATTTTTTCAACAGATTTCAAGGTGAGGATAAGAAGATCACATGGGTAATATGGAGTAAGGTGCTTGCTGCTAAACAGTATGGCGGGTTAGGGGTCTCTAGTTTCTTTGCGCTTAATAGAGCTCTCCTTTTCAAATGGGTTTGGCGGTTTATCTCTCAAGATAATTCTTTGTGGTGTCATTTTATTACAGCCACACATGGTACTCAATAACAGAACCGGTCTTCTTTTCTGTCCTCGACATGGCATGTTATCCTTCGTGAGGTTCATGTCCTAAAGATTCAAGGTATTGATTTGATTTATCATTCTAAAAAATGAGTGGGCAACGGTTTGCTTACTCGGTTTTGGAGCGATATATGGGTAGGGATACTCAGCTAAACCTTCGGTTTCCACGTATATATGCCCTTGAGTTGAATAAGGATATTAGTGTGGCGGAAAAGTTACAGTTTTCGGTTGATCTTTCTCTTCGCCGTTCTGTCAGAGGAGGGGTCGAATCGCATCAACTGGAGCAGCTTTTGGAGCTTCTAGGGTCGGTGATTCTGTCCAATTCTTGTGATTGTTGGTATTGGGATCTGAATGGGAACGGGGGTTTTTGCGTTAAAGACGTTCGTAACTTGCTAAATGATTTCTTCATTCCCAAAGCTGATGTAGCAACGCGTTGGATTAAACATTTTCCGATTAAAATAAATATTTTTGCTTGGAGAGTGTTTCTTGATCGCTTGCCTTCTAAGATGAATCAGTTGCGTAGGGGTGTTCAGGTCAGATCCTTCCTATGTCCGATTTGCAACTCTTATAACAAAGATGTGTCGCATTCTTTCTTTAGCTGCTCTTTGGCGGATGATGTTGCTCGGCTAGTGTGTCGATGGTGGGATGTGGTTTGGACGCCTCTTGGCTCTTACTCGGATTGGCTATCATGGTTTAAATCTATTAGGATGGGATCCAATATCAAATGCTTGTTAGAAGGCGTGTTTTATGTTTCACGGTGGTGCATTTGGGATTTCATAAATCAAGAGCTCTTTGCGGTTCACAAGCCTCGGAAAGCAGTGATCTTCGATGATATTGTTGAGCGTTCTTTTTTGTGGTATTCCGCTAGATGTAATTCTTCCATTAGTTGGGATAGTTGGTGTCAAAACTCTTCTTTGATTTCTTTGTAAGTTCGTTCTAACTTCTTACTAGCGTTTCTTTTATGTATAAAGTTGTCGTTCAAAAAAAATGAATGTATGCTTTTATGTTTCTCGTATATGCCTTCATTTCTTGCTACACGTATTATATATTCTAATTATATTGTATTGTATTGTATCCAAGAAGCTATGATAAGTGGCAATTAACTAATGAAGTTAGCATAAAATGTTTTTTTTTCTTTTTTTTTTATTAATCTTGAACACAAAACAAAAACAAAAGAAATCTACTTGTTCGATTACAGTATATTGGTTCATCTGTTCAAGTTCATTATCCAATATATTAAAACCTCAGTTTTTCCGTTTTGCAAAAAATGCCATTTCATTGGTTGGAAGCCCGTAAGACACTGTTCATCCAACTGTAGCAGCGTTTTCCTACTGTTACCCGTTCCGTTCTTTCCCACTAACTATCTCTCTCTCTCTCTCTTGAACCTTCCAGACACTATAATCTTCTCCCTCTCTAAAAAAAACAACATCTCTCTAAAAACACAGTCACCAATTATTCATTAAAACTAAACCACACACAGCAAATCATGTGGGTATTTGTGTTCGTAACTCTCATGTCATTACATCGAATTTCAACATCGAAAAAAAACATCCCTAAAGTCACTTTTCCGGCGAGGCGTATCCGGCCAGATCAAGTTATTGCTTTGTGTTCGGAAATTTGGTCTTGCTTTTTATTTTTTTATTTTTATTTTTTGATCTACTGCTAGGGTTAATCTAAGTTCAATCACTAATCTCTCATCTCTTATTGTTATTTTGAAGGTTGGGATTTGCGAGTTACCATTTCATCCAATCAGCTCAAAAGTCGTAGGAGGTGTTGGAGAAACGTAAGTTGTCAAATCTTTGTTTCAGTTTTACTTATTTGGATTTTATTTTGGGATGATGCGTGAAGCAGCAATTGTACAAAGAAAAAGATGATAAACCAAGTAGCTTTTAATTATGATTTTTTTTTTTTTTTTCAGATTATAGTAGCGATTTGGGTTCTTTGCATCAAGTACCGATTCATGGATTTGGGGTTTCAATTGCAGTCATAGTGTCTTGGTGGTGTTGTTGGCTATGATCCATGGTATAAACTTTGCGATTGGTACGGTAAATTCCTCTTTTCCAGCTTCCTATTTATTACTATTTGTGAGTTTTTTTTTTTTTTTTTTTTTTTTTTTTTTTTTTTTTTGAGGAAGAGTGTCAATGAGATTGAGGGTTAAAAAAAAAAAAAAAAAAAAAAAAAAAAAGACTACATTTTTTTAAAAAAGAAAACTTGGGTTTTGCTTGGTTGCACACCAAATATTTGACGAAATGTCTTAAGTAAAAATTGTAGTGAGAGTTTATGTTTGTTTTGTTTGTAGTTGTTTTTTGGAAAATGAAGAGGATCCGGTAAAGAAGCAGCAGAGTATTGATGCATGGCCAAAGGACATTACTCGAGTTGTGAGATGTTTAGACCAAGGTATGGTTGATTACCATTGTTCATCTAATTCACGAAACCATCATCTATAGCTGACTGATAGTAAGCCTACTAAATTAATAGACGTGGTTTCAAAACATAATGCTAAAACTTGATACTCAATAACTTCATTTGTGTGACTGATGAGTGTGTAAATACTCATCATTTTTGTCTTATATAAACTGCCAAAACATCCAAAAACACCCAATAATGCATCAAAATACTGAAATTATGCAAAAGTGTGTTTTATATGTTTTAGATGCAAAATGTTTAAAAACAAATAAAAAACGAACAAAGTTTGCATAATTGGCAGTTTCAGTCCCTCAAGTTTCAAAAATTGACAAAACTAGTCCCTGAAGGTTTAAAACGAAAGAAAAGTCAACCCAAGGCATTTAAAAGTCAAAAGTTATCAAATTTGATCCTTGGGTAAAAAGTTTGAGAAAATTACACATTTGGTCCCTGCAGTTTGAAAATTGGCAAATGTAGTCCCCGGATATTTAAAAATTGGAAAATATCAAATCTTGCCCTTGTACTATTCACATGTGTCAAAATTTGTCCTTGTTGCAACTTTGTAATATTGGCAGATGTGGTCCTCAAGTTTCAGCAAATTACATAAATGGTCCTTGTGAAATTATAAGTACAAACCAAACCGGACCTAATGTGATTAATACCCTTTAATCCAAAAGCCCACCCAATCCACCCTTATAACTCCCAAAGCCCACCACATACAAACTTGGCCCAAGTCATAACACAGCCCACCACCATTTCACTTTCAAAATAATAAAACGGGTCAACCTTTCCCTTTGACCCTCGTTGACCTCAGTCAACCTTCCACCTCCCCCACCTAGCCTGCAAAACCCATCATCACACCTAAACCTCTCACCCTCTGCAACACTCAATCTTTCCCCCCTCCTACACACCAAACAACAACTACACTCCAAAGTTATCCCCCTGGCACCAATTATCCAAGGAAAAAGCCAAACCTATTTTTGGCGCCAAAACAAAAATGTGGTCAAGATTGAATTCTAAGGATCCAATGGTTCAAGTTGAAGCTGGGAAAAGTCCAAGGGTGCCCCAAAACCCTAATTTTGAACTATAAAAGAGAAGAAAAAGGGAAGCAGAGGAGTTAGTTAGTTTTTAGTTCCTTAGTGTAATCTAGGTCACAATTAGTTTTAAATTTATGTAATGGTTTAAATTAAATTGTGTAACCCTCTCTTTCAAGTAGTGTAATTAGTTTAAAAATTAATGAAAGTCACTTTATTTTAATTCCTGTGTAATCTATTCTCATATCTTAGCCTTAAAATTCAATTGTGTTTGAATAGCTGTCATAAGATCCCATTTCTGAGGAATAAGTTCATTTAAGCTAACTAAAGCTTGTAGTGAGTCTGGCTACCTTGTTTCTATTTAATTGGTGGAATAATTTTTAGTCAACAAAAGTCAAAGGTGACTTATGATGGTGAATATGGGTATATAGATGTTTGGTTCATGGTTCCTGGTCTATTTGGAGCCTATCCCAAGATAGGTTGTGTTCAAATGATTCTATTATTCAGCTAGGGATCCTTGTTGTAAGTTATCCTCCATATCTCATTTTATAGAACCTGCTTATTTACTATTTAACCAGCTTATTATGAGTATTAATTGTTTACTTAGTATAGATTAGTTGATTAAATGTTTATTTGGTCTATTTCAGTTACTAGTTCCATTATTTGCTCATTTCTCAATGAATAGCCATAATTTGCATCATCTGTTTTAGCCTATTACATTGCTTGTTTATGCATCATTCTAGCTTTTACAACTTTCATTTAGCTTATAAGAATGGTTTTTATCATTATCATAGTTCAAATTTGCATGATGCCTTGAAAAACTTATAACAGTCAAGGTATAAGGGGTGTTTGGTTCATGATTGTTTCCTGTGTTCTTGTTGTTGTTTGGTGGTTGTTTTAGTTTGAATAGATTGCATTAGTTCATAATAGGTTATTAGAAACCACATGTCATGGTTAGAATAGTCAAAATCATCATTCATTAGGCTTAAACCTGTTTCTGTGGGTCTGTGTCTTGGTTAGCTGTTAGGATTAGGGTACCTTTAGTTTAATTTAGTATTAAATTAGCTCTATACTTCATATAGAATAAGATTTTATCAGTAGAAAATCTCTTTAGTCAACTTAGGTTAGTATCTAAAAAGTCAAAATGGATTTGAACTCATAATTTCGTTAGGTTTTTATGAGCATTTGTAAGATTCAACATTGCTTGAAATTAAGTTTGGGTTGTTAATTTTAGAAGTTTAGCAGCTTGTGTATCTGGATCAAAAGGAAAAAGTGAGTTTGGAACTCATTTGTTGGATTAGAATCAATCACCAAGTGGCCCATTTGACCTGTCACTTGCCCTGCACCAAAGGCTTTTCCATTTTGATCCAGTTTTCAGTGACTCATATTTTGTTCATCAGTTGAGGTTTTGTTGTGAATTTTGCTATTTTGTGGATATAGTAGTACTGAGATGTTAGTTTCATAGCTTGTTTGCATTTTCAGCTTATTCTCTAGCTTATTTTGAACCTCAAAGTTGACCTTTGAACCACTGTTGTCACTGGTTCATCAGTAGCAATGAGCTTGCTTGATTATTGTAGTTCTGCTTGATCCTAGTCTATTATTTGTTGATTTTAGCTTATGTATGTTAATTTAGGTTCGTGCAAACTTGTGATTACCTTGGAACTAGCTTGTGGTCATTCTGCTTATTTTGCTTGTTTCAAAATACTCAATTTGTGCTTAGCCCACTGAACCAGATTCCCAAGGCCACAACAAGCTCAATTCTTGAGCTTGTTGCTTGTTCTTGGGTGTTTTGAGAGCCCACCTTGCTGAGTTATAGAAGCCAATTATTTTTTTTTTTTTTTGCATTCCAATGCTTACTTGTGTGTTCATTTTGAGCCTTTTAAGTTGCCTAAACCTTGTCTATACACTGGCCATTCAGTATTCCAGAGGTTGGTTCATAGGCTCCTCATGAGCTTATCTATGGAGCTTATTCTGGAAGTTTGAGCTTTTTGAGAAGCTCACCCACCCAACTTTCCATTTCCTAGCTTAACTTGACTTCTAGCTTATTGAATAAGCTTGAAATCAGGCTTGCTAGTTGGTCTTAGGGCCTGTTTGGACAGGTGCATTTGGACTTGCTTATTGAGTGCTTTTAGCTTATTAAGGGTACTCTTCTGGTTGTGTCCGCTCATTCTAAGTGCCCTTCACTAATTTTAGCTTATCTCTTCATTAAGTGTAGCTTGTAGCTTGTTCATTCAGCTTGTCAAGGTCCTTAATCTCATTTCAAGCTTTTAAGCTTATTTGCCAAACATTTAAGCTTCCAATCTGCTTATTTTTTAGTTTCAAAGGTTTTGTTTTCACAAAAGTTGTTTAGATTCAGTATTTAAATAAGTTTGTTCAAGAAAAACAAGAAAAAGCCAAAAATAACTGAAGTGATAGCTTCTATTTAAGGAGCTTATTGCTTATTAGCTTATTTTCCTTAAGCACTTAGTGTTTTTAAAATTTTCCTAGGTTCCTGTAGTTGTAAAATAATTTCTGCAATTTTTTCATATTTTTCTCTTTTCATTTAGTATTTTTAATAATTAATATTAGTTTTTATTAATTATTAATTAGTTAATAATTAATAATAATTATTTAAATAGTCTTAAAATTATTTTTTCAGTTTTAAAATTAGTTTTATAATATTTTAGATTTTTCCAAATTTAATTTTCATATTTTTAGTGTATTTTCATAATTAGTTATAATTTAGTGTAGCTTAAATAATTAAAAGTAATTAGGAAATTAGTAATTAATTAAATAGTGTAAAATTTTTTTTTTCTTTTTCTAAAAATTTTCTTTTGTCGTTAGGATTGTAAAAATGTAATTTTCATGTTCGTAGGTATTTTATTTTTACAAAACTCGCGTTTTATTTCGTACGCTAACGTAAATTTAAATCAAACGAACGCGTTTTTAGATTTAGCTCGCGTTTTTAGTGTATCTGATTATCAGTAAATGTTAATATAGTGTTTCTAAGTTATTTTTATTCCTCATCTCGTAGTATAATCATCTCAAACCCTTTCCTGTCCAAATTCACCCGATCACAAACCCGTTTTAATACCTTTGCACGCCTCGCTGGGACATAACGACCCGGGGAAACCCCTTTACTTCCGCGGAGATTTGGTCTGAGATGTTTGACTTAGTTGACCATTCACCTGGTCAATTTAGGTTGACCGTTTGGGACCAATCAAATTTTGGCGCCGCTGCCGGGGAGGTGTGCGCGCTATTCTAAACGGTTTTGCGTATTGGTGAACCTGGATATACATCCATTGTATATTTATCCATCCTTGTTCATATTTTCTTATTATTATCATATAAAAACAAAACTGTTCACGAAAACTTTTTAAACTCAGTTTTCAACGAACACAAAAAACCCAAAAACATTTTCTTTCTTATTTGAACAAAATGTCTTTCCAAAAACCCAAAAACATTCTCCTTAACCCTCTCACATCTTTGATTCTTCCTCCCTACCCCTCTATGAACTTTTGATTCTTTCTATGTCTCATCCACACCTTCTTATTTGCCATTGGTGTGGTAATCCTTATAATGGTGGCAATTGCCCCAGCTGTGGCATGGTAGAGTCAGAAAACGGGTCTGTCTATAACCAGAATCCCTATTCCTACCATGACACGACTGATTCATTCCATCAGTTACCAAACCATGAGACTCAATAGTTTTACTGTTGTGAGTACTGTGGTGGTTCACACTACAGTTCTGATTGTCAATCGGGAAACACGCTTGTCTATGAGCAGTTTCTTGATAACAATTATAACTCTAGCACATACAACCCACAGCCACATCAGTTTTACTGTTGTTATTACTGTGGAGGTCCACACTTCAGTTCGGATTGTCAATCAAGGAATCCATTTCCTTGTAACAATTACGACTATTCGTTTTCAGACCCACATCCACAATACCAAATGATCCAAGCAATTCCTCATGATACTGAGCAAGACCTTTTACTAGAGGCTCTTGAGATATTGCAAGAACTTAAGGAGGAGTTGGCTACTTCATTGTTTCAAAGCTCTCGTGAGAAATCCACGGCAGAATTACTTGCTGAAGAACGAGATGCTAGACACGAATTGAGCAAGGAAGAATTGCTAGTCTTAGAACAAGCAGCTAAAACACGTGCCATATTTCGCCGTGCTGCTCTTCTCGACGATGATGATGATGATGACGTTACCCTTGATATTTCTCAATTTTGTAAGGGTTTGTCAGATTCATCATTTGTGATTCCTTCCATTGAAAATCAGGGAGAAAATAATGAGACGGAGAAATTACTAGCAGAAGATCAAATGGAATTCGTACAATCCATGAATGCTAGCTCCTCTCCACTCCCTCAGTCTATTGATATCATACCCGAAGTTCACACTCACTCTCTGAACATGGGGGATGAGCATCTTAGCACTGTTCCTAATAAGGAATCGGACGAATTAATAAAGTCTAGTGTTGAGATCCTTGTCCCAATCCCAAGAGAGTCACAGGGAACTTTTTATCATATGTGTGATATTCCTTCCCCTCTTGAGTGTCCAAAAGATCAATTTGAGACTTTCTCCGATTGTAGCGAAGATTGTGCATCTTATGGAGACATCGAGTATGTTGAGGCGTCAGTTCCACATTCTGATGCTGATCATCTTCTTGAGGAGTTCGCCGATGAACTCACTCACATCGATCCACTTCCAACGGGAAGTAAAGATGATCTCATTGACTTTGAAGCCGATCTTGTAGAAATTGAAAGTCTCCTTTATCATGATCAGTCACTCACTTCTGATCCCAACAATCCACAAGAGAATGTTAATCACCTAGTTCCCAAAACATTTAATACTACTCTCACCAATCCTCTATTTGAATTCGACTCTGAATTCACTTTGATTTATGATAATCCACTCTTTCATATTCAGAATGAGGATTGTGATGAGTCTATTCCGGAACATGAATTCACAGATTCACATCTTGTGAATAATTCTCTTCATGAGGAGTTCTCCGGTGAACTCACTCATCATATCATGACTCCTCCGGAGTTTGATAGCCCGGGGGGACATGCGCTCAATCATGAGGATTTGCAAATCCCCACCCACCCTCCCTGTAACACCCCCAATTCATGGATGCAGCGGAATTCAAACTGGGTGTTACTCGACGGCACAATAGTCACAATAATAGAAAACGAACTCCAATTGAGTCGTTTTAAAAGATTTATTATTCAAATTGTATAAATATCAGAGATTACAAAAATGAGGTCCCAAATGGTTCCATGTTTACAATTTACATTAAATGAGTTTTTGAACGATAATAAAATTTATAGCCCTCTTGAGTATCCGTGCCCTTCCGTGCCATCCTTGATCGTCATGAACCTGAAATACATGCTTGAGAGGTCAACACAAAGGTTGAGTGATATTCATAGAGTTTGTTTAATGTTTGAACACAATGTGTTGGTCGTTAAATCGTTGAACACAATAATCGTAGTGTTTGTAGTTAAATCGTTTGAACACACTAATCGTAGTGTTTGTAGTTAAATCGTTTGAACACAATAATCGTAGTGTTTGTAGTTAAATCGTTTGAACACAATAATCGTAGTGTGAGCTGTAGACTCACACCAATGTTTGGAAAACAAAACAGGTAGGCTACGTTATTATACGCCCATAAAATGTATTATACACTAAGCTTATGACACCAAAACGTTAACGTGTACCAATATCGATCGGCAGATTTATCCCAGTAGGTACTTTGCCGTCATACCTAATGTCTCAAATATTAATGCATTTGTTTGAACTTAGTCAAAACAAATGGGATTCGTCAATCCCAATAGGCCTATTCACAATATTCGCGCTCACTTGCAAGTAACCCTCGCAAGTGATTAAATGGTTCATAATAAGGGATCTTGGTTTGGCAAGGATGTTACTTAGTGATAATAAAACATAGTCGAATAGCATACAGTAGAAAGCATTGTGTTCGAGTAGAAAAATAATAGCATGTATTCCCCCCAAGGGTTTGTAAAACATTGAAGTAATGTAAAGTGGGGCTATGAACTCACCTTGAGTTGGATGATGTATATGTTAGTCGATATATAGAAGAGTATTTATCTTATATTTGTATGGGCTAAGCCCAATGTCTAGAATGTTCTTTGTAGTGGTATTTATATACCCATTCATATTATCAATAAAGATACGATTCTCATTACTCTACATGGTATCACAGCCTACACATTAATCGATCCTATACACAACCCTAATTTTTTTTTCTTTTCACGTTTTCTTCCCAGTCGATCGTTGGTTTTGTTTGATAACCAGTCGACTGGAGTTGGTGTTCGTTACAAAGTCGATCGTTGGTGTTGTGTTTGATCACCAGTCGACCCATATATTATTTACTTTCATTGGCGTAGTGCTACTTTCACAATCTACACCCTACTGTTTCTTTAATACAATCACTTTACTGTTTCATTGGTTTGGTGTTACCATCTCAACCCTACTGTTTCGTTATCACTCCTGTTACTATTCCCTTCACCCTTTTACAACAACTGTAGCAACCTATTCTCATCATGTCAGGATCAACTCCCCCACCACCCGTTATTCTTTTGTCCGACAAATTAATGACTATCAATAATATTCCAACTCTTGTTCCGGTCAAGTTGGATGTTGATGAGATGAATTACTCATCTTGGACTTATTTTCTCAAGCATATTTGCAAAGGTTATTCTCTATTGGATCACTTACTAGGCAAGTCTTCCGATGATGCAACTTCAAGTGCTCCCGATGCCGAATGGTTAAAGATTGACACTATTATTCTTTCTTGGATCTTCATTACTTTGTCTCCTACACTTCAACAACGTCTTGTCAATGAAGATCCTCAAACGGCCAAGGAGGCTTGGGACATGCTTGCTTCCATCTTCAACGACAATAAACGTTCTCGATCTATTGCATTGAAGGCCGAACTTCGCACTATAAAGCTTGGGGACTTGAGTATTGATACTTATTTTCGGAAGATTGAGAACATGGCAACTATCTTATCAAGTTTGGGTTCTCCGGTTAGCAACGATGATATTGTCACCTTCGCATTGGAAGGTTTACCCGCTAAGTATGATAGTGTCTCTACTATCATTGCCCATCGTGAAGTCTTTCCGGATCTTAAAATGGTACGTTCCATGCTTACCACGGAAGAGATGCGTTTGAAGACTCGTGGTCATGATACCCTTGTTGATTCTACCTCCTCATCACCAATGGTGTTATTAGCTAATTCAACTTCCAATACGAGGCGCTCTAATAATCCTAATGAAAAGGTAAATAAACCTTGTTTCCTTTTTGCTCAAGGCTTTTGCCGGTTTGGTGTACATTGCAGATTTCTTCATGATGGCATTCATGGTAATACTTCTAAGCGCCCATCTACTGTTACTGTTCCTGGATGCAATAACTTATCTCCTCAAGACTTGCTTACTCTTCAAAATTTATTGGCTAAGATGGGTACTACAAACGGTGTGCATGGAGGGGTTCCTCCATCAGTTAGCAATTTTACTCCCACTTCTGGGTCACAATCATTGGCCTGTTTTGCATCTCCTCCAGGATTTCCCTCTCTACCAGCCCATGTTTCGCAGGCCCAACAGCCCACTACTTCACACATGCATGGGGGGTCGGTTTCAACAGCAAGTCCACAATCAACAGGGGGTTCATGCTGTCCACAGTTACCAAAGGGTTCGTTTTGTTCACAGGGGGTTCACGGGGTGTTTTGTAATTCACAGGGGGTTCACGGGGGGTTCACCTCTGGTCCACAACAGTTAGCAGGTCCACAGCAGGTCCACCTTGCTCCAGCAGG
Source organism: Artemisia argyi (assembly GCA_030686995.1). Taxonomy (NCBI): domain Eukaryota; kingdom Viridiplantae; phylum Streptophyta; class Magnoliopsida; order Asterales; family Asteraceae; genus Artemisia; species Artemisia argyi. The sequence continues at coordinate 42,598,795 of CM060685.1, read as the reverse complement.
TCCACAACAGGAGTTGACCAGGGCCATACATGGGGGTCAGTTTCCCTTGACAGGGGGTTTGCAACCGGGTAACAATACTATGCATGGTTCACAACAGGGTCAAGAAACTCTTTTACCTCATGCTTTTACTACTGATACTCTTCATGATCCCAACTGGAATATGGATACAGGTGCGTCCTCTCATCTTAATGATTCGGTTAAGTCTCTTAGTGATGTTTTTAATTCGTGCATTTATCCGTCTGTCGCGGTTGGTGATGGGCATTCCATTCCCGTTATCAACTCTGGCCATAGCATTTTACCAACTTCCACTCGTCCTCTTCATTTAAATAATGTGTTAATTACTCCTAATATTGTTAAGAATTTGATTTCTGTTCATCAATTTGTTCGTGATAACTATTGTACTGTTGAGTTTGACCCTTTTGGTTTTTCTGTTAAGGAGTTTCAAACGCGTCGGGTGCTGCTCCGCTGTGATAGCAATGGAGATCTTTATCCTGTCACTCAACCTTCCACCATTCCGCATGTTTTTTTAGCAAGTCAGTATACGTGGCATCAGCGACTTGGACATCCAGGAAGTGAAGTGCTACGTCGTGTCCTTTCAAGTAGTTCAATTTCTTGTAATAAAGAGAAGTCTCCCGTTCTTTGTCATGCTTGTCAGCTTGGCAAACATGTAAAACTTCCGTTTGTTAGTTCTAATAGTTTGGTTCAGTCAGCTTTTGATATTGTACACTCGGACTTGTGGACTTCACCAATTCCGAGTCTTTCTGGTTTTAAATATTATGTCTTGTTTTTGGATCATTATTCTCAGTTTGTTTGGGTTTATCCTTTAGTTAATAAATCTGATGTTTTGTCTAAATTTACTTTGTTTCGTACCTTTGTTCGTACTCAATTTAAATCTGAAATAAAGTCTTTTCAGTGTGACCATGGTGGGGAATTTGATAACCAAGCCTTTCATCAACTCTTTTCCGACAATGGGATTCAATTTCGCTTTTCGTGTCCTCGTACTTCTCAACAAAATGGGAAATCCGAAAGGATGATTAGAACTATCAATAACCTTATCCGTACCTTGTTATTTCAAGCACATCTTCCTCCTAATTATTGGACTGAGGCTCTTAATATGGCTGTTTATCTTTTAAATATCTTACCATCCCGTGCCATTGACAATGAAGTTCCCTTTACCCGTCTTTTTGGTTTAAAACCTGACTATAGTCTTTTGCGTACTTTTGGGTGTCTTTGTTATCCTCACATCGATACTAATAACAAACTTGGTGCACGGGCCACACCTTCACTTTTCTTAGGTCATGCCACCAATCATCGTGGTTATCGTTGTTTAGATTTGAACACCAATAAAATTATTCTTTCACGCCATGTTACCTTTGATGAAACTGTTTTCCCATTCGTCACAACGACATCTCCTACCATCCCTACCACTAACAGTTCTTCTTATGCATTTTTAGATGACTCATCCAATGTCATTTCTAATATTCTAAGATTCTCTCCCACCACCACACCTACCACTCCTACACCTGCTGCACCTGATGCACCTGTTGAGCCTCTTAGTCCATCTCCTACACCTACACCAACTCCTCAAACGACACAAACGCCTCAAACGCCCGAATTACTTATACCACAAATGCCACCAGCACCTGATCCTCCAATTCCCCAAACCACCGGTTCGATTCACCCCATGGTCACACGTGCTCATGTCGGGACTACTCGTCCCAATCCTCGTTATGCTGGTCATGTGTCTACAATTTCTCCTTTACCTCGGTCTCCTAGTGATGCGTTTCGTAATCCCAATTGGCAAAATGCTATGTGTGATGAACATGATGCACTTATTAAAAACCATACTTGGATTCTTGTACCAAAACCCCCAGATGCGAATGTTATCCGTAGTATGTGGTTATTTCGTCACAAGTATTTAGCAGATGGTACTCTTAGTCGATATAAGGCTCGTCTTGTGGCAAATGGTAGTAATCAGATAGAGGGTGTGGATGTTGATGAGACTTTTAGCCCGGTTGTCAAACCTGGCACTATTAGGACGGTTCTTAGTTTAGCTATTTCTCGACATTGGCCAGTACATCAGCTGGATGTCAAGAATGCTTTTTTACATGGGGATTTGGCTGAAACTGTTTATATGTATCAGCCGCCTGGGTTTCGTGATCCTGTTCATCCTGATTATGTATGTTTATTGCAGCGTTCATTGTATGGTCTTAAGCAGGCTCCCCGGGCTTGGTTTCAGCGATTTGCAACTTACATCACTACTGTTGGCTTTTCTCCTAGCCGTTGTGACTCCTCATTATTTATTTATAAACAGGGTGATGATACTGCATTTTTGTTACTCTATGTGGATGATATTGTGCTTACTGCTTCGTCTGATGGTTTGTTACAGCAGATTATTGCTTCTTTACATAAGGAGTTTGCTATGACCGATTTGGGTGCTCTTAATTATTTCTTGGGTGTTTCGGTTACTCGTGACTCTTCTGGTATGTTTTTGTCACAGCGCAAGTATGCTATGGAGATATTGGAGCGTGCTCATATGGTTGATTGTAACCCTTCTCGGACTCCTGTTGACACAGAGTCTAAATTGGGTGATGATGGTGACCCGGTTTCTGATCCTAAGTTATATCGGAGTCTTGCTGGTTCTCTCCAGTATCTTACATTTACTAGACCTGATATTTCATATGCAGTGCAGCAGGTTTGTCTTTTCATGCATGATCCTCGGGAGCCTCACTTCTCGGCTCTTAAGCGCATCTTGAGATATGTTCGGGGTACATTTGACTATGGCTTGCAATTGTTTTCTTCATCCACTTCTTCATTGGTTGTTTATTCTGATACTGATTGGGCTGGATGCCCTACTACTCGGAGATCAACTTCTGGGTATTGTGTTTTTCTGGGTAATAATCTTCTCTCCTGGTCCTCTAAGCGTCAACCGACGCTGTCTCGTTCCAGTGCTGAGGCTGAGTATCGTGGAGTTTCGAATGCTGTTGCTGAGACTTGTTGGTTGCGGAATCTTTTACGTGAGTTACACACACCTTTATCTTCTGCTACGCTGGTATACTGTGATAATGTTAGTGCAGTTTACTTATCTTCTAATCCGGTTCAACACCAACGTACGAAGCATATAGAGATTGATATTCATTTTGTACGGGATTTGGTTGCTGCTGGTCAGGTTCGAGTGCTTCATGTACCCTCACGTTATCAGTACGCAGACATTTTTACCAAAGGTTTACCATATGTTTTGTTTCAAGAGTTTCGGTCCAGTTTGAGTGTCCGGTGTCCTCCCGCTCAAACTGCGGGGGAGTGTTAGTCGATATATAGAAGAGTATTTATCTTATATTTGTATGGGCTAAGCCCAATGTCTAGAATGTTCTTTGTAGTGGTATTTATATACCCATTCATATTATCAATAAAGATACGATTCTCATTACTCTACAGTATAATGAGAATGATGGATATGCCGTAAGAACTTCTACGAGCAACCTAGAATAATTGTTGTAACTTAGGTTTGGAATAATGTCTAAGGAAACATAAACATGCCAATATATGTATGTCTTGCACTTAGTCCATGATGTGGTATGATGTATAGTGTAAGTCTTTGAAAGAAATGATTCATGAAACATGTATGTTATATATATCGTTTACTACCGTTCGGGCCGACATAATTCAGAAGTCATGTTAGTAAGCATTCGAGGAGCCAGGACACTTTAATTCGTAAATCCACAACTCATCTCGACGGCTTACATAATGAACTCCTCACATGAGGCTCCCTACTATTGTAGTAGTTAATAAAGTATATATATATATATATATATATAAGTTTTGATCCGAAAAGTTACATGTCCGGTATTTGAGTAAACTTAGGAAAGTTTATTGGTACATGAAGATTGTTATTAGGGTATGTTTCATATAACTTGTATGACCATTTTTCTTTGTATTATCTCATGGTTCTTTTAAGTGAAGTAGATCCAAATTGTTTGTTCAAATTATCGCCAATTCCTTGTTTCATGTTTTCGCCTAAGTAATCTTACATGGTCATTTCGTCATGGCCTAGCCATGACCTTTGGTCCTTGTTCCAAGGTCATGAGACACAACCTTGGCTCTAGCCATGGTGGTGGTCTTGATTATAGATCATAAGACCTCTTGTTCCTTTTAAAGTATAACCAGTATATAGTGACTTATATATATGTAAATAGCTGTTAAGAAACTGAGAAATATCTCACTCGGAAAGCGTTTTCAAGGCTCGAGCTTCTTTGTTCCTGAACGAAAACGTGATTCCGGACAACTTTCGTGTTTTAACTTTTTCATGAAACGGAACAGAAAGGCCTCTTTTTTTGTGTTTAAGGTTTCTGTAACAGAAGGTATTTGGCAGCTTTGCCACAAAGTTTTGGTAACTTCAAATCGTCATAACTTTTGACTCGTATACTCGTTTTAGGTGGTTCAAATTGCTATGGTTTCCTTGTTAAATCCTCTACTGTAATATGTAATGATCCAATATCATATTTTTACCATTTTGATCAGGTCTTACCAAGAAAGTCACTAGTTTACTTGTTTTAGTAACTTATCTTAACAATCAATTACAACAACATGTTTTACTCATTTTTATACATTATGGACATGCATACAAGACATAATATAGCAAGAATAACATGTAAATGATATGAAAATGATCATTTAACAAGAAGCATGTTAGGTTTGGCTTACAACTTTTGGCTTTCAAAGATGAAAGGAAGTTAACATGTAAGGATAGGACTTTGATAGACTTGCTTCAACCCACTTCACTTCATGCAATCTTTCTACTCTTGTAATCTTGAAAGATGGATGATGAAGGTTGAGGTGACTTGAGTGGATTCAAACTCAAGAGAAATCACCAAGTATATGAGGTTATGGAAGTGTTTGATGAATGATAACCTAACTAGGGTTTCTACCTTGAACTAGCACTTGAATCTTGCATGAAACTTGGAAGAGAATGAACAAATGAGATGGGTTTGGTGTGTGGTTATGGTGGACGGCATAAGGAAGGGGAGGGGGTATTTATGGGAGCTTGAGGAGGTTACAAGCTTGACTTGTCAACACTTGGTGAGCCAGTTTTACACATGTACTAATCTTAAGTTCTCTTGCATAAGATTGAGCCACATAGTGTGAATCTCCCCCCCTAGAGGCGGTTTGCCAAGCCTTGGGGAGGAAGTGTTGGACTTTGTTGATATTATCCAAGATACTTGGTTAGTTTTGACTCCGGAAAATGCCAACCGTAAATGATTAAGCCTCAAAACGTAAAACCGGGTATCGTAAAAAATACGAAACTTGGAAGAATGATTAAACTTGTCAAAATACTCCATAATAAAATATAAAATGAGTGGTAGGTTCCATTTGGGTGGTAAAACCCTGCTAAAACTGGAAACACGGGTCTAAAACGCGTAATACGTAAAATGTACGAATATTGCGTAAAATTGAGAAAAGTAAAATGTTACTTTTCTAATAGGTTAAAAATAATTTAAAATGATTTATAATGTCTAGACTGGGCTCAGTCTAGTGTCGGTTGGTATTAAATGTCTTTTAGACATCAAACCGTAAGCCTAAAAATCAAGGAATGACTTATAAAATCAAGGAATGATTTTTGGTCAATGGAGGAGGGAAAAATATGTTGACTTTTTCTAATAATTTGAAAACTCAAATAGTCTTAGAAATGCGGTGCAGGTATAGGCTAAGGTTACGGCTGAGTAAAAACGCTTAAAAACTGAAAATTCCAGTTTTTCACGGCCGAGGCTTATTTTGTTCATGTTTTTCTCAGTCACGATTAATTCTCAAATAAATCATGAGTGTGTCAAACATTTTTCTGATGCGGGGTCACTTTACGCGGTCGAGTTTCGTTGTGCGTAGAATTTCTGAATGACGTTTTACCCTAAAACGTGTAATTCCATGTAATTCCTTAATAACTTTCACGAAAATGAGCTTATGAATGTCAAACTTTTAATTTGCCATGGAAATGATTTATCACCCGAGGCCAAGAAACAAAAATCAAGTTTTGGGAAAATTTCGGGAAAAATGAATAGTAAAAGTGAATAGTGAAATTTTTCGGGAAAAGTAATTAACCTGAAAATGCGAATTGTTACAGTCTCTACCCCTTACGGGGAACTTCGTCCCGAAGTTCTGTGTATGTTACATGTTGGAGTGGTGTCGATGAAAAGGTGTGGTTTATTTATGCAGACCAGAGTCTAGGATTTTCAGTGATGTAGTTTGATTTGTCGTTTCAGTGTATGGTGTAGGATGAGGCTTACTTTTATGTAGGAAAGGTATGGTAATAGTCGAATATCAAAGGAAATTGATATAGCTGTCGAATATTAATAGGAATTGAGATAGTAGTTGCAATCATAGCCTGGTAGGTAATCTGTTGTTGTACCTAGTGTTTATTGACTTTATACTTATGTTATTTCAGATACAAATAAGCCCACTTGTTTATAATTCTTTATTTACATAGAGAGGCATCCCAAACAATGTAAATAGGGAAATATAAATTTATGGTTCGGTGATTTACAATTTCTTTATTTAAATGAAAAGGCATCCCAATCCGTTCAAATAATTATAAATCATCCTACTTAAGAATTCCCAACCCAACATTCATACTTAGCCGGTGAGTTACAAGGTAGTGTATTATGAGATGATACTGGTATTCCAAAAGTACAAGATGAATATTCAATCTTGTAAAGCTGATGAGGGTACTTGTGGTGTAACTAAGGATGATTTGAGCTTTAAAAATGCATCAAGATCTGTTAATGAGCTTGTGTTTGTAACGGTTGTGAAGATAATGATGTGATATGTTGATGAACAAAAGTGTGTAGTGTATGCTTAACATTAATACTCTTAGGTATAGATGTTGAGTTTGCTTTAAAAATCTTAAGAGATTTTAAAAGTTTATGATGGAATGGTATCCTTAGGACCTAAACAGGATAGTACTTCTACAGGATGAAGAGAATAATTGATAACTATCCCAAGATAGTAGTTCGGATTATCTCATAAATGAAAAAAAAAAAATTCAAGAATGAATTTAGATCATACAAATAAGGTGTTAAGATCTTGCTGAGTGGTAAGGCACTATCGTGTCTCTAGATTGTTTTAATGTATTCTGGTGGTTTATCGTGTTCATGTAGGAAATCAATCTAAACATAACCCTAGTACAACTATTCTCAGTATTTGAAAATTTTAAGTCGAATATAGTTAGTCAGACTATATTCCACTGTCCCTAGGTTAAATATAGGTGACTAGTCTATATTTAGCCGAGGTTCGATAAAATTTTCAAATACCTAAATTAGGTATACTTGTGATATGTCCGTTGCTTTCGGGAAACTGTCCACTAAACAAAGGCGATGTCAAACAATTCAGTTGCAAGTCCCGCCCATACAAGACTTGTAACCTATGTTTTCACATTCCATTACATATAAGATAGTATGGGTAGATACGTGTGGAAAGGAAGTTTTAAGTAATTATAAAACAGTCCATACTTGGCCAGGAACACGAACTTTTAACAATGAAGGTTTCATAAGAAAACTTTGATGAATGTAGAGCTGAACTTCAGCTTTTGTAGGTGATGGATTTGTTTGTCCTTTATAAATCTCATATTTCTATTTAGAAATCGATAGATTGTGATGGGTTTTTGATATCATATGAAATGATATTGATGATGTGATTGAATAATTCTAGAGACCATTGCACAAAACACAATGTCTCAGAAGTAGGTTAGACCATTGTGCAATTCACAATGTCTAGGAAGTAGGTTAAACCATTTTGTGACTCAAAACATTTGAGAAATGATTAAGACCATTGTATAATACAATGTCTTGGAAAATAGGAAAGACCATCGTAATTCGTTACAATATCTTGGACATAAAATGTTGGAGTAGGAACATGATTGGGAGAATGTGATTGTGTCGAAATGCCCTAGAATAGGCATACACAGATATGTTTAGTCCATTGTTTAGATAAATGATTGAAAATAAACCGAGTTTATATATCAATATACTAATGCTTACGGGGAAATGCTCAAAATGGGTATATATGAATATACTAATATGTTTGTGTAGCATAACATGCTTACTAAGTCCATAATCGTCTGGAGGATGGAAGACACGGAGAGCGGAAGGCTATAAAAATGTTTTTGCTTGTAATTGTAGTTATAGTTTAGGTCTCACTTAGACCCGTTTCTCTATAACTATGGCTCTGGTACCAATCTGTAACACCCCCAATTCATGGATGCAGCGGAATTCAAACTGGGTGTTACTCGACGGCACAATAGTCACAATAATAGAAAACGAACTCCAATTGAGTCGTTTTAAAAGATTTATCATTCAAATTGTATAAATATCAGAGATTACAAAAATGAGGTCCCAAATGGTTCCATGTTTACAATTTACATTAAATGAGTTTTTGAATGATAATAAAATTTATAGCCCTCTTGAGTATCCGTGCCCTTCCGTGCCATCCTTGATCGTCATGAACCTGAAATACATGCTTGAGAGGTCAACACAAAAGTTGAGTGATATTCATAGAGTTTGTTTAATGTTTGAACACAATGTGTTGGTCGTTAAATTGTTGAACACAATAATCGTAGTGTTTGTAGTTAAATCGTTTGAACACAATAATCGTAGTGTTTGTAGTTAAATCGTTTGAACACAATAATCATAGTGTTTGTAGTTAAATCGTTTGAACACAATAATCGTAGTGTGAGCTGTAGACTCACACCAATGTTTGGAAAACAAAACAGGTAGGCTACGTTATTATACGCCCATAAAATGTATTATACACTAAGCTTATGACACCAAAACGTTAATGTGTACCAATATCGATCGACAGATTTATCCCAGTAGGTACTTTGCCGTCATACCTAATGTCTCAAATATTAATGCATTTGTTTGAACTTAGTCAAAACAAATGGGATACGTCAATCCCAATAGGCCTATTCACAATATTCACGCTCACTTGCAAGTAACCCTCGCAAGTGATTAAATGGTTCATAATAAGGGATCTTGGTTTGGCAAGGATGTTACTTAGTGATAATAAAACATAGTCGAATAGCATACAGTAGAAAGCATTGTGTTCGAGTAGAAAAATAATAGCATGTATTCCCCCCAAGGGTTTGTAAAACATTGAAGTAATGTAAAGTGGGGCTATGAACTCACCTTGAGTTGGATGATGTATAATGAGAATGATGGATATGCCGTAAGAACTTCTACGAGCAACCTAGAATAATTGTTGTAACTTAGGTTTGTAATAATGTCTAAGGAAACATAAACATGCCAATATATGTATGTCTTGCACTTAGTCCATGATGTGGTATGATGTATAGTGTAAGTCTTTGAAAGAAATGATTCATGAAACATGTATGTTATATATATCGTTTACTACCGTTCGGGCCGACATAATTCAGAAGTCATGTTAGTAAGCGTTCGAGGAGCCAGGACACTTTAATTCGTAAATCCACAACTCATCTCGACGGCTTACATAACGAACTCCTCACATGAGGCTCCCTACTATTGTAGTAGTTGATAAAGTATATATATATATATAAGTTTTGATCCGAAAAGTTACATGTCCGGTATTTGAGTAAACTTAGGAAAGTTTATTGGTGCATGAAGATTGTTATTAGGGTATGTTTCATATAACTTGTATGACCATTTTTCTTTGTATTATCTCATGGTTCTTTTAAGTGAAGTAGATCCAAATTGTTTGTTCAAATTATCGCCAATTCCTTGTTTCATGTTTTCGCCTAAGTAATCTTACATGGTCATTTCGTCATGGCCTAGCCATGACCTTTGGTCCTTGTTCCAAGGTCATGAGACACAACCTTGGCTCTAGCCATGGTGGTGGTCTTGATTATAGATCATAAGACCTCTTGTTCCTTTTAAAGTATAACCAATATATAGTGACTTATATATATGTAAATAGCTGTTAAGAAACTGAGAAATATCTCACTCGGAAAGCGTTTTCAAGGCTCAAGCTTCTTTATTCCTGAACGAAAACGTGATTCCGGACAACTTTCGTGTTTTAACTTTTTCATGAAACGGAACAGAAAGGCCTCTTTTTTTGTGTTTAAGGTTTCTGTAACAGAAGGTATTTGGCAGCTTTGCCGCAAATTTTGGTAACTTCAAATCGTCATAACTTTTGACTCGTATACTCGTTTTAGGTGGTTCAAATTGCTATGGTTTCCTTGTTAAATCCTCTACTGTAATATGTAATGATCCAATATCATATTTTTACCATTTTGATCAGGTCTTACCAAGAAAGTCACTAGTTTACTTGTTTTAGTAACTTATCTTAACAATCAATTACAACAACATGTTTTACTCATTTTTATACATTATGGACATGCATACAAGACATAATATAGCAAGAATAACATGTAAATGATATGAAAATGATCATTTAACAAGAAGCATGTTAGGTTTGGCTTACAACTTTTGGCTTTCAAAGATGAAAGGAAGTTAACATATAAGGATAGGACTTTGATAGACTTGCTTCAACCCACTTCACTTCATGCAATCTTTCTACTCTTGTAATCTTGAAAGATGGATGATGAAGGTTGAGGTGACTTGAGTGGATTCAAACTCAAGAGAAATCACCAAGTATATGAGGTTATGGAAGTGTTTGATGAATGATAACCTAACTAGGGTTTCTACCTTGAACTAGCACTTGAATCTTGCATGAAACTTGGAAGAGAATGAACAAATGAGATGGGTTTGGTGTGTGGTTATGGTGGACGGCATAAGGAAGGGGAGGGGATATTTATGGGAGCTTGAGGAGGTTACAAGCTTGACTTGTCAACACTTGGTGAGCCAGTTTTACACATGTACTAATCTTAAGTTCTCTTGCATAAGATTGAGCCACATAGTGTGAATCTCCCCCCCTAGAGGCGGTTTGCCAAGCCTTGGGGAGGAAGTGTTGGACTTTGTTGATATTATCCAAGATACTTGGTTAGTTTTGACTCCGGAAAATGCCAACCGTAAATGATTAAGCCTCAAAACGTAAAACCGGGTATCGTAAAAAATACGAAACTTGGAAGAATGATTAAACTTGTCAAAATACTCCATAATAAAATATAAAATGAGTGGTAGGTTCCATTTGGGTGGTAAAACCCTGCTAAAACTGGAAACACGGGTCTAAAACGCGTAATACGTAAAATGTACGAATATTGCGTAAAATTGAGAAAAGTAAAATGTTACTTTTCTAATAGGTTAAAAATAATTTAAAATGATTTATAATGTCTAGACTGGGCTCAGTCTAGTGTCGGTTGGTATTAAATGTCTTTTAGACATCAAACCGTAAGCCTAAAAATCAATGAATGACTTATAAAATCAAGGAATGATTTTTGGTCAATGGAGGAGGGAAAAATATGTTGACTTTTTCTAATAATTTGAAAACTCAAATAGTCTTAGAAATGCGGTGCAGGTATAGGCTAAGGTTACGGCTGAGTAAAAACGCTTAAAAACTGAAAATTCCAGTTTTTCACGGCCGAGGCTTATTTTGTTCATGTTTTTCTCAGTCACGATTAATTCTCAAATAAATCATGAGTGTGTCAAACATTTTTCTGATGCGGGGTCACTTTACGCGGTCGAGTTTCGTTGTGCGTAGAATTTCTGAATGACGTTTTACCCTAAAACGTGTAATTCCGTGTAATTCCTTAATAACTTTCACGAAAATGAGCTTATGAATGTCAAACTTTTAATTTGCCATGGAAATGATTTATCACCCGAGGCCAAGAAACAAAAATCAAGTTTTGGGAAAATTTCGGGAAAAATGAATAGTAAAAGTGAATAGTGAAATTTTCCAGGAAAAGTAATTAACCTGAAAATGCGAATTGTTACACTCCCGGGATGTTTTCTAACCCAATGAGCTTAACCCTTGAAATCCAAATTCAGGCTAATGAGCCTGCTCTCGAGGAAGAAGATCAAATCATGATTTTCATCATGGTTTTCTTCCTTTTCTTCACCTATAAGGTGACTTCTTTTCTTCTTCACTCCTTCGGGAATGAAAATACCATCTTTGATCCCGGCATTTTCATGTATCATTATCTTGAGCCGGATACTTATCTCATCGGTGTGGAACTTTCACGTGCTTTAAATGTTTGTCCAAACATCTTGAATGAAAGTCCGATGGAGATTCCTTCTTCCACATCATGCTTCCCCAAGGACAAATGAATTCGGGGTCGAGTCAAGCTAGCGACTCGGTAAACAAAAACAGTAGCACGTACTTAGGGTTTTCACCCTAAGTGTGGGGGAGTTACCCCCACTGTGGTTACAAATGAAGTGAAAAAACTGGTGTTTTCCACATTTAGCTTGTAATGTTACCGTTTTACGTTCTAAGAGTCGGCATACTAGCCGGGACTTTGAATATTGAGGACAATATTCATTCTAAGTGTGTGTGTGTGTGTGGGGGGGGGGGGGTATTTCGCTATTCTAGCGAATTTTATCACATTTTACTATCTTATACCCCCGTTTTTGGCAAAAATTTAAAAATTTTTTCACTTGAGTTTCAAAATTTTTGTGGTTATCAGTCCGCCATGTCTAACCGACAAAAGGATTGGCTAATCCAGGAGCAAACGGCTCTTGGTAAAGATATATCAAATCCGTTTACGGCTTGCAATTTGCCCAAAATTGTATGGTACCTCAACTCGCCATATCCTAAAAAGCGAATGAGTTGGCTAGCCTGCAAGATTATGGCTTGTGGTAAAGGCAGTGGAAAAACCATAATTTGTAATCAGTTCACCAAGATGTTGACTTTTTCCATCAAGAGTTGGCTAGTCCAGAAGCAAACGGCTTTTTGTAAAGACTAATCAAATCCGTTGACAGCTGGTGGTTTGCTCAAAATCACATGGTTATCAGGTGGACCATAGTTCTTACTTGAATCGATACATCTGGCTACTCCAGAAGTGATGGCTTTTGGTAAAGAGTTTTCAAATCCATTAAATTTTCTCAAAAGATTGCTAGGGACTAGCAATAGTTTAGTGTGGGGGATTGATGAGTGTGTAAATACTCATTATTTTTGTCTTATATAAACTGCCAAAACATCCAAAAACACCCAATAATGCATCAAAATACTGAAATTATCCAAAAGTGTGTTTTATATATTTTAGATGCAAAATGTTTAAAAACAAATGAAAAATGAACAAAGTTTGCATAATTGGCAGTTTCAGTCCCTCAAGTTTCAAAAATTGACAAAACTAGTCCCTGAAGGTTTAAAACGAAAGAAAAGTCAACCCAAGGCATTTAAAAGTCAAAAGTTATCAAATTTGATCCTTGGGTAAAAATTTTGAGAAAATTACACATTTGGTCCTTGCAGTTTGAAAATTGGCAAATGTAGTCCCCGGATATTTAAAAATTGGAAAATATCAAATCTTGCCCTTGTACTATTCACATGTGTCAAAATTTTTCCTTGTTGCAACTTTGTAATATTGGCAGATGTGGTCCTCAAGTTTCAGCAAATTACAAAAATGGTCCTTGTGAAATTATAAGTACAAACCAAACCGGACCTAATGTGATTATTACCCTTTAATCCAAAAGCCCACCCAATCCACCCTTATAACTCCCAAAGCCCACCACATACAAACTTGGCCCAAGTCATAACACAACCCACCACCACTTCACTTTCAAAATAATAAAACGGGTCAACCTTTCGTTGATCTCAGTCAACCTTCCACCTCCCCCACCTAGCCTACAAAACCCATCATCACACCTAAACCTCTCACCCTCTGCAACACTCAATCTTTCCCCCCTCCTACACACCAAACAACAACTACACTCCAAAGTTATCCCCCTGGCACCAATTATCCAAGGAAAAAGCCAAACCTAGTTTTGGCGCCAAAACAAAAATGTGGCCAAGAGTGAATTCTAAGGATCCAATGGTTCAAGTTGAAGCTGGGAAAAGTCCAAGGGTGCCCCAAAACCCTAATTTTGAACTATAAAAGAGAAGAAAAAGGGAAGCAGAGGAGTTAGTTAGTTTTTAGTTCCTTAGTGTAATTTAGGTCACAATTAGTTTTAAATTTGTGTAATGGTTTAAATTAAATTGTGTAACCCTCTCTTTCAAGTAGTGTAATCAGTTTAAAAATTAATGAAAGTCACATTATTTTAATTCCTGTGTAATCCATTCTCATATCTTAGCCTTAAAATTCAATTGTGTTTGAATAGCTGTCATAAGATCCCATTTCTGAGGAATAAGTTCATTTAAGCTAACTAAAGCTTGTAGTGAGTCTGGCTACCTTGTTTCTATTTAATTGGTGGAATAATTTTTAGTCAACAAAAGTCAAAGGTGACTTATGATGGTGAATATGGGTATATAGATGTTTGGTTCATGGTTCCTGGTCTATTTGGAGCCTATCCCAAGATAGGTTGTGTTCAAATGATTCTATTATTCAGCTAGGGATCCTTGTTGTAAGTTATCCTCCATATCTCATTTTATAGAACCTGCTTATTTACTATTTAACCAGCTTATTATGAGTATTAATTGTTTACTTAGTATAGATTAGTTGATTAAATGTTTATTTGGTCTACTTCAGTTACTAGTTCCATTATTTGCTCATTTCTCAATGAATAGCCATAATTTGCATCATCTGTTTTAGCCTATTACATTGCTTATTTATGCATCATTCTAGCTTTTACAACTTTCATTTAGCTTATAAGAATGGTTTTTATCATTATCATAGTTCAAATTTGCATGATGCCTTGAAAAACTTATAACAGTCAAGGTATAAGGGGTGTTTGGTTCATGATTGTTTCCTATGTTCTTGTTGTTGTTTGGTGGTTGTTTTAGTTTGAATAGATTGCATTAGTTCATAATAGGTTATTAGAAGCATAAAAACCACATGTCATGGTTAGAATAGTCAAAATCATCATTCATTAGGCTTAAACCTGGTTCTATGGGTCTGTGTCTTGGTTAGCTGTTAGGATTAGGGTACCTTTAGTTTAATTTAGTATTAAATTAGCTCTATACTTCATATAGAATAAGATTTTATCAGTAGAAAATCACTTTAGTCAACTTAGGTTAGTATCTAAAAAGTCAAAATGGATTTGAACTCATAATTTCGTTAGGTTTTTATGAGCATTTGTAAGATTCAACATTGCTTGGAATTAAGTTTGGGTTGTTAATTTTAGAAGTTTAGCAGCTTGTGTATCTGGATCAAAAGGAAAAAGTGAGTTTGGAACTCATTTGTTGGATTAGAATCAATCACCAAGTGGCCCATTTGACCTGTCACTTGCCCTGCACCAAAGGCTTTTCCATTTTGATCCAGTTTTCAGTGACTCATATTTTGTTCATCAGTTGAGGTTTTGTTGTGAATTTTGTTGTTTTGTGGATATAGTAGTAGTGAGATGTTAGTTTCAAAGCTTGTTTGCATTTTCAGCTTATTCTCTAGCTTATTTTGAACCTCAAAGTTGACCTTTGAACCACTGTTGTCACTGGTTCATCAGTAGCAATGAGCTTTCTTGATTATTGTAGTTCTGCTTGATCCTAGTCTATTACTTGTTGTTTTTAGCTTATGTATGTTAATTTAGGTTCGTGCAAACTTGTGATTACCTTGGAACTAGCTTGTGTTCATTCTGCATATTTTGCTTGTTTCAAAATACTCACTTTGTGCTTAGCCCACTGAACCAGATTCCCAAGGCCACAACAAGCTCAATTCTTGAGCTTGTTGCTTGTTCTTGGGTGTTTTGAGAGCCCACCTTGCTGAGTATAGAAGCCAATTATTTTTTTTTGCATTCCACTGCTTACTTGTGTGTTCATTTTGAGCCTTTTAAGTTGCCTAAACCTTCTCTATACACTGGCCATTCAGTATACCAAACGTAAGTTCATAGGCTCCTCATGAGCTTATCTATGGAGCTTATTCTGGAAGTTTGAGCTTTTTGAGAAGCTCACCCACCCAACTTTCCATTTCTAGCTTAACTTGACTTCTAGCTTATTGAATAAGCTTGAAATCAGGCTTGCTAGTTGGTCTTAGGGCCTGTTTGGACAGGTGCATTTGGACTTGCTTATTGAGTGCTTTTAGCTTATTAAGGGTACTCTTCTGGTTGTGTCCGCTCATTCTAAGTGCCCTTCACTAATTTTAGCTTATCTCTTCATTAAGTGTAGCTTGTAGCTTGTTCATTCAGCTTGTCAAGGTCCTTAATCTCATTTCAAGCTTTTAAGCTTATTTGCCAAACATTTAAGCTTCCAATCTGCTTATTTTTGAGTTTCAAAGGTTTTGTTTTCACAAAAGTTGTTTATATTCAGTATTTAAATAATTTTGTAAAAGAAAAACAAGAAAAAGCCAAAAATAAATGAAGTGATAGCTTCTATTTAAGGAGTTTATTGCTTATTAGCTTATTTTCCTTAAGCACTTAGTGTTTTTAAAATTTTCCTAGGTTCCTGTAGTTGTAAAATAATTTCTGTAATTTTTTCATATTTTTCTCTTTTCATTTAGTATTTTTAATAATTAATATTAGTTTTTATTAATTATTAATTAGTTAATAATTAATAATGATTATTTAAATAGTCTTAAAAATATATTTTCAGTTTTAAAATTAGTTTTATAATATTTTAGATTTTTCCAAATTTAATTTTCATATTTTTAGTGTATTTTCATAATTAGTTATAATTTAGTGTAGTTTAAATAATTAAAAGTAATTAGGAAATTAGTAATTAATTAATAGTAATTAATTAAATAGTGTAAAAATTATTTTTCTTTTTCTAAAAATTTTCTTTTGTCGTTAGGATTGTAAAAATGTAATTTCATGTTCGTAGGTATTTTATTTTTACAAAACTCGCGTTTTATTTCGTACGCTAACGTAAATTTAAATCAAACAAACGCGTTTTTAGTTTTAGCTCACGTTTTTAGTGTATCTGATTATCAGTAAATGTTAATATAGTGTTTCTAAGTTATTTTCATTCCTCATCTCGTAGTATAATCATCTCAAACCCTTTCCTGTCCAAATTCACCCGATCACAAACCCGTTTTAATACATTTGCATGCCTCGCTGGGACATAACGACCCGGGGAAACCCCTATACTTCCGCGGAGATTTGGTCTGAGACGTTTGACTTAGTTGACCATTCACTTGGTCAATTTAGGTTGACCGTTTGGGACCAATCAGTGACCGTTTCTAAGGGTAAAATGTATGAAACTACTAGATGAAAAGTGATAAAAAAAAATATGATCATCTCTATTCTGATTGTGTTATGTCGTGTTCTTGCATTTTATACGTTTTACGGCGTTAAAATAAAAGTAGTGTTGATATCCAATTATGTTTGTACAGGCGTGGTTTCACTTGACAATCACAAGTAAACTTTGGGGGTCCTTATAATGCCACATAAAGGACTTTGGAGGTGCTTACTTTCTGATTAGCAGTCCTAACAATAGGCCGCTTATTTCAAAGTAATTTTTTAGGGGAGTTTGTTTAAACTTATTTGGCTGGCTTATGGCCTTCTTGAAATTTTGAAAAGCGCGTTAGCTAAAATTTGTGGCCTTACGGCCTTATCAACATGAGCTTGGCTTATGGGCTTATCAATAACTTTACAAGAAATTTGCCATTGTATGACAATTTGCTTACCTTCAATGCTCTTTTTAAATATAAACTAAAATATATCAAAATAGGCATTGCGGCAATTTTTTTTTGTCACAGATAAAGTATTCATTTCTATGTATTACTCATTTCGGACATATTTTATGTGTGCTTATGATCTGCTTTACATGCAGGTCCAAGATTAAGTGAGGACAAAGTAAAACAATGTGTTGCTCCGAAATTAAATGATGACTACCCTCTAAAGGCAGTTGCTAAGGTACATTTAATGACTACTAGATGCGTAATAGGCAGTTAGGCAATAGGTCAAATGGGTAATTAACTAATTGTTGTACTGTTCAAAACAGATCGGGTGGGTTTATGGTGCCACAAAACAAGCAGTCTCTTACGGTTTGAAGGTTTGCCTACGTTGATACATAATCTGGCGCGAACTGATTCAACGACTCTCCTTGGGCCGTTAGTCGTCTTCTCAAGCCCTAAATAGACCTGTTCAACAAAGAGAACCTGTTAGGAGTGGACCCGAGGCCGTAGCCCCGGGATCCACCTCTGACGGTCAAGTTAGTATTGATGCGTAGTAGCATATATGAGAATTAGGTTTAGGATAACATGTTATGTTCTGTTGTGAATGGAATCCCAACCCTATATTTATAGGACATGGATTAGGGTTTAGGCGAAGAGTGGGCCGCTGTCTGTTGGGCCTGGCCCATGTAGGGTCCAGTCCGGACCATACGTCCACAAGCCCCCCAAGTTTAGTATGACATAGCGCGTGGCTATGTTATGCTAAACTTAAGTTCTGTTCATGGCCACGTAGGCCCAATCAACCAAGATGGCATGGCCCATGCGTGCGCATGAGACAGACCATACTGCGCAGCCCACATGCGACAGTGCGCACTGGGATTGCGATTGTGATTGTCTCACAATGGTGAAGGTGGATTCCACATGCTGTATCCTGGGTAAGGGCATACCTTTTGTACCAGTAGCGATGCAACATGGCGCAACAGAAGACGTGCTTCTGTGGCCGAAGTGCGCGCTATGCACAACACGGATGTGCGTTGTGCGCACTGTGTGCGAACATTACATTCGTCTTTACAACCGACAAAGGACGTCTCCCCTGCGGCAAGATGGTGCGAATATTTAAATCTGTCTTTGTACCAGGCTTGCAATACCTCTTACGTACGATCTGCTTCCAAATATGCCTGCGTGACTTGTACGGAAACAGTGGTATTATATACCCTGGTAGCCCCCCAAGTTTGATGGTGCTACTCGTGTAGGAGCATTAAACTTAGTTATCCTGAAAAACACTTAATGCAAATATTAAAAGTATATGCCGCGAATCGCGACATATAAAACTTAATGTGGTAAAAGATTAGCGCATAACAAAAGTATAGCACATAGCATATGAAATTAACACATAAGAAAAGTAGTAGTGCTAATTACACCTATCGTGAGGTTTTACAAACTATATAAGAGAAGTAGCACGTAGCTAATAATAAAAACAGTGCGCGCATGGCGATTGATTGATCTTTTTTTTTTCTTTTTTTTTTTTTTTTTTTTTTTTTCTTTTTAATAAAAGCAATGGCGCGGATGGAAGTACCGTGACCGCGACTAATAGTTTCGCACGCACAGACGCAGACAGATTTATTGTGACCGCGTAGACTCTAACGTTTTGTGGATGATCGCAGAGGACCACGGCTTTCGTCCAGTGCGCTCATGGTGATTGACTAGCATCGTGGTGCCTGTATGTGACAGTGCGCTCATGGCGCCAATCTGCGAAGATTTCCGAACGCATGGCCTAACGCGGGTAGATTTATCACGACTGCACTGTTCGCGGCTAAAAGATAAAGTAGGTCCGATCGTGCGGACTTAATGCGACTTAGGTAAAATCTTGTTTACCAAGTTTAAAAGATTTATGTAAAATCTTTTTAATATTTAAAAGATAATATATCTTATTTACCAATTCAAAAGATATGCACAAAAATATCGGGATATCTTTTTAAATATTAGAAAATTTAATATCTCACTGATTTATTATCCGATGCGGTATTCACGCGGTAAGATATTGCTATACGATCTGAATCATACATTTGTTTTGATCCCTTAAAACTGGATTTAACCCAACGATTTTAAAAGAATAGCATGCATGCTGTCTTGGTTTATTTTATGAATAGAAAAATAAATATATAAAATAAGATGTTGCATGCATGGTCATACGTATACATGTAACAGTATGTTAATTCGGTTCTAATTTGGTTTAAAGTTACCGGCTTTTGAACTCGTGGTTGCTTTTCGGTGATGTGAGAACACGAAACTTGTCGTAGTCAGGTCCCACGGATGGCGCCAACTTGTTGATACATAATCTGGCGCGGACTGATTCAACGACTCTCCTTGGGCCGTTAGTCGTCTTCTCAAGCCCTAAATAGACCTGTTCAACAAAGAGAACCCGTTAGGAGTGGACCCAAGGCCGTAGCCCCGGGATCCACCTCCGACGGTCAAGTTAGTATTGATGCGTAGTAGCATATATGAGAATTAGGTTTAGGATAACCTGTTATGTTCTCTGGTGAATGGAACCCCAGCCCTATATTTATAGGACATGGATTAGGGTTTAGGCATAGAGTGGGCCGCTGTCTGCCGGGCCTGGCCCATGTAGGATCCAGTCCGGACCATACGTCCACAAGCCCCCCAAGTTTAGTATGACATAGTGCGCAGCTATGTTATGCTAGACTTACGTTTTGTTCATGGCCGCGTAGGCCCAATCAACCAAGATGGCATGGCCCATGCGTGCGCATGGGACGGACCATACTGCGCAGTCCACATGCGACAGTGCGCACTGGGATTGCGATTGTGATTGTCTCACAATGGTGAAGGTGGATTCCACATGCTGTATCCTGGGTAAAGGCGTACCTTTTGTACCAGTAGCGATGCAACATGGCGCAACAGAAAACGTGCTTCTGTGGCAGAAGTGCGCGCTGTGCGCAACAAAGGTGTGCGCAGTGCGCGACAAAGATGCGCGTTGTGCGCGCTGTTGCGCGAACATTACATTCGTCTTTACAACCGACAGAGGACGTCTCCCCTGCGGTAAGGTGGTGCGAATATTTAAATCCGTCTTTGTACCGGGCTTGCAATACCTCTTACGTACGATCTGCTTCCAAATATGCATGCGTGATGCGTACGGAAACAGTGGTATTATATACTCTGGTAGCCAACTTGTTGATACATAATCTGGCGCGGACTGATTCAACGACTCTCCTTGGGCCGTTAGTCGTCTTCTCAAGCCCTAAATAGACCTGTTCAACAAAGAGAACCCGTTAGGAGTGGACCCGAGGCCGTAGCCCCGGGATCCACCTCCGACGGTCAAGTTAGTATTGATGCGTAGTAGCATATATGAGAATTAGGTTTAGGATAACCTGTTATGTTCTGTTGTGAATGGAATCCCAGCCCTATATTTATAGGACATGGATTAGGGTTTAGGCGAAGAGTGGGCCGCTGTCTGCCGGGCCTGGCCCATGTAGGGTCCAGTCCGGACCATACGTCCACAGCCTATATTCCGTTTAACCTTTTACTTATGAAAAGAATATAGTATTACGAGTAAATATGGACTGCTGGCAATTGTGTGGCGTGAGTGGGCTATGCAATTGTTCAAAGTGGGTCAGCTTTGAATGGGTTGTTACAGTGGGTCCAAAGCTTTTAATGATGTGGTATATTTTGATTATGTCAAATACGTTTGCAAATATCTAATTATAAGTATATAACTTGACAAAAATAAGCAATCTAATTGATGCAATATATTGAATTCAATTTGTGAATGTTCAATTGAGTTGAGACTGTTTACGGGTTGTTTTGACAGGAAGACTATGGGCGAATCACAACATATTGAGGTTCGACTGTATGAGGTGAATGGACGCATGTGCCCGCATTAGTAGGCCGGCTCCAGAACCCAAAGGAACGATTAATACATTCGTTTTGTTGACCCACATGTATGGTAGAAGAGCCGGTGACATGAAGGTATAGTAATATAATTGATTCGTTATGATATACAACTTTTTTTTACCTTTCGCGTGTACTTCGTTAAGCAGAAATTATGGCACTTTCAGTCATTCAAAAGGCTCCAAAGAAATGAGTTGCAACAATGTTAGAACTATAGACGGTGGTGCAGTGGAGGATGATACCGATGTCACACAAAATAGAGGAAACAAGTCGGAGTATTTTAGCGTAATTGGTGAGAAAACTTTACACGTATTTGCTTATTAGATATCTTAAGCAGAAAGCAAATAATTTTATGCACGCTCATAAGTGATATTTGTCATGCTGCATAAAGTGTGCCTTCTTTGTCTACAGGGCTGACCAAATTGGATGTCCAAATTTGCCTTTATATAGATACTAAGCGGGTGTTTGGTTTAACTTATTTAGTTGGCTTATTACCCTATTTAGAAAAAACAAGTCCATTTTATTGTTTAAAAAAGCTTATAAGCTTACTCTTTAGAGCTTACTAAAAGGGGATTACTAACAGCATGCAGGGTTAGCAATGGTTAGTTTATGCTGCAATATATATATATATATATATATATATATATATATATATATATATATATATATATATATATATATATATATATATATATATATATATGCTTTATAGATTCAGATATATATGTGATACCAACAATATTTTCTTACCAAACCGTCTTTAATTGCATTATTATTTGGCTTTGGTTTATAAATGCATAAAAGTCAATTCTGGATAATATCAACTTCTCAGTAGCACATGAGTCTTACATTTGTTAGATCTTGAGATTAGCTTATCACTATTGGCCATTTGTTACAATGACAATTTCAGTTTGGTCAATGTTTGCAGTTGGCAACAATTTTTTTTTTTTTTTTGGTCTTAGATATCAACAAAAGTTGCACTTAATTTGCTAAATTTAAGACCAGTTGTATATTGGTGGACTTGGTAACTTTGGTTTCCGTACACATGCCTTCAATCATATATGATGTTTGTGTAGGTGCCAAGCGTTTAATTGGAAGGAAATTTTCTGATCCATAAGCACAAAGTGACATGAACCAATGGCCATTCAAAGTAGTCCCTGGCCTGGTGAGAAGCCCATGATTGTGGTCAAATCGTAGGCGCCAGAAGAACAACATATTTGACGAATGAAAATCAACTGTTGTAAGGTACATAATTCAGAGGTGGCATTGTGGCCATGCAAGAAAGTGTATTTCGCAAACCTTTTGAGTAAATTGATCATATGTGTTTCTCTTAGAGACAATTCACAGTTTTGGATACACATTAGCTGTCATGAATATGCTAATCACATTAGCGACTCATTGTTACTCCCATCAAAATAGTAAGGTTGACTATTTCAATCTAAATCTATATGGTTGTTTATATGGGTATGACCGATCTCATATATCAAGCGCTTCCGCGCAACGCGCTGGCTACCCCGCTCGTTCGTTTATAAGAGTCAGTAAATGAATATTAACAACTATGACATTGCGTTTAGCTTAAACCACACTAAATGGTATATTCTCTAAATTAAGCAAGGTTATAAATAATGTGAGCCGTGACATGGCGGCATGACCAAGCCTCACGCCTTACCGGTTAAGGCGAAGCTTTTGCGTTTATACGGTGTGGAAAAAGGTGACACAAAATATGAAAATATTTATATATTTATATCATATTTCATATATATCGAATTTACAAAAAGACGTGGCATAAGGCGACGTAAGACGTGGTGTGACGGCTTAATCAAGTTCATGCTTTTGCGGTATCTTTGCACACCTCTTAGAACCATGAAATTAAGTCTATAGACTCATCTATACTACATATAAAGCATCAATGACTCTCTCTCCAAAATTTTAAGACTTACAAGAAATTAAGCATGGTTTACAACACTTTAAAGCACCCAATTTTCAGAATTACAATAAAATAAGCATATTATACAACAAAATAAAGCATGGTGCCATTTTAAGACCAAAATTATATCAAACAACATTAATGCTATTAAAAATACCCCATCACCAAAAATTACAACAATTTAAGCGCAATATACAATAACTGCAACCAATTTTTAGATTTACAACAAAATGAGCATAGTGTACAATAAAATAAGCATGATGTAATTTTCAGACTTATTTTCATACTTACAACATTAATGTTATTAAAGTGGTCAATGTTATTAATAACTATAATGACTAATACTTACAAGAAAAGAAACATATTGTACAACACTTTAATGCACATAATTTTCAGACTTACAAGACAAGAAACATAGTGTACAACAAAATACCACATTAATGCTATATAATGTAATCAATTATTTAACTGGTAAGTAAATACAATTAATACATTTATTAAAACACCACTTACAAATACAAATTATCAAGCATATTGTACAACCAAATTAAACATAATTCCAGCATTAAATTTCACTACTACAAATAATAAAGCACATTATTCAAATATTCAAGCCCGAACGGGCAACAGCCAAATAGGCTTAAGCCCGAAAGCGGACCAAACGGGCTCGAGCCCGAACAGGCACGGGCCAATGAGTTCGAGCCCAAACGGGCACGAGCTATACGAAATTCTTGATATCCGTAAATTTATTGTTAAAAATAACATAATAAACTAAAATACATTATTTATCGAAAAATTTTATTTCAGAGTATACGCCGTTGCAACGGCGGGTACTCTGCTAGTGTTATATGACGTAGTATAATGATGTTATTGGAAAGTGACAAGTGACAAGTATATATTAACATATTTAACTAATGATTATGTACGCCAGTCTTTTTTTATTGCATTGATGTGTTTAAGACTTTTTAATGAAACAAACCTATAAACAATAGCATTAATAAAACTTGAGAATTGAAAAATGGACTGGAGAATAAAGAATTGTTTTGGCTGCTCACTGGTCATGGTGGGAAGTACCAAAAAACGAGAAGTGGGTAAACAAATGAGGCGATGCCTTTTAAATGTAGCTATTCACCCATGTCCCTATAACTTTGCGTTATTTATTTCATGCTAAAAACACGGCGTTAACAATGCCGTTATAAATAAACAGTTCTCATCTCGAATCTTAACTAACAAAATGTTTCTTAAAGTTAAATGATGATTTTCTTTTGGTTAAAATGGATTAACATTTGTATTTTATGATATCACATATTGTTATTTAGAAGCACAAAGTTATTAGCGGTAACCCAAACATGATAGTCTAATGTTCAAACTATTGGCTTATACATGGAGTGTAATTCTCAAAAATGCAAACCTAAACTTTCGAGGCAACCACGATTTTAGATAGAAAAATGCTTAGAATCTTTGTTTGAACCAAATCAATCTGTATAAAAAATAACTTTAAGACAACTTTGGTGCAAGTATTAGGCGACTAATCAGTAATTTGGATCTCAGACTCGGCTCAATAACATAAGCCCATTAACTACACAAACCTTAGCGGTCGAGTCTTTCATAGTTGACTCGAAATTTTATTAGAGCAGCCCCAGCTTGTAATATAATTGAGTCGACCTACACGAGTCAACTTTGAATGTTTTCTTGTTGTTCTTGAATAGCATGTAAGTTGATTGGCTTGATCTACCCCAACTTCTCTTAGATTTAGGGTGCGTTTGTTTCATTTAAATGTTTTAGGTCTGAATCTGACTACCACATCTTACTAGTAAGAGGTGGCTAGAACGTCTAAATCTAAACGAAATAATGTTGTTTGTTTTTGTATAATTGTCATAATGATTTTTAGTGCTCGTTTCTGCAATTTATTTAAGTAACTTGTGTAAATATGAAATAAGACTTTTTATCATAAATATAACATAGTTAATAAACCATCAAATATATTATATTAACACAAGTCTTCAATCTCTCTTATCGAGTAAGACAAGTCTCCCACTTCTTACTGAGTAAGATGTTATATGTCTAACTGGATCTGACTCAAAAGAAAAAAACAAACAAGCAAAACGTCTACTCACCTCTTACTGGTAAGAGTAAGAGGGAGCAAGAGGGCTAGTAATTTTATTTTATTTTATTTTATTCATTTATTTAAAAAAAAAACAAACACACCCTCAGGTGTCGTTTTCTTTATTTTGTTATAGTAGAATATGCTAACAACACTAATTAGCCCACCTTTTTATTTAAAATATATCGATAACTTTCTAAACAAGGTTTTGGTACAATAATGCGAGGCGTGATGTGGCGGCGTGACCAAGCCTCACGCTTTAGCGGCTAAGGCGAAGTTTTTCCGATAAATGTCAGTTAATAATGGTTCATTTATTAACGGTTGGTTTTAGTTGGTTGGCTGATTCGGTTCGGTTAAATCGGTTTTTGGATTTGTTTTCGGGTTTTCTGATTAGTTTGCACAACCTTAGACATTCTTGACCGGACGACACATATATGCAAGTCTAATAAAACTTTAACTCAAACAAATGACTAATTTTAGCTAAGTAAATTAATTCCCAAACACGCTTTTCTTTTAGCATGGAAAAAGTGTTCTGTTTTTCTAAGCCGGTCATTATTTATTTATTTATATTCTCTCAATGTTAAACAAAAAAGCAATGAATAGCAACAACATTTATATTCTCTCATGTTGCGTGATTGTTTATGCTTTACTACGTGTGACTTGAATAGGAACTTCAGAATACTTGACTCATAAAACTAGCGTGCCAAATAAAGTTTTGGTTAAATTACACTTTTAAGCTTCTATGTTTTGTATATATGAAGATACTTATGTAAGTATGTCACGACATGTTATTGTCTCTTGGATTACGGATTACTCAAAAAAAAATTAGCGATTTTACTAGTTGGAGTTAGGGGTGTCATAAAACCCGACCCGAACCCGACCGGGTTCGGGTAAACTCGGGTCAAATATCATATTCGGGTCAACCCGAATTGCCCTGAGTTCTAAATAAGGTCGGGTTCGGGGATTTTTTTAGCCTTGACCCGACCCGAACCCGAGTTGACCCGACTAAACTAACACTTTACAATAGAAAAATAATCAGTTTAAATAATATTAATAAATGAAAGAGGCTGCAAATTATAAGACGAAATTTTGGTTAACAATGTATTAAATTTTGATTAATATTCGACTATAATTAAGGAAAGAATATTTCATTTTTTAAAATTTAAAATGTAGCTATAATTTCGGTAATCTTTTATCAGAACATTTTTTAAATTTTTTTGAAGTTGTACATTTGTAAAAATCAAATATGGTTAATTAAATGTAATTAAAATCCAGTTTTGAAATGATTCAGCTTCAAATTATTGACCTGAAAATATTCATCATCTAAAAAACATGAAGAATTTAAATAAATTAACAAACATGAATAACTTAAATTAATCAACAAACATAAATTCGTATAAATGGCACGGCTTCCTCAATAAGTTTTGCTAAACATTGATTTGGAAATAGATTTTAATCCCAAAAAATTCTCAACAAAATGCCCAGCTTAATGAGATGGTCAACGCTTTCTAAATCTTAGCCATAAGTTTAATGTGTAGATTCTGTAAAATTTCAAATTCAAAATATTTGTTTCCTAATTCGCAAATGAAATGAAATGAAATCAAATTAAATATATGATTATTTTTGAATTATTTTGAAAAAAAAAATACTTGATTGTAATTCATAACTTAACGTTATCTTCGTCGGAAAATTGATGCCGTAACATGATTGACCGGGTAATTACAATAAAACATAAATATAAATCGTTTATCAGAAAATTGGTATTCAAGACAGCCGGACGGTTCTTGGTATCCGTGATGTCGCCAGAAATCAGAAAAAATTTTGAGTTTATTGTTACACAAAATCCACATATCAAAACAAATCAAAAATTCGAGTTTATTGTTACACAAAATCCATACCATCTGAATCTTACTCAATGATTCAAACCTTTTGAATCTTATTCAATGATCCAAACATTTTATATCCGAATACAATGAAAAATGGTTACTTGATTGTAATACATACCTTTTTAATGCGATAAGGTTATCATCACATACGCAGTCGGAAAATTGATGTCATAAAACGATCAAACTGAAAACTGCAAAATAACAAAACACTAATTTTTTTAGGAATTAATAATCAAAATGAAAACAATAACACAAACCTAAATTAGAAGTCAAGATATTCGAACGGTCCTTGGCATCCGTCATGTTGCTCGAAAAACAGTTTTGCATAATTTGATTTATCATCCGATGAATGATTGATTTATGATTTAAATCAATGGAATGAATTAACGGTTTTAATCAATTGAGTTTTGTTCCAGATTTGTGATAGAGAGGAGGAGTGGAGGAGTTTAATTTATATAGATGGTTTTAGGGATTGATGGTTATTTTATTTCAAGATCCAATTTCAGAGGATAGGTTGGGGGAGTGATTTTCGGATGTTGATTATTATGAATTGTGAAACGGTTTAGTAATAGTGAGAATCAGTCAGCAAGGATGCCACGTGACTTTTCTCTTTCCTCCACCTAATTTCTTATTGACATGTCATCAATCCAAAACAGGCTATTATATAGGTTGAGATTAGGTGAGGTCTATATCCATATACGGAGTTCCTTAAACTAAATCTATACTATTAGGCTTCCCACAGTAGTATTGATCGATCGATCATTTCATTCAATCGGATTCGATCGTCGTTGATGTGGTGGAATTTTGGCGATCGATCGCTTCACGATTTTTTTGGAACTTGATGTGGTGGATTCAGGGACTTTTGCTTTCTTACAAAATCTGATAATTCTTCATATAAAATCCTTCTCTTTGCTACATTTGTTAAGGGGGTGTTTAGTTATATTCCATATATGATATTCTTCTTCTTGTATAAATTTTATTAATCAAAATTTGTTTAGGGGGTGTTTGGGTATGATATCTACTTCACTAAATTTATGAGTCAAAATCCAAATTAAAGGTATAAATTTGTTTGATTTCTATATTTTAACAAATTTGAATATTTTTTTTATCATAAATCCGCTGCATCTTTACTTCATTTGTTTAGGGAGTGTTTAGTTATAAGGACTGTGTATAATGATCCTTCTTTCTTGTTTATTGGTCAATATTTGTGTCTTAACTTTATTTGCTTTAGGGTGTATTTGGGTATAAAATAAGAAACATGACATTGATGAGGTAACCCAGTAACCTTGAGGGAAGCATTTAGTTGTACAATTTTAATCATTTTTTATATTTACTATCTTAAATTGTTAAAAATAAAGTTAGGTAACCTCAATTACATATTGAAAGTAAGTTGAGTATCTTTTTATTCTGCTGATAAAATGACAAATAACATCTTTCGAAAAGTCGAAAATAACATACATTGCACAAAATTTAAATTGAATACCCAAAATTTAAATTGACCTTAAATGTAATACATTTTTATGAGATTTGCCCGATAAGTAATCATATGACCACACATGAATGATATAATTTGAGATATCTATGCACTCTTGAAAAGATCAAGGATTTCAGGTTTGCATTCACCTTCATGCTTTAAGCTAAAGAAGCGACAAGATGTTAAGAAGGATTGTCTCAAGTTAAGTTGTTTTTACAACTTGAGTCAAGTTGGACATGTGTGAGCCATTGGATTTGATCCAATAGCTCAAATCAAAAAAATTTCTTTTGATTTGAGCCATTGGATCAAATCCAATGGCTAACACATGTCCAACTTGATTCAAGTTGTAAAAACAACTTGAGAGAATCCTTCCCCTTTTGCCATATATAGGACGAACGGATCGGGAAGCAATGAGCCCAACAAGTGAGCAAGCCATCGACCTCCAATCAACAGAAGGAAAAACTATCAAGAAAACAGCTATACAACTTTGTACAAATTAATTAACAAGAACTTCATTCGCAAGAAAAATATATAATCAGAAGCAAACTATTATGACGATATTTACAAATTCTTTCGTAGATGCATTAGTTTTCTTAAGTTTTCTAAATCTTTTATATATAATAAAACAAAACCACAAGTGGGGACTTTTCCATTTAAAAAAAAATCAAATCATACCTTATTTAGTAATAATTTTATTTTAAAAAAAGATTATTTTCTTATTAGGTAACATTTTATATTTATCCATAACACAAGTAGAAGATAAATATAAAAAATATAGATAAGATACAATTAACAATAAGATTAAAATTTTTAAATAATTATCTTTAATAATCAAAAACTATAATTAAACATCATAAATCAAATTAAACAAAGATTAAATTATTTGTTTTTTAATAAATAAAAATATATGATTTAAAAAAAATTTAAAAAAAAACACGCGCGTGCACGGGTATTATAACTAGTATAACTTATACAAAATATCTTGCCTTTATTTAGAAAATGAATTTATGACCATTTGAGTCCTTCTTCGGCTTAAGTTTTTAATCAGAATAGTTTTAATATGTGGTTAGAACTCGTTTTTAAAAGACAATATACATTACGAGATGTTAGCCCAATATTCTTAAAACAAAGTAGAGTTAAAGCCATCTAATACCAATAAACTTTCTTAAATGTTCAATTGTCATGAACCCAATAAAATATCATAATACGTATCAAACTTTGTTGGTTTTGAGTTGATATCATCAAAAACTCGTTTTTTACCTCTAGAATCCTCGTCATGTCATTAACTGTAACGTTATTATCTAAGTCACATTCTTTATACTACATATGTGTTCTTCCCAAACTGAAAGCTATTTTACAAAGAGCACTAACACTTTAAACCTCAAAATTGCACAAGGTAAAACCAACAAAATTTGATGGTTATTGTGGCATTTTTTTCAGTCTATGACCGATAAGTTAACATTTCAATGCTATTAGATTGTTTTAACCCTACACTACACGTAAGCAACTAAGAACAAACAAATCCAAGTAATCAATTTAACCACCGTTGCTGGTCATGACACATAAGCAAAAGTTTGCTATTAAACTAAAATCTGAAAGTTTGATGGATATTGTGATATTTAATTAGGTCTATGACCGATAAGTAAACGTTTAAGAAAGTTCGTTTTATCACTTGTCTAATGATTCTGGTTTAATTGTGCTCCACAAGATAATGTTGGGAAATCTCGCTATTGAGACAGAATAAACGATACAGTAAAAAAGTTCAACTCCATGTACAGTATATTGTGCTTGGTGACTTCCATGAGGTTCAGTTTAATTTTGATAGATATATATGGAACCAACTTTTGTACTAGAAGTGCCAAGCACTTTAATGATTTTAGTTGACCTTCCAAAAAAAGTTCAATTGTAAGAACAAGTTTGGGACCAAATTGGTAAAAAGTTAACTTGATGTAGAAAGGTTTGTTCATACCGGTTATAGTAGTCCATGGCTTCTACTTTGGGCTCACAACCAACAAGCCCAACTGAAGAAGATTGAAGATGTACTTACTTCAAGGTGTCATTGATGATTTTTGTGGGAACTCTTGTCATAGTATATTTTAGCATTAAATATGCAAAGGGTCAGTGTCATTCAAAACACACAAGTATTTAATTTCAAGGTACGTACAATTGACGATTTGGTGGTAACTATTTTCGTATGTTCTAGCATTTAATAATATACGAGTGTCTTAAGTTATTTAATTGGTCGTCTATAATTCATAACTCCTTGTAACCAATCATTGTAATAAATGTATTAGTAGCATTGAATTAAATGCATCTTTATATATAAAAAAAGACCTTTTATTATAAAACAGGTTCAGGATACGATTACTTTGAGGTGTGTATTGTAGTAGTCGTTAAGCTTTTTTTAGGTATTTAAAACTTCTGTTACGCATGAACATGATCTTCTTACAAGTTTAGTGTTATATCAAAACACATGCACTATGCATTAAATTACAAAGAAGTGTAGGATTATGAACCTCATAATGGCGGATAGACATCAACTACTAAAACACTATGATTAAACCAAAAGATAAAACATTTTTTTTTCCTCACATACCACTCATTGTGGATGCCAATTATCTGTCAAGTATGTCTTTAAATCCCAATTTAGACCTTCAAGATGTCTCAAAATAAAAAAATAGTTGGACTAATGTACGTATAGTACTGCTTAATCTTGTCTTTTGAGAAGAGTTGGCACTTACAAAAGCAACAACAAATAAAACTTCAAATCTTGTAATGTACTGTATTTAGATGTAGTAGGGAAACAAAAAAATGTAGACACTACTAGCAGTTTTGATATTCAAATTCTAAAACGACGCAGGTGTCAATTTTACCAAAATGGTACTAGATAAAATGAAGCATAATATATGGTGGGCCTATGCACTTTTGTAAATAGAATGCTCAAACCAAGCAACATACCATATAATAAATAATAATGATCAAATTTGTCACATCTAACTCTTTTTCCTAAGACCCGTCGATTAAATATCTCGCTAAAAACACAAATGATGTTCACTTTCCATCATGGTATTAGATATCTATATCTCTATTACCTTAAAGGTGTTCATAAAAACCGAAAATCAAAAGAACATAGGAACCATACAGGTATCGATTAAGAACCTAACAGTATATCATAACCATGGTTTGGTTTTTCGTTCTTGAGATTCAAAAATTTTGGTTCTCGGGACCGTTTGAGCTGGAACTGTCTGGTTCTGCCACTTTCGTGAAAAGAATTGACTCTTTTGAAACTATGAAATTTTATAGGGTTTGTTTGCGACTTTATGTTCATGCAGCCATTAAAAAAAAAAAAAAAAAAAAAAAAAAAAAAACCCTACCATTACTAAATTCAGACAACAAAAATAAAAAACCTAAAAACCCAAAATAAATTAAAATCTTAACATATAATCATTTCCTACTAATACTAAACTATCAATTTTACAATTACTATTATCATTCAAAATTTCAAATAACATCATCAACACGAAAGTAAGTTTTTCTATATATGTTTTCCTTTTTATTGTGATCGTAATTGATTAGATACCATGTTACAATGATTGTAGATGAAATCGAAGATTTTTTGAATGATGATGAGATTGTTAAAGAGATGAAAGAAATGGAACAAAGTTGTAAAGGGATTCAAGTAATGAAGCATTAAGCGTTTTTTAAGGTTCGGGACACAAATACGTGTTCTTGATACTTTTTTTCTTGGTAACCATGGTTTCTGACCTTTTGGCCGACTAATCCAAGGGTTTTGAATCCACCGCCACACAGACTCAAATAAGGTAAAGCCCTCCCTTTTCAGGAGGTTGGTATA
Organism: Artemisia argyi; assembly: GCA_030686995.1. Taxonomy (NCBI): domain Eukaryota; kingdom Viridiplantae; phylum Streptophyta; class Magnoliopsida; order Asterales; family Asteraceae; genus Artemisia; species Artemisia argyi. Next base: position 42,566,094 of record CM060685.1, on the reverse strand, counting down.
GTCACAAGCCCTTTTGATACAAATGGGCTGTTTGATAAAAAAAATATGATTTAGCGCTGAATGAATTAAAGCTGCTGAATTATTCCAAGATGCTGAGTGAAACTGATTCTGTGTGAAAATTATTGTTTGATAATTATTCTAAATGAGCAATCTGAGTAGCCTTAAATTACCAATTTAACCTTATGTCTAGATTTGTACTGAGCAAAATATATAGTTTGATTAAAAAAAATTGTTGACGCAAATGGAAATATAATATATATAAAAAAAAACACTGTTAAAGTAAGCAATAAAATGTAAATAATCTTATCAAAAGATCATAAAACAATATTAGTTACGAATTAATTTTAAAAAGAACTCATTATCATTTAAAAAATAACGCATCAATTTGATTATGAAATCACGAGAACTAGTTTACTTTTAAAGAAATGATCAAATGCATATATAAAAGTTGAATGTTGGACACACTCAAAGATAACATTTATATAATTTTTGTGGTGCTTTTAATGGCACATAGACATCAACTACTTAAACACTAAATCTTAACCGGTCAAGCATCTCTTTAAATTCCAATTTATAAACGTCTTCTTACATAACTATACTTGACTTGTGATCATTTGAGTTCAGTTATATTGCGTTGTTTGTCGAGAATGTAAGTTTCTAGCTACAAGCCTACAATTGCTACTATCACCTTCATCCGTAAATATAAGGTTTTAGTTTTAATAAATTTCATGTGTTAAAAAGAATTCTATAAGAAATAAAACTTGGAGTTAAGTCGAACAAGTTTAATAAACTATAATAATACATGTATGTTGACATACAAAGTACAGAATTTATGCAAATCACTAACTAATAATTTTTATTTTATTTTATAAACCTATTTCTGTTACATATGATCATCCTACACTCTAATTTTATATAATGATTTTGCTAAACAATGACCATTGAACATTTTTTTTTTTTTTTTTTTTCAAATTTAAAGTAGTTATTTATTTAATGCAAAATAAATTAACATAAAATTAACTTAAATATATGTCATTTTTAATTTAACAAAGTTAAAGTTTCCTTATATTCATATTAGTTGTTGGTTAAGCATTTGCGAGTGGGCATTGCACATTTGCACTTAATGGCACATAGACATCAACTACTTAAACATCTTTTAAATCTTAATCAGTCAAGCATCTCTTTAAACGGCGTAAAAGAACACTCCGTAAACGGCGTAAACAAACAAAACCAAAAACATAAAATTTAACGAGAGCATATATAATGTAAAGACTAGAGTCCTTGTACGTCGTATATGGATCTCAACACAAACTAAAACTAAACAGTAGCCGGCTACAACGTAGATAAGGTTTTAGACCTGCGCTGTAGGTGAAAGTGTGAAACGATGTCTACGTTTTCTTTCGTTGAGACTTCTTGACATGCTCTATGTGCTCCATGTACTTCTCTGCTAACTCTTTAATCATGTCCTCATCATCGTGTCATATGCTCACTTATAACAATTTATGTTAATTTATTTATTTTTGGATCTTACCTTTATTTAGAATATTACATACGCATACACCGAAAAATATATACTCTCGTCGTCGCATTACGCAGGTACCATCAAGTAAAATGGAACTTACTATATGTTTGTTGTCTATTGCAAAATGAAATGAAATCTAAAATACTTGGCGTAAAGTATAGATATTGAATTGTTTTATCCTTTTTTTTTATTTTTTTTTTAATTTTTAATATAAAAAAGAAGTGTATGATGTATTAGCCGTTTTTTTTTTCAGACACTATAGGCTACAGATTAACAGGGCACGCGCTTCAGTTACTACTCAATTTTACCCTCTTCATATTTTATGAAAAATCAAATAGTACTTAAGTCCCAAAATGGAGCAACAATATAGTATTGGAACCACAAACATCTGCAATGATATTTCGTACAGCAGGAACAGGAACAGGACCATGTGTGCTTAGTCTATACCACAAACAACTTCAATTCTGAAAAGCCAAAAAGATGGAACCTTTTACAGTTGGTGACATATATGCTAGTATGCTACTATTGATCAACTTTGGGATGAACATGCCACCTAATATAAATAAGATTAAAGTCATCTCGATAATCAAAATAATTTATATTTAATCTTACTAGATAGATGATCGATCCAAGCTGTTACTACTATAAATTGGTGAACCTTCAATATTATACAAAAACAAACAAATATATATATAATATATGATCATGTGCCATTGGGATCCAAATAATACTCAGCCCAAAAATGATGCACAACAAGTCAACAACAAAGGTAGTGGAACCGCAAAAATACAAAAAGAACATTAAACGAAAATCTCCGTACTGTCCCCTTGCTGGACCATGTGAATATACATAGACTTGAATTGGGATTAGGTTTTCCAATTTATTTTTGTATTTTAAGAATAATAGAAACTACTTTATTTGTTTTTATACATAGGGTTAATCAACATGTTGCTAAGAGTTAAACCAACTTTAACCCGTGTTAAACCAAAGTGAACCGTTGCAACCTCTTGCGTTAAACCGACGTTAACCCCTTAACGTTGAGTTAAGGGTGTGTTGTGTAAAAAAAAAAAAAAGTTTCACTTTCCTTCCTAAATGGAGGAGTGTTTTTGTAACTTGTTGTTGAGTTAAGTTGAGTTATGATTGGGGGCCTTTTTTTGTGAGTTAAAATAAAAAAGTTAAAGCTGATGTGGCGCTGACGTGACACCGTGTTAAACTTTAACTCAATTTACCATAACTAAGCAACTTCCTAATTCTGCCATTCCATTGAAAATTACTCGAGCTAATCATTATGCGAGTAACATATGCTAGTATAGAACTTTGGGATGAACATGCCACATAATATAAATAAGAAAGTCATCTCGATAATCAAAAAAGCTCATTTAGTTATGAATGAAAATAATTTATATTTAATCTTACTAGATGATCATGTGCCCATTGGGATCCAAATAATACTACACAACAACAAAGGTAGTGGAACCGCAAAAATACAAAAAGAACATATGATCATGTGTAAAATCCCCTTGCAGAAAGTACTTTATTTGTTTTTATACATAGCTAGGGTTAAACAACATAGTTGAATTGGGATTAAGGTTTTCAATTTATTTTTGTTTTTTAAGAATAATAGAAAGTACTTTATTTGTTTTTATACATAGGGTTAAACAACATGATGTTAAGACACTTAGAGCAGTTGCATCAATAACGCCATTGTTGCGTTAAATAGGATTTAACGTGCGTTAAGATGGAGTGAACCAATGCATCCTCTAGCGTTAAGCGTGCGTTAACGAGCAACGTGAAGGGAGTAACGCAAGTTAAAGGCGAGAAAATGTAATAATAATAATAATAATAATAATAATAATAATAATAATTTGGACCCTTTCAACAGCTAGTTTTCTATCCGTTGCTTTAAAAAAAAATTCAATTCCACCCCCTTCACTTTAATACCAAACGGCTATATTTCAAACTTAAAAAAAAAAAAAAAAAAAAAAAAAAAAAAAAAAAATCATATACCCACCAGGCCACCACTATAAATACCAACTAAACACATAATTTTTTTTTCAAACATCCACTACTAATTCTCAACTCTTTATATTTACTATCTAAAAAAAAAATAGAAAAAAAAAAAAAAAAAAAAAAAACTTCTTTATTCACACTGGACCCAAATGAAAATGCCGAAGCACTTGCGACTTGGTCAGACATAGATGACGAAGAAGGTATAGAGTTTATGATTGCTGCGACGGAGTATCAGCAACGCTCAGAACAAGAAGAAGCTCATCTTCAGCCTCAGGTGCCTCGTACCCACATATTTCGTGAACGCGAGCTTGCTGAAGAACGTTTGCTAAATGACTATTTCGTTCGAGGTTGTAAGTATACGCCCCGTAATTTTCGTAGAAGGTTTCACATGTGCCAAAAACTATTTCTAAAAATAGTCAAAGGTATTGAATCTTATGAATCGGATTTTATGGAGCATATTTGGCAGAAACGTCTTCAACACCAACAACAACATGAAGAAGAATATTCCGAAGACGAAGACGATGAATAATTAGTTGTAATTCGTTTGGTCTAATTTCCTATGTTTCGTTTTGTTTTATTTTATTTTATTTTATTTTATTTATTTTTTTTAATCGTTATTATTGTTATTTTATGTTTTTTTTTTATATTTCGTTTTGTAATGTTTAAGTTTTAATGTTATGTGGTTTATTAAATGAATTGTTAGTTTTAGTTTACGGTTGAATTTGAAAATAGTTGAGTTAAAGCTGAGTTATAAATGGGGGTGTTTTTTTGTGAGTTAAAGTGAAAGTGTTAAAGCTGATGTGGCGCTGACGTGACATTGTGTTAAGTTTTAACCCAGGTTACGGATGTAAGTGCTCTAATGGGTTCCATAACTAAGCAACTTCCTAATTCTGCCGTTCCATTGAAAATTACTCGAGCTAATCATTTGAACTTCGAATCGATATAGATATAACTGTAAACGAATAATCGAATGTACGTACACATATCGTTTTAGCTTAACCAAACAAGCGAACACGAGCAATAACGCTGACAAACTTTCTTGTCCATACATGTTCGTAAAATGAATAAAGTTGTTCGTGAACATAAAGACATTAAACGCACATACAATTCTTTTTATCGACTCTAGAAACTTGAGTCGAGTACGAATTTCAGAAAACTTGACTGATAAAAGTCGCGAGCCTAATCAAGTTATAGTTAAATTACACTTTTACTCTTCTACGTATATATAAAGATACTTATATAAGTATGTCTCGGCAAGGTGGGGTCTCTTGGATTACGGATTACCCAGATCGAAAACATTAGCGATCTTATTAGTTGGAGTGACTCGTTAATATAACCAACAAGATGGAGGATTTGCGTTGTCCAAACTACAACTTTATATCAAGATACCAGCAATGTTTTTTGTGTTTCGATTTAAAGACCCCAAGAAAAGATTTGCTTGGAGAAGAGATTAGTACGTTCGATTGATTGAATTAGTGACCCAATAAAATCATATCGTTATCTCTAACAACTTGCTTGAATTTTTTTAAAATCGTCTTCAGAAAGGAAAAAACTAATATATAGAGAGTGAGTCGAGTCTAGATAAATATGCTGACTACTTATTGACATCGGTCGAGTCAAGTTTCGAGCTCAATTGATTCAAGTTTTCAGCTCTAGATATAAAAGGTGCGTTGAACTCGAGCTTGAAATTTAAAGCTCGGTCGAGCTCATGTCGAGTTTTGAGCCATGATTCTGATCATATTATAACTAACACGACTGTGAGTACGTGGCGTTCATTTTAGACACCGTTTTTTTTTTTTTTTGAACGATGAATTGCATTAAAGAAAAAAACTCTCTAGCAAGGAGCTAGAAGAGGGAATACAAAGGATTGTTTAGCCAAGAGTTCCAACAATGAACTTTACGACCTCTATTTTTAAGCCAAGAAAAAGAAAAGATACGAATATTATCGAATATGTCACTTTTCTTCATAGGATGAGAATTAAAAATGACACTATTTCGATACCGCCACAATAGCCACAAAGAAGCCGCGGTAATGACATACACACGATCTTTAGAATCCTTTGTAGCTCTCCAATCGTCGATCCATTGTAACCATTCGTAGCAAGAAGAGAAAGAAGGCATATTAACATCGATCCACACGCGAATAAGCCTCCATAAATTGATAGCCGTATCGCAACCAAAGAAGATGTGGTCATTAGATTCCAAACCCACATTGCAAGAAGGACATGTAATAGACATAATCTCTAAACCCCGCGAGGATAAATTTAAACGATTCGGCAATCTATCCAAAACAAGACGCCAAATGAAAATATTTACCTTTCGAGGCAATAACTTAGACCACCTAGTACTTGGGCTTAGAGACGGGAGGAGGCAGTTATCAACATGAAGTCTCGTATCAAGCACAGAGAAAACGCCATCAGGAGCAATGTTCCATTGCCAAGAGTCCGGAAGACTACTTATATTAACATGACCTATTTCTGAAATCATAGCCTCCAAAGCTTCTTCATTTCGACTTCCTAAGCTTTGCCTATTCCAATTCCAAGACCAATTATCATTAGAGATCCGCTCCGATAATAAGCAATTTGCATTTGAATCCAAGTGAAACAATCTGTTATATCTCAAATTCAAAGGCCCATTTCCAACCCAATTATCCTTCCAAAAACTAATAGACGAACCATTACCCACCTTATGTTGTAACGTGTGTAACGGAATTATCTCTCTAGCATGTAACATAGAATGCGTGGCTACGATGTTCGCCCATGTACCTTTACTTTTGCACCCTTTCAAATCCAAACCCGCATCAACCCCATGAATAGCTTTTATCACACGAGCCCAAAGAGAATCCGGATTATTAACGAACCGCCATCTCCATTTTTGGAGGAGAGCGAGATTAAACGCTTTCAAACTCCCGATACCTAAACCACCTTTATCAAAAGATGCCAAAATATTATCCCATTTAATCCACGCCATCTTCTTTTGATTCCCACTACCACCCCAAAAGAAAGAGGCCCGAATAGATTCTAAAGTTTTGAGAACATATTCCGGGCATTTAAAAATTGACATATAGTATATTCCAAGGCTCCCTAACACTGCTTTGATCAATGTTAAACGACCGCCAATTGACAACAAATTTGCTTTCCAAGTTGAGAGTTTAACACGAAAACGATCAATCATAAGCTGCCAATTTGCTATCAAATTCATATTAGAACCAATCGGCAATCCAAGATAAGTAAACGGTACACTACCTGATGCACATCCGGTGGCATGAGCCATGCCTGTAATTTCATCCGAAGACACTCCGATCCCGTACACATTTGATTTTTCTATATTAAGTTTGAGACCCGATGCAAGATAAAAAACCTGCAACACCCGAATTATATTGTCCATGTCTTGTCTATTCCATTCGGATAAAATAATGACATCGTCTGCGTAAAAAAGATGGGATATATTCAATCCCGAATCACCCACCTTTGTCCCACGAATAAGACCTGTATCAACCGCTTCTTTTAATGCTAGATGAAGGCCTTCCATAATAATTACGAACAAAAACGGGCTTAAAGGATCACCCTGTCTTAAGCCACGTTTGATAGGAAAATCAGATGACGGGCTCCCATTGACCAGAACAGAAGATCTCGCCGATTGCAAACACAATTGAATCCAACGCCGCCAATTAATTCCAAACCCAAGACTCGTTAACATATGGTCAAGGAACTTCCAACTTACGGTGTCATAAGCTTTTTCAAAATCAACTTTAAACATCATAAGTTTTTTGTTACTCTTTTTGTACCATGCGATTACCTCACTTAGCATAATTGGACCGTCGAGAATTTGCCTACCCGAGATGAACGCCGATTGCTCATGACTTACCACTTTATCAACAACTTTCGCTAACCTGTTGGCTAAGATCTTTGCTATGATTTTGTATTGCATGCCGATTAGAGAAATTGGACGAAAGTCCTTTACATTTATCGGGTTAGCTACCTTCGGGATAAGAGTAATAAAGGACGAGTTTGCACCCTTAGGCATCACGAAGGAGTCGAAAAAATTCCTCACAGCAGCTTCAACATCATGTTTGAATAACTCCCAATATGTCTTGATGAAAAGAAAAGAAAATCCATCTGGACCTGGAGCTTTTTGGCTACCGCAATCCCAAACGGCAGCCCTTATCTCTTCCATAGTAACTGTAGCTTCCAAATCTTTAATTTCGTCTATATTAAGTCTCACTTGAGGCGTAACAGGAGCTAAACCCATTAAAGAATCATGATCCTTAAATTTATCCTTATAAAAATTCCAGAAAGCCATTTTTACCTGATGAGGATTCGTTACCCATTCACCATCAATCATAATCCCTTTCACCATTTGTTGATGTCTTTTTTGTTTCAAAATCCCATGAAAGAATTTCGAATTTTCATCTCCTTCAACGTCCCACTTGATTCTAGCTTTTTGAACCGCATCCATTTCCTCCAACTTGTTGAGATCATCATATTCTTTTAACAAGTTCAACCGCTCCTGTTTTTCTATATCTGATGCTACACATTTATCAATCTTATCCTCAATGTCAATTAACCTCGATAACACCTCCTGTTTACGAGAAAGCTCGCTATATTTTACAATATGATTCCAAGCCTTTATTTTTTGTTTAATGAACTTTAGTTTTTCATGAAAAGACAAAACTAAATCACCTTGTGAGCATTCGGCATAAGCAGCTTTTATACACTCATCAAAACCATCACGTTGCAACCACGAGTGAAAAAATTTAAATGGCACCGGTCCATAATCTACCTTCTCGTTATGAAGCATTAACGGAATATGATCCGACCATCCACGAGGCAAAGCCGTAACTTTGAGGTCTGGGAGAGCGTCCATCACAGAAGTGGAAACTAGGAACCGATCTAGTTTACTCATCTTTGTTCCCGCCTTATTCATCCATGTATATGTACGTCCTCCCAAAGGAAGATCAATCAAAGATGCATCATCAATAAACGAATTGAAAGTATGGGCTTCTAACCGAGAGAAAATTGTTCCATACCGTTCATTTTCATCCCGAACTTCATTCATATCTCCGAAAATAACAAAGTGGCCTTCATGATTTCTAATGAACTCCAATATGCGGTTCCATAATGAAGATTTAGCATTCGGCTCTTGAGGACCATAAATGTTTATCATGTAAAATACCTCATCAGAATTTACCCATTTACCTTGCACAATAACATACCAATCATCACACCAAATTTGATTTTTAACAAAGACACTAGGATCCCAAACAGAAATCAAACCCCCCGACTTAGACACCGTTTGAGGACACTAACACAAATTAAAGAATAAGAAGCACAATGAGGTATGTCACGTCTAACAAGTGAATCGGTCAAGGCCAAACAAAAAGTCTCGTAAACCATTTGACAAGATAATTAACGTTGCTTACAAAATTTTCAAGCATAATATTTTATGACCATAAATAGTTCTAGATATATATAATCGTTACTACGTGTTATCCTTTTAGCACAAAAGAGTTTGTATAATTAAAAACCATAATGCAAACATGTAAAATAGCTTTTCAGTTTTTCCTTTACAGAAAAGAAAAGTACCGTTTAAGTTTAAAAATATATAACTATTGAAACACGAGTTTGCATAGGATTGACATTATAGTCAAACACAAAAAAGATATGATTCTTATTTTCTGTGATGACAATATTTTATTTTTATATGGTGATACTTTTTAGCTATTATGACATACTTCTATTTTAATGAAATAAGCATCACACTCTTTCCATTGTTTAGCATACAAAAAGAAAGAATGGTGAGTGTGTAGTGTGTTTGTTCCAGGGTTTGCTTTTTTGATGTATTTTACTAATGACACAATTGGGACATTTGAAAGAAACATGAAGCGGTTAGCGTACAGCTAAGAAATTTTCTAGTCAAAGTTTAAACTTTTACTTAGCTAGTTTATTAGTACATTTTTAGTCTTAGCGTGTAGATGAGCACCATCGTCTAATACGCACAAACGGCGCGCTAAACTGCACCATTCCACTCGTCATTCGTCCGCCATTGCAGCAACATTTTTTTTTTGGAGTAAATGTTTATTTTTGGCGGATTGATTTGTAAGACCCACAAAGTTTTTTTTTTTTTTTTTTTTTTTTTTTTTTTTTTTTTTTTTTTTTTTTGTTGTTGTTGTTGTTGTTAGGAAGATGATGAAGTTATTGGTGAGCTATTCGGAAGGTGATAATGTGGCATTGAGGTGGCAGGCGAATAACTTATTATTTGCACATATTGCACCTAGCTCTCTTAGGATATATGTGTTTAAAATTTTTATCTTGCACGTTTCGCACACCTTCATATATGACTTTGGTAGACAGATTTACATGCGGTTGTTTAAGATAAACGTAGCATGATCAGAACAATAGTATATGATCAACTCCAAAGTAGTCTTGTTAAAACTAAGACCCATTTTGTAGTGAACTTATAAAGTTTACAAAGTTGAAAGTGTTAGCGGATTAATTTATGGGTTCGGTTTATTATTTATAATTGATTACATTAGGCCTAGTGTTTGTATTAGATTGGGCGGAATTATATAAAAGAACTAGCAAAAGCTAGAAAAACAACATTACATATGAGTTATTGAAACAATAGGATTTCTTAACTAATCTACCCAACTAACCTTAGACTTCGGATTTCTAGAGGAAATCCACAATAATGATTGAGAAACAGTGGAATCCCAAAGCACCGCCTTTTTCGGAGGAGTATTAGAAAAAATCGAGCGATTTTTAAAACTCCAAATAAACCACATAAGAGTCCCTCCCACGCCTTCAAGAGAATCCTTTACCATGTTTGAGAACTGCAACGTGCCAATCCAATCAAACCATTCGAAAATATTATCACAAATGTGAATGTCGAGATCCCACAGTTTAGCCCACAAATCCAATGCCATTTCACAGGTGAAAAATACGTGGTTAATCATTTCGATGTCCACCTGACAAATAGGACACAAAATCGAGCCAACGTCAATACCTCTTATATCAAGATTTGGCCTAGAGGGGAGCTTGTTAAGCATCAATCTCCAAATAAAAATATTGACTTTAATTGGAATGTGACGAATCCAATGAGTAGCATTAGGAGCCGTGTCTAAAGTTTTGAAGTCAACCAAATACCGAACAGATGCAACAGAGAACCCAGAAGAATCCAACGACGAGAGCCAAGAATCTCCTTCATAAGAAAGCATGATATTTTCGATCTTATCTTGTAAATCATAAAATTGGACCATCTCAATACCCCCTCGCGGTTGACGCCTGAGAATAGAGCTCACAACCTGGAAAGGACTTCGATCCTTTAAGCTTAACACGCTTAATGAAAGAAAGAATACCTCCCAAAGCGTTGTAGCTAAGACGACGAGAAGAAGTATCGTTAATGATGCCATGAGGCCCATGTATAGCTTTGATAACCCTCACCCAAAAAGCGGAAGGGCTGCAAAGAAACCCCCAAATCCATTTGAATAAAAGCCCGGTATTGAGCCCGAAAATACTCCTAATGCCAAGGCCTCCAAAATCTTTGCTAGCTAAACATTGGTTCCATCGCACCAATGACATTTTCCTCTCATCAATGTCACCTCCTAAAAAGAACTGAATATGCATAGACTCAAGCTTCTTAACAATGGTAGAGGGCATAGGATAGATCCACATGTAATAGGTTGGAAGGTGACCAAGCACAAATTTGATTAAAGAAAACCGACCTCCAACCGATAACAATGGTAGAGAGCATGGGATAGATCGAGTTAAGTTTATTTGTGATGGTTATATATACTTTGGCATGAATTCATAATCAATTAATGAGAATTACTTTTTTACATAGTATCAAGTCAAAACTAAGATCCACGAATTACTTATTTTTTTGATTTTCTTTTTTGTTCGACTGTCCTCAGGTCGGCAATTACATTTCTGTTCTTTTTTTCGACTTCACTAAAGTCGACTTCCCCTTCTTATTCCTCAAATCCTTCGACACCTTCACACCCTAAATCACCATGACTACTGATAGCTATAAATTGATAGTTGTAAGCTATTTGCTTAAACTGATAGCTGTAAGCTTAGCTGGTAAATCATAATTAGAGCTGCAAACTGTAGCTTTATATTTCATAAAAGTGTTTAGTAATTTAACTGTAGCTGTAATAATAAAATGTAAAATGACATAAAAGAACATATAATGAGACATTTAATCTTGCGGTGGCATTTTATCAAGATTAAAATAACAAGTTTACTTGTAACGAGACATTTAATCAATAGTCTAACTTATTATGAAGACATGCTTTTATATTTTCGTAGAGATTTACAAATATTTTTATATAATCTATTGTTCTATTTTTATTTTCTCTTTATTATATTTGTGTATATTTATAAGGTTAGAATTTTGTGGTTATAATCATAAATTCATCAAAATGGTACACTGAAAATATCTTTTCCAGTGTTCTTGTTGAGACTTGTTGGTTACATAATCTTTTTCACGAGCTTTATATGTCGTTGTCTTCTGCTATGTTGGTCTATTGTGATAGCTTCTGGTTTCAATGTGAACTCGATTACCTTCTGGTTTAACAGAAAGTGGACTCGATTACCTTCTGGTTTCAATGTGAAAATGATGGAGCAAGAAATTAGTAGCTAAGAGGGCACAATATGGTGTTTGTTGGCTCGCCAAATGCACCCATTTTCTACCAACGGCGTCGCCATTACCTTACCATCGAATGCGCCAATCATGTGTTATTCGTCCTTCACCCAGTCGATTGGCTGGCGCACAGGTAAGTCTTGTAATTTTTATTTATTTTTATTTTTTATTATTTTTTTATTGAAACGTTATGCAACGGATATATATGTAGCAATGACCAAAAAAAAATAATAGCTCCCACTTTCAACAATATGTAGCCACTTTAACACAAATATTTTTCAAATATTCAAACAAATCAAAATATTTATACACATTCAGTTACATTTTAATATATTCTTCCATATCTCATAAAGTTTTTAACTTCCATGGATCTTTTTGACCATGAAACTCAAGCCGAACAGTTATTACATTTATACGATATGCACCAAGACTTTCTAGCCTTTGACGAAGATGAATCAAGTAGTTCACACACTCGAACTTACATACCCCTAGAATATGAAGCCGCAGAAGAATTCTTCTTAATGATTAATTTTGTGATAATCCAAAATATCGCAAAGAAATTTCAGGCGCCAATACCGGATGAGTCAACGACTATTTTTAAAAATAGTCCAAGGTATAACTAACTATAACGTTCACCCTGTTCCGGAGCCCTTTAAATTTTTTAGATCACGGCCAGATGCTACTGGTAATATTAGTATCCACCCTATATTGAAATTCATGGCCGCTATATGCCAATTGGCATACGGGACAACACCCGATGCTTTCGATGAATATTTGCAAATTGGCAAATGTTGTAGTTGTGATAGCTCAGATCATTTTACCAAATGTATATGGGATTTATACTTAGAGGAGTATTTAAGAAAACCCTCCTCGAATGATATGATGCGTCTATATGAAAAACACGAAAACTATCATGGGTTCCCAAGTACGCTTGGTATTATAGATTTTATGCATTGGGAATGGAGGAATTGTTTGAACCCTTTCAAAGCGCAATTCCAACAGAGGGATCACATACATGATACATCCGACAATAATGTTTGAAGCAGTTGCATATCAAGATTTGTGAATTTGACATGCATTTTTTGTATAGCGGGTGCAAATAATGATCTAAATGTTCTATATTAGTCGAATTTGTTTGACGACCTCATTAACGATCGCGCTCCCGAGGCCCCGTTCATGGTGAATGGTCACACAACACCAAGGGATATTACCTAGCATATGGTATTTATCCCACGTGGTCTACTTTTGTCAAATCATATAAAATCACCCGAAACCAAGCTGATATACATTTTAAGAGGGCTTAAGAAGGTGCAAGGAAAGATGTGGAACGGGATTTTGGTGTACTTCAAGGACGTTAGGGTATTATAGCAAAACCCGCACGTGTTTACCAGGTGAGTAAAATACGTAGGATTATGTATTGTTGCATCATATTGCATAACATGATCCTAGAAGACCAAAAATTCCAAATAAGTGAATTTAACGAAATTTATGTTAGTCCGACCACAAATATACAAGAAACATGGATCGAAAGCTGCGATCGGTATGCAAAGAAACGAAAGGAAATACGTAACAAGGAAGTGCATACCAACCTTCGACATGATCTTGTGGATCATCTTTGGCAATGACACATAGAACAACAACAAGAAGATATATAGTCTATTCTTTCCGAAATCTCATATTTTAATTTTATTTTATGTATTGTAATTTTAATTTATGTTTAATAAAATGTGTTTGTTTTTAAATTAAAAAAATGAAAAAGGTGGTACCAATAACATGTTATTGGTGTGTTGTGGAGGGGTGTTTTAATTATTGGGAAGGGATGATATGGCGCTGATGTGGCACACAAATAACATGCTATGATACTTTCTACTCTAATAACTCTAGGCGTATATACAAAAGGATCACATGTTTGATCTCATATCGATGTGACATTGGTTGATATAGATCGTGACGTGTATTAACTACGGGTCATCGGGCTTCAATGAGGACGGAGGACGTTGACTCATATTCGAGCTGTAAAATCAAAGTCATATCAATTCACCACCGTTAACACTTTATCCGTTGAAAACTAGTGACCATAAATTTAACTGAAAAACACTTTTGTTTATCAACTTATGCATGCGACATGTTCATGATGATAACGGGGGTCGCCCCGCACGCGACGGGGTAGCTATTTACAACATTGCGAAACAAAGTAGTAGTAAAATACATCAAAATATGAGTGAATGTATGAATAGAGAAAAAAGAGCCTCGAGTACAACATACCCAAAATGGCTAAATATAGCTGTTCATATTGGTCTTTGATAATATTTGGAAAACTGAAAAATGATCCTAGTGTGACACATAACAAAATGAGATAAGTTACTATTCATCTTTGGTTGAATTGAGCAATATCTCTATAAGTTTTAATTATTTTTCAATGGTCGAGTCTTCCTTGATACAGTAGATCAATTGAACAAATTCTCCATCATGTTAAAAAAAACCCTAGACGTCCTCTCTGGCGAAAAGCAAAAACGATACTCTAAATTCCTAAATCGATTCTATAAACCTTTTCGTTTCTTTAATTGATCTCCACTATTGTATCTTAAATTAATACTTTAAGATCTATCGTGGGTTGGTTGAGTTACGTAATCAGTTTTAGCAATTGTAGGAATTTGTTTCTTTGAATCGCTATTTTGTCTTATTTGCATGAGCTTATAATCTTTGTATTTATTATCCAATCATTACAATCACTGCGCCTATCATTTAATATGGGTTAAGATTGATTGTTAATGTTCTATAAACCCTAGTGTTTAACTAGGGTTTTACTCATTCGATTTGTGTTCTTGCTATATGCTTGTTTTCGATTGTGTTTGGTATATGTTAGTGGGTTTTAAGAGTGGGTTTTGAGAGATGGAAAAGAGGTTTTTGAATAATAATAGTGCATCCAAAGTGGCGAAAACTGATGGTAATTTGTTGGTTAGGAGTGGTGATATGAATAAGAGTTCGTTGCTTGGTGATGTAGCCAAGAAAGTTAATAGTAGTGATGGGAAGTTGTTGGGTAAACTGTAAAGATGGTAAACCTCTCAAGGCATTCCGACAAGTTCAATCTGGTGATGTTGCCTCTAAAGTTGCAACTAAACCTAATGTTATTCAAGACGAGGGGGATGTGGATGGAGAACCTTCGTTGGATACTGGTCATGTAAAGAATCAAGGCCCTATCATTACCGATTGGACGTCTGATGATGGTGATGTTAATATGTCCACTCTTGTGGATGGTTATATACATGTGATTCTAGTGAAGAATGTTTCTATTGAGAAGGCTGGTTCCTCAACGCTTGATATGAACATTGATGCTACGAATGGGTCGGATGCTCCTTTGGGAGGGGCAAGTTTGAATGACCACAAGAATGTTTTAAGTGTTGCTGCTAAGTCTAATGTATCTAGTGGTTCGTGCATGGCTAATCCTTCTGAATTTCCTTCATTATCTGAGCCTTCTACTCATGGTACAAAGCAAGTGGAGCCGATTTCACTTGCATCACCTTCTGCTCATGGGATTGATAAGGTTATCTTGGACGCTTGTAGGGATTTTGGTAATGTAATGAATAAGGTTCAAGCCACGAATGCTTTGAAACAACCCCAATCTACTATGAGTGTGGTACAACAGCTTACAACTACGAATGCTCCAAATGTGAAGCCGGTTTCATATAGGGGTGTCCAAAAGAACCGAGGAACCGTACCAGTACCGTACCGGAACCGAACCGTATATTAGAACCATGGTACGGTTCTTGGTTACTAAAATTCCAAATTTTAGGTTCTCGGGACGGTTCGGGTCGGAACCGTTCGGTTTCAGTACTTTCACGAAAGAACCGACTACTTTAAAATTTTGAAATTTTATAAGGTTTATTTGGGACATTGTGTAATGTGTAAAACTTAAAAGTACATAATAAAATTAAAACCCAAACTTTTAATCCATTCAAAGATCATCATAATTTATCAACATGAAAGTATGTTTATCTTGAGAACATTACCGTAAATTTGATACTTACCTATAGTAATAGAAAAATCAAGTGAATTATATAATGCAATATGTGACGAATGACGAATCTGTAGTTAACGAGTATAATGGGTTGGAAGTATGAATGCATGTTATATTATATAAAAATGTTGGTCAGTTGGTGTTGGTGTACTTCATGCTTTTCGATTCAATATGATGCGCAATATTTAATCAAGTATACTAAATAACTAAATCAAGTAAATGTGTTGTTGTTTAAGTATACAATATTTAATCATGTACATTAGTTAAATACCATGTGTATTTTTATTGTTATAGCATTATTAGCATGTCTTTATGAATGATCGACGACGAAAAAAATAAATTATTTAAACACTTAGGTTCTTTTGGGAATTACCCGAAATTCCCATACCGGAACCGAGTACCGTACCAGAACCGTACCAAAAAACTTGGGACGGTTCTTGGTTCCACTTTTTTCATATTTTCGGTTCTCGGTTCTTTCGGGATGGTTCCAGTACCGTGGACACCCCTAGTTTTATATACTGGTGCTACGTATAGTGATCCAAAGAAGCACAAGTCTAACTTTCGTAGGCTGGGGACTAGCATGAAAGCGAATAATGTGGACCTGTCCATGCCTATGAAGGTGGTTGAAGAGGTAAATTCCAGATTCGGGAATACATTATATGGCTATTTTCTTGGTGAACGTATTCTTTTTCCAGTTGTTGATTACTATGTGCGTAATGCGTGGGCTAAGTATGGTATAAAAAAGGTTATGATGAATGCGAAGGGATTCTTTTTCTCTAAGTTTTCCACTCAGAAAGGCGTGGAAGATGTTCTTGAAAATGGGTCGTGGATGATTAGGAATGTGCCTATAATTCTTAAAAATTGGACGTTAACACTAATCTTCTTAAAGAGGATTTGACCCACATACCAGTGTGGGTTAAGTTCCATGATGTTCCCCTTGCTATGTTTTCTGATGAAGGCCTTAGCCTCCTAGCCACATTGATTGGTACGCCCAAAATGTTAGATGCTTATACTAGTAAAATGTGCATGGAATCATGGGGCTGTAGTAGTTTTGCTAGGTGCTTGATTGAAATTAAGGCGGATGAGGTGCTTCGGGAAAACCTCACTGTTGAGATACCTTTACTTGATGGGACATGTTCGACTATTGAAAAGATTCGGGTTGAATACGAGTGAAAACCGCCTCGTTGCGACACATGTAAGATCTTTCATCATACTCTGGTGGATTGTCCTAAAGTTGTTACACCTCCTACACAGCCTTCACATAGTGTAAATGATGGTTTTCAAACGGTCAATTACAAGAACAAGGGTAAGAATGGTGGTCAAAGTGCTTCGAGTAAAGGTGGAGTTAAACCTGTTTCGGTTAAGAAGCTTCAGTATCAACCCAAAAAGCCTCTTCCTGAACCCAAAAAGGTGGATGTCCCTAAGAACAAGCATGTTGATATGGCTAGTACGAGTGGAACAAAGGTTGCTATGTCTAATCAGTTTGATGCCCTTTATATGGATGATACTGATGACTTTGGTATTCCTACTAAGGAAGTGAATACGGACGTGGAGTCTGGTAGTACAACGGAAGCTAAAGAAGATAGGTCTTTAAAGACTGGTAATGCATCACAAGAACCCCTTGTGAATGATCTGAAAGAGAAGGACCAGGTTGGGGCTCCTAAGCCTACTTCTGTTGTTGATAAAAATTGGAGAGCTTGAAAAGTTACTTATTGATGGGAAAGGGACTCTCGTTGATGATGATGGTCATCCTATTAAAAAGGTTGATTATCCGGCTCCGTCTACTTCTTCTACTAAGAGAGATAACCCATTTTCTAAGGTGAGAGAGATTGTTGTTTCTGACAGTGATGATGAGGACGTTGTGAACACTTTTGATGAGTCAATGAACCTATTTGGTTGTGGTCATGATCGTGAAGATGATTATGATGACTATGATTATGATAACTATGCGGATCAGTTCTACGATCTTCCAGGGAATTTCAAGCTCCAAGGCCTCCGTAGGAAGTGATTATGTTTCATAGGAGTCTAATTTTATTTTTTGAGTAATGGTTTATTTTCTTGTTTAGAGATTAGGAAGTATCTTGTTATGTAAGCTTTACCACCTATGTAACGGGATGAGATATGAGATTCACCCATATCTTTTGTACTTAAACGTTTTTTGAAGTAATATATTTAGCAGGTCTTTTGACCTTTTACAAAAAAAAATAATAAAAAATAATAAATAATAAATAAAATAAAAAATAAAAAATTCTCCATCATTTTTATTATAAAACAAAAGCTTTCGCTTGGAAAGAAAATATAGGTCAAATGTGCCTTTAAATTCCCTTTTAGGGATTCACCATGTCCCACAATCAATATATAGTTTGATATATGTGTTTGGCTTGTTTATTTGAGCCTAAATATTACGTTGGTTGTCATGAATGTACTAGCAACAATTGTTACTCACCTTCTTCAGTGAGTATAAAATTTTAGTTATAGTTGTATCTTATATGTTAAAAAAAACGCTATAACATATAAAACTTGGTGTTGAGGACAAGTTTTTAGCATGAAGCAAATAAGGTATAAACCATTATTGATTGAATAATTTTTTTGGTATATTAGTAAGAAACTATACCGAGTATATCATGAATGTTAACATACAATTTACAAAATACTTATATACACAAGGGATCGTTCTTCAGCTTCTAACCCGAAGCTAGTAAAGCTACAAGCTAAGTGAGTGAAGAGAAATTAAAACAAATACAATGTGGAGTATAGATCATCTAAAAGGAGACTTGTTGATGAGGAGAGTCCATTCCAATGAATTCCAAATTGCATGACAAGAGAGTGAAAGCGTGGAGCCATGGACCTTGACACTTTGACAATATATAGCAAAAGCTTTTCACTATAAATGATCTCGAAACTGCATATTTGATGTTCCCTGCATTAAATTAAAGAGGCGTTCATTGAGATATCTAAACACTTTACCTACAAATCATGTTTTAAAAAAGAGCTGCAACTTAAAAAAGCAATAACAAATACAACTTCATAATTTGCACATGTCTCCTTAGACAAATGTGTTTCTTTGATGAAAGAGATAGAAATATATATTTTTGATTCCTAGTTTTTACTTTCAACACATCTAACTTTTTAATTAAAATCTTTTTATTAGGATGTATTTGTTTTTTTCCCATTTAATTTAGTGTAGTTTCTTAGTTAAAAAAAACTCACACATTCACCCATGTATCATCTTTATATCAAAGTATTGTGATTGCGATACAAAGAAACAAACAAACCAAAGAGTCCCTTACATGGATCATTAAAAAAACTTACACATTCATCTATGCATCATCTTTTTATCATAGTGTTGTGATTGTGATACAAAGAAACAAACAAACCAAAGAGTCCCTGACTTGACTATGTAATTTTTGTTCGGTAGTTGTATTTTCACCATGCCACTTCTAGACAATATATATTCAAAACTATCATTCATCATTTCATACATTATACACAAATATTTCAAATACTTTTAAAGCGAAAACTTGTTCAACATAAAACTAGTTTTTTTTTTTTTTTTTTTTTTTTTTTTTTTTTTTTTTTTTTTTTTTTTTTTTTTTTTTTCACATATGGATACAAGCTATAACTTTATATCCTAAAGCTGAGCAATATTTCTCGACTAAGGACTCATGTATAAAAGAAGATCTCTTTAAAGTCACTTATAAAAGTAAAAGAAATAAGAAATAATGTGTGCCCGGAGTTGTTTTGTTTCACTTTTCGTCTGGATTGAGTGGAAAGACTGTGACCGGTTCCCACACAAATATACATTTTATTTATTTATTTTTAGTTTTTTTTAAATGTAAAGTACTAAAGTGGGTTTATTATTATTATTATTTTTATAGGGTAAAGTAGGTTTTTTTTTTTTTTTTTTTTTTTTTTTTTTTTTTTTTTTTTTTTAGTGTGTCATATAAATGTTGTTAGGGAAAATGTTTTTGAGATTTTGTGTTATAGGAATATTATAGGGTAAAGCTGGCATGATGCACCTATACCTCGTCCTACAACTCGAGCTCCACCTAGCACTCTCAAACTCATCTCTTCAATGATTTAAACCCATTGTCAACTTAGCACTAAACATAAATTTGAATAGGTTAAGCCAACATAATCTTTTTGTTCAACAACCCTTAGTTTTTACCATCTATTCTCACTAAACATAAAATTTGAATAGGTTAAGCTATAACCTTTTTGTTCAACAAACCTTCTTTAAATCATTGTTTCAATGACAACAAACTTTTAAAAATATTTAAATCTCTTTTTAAGTCAATTTTAACCTATGCATTAAAAATGCTTTAATTTTAAGTGTGTGATTGCATATTCTTATTACAGGAGTAATGATACACCTACAAAAACAAAGCCACAAAACCAAAATCAAGCACTAATCACATATAGTTATGCTTAGTTTTAATTTTCACAAATTAAAGAGAATTTTAAAAAAATGACATGCCATGCTTCATATTAGGACTTGTTCAAGTGTCACAGATTTGGAAGAGTACTATCTCCAAACACCGTTTGGTCGGTTGAATATGAGCAATAGCTCTAGTCACACACGAAAGTCACGCGTGATGACATCATCTTTTTGCTTTTGAGACAAAGTGTTGACCTTCAACTCTTTTACTATTAAAAACTTCCTAAAGCATTTTTATTAGATAAGTGAATATACATCATCAAAATATAAAATCATTGTAATTACATTCATCAGTGAATAAAATTATGTTTTGTAAAAGAAAATCATTGTATGTTTACGAAACATCTCAAGTCGAAGATTTTTTTTAAGCGAACTAAATTTGTAAGTTTTTGTTTCATGTCATTGCCGTTTACTACTACAATAAATATGTAACTTGTTCTTACTTTTTTCACACCACTTTAAAAGTATGTGTAGAGTTTGACTAATTTTTTTCATTTATGAATGTGCACAATAGAGTGTGTAGACGCTTTCTAAATTGCTTACACTCCTCGTAAGAGTGTGTACACTGTACAATAACTAAGAAAAAACCTTTACTTCGTTTATTTCGTCTAAATCGATGAAGAAACCCTGATTTTGTGTACCTTTTTAGGTGTCGTTGAGCATTCCTCAAGAATCTAGTCTTAAGCAATAAAAACATGTTTCAGTGACCTTTATCTATGAGTTCCGATTGAACTCATGATCTATCTATATCTATACTATATAAAATGGAAAAACTCATATTCTTGAAACTGAAAAATTAAGAAAACTATATATGAAAACCACAAACTTTTATTATTAATTTTTTAATAACCCATAACCATATTATTTTCATTCAGGTTAAATCATGTTTAATCCTTAAATTCTTAAATTTTTATTATTTTTCGTTTATAACCCACAATTTATTATTTATTTATTTATTTATTTTTGTCACTACAACTATCTGCCGCTATAAAATCTCGTTGCTATGCTATTATATGTAAAGGAAAAACTCATATTCTTGAAAGTGAAATATTAGAAAAACTATATATGGAAACCATAATCTTTTATTATTATTTTCGTTTATAATCCATAACCCATATTATTTTCATTCAGTTAAATCGTCTTTAATCC
Organism: Artemisia argyi; assembly: GCA_030686995.1. Lineage (NCBI taxonomy): Eukaryota > Viridiplantae > Streptophyta > Magnoliopsida > Asterales > Asteraceae > Artemisia > Artemisia argyi. The sequence continues at coordinate 42,544,314 of CM060685.1, read as the reverse complement.
TTAAATTCTTAAACTTTTTATGATTTTTTGTTTATAACCAATAAACCTTTTTTTATTACTACCACTATCTGCTGATATAAAATCTCGTTGCTATGCACGGGTATTCGTCTAGTTTCTTCAAAATGCTGCATTGACTGATCAACTAAGAGAAGTGATTGACATACTTAATGGTATGTTTGGCAAAAGTAAATATTGCTGGAACTGAAAATGGCGCTAGAGATGGTGTTAGAGATAAAAATTATAAAAAGAGATTATTTTTATAAGATACATGAAGTAATCTTTGTTTTTAAGAGATTATGAAAGATTATTATTATTATTATTTTATAATTTCTTATAAGTTATATCCGCCAAACAAATATTAGTTTTTAAGTATGCTTATTTTTTAAAAAAATAAATATAATCTCTCAACAATCTTATATGTCAAAAATAGCCTAAATAACATGCCTAATTACATTTCTAACAACCATCACTAGACATATGTAAATATTAAATATGGAGATGTGGAAAGAGAAAATGTACATCTTATGTGTTAGATTTTAGGTATAAAATTTGTCATGCCGTTTAGGCATGATAATCGTTTTTCATCAACTAAATATTTGCAGTCAAGTAGTGATATCGTTGAAACAAAACTTTTGTCTTGTTTAATTTATGCTTGGTATATCGTTAGCCAAATAAAGGGAACGATCGAGAAACTAACTCAAAAAAGGTAAGTAGATTGGGTAGCTTCGTTTCGTAAGAATTTGACTAGCTGATGGTATACCATTTGATTTAGTTAAGAAAATTATTATGACATGCAACCCTAATTTATTAAACAACGGCAAGTAAAACTTATTAGATGATTAGATTATGACTCAAACCTCCATAATCTCACCATCTAATAAAACTTTGATGCGACCTGTTTGACATGGCTAATCTCGTAAACCATTTGAGAATATAATGAATGTTACATTGCTTCAAACGTTTCAAGCATTGAAGCATAGTTTTTGTGTCCTTTTATCACTATAAACCTTTTTACTCATCATATTTTATCACTATAAACCTTTGTAGCCTTTTTATCACTATAGCCATATTTTATCACTATAAACCTTTGTAGCCTTTTATCACTATAGCCATATTTGAGGGTGTGCAATAGAGCCTCAAAGATTTAATTAGGGGCTTCAAAATATACATCTTTTTATATATATTTTGGGGCCTAAAAATTTACTTCAAGCGGTCGAAAGTGACGAAAAATTAAAGCTAAATGGGTACAATATATCTTTATCGTTATGTTTAGTTATCATATAAACTTTTACACAATGCTTCCTCTAAGTTAGTTACGACACTGTGTATAAGGTTACCCCGTGTTTTCTTTCGGTATGTACGTGTATAATAAAAACCCATATCTTTTGATTTTACCAGTGAAAGAATTAATTTCTTTGAAAAATTTGTGTGTTATGAAAAAAATTAAAAAAAGTAAAGTAAAGTAACTCCCAATACCGTCTTCCACGGGTTATGGGTCCCAATACCGTCTTCCACAGTGTATGGGGGAGGTTGAGATGTAGACAGCCTTACCCCTACCTAAGGTAGAGAGGCTGCTTCCGGTTCTACCTAAGGTAGAAAAGGACCTCCGGCCTTTTGTAGGGAGTGAGGATCGAACCCTTAACCTCTAGGTTGAGAGGCAAGGGGTTTTCCAATTGAAACATCCAATAGAAACATGAAGAGGATATATACCTATAGACTGTAGTGAATGTACAGCTCAAAACTTATCTGGTCAAAGTTTTTTTTTACCTCGCTAGTTTTCTTACATCTGCACATATATACTAACACTTTTTTAATATCACACACACACATAGCAGATAGAGTTGATAGTTCCATTTTAGTGATTCAAGCTACACCCGACACATTTGTTTTTTTTAGCGGGAAAAGTGAGTTTGTTTTTTGTGGATGACATAAACATTTGATAAGATTGAGAGGTTGTTTGGTCAAAGTTCTAATTCTTACATTTTTTATACTTTCTTAACTATTTGTTACGTACTTCCATTTTAGTGTCAAAATTTTGTTTTGCATAAAAATGAATAACGCGTTAAGTTAATTTTCTTATGTAAGTTTTCTTAATGATAAAAAATATATAACCACTAATATTTTTGTGGAAAACTTAAAATAAAAGGACTCTTACAAAATGATGTTGCATAATTGTCTTAGTATGCTTTACGTGTGAGTTGATCGCATTCAGGTTGTTCTTAGACAAGGTGTACGTAACAAGGCTTAGGACCAGATGCGGGTGGTCAGCCTAGGTGGCACAATCTTCACACGCGAATGTTGCAACGGACTCACTTGCTTCACGTGCGGTCAAGCAAAAAAACGAAGTTTGTTGGTGCCGATAAACGAACTTAAAATTTGTGTGTGTGAGTGTGTTATGGGGCATTAGTGTTTTTCACTAGAGTATAGATAATTGATAAGTAAGATGGTAACAACTAAGAGGTTTGATGGTGAGAGTGGATGCTGATGTAATATTGTGAAGCTCGAGCTTGACTCTACTGCTCAAAACTCGAGTCTTATCTAGTCCTTAAAGTTTCAATCTCAAGCTCGACTCGTCCGTACAACTTACTCGAGATCAAAAACTCGGTCGAGCATACATTTCAAGCTCGAGCTAAATATATAATGGTCACACAAGCTCTATAGTGGATCAATTATGTACATACAAAAGCATCAAGAAACAAACAAAGGCAAAGAAGCATACGAGTTGGTTAGAGTCATTGCATAACAAGAAAGAAATTTATCTAAGATAAAATTACACTGTTGGTCCTTGAACTTTCCCAAAAACATCGTCTGGGACCCTAAGTTTGCAAAATCGTCACCATGCGTCCAAACCCTTGTGTTTTTAGGCCGATTGCGTCCCTTGACCAGTTTCGGCTCGGTCAACGCATATTTTGTGTTCTAATTTGAGGGGAATAATAGTCCAATCACGTTTTAACCCTTAGCTAACCCAAGCTAAACCCGACATTCAACTTGAGGGACCATCGGTGTACTCACACATTGTTAACTATGCAACTTTACCGTATCTTCTTTGATACGCATATTAATGTTTTCGTGGGAATCAATAAACCCACACCCAACCATTGACACTTGAGTAAAACCCGATCATCTATCACACGCATTGTCACATACAACCTCTACCCAACACAACCCTCAACAAGCTACCCATATTCTATGTTATTGAATCCGATCTAATCACACCTACAACACAAACCATCAGAACTTGCAAGGTGTGCAAAATCAAACAACACACATACGAGGTAACAGTATTTACTGATTTATATTTCATTCAAACGTTATTTGTGATAATCTTAATCGTTAATGGAGTAGGTATGTATGGGAATCAATTTCTTTGCGCTTTGGACAATCCTATAGATGTTTTAGATGAGTTTGTAAGTTAACACCATATAGGAATTAACTATTATTTCTCTAAGAAAGTAGTTTTAATAAATTGGCAGTGCTTAAAACTTAATATTGATATACAGGTTCTGCATACTGATTACGTGTTAGGAGGATCCTATCATGGAGTCGTTATACATTTTGATGCGTGCTGATGGAGCTTTACAGTTGGGTGAATATTTTATAAAAATCTTTTGTAGTTCGTATGTATGGTGGATTCGTGGGCAGATTAAAACTTGAACAGTGCTTAGATAAATGTTTTGTAACTATCTGTGTAGGATAAACCATAGGGGTTTGTCCATACACAATGTTTTGCAACTATGATGCAATATATGTATGCATAACTTTAGGCTTTCAAACGGATAATTAGTAACACTTGTGTTATATCAGAAACAATAGCAACCAAAGATTTAAATTCATTGTATGACATTATTAAAAACTAACATTTTTATTCATCAATTTCAGCTTCACAACCATTACAACTTCTTTATTCACCAACCAAACTCTATCACCTAAACATACAGTTAGCTAGAACCACAACTCTTCCTCTCATCCCTTTCCTTCATGTCCTTCCTTTCCTTTAGTTGTTTAGATACAGCTTCAACTTTTTTAATCCTTGATTCCAAAGCATCCGTTTCTGGTAACTTGGTATCCTCTGTCTCTTGCTTCTCCCCCTTAACACTCAACAGCTCTTCATAGAAGTACTTTTGTTTCCTTAGCCAATTCAAAATCTTGTCTCTCAAATCCTTAGGTATCTTCCTATACGAACCATACCCACTAATTGGTTCATCGCCAAATCCCTCAAGGACTAAATCAGAGAGAAATAGTTGTCCAAAACCTTTGCTGACTGCTCTTCATCAGACCTAATGTACAAAGCCTTCCCTTTATTGTTTTGTGCCATTGATAGTGATTAGGGTTGTGTGAAAATAGGGTGTATTGCTGTTGATTAGAGTTTTATCATATACGAAACAATAAAAGGTTACCAGGTTGGGTTGGATTAACTAAGGTGCAGTCATAAAAGTGGTTGGTCTATTATGCCCTTGAATGTATAACTCAAAATGGGCGTTGACCTGAGCATTATGGGTCAAGGGACGCAATTGGCCTAAAAAACCCAAGGTTTGGACTTCAGGCGACCATTTTCTCAAGTTTTGGTCCCAGGCAATGTTTTTGGGAAAGTTTAAGGACCAACGGTGTATTTTTGTCTAAGAATAACTAGAAGTACGTATTTTATTTTGATACACGGGTTATACAACATAGTGTTTCGATGCGTAGTCTCTCCCTTATCTAAGAATGTACTATAGGTATTGTTAAAAAAGTGCATATATCTAAAATGAGCCGTTTTGAATTACATAATCTCAATCACAAAGTTATTGAAAAAAGTGCATATATCTAAAATGAGCCGTTTTGAACTACATCACATAGTTCATACTATCTCAAAAATGGTTTCTCGACTCTTGCATACTCATTTAATCAGATTTAGCCTCATTTATACAAGTTAAACATTGTTTGTATACAACTTGAGAGAATCTAGCCGAATCACATTGAGAATATGTATCCATAGTTTAGAAAGAAAGTGATCGTTACACTTTCTTAAAAAAGAAACGTATATACGTATACCCTTCACGATAGATAGTAAATTAGTAATGATATGTCATGAATGTATAAAAGTATGTGGATATTTTTCTTGATGATCATATCTACCTACTATAAGGCAATGCCCTTAAAGCTTGTTTATGTGCTGAAATCTTGCCATATTGGCACTTAGATTCTTAACTACTCATGGCTTCATTAGTTCCTTAAGAATAGCCACGTTACCGGTTTGTGTTCACATTAACTCCTAAATTACACGTACACACTTAAGAATGTGATAAGTGTCATTTTCTATTGCTTTAATAGAGTAACAAGTGTGTATACTTGCCCGTATATATTGACAACATTAGTAGATAATATATGAGTCATTTCTTGCTTTAAAACTATTTCCTTCTCTTTCTTATTCTTCTTGTTTCACCTTGTATTTTGGTATCTAAACTCAATGGTTTTGCATTTATTCACAATCTTGTTAACAAGTCTAGCTCATCCAATGTTGAGCTTCTCCTTCTTTTATTTTTTTTCTTTGTCTTCTTTGAATTTGGACATTAGAGATTTTGAATGTATATAGATTCATGATTTTCGTTCATCAACTTTACGTTTTTTGATCTTTTGTTATTGGTTTGAGTTTTTGGCGGGAGTAATGTTAGTTAAAATGGATGTGTGGGGCAAAGATGATGAAGAAATGTGTATATTCCTTTGACTTGCATTTTTTTAATGTTTGAAAATGCTTTACGTGTAATTGAGCTCTACATTTACTTTTGTCTCATGTATCACCATTATGTCACATTTGAACATTTCTGTGGTTCATTTATAGAAATTGGCAATAATGTACCAAGTGTATATAAAGAGGTTTATACATTTTTTATGGTTCATTTATATATTTTTTGTGGTTCATTTTTTGAACAATGAAAAGTTATGATTTGGTAGCTTCTGAGATTTTGATGGGTAGGTTATGATGGTAAACTAATTGTATGCCATGGTAAACTTTACATGAGAACTTAGTTGGAAATGTTGTGGCCCTTATATTGGAATCAGCTATGCTTTATTAGTACTTATTTGGGTAGTTGATATCCTTAATCCATCTAGCACTTATTCCTGCATTTAACACTCTTTAAGTCTTTAGGTGACTAATTAAAGTCACATTGTTTTAATGTTGATCATATTAGCCATGAAGTTCTTTTGAGAAATCATTTAGTGATTCCTCACAGCCAATGATATACCAAGTGTATATAAAGAGGTTTATATATTGTTCTTGGGGAAACAAGTTTCTTTTTATTCGTTTTGTGTCTTATAAAAGAAGCCCACTTTACCTGAACCTGTTCGACCCGGTATTTCAAAATTGTCCTTTATGACCCGAACCCATTTTGACCGTTACCCAAGCCCTCCCGTTTTTCCACTTATATTATATAATCATTATCTGTTTTTCACATCTCTATTTTTGTTATGTCAACAAGCGAATCACATGCACTACACTTTGAATATTGATGATCCCATGAAGAAAAAGCAAAAGAAAACAAGCTAATATACAAATATGACAAGATGTAGGGGTGCAGGGCAAGCCAAGGTGGCTTTATTATTCCGTTTATGTATATTGAGGAGTATTATTTGTAAGACACAAAAAAGGAATTTTTAAGCTTGAATATCAAACAAACAATATATATACTCCTTCACTCAAAGAGGTTCCCAACAAGCCATTCACACATTTGCACCTTATTTTATTTGTTCATTTAGGTTTAGGATATATAATCTTCTTGTATCCATTGAGAATATGTATCCATAATTCTGAAAGAAAGTGATCGTTACACTTACTTAAAAAAGAAACGTATATACGTATACCCTTCATGATAGATAGTAAATTAATAATGATATGGCATCATATCATTGAGATGAATGTAAAAAAGAGTACGTGGATCATATCACTCGATCAAATGAATGTAAAAAAGAGTACGTGGATCATATCACTTGATGACAATATCATTTCAGAAGCATTTGGCATCGTGTGCTAAAAATAGCTACTCCCTCCGTCCTATATTAAGTGTCCACAATAGAATCTTTGGATGTCCCAAATTAAGTGTCCACTTGTACCTTTTAACCAATAAGATGAGAGTTTATTGGGTAAAAGTAATATTTGATTGGTGGAGAGTTTAGTTAGTGAAATCTCCTAAAACATTGTGCATTATTAAAGTGGACACTTAATATGGGACGGAGGTAGTATATGAATATTGTGTAATAAACTCACACATGACTATGTTGTATTCAGTATATGATTTGATTTGAAAATTCTACTTACATAAGTCAAACAAGTCAACAATACACTTTGAATAGTTGTGGTGATCCCATGAAGAAAAAACAAAAGAAAACAAGTATAGAAAATATGCGTGACCATAAGATGTAGATGCAAGGGTGCAGGGCAACAGACCTGCCAAGGTGGCTGTACGGAAAAGGCTTCCATCTAGCCAATCACAAACTTACACCTTATTTATTTATTTATTTATTTATTTATTTGGACATTTCTATATTAATGTGGTTCATTAATTAAGTAACTATCTTAACTTAATACATCATCAAAAATTATTCTTGCTGACAAACTTAACTTTGCTAAAACGGTCGTCTCATCCGGACTTTGAAGCAACATGAACGCTGCAAACACATTCAGTTTTGTTCACTTATTTAAATAAACAAAAATAAATGAATTTTTTTTGCCAAACTTTTAACTAAGATGAAAACAACTTCTTTCGTTTAATATATGCATATCATGTTATTGACATATTTATTAATACGCTAGCATGTGAAATTGGTCAAACTTAACACAAGCAAAAAACTGTCGTGAACCGTTGGAGAAGATAACCAATGTTTCTATGCAATTGAGTAGAGTTCAGTCAAACTTTCTCGAAACTCGACTCACCTCAATAAAGTTATGTTTGAGCTCGGCTTCGACTCCATAAACGGTTGTATTATAAAGACCTATTGCCTATGATTCTATGATTCTATAGCGGCATATAGTTATAATGATATTCTGGGTAAGTGTTTTGTGTAACCAAAATATCTATATAATTATCTGCCGCTAGAAAATCTCATTGCTATGCACGGATACTCGTCTAGTATGTAACAATGACCCACCAAAAGTCAAAACAAGCCCAACAAGTGAACAATAAGTCAACCAGCTTGCTTGTGATCACATGGCCCACACGAGTTACCAATCCAAAATAAACAGGTGACGTCTTCGAGCGTGGCGTCCACTCGTTTGGTATCCTCCTCTCAACGCGTCAAATCAAATGAGTCACCCCTCACGTGCAAAACACGTGACCAACCTTATGAGCTAGGAGATAGGCAATTGTATGATGACACGTGGCACAATACGTTTCCAGCCGGCACAACAGAGGACGTGAGGGTACATGAACCAATCAGAAAACGGCACGTTGAAGATGGTTCAGATATTGCGTAGTGCCCAAGATTTTAGATGCATGAGTCATTTTTCAAATGTTGACTTTATTTTGGAAAGTGATTGACACACTTCAAAATTTTGTTAGGACACTCACTGTACAAGTAGTTAAAGCAGATTACACTTAAAGTACAACTGCCTATAGTATACAATAGAGTGTCTCAATAAAATTTTGAAGTGTGCCAATCATTTCCTTTATTTTTAACAAACATTATCTTAAGCTCTTAACACTTAAATGCTTAAATGACCATTAACACTTAATACTGAATACTCTTTAATACTGAAAAGTTGGATAGAGGTACTTAACACACGAAAATGCTTAAATGACCATTAACACTTAATATTGAAGATATGTATATTCGTTCCTAACAGAAGTGTGTAACTCGAACAACAAAGGATACAACATAGACAAGTTTATAGTTGACCTTATTCTATTTGTTCTTTGTACATGACCACATAAATTATATGCAAACAACTATGTAGATCTAAAGCAAAGTTACAATACATTGTGTAATAACTTTGAGAATCTAATAATTACTATATCTAGAACAAAATCGACATGTAATACTATCGGGTACTCGTCAAATATTGGGCCAACTACAATTATATCTTGAGGCATCTTTGTCGCCTCACAAGTATAAGGTCAAGGGTTCGATCATTGGCAACCTCATAACCACAACCGTTGAGTGAGCAATGTATATGCCCACATTATAGAAAGGCAACTGATTATGGCCGGTTCAGTTTACCGGTTATTAACCTTTTGCCACCCACTACAAGAAAAAGGCCCTTTAGTGACTTTCTTAGCGACGTATTTTATGATTGCGACTTTTAGGTGATGGGTCGCTGTAAACGAGTCGCAAATTTTTTGCGACTCGTGACATGTGTCGCTAAAAAGAGCGACTAGTATAACGACTTCATAAAATAAGTCGCTATAAATTTGCGACTTCAGTATTTCTTGTCGCCATTTGCATCGCTGTTTCAAAGAGATGTTGCCATTCAAGTCGCTTAACGCGACTCTATTTCTGTAAAAGTCTCTATTTAAGTCGCAAATTATTTCGCTATATAGCAACTTAATTAGCGACTTAAATAGAGACTTTTACAAAAATAGCGTCGCGTTAAGCGACTTAGATGACAACATCTCTTTGAAACAGTGACGCAAATAGCGACAAGAAATACTGAAGTCGCAAATTTATAGCCACTTATTTTATGAAGTCGTTATACTAGTCGCTCTTTTTAGCGACACATGTCACGAGTCGCAAAAAATTTGCGATTCTTTTACAGCGACCCATCACCTAAAGTCGCAATCATAAAATAAGTCGCTTAGAAAGTCACTAAAGGGCTTTTTTCTTGTAGTGACCTAACATGTACGAATATTGTAAACAGATTTGGGTATGCTAACGCTAGTCTAAAACCTGACTCGTTAGTCATCCTTGAATCACAGTTGAACAAAAAAAAAGAACTGTGTAATGTAATTCCTTTTTATTGATTAGTATGTGTGTGTATATATATATATATATATATATATATATATATATATATATATATATATATATATATATATATATATATATATATATATTGTGGTAAGCTTTAATCGACGAAAATAAAGCCGAATATAATTATTTGTGCCCAAATAGAGGGGAGAAGCGAGGCTTTGGTTTGAAAGTTAGTATATGAATTATCATTAAACTTTTAGAAAAAAAAAATAAATAAATAAAAAATAAAAAATTAAAATAAAAAATAAAACGCTTAAGGCTAGGTAACGAACTTTAATCTTTTTCATTTGGGTTACTGAACTTACATATTTTTTTCTTCATATTTTTAGGATTACTGAACTCATAATTTTTTATAGTTAAGCAACATAAATGTTGTATTTTTACAAGTTCAATAATGTTTACGTATACTTTTATATTTTAAGTATCCCGCAAATGTCATTTTTTAAGTTCCTTAATCTAAATAAACAAAATTAAATGAAAGTTCGTCAACTAAGGCGCATTTACTTTGAAAAGTTTAGTAACATGTTTGTGAGCCCGTCCTACAAATCCTCTTATTTTAGGGCCAATTTCATTTTAAGCATACGAATGAGATTTACAAACACTTTTGCCTATGAAAACCAAACAAACTACATGAATCGAACTGAACGTGCTACATTTCTCTAACTATATCTTTCTTAGGTGTTAGAACCTGTAGAACTTCTATTTTATTTTGTAGATTTAACAAACTACACATTATATGTTATTATGTTTCGTCGAAGAGATTTGTGAATGTGCTCACCAACAAAGACACTGTCGAAACCAGGATTTTGAGTTAGCTAAGGCTTACTAGAGAAAAGAAGCAACAATAAAATCTGTGTCTGAATATGTAAGAAAAACTACTTATTGTTCTAACAAAAAAGATTGACAAAAACTAGTAGTAGTTCTTTAACAAGCACACATATTTAAGTGTATGAAAACTTATTTGATACGAATATGACAAGCTTGAGAATTATTGATAATTTAGTAACTATGACATCTTTTAATGTGATTAAATTGTACAAACTCAAGTTAGATGACATAACTAAATGTCATACACTTATTGCCTTTTTGAATTGAAGAATCGTATAGACTCAAAATGCATGCTAAATATTTGATGTCAAGAATGTTCTCTACTAAAAGAGCTTTATGTAGTGTTACATAGCAATATAGCATTCATGTCAAGAGTACATGCAATCAAATGTCTAAATATGGGCAAAAATATGGAACATGGGACTCTGCTACTCACAATCAAATGTCCACAAAAAATGTATCTTAAAGTTTGGCTTTTTTATTTATCATTTATTTTGCCTTCTTTAATTATAAAAATTGAACAATTCATAAACTAATAATAGGACAAATGACAAAAAGTATTATAGATACGTCCAATCTTTAATTCAGGTATCCAACTTACATTAGCAACGTAACTCTACCAATTGTGGTGTCATAGACTCGTAGGTATTTTGGGTGCAACATCGCAAGATAAATATTTGTACAAAAATTTCTTAACTTGATAATTGGTTTGATAAAATTGTTAGTTTATTCATGTTTTTCTGTATTAAACAAAGACTAATGAATAATGATTACAGTATATCGTAACTAATGACACATGTTTACTTTAAACCACTACTTAAATAGTAACCCATTTCAATCATACATAAGAGCAAACGGTATCATAACAGAGCTATAAGAAAAGAAAACGATGTTGCTTTTTTACATTGGCTATCCAACTATCCTCAATTATCAAAATTTGTTTGAAGTTGGATGAAATAAAACATCCGAAAAATAATGTTGTTGTGTTAAACAATTTGAATAACAAATTACTTATCGAAGTCTATTAGATACTCGAGTTCAATAGTAGACATGACTGGGTGGTGGTGTTTTTGTTGTTGTAATAATTTGTTTGTGTAGTAGCTTGTATCAAAATCTTCTAACATTTTGTTACATATTCTTTTTCTGGTTTTGTGGTAAGAGAACATTGGTTCGTAATGTATCATTTATGTTCACAAAAAAGGGCTAACATTATAGCTAGCAACAAACTTAAACCACAATCTTACCATGTCCGAAGTTTTTGGGTTCCTCAGGAGTCGTGGATCCTAAAATTAGGCAGAATTTAACTAACAAATAAACGAGCGAGAAAACATAAATGCTTAAGCTTGGGTAGGTATCTTGAGTCATCGATACATGTATTACAACATAAAATTATATAATGGCAGTGTAAGTACACTTAAAAATGGGAGGATTTATTAAGCTAACGAGGAGCTAGAAATTAACAATATAAAAATATTACAATCTAAAACACGCGTGAACCGGATCAACAATCCAATCTAACCAACATGATAGTAAATTTTCTACTTCTATGTGAGATCCATAAGAACTATAATAATTTAGAGATAATTTATCTTATGTCGTAACTTTATAATGGTTTGAAATTTGTGTTTACTTTAGCATTAATAAGTGATAGAAAAACAAACCTGCATCTCCTGAATATATTACTATTTTTGTGTTAGTTATGCTAAAAAATTATACGTTGCTTTTGGTCTTATGTTTGCTAGCTTTCGAAATACACACAGTCACACGCATTCACACACACTAAAAAACACCTACAACATTGAAAATATCACCCCTCACACACTTTCTATTTATTCAAATATGTATTTGATTGTTTTTCTTTTCCAGCTCAATATTAATGTTAAATAAAACATATTTTAACTCTTTAAGAAAGGTTAACTACGGAGTACAATAAAATGATGAGAAAATAATAAAGGTTATAAGAACCCTTTATTGTATTTGCATCTCACTAGAAATAAAGATCCTCTTACATACGTGGTAGTGCATGAGTTTATTTATTTGTTCATTAAAAGAGTGCGAAGTAACAAAGGTAAAAGAGCACATTCTATGCAATATCTTCCATATGTTATCCTATGCATAGATGACCAATATGGAAGTCGCCTTAGTTAAACATTACGAGTAGAAACGTGACGCATACTTAGCTACTCAGTTAATATCATCTAGCCGTTTTAAACATCCCTCGTGCAACTTGAACATATATTATAGGTTTCTAAAATTGTGTTAAACCACATGTACGTGTTAAACAACATGGGACAACTTTATCTATTGATGTAAGTTAAAATTTTGACATGAAAGAAAGTAACAAATTTTCAATACTTTTCTGCAAACTACATTTTTTAAATAATATGCAAGTGGGTAGGGGTGTAAACGAGTTAAACCGCTAGTGACTTGCTAAGGATTGGCTCGGTAGAATCTTGAAACGAATAAACAAGCCAGGGTCGGAGTTCGAGCCGAGTTCGAGGCTCATTAAAAAAAGGGCAAATTATTAAAAAAAAAATATTATATTTGCAACTGTTTCATCTTCTAGGTAGCGAACATTTTTTTTTTTTTTTTTTTTTTCATTTTGAGGATAATTTTCTTTCAAATTCATCATCTTTAGGGTAATATGTGACATTTTTGCTTTTCGAGAAAAAAAATTGTATTAGCTAAGAGGGGCAAAAATGTCCAAAAATTTCGCAAAATACCCTAAAGATGATGAATTTGAAAGAAAATTACCCTCAAAATGAAGAAAAAAAATTGTTCGCTACCCAGAAGACGAAACAGTGGCAAGCAGTGTTGCAAAAATCAACCGAATCGGCTGATTAATCGCTAATCGGCCATGGACCTTGGAGAGATTTACAAGGTAATCGGCCGAGTCAAGAAAATCGGTCGATTAATCGGTTAAAAATCGCTAATTTGCCCTAATACGAGCTCGAGCTTGAGCTTTGTACCCAAAGCTCGACTAAGCTTGCAAGCCTTAAAAAATATACACGTATGTGTATTGTGTATACGTATAACTATATCTACACGAGCTCAAAATAAATAAACGAGCTCAACCGTAATGTGTTTAATTAACCGAGCTTGAGTCAAGCTTTATTTTGTTTATCTTTATCATAAAAGATGAGCAAGAGACTCGGCTTGTAATTTTTTTTTACAAAATAATTAATTAGTTAAATCTGTGCATATAAGATTCAAAATAATTCGATCCAGAGCTGCTTGAGTTTTATACTACCAGGTGACAGGCGTGTACCCGTACATAGCGACGGGATTTTATAAGGGTTAAGTGTTTCATGTAATGTTTAGCAATTGAGATTGACAAGTCTTCATAATTATCCGAGATGACAACATCATACCAGTTCCACTTAAACAAATTGAGATACAAATATGGATCGGGATTAAGAACAAATTAGGATGAATCTATAATAAAAAAGAAAAAAAAAAAGAGTAAAGATTGAGTAATTTAGAAACAACCGTTATTTTAAAAAGACACACTAATTTTAAGTTAAATATGTCAAAAGCTATTTTTTAAAACATATTTACGTGGGAAGTAAATAAAATATTGAAATTAAGTTTAAAAAAAATATTTTGAGTATTAAACATTACTCATTTTTAAAAAGATAAGAGAATTATTTTTGCATATTACATGTAGTAGAGATAAATAAGCCGAGCTTGATTTTAATAGACTCATGTTCGCGTAAACTTCCAATCATGAGCTTATAGTACTACATAGTTCAGCATCGTAAATTTACCCTCTCAATGAGACAAACATATATTTCTATTTTTATTTTCTTCATAACAATGTAAAAGGAAGAATGCCAATGTGAAAAATATATGTCACTGTCTAAGATTGAGAATTGTGGACGCATTATCTTTGGGTATTCTTGCTTTGCAGGTTTTTAGAATTGTTGTATTATGGTGGCCTAAATCGGTAACGGCCATTAGTATACATTGTGATAGTCAATCAGCAATTGACAGAGCTCATAGCATAATGTATAATGGAAAGTCTAGACGTATCCGTTGTCGACATAATTCGGTGCGAAAACTACTCTCAATGGGAGTAATCTCCATTGACTATGTGAAGTCAAAAGATAACATTGCAAATCCGCTCACGAAAGGCTTAAGCAGAGAGTTAGTTAGTAAGTCTTATAAAGGAATAGGACTAAAGCCCTTAAAGGATTGAGTTTATATGAATAAAAACCTAACCGAGTTGACTGGAGATCCCAAGATCTGGGTTTAATAGAACAACCTAATCATATAAATGCGGGGCAAGTCACGTCAATGTGGGAGAGTTACTTAAATTATAACTTTATAGTCCATTCCTATAACAATGTGACTTGTTGAGAGGATAAACACACGGCTTTAATGATTCAAGATGAAATCATTAAGCATAATGATTCAAGATGAAATCTAAAAGTGTATGTTTTTAATGATTAAAGATGAAATCACCTATGTGAGAGAGAAGTGGGGTAGCTTCGAACGAAATTATAGGGTGGGGGAATTCGTAAGAGCTCTTGCAGAACCAGGCTAGTGTTCATGAGCATAACGAACATGACTATGAGGACTTGACAATGTTAGAGAGAGTCTTGTGTGAAGATTAATGTCGTCTACGTAAATAGATGTTGAGATCAAGGACATCGCGTCTACTCAGATCTAGGAGACTAAGTGCATCTCACAAGGAAAGATTCAAAGGGTCACACCCACATACTTAACCGCAAAAATTTCATCAAAACTTTCGCGTGTTTTCGACCGATCTCCATTCATGTAGCGGATTGTTGGAAAAATGTTTTGCAAAAATGATTATTTGCAATTTTTGGACGTTATTTAATATATGGATATGTTATATATATTTTTATTAGTTAGTAGGTTTGTGTCTCCTTGAAGAGAGCTTCGCAACGAGCTAAAGTATATCCAAAATGGAGTTAATATAAATGAGATATCGTATTTCAAAGTGCACTTGAAACACAAAAACTAGGAATTGGGAGAGTATCCCACATCGCCCAAAGAAGGAAATGAAGAGGTGTTTATATAGAAATCTTGGTATTGACCTTTAGATTGATTTGTTGGTTTTACTCCAACACCTACGTGCGCGCGTGTAGGAGGTGCAGAAAATCGGATTCCTGAGCCAAAATGGGTTCCAAGATTGTGAACTCATGCGATGCGACCTGCGGACACCAATGCAGCTCCAAAATTCCTATGCGCGAATCTTTTTCCTCCAGATTTCGTTTCCTTTTTATTAAGTTTCCAGATTTTGTATCCATTCATTTTTAGAACTGATTTACTTTGTGAACAAGTATTACAAAATTAGTTTAAATAAATGGAAGATATCAGAATTGGGTTATTTTTATAAGTGATTATTCTTGGTGAACAAGATAGGTTTTCGCTATAAACATAACCTAGTCTTATTCGGTTTTAGGCACAGAAAAACACAGCTCTATAGCAACTGAATTCTAGCATTCCTTCAATCAGAAACACTCAGCTTTTCCGATCTTTCAGGCTAGTGTGTCACGTCCTGCTGTAATCAGCTTTGGCCGTTGTACCAGGGAAAGAGATGACGAATCTGTTTTAAGGGACTCATGTTAAACACGAGCCTCGTGCCTTGACCGCCCTTTACTGCTTTCGTTTACTTATCGTTCATAGCGTCTATGTTCCGCTTCTACCCCTTTCTGTCATCTATAATTTTCTGTTATTATTTACTGTTAATTATATTTATTGTAATATGATTTTATTAATAAAAGTGTACACCGTTTTCTACACTAACATCTTCATATTATTATTTCATATTGTGTTAATTATATACTATTGTACTGTACTAACATATTAGTACATGACATTGAGTATTAGTGAGTTAATGATCAAAATAATAAAAGATTCATTTCACACCTAATTAATTTATTAGGATAAATGTACAAAATAAAATTTAGGCTGTAAATGAACCAAAAATTTAGTGGATATTTCATTATTTGTGCTGTAAAATGTTCGTTTATGTTCATTTATGAACAAGTTTTTATGTTCGTTTTATTTAGTCAACAAACATGAACAGAAGTCTCGTTTTTTTTTGTAAACGCCCGATTATACATTTGTTAATGTTTGCTTATGCTTGTTTATTTTTTTAAGGTATTTTTATTATATACTTAGAAAATGAGTATAATCAAACAAATGAACACACACATAAAACACAAATATTTTGTATATTTTTTGTTTGTCTTCAAACGTTTATTTATATTCACTCGTTTAATCTCTAGATGAACAAAAATAAACAAACCCGAACAACCTCTTTTTTTAATCAATGAACATGAATAAATTTTTTTTTGTCTATTTAAACATTCGTGTCCACTCATTTATCCGATTAAAAATAAACGAACAAACATGAATAAAGTTTCATTCGTGTTCGTCCGATTCATTTATAAAACTAATAAAATCTCAAACTTCCATTTTTTAGAGGTTTTCTTTAAGAGAATAACTAAGAAAATTATATTTTAATTACATACTCATCATTTCCTCGTAACTCGACATTATAAAAATCGTATCATAGATACACTGATCACATCATTTATAATTAAATACTCCTCTTAGGGGGCGTATTTAAGATGTCGTACCATCAAATATCAAATCAGATATTGACATTCATAAAATATTAAGCAAAGACACCTCTTAGGGGGCGTTTGGTAGGGGAATATTGGAGTATATTGAAGGCATTTGCATTTTAATTCCTCTCAAATATCTTTGGTAACTCAAATTAAGTAATTTATAATTCCACAAATTGCCAAAATGAAGAGATTTAGAATGCCTCCAAAAAGTGAGGAATTTTAATTTACTTGGAATTTTTTTTATAAACTTTTTTTTCTTATTGTTTTTTTATAAACTTTTAAATAGAATATTTATATAAAAAAAAAAATTATAAACTTTTTTTATAAATTTTTTATAAACTTTTTTTATAAAGTTTTTTTTATAAATTTTGTATCAAATTTTTATAAACTTTTTTATAATTTTTTTATAAACTTTTTTTATAATTGTATAAATTTTTTATAAACTTATTATAAATTTATTTATAAATTTTCTAGAATTTAAAATTCCGGAATTTCAAATTCCCAACCAAACGCCCCTTTAATTAATTTTCTTTATCAAATAAGTTACTTTTAGTTGCCAATATTTTCATGTTATTTATATATCAAGATTAGGCATAACCTAAGTCACACATGTCTTTCCCAAAGTTGAGCTATAGGTTGTAGAAGTTTGCTATGGAGCATAATTAATTCAGCGCGCACATTGATTAGAGTACATACGACTTTATTTTGTTAACATTGGTTTGTAATATATCTATCACTTATGCTCACAAGGAATTGCTAACATCTTACCTAGCTAGCAACAAAACCAAAATCAAAATACCATAGTGGCGAAATCTCTTGAGATCGAGTTGTGGATCCTAAAACTAGACACAATTTAGGTAACAAAAAAACGACCGAGAAAACATAATTGCTTAAGCTTATAATATAATGGCAGTGGAAAGGTTGGTTGTAAACGAGGCAAGCCGCTCGTGACTCACTCAATATCAGCTAGGTAAAAGCTAGAAACGAGTCTATCCTAAGCAAGCACGATTTGGAGTTCAAGCCTATTTTGAAGTTCATTTATCTAACGAGTTCGAACCTAGCGTGCTTAACTAATCGAGCTCGAGTCGAACTTTATCTTGTCTACATATGTATATCATAATTTTTCGCCTTGACGTGTAAAATTTTTCACGGAACAAGCTCAATCAATACATATAAGACTCGAAGCAAGCTTGAACCTGAGCTTGAGCTATACAATTTAATTGAGCCGAACTCGAGCTTTAATTTAGTGGGTTCATGTTTGAGTCAACTTACTCCATTAGTGCCAAGTGAGCATATGTTACAGGTTTCTAAATAAAATTGTGTTAAACAACAAGGGACAACGTACCTTTTCAGTTGATGTAAGTAAAAAATTTCACATCAGAAAGAGCAAAAAAGGTTCAAAACATTTATGTAAATCACAACTGGGTTTAGGGGTGAGAACATGCCAAGCCGTTTGTGACTTACTCGGGATTGGTTCGGTGAAACTAAAAAACGAGTCCATCCTTAGCAAGCCCGAGTCGGAGTTCGAGCCTAGTTAGAGGCTCATTCAATAAACGAGCTCGAATCTATAGTGTTTAATTAACCGAGCTTAAGTTGAGCTTTATTATTCTGTTTATTTTTATCATACAAAATTAGTCATCAAGCCTCGGCTTGTGATATTTATCATGAAGTAGAAGCTCGAACTATACATACGAGACTCGAAACAAGCTAGCCAATCGTGAGCTCGAGCTATAGTAATCATTACACTTTCTTTCAAAAAAACGTGTATATACGTATTCCCTTTACGATAGGTAGTAAATTAGTAATGATATGGCATCATTGAGATGATTGTAAAAAACAGTACGTGGATATTTTTCTAGATGATCATATCACTCGATGACAATATCATTTCAGAAGCATTTGGCATCGTGTGTTAAAAATAGCTATATGAATATTGTGTAATAAAGTCACGCATGAGTATGTTGTATTGAGTATATGATTTGATTTGAAAATTCTATATAAGTCAAACAAGACAACAAGAGAATCACATTACACTTTGAATAGTGGTGAACTGCCAATTAATAGATTTATTATGCCTTTTTAGGGATAATTACTAAAATAGGCCGGGAAACTAAGTGGTTGGTGGTTTCTGGCCCAAGATCGAAAATTGACTTTATCAGATCGGGCAACTGGCAACTCGACCCATATAATGACAAGTGTCTTCAGTTGCTTAAAAATGGCGACCGTTGCCAAAAAAATGTCAGAAAAGTGACACTTGTCATTTGCACATTTCAGTTGCCCAAAAAGTACAAGTTACACTGGTCTAATAAAGTTATTTTTCGATATTGGGGTAGAAACCGCCAACCACTAGGTTGC
Organism: Artemisia argyi; assembly: GCA_030686995.1. NCBI lineage: Eukaryota > Viridiplantae > Streptophyta > Magnoliopsida > Asterales > Asteraceae > Artemisia > Artemisia argyi. Next base: position 42,524,584 of record CM060685.1, on the reverse strand, counting down.
CCGGTCTATTTTAGTAATTATCCGTTTTTTTAAAGTTAATTATTAATTATTAATTGGACTAATTTTTTAGGCTATTTGGGATTTGGGCTAAGAATATTTTATACTGAAAGTGAAGTAATTTTCAAAAAAATAAAAAAAATTAAAAAGAAGATTCTAAGGTAGTTCCCAAATAATTTATAAGATGGTTCCTAAAGAAATTTTTATATCACTTCTAAAAGTTTTCGTCGTCCAAGGTGGTTCCTGGGAACCACTTGGTAATACATGGATCAACCTCTGTTGGTTTTCATAGTAGACCCCACAATTTTGTATGTGAGAGAATATGACCGGTCAAGTTCATTCTAAATTAAGAGAATCTAAATCCATGTTTATTACAAATTTTCATCAAGTTTCTGTTTAATCATATGAAGGTCTAAAAATCGAATTTGTATGGTTTTTCTCTCGATGCTTTTCATATTTAAGGGTAAAATTGTCAATGAGATGATTAGATTTTTATATTTTTGTTGTCGATAGGAGTCTGAGGATCGAGTTTTTGGATTTATAGAAGTCGAAAAAGATGATGTTCGCCGGATATCAATAGTGGGTGGTGAGGATTTTTGTGGGGTGTTTGTTTAATCTATTTGGATGATGTATTTGCTTTTATGGTGTAAGATTTAGATTTTTTTTTTTTTTTTTTTTTTTTTTTTTTTTTTTTTTTTTTTAATGTTGTTGGAAGTGTGGACAATAACAAAAAGAAATATAAAAACTAGCGAGAGAAAAAAAGTTCCATTTCTTTTAAATAGATGAAATTGTCGAATTTGCCCTCATGTGCAAAATTTGACGGACTCAAATAATGATCGTTACTTATAAGGACATGAGGTTTCAAAATAAAGATCAGTCATACAAAAAAAAAAAAAAAAAATCAAGGATTGGAATAGGGATTTGAGCTAAATCACGAGGTTAAGGGCGTGTCAGTTAAAAGTAGCAGTGAGCAGGAGCCGTGAGCAGTATCTGTCTTTTTTTTAAATAAAAACGTTTGTTAACATATGTAACTATGATTATAAATGAGTAATGACGTAAAATGATATATATGTATTTAAATAGAACATGGTTATATGTGTAAAAATGGTCGGGGGTTACTTACGTACAAAACAATAACATGGTTGTATTCAACCTTCATTTGTGGCCAAATAACTAGGATATGCATCTACTGATGCATCCCTAGCAAGACAAACACAGACTAAAGTGTCTCAGCTTCCGCTTTTTTGCCACAACTTTTAAAACAAGTATTGGAGAATTAGCCTTTCTAAATAATTACCACAACTCACCGGTCCTTTGTCAAAAGACCACTAAAAATTAAAATGCTCACCAATATTTTGCCAAACGACAAATAAAAATCAAAACGCTCATTGTTCACTGCCCCAAAAAGCTCAACACCGCTCCGCACCAAACATACCCGCACCTATTCCAATGCCAAAAAATGTTAGTACTAGACTCCATCTAATCGGATTTCGCCTCATTATTATCAAAGTTGAACATAGTTTGTATACAACTTGAGAAAATCTAGCCAAATCACATGGAGATTATGTATCCATAGTTATGAAAGAAAGTAATCGATACACTTTCTTCAAATAGAAGCGTACATATATTTTCTCCAAGATATCACTGAGATGAATGTAAAAAAGAGCATGTAATTTATTTTTCTACTTGATGACAATATAATTTTAGAAGCATTTAGCATCGTGTTTTAAAAATAGCTACTCTATTTGAGAATTGTGTTTTCAAGTAATAATAAATAACATGTAAATACAATTCGTCACATGCTACTATTTTAATACGAGGATATTTTGATATCCTAAATACATGTTGTATTCTTGTTTTCTGTTGAACAACTAACATTTGTTGTAACGTTATATGATTTGATTCGAATAGTCCATGTAACACAATAAAGTCCTTCAAGCAAATCACACAACAGTTTTTTCATAGAGGTGATCCCATGAAGAAAAAACAAAAGAAAACAACTGTCCACATATGCTTGTCCATAAGATGTAGGGGTGCAGGGCAAACACCAGACCTGCTTAGGAGGCTGTACGGTAAAGGGTTTCATCTAGCCAATAACAAGCTTACACCTTATTTATATCTTCATTTTGGATAATTTCTATATTAATATTTTGCATTGTTGTTACACCCTTTAAGAGTGTGCAGTAAGTTTAGAGGAAAAAAAAACACAGATGTTTGTTTAACTAAAATTTTTTATTACTTATAGCTGCTAATCACTCTAAGCTTTTGAGGATGAGATGTTTTAATTTATCTGTTATCAATATGATTAGAGACCATTAGTACAGGTCGACGTTAACTTCGGCCAATGCCATATATGGGGATGTTAACAAGTATAATATTCAAGCTTAATTTCAAATAAACGTCACGTCACTTCCCGCGACTAACACTTTTATCCGTTGAGAATAACTAATCACGACCTCGACCCGTATGCCGCTAGCTAATTAATCACAACATTGGGAATTAAGCAACTTATAAATATGTTAAAAATGAATGAGTGAATGAACAACATACCCAAAATGGAAAAAATAGAGGTGCTGCACCATCTGTAATCTTATGCTATGCAGAGAAAAAAACTTATGCAATGACCAGGACAAATTAAACCCACTTTAACTTTCTTTCATAACCATGAACACCCATTATTTACTTTCTTTCATAGTACTTAACTTGACAAGTAAAATGAATATCAAGAAAGCAAAATGAGACACAAGCAAAAGATGCCCAAAATGGCTAAAACAAGAGGAAATTAAGGAGCATGCTTGGCTGTCAAACCTGTGCATGTAACTCTATATCAGAGTGCCTCTAACCACGACATATATTTATCCTACTTATATATAGTACTATATATTACATAAGACCATCCATTCACCATAAACTCTCTCTTTACTTTCTTTCTCTCACTTCTTTTCAAAATGATGATGATGATAAGAAACAGGCTACTGAAACATACTATTTCACAAGCTATGAGAACTCGAACACAAACACCATGGTTGTGTGTTGCTACTAGGGGGAACCAAGCAGGTATCCGACCAACTTTCTTAAACAACAAATTAAATTCGATAGGTTTCTTGTTGTTTACTGTTCAAATTTTTTTAAAAACATTAGTCTTTTAACATGCATGTATGTTTGTTTTTCACAAATATTTGAAATTTTTTTTGTTCATGCACTGTTAACGTATGTTTATTGTCAAACCTTGGTTTGTTGTCAAAGCTAGCCCAATGTAAACATTATTCGGTTTAAGGTTTTAATAGTAGTTTGTTTTTCACCCTGCATGTTTTCATATTTTTCTAACACTATTCTTTGTTGGTATGTTTGTTTTATCACAAAGGGTCGACAAACAAGACCCAACAAGAAGAAAAAGAAAATGAGTCGTTGGACAATATTTTGATGCTGAGTCAAAGGGATCTGTCGTTTGTTAGGCATCTTGTAGCAAAGTCTATTGCTAAGGCCAAGAGGAACTTTTATTGTGTCACACTTGAGGAAACTAAAGGTATAAGCTTTATCTTTATGTATGTATGTTTAAAAAAGGTTTATGTTTATGTTTTGGGTTGTGATAAAAAAAGAAAAGGAGAAAGAAAAAAGTTATAGTAAAAGTGCGTGTAGTTTGTTTTAGTATATAATGAAATGAGAAAAATATGAGTAGTTATGGAAAAGTAAAAAGTAATAAGGTGACTTTTGGGTTTTTTTTACTGTGTAACAAAACTTGAAGGTAAAGTTTGTTCTACTATTTTTGAGTTTTTTTTTTTTTTTTTTTTTACTGTGTGAACCTTTGAAGAATCTAAAGGTGAGTTTTATATTCATGTTGTTTGTGTAGTTGTGATAAAAAAAATGGGAAAAGAAATGATGTTTAAAAGAGAAAACAAAGGTAAACAAGAGTTTATTAACAAAAGACAGATGTTCTTACATTTTTATAAGGAGTTTTTATATTTTATTTGGGTTTTGTTTAAATAATTTGTGGGTTTTATAAGTGAAGTTGTGGATAATGATGATGGAAAAGGTAAACAAAGAATATATATTATTATATTTTATACGAGTACTTAATATCTTTTGATATGATGATTTTGATTTGGGATACACAATTTTTTTTTTCCTTCATAACAAACAAAGATCTGAAAAACTTTTTTATAAAAATCTTGATTTCTTGGGATGTTTCAAGAGTGGAAAACCCAAATTCTTAGGTTTGTTTCTTTTCCAACTGTCCTTCTCATTGTTTTGTTGTTTGTTGTTTTTTAACAAGATTTGTATATCTTCCTCCTAAATCCTCTGTGTATTTGCTTTATTTGTTTTTGGGGTGTTTGGGTATGAAGATAATTTACTGTAGCAGTAGATTCTTAATACTAATCATGATATATTCGACTCTCATTCTTCTTGTTGCTGTAGCAGTAGATAATTTACTGTAGCAGTAGATTCTTAATACTAATCATGATATATTCGACTCTCATTCTTCTTGTTGCTAGTCCTAATTTGTGTTTTCAGGGGGGTGATTGTTTTAGCTTATTTACTAGGCTTATGAGCTTATTAAAGTGAGTTCATGGCTTATTTAAGGTCGTAAGCTCAATTTGATAAGCTCATAACGCCCAATAATAAAGCTAACACAAACACCCCCTTATCATTCCATCTCCCTTTTTAAGGGATTTCAGAAAAAAAGCTGTCAAACTGCTTATTTATTTATGTGGGTCTTATAATCTTTTGAGGAAGAAAAGAAGGCTTTCTGAGATTGTTTGAGCTTATAATTCATTTATAGGATTAAACCATTTTACAATTCATCACAATAACTCCTACTGTGTCTTTAACTGATAACTTTGTATTTGTTTCACTAGGTGATTTCTTGAGGTTATACCCTGACGGTAAAGATAACCTTGAGTTCCTGAAATCGGCCGGACTTAATGTAAAGGTTCAATTTTCCGTTAATCCGATTGTGCTTTCGGATGTACAAGAAGCATCTAGCTGTTTATCCTACAAAAAAATCCATCTTAATTATCCCTGTCTTCTTTCTATCAAAGAAGAGGATGATGAACAAGCTAAGGGTGTATTGTACATGGAGCAATTTTTTAAAATGTGTGCTTCCATGTTATGTGATGGCGGAACCATCCGCGTGATATGTAGCAAGGATATGTTTGAACGGTGGACTGTGAAGGAAACGGCAGCCAACAACAAATTCCGTTTGGATCACAAATATCCGTTGACTGATGGTTATTGTCCCGGATTTAGACCAAGGAAGGGATTTGGTGTTGATCCAAATGAAGTGCTAAGTACAGTTGATAGTGTTTTATGCCACTTCAGCAAGATTCCACAGGTCATGACCCTTATATATCTAAATTATACTTTCAATTTCAGAGTCAGTAAGCTGTACAAAGTTTATTAAGTATTTTAATTTATCTTAATTAGCTCTTGGCCATAAATATAATTGTATGATTTCTGCAGGTTCAGACGGGACAGGGACATATAGGTTCTAAGCGTGCAATCAGTGGTAAGTCTTGAAGTCTTGGAGTAGCATCTTATTTGGGTGTCATTTTTCATCTAGATCATAAATAATAAGCGGAATTTAGCAAACACTTAACACAATTTAAATTTAGAACCAGTATTAAAACAAAATGTAATGCCAAACTATTACTTTTACGGAGTATTTCTGTTTTTAATTATATTGCCAATGATCAGTAACTGTTGTATGTAAATCATATCAGATCCTCCAGCTGCAACTATGAGTGCTTCTCCCATCACCTTTACATCTGAGGAAACGCTTTCGGTTACATATGAAGCAAAGGAACTTGATAGCTTTAATCTGGTCGGAATGTTGAAGATGCATGTTGATAAACATGTAGACCGGAATTTCCAGATTCAGGTCTGTATCAAATATCTGAACACCCTCATATTATGCTTAATGCTGAACACCTTCATCGTTAGTTGTGTCTAAAAGGTCGGGTCAACCCGACCCGAACCTGATATGTGTTTATTAGGGCTGAGCAAAGGGTCGGAACCGACCCGAACCGACCCGACCCGAGAAAACCGAGAACCGAAAGTCATCAAAAACCGGAACCGAAACCGAACCGACGGACCGTCGGTTCGGTTCGGTTTTCGTCGGTTCGGGTCGGTTTTGTCGGTCCATGTGTGTTTTGGCATGCTTTTGTCGGTTTTGGGCCGGACCGGACCGAACCGAACCGACCCGAAACCGAAATCCATGAAAATCCGAAACCGAAACCGAACCAACGGGCCGTCGGTCCGGTTCGGTTTTTGTCGGTTCGGTCCGGTTCGTCGGTCCGGGTCGGTTTTGGACATTCGATGCTCACCCCTAGTGTTTATAGTGTGGGTTTGAATTCGTTTATACTGTGGGGTTGAATAGGGTTACAAAATCTTGACAGGTTCAAAACATTGTTATAGGGTCGGGTTGGGGTTAAGCTATGTATGTTATCGCGTCAGCCCAATAGAACCCGCAAAATAGTGTTTATTATTTAAAATCTTGTTTTCAAAAGCCGAGTAGTCCATCACTTACTTATAGCCTCAAGATACATATTATTTTGAGGATTTGATAATAACCTTTCATTACCTTAGTCCATCACTGCCTCGGCTGCTCAGCCTTCACGATTCATTACTGCCAAAGCTAGCTACTTTTTTTTTTTTTTTTTTTTTTTTTCTAGTTGGGATGTCAATTTTTGAATGTCATTATTTTTCTACTTCCATTTAGAGTCAAAGAAGTGTTTGGGACTGCTTGTAATGACTACATCAGTCAACTGCCAAAGGAATTAAAGTGATTATGCTAACAATGTCCTGTTTATATGATTTTTTTTAATCAAGTTTGATAGATGGTCATTATTCATATAATTTGTTTATTATAATCGAAACATATCATGTATGGTTGGAAGAAATTTTAGGAAACATATAAAATATGATAGTCTGTTGTTATATTAATATTAATGTATAATATAATGGTTTGTATACTGATTCGAACCAATTATAGTCTAACTATGTACCATGTAGTATACTTAGATTGAATGTTTGATGTTAATATGAATAGGCAGGTTATATGTTAGATTATTGGTTACTGTAAAGGTTTGTCCATTCGACCAATTTCTTTTATCTGATAGAAATTAAGACAACCCGACCCGATATGAGCGAACGTGATTCAACCTGAATCTGATAACCCGATCCCTTATAGGGTCACATTTTGAGAAGCCAAAGTCATAGTTGTAGTCCACTAGTCCTCCTTGGTAAAGATATTCTGTACTGATTTATGTTTTATGTCCAGATTGAGAGAGGGGATACTCCAAAATTAAAATTCACGCCTCATAAGTCTATCCAGAAAGGGAGATTTCGTAAGGAAAATATTGTAGGGATCGAGGTGCCTGACCGTCCATTTCCTGCGGGAAATTCTAATCTCATTAGATGGAGTTTGCTTTGTAAAGACGAGTCCCTTGTGCCTATTAAAAGTAAGTATCATCTTATGTGCTATGTCCTTCAATTTAGGATGAATTTTATGTATATTTTGAACCTAACTTGTCATTTTTGTTCATTAGTCAACTGCCGACCCTCCGTTTATGGCAATGAAACGAATGTGAGGATCGAGTACACTGCTTTCAACATGTTTGTTCTACAAAATGTTGTTATTACTGTCCGTCTTCCAACACTTAATGAGGCACCGATTGTTGAGCTAGTGCATGGCGATTGGAGGTAAAGTTCTATATTTTCTTATAATTATTATAAAATTTTTATTTTTTTTGTTTTTATATAACTTGGGAAACATAGTGTTGTTGATTTCTTGAGTTTGATGGTGTCATAGTGTTTAATTTTGGTTATTGCATTTGTCTCAAACATGCTTTGAAAATCTCATGCCTATGTTGCGTTGATCAATGGACAATGTTTGTCCATCGACAGAAATGCTCAGCAGATTTAAGTTCTAACTAACAAAGGTCAAATATGATGGATTTAGACATGGGTTCCTTACAGATCATATAAACAACTACAGAATCTTTTATAAATAATTAATATGTGTAGGAGTTTGTTAGTGATTCTTGGTTATTTATGCTAACAACATAAACGAGGAGCATAATGTTTAGTTCAGTTCTGACCAAAATAGAACTTACTGTGACGGAATAAGCAGATTATAGACCATATTTGGCTTAATTATCTGACCTAGAACCAATATACCACCACCCGCACCATTTCCAACAAAACAATGAGAAAATGCATCCGGTGCTACCCCTTGTGAGGAATGTTGTGCAATTACTGATAAGCCATGCTGACCAAACCTGAAGATCCCATCAACGGCTCTGTCAGGCTTGGTCAAACTCCTGTTTGTTCCGTGCTACATCCTTTTCATAACTGAACAATAAGTCAACAAGTGTTTAACAACAAGTCCTACTGATGAACAATAAGTGAGCATAAGTGAACACTACATGTCTTCAGCAATTTAGGGTGCTCATATTCGCCTTTTTCTAAATGCAGGTATGATTCAGAAAAATCAGTGCTGGAGTGGTCCATGCCTCTCATAGACGACTCGAATCCCACGTTAGTGGATACCTCATCTTTTTAAACTCTCATTTATTAAAAAAAAGTTCAGTTCAGTTCAGTCGAAATTGACGTTGTTTCATAATGAACATATGCAGTGGTTCAATGCAATTTGTTGTTCGTCAAGCTACTGATGTGTCACAGTTCTTCTCAGTTAAAGTCGAGTTCACCTCAACAAGTACTTTCAGCAAATTGAAGGTATATATACATATATATTCCACTTCCAATTCCAGTTGAATATAGTGATTTTATTTCACTTTTTTACAGATTAAAACTAAAAGAAACAAATTATATGTTGCAGATTGTGAGAATCATCCCAAACAAAAAAGGGGCTGCTCCAAAGTTCTCCCATTTATCAGAATTGGTCACTGGAACCTATGAAGTCTCTAATTGAAGAAGCTGTTATGGTTTGATGTTAATAATTTGTTGATCTTAGATCTTTTTGGGTATTTTGATGGCACTTGGTTATTCAGACTTTACGTTATGGTTTAATTTTTATATGGGTGGGTTTTTGTTGGTTTATTATCCCCCCCATGCAGCAGTGGTATGTAAATAATAGTAGACATTGGCAAGCAAAGCTTTGTGCTTTTGTTTGTGCCTGAGATTTTGATGGGTCAGTTATGATGGTAAACTTATATGCCATGCTTGTCATGAGCATGATGCTAGTTTTTGAACAATGAAAAGTTATGTTTTGGTAGCTTGTGTTTTGTTTGTGCCTGAGATTTTGATGGGTCAGTTATGATGGTAAACTTATATGCCATGCTTGTCATGAGCATGATGCTAGTTTTTGAACAATGAAAAGTTATGTTTTGGTAGCTTCTGTTATGTTTGAGATGTTTCTTGACCATGGATCTGCAGTCTCTATTCTTAATCAGGAACTGATATTTTGAAGTACCTAGACCAGAATTAGTCTGACTGCTTTACTTATGACTAAAGCTAGTGATTTTACCATAAGATAGATGCTATGATGAACAACAAGCCTGTTTTTCCTTGTGGATTACAGGGTAAAAGTATTTTCTATTCAGTTTTCTAATAGGTCTATCAAGTTTCAAAATTGTTTATGAGTTTAGCATTGTTGCATATGCTTTTGTGCTCTTTTGTTTATAAACATCAAAAGTTCTTTTTTTGCCAGTATTTGGCACTCAAATTAGTATCTTATCATGTATAATGGTCAGCTCAGTTGTGAGGATAAAATGATTAAGAAACAAACTTGCAACAATCTAATTGTTGATATTATTAACTCTTATTTGAAAGGCCAATAAAAATGTGCTTGCCTCATAATTATATTACGAGTCCACTTCCCTTTCTTCTTCGGCATAGTTAACCTCAAGACCTCATCCTTCACATCCATCACCATATATGGGCGAGGACGGTAGATTGTATCGGGTGTATAAATGTTAATGAAATATCCTGGATAAAAGTACTCAGGAGCGAGGCCATCCCGTCCTACCATAAACCAAATTGTAGTTGGTGAGAGCGATATACGTATACTACCGAAAGAAATCAAACGCAAACCTGTAATAAGTAAAACATAAAATATATCAGTACTCCCCTGATCGTGCATATCATCAGCTAAAATGTTCAAAGTTTCTAATAAGTTTTAGTAAGAACTTATCATAGAGGAATAGTTTAAACATACTTTGTTGATCCAAATAATCTTTATTTGGGAGTCCAGACATGTCGCGGATGATGTAGACCGCTTTAGTGTCCTCCATCACATCCCACCTAGGACATGCTGCTGCTGTCACTCCAATGCGATTGTCCATCAAGTTTAGTAGACGCGCTAGATTCCTAGTTGCAGATAGACGAGGGCAACTTGCCTCTGAATTCTCGTTCAAAAAGATTATGTGTTAACGGTTTTATTCTAGTTAAAAACTTACTTTTACAAACTCTGAGTTCAATCCCGATAATGAAATACTAGTTATACAACGACCACAAGTAAATGATAAGTTGAGATATTTACTCACTCTTGATAAGATCACGGATTTCAGCATTTTCAGGTTTGCATTTACCTTCAAGCTTTAAGCTAAAGAAGCGACGATATGTTGTTGTCACAGGACGAATGGATCGGGAAGCAAAGAGTCCAGCGAGCGAGCAAGCCATCATCTCGGAGGACAAACTATCAAAGAGAAGAGCAATACAACTTGTACAAATTAATTAACAAGAACTTCATTTGCAAGAAAAAGATATGATCAAAGGAAACTATTATGAAGATATTTACCATTAATTTCGTAGATGCATTGGTTTTTTAAAAGTTTTTTAAATATAACTTATACAACATATCTTGCCTTAATTTAGAAAATGATTTACATCTGAATTTTCTCATACCGTTTATGATGAACTTTTTTTCATGCACTATATCTGGCATAATTATGCATTATCATTGTCGTTAATGTGTTTATACGTTTAAAAATTATTCTTTTAAGAACACTTTTATAGAGGCGCAAAACTTGTCCGAAATTGTTAAGATTGTGAATTAACACAACAAGGTATTTATTTATTTATTTATTTTGACGGGCTTACATGGGTTTTCGACTCGACATTTTGAGCCGACTAATCCCGGACAACTACCCTTTTTAATAGCCCAGAGTCGATGCAGGTGAACTTCTGTGATCACAAAAATATTAATTTTCTCCCCGTTAAATTCAAACCCTGGACCCCGTCTTTGAGAATCTGATATTCTTACCGCTGAGTTATCGGTTAACATTCTCTTACTTCACTCACAAGTGATTGTTGTTGTTATTGTATGTGTGTATAAGAGTATAATACCATTGTTCGTGTGTGATATGAAAATAAACTATCTTTAATACATTTTTATTTAGTTTAAATTCGATCTTTTTTTTGTTTGTTGAACGCATTGTTGTTGTTTCTGAAAAAATGTTAAGTTTGCATCAATGGACTAATATTTGGGTGTTGCTTATCCGCTTATCTATAATAATTATAAAGCATATTGCACCTTCTCTAATATTTAATTTGTAAGATTTTCATATTTAGATTTTAAGTAAATACAAATGATAAAACACAAAGCACAATTATGTAAAGTTCAATATTTTAAAGTCAAACATATCTCTTACATATGTATAATTAATACCCCATCACCAATTAATACAAGTTAAAAAGTATAATTTATAAGTATTTAAAGCACAAATAAAACTTAAAAACACTATTCTAATGTATACAATTAATACACAATTTAATTCACCATTCATCAAAATATATAACTATTAAACCACAATATACAATCTAATCAAGCTATTTTGTACAACTCTATTATTATTTACTTTAGACTTAAAATAATTGAATCGGCCTGGACTAAATTAATACTAAAGAAAACAAGATTACATCAACAAAAATATAAGTTTGAAGTTTTATACTATATCATAATAAAATGATATCGAGATCATATGTGTATATATATATATATATATATATATATATATATATATATATATATATATATATATATATATATATATATATATATATATATATATATATATATATTTTTTTTTTTTTTTTTTATATCTTGAATAATAACAAACAAACAAAACCAAAAGATACTAAAGTAAATATCTATGCAGACATGAGAGGATTGAATTTTACACAAAAATATTTAATCATCAACAAAATACTTTCATGCACTGAAAACACTTTAAAGCTCTCAGTGCCTCATGCCAAGAGTGGCGTTTTCCCCACAAACGCAACGCGACGGCACGAGCTCCACACCGTGGCTCGCGTTTTCGAGTCATGCGCCGTCGTGACCAGCCGAAATGGTCCCGGAAAACGCAACCATACGGCGCAACATGCACACTAAGGCTCGCGTTTTCCGTCAAATGGTCCGTTTTTCACTTTTTTTCTTCAATTTGTCGAAGTTTTATGCGTGGCTGTATGTTTTCAATGAAGTGACAGGAAAAAGGAGTGACTTCGTGTGAGGAAGAAAGAATTGATTGTGTGACTATAATTATTTTTTCATTTTTTAAGGTTGAAATGGAAGAAGTGAATATGATTATTTGATGGGTGCTGCGTTTTTTTTTGAGATATAAGGTAGGAAGGAGGTGTATTTTTTGTGATAAATATTAGGGTTAAAGATTAGTAGTATTGAGCTCATGTATTGGATTATGATTAAGTGGACTCGGCTTAGCCAAAAATTGATGAATTATAATGGGTTGTTTGTGAGGTTGAAAATTTGATTTGAATTAATGAAATTTTAATGAAATCTTTTTTAGTTAAATATATTTTTAATGTATTTTTTTATTAATAAAATTTTTAATTTTAGTTAAACATGCTTTATTAAAATAAATGAAAAAAAAATCTATTATATATATATGTGGGGTCCAGGGGTGCACGACGGCACCAGAATCTTGTATTAGAGCCTTCGGTACCCAGCGCCAAGGCTGGTGTTTTCCGGCAAAGCGCGACCGGACGGCGCCATCTCCATACCGTGGCTCACGTTTTCGCGTCCCGAGCCATCACGAACAGCTCAAATTGTCCCGGAAAACGCGACAGTATGGCGCAAGCTCGGTACCGAGCCTCGTGTTTTCCCCTTTTTTTCTTGGCGTTATCCCATTTTTTCAATTTGTTTGAGAATAAGGTGCTTGATAAAAGATGTTCATGGTGTTTTCAATTTTTTTTTCACTTTCTTTTCTCATATTAGGTGGATTCGCTGGTTGTGACTTGGTTTGAGCAAGAAGCAAAAAGCTGGTTTTAGTGGGTGGCTGCAGGATATGAAAAGATTTTAGGGTAAAGTATTATATACTCCATGGGCTTTGTTTTTAATACATGGGCCTTGAAATGTGGCTTTTTTTTTTTTTTTTTTTTTTTTTTTTTTTTTTTTTTTTTTTTTTAGCTAAAAATGTGATACGTCAATACAATCAATCATCACATATGGGTTCGTGTAAAGTGTAAACTGGGATTTTAGAGTAAATATAGTTTCAAAATTCAGAGTAATAAATTGGGGTAATAGAGTCCTATATGTGAAATAAATTTTTAATGTATCTTTTATTTTATTTTATGTTTTTTTTCTTTTTAATGTATTTCTTTAGTTAATGAAATTTTAATTTTAATTAAATGTTTTAGTTTATTTAAATAAATGAAAAAAGAAAAAGATATATGTGGGGTCCAAATGTGCACGACGGCACCAGAAACTGGTGTTATACGAAGGAGGGTGTTTTTGGTGTTATGGTGAATTCTGGTGTTATGGAAAAAGCTGCTGATGTGGCAGCACTTTTCCCACGTTACCAGTGGGACGGCACCACGATACCTAGTGCTCTTAAAAGAGGGAGGGTGTTTTTGGTGTTGTGGTGGATTCTGTTGTTATGGGAAAAGGTGTTGATGTTGCAACACTTTTCCCATAACACCAACAGGACAGCACGAATGGTACCCAATGCTCTTAGAAGAGATAATATTAACTATTATAATTTATGCTTGAAAGTATAAAAACAATGACAAGAAATACTTGAATCTAAAGAAGAGGAAAAAAAACATGATTGAGAGAATGGATGAAGTGTCATGTGAGCATGGTTTAGAAAAAGAGAGGCTGCGTAAATGACGAAACAAAAACCCTAATATTTAAGTATAAATGAGTTTATTTACAAAGCCCAATAAGTCTATGTTTTTTTTTTTACATGCCCGTTAGTGAAAATTAAATATGTATTAATAGTCGTGCATTAGAATCAAACCGATACATTATACAGTAACTGATAAGATACTCATACTAAATTTCTAAATGCAAATGCAGACAATTATACAATTATTAATACGAAATTATCCACAAAAAATTTAAAAAGTAAATAAAATTTATATGCTAGAAGTCTAGTTTTAAGTTGTAACTTTTACATATTTAGCTTATATAGAAACAGTCTTTTGAATCTTGGAGGTAACATGTTAAACGCATCAAAAAGTTTTATGTTATAAATGATATGCATAAGTATGTGATCAAACAACCATTTAGTTATTTGCAAATACCCGTTAATGTCGACCACTATGATCTCCTACATCGTCAAGCAAACAATATCCGCCTATTTTTCACCGCAACAATGCGTTGACAATCACATAACTTTTTAACTACTTGCAATTATACTATTGTCTTAATTAAAATTATTGTTATCCGTAAAGTAATTATTAAAAAACGTATGGACGAATAATATAAAAAGATAAATTATTATTTTATAAATTTATATGTAAATTTAATATTTGATTTAATTATATTTAAATGTATAAAGTAGAGAAAGATAGATAGAGAAAAAAAATGTGAGCCTTATAATCCACTCATTCCCCACCATTTACCTAGGATTTAAGGATGGTTGATTTTGAGAGTGTGAACCCCAATTTTAAATCATCTCTTCCTACCAAACAAAGGTTTTAGGGTGCGTTTGGTATGCTGTCATGAATGACAATGGGTATGAGTTTGATAGTAGTGGTGGCCTGGTGGGTCATTCACCTATGAAAGATACATACCTAGGTCTCATGATGTATATATGAAGTAGGGATTATATCTATCATTCATTACCATAGTGGTGGGCCCTCTCATCTTAAACAAACACCTTTAATCACTTTCATAGTTATAGTCTCATTCCCATAGTGAGATATCAAACGCACCCTTAATGTGCCCTTGATTCTAAACCCACCAAATACCCCCTGCCAAACGGGCCCTTAGAATAAAAAAAATTGAGTAGAGGATAAAGAATAGTTTTAGCTATTCATTGGCCATGATGGAAATTACGAGTAACATGTAGTTAACCCAGACATATTAGACCAATGTTCAATTTTTTCGCTTATAGATGGTGTGCAACTGAATTTATTTATGTTGAAATATTACCAAACTCTAGTTAACGATGCGCAACCTAGACTTTAACACGATGCAACCACATTTTGAGATAGATGAATGATCCATGCTTCTTTGTTCGAATGAAATCAATTTGAAAATATATTAGACAAAACTTTATGACACGTTTGGTGCTGGTATTAGGCGACTGCGTAATTTTAACCTTCACACGGCGTAATAACACAATCTCAATAATTTCACAAACTTCAGCGTACGAGTCTTTCATTGGCGACTCTTTAGTTAACTAAAGTAACTCCAATTGGAACGTGGGTTGATTTTGAACGAATTAACCTTAGAATGTTTTATTTATTGCTCTTGAATGCAAGTAAGTTGATTGTTTTGATTACACTTTTACTCCTAAATGTGTTTCTAAAATATAATGACACACCATTTACTTTAGATTCTTTTGCCAAATTAAGAAGAATAGGAATATGTTAACAAGTTTAACTACCCACTTGTATGAAATTTATCACTAACTTTCGGGTTAAAACCATCTCATTTAAAACAAAACATGATAGGTCTTGAAAAATAAAACTTTTATTTCTTTTGTGATTAAAGAACATCATGTATGTATCACGTTTATTTCAACTTAAGACAATTTATGTTTCAATCGCTTATATATAGCTATGAACACAACTTTGAAGGGAATATTGTTTGTTCATTATATGAAAATATATATTTACAAAGAATTATATTATAAATTCGTGCAAATCATTTGCGTGGGATTACAGGAAAAAATAAATAAATAAATAAATAAAAATAAAAAAAATGGTCATTTTCATGTAAAGGTTGAGAATGTATATAGCATAATAGCAATGTCACTTTTATGTCACATGATAAAATGGGGCCTGATCCTGTGTGGTGGACCTTACACATATTTAACTTTTGAATATTTGATTGATAACAAATATTACCAAAAAACCAAACGAACCACATTTGCACCTTTACGTATCGTCCATGTAACATTTACACTTTTAGGAAACGTGGCACATTAAAAAAAAATTATCGACATGAAACATCTATTAATTTTTTTTCCTATTCTTAATAAATGTAAAAGGTATGCACATCATATTAAAAAAAAACGTTGCACTAGTGATCATTGGCGGACACATGATTCAAATAATCAGGTGCACAATTTTCCTTTTCCGGATAATAAAGTAAAAATAAATGAAACTAAAGTGTACGATTTCACTAAAACTAATAAACAAATTAAGAAGACATATATTTCTTTTGATATATTAGTCATCTAATTAAACACGACATGCATTTGCGTGACACAAAATTTCGGGAACAGATTCATTTCGGAGAAGTCGGTATTTTTAACAAGAAATTACAGTAAGCGACAAACTTTCATCGGGTTCTCGTTAACCCTCGGGAACCCCTAGGTCCACTTCTGCTAGTGATGTTGCTCAACGTATGCACATACATAAAATCTGACTCAAGTATGTTCGACCCCGAATGCACCCTCATCATTAATAACGAAAAATGTTAACTAGGGTAATTTGAATGATCATACCCATTAGAGCATAAGGTGTGGATGCATCTTTCAGCCTAAGACCGGCGCCTTTGTGAATGCATCTTTCAGCCTAATGCCAGCTATTGTAACATCACCTGATCGATGTGTCCAATGTTTGTCTTCTTTGAACCTATATCAGTCACATGAGATTGTGTACCTTGTTATATACATATGAGGAACACGAACATAGCCCAGTCAAAGTGCTTATTAATTTTATCTTGTGAAGCTCATAAAGAAGTTATATACTGATTATCTTTGGTAAGACGGTCATAGTAAGTCTACACCATATCATATTAGCAACCAACTCTACATGACATTTTCTCTTGATTAAACGCGCACATGAACCTCACTGTAGCCCGGCAAATTTCTTAGTCTTTGCGAAACACAATTTGAAAAGCAACTTTGTCAATCATATGCTTGATGCCTAACACCTTCATAGTTTAGTCCACTAGTCCTTCTTGGTAACATTTTGTACTGATTTAGGTGCAGACTGAGAACCAGGGTACTCCTGGAATAAAATTCAGTCCTGATACCTCTATCGACAGAGGAATCTTTTCTCAGAAAAATCTTCTAGGAATCGTAGGTCGTGACAAGCCATTTCCCGCTGGCCAATCTCGTCCCCTGCACTGGTCTTTGAATATTAAAGATGAATCCAATGTTCCCATCAAGAGTAAGTATCATCTTATGTGCCATTCTGGGATAAATAATATGTTGATTTTAACCCACATTTTTTTTTAATGTTTTTTCTAGTCAATTGTGAGACCTCTGCTGTTGGAGAACAAACAAAGATCGTGATAAAGTACAATGCTTTCAGCCTCTTCAACTTGGAAAATGTCCACATTTCGATCCCTATCAAGTCTGGAGAGGCACCAATTGATAAAGTCACTGAAGTAGGGAGGTAAAGTTATACTTACTGATGAGCTAAATAAGTTGTTCAAAATTAGAATTTATCAATCAATATTGTTTTATTTTTCAGATGCTGGTATGACACAGGAACGACCAAAGAACAATCCAGGTTACATTGGTCTATCCTAGCCGTTGATGACTCAAATCGAAAGTAAGTCAATGCTTGATCTTTTAAATTATCTTTATTCATTTATTTTATAGTGATGTATAATTTATTTAAATTTGATATTGCAGTGGCTCAATCAAGTTTTTTGTGCCTAGAGCTGTTAGTGTGTCAGAATTTTTCCCCATCTATGTGAAGTTCAAAGCAAGTGCCACTTACAGCAACCTGCTGGTATATATGTGTGTTCCATTTCCAAACCTTGTTAAATATGGTGATTTCATTTAATCTTTTTACAAATAGTATTAACAAGTATGTGTAGCGTGACGATTGATCAATGTATATATGTTGCAGCTCAGCATCGTCCCTTTCAAGAAAAACAAAATGTTGCACCAGAGTTTGTGCACCATACACAGTTGGTGGCTCAGGAGTATGAGATTAATGGCTAGGTAGTTGGTCATTCAGAGTTTTGTTTGCTCTGCTGCTGTGGTGGCATTTTTGAACCTTAATTAAACTTTTTGGTAATTTGATGGTGATTGGTGGTTAGACTAAGTTTGTAAGTATTAGTAGACTTGTCATTTGCCAAGCAAAGCTTTGTGCTTTTGTTTGTGCCTGAGATTTTGATGGGCTTATGTTATGGTGGTTAACTTATATGCCGTGCTTGTGAGCATGATTTTGAACAATTGAAAGTGAAATTTTGGTAGCATGACTATCTCAAATTCCTTTTTCTGTTTTGTTTGAGAATGTTTATTATTTGGCAATTGATGATGCAGTCTCAATTCTAATATGGAACTGATATTTTGAAGTACCTAGACTAAAATATGTCTGACTAGTTATATTTTGACTATAGTGATTTTACCGTAAGATAGATGCTTTGATGAACAACAGCCTTTTGTGTAATGTGTATGCTAAAATGATGCTATTAGTGTGTATACGTAACTTGCATTAATGTATTGCTGTGCGGATCAGGTAACTTAAATTTGCTGATTTAGTGAGAAGTTATCTTGAGTTAAATAAGATGTTGTGAGAAGTCAACCCCGTTTTTTTTTGGGTCTTATTAAGAAGCCAACACTTTTTCGAAGCTCTTGCTTTGATAAAACAGGGTGAAAGTAATTTTCATTGAGTTTTCTAACAATTATCTCGTCATGTGTAAAGATTTTTGTTGTTTATGAATTGAATAACCTTTTTACATGTTTTGAATCAGTCGAATTAAAACACAGCCATAGACATGCCTATGCAGCATAAAAAAGACCTCACGATAGAACTTAAAAAAAGCTATACTAAGTTACTATTTTTGTCATGTAAATGATGAACTCATACCACCACATGTAAATGATAAGTTGAGATATCTACTCACTCTTGAAAAGATCATGGATTTCAGGTTTGCATTCGTCTTCAAGCTTTAAGCTAAAGAAGCGACAATACGTTGTTGCCACAGGTCGAATGGATCGAGAATCAAAGAGTCCAGCAAGTGAGCAAGCCATCATCTCGTATCAACAGAAGGACAAACTATCAAGAGAAGAGCAATGCAACTTGTACAAATTTATTAACAAGAACTTCATTTGCAAGAAAAAGATATGATCAAAGGAAACTATTATGAAGATATTTACCATTTCTGTCGTTGATGCATTGGTTTTTTAAAAGTTTCCTAAAAATAACTTATGCAAAATATCTTGCCTTAATTTAGAAAATGATTTAAAAAAGCATCTGAGTCCCTTCTCGGCTAAAGTTTTAAATTTTAAATCAAAATAGTTTGAATATATATATGGTTAAAACTCGTTTTTAAAAGACAATATCACGAGAATAAGAAGGTGTTAGCCAAATATACTTTTACAACACAGTATAACGAGATTTTTAATGATGTTAGACTTATCTTTATTTTATTGGCTTTAGATGTGCACAACACTTAGGCTATGTTTGGCACACAAGATTGTTGGGAGATTGTGCTTATTTTTTGAAAAAATAAGCTACTTAAAAAATAATCTTTGTTTGGCAGACATAACTTATAAGAGATTCTAAAAAAAATAATCTTTCATAATCTCTTAAAACCAAAGGTTACTTCATGTAGCTTATAAAAATAATCTCTTTTTATAATCTCCAGCACCATCTCCAGCACCAGTTCAAGCAACAGTTACTTTCGCCAAACATATTGTTAATTGGACATCTCACGACCGAGACTATTAGTGATTACGCGATGTAGTTGCTAAAAGTTGCTAAAGGACACAAAATTGAAGTTTTTTCGCCCCGTCTTTGACCTAAACTTTTAACGTTACATGTAGTCGCTAAAAGTTAGCTAAACGACAAAATAAAAGTTATGGAAAAGTATAACGTTGAACATAACTTCTAACGACTACAAGTGGTCGCTAGAAGTTAGGCGACGAACCGCAAAAAAGTCAAGGAAAAAGTCTAAGTTTGACCACAACTTCTAGCGACTACGTGTAACATTAGGCAACAACCCTTTATTTCTGTTTATTAAAAAAAATTACTTTCCTGGTTGTGGGAAGTTTGGCGCCAAACCTTCGCAAAAAATTGAATTCTTATTTTAATTTATTGAAAATGATCAAAAATTGATTTATGCTCGCATGATATAGATCAAGAAAAAGATGAAGGTGAACCACAATGAGAAACAACCTTAAACACATGATACAATCTAATCAAGCTACTAATCATCTACTATTATTTAAATCCAATAAACAAAACGCTTAATGATCGTATGAAGAGTTCCATTATATCATTTTCTCATTATACATAAGTAATTTTTATTTAAAATGATCATATGCGCACACATTAAAACTTGGAAGTTTAACAAGGCCATCCACAAAAACATGTTTTTTTTTTTTTTTTTTTTTTTTTTTTGCAAAGGTGAAATTATATTAATCACTCCAAATATTGTACAAATACAAGAGATCTCAACAAACTGTTTTGGACATAACCCAAAAACAGAAAGCAAAATACATCAAATATCAGACACGCTAGGAACAATACTAATCAGAAACATGACACATAATACTTCTTTAATTCTTCCTTTACTCATCAGCTTTCCATCAGAAGCTTTTTGATTCACCTTTTTTTGCACCTTAACCATCTAGCTACATTTCCATCTTACCCTTCTCCTATACTCACTCATCCAGCACCCAGAGTAAGTATAAGAGAAAGGGTTAATGGCTTCACTAGGCACCCATAACCTCTCCACTGTAGGGGCTATACCAGTTGTGCTACATTTTCATTTACTACAATGGCTTCACACAACTGGGAACACATACCCTACAGTGAGTACCACCCAGTACCTCCTTTGGCAGTGTATAGATAGGACCAAGTAGATTCATCTTTCACTCCTCACTATTCCTATCTTCATACACTGCCCACCAACTCACCTTCTCTTCACACAAGGATACCTACTTTATGATTTAATCTAGACTGCTTATCCAATAATTTCCCTTTTAGCACCCAATTACCTAACAAATGCTTATTGAGGCTTAATTAGGATCTTATCAGAATCACAGGCTAGAAAAAATCAAGGTACAAGGCCATCTTTTGTAGGTGAGCTTATTCAATACCTTCAGAATTCCATTGAGAGAGAATTGAAGGTTTGAGGTATAAACCTTTTTGAGGCACAACAGTTTTAGGACCTCTGCATTTTGAGCTTATGATCAGACTTTGGGGAAACTGATCAATATGCACTGTGTGAAGCATTTGTAATGCTTAAACACAAAAATCCAACAGGAAACTACTTTATGATACTTACTATGGTACTAGCCATCTGCATAACATTGTCTTAACCCAAACACCCCCTTATGACTGTAATCACTGTTCCATTTACACAACATTGAAGATTTTCAATAGAATTTCAAGGGTTCTGGTTCTCAATCCATTTTGCCATTACTGTATCATTGCTCTTCTTAATATTCATGGGGACTTGCCATTGCTTATACACCTCATGTTGTTGATGATGTCATTCAATACTTCTTTGTAATCTTTCTTTACATCATTGAATATCCTTTTATTTCTTTCAATACTGTTTTTTTAGACATGCACCACATGTGTGACCAATCCCGTGACAAAAAAACAAAATACGAAAAGGAAAGGACACGGGTTAAGCTGAGCCAAAATCATTGAACCAGGAAAATTCTTGGGATGATGTTGTAGATAGTTGATCTATAATACACTGTTTGATAATGTTAAGTTGTCAACCGAGTTTAATAGGAGATCACTTTAGCAAAAAGGATGATCACTGAAAAAGATTTATAGCACATATATATTCTTGGAAACATATTCAGAATTTATTTCCAAGAATTGAAGAACCTATATGCTAAATAATAAACAAATATCAAAATTGAAGGAATAAAGAAATGAATCAATTTAACATTAGAATCGAGTCGTTAAATATAAAGATACGTAAAAAGTGTTGTGCATGTCATTGTTAGAATCGAGTTGTTAAATATAAAGATACGTAAAAAGTGTTGTGCATGTCATTGTTGAACGACTGAGATAGATAATGGTGAGAAAGGAGGCGCGAAATTTTATAGACTATTTATTAAGCAAGTGCAATCTTTTCAAACATGGGTCAACCCAGCCGATCAGTCGGACCGGTGCCTGGCCACAAAAACGGGTCAAAAACCCGGGTTTCTAAAACCAGGCTAACCGGTTTGACCCGTCGGGTTTTGAGTAACCCGGCCGGGTTTGGTTTTTTTTCAAAATTATTTTAATAAAAACTGAGTTGACCCTGGTTGACCCGTTCGAAAAAATTAAAAAATAAATAAATGAAAAACCGGGTTGACCCAACAAATAAGACTCAGATGATAGAGTAAAAAAAAAAGTAGAGAAACTGCAAATGATAAAGTAAATAATACTATCAATTTATGATATTTAACAGAAATCTCTTTCCACCGAATAAGACTCAGATGCATATCAAATCAAAACAAATGGTACATTAGTTATGACTCAAAAGACACAATCATCGGACTAATGGTGATACTTCGTTGTCTAAAGATTTACCAATAATGCTTTATGCGTCGATGATGCTACTTATGTTTGTATCTTTATTTTCGAATCTTGTGTTTATTTAAATATTAATTAGTTTGCATTACTATTGCTTAATTTTTATTTTTATTTAGGGCTGCCGGAGTTTGTAAGATTATTGTAGTAAGTGACGGAACCAGAACCAAATATGACCGGGTGCACAAATTTTTTGGAATCGTAATATAAAAACACATTTCGATGGATCGGTTGCATTTTATATACATTTAGAAAAAAATTGATGCTTTTTTTCTTTTCGAAAATTAACACTACATCAAAAAAATCCATAGGAGTCACGGGCACCTGCGGGAACCCCTTGATTTCGTCCCTGATTGTAGTAGACAAATAACTCAATAACATTCATTATTCGAAAAATATAATTTTAGGGTACCCGCTGCCACATCACGCGAGTACGCTGCTATGGTTGCCGATCATTTGCAAAGAACTAAAAATTGCAAAGTTTAAAAAGTAATCTCCACCATTAGATTAAATATTCAAAACTTTTTTTTATTATTATTATTAATTTAGGTCAAATGGGTCTTTTAACCCGTTTTTTCTTTTTCACCCTTGAACTTCAAACGCATATAACTCTTAAACGACAAACTTTTAGAAATAACTGATTTCACTATAATTTCTAAAATTTAATCCTCTTTAATTTGGTATAAATTTTGTTAAAAAAATTTTTTACATACGAAATAGGTGTTAATTTTCTTTATTTTTTGGGCATTTTCGACCTTATTTTGTACCATCATAAATGCCGAATCGTGAAAAATTTAAAACATGAAAGTCGTAGATTTTGGTTCACTCTTTACCCAGAAATTTGAATCACTCAAATCCAATATGATATGAGTGAGATATCGTACGTTAAAGATTACGTTTTACTCATATTTGTTGCACACAATATGTTTGATGAAATGTCTAGCTTAGATTTTTTGTCTTAAAATCGAGTTAAATGCACTAATTTTTGTACAACAATGCACCTTTAGTTATTTTATTAATTTAAGATTCAAGAAGGTTATTTTTATTTTTATTTTTTTTAACTGATGAACCATATTAACTGATTTTTAAAAATGATATTTTGTTCATCAGTTACTTTGGTTCAACAATTTTTATTCATTAACATTAAAATTAATAAACCAAAGTAACTGATGAATAAAATATTATCATAAAAATTGATGAGCCAAAGTAACTTATGAACCAAAGTAACTGATGAACATTTTTGTTCATCAGTTACTTTGGTTCATCAATTTTTACAAGTAACTGATGAACAAAATGTTACCATAAAAATTGATGAACCAAAGTAACTGATGAATGTTTATCAGTTACTTTGGTTCATCAGTTAAATGTTCATCATTTACTTCGGTTCATCAATTTTTATTATAGGTTCATCAGTTAGTTTATTTGTGTTATCATAGGTTATAGGTTTATCAGTTAGTTTATGCTTTTTTAGTTCATGAACATTAGTTGTTTTTGGTTCATCAATTATTGACATTTAGCTATTATGTTATAATAGGTTCATCAGTTTGTTTAAAAAAAATAACGATTAAAAAACATCACTTTTTTAATTTTGCATTAATAAAATGATTAATGATGCGTTGTGGTACAAAAATTAGTGCATTTAACGCAATTTTAACACTAAAAATCTAAGCTAGACATTTTATCAAACACCTTGTGTGTAACAAATATGACTAAAACGTTATCTTTAACGTGTGATATCTCACACTTATCATATCGAAATTGAGTGATTCAAATTTCTGGGTAAAGAGTGAACCAAAATCTAAAACTTTTGTGTTTGAAGTATTTTATGATTCGGCAATTTTTAAACTAAAAAATATGGTCGAAAATAGCAAAAATATCAAGAAAATCATTACCCAATAAATATGTAAAAAAAAAAAGTTTGAAAACAATTAACAAGATTCATACCAAATTAAAGATAATCAAATTTTAAAAATTGTGGATAAATCGGTTTTTTTATAAAAGTTTATCGTTTGAAAGTTATTTGCGTTTAAAATTTGGGGTGGAATTAAAAAAATAAGTCAAATGACCAAAATATCCTCTAACCAAAAATATTAAGGCACTGTTTGGCAAGCACATTTTTAGAGCTTTTTAGGAGCTATTAGCTTTTAATTCTAACAAACAGCTCTTTCAAATTTAATAACTCGGTTTGGATACGCAGGCTACAAGCTTTTAACTTTAACAAACAGCTCCAAAATAAACAGCTCCACAATAGAGCGTTCTAAATACTAAAGGGCTGTTAAAAACTAAATTTACCCATATACCCTCTAACCTTATATAAAAAATCAGGTACAAACCATCTTCCCCACAACCCTAATTTGATCTCATCAACAACTGCAAAAAACATTCACGTAATTACAACCTATTCAAAAGAATTGATTAGGCACGTCTTTCGTTTTCGCAATACTCTATAATGACGTGGTGGATACATACAGGTTAACAGTTTATTGGCTTTCTAGACTTTTTAATTTTTTCTCTCTTTTTAAGGGATCGCAACTCACGCTGCTATTGTTGGGAGAAGGTATCTCCCTTACGAATATAGATCATTACTTATTTTAGGTTCTTTAAAGAATATGTTAACATCCACAAAAGACAATTTTTTTTCAAGTCAACACTACTTTTTTTGTCATATTAAGAGGGTAGGACTTTTTTGAACTTCTTGCTTCGAATAAACAGGGTAGAAGTAATTTTTTTTTTTTTTTTTTTTTTTTTTTTTTTTTTTTTTTTTAATCAAGTATCTCATCATGTGTAAAGATTTTTGCTGTTTATGAACTGGATAACCTTTTTACATGTTTTGAATCAGGCCATACCCTGCTACGGCTGGATTACTGGGAATTGTTGTTGTTGTTGTACATGTTGTGACTTGTGAATCGTGAATTACATGATTTTAAGCTCAAGTTTTATATATGCTACCTTACCATACTACTATACTAGCTAATATGCTTTAGTGTTCTTTTTTGTATTTATCAATATCAAAAGTTCTGTTTCGCCAATATTTGGCACTCAAACTAGTATTTTATTAAGTATCATCACGATCAGCTCTCAATAAAGCTACACACACTTGTGATGAATAATGTATTCAAATACTTCAAACTGAGAAATAAGTGAATGTATGAACAATTAGGACTGCGAATTAAAAATTATTACCTATCGAAAAAAGAAGAATCAACTATGATGAAGGTGGCAAGATCTACAACATCTTAACTTAATGATAAAGATGGTGAAACGGAGTTTAATCATCGATGAAGGCAAGACGAAAACAATGGAGAATGATCCCCTAAAACGGCAAACTCAAGCGACTCGATGGATATGTTTTTGGTGGATTCCCATTTATTTTAGTAATCGTCCCATTTTTTATTTCTTCTTAGTTCTATCAAACCAAGATTTTTTGGAAAATGTACCAAAGACGAATTATAAATAATACACACTCGGGTTTGTGGTACGTATTGCACGGTTTAGTTGTGGGCTTGGAGAATTTAGTTGTAGATACGCAATGGGCATGACACGCACATTAAGTAATCGGAACATCGATAACAAGAACACGTTATGAGCAACTCATCAACATTTCTATCAAAATTAAAACACAGTACCTTTGTGTGTTGATATAAATTCATATAATCCATATTTGGAATCAATTAAGAAACAAAATACAGTTAACCAAACAGTCAGGCGAATTGGAAGATGTAGAACAATTCACGAAAGTAGTTTGATATCAATGGTGACATTATACCATGAGTTTGATTACAGAAGGTTGAGAGAGAAGAATGAAACTGAATTATCCAAAGCTGGAAAGAATGAAAATAAGCTACCAACTATTTAAAGGTGGATTTGGCGCCAAATCTGGTATGGGCGTTGTGATTAGCTCTCTAACATAACTCTATCACAAACTAAAACACCGTTCCTTGGCATATATATGAGTACAAAGTACTAATACGTATCATGTATAAATCTCAACTCCAATTAGCTGTTACATAAATAATATTACTCGACAATTCATTTTTTCTATCTAATCTTCTACCTATATACATATAAAAGAATACAACTCTAGAAGATTCAAGACATTCAGTAGTCCATTATTTACTATGAAAAACTAGCAATTACGAATCCGAAAGTCACAATGAAAACACAGAGAAGCTTGTTATGTGTATTTAGCAATGAACTGCTACCACCAATCTGACCAGCATTCACGTATTCACTTCGGCCGCCGGTTGAGGACGTTGACACATTTACTGAGGACGTACCTAACAACATCAGGAGACAAATTTATAATCAATCCACAGTTGACTTTCTTAGTCAAGTGATTCATGTCTATCACATGAGAATCACAACCATTTCCTTTTTCAAAAAGTGTTATTGTAAGGTTACTCCCAATGGCTCTTGATTTCGAAAGTTCTTATGCAAGTTTGTGTTTGCATCCACAAATATTGATGGGTTTTTAGATATATAACAAATTGAGATTTTTCCCTCCAGATCGTAATTTGCATAATGTAGCAAGTGTTAAATCAACTTTAAGCATATAAAGAGTAACGGATAATTAACTAAAATACATAGAAAGAAATCTTTAAGGAAATTTGGATATCAAAATTTTTAGGGGAAGCATCTTCAAATTGAGAAAATGGTTAAAAGTCGAATAAGACTTACAGTCATAGTTTGCCCATCCTATCCTTTGACCGCCCAGATCATAAACAACAATCCTATCTTTTAGAACAAGATCTGCATCGTCCACGGCGAAAATTAATAATAACACAAGTTAATAACCGGAAAAGAAAAGTAATCTAAATTCTCTAATCGTAGAAAAGGAAAGGCTTATACCTCCTAAAATGGTAATTCCTTGACCTCTGATTTTCTGAAAACCTATGCACCACACAACAGCCCCACCCTGAAAACAAACATCCAATTAGTTCTGCCAATTTCACAACTAAACCAAAATACGAAACTAGTAATATACAATTAGACTTGTAGTCAACCCATATAACCTTATAATTTGTACTACACTAAAAATGTTTCATGAGAGCTTACCACTGAGTTCTGTTGAAGTAGATAGTCCTGCGGTCTTAAAAACATTGAGGCACCACCCGCAAAGTTCAAGCTTACTGTAGGAAACATCTCAGGCGTACTGAAATATTATCAAAATTCCATATTACTTTCATGACAATTAAGCATAGGTTAAAATTAATTGTGGGAAATGAACGAAAAAAACCTCGAAGTAACTACATAGCACTGACTCCCTTTCGACATAACAGACTGAACTGATTGCGAGACCGATCGTGTAATCTGCAGCAACATGATTGGTTACGATTGTAAAAAGATAACAGACTTGACAAATTTACTCTAGGAACTTACAGCCTCCACAAAAGGATCATATGCTTCTTCTGCAAGATATGCAAGGGTAGTTCCCGAATCAATTATGGTCCCACCTCGGCTGCCTGATGTCGCAAACATTGATGGATCAATGGACAATGTTTGTCCATTAACAGATATGCTCAGCAGATTTAAGTTGTAATGTGGCCTGGAAGTAAATGCATAATCGTCAAACCTTAGCAAACTTGTGTAATGTTTCAACAAATGAAGGTCAAAGATCATTGCTTTATACATGATTTATTTTTGTATTATGCAATCAACAATGTTTAACCCGTACAGAAAATCAAAATGTGTAAAATTTTGGTAAGGATAATGTTGTTATTTGAGCTAACAACATAAATGAGGGGCACAATGTTCAATTCGGTTCTGACTGAAAGAGAACTTACTGTGACGGGATAAGTGGAGTATAGACCATGTTTGGTTCAACTATCTGACCTAGAACCAAAATACCACCACCCGCACCATCTCCAACAAGACAATGAGAAAATGCATCCGGTGCTACTCCTTGAGAAGAAAGTTGTGCAATTATCGATAAGCCCTGCTGACCAAACCCGAATATCCCATCAACAGCTCGGTCAGGCTTGGTCAAATCCCCCGTTTGTGTCGTGCTACATCTGTTTCATAAATCATTCAGTCAACAAGATTTTACTAGTGAATCCTAACGATATTAATTTATAATTAAACTATTATTGATAGCTCACCCAAACACAATAGATGCCGAAGCATTTGATGATGTTGAGTCCCCAACAATTGTATCCAAATGAATTTGATCAGATACGTAAAAACCCGAAGTCCCACTACCATCTCCATACTGAAACGTATAACTACACTGGTTATTTGAACCAGAACATCCGGAATCAGATGACTGAGTTCCTAGAGAACAACGTTGGTCTGAACATGAGATCAAAGAAGCTGTTGACGAGCTTGAAGGATCATAAAACTTAATCGGAATCTGTTCAAACACAAAAGATACCATCACTAAGCTACTAACTCTTTCATTTAGCAATATTAATTCCTAAAGCAATAATTAATAAGAAATGGTAAAAACATACTTGGAGTCCACTAGATCTCGGACAGCCATTGCATTGAGCACAACTAACCCATAACACATCACTCCCGGTATCAATTTGCACATAATATTCCTTCGGCGGTGAACCCAATTGCACTCTAGTAAAATAAAGCCTACAAAACCAATCAAATTCGCAACATAAATACTACCACCCATTATAAAAAAGAATCCGCAACAACAACAATACCCAATGTCAGAGAGACTGCTTCTGGAAAGACCTCCAACGAACTTTAAAAAAACACGAAAACTAATAAAAAAAAAAGTAAAAAGCAAAAATCTTTTTCATTATATTTTCTAATCATAAAAACAACATAACTTCAAGACAAAGCAACCTAACTAACTAACTAACTTAAAGAAAATTACCCAACACGATAAGGATCATAAGTCCCTTGAACAGGGAAATCAACAACACTAGCAACAGAAGACTGCTGTTGCTGTTGCTGTTGCTGCAAGATTCTAGGATGTCTTAAACTATCTCTAAACTTAAGTTCATTCAACTCAACAACATTGTTAACAGGAAAACCTCTCTCCAATCTAAGAGTTGTCGGAAACCCAGATACCATTTTCAATAACACAACGATTGCAAGAACCACCGGAACAAAATATGGCCGCATTGGTGTGTCAGGAATTTTATCAAACACCTTGTGTGCAGGTTTTTAAAAATGGGATTTTGAGGGTGGAATTAAAGGGGTTTTGCGAAAGATTAAAAGGGTGTTGATATAAATGAGTGATTGTTAAGATTTTGTAAAAAAATTTGGTGGATTGCGTTGGAATATTGTAGGGATACTTTAAGCCAATCCAGTCATCTTGGTTGTTTGTGTTAGTTTTTATTGGTCATGGTGTATAATTTTCTTTTAGAGTCCTTCAAGTTTTGATTTTCACTAGTTGAGTCACGGTATTTGTAGGGCATGGTCCGAAAACCGGACCGGACCGACCAAGAGCGAACCAGACCGAGACCATCCAAGACCAAAACCACGGACCGAGAAGGCATTATTGGTCAGTTGTACGTAAGACCAGATCGGACCGAGTACCGAACTTAAGGTAAAGTGTGCACCGAGGAGTAGGACCGGACTGAAATAGGTTTGGTCCGGTCCGGTCTGGTTTCTCGGTTCGGTCCGGTTCACGGTCCCATATGCTCACCCATAGCTATTTGCTCACCCATAGCTAAATCGTAGGTGAGGGCAAGGAGGTTCGGGTCCGAGGAGTGGTCGACGTGGTACGTGAAATAGTTGTGTATTGACGGCTAGAGATGTATGTGATTCGTAATAGGTGTAAAGTTTTATGATTAGTAAGTTAAGGTTATTTGGTGTTCACACAGTACGTAACAACATCTAGTAGCGAACACATTTGAGTCGTGCTATTGTGCACATACCTTTTAACGCTCCCGATAGTATTAAAGGAATCTAGAAAACTTTTGAAAATTTAACATTGAGTGCATACATATTTTCAATTTTTTAACAGTTTAACACTAAGTACATGTCGTCAAATATCCGGCTACATCACATCGAAAACTAATGCAACTTTGATTATAAAATAACAGGGGAAAAAAGATATTGGAAGGATTTTTCATTTCCTATTTTTTATTTTTATTTTTAATTTTTTATTTATTTTAACTTTTAGCATAACAATGCACATAGATAATAAATTATATTGTGGCAACATTACGTTATACCGTTCACTTGTTTTGAAAAATAGATATTGCCATGATGCCATCATTTAATATTGAATCCTTATAGCAGTACATAACTACATACGATTTACTAATGACCAATTGACCATGCGCGACGCTTATAAAGCCTTACAGTTGTTGAGCTTTTTAAATTAAGCTAACTTATAAAATAAGTTTGTTTGTCAAACAGCTTTAAATAAGCTTTTATAAGTCATAAATCTCTATAAGCTCAATTTGATTAAAATATGTTTATTGGGTTTATAATTAGTTAAATTACTTAAATAACTTCAAAATATAATGAATTATTACATAAAAACTGAAAATATATCTGAATTTAATTTGATGTATTTTATGCGATTTTACATAAAAAATAACATTGATCTTTCAAAAGTATCAATTTCTAACTTATAATATAAACTACAGCTTTAGCCCTAACCTCAACTCTAGCTCCAGCGCCAGCTTCAACCTATTTCATCAAAAATAACATTGATCTTTAAAAAGTGTTACTTCTGTATCAAAATTATTGTCCTCAAACAAAAAACAAGTGTACAATTTAAGAAATGTAAAATTATCGTATTCTTTTTAAATTTGTTGACACAAAACAATGATTATTATTTTAAGAAATCTCAAAATAAGGGCTCGTTTGGTTTGAAGTCGGGGTTCGCTTTGGGTTTGAGACTTAGGGTCCATTTGGTTTGTAAGTGGGTTTGGATGAGGATTTGGATTTGGTATAGAATTTGGATTTGAGGTAGGTATAGGAAAGAAAAATTATATATATTTAAATATATTTTATACGTAATAAATTTTAATTAAAAAAGTTTATAATAATAAAATAATATATAACATGAAGTAATATAAAAAGGGTCATACATATACAAGAGGGACTAAGATCCTCTCAAGTTGTGTATACAAATTGAGTCAAGTTGTGTAATTATGAGTCATTGGATTTGATCCAGTGGTTGAAATCAAAAGAAGTTCTTTTGATTTCAACCATTGGATCAAATTCAATGGCTCATAATTACACAACTTGAGTCAAGTAACTTGAGAGGATCTTCCTCCTATACAAGAGAGAAAAAAGAAGAGGCCCCCACCAAAATAAGCAAACCCATCCCATACCCAACTCACCTAATTAATATACTATCAGGTTGCGTTTGGTATCCGACTATGGGAATGCCACTATGACTATTAAAATAATTAAATGTGTTTGTTTAATATGAGGAGGCCCACAACTATGGTAATAAATAATAGAAATGCTCTATACTCCATATACCTCAAAAGAGTAAGGTATGGATCTTTCATACCGAGGGGCCACCACTACTATCAAAATTATTCTCATTATGATTGATGGCGTCATACCAAACACACCATCAATGTTTCATTCTATCTATCATTCCATTTATTAAAAGAATAAACCAAACATATTATTTTTGTCACATCAACTTAAAACCTAATCCAAACCCTCAAAACAAACGGCCCCTATAGATGGTTGGTTTAGGATTTAGTTTAACTATTTAAAAAATATTGTTTGATTACACACAATTTTAAAAATCAATGCAATAACTGATATAGAAAAAAGTAGGGACAAGAGTTTTGTTAAAATCTCATCTTTATTGGTAGGGTTTATAGATCACCAATTATGAGGATGTCATCTCTAATTTTAAAACCCACACCCTTCAATCAAATGAATAATACCAAGCGCAATCCCAATCCTTATAGCCTACACCATAAAACAAACAGGCCCTAAAATGATGAATGTGACCGAGGGTGTTGAAGTTGCTACATCTACGCATCATGTCCAATACTTGTGCCTTATGCATTTATTTTTGTGCCTAATTAAATAGATGCTACATCTACGACATGGATATGTTACTAACATCTTTAAATTTCGATATATTGTAATTTAAATCTTGACTTGGATATCTGTAACGAAATGAAGAATCAGATAAATATAATAATATCTTAGTATTGTTTTGAGTTTGATAATTCGTATTGAAAAATCAAAATACTATGCCAACTCTTTTATTAGTAGTGTGTTTAACACATGGGTCAAAGGGTATGAGCCAAGAGGGCAATTATGAGATTTCATACTTGGTAAAAGACACAAATATGATGAACTACTTTGTATGGTTGGGTCACTCATTACATATCTTTGCTTAGCAAGGTGGGTTGTCTAACGTATGGGTCCATGCCCCACTCACCATTGTATCGTGATGCAAATTTTATGCATCCTTTAGTATCTTCTGTTGTCTCAAAAGGTTTATATCATCGAAGGTCTTTGTATTCCGTGCTTTTTTTTAGACGTTGAATGATGTTTTTCAAAGATTTAATCTCGAGCAATGAACACTTGTTTCAGTGACTTTTAGTTAAGATCTGTAATTGAACTTACAATATAACTAATTTACTTAAAACTTTCTTTGTCCGATCAATTGAATATTTTCATTTGAGACCCCGATTTCATCTTTGTTATACATAGAAACACAATCTCTTTATGCCGGTGTAAAAAATAAATAAATAAATAAAAATGAATGGTATGTAATGTGTTTTGCTTTTTTTCCCCAAAATACACTATGTTTGAATATATTTAACCCGTATTAAGGGTTGATTACCGTGGAGTGTAATATAACCAGTATTTTAAAACCCGGGTTTACTCGTTTGATTGCCAAAGAGAATGAAAGACAACTCAAGTTTTGAACCGTTGGTTAACTCACCCATATTAAGATTTCTTGCGTCACATTCATTTTCCATTTCATAATGGTAGATGCTATGTCAATTTAACATACCCTTTTTAAGTGGTACACTAATAATCCATCCAACTTAACTTGTTACATAAATGTATCGGATGTTTAACAAAACAACAAAATAGCATATATTCAAATATGAAAGCTAAGCTATCAATGAGAACAAAATAAAATCCAACTTGTGATTGTCAAAAAGAGATAAAGCATACATATTATTATTAGAACTATTGAATGTGTACTTTATATAATATAATAAGCTTTTTGTTACTGTACTAATTACTAGGGATGGCAAAAAAACTCGAACCCGACGGGAAACTCGAAACCCGAACTTATTGGGGCGGGGCGGGGCATGCTTATCGGGTTTCGGGGCGGGTTTTGGGGCCTTAACGGGGATTCTTATTGGGTTTGGGGCGGGGATGGGGCACACTATCCCCGCCCCGCCCCACCCCGAAACATATACATATACATATATCTATATACCTAAAATATTGTGCTAGTACTTACGTATTAAATATAATTCTCTAATTTTTGTTAATTTTTATCTTTGTAATATTTCAAACTATGATCATAAAAGCTTGTTTTGTATCATAATATTATAAAAAAGTCGTGATTTATTCCAATACTTAATATATTATTAATACGTTCTCGATTCTTTAAATTATCCCATAAAATCATATTGTTAATAGTTTAAAAATAAGAATAAACGGGGAACGACACGAGTAT
Source organism: Artemisia argyi (assembly GCA_030686995.1). NCBI lineage: Eukaryota > Viridiplantae > Streptophyta > Magnoliopsida > Asterales > Asteraceae > Artemisia > Artemisia argyi. Next base: position 42,490,113 of record CM060685.1, on the reverse strand, counting down.
GATGGAGCATTGCGGTAAAAAAAGACAACCCGATAAGACCCCAATGGGGAATGGGGCGGGTTTGGGGGAGCATCTCGCCTCAATGGGGCGCCCCGATAAGATCCCCAATGGGGATTGGGGCGGGTTTGGGGATGATTTTTGTAATCGGGTTTGGGGATGGGGATGGCCGCCCCGCCCCAAACCCGCCTCATTGCCATTCCTACTAATTACTCATGATTTATATGGGATAACTAATTGCTAAATTATTTTGAACATGATTACTTATTAATTTTTGTTGGAAAGAAACCAAGACCATATAGTGGGTTTAGGGTTTGGCTTTATGAAAAGAAACAAAGATGAAAAGCAAAAATAATGGCTATCAATTCATATTGCTTTTCTTTTGCTTTTAGTTAGGTTACTCTTAAAATGGTATATTTCAACTTTTCATTCTTATTTTTGGAGTTTGGATCAATTAATCTGAATAATGATGTGCCATATAATGTTTGATGTCATTTCATAACCTGCTTTTTTTAAGACGTGCATACGGTTTAGAAATTTGTAAAGGTAAAATGATTTACGGCATCCTAAATGTGACAAATTTTTAGACTTTATTACTATATTTATAACGTATACAATTATACGTCGGTGGATCTAAAAGACTGTCAAGTGGTACTCATTTTTTGTTTTAAAAAAATAAATAAAAAGTGTTTACCTTGTGTTAAAACATAGAAATGTTTGAGACGTATTTAAGTGGGAGATTTCTAGCTTTCAATATTCAACTACATAATCTTTAGATATATATGATCAAATAAGCAAAGTGATTAGTTGCCGTTCGAAATAAATAAATAAATAAATAAACAAAGTGATTATCTTATTCTAAACTAGTTATAATACTCGCGCACGCGCGGGTTTTTTAAAAAAAATTTTGAATCATATATTTTTATTTATTAAAAAACAAATAATTTAATATTTGTTTTGTTTGATTTATGATGTTTAATTATAGTTTTTTTTTATTATTAAAGATAATTATTTAAAAATTTTAATCATATTGTTAATTGCATCTTATCTATATTTTTTGTATTTATGTTCTACTTGTGTCATGGATAAATATAAAATGTTACCTAATAAGAAAATAATATTTTTTTTAAATAAAATTATTACTAAATAAGGTATGGTTTAGTTTTTTTAAATGGAAAAGTCCCTACTTGGGGTTTTGTTTTATTATATAAAAAAGATAAGAATGCTGGATTCGAAGTTTCTATTTATTGATATCAAGGTTTATGAGTAGGGATGGCAATGGGCGAGAAAAAACCCACAACCCGCGGGTACCCGCCATAAATGGGTGGGTAAATGCGTCAATTTTCACCCACGGGTGGGTCGTGGGTGAAAATCTTTACCCATCTGTGGGTGGCGGGTGGGTGACGGGTGAGGCATACCCATCGCGGGTAAACCCATGACACCTATTTAAAATACCCACGGGTATACTCGTCAAAATACCCGTAGGTGTACCCATAAACCCATGTTAAAATTAATTATACTAATTAAAATATTTATGATATTGTAGGCATACATTTAACAGTTACCACCAAGTCTAAAAAAACACATTAATCTAAAAGTTTGTTTGAGTTTCAAGACTAAAAAGAGAGTATGAAAGATCAAATAATCAAAGTTGTATTTGGAAAATTGATTGGTATCTTATTACGCAGTTTTATAGTTAGTTTTCATATCATCGTTTTGTAATTTTGTTGCATAACACTAACCCATGGGTTTACCCATGGGCAACAAATACCCGCGGGTAAGGGCATGGGTAGAAATTTGTACCCATTGGTGGGTGACGGGTGGGTGATGGGTGAGAAAAAAACTACGTGGGTGGGTGACGGGTTAGAGGTACCCGTGCCCATTACCCACGGGTGCCATCCCTATTTATGAGTCGTTTTTCTATAATGCAGAATTTATTAAAAAAAATAAAACTAAATAAAATTAAAAATTAAAAAAATGCATACAATGTGATTAGGGAAATAAGCGCACGTTAAAAACTAAGCCTCTCTATATCCCATGACACAGTCCACTACCAAATGGAGCCTTTCAACCATAGTCCATTATCAAGTTAATAACCAAACCTATAGTCCACAAGATAATTGGTTACTTACCGACTTTTTTTCCCTCTAAAAATAGTACTCCCTCTATCCTAGGGGTGTTCACGGTTCGGTTAATTAACCGAATAAACCGAAAACCGAACCGAACCGAACCGAAATAAAACCGAACCGAACTTGTTAAAATCGAACCGAACCGAATTAAAAATTCGGTTTTCGGTTTGGATATGGGTTTAGCTATCTGAACCGAAAACCGAATTTATATAAATATATATATTTTTTTATATATTTATATTATTTTAAATATAAAAAATATCCATTAAAATTTTATACTAATATAAAAAAACACTTTTTTATGCTTGAAATATTTTTTTTGCCAAAAATATATATAATAAAATTCAAAAAAAATATAAATAGTGTAATTTAAGTAAAAAATTCGGTTTTCGGTTTTGACCCATAACCGAACCGAACTTCGGTTCGGTTCTCGGTTCGGTTCGGTTATAGATATTTTCGGTTCGGTTCGGTTTTCGGTTATGACCCAAAAAAAAATTTTAACCGAACAACCCGAACCGAATAAACCGATTAACCGATAACCGAACCGATGAACACCCCTACTCTATCTAATAATTATTGTTCATTGTTGATTTTTTAAGTCTTTAGTTTTCAACTTTAACCTTAAATATTTTTATTTATTTTATATATTATTTGATGAAAAATATCTATACTACAATTTAAAGGAAAAAATATCAATCTTGAAAAAATGGTCAATCTTGAAAAGTGGAAATCTTGAAAAATCTTATTAAATGAAATTATGAAATGTAATTAATACTCTTATTAAAACATCTCATTACTTAAAAGTACAATGATTTATTCACATTGTACAACCAATTAAAAACATATATACCAAATTAAATACAACCAATTAATACAAATCACAAACCGGGTTGACCTGGGACGCTTCAAAGCCGACGGGTTGAACCGGTTTAATTTGACCCGTTTTCGACTTAACCTAGCAAGTTGACCCATTCTAAATCGACCAATTTTTTGACCGGAACGGTTCACCCGGTTGAACCACTCGGGTCGAACCGGGTTTCAAAACATTATATTTAATTCCCACTTGTGTAATTAAAATATCACTACAATTATCTGCCGCTAAGTAGTTTTTACTTTATGTAAAAAAATCTAAAACACGTTGACGGGTCGACCCGCTTAATTTATTTTCAACTCAAACCTGACCTATTTAATAAAGAGGTTAGTTGGGTCGACCCAAACCTAACCCGAAAGTTATTATAGACTTAACACGAACCTGTTAATTTGCGTGTCGGTTTCATGTCGGGTTTCGTGTTGGACAAAAATTGTCAACCCTATTTGCCGTTATATCTATACTACATATAAAGGAAAAATGATTAATCTTAAAAAAATGGTCAATCTTGAAAAGTGGAAATCTTGAAAAATCTTATTAAAGAAAATTATGAAATATAATTAATACTCTTATTAAAACACCTCATTACTTAAAAGTACAATGATTTATTCACATTGTACAACCAATTAAAAACATATCTACCAAATTAAATACAACCAATTAATACAAATCACAAACCGGGTTGATCCGGGACGCTTCAAACCAAACGGGTTGAACCGGTTTAATTTGACCCATTTTCGACCCAATCTAGCAAGTTGACCCGGCTTAAATCGACCAATTTTTCGACCAGAACGGTTCACCCAGTTGAACCACCCGAGTCGAACCGGGTTTCAAGACATTATGTTTAATTCATAAATATTCAAACTTTTATTATTTTTCATTTATAACCTATAAACTTTTTTTGATGAATAAACTATTTGTCGAATAAACTATTTGTCTCTATAAAAAATATATAGTCAAATCTTGAAAAGTGAAATCTTGAAAGTCAAAGGTGAGAGAAATGCATAGTATAATTAATACTCTTATTAAAACACTCCATAACTTTAAAGTACAATAATTTATTCACATTGTACAACCAATTAAAAGCATATATATCAAATTAAAAACAACCAATTAAAACACCCTCTTACTAAAAAGTACAATAAAAATTTCACAATGTACAATTTAAACAAGTTACAACATAATCTAAATATAAAATGATTAACACACTAACTAATGTTATTTTACACATTATACAAATTAATAAAACACACAAAACTTTATACAAGCTAACAAGTTGATGGTACATATAGATTTAAAAACTGGACCGGACCAACGGGTTCAATCGGGAACCGGTGTTGCCACCGGTTCGTCTAACTAATAAAAGCCATACGAAAACATATATTTCAAAATGAAACTATTAATACACATCGAAAACCGGGTTGACCTGGGACGCTTCAAACCCGGTTTAATTTGACCCGTTTTCGACCCAACCCGTCGGGTTCACTTGATTTAAATCGACCCATTTTTCGTCCAGAACGGGTCGAACCGGGTTTCAAAACATTATGTTTAATCTCTAAATCTTCAAACTTTTATTATTTTTCGTTTATAACCCATAAACTTTTTTTATCACTAAACGGTCTATCGCTATAAAATCCCGTTGCTATGCACGGATACTCGTCTAGTATGGATAGATTGAGTTTTAAATGTATTTTTATCGGTATAATTTTTATCAAATATTATATATTAGAAATAAAAATATTTAAGGTCAAAATTGCAAAATAAATATTTCAAAAGTTAACACTGGACAATAATTATGAGATGGATGTAGTAATTCATTATCTCTAGTTTGTTTAGCATTATGCTTAAAACAACTAAATTGTAACGATAAATCAAGTAATTTAAATTAGTTAAACAAATTCACTTTTTGCTAAAATTATTTTCATATCATCACAAAATATCTGTTGGTTGTTTTTAAGGCAAGAATGCTAACATTAAAAAAATAATAATAATAATAAAAAAAAAAAAGTTACAATTACATACATTCGAATTGAGCATCATTATGTTACGTTCTTTTTACACATCTTAGGGTGGTGGCAACCATACCTCCCAAAAAATTTCATACCTCCCAACCAACCAATAATATCATTCCACCTCACCCACACTTTTTTCATACCTCCCAACTCTTTTTTAGTGGCAACCATACTTTTTTCATACCTCCCAAACCACCAATTTTTTTTATTTTTTTTTCATAAATAAATAATTTAATAAAAACATAATATTTCATTAATAATTAAAATAAAAATACATAATACTTTAAAAAGAAAATTACACAATACTTGAAAAAAAAAACATAATTATTCAACGGTGGTGGAGGTTGTGCATAATATTGTTCTTGAAAGAATTGTGGTTGAATCGGTGGTGGAGGTTGAGGATAGTAGGCCGAATGAGGGTGTTGTTGAGTTGCAACTCTCGGACGAAAATGTTGTCCACGAACGCCACGACCACGACCTCTTGAGCTAGATTTTCTTTGATCCATGCTACAATTGATTTTTTGTTGCAAACTTGATATACAGATTTAGAGATGGAGTGAGATTGGAGATGGAGTACTCAACTTGAAATTGAGTTGCAATATATAGGAATTTTTTTCTCTTTTTTTTTGTTCCAAACCCCAACGTTCATTTTTTTTTTTTGTCTCTTCCCCAACGTAAACACCATTTAACCAAACCAACGGATACAAATATTCAAACCGCGTCGGTGAATAACCCTGCCCAACCAAACCGCCGAACCAAACCGCTGGGGTGGCGGCGGTGTTCCCCGGCGGTTTGGAGGCAAACCGCTGGCCCAGCGGTACCGTTGCCACCCCCCTTAGCATACTCACAGCTTAAAATAAGTTCGATTTGCCCATTGTTACATACCCTGCCCTACTATAAGGATCTCGTAAACCGTTGAAAAAGATGATGTTATTAAATTGGTAAAATCGTTGTCTCATTCATTAATCAAGTAACAATATATAATTATATAAAATGGTCTAAAATATGAGCTTGGACTATAATACACAAGTAATAGCTCATACAAAACTACTAACAATGATAACAGTTCATCATCTAATTAACACACTTGTTCTAGAATAATAACAATGGTCTAGAATATGGGCTTGTTAGGACTTAGTCGATGAATTATTATCATTGTTGTTAGTTTTGTACCGGTTGTTATTTGTGTATTATAGTTTAAGCTCATATTCTAGACCATTCCATGTAGTTATATATTGTTGCTTGATTAATGAATGAGACAAGGATTTTACCGATCCAATACAATAAACGTCTCGTGTTTTAAATTTTGATTAACTGATATGACTTATAAACGTACTATAAAATGACGTGTCACTAAGATTTTAGAAATAAATCTGCAAGTAATAAGAAAAATATTTTGATTTTGATTCGTTAAAGTTGACTCAAATTAACGCTTGAGCTACTCACGTGAATTTTAGAGTCATTGACTGAGTATGAAGGACTCGACTGATGAAGCTTGTGGAGTTCACTAAGCTTGTGTTATCGAGCCGCGTTAAGATCAATAAGTATCAAGTCGGCTAACGCTACCCTTAATGTTAAAAAGTGTTGTTTCTAATACAGATTGATTCGAGCCAAAGCAAAGACTGAAGCATATCTCAACTCTGTGATTGCAACAAACTTGAGTCGAGTTTTGAAAATTATCAACTCGAGTTTGGCAAACACATACGAATAATTTTTTCTTTTAACAGAATCACATCTAAATAATAAAATTTCATAGATTGTGATTCACATTTTTACCAAAAATAATTCATTATAGTACATTACTTTGTTTCTATTCTTTAGCATTCTACAAAAAATAGTTAGCTTGTAATTAACCAAGTCAAAATAGATCGATTTTGACACTTTGATTCTTTGCCACGATCAAAAGCATGATATATATCAAACATAAAGTATTTCACATACTGGATTTCAAACACACTAAATGGCGACAAAATGTCCAATTTATTTGCTTCAGCAGCCCTCGAAAATATGCCACGATGTAGATCACTACTTTAAATAACGAAGACTTTGATAGTATTTTCTCAACCATCTTCTGATAATTTTCACTTCGTTGTTTCGTTGCTTAACTAACCATTCGGGATCTGTTTCCCTTGAATTTTGTATATCCAAGCAATGTGAACCTGCGTTGCAAAACAAATATAAATGTGCTTATAAAACAATCTTGTAAAGTTGCAATGGTTGTTAGTGTCAAGAACACATGCAAGTCATTATCCTAAGAATCTTTAATTAACATAAATTTGTTGCAATAACAAATAACAAATTGGGATTGATACATACGTACAATATATACGTGTACGAAAACACACCTTTGGTTGTTTTTACGGCGAGAATATTGTTAGATATATCTTCTAATACCCTGAAACGTAAACGAGAAGCTAAGATAGCTTTTACAACTACATATATTTCCAAAGGCTTGCATAATTTCTTTTAAGTGTAGTACTATCTGTGTATAGTATCTTTTTAGATGGCCTTTTTTCGGCATGCACTAGCTTGTGGTACACCGTACCACAACTAGTGTTTGGTGGGGACGTCAGAGAGTTGGTTTCTCTTTATATTCAAAATACGTAACTTCAATTTGAATCGTTACATACTTACCCTCCACTACTATAAGGATCTCTTAATCCGTTGGAGAAGATGATGTTACTACCAAACCTTCTCAGGACAAACCTTATGTCCTACAATATTGTAGACATGCACATGAGATCACCTATATGGATAGAACCTATAAATCATATAACAAAAAGAATGCTTACATGACCACCATAGTAAGTTGTAGCCCAATGAGGTCGAGGCGTGACACCAAACATTTTCTTACAATCTTGGATGAATTCTTGTGCATCATAAGGCGACCTCGGGAACATGCTGACATTACTAGTTATGCCAATGGGTACAACTATCTCACTGCAAGTCTATATACATAAGTTATGAATTACAATACAAATGTAGAAGAAAATATGTAAAATTTTAAATTAAAGAAGGTTTATGTATTGCATTATAATTAGGGTTTTCTTATTGATGAACATTTTGTGAATATAAAATTTTTGGTGGAACAGTATGATGGTCATAAGTGGTTGTCTAAAAAAGATGAACCAAATGATACAAAGTTCCATTGCATAAAAGCTTGTGACCTTTATTACAGCTTTATTTGTGAGCATTATTACTTACTTGCCATTGCCATCCGATGGATGTTTGACTCACTGCATGTGTCATATTGTAGCATGATCTACCCGGTAGATAAGCAACAATACCAGCAAATATGCGATCGAGAATATTATCAGTAGCATTGCTTGCCCCATCAATGCCTTCACAAATTTGGGTCGTCGGATACCTTGGTGGAGCATTATACTGAGCGACAGTTGCATACATGCTGTATAAGTAGTCCTTGAGCTCGGAAGAATTGGTTAATGGCCTTCTCAAATCCAATCAGCTAAAATTAATTAGTCCTAAACTAACTATATGATAGATGAACTTGTTATTACTTACGAGCAAGTTTTAAATTTCTGGCTAAGAACAGCTAGACCGTTTGGCTGTGAAGCAACCTTATCGATATCCTTCCATGATTTTTTGATTGTCTTGTAACAATTTTTGCTTACATCCTGCACAACTAAGGAGCTAAGCATGCAGTTTAGGTGAGATAGATTATTGAACTTTGGTTAGTAAATAGTAGTTTACCCTAAAATCTTTAGTGACGACGGAATAATATCCATCTTGAGGAGTGATATTATCCAAGTAAAGAAGGGGAGCGGAGGAAGCAAGAGCACCAAGTGCAATATGTGGATACTTGAGACGAAACCATGAAGCAAGCACTAACAGAAAATATTTTGCATTTTATGTGTTGATTCTAAATAAGCTGAATTTAACTTTGAGATTGATTATCCAAACTCTCTATCTCATTTTATGCAAATGAAATAAGTTGTTATAAAAGCGTTTGAAGTGGCTTATTCAAAACAGGTTATTTCAGAAACTAATAAGCAGATAAACAATTTCAATAAGCAATCTCAAACATCTTACAATAGCAATTCATTTTGCTGTCTATTTATAACGTATAAGATATTAGTTGTTTCGGTTAGGCAACTTACTTCCACCATAAGACCCTCCAATAACAATAATAGGAGAATGGTGTGCGTGTAACTTCTTCTTGAGATGCACAAGTATCTCGGCATAATCTGCCAAGGCTTGAGCAGAACTGAAGTACCCACGAACATTCTTGTTTTTCAATGATTTTTCCATTGATCCGAGTGGATTCGATTTTCCATAAAACCGATGCTAGAGACATACAAAAAAAGTTAAGGCTAATGCGCAAACTGTAATTACAAAACATAAAGGGAAATGATATATATACTCACCTCTAGATAGACAACAAGAGCCTTAAAACGTGGGGCGTTATCAGCAAGAAATCCAATGCTCCCCAAATCATCCTCTATGTCTTCTTCGGCACCAAAATAAACAAAAATCGAAGCATTCTTGTCTCCTCCACCCCACCATTTCGAGTTGACAAGGTATCGTTGTGGAAAAGTGGCATAACTTTCGGGGTTGTAATTAAAGTGGTCGAGGGTTTGGCTATAGAAATGAGTTTTAAAGGTGTTAGAAACCGATGCATGATCCTTGTTCATGTCTTCTAGCAATGGATTGATTGGACTAAGCCTAGGAGTCCTGTTGGGTGCAGCCAAGTTTCTTGTGGTGAAGGTGGCAACAAAGAGGAGAAACCATTGGAACACAAGTCTCATAGCTTCAACTTTTGGGGTATGTCTTCAATTGAAACTACAAATGTTGTCCAAGTAAATGTGGTATTTATATGGGCACTTTAATATAATGTTTTGACTAATTAGTAAATTCCTCCTTATCTATACTATAAAGGAAAAATCTTAAAAGTGAAAAGTTAAAAATAAAAAAGGAAATGTTGAATACATATGTTTTAAAAAGAAACTATTTTAAAGCAATGGGATAAATAATGCATGGCTAATTATCTATACGATAAAGGAAAAACCCTTAAAGTGAAAAGTGAAAAGTTGAAAATAAAAAAGAAAATGTTGAATACATATGTTTTAAAAGAAAACTATTTTAAGACAATGGGATAAATAATTCATGGCTAATTAGTTGACTTATTAACACACTATTAATACATATTGAAAACCGGGTTGACCCGGAACGCTTCAAACCTGGTGGGTTGACCTGGTTTAATTTGACTCGTTTTTCGACCCAACCTGACGGGTTGACCCGGTTTAAATTGACCCGTTTTTTCGACTGAAACGGTTCGACTGCTTAAACCACCCGGGTCGAACTAGATTTCAAAACATTATGTTTAATCCTCAAATCCTCAAACTTTTATTCTTTTTTGTTTATAACCCATAAATTTTTTTTATCATTAAAAGTCTAAAATTATTTGCCGCCATAAAATTCTGTTGCTATGCACGAGTGCTCGGCTAGTATGATAGAAAAGAAGGGTTAATTAGATGATAGACGTATCTAATACTGATGAATAATCTTAACTTGTAATGAACTACTTAGAGCACTCGGTAAGGTAACGCACCGAGGTGCGTTATGCCTTAACTCGGTGCGTTATAAGGGTGCGTTACCTTACCACCCAACTGCGTTATGAGCACGTTAACACGGTGCGTTAGAAACTTAACGTGCGTTAAGTTGAAGTGTTAAAAAAAATCATTCTAGCCTTCTATAGTTTATAACTGTTGTAAACGGCTAGTTTTGTTAAATAAATAAATAAAACATTTTCAAACCCAACTATAAATACCCATTTCACACATCTTTTATTTTCACACTTACACAACTCAAATTCAAAGTATATACTTCCTCTCTAGCAAAAAAAAAAAAAAAAAAAAAAAAAAAACCCTTTCATATTCACAATGGATCTGAATCATAATAACCAAGAAGGAATGAGTTTCTCCGATGTTTATGATAGTCGTGTACGAATATCATCAACATTTTGGAATAAGCAGCAGCAGCTCCACCACGCATCCAGCGTACCTTGGTCTACCGTGAATGTGAGATTGCCGAAGAACGTTTGTGTAGTGACTACTTTTATCAAGGGTGTAAGTATACGAACCGGAATTTTCGAAGAAAGTTTCGTATGAGCCGGAAACTATTTCTACAAATAGTCGAAGTATTGAATCTTATTGTTCCGATCCTCTTCCAGATCATTTTAAATTCTTTAACAAAGGACTCGATTGTACGGGTCAACAAAGTATTAGTACACTTATGAGATGTACATCTGCCATACGCCAATTGGCCTACGGCAACTCAGCCGATGCGTTTGAAGAGTATTTGCAAATGGGTGAGCGTACTTCACGTGATTGTCTTGATAATTTTAACAAGTGCGTTATAGATTTGTTTATGCCGAAGTTTTTAAGAAAACCAACATGGTCCGACGTTCAAAGTATTTACGAAAAATATGAGCGTGAACATGATTTTCCGGGAATGCATGGTAGCATTGATTGCATGCATTGGGAGTGGAAAAATTGTCCGGTTGCGTGGCAAGGGCAACATGGTAGCGGTTTAAAAAAAATACCCAACAATAATGCTTGAAGCTGTTGCTTCCCAAGATTTATGGATTTGACATGCATTTTTTGGGATGGCGGGGGCGAATAACGATATTAATGGTTTAGATAACTCTCCGTTATTCGACAACCTTCTTGCTAGCGAAGCCCCAAGAGCACCTTATATGATAAATGGACACAGGTATGAACGGGGATATTACTTAGCTGACGAAATTTACCCACGGTGGTTAACTTTCGTCAAATCCTTCTAGGCAACCACTGACGAAAAACATGGTTATTTTAAAAGAAAGCAAGAAAGTATATGAAAGGATGTCGAACGCGCTTTTGGTGTGCTTCAAGGACTTTGGGGTATACTACAACAACTGGCACGTGCACTGGAACTTGTCAAGTTACGTATAATAATGTATACTTGCATTATTTTGCATAACATGATTCTAAAAGATTAAAAGTTTGCACTACGTGGGTATAGGGAAATGTGGGTGGATCCGACACCACGTTTTAGCCGAGACAGGTGGGTCGACAGATGTGATACCCAACGTCGCATAAATAGAGAAATACGCGACCTAGATATGCATACTCAACTCGAACAAGACCTTATGGAACATGTTTGGCAAAAACGTCTTGAACGTCAAGATGAAGATGAAGATGAAGAAGAAGATTCCGAGGACGATGAATAAGTATTTGTAATTTTTATGTTTATAAATTTCATATGTTTCATAAATTTTTTTCGTTGTATTTTTATTTTATTTTTTTGTTTTAATTCCGTATTGTAACATGTTTAAGAATTAATGTTATGTTTTTAATAAATGAAGTATTTGTTTTAGTTTAGGGGTTGAATTTGAAAATATTTGATTTAAAGTTGAGTTAAGGTGAGTTATTGTACCTTGGTGTTTTTTGGTGAGTTAATGTGAAAAGGTTAAAGCTGATGTGGTGCTGACATGGCACTGAGTTATGGTATAACTCGGGGTTACATTACCGAGTGCTCTTATAGACAATATTAGGGTGGAAAATAAAAGTTATTGCCTACTATTAGAGGGATTTTGACCTAGCAACCGATAAACTAATATGTTGTGAGTTAAAGTCTAGCTCAAGACATGTAAGATGTCATATATAATGTGTCTAACTAAACCTAGTAATTGCATAACAGTAGAGTATCACCACACATTTGGTAATTTACCATTCATTGTTAAGTAAGGCTATAATTTTGTGCAATTCAACTCGGTCCTCTTTGAAAAAGAAATTCCGAATTGTATGTTTAACCAGTATATCGCTTGACATTCTATAACCATGGGGAGAGATCCAATGAGAAAAGAAAATATAATAAGAAGATTGAGAAATACTTTTAGCCACACATTTCAAATGAAGAAAGAGAAATTCACGGGAGTTGCATCTTTTATTGTAGGTGAATCTGAAATATGCGGTTGTGATTACTTCTCATTCTTCTCATTTTATTTTTATTTCTTATTTAATCCTAACTCACATAACCATTTCTAAAGTCGATACACAATGTTTGTGCATATTTGTGAAGTACACGAGGAATTGTTGCCCGCGCTTCGCGATGGGTTGCAAAAAGGTATTGCAAAAAAGTAAAACATACTCCCTCCGTCCCAAAATTATTGTCCGGTTTGAATTTTCAAAGTCAAACTGGTTCAACTTTAACCATAAATATATATTTTTTATTATATAATACTTGATAAAAAAAATTATACCATTGAAAAGTGCACTTAAAACTCAATACATTTATATATTTTCATCAAATATTATATAACACCCACAAAAATATATAAGGTCAAAGTTTAAGAAGAAAAACTAAAAAAGTCAACAGTGAATAATAAATTTGGGACGGAGAGAGTATTTAATAGATCTTTTTTACTTTACCAAAAGTTATATCGTAAATGGTTAACAATAAGAGCACAAGGTGCGGGCTCGCCATCATCTCACCATGGTGACATGGCTTGCTCGCCACGGCGAGCCACCACATCATGCCCAACTCGCCACTTCTTCTCATTTGGGTGTTGCTCATCTGCACGGCGAAGCAAATGTGTGTACTTTGTGTCAGAAATTTGTCCTTTTTTTTTAGATGTGAACAAAATAATAGAAAGTGATAAACCCAAATTAGTAAGTTGTGGTTAGTTGTGATAAAAAAGGGTTGTAGAAAGGGGTTTATCACAGTGATGTGCCACCCCGTGAGACCCAAACGAGGAGATTTATCTCCTCACGATACCTTGTGCTCTAACTAAGCACTTCCAAGTTCCAATACCGTGAAATTTGTAATTATTACAGCTTATCTCTCATCATAAACGATATCAAAATATAACATTTTCAGCAATAAAAATATACGGAGTATCATTTATTTATATAACATCCTAATCATGCTTCTTTTCACACTTGAAAGTCAAACATAAAAACATATGTTTCATTCTTCACACTCAACCATCTTGTTGGTTCATGAATCATGACATCACACAAAATCCCATACTAGTATAAAAAAGGAAAAGAAGCAATAAGGTAAAAAAGAGGATCCATAATTTAATATCAACCAAATTTTATAACCTATGTGAAAAGAAAATACTGCTACAGTTATATTTTAGTTAGCCTGTATACCAACAACTATAAAAACAAATACAGTATATATATTTAAACATTAAAGTTAATTAATCAAATAAGACACATAAACCATAAAGTAACAAAATCAAACATGGAACCTAAAATAATCCGTAACATAATTTCAATTAAAGTGTTCTTCGAACCCCACTCGATATTAGACGATAGATGGCCAAGCTCGATTGTGGGCTTTGGGACCGTTAGGGTTTCTAGATATAATTGCATTAGAAATATCAAATCAATAATACAATATTTTTTACGGGTTTTACATGATACACTCAGCGTTGTTACTATGAGGTGCCAAAGATTGAACTCTTTACTTTATGCTTGTTAGGTGCAAAGATGCCCACCTATTATCAATCGGGCTTGAGCATCGTCTAAAATTCAATGTTAGTCTTTTTTTATATAGCTATATTTCAAAATTGGGAAATGCTAACAAAAGCCTTAAGGGCTGTTGATAACAACAAATTTTTCAAAAATTCTCCACATATTCAGAAACATGCTCCACATTCTTCGCTAATATGACCAATGAGAAGAGTGAATTAAATTTGTATGTGCGAAATAATAGGAAGTTATTAGTGATTTTGGATGATTTTAAATGATTTTATTTGGACATTGTGAAATGTCTTAACATGAATTTCGGAAATTAGGTGTTAACAATAACCCTAAGGGCTGCTGTTAGCAAAACCCTTCAAAATTTATAAATGTTCAACAGATTGTTAGATAATCGGTTCTCTGCCGCAAAGCTTCACATTATTCTCACTTTTTTTTAACAACCCTCATAAGCTAAAAAGAAAAAGAAAAGAAAGATCTAAAAAATTCATACCCAGTTACCCGCTCACCACCTATATAACACACATGCATAGATTAAAAAAAAAAAAAAAAAAAAAAAAAAAAAAAAAAAAAAAAAAAAAAACCCTTACAAATTAAAAATATATTGTCTTATGACACTTAAAATAAGTGTCACCCAAAGTTAAGAAATCATCACTAAAAGTAAAAGAGTGTCAATAAAAGTATAAAAAATGTATCATTAAAATTTTTATATGCTTCCTTAAAAAGCGTAGGTAGAATAGGTAGAAGTATAGTAAATAAAAGTCTGTTTATAGTGAAAAAAAAATGTTAGGATACTTTTTTTTTTTTTTTTTTTTTTTTTTTTTTTTTTTTTTTTTTTTTTAAGACACGTTTGTACATAACGTGTCATTAAATCTCAAAGTTTTAAGCTTTTACCTACTTTTGAAAATGTGCCATTAAAAGGTTAGGGGTGTTTCTTTTTTGCTTGTATCATCTTAATCACTATTTGGTCTCACTTGAGCCCACTAAATTTCCCTTGTATCATCTAAGGGGGTATTTCTTTTTTCCCTTAGCTAAGGGAATGGGTCCACATGAGTCCACATAAGTATTTAATAATATTAATTTTTTGTGTAGAACCCACTTATTTACACTAATATATCTATATCTACAAGGTTTAAAATGTCTTCCTCTCTCCATTAAGACACACTGGCATGGGTCCCATATAGACCCCACCAATCTTTTAGCTAACAAAAAAAATAAACACCCCCTTAGTCTACAGAGAGTGAAAACTTAACTCCTCCCTCATTAAGTGGCTAAAAGAGAAAGGGGACTCACATGAACCTTAGCTAAGGAAAAAAAAATAAACACTCCTTTAATGACACTTTTTGTGTCACTAGAACTCCTGTCACTATAGACTTATTCTCTTGTATGCAATTAAAAAACTCAAAGCTTGCCCAAACGCAAAAAAAAGAGCTCATCCATTTGAAATCCAAACAAAATAAATAAATAACAAATTTAGAAGAATAAAAAATGGGGAACTCCTTACATGTAGTTGTAACGTGGTCGGAACTTACCGGAGGTGATGGCGCCAGAAAAAAATGACCATAGTCAAATCCTATAGCAAGAGAGAGCAGAGATGAAAATTCAGTTGAGTTGTGACTTGTGAGAGTGAGTCATAATTGTATAATTTTGTATTTGATTGACAAATGATGGGTAGATAGCATTGAATAAAAACTGTACTATTTTACTGCTCATCAATTGAGGCCGTTTTCATCTGGAAAATGTTACTAGTATTAAGGTAATGACGTGAACAAGAGACATGAACGAAAAATTGCATGCATGCTTCTTAAAAAAGGTTAACAGTTACTCCATTTGATTAATTAAAGATTGTAAGGGTGCCTTTAGTCGAGGGAAAACCATTGTTTTTCACGAAATGCTTTGTGGAAAACAAAATAAATAAATATCGTATTCAAATTAGTGTTTTCCGATAAGTTTTTTTTTTCAAAACACAAAATTTCTATTTTCAACTTTAATACACAAAACAAAACTACAAAACATTTTTTTCCGCCTATTTTCCTTTAAAATACCACTAATTCATTTTTTACGTTTCGTTTGATTTTTTCGTTTTCGGTCAATTTTTTATGTTTTTGTCCGTTTTCTACGTTTTCATCCAATTTTTTCAGGTTTTCGTCCAATTTTTTACGCTTTCGTCTAATTTTTTACATTTTCATCAGTTTTTTTACATTTTTGTCATAATTATTACGTTTTTATCAGTTATTTTACGTTTTCGTCAGATTTTTTACGTTTTCATCCGTTTTTTTACGTTTTCGTCCATTTTTAATGTTGTCGTCTGATTTTTTACGTTTTTGTCCGTTTTTTACGTTTTCGTCCGATTTTTTATGTTTTCGTTCGCTTTTTTAAGTTTTTGTCTCATTTTTTACGTTTTCATCCGTGTTTTATGTTTTCGTCAGATATTTTACGTTTTTGTCCGTTTTTTATGTATTCGACATATTTTTTACATTTTTTTCATATTATATTTTACGTTTTCGTCCATTTTTTTACGTTTTCATCCGATTTTTTCCGTTTTAGACAGATTTTTTACGTTTTTGTCTGATTTTTTATATTTTTGTCCGATTTTTTAAGTTTTCGTCTGTGTTTTACGTTTTCGTCCTTTTTTTATTTTTTTTCTGCTTTTTTTTATGTTTTTCTCTGATTTTTTATGTTTTCGTCTGTTTTTTTTACTTTTTCGTCTATTTTTTTACGTTTTTGTCAGATTTTATACGTTTTTACCCGTTTTTTACGTTTCCATCTGATTTTTTACGTTTGTGTCTGTTTTTTACATTTTTCTCCGATTTTTATGTTTTTGTCTATTTTTTAACGTTTTCGTCTGATTTTTTAACGTTTTTGTCTATTTTTTACGTTTTCGTAAGTTTCCTTACATTGTCTTCCATTTTCGTCTATTTTTTTACATTTTCGTGAGGTTTTTTTATATTTTCGTCCATTTTCTTACGTTTTCGCTTGTTTTATTATGTTTTCTTACGTTTTCATCATTTCTTTTATGAATTTTTTACTTTTTTGTCAATTTTTACGTTTATTTATATTTTCGTCTGTTTTTCTTACGTTTTCGTTAGGCGAAACCTAAAAAAAGTAAATAAAAGTTGAAAACATAAAAATCAGACGAAAACGGATGAAAACGTAAAAAGTCGGAAGAAAACGTAAAAATTGGAAGAAATCATTAAAAACCGAAAACATTAAAAATGGACAAAAATATAAAAAATCTGACGAAAACGTAAAAAAAACGGACAAAAACGTAAAAAATTTGACAAAAACGTAAAAAAAGGACGAAAACCTAAAAAATTTAACAAAAATGTAATAAAATGGACGAAAACGTAAAAAATCTTACAAAAACGTAAAAAATGACCGAAAACATTAAAAACGGACAAAAAGGTAAAAAAAAAATAGGATTAAAACGTAAAGAAACGGATGAAAACGTAAAAACGGGACGAAAACGTAAAAAGATTGATAAAAACGTAAAAAAAACCTAGAAAAACGTAAAAAAAACGGACAGAAAAGTAAAAAATCGGAAGAAAACATAAAAAACAGACGAAAATGTAAAAAATCTGATGAAAACGTAAAAAAAGACGAAAACGTAAAAAATCTGACGAAAATGTAAAAAGAATGATGAAAACGTAAGAAATCTGACAAAAACGTAAAAACATCAGACGAAAATGTAAAAAAAACAGACGAAAACGTAAAAAAAACAGATAAAAACGGACAAAAGCGTAAAAAATTGGACAAAATGAAAAAAAAAAGATGAAAATGTTATTTGATGTTATATTTTACTTTTTTGATTCTTTATTTTCTCGTATTAGACTTTTTTAGTTATTTTATAATTTAGTTAGTTAGTTTATAATATTTGTTTTTGTGTTTTGAAGATATTTTTATAATTTTACTAAGGTGAATGGTGAATTGAGATATAAAACAAGAACACTTAAACATGTTTTCTAGTTTTGCAAAATGAAAAACAAATATATGTTTCTCATACTAAACGCGTTTTTTTTTTAAATTTCATTGTTTTGTGTAAATCAAACTAGACTCCCTGTTCCTATAAACCAAAAAATAGGAAATGATAGAAAATATTTTCCAACTAAACACAACATAAATGTCGCGTTTTCAGTACGATATGTACGGACTATATATGTATTTGTATCAAGGTTGTCCTTAAATTTTTGAAAATTTTAAGGCTTCTGGACGAAATTACATAATGAGACCTTTTAAGAAGAAATGTTTTATATAAAGTGTTACCGTTTATAAGATATATTGCAATTAGTTATCTAAACATTTATTATATTAATTATTTAAAATATTTTTTTCTTATATAAATATTATCTTTTTTTCGTGAAAAATTATGTGTACATGCATATAATTGTTAATAGGACAAATTATGAGACTCCTAAAATTTTTGACACTATGTATGGTCGCCCACCTTGCACGCCTTTGAAGACAACCCTGATTTGTATCGTGATCAATATATTAGTTCTACATTACCAAAGTACGTCAAAGTTGGTGTGCATGAAGACGTACACTGGGTAGAGGATAGTTCCAAACATATTGGATATACATGAATTGTTGGGAGTATAGAATCTATTTCTGGTGTTATTGATCAATATTTAATGCTCGATAATATTACAAAAGCTGATGTCAAATAGATGTTGCAAAAATGTATAGATCGTCTTTGCAACGCTGTAAATGACTAATGTTAAGATGGCAGTATCCTTTACTAAAACACGTAAATAAAAGAGGTGAAATTTATGAAATAATAACCAAGTTTCAATATTATTTCATTATCATTCAAACTTTGTTTTAATTATAAAAACCACTCAAGTATTATTTTTGTCTTTTTAAAATCACTCAAACTTCATTTTTACCTCATAAATCATTAAAGTTGTGATGTTCTAAGATTGTGAAAATTTTGAACATTTATTAAGCAAACGGAACAAAAACTTTTTAATTTGGTCATTATTATGTAATATATAAAATTAGTTGGGAGAAGTTAAATTAAGAGCGATGGTTATTATTCAAGGTACACGTGATTTATACATGTCTAATCACTTTAGAGACAACTCTAGAAGATAATTTCTTTATAAAATTTAGTAAATTTGGACGATATTAAAAATTAAGTGATTTTTGCAGTTAAGAAAACTTTGACTTTTGTAAACAGTTTTGAACCTTGAGTGATTTTCATAGTTTAATATAAAGTATGAGTGTCTCAAGAAAACACCGATAAAACTTGTTACTACAAGGTAACATTTTTATATACTTCTTATTTCTTGTCATGTATTTGTGATGAACAAGGTACAGCAAAACATAGAACGTACGTTTCGTCATGTTGGCATTCTATCATCTATATTTATGCTCTTGTTTTATTTTGGGCCCAGGATGAGGCCCATGTTGAGACACAACACAATTTATTGGAGCCATGTTTTATGATTTATTGGGCTAATAGTAAGCAAGAAGTATCTGGTGCTTGTCATTGGCTCATTGCATCAAACGCAAGAATTATATTCTTCATTTAAGTCGCAAATAATTAAATTAAGTGTCTGGCAAACATGGACGGTTTTGGGCCGGCGCACCATCAGCAATCGAGTCGAGCCCAACGCACTAAAGGGCACTAAATTTTTTTATACACATTATATGTACTAGGCCCAACCTACTTAAAAATAAACCTTATTAATCACTTAATCCAAAAAGTCAAAAACGATTGTGAAGGGACAAAAGGGTAAAGGCCCAACCCACTTAAATGTATTTTATTATGTAGAAGTAATAATTTTGTTGCAAGAATGATTTTTATTTGTATTTTTGGCTTTTCGTACTTGATTATGGTCTATGGATATTATAATATAAGGGGCATTTTTTTTTTTTTTCGTGCCGGGCCTAATTTTTTTTTACGTTCTCAGCAACGCCCCTGCTCGCAAAGTGAAACATATCTTTAATTATTTGCAGCTGCAACAAACGATTATCATAATATCATTATTCGACGGTTATTTGATACGTAAATGATGAGATAGTCAGATTTTTACAAAAACTTGAGGATCTAAATTAATTTGATTCGTAAGACTTGCCACATCATGAACATATCAAGCTAGGCATTGTCTTTTGCAACTCGTTTTTGCTACAATCGATTTACGTCATATAATTTTTTTTACGAACGTATCAAGAACTAAATCGCCATCAATACAATATTACTAAAACATGCATGTGTTTTAATTTGAGTAACGATCCATTTAGTTATGTGTTGCTTTTCTTGATGGATGGAAAAGACAGGCACCTCCATTAAGAATTGAAACACGTTTGGGTCCTTTAAAATAGTCAACCAGACACAAAATTTGCATTGCACTATACGGTTTTCCATATTCAACACGCAAACACTAGTGTTTGAGTCTTAAAGTCGAAACACAAACACGATACCCACTATTTATCATGAATCCACAAAGACTATACCGGGTTTATTTTTGAGGAAAATGAAAGATTTGGGATGGTAATAAAAAAAATCGAATTACACGAAAATTACTCTCTTAATCTTCTTTTCAAATTGAAATAAAATATGGAGTAAAGATGATTTTGAAGTCTTTTTTGCTTACATATTTATTATTTTCTTTTTAACTCGGAAACACAAAATTAAAAATTATTATTTTTTCTTTTCTTTTCTGTTCTCTCTTTTTCATCTATCAATTTTTCTTCTTTTCATTCTATGCTCGAAAACAGAATGTAAAACAATTTTAAGCATACACCCTTTGACAGGGCTTGAACTTTGCTTGAAATTTATAAGGTAATCTTGAGCTTGTCTTGATAGCTTGACAAGCTTTAATCATTCAGGCTTGAGCTCGGCTCGGAAAGCTTGAATTCATATATAAACACTAAATTTGACTAGACGAGTACCCGTGCATAGCAACGGAATTTTATTGCGGCAGATAGTTTCATTGATTAAAAAAAAAAAGTTTGTGGGTTATAAACTCAAAATAATAAAAGTTTGAGGATTTGGAAATTAAACATAATGTTTTGAAACCTGTTTCGATCCGAACGGTTCATTTGGTTGAAACCGTTCCGGTCGGAAAAACGGATTAAATTAAACCGGTCAACCCGCCGGATTGGGTAAAAAAAGTCAAATTATACCGGTCAACCCACCTAGTTTGAAGCGACCCGGGTCAACCGGTTTTCGATGTGTATTAATAGTGTGTTAATAGTTTTCAGCTTTGCATATACTTTCTTAAAATAATTTAAGTTTCCTAAGATATATTACTGAATTTTTAAGATTTTCTGAAAATAATGTAAGTTTCCTTAAAAAGATGACTGAATTTTTAAGTTTGACCAAAATAATGTAATTTTCCTTAGATAGATGACTGAATTTTTAAGTTTTTCTGAAAATTATGTAAGTTTTCTTAAATAGATGACTGAATTCTTAAGTTTGACCAAGATTAAGTTTTTCACTTTTTCACTTTGACCGTTTTCTCTTTATATATAGTATAAATAGTCAAACTCTTCAATAAAGTCAAGAAATACGTGATGAACTTGAGAGGAAAGAACTTATACATAACATTCGGGAGAATTAGGGTTTAAATGATCTTCCTACAAATATTTAATTATTTTTATACCAATATTCACATTAGTTTTAAATTGTTTATATAAACATGTATACTAAAAATGTATATGTTATTGAAAGCTTGAGAAGCTTGATAAAAGCTCGAGCTCAAGTCATTAAAAGCTTGAGCTCGGCTCATTATGTGTTATGAGCTTGTTTATTAAGCTCGTGCTCGCGTTAGAGCTCGATAAAAGCTCAACTCGATTGAGTCAAGTTCAAGCTCGAACTCGAGTTACTTGATAAAAGTTTAGATTGTTTGCACCCCTAATTCAAATTCTTATGAAACAATTTTTAAAAATTGATGAATAAAGCGAACACTAGCTGAAGTACATTTTCCTCTATCTCAATAAATGTATACCATGAATTTGTCACAAATTTTAAGAAAAATATTTGACAACCAATAATCTTATTTTTATTATTACATTTTCATCTGATTGATTAAAATGTGTAAGACTTTGTAACAAATAAAATAGTCAAAAGAACATTTATTTGACAAATTGACAGATTCATTGGAGCACTATTGCTCGAGGAGAAAAACAAACATACAAAATTCTCATTGTCCAACAAGGAGGGTCAATTTCTCTCCCTTTCTTTGTCATGTCAGCTTTCTCTCTCCAGCGATTTTCAGGCGATTGAGTGTCCTAATAAAACGACCTATACTACAAAAAACATACATCACAAATATTCGTTTTTAAATAAATAAAACACACACAAAACATATAAACACTCGGTCGTCCAAGCGACCCACATCCATAAAAATCATCCACTCGATCGATTGAAAAAAAGACTCACAGAAGGACGATCGATATGTAATCGATCGTGAATTGTTACTGCGAGCAGCCTAAAGATCAAATGTACATGTTCAATCATTTATTATCTTCATAAAAAAATCATTATAAAAAATAACAAACTACTAATTTTTTAACTTTTTATGAAAATAAAATATCTTGCAAACGGTAAATTATGAAAATGACAAAATTACACTATCACGACGATTTTATTTAATCTATCAGTAGACGATCACTCTAATATACTTTTGACGAATTATATATTTTTAATTTTTTAATATTAAATTTTACGCCCTGAAAAATCACATATGATTTGTAAAATCAAACATTACTTTTTATTTTAAAAATCACGTATGATTTCATAAATCACATGCGATATTTGAAATAATAAACAACTGTGATTTTACAATATCACATGTGATTTTTCAGAATGTAAATTTCAACACTCATTAAAAAACTCGAAAGAAAGTTCATTAAAAGTATATAGATGTGTCGCTCTATAAAAAGATGATATAGAAGTGTCCATCTATAAAAAAATGATTTAATTCTCATCGCGATGATGTGATTCGTTTCATGTAAGAATTAATGACTTGTGAGATATTTAACTGTGAGAAACCTTCGGATCAATTTTCCACCCTGACCAAATGTCAAATGACTAAAATGCCCTTTGTTTTTGTTTCTTTTAATTTCTATTTTGAACTTCCATATTCATATTCTACCTTTAAATTTCCAACAACAACATATGAGGCAAAACACGTAGATTAAAAGATTCACAATTTCCGTATAAAAATCATTATCAAATCAAAATGTAATACGAGTAAAAAGAAGAAAAAAAATTGATAGCGAATTCTTGCAAACCTCACAAGAAGTTTTAAAATCCTCCTATGCATTATACCTAACCATTGTAGTATAATATAGGTAAGTATAGTGGAATTGATCGTTATTTAGGGGAATAGTCTCGCAATAGTTTTGGGAAGGTTGAATGTATGTCAAGATAGGTCTAGAGGTGATAGATGATTCTTTTTGTATTTTTATATTTTTAAGAAAACAAGTAAAAATCTCGGGTTTTGAAGAGTGGGCGAAAATAGTTACTAGATAACTATCCCAAAACTGCTAATTATAAAATAAAATTAAACTAATAACAAGAAAAGTAAATTAGCGGTAACTCTTATGATAGGAAAAGCAATGTTTATTTAGACATCCTTAATCTCTAGTTATCTTCTACTGATTTGTCGAATTGTCACGTCCTTATTTTAATTGAAGCGTTATATTTCTTAATATTGGTCGTGGGGAGGTGCCCAAGTCCCCAACTCTATGAACATTAGTCTCCCCTAAAACCCTTAAAGTCTATTAAGTTTTATAGGATCTACAAGCCGCAATTCACACAATAAATACAATGATAAAATACAAGTTGGGGGTCATTTAACAAAAACATAATATAAACATAGAATGAAACGGGATGGTAGTTCACTTGTCCTCAAGCAAATGCGCTTTTATTCTAATCAAAATACAAGTTGGGGGTCATTTAACACTAATATAAAAGTAATTACAACAAATAATCATTCCACTAAAGACCAAAGACAAGCACGGAGGTCATACACTAGCACTTCACAAATAGTGTTTAGATACTCACATCTCTCGGGTGTAATAAAGTATATATCACAATATGGAAATGGAAAACATCTCTCACTACCTGTCATAACAAAATAGATTACCATATGCTTGGGAAAGGATCAAACCTCCACCACATGGCGTAAGCACCTAGGATAAACT
Organism: Artemisia argyi; assembly: GCA_030686995.1. Lineage (NCBI taxonomy): Eukaryota > Viridiplantae > Streptophyta > Magnoliopsida > Asterales > Asteraceae > Artemisia > Artemisia argyi. The sequence goes on along the minus strand of CM060685.1, from coordinate 42,465,461 downwards.
ATCAAAGAGGTCTTTTAAAGGGTTATAACGTTAGGTGTAGGGATATGGAATATACGGTTTTGTTGGATGTAGGCAATCTTTACTGGTAGCGAGTTAATCATCTTGGTTAAATATATGTACAATATGGCGTTGCTAAGCCAAGACTAGACTCGACTTAAGCTAATAAATAAAAAATAACAAAAACATAATATAAACATAGAATGAAACGGGATGGTAGTTCGTATGTTTTTTTTCTTTTCTTTTTCTTAATTTTTTCATTTTTTTTTTTTTTTTTTATTGCATACACTCTTACCCTACCATCCAAAATAATACATCATAGGGAATGAACATTCCCCTTACACTTGAATTTTTACATACTTTACAATAAACTAATCTAATGACTCGAATTAAGATAATCAAAACACTTGGAGTACTTTTAAGATTAACGCACATATGGGGTAATAATATGATGTTTTTCCCCATTACTCCATAACACAAGTACTTTACCCATGAGTCTCAATCGTCCCAAAATAATATGTACAAGAATATGACTCGACTTAGCAACCATGTAATCAATTAGATAATTAACTAAGGGTTTAGACATGTAACAATAATGCACTAAAGATGAGTGCATACACGGAAGGCTAAGGCAATTTGGGTGTACATTTAAGTGGGTTGTAACAAATTCTTCATTTAAGTAAGATGTTTAAAGTTAGAAACGAAAAGATAGGCTCGGAGGGGTGTACTAGGGGTTTCGTGTACTAAAAATGAGTACAACGCTAATGGTGTGGGAAAAATTAGTTGACTTTACTAGCCAAGTAATATGACTTAAATGATCAAATAATTATGATACGGGTTTAACACAAGGGTGATCCTAATGCCTCTTATCATGTAGTAAATCCTACTACACGAATGTAGTCTCACTAGCGGTCTCGAGATGCATCACTAACGCAAGTTCTAGAATCTAAATGCTACCGGTACACTCATAAGCACTAATAGTAAATGCTTTTCCTATCAAATCTAAAGGCGAACCTCACATATTTGGGTGGAAATTTTTTCTGAATGGTACGATTTTGTGCTAGTCATACAATCTCCTATCTATGAGACGCTTGCTAAGGCTAAAGTTTCACTCCTAAATGTTGTAAAAAATTTTAAATTTGGCGCTAAAATTACACTAACAAGTATTTCTCATAGTTTTATTACACACTTACCATCAAACAAACAAACTCAAGTGAAAGTGTATCCTATAAGGTATCATTATTTACTCTCCTCTTACACTTAGGATGAACATTGTCCCCAATGTTCAATTAAAAAATGTAAAAATAAAATAGGTAAAAGAATAAAATCAAATACTCCCCTGATTCGTTCGGTGTGGATAGTGCGGTAACAAGGTTAGATCTTCCTCCAAGAAAATGAACCATCAAAGCTTCCCTTCAAGAATATAAATCACCTTCTTGTCATATGTAACCTGTTAAACCTAAGAAAACAAACAAAGCAACCTCACGTAAAATCGGCGGCAATCTATATATACTAACAAATCCTAGAAAACAAATTAAGATATAATGCTTGTGGAATGAATGTTTGCAGATTTCTTGGAGTTTATAAAACTAAAGAATTAACAAAAACTTTAAAACTCCGTTAGAAAAAAAAAAACCTACCAAAATTTCTAGAATTTTACACATGACGCCGTCAGAAGTGACCTGCAGAAATCTTTACGTTAAATTTCCGGAAAATTGCTGGAAAAACTTATGTCCTACTTCCTGGAAAATCCTGCAAAACATCATTATGACTCGATACAAGCATTTGACTCTAACAAATACGAATATACATGTCCATTTAATATTGTGGAAAATCATGATCAATTTTGTTTCTTAAAAACATATTTGAGGTTTCTCCTTACACTTATCTTTTGCGAAATTCCTTTGTATGAAGTTAGGACGAAGTCAAACGACAAAATAAAGTATTTTCACCATTTTATTTTAAAACATGATCTACCAACAATAAAAATAAAGCATGCATACGGAAACAAATAACACTCAAACAATTAAAAATCACACAGAGCATGGGTTGCCTCCCAAGAAGCGCTTTTCTTTATTTACGAGTCTTGTAGCTAGACTCAAAGTCATGGGCAATTACGTTATATGGGTGAGTTCCTCATTGAGGACATATTTGGGATCAAACTTGGGCTTCAATTTCCTATCGGTTTTCTTAGTACAGTATGACCTTTCAAACTTTTCTCCATCCGGATCATACAAAATCATCTTAATATGCCATGATCCGTCACCTTCCTTAGGTGGCTTGTCCCACCTCCATTTACACTTATCCCCCTCTCTTTTCCACTTGTTCATCTCTATATTAATAGGCATTACGCCTAAGAACTCAATCATTTTCCTAAAGACTAGGGGGTCCTCAAAAGGGTCTAGCTCTTCATCTCTAGCTATGAGTTGTTCCACCGAATGTGTTTTATCGATGAAATCTTTTTCTAGATAGAATGGGCGTTGAGGTCCTATAAAGTTTCTTTCTATCCAAGGTCCATATTTAGATGGTCTCCTATTCATCTCTACCCAATGTGGTGTCGGTTCGTCCTCACAATCGTAGCTATGTTTCTTAACATCATATACTGACCAAGTATCGCCCTCACCTACCTTTATCTTAGACTCCTTACAATCTATCATGGCGCTAGCGGTCGCTAAAAATCCTCTTCCTACTAACAATGGGCATGTAGTATCACTAACCATATCTAGGACGTGAAAATCCGCTAAAATAGTTAACTTCCCTACGTGAACAACGACATCCTTGATCATCCCAATCTGGTGAGCAATACTCCCATCCGCTAGACCAATTAATACCTCCGTCTCCTCTAACCTAGCTTAAGAGTGGTGAAGAGGGATAAGGGAATCAAGTTGAGGCTTGATCCTAAATCGGCTAGTGTGTCGAAAGCTTCGGATTTTCCTATCTTACAAGGCAAAACAAATATGCCCGGATCATCAAGCTTCTTAGGCAACTTGTTTTGAACAAAGGCGGTCCCATTTTTACCTAGTTTAAATTTCTCATATTTTGCTAGGAGGGCACTATAGTATGGAGCACGGGCTAAGACATCAATGACAGGGCGTTCAAGGTGGAGCTCCTTGAATTCTTCGTCAAGGTCTTGTGTAGGAGGTGTTTCAACTATGCTTTTGACGGGTTTGATATTGGGTGTTTCATTTGATTGGTCCTTTTGAAGAATTTGGTTTTGCTTGAAACACGTGCTCATTGATTTAACCGAGTAGTATTTCGGACAAGAAGCGGGTGACGAAACCGATGATATGGAATTAACATTTAGTTTTGGGTTCTTGACCGTGTCGCTTGGGAGTGCTCCCATTTCTCGGTCATTGAGAACTTTCAACAATGTGTCTATTTTGGTGGTCATCTCGCTTTGCTTTTGTTTGAAATCGGCTTCAAACTTAGATATGCGAGCTTCTTGAGATGCCATAAACTTGGACATCAATTCTTCAATATTATTGGTACTACCATAGTTATTAGAAGGATTGTTGTTGAAAGTGCGGTTGGAGGGTGGACCGTTTGGTTGGTAACGATTAGGCGGATTGGAAGAATTGTTTTGGTTTTGTTTCCACCTAATGTTCGGGTGATTTTTCCAAGAAGAATTGTAGGAATCACCGTAAGGGTTTGGCTCGGGTTTGAAAGTGTACCACTTGTCTCCCGCTTCGTCGGTACGCGAGGATGCGTAGTCCGCAAAAGCTGTTCCGGGGAGTTCCACGCAATCACGAGTGTCATGGGGACCACTACATAATTCGCATGAAGAAGTGATTTTGTTCACTTGGCTTGAAGGCATAGGAGCTTCATAAGATTTCATGAGAAACTTGACTTGGTCCTCAAGTTCCATGATCCTATGGTCGGGAGTGCTAGAATTGTTCGAAGACAAAGATATTGCCTTGACCGTTTTGTTCAAATCACGTGGATCATTCCAACTTTCGTTGTCATAGAGAGCAAGATCTTCTATGAGTTCCTATGATTCTTCCGCACTTAGATCACGTAGCTTACCACCGGCCGATTGGTCAATGGTTTGCCTTGTGGCGAGATCGATATGGTCATAGAAGATTTGGACTTGGAGCCAAAGATCTATGCCATGATGAGGGACTTTTTGGAGTAAGTCCTTGAAACGAGTCCATGCTTCATATAGAGTTTCACCTTGACGTTGTTGGCACATCAAGATATCACTTCTAAGCTTGGTAGTTCTCCCCGATGGGAAAAATTGAGCAAGGAAACGAGTGGTGAGATCATCCCATGAGGTAATGGATCCCGCGGGTAAACGTTCAAGCCATTGACTAGCTTGATCAGGTAGAGAGAATTGGAATAGGGGTAATCGGGTCGACTCTCTAGTTGTAACATCAAGGTCTATGGAATCTACGATTTTAAGGAAGTCCTTGAGATGTTGGTTAGGATCTTCGGAACGAAGTCCATGGAATGCACATCCGCTTTGCACCAACCCGATGGTGTCGGATTGCAAGGGGGACACATTGGCTCCTTGGGTGAGCTCAATAGTGTTTCGATAGCCTTGGTGGCTAGGACAGGAATACTCTCCGAGGGTTTGGAGCCTAAGAGGTTGGTTTGCTAGTGGTGGGTTTTGTGGGTGGTTTTGTTGTGGTGGGTTGATGGGTTCAAAGATGTTACCACCTTCCATGATGTCGGATGGTAAAGATTACGAACAAAGACACGAAGAAACAGATAGACTAAAGAGAACCTAAAAATAAAATAACTATTTCCCGGGCTGCGGCGCCAAAAACTTGATGCGTGGGAATTGCACCAGGCTTTGCCTCTCGAGGGATCTCGAGAAGCTTACAACCCCCACCAGGCAATGTACCTGATCGTTGTAGTATAGTATAGTGACAAGTACCGGGGGATTGATCGTTCAACTCAGGAATAGTGTCGCTAGGATTAGAAAGCCTAAAAATTAAGTCTAGAGGTGAGGGATGATTCTTTTTGTATTTTTATATTTTTATAAAAGCAATTAAAAATCTCGATTTTTTTTGAAAGAGTGGGCAGAATTAGTTGCTAGTCAACTAACCCAATAACTAAGATGCAATCAAAATAATATAACAAAAATGAAAATAAAACTAATTAAACTAGTGGTGTGAACAATAATAGGGAAAATTGTGTTTACTTAGATTACATTACTCCCTAGATATCTTTTACAGGTTGATAGTTTGTTACAATTGCGTGGATGACAGGTTATATTTCTTAATACCATTCGTGGGGTGGCGTACCTACTTCCCCAACTCTATAAGCTCCTACTTCACTCCTATGTCGAGCCTGCAAGAAGCTCCTAATATGGGATCATTAGAATTCGCTCATGCATTAAATACAACCATAAAAACCTAGTACGCATTGGTTCATGTTTCTTAAGACGTTCAAGCATGTTACCCTATGGAAGTCTGCCAGTTTTCTTAAGCCTAACATCGAAATCATTCATCCGTAACAATTATAAACAAACAATCAACCCATAATCAACATCTAGGTTTCACTACATCTAAGCAAACATACAAGAGATCTAGCCTAGCATGTTAAAATCAAGACAAGCGTAAGATATATTCAAACAACACATAGACATATTGAATGAATTGAAAGGATACTTATCTTAATAAAACATGAAAGGTTTCAAAGGTTAAAAACCCTTGAAAGAACAGTAAAAATCGTGCTAGGGTTTCTCCAAGTTATCCCTCTAATGTCCTCCCTTAATGAATGAAAATTACAAAACTATATATAGATTTTTCATAGTGACGGCGTCAAGAAGAAATGTCCGACGCCGTCAACTCGCCGCCCATAGTAATATCGGATTGCCTAGATCCAGATCTGAAGCCATCAAGTGCAAAGTTTCTCTGGGCCGTCACATGCAATGGGACCATGACGGCCTATGGTGACGCTGTCATGCCCTTAGTGTAAAAACTCTTTGGATTGTCATGAACTCTATCCACTTCACCTCTTGTTTTACTCTTGACGCCGTCATGTAGAACCTTGTGACGCCGTCAGGTACTGTTCTCAGCAAGAAAAATTAAGATTTTGCCATTTTCTTCACTTTTATGCTCCAAAAATGTCCAAAATGCTTCCTTTTCCAGAATTCACTCCAAAAGTACCTAAAATCACAAAAGGAACGATTTAGGGCAATATTTGATCAAATAAATTCAATTCCGGGCTTAAATGACCCCCTAAAAATGGATCATTTTTTGCCTCATCACAAAGGTTCAACCCTAGCCACAATATTATCTCCTTAATATTCTAACTCATTTACAATGATTTTATTATAATTAACATGAGAGATTATATTCATTGGCAAAGATTAGTTAAGGTAAGCATGAAAACTCCTATATCCGATTTTACAAGAAAATTACATATTAAAAAGGCTATCATTCTCAATCATTGTCCTAGGGTCAAATATTTAAGAGGATCTACTTCATCCTCTTTTCTAATCTCATCAATAACTTCTCCATCACCTAAATCCTCATCAGAATCCGAAAAATAAAAAGGGCCATTTTCATGGTTAGTGTCATGATCAGATTCATCAATTTCAAAGTCATTACTAAAGTGATGGTCTGGTGTAGGGGTGTTCACGGATCGAGTAATATCCATAATAAGCGAAAACAGAAACCGAACCGAACCGAATTGATCAAAAACGAACCGAACCGAACTAAATATTCGGTTATCGGTTTGGATATTGGTTTGGCAATGGAAACCGAAAACCAAACTGAAAACCGAAAATATATAAATATATATATTTTTTGATGTACTTATATATAAAAATAATCACTAAAAGTCTATTTTAGTATAAATACAATATTATTTAAGCTTGAAAAAAATTTGTTCTAAAAATATATATAATTAAATGAAAAAATAATTTAAATTATGTAATTCGGGTTATTCAGTTCGGTTTTCGGATATTCGGTTCGGTTGAATCAAATTTGAATTCGGTTCGGTTCGGTTTCTGGTTTGACCTAGAAAAAAATTAAACGAACAAACTGAACCAAATAAACCGAATAACCCGAAAACCGAATCGATGAACACCCCTAGTCTGGTGAAAGGTTTGGTGGGTTAGCGTCCTCCATCATGGGCGCCGGAACAGGTAATTGAAAATTTCTACAAACAAACACACGAAGATAAGACATTGAGACTACAAGAAAGCAAATAAAAAGAAAATAAAAATCTCACTTGATAGAAATCTAGTAAGTAGACCTAAACGAAATAGAAATCGAACCTAAACTATTAATTATTCCCCGGCAGCGGCGCCAAAAACTTGATTGCGGATTCTTACAAACCTCACACAAAGTTTTACAATCCTCCTAGGTAGTGTACATAACCGTTGTAGTGTAGTATAGGTAAATCTTGGGGATTGATCGTTCTCTAGAGGAATAGTCTAGCAATAGTTTCGGGAAGGTCGACGTGTATGCTGAGATTGGTCTAGAGGTGAGGGATGATTCTTTTTTTAATTTTTATATTTTTTAGAAAGAAAGTAAAAATATCGGGTTACAAAGAGTGGGAGAAATTAGTTACTAGTTAACTAATCCAAAACTACTAATTATACAATAAAATTAAACTAATAAAAAGAAAAGTAAATTGGTGGTAACTCTTATGATAGGAGAAACAGTGTTTACTTAGACATCCTTACTCCCATTTTATCTCTTACTAATTTGTCGAATTGCCACGTCCTTATTTTAATTGAAGCATTGTATTCCTTTATATTGGTCGTGAGGTGGTGCCGAAGTCTCCAACTCTATGAACATTAGTCTCTCCTAAAACCCTTAAAGTCTATTAAGTTTTCTAAGATCTACAAGCCACAATTCACGCAATAAATACAACGAGAAAAAACTAATAGTGTACTCTACGGTTGCGTTTTATAAGACGTTCAAGCTAATACATATTAAAACTTAGCCAGTTTTCTTATCCTAATGCAAAAGAGACGAAAAATCAATATTCAATAACTAGGTTTTATTAGATCTAAGCAAACACTAATTAACTTAAGCTAGCATGTTAAAACAAAGAAAAAATAAACAAATAACCATACAATACATAGATATATCGAATAATTAAAGGGATAACTTATCTTTATTGAAACATGAAGTTCATGGGCTGTAAAAGCCTCACAAAAGCTGCTAAAATCGTCTAGGTTATGCCTCTCCAAAGTGTTACACAAATTATGAAAAATTTGCGAAAGTATATATAGATTTACAACTCTGACGGCGTCACCTTATGGGTTGTGATGCCATTAGCTTGCCGTTATTAGGGTTTTGTCTTGTGCAAGTCCCCGTTGTGACGGCGTCACTTAGGATCGTTGACACCGTTATGAAGGTCTTGACGCTGTCCGTTGATAAATCTTCTGGGCCGTCTCTTGTTAACTTTGTACGTGACTTTGGTCTTTAAATTGCACCTGACGCCGTCAGATTATAGGTCGTCCAAATCTTTCTGAGGCGTCGCTTGTTAATTTTTTTACCATGAATCCACCTTATGTAACAAATGACCGCGTTACTTTGTAAGGTGTGATGCCGTCAAACTTCCATATCTGACAGAATTTTGCGACTTCGTCATTTTCTTCACTTTTTCATCCAAATACGCCATAAATGTGCCGATTTTCAGATTTTTCGTCCCAAGTATCTAAAATGCGAAAAGAAACGATTTAGTGCAATATTTGATAACGATTTTTGCCTTAAAGGACCCCTTAAAAAGGTACCAAATAAAGCCTTATTAAAAATCAAGTTAAAGAAAAAAGTGAAGACATAGGGCATTTTAGTCATGTAACATTGGGTCATCGACAAAAAACTGATCCAAAGGTTTCTCACAGGACTGTCTTTGCACTTTCAAAAAAATTGGACCATGATGCTATTTTGTCAAATCATAAGGAATTTTTTTTTTCAATTCACTATTTAATTTTTAAAAAGAAGGATAAAATTCAGTTCTTTTAATTTAATGAAAAAAATGAACGGTACAGATTTGATATCTTGATTTTTAAAAAACACATGATGACCTTAATCATTGTTTATACCTCAAACTTACATGAATAAGGTAAATGAAAAAAGTATGTTTCCGGAAAATGAGACCACAACTACACGACTTTAAAGTTAACGTTGATTTTTATTACAAACATGTCACGATTCTTATAAAGAACATCTCATCAGGTCCAACATATAAGCAGTGGTGAAGCTTGAGCATTTCATTTACGGGCCCGAAACCATCCTAGCATAAAATTAACTTTTTATATAAGAAAATTTACGTATAAGTTAAATTAATCAAGCGGTTTCTAATTAAGGATTTATATGATTCATTCATCTTAGAACAAGATAATATTAAATTAGTAAATTAACTAAAGTTAATATAGATAATCAATTACAACGAGACATTTATTATTTATTGAGTTTCTAAAAGAAACTGAGGGGGAAGGATATGAATTAAATCTATTTTCTAAACTGTAATCTTACATGGATTTTGATGCTTTGTAACCAAATTGTAAGGAGCCATAATGAAAATATTGTTTAGAGTAGTGTATCTACTGAAATATGCTAGCTACAATTGAAAATTTTGGTGGGGGGGGGGGGGGGGGGGGGTTGGGGAGGGGGAGCACCCTTCCTGCCCCTATTATCCTCTGATAGTACATATAAGTTCAATTGGGATTCGATTTTAAACCTAACTGGTAAGAATTCGCTCACCAAGTTAATATGTTAATGGTGCGTTTGGTATACTACCTTGGTGTGTGTTTTGATTTAAATTGGTACTTATTATTTGTTTGGTATGTGGGGTTTGGTTTCTAAGCAATATTTGATACACTAAAAGGAGGGTTTGAACGAAACCTTGGTTTTGACCCAGAGAGTGGGCACTTATATTTCTTCTTAGAAATATGGGGCTCAATATTTTGATAATCTTTGATAATTAAATAATACTATATTTCAAATACTTTATCAATTTCATATTATAAAACAAACAACACTTTGGGTGTGTTTGATGTATCAGATTATGAAAGATTATAAGCACTTAAAATTATTTTGCTAAAAAAGATGTCACTTTGAAAAAATAATATTTGTTTGGATGACAAAGATTGTGAATTATTTTAGAAAAATAAGTTCTTGAAAAATAAGTTGCATAAACCAGCTTTTTAAAATATGTTGGAGATTATGAATACATTTGGCAAAACTAGCTATATGCTGTATACTATAAATTGTAAACTGTAAGCTGTAAACTGAAAAACGGTTAACATGTGATATATATATATATATATATATATATATATATATATATATATATATATATATATATATATATATATATATATAAAAGTGTATGGTAAAATAGCTGTTTAATGTAATTATAAGCTATTAACAGTAATTTTATATTTTAACAGCTCCGAAATATTTTAAAAGCTTAATGAATCATCTTTTTATTTTGTAGCTACTTGTTTAAAATAAAAGCTTGAAGTTGATGTATCCAAATCGAACTATTTGTTTTGGAAGATATTATTTTTGTAACAAAAAGCTTACAGCTCAAAAAAACTGCGTACCAAACAGACCATATATATCACAAAATTATTGATTTACCCTATTATTTATAATTCCTATTCATATTGGGTTTGTTATTTGTATGACCAATTATGTCATTTTATATTTTTACTTTACAATTACAGTTAGTTTGCCAAAAACAACTACGTATCATTATTTTTTTTAATCTTTTCCAACAAGAGCATTAATATCAGCAACATTACCAACTTCAGGCGCAATAACTATTTTGCCAAACAAATATACTCTTTATACTATTATTACTATTTTCTCTCTTACTTCTCTTTGAAACCAAATCCAAATTCAATTCTAATATTTTTGCAATCCAAACGCACCCTAACTTTAAAATTATTGATTTTTTATCGACATGAGATTGGGTTTGCACGCCGGACAAAACACAACCCACTACAAAGTACCAAGTACCATAAAGGCCTTTCAAGTATATAGCCAACTCATATACTCCATTCTTTTTTATAAATCTCATAAAATACACCCAAAAAACACTCGTAAAATAATTTTAGAAAAAACAAATGTGCTTTCTTCTAAAATTTCATGAATAACATAACACAATTGATATCGCACAAAAAATGTGTTCATTCAATTCCATAGCATAAAAAATGGCAACCATAGCGGATCAAAGTTGATAAAACATTAAAACTATCGTGAACAACATATAATCTAAACTAATATTAAATCATTTATTTCTGCACTCACTAAACTATCCTATGCTATGATGTTAATCATTGTTTTGATACGCCAAGATTTCGATAGTATTTTCTTAACCATCGTGAAATGATGTTCACTTCCTCGGTTCGCTGTTTAATCAGCCAATCTGGATCAGTTTTCTTTGAGTTTAATATGTCCAAGCAATGTGAACCTGCATACGAAAGCGAACATAAAACACTCATACAATTGACTTGAATTGTTAGTGCAAATTGGCAAGCTGTAATGCATAACATTATTCTAACAACCATGAATACAACAACAACAACACTACTTAATCCCATCAGGGCGAGGAATGGGAAGGTGAGATATAGACAGTCACACCCTTACCCGAAGGTAAAGGGACTACTAACAACCACGAATGTAAGCACCAAAACATACCTTCAGTTGTTTTTACCGCGAGAATAGTGTTTGAAATATCTTCCAAAACCCTGAAACGTAAAAGAGAGATAACATTACCATAAAATATATTTTGGTATGTAATATGTAATGGCTTATGGTACACATATTATAATTAGCATTGTCGATGCAAGTAACTATTTAAGCAAGGTAGGTTTAATATTACATACCCTCCACTACTGTAAGGATCTCTTAAACCATTGGAGAAGATGATGTTACTACCAAACCTTCTAAGCACCATCTTTATGTCCTACAATGTTACAAACACAAAACACACGTGAAATTTACTGAAAGCAATAAAAAATCAAGAAGCTAAATATGATAGACGATATGATGCTTACTTGACCCCCATAATAAGTTGTAGCCCAATGTGCACGCGGTGTGACACCGTACATTTTCTTACACTGGTCGATGAATTCTTGTACATTGTAAGGTGAGCTCGGAAACATGCTAACGTTACTAGTTATACCAATGGGGATCACCATCTCACTACATACCTATATATATATATATTCATTGGAATCACTAATTTAAAAAGAAAGCATGATAAAGGAAGGAAATATATTTAGAACCTCAAGTTTTGAGAAGTTTATTTGATATTTGTACAAGTATACTTACTTGCCATTGCCATCCGATGGATGTTTGGCTAACTTCCGAAGTCATGTTATAGCAAGTTTTACTCGGTTGATAAGCAACAACACCCGCAAATATGCGATCTAGAATATCAGGGGCGTTGCTTGCTTGATCGATCCCATTACAAATTCGGGTCGTTGGGTACTTTGGTGGAGCATTATATTGAGCTGCACCCGCATACATGGAGTTTAAGTAGTCCGTAAGCTCAAAAGAATCTTTTAATGGCCTAAACATATCATAGAAACCCAATTAAATTGAATCAAACGAATAATAATAAACATGATACAATAGAAATAGCTCTTATGTAGTATTACTTACGAGCAAGTTTTAAATTTTTGGGATAGAATAGCGAGACCTTCTGGCATTGAAGCAACCCTATCGATCTCGTTCCATGATTTTTTTATAGTGTTATAGCAATTTACACTTGCTTCCTGCATATACATAAACCATTTTATCAATTTAATACCTTTTGGAAGCTAAATTTTCTCCTTAAAAAGTTAATTAGTATCATAATATACCTTGAAATCCTTTGTTACAATCGAATAGTAACCATCTTGAGGAGTGAGATTGTTGAAGTAGAGAACAGGAGCCGATGAAGCAAGAGCACCTAGCGCGATATGTGGATACTTGAGACGAAACCATGAGGCGAGCACTAAACAATCGATTTTACAAAAGAGATTAGAGATATTAAGAAATCATCACGCTAAAATTAAGATTTAAATATTTTGTGGTTATTTGTGAATATAACGTTTATAAAGTATATTTTTTCAGGTTACATGACTTACTTCCACCATAAGACCCTCCAACAACAATAATAGGAGATTTATGGGCATGCAATTTCTTTTTCAAGTGCACCAAAATTTCTGCATAATCAGCCAAGGCTTGCGCGGAGTTAAAATACCCGCGAAGGGTTTCATTCTTCACTGATTTTGCCATTGCCTCAACTGAATCAGGGTCTCCGCTTGACTCGACTGGATTTGATTCTCCATAAAATCGATGCTAGCCACATAAAATATCGTAAGTTACATATAAATACGATCATATAACAAACATACATTAAAAAGAATTTATTCCCGCTATTCCAAAATTCTCACTTCTTGTATAGATGAAACACATACCTCTATATAGACCAAAAGAGCATTAAAGCCAGGTGCGTTTTCTGTGAAGAATCCAAGGATTTCAATGTCTTGGTCTACAGGTCCTTCGGCACCTAGATAAACAATAATCGGAGCATGCGTTTTAGCACCACCCCACCATTTAAAGTTGATAAAATATCGTTGTGGAAACGTGGCATAACTTTCCGGATTGAAGTTAAAGTGATCGAGTGTTTGGTTGTAGAAAAACACTTGTAGATCCTTAGAAACAGTCGCGGAAACTGCATTTGGATCCTTCAGCAATCGGTTAACGAGACTAAGCCTTGGAGTTTTGTTGAGTGCACCGAATGTGGTTGCGGAGAAGGTGAACACAAAGAGGAGAAGCCATAGAAACACAAGCTTCATGGTTTTTGAAGATATGCAATTTTGTTTAAGAAAGTGTAGTATTTATATTAGTACGTAAATTAATAAAAAAGAGTTGTAGTTTTATATGCACTCAAATTTGAACCTTCTCTGGATTTCTAAGAATTATGACTTCGTATTGGTATCTAATAGATAGAGATTAGGCTTAAAAATCTGGATATTCGTTGATGATGATCTAATATGGCGTTTAGTTTAAGTTTATTTATTTAATAACTTTAGGTACAAAAATATTAATAATATTTACTAGTTATGGTCAAACATCAAAATCTTGAATATTTGAAATGCATGGCGTCTTAATCGGGTTTATAACAACCTGTTTAACTAATTCTTATCTTCTATAAACTTTCTCGACAAGTTTATTTTTTATACTTTGATAACTTATGTTATTAGGGACAAAATTATGTATTGCAAATCTAATACTACGTAAATTTTTTGGACAAATTAAGTGGTGAATATTTATTTTGTCTATCTTTTTTCGTGAATTTTTTCAGTGGAGCATAGTCGTACAAGGCATAGTGACACACAATCACAAATTAGTGAACCACTATACGTGTGTATATACATTTTTAGGTAACTGTCTGTAGTATAAGAGTCTTTAAAATATGAGTTGTATGGATCGTGATCATGCAACTAAAATATCTATAGGTTTGTGAGTGTTAGGCTTGTTCAATCAAGGTGACAAATCATTATCATTGACTAAGTAAACGTTCTCAATAACTTTACATGTAACTAACAAAATTTATATATCTAAATTTATATAATGACTCGTTGCATATATTTTCCATTCACGCTACTTGATACACCAAATGAAGTAATCTTAATTGTTTATTCTGTCACTTAATTAATAATGGTCGTGCATCGATCCTAATTTATCTTGAGCCATCATAATTAAACTAGTTAGTTATTTAAGTTAAATAATTTGACGCATATTATTTAGCTTAATTTTTGTTAAGCACCTCCTTAGATTTTGTTAAGGAGTTAGTTTTAAAGTTATCTATAATTTTAGAGCTATGGTTCAGAGAAAATATATAGATACATAACAATCATTAAAGGTTATGTTAAGTATGTGGGTTTGAGAGGGTTTGATTTGAAAGAAAACTATAATTACTCCGTATTTGTTTGGTAAATTATGTTTTGACTCACGCACTACTCTCAATCCCAAATTCTATTTCCCTGCAACTTGGTGGGTTTAACATAAAAAGTCTAATAAAAAATCTTATTTGACTTTTAAACGATTAGCAGCAACATTTATCAAATGACAATTTAATTTTTTTTATTAAAAGATAATGTACCACATCTTAATTAAGTTATAAAAATATATATATATATATATATTTTTAAATAATAATTAATTTTCCCTTTTCTATTTTTCTTTTAAAGCAATCTCAAATCAAAATCCAAATCGAAGTTCACTTACAAACCAAACAAACCCTCAGGGGCGGATTTAGCTTAGGCACATGGTATGCATGTGCATATCCTGTGTAAATTTTTAGTGGTGTAAAAGAAATTTGAGTTTTTCAAATATTACTATAAAATACACTAAAAACTTATAAGTGCTTACCATGTAGAACATTGAAAAATTATGAGTGCATACCTACAAAGATCAAAGAAGGAAAAAGAGAATGAAAAAAAAAAAAAAAAAAATACTAATAAAAAAAATTATTAATAAAAAATAAAGCACGCCTGTAAATTTTGAACAAGTCAGCAGCTGTTTTCGTTGGAGAAGAAGAAGAGTTTTAAAGGGTTACTGGATTTTGTGTTTTTCTAGGCCTTTGTAAAGTGATAAACTCCAAAAGGTGAAGAATGGCGGGATCATCCTACTCTCATGCATCCCAAGGATTCCAGCCGGACCCTCCCCCAAAGACCCGGCCCCAGGCAATGAACACATGTCCCAGTGACTGTACTTATCAAGAGGTGAGCTTTAAACCTGATATTTTTTTATCATATATAACTGGTTCATAATTTCATTCAATCCTTTGTTTTTACTTAAGTATGCTATCATTATTCATTTTGACATTTGTGTGTACTTTGAGATGTTAATTTATATGGAAATTTTCTTTAAATATTTATAAGGTTTGTTAATTTATAAGGGTTTTAGATGCGAAATAGACGTGTTCTATCAACCCGGTTTACATTACTCAAGGCTTTTATTCTAGTGGTATGGCTTTGTCTCTTGTTCTATCAGTGACAAGTCTTCATAAACAAAGTCCAATGACTATGCCTCCTGTGATTCAAGTGACAAGTCTTATTCACTCAAGTCCAAAGTAACTGATGATGACCTCAATACAAAGACAGTTACTTTAGAAGAAAACTTATTTCATTCTGTTAAAACCAATTTTGTTTCTAGTTCTGTTTCTGATAAGTTTGTGTGTAAGAAACAAAGTTGTGTTAAGAATAAGTCTTTTAAGAATAAATCTTGTTTTGTGTATGGTAGTAAATTTCATCTTATTAAAGACTGTGATTATCATGAGAATAGGATGGGTGTTTCCTATGGACAATAGACCTTTAGACCCAAATGGAATAATGTTGCTAGTATTCCTCCATTTGTCCCACAAGCACATGTAAAAACCAACAGACCCAATCCAGGTGTTAAATCAGTTTCTGCTGATAAGCCAGTTCCTGCTGGTAAGCCAGTTTCTCCTGGTAGACCTTTTCTAGCCGGTTGGAAAAGACATGTTTCTAGACCTTTTTATAGACCTACTAGCACTTACTTTCAGACTG
Organism: Artemisia argyi; assembly: GCA_030686995.1. NCBI lineage: Eukaryota > Viridiplantae > Streptophyta > Magnoliopsida > Asterales > Asteraceae > Artemisia > Artemisia argyi. The sequence continues at coordinate 42,448,960 of CM060685.1, read as the reverse complement.
GTTTTTGGCCTAGTTATTTTGACCCAATGTATATGGGGTGGGGGCAAGATGGGATACTGCTGTTAAACCCTCAGCAGGTTGTTCTTGGAAAAATCAAAGGAAAAGTTCATTCTGGGTACCCAAGAACAATAGTTTTTAACAGGTGCAGTGATTGAGGGGAGGCATAAGCCTAAGGGGAGGCTTATTGTTGTATTATTTATTTTCTAACCATTTTTGCAGCTGTTGGATCCTCATTACTACTGGTGGACACTGTTTTTGCTGATAGCTTAGTGGTTCTAATGGTAGTACATTTTTCCTGCTGATTGATGGTATATCTTACATATTTTGTATTTCTTTTTCTTTCTTTCTTTTATTAGATATATATTTTGTTTATTAAATAACTAATAAAAAAAAAATCAAAACAAAACAAAACAAACAAACAAATAAAAAAAATTGTATAGTTTTTGTTTTATCTTGTTTGCAGGTTTTGGTGTTTGGTTCATTACCACACAACAAATGGTTATCAACTCACCATGATGATGACGACATTCCATCAAAGAGTTGGCTAGTCCAAAAGCAAACGGTTTTTGGTAAAGACACATCAATTCCGTTGATAGCTGTAATGGTTTGCTCAAAACCATAGGGTACTCAACTTACCCATGCTTCATTGCAGAGAGTTGAAATAGTCATCAAATTACCATGGTTGCTGCCCTATTGGGTAATCAAAGGATTGGCTAGTCCTAAGCAAACGACTACAGGTAAAGACATGTCAAATCCGTTTATGGCTGTGATGATTTGCCAAAAATCATTAGGGTAATTCAACACACCAATGATTCACGTTCTAAGTGTTGAACTGGTTACTAGTTCACCAGGGTGATGCCGTGATTCCACCAAAGAACTAGCTAGCCCAAGAGTGAGTAGCTACTTGGTAAAGGCTAATAAAATCTACTCATGTTGCTGCTGGATTTATGGCTGCTCAAAGTTAGAAGTTGCTGATGGTTCCTTGTTCTTCAAAGATGGTTACTGGTTGCTGCTGATATATAGAAGTTGCTGCTGGTTACCTAATTTTGCTGCAGAAGTTAAAGTATCAATCCTCATACTCTGCAAGTTAAAGATCTATCAAGAAACTTGAAGTTAACCAAGTCAAATTCAAGTTTAGGGGAGGATTGTTAGGAATTATAGAAACGTAATAGTTTTTGGTTCCTGCTATCGGTAGGATATAGTTCATGCTATTACTTTTATTATTAGTTTTGCTAGGATAAGCATGAATTATATTAGGCAGTGATATGAATTGATTTAACACCCCCAATTCATGGATGCAGCGGAATTCAAACTGGGTGTTACTCGACGGCACAGTAGTCACAATGATAGAAAACGAACTCTAATTGAGTCGTTTTAAAAGATTTATCATTCAAATTATATAAATATCAGAGATTACAAAATGAGGTCCCAGATGGTTCCATGTTTACAATTTATATTAAATGAGTTTTTGAATGATAATAAAATTTATAGCCCTCTTGAATATCCGTGCCCTTCCGTGCCATCCTTGATCATCATGGACCTGAAATACATGCTTAAGAGGTCAACACAAAGGTTGAGTGATATTCATAGAGTTTGTTTAATGGTTGAACACAATATGTTGGTAGTATGAGTTAATTAGACTCATACTCATGGTTGGAAAACAAAACAGGTAGGCTACGTTATTATACGCCCATAAAATGTATTATACACTAAGCTTATGACACCAAAACGTTAACGAGTACCAATATCAATCGGCGGAGTTATCCCGGTAGGTACTTTGCTAACATACCTAAATCTCAAATATTAGTGCATTTGTTTGAACTTAGTCAATACAAATGGGATTCGTCAATCCCAATAGGCCTATTCACAATATTCGCGCTCACTATTACTAGTGATTAAATGGTTCATAATAAGGGATATTGGTTTTAGCAAGGATGGTACTTAGTAATAATAAAACAATCAGGTAGCATACAATTTCAAAGCATTGTGTTCGGTTTAAAATAGCATGTATTCCCCCCAAGGGTTTGTAAAACAATTAAGTAATGAAAAGTGGGGCTATGAACTCACCGTGAGTTGGATGATGTATAATGAGAATGATGGATATGCCGTGAGAACTTCTACGAGCAACCTAGAATAATTGTTGCAACTTAGGTTTGGAATAATGTCTATGAAAACGAAGAATTGCCTATATATGTCTTGTATTTAGTCCATGATGTGGTACAAAGTATAGTGTAAGTCTTTGAAAAGAAATAGTTCATGAAACATGTATAGTTTATATATCGTTTACTACCGTTCGGGCCGACATAATTCAGAAGTCATGTAGTAAACGTTCGAGGAGCCAGGACACTTTAATTCGTAAATCCACAACTCATCTCGACGGCTTACTTAATGAACTCCTCACATGAGGCTCCCTACTATTGTAGTAGTTGATAAAATATATATATATATATATATATATATATATATATATATATATATATATATATATATATATATATATAAGTTTTGATCCGAAAAGTTACATGTCCAATAGTTGAATAAACTTAGGAAAGTTTATTTTTACATGAGGATTGTTATTAGGGTAAGTTTCTTAAGTCTTATATGACAATTACTTGTAAGATCTCATGGTTCTTAGATAAAATAGATCTAAATTGTATGTTTAAGTTATCGCCAACTCTTTAGTTCATGTTTCGCCTAAGTGAGTTTATATGGTCATTTAGTCATGGCCTTGCCATGACCTTTGGTCATTGTTCCATGGTCTTGAGACTCAACCTTGGCTCTAGCCATGGTTGTGGTCTTGAATCTAGGTCATTAGACCTCTTGTTCTTTTTAAACAATAACAATTATATAGTGACTTATATATATAAAATAGCTGTTAAGAAACTGAAGAAAATCTCATTCGTTATTGGTTTTCTGGAGACGTGCACTTGAGTTTTTGAAGAAAACGTGATTCCGGACAACTTTCGTGTTTTAACTTTTTCGTGAAACGGACCAGAAGGGTCTCTTTATGCGTGTTTTATGTTCTGTCACAGAAAGTATTTAGGCAGTTTTGCCGCAAAGTTTTAGTAACTTCAAATGGTCATAACTTTTGGCTCGTGTACTCGTTTTAGGTGGTTATGTTTTCCTTATTAAGTCCTCTACTACAATATGTAATTGTCCAGTATCATTTATATACTGTTTTGATGAGAGTTTTCCATAAAAATCACTAGTTTGCTTGTTTACTTATCATAAGTTAACATATATATATCATAGTTTGTTTTACACATTTTTATACATCATGAACTTAATAACAAGACAATATATAGTATGAAGGAAATACAAATAGCATGAAAATGATATTTAAGTAAGGAAGTGTATTAGAGTTTGCTTACAACTTTGGCTTTCTACAAGAAAGGTAAGTAACATGTAAGGTAAGGACTTTGATTGATTACTTCTCTTCACTTCATGCAATCTTTCTACCCTTGTATTCTTGAAAGATTTGTGATGAAGATTGAGGTGACTTGAGTGTATTTAAACTCAAGAGAAATCACCAAAGTTTCTAGGGTTTGGAAGTATTTTGATGAATCAAAACTAAACTAGGGTTTACGTGTTGTTATGCTCTTGATTTCTTGGATAATACTTGGAGTGAATTAGCTAAGGAGATGGTGTTTGTGTGTGTTATGTGTGGCGTACAAAGAAGAGGAGAGGAGGGGGCTTTTATAGGAGCTTGAGAAGGTTAGGAAAGTAACTAGGAAGTTTTCTTAAGGAGGTGCAAGTTTAGGATAGTTTCCTAAAACTTGGTGGCCAAGTTTTACACATGTTGACATCTAATGGATCAATGGTTATGATCAAGCCACACAAGGGGGAACCCCCCCCCCCCCCCCCCCGCCCTATAGGCATTTACAAAACTTAGGGAGGAAGACTTGGTCTTTGGATGGTATTATCCTAGTTATATGGTTAGTTTTGACTCCGTAAAATGCTAACCGTAAATGTTTAAGCCTCAAAACGTAAAACCGGGTATCGTAAAAATGTGAAACTTGAAAGTATGGTTAAACATGTCAATATACTCCATAATAAAATATAAAATGAGTGGTAGGTTCCATTGGGGTGCTAAAACCTTGCTCAAACTAGAAACACGGGTCTAAAACGCGTAATACGTAAAACGTACGAATATTGTGTAAAATTGAGAAAAGTAAAATGTTACTTTTCTAATACGATAATAATGATTTAAAATGACTTATAATGTCTAGACTGGGCTCAGTCTAGTGTCGGTTGGTATTTAATGTCTTTTAGACATAAAACCGTAAGCCTAAAAATCAAGGAATGATTTATAAAATCAAGGAATGATTTTTGGTCAAAGGAGGAGGGAAAAATATGTTGACTTTTTCCAAAAATGTGTAAACTCAAATCGTCTTAGAAACGCGGTGCAGGTATAGGCTAAGGTTACGGCTGAGTAAAAGTGCTTAAAAACGAAAATTCCTGTTTTTCACGGCCGAGGTTTATTTGGTCACACTTTTCTCAGTCATGATTAATTCTCAAATAAATCATGAGTGTATCAAACATTTTTCTGATATGGGGAAAATTAACGCGGTCGAGTTTCGTTGTGCGTAGAATTTTTGAATGACGTTTTACCCTAAAACGTGTAATTCCTTAATAACTTCCGCGAAAATGATCTGATTAGTGTCAAACTTTTAATTTGCTATGGAAATGATTTATCACACGAGAATATGAAATAAAAATCAAATTTCGGGAAAATGAATAGTAAAAGTGAATAGTGAAATTTTTTGGGAATAGTAATTAACCTGAAATTGCGAATTGTTAAAATTGATATTTTATTTATTGCTGTATTAGAGTTCCTTGTCTATAAAAGGAACATACGACTTATGTTTACAGAGACACTTGAAGAAAAATATTTTTTATTAGATCCATAGAGGATCATTGTTTATAAGAAAACCTTGTTCATAACTTTGATTGTGTTCCTTATTATTCCACTGTGCTTGTTCAATCATTGTTATTATCTTAGATTGGGCTTAAACGATCTTTTATAACTTTTAATGTTGTTGTTAACAAAACATAACTTTTATAATAGATAAATACATGTACAGAATACGGATCCCTTGCAAAGTGAGAAAAATTACAAAGTGTACAAAGCCATTCATAGTGTGACACGTGTCCCCCACTCTAAATTATACATAAAATCCGCCCAGGGGTAATTTGGTCTTTTGACTCGTTTTTTCTTTTCCACCTCAATTTTCAAACGCATATATCTCTTAAATGACAAACTTTTAGAAAAAGCCGATTTCACCATAATTTTTAAAATTTGATTCTCTTTAAGTTGGTATAAATCTTTTTAATTTTTTCAAAACATTTTTTTTACATATTCATTTGTTCATGATTTTCTTGATGTTTTTGCTATTTTCGACCTTATTTTTTACCTTAAAAATTGTCGAATCATAATATACTTAAAACACGAAAGTTGTAGATTTTGATTCACTCTTTACCCAGAAATTTCAATCACTCAAATCCGATATGATATGAGTGAGATATCACACGTTAAATATAACGTTTTAGTCATATTTGTTGCACACAACGTGTTTGATAAAATATTTAGCTTAGATTTTTTGTCTTAAAATCGAGTTAAATGCACTTATTTTTGTCCCAAAACGCATTATTAATAATTTTATTAATGTAACATTCAAAAAGTGATGTTTTTTAATCATTATATTTTTAAAATATACATTTAGTTCATCAGTTAGGTTATTAGGTTCATCAGCTAGGTTATTAGATTCATGAGTTAGGTTATGTTTTGTTCATAAGTTAAGTTATAGGTTATACGTTCATCAGTTAGACATTTTGTTCATCAGTTACTTTGGTTCATCAATTTTTTCAGATTCATCAATTTCAAGTTCATCAAATTTGATCAAATGTTTGGTTCATCAGTTATTGACTAACTGATGAACCTATAATTATAGGTTCATCAGTTATTGACTGACATCAGTTATTGACTAATTATAGGTTCATCAGTTAGGTTTATTGATTTTTTGGTTCATTAATTATAGGTTCATCAATTAGTTTATCAGTTATTGACTAACTGATGAACCTATAATTATAGGTTCATCAGTTAGGTTCATTAATTTTAGGTTCATCAGTTTGTTTATCAGTTATTGACTAATTGATGAACTTATAATTATTTGTCATGTGTTATGTGTTTAGGTTCATCGATTAGTAAAAAATGTTACCATAAAAACTGATGAACCAAAATAACCTAACTGATGAACCTAATAACCTAACTGATGAACTAAATGTATATTTTAAAAATATAATGATTAAAAAACTTTACTTTTTGAGTCTTACATTAATAAAATGATTAATAATGCATTGAGAAACAAAAATTAGTGCATTTAGCTCAATTTTAACACAAAATATATAAGCTAGACATTTTATCAAACACATTGTGTGCAACAAATATGAGTTAAACACCATCTTTAACGTGTGTTATCTTACTCATATGAGATTGGATTTGAGTGATTCAAAAACCTGTGTAAAGAGTGAACAAAAATCTATAACTTTCATGTTTTAAGTTTTTAACGATTCGACATTTATGGGGGTAAAAAATAGGGCCGAAAATGACAAAAAATCAAGAAAATCAAGACCCACTTTATATGTAAAAAAAAAGTTCGAAATATTTAACAAGATTTATACCAAATTAAAGAGGATTAAATTTTAAAAATTATGGTGAAATTGGTTTTTAGTAAAAGTTTGTCGTTTGAAAGATATTTGCGTTTGAAGTTTTAAGATGGAATAAAGAAACGAGTTAAAATGACCAAAATGCCCCCTAACCGAATTTAAAAAGAAAAAAGGGAGGGAGTGGGTGGTGGACACTTGTCACATGGTGAGTGGCTTTCTAGCCTTTGTAGACTTTGTATTTTTAGTCCCCTTTGTAAGGGATCGCACCTCTACATGTACATGAAAGGGATAGATTGGTTATGATGTTAAATCATGACATTTGACTCAAGATCAAAGCGTAATCACATCTATACTTTGTTAAAAATAAATAAATAAATAAATAATCACATCTATACAACCATAGAGATTGAGATTGAGTGCACTACTTACTCTAAAAAAATAAACAGAAAAAATTATAAGTAGGAGTAACTAATTTCCAATATTTATAATTTATACAGTTCTGTTTCTTCTTTTCCTATTGAGACGGGATATTCTCATGAAATATTAATCCATAAATAATCAAAATCATATTTTATGGGCTTAAATCATTAAAGTATTAAAACTTTTAGAAAACCAAATCTACATGGGAATCTAATATTAACATTACGCATGACTGGTTTTATTTCGTCTTAGATCGTATCCTATTATGATACCATATACTCGCATTCGCGATGAATGAGCTTCTCTTGACTGAGGACATGACCTCAGATAGGAAGGCGTGATGAGATAGAATTAAGATCTGCAGGTAGTCCCGGCTAGGTACATATAGTGGGTTGTAGTTTTAGTTGTTTTGCCTTTTAGGTGTCCCTTGGTTGCCTTGCCCCTTGCGCTTTGGTTTTTGTGCCTTTTTTTTGCTTTGTTGTTTGACCGTGCGTCGCTTTGCCTTGCCCAGTTTGTCTCGTCCAACATAGTTTACATCGTTCATGATGTTAGTCTCGTCCCTCGCATAAAGAAAGATATGTGAATTGTTAGCAGGCCCACCCCAATGTTTAGGAAAATGACATACCGTTGTTGAAAAGTCGTGTAGCTTTTAGGATTGAAGTTGAAGTGATCTAATGTTTGTGTGTAGTTATAAACTTGGTACTCTTGCGAGTCATTTTTACTTTCGACATTAACCTTTGTTAGCAAAAATATATTTTTAGCTCCTAACTTGGTTGTTCTGAAACGTTTTCCAGTCACACAAGTTAGCGCTATCAATATGATTAAACACAACTTTGAATGAAAATATATTAGTTGTGCTATTCTTGTTAGAATTAGAGTACAATACAATTTTGGTAAACATCATAAATTTAGAAAATAATATCATTGAACATAAGAATATAGTAATTTAAGTTCATTTAATGCTTCTTAACATCTACTACCAGAAATTCCCATTTAATAGTAGCATAAAGTGAAGTTTTGAACATGTATCGTTGTCTATATGTCTTTTGGGTGAGAATAGATGCTTAATTGTACATTATGGTATGGGTGGTGATTTGCACACTCAAGAAAATAATTGAGACACTCCAATTAATTGTGTTTGGACATTTATACCATCACATGGGTGAAAGTGTAAGAGTAACTGTGAGGGTATAAATGTCCAAACACAATTAAATGGAGTGTTCTAATCATTTTTTTGAGTGTGCAAATCATCTATTTGCAACGGACAATTAGTTAATTGACTTGGTAACTTAATATAAATTGTGATTTACGACAAAATTATAGACGGCATAATTAAGGACGTCATCTATACAGCCATAGAGATGGAGTGCACTACTTACTTTAAGAAATAAACATATAAAATTATAAGTAGGAGTAACTAATTTTCAAAAAATATTGTAAATTTATACTGTTCCGTTTCTTCTTTTCCGATCGAGACGGGATATTCTCATGAAATATTAATCCATAATAATTAACAAAAAAATCATTTTTTATGGGCTTAAATCATTAAACTTTTGGTGGTATATGCATGACTGGTTTTATTTCGTCTTAGATCGTATCCTATTATGATACCATCTATTCGCATTAGCTAATGAACCCTTGTAGGCTTGTAGCACATCCACTGCATGCCAAGGTATCATAAGACGAATGTTAATTGAACTTGTATATTAAAGCTTAAACTTGAGTCTCTCTCTCTCTCTCTCTCTCTCTCTCTCTCTCTAAAATGGTAAACACAACCTTAAGAATTATTTATTATTATTATTATTATTATTATTATTATTTTGAAAAGCAAAGCTAAATTAAAGGCTCCAAGAAGTAGACCAACCCGACAAAAACATAAACTAGCAAGTACACCAAAAAAAAAAAAGAAATAACCAAAAAGGACACCAATGGCCCAAACCAACCAGGCCCCTAATCATCTTCAGGGGACAAACAAGCACATGGACGCATGACCCAGTTCGACCAATTAAAGCCAACGCAGGAGCAACGGTTCGAAATCCAAAGAAGAGAAATAACTTGAAGCTGAGAAAATAGGTCCTCACTTTTGATCGTAGATCTTTCCTCTACTCTAAAATGAATTATTTTGTTCCTCCATCTCCAAATTAGCCAAAAAGCAGTCAAACAAACGCCATGAAAGATTTTATTCCTCCAATTACCGTTCAGAAACGAGGTTGAGCCATTAACCAAATCAATAACCGAAATATCTAGGGAGGGGCAATGAACCTGCCACCAAGCAAAACACTTGCTCCACAACGAAACAACTTTAGGGCACTTAAAAAAAACATGTTTAAGATCTTCAATATGCTCATCGCAAATCGGACATAAAACTGAAGGAACATCCACACCTTTTTTAACGAGATTGGTCAGATGAGTAATACGATCTCGAGCTATCCTCCAATCAAGCACATTTGTCTTCTTTAGCACCCAAGAATTCTAACTAAAGACAGGCCCTGAACCTCCAGGACTTAGGTAGTGCAAATCTATCAACTTAGAAAGTTTATTGACAGAAAAAATGGCCATTTGAACTGAGCGACCATCTTCAACGATCACGGGAATCAGCGGATAGCGAAATATCACTCAACTGATCCAAAAGCGAGGAAAGCTCATCTATAGAGAACTGGCCATACTCCTACATGGTAATAGGCTTAAACGTCTTAAGAAACGTAATCAGATGTGTACTATGATGTTATTGGTTGTATTTAATGCATAAGTAACTGTTTACGAGGCTTGGATAGGAAGAGATAGAAGCTTATAGATTGGGGAAGGACGTACACAGCCCCATAACTGTTATTAAGGAATACAAACCTTCATCCAAACAACTATAACAAATCAATTAATCAATAAGAGATAACTAGGGAGTAGTGAAATCTAAGTAAATACAATTTTTCCCATTATAAGAAGTTCACCAATTTACTTTTCTTGTTATTTTATATTATTTTGCATTCGTCGTAATTTTGGGTTAGTTGACTAGCAACTAAATCTGCCCACTCTTCCAAACTCGAGATTTTTATTTGCTTTCAAAAAATATAAAAATACAAAAAGAATCATCTCTCACCTCTAGACCTTGTTTAAGTAGTTTTCAATCCTAACGACACCATCCCCCTAGAGAACGATCAATCCCCCGGTACTTGCCACTCACTATACTACATCGGCCAGGTACACTGCCTGGTGGGGATTGCAAGCTTCTCAAGATCCCTTGAGAAGTAAAATCTTTTGCAAGGTTGCAAAGCCACGCATCAGTAAAATCTTTTGCAAGGTTGCAAAACCACGCCTCAAAATGAGCCTCGACTATATGGGCTAAGGAAAAGGCTTCTCCTAAAGTTGTAGGCCTTGCACTCAACAGTTCTATTTGTAATGTCAGTTTAAGTCCGGATGTAAAACCTCGCAAAAATCCATATAATTAAAAACGTTTAATCTCTGTCATTATTTTAATCACCATTTTTACGGGGAAATTTAAAATTTTTCTTATTATATTATTTTGTCGTTATCACGACATAATATAATTCACGAAATGATGGAACCAATTCTCGACATATTACTCGAAATCTAAACAATTCACTAATCCTAAATTAAAAACTCTTATTATACAATAATACCAAACGGGCCCTTAATCTTTTCTCAGCCCAATAACTCGAACACTATTCATCAGCCCAAGCAATAAGCCCAACTTTAATTTTTAAAAATTTCATATGATCGACATGCATCAAGCTCCAAAATGCCTCTCGTATTCTCGATTTTTATACACGACACCTAATTATTTTTACACCACTTCGTTTATCACCTAGCCAACTATTAGTATGTCGAATCTCAAATCCATAGGTCGAGTTTTGATATGTTTTTGGAAGGCAAAGTGATTGACAAAAATTCCACCCGATCGTTATATAATAAATTCATTTCTCAATCATTTTTTTTCCCGTTTGTTTCTAAGAGTTCTGATGCGTGGGAATCGCAACAGGCTTTACCTCTCGAGGGATCTCGAGAAGCTTACAACCCCCACCAGGCAGTGTACCTGATCGTTGTAGTATAGTATAGTGACAAGTACCGGGGGATTGATCGTTCAGCTTAGGAATAGTGTCGCTAGGATTAGAAAGCCTAAATACTAGTTCTAAAGGTGAGGGATGATTATTTTTGTGTTTTTATATTTTATGGAAAGCAAGTAAAAATCTCGGGTTTTGGAAGAGTGGGCGGAATTAGTTGCTATTCAACTAACCCAATACTAAGATGCAATCAAAATAAAATACTAAAAATGAAAATAAACTAATTATACTAAAGGTTGTGAGCAGTAATTGGAGAAAATGTGTTTACTTAGATTTCACTACTCCCTAGATATCTTTTACATGTTAATTACTTGTTATAATTGCATGGATGACGGATCGTATTCCTTAATATCATTCATGGGGTGGCATACATAACTCCCCAATTCTATGAGCTCTTATCTCCTCCTACACCATGCCCAGCACAACTATAGGGATTGTAAACAGTGGCTCATGCATTAAATACAACCAATAAAGACCTAGTACGCCTCGGTTCATGTTTCTTAAGACGTTCAAGCATGTTACCATTTGAAGATCTGCCAGTTTTCTTAAGCCTAACATATAAATCATTCATCCAAGACAAGAATAAACAAGTAATCAACACATAATCAATATCTAGATTTCATTAGATCTAAGCAAACACAAAAGAGATCTAGCCTAGCAAAATGGAATTGAGACAAGAACAAGATATAGACAACCAACACATAGACATATTGATTGAATTAGAAGAACACTTATCTCAATTACAATGCAAGGTATCAAGGGTTTGGAACCCTTGAAAAACCTGTAAAAGTTGCACCAAAATCGTACTTAGGGTTTCTCCAAAACTTCCCTCTCTTAAATGTGAAAAATTAGAAAACTATATATAGAAAAATGGGTTTGACGGCGTCAAGAGTAATCTTGTGACGCCGTCACCTCGCCGCCAAAACTCTTCTCGGACTGCCTAGATCTACTTCTGACGCCGTCAAGACTTATATGTTTCCAGGCCGTCATGACTCTTTTACTCTTGACGCCCTTCCTATGTGACGCCGTCAAATCTCTACTGGACCGTCATGGAATTTTGTTCTTGACGCCATCAAGGAGTTGCTCTTGACGCCGTCACCTACTGTTCCCAGCATGGAAAATTAAGACTTTGGCATTTTCTTCACTTTTATGCTCCAAAAACGTCCAAATTGCTTCCTTTTCCAAATTTCTCTCCCAAAGTACCTAAAATCACAAAAGGAACGATTTAGGGCAATATTTGATCAAATAAAGTCGGATTCGGGCTTAAATGACCCCCTAAAAACGGATCATTTTTCGCCTCATCATATACCCTTACACTTGAGATTTGCTTGTCCTCAAGCAAATGCGCTTTTATTCTACTCAAAAGACAAGTTAGGGGTCATTTAACACTAATATAAAAGTAATTACAACAAATAATCATTCCACTAAAGACCAATAGACAAGCACGGAGGTCATATACAAGCACCTCACAAATAGTGTTTAGATACTCACATCTCTCGGGTGTAATAAAGTATAAATTACAATATGGAAACGGAAGATATCTCTCACTACCTGTCATAGCAAAATAGATTACCATAGGCTTGGGAAAAGATCAAACCTCCTCCACATGGCGTAAGCACCTAGGATAAACTATCAAAGAGGTCTTTTAAAGGGTTGTAACGTTAGGTGTAGGGATATGAAATACACGGTTTTGTTGGATAAAAGAAGTTTTTACTGGTGGCGAGTTAACAATCTTGGTTAATTACATGTACAATGTGGCGTTGCTAAGCCAAGACTAGACTCGACTTAAGCTAATAAATGAAAAATAACAAAAACATAAAATGAACATAGAATGAAAAGGGATGGTAGTCCGTATGTTTTTTCTCTTTTTCTATTTTTTTTTTTTTTTTTTTTTTTTTTTTTTTTTTTTTTTTTTGCATACACTCTTACCCTACCATCCAAAATAATACATCATAGGGGATGAACATTCCCCTTACACTTGAATCTTTACATACTTTACAATAAACTAATCTAATGACTCGAATTAAGAAAATCAAAACACTTGGAGCACTTTTAAGATTAACGCACATATGGGGGTAATAAATGATGTTCTTCCCCATTACTCTATAAAATAAGTACTTACCCAATCGTCCCAAAATAATATGTACAAAGATATGACTCGACTTAGCAACCATGTAATCAATTAGAAAGTTAACTTAGGGTTTAACAAATAACAATAATGCACTAAAAATGAGCGCATACACGGAAGGCTAAGGCGATTTGGGTGTACATTTAAGTGGGGTGTAACAAATTCTTCCTTTAAGTAAGATGCTTAAAGTTAGAAACGAAAAGATAGGCTCGGAGGGGTGTACTAGGGGTTTCGTGTACTAAAAATGAGTACAAAGCTAAGGGTGTGGGAAAATTAGTTGACTTAACTAGCCAAGTAATATGACTTAAATGGTCAAGTAATTATAATACGGGTTTAACACAAGGGTAATCCTAATGCCTCTTATCATGTAGTAAATCCTACTACACGAATGTAGTCTCACTAGCGGTCTTGGGATGCATCACTAATGCAAGTTCTAGAATCTAAATGCTACCGGTACACTCATAAGCACTAATAGTAGATGCTTTTCCTATCAAATCTAAAGGCGAACCTCACATATTTGGGTGGAAAATTTTTCTGAATATACGGTTATGTGCTAGTCATACAATCTCCTATCCATGAGACGCTTGCTATGGCTAAAGTTTCACTCCTAAATGTTGTAAAAAAATTTAAATTTGGCGCTAAAATTGCACTAACAAGTATTTCTCATAGTTTTATTACACATCTACCATCAAACAAAACAAACTCAAGCGAAAGTGCATATGTAAGGTATCATCTTTTTACCCTCCCCTTACACTTAAGATGAACATTGTCCCCAATGTTCAAGTAAAGAATGTAAAAGTGAAAATGTAAAGAGAATAAAATCAAATACTCCCCTGATTCGCTCGGTATGGATAATAGGATGGCCAGGTTAAATCTTCCTCCAAGAAAATGAACAATCAAAGCTTCCCTTCCAGAATATAAATCATCTTCTTGTCATACATAACCTGTAAAACCTGACAAAATAGACAAGACAACCTCGCGTAAAATCGGCGGCATCCTATATAAGTTTCTAAATCCTAGAAAACAAGATAAGATATAATGCTTGTGGAATGAAGTTTGCAGATCTCCTGGAGATTATAAAACTTAATAATTCACAAAAACCATAAGACTCCGTTAGAAAAACAAAACCGGTAAAATTTCCAGATTTTTAACTCCTGACGCCGTCAAGAGTAAAACTCTGACGCCGTCAGAATGGACCTGCAGAAATTCTTATGTTAAGTTTCTGGAAAATTTCTGGAAAAACTTGGTCTTACTTCCTGGAAAATCCTGCAAAACTTCATTATGACTCAATACAAGCATTTGACTATAACAAATACGAATATACATGCTCATTTAATATTGTGGAGAATCCTGATCGGTTTGTTTCTTAAAAACATATTCGGGGTTTCCCCTTACACTTATCTTTTGCAAAAATACTTCTAGGTGGAGTTAAGACTAGGCCAAACAACAAAGTAAAGTATTTCCACTTATTTAGTTTAGAAACATGATCTACCAACAATAAAAATACAACATGCATATGGAAACAAATAACAATCAAACAAATAAAATCACACAAATAATAACACACGAAATAAATAATGTCACCATGAGCACCATTAATTATTTCAAAACAAACGTAGACATGCAAGTAAATTGTTCAAGACCAACAAAGGCCGCACCCTAAGCTATTACAGTACCAAATGTTTTAAATTACACAATCATCAATAAATAGTTCAAAGACAACAGATATCAAGAGGAGTCACTGGGGAGGAGGACCAAAGCGGTAGTCATAGCCAGGAAGGAGGTGTCCGGTGTACCCGTAGGGAGGGTAGTCAGTCTCTCGGCCTGGGAAAGGGTCAATCTGCAGGTGAGACTCAAGCTGATCTCGGGTGGAGAGGTGCTGCATCTGGCGGATGGTATGATCGTGATGAAGCGAAAAATGATCCGGTTTTAGGGGGTCATTTAAGCCCGAATCCGAATTTATTTGATCAAATATTGCCCTAAATCGTTCCTTTTGTGATTTTAGGTACTTGGAGAGTGAATTCTGGAAAAGAAGCCATTTTGGACGTTTTTGGAGCATAAAAGTGAAGAAAACGGCAAAGTCTCAATTTTCCATGCTGGGAACAGTACATGAAGGCGTCAAGAGTAAACTCATGACGGCGTCAAACCTCAAGCATTAAAATCTGTAGTTGATGACGGCGTCACACACAGGGCGTCAAGAGTAATTTGTGTGACGGCCTAGGCCTTGACGGCGTCAGAAGTAGAGCAAGGCCGTCCGAGGAAGTATTTGGCGGCGAGATGACGGCGTCACACCTTTGTTCTTGCCGCCGTCATCCCTATTTTCCTATATATAGTTTTCTAGTTTTTCACATTTAAAGAGAGAAGTTTTGGAGAAACCCTAAAGACATTTTGGTGCAACTTTTACAGGTTTTTCAAGGGTTCCAAACCCTTGATACCTTGCATTGTAATTGAGATAAGTGTTCTTCTAATTCAATCAATATGTCTATGTATTGGTTGTCTATATCTTGTTCTTGTCTCAATTCCATTATGCTAGGCTAGATCTCTTTTGTGTTTGCTTAGATCTAACGAAACCTAGATATTGATTATGTGTTGATTACTTGTTTATTCTTGTCTTGGATGAATGATTTATATGTTAGGCTTAAGAAAACTGGCAGATCTCCAAATGGTAACATGCTTGAACGTCTTAAGAAACATGAACCGAGGCGTACTAGGTCTTTATTGGTTGTATTTAATGCATGAGCCACTGTTTACAATCCCTATAGTTGTGCTGGGCATGGTGTAGGAGGAGATAAGAGCTCATAGAATTGGGGAGTTATGTATGCCACCCCATGAATAGTATTAAGGAATACGATCCGTCATCCATGCAATTATAACAAGTAATTAACGTGTAAAAGATATCTAGGGAGTAATGAAATCTAAGTAAACACATTTTCTCCAATTACTGCTTACAACTTTAGTATAGTTAGTTTATTTTCATTTTTAGTATTTTATTTTGATTGCATCTTAGTATTGGGTTAGTTGAATGGCAACTAATTCCGCCCACTCTTCCAAAACCCGAGATTTTACTTGCTTTCATAAAAAATATAAAAACACAAAAATAATCATCCCTCACCTTTAGAACTAGTATTTAGGCTTTCTAATCCTAGCGACACTATTCCTAAGCTGAACGATCAATCCCCCGGTACTTGTCACTATACTATACTACAACGATCAGGTACACTGCCTGGTGGGGGTTGTAAGCTTCTCGAGATCCCTCAAGAGGTAAAGCCTGTTGCGATTCCCACGCATCAAGTTTTTGGCGCCGCTGCCGGGGAATAGTTATTGTCTAGGTTAGAATTTTTTTTTATTAGGTCTACTTGCTAGATTCCTTTCTAGTAAGATTTTATTTTTATTTTTAGGTCTTCTTTACTCTATCTTATTTCTTCGTGCTTTTGTTCGTAACTCTTTACCATCCGACATCATGGAAGGTGGTAACATCTTTGAACCCGTCATCCCACCACAACAAAACCCACCACTAGAACCCCTTAGGCCCCGAACCTTAGGAGAGTATTCCCGACCTAGCCACCAAGGCTACCGAAACACCATTGAGCTCACCGGAGCCAATGTGACTCCCTTGTGATCCGACACCATCCGGTTGGTGCAAAGCGGATGTGCATTCCATGGACTTCGTTCCGAAGATCCAAACCAACATCTTAAGGACTTCCTCAAAATCGTAGACTCCATAGACCTAGGTGTTGCAACTAGAGAGACTACCCGTTTACGCCTATTCCAATTCTCTCTACGGGATCAAGCTAGTCAATGGCTTGAGCGTTTACCCGCGGGATCCATCACCACATGGGATGATCTCACCACTCGTTTCCTTGCTCAATTTTTCCCACCGGGGAGAACTACTAAGCTTAGAAATGACATCTTGATGTTGCAACAACATCAAAATGAATCTCTTTATGAAGCATGGACTCATTTCAAGGACTTACTCCAAAAAGTCCCTCATCATGGCATTGATCTTTGGCTCCAAGTCCAAATCTTTTATGACCATATCGACATCTCCACGAGGCGAGCCATTGACCAATCGGCCGGTGGTAAGCTACGTGATCTTAGTGCGGAACAATCATGGGAACTTATAGAAGATCTTGCTCTCTATGACAACGAAAGTTGGAATGATCCCCGTGATTTGAACAAAGCGGTCAAGGCAATATCTTTGCCTTCGAACAATTCTAGCACTCCCGACCGTAGGATCATGGAACTTGAGGACCAAGTCAAGTTTCTCATGAAATCTTACGAAGCTCCGAAGCCTTCAAGCCAAGTGAACAAAATCACTTCTTCATGCGAATTATGTAGTGGTCCCCATGACACTCGTGATTGTGTGGAACTCCCCGGAACAGCTTTTGCGGACTACGCATCCACGTGTACCGACGAAGCGGGAGATAAGTGGTACACTTTCAAGCCCGAGCCAAACCCTTACGGTGATTCATACAACCCCTCTTGGAAAAATCACCCAAACCTTAGATGGAAACAAAATCCACCCAATTCCTCCAATCCGCCTAATCGCTACCAACCAAACGGTCCACCATCCAACCATACTTTCAACAACAATCCTTCTAACAACTATGGTAGTACCAACAATCTTGAAGGATTGATGTCAAAGTTCATGGCATCTCAAGAAGCTCGCATATCTAAGTTTGAAGCCGATTTCAAACAAAAGCAAAGCGAGATGACCACTAGAATTGATGCATTGTTGAAAGTTCTCAATTACCGAGAAATGGGAGCACTCCCGAGTGACACGGTCAAGAATCCGAAACTAACCGTTAATTCCATATCCTCAGTTTCGTCACCCACTTCGTGTCCACAATACTACTCGGTTAAATCAACGAACACGTGTTTCAAACAAAACCAAGTTCCCCAAAAGGACCAATCAAATAAAACACCCACTATAGAGCCGGTCAAAAGCATAGTTGAAACACCTCTTACGCAAGACCTTGACGATGAATTCAAAGAACTTCACATTGAACGACCCGTCATTGATGTCTTAGCGCGTGCTCCTTACTATAGTGCCCTCCTAGAAAAATATGAGAAGTGTAAACTAGGTAAAAATGGGACCGCCTTCGTTCAAAACAAGTTGCCTAAAAAGCTTGATGACCCGGGTATATTTGTTTTGCCTTGTAAGATAGGAAGATCCGAAGCTTTCGACACACTAGCCGATTTAGGGTCAAGCCTCAACTTGATTCCCTTATCCTTATTCACCGCTCTTAAGCTAGGAAAGTTAGAGGAAACTGAGGTATTGATAGGGCTAGCGGATGGGAGTATTGCACACCCGGTTGGAATGATTAAGGATGTAGTTGTTCACGTAGGAAAGTTAACTATATTAGCGGATTTTCACGTCCTAGACATGGTTAGTGACAATACATGCCCATTATTGGTAGGAAGAGGATTTTTAGCAACCGCTAGTGCCATGATAGATTGCAAAGAATCAAAGATAATGGTAGGTGAAGGCGATACTTGGTCGGTGTATGATGTTTAGAAGCATAGTTATGATTGTGATGATGAACCAACACCGCATTGGGTAGAGATGAATAGGAGACCGTCTAGATATGGACCTTGGATAGAAAGGAACTTTATAGGACCTCAATGCCCATTCTATCTAGAAAAAGACTTTGTTGAAAAGACACATTCGGTAGAACAACTCATAGCTAGAGATGAAGAGCTAGACCCCTTTGAGGACCCCTTAGTATTTAGGAAGATGAATGAGTTATTAAGCGTAATGCCCATTAACATAGAAAGGAATAAATGGAAAAGAGAGGGAGATAAGTGTAAATGGAGGTGGGACAAGCCACCTAAAGAAGGTGACGGGTCATGGCATATTAGAATGACCTTGTATGATCCGGATGGAGAAAAGTTTGAAAGGTCATACCATACTAAGGAAACCGATAGAAAGTTGAAATCTAAGTTTGATCCCAAAGATGTCCTCAACGAGGAACTCACCCGAATCACGTAGTAACCCATGACTTTGAGTCTAGCTACAAGACTCGTAAATAAAGAAAAGCGCTTCTTGGGAGGCAACCCATGTTTTGTGTGATTTTATTTGTTTGATTGTTATTTGCTTCCGTATACATGTTTTATTTTTATTGTTGGTAGATCATGTTTCTAAATTAAAATGTGGAAATACTTTACTATGTTGTTTGGCCTAGTCTTAACTCCACCTAGAAGTATTTTTGCAAAAGATAAGTGTAAGGGGAAACCCCAAATATGTTTTTTTTAAGAAACAAACCGATCATGATTCTCCACAATATTAAATGAACATGTATATTCGTATTTGTTAGAGTCAAATGCTTGTATTGAGTCATAATGAAGTTTTGCAGGATTTTCCAGGAAGTAGGACCAAGTTTTTCCTGAAACTTTCCGGAAACTTAACATAAGAATTTCTGTAGGTCCATTCTGACGGCGTCATGAGTTTACTCTTGACGGCGTCAGGAGTTAAAATCTGGAAATTTTACCGGTTTTGTTTTTCTAACGGAGTCTTATGGTTTTTGTGAGTTATTAAGTTTTATAATCTCCAGGAGATCTGCAAACTTCATTCCACAAGCATTATATCTTACTTTGTTTTCTAGGACTTAGAAACTTATATAGGATGCCGTTGATTTTACGCGAGGTTGTCTTGTCTATTTTGTCAGGTTTCACAGGTTATGTATGACAAGAAGATGATTTATATTCTGGAAGGGAAGCTTTGTTGTTCATTTTCTTGGAGGAAGATTTAACCTGGCCATCCTATTATCCATACCGAGCGAATCAGGGGAGTATTTGATTTCATTCTCTTTACTTTTTCACTTTTACATTCTTTACTTGAACATTGGGGACAATGTTCATCTTAAGTGTAAGGGGAGGGTAAAAAGATGATACCTTACATATGCACTTTCGCTTGAGTTTGTTTTGTTTAATAGTAGATGTGTAATAAAACTATGAGAAATACCTGTTAGTGTAATTTTAGCGCCAAATTTAAAATTTTTTACAACATTTAGGAGTGAAACTTTAGCCATAGCAAGCGTCTCATGGATAGGTGATTGTATGACTAGCACATAACCGTATATTCAGAAAAATTTTCCACCAAAAAATGTGAGGTTCGCCTTTAGATTTGATAGGAAAAGCATTTACTATTAGTGCTTATGAGTGTACCGGTAGCATTTAGATTCTAGAACTTGCGTTAGTGATGCATCCCGAGACCGCTAGTGAGACTACATTCGTGTGGTAGGATTTACTACATGATAAGAGGCATTAGGATCACCCTTGTGTTAAACCCGTATCATAATTACTTGACCATTTAAGTCATACTACTTGACTAGTTAAGTCAACTAATTTTTCCCACACCCTTAGCGTTGTACTCATTTTTAGTACACGAAACCCCTAGTACACCCCTCCGAGCCTATCTTTTCGTTTCTAACTTTAAGCATTTTACTTAAAGGAAGAATTTGTTACACCTCACTTAAATGTACAACCAAATCGCCTTTGCCTTCCGTGTATGCGCTCATCTTTAGTGCATTATTGTTATTTGTTAAACCCTAAGTTAACTTTCTAATTGATTACATGGTTGCTAAGTCGAGTCATATCCTTGTACATATTGTTTTGGGACGATTGGGACTCATGGGTAAGTACTCATTTTATGGAGTAATGGGGAAGAACATAATATTATTACCCCCATATGTGCGTTAATCTTAAAAGTGCTCCAAGTGTTTTGATTTTCTTAATTCGAGTCATTAGAATAGTTAAATGTAAAGTATGTAAAGATTCAAGTGTAAGGGGAACGTTCATTCCCTATGATGTATTATTTTGGATGGTAGGGTAAGAGTATATGCAAAAAAAAAAAAAAAAAAAAAAAAAAAAAAAAAAAAAAAAAAAAAAAAATCGAAAAAAAATCAAGAAAAAAAAAAAGGAAAAAGAGAAAAAACATACGGACTACCATCCCTTTTTATTCTATGTTCATTTTATGTTTTTGTTATTTTTCATTTATTAGCTTAAGTCGAGTCTAGTCTTGGCTTAGCAACGCCATATTGTACATGTAATTAACCAAGATTGTTAACTCGCCACCAGTAAAACTTCCTTTATCCAACAAAACCATGTAATTCATATCCCTATACCTAACGTTACAACCCTTTAAAAGACCTCTTTGATAGTTTATCCTAGGTGCTTACGCCATGTGGTGGAGGCTTGATCCTTTCCCAAGCCTATGGTAATCTATTTTGCTATGACAGGTAGTGAGAGATATCTTCCATTTCCATAATGTTATATTACTTTATTACACCCGAGAGATGTGAGTATCTAAACACTATTTGTGAGGTGCTTGTGTATGACCTCCGAGCTTGTCTATTGGTCTTTAGTGGAACGATTATTTGTTGTAATTACTTTTATATTAGTGTTAAATGACCCCTAACTTGTCTTTTGAGTAGAATAAAAGCGCATTTGCTTGAGGACAAGCAAATCTCAAGTGTAAGGGTATATGATGAAGCGAAAAATGATCCGTTTTTAGGGGGTCATTTAAGCCCGAATCCGAATTTATTTGATCAAATATTGCCCTAAATCGTTCCTTTTGTGATTTTAGGTACTTGGAGAGTGAATTCTGGAAAAGAAGCCATTTTGGACGTTTTTGGAGCATAAAAGTGAAGAAAACGGCAAAGTCTCAATTTTCCATGCTGGGAACAGTACATGAAGGCGTCAAGAGTAAACTCATGACGGCGTCAAACCTCAAGTATTAAAATCCGTAGTTGATGACGGCGTCACACACAGGGCGTCAAGAGTAATTTGTGTGACGGCCTAGGCCTTGACGGCGTCAGAAGTAGATCAAGGCCGTCCGAGGAAGTATTTGGCGGCGAGATGACGGCGTCACACCTTTGTTCTTGACGCCGTCATCCCTATTTTCCTATATATAGTTTTCTAGTTTTTCACATTTAAAGAGAGAAGTTTTGGAGAAACCCTAAAAACGATTTTGGTGCAACTTTTACATGTTTTTCAAGGGTTCCAAACCCTTGATACCTTGCATTGTAATTGAGATAAGTGTTCTTCTAATTCAATCAATATGTCTATGTGTTGGTTGTCTATATCTTGTTCTTGTCTCAATTCCATTATGCTAGGCTAGATCTCTTTTGTGTTTGCTTAGATCTAACGAAACCTAGATATTGATTATGTGTTGATTACTTGTTTATTCTTGTCTTGGATGAATGATTTATATGTTAGGCTTAAGAAAATTGGCAGCTCTCCAAATGGTAACATGCTTGAACGTCTTAAGAAACATGAACCGATGCGTACTAGGTCTTTATTGGTTGTATTTAATGCATGAGCCACTGTTTACAATCCCTATAGTTGTGCTGGGCATGGTGTAGGAGGAGATAAGAGCTCATAGAATTGGGGAGTTATGTATGCCACCCCATGAATGGTATTAAGGAATACGATCAGTCATTCATGCAATTATAACAAGTAATTAACGTGTAAAAGATATCTAGGGAGTAATGAAATCTAAGTAAACACATTTTCTCCAATTACTGCTCACAACTTTCGTATAGTTAGTTTATTTTCATTTTTAGTATTTTATTTTGATTGCATCTTAGTATTGGGTTAGTTGAATAGCAACTAATTCCGCCCACTCTAACAAAACCCGAGATTTTACTTGCTTTCATAAAAAATATAAAAACACAAAAATAATCATCCCTCACCTTTAGAACTAGTATTTAGGCTTTCTAATCCTAGCGACACTATTCCTAAGCTGAACGATCAATCCCCCGGTACTTGTCACTATACTATACTACAACGATCAGGTACACTGCCTGGTGGGGGTTGTAAGCTTCTCGAGATCCCTCGAGAGGTAAAGCCTGTTGCGATTCCCACGCATCAGATCGTACATCCAATCAAAGCGCTGGTCAGTGGTGGTTCGCCACGCATCCATCTGACCCATCCAGGCACCCTGGTGTGCCTGCCAGTCTCCCCGACTCATGTGTCGGTAGTAGTCAGCCGTCCCCTCCTCATACCCCTGGAACTGATGCTGTTGGGGGTCTACCTCATCATCAGCATCCTCCTGAATATCTGGCCACCCTTCCTCATACCAAGTATAGGTCCCATTCCTCTCAGGCATCACAATGCTCATCTGCCTGAGGGATTTCGCCCTCACTACCCTACAGTTCCCGTAGTCGCTCAAGTTCCCCATGATCTGAGGAGTAAGAAGACCATAGGAACGAGCCAACCGGGTCACGAACATCCCCCCATACACCTTGTCAATATCCCTCTCACCCACACTGGTCCTCAAATAACTGGCCACCCAAAACGGGATGTTGCAGTAGACATCCGCAGAAAAGATGGTGTACAAGTAGAACAGGTCTGAAGCAGTGACACGGTGAGTGGTGCCATGACGTCCTGACAGGCTATATGTGATGCACCTGTGGACTAGCCTAGCTACGGGGTCCCTGATGGATGCAGCCCCGGTAGTCGAGGTGTAAACCCCGTTCCCTATGGTCGGCCGAAAAGTAATACACCTCATCTCACTCCTCTGAGTCTCTCCATGTAACAACCTCTGCAAAAAAGTCCCATCAACTTCCTCACTAGTATACAATCCAATCCTCCAACCAAACTCAGCCACTGAACATGACCGCAACTCTCCCCCTAGCCTAAAATACACAGTGGTGCCCCCCATATCTGTCCTAGCCTCAGCCTGATCAAAACGGAAGTCGCAAAGAACTCCCTTACTAACTCACTATTTACTATCTCTCTAATCCTAAACAACCTCTCCCACTGTGGACCCGCAAACCCATCTGTGTGGATCCTCCCTAAAAACGCAGCCTCCAACCCATTGGCTCTCAGAAAATCCCAGTCAACTACAGCCCCAGCATCAATATGGTGGTTACACAACTCCGCATACTTGGTGCTAGCACCAACAGTGTCAAACTTGCTCCAACTATGGACTAATTCTCCATAATTGACCCTTTGAGATCTAGAGGAACTGCTCTTATGTTGACGAGATCTTTTGCTCATTTTCCTGGAAAAAGGTTGAGTGAACGGAAACGATTAGAACGAGAATTTTAATGAACTTTATGCAATCAGACACATCTGACGCCGTCAAGAGTAATCCTGACGCCATCAGATGGTTCAGAATCCGAATCATGCAAATGCGAGGGAAAAATCAATTTTCAAACTCTCAACCCATTACCCAAACGCTCCTTAATCAGAAAACATGGGTAGGGGGTCAAAGAATCCGTGGCATGAGTGGCTTTCCCTAATCTAATGCATAATTCGAGTGAGATAACATAATCAACGGGTAATCCCCATATTACAAATCACCAATTGGATGGCATTACGATTTGCTAATAATGGGTCAAGAGTGGGGTTTCGGGCGAAAGGGGTTTTCCAAATTGATGGGTTCTAAGGACAATTGATCAAAAAAGGATGAAGAAAACTTACTTACCAAGTGGAGATTGGATGCGGAAGATGTCGAATTGGATGGTGGAGAATCGGAGTAGCAGCAGCACCTTGGGTGAGATTTGTGGGGTATGGGTTGAAAGTGATTGGTTTTGGGTTAATATTGCTGATCCATCGAGCTGACGGCGTCAAGAGTTAAATCTGACGCCGTCAGATGCCCGTGTAAGGTGAGATTTGGAGCAGTTCATGTTTAGTCCCTGCACTTCGCGTGAATAGCTAATCATTATTAAAACCCATGAGTAGCCATTTTGTTAACGAGGTCCACCAGGGTCGAACGTCTCATTACTGTCACGGAAAAAGGTGAAGTTGTAGGAGGGGTTGGACGACGTTTCGGCTAAGTCGAACCCTGTGCACGGGTCATTGGTGTGAAAAGAGAGATGTTGTTCCATAGAGGGTTTCAAATCAGTGGTGTTTTTGAGGTGCGACCTCTTTACACCGGGTTTAAAACCAAAAGAACGTTTTTTGGATGAGATCGGGAATGTAGTTCGCAAACATCCAACGAAAATGTTATGGATTTGCGAACTTTTCTCTGCATGGGGGTGTTCATGAGAACGGAGGGTAGTTAATGGTAAAGCACTTGAGGAAAATTTCCCGTTATCCTCTTGGTCAAACACCAAAGGGGTTGACACCTCGAAGACTTTTTCAATTTTTTTAGGTACGGAATTTTCTTTGATCTTTTCTTTGACCCTTGATATGAATTCGTCTGCGAAATTCATAAAGGTTTTATGCGTGCTTTCCATGCGTGCCTCTAGGTGCTGGATTTGTTTTTCCTGATTATTCATGAAGGTTATCATTATCCCTTCGAATTCCTCTTGTCGAGAGCGTTCAGGAAAATTCTGGTTGATAACCGTATTCCTACGTGGATCATGATTCCACACGGGTTCAGCAGCAAGTTTCCCAATACTCATCAATTCTTTTACCTGCTTCTCGATGCTTCCTAACAACTGTTCTTGGGTGGCACATGCATAATCAAGTTTTACTTTGCTTGGGAGCATCGGGTCCTCCCATTCTTCCTCTTCGTATTGTGCCAACCCCTCAAGAACTTTCCAGCACTCGTCAACGCTAAGTCTATTTAACCTACCCTTGGCTGCGTAATCAATGGCTCTCCTTGTTTGATAGTCAACCTTATCATAAAAGATTTGGATCTGGAGCCACGGTTCGATGCCATGATGAGGAACTTTTCGGAGTAGGTCTTTATATCGAATCCATGCTTCATAAAAGGTTTCATTTCGACGTTGTTGGAACGTCAAGATGTCATTTCTAAGCATAGTAGTTCTCCCCGGTGGGAAAAATTGAGCAAGGAAACGAGTGGTGAGATCATCCCATGTGGTGATGGATCCCGCGGGTAAACGCTCAAGCCATTGACTAGCTTGATCCCGTAGAGAGAATTGGAATAGGCGTAAACGGGTAGTCTCTCTAGTTTCAACATCTAGGTCTATGGAATCTACGATTTTGAGAAAGTCCTTAAGATGTTGGTTTGGATCTTCGGAACGAAGTCCATGGAATGCACATCCGCTTTGCACCAACCAGATGGTGTCGGATCGCAAGGGGGTCACATTGGCTCCGGTGAGCTCAATGGTGTTTCGGTAGCCTTGATGGCAAGGTCGGGAATACTCTCCTAAGGTTCGGGGCCTAAGGGGTTCTAATGGTGGGTTTTGTTGTGGTGGGATGACGGGTTCAAAGATGTTACCACCTTCCATAATGTCGGATGGTAAAGAGTTACGGACAAAGGCACGAAGAAATAAGATAGACTAAAGAAAACCTAAAAATAAAAATAAAATCTTACTAGAAAGGAATCTAGCAAGTAGACCTAATAAAAAGAAATCCTAACCTAGACAATAACTATTCCCCGGGCAGCGGCGCCAAAAACTTGATGCGTGGGAATCGCAACAGGCTTTACCTCTCGAGGGATCTCGAGAAGCTTACAACCCCCACCAGGCAGTGTACCTGATCGTTGTAGTATAGTATAGTGACAAGTACCGGGGGATTGATCGTTCAGCTTAGGAATAGTGTCGCTAGGATTAGAAAGCCTAAATACTAGTTCTAAAGGTGAGGGATGATTATTTTTGTGTTTTTATATTTTATGGAAAGCAAGTAAAAATCTCGGGTTTTGGAAGAGTGGGCGGAATTAGTTGCTATTCAACTAACCCAATACTAAGATGCAATCAAAATAAAATACTAAAAATGAAAATAAACTAATTATACTAAAGGTTGTGAGTAGTAATTGGAGAAAATGTGTTTACTTAGATTTCACTACTCCCTAGATATCTTTTACATGTTAATTACTTGTTATAATTGCATGGATGACGGATCGTATTCCTTAATACCATTCATGGGGTGGCATACATAACTCCCCAATTTTATGAGCTCTTATCTCCTCCTACACCATGCCCAGCACAACTATAGGGATTGTAAACAGTGGCTCATGCATTAAATACAACCAATAAAGACCTAGTACGCCTCGGTTCATGTTTCTTAAGACGTTCAAGCATGTTACCATTTGGAGATCTGCCAGTTTTCTTAAGCCTAACATATAAATCATTCATCCAAGACAAGAATAAACAAGTAATCAACACATAATCAATATCTAGGTTTCATTAGATCTAAGCAAACACAAAAGAGATCTAGCCTAGCATAATGGAATTGAGACAAGAACAAGATATAGACAACCAACACATAGACATATTGATTGAATTAGAAGAACACTTATCTCAATTACAATGCAAGGTATCAAGGGTTTGGAACCCTTGAAAAACCTGTAAAAGTTGCACCAAAATCGTACTTAGGGTTTCTCCAAAACTTCCCTCTCTTAAATGTGAAAAATTAGAAAACTATATATAGAAAAATGGGTTTGACGGCGTCAAGAGTAATCTTGTGACGCCGTCACCTCGCCGCCAAAACTCTTCTCGGACTGCCTAGATCTACTTCTGATGCCGTCAAGACTTATATGTTTCCAGGCCGTCATGACTCTTTTACTCTTGACGCCCTTCCTATGTGACGCCGTCAAATCTCTACTGGACCGTCATGGAATTTTGCTCTTGACGCCGTCAAGGAGTTGCTCTTGACGCCGTCACCTACTGTTCCCAGCATGGAAAATTAAGACTTTGGCGTTTTCTTCACTTTTATGCTCCAAAAACGTCCGAATTGCTTCCTTTTCCAGATTTCTCTCCCAAAGTACCTAAAATCACAAAAGGAACGATTTAGGGCAATATTTGATCAAATAAAGTCGGATGCGGGCTTAAATGACCCCCTAAAAACGGATCATTTTTCGCCTCATCAAGTTCCTAGTAACGTTTCTAACACGATTTCATGTTTAAATATTAAGTATGTTCAGCCATAACCTTAGTCGACATATATGGTGACTCACAAGAACAACTTTCATATTTCATGCCCTCCCATTCATCCTAAAGTCCTAAGATCACAGTAAATATATAATAAAAATAGCTCCTTACTGACACAACATAGTAACTTATGTTTGTTGAGATAATTTGAACCATACGATATGCAAAAACGTCTCCTATATCTATCACTCGTTTACCACCTTTCTTCATTCATAAAATATTTCTAAACAACTCTCATTCAATCATAAAATAATCACTCGAGGACCAGGAGCAATTCATTCGCAAGTTTGATAGCTTTTGAGTAGTAACGAGTTACATATTTAAATCGTGACTTGGGTTATAATCAAGCGCGTGTATTTTCTTGTGTTTCCTTCACCACTCACGACCCTCTACCACCTTTGAAGGTGTAGTAAGTTGTTTCCAATCTCTCTTGAACTCAATTTCATACGTTTTACATATCCATGCATCACGTTGTATTTTTATTAAACGTATCATTATTTCACTTATTTATTTACGTATACATATTCATATAGTACACTAAGAGTGACTAGCCTCTCTTGTGGAAGGCCTAGGAGTCACGTTGCACACCTCTTTCACCTTTACTTTCACGTTACATACATTTTACGAACCCATTTTGAATCATTGATCACACGTTAAAAACATGCATGACTATAAAAATTCACCAAGTATTTTCCTTTTAGAATACGTCCCAAACTACCTAAGGATCACGCCTATATTTTGGAATGTAGCTTAACGAGCATGCCATATTTTTGTACCATCTGTTAGACCACATAGCTAGCTATCATTTTCGTATAAACAACTTGTAAAAATACTCACGTCTCGACACTCAAACATACACAAAGTAATTGACAATCACAAGATTTCAAACCTCATTTTTCTTTCAAATTTTAACTAAACTCGTTTCGGCTTATTCAAGCCCAATAAGAAATAACGTTTTACTAGCCCACTGGGCCCATAAGATATATTTTTAGAATCACAAAAATAGCCCAAGTTCAGGCCCAAAACTATTTTCATGCCCTCGCCTCCAAATTTCTTAACGGGCCTTTATTTTGGTTCGTTAAGCCTCAATTACATAAAAAATAAGCTTTTTAGCTAAAAAGCTGTTAAAATAAGCTTGTTATCAATTAAATAAGCTTTGGAAATTTTATTAGAAATTTTCTGATAATTTTTGTAAACTTGGACTAAAAATGTAACGCGACGACACTTAGGAGGACTAAAACTGTCAAAGACAGAAAAATAGGGATTGAAACAGTAAAAACAGAAATATTTGGGTATAAAATGACATAATATTAATTTCCAAGCTTAGATTGTAATATTGGACATGTAGTGGACTGTAATTATAAATTATATATAAAAAGGACTAACGGTGTAACGCTAACGCCGTTAGTATAAAAAGTGTAAAAACTGGAAAAGGACATGTAGCCCAAGTTCACCCATCACGTCATATGCATTTTTATTACATTTTATTTATATATTAGTTATTTTTACGTTAATAATATATAAAACGACTTTTTAACTAATTATCATTACGTATTATTATTATCATGGTTAAAAAGGAAAAACTTAGAAATAATAACATATCTCGTCATACTATTATAAACATAATAATTCCATTCTCATATCATCTTTTCATCTTAACGATTTATCGTTATTCGTTTACCAAATAGTATTTGGTTAGATTCTCAGATAAATTTATTTATCAGGTTCCGTATCAAAGACGTTTCCATAATCATTCTCATAATCTCATCCTACTTTACTTTTCATCATCCCAACATCAAGCAAGGTGAGTGATAGCCCCATTTCTAATACTTGTTTTTAATTCATTGGGGGAGATACATGCTTACATATACTTTAATAATTTTATAAGTATATGAATAAATTACATGATTCAAATCAAATTTCCTTATTAATAGTTACCTGATGAAGTTTATGACTTAAGATGTGATAAATACATGTTTCTGGCGAATTACTTAACTGAAATACTGATACTCAGATGATAATGTTCCCAAATTGATTATTGTGGCATGATACTTGACGATACTATACTATCCTGAATGATTCCATTATCTCTATATGATATTTCTATGTTCAACAGAAATAATTGCTAAGAAGAGTACAATTACTCTAGTTACATTATTAACTTGATATTGCCTAAGTTACCTTTATCGCCATAAAGTCCCTCAATCATGAGCCATTAATCACTTGTATGTGAGCGCGAATATAGTGAACAGCTTCGAAACCTGTTAAGGCTTGACCTCATATCCCACTAATACTTGACGGAATGCCACATGCATGTGGTTAGTCGTATTAGTTGTGATACACTATATTTGAGTAAAAATAGGAATTGGCAAATCACCTATTATAAGAGGGCAAAATTTATCATTGACTTGATAAATCACCTCTTTTGTTAACGTTTTGCGTGTCATGAGGCTTGGGGCAATATCCATAAGGAAATGTATATTTTCAACATATATTTAGATACAGCTGTATAGGTATTTGACCTGACTTGAATTGTATATCTCATTAAATTAGCATCATGAGTTTCCATCTCATGTTAGGATTATTGACCCCTTATTTGAATTTGATTGAATATCTATATGATTTATCTGTGATTATAATCAACACCACTCGATATTTGTTCTATCACTGTTTGTATTTATTATTATCAAATATTCCTAAAATCTATTGAAATAAATGGTTTTCCACAAAACTCTATGAACTCACCAACCTTTGTGTTGACACTTTTAAGCATGTGTATCTCAGGTAATTTAACGGAGCAGGACAAGACACGGAGCGGGCATTTATTACTCTGATAAATTAAAATGGTGTAAAAATCAAATATGTCATTCTTTCAAACCTTTATATCTTTTAAAAAGATTTTAAATCAAATGGTTCATCTTTTATCAAAAATATTATTTGAATGACAAATAACTTTCAAAACGCTTCTTTTAAGCCGTTTTATGAGATTATAACTTCGATCCTCCCCGTAACACCCAAATTACTTTTCCGCTACTACAAATATAAATTTGGGGGCGTTACAGATTGGCATCAGAGCTAGAGTTATAGAGAATTAAATGTTTTCAAATATTAAACTATAACTACACTTTCAAAATAATGATTTTACACCATACCATTTTATGCCCTCCGTGTCTGCAGACTGCCGTGCTCAATACCTTATCTGTTGAGATTATCTTACATGTTTAGAAATTACTCTTACACAATAATTATTTCATCTGTACTGTTACATCTTTAACGTACGAAATCCTCATAAAATATTATTCTCGGTTAATACAGTAACATGTCTTCAGAAACTCCCGTGAATATCAAAACTACTCTCCATAATACTAATACCTCACCTATCAATCAAAATTCTTCGAATACTGAAGATTCTTACGTACAAATATAACAACCCCATCCTGATATAAAACTCACTCAGAGATCACCTCCATCGTCACCTATTCGTTCACCTTTTCGTCAAAAACTCAGGAGAGCTACCGAATCATATGAAGATTTGATTGGTGGCCAGGCAACATTCGAAGTTGGACAAAAGTTCAAGCCAAAGGATGCCGTGGAAGAATGTTGAGCCAAATTCTCCGTTACCTTATACTTCAGATTCCTCAATACCAGATTTTCCAAATAATTTATCCTCACCTAACTCACCCGACTACAATATAAGCACTCCTGATACAATATAGAATCTTATTTATCGACAAGCCAGCATATTAGATGCTCACACTGAACAACTACAAGGGTTACGACCAACTCAATTTGAATGATACGACCGTAACCTTGACACATTGTTCAAAAGGGCATATGCTGAGAGACGAACAATGTGTGAATTAGGAATAAAGATTAATGAGATAAAGGACAACACCAACCAGGAACTTGGAAGCTTGGACTCCAGGGTCCGTTATGCAAGAAGAGAACACGGTCATACACATGGTAGAGTTGAAGATATTGAAAGAACCCTATAGATGGCCAGAGACACAGCCAGAAACCAGGGTCAAAATATTTCCGCATTAGAGACTATGTTGGCAAATCAAATGAACATGTGTCAAGAACGTTTCTCAAACATAGAAGCTGCACAACTTGAACTTGAGAAAGAAGTTAGATATTTACGTCAGAGGCGTAACTAATCTTAAGTTTACAAGTATCCTTATTGTGCCTACTAAACCAAATAGTTTTGGTTAGTATTTCTGCCTATTTCATGTAATGTTCAATAAATCTGAAACTTCAGAACTTGTAATCAAATCATAATGTATAATAACCTCCTTTCTGTTATATCTCTATGTTCTGAATCGATCTTTCCTTTCATATCAATCATGCATGTAATGAATCCGCATATCTTCATGCAAAAATCTCATCATTTGTTATTTCCTTTGTTAAACAAATGATTCTACGCAGATCAATGGAGTATTAATAAAAGATCTTGTATCGTTTATCTTGCAAAAACAATCAGTCAAGTTATTAATATTATGTTAACTTCTGCAATGTTATTCAAATCTATCGTAAGATTTCTTACAATTGTTAAGATTTCTTAAACATACCATAATTAACCCAAAATCTTAAGAATTGACTAAAAATCAATTTTTGAAAGGGGATTTAAAGAATGGAGAAAAGATTATTGAATTTCAGCTTTAGTAGACAAGTCAGTTTGTTCCTTAGTAATCCCATATCAAGAGTTGATCATTTATCTTGAAATTAGATTACAGTAGGGATTCAATTCAGTCTATCATCAATGAAATAATTAACTTCATTATTTGAATTATTCTGATGGATTCTAATGTTGAGTTTCATTAATGATTTCAGAAATGGACAACATGAACAATGCATATTCTTCATCATCATCAGAAATCACCATGACTCCTGGAGCTATCAAGAAATTGGTAAATGACATAGTGTTAGTGGTACTAGAAGGGACTACTGTAGTTTATCCGAGAAGAGAGACGTGTATACTTGGTAAGCACAACCCTGCAAGTTTCATGAAGTATAGGCCACCTCACTTAAAAATTCAAGAAGGAATGATTAACCCTACCATCAACCATAATCAAGGAATTAGGAACGGGGTTATACCTAATGGAAATAACCAAAAGCGAAAACTCCCCGAAATAGGAACCATCAACCCCATCTACTGCAACATCATCAATTCTCAAGATCGTTATCGTATACATCTAGAAGATCGTATGAACTATCAACGTCAGCTGGAATACAACCAGAAAGCTAATAGAAACTACCTCGTCACACCTGTTACTGGAAGTGGTTATCGTGGAAGTCAACCCTTGTGTCAAAAATGCAACAAGCATCACACAGGAATCTGCATTGTTAAGTGCATGAACTGTCAGAAAATAGGTCACAAGGCAATTAGCTGTAAGACTCCGGACAGGAAAGGACAACCAACAACTGTAGTATGCCACGGATGTGGTGGAAAAGGGCACTGGTGTGTATTAATTTACACACCTTTTCTTTACCAAATACCGGACGAAAATGACCAAAAATCAACTTTAAAATGCCAAATACGTTGTGTTTTTGTGTTTATGATGTGCAGGTACGGATATTACAAAAATGGACAATATAAAGCAAACACGAGCACGTGATTGGAAATAGTGTCAAGAGCCGAAGCCGGGAGTAATTTTCAGTTTGGATCACTATTATGCTCAAAAAGTCAACATTGGACCCTGAAGAATCTTACTTTGTCAAGATCAGCTCTTGGATTACATTTTTGAAGAATGTCAAATTTGGTCCTTTGAATTTCAGTATTTACATTATTGGTCCTTATATGTTACAAAAATCTGAAATCAAAACATTAATCCAATACCACAAAACCAAAAGCCCAATCACCAAAGTAAAAACCAAAAGCCCATCACCATAACCCGGTCCACTCCCCATTTTGGTCAAAAATTCAAAGCAAACTAATAATAAATATTACCCCGTACACTTACCCGCTCCCCAAAACTTACCCAATCCCAGATTTCACTGTTCACCTATAAACCCTAGACCCCCAATTCAATTAATTACTGCAATTAAGGGCATAAGGGTTAAATTATTAAGCTTCTAGATGGTCAGGAGTGTGTCAGGATTATGTCAGCCTCTAAGAAGCACACTTGGGACAGGTGGCAATATCTCATTGGAATGATCGCGTCACAAGTGAGGATCCAAGGGTGTAAATCGTGTGGATAATGATTGATTGATGATTAACGGCTCAGAGTATGCTCAAGGAAACACAAATTCACACGGATTGCCAGCTTGGCAATCCGTGACTCTCACCTTATCACCTCCTATATATAGATGTATAGTTAGCTTAGTTTGGTGTGGAGTCTTGGAGTAGCCAAGCTCTGCTAAAATTTCATTTGATTGTAATAGTTTAAACTTAGTTGTAATTTTTTTTATCTTGTTAATGCAATCAGTTTTACCTTTAAAATCATTTAGCTTATTGTTCTTATCTGCTTATTGTTAGTTTCTTTCAACTGTCTTTACATCTTATTACATACTACTTTTCTTATAAGTAAGCTTTTATTTCATTCAAATAGTTTAATGAAAATAAAAAAAATGAAAATACAAAAAATGATTTCTGATTTGTGATTCAGTTTTCAACATTAGATTAATTGTTGTTTGTTAGATCTCAAATAAGTTTCATATAAGCTTCTGATATAGTGATAACTCAGTTTCATTGTTTCATAAGTTTGATGATCAATATTAGTCAACTGTAGTGGTGAATTGGTGAACTGAGGTTGATTGGGACAAGCCAAATAGTCAAGGATATGTTTGAGCCTGTCTAGAGACAGGCAAGCATAGTGAACTTCTCTTTTCATGCCGAGAAGCTAGTTGTGGTAAGTCTCTATTTCGAGCTTCATTACAAATAGTTTAGATCAATGTTTCTGAGTATAAATTGTTTCTAGCTGTTTTTGATTAATCAAATTGTTTCTTTTAGTGAGATGTTGG
This sequence comes from Artemisia argyi, assembly GCA_030686995.1. NCBI lineage: Eukaryota > Viridiplantae > Streptophyta > Magnoliopsida > Asterales > Asteraceae > Artemisia > Artemisia argyi. The sequence goes on along the minus strand of CM060685.1, from coordinate 42,413,921 downwards.
CTGTTGAGAATAGTTGTTTGAAGATTTGTAGCTTATTCTGTTGATTTATGGTTTAAAGGGTAGTTAAGGGAGTGTTTGGATTAGACTTGCTATCTGAGTTATAGTAGTTTGTGAGTGGTTAGCATAGTTCAGACAGTTCATTTTAGTTATAAATAGGTATTGTAATAGCATAAATCAGTAGGACTAGTTATTAAATAGTCAAAGTAAAGCTTAATTTTACCTTACTGATAGCATTAGTTAGTTTAAGTAAGTATGATTAAGTAGTTAGATGCAAATTAGTTTGAGTTAGTTTAATTCAATTTAGTATTAGCTTAACATTACAATTAGATATAGATTTAGCTAATTGAATTTGGATTTAGGCAAGTTGTGTAGCAAGTAATTTAGTCAACTGTTCCCTTTAGTATCAGTCTTAATATCTGCTGAATTTGAGTAGATTTAGGTTAGTATAAGCTTGTTTCTCATGGGGCTTTTCATATTTCTGAGTAGTCTGATAGGTACTGCTACTTTTGTCTCCTTTATATTGTGATTTAGAGCTTATTAGGCAGTGCTTATTTGGACTGCAAGTTAGTAGCTTAGGCATGTTTACTGATTTGGCATTTTGGGCTGCATTTGATTAATTGTGCTTGTAATTGAGAACTTTTGATATATCTATGTTCCATTAAGTGAAAAATTGTGCTTAACATTGTTCTATGCTTCTGGTTTTAATTATTGCTTATCTGCTTATTGGTTAGCTTATTATCAAGCTGCTCATTGCTAGTTTCTCATTGTTTCTGTGTTCTATCTTATTATTTCTGAGTATTTCTGAGCTTATTATTGCATTTCTCACTTGTGTGATCAGTTTGGTTAAGTTTCTTTGGCAAGTGCTTATTAATAAGCACTTGCTATAAGCTGTTTTGTCTTAAATCAGCACTTCTGTTCATTATTTTCTTTTCAAAATTTTTATGCAAGCTTGTTATAATATTTTAGATTTTCTGTAAATTTTTCATATTTTTCTGAATTGATTTGATATTTTTTTAATTTTTCTTCATTATAAGTCATTTTTAAATAACAAAAATCCATAAAAATCAGAAAAAGCTTTGAAAAATACAAAAATATTTTTAGAAATTATTTTATAATATTTTAGAATTTTCAGAATTAAATTTTCATTTTTCCACTTTATTTTTCTATTTTTCTTTATTTTTAATTCATTTTTAAATACCAAAAATCAAAATATAATCATAAAAAAATAAATAAAAAGCCAAAAAAATATTTTTCTTTTTCTTAAAATTCTTTTTATTAGACTAAGATTTTTAGAAAATTGTTTTACATTTGTAGGATCGTTTTTTGAATAAAAGTCGCGTTTTATTTCATACGTTACGTTTAAATATTACGTGTGCATTTCCGTTTTTACGTTTTTAACATTTGTACATATGTAGCTTTTATATTCTGCTAATTTTACTATTTCTTATAAAAATTTGAATTCCAAAATCACATTTTTCACTTTACCGTTTCTTTTACGACACGATTTCGCAATTCGATAATTCAAGTATCCATTCTACCTTCGCTGGGAAAACGACCCGGGAAATACTTTCACGAGTATTTCTTAGGAATAATTATATACTACAAAAAGACTTTATCAGGCACTACAAGAGCCAATGTCCAAACTACAATGTTAATTGGAAAGCCAAGACTTTTACAAGAGAATGAAGAATCTTTAAAGACTTTGATAGTATCAAGGGAATGGCAACTAGATTTAAGCAGATGAATAAATTCCTGTTGTAAACAAATAAACTCTAGTTTAAGAATTTCCTAAGTTGTATCTCTTTCCTGTATTTTACTTTATGTTACGATGGATGTAACCTAAGTATAACAACTATCTTTCTACCGTATCAAAAAATCTACCTTGTAATATTTCCATAATAATGATAATCTACGTTAATTTCAATTTCTGTCCCATTTACCAAATAACAATATACTATAATTAATCCAGAAATTTCTGATTCATAGTATGAACCCTAAAATTTTCTACTTTATTCTTAAAAGGAATTACGTGTTATATTATAAAAACAACACGTTGAACACCATCTAAAACAATTTATAGGAACATATGATTGAGTCAAACATCACATCATTTGGTCCTCAATTATACATAACCTGATCAACTATGTCTAATTTAGGAAGAATTATGTTATAAAGGGAATAATGATATTTTCAAATTTTTAAATAACAATCTTCATTCAAAAGCAAAATATAGAGCTAAAATGAACTGTTCATAAATAATACATTGAACAAACCACAATAAATACCTATCTTATCTCATCACCATTATGATGGGAAACTAACAAAAGTACAAGTAAGAGAACCCAAATAATTCACGAAGACTGATAGAAAATTCAATAGCAAAAATTTTATTAAAATCCGTAAAAATTTATACATAAACAAATAATTAGCATCGGAAGTGCTACCGTTACAATTATTACAATATAAATTATGGAATCTTCAATAGGTTGGTCCGCTATGGCAACAAAGACTCCCACCAACAAAACAATAGCAAGAGCCACCACAGGATGAATCACCCTAATTATGTTGAAAGATAAATATAAACAAAACATTAAAAACAATAATGAGAACAAATTCCTAAACATAAAAACAAAACGAGTTTTATTCCTTATTCGTTAAAAGTACATAGAAACACAACAAGAACTTAATTTAAAACAACCCTAGCTCAAGATTTTTACCCCCATATCTTGTCTACGGTAATGGCTAGGATAGTGAGGGGTACGACAAACATCAAGATCGCGACCAAGAATCCAAATTCTTCATCTGGAACATACGCTAAGTAGATAGCGGCAAGGATGGTATACACAATCGCTAAGATGGTGATGAGGTGCGGCATTTTGAGATGGAAAATGAGAGGAAAATGGTTGATGGAAGAAGAGGAAATTTAGAAGGGATATTTATAGGCTAGAATATAGCCGTTGGGTACTATTCCCGACCGTTGGACACTATACACTAGCCGTTATTTCACTATTCATGACCACAATTTTCAATATTCACAACCCTTAAATATATAAGTTATTTTGTCTTATCTAGTACAGGTAAATCTAACTGAATCATGTTTACTTAATTTTAGGAATAAAAATCTCTCGACAACCCTCTGTTCAAAAATTCTTTACTCGAGTAATCACGTTAAACTTGAATTTCGGGACGAAATTCAAAATGACATGTGGGTACTGTAAAACCTCGCAAAAATCCATATAATTAAAAACGTTTAATCTCTGTCATTATTTTAATCACCATTTTTTCGGTGAAATTTAAAAGTTTTCTTATTATATTATTTTGTCGTTATCACGACATAATATAATTCACGAAATGACGGAACCAATTCTCGACACGTTACTCGAAATCTAAACAATTCACTAATCCTAAATTAAAAACTCTAATTATACAATAATACCAAACGGGCCCTTAATCTTTTCTCAGCCCAATACCTCGAACACTATTCATCAGCCCAAGCAGTAAGCCCAACTTCAATTTTTAAAAATTTCATATGATCAACATGCATCAAGCTCCAAAATACACGACACCTAATTATTTTTACACCACATCGTTTATCACCTAGCCAACTATTAGTATGTCGAATCTCAAATCCATAGGTCGAGTTTTGGTATGTTTTTAGAAGGCAAAGTGATTGACAAAAATTCCACCCGATCGTTATATAATAAATTCATTTCTTAATCATTTTGTTTCCCGTTTGTTTGTAAGAGTTCCTAGTAACGTTTCTAACATGATTTCATGTTTAAATGTTAAGTATGTTCAGCCATAACCTATTGATACACAATTTCACAAATCGTGTTAGAAATTAAATGGTAGTCGACATATATGGTGACTCACAAGAACAACTTCCATATTTCATGCCCTCCCATTCATCCTAAAGTCCTAAGATCACAGTAAATATATAATAAAAATAGCTCCTTACTGACACAACATTGTAACTTATGTTTGTTGAGATAATTTGAACCATATGATATGCAAAAACGTCTCCTATATCTATCACTCGTTTACCACCTTTCTTCCTTCATAAAATACTTCTAAACAACTCTCATTCACTCATAAAATAATCACTGGAGGACCAGGAGCAATTCATTCGCAAGTTTGATAGCTTTTGAGTAGTAACGAGTTACATATTTAAATCGTGACTTGGGTTATAATCAAGCGTGTATATTTTCTTGTGTTTCCTTCACCACTCACGACCCTCTACCACCTTTGAAGGTGTAGTAAGTTGTTTCCAATCTCTCTTGAACTCAATTTCATACGTTTTACATATCCATGCATCACGTTGTATTTTTATTAAACGTATCATTATTTCACTTATTTATTTACGTATACATATTCATATAGTACACTAAGAGTGACTAGCCTCTCTTGTGGAAGGCCTAGGAGTCACGATGCACACCCCTTTCACCTTTACTTTCACGTTACATGCATTTTATGAACCCGTTTTGAATCATTGATCACACGTTAAAAACATGCAAGACTATAAAAATTCACCAAGTATTTTCCTTTTAGAATACGTCCCAAACTAGCTAAGGATCACGCCTATATTTTGGAATCTAGCTTAACGAGCATGCCATATTTTTCTACCATCTGTTAGACCACCTAGCTAGCTATCATTTTCGTTTAAACAACTTGTAAAAATACTCACGTCTCGACACTCAAACATACACAAAGTAATCGACAATCACAAGATTTCAAACCTCATTTTTCTTTCAAATTTTAACTAAACTCGTTTGGGCTTATTTCAAGCCCAATAAGAAATAACGTTTTACTAGCCCACTGGGCCCATAATATATATTTTTAGAATCACAAAAATAGCCCAAGTTGATTATTGTGGCATGATACTTGACTATACTATACTATCCTGAATGATTCCATTATCTCTATATGATATTTCTATGTTCAACAGAAATAATTGCTAGGAAGAGTACAATTACTCTAGTTACATTATTACCTTGATATTGCCTAAGTTACCTTTATCGCCATAAAGTCCCTCAATCATGAGCCATTAATCACTTGTATGTGAGCGCGAATATAGTGAACAGCTTCGAAACCTGTTATGGCTTGACCTCCTATCCCACTAATACTTGACGGAATGCCACATGCATGTGGTTAGTCGTATTAGTCGTGATGCACTATATTTGAGTAAAAATAGGAATTGACAAATCACCTATTATAAGAGGGCAAAATTTATCATTGACTTGATAAATCACTTCTTTCGTTAACGTTTTACGTGTCATGAGGCTTGGGGCAATATCCATAAGGAAATGTATGTTTTCAACCTATATTTAGATACAGCTGTATAGGTATTTGACCAGACTTGAATTGTATATCTCATTAAATTAGCATCATGAGTTTCCATCTCATGTTAGGATTATTGATCCCTTATTTGAATTTGATTGAATATCTATATGATTTATCTGTGATTATAATCAACACCACTCGATACTTGTTCTATCACTGTTTGTATTTATTATTATCTAATATTCCTGAAATCTATTGAAATAAATGGTTTTCCACAAAACTCTATGAACTCACCAACCTTTGTGTTGACACTTTTAAGCATGTGTATCTCAGGTAATTTAACGGAGCAGGACAAGACACGGAGCGGCATTTATTACTCTGATAAATTAAAATGGTGTAAAAATCAAATATGTCATTCTTTCAAACCTTTATATCTTTTAAAAAGATTTTAAATCAAATGGTTCATCTTTTATCAAAAATATTATTTGAATGACAAATAACTTTCAAAACGCTTCTTTTAAGCCATTTTATGAGATTATAACTTCGATCCTCCCCGTAACACCCAAATTACTTTTCCGCTGCTACAAACATAAATTTGGGGGTGTTACACCGGAGATATAAAATGATATAAGTAAAGATTCAGAGATCCATGTTACTCTATTTGCAAGTACCACAAACTCACTCTCATATTCGGCCACCGTACCCATTTGCAAGACCTTAGAGAGTGCGTATTCCGCGTCGTGATCGCTGCCCGCCTGATGCCATGAATAATACTAATCGATTAATAACTCAAAAAAAATATTTTTTTCCGATGGATAGTACCAGATGAATAGTAACTCTGGCGAACAGTACTTTCGATGAACAGTGTCGATAACAGTTTTTTTTTTTTTTTTTTTTTTTTTTTTTGAACCCTAATCGTAAGCCCTCTCAATGAAAGCATCAATTGATACGACCCTGTTAGAGGTTTTATCGGTATAAGACACCATTTTTAGCGTGTGCGAGCTCCTTAGAAAATAGAAGAGAAGAATTAGAGAATTATTGATCTTAAAACTTGATTGAATCATTCATAATAATGATTCGGTATATATAACCGAATAACCGTAGCTTGTAAAACAAACCAAACATAAAAACATATCTAAACAATCACACTTTCTTAATACGAAACAAAGACATGCATATCCTAAATAGATATAACATGACATAAAGCCCAGGGTGTATCACCTTCGATGACATGTTTTTAGGACGATGTATTTGTTTCCTTCCTTTTCTTGAAATGGTGAAACCGATTTATGTTGTTCTTGGTTATCATGTCATTCCTCTAAAGCTACTAAAATGGAAACTAATAGTCTCAAACTTCCTTAAAACGGGTTGATAACTCACACCATACTATTCGTATATTATTCAAATTCATCAATACATAAGCTACAAGACATTTGCTACATATCGTCATTGTGTATCTAGCTAATACTGATGTAAGCTTTGAAATAACTGATATCGAGAGGGTGTGGCACGCACATTGATGTGTGTCGGTAGTTAGCCTTAAGGGGTCGTGTATTTTGAGAGCCATCCTTCTATAATGTTGACCACTGAGTTTCTCTGAGCGACTAACCAGTCCGGGTCTGTAGCTTCTGGAGTATTAATGTCCAAGCAATGATGTCCTAAAATAAAGAATAAACTAAGGGTGTCACGAAATAATGAAAAGAAACCCTTCCAAAAGTGACCAAACTATGAAATGAGTGATCGATTTAACTATTTGAAACCAGTGTACATGGTTCGAAACAAAGTTGAAAATGGCAAAAGACATATGATTATACATAAGTTAAATTCTTATGGCAAAATAGTTCATTGCCAATAGTCTTTTCGCATTTACGAAAAGAATTTCATTGTAGCTTGTTCTGAGTTTTGTATTTTCTGAAAGAGCTACAGCTTGTTCTAATTTTCGTGTTTAATGGACCAAAAAAACGTCGAGCATGATTGTTTTTACACTTACGTTTCAAATATTTCGAAAGTGGCATTTTTTTTTTTTTTTGCAAAATGCTTGTATTTTTCAAAAACGCTATTATTTTCATCAAAATATTCTTTTAAGGGTTTTTAAAGCTGTCGTTAGCAAAACTCTTCTTTTAAAGGGAAAGATACATACAATTATATTATGGGAAAACAGTTCAAGGCTTCAAGCAATGGAATTTGCAGCTGAAAAGGTCTATAATCGGGTCAGACAGGAATGGGTGGAAGGAGTATTTTGAACTCTTTTTAAAATAAGGGGTTTTTTTGTTTTTAAATGAGGGGTTCATACAATAAGGGACTTGGGGGGTTAAAATTTAATATGGGGTTCGAAACCAATGATTAGTTTTAATGTTTTAGGTACTTTTTGGTTACTTTTTCAAAGAAAATATGAAAAATAGTAATTTTAAATTCTACTCGTTAATAATTTAATTAGTAATTACTTAGGCTATGTTTGGTGACAGGTAGCAGTAAGCAGTAGCAATAAGCAGTAAGCAGTAGCAGTAAGCATTAGTTGCTTGTTTAAATAACGTGTTTGGTAACATAGCTGTAGTTATAATTATAAAATGTAAAATTACGAAAAAGGACATATACTTATGAATGAATGTTATTTTTCAAGGGTAAATTGGTAATATTAAAAGTAAAACGCTAGCGTTATATTGGAAAGCTTCTTTAAGAAGCATTAAGATTGCAAGCTTTTGAGGTGTTGCTAAACGCTAGCAGCAGTGTTGCCAAACAAGCATTAAGACTGGAACACTTGTCGCTTGTCGCTTACCGCTCTTAAACGCTTTCAAAAAGGTGTTTCCAAACATGACCTTAAAAGGATTCAAGTTTAGCTTTTAATCCCTTTTGAAGGGTTTGACAAAATAGCCCTCCATTTGCTAGGTATGTGTGAAGGCTTTAAAAAGTTTAAAAAAAAAAGTTAAGGTTTAATACAAGTGAAAATCACTAAATTTGCAAAACGCTTTTTAAATTACAAAACGAATTCATATTTTGCAAAATGATTTCATAATTTACGAAATTATTTTATAATTTACAACTTTTTTTTTTTTTTTTTTTTTTTTTTTTTTTTTTTAATTCGAAATTAATATTTGCAATTCATTAGTAACAAATCCATGATCTCGAAAATGATTCGTAAATCCATGCTTAGGTTTTAAAAATTAAATTTTCGAAGGTAACTTGCTCACGTTTGATTGGTTAAATAATTGTTTAAACTAATGACACTTATTTGAATTATTACCCTTTATATTATTGGTTAAATAATTGTTTAAACTAATGATACTTATTTGAATTATTACCCTTTATATTATACATTCTTACACACTCGCATAAATCACATATTTGTGTATATATAACATGACTTGACTCATAAATATATGGTTGAAGACAATGACATTAATCTCACACAAATACTACTAGTGAAAAGCCTGACCTATAGGCTATCCAAACATTACTTACCTTCTTCCGTATAAAGAGCTACCACTGTGTCCGATATGTTATAAAGAACACTGCAAAAGAAAAATAAAAATATTAATATTTTGAACAAGTTTGTATCACAAAGCTTATAAGGTACATTAGGTTGCAAGAAAATATACCCTCCAGAACTATATGGATCTCGTAAACCATTAGAGAAGATAATGTTGCTTCCAAACTTTTCGAGCACGGTTTTTATACCCTTGTAACATGATATAAAGTTGTGCATAAGCTTTACTTATAAAATGCTTATAGCCAAAAAAACATTTAACAAACGATGGAAGAGAAAATTAACGTACATAACCTCCAAACTCTATGGGTGCCCAATAAGGTCTCGGTGTGACACCAAAGACTTGCTGGCATTCCTCGGTGTATTTGTCCAAGTCGAAAGGATCTGCCTGGAAGATTGTATCGTTTTCTCCACGTCCCATTGGCATTACCATCTCTGTACATGACTTTGTAATGAGAGAAAAAAAAAAAAAAAAAAAAAAAAAAAAAAAAAAACCAATTTAGACCTTATTTAATGTATATACGCGGCACAATTTTGGTTTGGCTATGTTATAAACATCTAAAAAAGCTAGAATGGTATTTCAAATATTCGGGCATTGTGTACCTGCCAATCCCATCCAAAAGTTTTGTTGAATCCTTTATCAAATAAAGTTTTGCATTTTGTTCCGTAGATTGAAGCAAATCCAGCCACGACTTTGTCGAGAATGTAAGTATCCTCTCTGGCACCATCGGTTGCATTGCAAAAAGTTTGGAAGTAGTTGTTTGAAGGGGTGGCATATTGAGCCATAACATCTAATTGGACCTCAAGAGTATCCTTAAGATCCTTAGTCGTCGTGTTCATTGGCCTTAATAATCCGATTATAAATTTAAACATCTTATGTAATTCAAAATAACATGAACAAAACGAAAAATGTTAAATTTGATACAACTTACAAGCATGTGTTAAACGTTTGTGACAGGCTTAAAAGACCACCTGGTTGAGCAGCAACTCTATCGATTTCAAACCATGATTCTCTTATCGTGTTGTAGCAAGTCGTACTTGTACTCTGTGCATATACAACTAGTTTTAGTTATACACTACAAAATAAATGACATTTGCTTACTAATTAGTAGATTTTCCAACTCTGGAGCCATCACTATAAGAAGAACTCGAATGATTTTTTATTTTTTTGGTCTCACTACTTACATTGATGTCCTTTGAAACAACAGAATCATATCCGTTTTCAGGAGTTAATCCCAAAAAATAGAGGATTGGAGCCGATGACGCAAATGCTCCATAGGCAATGTGCGGATATTTCAGTCGAAACCACGAAGCGAGCACTTTGAAAAAGAAACAGATCAACAATTATGTAAAACAATATATACCTATTATGTGTCAAAAGTGAGCCCAAATTCATGATATAATAGCATGGTCGATTTGGTATATTGTATGATCTTAGAGATGCAATTTGTACACGACAAACTTTATACGTACCAAACTCAATACTAGCAGATGAAGTTAAGGCTAAAACTCAATACTTTGTCGAAGTATAACTTACTTCCACCATATGACCCTCCAACAACTATGACGGGAGAATTTTCTGCAGATATATTCTTCTTAACATCGGTGATTATTTGAGCGTAATCTGCTAAAGCTTGTTCTGATGTAAAGTATCCAAGAGTGTTAGCGTTTTTATACGCTTCATCTTTTGATCCAAATGGCATTGAAGTCCCATAGTACCGATGCTGCAAATGTAAGAAAATAAATATATAAGTATCGACTTCTACTAAATATATAAGTTAACACCAAAACTTACCTCAATATAGATTAAAAGACCATTAAACCGTGAAGCAATCACATGCTCGAATCCATTATAGTTTACATCGTTCATGATGTTGGTCTCGTCCCCCGCATAAAAAAAGATCGGCGAATTGTTAGTAGGCCCACCCCAATGTTTAGGGAAAATGACATACCGTTGTTGAAAAGTCGTGTAGCTCTCAGGATTGAAGTTGAAGTGATCTAATGTTTGTGTGTAGTTATAAACTTGGTATTCTTGCGAGTCATTTGTAGTTTCGACATTAACCTTTGTTGGCAAAAATATATTTTTAGCGCCTAACTTGGTTGTTCTGAAATGTTTTCCAGACACACAAGTTAGCACTATCAATATGAGTAAACACAACTTTGAAAGAAAAGATATTAGTTGTGCCATTATTGTTAGAATTAGAGAACGATTCAATATTTCGTTCGACTTCTGCTGAACTTATATAGTGTATGTAAGATTTACAACGATATTCGTATTTAATAGGAGCTGTAAGTAAAGTTTTGAACATGTACCTTATGGTCAGTGGCGAAGCTTGGATTTTGTAAGTGGGGGGTCGGGATCTAAATTTTTTTTTTCCTAAGGCTATATTTCAGGTATACCGAAATTTTTGGGGGGTCGAAACCGAATATACCGAAATTTTTCTACACGAAAACTATATACCCCATACATCGCAAAAAAAATTTCGGGGGGTCGGGCGCCCCCCCCCCCCCCCCCCCCCCCCCGGCCCCTATGAAGCTTCGCCCCTGCTTATGGTATAGTTATTTGCAACAGACAATTAGTTTATTTGATTTGGCAACTGTAGTATAAAATCTGAGTTGCAACAAAAATATAGACGGCATAAAGGACGGACTTAGAAATACTATGCACAATGTCAACTTCGATTATAACAAAGTTTAAAAGTCATAGCCTTGTGGAAAATGCATCAAGACTGGCGATACACCAATAATTATTAAGTTACTCCGTAATTGTTTCTTAGTTTGGATATAAGTCTCGAATTAATCGACCAACAACTGGCTCTTAAGGATCGACACCCATACGTACCATCACTACACTACTACAAGATAGCGTACATTGCTCTAAAGTGTGTAGGAATAGTCTAGGTAATATAGGTTTATAATTTAAAACCTGACTATTTCTTAAAGAGCACATCAATAACAATATATATTTTATTTTGATCAAAATAGAGAATTTTTAGATGAACGAGATTTTATTTTATTTTTATTTATTGTTTATTTTTTTTAATCAAAGTTAAATGGATATGAATATGAATGATGATAAATTATATGGATATGAATATGAATATGAAAACGGCTCCACCCAATCTATGTCTGATCCACTACCATCCCTACTTATGGACTAAAAATAACCATCTCCAACCAATTTCTATACTACTTATAATGCATTTAGACACTTCCCTTCTATTAATTTTTTAAGATTTCCTAATATAGATTTTAAGTAAATACTACTTATAAAACATAGTATACAAGTACTTAAAACACACATAAAAAATAAATAAAAAAACACTATTCATCTAATACAATTAATACATTATTAAAAACACCCGTTCACACAAAAATACAACTATTTAAACACAATTTACAATATAATTAAGCTTTCAAAATATTAAGCTTCCACCCTTTTATAAAAAAAATACACTATTAATACAATTAATACACTATTAAAAAACACTTCTTTACAAAAAATATAACTTTTTAACCACAATATACAATATAATTAAGCTTCCAAAATATTAAGCTTTCAAAACAAAAATATGAGATCCAACAACCCGAAACAATAATTCGAGATAATCATCGCCGCAAATTTTATTAGAAGGTACCCGCCGCCGCATCGCGCGGGGACCCTGCTAGTAATATACATAATGCATGTATGCCTTTTTTTTCTTTTTTACTTTCTTTTTTTTTTCTTTTCTTTTTTTTTCTTTTTTTTTTTTTTAACCCTTAGTGTCATAGATGGCAAATCTCATTTATTTCAAACACATTAATTGAACCCATGTCTAAACTACATATAATGGAGAAATACTACTCACTCCATAAAATAACTATGATATTGCAAACTTAAATAAGCAATCCGACTACACATGCAGTCATGCATGTTGTATAATTAACTTGTGCATGAACATATATATACTTAACCCATTCAGTTAATGTAATCACTAAAACACCCCTCAATGCAAAAATACAATCAATAAACCATATGATACAAACCAATAAACTATTAGAATAAATTTTAAATACTTTCCTCAACACCATACTATTGTACATTATTAGAATTCTTCAACTCATAAGCAACAAGACATTTGCTACATAAGTCATTATCGTGTATCTAGCTAAAATTGGTGTAACTTTGAAACAACTAATACCTAGAGGGTGTGGCACATTAATGTATCGTGTATTTTGATAGCCATCCTTCTATAATATTGATCACCGAGTTTCTCTGAGCCAACAACCAATCCGGGTCTTTAGCGTTTGTAGTAATAATGTCCAAGCAATGATGTCCTAAAATCGAGAATAAACTAAAGGTGTCACGAAATAATGAAAAGAAACCTTTCGAGCTACACAAATGTCCAAACTATGAAATGAGTGATTGATTTAATTATTTCAACCCAATGTATACGGTTTGAAACAAATTTTAAAATAGGAAAAGACATATGATTATACATAAATTACATTCTTACAGCAAAATGGCTCATTGCCAATAGTCTTTTCGCATTTGCCTAAAGAATTTCATTATAGCTTGTTCTAATTTTAGTATTTTCCAAAAAGATAATGGACCCAAAAAATACATCGAGCATGATTGTTTTACATTTACGTTTCAAATATTTCAAAATTGGTAATTTTTTGCAAAATGCTTGTATTTTTCAAAAACGCTGTTTGTATAAAACAAATGCAAACAAGTTAATTTCATCAAAATATTCTTTTAAAGCCAAAAGCTACATACTACAATCATATTATGCTACAACAGTTCAAGTAAACATTCACTATAAATACTATAGGGCATGGACTCGAAATCCGTGTCTAATTAAAAAATTAATTTTCTAAATAAAAAATAATAAATTTTATTAGTAAAAAAAGAAAACTTACAAAACATACCCTGGACTTTTTAATATTTATGATTTTTTTATAACAAACTTTGTTTGCCAAATAACTAACAGATATCTCTGGTAATTTTGTGAATAAAAAAAATACTGGCAAAAATGCCTCTCGATAACGAACAGAACAAGCCCAATATTGATATGTTTTTAACGTACGTACGGTTTTATAAAAAATGTTTAAGTTTAGTATATATAGTTTTTAAGTAAAAAAAACTTTCAAAATGCGCCATTAACTTTTCAAATAACTTTAAAAATTATCTTAAATTTTAAAATACTATAGGGCATGGACTCGAAATCCGTGTCCAGTTAAAAAATTAATTTCTAAATAAAAAACAATAAATTTTATTAGTAAAAAAAGAAAACTTACAAAACATACCCTGAACTTTTTAATATTTACGATTTTTTTATAACAAACTTTGTTTGCCAAATAACTAACAGATATCTGGTAATTTTGTGAATAAAAAAAATACTGGCAAAAAGGCCTCTCGATAACGAACAGAACAAGCCCAATATTGATATGTTTTTGACGTACGTACGGTTTTATAAAAAATGTTGAAGTTTAGTATATATAGTTTTTAAGTAAAAAGAATTTTCAAAATGCGCTTTTAACTTTTCAAATGACTTTAAAAATTATCTTAAATTTTTTAAAACTATAAGGGCCAACACCTCCACACCAAGACATCCGTTCACTCTCCTCCTGAAGGTTTGACCTTGATGCTTACGGCTCAAGTTCTTTTTCAGTGATGTCAAGAATCTGATTAATCCATATTCGATTGATCAAAAGTACCCGCTGTAACGCGGCGGGCTCGAATACCTTGTTTAACATATGGGAGGAGGGGTCTCTTGAACTCTTTTTAAAATAAGGGGCTTTTTTTGTTTTAAATGAAGGGGTTCATTTAATCCCACCAAATGTCCAAAACCGGCTCATGATAAGGGACTTGGGGGTTAAAATTTAATATGAGGTGCGCGAACTAGTCCTCATTCGTGTTGCGAAACCAATGGTTAGTTTTAGGGCTGAGCATCGGGCCGATCCCAACCCGACCCGAACCGAGCCCAACTTTAGGGGAAATCGTAAACCAACTACCAAACCGTTATTAGTCAGTTTTGGTCGGTCCGATTAGGTCGGTTTCGGCCGCGTTTATCGGTTTTTGGCCCGATACCGAAAAGCACTAAAACCCAGAACCGACAACCGACCCGAAGGGTGTTGGATATGTATCGGGATGGTCGGTCGTCTGTCGGTTTTGATCGGTTGTCGGTCGGCGGTCAGGATTGCTCAGCCCTACGAGTTTAGATTTTTTTGGTTTACTTTTTCAAAGATAATTTGAAAAATGATTATTTAAAGACTGTGTTCAAAAAATATTTTTTATTGCATTATCATCACAAATGATTATGATTGGACAAAAATTTCCAATGAAAGTAAAGACGATCCGTGAATATGGATTTACAACCAACACCTAATTGTAATTAGATAATTTTATTTTTCACAACCATTTGTAGTAAAAACTTTTCTCTTAATGACAACCCATGAGGCTGTCGTTAGCAAAACTGTTTAAATATTACCCTTTGTATTATACATTTATATACATTCACATAAATCACTTTTTTCTTTTTTTATGTTGGATAATTCATGGAGTTTAAAACAACCGCCACACAGATTCAAACCAGGTAAAGTCATACCTTTTCAGAAGATTGACATGACACTTTAAGGTTACATAAATCACATATTTGTCCATAAATATTTGTATTATAAATATTTGGATGAAGACATTAATTTCACACACATAACACTAAGATATATAAAGGCCTATTGGTTATCCAAATATTACTTACCTTCTTCGGTATAAAGAGCTACCACTGTATCTGATATGTTATAAAGAACTCTGTGATGATGATGAAAAAAAAAAAGGCGTTAGTATGTAAACAAGTTTTCATCACAAAGCATATAATGTATTGAAAGAAAACATACCCTCCAGGACTATATGGATCTCGTAAACCATTTGTGAAAATAATATTGCTTCCAAACTCTTCAAGCGCGGCTTTTATGCTCTTGTAACATATATAGATTGTGCATAAGCTTCACTTTTGTGAAGAAGAAAACATATATTAAAAGAAATCATAATGAAGCGTTCAAGTAAAAACTGTAACGTACATATCCTCCAAACTCTATGGGTGCCCAATAAGGTCTCGGTATGGCACCAAAGACTTTTTGGCATTCCTCTGTGTATTTATCCAAGTCAAAAGGATCTGCTTGGAAGATTGTATCGTTTTCCTCCACGTCCCATTGGCATTACCATCTCCGTACATGACTTCGTAACAAAAAAAAAAAAAAAAAAAAAAAAAAAAAAAACAAATTAGACCTTGTATAATTTGATGTATATACGAGGCGCCATTTTGGTTTCGATGTGTTATAATCATCTAAAAAAGCTTGAATAGTAGTATTTCAATTTTCAAATATTCGGGTATTGTGTACCTGCCAATCCCATCCATAATTTTTGTCGAATCCTTCATCAGATAAATTCTTGCATTCTGTTCCATAGATGGAACTAAATCCAGCCACGACTTTGTCGAGAATGTAAGTATTATCTCCGGCACCATCGGTAGCGTTGCAAAAAGTTTGAAAGAAGTCGTCTAAAGGGGTGGCATATTGAGCTATAGCATTTAATCGGACCTCGAGATAGTACTTAAGATCTTTAGTC
The DNA here is from genome assembly GCA_030686995.1 of Artemisia argyi. Classification (NCBI taxonomy): domain Eukaryota; kingdom Viridiplantae; phylum Streptophyta; class Magnoliopsida; order Asterales; family Asteraceae; genus Artemisia; species Artemisia argyi. The sequence continues at coordinate 42,397,548 of CM060685.1, read as the reverse complement.
GTAGTGTTCATTGGCCTTCATTACGCGATGATAGTTATAGAAAACATAGCAACATATATTTGATTTAACAAAATGATAGTTATAGAAAACATAGCAACATACATTTGATACTCCAACTTACAAGCATGTGTTAAACGTTTGAGAAAGGCTTAAAAGACCATCCGGTTGAGCAGCAACTCTATCAATTTCAAACCATGATTCTCTTATCGTGTTGTAGCAACTCGTACTTGTACTCTGTGGGTATAGAACTTTTCCAAATGTTAAGCCATTTCAAAATAAATTGTCAAACGAACTTTGTGTGTGTGTGTGTGTGTGTGGTTTAACAACGTACGTTGATGTCCTTTGAAACAATGGATGCGTATCCGTTTTCAGGAGTTAGCCCCAAAAAATAGAGGATTGGAGCCGACGACGCATATGCTCCGTAGACAATGTGGGGATATTTCAAACGAAACCATGAAGCAAGCACTAAAAAGAACAGATAAATAATTATTAGCCGATGAGGTTAAATTTTTGTAACATACTAAAACTTTGTTGAAGTTAAAACTTACTTCCAGCATATGACCCTCCAACAACTATGACGGGAGAATCTTCTGCAGACATATTCTTCTTAACATCGATGATTATTTGAGCGTAATCAGCTAAAGCTTGTTCCGAAGTAAAGTATCCAAGAGTGTTAGCATTTTTATACGCTTCATCTTTTGACCCAAATGGCATTGAAGTCCCATAATATCGATGCTGCAAATGTACCAATTATCAATCGATAAGTATATGGACATCTACTTAAAATAGCAACACTAAAAGATACCTCAATATAGATCAAAAGACCATTAAATCGTGAAGCAATCACACGCTCGAATCCATTATAGCGTACACCGTTCATGATGTCGGTCTCTTCCCGGCCCGCAAAAAAAAAGATCGGCGAATTGTTAGTGGGCCCACCCCAATGTTTAGGGAAAATGACATACCGTTGTTGAAAAGTCGTGTAGCTTTCAGGATTGAAGTTGAAGTGAGCTAATGTTTGTGTGTAGTTATAAACTTGGTACTCTTGCGAGTCAGTTGTACTTTCGACATTAACCTTTGTTGGCAAAAATATATTTTTAGCGCCTAACTTGGTTGTTCTGAAACGTTTTCCAGACACACATGTTAGTTCTATCAATATGATTAAACACAACTTTGAATGAAAATATATTAGTTGTGCCATTGTTGTTAGAATTAGAGTACAATACAATATTTTGTTCGATTTCTGTTGAACTTAAATAGTGTAAATGTCCAAATTTAATAGTAGCAGAAAGTGAAGTTTTGAACATGGATCGTTGTCTATATTTCTTTGGAGTGAGAATAGATGCTTGTACATTATGGTATAGTTATTTGCAACGGACAATTAGCTAATTTGACTTGGTAACTATACTATAAATTATGAGTTACAACAAAAATATAGACGGCATAATTAGGGACGGTATAACAAAGTTTAAAAGTCATAGCCATGTGGAAAATGCATCAAGACTGCCGATACTTATACAATAAAGTTGATTTTACTTAGGGGTTGGCAACACACCCCTCACCCCATCAACCTTCACTCACAAACAACTAACCCCCTTATGCCACATCACCCTCTCACTTTTCCCTTCACTCACTCATTTTTTATTGGCACCACACCCCTCACCCTTCACTCACTACATCACTTCATTTTTTTTTTTAACAAAACTAAAATAAAACATTTTGCATATTAAGCCCAACAAGTTATACCCAAATCTATTTCATCATAAAAAAAAAAATAACAATGCTGCTTTAATAATAGTATATAATTATTACATTATCATAGCTATAATAATGTAAAATATTATAAAGCAAAGTAGTATGCAAGATTCATTCAAGTCTGACACGAAAGAGTCCTCTTCTTCCTCGCATCTCCACTGCAAGCAGAAAAAAAAAGAAAAAAAGAAAAAAAGTCAAATACGCATCACAATTAAGTCAAATACAAACACAAACACAAACCCAACGGTCGAATTTCAAACAAAAATCATGCGGTAAACCTTCCCGTGAATTACCCTCCCCGTGCGGTGGGAGAGCACCGGCGGCGGTGTTCCCGCACGGGAGCCACCCCCCACCGTGCCTCCCCGCACCCACTGCCAAGGCCCTTAGTATCATATCTGTGAAAATTAACAATCATCCAAAGTTTTAAATTTGGTTATAGTTTGTATAAAAAGAGTTGATTTTCAACAACACGTCCATGCCTATTCGAGAGAGCAGTATACACGATTTGGTCACACAATGTCTATATCTCTGTTTCCTTGCGAAATACACGATTAGGATGAATATAAACATCATAGTGTGTCAATAATTTATGGGTTGTTAAAAAATAGTTGCAGTCAGTATAATGGTAACATGTAAATTCAAACACAATATTAATTTTTTTTTTGTTATACCAATCATTTCTCTTTCTAGAAAACCATATGTTTAAGAATTTATTAATATTTGTTTCATACTGATAAACTTAAAAAAAAATGATTAAAAATAGCAAATAAAAGAATTGTACAGTCCATTATCTAAAACCGAACCGAATTAAAAATATCTGTGACCGAACCGAAGTTCGGTTCGGTTATGAGTCAAAACCGAAAACTGAATTTTTTACTTGAATTACACCATATATATATATATATATATATATATATATATATATATATATATATATATATATATATATATATATATATTTTAATTTAATTATATAAACTTTTGGCAAAAAAAAAACAAACAAAACAAAAAAAAAACTACTTCTAGCATAAAAAGTGTGTTTTATATTAGGGTAAAATTTTAGTTCGGTTCGGTTTTGGCAAATTCGGTCCGGTTATAAGTTCGTTTCAGTTTTTCTCGTATCGATTTGGTTCAGCTTTCAGTTTATTACCCGAACCATGAACACCCCTAATACCTTATGCTTGTAGTGCAAATTGTTTAGTCTCCCTAAGTCTTAAATAATTATCATGTTTTGATTTTTTGAAATTTATTAGCATTAATCTTAAGTACTTTTATTTGTTTTATATAATACTTGCTGAAAATTATAACAACAAAAATACATTTAAAACTCAATTCATTTATATATTTTTTATCAAGTATTATATAATATAAAAGAAAATAGTTAAGGTGAAAACTGAAAAAAAAAAAAAAAAAAAAAAAAAAAAAAAAAAAATTAAAATGTCCAAACGGAATAATTATTTTAAGGTGAAGGGAGTACTATTTTAGAATAAAAGTTTGTTGGTTTGTCATTATTTACAATAAAAAGAACAAGTTATAGTAAATGATGTTAAGAATATTTATATAAACTTTTCTTCCTTAATAAAGTAATAAAAATGATATCAAACATAACATGTCGTGTGTGTCCCCTTAGAAAATGACAATCACAATGAATCATTGTTGACAAATCTTTCGTTTTATAATATAATGCATAATAAGCATCAAATGATTTGTTCCTTAATAAGTTTTTCTTTTATTTGAATATGATCATATCCAGTGACGAAACTTGAACATGCTTGTTGGAAGACCAAAACATGAAATACTTATTTTAGAGGAACCAAACTACAAACTTTTAATATTTTGCGCAACTAAACGAATAACATTGGGATAAATGTTGTGGGGTCACAACCCCCCTTGGCCTCTATAAAGTTCCGTCATATGTATATAGATCGCTCATCGCTTTTGTATACGAAGATTACGATAGTATTCTCTCAACCATCTTCTCATGATCGTCACTTCATCCTTTCGTTGTTTAATCAACCATTCAGGGTCACTTTTACGCGAGGGTGATAAGTCCAAACAATGTGAACCTGCATCGAAAGCATGTAACTAGTGAAATTGATTTAAATGCTTTTGTGAACACGACTCTAACTAAGAATCTTTTAATTAGTGTAGCTTCAATTCTTTCACATTTTAGTTCATAAGAAGTGGAAATGGACATGTTTTTTATTTTTATTTTTATTTTTTTTGAACGGCGGATTTATTAAAACACACTAGCAAGGAGCTAGAACAAAATTAAAAAGGCTTCACAAGCCAAGAGTTCCAACAATTAACATTACGCCCTCTACTTTTAAGCCAAGAAAAAGAAAAAGTACGAATAGAATCGAAAATGTCACTTTTCCTCAACGTGTGAGAGGAGAAAATAACACCGTTGCGATAACGCCAAATGCACCATAACAACACTACAGAAATGACGTACACTCGATCTTTATCACTCCTAGAAGCTCTCCAAACTTCAAACCATTGCAGGCATTCGAACCAAGAAGAAAAGGAGGGCATATCTATATCGATCCATCTTCTTACAAGACACCAAACATTTGAAGACAAGTGACAGCCAAAGAAGACATGGTCCACAGATTCCATCACATTGTTACACATCGGGCAAACGATGGACGGAATATCAAGGCCCCTCAAAGATAAATTAAGACGAGTAGGAAGCCTGTCTAAAGAAAGACGCCAAACGAAAATGTTTACCTTTCGAGGAAGAATATTGAACCACTGAGTGCACGGGGAACAAGAAGGAAGCAAACAGGAGTCAAGGTGATCTCGCGTCACATGAACCGAAAAACTGCCATCATCGTCAAGGTTCCAACTCCATGTGTCAGGCTCATCAAGAAGCTTTACCTGACCCAACTCCGAAACTAGAGAATCTAAGGCAGCTTCATTACGGGAGCCCTCGACTTGCCTCTTCCAATTCCAAACCCAAGAATCATTTACTCTCCGATTTGAGAGTAAGCAATCCGAATTTGCATCTAGGTGATATAACCTGTTAAATCTAGACATTAACGTGCCATTGCCATTCCATTGATCTTTCCAAAACCGAATAGATAAACCATTACCTACTTTATGACTAAGAGTACTCATCAAGAGAACATTACGTTGATGAAGCATTGAGTATGTCGAGATAATGGATGCCCAAACGCCGTTACAATTGCACCCTTTAATATTAAAACCTGCTTCCACACCATGAATAGCCACAATGACACGAGCCCAAATAGAATCTGGGTTATTAACAAGACGCCATCTCCATTTTTGGAGAAGAGCAAGGTTGAAAGATTTCAAACTTCCAATGTTTAACCTACCTTTATCAAATGATGCCAGGACGTTTTCCCATTAAGCCACGACATTTTTCTACTTTCGACACTGCCACCCCAGAAAAAGGAAGCCCGAATAGCTTCAAGGGAGTTAACAACAGATTCCGGACATTTGAAGATCGACATATAATAAATCCCGAGGCTTCCCAAACTGATTTAATAAGGGTTAGACGACCCCCAATGGATAAAGTGCCTGATTTACAAGAAGAAAGTTTAGCTCGGAAACGGGCTATTAAAAGCTGCCAATTTGCAATGAGGTTCATATTTGCTCCAACAGGTAAGCCAAGATAAGAGAAAGGAACAATACCTGAGCTACATCCTGTGGCACGAGCCAAAACATCAATATCATGAGAGTTCACTCCAAGACCGTAGACATTAGATTTGGAGACGTTTATTTTGAGGCCTGAAGCAAGATAGAACACGTGAAGAACTCGAATGATATTATTCATATCATGCCTATTCCAATCTGAAATAATCACAACATCGTCCGCATAAAAGAGATGAGATAATTTAAGACCTGAATCTCCTATCGAAACCCCGTGAATAAGGCCCGAAGAACTCGAAGGTATCAAACACCATTGTGACACGATATACGAATTTACTTACTTGCCACCCCCATCCGATAAGTGTTTCACTAGGTGTTTGAGTCAGGTTATAGCAAGGCGAAGGAGGACTATATGCAGTAACGCCCGCTATAATTTGATCAAGAATATTATCCGTGACGTTGCTTGCTCCATCTATACCTTTGCAAATTATAGTTGCTGGATACGTAGGTGGAGAATCGTATTGAGCCGCACTAGTATACACGGTGTCTAAGTAGTTCTTGAGCTCAGAAGAATCCTTTAACAACCTTTGGAAATAAATTAAACTAGTTTCAGAATAACAAAATATAAACAATATACTAATTGTACCAAGGTTAACTTACGAGCAAATTTTGAATTTTTTGGTAAGAACTGCAAGACCATTTGGCCTCAAAGCAACTTTGTCAATCACACTCCATGATTTCTTTATTTTAGTGAAACAATTTTCACTTACTTCCTCTATAAACAATCACATTTATTTTAGGATTTCCAAGTTTTAGAAGTTAGGAAAAAAAATGTTATTATACCTTGAAATCTTTGCTAACAATTGAATAGTATCCATCTTGAGGAGTGATATCATCCAAGTATAGAATTGGAGCCGATGAAGCTAGAGCACCAAGCGCGATATGTGGATACTTGAGACGAAACCAAAGCAAGCACTACAAATATTGATTCAAGTACGTTAATTAAATTCATGGATATGAATATAACGTTAAAAAATACAGAATTTTTAGCTTACATATGATGACTAACTTACTTCCACCATAGGATCCTCCAATAACAATAATAGGAGAATGATGTGCACGTAACTTCTTCCTGAGATGCACAAGTATCTCGGCGTAATCTGCCAAGGCTTGAGCAGAACTGAAGTACCCGCGCATATTCTTGTTTTTCACTGATTCGTCCATCGACCCGACTGGATTTGACTTCCCATAAAATTGATGGTAGCGTCATACACAAAAGGTACATATAAATACAGTATATCAGTGACACATTAAGAAAAAGACTTTTTAATGCTATACTATATACGTACCTCTAAATAGACCAAAAGAGCTTTAAAATTAGGTGCATTCTCATACATTAATCCGATGGATGAAGGCGTATCTAAGGATTTTTCAGCACCAAGATAAGCGAAAATTGGGGCATTCGTTTTAGCACCACCCCACCATTTAGAGAGGATAAAATACCGTTGTGGAAAAGTGGCATAACTTTCCGGCTTGTAGTTAAAATGATCGATCGTTTGATTATAGAAGAAGACTTCTACGTCGTCACTAAGATTTGTGAAAACAGTGTATTTGTTCGAAAACGGATCGAAAGGACTAAGCCTTGGAGTCTTATTAGGCGTACTTAATGTTTTTGAGGTCAAGGTAGCAACAAAGAGGAAAAGCCATTGCAGCACAAGCCTCATTGTTAGAATTTTTGGGGTATGATAATTCCAAATGAAAACTGTGGAATTTAATCAAGTATGATATTTGGTATTTATATGGGTAATTTAATATGGGGAATTGCATATATTCTTTCAAAGCATTATAATTACATATATATCCGACTAATACATATAATTACATATATATCCTCCTTAAACTCCATGCATGTCATATGTATCCAAATAATTAAATTTGATATCATTAAAACAAACAAATACATAAATTTTTTTAACGGCGGATATATAGAAAAACTAGCAAGAAGCTTGAAAAAGATTACAAAGGCTTTAAATGCCAAGAGTTCCAACAACTAATATTACACCCTCTATTTTTTAACCAAGAAAAAGAAAAAGTAAGAATGGAATTAAAGAGATCACTTTTCCTAAACAAGTGAGAGGAAAAAGTAACACCTTTGCGATAACGCCATAAGCACCATAACAAAGCCACAAAAATGACGTACGCTCTATCCTTAACATCTCTAGAGGCTCTCCAATCTTCGAACCATTGAAGACAGCTGAACCGAGAAGAAAAAGAAGGCATGTCAATATTGGTCCATCTTTTGACAAGGCGCCAAACATCAGAAGCAAGGTCACAACCAAAGAAAACATGATACACTGTTTCAACCACATCGTTACACATTGGGCATACAATGGCTAGAATATCAAGGCCTCTCAAAGATAAATTTAGCCGAGTAGGAAGCATATCCGAAGAAAGACGTCAAACAAAAATGTTTACCTTATAAGAATCAATATGAACACACGTTGCATGAACCGAAAAAAGAATATTAGACCATCGTGTGCTTGGAGAACAAGAAGGGAGCATACAAGAATCAATATGAACACGCGTTGCATGAACCGAAAAAAGACCGTCTCCATCTCCACGAGTCAGGCTTATCAAGGATCTGAACGTGACCCAAATCCGAGACTTAGGGAATCAAGAGCAGCTTCATTTCCGGAACCCTCGACTTGCCTCTTCCAATTCCAAACCCATGAATCATTTACTCTACGATAAGAGAGTAAGCAGTCCTCGTTTGTATCTAGATGAAATAATATGTTAAACCTGGACATTAGAGTACCATTGCCATTCCAGGGATCTTTCCAAAAGCGGATAGAAAAACCATTACCCAAATTACGACTAAGAGTATTCATCGGGAGAAGGTTACGGTTATGAAGCATTGAATTAGTAGAAATGATGGATGCCCAAACACCATTACAGTAGTAGCCCTTAAGATCAACACCCGCTTCCACGCCGTGAATAGCCACAATGACCCGAGCCCATAAAGAATCAGGATTCTTAACAAGACGCTATCTCCATTTTTGGAGAATAGCAAGATTAAAACCTTTTAGGCTACCAATATTCTGCCCACCCTGTTCAAACGAAGCCATGACATTTTCCCATTTAAGCCATGACATTTTTTTTCTAGCCACTACCTCCCCAGAAAAAGGAGGCCCGCATTGCTTAAAAGGAATTAAGAACTCATTCAGGGCATTTGAAGATTGACAAATAGTAGATCCCAAGACTTCCTAGAACTGATTTAATAAGAGTTAGACAACCCCTGATGTATTGCGTGTTTGCTTTCCAAGAGGAAAGTCTAGCTCGAAAACGATCTACCAAAATTTGCCAATTGGAAATGAGGTTCATGTTCGCTCCAAGAGGCAAGCCGAGATAAGAAAAAGGAACCATACCCGAGCCACACCGAGTATCACGAGCCATATCTTCAATATCTTGAAGGTTCAATCCAAGACTGTAGATGTTGGATTTGGAGACATTGATTTTGAGGCCTGAAGTAAGATAAAACACGTGAAGAAAGTGGAATATCAATCATGTTTTGCCTATTCCAGTCTGAAATAATCACCACATTGTCCGCATAAAAAAAATGAGATATGTTATATCTTGAGTCTCTTATTGAAGCCCCTTGAATAAGACCCGAAGAGACTGCATTTTGTAACGCGATGTGAAGCCCTTCCATAATGATAATGAATAAGAAAGGACTTGACGGATCACCTTGTCTTAAACCTCGCTTGATAGAGAATTCACTAGTAGGACTTCCATTAACTAAAACTGAGGCTCTTGCAGATTTTAAGCAAGCATTAACCCATCTGCGCCATTTGTTTCCAAAACCAGGACTTGATAATATGTGATCAAGAAACTTCCAACTAACGGTGTCGAAGACTTTTTCAAAATCAACCTTAATCAGCATCAAATTTCTTTTCTTCATTTTGTACCACGACATGATCTCACTGAGCATCAAAGAACCATCAAGGATACATCTTCCCGAAATGAAGGCAGATTGTTCTTTGCTCACCACTTTATCTATAACTTTTTAGAGCCTATTTGCCAAGACTTTAGCAATAATTTTATATTGCATGCCGATTAAAGAGATTGGTCGAAAATCATTAATATGAATAGGATTGGCTATATTCGGGATCAACGTAATAAAAGAAGAGTTTGTACCTTTAGGCATTTCGAACAAATCAAAAACACCTCTCACGAATTTCACCACGTCATTTTTTAAAAGATCCCAATACGTTTTTAGGAAAAGAAAAGAAACCCCATCTGGGCCCGGGGATTTTTGACTCCTACAATCCCAGGCAGCAAGCTGGATCTCATTGTTAGAAACATTCTTTCCTAGCTCCAAGTTGTCATTATGGATTAAGGTATGAAGAGGCGTAACTGTAGATAAGTCGATCAAGGAATCTGAGATGTCAAACTTATCTTTGTAAAAATCACAAAACGCCATTTTAACTTGATGAGGGTTAGTAACCTAATTACCATCAATCATGATACTTTGAACCGTTTGATGAGACCTCTTTTGCTTTAATATACCGTGAAAGAATTTAGACTTTTCATCTCCTTCAACATCTGATACGTGGGAATTGCGCCCTCGCAACAGGTTTTACCTCTCAAGGGATTTTGAGAAGCTTACAACCCCCACCAGGCAGTGTACCTGATCGTTGTAGTATAGTATAGTGACAAGTACCAGGGGATTGATCATTCAACTCAGGAATAGTGTCGCTAGATTTAGAAAGCCTACTAAACTAGGTCTAGAGGTAAGGGATGATTCTTTTTTGTATTTTTATATTTTTTAGAAAGCAAGTAAAATCTCGGGTTTTGAAGGAGTGGGCGGAATTAGTTGCTAGCCAAATAACCCAATTAATTAAAGATGCAACCAAAATAAAATAAAATAAATGAAAATTAAACTATTTTACTAATGTGGTGGAAACAATAATGAGAAGAGTTGTGTTTACTTAGATTTCAATACTCCCTAGATATCTTTTCCCGGTAGATTAGCTTGTTACAATTGCATGAATGACGGGTTATATTCCTTAATACTAGTCATAGGGCCGTGTACAATATTCCCTAACTCTATAAGATCCTACTTCACTCCTATGTCGAGCCGTTAAAAGCTCCTAACATGGGATCATTAGAATTGTCTTATGCATTAAATACAACCAAAAATCGTAGTACACCTCCGATCATGTTTCTTAAGACGTTGAAGCAACTTACCAATGGAAGTATGCCAGTTTTCTTAAGCCTAACATCGAATACAATCATCCGTAATAATTATAAACAAACAATCAACCAATAATCAACATCTAGGTTTCACTACATCTAAGCAAACACAATAAAAGCCTAGCCTAACATGTTAAAAGAAAGATACACATAAGATAGAATCAAACAATACATAGACATATTGAATGATTATTGAAGTACTTATCTTTTTTTAAACATGGTAGAAAGAAGGGTTTGAAACCCCTTCAAGATGCAGGAAATTCGACCTAGGGTTTTTACAAAACTTGTTCCCCAAAAGTTCCACACTATACAATGAAAAATTGGAAAAATATATTTACACTATGCATCCTGACGGCGTCATGTGTTAGCCTATGACGCCGTCAACTCGCCGCCAAGTTGTAATTCGTATTGCCTAGATCCACTTCTGACACCGTCATGTAGAAAAACACTTTGGGCCGACCCATGTATTTGGACCCTGACGGCCTTGGTGATGCCGTCAGGCCAATATCAAAGAAAACACTCTGGGCCGTCATGTTATAATTTCCACATCCACCTCTTTTGTCACTCTTGACGCCATCACTAGTAAACCCTTTACGTCGTTAGGTACTGTTCAAGCAAGGAATTTTGAGACTTTGCCGTTTTCTTCACTTTTATGCTCCAAAAACATACAAAATGCTTCTTTTTCCAGATTTCTCCTCAAAAGTACCTAAAATGACAAAAGGAACGATTTAGTACAATAATTGATCAAATAATCTCGAATTCGGGCTTAAATTACCCCTTAAAAGCGGTACACTTTTCGCCTCATCAAATACCCTTACACTTGAGATTTGCTTGTCCTCAAGCAAATGCGCTTTTATTCTAATCAAAATACAAGTTAGGGGTCATTTAACACTAATATAAAAGTAATTACAACAAATAATCATTCCACTAAAAACCAAAAACAAGCACGGAGGTCATACACTAGCACCTCACAAATAGTGTTTAGATACTCACATTTCTCGAGTGTAATAAAGTATATATCACAATATGGAAATGGAAAACATCTCTCACTACCTGTCATAGCAAATAGATTACCATAGGCTTGGGAAATGATCAAACCTCCACCACTTGGCGTAAGCACCTAGGATAAACTATCAAAGAGGTCTTTTAAAGGGTTATAATGTTAGGTGTAGGGGTATGGAAAACACGGTTTTGTTGGATAAAGGAAATATTTACTGGTGGCGATTTAATCATCTTGGTTAATTACATGTGCAATATGGCGTTGCTAAGCCAAGACTCGACTCGACTTAAGCTAATAAATCAAAAATAACAAAAACATAAAACAAACATAGAATGAAACGGATGGTAGTCCGTATGTTTTTCTCTTTTCTTTTTCTTATTTTATTTTCTTATTTTTTTTTGCATACACTTTTACCCTACCATCCAAAATAATACATCATAGGGAATGTACATTCCCCTTACACTTGAATTTTTACATACTTTACAATAAACTACTCTAATGACTCGAATAAAGATAATCAAAACATTTAGAGTACTTTTTAAGATTAATGTGCATATGGGGGTAATAATTTGGTGTTCTTCCCCATTACTCCATAACACAAGTACTTTACTCATGAGTTCCAATCGTCCCAAAACAATATGTACAAGATATGACTCGACTTTGCAACCATGTAATCAATTAGATAATTAACTAAGGGTTTAAACATGTAACAATAATGCACTAAAGATGAGTGCATACACGGAAGGCTAAGGCGATTTGGTTGCACATTTGGGTGGGTTGTAACAAATTCTTCCTTTAAGTAAAATGCTTAAAGTTAGAAACGAAAGGATAGGCTCGGAGGGGTGTACTAGGGGTATCGTGTACTAAAAATGAGTACAACGCTAAGGTGTAGGAAAAATTAATTGACTTTACTAGTCAAGTAATATGACTTAAATGGTCAAGTAATTATGATATAGGTTTAAACACAAGGGTTATCCTAATGCCTTTTATCATGTAGTAAATCCTACTACATGAATGTAGTCTCACTAGCAGTCTCGGGATGCATCACTAACGCAAGTTCTAGAATCTAAATGCTACCGGTACACTCATAAGCACTAATAATGAATGCTTTTCCTATCAAATCTAAAGGCGAACCTCACATATTTGGGTGAAAATTTTTTCTGAATGGTACGGTTTTGTGCTAGTCATACAACTCCTATCAATGAGACGCTTGTTAAGGCTAAAGTTTCACTCCTAAATGTTGTAAAAAATTTTAAACTAGGTCTAGAGGTGAGGGATGATTCTTTTTTGTATTTTTATATTTTATGGAAAGCAAGTAAAATCTCGGGTTTTGAAGGAGTGTGCGGAATTAGTTGCTAGCCAACTAACACAATTAACTAAAGATGCAATCAAAATAAAATAAAAGAAATGAAAATTAAACTATTTTACTAATGTGGTGGAAACAATAATGAGAAGAGTTATGTTTACTTAGATTTCATTACTCCCTAGATATCTTTTACCGGTTGATTACCTTGTTACAATTGCATGGATGACGGGTTATATTCCTTAATACTAGTCGTAGGGCCGTGTACAATATTCCCTAACTCTATAAGATCCTACTTCACTCCTATGTCGAGCCGTTAAAAGCTCCTAACATGGGATCATTAGAATTGTCTTATGCATTAAATACAACCAAAAATCGTAGTACACCTCCGATCATGTTTCTTAAGACGTTCAAGCAAGTTACCAATGGAAGTCTGCTAGTTTTCTTAAGCCTAACATCGAATACAATCATCCGTAACAATTATAAACAAACAATCAACCAATAATCAACATCTAGGTTTCACTACATCTAAGCAAACACAATAAAAGCCTAGCCTAACATGTTAAAAGAAAGATACACATAAGATAGAATCAAACAATACATAGACATATTGAATGATTATTGAAGTACTTATCTTTTTTTAAACATGGAAGAAAGAAGGGTTTGAAACCCCTTCAAGATGCAGGAAATTCGACCTAGGGTTTTTACAAAACTTGTTCCCCAAAAGTTCCATAGTATACAATGAAAAATTGGAAATATATATATACTAGCAGGGTACCCGCGCAATGCGGCGGCAGGTATCCTGTGACTAAATTTTGTGGCGAACAAATGTTTTTCATTTATATGTTTTTTCTAAACATAACTTTACGTATTTTAATTTCCGGTGAGCTATGTATTTGAAATTATTACATTTTTTTTACAATAAATGTACGAAAATTTATGTCAGAATGACTTTAACTCTTTACCCAAAAACAATGTTTTTCATTCTACAATGCATGATAATTTAATTTTCGGTTATCAATGGTTTTTTCTTTGTTCACTCACATCAACTTACAAAATTCGGTCCATCAAGAAATTCAATACAAAATTAGGCCCATATTATTAACTCTAATGAAAGGTTATATAATACCATCTTTTACTAAGATCATCCTTAGCAAACTCACCACATCTTACAAAATTCGGTCCATGAAGAAATTGAATAAAAAATTAGTCCCATATTTCTAACTCTAATAAAAAGGTTATATAATACCGTGTTTTAAACAATTTCACTAAACAGCAAGCAGCCACATATTTTCACTACGACTCTCAGTTTTTCTGCTACCTCGGTTTTCACTCTCCTGCGACTTACAGACAACCTTTTAGGCAAAGTAAGACGACCGACTTTTTTTTTTCTTTCAACTTTTTTAACAAAAAAATAAAATCCAAAACACTTATATGAGTTGTATCATATTCAGTAATACTTATGTTCCTAATACAAGTACCCCCATGAAAATGTAAGGCCTGTTAATTTTTTGGAAGACACTACTCGTACAAGCCCAATATTGATCCAAAAAAATTCCCAAAGATTTAGCTATTTCATACTAATCTAACACAACCCTAATTCATTTCTCAAAATCCTGCGCCCCCATTTTTTTCTTTAACATATTTGCAAACACAACAAACTTTGTCACTTTCTTCTTTATTACAACAAATGAATCACCCACAATCCAAATCCTTCAATTCAGCTTATGTAATACCAAACACAAAACAAAACTACATCTTTCTTTCTACTCAACTCGAATAACGGTACAATTTTTTCTTTTTTTGTGGAGTGAGTTATCGGTCGAGACCACGAAGGGTTCGTGGGTTTTGGAGCCGACCGACCGATTGGGACCTTTGACTCGCAGGGCGGCGACTCAGTCGGCAGTGGGGGCGACGGGACGGTTGACCGACCACTGCACCCAAGCTTACTACGATCAACCAACAAACACAAGCACGAGTCTTTTCTTTCTGCTTTTATGTAAATCGAACACCACAAACAATCTATAGATTTTATTTTAATCTTCGAAATACAAACCCACATGTACAGTAAACTTTCTTCGGGTTTTTTCCACCACAACCGTACCCTAAATTTTCTTGGCTTCTTTTGTATTGTCGAGGCCTACACAGACAACATACTATTTGCTCGATAAAGGTCTCGGGTAGGTTTGTTGTTTTTTGTTCAAGATCTATGATGTGTGTTTCCTCATACTTTTTTTTAATAACAAGTTTGTGGGTATAAAAAGAGAAATCTGAGATCTTTGTTTCTTTCATTTTTAGTATCGAATTTTGTTTGTTGGATTGAGGAGTTGAGATGGTGGTTGTTGTTTATATGGAGATGAGATGAGATTGATATGGGGTGTTATTGAGGAGACTGAAATGGTGTGAGCCGCGATTATGTTTGTTGTGTCGTTGAGGTTATATATACATTTATTTTTCTAAAGTAAAACGTCTGTGTTATTATTAGAGTAAATGGTGACAGTTTTTTATTTCAATTCTAACATTAATATACACGATGTTATAAGTCAATAAATGTTTCTTAATCAATTTTCACCAAACTATTAAAAGACTAATAGGCTGTTACAAATGTTTGAAATAAGATTTTACATTATGTATTAACTTTCTATTATAAGTAATTGTTGAATCTGAATTTTAAGCCTTGCCATTTAGGGAAATGTCCCAAATGCTTTATAAAGTAGTATATATATATATATATATATATATATATATATATATATATATATATATAGACTATGCATCCTGACGGCGTCATGTGTTAGCCTCTGACGCCGTCAACTCGCCGCCAGGTTGAAATTCGTATTGCCTAGATCCACTTCTAACGCCGTCATGTAGAAAAACACTCTGAGCCGTCACATGTATTTGGACCCTGACGGCCTTGGTGACGCCGTCAGGCCAATATCAAAGAAAACACTCTGGGTCGTCACGTTATAATTTCCACATCTACCTTTTTTGTCACTCTTGACGCCGTCACTAGTAAACCCTTGACGTCGTCAGGTACTGTTCCAGCGAGGAATTTTAAGACTTTACCGTTTTCTTCACTTTGATGCTCCAAAAACGTCTAAAATACTTCCTTTTCCAGATTTCTCCTCAAAAGTACCTAAAATGACAAAAGGAACGATTTAGGGCAATAATTGATCAAATAATCTCGAATTCGGGCTTAAATGACCCCTTAAAAGCGGTACACTTTTCACCTCATAAACATCCCATTTTACCCTAACTTTTTGCATCAAATCCATATCTTCAAGATGTTGTATATTGTCTCGTTTATTGAGAAGCTTCATACCGTCCTCCTTTTTACTATCTAAGGCAGTATTGGAGTCGATCTTCTCTTCAATATCCTTTAGCTTCCTCATAACCTTATGTTTCCTAGACATATCAGTACATTTAGCTTGGTCTTTGATAGTCTTGTTGAGGTGTTTAAGTTTTTCATGAAAGGACATTTGTGGATTAGTAATAAAGCACTCTTCGTAAACCTTCCGAATACAATCATCAAAACCTTCATGTTGAAGCCAAGAGTGAAAGAATTTGAATAGGACCTGACCATAATCAATCTTATCACAATAAAGCAAGATGGGAGAATGGTCCGACCAACCATGAGGAAGAGCCATTACTTTTACATCCGGAAAAGTATCAGTGACATGTGGAGATATCAAGAAGCGGTCCAACTTACTCATCTTAGAGCTCGCCTTATTCATCCAAGTAAAATTACGACCTCCCAAAGGGAGTTCAAGTAAACAAATACATAATTAACCACACATTGGCCATTATACCATTTATTTCTTAAATTTTTTATCTTCTACATATATTAAAACATACAACCCACAATTACATGTATGAAATCTCTCAATTTTCACATGCCAAACACACTCACTAATGATGTTATTCTTAACTTTACATATACTATGCATTTCTATCAACTATTTGAGACTACCTATTGATTTCTCATAACATACCATAAAAATCCCATTCACTGTATATGAAAATTAATTTCCCGTAGCCCACTTTCATACATCTTTGATCCCATACTATTAGCCGATATAATTGATGAATGTCCCAAGCCCGATCTGTGGGCTTATGGTACATTAGGGTTTATTGTAATCTATAAATATTGGTTATCAATAAAGTTAAAGGCACACAGTTTCAATGTAAATCTACAGTTTAACATGGTATAAGAGGGTAATACCGATCCTCTAAAACCCTTAAAACACTACAATTGTTTCGCACCCTCTCTCTACAAACCACTTCTTATTTTTTTTTACCGTCAATCAATTTTTCATCCCAAAGCATCAAGTGTTGCTTGCTTGCATAATTAATTCATTAGATCATCTATATTGCATTGCTTCACGTGCCATACAAAACCCAAAACCATTAATATATACTCCTGCTATTGTTTTCTTTTTTAATCTTTCTCGTTGCATTCCCACCGTCAATTATCATTAATTATCATTGTTTTCTCCTTGCATTCACGTGCATGTAATTCTTGCATGAAACCAATACTTTTCATTGCATGTTGCAAACCCTTGTATCTACATCTTTATCACACATCAGTGTCCTTCTACAACCCTAATGCTACACAACTTTGTCACTCACCTCTTCTATCATAGCTTAGCATCATATTCACCATCATAATGACTAATGGTGATCTCCTTCTACCACCTGCAATACCCAACTGTCGTGCCCGTCATTCTCCAAAACCCTAAAAAAAAAAAAAAAAAAAAAAAAAAAAAAAAAAAACAACATTCGATCAATCAATCAACTCTAAAGTATTTTCTGTTGTTCTGTTGCTCACATCCTTAACCCCACCAAAACCTTTGCATGCCTACTTGCTTGCTTCCTTCCATAACTCCCAAGGGAAAAAAAAAAAGTTTGACCTTCATTCTTCATTGTTTGTTTTATGTTTTTATTATTTTTTTTCCCTTCTTTTCACTTAAAGTCTACTAAATCTCGACTTGTCTCCACCTAAAGTCGACTAAGGCTCGGTCAATGGTGTTACTTCATTCAATAAATGAGGTTACTTCTTCAAGAATCAATGTGCAACATTTTGATGTCCTAATGCACATCATTGGTGAATATATACAAGTTCTTCGACAAGTACTGCTTTCTTTGTTTGCTTTCGCTTGCCATGGATGTCTTCGTAAAAAAAATATTTATAGTTTTATTGTTTTATGTATCTCCAGTACGAGCTTTCTTGATTTCGCCGCTCGGACTACAAGGGAATATTAGCTGATATAATTGATGAATGGCCCAAGTCCGATTTGTGGGCTCAGGGTACATTAGGGTTTATTGTAATCTATAAATATTGGTTATCACTAAAGTTAATGACACACAGTTTCAATGCAAATATACAATTTAACACTTACATATTATTGTTGGGATTTTGCATAGAATGTAATCATATACGTGGTTTTAGTAAAACAATTGAAAATTAAAACTATATCCATCAATTCAACTACAAGCATTTAAAACTCATACTAGCAGGGGCGGAGCCACCCTTAGAGTAATGGGGGAATTGTCCCCAAAGAAGCTCTCGGAGAGACACAAAATATATAGAAGTAAAAAAATCTCGAAATGGTAGGAAAGAAGCTTGTTGCCCTCACCAAAATATTCATAGTGCCCTCATCACTTTTTATTGCCAACAAGTAAAGTATTATGTGTTGGCTGGAAAATCTTATTCAATGATCTAACGTCGAAAAAAATGGTGGTATTATAATCTTGGGAAGTTAGATAAGTAGGTAACCACGTCTTTTCATTTAATTTTTTAAATACTACGCACCTGAGGTTATATTTGGCAACTTTTTTTTTTTTTTTTTTTTTTTTTTTTTTTTTTTTTAATGTTGTAAATTAACAATTTCATATCTTCTTTCTTTTAGTTGAAAATTTCATATATACCCAAACATGTATAAAAAACATTGTACATTATTCATTCAATAATTGCACTTTGGTGATATATGAAATTAATCATAAACGTAGGGTGATATATGAAATTAATCATATTTAATTTGTGAAAACCAATTATTATACATTGAAACCTCTATAAATTAACTAGTTATAATGCCTGCGCACGCGTGGGGTTTTTTTTAGATTTTTTGAATGATATATTTTTATTTATTAAAAAATAAATAATTTAATCTTTGTTTTTGTTTGATTTATGATTTTTAATTATAGTTTTTTATTATTAAAGATAATCATTTAAAAAGTTTAATCATATTGATAGTTGTATCCTATCTATATTTTTTATATTTATCTTCTACTCTTGTAGTATATCAACAAAACGAATTTATAAATTTATAAATTAAAACAATAATAATAATATTTAAAATATTACCTAATAAGAAAATAATCTCTTTTTTTTTTTACATACGAAAGTCTCAATTTGGAGTTTTGTTTTATTATATAAAAGATAATGTTGGTATCGAGATATTTTATGAATTTAGGGATATATTATTATATCAACAAATTAATAATTTATTAGTTTAAAGAGGATTTACGTATTGCCTTTAAACTTTCAATTCCAATATAGTGTTATACTAGTTACAATGTATACTAGTTAAAGATGAAAACTAAATTAGAAAAAAAAAGTTCCAATTAACATTTTATTAATTCACATTCACAAATTAATTGAATTTGTCATGTTCATTGTTTTTGAATAAGTAAAAAGTTAGTTTCATTGAGCCAAGTTCCAATTAAGTATGACACTAATTAAATTAATTGAACTTGTAAAAGTTCTGACTATGTATGGCCTTTATGTGTATATGAAATTTTTTAGTAATTATTAGTTTATAGTTTCGTTCGAACCAATATATATACACACTAGGGTTTTAAAAAAAATTATTATCTTATTATTTTATTGATTGGGGTCTAAATTTGTACTAGTCCAAGTGGAGACTAGACAAATTATTCATTTTATCGAGGTTATTAATTTATTGAGTATTAATTTATAGGGTTTTTGCTATATATATATATATATATATATATATATATATATATATATATATATATATATATATATATATATATATATATATATATATATATATAATGCATATATAAAAAGACTTTAGTATGATTTTGTTGTCAACAATATAGGTATATAACTTTAATTGTAATTTGTTTCTTCCATTTTTAAAGGTTTTGCTATAATAAACACGTTATTTTTAATAAAATCAATTGCATTTTAAAACACTGCAAATTACATTCGGTTTGTTCTTTTATTTTGCTTGATATTTGATCAATATATAACGGTGCAAATCATATATGTGTATATATATATATATATATATATATATATATATATATATATATATATATATATATATATATATATATATATATATATATAAGTGTCATACTTAAGTTCAATATGAATTTTAGACATTCGATTTCTTTTTCTCAACTTAAGGTATTGAAGTATTTTTTTTGTGCAAGGTAAGGTTTTTCAACTTTTCGAAAGCGATTATCAGGAATAATTTTAGCCAAAATGACTTTTAAATATTCCACTATAATGATATATCATATTAATTATCCAATTCACTCTGAAAAATGACCGATAACATATTTTGAAAAGTCGAAAAACTTTACGTTACACAAAAAATAACTCGGATTTCTTAAATTGAGAAAAATAAAGTTGGATACTTAAAATTCAAATTGGCTTAATTATAATACCTTTTTGTACAATGTGCACTATATAATATGCATCCCAGGTATTTTTATTTCCATTTAGTGGTTAAAATTTCTAATCTCTTTTCATTTTATATATAGGAACCAATGCCTCTAATAGTCTTAATCATCAAACTTGATTTTTGTTTACCTTTTAATCAAACCCGACCCGATAGGATCCAAGTTAAAAAGTAACAGTTTTCGACATCTTTTGTTATTCACTGCCTCCCGTGATTATATATTCTGGCTCCGCCACTGCATACCAGTAATTGTATTATGCAAGGTTGTCAGGATCGCGATCCTGATCGTAGGATCGTATGATCCTACGATCCTACATATAAAAAACGAGCAGGATCGTAGTAGGATCTTAATTCTATCAGGATCGGTATAGGATCGTAGGATCGCACGCAGGATCGTAGGATCCTAAACGATCCGATCCTACTACAAGCCCATGTTTTTATCTCGAAGGGAGCAAGATCGTTGTAGGATCGTAGGATCGCACACAGGATCGTAGGATCGTGAACGATCCGATCCTACTAGAAGCTCATGTTTCTTATTGTTTTTTCTTTTGTCATTCGTTTAAATTCATTTATCATATAAAATATTCTATAAAAGTATAAAACTACAACTCTTATACAATAATATATACATTTTCATAGGATCTTACGATCCCGATCCCGATCTTGTGAAGCCAAAAACGATCCTAGGTAGGATCCCGATCCTGACAACCTTGGTATTATGGATTGAGAAGGTTATATATGTACAGTAGTTAAAAAGATGAAGATTAAAGAGAAATAGGGGTACAATGGTAAATGTAAGGTTAATTATGTATTTTTGTTTTTTGTTTTATTTATTTAAAATTTAATTATTTTGATATAGATATATATATAACATATATGGAGTTAGATTGTTAGAGGAGAATTTATATGTAATTATATGTTTTAGTATACTAGCAGGGTCCCCGCGCGATGCAGCTGCGGGCACCCTGTAATTTAATTTTTTCGATTAATAATTTATTTTATTTGTACGGTTTTTGGCAATAGCTTTACTGATTAGTTTTTTATGGCAAAAGTTTGATAAAATTTTGCTTTGTTTGTATTATATTATTTATTATTTATTTTATGTTTTTGTTTAGTAGTTTGCTTGGTTTGTACAATGTGTGAACATATTTTAGTTTATTATGTTTTTTTTGACAATAAATTTACGGATATCAAAAATTTCGTTTAGCTCGTGTCTGTTCGGGCTCGAGCCCGTCTGACCCGTGCCCGTTCGGGCTCGAGCCCATTTGGCTCATTGCCCGTTCGGGCTTAAAAATTTGTATAATATGCTTTATTATTTGTATGAATTGTGTTTAAGTCGGTTGTACAATATGCTTGATAATTTGTATTTTTTATGTAAAGGTGTTTTAATAAGTGTATTAATTGTATTTATTGACTATTTAATTAATTGTATTAATATACATAATGATCAATTTTAAGTCATTAACTTTTAATTTTATGTCATTAATTTTAAACTTTAATGGCAAAAACAAAGTGGTGTGTACTTTAAGCTTCTAAACTTGTAAATGTCTAATTATATTTCATTTATGGTATTAATTGTCTAATTGTGTTTGAATCACTTGTACTTTAAGCTTCTAAACTTGTAAGGCTTAATTTTAAGTATTCTAATTATAGTAGTCCTTTATGCATTATAAGATAGTTAGATATCTAATTATGAAGGTTTAGAAGGATATATATGCAATTTCTCCCTTTTAATATAAAGAATATCTCGTTTTGGACCTAATAATTTTATAACAAAAAACAACTTTGTTATGCTAATTTATATAAATTAGTGTACATTTTACTTTTCTAATTTATGATTTTTCATATTTACACTATAGTTACATAAATCAACAACAGTACATAATTTTTTATTATGTACTGCTAAAAAAACCCTAAAAACGATTCTCTCCTAAAAAAAAGGGGCGATTTCCAGCCTCCTCTCCCACCCTTGCAAATCTGGCCAAAATTCGTCCAATCTTTTATGTTTTTTCTTTAATCTTTGTTGGGATTACTGATCTAACAATATTGAATCTGGTTTGCAAGGGTGGAGGGCTGGTTAAATTCTTGATTATACTACAAATCGTCCCTGATTTATTAACCCTAAATCCCTAATCGTGTTCTTGATGTAATCGTTTAGGGTTTGATCTATCCACTCCTAAACCGACTTAGTTTTTCTAATCGGTATATTATACTATTTAGGGTTTCGTTATTCTTGTTTAGATCTGGTCATACAACCGACATACCTATTTGCTATTTAAAGTCGGTTACTGGCCTGTCCTTAATTGCTATATCTATTATTCTGGGTGGTTTTGGGATCGCATATAGATTATACTTGGCTTATTTTATGGTGCGATCAAGATACTGGTGTCGAAACCCTAATATGCTTTTGTTTTATAATTTTTTAGGGTTTCGATTTTGATTATCCTGAATTGTTTATTCGATTTCCTCCTGGGTTCGATACTATCTACATGCAAGTAACCCTTTGTTAGGGTTTTGGTTATGGTAAGTTCCGTTTGGATGATTGTATTCTGATCGTGGGTTTTGGGAGAGTGGCTAGTTTGGATATAGTGGAAGTTAGGGTTTCGATTCCTTGCTGTTGGGAATTGAGGCTGCTGCTGTATGTTAAGGTTTGCTCAAACCTTATTCAAGTCTATGGTCGATCTATCTTGTCATGATTTCTATATGCTGCTGGTTGCATTGGATCGTTACATAGTGTTTTTCTGCTTGGGACCGATCTACTTCTTGGAACATAATTCTGATCATGAGGTCGGTGTGGATTGGTTAATTGGAAGTTAGGGTTGCTTAACCCTAGTGGTGATGATTTGTCAAGTGATATTCGAACCATCAAGGACATGTTTGCTGATTCTACTTGGGTCTTTGGTTCGTATTTGCTGGAAGTTTTCTTGTGTTAGTCTATGGCAGATTTGTTACCATCATCTTGCACTCTCATCTTGGTTGCATTGGGCAGCTAAGTGGTACTAACAATCTTGTCATAGTGTTGGTGTGATCACATGCTTATGGATTTGTACATCAGGGGTTTGTGATCAGTGTGGTGTGTCATTGTGACTTGCTTCAGGGTGTCTTCATGTGCTCCATTCGAATTGGTTTTAAGATTGGGTCAAGTCATCAAATGCTGGAAGTTAGGGTTGATTACACCCTGGTTAAGTTTCAAATTTCATTTGGTACGGATACCACTTTTATTAGGTTATTAGATTATGCCCCATGCATAATACTAATAGAAGCTGCAAATGGGTTTGATTGGGCAAGTTGGAGGATTCTTCATGGAAGTAAATGGACTGCTATAAAGATGTAGAAGGCTCAAGTACTTTTCTTGAGTAGTATTGTAATGTTTTATTTACTTTTGTCATTATTGGTAGGTTCATTTTGTCAGTTATAAGAATGGTTTGTCATTCTTATATAAGAGTTTGTAAGTGTCCTAAGGGACTGAGATGAGGGATGTCACCCTCATCCATTGTACCTCAACGTTTTTTGGAGTAATGAATTTTACCGAGGTGAATTAACCCTTTTACCCAAAAACACTATAGTTACATACATTGATTTATGTGGCAACTAATTTTTCTTCATGTTAGATATTATCCTTTAGAATTATGATTAAATGAGAAAAAACTTAAACTGAGAAGAACGAGATGTAAGTATAAACACACATTCAAGATACAATGACTTAAATTAGATGCATCTTTATCTATACTACTTATAAATCATATAAGACATTTTCTCCTATTTATTATTTTAAGATTTCCTAAATTAGAAGTTAAGTAAATACTACTTATAAAACATAATGTACAACTATGTAAAGCACAATTGATTTTAAGCCAATACTATTTCTTACATATAATTAATACATAATTTAAAACACCCCATCACCAATATATACAACTACCTAAACATAATGTACAAATACAATTTAAACTAAATACACATTATTCAACACATACAATTAATACACAATTTAATTAACTCCTTCATCAAAATATACAACTACTTAACCACAACGTATAATCTAATTAAGCCTCCTAAATATAAATATGAAATTCAGTAGCCCAAAACAAAATAACATTTGTTCGCCGGAAAACTTAGTCATAGGGTATCCGCCGCAGCATCGCGCGGGTACCCTGCTAGTTTATTTAAATGCATTCTAATATATTTTCAAGCTCAGATTTAAATGCATATACATATATTAGATTCATTTCATCAATTAGGTCAATCCTATATATTTTTCATCCTCTACATGTCAAATGTCGTTGCAGTGCTACTTTGCATATTTTTTATTTCCAAATTATTTCGAAACATAGGCGATGACTCTAAATGAACCTAAATGCATCTAATTAAATTTGATTTTTCTCAAATGCGTGGTTATAGTCAGGGGCGGAACTACATAGTAGTTAGGGGGTGGCGGTGCCCTCCATGGTTCGCCAAAAAATATCAATTTTTGGTGTAAAATAATTTTTTCTAGCACCATTTTTATTAAAGTGCGCCCAACTATAAAATCAAAGGGGATTTATACTTACACGGAAGAAATTTATTAGTACACAGAAAAATATAACAAAAAGACGTATATGCCCTCATTTCATTTCTAATCTAACACGGAGTAGTACCCCTCTTGTTAAAATCAAAATATTATTTACTCCCGCCATACTTGTCATCAATTACTCCCTCCTTTCTCCCCTAAAACATATCACTCCAAACTCGAATTTACATCTCAGTTTACTTTAGCGCTGCAATTCCTGCCACCTTAATTCTACAAACGCTCTTTCGCTGATACACCTGATTTGATCCTCCAAAATGTGTAAATCGGTGGGAACACCCGATCCTATGCATTTGATCCTATACTTGTGTTTCAAACGTATAAATTCTAGGAAGATCGAGAATATATCATCATTTAAATGAATTGTTCATTGCTCTTACTTATTATTATAAAATAGTACTTAGTTGCAAGAATATAAAAAGAGTATTTGGTAAGAATATCAAGATTAGGACTTAAAAGAAGTTTAATTCAGTTTCGAGGTTCGACTTAAATGTACGTAAAGTTTAGAATTTCATTTCGAGTGTCTCAATAATGAGCCGAATTAATCCCGATCCCTTTGGAAGTTTATAATAGTTGGCTAAATTCATTTTCAATTTGGGGCCATGGCTGCATTAAACGGCGATGGTTGTCGGCTGTGAAAGACGTAGGATATATATGATGATTGAGGGAAGTGACCAAAAAGAGAAGAGCTTCAATGTTTTTTTTTTTTTTTTTTTTTTTTTTTTTTTTTTTTTTTTTATTATTATTATTATTATTATTATTATTATTTTATGGTTGGGGGGGGGGGGGGGGGGGGTTACATTTGGTAATTAATGTCCAAGGGTACACTTGTCTATTCTGCTGCAAAGTTCCGTGTACAAATAAAATGTGTCCGTGTAAATATCAGGCCCCAAAATCAAATTGCCCCCACCTTAAAGTCAAACAATGTAAAAACCTTATATCTCTATCTTAATCTTAAAAAACATCAATTTTTAGTGTTAACAATAGTTTTATGGCTTTTTTTTTTATTAAAGTGTATCACGAATTTTATCAAAAAAAATTTTTTTGCCCCCGTCCTCTAAAATCCTGATTCTGCCACCGGTTATAGTTACTTTTCATTCTTTTTATTTTTAACTTTTCTTCTCTCTTACTGCAACCCTACCCTTTTTCTTTATGCATAATTATTTGTTAAGAAGACCAGATATTTTTCGGCCAATTTGTGGAAATGGAATGAACTAATTTTAAGAAAAAGTCACAATATGCGTCTTTAACTTTTATTTCTCTTTAATTAGTGGATTATTTAGTGGTAGGACTGTTTCTTGAAATAGTGATGTCGTATGTGTCCCCTTAGCAAATGACAATCACAGTGAATCATAGTTGACAAATCTTTCGTTTAATAATATAATTCATAATAAGCATCAAATGATTTGTTCCTTAATAACTTTTTCTTTTATTTAAATATGATCAAATCCAGTGTGACATGAACTTGAACACGTTTGTTGGAAGGCCAAGATATAAAATACTTATTTTAGTGGAGCCAAACTACAAAGTTTTAAACTTTTAATAGTTTGCACAACTAACGACTAACATTTTATAGTAAGTATTTAGGAGTAAATGTTTTGGGGGGTCACAACCCCCTTGGCCTCTATGAAGTTCCGTCATATGTATATATAGATCGCTCATTGCTTTAGTATATCAAGATTACGATAGTATCATCTTCTCATGATCTTTACTTCATCCTTTCGTTGTTTAATCAACCATTCAGGATCACTTTTACGCGAGGGTGATAAGTCCAAACAATGTGAACCTGCTTCAAAAGCTTGTAACTAGTGAAATTGATTTAAATGTTTATGTGAACACTACCCTAACTAAGAATCTTTTAATTAGTGTAGCTTCTTTCACATTTTAGTGCATTAGTGCATAAGAAGTGGAAATCGATCGACATGTGTATAGAAACGTACCGGTGGTTGTTTTTATGGCCACAATACTCTCTGATATGTCCTCCCACACTTTAGAACGTAAAAGAGAAGATAACATTTCAATCATTATATCACGCTAGTGGAGTTTTTTAGGTGAGGATGGTACTCTGAAAAGTTATTTAACAAAGTATATATTTCTTAAAATAATTAACATAATATTAAGTTATTATCTTTTTCTTTGTAAAATCATAAAAACTAATGAAAGGTGGCATTCTTAGTAGCCATCGTCATCGCCTCCATATGTGATCATCTCATTTATCCTCATCGTTGCCAAGTCCAGTACGGGCGACAGTGATAATATATGCTATGATTTGGACGTCACCACTCGACGGAATTTTACGTGTTTTTCTATTTTACGATCCTGACGTCAACATGCATGATTTCGGCATCATCCCCTCAAGGAAAAATGACGTAAACAAACAACGAGGCTGCTATTAACACGAATAAGACGATCAACAAAACCAACTTTGAATGATCTCGTCACATAGTTTACCTAATTAGAATAATACGTTTTGTTTTACTTGTTATTGTTAATTTCGATTCGAGTGATGAAGTCGCAATCATGTCGTGCAAGCGACATCGTTATGGTCGTCGATAAGGGAGTCAGCAATGAGAAAGACATAAGAAACAGGAACGACGACTATTTTCTTTTGTTTTACTTAATTAGACGAAGACGTTGGAAAAGTTGATAACACACTGAAGTTCATGTATACGATAGTTGATTGGCTGCAAAAGAACTTATTATATGTGAGGTTTTATAATTTCGTTTAAGAAAAGGAAAATTAGCGTATGTTTGGCAAAATGGGTCGGGGCTGGAGCTAGAGCTGGGGCTAGGGTTAGAGTTGGGCCTAGGGCTTATATTATAAGCGGAAATTAGAATTTTATTTTCATAAACTTGTTTTGCTAATTAGTTTAAGTTGGCTTATTATTATAAAATAACTAAAAATGACATAATTAAATTAACATATTTATATATTAGATTTATTAGGTAATTAAGTAATTTAACATATTAAAGCCCTGTTTAAAAGTTTTAGCTTTATTTTCTAGGCTAGGGCTTATAATTTCAAAAGCCCGAGGCTAATAATATGGGAGTTGATACTCACACCACATTTTTGATGCAAATACCACAACTGTGCATTGCAGTGTTGTACGGTCCAATACTGTAATGCACAAGTTGTGGTGAAAGCATCAAAAAATGTGGTGGGAGCATCAACTCCCTAATAATATAAGCCTCTATACCAAACAAGGCTAATAGTATAAGCCCGGCTTATTTTTTAAGTTTAAGCCCCTATAAGCTTCCTCGCAAACACACCCTATATATTAAGTTAAATATTTTCGAGTTAAATATAAGTTCATATAATAAAAACAAACTTTAAAAAATTTACAAATATTATACACGAACATTATAAACTAATATCATATACGTACGTTTAAATTTTGATTCGATATCATATCAACCTAATTTTTAACATACAAAAGTCAACGTCATCTATCTTAACTACATATAATGTAAAAATGGTCAACCTTTAAAGTGAACTCTTGAAACTTTGGTCAACATTATTGAAAGTGAAATCTTCAAATATTAACTACACATAATTTTATTAAAGGAAATTATGAAATGTAATTAATATTCTTATTAAAACACCTCATTACTGATTTATTCACATTTTACAACCAATTAAAAATAGAGTTAACTACATTTTTGGTCCTCGTGATTTACCGGGTATAACGGTTTTAGTCCAATAGTTTAAAAAGTAACGGATCTAGTCCAAGATCCGACGACCCGTAACACTTTTGATCCATTTTTCGTTGACTGTTAGTTTGACTAGTTAAAAATACGTGAAATAACAAAAATACCCTCGAATGATGATGTACAAAGACTATGATGCCCTCTCTTTTATTATTATTATTATTATTATTATTATTATTATTATTATTATTATACACA
Organism: Artemisia argyi; assembly: GCA_030686995.1. Classification (NCBI taxonomy): domain Eukaryota; kingdom Viridiplantae; phylum Streptophyta; class Magnoliopsida; order Asterales; family Asteraceae; genus Artemisia; species Artemisia argyi. The sequence continues at coordinate 42,368,434 of CM060685.1, read as the reverse complement.
TCAAATATTCAATCACACATACAAGCTGCTATATTAAAAAAAACAAAAACATCTTTTTGTAATCATCAACAAACCAGATTCTTCAAAAATATATATACAAACTAAACACTTCAAACACAAACTCAAATTTTGACAAAAGCCTAAGGGGCTGTTTGATAAATATAATGATTTAGTGTTGAATGAGTAAAATGCTCTGAATGATTTGAAGGCTTTGAATCACACTCTTTCAGAATGAAAACATGTTGTTTGGCAAAAATGATCATTATAATTTGCGTGATTAATTATTTTTTTTTTCTCTTATTTGATTGTTAGTCATATTTCATAGATTAAACATATTCTTTACCATGTTTATTCTTTTAAATAGATTGTATATTAGTTTTCGCTTAATACTATTGATTTGTGTAATTAGATGTGTATTGCATTTATGTTAAATAACTCTACAATGTGTTTTTACAAGATCGGAAAAAAATATAGAGTAAATTGCAAAAATCGTCCCTAAAGTTTGACCAATTTGCATGTTTCGTCCTACAAATTTCGAAACTGCAAGGATCGTCCCTAAAGTTTCGCCCGTGTGCATGTGTCGTCCCTAAAGTTTGACAAATTTGGGACGATATATGCCCCAAAAGGACGATATTTGCCCCAAAAGTTTGCCACAGGGACGATTTTTGCAGTTTCAACAGTTCTGGGACGAAACATGCAAATTGGCCAAAGTTTAGGGACGATTTTTGCAATTCCCTCAAAAATATAAAAAGAGACCAATAAAAATGTTTGACAAGTTACATCACGTGTTAGAAAGGAGCAAGTGAAATCAATATTTCATGTTTATTTAATTATAACAATTAGAATAGTCAATTACGGAGTAATTTGAAAATGGGTGGACCTTTTGTTGCTGAGTGAATTTGCATGTTATTCATGCTTAACGATACAATTCTTAATGGAATGCTTAAGTAGTGCAATTTTTTTTATCAAACACTCTCACGCTGACCGATTAGTATTTAACTTCTGGATGAGGCCCATTCAAAGGCTATCAAACAACCCCTAACACTACTACCACCAAATCTGTGAACCCAATTATGTGAAAAAAAATGCATCAACTTCAAACCATCCATCTTAAACACAATTAAATCCCTTCAAGTCTTTAACCCCATTTTTTTTCAAACAAACCCATCTTTTTCCTTTATATTTTTCAACCATCTTCAAACATAAAAAAACATAACCATCACCACCAAAAGAAAACACACACGCATCTAAACACGAAATCGCCACCACCCCCACCTCGCTGCCGCTAAGATCCGACCGTTGTGGTGGCGGTAGTTGTGCAGGTTTATTGGATCTTGATCGTATCTTGGAGTGGGGTGGATCTAGGCCATATCTTGATGTGGTGTATGTAGGTGTCGTAGAGCTTGGCCATATCTTGATGTGGTGTATGTAGGTGTAGTAGATCTTGGTGTGTGGGGCGGTGGCGGCTAGCCGTGAGGCGACGGCCTGCTGTGGTGGTGGCGGCGGCCTGCTGTGTTGGTGGCGGTGGCCTGTTGTGGTGATGGTGTCTGATTGTTGTGATAGGATTTTTTAGAGAGTTTTGAAGAGTGTTTTTTTTTTTTATGTTTGTATTGAAGGAGAGAGTGATAATGGAGTGTTAAAAAAAAGAGAATGGTATAGTATGTTTTATGTATAGTTGGTGTGAAATGACAAAAGCACCTTTTTATTTAACAGCCAACATCAGTCATTCTAACGGTGTTAATAAATTTGGACCAAAAGTGTTACGGGTCGTCGGATCTTGGACTAGATCCGTTACTTTTTAAACTATTGGACCAAAACCGTTACTTTTTGAAAAGCTTTCAAAGTTTATTCATACCAACATAAGAGTATATGACACAATATCAATAAAAAAAACCCCTTTATCAGCATCATAAAGTCGCCACATATTTTCAGCTTCGACTTTTCATGATTTTAATCATAGATAAGATTTTATTTTTTCATCTTTTCCGTGTGATCCTCAAAGTCTTGTGAATGTATCAACTCAATTATGAATTATTTGGTGCATGTTTGTCAGCTTTATGCCATTTTTTTTATTTGATTTTGAATGTGATATCAACATTTTAATATCATTTATGTCAATTATTATGGTGCAGTTACGATCAAGTATTCGGTGGTATTGAAATTCCGATTCACAGGTTCCAGATTCGCCATTTTCTTTACTCCACTCTTTTGTGTTTTGTTTTTTCAATTGTGTTTGTTTAATGCTGAGACAGATTAATTATTTGTTTTTTCAATTGTTTTTTTTTTCATTGCAGGCATGGTATGTGGGAAATTAGAACGAGTTAAAACCTTTAAAATCAGTTAATTGTGTGCCCATAACATGTTTCAGGATTCATTAGCATCTGAACTCTTGACATTTATCATTGGCAAAAAACATATATGGCTATCTTGAATCATATTTTATCGTGCTTATCATGTACGATTGTACCATTCGTTGTATCTTTTCTTTAGATGTGTATCATATGTTTCTTTCTTATCAACTTTTTCTTTCTGGTTCAGATATTAAGAACCTGGCTGCTTGTGACGAAGGTGCACTTTTATTGTGAACGTTGTTCGACCAAGTTAATCAGAACGATTCGGTAGGTTCTTTTGAGATTAGCACCTTAGCTTCTGGATTCATTCAAACTTAAATGGTTTGATGCACCCAAATCGTTTAATAACATCGCATTTTTTTAAAGGCGATATTTTCTAAAAGAAAGCCTGATTCTAAATCATATATGCAGAATTTTTTGGGAAATGCCATAAGTCAAATACTACCTGCACTATTCACTAATCTCATTGGTAAAAAAAAAATGTTGTTGACCATGTCTTCCAGGATGTGGTAACACGTGCTTCATCAATACCCATTGCAACAACTTATAATGCAACACCCCCTTCTGATTCTGTGGAACAACCATCAGTTTCATCTTCTCGATCAGCTAAAAGAGAACTTTTCACATATCATTTCGATTGTTTTATGTTTTATGTATAAACGTTACATAAAATACTTAACCATAATATCACACCTATAACTATTTGCCGCTAGAAAATCCGTTGCTATGCACGGGTACTCGTCTAGTTATATAGATGTGCGCATTTCAAATTTAACAACGGTTAAAAGACCGAACTAAAAAACAACTAATCTTTCGGAACGCCTTTTATTAATACGGTTCAAAAATCGTTCTTAAAAATCCTTTTAACCGAACCTAATAATCCTTTTTCCACTAGTGCTCTATGTGCGCTATTTAATATCTTTCTTTTTCTAGTGTATTATTTGAAATGTAGTGGAAGTTTTTTTATTTTATTTCAAAGGATATACATATATAAGCTAGAAAAAATTACATGAAAGTTATAGAAGCTATTGGATTTTTCAACCACCCTATCCAACTAATTTACTCGAAAATCCAATAAAAAAAAAAGATTGAGAGACAATGAATATACATATTAAACTAATGAAATAACAAGAGGAAAATATGTTGTTACACTTAAACAAATTGATCATCAATAAACTAATAAAATAACAAGAAAGAAAATATGTTGTTATATATATATATATATATATATATATATATATATATATATATATATATATATATATATATATATATATATATATATATATATATATATATATATATATATATATATGGGCGCGTTATATGTAGTACAAATATTAGATGCAATACTTTACAGTACCATTTAAACCAATAGAAATTTAGTATTAATAAATATTTTTATTTAATTGAAAATGGCATAATAGTCAAACACATTTTTAGTTTCTTTCTGAATTTTTTTAATTAAAAAACGTTTTTCTAAGCTTCTAAAAAACCTGATGTGCACATATGTTTTTTCTAAAGAATGTAATTTTACATGTGTTTATAGTGTACAATTTTATTAACTTTGAATGTATTTTACTTAAGATGTTAATTGCACATACATTTATAGCGTACATTCTTTAAACTTCCATTTTTAAAACTAAAAATATAAACGTTATACACATGACTTCTAAATATAAAACAAACAAAGAATATACATATCATATACAAAAATTTGATATTAAATAAAATACAATTGAAAAACAACAAGTATTATCAAATTCATTATAACATGCGTGCTCGTCTTCCAAAAACATAAATGCACGCCTTTCGAGAACATATGTGCACGACACCAAAAAACACAAGTGTATTTGTTGATCATCTTCGTCATACACCATCTTTCCTATGATTAAGCCATGCGCACTGAAACAAATATGTAAAAACAAAAAAAATGAACTAGTTATATCAAATTAGGCAATGTTAAATTAATTATAAAACTAGTTGACAATATATATATATATATATATATATATATATATATATATATATATATATATATATATATATATATATATATATATATATATGACACAACTATAATTCGTGACCCATGACGACCAAACGAATCTATAATTACAAAAAATATTGCATAACACATATGCAAAATCCTTTAAATAAAAATAAACATAACAACTCCCATAACATATATGCACGATCATTGTCTATATAGTTATGTCAAATTTTTAAAAATGACAGCTACATAACATATATGCACGATCCTTGCTTAAGTTATCATAAAGTGTCGCATAACACATATGCACAATAGAGACTATTAACACTGATGTAAATAAATATGAGACTTAACAGGAAAATACGGGTATCTTAACTCATTCTTTCATACTACGAATAAATATGGCATACCTGACTGTTGCTTTCTATAAGGCTCTTCGCCAATGGCCGACATGGAGTGATAGCTAGGCTACAAGAATTCATCCTGGTTTTTTGATAGCTCTTCATCAACAAGTGCAACTTCTTTTAATATTTCGTCATGTGCAGACTCCTAAAAAAATATTTTAAAACACTAACATACAATTAAAATAACCACAAACTCAACAAGTGATTCAAAGAAACCATTATATTAAACTTTGTTCACATCTACACTTTAGGATCGAAAGTTCTAATATTCAAGAAATAAGATTAAATAAACAAGTCAATTAAAACCAAGATCGAAATAAATCAAGATCCAATAAAAACGAATACACAAACAAGCAAAATCAAGATGAATGAAAAAAAAAATAGCATTAAAACCAATGAAAATCAAAATCGATTCATCCAAAAAAAATAATAAACGAATTAAAATAACTTACTAACAATGTAGATCTCAGATTGATGCTTGTTCGAAACAAAAAGAAATTGATGTTTTTTTTTTTTTTTTGTGTAGCCGAACAATTGATCTAAAGAGAAAGAGGCGAAGGTTTTTTTTGGAGGAGCGGTTTATTGATTTGTGGGATAATTGTAGATGGTAAGTGAGATAACCTGGCATTTTTTTAGGGATAATAAGAAGTACCTAGATTACCCTTTTAGCCTTTTTAGCTTTTTAAATAATGGCTTAATCTTTCATTTAATTACACTAAAGGCACAAGTGATCTCATCCATTGATTAACTGATCTAACGGTCTAAAATGGTACTATAAAGTACTGTATCTAATATTGGTACTGCATAGAATACAACACTATATATATATATATATATATATATATATATATATATATATATATATATATATATATATATATATATATATATATATATGTTACTATGTGCAGCTGCTGCTCTGAGGGTCATGTTTCAAAGTCTCAATTCCCCGAGGCAGTTAAACAAATGGGCCGCAAATGCTAGCGACCCTTGTGGCAAAAACTGGAAAGGCGTTAAGTGCTCAGGTTCAAGAGTCACTGAAATTTATGTATCCACCTTCCCATATATATTTCTTTACGTTCTACTATCAATAACTAACTTGTTTCCTTTTCTATCCATAGCGACATATCCAATCTTGGACTTTTCGGTGGCAATTTAGGATACCAGCTCACTAGTTTGACATCCTTAAAAAATTTGTAAGCCTGCTTTACTTTCTATTATAGTTAAAAACAGATTTTCATGTTGTAATCTTGTAAATATGATATTGTGTTTGTTTTGCAGCGATATAAGCAGCAATAATCTTGGCAACCAGATACCTTATAACCTTCCTCCAAACTTGGAGAGATTGCATGCTTTTTTTACCTAATTTCCATTTTTTTCAACATTGACTTTTGTCACACGCTTCTCATTCTTCATGTGTTGTAATGCAGAAATTTTGCCGTCTAGTGTCACGGATATGTATGTACATCCTTTGCACTTATATTTAGATTCTGCTTTAGTCCTCCACTCCCTCCACCCCTTCACGCTTGTCTTAATGCAGGTATTTTGTAACACCCCCAAAATTTGGTACAGCGGAAGACTCAACAAGCTTTAGGGGTGCTACGGGGATTGATATCCATTCAAAGTCATGAAAGAACGAGATAAAGTAAACATAAGAAAAACACAACCACACGGGGTTTTAAAGTTTACATTTATCCCAATAATTATCCGAAGTAAGGCCCAAAAGAAATAAACGTAGGTCCACAATTATTTATCAGAGTTTCAGAAAATAGATCCATAACCAGGTGCCATAGCCACGCCTCCAATCCAAGCATCCAAGGGCATCACTTAATTACCTGAGAAAAAGCGCTAAAAGTCAGCTTTCGCTGGTGAGATCATAGGTTTAAGTTCATAACTAAATAGAGTGGACATATATGCAAAAACGCTTGCTAGCTAGACTAGGCCTCAATCATCCAACCAAAATATCCAACCAAAATGTTCCAACCAAATAACCCAATCAAATCTAACCAACCCTATAGGTGCACGCTATAGCTCAAACCAATCCAATCAATAGCTTACCTAGCTCATGTCTAGGCCTCGCTCTATAATCAATCTAATAGCTTACCTAGTTCGGGACTAGGCCTCGCTCAACAACCAATCAATGGCTTACCTAGTTCGGGACTAGGCCTCGCTCGACAACCAATCAATAGCTTACCTAGTTCGGGACTAGGCCTCGCTCTATAACCAAATCAATAGCTCACCTAGTTCAGGACTAGGTCTCGCTCTATAACCTACCTAGTTCTAAAAGCATAGCAAGTTTTAAAATAAACAAAGCGATAATAGTCCACATAAAACAATTTGCACGTTTCTCACCCCAAGTATTGAAAACAAAGTTCAAGAGTAAAAGTGGGGCTATGACTCACCTCAAGTCCAACAATCCGCAAAAGAAATCGATAGATGAAAGACGTAAAGCAAACTCAAGTAACGGCAACTACAGACTCGGCACTTCCTAACAATATCAAACTCGTTCAGAAATCATTTCCTCAAAATCAAATATTCCCATTCCCGAACGTATTCCATTTAACTTTCCAAAAACATCCATTTCTCGAATTATCTTCATATTAATTTGAAGTTTGACGTTTGGTATCCATATGGGTGGAGGGTCGACACAACTCAAACCAAGAAACCACAACGAAAGAAATAATAAACAATCTATAGGTCTAATATTAGCCCAATATATTATTTAAATAAATCATCGAAGTTTATCAAATCCGTCGATTTGGTAATCCCCCATATTTATTTACGTAATATATCGCTCCAAGATTATACCCAACCTAAATCACATAGCACAAAGAATACTATATGGTAAATATCGTAGTCCAATAAATTCCCTATATATATCGTCCAATTTGCCAAATTCGTCAATTTAGCCAATTCCACGAGATATTTAGTAATTTATTATCCTAATACACGTACCACAACCTATGGGCGTCGTGGGATACGATGCCCATTAATATATTCATTTTATATAGCTAAATAAACTCGATTTAACCCGTCGATTAAATAAGTTACGTAGTTATAGAAAATGGATATATTAATCGTCATATATCCGTGACAACACAAAAGTCACATAATAAAGTCCACTTGGACTTAAGTAACCGCAACTCGTATAACTCGATAAGTTTTTCCAATTTTATAAAAAGTCAAGTCTTTATTTATTAATTACCCAACGTATTAATTCTCATCATTATTTCGAATTATTTATTTATAATAATACTCCCGACATTTATTGCACTATTCGCATAGTACAATATTTATCGTTATATTATTATAACGTTTACTCATGGTCGTTTCATTATTAATATACGCATTTCTATATATATACATACGTTTCTCACATCTATATACGTATGTAAATGATTATATTATCAATAATATTATTACGAGTATTATTATTAATGTTTGATTTTTAAATATTTATCGAGTCATAAGAATTTGGTCACATGTCCGAGTCATCACTCTCGGCTCATAGTCCAAGTCCAAAAATAATACAACCAAGTCATAAATAAATAATCCAACTCCGTCCAAATCAATCCCAAATCCACGTGCTACACAATAGGGTCCGACTACGGCACCCGACTAACCTATCTCCGTCAATCTAAATAACCGTCTCACAATCGGTTCCCAATACTCTTCGACAACACAACTCCAAATTCAATCCAAAAGTATACCATGTCGAGACCACAAAGGGTCTCGACCCATCCAAAAGCTTCGGCCAAGGAACAAGCATCACAACAACAATAATAATAATAATGATATAAACACAACATGAAACATCAAGTTATACCAATACCGGGTTGGTTTACCAAGTCAACCCGGGTCAAATGAAATCATATGACTAAATAATCTCACCCGAGACCTCTTGGTTCTCGGATAGCTCCAAACGAGCCAAACCAAACGGACCTTAGTGGTCGAATAACATCACAAGCAACAAAGACATTCGACCGGACCCAAAGGGTAGCAGTCTTGCTCCCAACGAGCCACAAACAAGCCAAACGGACCCTTACGGGTCGTCGGCCAAAACCAACAACAACAACAACAAGATAACAATAAGAACCACAAGGGCTCGACATGGCTAGAAAGCCATCCAAGATTCATCTTCGAGACCACGTGGGTCTCGGCCAAGCTCACATCGAGCATAACCTCCACAATCAACAACCAAATCACCAAGAATCAAACCATTCGGACCAAGGGTCCTCTTAGACTCCCAAACGAGTCAAAACTATAATCACACCAAGACCATGGGTCTCATTCAAGCTCGAACGAGCTAAAACCAAATCCAAACGCGACCCAAACATTACATATCGAGTACCAAACTCGAGTCAAATCCACACCCAAGATACCAAACGGATTTTTATTACCAAAACATCATTTCCCATCAATTTTATTTTGAAACCCATCAAAAACAACCCGTGTAGACACGGATTTAATCATGAATCAAGGCACACGACATGAAATTCGTGGCCACTCACCTTCAAAAAGGCTTCCAAACTTGATTTTACTAAAAACCCAACAAGATAAGATGAAAAAGATGGTGTATAGGTGGCGGTGGTGGTGATTTCGAGGTGTTAAAGTGGTCCAAATCGCGCGTGAGTTGTACCAAAAGATAGATCGGGATGAGGTGGTTACGATGGTGGTGTTATTTTGTTTAGGGGGATGGCGGTGGCGGCGTTAATGGGGGTTGTAGGGTGGCGGTGGTGTTGTATTTCAAGAAAGAGAGAGAGAAGTGAAAATGGTGAGGGTGTTGGTGTGTTTGTGTGGTGCGTGGGGTGATAAACCCACAACCAAAACCGGATCCAAAGAAAAGAAAGAAAAAAAAAGAAATAATAATAATAATAAAAATGATATTAGAAGTGTGGGTGAGGTAACCCGAGGTAAATAACGCGGACCAAACCCGAATCTCATTTAAAGTAAAACGACTCTCTCTCGAACCGAGCTCATTCCAAAATTTCAAAAATCTCACGATATGTTCCAAAAATATAAATATCCAAACCAACATTTAAAATATATAAAATTATTAGGTTATCCTAGTGCCGGAGTCAATGTAGCGCCAAATAATTATCTCAAAAATAAATCATCACGAATGAACCAAACCAAACCATTAATTAATAATCATCTTCCATAAATAATCCAAGGCTTAAAAATCACATTCCAACGTTTACAAAATCTCATCACTAATAAACTTTTCAAATATTCCAAAAATCATAAATTTGAAAGTAATGCGGGTTTTCAAAAGGGCTCCCGAATTTGCCAGTTGTCACATCCTCTCAGCCTCAGAAGAAACCCGTCCCGGGTTTCACTCAGAACAAACCATCTACGAAGTAAAAAGCTTCGGATATCTCTTTCGAAACTCATCCTCACGTTCCCACGTGAATTCCGGTCCATGCCGCGAATTCCAACGAACTTTGATGAGTGGAATACGACTTATCTTAAGTCGTTTAATCTCCCTATCCAATATCTCAATCGGCTCTTCCACAAAATTCAAACTTTCATCCACACGAATATCTTTGATCGGTATAACCGGCGTTTCATCCGAAAGACACTTTTTCAAATTGCTAACATGAAACACATCATGAACTTTACTCAGTTCCTGTGCTAGTTTTAACCGATAAGCCACGGGCCCAATTCTTTCCAAAATGAGAAATGGTCCAATGTAGCGGGGGTTGAGTTTCCCACGTTTCCCAAAACGTATCACACCCTTCCAAGGCGAGACTTTCAGCATCACTTTGTATCCAACCTGGAACTCTAGGGGTTTACGTCTCTGATCGGCGTAACTTTTCTGTCTATCTCTAGCCGCTTGTAATCGATCTCAAATTTGAGTCACTTTCTCAGTAGTCTCCAAAATAAGCTCAGGGGTGTGAGTTGGCTATCTCCAACTTCAGCCCAACCAATAGGTGAACGACATTTACGACCATATAAAGCTACAAATGGTGCAGCTTTAAGACTTGTGTGGTAGCTATTATTGTAAGAAAACTCCGCAGGCTCCAAAGGTCAATAAGTCAAAGACAGCCTCGTTCCAATACTCCGGTGATAGTATAGTGTTTCCCCGGATCGTTAAAGTCCCAGCGAGATTGAAATGGTGTCGTTTGAAATCGTTTATGAGTGAGTGGCACTGAGGACAGTAGCCCAGATGATATGGAATTGATTTTGCTACTGTTATTTTGGAATTTGTACACAGAGATAATATTCACAAAAATCAGATATACAGGTATATGCACAAATTCACAATTAAGATCACGTAACAGACTGAAAAAGTGGGATTTGGTGAATTACAAACTACAGGGGGTGCTTTTGAAACTTTTTGAAACTTAAAATTAAAAGAAATTTGAAAATGAAAATGAAATTATAAAAGTGAATATTTTAATATTTAAATATTATTTAATTAATTAAACTAATTTAAATCTAATTTAAATCTAATTTAAATTAACTAATAATTATAAATATTACAAATTAAACTAAAAATTTACAAAAACAATTTCTAAACTTAAATTAGAACTTGAAGAAAGTATAAAAAAATAAAAATAAATATTTTTGTCTTTTTATGGTTTTATTATTAATTAAAAACTATTTATCTTAATTAAACTAATTAAACTACTTTAAATTGCTATTAATACTAAATTAACTTAGAAAATTATAAGAAAATTTATAAAATTACTTAACCATCACAGGAATCCTAAAAAATTATAAAAACTTCTAAAAATTATGTTTTAGGCTATTCCACTAATTAATTACCTTTAGGGGTGTGCACGGTTCGGTTTGGGTCGGTTTTTGGCTAAAACCGAAACCGAACCGAAAAGTTCGGTTTTTATAGAACCCAAAACCGAAACCATTCGGTTTTTGGCGGTTCGGTTTTTTCGGTTTATTATCGGTTTCGGTTCGGTTTTTTCGGTTTCTAACCTTTTATATTTGGGCATGGCAAATTTATACCAACAAACTTGTATTATATAGATTTTTTTTTCAATCTAAGCATAATAATATTTATTGCATAATTCTATAATTACATATATATGTATATGAGACACATGTGCGAGTGAACATACATATAATATGATCATCGTCATATACTTATTGATATATTCTCAAGTAAACACACGACACGGCAAACACACATATAAACATAAACATTAAGATAAATATATTATAAATCTACCCACAAAATTGAATATGAATTTATAAATTTGATTTATTTAGTTATTTATTCGTATTATATTAATTATATATTATTATATAATAAATCGGTTCGGTTCGGTTTTTACGGTTCGGTTTTTGGACGAAAACCGAAACCGAACCGTACTTTCGGTTTTTAAAAAATTAAAAACCGAACCATCAGTTTTTAGTTTCGGTCGGTCTTTTCGGTTCAGTTTTTTCGGTTTTTGGTTCGGTTTCGGTTTTTTCGGTTTTGTTTGCTCACCCCTAATTACCTTTTAATTAACTTAAATCTAATTTAAATAATTAAAATAAGAAAAATGGAAAATGAACAGTAGAAACTAAAAATTTATTTTCTAAAAGTCTATTACATTATATAAGAGCTAGGAAAAATATAAAAACTAGGTTTAGCTTTATAAAAACTAAATATGCTATTTAAAATTTAATTATTAACTAATTACAAATAAAACTAAAATTAAATCTAATAAATACTAAATGGCAAAATAAAAATCTGAAAAATTATCTAAAATTACTTTACTATATAAGGTAATTAATAAAAATATAAAATTGCTAAGTACTTAATAAAAATATAAAAATGAAAATTAAAATTAAATTACATTAAATAGGAACTATCACTTAATTTAAATTTGATTTTTCTTGGTTTTTCTTTTACAAACTTGTTTTATACCTAAAAACAAAAACGTTTTGTGAAAACAACTTTTTTACAACTTGAAATTAAGCTGAGAATAAGCTCAAAAGTGTGACAGTTGACTTTGTTTGACCAATATGAGAAATAAGCTTGAATGACCAAGAGTGGGGCCCACTATGGTAAAACTAGATTCCAATAAGCAAAATACACTCAAATAAGCTAAAAACAACAAGTGATGATCACTGATAAGCTAATAAGATTGAAATAAGCACTTTGATATATTAACTTAAACACAGAACTGGGACAGACTTTTGAGACAAATCCAAGTGGGGTCCACTTGGTCCTAGGTCAAACCATTAGTCAAAATATGTTCCCTGGTAGGAGGGGGGTTGGGAGGAACCAAGATTAGGGTTTGGGAACCACTGTGGTGGCCACAAACCACCACCAAAGTGGTGGTGGTGTAATTGCTGCACAGAGCAACAGCAAGCCTTGCAGCCCTCTTTGGAGGGTTGTGGGGCCCACAACAAAAATGGCAAAAATCAAGCACTTATGGGATTTCACAGAAGAGGTGGGGGTTATAAGTCCTAAAAAGATCAGGGCTCAAATCATTACACAAAATTCACAATAATTCATCCTATTTTTGACATTTTTGACCAATGCACTTTTTAACTTGTGAGATTTCTACTCTTGTTTGACTTTTATGAATTTTGAATGGATCTTAGTGACTGAGAATGTTATACTAAGGTGTAATAAGACTAGATTAAGCTATAAATAAGACTTATGAACACACCATGATGATTATGGGAATGAAAATTTACACAGTGAATAACTTCATAGAGGATTGAAAGTCATTTTGACTTTCTACACAAGACCTAGGTAAAGATTGGTTCAAATGAGCTACTTATGCCTATTGTAATATGTTTCAACCAAACTTAGCCATAGAAACCAACAATCTCAAATGAGAATCAACAAAACCAAACACCCCTTAATCCCTATCTGTTGGGATTTCAAGGAAGCCAACAGATAATCTAATCCATAAAACTGAAAACAAACTATATCTAATCCAATTTAAGCATAAACAAATAGTATTTAAACATTATTTAACAATTGGATTTTGGAATAAGTACATATGCAGAAAAAGAAAAGGAAACTGTCTTACAAGTGAATCAATGAGGAGCTAGGAGGAACAAGATCAAATACCACAACCTAGGTGCTCCCAAGAGCTCTAAACCATGAAGATCCAAATTCCACAGGTCACTTAACTTCTCTTCCTTCTTTCACAGATTACTAAAATGTTATTTTTCATTTGTATTTTTCTGTTTTGTTTTTTTTTTTCTTTTTGTGAAACTAATTCAAGAGCTCACCTGAGCTTGTGGAACCTTAACAATAGGCATAAACAAAATTTTAAATTAGTTAACTACACTTTCAACAAATTCTAAGATAAATAGGAGTTTGAGCTTTTAAGAGTGAAATACTTAAATAAGTATTAAGAACAGGAAATTAAGGTTTAAACAAACTTAAATTGCATTAAAAAGACTGAGTACAAGCTTTGAAATTAAAAAAATTACATTTGATAAAGAAAACACAATACCTACGATTACACTAAAACTAAAATTACACTAATAATTGCTCACTTCTGCTCCTCTTTCTCTTTATAGCATCCCAGGGTGTTAGTGGGACCCACAGGGTCAAATCCCACCAATAATAGCAACCAATGAATGCCTCTTGTCTTCGCACTCAAATTGGCGGGAAAAACGATTTTCTTGCAATTGGGGTCTGTAAAAGATGCCATAGGGGGGGGGGGTGGCATTAATTGACCTTTGGATGTAGAAGGGATAAGGGTTGATGGTGGATAGGGCAAGTGGTGCAAGAGGGGGGGGGGGGAAATACCACCCTGGTATTCTGGTTTGGGAGTGGTGAGTAAGGGAGAGTGAAGATGGGGTGGTTTGACTGGTATTTTGACCAGGGTCAACGTTGACCCCGTATTTTTATTAAAGGGATGCTGGGCTGTGTTGCTTTGGGCCTAAGAGAAAACAAAAGGGAATGGGCTGGGAGATGGGGTGGACTAGATTAGGATTAGGGTGGTTTGGATTTAATAAAATAACAAGGGTCCGTATGGTTTGTAGCAAATAAGTCCCAAGGACCAATTTTGTATATTTCTGAATTTGAAGGGCTGGTTTTGTAAATGTTCCAAAGTCATAAAAAGGACCAAACCTGTCAAGTTAGATAAACCAAAGGACCATAAATATCAATTTATCATTTTAAAACCTCCAGGGACTAAAACTGTAATTTTACAAACTTGGAGGACCAAAATTGAAAATTTCCAAACTTTATACCCAGGGACCAATTATGATAAATTTTGAATTCCCAAGGACCATATTGACTTTCTTTCACAAATATTTCACCAGGGACTGGTGTTGGGTCACTGAATTCCCCACATCTTCTAACAAGGATTTGAATGTAAAATAACCTAAGTGCAAACAAGTCACTGAGTGAACAGTAACTCAGTGAGTCACCTTCAGGATGCTAAGACCGAGCCTAAGAAGAAAGGTTCTCCATTCAGTGAGGCGGAACTCAGTGAAGTGTGATCTAAGCCAAGAAGAAGGTGATGGGTTCAGTGAGGATGACAATAACTCACTGAACCCCAATGACTCCTCAACAACTTAATCGTACTGAAGACTGATGACATGAAGACTGAAATTTTGGCGGGACTGGGCGGGAAAGTCTGAGCTGCTTTATTAAAGTGCTTTATCACTTTAATGTCAAACTTTCCCCAAATGGTTAAAACCAGTTTGTCATCAGAAAGTGCCTTTTGGATCTAACTCAAAGAAGGTTCCTTGCCAGAAGAATAATATCTTTCAAGATATTGTTAAGGAAGCTTTAGGTCCAATGTATATTTAGTTGTTCTATACTTGTGTATAAATAGGAAGCAAATGTGAAGAGTAAAAGTTGACAAGTTTGTGCAATTAATGCAAAGTAATCACAAACCACTTTACTCCTCCAAAGAACAACACAAGCCCCTGAGATAGCTCAGTGGGGAATTTAAGTTGTCACTCAACTTAGTTGAGTTTAGTGAGGAGTCCATACAATACTTGTCAATTCAACCCCAAGTGTTATTCCGCAAACACTTGGGTACGATTCTTTGTGATTAACTTCTAATAAAGAATTAAATGTTGGAAAATAGTGTCTCTTATCTTTACGTTACTTTATTGTTAATCATTTTCATACATTTGTGTTCAAGTCATATAACTTGGTTACTTTAGCTTTCTAGTTACTGATAACCAAGTAAAAGGGACCAACAAGTGGTATCAGAGCTTCTGATTTGTAAAACTTATACCTGTTTTCAAAACCTACAGAGTGCTCAAGTTTTTAAAATCAAGATCCCACTATGACTGACATAGATGTTCCCCAGCTTGTTGATAAAAAGGGTGGAAGTTATTCAGCAACTGCCCCTCGACTTGAAGCTGGCAAATTTAACAAGTGGAAAAAGCGAATGCTTTGCTACTTAACTGGGATGGAACCTTATTACATCAAATTGATTAATGAGGGTCCATATGTCCCAACAACTGCCCAAGGTTTAATCAAACCTGAAGCTCAGTGGACCCCAGATGAAAGGAGGGTGGTCAATCAAGACCAGCGCCTGAAAAGCATCATTATATCATGCCTTCCTGATGATATAATGGAATCAGTGATCAACTGTCCCACTACCCAGCAGACATGGACTGACCTGGTTCATAGCTATGAAGGGCCTTCTGATACCAAAGAGAATAGAATCATGGACCTGAAGCTTGAATTCAATACCTTCAGGGCAAAGGATTCTGAAAGTCTCTCTGAGACTTATACTCGGTATAAGACCCTCCTGAATGAGCTGACCAATGATGGTGTTATACTGTCAAAACATGAAATCAATGTTGGTTTTGTCAACAGTCTCCCTGAGAAGTGGTTAAACTTCTCTCAGGGATTGAGAAATGCAAACCACATTCAGAACCTTGAGCTCCCTGCCATTTATGGGAAGTTTGTCTATGAAGACAATCTTATCACCAGGAGATACCCTGGTAAAGCTCAGGAGACCAAAAAGGCCTTGACAATTACACCCATATCAACTGCTTTCTATTCAAAAGGTGTTGTGCAGGATTTTCAGGATGGATCTGATGACGAGGTTGACCAAAGAACCAGTGAGGAGTATCTTAATGATCTTCAAATAGAATTTCATGAAAGAGCACTCCTTGCTAATTCAAAAAGGTTTTTTAAGAAAAACAAATTTCCTTCTAAAGCAAATGACAATACTGAATGCTTTAAATGTGGCAAAATGGGGCATTTTGCTAAAGATTGTTTTTCAAAAACAACCTCAGAACTATCCTTCAAATTTTCAGGAAATAACTCTTTTTCAGGCCCCAGCAAATTTCAACCAAAAATGCTTCAGTCTAGTCAAAGATTTGAAAAAGTCCCTCAAATTGACTTTGAAGCAAAGTACAGAAAGGCAAAAGCTAAGCTTGCCCTTCTTGAATCATCCTCAACAGTCTCTCAGCCTCCTCAGGCTCCAAAGCCTACTCAAGCCAAGAACAAAGGGCTTGTTGCTGAAACATATGACTGGGATGAGGTTGAAGTGTCCTCTGATGATGATGAAGTTCACATCAGTGCCCTGATGGCTCTGTCAGAAGACAACAAACTTGCTGTGGGGAAGAGTCATGCAAGAAATGGTGAATGGGTCAACATCACAATGAGGAAGGTAAATCTTTTACTTTCTATGGATGATAATGATGATTGGAAATCTTACTTAGACTATATCAATGTTGATCTTAAGTATGTTGAAGAGCAAAGACTAAATTTGTTTTCAAAATTTAACAAACTTAGTTTTGAATTAAATCATTGTAGAGATGAATTACTTGCCTTAAAACAAGCCAAGCTTGAAAGTGTCACACTTCAAATTCAAAACTCTGAACTTGTAAAACAAAATCAAGCTCTTCAGGAAGAACTTAAGAAAGAAAAGGAAATTATTTGGAAGTGGACTCAGAAAAACCCCAAACTTTATGAAACACTGAGTCTCTCACCCAGCCCTAATAAGGCTGGTCTGGGTGATGATCAACTCACTGAAGTTTCTGGGGAGAGTAGCCATTCCACAACTTTTCTATTAACCAACATACTCTCTAGCAAAGAACTAGCTCCCAAACCTAGTGATTGGATTGAAAGAAACAATCCTGATAGTAAATTGCCAAATTTTAACACTGGAAGAATCCTGGAGCCTGAAAGTCAGGCTATCAAGGAGCTGCTAGGAGTCACTGATGAACTTAGTCCTACTGAGTCCATCACAGAGTCTAAGTTTGATTCACCACTCCCTCCACTGAAACAACTTCAGGGAGCAGAACCCAATTCTGACCTTGCACCATTAGTCTTTCAACCACATTCTCCTAAAGAGAAATCAGGGTTAGGAAGGACTATACTGAAAAGACCTACTCCTGCACCCACTGAACACCAAAAACCTTCAGTAACTACTGAAGTGAAGCCTGAAAGCACTGATTCAAAGGTTGATCAGCTTGCTGAACTTGTCAGGATGCTGAGTGAGAAAATTGAGTCTACTGAGAAAAACTCTGACTCTAAATCTACAAAGCCCTCAGTATCCTTAGGCTCTTCCAAACCAAAAACCACACCCAGACCCTCAGGGAGATGTGAACTGTGCAATTATCCAAATCACAGCACTGATAAATGCTACAGAATCCTGTTTTGTATGATATGCAAACAAGAGGACCACAGAACTTGTGATCACATCCCCCACACTGCTTCTTTAAAGGCAAGGGGTCAATACAAAACCCAAGGCTTTCAGTATGCCACACCTTCCAAACAAAGACTGAAGGCTAAGCCTTTCTCACCATGTCCTCACTGTGGTTTCAATGATCATCTTCCTGATGATTATATGATGAAAGAATGCTGTGACATCTGTGGAGATCCCTCCCATGAAACCAGGGGGCATGACAAAGTGATTCAGTCCAGAAGGAAAAACCAAACCAACACTTCTCAGTCACCTGATGCATCAACATCCACAAAATGTAAAACATGTGGAAGCTTAGGTCACACAACTTCAGACCATGATTCACTAACTAAGTTCAAAAAGTCCCTGAGGACTAAGCCCACTAGAAGGTGGGTCAACAAGCAAAACTAACCCAGTTTACTGTTTGTGCAGAAACACATCAAGGATCCTACCTGGCATCTAGACAGTGGATGCTCCAGAAGTATGACTGGTGTGAAAAGTTTTCTGCATAAATATGTGGAAGAACCAGGACCCAAAGTAGTATTTGGTGATAACTCATCAGCTCCCACTGAGGGTTATGGTTCAGTAAACTGCAATGGTATAGTTTTTACAAGAATAGCTTATGTTAATGGTCTGAAGTACAACCTGATAAGTGTTTCCCAACTATGTGATGCCAAATACATAGTTCAGTTTGATGACAAGAGAGGGACCATCTTTAATGCCAATAAGGAAGTTGTGTTGATTGCCCCTAGAAGGGATGATGTATATGTCCTTGACATGTCATCCCTGACTCAAAATGGGACTTGCCTATTCTCAAAGGCAAGTGAGACAATCAACTGGCTATGGCATAGGAGACTCTCTCATCTCAACTTCAAAAACATCAACAACCTGGCCAAACAGAACAAAGTTCTGGTCCTTCTATCCCTGGTGTATACCAAAGACAAGCCTTGTTCTGCTTGTGAAAGAGGAAAACACCACAGGGCATCATTCAAAACCAAACAAACCTTTTCCATCAAAAGCTGCCTGCATCTTCTTCATATGGACCTTTTTGGACCTGTCAGTCTAATGTCCATACACCATGAGAAGTACACTCTGGTCATAGTGGATGAATACTCAAGATATACTTGGGTTTACTTCCTGACCAAAAAGAGTCAGGCAGCTGAAACCATCATGTCATTTGTCAGGAACATTGAAAATCAGAATGATGTCAAAGTTAAACAGATCAGGACTGACAATGGCACTGAATTCAAAAACCATGACCTTGAGTGTTTTTGTGATGAGAAAGGAATTTCTCAAAATTTCACTTCTCCCTATACTCCTGAACAAAATGGAGTAGCTGAAAGGAGAAATAGAACACTCATTAAGGTAGCAAGAACAATGCTGAATGGCTCAGTCCTCTCAAAACATTTTTGGACTGAGGCAGTTAAAACAGCCTGCTACACTCAAAACAGGTCAATCATTGTGAAAAGGCATAATAAGACACCTTATGAGATATTCAAAGGAACGATTCCTGACATCAGCTATTTTCATGTATTTGGGCGTCCTGTGTTTATACATAATCACAAGGATCACTTAGGTAAATTTGATGCCAAAGCTGATGATGGATATTTCCTGGGATATTCCTTGGTCTCTAAAGCCTTCAGGGTGTTCAACACAAGGAGACAGCAAACTGAGGAAACTTATCACATTACTGTTGATGAGAGCACTGAATCCATCAGGTTCTCAAATTCCTCAGTAGAAGAGATTGGTATTGATGACTCATCAAGATATCCTCCTGATGAGTATCATCCTGAGAACAATCCCTCAACTCAATACCAAGCTGATGCTGATGTCTCCTATTACATCATCCCTCACAACCTACCCCAACCACCTATCAGTGAGTTCATAGAAACTCAGCCTGTCTCAAATGAGACTGAAACCACTGAACAAAATGTTCAGGAACCTACAGAACAAATTGTTCCTACAGCTGTCACTGAAGTACATATTGATGAGTTACCTCATGATCCTGAGTCTGAACCCAATCAGGCTCCTATAAGCTCAAATTCCTATCCCAAACCCCAGGATAGCTGGACTAGATCCAAAATCATTGAGCTTGTGAACATTATTGGTGAACCCACTGAAGGCATGCTCACAAGAAGCAAGGCTGCCAAACTCAAGGCTGCCACTGCCAACATATGTCTTTATGCTGACTATCTCTCAGAAATTGAGCCTAAAAATGTCAAAGAAGCCCTGACTTATGAAAGTTGGGTTCAGGCCATGAGAGATGAATTGGAACAATTTGACAGAAATGATGTCATGACCCTTGTTGAATGCCCCCAGGGTGTTTTAATCATTGGTATGAAATGGGTCTTTAAGAACAAGACTGATGAGAATGGCACAATCATAAAAAACAAAGCAAGACTGGTTGCCAAAGGATATAATCAACAGGAAGGTATGGACTATGAGGAAACCTTTGCACCTGTTGCTAGAATGGAAGCCATCAGGATCTTCCTTGCCTATGCAACTTACATGAACTTTAAAGTTTACCAAATGGATGTTAAAAGTGCATTCCTGAATGGAAACATCAAAGAAGATGTTTATGTGCAACAGCCTCCTGGTTTCAAAAGTAGTGAATACCCTAACCATGTCTACAAGCTGAACAAAGCCCTCTATGGACTGAAACAAGCACCCAGGGCATGGTATGAAACTCTTTCAGCCTTCTTGATCCAAAACAAGTTTGTCAGAGGAAGAATTGACAACACACTGTTCATCTATAGAACAAAGGATGATGTCATTCTTGTCCAAGTATATGTTGATGACATCATCTTTGGCTCAACAAGTTACAAACTTTGCAAACAATTTGAAAAACTTATGACCACAAAGTTTGAAATGAGCATGATGGGTGAACTCACATACTTTCTTGGACTCCAAATCAAGCAAACTGATAAAGGAATATCCATTTGCCAAGAAAAATACCTCAGGAACCTACTGAAGAAGTATGAGCTCACTGACTGCTCTTCAGTGAAAACCCCTATGGTTCCTCCAAACAACCTTGGCCCTGATCTCACTGGAAAATCAGTGAATCAAACTCAATACAGAGGAATGATTGGTTCCCTGATGTACTTACTTGCCTCAAGGCCTGATATCCAATTCTCAGTCTGCCTGTGTGCAAGATACCAGGCTGACCCAAAAGAATCACATCTCACTGCTGTCAAGAGAATTATCAGGTACCTGAAGGGTACTCCAAACCTTGGTTTGTATTACCCAAAATGTTCAGGATTTGATCTCAAAGGGTACACTGACTCTGACTATGCAGGATGTAACATGGATAGGAAAAGTACTTCAGGATCCTGCCAATTTCTTGGTGGTAAACTTGTGTGTTGGAGTACAAAGAAACAGCAATCAGTGGCCATGTCCTCAGCTGAAGCTGAATATATGGCTGCTGCAGGATGTTGTGCAAATGTACTATGGATGAAAAGCCAACTGAGTGACTATGGCATTCAGTATAAGATGGTACCTATCTTTTGTGATAATACAAGTGCCATAGCCATCTCAAACAATCCAGTGCTTCATCAAAGAACCAAACACATTGACATCAGATACCACTTTATCAGGGACCATATAACAAATGGAGAAATTGAACTACATTTCATCCCCACTGAGTATCAGCTAGCTGATATCTTCACAAAACCTTTGGATGAACCCACTTTCACAAGATTGAAAGCTGAATTGGGCATGTTGGACATAGAATCAGGAACTGATCAAAAGTGTTCCAACCTGATGTAAATTCTCTAGGTCCCTGATCACACCCTTCCTGAAAACACATTTTTATTGAATGAAAAATCATTCAGGGGGCTCAGGATGAAAAATGGCATTGAATACCCTAACTAAATGCTCTAAGTATTTAGTTAGTAAATGTCCCAGGTAGGTAACTGATTCCTATTAAATATAGGAATATATGTCACTTACACAACTGGCATCCACATCGTGGCCCCCACATCTCTTTCACCTAACACCACTGAGCATTTAATGCTCTCTCACACACAAATAGTGTGATGATTTTTCCTCTGCAAAAGTGCATTATTTGCAGAGGCACCCCAAAGGGTGAGAGAAAAGGGGGGTAGTGGGAATCGTGATATTTAATGCGGATCTCAAACCTATATTATTATGCCGTTTCGGTTGAATATTATAAGTTTTTGATATCCGCAACATCACTACCTTAATTCCCACTATAAATACCCCCACAAAAAGGGAAAAACACACACGCTTTTAAAATCATAACTAAACTCTTGCAAATTGTTTTCAAAACTGCGTGTGTTTTCCTCACCAATACCATTTTTTCAAAACCAGGCCTTTTTATTACCAAATGGCTTCTTCTAAGGTCGTAAAATACGCACCCAATGTGGATTTCCAAATGGAAAGCGTAGACCTTACCAAGAACAATGTGGTGGGGAACTTTGCCTACCCTGCTGGGTACCCTGAATACAGGGATGTGGTGAAGTTCCTTCAGAACTGCTTCCTGACCACCTCATTCACAAAGACCCCCTCAGTCATCTATCATGACTACTTGAGGGAATTTTGGTGCACAGCGGTGGTTGAAAACCCTGATGCGCCAAAAGAGGCCAAAATAAAGTTTACAGTCAAGAATGGAACTAAGTCCCTAACTCTTGACTATAAAACTTTTGTCAAAGCCACTGGGCTTGACTACACCACGACCTTCACTGCCCAACCCTCTGAGAAAGAGGTAAAGGAGGTCTTACTGGAATTGGGACCCTATGACAAAAATCACCCTGAGGTGACACCAGGGTCCCTATTATCCAAAGCCCCAATAATTAAGACCTGGTTCCCAGCTCCCTGGAGGATTCTAATGACTTTTGTCGTTCAGGTTCTCTGGGGAAATAAATCCTCGACTGAGCAATTAAACACTACTCAGGCAATGATAGTGTTCTGTCTCATTGAGGGTAAAATGATAGACCTTGGAGAAATCATCTTCAGGAACCTCATAGCAAAGTTAGGGGGGAAGTCTAGGCAAAAACATATGTCATATCCTAGATTTGTTTCTTGTGCCCTACAAGACTTGCTTGGGTCTGAGTATGATAGGCCTGACGCAATAGGTTTTGAGCCTGACGTCCTACACAAGGCAAATTACTCACGTGACTCTCTTGAGGTTACACCTGTCACCCTGACATTGTACATGCGTACTGCTATCCAGGGTGACAATAAAGTTTCACCAGTCCCCTCTCCCACCAAAAAGGTGAAGAGGAAGAAGGGACAGGGGTCCAGGAAGGTGGCTCAACCCAAGTCACTCGACACTGAGACCTCTGATCCCAAGCCTACAATGAGGCAACCACAACAGCCCTTGACTGCTGACACCATGAGAATTATAACCCAGTCACTAGGCCTGCAACAAAAGCCAACGGAGGGCACTGAGACATCACACTCAGTGTCCTCGGGCATACCCGTTTCCAAAGACTCTACTGTCATAAACAAGACAGTTGAGCCGAAACAAACCAAACCTTCACATCCTGCTAAAGGCTCTGGCAAATCACAACCAGAGTCTCAGGGAGTAAGGGATCCTAAATCCTCGGTGGGGCAGCACTACTCCACTGAGAAGGGGGTCCACAAACAATCACATCCTGCTAAAGGCTCGAGTAAATCACAACCCAAGCATCAGGGAGTTCATGTTCCTAAACCTTCGACAGGCCAGAACAAGCCTGTTGGAAAGGGGGACTCAACCACTCATCTGCCTGATGAGGACATTCGCAAATCAAAGCTTTTGTCAGAGGGCACCTCTACTCATCCCCAAGACTCAGTGGGAAATATACAACCCGCTGATAGGGACACAACATTCACGGCTCCTAATGATGGCACTGAGAAACACCCATCAGTGTCTAAAGGGGTCACGGGGGACAAAGATTCAGAGGGATATAAACCACCCGCTGATATGGAACCCAAAACCACTCCCGGAGGTGCGCATTACTTGGGAACTGACCTTAAAGACCAGGTAGGTAAAACCCAACCTACCGGATTTGAGGGGTCAGGACCTGGCCAAAATGAAGGCAAATCTTCTTATGAAGATGAGCCGGATAACCTCCATTTGTTGCAGATTACCTCCCTGGCGGATGCTCAGGCATTCTTATTTTCTGATGATGAATTTAACAGTGACGAGGAAGTCTTCACGGCCGGAGATGATATGGAGGATGAGGAGACAGTCCCTGAACCTGTTACTCAGTCTCCTCAAACCTCTAAACATAATGAAGATGAACAACATTCCGAGCCGGAAACCTCAGAAGACGCTTCCACTCCTCTCACTGAAAGAGCCTTCCAAAAGTTCATCAAGAAAATGACCAATGTTCTGTACAGGGGGGTCACTGAAGAGGTGTTTGACATGCATACTGAGCAAGCAGTCCATTATCACCTCCTCAAGGATGCTGTTGAAGACTACAATGATGATGTCCGGGAGCAAAATTCCACTGTCTCTCACTCCCTGACACAAATGGCTTCGCACATCAATCAGTTTTTGGAATCCCTTAAGGAGCTGGCTACAGGGGTTAAGTCAGTACAAGAATCAGTCAAGGATGATCCTGAGCTCAACAAGAAAATTCTTCAGGCATCTGAGACATATCAGGTCAACTCGGCGGCTCTTACTGAGTTACTTGGTTTGATAAGGGATTCAAATGTTCAGAATCTCAGCTCCATGGTGGAGTCCCTTAAGTCTTCCTTCACTCAGTTGGAAGCATTAGTGACAGCTCAATCCCTGAAGTCCACATCTCTGGCATGGACAATGGGATCCAGGATGACTGCTCTTGAAAACTCTCAGGCTTCACTTGACTCCAAGGTATCTCTCATTCATCAGGATACTGCGGAGATCAAGTCCATGATGACGGAAATGTTTCAAGCCTTCAAGGGTACTTCTACTTCATCTTCAGTAACTCCAACACTTGCCATCACTGCAGCTCCGGCAATTGTTGAGGGGGAGAATGTTCCTGAAACCCCTGTTACTGATGAACAAGAAGCTGGACAGCCCTCTCACACTGAGGGGGAGCATGTCACTAAAGCCACACCAATCACACAAGTTCCACCACAAGAGGAACCAGTCTCCTCCACTCTCTTTCAGGACAGAGGAAAAAGCATAGCCACCACCTCAGAACCTGAAGTAAGACTCCAGCCTGCCTCCACAATGGTGAGAACTGACCCTGATGAACCTATCAGGGTCCCATTTGCAATCAATGGAAAAATCTATCAACTCACCAATGAACAAATACAAGACTACATGGAGAGAACTGAGAAAGTGGCAAAGGCAGCTGAAGAAGAGAGATTGAGCAAGCCTGAACTGATACAGGTTGTTCAAGAGGAGGCTGAAAAGATTGGTCTGGATACTGAGGCACTAGCTACTGAGCAAGCTGGTGCAGCCTTTAAAAAGGCTCAGGAAGAACAGATGATTGCTCTGAAAAAGCAAAGGGAAGAGAAGCTGAAAAGGCAAGCTCAAATCAGGAAGACCAGGGTTGAAAGATATCATTGGGTGATGAAGGAAAGATTGAAGCCTGAAACCATCACTGACATCAAAATCCACAGGAATACCAAACCCGCAATGGTCACTGTCTTCAGGGGGCTGATAAAAGAATCATGGACACTCATAACCCATTCAGATTCGCTGACTTTGGGATCACTGAACTTGATGAACTCCGTCCCATCATTGCCAAGAAAAATGGTACCATTGTTGATCAACTTCTCAAGTCACTGAGTGAAAGGTATGACAGACTGAGAGAAATGCCTGAAGCCCTCAACATTCCCTCCCTTCTTCCTGCTCCAACAACAGGAACTGCTTCATCAACTACCACCAGGAGAAAAAGGAAGCACATTGATTCCGAGCCTGAGATCAAGGTCCCAGGATTGGATTGTGATAGGTCCGTTCATGAAGGAATCACCTTCGTGAACAATACCGTGCTTGAACACCCTGAACGAGGTCTATGCTTTACGGATGAATATGGAGACCTTGCCTTCCAAAGGTGGTCTGATATAGACAAGGCAGGGGTCACGGCAATGGTAACGTACCTGATGTTAGCTTCTCCTATACAAAGTGGTGCAAACCAAAGGTTCTGTAAGGACCTTAGGACCAAGATTGAGAAGCATCCTGAGAAACACCTGCTGAGATCAAAGAAAGCTAAGATTGAGGGACTTGGCTATCATCTGAACATCTGATCTGCAACAACTATCTTTATTTTGTTTGTAATTTGTAGGAAAAATGTAATAGCTATAAATAAAATGATGTTTTGTTTAAATAGTTATGTCCTACTTTCAATTACAACAAACATTCAGTAAGAGAAGATGTACCCTGACAACTCATGCTGAATCAAGTAACACTTAGGCTATTTGTATGTTCAAATAGGGGGAGATTGTTGGGTCACTGAATTCCCCACATCTACTAACAAGGATTTGAACTTAAAATAACCTAAGTGCAAACAAGTCACTGAGTGAACAGTAACTCAGTGAGTCACCTTCAGGATGCTAAGACCGAGCCTAAGAAGAAAGGTTCTCCATTCAGTGAGGCGGAACTCAGTGAAGTGTGATCTAAGCCAAGAAGAAGGTGATGGGTTCAGTGAGGATGACAATAACTCACTGAACCCCAATGACTCCTCAACAACTTAATCGTACTGAAGACTGATGACATGAAGACTGAAGTTTTGGCGGGACTGGGCGGGAAAGTCTGAGCTGCTTTATTAAAGTGCTTTATCACTTTAATATCAAACTTTCCCCAAATGGTTAAAACCAGTCTGTCATCAGAAAGTGCCTTTTGGATCTAACTCAAAGAAGGTTCCTTGCCAGAAGAATAATATCTTTCAAGATATTGTTAAGGAAGCTTTAGGTCCAATGTATATTTAGTTGTTCTATACTTGTGTATAAATAGGAAGCAAATGTGAGGAGTAAAAGTTGACAAGTTTGTGCAATTAATGCAAAGTATTCACAAACCACTTTACTCCTCCAAAGAACAACACAAGCCCCTGAGATAGCTCAGTGGGGAATTTAAGTTGTCACTCAACTTAGTTGAGTTTAGTGAGGAGTCCATACAATACTTGTCAATTCAACCCCAAGTGTTATTCCGCAAACACTTGGGTACGATTCTTTGTGATTAACTTCTAATAAAGAATTAAACGTTGGAAAATATTGTCTCTTATCTTTACGTTACTTTATTGTTAATCATTTTCATACATCTGTGTTCAAGTCATATAACTTGGTTACTTTAGCTTTCTAGTTACTGATAACCAAGTAAAAGGGACCAACAACTGGTTTTGTCAAGTTCTGAAAGTTCAGGGACCTTTTATGCCCATTTTGGATTTTGAGGGGTAAAAATTACCAGTTTGTGTAAACTTTCATCCAGGGACTATTTGTGAACATGTTTGACTTCCCATGGACTAAAGTTGACTTTTTATTAATTTTAAACCTTTAGGGACTAGTTTTGCCAATTTATGAAACTTGAGGGACTGAAACTGCCAATTATGCAAACTTTGTACGTTTTTCATTTGTTTTTGATTATTTTGCATTTGAAACATGTAAAAAACTTTCCTGGGATATTTTCACTATTTTGGTTCAATATTGAGTGTTTTTAGATGTTTTGACAGCTCAGAAATGGTAAAAATGATGAGTATTTACACACTCATCAATCCCCCACACTAAAACATTGCTAGTCCCTAGCAATCTTTTGAGAAAAACTTGATGGATTTGAAAACCTCTTTACCAAAAGCCATCATTTCTGGAGTAGCCAGGTGTAAGAACTGTGGCACACCTGATAACCGTGTGATTTTGAGCAAACCACCAACTATCAACGGATTTGATTAGTCTTTACCAAAAGCCGTTTACTTCTAGACTAGCCAGCAACTTGATGGACTAAGTCAACATCTTGGTGAGCTGATTACCAATTATGGATTTTCCACGGCCTTTACCACAAGCCATAATCTTGCGGGCTAGCCAACTCATTTGCTTTATGGGATATGGGGAGTTGAGGAACCATACAATTTTTGGCAAATTGCAAGCCATCAACGGGTTTGAGAAGTCTTTACCAAGAGCCGTTTGCTCCTGGACTAGCCAATCCATTTGTCGTTTAGACACGGCGGACTGATTACCACAAAAAATTTTGAACTTTAGTGAAAAAATTTTGAAAAATTTTGGTCAAAAACGGGGGTATAAGATAGTAAAATGTGATAAAATTTGCTAGAATAGCGAAATACCCCCCCACACTTAGCATGAATATTGTCCTCAATATTCAAAGTCCCGGCTATTATGCCGACTCTTGGAACGTAAAAGGGCAACATTACAAGCTAAGCGTGGAAACACAATTTTGTTTTTCACTTTTGTAATCATAGCATGGGGACTCCCCCACACTTAGGGTGAAAACCCTATAAGCATGCTACTGTTTTTGTTTACCGAGTCGCTAGCTTGACTCGACCCCGAATTCATTAGTCCTTGGGGAAGCATGATGTGGAAAAGAAAATCTCCATCGGACTTTCATTCAAGATGTTTGGATAAACATTTGAAGCACGTGAAAGTTCCACACCGATGAGACGTAGTCCCGGCTCAAGATAATGATACATGAAAATGCCGGGGTCAAAGATAGTGTCTTCATTCCCGAAGGAGTGAAGAACAGGAGAAGTCACCCTGTAGGTGAAGAAAAGGAAGAAAACCATGATGAAAATCATGATTTGATCTTCTTCCTCGAAAGCAGGCTCATTAGCCTAATTTTGGATTTCAAAGGTTAAGCTCGAAAACATCCCGGGAGGGTGGGTGGGAATTTGCAAATTCTCATGATTGAGTGCATCTCCCCCCGGGTCATCATACTCCGGAGGAGTCATGATATGAGTGAGTTCACAGGAGAACTCATCAAATGTGAATGAATCATATTCTGGATTGATGTGCGTGAGTTCACAGGAGAACTCATCGAAGGTAAATGATTCATAATCGGGGAGAGAATTATGAGAATGAGAAGTGGTACTGCCACTAATCTTCTCTCCCATAGGATCAAAAGTAAAGGCTTCAAATTCCGGTATAGGGTCATCGGAAGGAATGTCACTACCCTTAATAGGGATAGGAGATGAAATAGGTTTCTTATTGAAAGCCTCGATTTTAGAAATGAGGAGATTGACTTTCAATAATGTTGCACGAAGTGCTTCATCTTTGATTTCAGTGTCAATCTCATCATTCTCTTCTTCTAAGCTAACTAGCTGAGAAGGTAATTCTTCCACATGACTGATGTCTCCAGAAGATAAAGAATTTTCATCAGCATGTGAAGTACTAAGCTCGATGTTGGGATTAGAGTTTAAAAGATTTTCAGTTTCTCCCATATCGGCTTCAAAATCAAGGAGACCATCATCATTTCCCAAAGGAAGTGGATTGATGTGAGTAAGTTCGTTTGTGAATTCCTCAATAAGAGGGTCAACATCCGAATGAGGCAATAGTGCCTCCTCATACTCAACTTCTCCATAAGATGTATAATCATCATTAAAATCGGAGAAAGTCTCAAAATGATCTTTTGGATTTTCAGGGTGAGAAGGTAGATCACACACATAATCAAAAGTTCCCTGTGACTCTCCTGGGATTGGGACAAGGTTCTCAGCACTAGACTTTATGAATTCGTCCGATTCCTTATTAGGAACAGTGCTAAGATGCTCATCCCCCATGATCAGAGAGTGAGTGTGAACTTCGGGCGTGATAACAGCAGACTGAGGGAGTTGAGAAGGACTAGCAGTCATGGTTTCTACAAGTTCCATGATTTCTACTGCTAGTGATTCAATCATATTCTTTTCTCCCTGTGTTTCTACCGAAACAGTTTCAACTAAAGTTGAATCAAGAGGTTTCTTAGATACCTTTGGGATTGGAACAAGGTCATCAATTTCCTCAAAAAGATTGATTTTGACTTCCTTGTCCCCCATTGGCAAGATATCTGAAGTTTCCTTAGGGTTTACCTCCTCAAATGGTTCATCCTCATCACTTTCATCCTCAAAATAAAATGAGTTAACAGGAGGCTTTTGTTTTTTAAGAATCAAATCCTCAAGACAGTTTATACTATCTTGAATGGTCTTGTTGACTTGAGTTTGATTCATAATCATTTTAGTAATCAATTCAGCTCTAGCTAACTCGTCCTGAGGTGGTGGGTAAGGGTTTGTGTATTGTGAGGGCTGGTTAAAACCAAATTCATGATTGTTACAAGGAACCTGTTCATAGACAAACTGATCCCTAATTTGACAATCAGAGCTGTAATGAGGGCCTCCACAATACTCACAACAGTAAAACTGTTGAGTCTGGCTTGGAGTATTTTGATACGAAGCATTATTGAGATTTGGATAATATGATTCTTGCTCGTATGAATGTGATGGGTAGTTGGAAAAATTTGAGGAGTTGTTGAATGAGTTTTGATTAGGATCATAAGCAAATGAATTCCTCGAACCACAAAACAAACAACTCCCGTCTCGAATATCGTTACCACATTGTACACATGTACACCAACGACATGGAAAACCAAAAAGTGGTTCACCACAACCTACACAAGGAACAAAAGCCGGAGGTGGGACAAGTGGTGTGCTCTTAGAGCTAGCAATTTCCACCACTTCCGTTATGGTCTCGGATTTTGGTTCTTGATGAACGTGAAGATTGGGCAAGTCGTTCTTTTCAGTCATAGCTCTAAGCTCTTGGTTTTTGCTTATAACCGTATATCATGAAAGATTGGGAGCAATTGTGAGCTTAGATTTTTGGACAACCGTAGGTTGGACGTATTTAGCACTTCCATAGTCAGAGGAAAGTACAGGGTCCTTTGTCACCCCGGTTTCTCGTTCCATTTCCCTCACTGGAGAGGGAATATGAATCGATGGTCCATCATAATCAACACGACATCTCGATATCTTTGACAAGGCCATAAGTTTTTCAATGTTGCTCTCATAGGCCCTTTGTTCAAAGAAATCGTCATCGAGAGATGCCATTAAAATCAATTATGGGACAAGTGGAAGAAGGTAGAATCAAAAGGATAGAGGGTAAAGGGATGAAGAATCAAAAAGGTGAGAGGGTAAAAGTGAATATTTTTGGTATTTTCGGGAAACATGCTTAGTGCACATGCACTAAAAACAATTTTTCAAAACAAAATCGAGGCAAAACCACAGGGAACTTAAACCAATGATCACAAGTGAATGACTTCTTTGAAAAAGGTACACCACTCACAGGGATACAAAGGCAATTTTTAATCTTAAGTTTGGGAACTTATTATGTCCACACCCCCAGTTGGTAGGTGTTCAGCCTTGGTTTGCGGTGGTAAGATTTTATGTATTTATTAATTTGAAAAACTGCTTTAGGCTTATGGGTGTGTATGCAGAAAACTTGAGAAATATTTTTGGAACTGATTCGTTAACCGAAATCATTCTTTTAAGATTACTCGCAGGCTGGAGGGAGGAAGTAAATAGGTTTCCTCTTCAGTTCGCAATTTAATGTCAGAACTTACCTTAAACCAACTGTTTCAGGTTGTAATCTTAAAGAAAACGAAGTAATTTAACTTCACAGTTTGTTTTGTTGTTTTTGATTTTTTTTTTTTTTGTGTTTTTAACACTTTAGGAAAAGTGTTAATGAACTTTTTTTTTGATATGATTATATTTTTACAAAAACTTTTTACAAATTTGTGTGAAATTTGTACAGGGAGGGTTTTGAAAACCACTAAACTTAAAACGATTTTTTAAAACACGCAACAACCTCCCCGGCAGCGGCGCCAAAATATGATCGGGTCTAAACCGTCAGATATTATTGACCAAGGTCAATAAGTCAAAGACAGCCTCGTTCCAATACTCCGGTGATAGTATAGTGTTTCCCCGGGTCGTTAAAGTCCCAGCGAGATTGAAATGGTGTCGTTTGAAATCGTTTATGAGTGAGTGGCACTGAGGACAGTAGCCCAGATGATATGGAATTGATTTTGCTAATGTTATTTTGGAATTTGTACACAAAGATAATATTCACAAAAATCAGATATATAGGTATATGCACAAATTCACAATTAAGATCACGTAACAGACTGGAAAAGTGGGATTTGGTGAATTACAAACTACAGGGGGTGCTTTTGAAACTTTTTGAAACTTAGAATTAAAAGAAATTTGAAAATGAAAATGAAATTATAAAAGTGAATATTTTAATATTTAAATATTATTTAATTAATTAACCTAATTAAAATCTAATTTAAATCTAATTTAAATTAACTAATAATTATAAATATTACAAATTAAACTAAAAATTTGCAAAAACAATTTCTAAACTTAAATTAGAACTTGAAGAAAGTATAAAAAAATAAAAATAAATATTTTTGTCTTTTTATGGTTTTATTATTAATTAAAAACTATTTATCTTAATTAAACTAATTAAACAACTTTAAATTACTATTAATACTAAATTAACTTATAAAATTATAAGAAAATTTATAAAATTACTTAACCATCACAGGAATCCTACAAAATTATAAAAACTTCTAAAAATTATATTAAAGCTATTCCACTAATTAATTACCTTTTAATTAACTTAAATCTAATTTAAATAATTAAAATAAGAAAAATAGAAAATGAACAGTAGAAACTAAAAATTTATTTTCTAAAAGTCTATTATATTATATAAGAGCTAGGAAAAATATAAAAACTAGGTTTTCTTTATAAAAACTAAATATGCTATTTAAAATTTAATTTTTAACTAATTACTAATAAAACTAAGCTTAAATCTAATAAATACTAAATGGCAAAATAAAAATCTGAAAAATTTTCTAAAATTACTTTACTATATAAGGTAATTAATAAAAATATAAAATTGCTAAGTACTTAATAAAAATATAAAAATGAAAATTAAAATTAAATTACATTAAATAGAAACTATCACTTAATTTAAATTTGATTTTTCTAGGTTTTTCTTTTACAAACTTGTTTTATACCTAAAAACAAAAACTTTTTGTGAAAACAACTTTTTTACAACTTGAAATTAAGCTGAGAATAAGCTCAAAAGTGTGACAGTTGACTTTGTTTGACCAATATGAGAAATAAGCTTGAATGACCAAGAGTGGGGCCCACTATGGTAAAACTAGATTCCAATAAGCAAAATACACTCAAATAAGCTAAAAACAACAAGTGATGATCACTGATAAGCTAATAAGATTGAAATAAGCACTTTGATATATTAACTTAAACACAGAACTGGGACAGACTTTTGAGACAAATCCAAGTGGGGTCCACTTGGTCCTAGGTCAAACCATTAGTCAAAATATGTTCCCTGGTAGGAGGGGTTGGGAGGAACCAATATTAGGATTTGGGAACCACTGTGGTGGCCACAAACCACCACCAAAGTGGTGGTGGTGTGGTGGTGTAACTGCTGCACAGAGCAACAGCAAGCCCTGCAGCCCTCTTTGGAGGGTTGTGGGGCCCACAAAAAAATGGCAAAAATCAAGCACTTATGGGATTTCATAGAAGAGGTGGGGGGTTATAACTCCTAAAAAGATCAGGGCTCAAATCATTATACAAAATTCACAATAATTCATCCCATTTTTGACATTTTTGACCAATGCACTTTTTGACTTGTGAGATTTCTACTCTTGTTTGACTTTTATGAATTTTGAATGGATCTTAGTGACTGAGAATGTTATACTAAGGTGTAATAAGACTAGATTAAGCTATAAATAAGACTTATGAACACACCATGATGATTATGGGAATGAAAATTTACACAGTGAATAACTTCATAGAGGATTGAAAGTCATTTTGACTTTCTACACAAGACCTAGGTAAAGATTGGTTCAAATGAGCTACTTATGCCTATTGTAATATGTTTCAACCAAACTTAGCCATAGAAACCAACAATCTCAAATGAGAATCAACAAAACCAAACACCCCTTAATCCCTATCTGTTGGGATTTCAAGGAAGCCAACAGATAATCTAATCCATAAAACTGAAAACAAACTATATCTAATCCAATTTAAGCATAAACAAACAGTATTTAAACATTATTTAACAACTTGAATTTGGAATAAGTGCATATGCAGAAAAAGAAAAGGAAACTGTCTTACAAGTGAATCAATGAGGAGCTAGGAGGAACAAGATCAAATACCACAACCTAGGTGCTCCCAAGAGCTCTAAACCATGAAGATCAAAATTCCACAGGTCACTTAACTTCTCTTCCTTCTTTCACTGATTACTAAAATGTTATTTTTCATTTGTATTTTTCTGTTTTGTTTTGTTTTTTTTTCTTTTTGTGAAACTAATTCAAGAGCTCACCTGAGCTTGTGGAACCCTAACAATAGGCATAAACAAAATTTTAAATTAGTTAACTACACTTTCAACAAATTCTAAGGTAAATAGGAGTTTGAGCTTTTAAGAGTGAAATACTTAAATAAGTATTAAGAACATAAAATTAAGGTATAAACAAACTTAAATTGCATTAAAAAGACTGAGTACAAGCTTTGAAATTAAAAAATTACATTTGATAAAGAAAACACAATACCTACGATTACACTAAAACTAAAATTACACTAATAATTGCTCACTTCTGCTCCTCTTTCTCTTTATAGCATCCCAGGGTGTTAGTGGGACCCACAGGGTCAAATCCCACCAATAATAGCAACCAATGAATGCCTCTTGTCCTCGCACTCAAATTGGCGGGAAAAACGATTTTCTTGCAATTGGGGTCTGTAAAAGATGCCATAGGGGGGGGGGGGGGTGGCATTAATTGACCTTGGG
This sequence comes from Artemisia argyi, assembly GCA_030686995.1. Classification (NCBI taxonomy): domain Eukaryota; kingdom Viridiplantae; phylum Streptophyta; class Magnoliopsida; order Asterales; family Asteraceae; genus Artemisia; species Artemisia argyi. Next base: position 42,333,393 of record CM060685.1, on the reverse strand, counting down.
ATGTGGAAGGGATAAGGGTTGATGGTGGATAGGGCAAGTGGTGCAAGAGGGGGGGGGGGAAATACCACCCTGGTATTCTGGTTTGGGAGTGGTGAGTGAGGGAGAGGGAAGATGGGGTGGTTTGACTGGTATTTTGACCAGGGTCAACGTTGACCCCGTATTTTTATTAAAGGGATGCCGGGCTGTGTTGCTTTGGGCCTAAGAGAAAACAAAAGGGAATGGGCTGGGAGATGGGGTGGACTGGATTAGGAATAGGGTTGTTTGGATTTAATAAAATAACAAGGGTCCGTATGGTTTGTAGCAAATAAGTCCCAAGGACCAATTTTGTATATTTCTGAATTTGAAGGGCTGGTTTTGTAAATGTTCCAAAGTCATCAAAAGGACCAAACCTGTCAAGTTAGATAAACCAAAGGACCATAAATATCAATTTATCATTTTAAAACCTCCAGGGACTAAAACTGTAATTTTACAAACTTGGAGGACCAAAATTGAAATTTTTCCAAACTTTATACCCAGGGACCAATTATGATAAGTTTTGAATTCCCAAGGACCATATTGACTTTCTTTCACAAATATTTCACCAAGGACTGGTTTTGTCAAGTTCTGAAAGTTCAGGGACCTTTTATGCCCATTTTGGATTTTGAGGGGTAAAAATTGCCAGTTTGTGTAAACTTTCATCCAGGGACTATTTGTGAACATGTTTGACTTCCCATGGACTAAAGTTGACTTTTTATTAATTTTAAACCTTCAGGGACTAGTTTTGCCAATTTATGAAACTTGAGGGACTGAAACTGCCAATTATGCAAACTTTGTACGTTTTTCATCTGTTTTTGATTATTTTGCATTTGAAACATGTAAAAAACTTTCGTGGGATATTTTCACTATTTTGGTTCAATATTGAGTGTTTTTAGATGTTTTGGCAGCTCAGAAATGGTAAAAATGATGAGTATTTACACACTCATCAACTATCATCTTCACTAATCGCCAGGAAATGAGCAGACTTAATCAAACGATCCACAATTACACAGATAGCATCACAACCGCTAGCTGTCTTTGGTAATTTGGTAATAAAATCCATTGTGATCCGCTCCCATTTCCAAACCAGGAGTTCTGGTTGCGTCAATAATCCTGACGATCTTTGATGTTCGGCCTTAACCTTAGAGCAAGTCAAACACTTACTAACGTACAAGACTATATCTGCCTTCATATTTGGCCACCAATATAATCTCTTAAGATCCTGGTACATCTTGTCAGACCCAGGATGAATAGAGTATCTTGACTTATGCGACTCGTGCATAATCAACTTTCGAATTCCTCCATACAGTGGTACCCAACTTCGGTTTCCAAAACACAATACTCCATCAGAACGCTTAACAAATCCTTTCTCATTTTCTGCCATCCCAAATATGTTCTCAGCAGGTCGATTTTCTGCTTTCAACGCTTCCATTTGAGCTTCTAATATTTGAGACGGTAATGGCGATACGATAGTCATTCCTAATGACCTAACTCGTAACGGTGGTATCCTCTCCTTTCGACTAAGAACATCTGCAACAACGTTTGCTTTACCAGGATGATAGCGGATTTCACAATCATAATCGCTTAGCAACTCAATCCAACGTCGCTGTCTCATGTTGAGCTCTTTCTGATTCAAGATGTGTTGTAGACTTTTGTGGTCAGTGAATATAACACATCTGGTACCATACAGATAATGTCTCCATATCCTTAAGGCAAAAACCATAGCACCTAACTCCAAATCATGGGTGGTGTAGTTCTTCTCGTGCTTCTTGAGCTGTCGGGAAGCATAAGCTATCACTTTCTCTCGTTGCATTAATACAGCTCCTAAACCTTTATGAGAAGCGTCACAATAGACGACAAAGTCCTCGCTACCTTCAGGTAACGCTAAGATAGGAGCACTACACAACATCTCCTTAAGTAATTGAAATGCTTCCTCTTCCTTATCTCCCCATTCGTATTTAACACTCTTTTGAGTCAATTTGGTCAACGGTTTTGCTATCTTCGAAAATCCCTCAATGAATCTTCGGTAGTAACCGGCTAAACCCAAAAATTGACGAACTTCTGTTGGGGTCGTTGGTGCAGCCCAATCTTTAATCGCTTCAATCTTAGCAGGATCTACATGAACTCCTTGCCTATCAATCACGTGACCCAAAAATTGTACCGTCGGAATCCAAAATTCACATTTTGAAAACTTAGCATACAGTTTCTCTTTCCTGAACAATTCTAAGATAAGCCTTAGATGCTCCTCATGCTCCTTCTCACTCTTCGAATAAATTAAAATGTCATCAATGAACATAATCACGAACTTATCCAAGTATGGCTTACACACCCGATTCATGAGATCTATGAATACCGCCGGTGCGTTAGTCAACCCAAAC